>JAWNOQ010000073.1:8937500-13737500 GCA_035045865.1 Drosophila austrosaltans | reverse complement strand
GTTCATTGACCATTATTATTTAACATTTTCTTTATCTGTGACATAAATCGTGGTTAATATTCCTAGCATATACATATAGGCAAAACTTTTATCAACTTTGTTTTATAGCCCTTCCTCTCTGTGTGTTTCTTTGCCGACTGTTGACCGTTAGATCTATTGGCCATTTGGCAAATTGTTTCCATAATTAAAACGTGTCTGGAATTTGCAATCCATAGATCATCTTTCTCTCAAAATCCTTAACGGAACAAATCTAAAAAAAAATTTCAACGGAACTTGCCCAAGCAAATGAATTAAAATAACCTAAAAGTACAGATGACGAAACTGGTATACCCTTTTCAAAAGATTTATGGTATATAGTTGAGCGATTGAACGAAAACGTTAATTATCAGTTTAACTTCGAGATCAAATATACAGGTACCGTATATATACATATTTCATATTTTGGATTGCAAAGTTATGGTCCAAATTGACCTACCCTCTTTTGCGATAGGGTATGACAAGAAAGAATTATATACAAATCACGTAGTAAAGGGAGAGACAGACCAAAAGAGACATGTCGCTCAGCTTGGCATGTCACCTGTTGACATCGTCGCTCTTCATCTTCATCTCTTTGGCGGTATGGTTCCGATCTGATGTACACATATGTATATACATATGTATGTATGAATGTATATATGTTTTTGTCTTTTGTTGTTACTCATCGCGCCCGCTCGTAATTTTATGGCGAGAAGTACCGCGAAGCTTATCTAAGTGCGCCCATCGGTAATGGAGACGATGGCAAAAAAGAGTGAGAAGAGAACTACTATAAAAGAGCTGAAATCTGCTTGGTCGGACATCAGTCGCCAAATTCAACAGGTAGAAGAACACCCACACACACACACACACACAAAACACTCATCACTCGCCCAAAGGATAAAACCAACAAAATGTACAAGTTCATTTGCATTGTCTGCTCAGCCATGTTGTTAAGCTTTGTCCTGGCCAGGCCGCAGGAACAGCGTGCAGGAGCAGCACTAACTACAACAACAACAGCAGCCACCATCATCAAACAGGACAATGTGAATAATGCTGATGGTACATTCAATAGCAGGTAAGTCAGACAGACATAGTAGCCGAGAATGGCGCAAAATGATTGCCTTCCGATGTTATATTCTAGTTACGAAACATCGAATGGCATTCGGGTTGAGAATATTGGATATCTGAAGAAGATCATTATACCCAAAAGTGAAAGTGCCGATGGACAGATTATTGATGAGCATGAAGAATTGGTTCTGGTTCAGACCGGTTCCTATAGCTACAGTGATCCCGATGGCAACATCATTACCCTGCGATATGTGGCCGATGAGAATGGCTTCCAGCCAGAAGGTGATCATCTGCCAGTCGCTCCTCAATAAAATATTAAATAGTTTCTACCTACATATAGTTACATATGCATATTCCAAATTAGCTCCTCTTCTTCATCTTTCGCTTCAAAAAAGTATTACGCACTGCCTGGAATGCCAAAAACCAACAAAATAAAAAAGAAAAACAACATTATAAAACTTTATTTCCATAATTTGTAGTCTTAAGTAAATTTAACGAACTACACCTATTGCACTACCGATGAGGGAAAAACAAACGAAAACGAAAATAAATATTAAACGCAATGATACGATTTTATGCAATTTCCCAGCCTCGGAATGGCTTATAGTATTACCAATGACAAAAGTGTTGCTAGTGCCCTTCACGCCAATGATCTCATGATCATGCGTAAATAAACCACATTAAGTGGCATTGTATTGTATTGATACTGATCTGTGGCCAAAACCACTGACAAACTCGATTTAAGCAAAACCATTTCCGGTTAACCCCTTTTCCCAATCTAAATGTTGGTTAAATGTGTCATTAAATGCAAATATGGAGTGTATTACCAATCGCATTACAATTAAATTGCCATTAAACAAAAAGCATTTAACCAACATTGGGAATCAGCTTTGATTATGTAGTTACCTAATTAGTCTAAGCCAAGAGAAGTTGGAGAAATGTTGTTATTAAGCTTGCGCTTCGTCATTGTGGCTTGCATCTGGCAGCAGTATTTGACAGCTCAACTTTTACCTGTAAGTCGATTGAACGATTAGAATTGATTTCCTTCAAACAAACATTATGCCTACCCTATAGCACCTGGGATATTACATAGAGATTCGTCAACTGGATTGTGAATCCAATTCAAGCTTTATCTCTCATTTCGCTTGTAAAGTTTCAACGCCACGCAATCGAAGTTTCGATGGCTCAGTTCGAATTGCACAAAAGATTACAATGTTAACGGGATCACTCAGAGTGTCTATACCAAATTCGAAAAAGGTTTTTACCAAAATATTTGACATTACTTTCGATATATGCAAGACTCTGCGAGAGCGTAAGAGAAAGGCCCTAATAGATCTATTGGTTAATAGTTTGACCCGTGGCACAAATGCCATAATAAAATGTCCCTTTGCTAAGGTATGTACGGATATAAGGATGTATCTCAATAAGGTAAAAGTGTTACTTTTCTTCTCTTTCAGGGCAATTACCTTTCAAAGAACATCACAGTTGGTGACTCGTTGCCACCCCTGTTGACCGAATCTGATTTCCTTGCTCACCTCGATCTATATGTTCCGAGAGTTACCCCTGTGGCAAATATTACAATTTTGGGTCATCTGTTTGACTATTCAAAGGAACAAACTAGGAAAAAGAAATATTTGTAAGAAAGAAGTGAAATCGATCTATATTTATATGCATATATTCTATTGAGTGGTGGGGAAATAAATTATTCGTGTGGTGTTTAAGTCGATTGCTTATATGGTGGGCTAAAAGTGGATTGGTTCTTATTTATTTCTTTATACTTCGTATTGTCCGATCTAACAAGTCTAATGCGCCATTTGTAAATAAGGTCACGAAAATATATCCTATAATTTTCTTCAATTTAAAGAAGTAGTTGTAGAAAAACGACTTTATAAAGCAAACTATTCGATTTGATTTCGAAGATCAAAGATAGATCCCTCTATCCCAAACTAAGAATCAGATATCTCCAGTTGATTTTAAGCTGGATGTTCATGACGAAAACAACGTTCCCTAATATGAGAAATTTATTTATTTATATTAAAGTAAGATGCAATTGCAATGAAAACTAACTTATTACTGAAGCGCTGTCTGCGATAGTTTTGGCTTCTGAGAAAAGGAGAATTCACGTCGGACTCCTCCTGTAGTTCACAAGCAAGCGTTCCGGTCGTAGTTTTGGATTTTTTAGTATACGCTCAGCCCTTGGTGGTGGCTTACATGGTCATCCATCTCAAGTCTTCCCTCCTCTTTAGCGCGGTGTAAAACTTAATAAACTGTTTTTATATTCTGTTTTTATATCGCTAGCCGAGTCGATTAATGTCACCAAATTAAGTCCAATTCAGACAATGAAGATCGGAGATATACCCATAACCGTTTTGTACAGAAACGCCAAGGACGTCATTGGCAGGCAGTCGTGAGCGAGACAGCATGCGCTTGCTGCTGCTGCATGTTGGGCGAATTTCATTTTAGGGGTATTTTAGGGTATAATCAACGTCTCATAGTGCTTGTCAAAAATCTCATTTCGCTTGTCAAAAATCATATCTTCTAAAGTAATGAAGCGTTTTTTAAAATTTAAAAAGGATTTGATAGCTAAGCTTCAAATTGAGTGGTTGTCGAAGGTGCCACGTGCTCGGGTTGCTTTGAAATTCATGGTCAAAGTTGAAAAATATTTCTAGGTGTATTTTACTCAAAAAATTCAGTTGAAAAACGTTTTTTTATCACAAATAAACTTTTTTATTTTCATTTTAATGACAAATTCAGATTTTAAGTGTTTTGTTTTAATTTTGTATTGAAATTGCATAAAAAATACCCTCGCAAGGGTATATTAATTTTGGTTTCCTTCGAGCCCCTAATGCTACAGAGCTGAAATTTTGCACATAGGTTTTGGTCTTTTTGCAGGCGTTGTGTATCTCGAATTCTTCCTGATCGGATAACTAAATCGTATAGCTCCCATAGAAACGATCGGTCAGAAATATAATTTCAGAGTAATCACTTGAGTGTTTTCAACCAAATCGGTTGACTATATGCTATAGCTTCTATAGCAAATAACAGTTTGCCAAATTTGCATGCGCTCTTCTTCTTCCTTGTTCCTGGAACGCGTTTTTAACGCAAGGTTGCACTAGTGTTTGGCTTTTGCTATATACATAGGTCTAATAGGTGAATATTCCCTCTATCACATGTATATGGTCCCATCGTGAAGCTCTGTTGAATCTACTCCACCAAAGTTAAAAAAGTGCGAAAATTTAGTGTATTTTTGAAACGTGTCCAATTTACTGAGTTATTCAAATTTCATTAAATATTTTTACAACAAATAACTAAAGATTGATCTTGTTTTCGAATAAAGAAAAAAATATTCAACATCAGTTGTTTAATATTTTGGATCCATAATTTTTAAAGTATTATCTGTCGATTTGACTTTTGCCCAAAAATGATTTTTGGTCAGCTATCCGGGCAGAGGTCCCACTGTGCGTCGGCAAGGACGACTTGTGCTTCATTTTTTTAGTAAAAGCAAATATCTTGGCAATTTTGGACATGTTTTACCAAAGGCCTGGTTAAATTAACTGTCCCATTTCAAAAGAAATGCATTTCCTTGAAATTTAAAATTTTCTTAAAGCTGATATTTAACCTAAAGTAAAAGTACGCGTTAAAAACTCAAAAGTAACGCTAAACGGATGAAGAGATTACAAAGGAAGTAAGCAAGTCGGGGTATTCCCATCCCATCCAGATCACCATCAATTCAATAGAAAATCCCCTCTTCCCAGCCAATGACGCCCTTAGCGTTTCGTGGTATATCTCCGATGTTTATTGCCCGATTTGTTAGGTTATGTGCAGTTTAGCTATATATTTAGGTCTACAAAAAAATCGATATCTTTAATACAGTTCTCGTAAATTCATTTGAAAATTTTTTTTCATTTGCAAGGGCGGAAGTGGGCGTGGCTGAGATTTGAAACAAAAAAAAAAACAAAATTGGTTCATTTTTTATAAAATTGATTCAGCCATTAAACCAACTCAATTGCTAGAAGAGTTTGCAATGCTCGATTAAATGTATGACTTAAACACTTTTATTTTTGTTTATTTGATACGAAAAGTTATTTTTTATATTCAAAATTTCGAAAGTTCGCGGTTTTCGACAAATCAGAAAATACATAGAAGCACACAAAATCTGATTATTGCGAATGTATGTGTTTCTGCTTCTGCTGCACGCACATGTGACGCCATTGGGAAGGGAAATCTGATTTAAGCTGTTTAACATTCGAAAGTAAGTTTCCATAGAGAATATAAAAATCATCATTGGTCTGAGTTTGGGCAGAATCTAACCTATAACTCACAAACTCTGTCGTACTCTGTGGCGAAGTAAATATACTCGTAAACAAAAAATCAAAACTTTTCGAGCCGTAGATTTTCCATTGTTGACGTGAACAATAGCCTAGTACGTTTTTATTACTTCTCAAACGTTCGCTATTTAAGGTATGCCCAAATTTTTTTTTTTTTTATTCTCGAACATTGATTATCTAAAAATACGATGGTTTATATTGAAAAAAAAAAACATTCAATGGTCATTTTGAATATCTAGGTTATAGTGTACACTTGGGCAAAAGCAGCTCATTGAGATGAACCGGCTCATTCGGTCTTTTTTTCGAAGTGAGCCACTCATATGGCTCACTTGCAGATAGCCCATAAGTTCACTTTGCGATCGCCAATTGAGAAGAACGCAAAATGAGCCATAAGAACTAGTGTGCCAAACTGAGCTAGTGTGCCAAAGTAAGCTAGTGAGCCAAACTGAGCTAGTGAGCCAAACTGAGCTAGTGTGCCAAAATTAGCTAGTGTGCCAAAATGAGCTAGTGAGTCAAACTGAGCCATATTGAATGATCAAGCTCAGTGGTTCAGTTCAGTAAGCCATTCCCAAGAATATTATAGTGTATTAAACTAAAATGGACAAGTGGTTGATAAAGCGGCCGAGACTTTCCGATTCCATTAATGAAACGAGTGAGGAAAATGAGAGCCAAAAAACTTCCACAAGTTGCATGACAGATATAGAAAAAAATGAATGTATTATCTCAACATGTGACTCCCACAATGAGAGTAAGATTCTTTTATCATATTTAAAAATATTACAGTGCATTTATTAAAATATTAGCTGGCCCGGCAAGCGTTGCTCTGCCCCCTTTTTTACTTGCTGGCGAATTAAATGTTTAGTTCATCCATTAAATGTTCGACGTGGCAATTTTCAAATTTTTTGCTACGCACTTAACTTAGTTTAATACTATTGAGTATACAATATTTTTTGTTTTGTTTGCAGGTGCATAAATAAACAAATTATTTGGTGCTCCCACCCTGGAACATGCCACGTATAATTGTCCGTGAGAAAAGCACGGCTCTTCTAAATTTACCCCACACACTTGAAGAGTTTCTCCTTGCGCTTTATTTATCGTCATTGCAAACGATAAACGCACTGGGAATTGAAGACCTTTCAATTCGAATGGCATGTCAGTTGATATCAATGGAATCCTTGGTATTAATACAACTTCTCCTCTTTCTTTGCCAGTTAGAATTGTTGCTTCGATTAAATTAGGCATTAATTTTTTTATACAAAGTCTTGTTCCATTGCAAAGTTTTGGTGCATTGATATTTCTTAATAGTATGATTGAGGAACCCACTTTCAATTTTAAAATATGTGGTGGCATACCGGGTAGCTCCAAAGAATTTAGAAATTCCACAGGATAATTTACTGCGTCTTCTTCTGTTGTAGCAGTATCGATTGACTTGTATGATATTATGTCACCTGGTAATTTCTGTTGAATTTGATCATTTATTTCATTCACATTTGAGTTCGTTGGTGCTAAAATTGCGCGTTCCCTCACCCAATCCTGATTTGTATAGTTTTGAACTATGTTTGGAAACACGTGATCAATTAGTTCTTCTTTTGATGGCAACATTATGCAAAAGTTGTTTGGTAACGTGATAAAGCCATTTAAATCCCGTTCAATTTCGCCATCGCCAATCTGAAGAAGTTGCTCCGAAAACTCACGTGCTGCTGGATTATTTTGAAGACGCACACGCATATTTATGTTAAGCGATAACTTTTGAACATTTCTCCAAAGAAATGAACTTTTCAAACATGCATTAATTTCATCAGCTGGAGTTGATCTGGGAATGACGGGCAGCGTTTGTCGAAAATCACCAGATAGCAATATTAATGCACCTCCAAATAATTCTTGATTGCCCCGTAGATCCTGTAATGTTTGATTCAATGCTTGCAAAGCTTTGCGATGCAAAACAATATCTCTTTGATGAAATTGTTCTCCAACTATTACGATTGCAACTTCATCGATTGTTGGTGCATTAAATCGCCTGGCATGTTGTCCGAGTGGTGTTCTGTCAGCACGTATTATGATTTTATGGTCATCAGTGGGCATCTGATCCAGTGCATTCTTGAATAATTTGACCAATTCATTGTGCTGATGAAAAAATCTTTGCAGCTCACTCAAGATTTCTCTTCTAACATTTATAGCGATTGCACAGCGCTGGTTCAATTCTCTATCAACATCACCAATGAAATGAAATGAAAATATTTGTAAAAACTGATGGTCAGCATCCAGATGCTCCCAGGAGTGGCAACAGTGACCCGGCCCTATGGTATATGTATCTGACCTTGAATCTGGAATTTTTATACCCTGTACCCATAGGGTAAAAGGGTATATTAAAGTCGCTAAAATGTATGTAACAGGCAGAAGGAAGCATCAACAGCCGAGTCGATTGAGACATGTCCGTCTGTCCGTCCGTCTGTCCGTATGAGACACTCGATCTCAGAGACTATAAGAGCTAGAGCTACCAAATTTGGTGTGAACATGCGTCTAATGCATACACAGGTCAAGTTTGTTTCAAATTTTTGCCACGCCCACTTCCGCCCCCGCAAATCGCGAAAACGTATTACTAGAGCTGTATTAAAGATATCGTATTCTTACTTGGCACACCTAATTATATACCCAAACTGGACCAGCTCACCAAATTTTGTCCAAATCGGACAATAAAAACCGAAGATATAGCTATATGAGTTTTGCACTGCATTGCCAAGGCGACATCGGCTGGCAAGAGTGAGCGAGACAGCATGCGTTTGCTGTTGCTGCATGTTAAAGAGAATTTTGCATGAAATTGATGACGATTTCGAGGATATTTTATTTTATTTTATTTAATATAACTAGTTGGTACAGGGTATACTCAATGTCGGCAGGGACGACTTGCTTGCTTCATTTTTCTCATAAATCAAATTGCATAGTAAGTACTAAGAAGTAATTATCTTAAAGGTCGGCATAAATCCATCTCTTATAATATTTGTAGCCCCAAAAGATGTAATTTGAAAGCACGAATTGTACTTTTGAATATTTTTCAAAAACTCCTTTGACGCTTGTGAATTGCCATAAATTAATGAGTGCAAAGGGTCTGGTGGAGGTTCTAATGCAGGCAATTTAACTTTTCCAGAAGCACAGCACTTGGCAGGCGTTTCGTTCATAAATTTCAATGCTCTGCAATGCACACATTCTTTATTCATTTGTCCAATATTGGAATATATGCTATAATCAATTGTGCTATCATAATTATGAGCCGAGATGAGATGAGAAATGAGAATCAGGATACTACCACCGACTACTCTCGGAACCTAGGAAAGTTTCTTCTTATTATAAGAAAATAAATTCTTAGGCTCCGAGCTCAGCGTCGGTTGTTGTATTCGGACCATCAAAATTCTTCTACAGAATCCGATGAAGGCTCCAGTATGAACATAGATCTTCGTTCAAGAGATGTCAGTATTCATTTTGATAAAAAGTTGACGGATGAAGAGACTTTTTTTTGAAAAATCGTTGGAAGCCGGAAAATGTACATGCATTTTCAGCCAGAGGTCCGAGAAATCTAAAGTTTCAAGCAAAATGGCTTGACGAATTCTATTGGCTAGCATATTCTGAAAAAATGGATCACCATCCATCCATCGTTCTGCAATAATTGGATTTTCTTCAGTTCGAAAGAATTTGGGAAAGGAAGTGACACGTCCGTTCGATCTCTAGTAACACTCCCTTTTCATCGGTGGAAAGATGCTAAAGAAAACTTCCGCATGCACCAAGGTCTCGAATATCATAAAACTGCAATCGTGTCAGCAGAAAATTTTATTGCTATTAGAGAAAAAAGGATGGTTGATGTAAGTTTGCAGTTGAATACCGTAAAAAGTGCTGTAATTAAACGTAATCGAGAGATTTTACGTTCCATCGTCGAAACAATCATTTTTGTCGGCAGGCAAGAAATTGCTTTAACAGGACATCGTGATTCTGGTTCAATATCTCTCGAGACTCCTGCCCAAAACGATGGAAACTTTAGATCTCTATTGAGATTTCGGAGGAATTCTGGCGACCAAATATAAAAGCAACTTTTACTTCAAACAGCAACATTGAAAAATCGTGTTTCAACTTACACTAGTCCACAGATTCAAAATGAGCTCATCGAGATTTGCGGGAACATAATTCTTGAAAAAATTGTTGCAAAAATTAACGCAAGCAAGTGCTGCACTTTACTCGCAGATGGAACGACAGTTCCATGTTTTCGTTATACCGAAAAAATTAGCGACCGGATTGTTTTTAACGTTCATCCCGATCGAAGATTGCACTGGGAGAGGACTTGCTTCGTCATTGATAGAAATTTCTGAAAAATTAAACGTTCGTCTGGAGTTTTTGGTTTTACAAGGCTACGATGGCGCAGCTGCAATGAGTGGAGAATGGAATGGTTGTGCTACTGCAGTGATGGAAAAGTATCCGTCTCCAATTTATGTCCATTACTCTAGTCATTCTTTAAATTTAGCTGTTGGTGAAGCGTGCTCTGTTCCTCTCATCAGAAATTGTCTTGGATCGATAAAGCAGATCATTTCTTTCTTCAGACCTTCTGCAAAACGCGAAGCTATTCTCAACGATGCCGTTCAGACGTTGGATTGTTCAACAAAAAAGGAACGATTGACGAGATTGTGTGAAACAAGATGGACTGAAAGACTTGATGCTGTAATCTGCTTCAAAGAAATGTTTGTTCCTATTTGTTCGAGTTTGGAAAAAATTAATGAATGTGGAAACGCTGAAAATTCCAAAAATGCTTTTAGCTATCTACATACCTTGAAAAGTGGAGCATTCATTGTGTCGATGACAATAATCCCCGAAATTTTTTCTCTTACACAACCTTTAACTTCTTACCTCCAAGGGAAAAGTGTTGATCTCTCTGCAGCTGTTTCGGCGGCTGATGATTTGGCTGTTTTGTTGAAAGAAATGAGGGAAAACGTTGCATCAAAGTTCAAAAAAGTATTCGCTGATGCTGAAAAATTAGCTGAATCAATAGGAGAAAAAGTTCCCAGGATTGTACAACGTCAAAAACACCGACAAAATCACAAAAGCAGCTCGGCAGAAGAATATTATCGCCAATCAATATTCATACCGTTCCTCGATCACTTCATATCTTCCTTATCTGACAGATTCATCAAGCACAAAAAGACTTTGTCGATTTGTGATTTCGTACATTTATGTTTTTCAACAGTTTAATATGCTACAAAATTATCAATAAATTGATCAATACTTATTCAATACAATATGATTTCACCTGTTTTTTTTCACGAACAATTATTTACATGTAAATTTTGTTTAGTTACTTATTAAAAATGTTTAATCAATAATTAAACTTATTATACACTACAATGGAAAATCGTACGTCAGATTTTATCTTGAGATGCTCATATATACACTTTATAAAATTAAATTTTTATATTCTATATAGCATTTCAATATACAACACCCTATATATTACATACTCATAACAAATTAACTAAGTGATATTTCATATTTGGAATTTTGCTCAATATCTTTGATCCAAAAACATGTTAAACTTCCGGTTCCCAACTGGTCAATGAGCATCAAATGTTGGACCTCTCTTATATCTTTATTAAATTCGTCAATAAGTTAATTGGGCCTACTGGGGATACCACTTTAAAAAAACGCGCCATGAACTCTACCTCAATGGTGGTGCGGAAAAGAGTTACAAATTGTTTAATTTTTAGTAAGAATTGTGTAATAATATAATTTTTAGCTGCATTTGTAAGTGTAAAATTTGATGTCCCTTCATTGTTTGTTTAACATTTAGTGTGAGAGATGCCAACCAACCAAAATTATTAGTTTAACTTGTTTAATGACTACTTCAAATAATAGCAAAATTAATTGTATTAGATAAAGACTATTAGTTTAAACTATTAATTAAGAAAGCAGGGTTATTTTAAGAAAGAATAAAAGAAAAGAAATTAAGCTGTACTATTGTGTAAATTATTTTTCTCTTTATGTGTGAAATTTCACGAAATAAACAAAAAAAAATAGAAGGACGGACCGCTTTTACAGTTATGTATAATTTATATAATTATGAAGTATGTAAACACACTAGAGAAATCCAAAAAAAAAAAAAAAGGTTTTTCAAACCAACATTTATAACTCATCAGTTTGTTTAAAGAAGTAATATGTCGATAATGAGTCGATAGGGAAAGCTCAAATAGGAGCAGGGAGTGTGACCAAAGCGCAAGCGTGGCGTCACTTTTGGCGTGCTCTGGTATTGTACGGACGTGTGTGCGGATTAAATTCGAAAGATTAGCGAAACGGGTGAAAAGTGAAAAATAGAGCTGGGAATCCATCGATGGTTGCTCCACTCGATATTTTTTCCATCGATGGAAAAAACCATCGGTACTATCGATGGTTCCATCGCGAATTCGCTCACTTTTGCATTTTCTTTTACTATGGATTTTTCCTGACACCACTTCCTTTTTCGCTTTCCTCTTATATTAATTTTATTTTTTTTTTATCTTTTAATGGCCTGGTCACATTAGTTGGTGAAACCAAAGAATTCAAAATGACGCGGAGGAAACATTTTAGAAGCTTGTTTTTATGCGAATTTTTGCGAAATGTTTAATAGAAATTTACACAACATAACACAATTTATTTCGGAAAAAAAAAACAAAATTTTATTTTTAAAGTTATGGCTGTTTGATTTGACCCTTTTCCAAAAGAACGAGTTTTCGGTGTCCACCATAAATTCTAGATATTTTTCCAAATTTTAAATAGAATACAAAAGAAGGTAACTGTTAATGTTGTGTAATGTCGCGGATTTGAACGAAAATTCTAGCCACAAAAGGAACATGAACCTGAAACATTACGAATTTTGGCAACTCTGCGGAAACTACAAAAAGCGTACGAACTTCAAAAAATTATAAAAATTAATGACTTTAAGAAAAATGTAGTATTATTTAAATTGTTTTAACAATTTCTTATTCTAAATTTGGCTTTCTACTTTATCATTTCAGATTGAGAAACAATTAAACCTGTCGTCGCAATATGGCGACAGCTATAACGCCACAATACTGCATTGTGGCGTTATATACTGGGTAAGCCATTTTTAATTTCTTTTATAAATAAAAGTTTATATATTTAAATTGTTTAATAAAGATGACTGGAGAAAACAACCACAGACTCATTACCCATTCCACCAGCATCACATACAAATAATAACATTAACCCCCTCATCTGCACCACCACCACCACCAAATATTCATCTATCAACCGCTTCAACACTACAACCACAACCCCACTTATTAAGCGCTCCACCACCACCAAATATTAATCTATCAACCGCTCCAACACTGCAACCACAAGCCCTCTTATAAAGCGCTCCAACACCACAACCACATGCCCGCTTATTACCACCACCACACACAAATGCACCTAGTCACACATCAACTGTTTACCTGCCAAACCTTCACCCACCAACCCCTCACCATCTAATCCCTCACCCTCCAATTCCGTACCCGTTAACCCCACAACCGGATACATTCCGTTCTTTTGAAAGACTGTCATGTTCGTCTCGTCCATTTGTCCTCCGTCCGACTATACCTAGTGGTATACAAATTCTTGAAATGTCCAGCGAAAGAAGAATTTCTTGCAATTTATATTCCGCTTCTGAGGATTCAGAAACAAAAGATTAAATAAAAAATAATCTGCAAATATTTAGCTCTTTTTGTTCCGATTTTCGGTTATTTTGGCGACATTTAGATAAATGGACTTATGCCCTTTTTTATTTAAAGGATTGCAACAACAATTAGCTTTCGGCATTTTTAATTGCTAATTAAAATTTATCCAGATTTAATTGAGGCTTTTGAGTAAAGGCCAACTTTATGTAACTCAAAACTAATTTTTATTAAAACGAGTGAATGGGAAATAATTCAAATACAGATAGCTTGCTTGATAACTGACTGGAACTTATCAAGTTTTTCCTTTTACATTTTATTGGTTTATAAATAAAGATAAATTTTTAATAAAAAATAAAATTATATTGACTGGAGAAGTAAGAATTATGTACTATTTTTTGAGTAAATTGTTTATAATTTCTTTTAGCTAGAGGTATCATGGAAATAAAGCATATCTATGGGAACCCAATCTTAATAAAAAGGCAACAGAAAAGAAATGATCAAGAAAAAGAAGTAAAGAGAAATTAAATAATTGAGAAATTTATCCGGAAAAATGTATTTATCAATAACTTTTGGAAATTTTCACCCTTATTTCAATGACAAAATGTCTTTTACTTCCATGAAAAAATGTAGTAATTTTATATTAATTTTATAACAATTAGGTAAATCCCAGCAATATAATAAATTAATTGCGAAATTTGTTTTGACATTTAAATGCAGTTTACAATTTTTATTACGAAATAAATGACAAAGTCTTCAAACTTAAATGTTGTTCATGGTCAAAATTTTCATACTTCTAATGTTTAAAACCCCCAAAAGTTAATAATATTTATAGATCATGGTATTATTAATAAATTTAATCTTTATTTTGTTTAAAAAAGTTGATTATTAACAAAATATTTGAATTTTAAAAATTGAAAAAATTTTAACAGTGGGTTAACAGGGACCGTCGCTAACTCGGCATTAACCGACCGTCGCTATTTTGACAGACATTGTATGCTGTCGTTTCATTGGGTATTCCATGCTGAATGGTGTAACTGATGGTATCGATGTTTTTGGCTGCAAATATAGCACGCGTACAGTATAAAAATTTAAATAATTTCAGAAATACTTTAGCATAAAAATATCAGAAAATGTTGAATTTCTTACCGATTTGCTGAAGTTAGCGCGACTGTTTTTCATTTTATTTGGTCGAAATATTAATGGATAAAAACTATATAATTTAGTATACTGTAAACTGCGCTATGAGTCTATTTATTATTGATTTTATTGATTTTTGTACGATTTCGGGCATTGAATTGAATTGAATGTATTTATATACTACAGAAAATCAGTTAAAAATATTGTCACAAATTTCGAAAGTTTGCTGAATTTTCAATCAGATAAATAATCATGAATTTGATTTTTTTAAAATCCATCTACATCGAAGGAAACTTGTACTTTGCCAAGCTGCTTTCTATTAGAGATTCCAATTAAATCTTGTTTGTAGCTTCCGCCTGGTAATGGTATTCTGTCAAACATTTTATTGCTTAAGATCATTTGCGATATAATTATGTCATGCTGTAAATAAAAAAGAGAATTTTATTACAAAACGGAAAGTTTAAATCAATTCCCATTACTCACATTATACGGACAGGTGTGATTAAAGTTGCTGAAATTACGTATCGAATTGTGAATCACTTGAAAAAATGGATAACGCTTCGGATGGATCATATAATCACAGAAATTAACTTTCACGTTGTACAAAAATGGAAGATAACCATTGAGTCTTTTGTGCAAAGTTGCAACAAACTAAAAAAATCAAATCATTAAGTTTGATTTTACAAAAAGAAATATAGGAACTTACAGTTAATTGGTTCAAGGGCAACTGGAGCATCTTTACGTAGATGTTGCACCCGATTATGCCACGTCCCAGCACCTTTAATTCGCATTTTTGAAATTCACTATAAGTCGTGTCGAAACTTTCACACTTAACATTTGTAAATCTAAGTTCAGATTTTGATTTTAGTGGTAAACTTATGAAGAATAGAAAAAGTACAATACGAAGCAGTGACCTCATTGTTACTGTTAGACTGATAGCAATGGAAAACTATAAAATGGCTGTACATAATTAAAAACAATAATTCGAATATAATAAGCCAAATGCTGTCATTTTAAATACGCTACACTTCGATAACTATCAAAATTAAAAAATATTAAAATTAAATAGAATTATAATCTTAATACTCTTATAGTGTATAAAATATACATATTTATATATACATATTATAAATGGAACACTCTGCAAGTTTTGGCAAACAAAAACAACGGTCAACCCGTTATCAAAGTATCGTAAAGTAACATAAATGCTTATTTCATTGTTTTATCGCTTAAATCATAATTCGAAAACAATTTAAAAACACTTATTATCATCTATTGCGGTTAATGTAAAAATGAGAAACTCGTAGACGCTAATCTACTCTACTACACCGAGTTGTCACGCGCTCTTCACATTCGCCCATAAAATAAATTTAAAGAAAAAAATACATTAACCCTAGAAAGTTGATGGCGTAAAATACACGCTGGCAACCCTAACTATCGATAGAGACGACTATCGAAATCATATCCATCGCTAAACACGTAAACGTATGTGTTAGAGAGGGATGCAATTACTTTATAACGTTTAGTCCAATTTACTAATTTTTAAAGTAATTAAATAAGATGAAAATTATCCTATCTTTTAAGTTACACCATATTACGGGTACAAACACTGTGACACGTAATTAATATACACTTGCCAGAAAAACAATGCGTACAAGCTCAATGCAAATTTTTGCTGAAGAAAAAGTAGTACTTCCAATTAAGATATTGCCAAAATTATTTTGTTTTCTTGATTAGCACATTATTTTGCTATAATAATTGCAAGTTTTCTCTCCAATATTATGTACAGTTATTTTTGTATATTTAAGAAACTAAAAAAACAACGAATTTCAATACAGAAAAAGTATGCGTACAAACTAAGTAGCAACTTCAATTAGGTTTCTTGTGAAATTTAAGGTACCGTTAAATAACACATAACGATACTAAAAGCTTCAATACATTTGAAAAGCCCAATGTTTTGACAAATTTTGTCATTTAGTTGAAAGATTTCGCAATGGGTAACAAGTCAAAGGAATATGATCCCGATTTGAGAAATCTCATCATTAAACTGTGTGATGAGGGAAAAACGCTGCGAGAAATTGGCAGTATTGCTGGCAGAACACCCTCTTCTGTCCAGAGAGTGCTCGAAGACTACAATTTAACTGGCTCTGTCAAATCCCAGCCCCGTAGTGGTAGGCCATCAATGCTGACCGATCGGGAGAAGAGGGATGTTTTAAAAACTGTCCGACTAAATTTTTTAAATTTCACCGCTAAACGTGTGCCCAGCTGCCAAAGCTTATGGCCCTCGATGACTATCGTTATCGATCACGATACTTATCGATGGGGTAATATACAAGTAATCGAGAGGTGGGCACACTTGAATTTTGGCACGCAACAGGAAAAAACGAAAGCTTTGTAAAATAAATCTAATCTTAAAATAATTCACCCATCCGTGTGTGAAATCTCAATAAAAATACCTAAGATTACACTGAAAGCATATGTGTATAGATACTACATACACTCCTCAAAAGAATTAAGGGAGCAAGATAAAAATCCAAAAATTCTCAGTTTTTTTGACAGACTGTATCTTTGTGAAAAATCATCGTAGCGAAGATTTAAAAAAGCATTTTGAAGGTCTAGGACTCCACTTTCCGAATCCGGGGAGCAAAAAAATTTCCAGGATACGGTTTCGACGCATCCTGGAAAAGTATGACGGAAAAAAAATTTCCCGTTTTTTTTTTCTTCTTTCTTATGCTCCACGGGCTTGGAAAAAATTTTTTTTTTGAATCGATCACATGGACGAAAAAGCCTGATTAATTGCCGACACTTTTGGCTCTTTAAATTTTTTCTTCGTGCATGTGTCATGGAGATATCCTGAATTAAACACAAAAGGGCCTTTTTATCTTTAATCAAGGATATCTCGACAACGAATGGTCGTATTGGAAATCGGAAGACAGTTTTGGAATTTGCAGTGAATTTGCTTTAAAATCATGTATTGACATTTTAGGACGAAGTCCTTTTTTCCCCTCCAGTAACCCCCTGAAAAAAGTTAAAAAAATCGCATTTTTCACTTGATTTGGTAAATCGGCTATATCTCTGAAAATATTGGGCAGGGAGCAACGGTCATCAGCTTTTTTTTGACCTTATTGTACCCTTAATAACCATGCAAATTTTCAGATTGATCCACCAAACCGTTATTCCGTCCCGATCAATCAAAGTTTAAAAAGAATTAAAGGAGCAGTATTTACACATACAAATTGTGTAATTTTCTTGATATGAAAAAAACACTTTTTCTCTCACTTTTTTTTCAAAATTCTGCATCAGTTATTGCATAAGTTCAAAAAGAAAATTTTTTAAAAAATTTTGAAGATTTTTAAAAAAATTTTTTAAAAAAAATTATTTTTTTTTTAAATTAAGAAAAAAAAATTTTTTTTTTATTAAGTTATTGCTTATGAACAATACGCCAAAAAAGTACGAAAAATTTTTGAAAAAAAATTATTTTTTTTTTTAAATTTAATATTTTTTAATGTAAAAAAAAAAAAATATGTTTCTTTTTAAGTTCTAGCTTATGAACAATGCATGAAAAATTATTTTTTTTTCGCAATTTCGCCCTCTCCACTTAATTTTTCGTGTTAAAAAATAAATAAACAAATTCAAAGTTAATACCCCTAAGGCAAGAAAATTGAAGCAATAATTTTTTATGCGTCACGCAAAGTGCCTAAAAAACAGTTTTTCTTAAGAGTAGCCTGATTTCTTGATTAAAAACCCAAACAACTGTTTTTCCCAAAACTAGGAATTTTTAAATTCTTGCTAGAAATAAAATTTCGTAAACTTAATTTATTGCCGATTTTTCATCATGCCTCGCCGGTATTTATCAGCGCCAGAAGTCGCTCGGTTAGTGACCCTCGTGGAAGAAGGACACACATATCGTGAGGTTGGGGAACGACTAAACGTTAGCTCCTCTGTCGTGTCTCGGGCTTTTAATCGTTATTTGGCAACTGAAGCTATGAACGACGGGCTGGACAAGGTCGTCGTCGCATGACCAACCGTCGCGATGATCGAACTATCGTTCGACGTGTTCGTCAAGAACCATTTGTTTCCGCAAATGTTATCGCCCGGAATATTGCAAACCGTCAACAACAACGGCAACGTCAGCACCATCCGCAGAACGCTTCTGATCAGTCGATTCGAAATCGCCTTCGTGAGGTCGGATTGCGAGCAAGAAGGGCTGCCCGAGTACCGATGTTAACAACCGCGCATCGTCGTGCTCGTTTGGCTTATGCCCGCCAATACTGTAATTGGACAATGAGGCAATGAAACAATGTTCTGTTTTCCGATGAGTGTCGAGTTTCGTTGTATGGAAATGACCGAAGATCCCGGGTTTGGCGGCGTCGGGGAGAGCGTTTTTCACAAAACTTGACTCAGTCCGTAGCTGCTTTTAATGGAGGATCAGTAATGGTTTGGGGAGGCGTTTCGCGGCATACGCGAACTCCTTTGGTTATTATCCGCCAAAATCTGAATGCTAGGCGTTACATTGACGACATTTTATAACCCGTCGTCTTGCCTCTACGGCACAATTCGAGGGGATTCATTTTAATGCAAGACAATGCTCGGCCTCACACAGCGAACATCACCCGTGAGTTTATTGAAACACACGACATAACCTTGTTAAGGCATCCAGCGATGAGCCCTGATCTTAACCCAATCGAGCATGTCTGGGATATTCTGAAGCGTCGACTACGTCGGTTCCACCCCAATATTAGAACCTTATCTGCATTAGAAAGGGCGTTAATTGAAACATGGCGACAGATTCCGCAGAGTATGATTCGAAACTGTATTTCGAATATGCCTCAAAGGTTACAGGCTGTGATAAGGAATAGAGGTGGCAATACGCGGTATTAGCAAGCACACACACACACACAATATTTACAGAATGAGTTTGGAGTCTTAAAATACTGTGGAAGTGACGAGCCACGGGGTCTCATTCTCTTAGGAGACAACACACGTGCGTAAGCACAAAAGAAGCGTGAATCCGACCGAGCAACCTCCACGTGGTACGCTTTGGGTAATGCAAATGCCGGCGGTAGATGTTCCAATCCAATTTTATGTGGAATAATTTCAGTATTAAAGTCAATTTAAAAAAAGTATTCAGATTTTTCGTACTTTTTTGGCGTATTGTTCATAAGCAATAACTTAATAAAAAAAAATTTTTTTCTTAATTTAAAAAAAAAATAATTTTTTTTAAAAAATTTTTTAAAAAATCTTCAAAATTTTTTAAAAAATTTTCTTTTTGAACTTATGCAATAACTGATGCAGAATTTAGAAAAAAAGTGAGAGAAAAAGTGTTTTTTTCATATCAAGAAAATTACACAATTTGTATGTGTAAATACTGCTCCTTTAATTCTTTTTAAACTTTGATTGATCGGGACGGAATAACGGTTTGGTGGATCAATCTGAAAATTTGCATGGTTATTAAGGGTACAATAAGGTCAAAAAAAAGCTGATGACCGTTGCTCCCTGCCCAATATTTTCAGAGATATAGCCGATTTACCAAATCAAGTGAAAAATGCGATTTTTTTTAACTTTTTTCAGGGGGTTACTGGAGGGGAAAAAAGGACTTCGTCCTAAAATGTCAATACATGATTTTAAAGCAAATTCACTGCAAATTCCAAAACTGTCTTCCGATTTCCAATACGACCATTCGTTGTCGAGATATCCTTGATTAAAGATAAAAAGGCCCTTTTGTGTTTAATTCAGGATATCTCCATGACACATGCACGAAGAAAAAATTTAAAGAGCCAAAAGTGTCGGCAATTAATCAGGCTTTTTCGTCCATGTGATCGATTCAAAAAAAAAAACGGGAAATTTTTTTTTCCGTCATACTTTTCCAGGATGCGTCGAAACCGTATGCTGGAAATTTTTTGCTCCCCGGATTCGGAAAGTGGAGTCCTAGACCTTCAAAATGCTTTTTTTAAATCTTCGCTACGATGATTTTTCACAAAGATACAGTCTGTCAAAAAAACTGAAAATTTTTGGGTTTTTATCTTGCTCCCTTAATTCTTTTGAGAAGTGTATATAAACTTTTATTTATAAAAGAAATTAAAAATGGCTTACCCAGTAATTCACATACTGCATTGTGGCGTTATAGCTGTCGCCATATTGCGACGACAGGTTTAATTGTTTCTCAATCTGAAATGATAAAGTAGAAAGCCAAATTTAGAATAAGAAATTGTTAAAACAATTTAAATAATACTACATTTTTCTTAAAGTCATTAATTTTTATAATTTTTTGAAGTTCGTACGCTTTTTGTAGTTTCCGCAGAGTTGCCAAAATTCGTAATGTTTCAGGTTCATGTTCCTTTTGTGGCTAGAATTTTCGTTCAAATCCGCGACATTACACAACATTAACAGTTACCTTCTTTTGTATTCTATTTAAAATTTGGAAAAATATCTAGAATTTATGGTGGACACCGAAAACTCGTTCTTTTGGAAAAGGGTCAAATCAAACAGCCATAACTTTAAAAATAAAATTTTGTTTTTTTTTTCCGAAATAAATTGTGTTATGTTGTGTAAATTTCTATTAAACATTTCGCAAAAATTCGCATAAAAACAAGCTTCTAAAATGTTTCCTCCGCGTCATTTTGAATTCTTTGGTTTCACCAACTAATGTGACCAGGCCATTAAAAGATAAAAAAAAAATAAAATTAATATAAGAGGAAAGCGAAAAAGGAAGTGGTGTCAGGAAAAATCCATAGTAAAAGAAAATGCAAAAGTGAGCGAATTCGCGATGGAACCATCGATAGTACCGATGGTTTTTTCCATCGATGGAAAAAATATCGAGTGGAGCAACCATCGATGGATTCCCAGCTCTATTTTTCACTTTTCACCCGTTTCGCTAATCTTTCGAATTTAATCCGCACACACGTCCGTACAATACCAGAGCACGCCAAAAGTGACGCCACGCTTGCGCTTTGGTCACACTCCCTTCTCCTATTTGAGCTTTCCCTATCGACTCGTTATCGACATATTACTGGTTTATCGATCTAATTTTTATATCTTACGAATTGATTTTACATGGAGAACATATATCTTTAAACAAACTGATAAGTTATAAATGTTGGTTTGCAAAACCTTTTTTGGATTTCTCTAGTGTGTTTACATACTTCATAATTATATAAATTATACCTAATTGTGTAGGCCCCAATTGTATATACATGTGACCCCCTAGATCCTAGAATCGTGTATATAAACTCGACCTTTTTCTTAATAAAGTGAGTATTCAAGCAACTCTTGTCTATTCACTACTTTGCAATCAACGGGTGAGCATCGCTGTGTCTTTGGCCCCCATTTGCATTTTACTTGCTATATTATAAAAATTTGCGATGCATTTAAAGCAAAGAGTCCTGTTGCATCTTATGCATTCAATTTTGGCATCTATGTCCATCCGTCTGCAGCAATGCAAGCAGGTATTTCATACGGCATCACTGCAGTTAAATAATTTTTCAAATTTGTATCTTCCAAATAAAACCAGAGATCTTAAATTTGTTAGGGGTTTACCTGCGGTATAGCATTTTGCATATTGCAATATTAAAATACCACAGTTATAAGTGTCTTTTCGTGTGTCGTAGGCGACAAACACATTTTCATAGCCATTCAGCAATGTTTTATAATAAGCAATAAACTTATTCGCTGTACTTGTCGGGCTAAGAGGATCTAGAAAGAGAAACTCTAAATTTATTAATGAAGAGAATATAAAAATGTCCTTTATAACAGTGAGACACTAATATAATGCTTACGATGCTTTGAAAAGCATTGCTTATAAATTCATGTTTATTAAATGCAGCATAATCGCTTTGGCATGGAAAATGGAAAATTCTCTTCCTAAATACATAAAACCCATGCAACCAGGTCCATGGACACTTTCAAAGAGAGTTGTACAACTTAAAATCTAATAACTTATATTTGACTGAGAAGCATCTGCAAGAAGGGCTATCTTCTATTTCAAAAACTCTATAATTGGACGGATATGAATGATCAGATTGGACTAAAAAGCCAAATAAATCATTTTCAGGTACATCTGTCAGTTTCAGTTTTTTAGGACCGGTAAAGTCACCTTTAAACAAACCTGTCTTTAACCTTTTTGGCCCTTTTTTGTTCCAACTTTCTTTATACTTGGCAATCTTTTTATTGGAAATATCACTTAAAGCAGTCTTTTGTACGTACTTTACGTTTGTTAACACTTGCTTTAATGACAGAGTCATGGACTATCGGCGAATTAATGCTTTCTGGGTGTGCAAGTTTTATTTGTTTCACCACAGAATTGGAAAGTTTATCCATTTCTCGAATAAATCGACCCAGTTTTAAGTCTTGCTAATTCTGTATGACGCTACTGGGTCTTTTATTTGTTTGATGAACATGAAAATGCCCATTAAATTAGTCCAAAATGCCGCGAAGGCTACATATTTTCCTAAAATAACATCTGCCATTTTAGGATGATAATAAGGGTTATTTTCTTCTCCCCCAACAGGAAGCATCGAAATCATATCTTTTAGCTTACTTTTGCCTGCTACCGTTTTCAGGGTATCCTCACCAAGTCTTTCATCGGAGATCGGCTTATTTTCACAATCGCCAATATTAAAACTTACTGGACTCTCATCTGTGAAATATAGTAAGGCATTGCTAGCCATTTGATTTTTTGTGGGGTATAAAAGAATGGTTGCTATATATTTAAACCAATCTTCGAAGTCTTTTATATCACAAATGTTATATCCCACACCGAGAGCATTTCTTAAGAAAACCCTGAGTCTAATGTTGTTCAAGCCAACTGTACTGTCTATATCGGCACACATTATTTTGGCATAATCGCTTGTGCAGAATTGGACGCAAACAATTGGAAATTCACCCTATCTGTGGTAAAGAAATTGGAAACATCTTTCAATATACTCTATGAGAGTCCGCAAAATTCTTTCAGAATCGCTCCAATAATGGCAAAGCTAGCATCAGTAATGATGCGCAGATGATTTTTCTCGCACGATATATTTAGATCGGATATGAAGCGACGTAAATATGTCGTAGGCCGAGTGATTGGAAAGGATTGCATGCGCCATCCCATACGTCACACATATCTCGGGAACGTGTTCGACTAAAGAATACAATAAAATTCTTTTTTTGGCTATTGTAGGGGCCCTTAGAACACATCCTGTGGCACCTATGTGCAAAGTATGAATCATCAAATGTTTTTGGAACAATCGTATACGTTCAATGTTCCACAAAAACACTTTCAACTTCGTCGACAAATGTTGAATGTAATGGGAATATCCATTATATAGCATGTCGTAGGTATCCATTAGTTTCAGATTTCATATTTCTATAAAATGATAAATGTTTATTCAACATTTGATCATTTCAAACCAAAGTTCTTGTTTTGTTTGCTCTAAGAGCTAATTCCTTTTTATACTTAAATGCAGTGCAGCTCTTTAATTCTTGCTTTTCAAGAAAGCGACTAATTGCTCTGCACTGGGAACTTTTCTTTAAATTAATTGTATAGATAATTTCGACGCTGCTAGAACAAACTTTTACTGTGCCGTCGAAATCTCCTACGAATTTAAAATTATTGCAAGATGGATCTTTGCAGTATCCATATGCGACATAAGAAAGTTTGTTGATTCTTATAGTATTAAAATAGATAACACAGGCATTGTTAATTAAACATTACTTTTCTCTTATAACTTGTTCTATATTTTTCTTCTTCGTAAATAGAGAAGTACAATCTTTGATAAATTGTTGAAAATTAGCTACATACAAATTTCCTATGTGTATCACGTATACATTCAACATTCAAGCTTGTGTTTTAAAGCCTGCAGTCTTTTCTTTAGCACTTTAATCTGCTTCCGACAAGACTTTCATCAGCGGTATTGGAGGACAGATCTTTAATTAGATCATCCCTAATAACATATTGTAAAGGATGGTATGCTTGGTCAATGAAACTGAGCTTAAAGCTCTTTCAAACGGAGTCACGCCGTTTTATATTTTACAAAAAGTTTCAACTGAATATCTAAGTTATCTTTGTATCAACTGTCAGACTTTGTACCCGCGGCCACGATACACTAATCTTTCTCAGTTCACTTCCATACTCCCTGATTACACTCCGACCTCTTCGCCGACTCTAACTCTTCTGCCAAGATCAGTTGCTCGCGCCTCGACCAACGCTGATGCTGCTGCCGCAACTGTCGGCGCTGCCGCTGCTCCTCAATATATTTGCCACTGGGCATAATTGAGGGGAACGCCAAGCGGTGTTAACTTCTATAATAGTATTCACAAAAAATTTTTGAAAAAAATACCTGTTTTTGAGGTCTACAAACCAGAAACCCCACTCAGGCTATCGTAGTTATGAGCTTAATGTCTCCAAGTTTTGATGTCACACACTGGGTCAATTTATCCATTGTTAGCAAATTGAATCATATGCTTTTTTCCAATTTTGTTGTATAAAAATTTATTCATACACCTCGCACAGCTTACAAATTGAATTTTTATTTTTTTCTTCCTAAACATTGCAGGAGATTTCAAATTGTTAATAATGTAACATTTTGAATACTGCAAAATCAAAATGCCACAATTAAATGTGTCCTGTTGTACGTCGAAGGTGATATCCACATTTTTGAAGCCTTGTAGCAAACTCTGAAAATAAGTTATAAACTTAATACCTACACTTGATGGGCCAAAAGGATCTGGAAAGATCTGGAATTTCTTTGTAACAATAAGATGACCACCCACCACCCAATATAAAAAAACAAACAATTAAATTGATATGTTTGAATTCTTATACCCTTCAGAGGGTATTATAAAATTGGTCAGATGTTTGTAACGCATAGAAACATACGTTTCCGACCCCATGAAGTATATATATTCTTGATCAGCATCAACAGCCGAGTCGCTTAAAACATGTCCGTCTGTCTGTTTAGCCAAGCATTTTCGAGCTTAAATTTTAAGCTACTTGGTTGAAACATGAAAAGTTAAGTTCCTTGATGCAGTATCCAGAACAAGTTTAAAAATTAGTCGGATCGGATAATTATCACCAGAGCTATTAACTAAAACGCGGAGGTACCTCGAGTAAAATAAGCAATATGTCGAAATAGCTTAAGTGAGTTGGGTGAGGATGGTGGCTTAGTACGTAAAGATCGGTCGCGCGATGGTTCGGTGTTTGGTGGGTTCGATTTTCGGTGAATACGAGAAATATTTAGTTAAGTTTTTTCTTCTTTTTTGTTTTTTGATTTTATTAAACATTAATACCAATTACTTTAAAATTTTTGTTTTTAAAAATAATAATAAACAATTAAGCTGCAAGGGTTTACCAAAGTTAGTTAGTCTGGGCCTCCGTCTGCGACTTCTTCGCCGCTGTTGGCGCCTTACTTGGAAGTTGTTGTCGCTTGCGCCGGCGCCTTTTAGCAGTCGACGCTTGCGCGCCAGCGCCAACAGTAACAAATAAATTAACAAAGTTGCACAACATCAAATATGTAAGAATCGAAGGAAAATTTGGAGGTTAACAGCGAACGTCGCTAACTTCACACAAACAGACCGTTGCTATTTTGACGGAAATCGAGTTGGCCTTGACTCCAATTTGTATAAATACTGGGCCAGAGTCGCCACATTTCCCATTAAGTTATTTGCCTCGATTGAGGTTGTATCTAGGGATGTCGAAAATGCAATAAAGTATCGATATATATTGTATCGATAATTTTTGAATATCGATATTGATATTTTTATTTAAAAATATCGATATATCGGTGTGATAGGAAAAAAAATATTTGGCCTAATCTACTTCAATCATCTTACATTACTAGATAAATACTAATCAATAGACATCATTTTGAAATTTTTTAAATCAAAGACAACAATAAAAAATATTAATTGTTTATTAATCAAACCAATATTTATATGATACAGACATAAGAAAAACTCTTTGATTTACATACTCGGCTGTAAGCCGACTTCTGTTATTGGGTACTGCGAGATTTACAGCAGATGCCACTTTCTCTGAGGATACCGAGGACGCAGGCGATATCAAATGCTTTAGAGCAATCAAACCAGAATTTTGTAGGATTCTCTTTTCTGGGTATTATAGGCTGATCTAGATATTGCTTTAGTTCGCTAGGCATTAGGGTCGTCGAAAAAATATCGATACATCGATATATCGAAACATTAAATATCGCTACATTGAAAAAATAATATCGATGAATCGATATTTTTTCGACGACCCTAGTTGTATCTTATTAACTTTTCTTATTTTTATTAATTTTTTTTATGTATTCTTTTTTATTACTATTACAATATATAACTGTATATTTGCTATTGTTTCTGCCGTGCTGTTTATTGGTTATCAAAATATTGTCGATACCGCCTTAACCGCAATCATTTATGATGAGCATGATGACAGGTTAAACAATTTTCCGTGCCAAAGCGATTATGCTGTATTTAATAAACATGAATTAATAAGCAATGCTTTGCAAAGCATCGTAAGCATTATATTAGTGCCTCACTGTTATAAAGGACATTTTTATATTCTCTCTATTAATAACTTTAGAGTTTCTCTTTCTAGATCCTCTTAGCCCGACAAGTACAGCGAATAAGTTTATTGCTTATTATAAAACATTGCTGAATGGCTATGAAAATGTGTTTGTCGCCTACGACACACGAAAAGACACTTATAACTGTGGTATTTTAATATTGCAATATGCAAAATGCTATATTGCAGGTAAACCCCTAACAAATTTAAGATCTCTGGTTTTATTTGGAAGATACAAATATGAAAAATTATTTAACTGCAGTGATGCCGTATGAAATACCTGCTTGCATTGCTGCAGACGGATGGACATAGATGCCAAAATTGAATGCATAAGATGCAACAGGACTCTTTGCTTTAAATGCATCGCAAATTTTTATAATATAGCAAGTAAAATGCAAATGGGGGCCAAAGACACAGCGATGCTCACCCGTTGATTGCAAAGTAGTGAATAGACAAGAGTTGCTTGAATACTCACTTTATTAAGAAAAAGGTCGAGTTTATATACACGATTCTAGGATCTAGGGGGTCACATGTATATACAATTGGGGCCTACACAATTAGGTATAATTTATATAATTATGAAGTATGTAAACACACTAGAGAAATCCAAAAAAGGTTTTGCAAACCAACATTTATAACTTATCAGTTTGTTTAAAGATATATGTTCTCCATGTAAAATCAATTCGTAAGATATAAAAATTAGATCGATAAACCAGTAATATGTCGATAACGAGTCGATAGGGAAAGCTCAAATAGGAGCAGGGAGTGTGACCAAAGCGCAAGCGTGGCGTCACTTTTGGCGAGCTCTTGTATTGAACGGATGTGTGTGCGGATTAAATTCGAAAAATTAGCGAAACGGGTGAAAAGTGAAATAGACTTAGTTGGTGAAAAGATTGGATTTCGTCGCCTCTTCCGCACTTTCGAATACGGCCGCAGCCCACGCTTTTGCGGATTCGGCCGACGCTCCTGCATAAAATGTCTTCGACTTCCACGGCCTGTCGCAATGTGGCCACGAGTGCTTCCACGAGTCGGCTGAATTGTCTGGAATTTAAGAAAATTATATAGATATGTATAATTAATAAAATTTATTAAAAAATATATACAGATGTACTTACACAATTATTAAATACGCAGTGCACAAACATGGTTCCACCAATTTTAAAAGCAAATGATCATACATTTGCACTATTTATAAGATTTTTTAGGTAACGGCTTGACAAAAACTTTTTGAATGGGGTCGATAGCAATATCATAAATTTTATAAAAAAAAAGAATATTACTTTTTTCAGAATGTAAAATACAAAATTCCATCACAATATGCAAAATATAGGGGCTAAATATTTTATGGTAAAGATATAGCGAAAAAGTTTCATTTTCATATTTAATACGTGGGGCATAGTACTGCCTCATAAACCCCCCTTGGGTCAGCCCATGGCGTAAAGTAAAATTCTATTAAGCTGCCAGAAAACATTCTTTATTCAAGATTTTTTGCGGGTAAATAGATGGACTGCCACTACGATCTATATATAAATTTCCCATATATTTTGTGGGGAAATAAAAATATGGATTCTCTTTTTTTTTTATTGCGAAGTTTTTCGCTAATCATCTGCCTGAAAAATAAAAGATCACCCATCACCCAATAAAAAAAACAAAACAATTTAATTTACATGTTTGAATTTTTTACTTAAAATTTTTATCACCCACCACCCAGTATAAAAAACAAACAATTATATTGATGTTTGAATTTTTTTATTCAATTATTATTTTTATTTATCGGTCAGGCCGCTGCCTGGGTCTCGGCCTCCGTCCGCGACTTCTTCGTTGGCGCCTTTCTTGGAAGCCGCTTGCGCAGGCGCCTTTTTTTTGGCGCTTGCGCGCCAGCATACATGTTGAAAATCTACAAAGAGAAAAAATTAAATATATTATTTATTTAAAAGGAACATGTATCGATGAGCCATTGCATCTTAGCTGGCTTTAAGTTAAGCTGAGCACGTTTCGTTTTACGATGCGCTTTCCAGTTTAATCGCTTGTCCAAAGTAAGGCACAGGTATTTGACCCAGTCTACGCTCTGGAGAAGCGTCCCATGAAGACTGATATAATATATAATATAATATAATATAAGGATATAATAAGGATATAACTCGCGTTCATTAAAAAAAAGGATGCTTAAGACTACATATATATACTAATTGATAAATTGCACTTAACACTACATCTTCATTATATAAATTTCTTATTATAAGTAAATCCAAATATTGCTAACTAAATTAAATAAATATTTACCAAACAGTTCTAATTTATCATTATTTATACCACTTAATCTAATATTTACAGGTTCTGTTTTGAATTTATTTTCACACTTAACTATTCTATTTAACACACATCTTAAAAAATCAATCTGTGTGCCGTATTTTAGTTTTACATCAATTGGCAGCTTTAACGCATATTGTTGTAAAATATTTTCAACGGAATCTTTGCTATATACCATTATAAATATGGCAGAATGTGTTATCTATATGCCCCATGTTGTTTAAGATTACATTCTTTAAATGAGCGTAATCCCAAACAAAAGGGACTTTCCCGCCGTCTTTGGCTAGGTATTTCTATTCATTTGATTGCCATCAATAACAAAGCAAATCAAATTGATCCCAATGTGCGCTTCTCTTATAAAAATCAGTAATTGATCGACCACTTCAATTACTGATTGGGCGTTCATCATCTCATTCTCCGTTGTCACCAACTTGAGGTACAGCATTCCTTTTTTCCCCGTCAGGGCTCACCACATGTTTAGTTTTGGCTTTTTTATGGGATCTTACATTGTCAATTTCCTGCAAAATACAATTTCTGTTAATTTATTTTCATTCCTTTGTAACATGCGCCGCAGCAAAGCAAAAATGGCTCCATTGTCACTCCACGTAATATGTTGAAATTTTATACTATTTTGTGGTCAGAGTGTCTTTTGTTTACTGCCCTAGCCTCCTAAAGCCCAGGTATTAACTCCTGGGAAGGAATCTCTGTTCCCAGTTCGTCAGTATTAGCGTTAAGAATTATGTTCTCAATACACATTTTTTCCATTTCGCTATAGGTCAATTTGTAGTTATCGATAGTTATCGAATGGTTGTATTTTGATGACAGCCTCGCAAAGTCAGCAAAAGCTGACTGCAATAATATTCTTGATTTTTAGTTTAGATAACACAGCATTAAGCTCTAATCGGTACCCTGTCATTTTTCTCTTCATAGCTAGACAAGTCTACTACAAATGGACCCTTTTGTGGTTGGGTATATGTTAAATCGTTAATTTGTGACTTGCCATTTGATGAAATTACATTTGTCATGTCTTTCACGTTTGCTTTGACCTCCTCGTTTTTCCTGTACTTTTTGTTACACTGTTCATCTTTTCCATCCATTCGTGCTGAATGAATCCATGATCTCACTTATTTCCACTTCTTCAAAAGTTTTCTTATGTTAAATTTAAATTTCTTTGTTTTTTTCTTTATAATTGGAATAAGATTCAAACACGGGACTCATAATTTTTCATTTCTCAGGCAGTTCCCGCCCATTTCATTGCTGGGCGTGATGGAGTCTTCGAGTTCTCTGAGGCAAGCCGTTTCGATATCCCCGGAGACTCATCAATGAGCGACGGATCGGCTGGCATCTCTCGGTGACCAGCGCGGATTCTACCAGCATTTTCAACATCGTTGTTTTTGAGTATTTCACTCCACCGCTCCTGTAACTGTCGGAGCAAGCTCTCTTTAATTTGGCATTGACGTTCGTAACTCCCTGTGAAGTGCGCGTTGTCCGTGCTGTAGAATTTGCATTTGAATATAAGTTTGTTTTTTATTAATTTCTCAAGGCAGCCAATAGTGTGCGCTTTGCTTGAAGCCTTAAATCCACACAAGCACATATTAGTCTTCTTAATGTTGGACTTTTAATGTAAAGGAAGTGCGCCGGTTGCATATTATGCAAACGTGTCTTTACAAATCAAAAGGTAAAAGGCTTAAGTAACTGCCAGTAAAGGAACTTAATTGTTTACTTTAAATAAAAATTAAATCAAAGAAGCTAACTTCGGCTCTGCCGAAGTTTATATACCCTTGCAGCTTCATTGTTTTATTATTTAATTTAAAAACAAAATTTTTAAAGTAATTGAAGAGAAAACTCAACTAAAAATTTTCCCGAATTCACCGAGAATCGAATCCACCAAACACCGAACCATCGTGCGACCGATCTTTACGTACTACGTCACCATCCTCACTTAACTCACTTAAGCTAGTTCGACATACATATACATATAGCAAACGCATGGCATCTCGCTCTTCAAATTTCGTTCTGTGCAACAACACAACGCAAATGTTTCTGTCTCTCTCACACACCGCGTGGTGACGAATTTTTGCATATGTGTGTGTGTGCGTGATTGCTTGGAATTTGTTTTTGTTTCTTTGCTGCCAAAGAAAATTGCTTATTTTACTCGAGGTACCTCCACGTTTTAGTTAATAACTCCGGTGATAATTATCCGATCCGACTAATTTTTAAACTTGGTCTGGCTACACCATTAAGGAACTTAACTTTTCATGTTTCAACCATGTAGCTTAAAATTTAAGCTCGAAAACGCCAGAACAAACAGACAGACGGACATGTCTCAATCGACTGGGCTGTTGATGCTGATCAAGAATATATATACTTTATGGGGTCGGAAACGTATATTTCTATGCGTTACAAACATCTGACCAATTTTATAATACCCTCTGCAAGGGTATAAAAAATTTATTGAGAATTTAGTGAAGTGACAATTTTTTGGGGGAAAAAAATTTGTATCGGCTAAAAATGAAAAAATACGAAGCATAACCTCTGCAAATAAAAAGGAAATCAAAATTTATTTATTTCAAAGGCCTTTAGTGGCATAAATAACTGAAAAATTGCATGTTTTCACATTACTCATCGCCCTCTTCATTTTCTAAATCAGACGCACAATGCTTGCATGTAAAGTAGCTGGCACGCATATCAGCGCACTTTAAATGCACCGGACGACTACATTCATTGCATTCAATTGAGTTTTCGGCTGTCAATTTCTGTGGCAGAAGTTTTAGACAGATAAGACAGAAGTCTACATCATCGTCAGGCGGTGGAGTCTCCTGTATCTCAGTGCGCTTAGCCGATGGTTTGCATGGTGTTCCCTTGCTGATGGTTTGGCTCGTGTTGCTTTCCATCCACGCTTCTTCTGGGGAGAATCAGATGCCTGCATATCTTGTAGCTTATCCGCTCTTTTAGCTGCATTCTTCTTCAAAAAAGCAATGCCTCCAGGAGAAGCTAGGACAGAACTTTGCAGCGGTTTGCGACCACGATTCGAAGGCTTCTTTGGCGTAACCGCTTGCAGAGGACCAATTTCTTCCAGAAGTGATAGGTAGCTCGTTGATGATGCTCTCGATGTAAATGGTGCGGAAGATACTCTCGACGTCGATGGTTCCATTGTATTAAACACAATCCCTTGAATTTTTACACCTGGCTCAAGCATTCCGGCGCTGATCCTCTTCATCAACACGAGTCTCGCACACAGCTGCCACGGCAGAAATATCGTGAAACTAGCCTGTCACTTTCTTGATATAGCGTTGCAGACTGCTCCGAGAAATACCATATGCTTTAGCAGTCTCTTTGAGAGGCTTATTGTCGACTAAGCAACACTTAATGGCTTGCAAAAGCGCATTAAAATCCATTTTTTGTTGGTATATCGAATTATTTTTCGAGTATCGACTTAGCTAAAAAAGCGTAATTTTTACTTACTTGACCTAAGCAACGATATTACGCACTTTCTCAACCAAACACGCGCTCTAACTAAAAAAAAACCGGGAATGACAAACAAGAGAACAAAAAATTTCGAAATAAACAAATTTTGATTAAACACGACATTAAATTACCAAATACAATGAAAACAATGCAAATGAAATGAAACACTTACCTGTTTTGAAAGAATTAACGTAAATGTATCGCACTTCAAAAATATTATAAAGTACTTTTCTGTTGATTTATTTCGAAGTTTTTTTTATAATGCTCATAGCTACTACACAAATGCGTGCATTCGTTTTTGTACTATAACGGAAACTTCGTACTGTGACATGGCCTACAATACTCAGATCAGTATCCTATGATTGCTGTCAAAGTTTACATTACAAATAATTTCAAAGTTTCAAATCAGCTACATGAGGCTGCAGCCCTTCTTCGTCTTTGCAGGGCTCCCCAGCAAGAAAGGTCCACGGGGTGACATCTTTTAAGACGCCTTGTTTGGGTGCTGTTGTTTAGCAGATCAAGGGCCAGTGTGGGTCTCCAGCCTGGAGCAGTGCCGAATACCGTACCTTACTCTGGAAGCGTTGTAGAATTTTGACATTCGTGTCTGAAGCCGTGCCCCAGAGCTACCTTATTGCAGATGCTGAGCTGTGATCGAAATGTGCGCTTCTTTTGTAAAAATCAGTAATTGATCGACCACATCAATTACTGATTCTGCTTTCATTACTTCTTCTTTTGTCGACATGAGTTTGAAATGTAAAATATCACATTTCTCAGCGTCAATGCTGACCGACATGAATATTAAAACTTTAACCAAATGTTCATTTTGCATTTCCTGCAAAATACAATTTGTGTCAATTTATTTTAATTTAGGACGCAGAAAGCCAATTGCTATCCTTACCAATTTGGGCAGAAATATTTCGTCAATGCTAATAAAGAACGCCTTTCCTCGTCTTAGTGCATTAAAATTGGAGTATATTTTGTTGTTTGCATTTACTTCTGCGACTGCCCTCGCCTCCATTAGCCCAGCTTGCAGATTAGTGGATGAGATCCGGGTTTCTAACTCCTCTAAATTGATGCCGAAAATGCAGTTTGGGTGATCCATTTTTATAAAAATGATTTTGATTTTATATAATTAACTTTTGTGAACTTCTAATGCTTTAGTTAACGATATCGATATATCGATGTCAACATATATCGAAAAGCTTAGTTTCTATCGATTGTTTTCCAGCTCCAATAAGACGAAACAATCTTTTTCAATAAAAATAGATAACAACAGTGATCACAATTTATTAGATCATAAATTCAAGTATGATACAAGGGACTAAAACCTACTGTAGTAGTTAAGGTATTATAACAATTTTCTAAATATAAAATAATACAAGAACTTTGTTTTCCAGCTTGCCGCCTTGTTTTTGGGTCTATGTAGCGTTCATTCTTTCAATGACGCCGAGATTTCCATTCTCCGCTTGATTGTTCCAGGAGTTTTCAATATGAACAAACGCCCTTTCACAGAATCCGGTGGCAGGGTGGTAATGCTTCATTAAGGTAAGCAGCCATAATTGCGGATTAAGCAGCCCGTTAGGACCAGCTCTAGTTCCACATGTTCAAGAGCTTTTTAGTTTAGTCGGAACTGTGGAAAAAATAAAAATCGCAATATATTAAATCATTGGAATGAGTTCAACTTACTCAGTTTCGAATGCTAAACACATAAAATCCGGGTGTTGGGTTTGTCCGACTGCTACCGCCCGTTTCTTCGCTGGACGTGATGGAGTCTCCGGGTTCTCTGAGGCAAGCCGTTTCGTTGTCCCCGGAGACTCATTAGAGAGCGGCGGATTGGCTGGTAGACCCTGTACTTCTCGGTAAATAGTGAGGAGTCTACCAGCCTCCTCAAGTTCATTGTTTCTTAAAATTTCACTCCGCCGCTCCCGTAACTGTCGGAGCAAACCGTCGTCCATCCTACATTGACCGGCGTGATTTGATATTGATTTCGTCGAATCCGATTTGAAAAATTTACATTTCTTGCATTCGTGCTTTAAATTGGTTTTTTTTTATTTTTTCTATGCATTCATTGATGTGTGCTTTCTTTTTTACTTTCCATCCACACAAGACGCAGATCAGTCTTCTTAAAGTTTTACTTTTTATAAAGAATCTGTCCAAGTTCGTCATGTCCAGTTCTCGTTGGTCATCGTTTCCATTTAAGGACTTTAATGTCCATCTCTAGTGTATTCTCATATTATTGGTCTGGTAACATTAGGTACACTTACAAGGAACTATGTCATGTAAGTGTACCAGTGATAATTGTCATGTTAGTTTGACATTGATTATCGAGTCATAGAAGTTGACATTAACTGCTTAGTCATGCAGTTGTTCTTAGTATTGGTGGTGTGACTGTGGTTTGCGCTCACCGATTATTATAAAAATGCCTAAAAAGCAAGGTGAATTACCCGGAAACATATTGGAATTGTCTCCTACTCCGACAAATACATTATAAAGCAAGAGTCGGATATAAAGTCTTTTTGAACAATATAAATGTCCCGTTTGCAATTGTAAAACACAATAGATAATTGTTGCTAATCCATTTAAATTTATTTATTAATTTATTTACACATTTCTACAGTTTAATTATATTTACTAAAATATTTATTATTTTTATGTATGACCTTCTTCATGCATTCATTTTATCCAGGACATAAAAGAGTTTCATTCCCCGGAGCCAAAAATAATGTATGCCGCTTCTGTCTGACCTCCCCTGGCTCACCATTGTGGTACGATGATAATTTTGATGAATTTTTCCTCAAATTTCTGACCATTCTAATGGCTAGTGTCCGAAGTTGCAATTGATTGACTAGGCCATCGACAGGGTTCGGTGCACGGGCAATAAATGCAGTGTCGTCTGCATATGAGGCAATCAGGAGTTGCGGGTGACAACAATAGATAAGTTTAAAACAATTAAAAATAAATTAAACTAATGCATCTCGTTTGTAATTAGCATAAATTTAAAGGCAAATTTTCCTCTTTTTGCTCTATACAATTATTTAAAATTATTGCAAATTTCAATCTAATCTTTTATTGTTCAATTAGCACTGAGTGTGATAATAAACAAATAAATGAAAATTTGTCTTTATCACTGGACTTTCATCTACTTCAAATCAACTAACATTATGTTTTATCTGGTTGAGTTAAAATTAAGACATTTTGAGAAATAGAATTAACTTTAATTTAATACTTTTTCTTAAATTTTAGTTGAAATATTGTTCAGCGACAATTAATTTTTGCCAGTTGACTACTCAAATTTGTCTCCTTTTTTTCTGTTCCACAAATATATCATAAATATTAGGAATGTCACACAAAAATTTGTGTAACATTAAACTTCCAAAAAGTAATCCGCTTTAAATGCTAATTAATAATCCGCTTGGTGTATTTCCAATTTGTGAAACATTGCTTGCCTTTCTTTGTCAATGTTGAACAACACATGTAATTTACTTTCCCCTCCTTTACCGGAGGGGAAGTACGAAAATTTGATCGAATTTATTTCTGCTAGAGAGCGGCACTGTGGCGTATAGGAGTTGAGAATTGGTAAAACCGGCTCCTCCTTTTATTTAAAATTGGATACTTTTAGAGCAAAACTTTTAAGAGCCATAAAAGAATAAGAAAATACTGTCATTTTTTTTTTTTTTTTTTTTTTTTTTATTTGCAATCTATCCTATAAGGACAATAAGCAAATTATATAAGGAATTAACAATAGCAGGGGGAGTGAAGTAACAATAGTGGGTTTCATTAAATTAGAATACAGGTATGGAAGAGAGAAAATATAGAAAGTATTGGTTAGATATGACAGAGTAATTTCAGAGTTTCAGAAAAAGATACGTGACGCTGCAGCCCTTCTTCTTCTTTGCAGAGCTCACCAGTCCACGTCTTGTCTGAATGGAAGATCCAGGGGGTGACATCTTTTGAGACGCCTTGTTTGGGTGCTGTTGTCTAGCAGATTAAGGGCCAGTGTGTTATTGTGTGTCTCCAGCCTGGAGCAGTGCCGAATGCCGTACCTCCTGATTTCACTGCTGACAGATGGAACGTTTAGGTCTCTATGGATGACTGAGTTACGAACGAATGCAGGCGCTCCAACAATTCTGCGGAGTAACTTGCTCTGGAAGCGTTGTATAATATTGACATTCGTGTCTGAAGCCGTGCCCCAGAGCTGGATGCCAAAAGTCCACACCGGTTTAATTATGGCTTTGTACAGCAGCACCTTATTGCGGATGCTGAGCTGAGATTTGCTGCCGATGAGCCATTGCATCTTAGCAGGCTTTAAGTTGAGCTGAGCACGTTTTGTTTTTAGATGCGCTTTCCAGTTTAATCGCCTGTCCAGAGTAAGGCCCAGATATTTGACCGAGTTTACGCTCGGGAGAAGCGTCCCATGAAGACTGACCGGGGGGCAGTCGAGCCTGCGTGTGGCGAAGGTCATATGCAGGGACTTGTCCGTGTTTATAGCAATGTTCCACCTGTTAAGCCAGGGCTCAAGTACAAGCAGTTGATCCTGTATGATTTCAGAGGCTTCAACAGGGTTCGGTGCACAGGCAATAAATGCAGTGTCGTCCGCATATGAGGCAACCAGTAGTTGTGGGTGTTGCAGCACTGGTAGGTCTGCAGTGTACAAGGTATAGAGTATAGGGCCAAGTACACTGCCCTGTGGGACGCCCGCTTTGATGCATTCTATTCTGGACGAAGAGCCGTCACACCTTACAAAAAAGCTCCTGTCGGCGAGGTAGGATTTCAGGACCATGTAGTACGGTGCAGGAAGTAGCAGCATCGTCCAGAAGGCGCTTTACGCTTTTGAAGATAAGCAGTATTCCTCCGCTGTCTTTTTGGATGTCAAGCAGGCCTTCGACCGAGTCTGGCATGATGGGCTCCTGTACAAAATGTAATTTTTGACATCAAAATTTATTTATTTATTTTTTTTTTTTTTTTAATTTATTTTGTATTTGTAATCTGTCGTTAGACAATGAACAAATTGTTTGAGAATTAAGATTGACAGAAATAATATTGGAGCCAGGCGCTTACGACTGACGCCAACTTTAGTTGGTTACAGAGGCTCTACCAGTCATCTTGTGGTCTGAATGGGAGATCAAGTGGGTGGTTTCTCTTGAGTCTTCTGGTTGAGTGTGGCTTGGGGGGAAGACAAACGGTTTTGGGTTTCTGGGTTCGTGAGTAACTGGGGGGCGTGCCAAAGGGCGTGCTTGACCTTGCTCGCGTAGCTTTTTGGCGTGCTTGTATACCTTACATCCCTTATACGAAGCTGTATGACTCTCGCCACAATTCACGCATTCAGGAGGCTGCTCCTTGTCCCCTTGTCCTTGGGACACTTGCCCAGCTCATGGTCACCCGTGCATTTGACACATCTGTGCCCTTTACTGCAGAAATTTTGTGTGTGGTTGAATTCCTGGCACTTAAAGCACTGGGGAACATCATTGTTTTTCCTCGGCGGCTCGATAGTTATCACAGCATTGCAGAGCCGTTTGATAGAAAAGATTTCCTTATTGTTGGCAGCAGGTTCCAGATCAATGAAGAAAATTGGCATCGGATTTTCAGAGTGGCGGTGTTTGGCGATTGTGAAGTGACGCATGTTATGTCCCAGCTTTGCCAGTTCTTCACGGATGAAGCTTAATGGAGTGCTATGATGAAGGCTACGGATAACAGCCCTGTATGCTCTCTCCTGCTTGAGTTGATACGTATGGAAAGGTATCTTTTCCACCTCTAGCGCAGCTACCAGACTCCTATAGTCCTGCACACTGGCTGTCATGACCCGGACTTGGTCGTCTCTACCCGTTTTGTAGGAGAAATCATCTCCACGTATTTTTGCCTTCACAAAGGAAACCATTCCAGTAATGTCGCTCACATTGGAGACGAAGATTGGCGGTATTTTCGGCCGTATAGGTGTAGGAGCCACGGCGGGCTCTACTTCGGAAGTACGGCCACTTGCTGAGTTGTCGGTTGAGGCAAGCAGGCAAATCTATTGCTATTGGTAGCAATGGATGGAGCTGAACCAGCAGCAGACGAGCGTCTGATTTGCCCAGGCTCCAATTGGCTTTCAGCGGAATCGGTGTCTGTGAACATGGACGAATCATTACATTGGCAGGGGCCTTTGCTGCTTTTTTACGATTCAATACTTCAGGAGATGAAGTGGCCTTCCTTTTGGTTACGTAGAACCATTGTGCAGAGCTGGCGGCACTGGCGCTAGGGATCTTATCTGCTTCCATCTCGGCCCAGATAAGACCCGCAGAGATTGCCTATGGAGGAGGTACAATAAATAAGTTGATTCCACCTGATAGTACACCAGAAGTCCAGTAGACTCTTTACGGTTATTCAACGATTACTCTAGGAATGACTATGTCGAGTATTAGCCAAAAAAGATAAATTTATTTATAATAATATTTATTAATATTAAATGCTCAAATCTAGACAGTAGTTGCAAGGCAATTCGACTTTAGATTTTTCCATATTAGGAATGTCAAAAAGTAATCCGCTTTAATTGCTAATTAATAATCCGCTTGGTGTATTTCCAATTTGTGAAAGATTGCTTGCCTTTCTTTGTCAATGTTGAAAAACACATGCAATTTACTTTCCCCTCCTTTCCCCTTAAGTGCCATATTTTTTGTTGTGTTTCAATTTCCTTTAGCCCACTCTCGGACTCTTCTCTTTGTACTGCAAGTACGAAAATTTGATCGAATTTATTTCTGCTAGAGAGCGGCACTGTGGCGTATAAGAGTTGAGAATTGGTAAAAGCGGCTCCTCCTATTATCCAAAATTGGATACTTTTAGAGCAAAGCCTTTAAGAGCCATAAAGAATAAGAAAATAATGTCATTTTTGACATCAAAATTTATTGTTGTTAAAATTAGTAGGAAGAATCAAAAATAATTCAAATTATTTGAGAAATCTCAGTAAATCTCTCTCATATTACACAATCTAACATGAAAATAGTTACTTTAAAAATAGTTTTTCATTCTTCAATAAATCATTTGAACCGACAGATGGCTTCTTAACATGATAACTCTAGTACTATGTATTAAAATAATGTTTTGCTGAATGGCGTTGTTTAAATAAATTTTTGGCTATTGCGAGTAAAATCAATTAGTCAATGGTATAAAATAATACAACGAACAAAAGAACAGTGTTATTAAACTAAAGAAATTAAAGTTAGCGTTCAGTCGAGATTTATCGATGAATGAAATGATCGCCAGATGGACGAGGAGACTTCTTAGAGCTGCCATAAATTCATAAAAATTCTTTCAATTATATAAAAAGAAAAGTAGTCAAAACGAAATTATAGATGGCTCTTTAAATCTGGGTTAGGAAACCCAGTTTGTTACTCTGTCGCCATCTAGCGGTTAAATACTCAACAATTGGAGCAAGAGTGTTTTTTCATTACGGTAATAACTACATATTAACTATAGATGGCGCTTCACTAGCGTAATAATAATAATAATGGCGGTTCCTTAATTTTAACAAAATTTAAATTGAACCATAGATGGCGCGTTCATTCACTCATTAAACTTTAAAATATTCTTCATTTCTGTTAGCTAAATAAAGTCATTCTTGAATTTTTTAGTCAACTTTGAACGCGTTTGCAAAGTAAGAGCTGAACTTTTTTGTTTTAGAACGCATAATTATTTTATAACGTTGTTGCAATATTTTAATTTATAAGCAATTGAAGCGTTGCTGTCCCAAAAATTGGGAAAACTATATATGTATGTATGTATGAATGAAATTGAGAGTATAACACAACAAAAAAAAAATGAAATTCAATTCAATTGTTGTACTCTTGGTACTGGAAGAATTGAAAATTAGTTTTTGGCTCCATTTTAGTAAAATATTTCATTAATTTTTTTATTATCAGAAACAAATGTCATTTGCTTTTCCCTCCTTATTTTTTTCCCACTATTAATTGTCGATACTTTTTTAATTTCCCTTTGGGCCACTCTCGGACTTTCCTTTTGGAACAACTTTTTCTCTGTCAACTATTTTCAATCAAAGCGTTTCAATTAGCTGGTTGACTAAAAACTATTGGTATAGAAAACAAATGAAAATATAAAAATTTTACACGTTTATTAAATAATAAAAATACTTTTTTTTTAAATTGGATATACATATACTGAAAGAATGAACTATATTTATCTAAAATTAAATTCAAGTTATTGGAAGATAATTTAAATTCTAAATAAATGTACTAGTAAAATTAAATGAAAACATAGCATAAAGTGATATAGAAATTTGAGAATTTTGTGATTGTTCTGCACTGTTTAATTAAATACCACAATTTTGTTTTGAAAGTCGAATTTGTCGAAGTCGAATTCGAATAGGTATTAGAAATTTTAATTTAAAAATCTGATTTGTCAGCAAGCCATCTAGCGGACGCTAGAACTTCCACTTTTAAAACTTAACTCTCCACTTTTGTTGAATTCAATTTCAATTTCGATGTCGAAACCGATAGTCTTTAAGATAATTTGCAAAAAAATTGAATTTGGTCTCAGAGCCATCTAGCGGTTGATCAATACATCAAAATAAATTTTTGATCTTATATTTAGAAGATATTAAAAAAAGAGAAAAGATTATATTTGTTAAAGAGCCATCTAACGGACGATCATTGGAACACATATTTTTCGTATAACAAAAAAATTAAATCATTTTTCGTTGAACAGAAAAATTTGCGTTGTTGTGAAAAACATATCATTATACCCTGTACCCATAGGGTAAAAGGGTATATTAAAGTCGCTAAAATGTATGTAACAGGCAGAAGGAAGCGTTTCCAACCCCATAAAGTATATATATTCTTGATCAGCATCAACAGCCGAGTCGATTGAGACATGTCCGTCTGTCCGTCCGTCCGTCTGTCCGTATGAGCCACTCGATCTCAGAGACTATAAGAGCTAGAGCTACCAAATTTGGTGTGAACATCCGTCTTATGCCTAAGCAGGTCAAGTTTGTTTCAAATTTTAGCCACGCCCAGCTGAGCAAATTTTGTCCAAATCGGACAATAAACATCGGAGATATGCCTATATCCGTTTTGTACTGAAATGCCAAGGCTCCATTGGCAGATAAGAAAGAGCGAGATAGCATGCGTTCGCTGCTGCTGCATGTAAAGGGGAATTTTGTTTTGAATTGATTGCGATTTTGAGGTTGTACGATCATTCGTCTAGTGACTACGCAGATCAAGAGAGTTTAAAATATTTGCCACGCCCACTTCCGCCCCCGCAATTCCGAAAAAACATAGTAAATAATAATAATGGAGAGGATAATATACCACGCAAGAGGACAAAATATGGTATGTCTAGGGTGTGGGATGTTTAAAGAAGTCTGCGGATGGCAAGTCTGCCAAATGTTTAAAATGTGGCCAAACATACCAGACAAGTGGAAACACCACAAATTTGTCTGCTCATTTAAAACGAAAACATCCAAATTTGAGCCCCACTGAGGAGCCGATGGCTGCAGGCCCTATCCAAAAGCTTTTCGAAAAAAAATATGATGCCTCGTCTGCCAGAAACAAATTACTGGACAGTGCGCTTATATGCTATATAACATCTGATCTTCGCCCATATTGTGTGGTTGAGAACAAGGGGTTTCGGCATTTCGTTGAAACTCTTGATCCACGCTACCAGCTGCCATCGCGAAGAACATTGCGCGATGTCTACATCCCAAAGCTGTTTATGGAAATGAAGCAGAAATTACGCGAGATCCTTGATCAGATTGAGTTCTGCGCTATTACAACTGATGGCTGGACCTCAAGAGCGAATGAAAGTTATTTGACAATCACTTGTCATTTCATAACTGCCGATTTTGAGATGCGGACACCATTTCTGACAACTACAAAACTTAAGGATGAAACCAATCATTCCACACAAAACATTGCCAATTCTTTACACGATATATTTAATGCATGGGGGATTTAAAAAAAAATCACTGCAATTGTTACTGATAATGCACCGAATATAAAAAACGCTTGCGAAATTCTTTCCAAAAGGAATGTTCCATGCGTAGCGCATACGATCAATTTGATTGTTCAGGACTGTCTGGAAAATGATTATTTAAAGCCTTTATTGGGAAAATGCAAAAAAATTGTGGCTTTTTTTAAAAGCAGTACCATTGCTTATGCTAAATTGAGAGATGCTCAAAATAAGGATAACCCACTCAGTTTAAAACAAGAATGTCCAACGAGATGGAACAGTGCGTTTCACATGGTGAAAAGATTTTTGGAAACCAAAGATGCCATTTCTAAGGTGTCACTTAAAACTCCAAAGGCATTATCGCCCTTATCTGCCGATGAAATTGCCATTCTGGAAGACCTGGAAAAGGTTTTGTCTCCATTTGAAAACCTCAAAGGCAAACTAGCTACAGAGGTGGGTGAGCTTGCTTGTTCGACTTTAATAAACGGAACAAAAAACAGACTTCTTAAGTACGAGTCGCACTCGAATACGAGAATCGCAACACTCCTGGACCCACATTTTAAGAGGGATGGATTTTTATCCCAGTTTAATGTAAGCGAAGCAGAGAAATTTTTAGAAAACGAACTCCCTATGGCCAACACATTGTCCGAGCCACCTCCATCTTCCTCCAACCTGCTAGCACCAAAACCAACAGACCAACACCACCCACTTTTCGACTTTCTTCACCAGAAAAAATCTAAAAAAACTCAAAGCAGTCGAGTTGACTCAATAATAGGACTGAAGCAATATTTCAACATGGAAAATATTGATCCAAACACATAAAAATACATAACATAAGAGTAAAACATTTTTAATTAAAACAATGCTATCAACTGACAACGTATTTAAAAGATGCGTGAAAAAATTTATGTGCGTCCCAGCAACGTCCACAGAGAGTGAAAGAATGTTCAGCAAAGCTGAAACCATCATTAACGAGAAAAGAAGTTGCCTTAAATCGCAGCAAGTAGACATGCTGCTTTTCATTAATAAAAATGATTGGATAAAAAAGATTGGAAAAGAATGATCTCATGAAATAAAGTCATTGTTTTTATGTAGTTTAAGGTTATGAAACTTGTGTTAACTATGATTTAAAAAAGAAATTTATGTTTTGTTTTTGATACGAACTTTGTTTTTTAAATTTTTGAGAGCTAAAATATTTTGATAAAAAAATCGATACATCGATGTGGGACCCATTCAAAATATCGAAACATCGATGTTGGTAGACATCGATCTTTTCCCAGCACTACTGAACATAGTCATCCCTAAGGAGTCTACTGGAGTTTCTGGTGCACTTTCAGGCGGAATCAACTTAATTTTCGTACTCCTCCGGGAGTTTAAAAGGCAATTTCTGCAGGTCTCATCTAGACCGAGATGGAATCAGATAATGTCCCCAGCGGCAGTGCCGCCAGCTCTGCACCATGGTTCTACGTAACCAAAAGGAAGGCCACGTCATCTCCTAAAGTACTGGATCGTAAAAAAGCCGGAAAGGCCCCCCCGGAAAGTTGAATACCAAAATGCATTCCAATATGTCAAAGATAACTGAATTAGCAAAGAATTTTGCATAACACGGATGCAAGCAATGTAAGCAAACATACGAGATGGCCACGTTCATTTACTAAAGGTAAAAGCACAACGGAACAGGAGCTGGCAGCTATTTTGGCACTATTTTTAGCAAACATTTCACTATAAAGACAAAACAAAAATGTTAACGCATTTATTTTCCATGATAAGTCCTGATCAAAACTGACTCGCATCCGGCTAGAATTAGAAGAATACGACTTCACAGCCGAGTATCTAAAAGGAAAAGACAACTTCGTGTAGTCACTAGAGCTGGAAATCCATGAATTGTCCCTCGATGGTTTTTTCAGCGATGGAAAAAAAAAATCGATAGTATCGATGGTTTAGTCTTTTTCCATCGGAAATTTAAAAGGGTTATTCGAATTATTATTCAAATAAAATACATAATGGTTATTTATGTTTTTAAATTTAACAAAAACTAACTTCATTAAGATCTTCAGTCTCAACTAGATAACTTAAAACTATATAAATCTTTAATAGCTACTTATTGTGCTAAAATACAAAAACACTTAATGGTACGTTAAATTACTTTCTAAATTAATATGGGAATCTTGCAGAAAAAGACAAGCTAAGCCAAAGGCAATAACAATTCGACTTAATGGTTTTTATTCAAAAAAACCAATGTGTTCACTTGTTTTGACTTTAAGCACGCTCTTCGGTCTGATACAATTGTTCCTGCCTTACTGAATGTCCTTTCAGATTACCCTGAGCTTGCTGGTATGCATAGGTGTTTAACTGCACATTGGCTGAGCTCTGAAAAAGATTCCTTGTTTATCTGAAACAGGCAAAAATGTAAAAAAAAATTGGGTAAAATAGAAAGTAATATAAATTACCAGTATTGTAAAGGATCCACGTCTTCTGGTGAATTGCTTCGCTTCAAGTATTGCCGAATAGTAATGATTGCATCAGCCCGTGAAGATTTGTGTTTTTCGTCGATTTTTTTTGCACATTTGAATAAAAATGTAGTCTTAGCATTCTCTGGCGGTTCTGTTATGATAGGATCTGCAACATCCTTCAATAATGCGTTAACCTCAGACTCCAAAGCCAACGCAGCCTGTTCGGCATTAGATGGGTTCTGAAAACCATCTTTTTTAATCGTTGATCCAGAAGTATTCCTAGGCGTGGCCCAGATCTTCCTTCATACACAAAAAGCCTCTTTTTATACCCTGTAAGTTTGTTTCAAATTTTAGCCACGCCCACTTCCGCCCCCGCAATTTGGAAAATACGAATACTAGAGCTGTATGAAAGATATCATATTCTTATTTGGCACACCTAACTATATGGCCGATCTGCACCAGCTGACCAAAATTGGTCCAAATCGGACAATAAACATCGGAAATATGCCCATATTCTTTTTGTACTGAAACGCTTAGGGCGAGATTGGCTGACAGGAGCGAGCGAGATAGCAGGCGTTCGCTGCTGCTGCATGTAAAGGAAATTTTGTATGAAATTTATGGCTATTTCGAAGGTTTTTTTTAATGTATCTAGTTGGTACAGGGTATACTCAACGTCGGCAGGGACGACTTGCTTGCTTCATTTTTCACACTATATACACCATTTAAATTATTTCTTAAGACTTTGAATCAAAATCTACCTGGATAATAAACTATCAGGGTAATATACTTACGATGTGTACAAACTTGTTCATTCATACTGCCAAGATCAAAACGCAGCTAATGCAAATCCTTGCAAAATGAAGCAAGCAAGTCGTCCCTGCCGACATTAAGTATACCCTGTACCTACTAGTTATATTAAATGAAATAGAATATCCTCGAAATCGCCATCAATTTCATGCAAAATTCTCTTTAACATGCAGCAACAGCGAACGCATGCTGTCTCGCTCACTCTTGCCAGCCGATGTCACCATGGCAATTCAGTGCAAAACTCATATAGCTATATCTCCGATATTTATTGTCCGATTTGGACTAATTTTGGTCAGGTGGAGCAGTTTGGGTATATAATTAGGTGTGCCAAGTAAGAATACGATATCTTTAATACAGCTCTAGTAAAACGTTTTCGCGATTTGCGGGGGCGGAAGTGGGCGTGGCAAAAATTTGAAACAAACTTGATCTGGCTGCACACTAGACGGATCTACAAACCAAATTTGGTAGCTCTAGCTCATATAGTCTTCGAGATCTAGGTGTTCATACGGACGGACGGACAGACGGACGGACAGACGGACATGGCTCAATCGACTCGGCTAGTGATGCTGATCAAGAATATATATACTTTATGGGGTCAGAAATGTATATTTCTGCCTGTTACATACATTTTAGCGACTTTAATATACCCTTTTACCCTATGGGTACAGGGTATAAAAATCCACCTGCTCCGGCGACCACAACCAGCACTGCACTTTACGAAACACGTGACCATGCACAAATCAAATTCGATACATCATCAAACCGGTGTGGACTTATGGCATCCAGCTCTGGGGCACGGCTTCAGACACGAATGTCAATATTATACAACGCTTCCAGAGCAAGTTACTCCGCAGAATTGTTGGAGCGCCTGCATTCGTTCGTAACTCAGTCATCCATAGAGACCTAAACGTTCCATCTGTCAGCAGTGAAATCAGGAGGTACGGCATTCGGCACTGCTCCAGGCTGGAGACACACAATAACACACTGGCCCTTAATCTGCTAGACAACAGCACCCAAACAAGGCGTCTCAAAAGATGTCACCCCCTGGATCTTCCATTCAGACAAGACGTGGACTGGTGAGCTCTGCAAAGAAGAAGAAGGGCTGCAGCGTCACGTATCTTTTTCTGAAACTCTGAAATTACTCTGTCATATCTAACCAATACTTTCTATATTTTCTCTCTTCCATACCTGTATTCTAATTTAATGAAACCCACTATTGTTACTTCACTCCCCCTGCTATTGTTAATTCCTTATATAATTTGCTTATTGTCCTTATAGGATAGATTGCAAATAAAAAAAAAAAAAAAAAAAAAAATGACAGTATTTTCTTATTCTTTTATGGCTCTTAAAAGTTTTGCTCTAAAAGTATCCAATTTTAAATAAAAGGAGGAGCCGGTTTTACCAATTCTCAACTCCTATACGCCACAGTGCCGCTCTCTAGCAGAAATAAATTCGATCAAATTTTCGTACTTCCCCTCCGGTAAAGGAGGGGAAAGTAAATTACATGTGTTGTTCAACATTGACAAAGAAAGGCAAGCAATGTTTCACAAATTGGAAATACACCAAGCGGATTATTAATTAGCATTTAAAGCGGATTACTTTTTGGAAGTTTAATGTTACACAAATTTTTGTGTGACATTCCTAATATTTATGATATATTTGTGGAACAGAAAAAAAGGAGACAAATTTGAGTAGTCAACTGGCAAAAATTAATTGTCGCTGAACAATATTTCAACTAAAATTTAAGAAAAAGTATTAAATTAAAGTTAATTCTATTTCTCAAAATGTCTTAATTTTAACTCAACCAGATAAAACATAATGTTAGTTGATTTGAAGTAGATGAAAGTCCAGTGATAAAGACAAATTTTCATTTATTTGTTTATTATCACACTCAGTGCTAATTGAACAATAAAAGATTAGATTGAAATTTGCAATAATTTTAAATAATTGTATAGAGCAAAAAGAGGAAAATTTGCCTTTAAATTTATGCTAATTACAAACGAGATGCATTAGTTTAATTTATTTTTAATTGTTTTAAACTTATCTATTGTTGTCACCCGCAACTCCTGATTGCCTCATATGCAGACGACACTGCATTTATTGCCCGTGCACCGAACCCTGTCGATGGCCTAGTCAATCAATTGCAACTTCGGACACTAGCCATTAGAATGGTCAGAAATTTGAGGAAAAATTCATCAAAATTATCATCGTACCACAATGGTGAGCCAGGGGAGGTCAGACAGAAGCGGCATACATTATTTTTGGCTCCGGGGAATGAAACTCTTTTATGTCCTGGATAAAATGAATGCATGAAGAAGGTCATACATAAAAATAATAAATATTTTAGTAAATATAATTAAACTGTAGAAATGTGTAAATAAATTAATAAATAAATTTAAATGGATTAGCAACAATTATCTATTGTGTTTTACAATTGCAAACGGGACATTTATATTGTTCAAAAAGACTTTATATCCGACTCTTGCTTTATAATGTATTTGTCGGAGTAGGAGACAATTCCAATATGTTTCCGGGTAATTCACCTTGCTTTTTAGGCATTTTTATAATAATCGGTGAGCGCAAACCACAGTCACACCACCAATACTAAGAACAACTGCATGACTAAGCAGTTAATGTCAACTTCTATGACTCGATAATCAATGTCAAACTAACATGACAATTATCACTGGTACACTTACATGACATAGTTCCTTGTAAGTGTACCTAATGTTACCAGACCAATAATATGAGAATACACTAGAGATGGACATTAAAGTCCTTAAATGGAAACGATGACCAACGAGAACTGGACATGACGAACTTGGACAGATTCTTTATAAAAAGTAAAACTTTAAGAAGACTGATCTGCGTCTTGTGTGGATGGAAAGTAAAAAAGAAAGCACACATCAATGAATGCATAGAAAAAATAAAAAAAAACCAATTTAAAGCACGAATGCAAGAAATGTAAATTTTTCAAATCGGATTCGACGAAATCAATATCAAATCACGCCGGTCAATGTAGGATGGACGACGGTTTGCTCCGACAGTTACGGGAGCGGCGGAGTGAAATTTTAAGAAACAATGAACTTGAGGAGGCTGGTAGACTCCTCACTATTTACCGAGAAGTACAGGGTCTACCAGCCAATCCGCCGCTCTCTAATGAGTCTCCGGGGACAACGAAACGGCTTGCCTCAGAGAACCCGGAGACTCCATCACGTCCAGCGAAGAAACGGGCGGTAGCAGTCGGACAAACCCAACACCCGGATTTTATGTGTTTAGCATTCGAAACTGAGTAAGTTGAACTCATTCCAATGATTTAATATATTGCGATTTTTATTTTTTCCACAGTTCCGACTAAACTAAAAATCTCTAACATTTGGAACTAGAGCTGGTGCTAACGGGCTGTTTAATCCGCAATTATGACTGTTTACCTTAATGAAGCATTACCACCGGATTCTGTGAAAGGGCGTTTGTTCATATTGAAAACTCGTGGAACAATCAAGCGGAGAATGGAAATCTCGGCGTCATTGGAAGAATGAACGTTACATAGACGCAAAAACATGGCGCGGTAAGCTGGAAAACAAAGTTCTTGTATTATTTTATCTTTAGAAAATTGTTATAATACCTTAACTCCTACAGTAGGTTTTAGTCCATTGTATCATACTTGAATTTATGATCTAATAAATTGTGATCACTGTTGTTATCTATTTTTATTGAAAAAGATTGTTTCGTCTTATTGGAGCTGGAAAACAATCGATAGAAACTAAGCTTTTCGATATATGTTGACATCGATATATCGATATCGTTAACTAAAGCATTAGAAGTTCACAAAAGCACTCAACCACTAATCTGCAAGCTGGGCTAATGGAGGCGAGGGCAGTCGCAGAAGTAAATGCAAACAACAAAATATACTCCAATTTTAATGCACTAAGACGAGTGGCAGGAAAGGCGTTCTTTATTAGCATTGACGAAATATTTCTGCCCAAATTGGTAAGGATAGCAATTGGCTTTCTGCGTCCTAAATTAAAATAAATTGACACAAATTGTATTTTGCAGGAAATGCAAAATGAACATTTGGTTAAAGTTTTAATGTTCATGTCGGTCAGCATTGACGCTGAGAAATGTGATATTTTACATTTCAAACTCATGTCGACAAAAGAAGAAGTAATGAAAGCAGAATCAGTAATTGATGTGGTCGATCAATTACTGATTTTTACAAAAGAAGCGCACATTTCGATCACAGCTCAGCATCTGCAATAAGGTACTGCTGTACAAAGCCATCATTAAACCGGTGTGGACTTATGGTATCCAGCTCTGGGCACGGCTTCAGACACGAATGTCAAAATTCTACAACGCTTCCAGAGTAAGGTACGGTATTCGGCACTGCTCCAGGCTGGAGACCCACACTGGCCCTTGATCTGCTAAACAACAGCACCCAAACAAGGCGTCTTAAAAGATGTCACCCCGTGGACCTTTCTTGCTGGGGAGCCCTGCAAAGACGAAGAAGGGCTGCAGCCTCATGTAGCTGATTTTGAAACTTTCAATTTTTTTTTGTCATAACTAACCAATGTGCTTAATGTCCTTATAGGATAGATTGCAAATAAATACAATATATAAAAAAAATGTTTAAATTTCTACTTGAAATCTATCTAATTTTAGTCTTTTCTGAATCCAAAATTCTTTCACTAAACTTGTCTTGTTTTTCGACTTTTTTCTACATTCTATTTTTTGGATTTTCTTTAATAAACTTTCTGTGGTTAAAACTCCTTTTTAAAAATTGTCTATTTTTTAGACTTTTTAAAAGGAAATTGAAGGAGCGAGATGCCCTACGTTTGCTGTATATGCATGTCGCAATAGCTTAATTGAATAAAGTTTGGGTGGTGGCGTAGTGTGTAAAGTGTTGGTTCGAATCTCGGTGAAGACATAAAAATTTTTAGGGTGTTTTTTTTCTCCTTAAAGGAATTCAGCTGTGCCTCCAGGGCATTTGTTTTTTTAGTTATTGCTCGTTCTAATTGAACTACTTCTGCTTCACCTTCGTATATCTTCACTTCTTGAATTGCAATTTTTTTTATTTTGTTACGCATGTCAATATGTTTCAACTCATGGCAATTCATTTCTCGTTCTAATGTACTAAGCTCGATTGTTAGTATTAAGTTAATTCTAGAAAATATCGGTATGCGGCCTAAGGCCACACTGGAGAATGCTTCCTTCTTCTTCCGGCTTCCGGCTTCTTCTGCTCAACTCAAAAAATAAATCTTTTGCCATCGTTATTAAATATTATATTTTTCAGAAAATAAATAGCATATTACATACTATAATTTTTGTTACTCTTCATATATACATTATAAAATAAAACATTTTATTTTTAAATTCAGATGAAAATAAAAGACTGCAAATATTTCGACAGTATCGATATATCGAATTTTTTCATTCAAAATATCGAATGGGCCCACTATCGATAGTTTGCCAGCTCTAAAGTGTAGTATTTGGGCATTTCAACGTACATAGCGTCGCTGCGAATGGGTCTGCTTCACACATTGCAAAGAAGCTAGTCAATGCTGTCGATAGTGGTCTCTCAGCTCGTTGTGTCGCATTAGCCTCAGTGAAGTAAACTCTTTATCCATTTTGCAAATGCACTGCTAAATGTACAACAGTGGGATATCTTTCGTGAATATGAAATGACAATAATCGCCACCAGTGTTGCCAATTTTTTTCGAACAAAAGTAGCTAGATTTAAACAAAAAAGTAGCTGATGTTTTTCAAAAAGTAGCTGAAAAAGTAGTTAAATAAGTTTCGTTCAATATACATGTTTTTTTAATCTAGATTTATTATGCGCTCGTCTATGGCCACAAAATCGTTATTTATTATTAAATTTCTGTTGTTGATATCATGTTTAAGTACTTTTTAGGTACTTCAAAATCAAAGCAGCATTTTTGATGTCGACGCAAACTATATCTGTATTGGAATAAAAAATTTTTATGAGATATATTCAAATATTATTATGTACAGTCAGGCCTCGATTATCCGTGATGGTCGGGACCACAAACATTACGGATAATCGATTTTTATGGTTGATTGCTTATACAGTTTTTTTAATATTCTTAATATTTTACAAGTAAACATTAATTTAAGAAGTGTATACACATTTTTAAATTAATTAAGTATATATACTTTAAATTTTCTACTGAAAACATGAGGCATAAAAGTTTACAACTTCTTAAAAAAAGTATAAAAATGCCATCACGAATATTAGAGGTAATCACGGTTAATAAAAGCAAACCATTTGAAAACATTGCAAGCAAAAAACAATAAACTGATCTTTGGCCATTACGGTTAATCGGGGTTACCGCTTAACCGGATAACGAATAATTTAGGCCCGACTGTATATCGTTATTATTTACCCTAGATATACAATGGAATTAACACATTGGAACTCATTCGGTTTCTGAACAGCCTTTCCACTTACGCATTTGACCAGGGCAGTAAAAGCAACTAAATTGCGAACTCGACCAGCGATTGGAATGAAATATAAAGACACGAGTCTTTGCACATAATTAAGGACCTCGGCCCAAAACTTTTCCGAGTCGCTTATGTTCTCCTATTTCAAATATTGGATTTTAAGATATTCCAAATCCTCAATATTACGAACGTGGAAATGGACTGTCACATCACTGGCATAGAGACTCTATAATATCATCATACAGTGTGGAAAACTCACATAAAAAAAGTAGCTAGATTAGTAGCTGATAGCTGTTTTAAAAATTTGGTAGCTAGGGGAACTGAAAAGTAGCTAGATCTAGCTACCAAGTAGCTAAATTGGCAACACTGATCGCCACACTGCTTCATTAGTACTGACGTATCTGTTATTCGCTCGACGATTTCGCATTGCCAAGTCGTTTCACGGGCTCTCTCTGTGACAACGTATCAAAGTTGATCTTTTTTCTTCGCGACTTTTCGTTTAATATCTCCCCATAAATTTTCGATCGGATTTGAGTCTGGGGACTGAGCCGGCCATGGCATAACGTCTACCTTTTCTGCTCCAAACCAATCCTTAGCGTGTTTGCTTGTATGGTTTGGATCGTTGTCCTGCTGAAATGTCCATTATATGGGCATATTCCAATCAGCATATGGGAGTAAAACATTTCTCATTATGTTTACTTAAACATTGCGATCCATAATTCATTCAATCATGTGGATTGGACCAACACCGCTACAACCACCAACAACCTGGTCCCTGCTCAACAGGCCACTCCAAATGATTTTGTTTTTGTGCAAAATCTATGATAGCTTTAATATGTTTTGTAGTCAACAGTGCGACTTTTCTGGGAGTCCGAGCAGTTTTTCTTCAAGAAGCTTTTGCCGAATAGTAACACCACTCGATCCACTCCTGTTCCTCACTTGAGTAATGCATTTCTCTACCCACTGACATACAATTATTACCATTATTTAAGAGTATTCTGTTGAAGTTAATGAAATCTGTTGAACACTCAGTCTACTTATTGGGAATTTCAACTCTGTCTTTATTCGTTCGCATCAACTTTCGGTACTACTAAAATAAGACAGTATCCCGATAACGGTTTAAATTTTGTCAATTTTGGAAAAAAAAAATTAAAACCATGCTTACTTAATAAATTAATGCCGGTATTGTTGTAAATCCAGGCCTAAAATTAAAAGATAGTTGAACTCTTTTATATTTTCTTTTCTTTTACTGGGCAGCACACCAACTGAACAGAGTCAATGACTTAACACAACTGACCAACGCAATAAAAAAATATCAAAGAAGCTAACTTCGGCTCTGCCGAAGTTTGTATACCCTTGCAGCAACATAATTGGTATAAATGTTTAACAAAATCAGAAAAAAAAACAAAAAAGAAGAAAAAAACACATCCAAAAATTTTCACTTTTTCACCGAGCATTGAACCATCAAACACCGAAGCCCATCGTGCCACCGATCTCTACATACTACGCCACCGTCCTTTCTTACCAAACATAAGCTAATTCGACATATATGCAAACCCATTGCATCTCGCTCTTTCAATTTCGTTCTGTGTAAGAACACAACTAAAATATTTCTGTCTCTCTCACACACCGCGTGGTGAAGAATTTTTGCATATGCATGTGTGTGCGTAAGCATTATAATAAAGTTAATTTCATTTAAATTTGATTATTGATTTGTAACCTTAATAATTATCCGATCGTGTTCAAACTTGGTGTAGGGTGTATGGGTAAAAAATAAATTTAAATGCAACAACAAAAAAACAATAATATTAAAATATTTCTTATTTGGTGCCGCGCGGATTCGAACACGGGTCTTTTGTGTTTGTACGGCAGATTTCTTGGAATTTGTTTTTGTTTCTTTGCTGCCAAAAAAAATTGCTTATTTTACTCGAGGTACCTCCACGTTTTAGTTAATAGCTCCGGTGATAATTATCCGATCCGACTAATTTTCTAACTCACCATACGTGATAGATCAAGGAACTTAACTTTTTATGTTTCAACCATGTAGCTTGAAATTTGAGGCTGTCATCGTAATTCAAACAGACAGACGGACAGACGAACATGTCTCAATCGACTCGTCTATTGATGCTGATCAAGAATATATATACTTTATGGGGTCGGAAACGTATATTTCTATGCGTTACAAACATCTGACCAATTTTATAATACCCTCTGCAAGGGTATAAATATTGAGTATACCCTATACCAACTAGTTATATTAAATGAAGATCGGCATCAACTTAATTCAAAATTCCTTTTAAGATGCAGCATCAGCTACCGCATGCTATCTCGCTCACTCTAAGCAGCTAGTATCACCTTGGCAATTCAGTTCAAAATGCACATTCGTATATCTTCGATATTCATTGTACGGTGTCGAATAAATTTGGTCAGATGGTGCATTTTGGCCACATTGTTGGGTGTGCCAAATAAGAAAGTGATTCGTTTTTTCTAAATTGCGGGGGCGGAAGTGGGCGTGGCAAATATTTTAAACTTTCTTAATTTGCGTAGGCACTAAACAAAAGTTCGAACACCCTTGAAATTGCAATCAATTCAAAACAAAATTCCCTTTAAAATGCAGCAGCAGCGAACGCATGCTATCTCGCTCTTTCTTATTTGCCAATGCCGCCTTGGCAATTCAGTACAAAATTCAAATGGCTATATCTCCGATGTTTATTGCCCGATTTGAACGAAATTTGGTCAGTTAGTACAGTTTGACTTATATAATAAGGTCAACCAAATAAGACCAAATTCATTTGCGGTGGCGGAAGTGGGGGTGGCTAAAATTTGAAGCAAACTTGATCTTGAATTTGGTAGCTCTAGCTCTTATAGTCTCCGAGATCTAGGTGTCCATACGGACGGACGGACAGACGGACATGTCTCAATCGACTCGGCTGTTGATGCTGATCAAGAACATATATTTATATATTTATGGGGTCGGAAACGCTTCCTTCTTCCTAGGGGTACAAGGTATAATTATGCCGAAATAGTCGCGACAGTTAGGAACTTAGTTCTTACAAAAACTAAAGGATCGATGTTGCTTTTGCGGTGCATATGAATTTCACAAAGTTGCAGAGTATTTCGAGAAGATTAATATGTTGCAATTAGAGATGGAACTCAATAGCATAAATTAGAAAAAATATTTCTATACTTTGAACAAGTATTTACATTCGTAACTCTCTATGTATTTAGAATTCTTGATTGCTGGGACAGCTTGTTTAAGAAAATAACAATTTCCATCAATATTTATTTTATAAGAAGACTAGGTACTTACTTCTTAGATGCAAAACTTCGAGTTACAGTTATTAATTTTGTTTTCTATATCTATATTTTATTAATTAAACAGTTCAATTCACTACCTTTTAAGTTCCCTGCCTTTGAAATTTAACCGAAAGTTATTGCACTTGTGAACGGCTAATCTTTTTTTTTATAATTTATTGTGTATGCATCTGTGATCTGCCAATCAATCAGCTTGGGGATTTCTTACAAAGTATTGAAGTTTTACAGTGGCCAGCTTTGAGCCCAGAACTGAACAAAGGGGCATTTTATTGGAAGAGCTTTTAATAAAAATGGACGTCAATTTGACTCAATACAGCACCTGAAGGATGCCGTGTCCGCTTAATGGGCTAAAATTGGCAAATTCACTCAGAAGAAGCTATCAGAATCAATGCTAAGTCGGTTAAACAAAGTTTTGACTCATCGGGGGCGGGATTCACTAACTGACCAAACAGGAACTAGACTTTAATTAATCACTTTTCTGTTGACCATCAAAATGGTATACTTCTCTTACTGCTATCTAATCAATTTTCTTGGTCAAGTAACCCCCGAACTTAACTGCCTTATATATTTATTTATTGAGTGCCCTTATCGGGGGAACTACTCCGATTGAGATATAAAAGGCAGCATTAAGTAACCGAGAACCATCAGATCGCAAGTATTTCCTCTGTAGTAACCATGTACTCACGAAAGCATCTAACTGTCCTGGCAGCAATTCTCGTCCAATTTGTTGGCATTATTCACGGAAGTGATTACAGCAATGAGGATCTTTGGGTCTACTTTGACAAGACCATGGAACTACCCGAAGGATCCGTGCTAGGTGGCTTCGATTCAGACGGCTATTACAACTATGTGGGTCGCACAGTATACAGCACCTCCGTCTATCCAGCCCGAGTGGTTCCCGAACTGGGCCATGCCACATACAATACCGACACACTGAGCAATGTGGCATATAATTACGCGGTACTGGTGGCCAATGAAACCGTCAGCTATCAATGGATTCGCAGCTTTGATGGATTCAGAGAAGCAAACGCCGTCTCCGTGGGCACTGACTCGAGCAACAATCGTGTGTTCATTTGCCGTGCCCTTTCCGATGAAGGTCTCTACATTGGCACTTTGCTTCTGGCGAAGCGTGTTTGCATCATCAAGTACGATACCAACCCATTGAGGGCCTTTGACAAATATGAAATTCTGATTAGAAATCGTAAAGTAGCTCCATATATGCCTTTTGGTCTCGCAATTGAGAACCATTAGAAAGTATTTTATAAAAATAAAGCAAATGTGAAAAATTTAACAATTTAATTAGATTTTATATTCGATTGTACACTGGCGCTGTCATCTGTAATACAGATGAAAGAAGAACTAAGAGGAAGAAGATTAGAGAAGATAAAAGATTTTGAGGTAAGAACATGCTTTGAATGGCCTATAGTCCTTTTTGGTTGTTTTGGAGTGGTACGACTTGCTTATTAAGAGCCTTTTAAAGAACTTTACGGAATTAATGCAGAATGGTGAGTTTCCATATAGTTTTTCGGCAAGAAAGCTAAACTATTTCTGGTCTTTAATTGTAATTATTGGAAAAAAAAAAATGCTTATCAGTTTTTACTAAAATGTCTGTTGCCAAGACTGGAAACCGGCCAGCATAATTATCAAACAAATTGGGATACAGAACTTTAAAATAAAATAAAACGATGTTTAATGTAGGACTATTGTCTTTACAACTTAATAAATTATTTGTTGCATTAATAACTCGTTGAATGTTTTATTCTAAGTGGCCTATTCTCCAATAAAACTACGGAAAAATGTCTTGCTTACGATTTTGAAGGCCAATTCACAGGTGCGAAATGTTAAATTGCCTCATAATAATTTGATTGTGGCACGAGCTGTTGGGCCATCTTTTAACAGCCACAGCTCCTGAACATCTGGGCAATGAAAAGGACCATAATCTTCACCATTCATTGAAACGTTCTGGTCAGCTTCATCTTTGATAAAGAACGGACCAATGACTTTACCAGCCACTATAGGACACCGTACAGTTAGTTTGTCCGTAAACAAAATTCGCTTCAAAATTTCAAGTTCAGTGGAAAGTAATTTTGGGCCCATTCACCAAATCGTAGCCACGCTAGGTGTGGCTTCAGTTTTGTAGGGACGGATGGACTCATCCGGATCGTCCTTTATGCTCTACAGGACCAATAACTTCTTTTGTACAAAACCAGGCATCAGTCTACTCATGTCAAAAGGGCAATCTAAACTAAACATAAATCACTGTCAAAATTAATACCTTTTTGGAAAGTATTAAAAAATCAAATTGCTATGCCTACAAAAAAAGTACCATTTACTATATGACGAACGATATTTTAGTCCCTAAATTAATTTGGACTTTAGTTTCACAGATGTGTGAATAATATATACACGTATATTCATACATACATAACGATCTCATAAGAAACGAGGAGGCAGTTTAATCAGTAAATTAAATAATGTCTAATATAAAAGTCATAATCAAAATGTAAGATAGTTACTGACAGTTAGTCAGAAGCCATTCTTATCAATGTGAATGAACCGATAGCCAGGAATCCCTTCAGATAACAAATTCCTATAAAAGCAGCTGCCAAAAGTTAATCAAGAACCACTTCATGATGTACAAAGTAGTTGGAACCATTTTAGCACTGTGTGCTTTTGCCTCTAGCGTACCAGCAACCTATGGTAAGTGGAATCCCTGAAGAAATCGAAGAATCGCTTATTATCTATTTTAAATCTTTATAGACACCGATCATGTGTGGATGGCTGGCAACTTGTCTTATACCTTCCCCACCAATGCGGTTCTAGGTGGATTCGATCCCAATGGCTACAAAATCTATGTCGGACGGGTGAAATATAGCTACTCCATTTTGCCAGCTCGTGTCGTGGCCGAAACAGGCACCGCCTACTTCAACACGGATACAGTGGCTTCAAAAGCTCTCCTCTACGATCTGCTGGTTGCTGATCGCAACCTGGATTATGTGTGGATTCGCAGTTATGATGGATTCTATGAGACCGACTCCGTCTCTACTGGTACTGCGATTACCAACGAACGTGTATTCATCTGCCGTGCCACGACCGATGGAGGACTACTTTTTGGAACCCTCTTGCTCACCAAGAAGGTCTGCATCATTAAGCACGAGACTTTGCCCTTGCGTCAATTTGATCGTTATGAGGTGCTAGTGGCCCAGCCAAAAAACTGTGTTAAAAATTTATAAATAAACTAATTTTATAAAAATAAATTAAACAGTTTGATATGTCAAATACTAGTCATAGTATCATCAGGAATTATCAGATATTAGTGGGGATTTTTGGATGTGTGTGTGAACATTAAAATACAAAGATTTTTTTCAAGATTTCTTGATTGATTTGTAACATTAATAATTATCCGAACTTGTTTAAACTTGGCTATAAAATGAATTTGAACGCAACAAAAAAGGAAATTTTTTTTAAACTTTTTAAAGGCACTCGCGGGGTTTTATCCCGGTCTGATTTCTGATTGTAATGAAGATATATTTTATTGATTTAAAATGTTTCGCTATAAATAAGATTTATAGAAGGAAAAGCAAAAACAATTTTTAATTCTACACCTATTATTCCGAATTCAACTGTATCTTATATTAATCCGATTCAACTGAATCTTACACTTCACAAACTTAAACAATTAAGAAGCTAAACTACCAAGTTTCAAAAACGTGCTTTCAAATTTAAGGTCTAAAAGCTGCAAAGAAACAGACAGAAGGACATGGCTAGACCGACTCGGCTATAAAAGAAAACTTATATTTCTAATGCTCCTCAGCCGGCAATAAAATGAACAATTAAAAAGGACATTCCATAGTTTTCATTGTTGATTTCTAGATCTAATCAATTGATTGGAAAACCCGTTAAATAAACGGACGGTTCTGAATGCCTAATATTTTTAGAAATTGAGTTTTCTGACGGTTTTTTAAGGCTGGTTCGGACGGGCAACACGGAGTTTAGCAGGTTATCTGAGTTGTTTAATTTTGAAAACTTATTTAAATAAATTGCATATTAAAATCAAAATTCTATTAAACAATTGTAAAAAAAAAAACATTATGCAGAAGTAGGCAAATATTGAACTTTAAAGTTCAATATATCGCCATTACAGCCCCTCAAAGGTTTGAAATCTATTTTAAAAATAAACTTTATATAGTTTTCTTGTATAATGAAAGTAAATACATATGTTATGAAATGTCACCAAACATTGAAAAACCTTTTTAAAGTAATAATTTGATAAATCTTCAATCAATAGTTCTACTAAAAATTAAACTTTAAAAATTCAAGCGAATTATTGATGAGGTGATCAACTGTTGGGAAGTCGTTTTAAAATCATATAATATATTAAATATCATTTGTTTAGATTGGCGCTTGACATTTTGAGTGCTTCGGTTGATAGCCAATAAACCGATAATATTAATTACTGATAGCCTCAGGCAAAATAGAATATTTAAAAATATTTCTTACTGTTTTAATGATAAGTTAGTCATATTTCAAGTGTCGTTCTTTGGTAAGTATTAAACTGCAATAAATTTCAAATCAAATTTCGTGTTAAGTGCTGCGATAAGAATTTTCCAATATAAAAGCAGCTGCTGAATTTCAGATTGGTTCAATAATGTTTCAGTTAGTGTTAACAGTCGTTTCGCTTTTGCCGATCGCTTTGGGAGTGCCATCGACATTTGGTTAGTTTTCCGAGATATTTAAACTAAATTAACCAAACGAAAAGTATTTCATTCTATCGTGAATCAACAGATACGGAGCATAGATGGGTGGCTGGCAATCTATCAACTCCTTTTCCCAGGAATGCCATATCAGGTGGATCCTACCCTGATGGTCAGACAATCTATGTGGGACGCATAGTCGATAAATACGACAACGTTCTACCGGCTCGTGTGGTGGCTGAATCAGGTTATGCCTATTATGGCTACGTTCGACCGAGTGGCAACTATTACAAGGGTTTTGCCAGAGATTACCAGATCCTTGTTCCCCATTCCAACATGAGTTATCATTGGGCACGTAGCTATGATGGACTCTATGAGAAGGGAGCTGTAATTGTGGGAACCACGACCCAGAATGAACCTGTGACGGTTTGCCGCTCCTACTACATCGGATCATTGTTGGTGGGAAACCTAATACCCAGTCTGAAGCAATGCTATATTGACGATGTTAAGTTATCCAACAATAGTGCTACAATTCAACGCTTTTTTCCAAAATACGAAGTTTTAAAGGCTACACCTAAACTGTGCTGATTACAATTCAGATTCTAAACAAATAATCAACTTTCGCATAATCTAATAAGTATGTGTATAGATACGCGAATCACACAAACTGATAATATAAATAGCTGATAATAGTTGTCGTTTATGATTCCAAAAAGGGGTTTTCCAGTGCAAAGGGTGATTCTTCTCCTCTTTCCTTTATCTTACTTCCGCTTCCTGAATTTGGCTTAGTTGAACTCGGATTTTGGATTACATGAAGTCTTTAAATGGTACATTAACGACGTCGACAACCGTTTGACTGGACAGCCTTTACTTTTGGATTAGTCAAGATCAAGAAAGATTTTTTATAGGTTGATATTTGGATATTGTTTTTGATTTGGGTTTCAATTTGTCAATAGTATTGATAGTTTTGAACGACACCGAAATTCTTCTTTGACTAATGAGTGCATGTTCGAAATGTTTTGTTCGAGTTATGAAGAACTTCGTGTTGTGGGAATTGAAGTTGAAAATTAAATTTTCGCTTTAGAGCAAATTGTATTGAGATGAGTTCGATTTATAGAATTAAGACGATTTCGCATACATAGAAATAATCTAATAAACCGATTTCGAAATCATCCACAAAAACTTGAATGCTCATTACAAATAAAATTTTCATCGTAAAACTATTTTTTCGAAACTTTTAATAAAGTATTTTATATTATTCGTTATTATAATTATTTTATGTATTCATTCAGAATGTTGAATATAAAGCATTTTACTATTTTTTATATTCTGTACAAAGAGACTCCAAATTCTTGATCAGTATGTGTCGTCCTTTCGTATTTACACCTATGTAGATCCCGGAGACTATAAAAGCTAGAGCAACCAAATTTAGTGAAAACATGGAAGATAGTATACGTTCGCTATTGCGAAGAATTTGATTGCTGATGGCGACTTCAAGTGTGTTTGACTACATGAAATACCTCTTTTTGGTAAAGGGTATCCAGGATGTGCTTTCTTCATTTTATAACGCGCTCTCCAATAATATAAAAAGTATTAATAAAATTTGATGAGTACCGATCAGAAAATTTAAATACATATGAATTTCTTCAATATTATTCATCTGTACATGTGGATTCAATATTGTGAGGTTTGCAATTTTCAATTAATAAGGAGAGCCATAATTGTGTTATTGAGTGAAAAACAACATTATCCCATTTCAGCAACATCATCTGGCCATAATCATACTGCTCCTATAACAATTCCACTCGACGTTAAACGATTCGCACGCCCTGGGAGAAGATGTTGTCCCGCTGATGGGAAATCGAGAATCCTCAGAAAGTTTGTCAGCACCTTAGAAAGCGCCCCTGGTATAAGGTAGCGGGTAACGCAGCGGTCCAGCGGACCCCCCATACACACGTGCGAACGTCGTGAAGTTGTGTAGTCCCAAAATAATTGGACTTGACTTCATAATTGCAGCAAGAAAAGGGAGAGGCGATGCAGGAGGAATGTCTCCTACTGCGCCCAAGGACGCAGCATGTGACTCACCCATGGCGGGTAAAGACGATTGGTGCAGGCGCACCCCACTCTCACTCTGGTCTCTAGGGGATGATCGAACCTAAAGCAACCCCTTGTGGGAATAGGACTAAAAACGACTTTGTCGGTCTTTGAAATGGAATGGGATGGGATGGGATGAATGCTTGGGTGTCTCTCCCTTTCTCTCTTTAGCGCTCTCTCTCTCTCTCTCTCTCTATCTCTGAAGGTTTCTCTCTCTCTGTTGCTGGCACCGGCATTGCTCTCACTGCGCCTGCCTATTGCCAAAACCATTTTGTTTTAAGAGATTTGCTTCTAATAAACTGACAACAAAATCAGAAAGTCAGTCAGTCGCCGACGTTGAAGGCGCAAGGATATCCAAAGCGCTTCCAAAAAGGAGTTTCTCGATAAACATTGCCTGCACGTGTTTGGCGCGCAAAGTTGAATCGTTCCGAAAGTGAATTTGAGAATACATTCGACAACGTGTTATCCTGTGAACTATTATTGCATTACATTTGATCATACTCTGGCCATGTCCCGACGAAAACAGGCGAAACCGCGAGCATGTCTTAAACGTAAGTTTGGCCAACCAAAATTGGCATTATCTCCCATGACATCGATGCGGACTTCATGCATTTGATTGATCTGCTTTGGTAGACTTTGAAGACATCGAAGAAGGGGTTAGACAAATCTTTCCTCGCGGGATTACAAAATGTGACAAATGCAAATGGCCCCAGCATCGGCTTCAGTCTCGGTCTCAGCATAGTCCCTTCGAGCATTTGCTCCCTACTATTCCTTACTGCAGGTAGTAGTAGCTTGCAGGAACATGGATTCCCCAGGGATCACCACACCTAAATGCAAGACAGCGTTGGGGAGTGGGAGCTGCTTCAACAAGAGAAAGGGGGGTAAGTTGGGGGCAAAAGTGCCATGCCAAAGCCCCCGAATGAGTTTGAAACATTGAGTGTTCTGGTTAACCAACAAGTTATACCCTGCAACGAAACTGTAAAGAGGAACGACTAGTTTATACCCTTTTGAAAATTAACAATCAACTGGGAATTCCCTTGCGGAAATCCAAACAAGGGAAGAACTATATTTTTGCGAGGTATCAAATGAATGGAATTTTGTAAATAAAACTCAGTCATAATAATCACACATCTACCCAGTCAGTTAAGGGGTATTCAAAAATTGTTTGGCCCTAACATGGAACCAATTGGGAAATAGTATTGGATGGAAACCGAACTTGGGTTCCATTTCCATTTGTAGTTGCTGCTGCTGCTGCTGGCGCCTGCTACTGCTGCTGCTGTTCCTGGTTGCAGTAGCAGTAGCAATGGCAACCAAAGTGCCGTTAATTTTTAATACAATTTCAAATTGTGTCAGTGTAAATAACAGCAATAGCAACAACAATGATAACAAATAAAATTGACAATAAATCCAATGCTCACACATACATACATACATAGACACATCCACATGAGAGTGGGTGGCTGAAAGAGGAGATGGGGGATCAGCTGTGGCGGCGGGTCTACAACCCCCAAAGACAGCTGGAATAAACATACACACAGACAAACACACACAGACAAACATACACTTGCTTCATGCTGGGGCATACAAATTTCCCCAAAGTATAAAAAAACGAAACGAACTTTGGCTTGCGCATTTTTCTGTACTCTCTCTCTATCTCGCGAAAAAAGCACAAAACACAGAAAACCCATTGCCATGTATTTCTCAAGGGAGTCGGCAACGGGCTTACTGGCCAATCCCCAAGGGGCAACAGCAACAACAGCAACAACGGCAACAGCAACGAGGAGGCTTGGGCAACACAACAAACATGCGCCAACTCCCATGAGAATTCTCATTTGTTGACGGCGTTGGCAGTTTTTGCATGTGTACAAGTATATACATACATACATACACACATACAAACATACACACACATACAAATATATAGATTGTATAATTCCCTCGTTTGGACAAAACCTAGCAGCAACAACAAAAGGCAATGGCCTTGTCATATTCCAATATTTTCTTTGGCTTTGATTCTGGCCCACTATTTTTCACACCTCGAAAAAACGACCCACTCACACACACACAGTGGTCACTAAAAACATACGCTTTAACTTGAAACAAAACAAAGTCTTGGAACCTAACTAACTTTAACCGTGGCGAAGTTTTTATACCCTTACCCATTTTATAGATGACATATCATACACCTTTTGCGTATCTGTTTTAATTGGTAGTGGGAGCTACATGGTATAGTCAAGCGATTCTCATGAAATTTCGAAGAAACCTGTAGATGCATATCATACTCACTAATAGTCAAAAAAAACTGTCAATGCAAACTTTTATTTTTCAAAAATACTTCGTTTGCTAGCCCTATAATATAACAATCCTACTCAACTAATTTTAACATAAGACTCTGCGAAAAATTTGAGTATCCTTACTCTAAAACTGACTAAGCTGTCTTGATCCATATAGACCTTTAGCCTTATATAGCATCATATCACCCAATACAACATCATATCATACCATACAACTATGACAAAAGATATTTTAAAACAGAAAACTTATAAAAGAAATTAACTAAATTTATACACTTGTATCTATACTATGTAATATTTGTCTGATCTGAAGAAAACTCAAGTTTGGCCAATTGAGTTCAAACTGTACTGAAGCAAACTTAGAATAGGTCATATGTTGTTTCATTTTATATAGTACCGAATCTGCACATATTGTTACTGAATAGTAGTTACAAAGAAGAATACTATAGGATGACTTTTTTAAGACCTAAGAAAGTATATTCTAAAATCTAGCGGCAACGGAAAGCAAAAGCATATTCGGATGGGGACTCCATAACCCACTATATTGAGTATATAACTTGCAATACATATAATTTTGGAGTGGTAGTTATCAGTCCATCCCAATGTACCAATATGTCTTTTAGAAAGATGATTGCCTGGGGCGAGCTAAATTGGTTCGGCTTCTTTGACTCAAAATTTGGTTTGGGTGCAGAATCTCATTGACCACTGTACGACCGAAAAAAGCTTTAAAATCCCTGAGTTGGAATTCCCCTAGCTGGGAAAGGCTTAGGATTCCAGCTGCCATAAGTTGTCGCCGTTGTTGCTGTTGCTGCTGCCTCTAAGCAAGAGGTTTCTGCTCCTGCTCCTTTGGCATCAACGGTAGCATCCTTTTGCCTTTCGTCCTGCCCATTCCACAGTCAACATGAGCTGAGCGCGCGTCCTTAGTGTATTGGCAAAAATATTTGCCATTGCCATTGCAAAAGAGAATACCCAGAATGCGCGCCAAAATAGCAACAAACGGCAACATCAGCAGCAGCAACAGCAGCAACATCGGCAGCAGCAGCAGAAGCAATAGCAGCAGCAACTCGCTTTGGGCATAGGCCATGTGCATTGGCTGTTCCTTATATAATGTGTGTCTGTGTGAGTGTGTGTGTGTGTCTGTGCTTCTCAGTCTGAGGGGGATATTGGCTGCGCTAACGGTAACTAGTTTGGTAAATAGAATTTGCTGTGGGCGATATTGGGTATAGTGGGGTGGGCTGGGACGGAATGGAATGGAATGGTATGGGGGAAATGAGTGGGCCAAATCACCTTGGGAATTCCGGTAAAGCGTCGGCAATGGCATTTTGACAGCTCCGCCAAAAATTCCTTAACATACGTTTGCAGTTTGTAGATTCACTTAAAGCATTTTCGCTTAGATTCAAAATAAATGTCAAAAATATGCATTTGGCATAAACGAGAAGCTGAAAGTCTATAAAAGGAAAAAGTATTTTGAATACGAAGGAACACATTACATACAAATTGAAGAAGTTCCTCTGCCCTTGACATGTGAATAATCTTGAATGTATGGCTACAAATTGTAGTTTAAATTTGGCATCCATATCTGGACCAGGCCTAAAACAATAGAGAAACTCACAAAGCGATCGAATTGTGAAAGGTTTACTTTCTTTTGTTGCTTTGCAATTTGTTCACCTTCAATTTTGTGCAGTGTAACGCATATCACAATTACTGTAATTTCAAATTCTAACCAATTCGCTGGAGTTTCAAATAATTCTCAAGTTTTAATTTTGCTTCTTACTTGATATTGGGGTAACTGAAAGTCGGCTGCCCAAGTTACTTGGGGGAATCTTTTTGCTTTCGATTGAGCTTGAGCTAACAACTATTGATAAAATTTATTGTTTGTTGCTTTTTAACAACACCTTCGGGTTTGTAATTTCATTATTTTTTTAATACTACACACATACTAAGATATGTATGTACACACACACATGCGAGTATTTGTGTATTGCCATGTATGTCTATTGCCATTATAAAAGTTGCAAGCGCGTTTTGTTTTTACTCTTGGCTCCATCTCACCCTCGGTTTTACTCCCATTCCCACATCCATTCCCGCTCCCGTTGCCACTCGCCCGCTGCTCACTTGTGCCCTCTACACACGCTTAGTAGCCATTTGGGAGCTGGAAAAACGTGGGAGCAAGCATTGGGGTATTTGGTGGATGGAGGCGATGGTAGAGGCAACAGTACTGGTAACGGATTGATGGGTCAAAGGGGACGACGCTTATTATTACGTTTACAAATACATGTGTGTGTGTGTGAGTGTGTGTGTGTGCACCTTTTTTGGCGGTGTTGGTGGGTGGCATGGAGTAAAACGCTTAAAAACATGCCACAGCCGAAAAACAAGTAAGAAACACTCACACTCAAACAAGCACACACACAGAGCATAGCAATGTATGAGTGTGTGAGACTCATTCCTCCTCACACTCACAGACAAACACAACACTCACACACACACACACAGCAACCGAGTGCGAAATGCACTCTGGGGGGCTTTAAACAAAAATGAAAATCGCTTGCATACATATGGGCGCTTACACACACACTCGCACACATACTCAAATACAGACATCCTTTTTGGCTTGCACAAAAAGGAACTTGACTGCGATGTCGTAGTGCTCGATGGTGGTGTTGCTGTTGTTGTTATTATTGTTGTTGCGGTGCTTCGACAATTTTAACGACCATAACTGGTTCTCCCTCTGCTCTCCTCCTCCTTCTACATCCTTGCACATTTATTTTAAAATACGCGGCACTTCCGCCGCAAACGGCACACAGTTGGCCGCACCACCCCGTCCCCCATCCCCATCCCCATACCCCTTCTTCCGTTTTTCTTTGGGGCACCCATTCCATTGCCTTTCAAGTGGCTCTCAGCGAGCCTTTTGTATGGAAATAATAACCAAGTTTTGCACTCCTTCACTTCCACATCCATCTCGACACATCCTTCCTTCCTTCCTTCCTTCCATTATGGTGACCATGCATAATGTTGATTTCCATGGCGGCGATTCCTTGCGGTGTGATTCTGTGCTGGCATGTCCTTTTTTTTGGCAATATATTTTGTAAGCCATGTTACCTTGCCAGCGACGGTCACCAATACGAAATGAATGGTGAAAGGCCTGCTTCGCATCTTTCTTTTTGGCTCATATCATTCACAGTATTGCTGAAAGTTGAATGGCCAGCACGAAAAACGAAAAATTAAGACGTTATATTAACTTGATACAGTCAAGTTGAAAATAGTGCGCATTGAAAAGTGTGTAGTATAAACGTAGTTGATAGACTTTAAGAAATTTTATAATTGTCTTGTTTAAGTAAAGCAAAAAGTGTATAAAATGAACAACTAAATATTAGTATAAATTATTTAATTAAATTTTTAAGATTTGGATTTTATGAATGAATAATTATTTGTTAACATATTTGTTCTACAAATATATTTACTTAAGTATACTTAAGTAAATTTTATCAAACATTTGTCAGTGAATGATTTGTCCACCTGTAGGTCGCCCAGGCCAAAATTTCTGTTGCTCAACATTTCGGTACGTTCTCTCAGTACAGCGCGAAGAGATGCGGGGAGAAGAAAAAAAAATTTTATGAAAAATTCAATTTAATTGCCGAATTACACATGTTCCACATTTTGTTGTTGAGTTTTGTTGCTGTTTCCGTTTCTGGTCCCGTTGTTTTTGCTGGTATTGTGGAAGTTGTTGCACCCTTGCAATTACTTTTAAGGCGGTCTTGTTGTGGTTGCTGTTGTTGCTTTTTGTTTCTCTCTTACATTTTTTGGCAACGACACCCCCAAGGCTCTTGCAGGACCATCGATCACGTGCAGCTTTGGTAGAGTTTTTTTTTTTGGGTTTGGGTTAGTGTTGGAGTTCTTGTTAGCTATTGGCAATGTTTTCTTTTTTTTGTTTTCCGTTTTTTGGAGACAGAGGCAGGAGAAGACCACCAACAATAAAACACAAAACCTGTAAATAGAATTTTTAGCACGATGACCGTCTGGGGAGTGCTTTAGCATAATCTGCAAGAGTATAGAGCACCCGACAACGATAGCAGAGGATACAATTTGAAGATAACATTATAACTAAAAAACACTTTTACAATTCGTTGAAATATTTTAAGAAATCTTATCAATTAGATTTAACTCTTAAATTTATTATTCGTTTCTACAGTTGGCGAAAAGGAGGATGATGAAAACTGTGCGGAGATCTGCAATGTGGAGGATCTGCTCGAGCCCAAAGAGGAAATGCTTAGTGCTGACGATTCGGATGATGATGTTGATGACGATGAAGACGATGCCTTGGGGGAGGAGCAACAGCTACAACAACAGCAACAAAAACAAGAGAATGGAAGAGATATGAAGTTTATACAAAAACCCCATGAATCACAGCCACAAAGCTGGAGAACAGCTGATGATGATGTTGCTCCTGCAGCTGCAGCTGCTGCTACTGCTGCAGTTGCCGATACCACAGCTGCTGTAAAAGAAGATGGAGACGAAGAAGTACAACACCCTGGAGACAAGGAAGTTGCATGCGCCACTGCTCTGACTGCTCCTGCTGCCAATGGGCACTGCAAGTCCTTGTCCGTGGGCGACGTTGGCGTTGGTAAGTTTGACTTCAATTTGCATATTTTATTGCCCCTAGCCGAAAGATATATGCGATATATAAGCCAAAGCCAAAAACTACAGCCTCAAGTCTGTTTCCGAGTCTTAGCTAGTCATCGTCGTTGGCCAATGTTGTTGTTGGTCGTATTTGGTCATCTTGGGCCTTCCCTCTGGAGTATTCACATGTCCGGCTAATAACTCTCGACAGTCTCATAAATAGCAAATGTTAGTTTTTGTTACTGTACTTCTATTGCTGTTGACCCAGCTAGATGCCTGGTCCTCCTCACCTTCTTCTTTTGCTCTGGTCCATGGCAAAGACTTAGGTGTGTGTTGGTGCCTAAATACTAACGGTTTAAAAATGGGTGTGAGTGAGTATCTGTGTGTGAGTGTGTGTCGCACTCTGTCTGTGTCTATGTATGTTTCTGGAATGGGTTTTGTAAATTGGATAAGGTTAATATGCTTGTAACCACAGGACGATATGGTAAAAATACAGGGTGTCTCCCAAGAAACAGCGGAAAAGTGTAAATAAAAGAAGCTGAATAGTTATTGAACTCTTACACAAGGCACATGCTTACATTTATTTCTCGGTCAGTATTGTATTTTATGTTTTGTTTGTACCTAAGTTTAAACTTAAAATGTAGTGCATGGTTTATGTATGCAAGTATCCCGATAAAGGATCTTTTGAATGTAAGAAAATTTCAGAATATAAACATTAAAACATACCAAGAAACAAGGTTGGAACCGCAACTTACTTAACCAACACCCTGTATATGGGTTGCCCACTGTGGCTCTGGGTTGGCAGAACGGAGCACATAAACTTTGATGTCTCCATGTGGCTCCCGCCATACAGGCACACACACTCACACACATTTACATATACTTCTATACTACAGAAAGATATACGCACATGAAAACACACACACACACACACATATATAGAGATATATATGCACATGCACGTGTATTCCTGTGCGTCAATGGATTATGGCACTTGGGTGTAAAACCATCGATTCCAATGACCAAAGCGCCATTGCTGCTACTACAAGCGCCATGTTTAAATGGAACGTAAACAGAAAACACTCGCACACACACAGACACAGACACAACACCCACACTACACAGACCGAAAAACACACATACACGTAGGCATAATCATGTGTTATTTGTTGCTTTTTGCCGTTGTAGTTATTGTCAGGGCGTAGAATTCCCAGGAGTGGAGCACAGCGACAGCATCGTCATAGAACATCATGAACGGGAGCAGCGGCGGCAGCCCGCTTCTTCCGCTTGTCCTTTATGCTTTTTTGGTTTTTTTTTTTTTTTTTTTGCCAACTTTGGACTTTCTGGGTGCCTGGCGTACCTGAGAGTTCAAGTTTGTGTCTCTCATGCTGGCCAGAGAGTCGATTTGAACCTTACTTTGCTACAGCAGTGAGTGAAGGAGCGGAGCCTTCACTAACGGCACTATGGAGGGCCAAACTTTATCACCAGTGCGCGTTCTCATATTCGTTCCTTCTCGCTTTCGCATAATATATGACAAGTACACTGCTGCACTGCTCTTGTTTGGTTGTCGAGACCGCCCCTCCGTTTACTGTCCTGGCTTGGCCCGGCCCGGCTCCTGATGCTGGTACTGGTGCTCGTCCTGGCTTCTACTCCCTAGTGTGTTGTATAATGTTCTAAAGGGAAATCGAGAGGCTGTGATAAGTTTGGGGATCCGAAAATTGTCTTTCTGCTTGGTGTTACTGCTGCTGCCAATGCTGCGGCTGCCATGAGAAACTCCGGCGAGAATGAATTGGCCCTTTTGTGCGCATCACCAACACGCCCCAAGTTGTCCCACTAACACTGCACAGTGGTTTTGGAAATGAATTAACTGGAATCTGCTATACTGTGTCATTAGTCTAATTTTTATTTTCAAAGTTTCCAATTAGCCTGATTAAAGCTCTAAAAGTATACAATAATTTTAATGGTCTTTGAACAAAAACTTTATTTATTTACCCATTTAGCATCGGGTGAATTGTGTGATTTGAAATAAAGCATCCCATTTAGACTTAGGCGAATGTCTATCATCGAATTTCGTTGGTACTGTGAAAAGGGCAAAAAGTTTTAAGAGACGAAATTATTATAAATAAATACATATTATAATATTATTATGCAGAGCATACTTCTTGACAGGTCGTTAAACTCGCTTAACTTGTCTCAATATATTTAAAATAGTCGAAACATTTCTCCACCAAATTTTTGATACAAAAATTCCCCATGTTTACCAAACAAATATAGCAGCCAATGTATATAAACTGTCGAAATTCACTTTAGTGAACTCTAACTATGATAAAGATCTTCGTATTTATTTCAAAGACACCGATTTACCATTTTACTTTTCACTGTACAATCAAAATATTATTTTATAATATGCATACTTTCTATAAAGAATTTTTGATCCCGTGGGATTCCCTTGTAGAGAAGTTGGCCTGTAACAAGACTGTTTATTAATATGATCTGCTGAAATCTACTATTTCATAAAAGTAACCTTTCGAACTATCTATATTTTAACAAGATTAAAATTAAATATATTTTTCAATTGTCATCAGTTACATCAATGCGATACTGTGGCAACTTCCTTTAAGGCACACCAAAAAGGTATCGTCAATGAAAATTAATTTAGTTTTGGTACAGTGATGCCTGCTTAATGGTTTCCAAATATGTATATATGTATGTAGCTACAGCTATTATATCTGAATAATTTACATACATATCAGATATACATATTTATATATCGTTTTTTAGTTGAGCTCCTACAGGAATGATCCGTTTAGCCATCATTTGTTATTACAGGTTGTTTAATTTGATTATCGGATAGATTTTTTCTTATTGTCTATTTCTTTTTAGGTGAATTCACTGTGCACCTTATCACGCCCGCATAAAGAGAAACAAAAATGTCATAGGCACTTACCCCTCTCTCACTCTCTCTCTCCTTCTGTCTCGCAGATGACATTAATATGAGTTCTGCCTGCTTATAGATTATATTTGTCTACAGTTTTGTGTTGCAATATTTCGGCTATGCATAAAGGGGGAAGAGGAAAGGGACACACACATTGGGTTGCCTTATTCCAAAGATGCTATTTCTATGGGGAATAACCTTGGTGCGAATAAAAATTATACATTGCCATATACATTAGCAAGCCGAGACGAAAATATAGTAAAGGATGGGACAATAAAAGGATAGAAGAGAGAGGCGGCTAAAAGAAGTAGTCAAATTCTCCTATTCTCACAAGTGCGCAACAAAGAGGGAAGCCATGTGTGGGTGGGTGTGTGCCTGTGAGTGTCTACATTTGTATAACTGTGTGTGTGTTAGCTTTTGCCAGCGTGTTTATTGGTATGCTCATTTGGGAGCATCTTGAGACCGAAAGAGACATCGTCTTGTTGCATAGTGAAGTTGCTCATTTTGCCATTATTATTCCTCGGTGTATTGAAAAATGAAACAAAAGTGAGTTATCGTATACTCTCTGACTGTTTGTCTGGTTAGTCTGTCTGCCATTCTGACTCTTTCACACATACATACATATACCATATACTTTTGCGGGGCCATAAAAATACCAGGTGCACAGGAAAACTGAAAACACATTCCAGATCCAAAGCTTTTGCACCAGCAGAAGCAGCAGCAGCAGCAGACCCTATGTCTCTACGTCTCTGCCTCGACAGACCCATGGGAGGCACAAAGGTGCGTAAAATTTTATGACAAAACTTCATTGCTTTCAGTGGCTTTGATTAGGGAATTGCATGCCAGTGTGCCAGGTAGGTTGAATAGAATATGGGATTTGGGTTGATTGTTGGCGTTGATGATGTACATACATATATACATATACTAATACTTACATACATGCCAACATGCATGCACATGTCTGGAAATTTGACAAATGAACCAGATACGCATGATTGATGATTGCCGATAATTTCGATAAACGTTTGACAAAAGGTCAAAAGCCGTATGCGTCAATTTTACAATGCCAAAAGAGCGCGATATCGAAAATGAGAACCTCAAAGCAGTTTAAATTGATATATGTATGTATGTATATTCTCGATTTTTAAGTCGATAATTAGCAAGTCGGTGAAATGAAGAAGAGACAACAGTAGATGTTACTACAAGTTATTTAGCTAATTTGACTAAAAAGTATCTCATCCGATACTTGGCTATTGCTCAAAACTAAAACTGAGATGTTGGCACTTCTAAAAGTTACAGCAATGTAAATGCAAACCACATTTTCTACATTTAACAAATTTATTTGAATTTTGTTGCTCGTAATATAAAATAATCATAAATCCATAAATAATCGATTTATCACTTGATAATTGCATCAGAGACATATTGAACTACTCGCATACCTATTCCCAGTGGGTGCCACCCATCTCCTTCGCCCCAACTATATTCTCCCTAGTCTGCTTCGATTACATGCACGTCGCCCAGGCGTCTTTATTATTTTGTTTCTGGAATTTATTTTTATTTTTTTTTGTTTTTGCAATAATTTTCAAACAGAAACACACAAAAAGCATTTGCGCTACAATTCCCAAAGGGAGCCATGACGAGGATGACGATGACGACGAGGTAAAGGAGCAGCTTTAGAGTATAGGAGCGTACAAACAGAGAGCCCAGGTCTCTTCGGCCAAGCCGAAGTTTGTATACTCTTACATTACAAACAGATAAAGTCATCCGATTTAAATGAAGTTGAAAAAAAGGACAAAACAAAAATTTTCTTTGCATTGGTTTTTTTTCGAAATATACATTAGGGATATCGAATGATAGATGAATAGTTGTTATAAATAGATAATGTCTATTTAATATTGGATATGGAAGATTTTTGAATTGTAAAAAGATTTTGAAATTCAACCTTAAGCCATTTCGAAAACATTTATATGCTCTCTGAACTTGTTGATAAAGGGTATCAAGGATGGGGTGGAGGAGCGAGTGTGTGGGGGAAACGAATCGAATTAAGAATCACCACACGGTAGGTGGTCCCACCTCACATAGGAACTGAGAAGAAATCCTTGGAGGGATTCAGACTAAGTTGGACAAGAGACAACGGCACTCATTGTTGTTGTGCTGTTTGCTGCTGTTGTTGATGTTGGACTCTAGTCCGTAGGCATCGCTTTGGGAAATCTGCGCGAGTGGTTGCAGGCGGAACATTGCAGCCAGAAAGGAAACCTGCAATAGAGCCACTGGCCTGCGACAGGGTATGAATGTGGGCGTGACTGAGCTCATAAAAACTGTGGCTGTCTAATGGCCGCAAGATGGCGCTAGTCGAATATGCAAATTTCGGTTCGATTTATGACCCCAAAGCCAGAACACACTCGCACACAGCGAAAGCTTCATTAACATCATGAGGCTAGCAAAAGATGGTAGTGAAAAACGAAGAGCCATAAAATTAGCTACGGTCGATGACGATGATGATGATGCGGATGATGCGGATGATTCGGATGATGATGAATGCATTCCCAACACCCCTATAAAAACGCAAAAAGAGCCCCAAAAATTTGCAAAACTCAAAGCAACAATTCGACGAAAGCCAATTTCCGTCATACCAACGACGTATGGCCAAAAAGAATGAACCAACTGCGATGGGGGCGTGGCATATGAGTCCCTATAGAGATAGAGCGAATGTTGAATAATCATCATCGTTAGAGCCAGAATAGGACCAGTTCAGAACAGGACAGAACAGGGCATCCATCCATCCATCCATTCAGTCATCCATCCAAGCAGTAGTATCCTGCCAATGCGTTTTTGTGGCATGTTAAAAACTTGTCCAACCGCTAGATGGTTGTGCACGTGCCATGTAACCCAGAGCCCCAACCCCACACCCATTTCCCGACTCCAAATTCTACTTTACTCACTCTACACACACATACACAGAGAAATTCGTAAAATTTTGTTTCCGCTGATGAAGTATTCCCCAGTTGCAGGACAAGGATTATTGGACGTGTGGCGGTCCTCTCTCTTTCTCGTTCTCTCTCACTGTCTCTGTCTTCCTTTTGCCTCTATTTCGTCTATTTTTCACCGTCTCTGTGTGTGCATGCAAAGTGGCATAAAAGCACAGCCACATCATCATTGACGACGAACCCATCAAAAGAAATGCTTAGAATGTTGCATGTGTTGGTATATACATGTGTGTGTGTGTTTGGGGGAGGGTGTGTGTGTGAGGTCGTCATTCCGCTAGGTAGAAGGATTTTTGGTTTTTAGAGGAAAACAGGAAAATTTCATTTTGTCATTAGAAACTAGTAAAAGCAACTTGTTTTATCATTGGCTTTCTTTTTGCATTTAACTTTTTTTCCTCAGTATTGGAATTGAAAAGGGTTTTGAGTACTTAGTTTAGTAATCAAGTTATTATTTTGCAATTCTGTAAGATAATACGGACTCAATGACATGTCTTTACCAATAATGATTGATTTCCCCACAATGTTGCTTACTTGGTTAATTTGCCACAACCCCATCAACAAATATTTCAGCCTACTCACTTTTTGCATTCCCTTGGGTGAGCTCGTCTTAGTGGCTACCTGTCGAACTTGTCCCGCTCAAATTTCTTCCCTCAAACGTGGCGTATGAGTAACATCAAGTTATGCGTCTCCAGACAGGCTGATTGCCGTTATAGTAAAGGCCAAAGCTCATACTAAGCACGTGCCGGAGTAGGAACAGCTGACGCTGGTCTATCAAAACAAATGGCTCTCTCTCTTTCAGACGCAACACATTTCACCGCTTCCTCTCTGTATAGTTTCCGAATCGATTTTCTCTCTTATGGGAAGCGATGTCTCTCTTTCATTGAAGCATGCGCTGTAAGTGAAGAAACTCTTTGCTATAATCTCTTTAAACACATCCTTCAATTGGCCCAAGAAGTTCTCCAGTCGTGAAATGCAGCTTTGCTTGGGCATGGAATTATAGTACCCTAGGGCGTAGCATAATCAAAATTCCTTTTGTCCTGGGGGGCGAAGCGAACCGAGTGCTGGGTACGTGACTTAGTCGAGGTTAAGTCCCTCATGGATACTAGGAGTAACTGCATTCTAACTTTAGCTCTTATTTGTCATATTTTGCAGCTGGAATTGAGCCAGGATATGGCATGGGCGAGGACCTGGTAGATGATCAGGATGATGACTTTTTGCTTAATCTCAGCGACAACGATGAAGAAGATGAACTACAAAGTCTTGACAGCTTTTACTCAGGTAAGCGGAATATGCTAAAATATGTCACAGAGAGATGCAACTTCAGCTCCTGCTTCCTGTACCATGTACCGTTCCTGTTCTTGGCCCACTTTATGCGTAGTTGAAGCCATAACCATTGAAATTGCCCAACTGGGTGTTATATGGCAGATGGCCAACGACACTCCAGGGTGCTCTACACCTGTGTCGTGGGTGTCGTTCCATATGCAGACCGGGCAGCCTAACTACGTTTTAAAAACCCCAAACAGCAATCAACACCAAGCTCAGACAGAACATACACATACCCCATCTCTCCGTTCGTCCGCCCGTTTGTCCTAACCAACAAAACTTCACTTTCACCATTGATAGCCATTTACGAGCTGTCGAAGAGACCAGACCCCAGACCAGACCAAAAGCCAGCATCATGATCCACGGCCACTACATGCCTCTCGTTCCCCTAGCTCCCTCCCTCTCTCACTTTTCTGTTCCCTCTGTCTTCATCTTCATTTCGCCACATTTCTCTCTAGTGCCATTTCGAATGCTTTTCCAGTGTTATTTGTTTCGTTTTGTGGTGTCGGCTCTCAGTCCACCCTCCACCCTCTCTTCCTTTTATTTTTTCACCATTTTTTCTTTTTCTGTGTCGGTTTGTGTCTCTATGTATGTGTGGGTGTATGTGTGCATTTTGTGTGCTGTGTTTTCTTCTTTTTTTTTTCTTTACTCAGAGATATGTCTTTGGCATCATCGTCTCGTTCTCAGTCTCACATCCTGCCCGGATTGCCTATTTTGTACCTCATTCATTCATTCATTCATACACACACGACTTCACTCGCCTTCACTTGGCTCTGACTTTACTTGGTTCAGCTGACTAAGAGTATGACTAGAGCTGCACTGAAAGAAATAGTTGGAATTTCTTAAAAATGAATAAAAATAATTAAAGAAAATATTCTTAACTTTTTATTAAAAAGTTTGTTTTTCCTACTTTTAATCATTTAACAATTCAAACCTTACTTTCCAAAAGATTCAAGGCAGAAATATGTTTTGCTTCATTTAACATCTAGTTTTTTTTTCAGTGTATGTGTGGAAGTTTCTAAAGGTAACCTCCGACATACACTCAACACTTGGCCAGTTGAGTTTTTTAGCATGCTTGCTTCATAAGTTTCTCACTTCCTTTTTCCTTTTTGATACTGCCCCCTTAGCCCTCCCACCCCCTTCTACGATTTCCGTTTCATTTTGAGGCACTTGTGGTTGGTTTTGTTTTGTTTTTGTTGTTGTTTGTTTGCTTGACTCTAAGGAAATCTCCATGGCTATTTGAGTACAATTTTGAAACGTTTTACGGTGTTAGATGTCTCTTCTGGTTGGCAATGTGTTGCGACGAGGTTTCCCCTAAATGTATGCAATGAAATACAATTAGTTGCACTCGGACTGAGATCCCTCCCTTAGCCGTTGTCTCAGATGTGAAGCAGTCCACCACCTTCCCAACACCTCCTTGAAATGAATTCTATTTTTTGCCTTTGCTTCTTTTGAGACAAAGTTTTGCCCAAGTCATTTCATTTGTTTGTCTTGCTTCCGCTTAAGGGGTCCCGAGACGGAAGGACAGCACGGCGGGTACGGGCTGCATTAGTTAGGACTTGCGGTCTTGATTTATTAATAGCACGTGTACTTACTCCTCTTTTTAAAAGTGACAAGCTGAAGAAGACAATTTGCCATGCTCGTATGCAAATAGTTTTACAGTTTCCTTTTGAAGCCAAAGGCAATTAATTACATATTTGTCTTACACGCAAAATGTCTGTCCACGTTTCTCTACCTCCTCGGTCCATGACTTTCTAACTATAAATAATTGCTGTCTTTGGTCAAAAAGACTGGTTGGGGCTGGAAGGTTTTTTGGCTAAATTTGAACATGAGCAAAGTTGGAAATTTGGCTTAAAGTGGCAGATTCTCACCGTGTGTTCAAACCGTTGCTTTCTCAAGAAGCCATCATCTTCTTCATCATCATCATCATCATGATAGCAAATTGCTTTACGCACTGACAACGAGATAGAAATCTGACGTGAGAGTCAGGCTAAGACTCGATGTTAGTGTGGAAAACTGGTCACTGGCGGTGACACTACAGTCTGTCGGTTAATGAACCTTTTTTTGCCCTTTTTGTTTGATGTTTAACGAAATCGTTGTGTGGGGCTATCAAAAAGCTAACCGATCATCACGTAGAGAACTTTTTAGAGACTTTCAGCAACTTTTCATATCAGGGCTTGCAGCAACAGCAACCGTCGCGTATTTGGGTCAATGGGACTAAACAAATCTAATGCTACATTATTTAAAGGCTTTCATATAATTCATAAAATAAAAACTTTTATTTAAAGCAAAACACATAAGATACAGGACTGATAAATTCGCCAATCGATCTTATAAAAAGGGATCCTATGCTAAAAGAAGATTGTGGAAGCTTTAACTCTATTAAAGTAGATGTTTTTTCTCTACTGTATGGAGTTTAGCAACGATTTGAAGTCAGAATAACATAGCTATATGTACTCCAAGTTCTGTCATTTTACAGGTCCTAAAAATTACCTTTAAAGGAACTCAATAAACCAATCTCTTTAAAACTCAGTTGGCCACTTTAAGAATGTTAGAAATAATTTCCTGGACCTAGTCTCTATGATATAATTATCTGATTCAATTCAAAGGAAATTTTCTTTGATTTTGGTCTTTCTCTCTCTCTAAAGACATTCGGAACGGATCTAGAATCAGCTACAGGTGCTTATTAAGACTTTAATTTTTCCCGTTCAAATGAGAACCACAGAAGTTATTTTTTCGTAATTAATACTGTCTTCTTAACACAGTTTTTCACACTTTTTCAGTAGGTCTGCAAGATTGTTTTGGTTGAAAACTTTAAAATACAAAATACCCAAACTATGAAGCTTCTGTTGGCTCGAAAAGGTGATTGTTGGCTCAATCTCAGGTGTACAGGGATAAAGAGATGCCTGGACACCAAGGCGAAACAACAACAACAACCGCACAATACAGAGGAAAAAAGTTGGTCCTGCAAGTCCTGCTCACACTTGCCGAGGACTCAGCTCCTTGTTATATTTTCTACTGTCAGCTGCAGTGTTGCAATGGCAATTCCCTGACAGTCGCGTATTGTTTTTATTCTCAATGGGCAATTTTTTCCGAAGAACTTTTAACAGCTCCCTTTTCCCTCCCCATCCTCCCTCCAATGCCTGTGAGCTTTTCCTTCAGGCTCAAAAGTTATGACACGCCTTCGCCTTGCTGCTGATGCCACTGGCACTGCTGCTGCCGTTGCCACCTTTTTCAAATGATTTATAGCCGCAAGGTGTAAGATTTAGGAAACAACTGGGTGGCCAACGAAAACTTTCGCGAATAGACGGTTTCATTTTGCCCTGTTTTAATGCGGAAAGTGTCAACACCCACGCACACACACCATTCACTTCCACTCACACACACACACTTCCACCCAAGATAAAATGGAAAAAATTAAAGGATACATGGTGATAGCAATTGGTTGCTGTTGCTATTTGGTGGCTCCCTTGTGCATACTTTTGAGGCACTTTTTGTCGTTTTTGTTCTTATGCCACTCGCATGCACAATTTCGCGTGGCTTCATTCCCTAGGGCATGCTACCAGCTTCAGCTCCATTTTCACACACGGACTACCTTAGACCTCTACACACACACACACACACACACACACACATCCTTGGAATACCCTCTATCAGAACGAGAGGGATAAAAGTGTAAGTTAAAGGCGTCGAAAGAAAGCTTCGGCAACTTTATACAACATAAAGTTGGAGTCTTTATGAGTCAGCAAGCCCCACAGAACAAAGATCAAGTTTGCCTTAAATTTTAATTATAAATTAATTATTGACACTTTAGCATATTATTTTCGTAAATGAATTTGATGCTTATGTAGATATTCCTCAACATTACCTTTTTTTTCGTCGCATAAATTGAATGATATGTAGATTTCCATATCGTATTTGTATAATCCATATTTCTGATGAGTCCAATAAAAGTAATTAGAATAATATTGAAAGGGTTTTATTTTGAGTTGTTCCTTTGAACTATAAAAAGTATTAAAACCAAAAGTGAAGCTTTTGCTGAGTTTTTTAATAATTATATAAAATGAAGCAAGCAAGACGTCCCTGCCGACATTGAAACACCCTAGAAATAGACATCAATTTCATACAACATTCCCTTTAACAGGCAGCAACATTCGTATTTCGAAATTCCGGGGACGGAAGTGGGCGTGGCTAAAATTTGAAACAAACTTGATCTGTCTTTGCAATAGACGGATGTTTGCACCAAATTTGGTAGTTCTAGCTCTTATAGTCTCCGAGATCTAGGTGTTCATACGAACGGACAGACGGACAGACAGATGGACATGTCTCAATCGACTCGGCTAGTGATGCTGATCAATAATATATATACTTTCTAGGGTCGGAAACGCTTGCTTCTGCCTGTTACATACATTTTGGCGACTTTATAGCATATAGTCGACCGATTCTGCAAAAACAGATGTATGAAACTCAATACAGATATTTCTATACATACTTAACATACAAATATTTAATTTTGTTACAACCGCTTATGAAACAACCAAGTTGTTGCTCTAAAACTATATACCTGACCGATCGTTTCTATGAGACTTATGTGACATAGTCAACTGATTCTGATAAAACTTTGTAGATATGTTAAGAGGCATATTTAACTCACAAATGCCCAATTTTGTGAAATTTCATGTTTAAACTAAATATCGGACGATTGTTCCTATGGGAGCTATCCTATTATCCTATCGAAATGATTCTGAGAAAACAATGCTTGCAGTAAAATGATGTGTCTTACGGGTAACTTCATTATGTAGACGATAATTCTATAGATTGTAATATGTATATTCTGTAGTGTAAACAAAATGATTACAAGATGTTCACTATAGAGAAGCGCGACTAAAGTATTAAATATTATATTATAAACAAATTTTTCTTTTATTAAACTGATCAAGTTTGCTATTCAGATTGTAGAAGAACTGTTCTTTCTTAATTTTTAAGTATATATTCTTCTGCTTAAGCAACTATTTGCACAATTTAGATACTATCAAGCATATTTTGTCAATATTTTTAATAGAATTTTCATAAATGACAAATAAGAAATTTAATTGTACTAAATTTTCTTGACTATTTTCCAAAAAACCATCAAAATGAGTTTCGTTCATTCGTTCGCTGTTTGAAAACAATAAAAATTAAAACTATAAAAGAAAAGTAACTTAATTACTACTTAACTGAACAAACAGTTTTGATAAGGAATTATAGAATGATTGATTTTACTAATACTTTTTACAAGACTTGGAAATAATATTTTCCATTCGTTTTTTTATGGCATATGTCAACAAATTCACTGCACATTGGGACAAAAAACTTTGTACACATTACGTAAATAAAACAGAAATTAAATTATATATACATATTATTAGAAAACTCGGCAAACGTTGTTTTGCCATATAAATAATTTTCTAGTAATTTCTAGTGTAGACAAAAAATAGCTTACTTATTGTAAGTATGTATGTATGTTAGAATGTGTATATTGTATGTATGTAAGAATGTGGTAGGGAGTGAGAAAGAAAGGGGATGAAAAATATATGTTGGCCGATTCTCATAGATACCGGATAAGCACAAAAAATTTCATCAAAATCGGTCAAGCCGTTTCGGAGGAGTATGGCAACGAAAACTGTGGCACGAGAATTTTATACGTATCGATATATGTATAAGTTACTGTCAAAGTATCATTTATTTAATATGAATGATAGAGTATAGAAACTTTTGGATGTAAATTCCCCTAAATTTAAGAAATTTCCATTCTGTCATACACTATTTCCCTTATACTCGTCTGCATATTGCAAAATTCATAATTCATTCATGAATAAAGTATTTCCGTGCTTCACCTTCATATGTCTCATTACTTAAATGCGAATGAGCGGTGGCAAGAACTACCGCAGAAGTAAGACTAATAAAATAATTTTATGTTTATTATCGTCAATATCTTTTGCCTTCTCTCGGAGGCTCGTAAACCCACTTTTTGTTGTTTGTTTGTGTACAGCAGCATAGACCGTTATCTTGGCCCTCACATCGCCATTACTTGAGTTAAGTTCTAGTTTCCGTCTTCTCTGTGTTGGGCAGAGATATCAGTAACCGGAATCGTTTTGGTATGTTTACAAAAGACATCGGATGTGGCAATCGGGCATGGTAATCTGGCTTTATTCTCTCCATTCTTTCTTTCAATTTCTTTATGCTCCAGTTTATGGCCATTGGCACGCGTATACTTGAAATGCTGTCGCTGGTCAAGTACCGTTTAGGTTGAGCAGCTGGTTTATTTCTCTGTGTTGTTCCATAACCCAAGAACCACATCTCTCATTCTCTCTCTCTCTCTCTCTCTCTCTCCCTCTTACACACCCCAACACCAAGCCTAGAAACCGCAAACTGAAAGCACGTGCCCTCCCAATCCACATCCTCATCCCAACGACCCCTTTCAAAACTTTACCTCTGTGCTGCTTGAATGGATTTTGTTGGACCTACAGGTGCAAAAGTCAATTATGACCAACTTCGTGGGCCTTCAAATCGATTTTTCTTTCTGTTTGCACGTCGCCAGTGTCAGAAAAATCATTAGACTGACGAGGAATCAAGATCAGTCGCAGTTCAGTTTAGACCAGTTGAATTTCATCAATGGAACTACCTAACTGACTGCATGACTGACTGACTGACTGCCTACCTGGTTACACGACTGTCTGCGATCTTTGTTTGGACTGTTGATCGATTTGTGTCAGCGACTCCTTCAAATTGAGATTGAGACAAACGCCTTGATGCCTGATCCTTGATTGTGGCTTGGGTTCGATATTCATTTTTCATTCAGAGTTACGTTCGCTCTCGGTGTGACTACTTGACATTTGTTTTGAAAGGATCATCATTATGTCATGAAGATGACTTGACAATATTGTTAGTGGAGATCTGAGTGCAACACTTAACAGATTTTCCTTCAATAATTATACATTTTGATAAATATACCCGAAGCATGAGACACAGTTGGGGGTTCCAAGTGCCTAAGATAAATAAATGAAATGGCGCCCACATAATTGGTTAAAGAAAAGTATTCAACATTAAAACATTTCCCTTATTTGATTCTTGAATGAAAATTCGTCTTAAATTTACTTTTATTTTGGTTCTCCTGAATAATTTCTAATCAGCTTTTTCGTTTAAGCAAAGTCTTTTTTTCTGCTAAACTCAAAATGTTTACCCTTTTTGCCTTCCGGTTGACCACCTAACGTACTGCCTCTAATTAAATGTTGTCCTTAACTAACTGATTAATTGTGCAGTTAATAAAAGCCGCACAAAAAAAAGTAATACTGAAACCAAAAAAGGAGACCAAAAGCCAGAAAATGGAAATGGAAATCTATGGAGAGACATGAAGGCACACGAACGTTGGGCAGCTGTCAGAACATCAAAGTGACAATTTGAGTGACTTTTTTAGCTGAAAAAAGGAGAAGAAGCAGAATGGCTAATTTAAAATGCGCTGAAACAAAAGGACACTTAGGCCGAAGGACAATGGCTGATGACAGGATGAGCATTGAATGTGCTCAACTGGATTGCATATATTTTTATAATTTATCTATTATGCATGAGGGCGCCAGCCACACTTTTGGACCCAACCGAAAACCCTTTGCTGTCAGCATATATCAGCATACATATATCAAGCAAGTGACACATGAGCCCGGCATCCTGCTCCTGTTGCCCTGTTGACCAACTCTCGCTGTCTAAATCTCAGTCAGCAAACTTTTCCTCACATTAGTGCATTTAAAATGAACAGGAACGGGCCATACAATGAAGGACGGTTAAGCAAGTTTGGGGCGTCATCACACACACACAGTCAGATACATCTATATTCACCTGGACATGGATATGGACACCAAGACCCTTTCACCCACCAAATCAACCGCTTACTACCCACTTAGCCAACCAGCCACCCACCCTGCCATTGCCTTTCCTATCTACCTACTTGTCGTGGACCTGTCACAAAACTGTCACTCAAACGTAATTAACACAGAGACAGAGAAAATGTAAAAACAACTGAAAATCTTACTCAATGTCAACGTTGAGGTGACTTTTTGCATTTTTAAACTGAAAATTGGTCTAAAGGACAATTAACTTTTAAATTTAGGTTCGAATCTGATTCACATTCTGACAATTAGAGACAATTGATTCGAAATGAAGAAGAGATGCTCAGGGAGCTCGGTTTGCCCACCCCCCCGTTTATTTCTTTGGACATTTTTCTTAAAAGTTCTTTTTCGAACCCATTAAAAATTAATTCAAGGGTAATTTCTCTTAATGGTAAATAGCTAGAAACCAATTTGGATGATGTTTTCAAATTGATTTATTTGTGGGTTTTCCAAGAAACTGTGGAAAAAAAGGGAAAATAAAAGTAATTAAAGGTGAAGGATCCAAGGCTTGATTTGTTGTGGTCTTAAATGTTTAATAACAAATTTGTGACGTTTATAAAAAACAAGCGGAATTTAAAAAAAAAGGCAAAAAAAACAAATGGTTTATAAAGAGATTTTTCTAATATTATCAGGGAAAGAAACAAATTTTTTAAAACAAAATTCGAACTCGGCTTATACCAACTAATTGTGTCATGAAATCTCTTAATTTAATTCTAAAACCAAAGACTTAAACAACAAACTTCCAAGAAATTTACCTTTCGCTCGCTTCATTTTCTTCATTCCATTTCATTAGGATCCTTTCGCTGGGGCATACTAGCGTTGTATTTGGGTCTTCCATTGGAATTTACTTTTTAAAAAGTGTCCAACCCAACCAGTGAAAATGATGCCAGAAAACTTGGCAACTTGAATTTAAAGTATTAATCAGATCATTCTAGAATTACTAAATTAAAACAAGTCCGAAAGATTTGGAATTGTAAGAAGAAGGGGTTTCGCCTTAAAACTGTAAGTCCTTGTTGCTCTTTTCCGTCCTATATAATAAAATAATAAAACATTTGGAAAAATATCACGAAAAATGGCATCATTAATTTTATGTTTAAAGTTTGATATAGTTTAGAAAATACTATAACAATTGTTTCATCCTGAAGTTCCATTTACTTTGAATATAGAAAAATGAAAAAAAAAAACTATGTACTTGTTTTTTAAATTAATTTTGCTTGTTTCGTCATTCAGACGCATTTTTCTGAGCTGGCTAATTTCATTTCATTTTCTTTTTGCCAAAAAGAGACAAAACTAATTATTGTTCTCTGCTCTTTCTTTCAAGCAGAAACGCATGCGCCGAGGGCGGTTCATCTGCCATTGGCTGGCAACTGAGTTAGCCAATGAGAGCAAAGTAAATTGCTTTGAAAGAAATTGTGTGTGAAAAGAAATGTGAAACAAAACACAAAAACAAACAGACCAAAGAAAAAAAATTGTGGCGGAGATAAAAAAAAATGTAAAGTGATTTTTTAATTGCTTTAATAGTTTCCCCATCGTAAAATAGCGAGAGAGCGAGGGAGGGCAACACAGGAGAGAAGTCAAGAGGTTTTTGCTGCTGTTGACAGTCGGTGAAACTTTTCCTGGTTGCTGCACATTTTGACATTGTTGTTGTTGTTGTTGGCTCTGCATGCATAATTAATTTGGCTTTTAGTGACTCGAACAGAATCCTTTTTGTGGCAGCCACCGCTGTCTTTCGTCCTGTCAAGGACCATGTGAATGTGCATTTATTTTTGCACCGCTTTTCGGTGCCATTTTTCCATTTGCCCATATTGACGGCTTTCGCAATTTGCCATTTCACCTCGCTAATGGCTGAAACATGTTTGCCTTTCTTTGCAATTTGTTTCTCTCATGCTTTCAGATTGTCATTTTTTCTGATTTTTTTTTTTTTTTGTTTTGTATGGCCATGATAAGTGGTGGTAATATTTGTGGTTTATTTGATCAAATTCATGCACAAATATAGACATAAAATGGAATGAGGTTTTATTTATGTCACTGCCAAGATATGAAGGCGAATTCCAAACGCATTTTAGGAATTCACTCTGCCTACTCCCAAAAACGTTAAATATTCAAAATACAAATTAAAATTTATTATTATTATTATTATTAAAGTGTAGGATATAGTTATAAACTATCAACCTAACTATATGAGTTGTCTAAGTGGCCCAGTCATTTAGTCAACTGAACAAATTAAAATAATATAATTAATTCTAAATAAAAATTCAAAAACTGTTACGATTTCTTTCAATATTAGTAAATATATAGTTCAATATTAAAATATCTGTTTTAGTCTCAACATTTTATTATTTTCTAAACTTTTATTTGACTTTTTACTTTATTTATTTTTTATATAGAAGTTTGCGACATTAGATTGCTATTGTTTTCAATTTGAATGAATTTAAACAAAAATCTTAAAACTCCGTTTGGGAGGGAATAATTCTTTCTTCTTCTTAGACCACACCAAATCCTTTCTCATTCGACTTCCATTTTTCAAAGCAGATTTCCCTTGAAAATCCATTTAGTGGGAAAAAGAGGAAATAAATCACATCATCACCTCACCTGACATTTTAGTTAAATTAGATTTTTTATGCGCGCATAAATAAAATAACATAATATGTATGTACATTTACATACAAAAAGTCGTCGAGTCCAAATGAATGCCTTCTCCTTCTTCTTCTTTTTCTTGTTTCTCCTCTTCCTGCTACTTCTCATTGGAACCCATGCTCCGCCTTTTCACTGTCCTAACGAAGTATATTTATACACATACACCAATACACAGCTATCTCTGTCTCTCTCACTCTCTCTTTTTCTTTCGGCCTCTTCCCACACGACGTGGGTGTGTGTGTGTGTGTGTGTGGTGCCTATATAAAAGAGCATTTCTCTTGCTCACTCACACTCTGTGCGAGCGCTATAAGTGCTTCGTTTGCTTGTACATGTGAGTGTGTGTGTATGGGGGTGGGGTGTGGGGCGCCATTTAAACGCTTGTGATGTTGCTTCCCATTTGTCGCAACGGCGACAGCGCTTGGGGCGAGAATCCCAACAGAGACTCGCACACGAACAGACACAAAGACACGAACACACAGAGAAGAGAAGGCTGTGAAACCAGTTCTCCGCTGCATATTTGCTGGTTTCCTACGGCTGCTTTTGGCTCTTGGCTCTGATTTTCAGTCACATTTTGGTGCTCGCGGCATTTAGACGTCGTCATCCTCTGCCCACCGTTGCGCGTCTTACACCAACGACAATCAACACCAATCTCATAGCGGATACGGACACGCATCCGTATCCGGATCCTTTGGTGCATTATATAAAGTGTCTGATATATTAACAGTGATATATACTACAAAGTTAAACTAAATGTTAAAAGTGTTTCAATATTCCCAGTTGTATTAAATTCTCTTGACTATGCCATGATGGCTTTAAAAATGTTATATCGTGGTCCCAGTTCGCGATTGGAGAATTTAATTGAGAAAATTCAAGCCACCAAGGAGATAACAAACAACGGTAATTTGGACAATGATTCAAAGAAACAAAGAAATAGTAATATTTCAAAATTTCAAAAAATCCTTGTTGTTTAATCAATTTCTACTAAAGAAGAACTAATTTCAAGTCAGAATGCAAACCTTTTATCTTTTTCTTTGCTATTAGTACTTAGGAACCTATCCAGATCGTCTTTTAAATTGATAATAAACCCTAAATCGGGTTGAAATGCAAAAGTGATATATATTTTATCTCAATGAACACAGTTTAAGTATACAACAACACCATTTAAACAAAATTTGGGCTTGGTATTAAAACAGTTTAATGTTCAGATTTATGACCAAAATGTGTACAAGTTGTTTGGGAACATTTTAATTCTCTTTTCATATTAAATAGCATACTCTTTTCCCCCAATAGAAATATCACTTCAATCTTGATCCAATCTGTTTCTAACCTCTTTGACACTTCTTACCCCATCACAGCATTTCTTCTTCTTTGGAACAATTTAATCAAATCCCTTGAAACTTTCTATTTGACCCCTTAGAACCCTAAAGAAAACGAAAACAATCTTACAGCTCCCGTTGTGGAATAATTAATCTGATGTATCGTTTTCATGTTTCCTAATTAAATTGATCATTTGAGAAGAGAGTGAATAAAAGTCCAACTTGACGATCTACAAACTGAAACTCATCAGATCTTCTCCCCCTGACTACAATTAGGTTTAATTGAAAGTTATCCTAAACGGAAAGTGACAACACTTGGCGCGCGTTGATGGATGAAATAGATTGGGATGAGGTCAGACCAAACCAGACCAGAACAGGGGCGGAGAGAGAGGTTAAGACCCACATAAGAGACGCGACAAGTGAAAGAGCATTGCAATTAAAACCTACAACAGAAACAAAAACCCGTAACAAGAACAAAGCTCAATTAGTTTGCATGAAACACTCATTTACAAGATAAAGGGGGGGGAGAGTCAGATAACGGAGGGATCACACACACCCAACACCAAAGGCATTACATTGGCCGAGCTAATTGAATTAAGTCTCTTGTCTCAGTAGTATTTTTGATAGCCAGCGTTGATTTCCTGTCTTAGTAACTTATGGACAATGCCGACCCCGACGAGCTAATAAGGATGCAGTTATCTCTGCCCACACACACACACACACACACACGAGATTAATCGCAGTAATTTTAATTGCCCTCCCTCTTCCATCTAATCATCCATTTTAGATATGTACAGCACTCACACCTCATCGAGCTACTCGCCCAGTATATCGGATGGAACCCTGACTCCCAATTCTCATCATCATTTGCCAGCATCGGTGCCAAGTGGCTTGCAAGAGGATCACCAAAACGATGTCAAGGCGCATGGCGAAGGAAAGGATCTACAGCAGCATCCGCCGAGCTTTAAGCCAAAGCGTCCCTCCCATTTCCATCATCACCATCATCATCATTATCATCATCAGCAGGCTTTGAAAATTGCCAACAAGTTACGCAAAATCAATAAGGAGAGTAACAAAATGGGTTCTGGCACGGGTACTGGCACGGCCACTGGTGCGGAAGACGGAGAAACTGGCACTGGAGCCGCCTCCGCTGATGTTACCACAAAGTTTGATAAGTTGACAGGCGAGGGCATTAAGAACCGAGGCGACGGTTCCTATCAGTGTCAGTTCTGTGATAAATCATTTCCGCGACTCGGTTACTTGAAACATCACGTGCAGGTGAGTTCCTTGAAAAGGGGTTGCTTTACTTCCATTCGCCTGGCTTGGGTGGCACTCAGTGAGGTTAATTAGTCACTTGGCATTCCGGTTGCCGTTGTAAAGCGCTTAGATGCCAACATTTGGGTGGTTGTGGCTGGATGGGCTGTTGATTGACGGTTAACAGTTTAGGTGAAAAGGTTGGCCAAATCCCTCGTGTTTTCGGTTGACAACTTGACTTTTCCGGAGACAGGCAGAGTGTGGAGAATGTGAAAGAGATAGACAATTAGTGAATTGTATTGAATTAAATCTTAATTGAATTAGATTGAAAAAGCAAAAATGGCAAATGTAGGTAATCCGAATGAGAGAGTTCTGGATATTATCTTGAAAAAGCTGGCATAGTAATTACATATTTTGACTACTCTGCTGAATTAATTATTTCTGTTCTAATTGCTTATCAAGTAGTTAAAAAATTGAAATGTACCCAAATTCTATGATAGCTTTCGTTAGGGTTAAGATTTCTAAGCAGATACATAGAATGATAATCCCTTTAGATGTATGAATCTCTCAACTAGAGTTTAACTTTAAACAATTATCACGTAAGTCTTGGTGCAGATTTAGATGCAAAGCTTTCTCTCTGTCCCGTCACCCACTCATGACTTTGCATTGTCTCATTTCCATAAAATTTGCTTTGGTCATTTGGTTGGCAACGCCCATGACATCAGCAAAAGCAGCGGCAGCAACTTGTTAACCCAGTTGCAACTGTGTTTAGGACTACCGACCGACCTACCGATCGTTATCGGAGTAACGACAAGCCCGGGTCTAACATGTTACTGCTGCCTTTGATCCTAGCGCCTGCTTCGGCTACGGGTTTAGGCAATTCTCGCACGTTCTCAGGATGGGACAGGACAGCACAGTACTCGAATGGAGGAGCTGTAGATGGCTATCCAGTTTTACTTATGAAATTATGTTTTTTTGATGGTGATGATGATTTGGCCGACAGTTTAAAAACCCATAACCAACACGACAAAGTTGGCATTTTTTTTTTGTTTTTTTTTTTTTGCGCTCACTCTCCGGACTAAACTCGCTCATATTGTGCAATATAAGCAAAGTCAATTGGGGGGCTGCATACAAATGGGCTAATTTTTTGCTGTTGTTGTTTTTTCCATCGAGTTAGACTTCAAAGTGTTCCACCGACTTTGTGTCAGACCGACAGACTGCCAAAGAACCCAAAAAGTAAACCGGTTAGGCAAAAACCTCGCACCCCCTTCTGACGGATCGCTGAAGCGTGTGCGTTGCGCATTTAGATGAATTTTTGTCGCAAGCGAAACACCTACAAAAACCAGAATAGAATGCGGGGTATGCAGATTTGATTTGAGATTTGGATTCGGATTCATTCAATGCTATGCCATCTATAAATTCAAGCCAGGAGTGAGCTTTGAACAGTAATTCTCTCTCTTCTAAGAATTAAAAATAGACCCAAGTTAGTTGAGCGATCTTAACGTAAGTTTATTAAGTTGTGATTTTTGGTGTGTTTATTTCATTGTAGAGCCATGCCGAACATCTGCCCTTCAAGTGCGAATACTGTGCCAAGTTGTTCAAGCATAAGCGCTCCCGAGATCGTCACAAGAAGCTTCATACGAATGAGCGAAACTACAAGTGTCCGCATTGTGAGGCGGCATTTTCGAGAAGGTAAGCAGGCGCACCCTGTCCCAAATATCCGTCATTACCTCTTTCCACAATTAAAATATTATATCTTTCGTTTGATTGCAGTGATCATTTGAAAATCCATATGAAAACACATGACATACAGAAGCCGTTTCAGTGCAGCATGTGCAATCGTGGCTATAACACGGCGGCAGCTTTAACGTCCCACATGCAGAAACACAAGAAGAATGCCGCCATTTTGGCTGCTGGCGGTAATCCCAATGCTCTCAACTATAGTCCAAGATCGACAGGTTCCGCGTCGGTGTCATCGAGTAACAGCAGCCTGCACAAGCGTCGTTATGCCCTTGCGTTGGCCAATAATGACAGCAGTAGTCGAAGTCGTAGTCCCAGTCGTTTGGATTTTTCGAAACGTTCCAGGATCAATACAAATCACTCAACACCCACTCCAATGCTGAGGTGCAGCTATTGTCCCAAGGCTACAGAGTTCAGTAGTCTGGATCAATTGAACACGCATATACAGAATATTCATGAACAGCAGCACCAGAATCAGGAACATCAACCGCAACAACAGCAAACGGAAACCGAGTCCTTTGAATTGAACTGTGAGTACTGCACCATGAAGTTTGGTAGCATTGCGGGACTTTTTCAGCACATGCGATCCACGCATTTGGATCGCCTTAGTTCGCCACCTTCGACAATCGCCAGCTACTATGAGCACTTTAATCGTATGGAAGCCCCAAAGCAAATCAAACAGGACCTGTCTAGTCCGCAGAGGAAAACAGAAGAACCAGAGGAGCTTCCTACAGACTTAAGTAGCAACAAGAGGCAGATTGAGGAACCGACACCAAACCCATCCTCAGGACCTGTTCCAGCTCCGGGAGTCTTCTTCTGTAATCAGTGTAATGCCGGCCTCCCAGACTTTGAGAGTTTTCGCAATCATCTGAAGACCCACATAGCCGAAGGCATGCAATTGATTTGCCCTCATTGTGGCCTTACTTTACCCGAGCAGCAGGAATATGAACGTCATGTGGTAGCCCATTTCTTGATCACCAATTCGGAATTCAATTGCAGTAGCTGCGGCAAGAGTTTCGCCAAAGCTGAAGATCTCCAGCAACACTTGTTGGCGGAACACGTCGTTACCATTATGAAGTGCGCCCTGTGTTCGGAACTGTGTGACAATCGCATGGCCATGCAGTTGCATTTAGCCTGCACCCATAGTCAGGAAACCAAGCTTCTACGTTGCAGTGCATGCATGGAGCTATTCCGGTCCGATGCAGAGTTCCACGTGCATGTGAAGACACGTCATCAACTGGCCCTAGGCAATCAGAGTGGTGGAGGTGTAGGATCAGTGTCCAGCGGACTGAGTGCAGCCAATGCTTTGCAGTGCATGTTTTGTCGTGCAGTTTGCTCTTCGGAGCTGGAAATGCACTTCCATTTGGCCGCACACGCAAGACAATTTCGTTGTCCATCCTGTCCGGAAACGTTTCACGTGGAGTTCTTGCTTGACAGGCATATGCAGAGTCAACATGGTGGGGTAAAGGACACTAAGGAGCAGACGTCTCCCAATATGGGTAGTCTGTATGTTAATGCTTTGCTGCCTCCACTGGCTGCAGCCGCTGCTGCAGCAGCTGTAACCAACAACAACAGCAGCATCATTGACTACAATGTCGCATTCAAATTTAAAGGTCTGTTTGGCGGAGGAGGTCCTCCGGCGGCTGCAGCCAAGTTCTACAGTCCTTTGCAAGTGGATACAAAAGCCCCTCAGCCCTCACCACATCCGGCCTTGATGTATGGCCTAAGTCAGAGGTATCTCATGGAAATGTATAAGGCCAAGTCCATTTCACCGGCTCCACCACCGACTGCAGAGCCACCTCCAGGATCTACAGCAGCCCAACCACCAGCTACCTTTAGTTGCGGCATGTGCGAGCGTCAGGATCTACGAAGCGAGGCAGAGCTCCATTCGCATCGCAAGTTGGCCCACAATCTAAAGACCGGTGTCAGTCTACGATGTGCATATTGTGCTGGCAACTTCAAGTCCAGGGCCGAGCTGGAGCAGCACATGAAGAGCTGTCATAACTCGACGGGCAAACACAAATGCCTAATTTGCGATGAAATCTTTCCATCGCCCGCCATCCTGGCCGAGCATAAGTTGCAGCACTCTAAGGTAGGACAGTCGGGGAAATGCTCCCACTGTTCCCATCAATTGGAGGATGTGGCTGCCTTCCGCAACCATCTCAGTGAACACGGCAGTGATGGTAGTTTGCCCTTGGCCTGCATTTGCTGCCGTCAGACACTGCACTCTGAGTTCGAACTGTGTTTGCATGCCAAGTTCCATACAAAGTCATCGGTGGGCACTTCAAGGGGCAGTCTGCAGGAGCCAGTGTGTGCCTTGTGTCTGGAGCCACTTCCAGCTGTCGGCCCCACAATTGACGGACCCACCCCTGCCAAACTATGTGAGAAGTGTTTGCGAAAACACAATTTGAATGGCAAGAGAAACAAACTAGCCGAGTCCCCTTCCATCAATGTTGCGTCTGCCACAGCAGCTGTTGCTCCTAGCCACCCACCATTCCTGGAAAATCGCTGTAATCTATGCAAAATGATTCTACCCCATGCCCAAAAGCTTCAAGAGCATCTGGTTGAACACACTTTCGCTGGAACCGAACAGCGCGGCTTCAACTGCTACATCTGTTCAGCCGTCTTCACTGCCCCCGCTGGCCTACTTAACCACATGTCGGTGGAGCATGGCGCCCACTCGCGACCCTACGATTGCAATTTGTGTCCAGAGAAGTTTTACTTTCGAGCTGAGCTCGAGCACCACCAGCGCGGACATGAACTGCGACCACCGCCAGCCACGCGCCCTTCCTTAACTAAACAGGAGCCGCACTGTACCCCAATTAGTCCGACTCTTAGTCCCACAACTGTTAAACAAGAGATCTATGAATCAGAAACTCAGGCCTCTCTCGGCCAAGACGTTGATGACAATGGCGAAGAGGGGTCGGCGAATGCTGCCCAGGAGGAGGAAGAGTACATTGAAGTGGAACAAATGCCTCACGAAACACGATCGGAAGATATAATGGAACGGTCTAGCAACAGCTCTTAGACTTGACGGGGCGCAAGAACTGAGGAATGGAACTTTAACTAGACAATTATTAATAATAATAAATAGATATTTTATTGTATTCATAAGACTCATCCAGTAAATGGCAGATGGGCACCTTCTTGCCAACATATATATAAATTACTGCTTGCAATTAGCATTATCCATATACTTATAATTAGTATTCGTAATATCCCTAGCAGACTTTTTGACTAATGTTAGCTTATGTCCAGCTACAACTACAATGTTCATTCCATATCTGCCTAGGGCAAATCCATGAATACATACATAGATATAAATGTATCATGTATCATGTAGTTTTCTTAACAAGAATTTTGTGTGTGATAGTTTTTTTAAAGATAAATCGTTTCTGTAATCCAATAGAAATAAATAGAAGATATGGCAACGCTTTGCGTTCCTTTTTTTCTCATTCCGCAGTATTTTTAATGCCCAAAACTGTTGTAACTTATATGCATTGTATATCTTATATATAGGCACCAAAGCATTTTAATTGTGTAGAAATACTAATCATATATAATAATATATTAAGAAAATAAAACAAAGCAAACAAAAATAAAATACAGAAAAAACAATTCAACTTGCAGACGAAACTGAGTCGCGTAATTCCTTTTATGACTTTACTTAGAAGCTTGTCATGGCTTGTGGAGTCGGGTGGAGGGGGCAGAGGATTTGGGGATTGGGGAAAATCTGATAAGAAATTGTCGCTTCATTTTATGGAAGCTGACGACATGCGTCGCCGAAAATTTTATGGCAAATATTTTTGTTTTTGTAGTTGTTGTTGTTGTCTTCTCATTTCGGCAACCGCAACACGTAATGCCCATAAAAAAGGTGCGCGCTCCCCGATTTTGGAGGTGACTCCTTGGACTTGAACTCGGATTTGTCTTGGTATTAATTCGCATAAGCCACACACAAACACAGACACATGCACACACACACACTCACTCACTCACTTATGTGGACAAATTGGCATCTCAGTTGGGTGATCTCTATCTGCAAGACCGGTGGCAATTACTCGCCTCGTTTCTCGGAATGAAATGCAGCGGCAGCAAAAGCAACCGGGAATCTTTGGACGAGTTGTACCTAATCCAGCACCTCTGCTACTGTCTATCTGTTGGTTGGCTTTTGTTGTTATTGCTGGTGCTTCTGGGAAGCAATTGCAAATAAATCGCATTTAATAAATTGCAAAGTCCAGAAGAAGGCCTCCAGCAATCTCATCTTCATCCTCATTCTGCTGCACCTGTCCCGTGCGTCGGCAATCATCACAAAAATCAATAAAAATGTTCATCATCGGTCAATTGATGCAGTTCGGTCAGTTCGTTTAAGTCCACATCAACGTCGTTGCAGTCGGTCTTCTTCATGGCCTAAACACCGGCAGTAGTTAATTAGTGCCATGCCAGACATACCAAAGTATTGCACTTGGAAAACTTGATCCAGCAGCAACTATGACTTCAAACTTTGATCGAAAGTCGCTTGGAAACTTCATTGATCAGTTTTCGCCGCCCAGACCGCCAGGCGCGACTCTCTCTCTCTCTCTCTGAGTCTCTACCTTGCTCTTTCTCTGCCCTGTTTCCGCGAAACTCTTTTTGCCACCGCCACCGCCGCCGCTACGGACACTAAATGCGTCACCAACATGTCCAATTCAAGTAAACCTCCAAGCATATCAAAGCATCACTCATCGATCCGACTTGGCTTATTTTTGGTATGTGAAGCATTTGACAGGTTTTTACACTCCATCGTCCAATGGGACAGCAAACCAGTGTAGCAAAGGTGAAGGAAAAAGGCAACGAAGCAGCAACAAAGCAATGAAATGAGCAAAGTGTAGAATAAACCTCAATTTCCCAGCGGCCTTGGGATCTTTTGTCATGTCCTTCCAGTTGAAATTCTCTCAAATTCAATATAAAAATATTTAAAATTAAGTCGAATTTGTTTATTCTTAGACACAGTAATGGGATATAGCTATAGATTCCTTCCTGAGGAAACCCCACAAAGACCATAGAGAAACTAGAAATGCTACCAAAATTTCAAAGTTGGTTTGGCATGAGTTAGTTTACCCGGCGGAATTTTTTTAAATTTCACCTTTAACGAACATTTAAAGACTTCCCGTAAATTATTACACAGATCTTTAGATCCAACTATTCTAAATCAAACATAAAGCCTGTAATAAGCAATAAAGAAAATATGTTTTAAGCTTTGGTGTATTCAATTGTTGGTTAATAATATCGCACTTCGCAGTAAAATATAAACAAAATTTTATTCTAAACAGTTCTTAGAGTCCTTGACCCACTGTGAATGGTGGCCTATTTTTGTGGTCGTCGTCTCCTCTAGTTAGTCCATAACGACTGGATAGTGAGGAATGGTGAGGAAAACGGATAAGGAGTTGCAGTAGGATATGGGTGGGGAGTTCCTACTTGAGGGGAAAACCAACATTTGGACGTTGTTCGCATAACTTTGACAAATGAAGAGTACAATTCCCATCCGTTGTAGAAGTAGAGAGATGCACACACCCAAAAACCATAAAAATGAATATAAATGATGATAAATAAAGCTGGAGGAGATCTCTGTATGTAGAACTCCTTTCGACTGGCAATAGGAAGTGACAGGGAAACATTTTCGCATGCCTTATTAAACAAAAACAAAAGTGAAAAATTGTTTTTCCCTTCTGCACTGGTTTCTTTTTTTTTTTTTTTTGCTTTTTTGCAACCCTTGGCAAATGTTTCCTTCCGCAGGTTGGAGGACGTTAAGGACTTAGAATGTGTGCCAAACATGCAAGGTTCGTCCTGCCCTCTCTATGGACTAACATTATATTCATTACAGGCTTATTAGCGTGATTTACCGATGGGGGTGATGAGGATAAAACTGAGGATGTGGCTGGGGATGTGAGAATAAAGACGATGAAGAGTCCTTGAAGCACAGCTAAGGAGGATGATACTTAATAATGGGGCATGTCTGGGAAAGTGACTTTGAAAGCGCCATATCCTTATAACATATCCGTTTGTCAATAATGTTAAGGTTAATGGTTAATGATATCGTGCGAATTTTCCTTGATGGATGAGGGACAGGAAATATGTCAATCCAAAGATGATTTCATTTGATTTACCTAATATGCATAAAAATCTGCCCCTTGTCACCGCAAAATTTTCTCTCTCCTCTCTTTTCTTTTTTTGGTTGTTTTTTAAATTTACAACATTTAGCTAATGGGTTTTCCGTATCCGTCTGTTATTTAACATAAAGTTGAAATTATGAGAGACAGTCCGATGTCAATTAGCTGTCACTTCCTGCCTTCAATTGACACCAACTTTGTGTCAACTAATTAGCTGACCAGAAGAGACCGGAGAGCTTCATATTCTCTCCTCATCAAGTGGCTCGAGGCGCTAATTGGATTAATCTCCGCCTTAAGGGCTCGGATCTCTATCAGTATCAGGCGGCAGAACGCAAACAATTAACATAAATTAAAACAGACTGCCTTAATTATACAATTAGATCAACATTAAATTTATTCTATTAATTCTAATACATTAAAACAAACAAAATTTTCGGTTCGTGCGCTGGAGCCAAGAATTGAAAGGCTCAGGGCACACATATGACCCAGGCAGCGCCTTTCCCATTGGCTGATAGTCGAAGTACATACATAAAAATTGGATAGGGGAATGTGTGTGTGTGTGAGTGTGTGGGGCGAACGAGTAGGTGTTGATGTTGAGGAATTTCGGCTCAGTTTCGGTGTCATCATCGGAACGCTCTTTGGGCGTGGCATGGGTGTGATGCTATCCAATTTAGTAAAATGTAGCGAAAATTTATTTGTAAGCAAAAAATGAACTAAAGGCAAAATCTGTTTATCTGGTAATGTAAACAGGTTTTTATTTTCAATTTTCTTTTAGAAAAGAAGAAAAACGGAATGGAAAAGTATAACTAACACAATAGAACTCTGCAAACAAGTGGAAGAAGATAAAAAAAAAAACTAAAAGGTTTCCCAGAATTTTTTCTTAAATCTTACATAAAAAAACAAACTGGTCAACTGGCAAGACGAATATATCTAAATCGGCTGTTCGTGAAGAAATTAACTACATATATATCTATCATGTATATACAAGTGCATATGCCCACTTGTTCTTGGATTGTTTCAGCTTTAAATAATCGGAACACGAGAATTGTTTAAACACTGCTTTTTGTTGATAAGGCAAATTAAATAATATTACTAACCTTCTGTTTACTTCGATTGAATGCATAGAAATTATTGTGTAAATGACTAGATCATTTTAAGGTATTTTCTGAAGGATAGTTGTGAAATACCAATTGAATGTAAAACCTATAGTGTTGAGCCGGCTTGAGGAAGTTATTTTGCATGGGCAGTAAAAGTACGTTGTCTGCGTTGCGACATACATATGTTCTTTCTGTCGCCATAGGAATTTTACAATGTCTTTTCACTACTGCAACGCTAAAACTAGTTGGGAATTACAACTAAATGGAGTAAAAGAAGGTGATAAAGTTTGCAAAGCACGTAAGATTCCTTTTTTGCGTGCATTACTGTATATGGTCAGAATAAAAGCTTCACCCTTGAAATACAAAAATAATTAGAATGTTTGTAGAATATTCGAAAAAATAGGAAATGTCCATTGACTTTTTCCACTTTATATCGTAACATAATCAAGAGCCTGGATCAAGAAAACAAATGTATTGATGTTTGAATATTTTAACATTCTTTAGAATCATTTCAAGACATTTGAAATATATGTGGATCACGATTTTTAGATCTTTATATCTGTTCACGCCAGAAAGGGTGACCAGCGGGGAATGAAGAGGGCTTTTGCCATTATCCTCGAACGGGCACACTAGTATAATTACTAGGCAAGTTCCATGGAAAACTCCATCTTGGCAAGATGGAAAAATGGGGATGGAAAAATCCCCGGCAACTATAAACGTCTCCCGATATTATTCTCGGCCACTTAGTTCTACAAAAACACCTTTACTCGTAAACGCCTTAACACTGTGAATCGGTCCGGTACTTATTTACAATAAATCTGGCCTGTGTTCAAAAGAGTTTAACGCGCGTTTTAATTTCCTTCCACTTGGGTAATAAGTCTGGGCTCTCAGATCAGAAGCTTCGCCCCGCTACAAACAATATCGTTTATTTGTATATATCCACAAGAGTCTCGAGCGAATTACTCTAATCACAGAGACTTTCACATCCATTTCCAAGTAATTATTGTACGCCACGGAAATTCTTCTACTTTTCTCATTCCCCTACCGGCCAATGGAGGGATTTTGTCGAACGTGCCGTAATATTTGTGTTATGTAAATCGATATCCATAGAGAATTGTTTGATTGATTGATTGCCATTCATAGCACCAAATTACTTGGATAAAGGAATACAAAAGATTTCTATTTTGCGGGCGGTTTGTTTGTCATGAGCAATTTAAAAAGTTGCTGGGACTCTGGACCAGATGCAAAAGGATCACGATCATGATTACTTGGATCAAGCGGTATGGCACCTCCGCCTTAAGTTCTCGCGAAAAATTATAAAGGAGCCTCCTGCTGCTTTTGCTGCTGCCGTCGCGCCGAAGCCGTTCCTGCCGACGATCAAAAGTATTGTGTTACCCAAGACGAAGGAGCGACCCAAGTTTGCTTCGCCTTGATAAGACATAAAAGGTCCTTGTGAAAGACAAAAGGACCTTGGCGGAGCAATTGCACAAGACATTTCCTTGTGCGTGTTTATGCTTTGCGCCTGCTTAAAACATTTCTTATCACAGAAAAAGATCAAATTTCTAGAACGAGAGAGCCCAGTGAGTGAATCGCTGGGAAAGGATGTGAAGAAATATTTAGGATTCAGGTGAACTAAATTAAAGCTTAACAAAGTCAAAGGAATTTCAAATGAAACTAAATTTAATAAAAAATAATATATTTAAATGTACCTTAAATAAATTAAACTTTTCATTAATATTCTTTAACAGAAACTTGTCAATGTTTCTTGTGGAAATTCTGCAAAAATGTCAATGCTCTCCATTTGGTTCAGGAGATGGATGCCCCATGGGTCTGTGTAAACGTTTCCTTAGAATCGGAGACCTTAATTAAATTTTCGTTGAACAAGAATTGTGATAACTTGTTCTAAGTACGCTCGCCTTTGACTCTTCTGGTCTTGGCAAGAGGGGGAGGGGTTCTCTTTTATGACCCACACAGTTTCAGCTCAAAGAAGAGTTATACATGTATATATACATACATATATAGTATATCTTTTTTTTGGGTTTCTTATGATTATGATGTTGATGATGATGATGTTGATGATGATGATGGACAGAAATGGACAAGTTTCACAATTTGCCTGTACAACATAGCCTCGCCTCGCCTCCTCCTCCACCAACAACAACAACAATAACGTCTCACTATAGTGCGTTTTGACCTCTTGGCGCGTACGTGCCTGGCCTTAGAGTGTGACAAACTGGTTGTTGTCTTTTTTTTACGACTTTATACCGCGTACACCGCGCAATTTCAATTACATGAAGATGATGATGATGACCAACCAACCAGCCAACCAGCCAACTAGTTATGTTATATATAGATCAACTCCAACACTTTCATTAGGATGAGATGTCATGGAGTAGGCAACCGGGAGCTGTAATAGCTGCACGCGCCCTCGACAACAAAGTTCACAAACATACAAATAGTTTGCCACTCGGCCAGGTGCCAAATTTGAGGGTATCGCTAGCCTCATGGAGCATTTACGTATAATTTATGCTTGAAAAAAGTAACAACCGACTGTGGCAGGAGAGGGGAGAGAGAGGTGGAGGAAGCAGCACGAATACTAGGCACGTGTCGGCGTTTATGATTCTATTTTTCTTTTTTTCGTTCTTGTTGGGTTTTTCCTACTGACTGCATTTTAGATGTTCCCGAGGTGGCAAAAAATTTCTGAATTTAATCAAGTCAACAAGACAGAAAAAGAATGCAAAAAAAAAAAAAGAAAAGCAGAGATGAAATCAACTTTTCTAACTGGGACTCTGATAGGGGGGAAAAAGAACAGAATGAACAGAGCAAACATTGAAAAATTTCTCAGCGAAATAAAATTCAAATTAACGAAACACACCAATTTTAGTTCTCATCCAATCCTTTAAAGGAAAGAAAAATTTCATTATACATATATTTTAATATATTTTTTTTGTTTAAGAGCTCATTAGGAATCGAGTTAGATACTCAAATAAAAATTTTCTTTTACGATTCCGTCTTATTAAGTTATTATTATTGCAGAATTTCCAGTGAAAGAGTACGTTTTAAAACTAATAGGAAATCGAGTCACTGAACGGTATGCATATATATGTATATATATATATATATTATAGACCATTGAATAGACTATTGGATATACAGTCGAAACTCTCTATAACGAATCCCACGGGAGGACATATTTTCTTTGCTATGAGTATAGAAAATTCGTTATACGGAAAAGATAAAATTTTCTTGTTTTTCTAACTTTTTTCATTTGCAGAAGTCAGTTCTTTTTGTTTGTACTACGTTTTTCCACTTTTCAATTTTCTAGGACATTTATCCTATGATCAATAACTTTTTTTCCACAGTTATGCTTGAATGCGGAGGCATTTTTCAACTGATTGTTGCAATATTCAAAGGCAAAATAGATCCCAATTACAGTGTTCTTAAAATTGATTCGCTATAAAGTTAACTTCGTTATATAGGAGTTCGCTATAGGGAGTTTCGACTATATACCAATCGAACCGAGTTATAGGCACACCATTTTAATTTACTTTTCTTAATGGTTTAGAGATAGTTAGAAAAAATCAAAAAAAAATTTTTTTTTTGCATTTTCCTAAAGTATGATATATTAAAAATATTGTCAGAAAATTTGAAGTCAATCCGATAAATCTTTTTCGACATATACCTGCTTTTTTAAGCACCAAGTCCACTATGCGCAAGGTACTTCTTGAACTTTAAAGTCGTTTTCCTCGAAACTATGTTTTCCGCTAATCGATTTGAATGAAATTTTCACAGCTTTTGAAGAACATTCAAATATCGTGCTTAATCGAAGGATTTTCATTTTTAACTAAATTCCAATTTTTTTATGAACAATTAAAGATAGTTTTTTCTTCGAAAATTCAGAACACTGCCATTTTGTTATTTTTGGAAAAAAATTAAAAGCGTCGTTAGATTTTGGATGAATCATTAAGGATCTATCGTGGTCACCGCAAAGTCCTTTTTTTGAGAAGGAACAGTCATAACTTTGAAAATTTTGAATTTTTTTTCATTTTTAAATATGGGCATTTCCTAAACTAGCGTGACATTACGTTCGCACGATTTAACTTTTTTTTTTTTAATATATTATATTATTATATATATATAAGTAAATTTGGAGATTCATAAAACATAACAGGAATAGTCGGCTCCACTGAGTCAACTATTATATATAAACTCTAGGTTGTACAGATGAGTAATTAAATCTACTTAAGTATTTATATGTATAAATATAATAATGTATGTACATTATTACATGAGCTTCATTTTATTTGGTATATTTATATTTATATTTAACTTCTATCTGGAAGATCTAATATATGTAATCTTTTTAGTCTTCTTGTTGTTATTTTATCAAGTAGACTTATAGCTAATGAGTTGGGGTGGTTGTGCAGTCTGTCAGCTATATCTCTAATGCTATACTCTGCTATTTCATCCTTTACAAATGGTATGTTAAGGTCCTTATGAATTTCAACATTGGAAACATACCAAGGTGCGTTAACAATTGTGCGTAGAGTTTTCGATTGATAACGTTGCATAAATTCAATATTTGATTGGCTCGCTGTTCCCCAAAGTTGTAGCGCATAAGTCCAAACAGGCTTTAAAATTGCTTTGTTTTCAATGCTTGACTTTCACTGACAAATTTAAAAACTCTGCAAATTGGGTAAGACTTTTTGAGTAAATGTTTTTTTGTAATGTTCCCAAATAAGACAAGTTTATTTTTCAATTTAGCAAATCAAAAACAAGTTCATAGTTTTTTTTTTTATTCAAATTCCAAATCTGGAGTGACGTTACATGACGTGACGTTACGAAAATTCCCGAGGGAAATTTTTTTCAAAATTAATCCAAAAACATTTTTAAACAAAACTAGAACATTGTTTGAAACAAAAAACAAAACAAAAATTTTATAAAATTGATCTCCTTAAAGAATTAAATTTTTTATCCATAATTTATAATATCTACACGAAGTAAAGATTCGATGGTTTCTTCGACTTTTTGCCCAGCTCTGTACGGAATCTCTCTTTCTAACAACAACCCGCAAAAAAGCAAGTTGACTGGTTCAGCGCTGCTCAAAGTAAACGAAAACAAAGTACCTCGGCCAGAGAATTTGCTAGGAAATGGCTGCTGCACCCAAGGATATTGAGAAGCCACATGCCGGGCTTCTACCTCTGTGCACCGCATTCGCATCACCCTGACCTCCAGGAATGTACTTTCCTTGGAGAATGTAAACCGCGATTTCATCAACGGTGCCAAGAACCAGAACCTGCGTGTTAAGGGCCCCGTGCGCATGCCAACCAAGACCCTACGCATCACCACCCGTAAGACACCTTGCGGTGAGGGTTCCAAGACAAGGGATCGTTTCCAGATGAGAATCCACAAACGTATCATCGATTAGCACTCTTCCTCTGAGATTGTCAAGAAGATCACCTCCATCAACATTGAGCCCGGTGTAGAGGTTGAGGTAACCATTGCCAACTAAAGGATTAGGAAACTTTCTTTCCTCAGTTGTTTTCAATAAAAACGTTAATAACAAATTTTAAATTTTATTTGAAATAAAGTTTAAACATCAAATATTAATGCTGCATTATTACTTTTTAGAAAAAAGAATTTTTACTAAAAAAAATAATTTTGAAAATGGTAAATTTTTTACATCTCTGACGTAAAATACGTAAATAACGATCATGGAATAACTCCGAATCAGTTGCCGGTTTCCCTATTCTCTGCTACAGTTCATGCTTATAGTCTTAAAATGAGGATATGATAGATTAAATATTTTATTGCTCAATTCTATTGAGAATTATTTATTTTGGGGAACCATTTTAAATTCTTATTTTAAGAGACAGAAGTGGTAAATCAGAATCCTAAATATTTAAAACTTTGTGTGTACCAAAGCTTGCAACTTTTTTTTCAATCAGTTGTCTTAATAGAGTAAATAAATAAATTTGAGTAGTAATAAACCCAGATGGCACCTGAAGTTTTCAAGTATTTGTTTCAATATATACCTGGGAAATGCTTCAAAAAAAAAAAAATAATCCGACCTCGTTCATATTAAAGCTATTTGGCTTAATCCTGCTTGTTTCGATGAAACAGTTTCCTTTCAGCCAGGTTAGGTTTTTTTTTATATGTATTCAGAGATAATTTCTTCATAATTAATAATAATTTATTCAAAATAATAAACACCTTTTGCTAAGAACTAATATTCAAAATTACAGACGTAGTGGGGTAAAAATTTCATAAATTTTGAAATAAATAATAAATGAGCAAATTACAGAAAGAGGTAGATAAACAAACAAACTAAAGCTAAAATAATGATTTCTTATATAGTTTAATTTATTTTGTTAACCTCAATGCACAGCTTTTAAATAATTATTGTTTGTCAATAAGCGGGAAAGGAATAACGAGTTTGTTTTTCGATTGGCTAGCGGTTAATCGATATCAACTAAGGTTCGACAGCTGTTTTCCGCAAGAGATTGTTGGTAGCGCGCCACCGTGCCTTCCTGATGTCGCCACGAAAGTTGTTCATTCTTAAAAGGTTTGTGTCTTTCATAAGCCCGTTTTTAATTTTTGTTTTTTTATAATGTTAAACAAAATAAAATTTTGCTTTTTAAATTCTTAGATCCCCTTACAGAAACTCCAAAAAAGAAATTTAACAGAAAACTACTGTTTATAGAGCTGTCTAAAGATTTGATTTATTAACAAAATATGAAGCGTTTTTTTTTTGTTTCCAAAAAAGAGCGGCGAAATTGTGCAGTACAGGAGTACTGAGCGGCGAATCTCTTAATTCGCTTAACATTAGAGATGGGCAACTGCCGATGATGCAAAGCATCTACAGTTTTATGTTTGGTTTTCCCTACTCTGTCAATTTTTCTCAGTGTTGTTTTTGTTTTCAAGTTGAATGGTTCGGTTGTGTGGGTGGCTCTTCGGCTGTTTAATTTGTTTAAACAATTGCTACATTACATTGTTGAATCAAAATATTTTGAAACTACAATAAAACAAATAAACCAAAAAAACATTGTGACGCAGAAAATAGAAATCCAACACAATAAAGTTGAATTGAATGAGTGCCATTGATTAAAGAAGTGTTATTTAAAGAAGAAACTAAAAAACGGTATAAACAACAAAAGTGCAGAGCACACAGGAACACCGTTAAAAGTTGTTCTTAAACCAAAGCGCAATCATGCTGATCTCGTGCAAATGTTTGAATTTTAATGCCACTTCGCCGAAGTTGCAGCGCAGCAGCAGTGTTAATTCAAGCGAAGGAGTAGGAATGGGATTTGGCGAAGGAACTGGTGAAACACTTCCCTTAAGCATGATGTTTATGCAGTCATACATGAACTGCATCCAAAGAGATTTTGGGCTTAACGAAGAATATTTAAAGTTCTTTACAAAAGATGTAAGTATTGAAACAAAAAGGATTATTCAATAGGCATTTCATTGTCCCAAATATTGATTTGGTAAAAAAGTGACGACGCTAAAGTCGAAGAGCCAGAATAAAAGAAAACTAAATACAATCATATGTATACATATGTATGTACAGTGGACCCTCGGTTAACGAACAGAATTGGTGCTATCATCTTGTTCGTTATGCGAAACGTTTGTTAAGCGAAACCACTTTTCCCATATAAATCAATGTAAAATAAAATAATGCGTTCCAAGTTCAAAAAAAAAGTACATTCTAATTTGTTTCAATTTGAACTTTTGTTAAAAGAAAATAGCACAAAATGCTTCAAAACTTTTAAAGAACTGGAAAAAATCCCCCAATATGTTTCAAGTTAAGCTATTATTGAAGTTTCTTTCAACAGATTTTAAGAGATTGTAAACGTATTGATTGATGAATACATGTGATCTAATCCAGCACCATTGTAACCATGTCTTAAAAAGAAATAGCAGATAAATTACATGCAAAATAATGCTAAAAAGGTGGCACTGGACAGCACTTTAATGTGTATTCGAGGTTTTTCCTGTTTTGACGCTAAGCACAGACAGAAATTTTACATACAATTAAAATTGTCACCATTTTTGTTGTTCGTTAACCGAAACTTTTTTTTCCAAAAAAAATGTGTTCGTTATCCGAATTGTTCGTTAACCGAGAGTCCACTGTATATACTTTTTTGTACATATGATTGTATGCTCATACCGGGCTCTCTCTTGTTGGTTCTCGTTCTCTCTGTCGGCTGACTCTGCCTCTATTATCGTTCTTTGTCGTACCGGCCTATTCTTGAGGCACGCATTAAAAGTTGTGCGTGTGTGTGTGCGTACACATAGGCCTGTGAATGACAAGGGAAACGATAAAAGGGAGGTTTAAGAGAATTCAAAATTAGAAAAAAATAGGGTCATTCATGAACCTTTTCCATAGGGATAATCAACCAACAGGAATTGGCTTCCAATGAGTTTGTCCTGCCATATACAAACGTATACAACTTTTTACACCTGCTCCTAATAACGTTGTGACTCCTATTGGAACACCCTGTATTATCTGTTTGCCTTTTAACCTGATCGTTATTTTTAGTTCTCTGCGTCAGCGGCAGCAGCAGCTTCTGTTTCTTTTACGAGTCTTCTTTTTATTATTTATGCGCTTTTCCCTTTTTATACATACAAATGCGTACATACATATGAACATTTGTAGTAGTATGCAGTTTAGCATCCCTTTTACTGTTAATCAATTTAATTAAATATATTAGTTTTTGATTTCAAAACAGTGGATCAGTTTGAACTGGTACACACTTGTTAGATTTCTTAAACTAGTTAATTGTCCAAGAAATTGAAACAACCTTCACCAAAAGTTGGTTAATTTATTTTTACTCTTTCTCAAATCACAAGAAAATTACAAATATATTGAAACACATACATACATACATATGTATGTATGTACATATGTATGTATTTCTTTATGCATATAATTAATCACTATCAACAGCTGAATAGTTGTTCTAGCCATGTTTGTCCGAAAGTTCTAAAGGTTTGACCTTTGAATAAGACGAAAAAAATCATTAAAAAAAAAACATTGCACTAAACTATGTAAATGGAATATTGTTTTATTTATTAGTACTGATGAATTTTAAGGGCATAAAAACAGTGAACAAACAGAACAAAAGAACAGAACATACATGTATATACATACATACATATGTACGTATGTATGTACATACATACATATGTATGTATGTATGTTATATGCGGCTCTCCCCCGTTTTGTGTGTGTGTGCGTGTTAGGGTCTTCATTTTTCAAGGTTAAAACTGTTTTGCTCTTCCTTCTCTGCATCTCTTTTCTTCTTTATGCTGTTATTTCTATCTTAAGTCCATTGCCAAATCCAGCAGCGCACTTGATCATGTCAGCGTTCTTTACAAGTTAGTATAACATTTTTGTATCACTTGTATGTACATACATATGTAGGGTAACTTAAATTATATTTATGAAGTACAGTGAAATTCCCTTGAGGTTATTAAGAGGACATTTATTTTTTAGGATTTCAAAGTTTGCTTAAGAATTACATAAATGTACATTGTCATGTAAGATTGTCAAGAAAGAACTTTCAGAATAGTCAACTTTTTCGTCTTCTTCGCATCCCCTCAAGAGAGGTGTCCTTCCAAAAGCAGAGAGGTGTGTCGGTTAAAGATGTTTTTACTGTAGTTCCATATGTTTTTATAAAATGCCCAACTATTTTTCTGTACTATGCACATATTATTTTGATTATAAATTGAATCGTTCAGTTGATGCCACTTCTATGATGACGAAGATGTTATTGTTTGTTTTGTTGCGGTCTAGAGATCGTGTGATATGAATCTGTATATCTGTATGCACCCACTTCAAAAGCGGTGAGGCGTGCGTACCACAGCAACAACTACAACAAATACATGTGCCAAAAACAATAGAGGCAAGAGTGTCCGGGACAAATAGTCGACTAAAAGTGTTATTTTGAATAATTCAACGGGTAAAATGAAAAAAAAGAAAATAAATAAAAATAAACAAAACAAAATAAAATTTCAAATAAGTGTGTACCTAAAAGTAACGAATTCTAAATACTCTAAATAAAAAAAAAATTGCATTTAACTTATGTTTGCAAGTATGTACATATGTATAAACAAAGAAAGTCTTAAAAATTTAAGGAACATCTTAAAACAAATAAATATTAAAGTTTAAAAAACGGTCAAATATAACGTCACTCTTATACCAGCACATACATAATAGAAAAATCGAGTTATTATGGGAAAATAAAAGCAATTTAATTATTATTTATTGTTTTTCTTTCATTATTATATTTAACATATCTTTTTATTTAATCCCACAATTTTTCACATCTCTTGTTACAAGAGAAGTATTTTTTAATAGGGGGCAACATTGTCAATCAGAAAAAGTTTCCGTACGCCTGGAAAAAGGGTCATCCCTCGCTATCAGCTGACTTATTGAGCCAATAACAGTTACGTTCTTGTTTGTGGTATATTTGACTTTGTCAACTTTCTTAAAAGTTTAAAAAGCACAAATAATAAGAATGACACCGAAAACTAAAGAAATCACTACAGACAAAAGTAAAGTTGTTTTGAAACTTCGAAGAGAGGGAAAATCCTTTCGGGAAATCGGACCTATCCTTTCCAAGCCTGATCGTCCTTGCAAGCTGACAGGTCGTATATGGTGGTTTTTGTTTTGTTATCTATAAGTTAAAATGATAGAATCATGAAAATGAACTAATATATCTAGATCAGTTACCAAGTTAAACATATAAATAAAAATTTCAAAGTTTTAAGTTTAGTATAGCACAAATTTTTTAACGAAAGGTTTTCTTTTCCTTGTGTACGGATAGTTTTTCTGGCAAGTGTAATTGCAATTATAATATTGTTCTCAGGATTCAGGAATTCCAGTCCGTTTCTTTATTGGTTCGATTTAAATAAAAATTAGTTTAATTAATGAATTAAATGTTTTCTCGTTTATAGTGTAACTTGAATAGTCGAGTAATTGTTCTCGAGATCGCAGTGTAGCGAATTAATTTAAATTTATATCACTTTATGTTTGTGTGTGTGTTTGTGTATATATGTTCACATACATATGCATATGTATGTGTTTATACAACGTATTCTTCTATATAGAGAGCCAAAACGGAACGCTTTTAGAATAAATTACGAAACCCAATGAAAAGCAAGAAGTAAAAATCACAAAAAAAAGGCATCAACAAAAAACAAAAACAAGAACCAAAGCCAAACGAAGAAGAAGAGAAACAAAAATATATATGTATGTATGTATGTACGTATATATGTATATCTAAAATAAATCCAAGAAGGAAGGCAAGAGAACTGAGCAGAGCAACACAAAACAAAAACTTGTTTATACAACAACAATACAGAAGAAGAAAAAAAAATTGTATAAACAAGTTTTTGAGATTTCCAAATGTTGCCGGCTGGGGACCGAATTCGGTGTCCGGGAAAGGGGAGGACCGGGTCGGGCCGAGCAGGCCAGTTGGTTCGGTCTGCTGGGCCCCGACCCCATACCGAGGGGGAGTTATATGAACAATGGGGCAGGGGTTTGTAGGAGGTAAAATGGCTCAAGAGGGTGTTCTTATACCTTATATTCTAATAGTAAGTGTATTCACATGGTTAGTAAGGACCTGCGAAATATACCTATGTATGTACATATGTATGTATATGTGTATTAATGTTCGCGATCAGCGTCAGCAGCCAAATCCAAAGTGGACACTATTAGATTCTTTAAGAGTATGAGTATATACTATATAAGTTCGTGTCTATATAGGAAGATTGACTTATATAATATATTCCCTTTTGTTTTGTTCGGTTAAGGAGAATATTAATAACATAGTAAATCAAAAGTTATTTGCCCAATTGTTCCAACATTTATAGAGTGCCAAAAATTCGGTGTCGCTACCTTTGACGTGCACGGTTTTTTTATTTGGGCTTTTTCTTTTGATGGCCAGTTGACAGACAGCGCCCCATCATGGTCCATATAAAAAGCACTCATACATGTGTACAAATACATCCACATGAGCATATGGTTAACACACACATACACATACATACATATGTACATATGTGTGCTTGTGACCTGCGTTTGACAGAAACTCAAATGGACCAAGATATACCAAAATATTTAAATTTTAAAATATGAATTTATGCATCAAATTTGTTCAAAACGATTTTAAATTTGTTTTGGAAAGGTTTCAAAGATGCTTCCGATTACAAGGCTATTCGCATTGCTTTTGTTTTAATTTTGGAGATCGTTAAATTAGAAGGAAGGGGGCGGACTTTAAATTAAAATAATTAAAAATTTTAACAAATTTGTAACCATTTCATTTAAAGTAACTGCAATAAGCATACTTCTTTTATATAGTGAAATGAATGTTTTGGTATTTTGTTGTCCTAACAAATCAGGATCATTATAAGAAGCCTTTATCGCTCTACTCAAGCTAAATGAATTGATTCTGGTCAAATGGTATTACTCTATATAAATCATATATCAATCAGTTGCACATATGTATGTGCATAACTATGTAACTAGGGGTACATATGAACATATGTATTAATTATATACATAGGTGTAGAAAAATCTGTTAAGTAAGAATGAGGGCTGGCCTATGTATAAGCATGGGAAAAAAAATGTTATTTGAAATGGAATAGAATATCCTTTATTTCCTTTTCGACTTAGGAACGAATATTGCATTGTATTAGAAAGCTTTAAATAACGTGGATATGCATGCATAACTGATTTTGTTTATTATAAATAAAACAATAACTCAAACTTTTAATATGTATATGTACATACATACATACATATATCTACATTTGTATATTAAACCAACACTTTCGAATGCGTCGCAAATGCAACAAATTGATAAAAATTCTTTTTGTGTGTATCCCAGGAGCTGAAAGGGCAATTCGTGATAACATCGGCAAGAGATCGGTTCGTGTATATGTGAGATTTCTTCGGATTGTGTTCGGCAAGTAATTAAGGATCCTTCCATTTTAACGGCACTCGGCCGGCCTCCTCTTCTTATCATTTTAATTAAACGTTTGTCTACCACTTCACACACACACGCGCGCTTACACATAGACACACATACATATGTATGTATACATATATACACAAAATGCTTTTGGACTTTCGATTATTTGTAGGTTATCAAATGGTAAAAATGATTTGACAACAATGCTCTCTCTTTATCTCTCTCTCTCTCTCTCTCTTTCTTTGTTCGTTTACTGTTGCTCTTCGCTGACGTTGTCGGTCATCACTTGCTCTTTTTTATTGATTGATTTATTTATGATTAGATCGATGCACAATACAGACAGTTTTTCGTGTCTGTTATATGTATGTATGTGTGTATATTCCCTACCTCGCTTTCATTCCATTCCCCGCACCCGATATGTAGAAAGATCGTTCAATTGAGCAGACAAACAAGTTTAATAAGTTAACAAAATAAAAAAACAAACAACCTGCATTCACATGCTAATGCAGTTGGTTTGTTATTTTTAAATTAATTTGCAATGCGTTACGAAATCGAAATGAAATCTCTCTCCCTTATTTACAATCCAGTGACTCTCGCCTACTTAGCACCAGTAAACAATATTGAAAACAGAAATAAAAAGTTATCAATCAGTAATAATAAATATGTATGTATGTATGTATATGTATGTATGTGTGATAGAAAATGCAAGGCGCGGCTACATTGACAACGCTGGAAACTATAAATAGGCATTATCAAATGTAAAGTAAGACTAAGAGATGTATTCACACACACACCCACTATGTGTGCATACATGTATGTATAAGCACTATGGTGTATGTGTAGCAAATAACAATAGATAAGTTGGCGGGACTCAAACATACTATGTATATACACGTGCATATACAAGTATACCTATATAATATGTTTCTGCGCTAAAGAGAATTCCAAACGGCACTTTGTACACACTTTAATATTCTTCCCCTGATGAACAAGAAGTTTAATAGGGTCCGTTGGATGTTGTTTGATTGGGCATTCGCTCTAAAAGGTCGAAAATTGGTAAAAATAAAACATGTACACCTAGCCAGCTGAATGAATGGTGTATACAGTCGATCTTCCCTATAGTAAACTTCTGTATAATCGAGTTCACTGTATAACGAAATGAATTTTAAAGTCAAAGTCTTCTCATTTTGTTTTCAGTTTATGCAAATACTATAAAATCTTTAAAGAAATTACTTTTTCTGTTTCCGTTCGTATTCGCTATAAGGAAGTTCCAGTGCGATGCCTAGATACATACATATATACACATATAATTATTGGTTCCATCCATCTAATCGTTGCTTAATACCAACCAAAACTAATTAACCTTTTGTGTAAGGGTACAAGTATTCCCTCTGGGCCATTGTAAATCACATTCAATTGAACTGTGGGCCAGTCAACTGACACTTTAAACCTGCCACAATGTGGTTAACCACTTTCTGATTTATACGGATTACCACATCAATACATGTGTACAAATTTAGAAAGGTTATTCCAATGCCCTATCCGAAAGTCAATAATTCTGTAATATGAACCTAAGTATACTGACTAGGCAGATAATCGATTTTGCTGGGGACTATAACTGCAATTTAATTCAAAAATTAGTATATAAATTTATTAAATTACAAAGTTAAAGTTTTTAGTTAAAAAATAAATTTTATCTCTCTTTAAACTTTTTTTTTCGTAAATAAATCTTTTTTCTATATAGAAATTAGATTTTAAATTACAAAAGCAAATATTTGATAATGTTGATGTTGATAAATAAAAATAAATTTATGTTAACGAATTTTTCTCGTATCCTCTCCCCCTCTCTCTCTCTCTCTCTGATTATCCAAATATTGAAGTAAGTAGGAAAATTGAAAAAAATCTTTTTTTCTTTTTCAAATTTGAATACCTTCATGTAGAAACAATAGCACTCCATCTCGCTCACATCAACGAGTTACCAGCTTGCTTTTACGAGTTTCGCTTGTTGCTCTTGTCGCTCTCATTATACCCTTGCAAGGGTATGTTAATTTTAGTCAGAAGTTTGCAACGCATAGAAGGAAGCATTTCCGACGACATAAAGTATATATATTCTTGATCTGGACGACGAGCTGAGTTGATATAGCCATGTCCGTCTGTCTGTCTGGATCAACACGATCTCTTCTGACACCCTTGAAGCTACAGAGCTGGCTTAGGCTTCTTTTTGCTGCAAGCATTGTATGTCGCGGAATCATCCCGATCGGATGACTATATCATATAGCTCCCATAGGAACGATCGGTGCACAATAGAATTAAACTCCCATAACTTTGTTGTTTTTCAATCGAATTTTATTGTTTATGAGTTTAGTATACTTTTTAACATGTCCTTCAAGTTTCATCAGAATCGGTTGACTACATCATATAGCTCCCATAGGAATAATCGGTCGAGAATATAGTTCTAGAGCAATAACTTTGTTGTTTTAAAAGCGATTTCATATTTGGAAGTTATTGTATGTAAACAAGTTTGTGCTAAGTTTCAGCCAAATCGGTTTACTATATGCAATAGTTCCCATACGAACAATCGGAACATAAATTTTTTTGTCGAATTAGATTTTTTTCTCAAGCCACGAACATTTAATATAGATTTATCTTGTTTTAAATGCTTTCTAAGGATTTAGTGACTATATAAATATGTAATTCTCAAAATAACAGTTTGCAAGGGTATACGAATTTCGGCATGGCCGGAGTTAGCCCATTCTTCTAGTTTTTTATTAAATGCGCTCACTTCAACAATAACAACTGCAATATGATTCTTATTTTTTGTTTGGATTCAATTTATTTGATCGAAAATATCAAGAGGCTATAGTCTTAGATCCATAACGTCGTACGATCTTACGGAATAATAGTTTAGATATCGATGTAAGTCGGATCGGGGCTTCAAAAACTTGAAAAGTTTTCATTGTTCGAATTTAATTCTTTGTTAATTGTTGTTTTTGGGGACTTTATAATATAGAGGTTCGATCCGGATAGTTCTTTATAAATTGTATATATGTACATACTGTAGATTCAAAGTTTTTATATGGAAAGTTTCTTTGGACAAGCACTCGGGATTGGCTAGATTGATCGTTTTGGCTGATCCGATAATGGGATCGGAAATGTTTGTCTTTCCCTTCTCTCTGTAAGGGTATATAATTTAGTAAAGTGTAAATCTAAATACCTATATATGTATATATGTATGTATGCATATACATATATGAATGAACATAGACTTTAAATTGAAAACCTTCAGCTTAGGTACACAGTTTTGTTAGGCTCTTCGTTTGCATTGGCGTGGTCAGAGGCAGCCATTGAACCGTTGCGCAGCGTTGCCAGTATTGCCAATTTGTAAACAAAACTATAAATTCTCGATGCTTAAAAATAGAAATGCCAGCAACAACAACTAAACACCTTTTTGGCTAGAGAGCAGATTTTTAAAATACTTTTACGAGGCGAAATTCGTGTGCGCACAATAGAGGAGGGTTGAACGATTGGCTAGAGGGTTGCTTGTTAGTTGTAGGGGGAGGAGGAGGGCTACGGCAGCAATATACATGTAGCTGTTAGGGGGTACGCGCCGCGCGTTGTTGTAGGTACGCTGCTCGACGCACACGTTCGGTTTGCGTGATTTGGCACAGGGGTTAATTTTCATTAGATGCCTCTTTTTTTTTATTTCTCTCAATTATGCTTCGCTTTGCATAAATATTTGTTTAAGAGGAATAACAAAGAAAGAGAAACCGAAAAATGTGTCAAATGTGCGGACTGAGATTTTTGTTTGTTTGCTTGCCATAAGCAACCAAATCAAACATACAAACATTCAGGCAGATCAAAATACATACATACATATGTACATTCGTAGATCCCATCGAACATGGGCATACATATATTTTATTTTTATCCAAAGGTTGTAAGTCAATGCTGGTACCCATACATAGGTATTACATATACGTACATACATATTTATCAGATTCTAACAATAAATTTAAAGCCACGCTTGGTACGCGGTATATTCAAAACTACCGCAAAGCGAAAGCAGATACATATACTGAAAGTTGAGTTTTAGAGAGATACAATCTCTATTAAAATGTGGTCGCAATCGGATGAAAGATTTGTTGTATAGTGTTACTAAACTACAAACACACAAAATTCACATAGACTTAACAATTAACAGTAAGATAGAGAGAGAATGTCGCACCATCGTATTGCTGTTTGCATATCAGGAATCTATATGCACATAAACGTCCAAATAAAGCATACACGTGTGCTCATCTATGTATTAGTGCAAGAGGGGCGTTTGAGAAATAGCCAGAAATAATATTTAAAACCCAGATATTAAAATATTGATCCTATAAGCCGTTTTGCACTTTTAGTTAACTTTTTTCAAAGATATATAATACCAAACGTGTTCATATTGGTCTAATTTAGTAAATCTGGCGATATTTTTGTAAAATTTTTACCAAAAGAATCCCTTTGTATCGCTCAGTGGCTTAAGACTAAGCTGAATTATCCCAATATAGGTGGTGTTAACCAATACGAAAGAGTCGAACGGGGAAATGTCGAGCCGTCTCAGTGAGAAACTTGTTGACTTCGTTGGAACATTGCGACATCCTTCAATAGGTTTCAGTAGTTTCACGTTTGAAGGTTAAAAAGCTTAAAGCTGAAGGGGAAGTCACCTGAGTATTGATGAAAAAACGTAAAAATCTATGCAAGCTTCTAGAGAATAAGGGAACCAATCCTTGCCACGCGAACACTATTACTTCTTAGACGCCCCTCGTCTGGAAAGACCTACACAACTTTTGCTGCCGGCTGCGCTAAACAAACAACACACGGGCCAAAGAAAATTTGTTTGTCAAAGTTTTGATAACACCCGGTACATGTTGTTCCATATAGGCTATCCGACCAAGCACCTCCCGCCTCCTTAAACCAACGGGCAAGCAAACATTGTTGCGTTTAATATACTGTTATAAACCTAGACAAGAGTCGACGCGACTCTCTTTACATAGACACTCACAGACACCCACAGAGTTACATACATATGTACATGGGTATATATATAAAATATATTTGTGCCTATTATATGCTTAATCAAGCGGGTGTATAGGGTCGACATACATATATACACCTATCTCCTCTCCCCCTATACTTCTTTATGCACACGTGCACACGTTTTGAAAGCTCCGCCCCGGCAATTGCATTTAAATCGGTTGAGTGACGAGACTCTCGTTGTTTGCTTCTTATCTGATTCTAAATTTATTTACAAACGGCATTGAATCATATCGGTTTTTCAACAATTTCGATAAGGACAAATAAAGGGAGAGAAAGAAAAAGAAATTGAACGGAAAATATGAAAATCTGTGTGAAAGGATATTATTGGGCTAAGAACGGAGTTGGATTTAAATCCTAATTTTCAGATGAACATGTAATGAAAGTTCGACAAAATGGAAAGTTTATCGATCAGAGACTAGTATTCTATGCAGGGCTTTAGAATGCCATCGAATTAATCGAGCAATTCCGATTTTTAAAACATTGGTTCTAAAAACTTGCTTTAAAACTATGCCAGAGAAACGTTTCATGATTGCAGAGTAACTCAAATATTAATAATTGGATTCAGAGTACTTTCAGGATAGTATAGTTTTGAAAATTCTAAGTTGATTGCAACAGGAAAACGCTTTCATACTATAAAGGAAGACGAAACGAAAGTTCCATTGCGAAAAGAAAGAAAAAATTCTACTCGTATGGTTCCTAAGTAAACCTACTTTACAAACCATTTACCATATTGTATTTGCCTAAGCTAACTAGCATAAGATAGTTTATTTGTGGGTTTCATTATCAATAATTTCATATAGTACTGAATTTGATTGGGAATATACATATATACATACATATACATATATACATATACTCAACAGGGAATCAATTCCTATTGCCTGCTACAGATTCTTTTAAAGCTATCAAATATTCCCTTTTTTCGTGTGGGTACATAAATCGAATAGAATAAGGTCGAATGAAGAGGAAAACATAAACAAAAAATTTTTTGCCAATTCCGTAATCCAAGAGTAAAAAAATTGCCCCGCACGCGTTGGGTTCCCGGCTGTCTAAAGTTGTTTATGATAATGGCTAAACGACGACGACGACGACGTTGTCGATGAACAAACACATGCACAAACATACACACATATATATACCTACTATATATATGTACATACTAACATATGTATAAAAATATTTGTATCTGTATCTGAACGAAAACAAAAACAAATGATATGACATTATTCTGTTTGTGAGTAACAGAGACGAAGTCCCTCCCGAGCGTAGCCCGAGACCGACAAAAAAAAAAACAGAAAAACGCTCCGCTAGCTCATAGCAAAATAGAAATAAAAACAACAACAGAAAGCTTAAAAAAAAACTATAAAAGATTAAATTTTTTTTTTTTAGTTTCTTTTTGCCTTAATTTGTTTACAACATATTTTTTCTTTTCTGCAGCCGCGTTTCTGTTTCACTCGAAAACAAATTGATTATTATATCATTAGGCTTGAAACGAAATGTAAAACTAAACAAAAACTTAATTACAGAGGCTTCAGCTGTGGTCTTTGCTTAGGGTTATTCTATTCAAATCAGCTGATTTACATCTGGACAGCATCTGACATATTGCACATGTGTCTCTAACATTCCCCAGACATCGTTCTCGTTGGGAAAACAAATAAACTAGCTACGCCGTCGTTGTCGTCGGGCCTGTTGTAATTAATGCCAAAAGCATTCAATTAAAGAGGCCACACAAAATGTCATAAAAAATTGAAAATGAAAACAAATGGGAAAACTAAAACTCCAAGCGAATGCAAGAAAAACACAAACATAAACAATACCATTTCATTTGGTATGCAAAAATATGTTAAAATATGATTTTAAAATTAATTGCTTACTTGTTTTTTTTTTTTTTTAAGTAGTGCCATTTTTTAGTGGCAAATAATGTATTACATAAGTGGCAAGTGTCAGCCACAGGGGAAGGGGGGGCCAGACACTTCGAAAGAGGAGAATTACATATAATATAATTACTATAAGCATTTCAGGAGTGGGGGTGACACTTTTATTGCGCTTACCATAAGACTATATTATAGACCTCTCAAAGTTTGTCTGACATAATCGTAATATGTAAATGCATTTAGCATAAAAGTGTTTCAATTAGTATAAACAGATTACCTAATTGATAATACTAATATCTAATACTTGTGGAGAATGATCTCATAGGAATCATATAGATTCATTTAATAAGAAACATTTTAATTAGATTTTGTTCGAATAAATGTATTTCTTAATCTGATTTGAATGGTTCCGGGAGAAGAAATAAGCTAAGCATTTCCAAGTCTAACAATTTTATAACTTCTATATATCCATGCAAAATATATATCTCTTTATTCCAAGACTAGTGCATTAAGAAGGGGGATTAATTGAAAAGAACAAATTGATTAGACAAATAGATGAAAATCCGGTTCCTTTCTGAGCGGACCACGACTTTTCCAATCAGTTGCCTTAAACGTCGCGACGTTTATAACAATTTATTCATATGGATGGATTTCCGATGTTCCATTAATATATATGAATATATACATGTATGTATCTGTGTATGTGTATGTTTATATAGGTACGTCTATATATGCATCAGCGTATCTGTAGTCAACAATTATTGTGTGTGCAGTTAAGCACGTTCTCATCGGTTCTTACTCCACATTTGGCGTAGTCATTCAAGAATCAACATTCGATGTTATTTTTTTTACATTAGCATTTGTTTGTCGTTTTGCCTTAATCAACTGAGAGCCATAAAATATACATCAAATATAGTATATAAACGTATAGTATAGTACATATAAATGGGTATTTAATTTGACATACAGTGGCGACTCCACTAAATGGCGCCACACCATTCCCAGTCCCAGTCCCAGTCCCCAGTCCAGCAATAGTTGCCAACGCTCAATGGATGGATGTGTGAGTGAGGTTAATTGGAGAAAAGCGCCTGCAACTCGGTCGTTGCTGCTGCCGCCGCTGCCTGCTAGGCCTTCAATCGTTATTTGTTAATATTATTATTGTTGTTGCGGCTGTTGTTGTTATTGCTATTACAGAGTCTTCACTCAGAACCGTTGTTTGTCGGAGAGTCAATGACACTTTACACATTGCAAATTGTGCAAGCCAAGTTGTGCAAACACACATAGCCCTCATAGAACGGGTCCATGTGGAGAAGGAGAGCGTGTCGTGGGGACTATGGCCAAGGCAATATGTATCCAACTTTTTACAATTTTGCGAGATAATGCCAAGACGGCGTTGTCCACAAGCAAACTTACGTATGTATGTACAATCGAGGGGAGGCTCAAACGCTATTAACAATCAATCTTCTATAAAATTATTCAAAAATTAAAGTAAAATCATGGAAGATAAGTAAATATTCTGTATAAATTACCATGGAAAATCACCAGAATGAAGAATAGAATAGCATCAATGATAGGATTGGAAAGCAAACAAATCACCTTTCATAGGGAATATAGTAAAATTACAATTGTCCGGATCAGACTTTATCTGCATAATCGCTATTTTTAAAACCCAATTTATATTCTCGGTATATGCCATAGATCAACTGTGATTAACCAAAGTTAAAAAGTTACTATATCTTATAGTTTTTTAAATTTAAAGAATTTCGGTTAGTCGGACGACCGGGCAATTGGAATTGTACTGTGTTAGATCAAGCACAAAAGTATTTTGTTTTAAAAAACACTTTTTCATACAAACTTCGTAGTATAGTGATTCGATTTTTATCAAATAACAATAACTGACAGATGTCAATATTAAATTTCGGAAGACTTTAAGTAATTCTTGACTTGTGGGTTAAGGAATTTAAATGACACATTTTCGGCAGCTCAAAATGGAAATGTTTTTAAAGATAAAGCTAGTTTTCTCTTTTTTGTAGATGTGTTTCGTGGGCAAGTTAAATATCGCCCCTCGCATGTGTCTATCGACAAGTGCAATATAATAGCCAGACACACTGTTTAAACCACTTTAACTTTAGCCAAACAGGCCATAAACCGTAAAAAGGGCAAAAACCAAGCAAAATAGAAAACACCTTTCGAACGAATAATAAAAAAAAGTAATCAATCATATAATAAACAGATTATCGTTTATTGTTTTAATAGTTTTGCTTACATGTAGAGATATTTAAATCGATACAAATTTCAAAAATATTTCAAGCTCAATCTCTTTTTGTCCTTTTTATGAGACTTGCCATGAATCGGTTCAGTGAGACTTTGTTTAAACCAAAACCAAATACTGATACGAATGCCATTTGGTAGGGTAGATCAGGAGGCAACTCCTCTTTCACACCCCTCACAACACCCGGCAATCCATTCCAGTCGTATAGTCATCCGATTGGCCATAAAACTGCAATATGAGATTGGAAAAGCAAATCGATGCAAACATCCAGACATAAGTACGTATATATGTTTATGAGGCAATAAATATATTGATGGCCGTGGCGATGGAAAAAGACAACCAAATGTGCTAAGTAACAACACTTGGCAATAAGTAGTTATAATTCATTTGCATTGTTCTTTCGATTTTGTTTTTTTTCTTTTGCTTTTCTTAATAATAACAATTGTTGCTGAAGCTGATTAGATATGCCTGCTGGAAACGCATAAACAATTCCATTCGCTTTGTAACAGAGACAACAGAAATTTTCTACTTGTTTTTGTTTTGAAAATTGATCATAACAATATGGAAGTCATAAAATGTGTACTTAAAGTCGTCTCGTATTCACATATTTATTGCAGATCGTAATTCATATACATAAACGATATTTGGATACTTTCGTGAAACTGTGCAAAAGCGAAAGCTTAATTTTGCTATCTTAAGAGATAAATTGTTGATTTAACTTCAATTCTCTAGCAAGCTTCAAATGTTTTATTATTTAAATTTAAATATTAAAGTTTACTTTAGCTTTAACAAAATTGCTTACCATGTCGCAATTCGAAACCATTTTTGTTCTACTGTCCTTATTTCGATATCGAATCCCACGTTCTTATAAATACATATATAATATACATATGTATATGTGCATACTTTTTCCCTAGCTCTTATTCAATAAATTTTTGAACAACAGAACGGATAACTATTTAATAAGATTTGTTTATATCTAAAGTAAGTACTGGCAAATAGTTCAACAGAGTCCAAAGGATAAGGCCGCCCCTTGGGCTATTTTAAATACTGTGATATGTTCACAAAATTTCCAAAATACATACATATATGTATATACAATGCATGTATGTATATCTTTGTAGTCTTTCGTCAAAATTGTTAAAATCCAACTGTGAATCTGGATGATAATGATAATGCTAAATGTAATTTCCTTTTACTCATGAGAAACTTTTTTTCGACCAGAAGAAAATGGACACACACACACAACAAACATACATACGTATGTATGTAGTTGTAATTCGTTTGACTTGTGTTGACGTTTGCATTTTATACGTTAATTCAATTCAATTTTTTTTTGTCGTCGTTTGCTAGCTGGCTGGGACTGTGTCTGGGCGTGTGTGTAAGTGTGCGAGTGTTGAAAATAACTGCACACACTCTTCCCATTCCTGTCAGGCGTCAATAAGTCCGCCAACACGTGGTTAAAGTCAACTACAAAAACTGCAGCATTACTCACTCCCTCTCCTCTCTGGCTAAATTGTAAAGGTGTTGATTAGGATGGAATAAACTGTACTTACATACTACGTCGGGTTCACCAAATTGTAGACTTGCAAGCAAACTAAAAACTCTAGTTATTATAGAAACTGCTAGCATTAACTAAATGTGTCACTTAGTAGGTATAGTAATGACAATAACTAGACTAAATTAATCTCTATTTCTCTGTTCCTCATACATAACAAGAAGAACACGAATAGTGAGAAGAGAACGATAGTAACTAATACAAGTAGTCTTGTCATTTATGGCTGCAACAACATTTTGCTATTGCACTAATTGTTTGTTGTTTAGTTGTTGTTTATACATTTTCTGCCACCTGATTTTAGCGCATCAACTTGTGCAATCTTGTTTGTTTGTTTCCAACGATAAAAGTTTGCAGACACTTGACTCGAACATAATTGATAAATTTGCACTTGAACTGAACTACCTAATGCAGGGCCGGCACGGAATAAATGCAGGAATTAATCGGCAATACAATTAAATTTATCAATTTGCTGCATGCTATCACCGGTCCTTAGGTATTGACTATCCAATTATGTACGATTTTTTGCTTCATTTAGTTGTGATTATCAACTGGTTCAAGGGGGGGCGAGGTTGAATGACGCTGCAATTTTAAAAGTCAACAGTAAACTCTGCTCATGGGAAAACTAACTATACAGACAACCGGCCTATCTATTGTGACTCTTACAAATTCTAAGCTAGTCAGTATTAGTTGGTTTATGTATAGCAGAACTCAAATCAGGATTAGCAGCAATGAATGTACAATTAATTACGTAATTAATAAAGTGTTAAATATATTTTTCTAATCCCAGTTGTTTTGGTTTGTGGTTTGTTTTACAGGCATATGGTCCCACTCCGGAGCTAACCATTACTGCAATCAAGCTGCCAGAGCTCCTATTCGGCATTGTACTAGATTTAGATGATGGCCAAAGTTGGCAAATTATCTCCTGCATCAACTGCAGGCAGGTTGTGTGCGGTAAGCGCATATCCGGTGGGGCAGGCGCTGGCGCCCAGCCCATTGCCTACCTCATCAATCGTACGCTGTTGATCAGCAATGATGAATTGGCCCGTCGCCGCGCCAATAAATCATATTCAGAATGCTTTGACCTCCTTATAATGGAGGGCAGCGGCCTGGTCCCTTCTGCGTCCGGTCATAGTATTGGATCGCTTTCGTCTAACTTTTCGGATGGGCGATCGCAACGTGTGCGTCTACTTAGCGCCAATCAACAGGCTCGCGTCCAAGCAGAGATTGCAAAGACGAACGATCGGATTGAACGGTATACGCAAAAGGAATTTGAGTTACTCAATAGTTTCCGTGAGAAATCCAATCAGGATTATGCGCATCTAATGCGTGTGATCAGTCAAGTACCTGAACAGGACTCTGAGGGAATGGATAATGCCATGCTGCCTTCCCTAGAGGTAACGGGCAATTGGTTGCCTATTGCCACAGTCGGAGGTGGAGCTGGAGGAGGTGCGCGTGGAAGCCGTCGAAACACCATTGGAAGTCGACGCGACTTAAACGTACCAATCACACCAACCAGCACCTTGGCCCAGCCTCCGAACTATCAGACATTGCCCCAGCAGCAGCTGCAGCCACTGCTTTCGGGTACTTCCGCCGTACTGAGTGGACGCAAAATGTCCAACTTTGACACACCACCCGCCACACCAGAAGCCACGCCCATGAGTGTGGGAAATAGCCCCACCTTTAGGCAACAGGCAGGAATTCCAGCTCGCCACCCAATGGTAACTGCCAATTCATCATCGTCCGCAAATGGAGGCGCCGACGAGGCCGATGATTGTCTTTTCGATTTGGAAGATGAGGAAGATGTACCCACACCCAAAGACACGGTGCAGGCTTCCAACTTCAACAAAGCCCACTTATACCAGCAGCAACAGCACCATCAGCAGCACTACCAGAGATTGCAGCACCAGCAGCTTGACAACTCTATGGATAATGTGGACGAAGGCCTTGCCGCCGATGAAGCTGAGTGTAAGTCTCCTTGAATTTAATGCTCTTGAGTTTTGTAGTCATTTCTAAATCGAACTTTTCGGTGCTGCAGATGCTGTGGATCTGGACAGCTCTTTGCCTATACCCATGCGTGGAGGTCGACCAGTTCCAGCGAACCTTATGAACTTTGCTAGAAGTCTCCCAATTGAAATTTCCAACTCCCCGTTGGTTGAGAGGGCCAACAACAATTTTGTTGTAGAGGATGAAGAGGTAAGGTATACCACACGCAGAATTAGAAAAAAAAGATCTAAATAGTTATTTTCCTTTTCCGATTTATCGCAGGTGCTGGACAACATTGATATAGCGGCCAGCATTAAGGCTCTGGCCAAGAGTGTTCATGGCGAGGCTGTTTTTGGTGATCTGCCCCGTCCACGTCTTAGCTCTCAGATCTAGAAGGAGATATGTGAAAGAAGGTGGGACTGATTCCCATTCCTTGCCACATAGCGACGAACACCATAACGTACACATATAGAATTCAGCTCGTATTTTTGCATATTTTTGAAAAGAAAATTTTCTATCTAAACTAAATTAGTTTGCCCGACGGAAAAGAATCAATCATACGCCTTCATTCATGTCTTATATAATATATAGTATACCTCTACACTCACACATACACACCCACATAATATGCATATGTAACTTTTTTTTTGTTTTAAGGAATATCTTCTTGTTTTCGGATGATCTTTCGATTGAAATGTGTATTTTCTTCGTACGACAAGTGTGTAATACGGCATGCGATTTGCCTGTTGCACATTTGGAATAATTAACCCTGATACTGATGATGTTAGTTTATACAATGAATAATCTAGAACATCTATATCTATATATATAAATATGTATCTATAATAAATATTATAAAGGAAACGCTACATGTTATGGCAAAATGAGACACACACAGCAAGCGTCTAAACTGAAATGTCAACAAACAAATATGTCTTTTTTTTTTTTAAACAGAATGGTTCCGGGAATGGTTTTATATGCAAAATTATTCCGGCTCTTGTTTTTTTCTCAAATTAATCTTTCAGCAGTCAGAAATATTTATAAAATGCTCAATCGGATTAAAATAAAGAGCACAAGTTGCTTACTTAACAAATGACTTTCTTTGTTACAATTGAATTAAAAAAACTATAGTTACAATTGATCGATCCGTAAATTAAACTTAAACTAAACAGCTTAGATTAACATCTTTGACAAGGTCTAGAAGACACCAGAGAGGCGCTCTATTTCCAAGAGATCTGCTAAAATCTCCTCGGTGCGTGTGCCGATCTTTTTGGCCACCTCATTTCGTTCTGAATTTGCTAGCAGGCGGTAGGACCAGATTAAATCGCCATCGATGATGCAACGTGAGGGATTGATGCCCAATTTCTTTGCTGATTTCAGAGTGCGATACTCCTTCGGATTCAGCCCACATAAATGGTCCTGATAGGAAAGTAGAACATTTTGCAACATAAGGAAACGACGATAAACCTTCTCTGGTAACGGAAGGCAATATCCCAGTGCTCCGTCCAAAGTGCCGTACACAACGAAATGTTTATTTTCATAGAGGAAGGGCTGCCGCTGATGAAGACCTCGTTGATGACACTGCACACGGAACATAGTGTTGACCACCTGACCCAAATGATAGTCAGCCTTGCGAAGAAGTTTCTGGCCACCCAATGATTCTCGAGCTTCGGGCTGATACATATAGACAATGAGATTGCTTTCGGCATCGGTGACCAGGAAACCCAAATTGGTGTTGTCTACCATGAATTCAATACCGTATACCTCGAGGGGATTAAAGTCTCGCGATGCTAGTGACAGAGTGCGATACTCCTCCTGGAAGCGCAGCAAACTTATGGATTTGTAGACGTCGGCTATGAAGATCAGCGATTTCACTGTGATAATCTGATGCACATATATGTTTGTGTCGATGAAAGCCACGCCGATGAGATCGCCATCACGTAATTGCCAAATGTATATCTTCTGGCCCAATCCAGTGACAAGAAAACCCAAAACATCAGAAATTGCTGAAACGGGACCCTTTTGCTCCTTCTTAAAGACCTCCTTCAATTTGAATTTAGTCATGGGTTTGCCGGGTTCAGGAACAACTTCAATGATATCATAGATGTGGATATTTCCACGACTCGTAATGTCCTCGCTGTAATTGAAGTTGGTGCCTATGCAAAGGTACTCTTTGAGACCTGATCGAGTTCCCTCATACGAGAGTTTAACAATCTTAAATGCCGTGACATGTTCCCAAGGCTCAAACCGAATCGATGCGTCGGGCACTATTTCCCACGTTTCCGGCGATATTAGTACCATATCAAATTGGGAGCCAATAGGGTAGATAAATCTCTCGCCGCGACTCTCCTCAGACAGTTCTTTATCCTCGCCATTGAATCGATAAAACTTGGTCATCGGTTCCTCGGTTTGGGTAATCAGACAGTATACACGATTCTCACGATGATAGACCAATTGTCGTGGCGTACATCGCAAGGGAACTTTGCGCACAGGCCACACTGAATCATAACTGAGGTAGCTTGGCAACACGGAGATCTTCAGTTCATAAGTGGTGTCGAAGAAGAGGAAACCATTCGGTATATTCACGTTGTTGAAAGCGGCAAAGCTCCGCACATCGCCATTACCGAGGAGTCGATGAATCCGCAATTCCCCCCGAGATGTAAGGAAAAGAAAGCAAGGATTGACCCCACAGATCATCACACCAGTCATGCCACCTACATTATTAAAGGGTCGCAGCTTTTGGACGTATTTTGTTTGCATATTATACGACTCTAATTCCTCGGTCTCCTCATTGTCGTCTAGATTTATGTGCGATGGCTGCTGATCCAGTAGATTTAACTGATCCAGTTTTCGGAAGCGTATCTTCAGGTGACCCTTTGGATATCTAAACACTTGATAGATGAGCATCTCGAGACGTGTCCGTACCAACAGCAGTGGTCGTTCTCCATTCAAGCCCAATCCAACTAGAGTCAACTCCAATGGCAATGGGGAGTTGGCGTGCTGAGGCATACATGACTGGACAATGCCCGCCTTGGAATTCTCCTGTGATGTCAATGAAATGGGCACAAATTCCATGGCGTCCGTTAATACCATGGCACCGTTGCCCACATCGTTGACCAGATAAACCAGTTTCATATCAGGCATAGAGTAAATTTCCAAGGTTCCACTCTGTCTGGCTACAACTAGCCAGTAGGTTGGCTTCGCCACCTGTACCAGCATGCGACGCCACCAGTCCGAGTTCTTTTGCTTCGATTGCTTAGCCAAATCGGCCATGGTATTCATTTTGAAGGCATTTCCTGCATCGCCGTACAGCAGATCCTCCTCATCTTCTACTTTCATGTGTGGTTCGGCCTTCATGTAACCTCCGAAAGTGGAGCCAAATGTGCTGCCTGCTCCGCTTCCTGTCAAATTTAGCACATCATCTCCCTTTACCGTAAACAGGCCCGACAGATCTTTGTAAGCGGATATGGCCACAACGGCTGGTGAACTGCTTATGGTATGCTTATTAATGGCTAGTCGTGGGGTGCCGCGACTCTCTCGCAGGGCCAGGGTTATCACCTGACCATTGCATACCCGAAGACAGACATAGGGATCAGCTATGGCAACCTGCACCACCGGAGATCCCACATCAATGGGCACATTTTGCACCAACCGTGTGCCTTGGAGTAGACGTACATGCCGCGTGGTAACCTGCACTATAAACCGATTCTGGCCAAGATTGCCCACATAAATGGTAGCCTGATTGACTGTGAATCCAGTATTCTCAATTTCATTGATTTCCTGGCCAGTCTGTAAGACCAGAGTGGAATTTCTTTGCGATAGCAACATGAAGTCATGCTGATCCTGGCGGCTTGTCTTTTTAGTGGCGTCATCGAACACTGTCCAAACATCGAGGCAGCCATCCAGCTCGAAACTGGTTATGATCTGAGGATTTATGCAATTAACAAACACGGAGAGGGCTCCATTTTTACTGTGGCCCGTTGCGGCCACCAATTCTATTTTCACGTCCTGCAAGGACTCGGCATGGGGACGCAGCGTGGACCCATCCTCCTCAAACTCCACACGCTCGCCGGCACACATATAATTGATCGGTGCTACATTGATGAGACTGTCGCAGACTTCAAACACAAATTTCCGTAACTGGAGAACGGAGGTCTTAGCTCCAGTGCCATACACCTACCAAATGGGTGAAAACGAGATTAGACAGAAGGCAGCTAAGCTTTTGTACCGACTTACCTCCAATTCCTCATCCTCAATTCGACGAGATTTTGCCTGTGAGGGAGCAGATGTCATTGACTCTAATTGATCCACATCCAGAATGTTTTCAACTTCGGCCTCTTCAACTGGCTCCTCCACAACTTGCTGCTGCTGTTGCTGTTCCACATCGTCCAATGTAATAACCGTGCTTTGGTCCTCTTCCGTAAAATGGAGCAGTAGGGAATTACCCAATCTGGAGCCCAAAAATATATATTCTGTGTGGCAGACACAAATGCAACTGGTTAACACGCTGGCGGCTGCTTTGTGAAAGTGGAAGTTTCTCACAGTTCGCATCGAGTCCACGCACAGCGTTAGTACATAAAGATCTCCCGTCCGCAAGGACACGACCAATTTATCCACATCGATGAAAGCAAAATTGGCACAGTCCAAGCTGATCCGAACGCCATCCTGTGGCTTAAGTGGAAAACTAGTCGAGTTGTCTGCGGAACTATTCAGACTGACACCATATGGTGGAACACTCTGGTTAAGATAAATTACTGCGTTTACCGTCATTACCAGACAACCGCCAATGGGTTTCTGTATGGGTAGCAATTGGAGGCAATCGAAGGGCAAGTTGTTGACTGTCCAGATTATGGGATGGACACGCTGTTGAATATTTAGGGAGATGGCCACCAACACACAGGTATCCGAACGTACTTTGATACGGCCTGGGCATGTGCGGACAGGTTCATACAGAATGAGAAGCGTGGGTTCATAATAGCCATGGAGAAACTGAATGTCAAGGACGTTATCAATTTTCTCATCCAAATCCCTTAAGGCTATCAAATACGAAGCCATAATCGGAGTCCTTGTGACCATTGCGGTGGGCGCTTTCTTGATTGGCTTCACATCGGCCAGCTCAATCTCGTCCAGGCTGTTGTCTTTGCGAAAGGGAAGTACTACCAAACGCTTGCCATAGACCAGCATAACTGCACATCGGGCGTCTGGGTCCACTCGAACCTCGGGCACATAATAACGACCTGTCCAACCACCTCGAATATCCTCTTCCTCGAAATAGTGGAGGGAAAGCGTCTTCAAGGCATATGTGTCTGGATCGTGCTGCAGCACTGACAACTTGGCATCCTTAAAGCTGATCAGCAAAGCATCTCTCATGGCACCTGCACCTGCCAAGGAGACGCACTGCAAAGACATAACATTGCCATATAGCGAGTAAGTTGCCAAGCACTCGAGGCGCATCTTTGGTGCTACTCTCATTTCATTGGGGTTCAATTTTTGACGCTGACCGGCCTCCACATTGGGGGCTATACGGTACACCTTCAGAACATTGGCACCGGCAACAACGAGGTTTTCTTCCAAATTGTTAAAAAAGCGGCATGATATAGAAAATTCCACCGAAGTGGCGGGGTGTGTTTGTTTACACATGGAAAACATGACGAATCGTTAGAGTAGTGGAAGCCACAATTCACATATTTCAAACACGTCCAATTTTCGATCCGATCGTTTACCAAGATCCGTAATGATTCTAAGATTTCGTCTTGCCTTTAGCGCGATTCTGTGTTTTCGTTTGGCTACTCAAGATTAGGGATGAAAGTACCATTGATAAAAACATCGATGTTATCGATAGTTTTGATTTAAGTTAGATATTTTCTCACGACTGAAATTCAACAATGAAAACATATGTATAATTTTATGTTTTATGATTTTTATCTTTGTTCAATTTACGTTATGCAAGAACATTACTTATGCTTTATTAGTTTTCATCTTAGGAAGCCCTACCCGACTATGATATGATGTAAAAAATTAGGGCTGTCGAGATCTTGCAATTTCGAAGACAGTTTGCTAAACTACAGAAAAACGTCAAAAAGTCATAGTTAATTTTTAAAATATTTTAGCGCCACATCTTCAAAATGCCGGTAAATCTCACAGCCTTGGCCCTCAATCCTCGAATTCTTTTTATAAAATTTAATGGCGTTGCACATGTATTAAACCTTAATTCCTGGCTTAGTTAGTTCAATAAGTAAAAATATAATTTGAATAGCAAATTATTTGCATAGGAGTTATAATGGATTGCGACATCTTATCTACATGAATTTTTACAAATAAGTTAAATCGATAATTGCTAAGAAGTAATCGATAATACCATGAATACCAGCGATGTGGCAATCCCGCCTTTCAACACGTGCGGTTTGTTTATAAAGTTTCAATTGCAATTTCGAATTTCAAGACCCATGCAGCATGAAGTTTTCATATAAAGTAAGTTTGTAATTTAATAGCTTTCATAAATACATTCTCTTTTCCACAGTTTTCGAATTTGTTGGGCACCATTTACCGCAATGGCAACTTGGTGTTCACTCCAGATGGGAATTCGGTCATTAGTCCTGTGGGCAACAGAATAACAGTTTACGATCTCAAAAAGTAAGTCAATAAACACAATCTTATTAAAATACGCATAACCATAATTATTATTTATTTATTGTTCCCAGCAACAAAGCGCGCACTTTAAGCCTGGAGTCGCGGTACAATTACACTAACATTGCCCTGTCACCGGATGGAAGTCTGTTGATTGCCATTAACGAGCATGGCGAAGGCCAATTGATCAGCATGGTATCCTGTACAGTAATTCATCGGCATAAATTTCAGACTGGTGTGCAGTCCATCTGCTTTAGTCCAAATGGACAGTTTTTTGCAGTGGCACGTGAGAATTTGGTGCTGATCTTCTGCTCGCCCGGTGAGATCACTGGGGAGTATAACCCATTTGTGCTGAAACGAAGTTTTATTGGTGGTTATGATGACATAACCTGGTTGGATTGGTCAACAGATTCGAAACTTCTTGCCATTGGGTGTCGCGATAGTTCGACCAAAATTTGTGGTCTGAACTATATGAAGAAGTTTCGCACATACAACTTAAGTGGCCACACAGATTCTATTGTGTCGTGCTTCTTTGAGGACAACAGTTTTCACTTAAATACCATTAGTCGGAATGGACAGCTGTGCCTGTGGGAATGCTCTCTGGCACCATCTGACATGGAAGAAAGTGAGAGACCTGCAAAAGCTAAAAGGAATAAGAAATCCAAAGATTCTGACAATGAGTCCGAAGATGACGTTGAGAATGTTATAGAAAAAGTAAAAGAGAAGGATTCATCAGCAGCACTCGAGGATGTAAATGAACTTGTAGACGAAGACGTGAAAAAAAGTCACCCGTTCTCTTATAAAAAGTTAGCTCGCCATTATTTGGCCAATGAGCCACGTAAGGAACAACGGGATGCTCTTCTCACTGCTGCCAATTACAATAAAAAGACGCGAGTTCTTGTCACTGCTTTTAGCACAGGTGCCTTCTATCTCTACGAACTCCCCGATGTGAATATGATTCACTCTCTAAGCATTTCTGACTATCCCATTTCGGCGGCTCTGTTTAACTGCACTGGAGATTGGGTAGCATTGGCCTCCCGTGAGATTGGCCAACTTTTGGTGTGGGAATGGCAAAGTGAACAGTATATAATGAAGCAACAGGGGCACAGCAGTGAAATGACAAGCATTGCGTACTCCTCTGATGGTCAGTACATAGCCACCGGAGGCGAAGACTCAAAGGTTAAGCTATGGAATACACAGAATAGTTTCTGCTTTGTAACCTTCAGTGAACATACGAGTGGAGTCACTGGTGTACAGTTTAGTCGTAACAAAAAGTTCCTAGTGAGCAGCTCCCTGGATGGCACAGTAAGAGCATTTGACATAACCAGGTGAGCAGTAATCTGGAAATGAATCAGTTTATAAATAAATTACTAATATTATAAATATCTGCAGGTACCGAAATTTTAGAACATTCACCTCACCCAATCCGGCACAGTTTGCCTGTGTGGCTGTTGACTTTTCTGGCGAATTGGTTGTTGCTGGTGGCCAGGATGTGTTTGAGATTTATTTATGGTCAATAAAAACTGGCAAACTCTTGGAGATTATCAGCGGTCATGAGGGCCCTGTTTCCTCTTTGGCTTTTTCACCTGTTGCCACATCAACCACTTTAGTGTCGGGCTCTTGGGATAAGACCATAAAAATTTGGAATTGTCTGGAAAGCAATAGTGACCATGAATCTATCGATGCTTTAGCGGATGTAACGAGTGTGGCGTTTAGTCCCAATGGGGAAGAGGCAAGTGCCAGCAACTGAAGCCAAACTGTACGCATTATCCACAATTCACGATTTATTAAATACTTTGCAGGTTGCTGTTTCGACTTTAAGTGGAAATATAACTATATTTGATATTAAGTCCGCAACCCAAGTGGTTACAATTGAGGGACAAAAAGATCTTGGCAGTGGACGTCTGCAAACAGATATTATAACAGCAAAAAAGAATGCCCAAGCCAAGTAGGTCAATATTCCAATTTCGTTTATTCCAGTTTATTTTATTTGACGTAATTTTTGAATTTAGTTACTTCTCCACCATCGAGTATTCAGCTGATGGAGAATGCATTTTGGCTGCTGGCAAATCGCCAAACATTTGCATTTACCATGTGAGGCAAGCCATTCTGCTGAAAAAATTCCAAATCACTCAGAATCACAGCTTAGACGGGCTAAATGTGAGATATTTCCGTACAAGTAACACAAATTTTGGTTGGCATTTCATATCGGTTTTATTTTTATTGCAGGACTTTATCAGTCGCAGGCATTTGAGTGAATTTGGCAACATGAGTTTGGTGGAGCAGCGGGAAGAATTGGACAATCAAAAGGGTGCCATACGATTACCAGGAGTTCGCAAAGGTGACATGTCCTCCCGACGTTTTCAGCCCGAGGTAAGAGTTTTCTCAGTAAAGTTTTCACCGACTGGTCAGTCCTTTGCTGCAGCTGGAACAGAAGGACTTTGTATATACGCCTTGGATAAGGGTAAGATTTTTTTTTACTTTTGTTGACAAAGTGGACAATTATGTGAATTCTCCCGTTGGTTTTTTTTTCTAGGAGTTGTTTTCGATCCCTTCGATTTGTCCTTGGAGGTTACACCAAAAGCCGCACATCAGGCTCTCAGGAAGCTGGACTTTACCAAGGCTTTGGTAATGTCCTTGAAACTAAAGGAACCCAATTTGATAGCCTTAGTGCTAGAACGTGTTCCGTATAGAGATAGTAAGTAAAGTCAGCAAATTTGGGCAACCTTCGTGGGGGTCTAAAAATAAACACCGCTATACGCCATTACCCTGACTCCATTTGCCGATCGAATGTGCAAATTTGCGCCTGTAAATGTTGCTAGTGGTTGTTAATAAACAGTTTCAAGGTTCCGGGTGGTGGGCCAGCCCTGCCTTGGTTAATAACCCCTACCCGGAGCCAACTCTAGTTGCATATACTCGTATATCAATATGCAAATAGATGGTTACCAACTGGCAGCACGTGTCTGCATTGCATGCATATTCAAATCCTTCCCAATCTCTCATTGCAGTTGAATTGGTCTGTGCGGATCTGTCGCCAGAGTTTGCCCAGCGGCTGATGCAGTTCTTGGCTCGTCTCATCCACACAACTCCCCACATAGAGTTCTATATGCAATGGAGTTGCTGCTTGCTGAACAAGCATGGCAATCGCGACGGTGTCTTTGAACACACAGGTTTGCTGGCATTGCATGAAAGTATATCCAGAAAATACGAAATGCTTAACAAAATGTATGTATCGAGTTACCATTCCTCAGAACTATATTAGATTATTTCAATGTTAAATTACAAAACACTTAATACCATTTTCAGCTGCGATTATAATAAATATACCTTGAGGGTATTGCTAAACAATGCTGAAAGAATAGAGAAAAATAATGAGGGCAAGGACACTGTTCCAAACGAGGATAGTGACGATGAAATGCTGCTCATTCGAACACAAGAAGATGAAGATATGCAAGTCCAATTCAACGAGGAGAGCGATGAAACGGATGAGGAATAGCAGGATGACAATAAGTAAATTTGTATATGAGTATATATGCAATGTTTTTATTAAGATAAATTTAAAGCTTTGTCAATAACAATAACTTAAAAGATGAAATATTTATAAATATGTATATATATACGTATGTGTGTATCAACCTATTCTTAATAGCAGATACAATTGTAAATACATATAGTATATGCAGGATATATTATATACTGTACTGTATGTATATAAAGTAATGGTTTAAATTCAAAATATTTACATGTAAATCTAAACTTTCTTTTCCTGACGTGCGCTATTTGAACTACAGGTAAATGTAAAAGCCACAGCTCTAAGGTTTTGCTTAAATTGTAATAATAGTATTTCTCAATATGTATGTATTAATGTAAAATTTTCTAAAAAGCATTTATTTGTATTTTGTTTATCTTGTGTCTATGTATGTACAATCCAAATATTGTGCTTATTTTCTTTATAGTACTATTATCAATTTTAAAAAGCACCAATTAATTGTCTCTCTGGCTGATTTCGATATCTTGCTTAAGCTTATAAACAAAAATTGTGTCTAATAGAGCTCTTAGAATACCATTCTACAGAGTAGTAAGGACCAATCGTAAAGATACATATATAGATACATATATACTTAGGGTTATATTGTCAACTAGCACAGTGTGATATTCCCTAACTCAAAATCTAATCGTACTTTGATAAAGATACATACTCTATATATAGCTAGCCATAACTTATTATTGTTAGCAGAAGCGAGGTGAGATTCAAGATTCGAATATGAACAGGAATTCTGTAGCTTCTTCTTCTAGAGCAGTAAGTATGTACACGGCTTAAAGGAATCAGATTCATTGTCTATTGGAAAGGAAAAGCTAGAGCATAACGAATTACACTTGAGTAATGAGCAATTGTAAATACACATATATGGACTGCTCCATTGTCGTTATGTATATATAATATAAATATATATAATATATATTCATATCTACATATGTCAGGCAATTGTAGATAGCTTGTACTTTGAATCTCTGATATTGCACTTTTCATTAATTCTTTGTCGATCACGCGAATAATTTCATTTCATTTTAATTTTTAACGGAGTCCAGAAATATGGATTCTGGAACTCCCCAAATCCTAGGAGGACTTCATGAGCAAAATAGGCCAATACAAAAGAACAAAAACGAAGAAGAGTATGGGGAAAACGGCTCGGGAAACTTTATCAATCTCACGCCACATGATTTTCTCAACGCCCGTATCCGTGTCCGTCCAGGCCACTGAGAGAAGACTTTGCCGCCGTGCCGGTTTCGGCGGTCCTCCATTGCCCTGAAGCGAGGTCTAAGAAATTGAAAATGCGGAAAAAACAGGTGTGTGAGTTTCTCAATCGACTCGAATTACCTGTCCTGGTGTTGTAGGCGTCTGGGTGGCTTTACGTGAACGAACCGCTCCGCCCTCCCAACTAGCCACCGTTGCACATTGGCCCTTCTCCATGTTGCTTATGCGCTGCAGTCAGTTTATAGAACGATACAAAAATGGCATTATTTATTAAAGAGAAATTTTTCTACGGCTGCCTTACCATGGGCAGTACCTTGGGTATGCGATTCACCTGGTACTGATACTGGACATCCAGAACTTTAACCACCACAAACTCGGCCAGGGCAGCGAACACGGAGAGCATACATCCAGCCATCCATAGATCCAGGGCCTGACAACAGTCGGATATCGCATATATATTTCATATTTATCAAATTAATACCTTGTTATTACCTTCACATATGCCACCGGTGGAATGTCTGCTCCCGTGAACATGGTGACCAGTGTCAACATGCAGGTCACCAGCAATGTAACGCGTCCCGGAATGGCATCCAAGCCCAGCCAGAAACTGAACCATGACAGCATTACCACAAGCGAGGATGGAGCAAAGGTCTGTATCAAGTGATGACCGATTTGTCGCTCGAATCGGAAGTAAACGGTGAGGCGAGAGAAATTACCAACTTTCTCTGGCATATAACCATCGCTCTCTTCCAGCTCCAGTGGCTGGCCCAAATTGTATTGCAAGAGTTTCAATTCCGGATTGAGAGTCACTCCGGAATCGGACCAGCGCAGCTTAACCTTTTGATTGTTGGAGGAGACTGGAAAACATATCCATATGAGTATCCTACAAGAAGGCCAATGGAGTGCTACTTACAGCTCTCTATATAAATGGGACACACTTGGATGTCCATGGGATACAATTGAAACTCCATTTGACAGGCAATGATTGCGTGCATCCGGGCGGCATATCGCACCGTTTTGTTTTTGTACAACGTAACTGAAGTAAACTTATGCGTTAATGTGGCTATTTCTAGAACGAGAAGACATCGAGAAGACGTTGCAGAGATGCGGAACAAAGTGATTTCGGATTAGAACTATAGAATTGGCATCGGGTAGAGACTCATTTTGCAAACTGATTTTTGATTGTGTTCTTTTTTTCGGTGTTGTTTCTGCTTAAAACTAAAAATAAGCACTGATATTATATATGTATGTAGATGTGTGTGTGTGTCCAAGACCCGATCCAAATCGGAGGCTAATGTAAAAACGAAAATTCACGACATAATCGATTTTCAGTGGGTGTTGTTGACAATGGAAATAGCAACAAAAAAAAAACCCATTAAGCCAAGGCGAGATCTTATCACTGCGAATTTTCAACAATAACAGTAGGAATACAGCAGGAGTGTATGTGTGTGTGAGAGAGTGTGTGTGTGTGTGTGGAGGGGAAGTGGTGTTCCAATGGTCAATTGACCATGGCCTTGCTGGTGGGTATGGGTATGGTTTTCGTGCAGCTAATGGTCAGCTCGACCCTTGTACATTGCATCTATGTACTTGTGTAGAAGGTGAGAGAACAGTAAATTAAATTCAAATTGTCTTTTTTTAACCAGTTTTTATTATTATATTTTACTCTTTTTTTTTTTTTTTGTTCGGTACATTGGAAATATCTATTCGATACCGTGAGAAGTCACTTAAGTTTTAAGATATGACAGAGCTGAAGGGAATCACCATTGGATTGGATCGCTCAAAACAGATCCAACTGATCTACAGCTATATATTTTTTCAATCATTCATCTCTCTCAAAGAAAGATCCACATTTGTGTAAAGAATACATATGTATATTCATATCGGACTTCCATACATAGATAAAACCTTAAGACTTAAGTTTTCGGAATATCATTTTAGCAGCAATTGTTAAAATTAACTCGATTTTGTTATTAGCATATCTTAAAATTTAAGAAACTTATTTGTTCATCATTAAGTTGGGCGATTTTCTTCTAACTACTTTGAAAATGGTTATGAAGGGACTGGTGCTTATATACATAGAGAATCTTGATTTGGATTATCCACGATGTAGACAAATATATGTATGTATATATAGTACAGAATACATATGGAATGCGTATGTCTGCTTTGATTTACGAATTGATTGTCGCTTGTTCTATGGGCAAACACAAAAACACATATTCTATATTTTGAATTTTTGTATTTCTTTTGTTTTGATTTTGATTTGAAATGATTTTTTTTCGGTATACTTAAAGTTTTGTCTAGATGAAAGTTTTTCGAATCTCTTTCACCCTTATTGCGTAGCAGAGAGGTGGACGCAACATATGGACTTCCATATCCTAGTAGAAGTTTGCATTGTTTGTTTAGTTAGTTGTTGGTATGTTCGGTTAGTTTTAGGTAAAAAAAAAACACAAAAAAAATTAAAAAAAAAAACAATGGATAAAAATTTGAAAATTAATTTAATACTATATACAAATCAGATGCAGATAAAATTTAGGTGATAAGTCCCGAGGACGAGTGCAAGGTAATTGGGGATCATTTCCTATATATATATAATCTAAGTATAAACTTATATAAACTAGTTCCAAGACATATATAAATACATAGATATATAATTACAATAGTTGACTATGACATACCGGCTATTTTGGAATTCAGGAAATACGGATCGGGTTGCCAAAAGTTTTCAAAAACTTCTGGTAGTAGGGTAACATAATCATCGCCCTCCTCGAATATATCATCAGGTATCTCCAAACGTGACTCGAGCCAGCGTTGATGTATAAACATGTCTACTCTGAAAATGTATATAGTATTGCTAACCACATTACGATTATCCTTCATGTGCAATCTGCAATGAGAGTGAGACAATCACCTCATTAGCTCACCTAAAGTCCATATCCTCTACATTAATTGAGTTAATATCTACGACAAATATGCTAAAGTCTACTATCACTGGGGATCCCTTCTTCGAGGGCGGCCGTATTTCTGTAAGGAATAAACAACAATTAAATATATGTAAATATATATAAACATAATGTTCATTCTGTATGGTAATAGTCATGTGGTGTGAACTCTATAAATTCAGAATGAAATACTTTGGATAAATCTCAAAAAATAAATTGGCCCTAACATGTTTCGTGCACAAATTCATTGTCGTGCTAGCAATAGTGTCTGAACCGTTGGAGACGCCGGAGTTTTGGTCTTTAAAAACGGAAACACCTACACACACCCCCCACCCACCTGACTCCCGGCACCTATTCCCCTCAAGTTCAGGGGCAGGTTGTGGCTTTAATGCGTATTACACAACGAAAATCGATAGAACTAAAGGTGTTGATTAGCTTAAATTGTTAAACAGATTGCGAGTGGCAAATCACCTAGAAAAGTCTTCAAAAACTAAATTTGGTAATGAAATATTTAGAAAAGAAAACACCTTTGCGAAGCCTATTCAATTAATGTTAATTGACAATTTATTTATTGACATATTTAGATATGTAATTCGTTATTATTTTAAAGAACTCTTTTGCTTTTGTTACTTTTAATCGATCGCTGAAATTGTGCATGACGTCAAAAGACCCATATAATAGGGGGCCCTGAAATTTTTTGCGTCACGATAAAAATGAAAAGCGAAAAGAACAAAAATCGAACAAATCCAACACGCATATCCATACATATATCCCTTTACCGCCTGGATTGGTGGTTTCATTCCATGGTGCAAACAAATCACACCAAGAGGAGCTCAATAGAAACAGACACTAGCTTTGGAGAGTACAGAGAGAAATAATGAAGGAGTGAAATGAGTAAAGCAATTTGTTTATATGTAAAAAGAAAAAGAGAGAAATTCAAAAACTTACCCTTGACATAATTAGGTGGAAGAACCACTCGCGGCTTAGTTGTATAGTTCACGTGGGCTTCGGCGGCTTCGCTTAGCCTGCAAAATGAGCAAACAAACAAATACAACATTGTTTATGTGGATGAGGTGGAATGGTAGCGAATGTGCAATGGAAACGGATCCCATTCACGTCTCCATTCACATGCAATTGCCAACAATTGGAAACTTTGTCAATTTAAGTCTGAATTGGAAATTAACTTGCTTCATGTTATACTACTGGTCCGTGTCCTAGTCCGTGTCCGGGGTCTAGGCAAAAGGATTTCACTGTCTGTTTTTTTGTTTTTATGCCACATTCGTTCAGTTCGCTCAGTTTTCTCTTTGCAAAGTAATTCTATGCCGTGATTCTTTTGACCTTGTGGCTCCTTTTTCTTTTCATGTTTTTCTTGGCAAGCTCAGAGTTAGTCTTTGATTATTGATCGATAATTTCACATTTGTCACAAATTTCGTACATAATACACAATTTGTGTATACTATATGTTCATATGACTCTTTCTTTTTCCACTTACCACATAAATATGAATCCCAAAATACAAGTTAGTATTGCGCTTGAATTGAATTTGTCAAGCATGTTGTTGGGGCAACTTAACTGGGAAAAAACTTAAAGCAAAAGTCTCTCAAATCATCTCACTTTACATCGACGTGGGAATTTCATTATTTGGTTTTGTTTTTTTGCTCCGTTGGATTCTGTAACACGATGTTTAACATTGATATTGATATTGATTCAAGTAGATAACAGATTTTGATTTTCATATATATGAAATTGTGCTTTACACTTGATTTTCACTTGACCAAAAAAAAAAAGATAAGAGGACACAAACACTAAAATCAAGACAATAAACCACCGTACAGGATCGTATAGTATTACGTAGATGGTATGTAAGTTTGTCCTCGTTCTGTTCGTTTCTTTCGCTCCGGTCTAGTTTACGCTCTAAACTCAAATAAACAATGAGAAATGAACCTTTCAGATAGTTAGGCAAAAGTGTGCTCATCAAGATAGAGCTATAAAGATGTGTCTGTTTGATATGATGTAGATTCCGATTCCCACAGCCTAGTGGGTGTGTGGGAGGCATACATTTGCGGATTGCGGTCGTAAACTGATATCCACACAAGGGAAGGAGAAGGGGAGAGAGATGGAGGGAAGATGAGCTCGTTTCGTTGGACAGACGGTGGTCGGTCAGACATACATACATACATATCTACATATGAACTGTAATTGCCCTCAGGCTGAAACACACTTCTAGCTAAGATTCAATTGAATCGCGTGCCAATTTTATTTTAAAGCTTACATTTTGTAAATATATCAAGTAAGATTTGAAAATATTACACAAACACAGAGAAAGAGAGGGATAGATAGATAGACCTACTCTTCTTCTCTACAAGAATCTTTAATTTTAAACTTCCTGGTTGATTTTGATAGCAGCAGCTCGGCTAGAGCTGAAGAAGCTTATTCCATTATCTATAAATTTGCTTATTGCTTCTCCCGCTCGCCCCACTCTTACCCCCCTTCCTGATGTTTGCCCCGCTGCCCCACCTTGCTATATCTTTTAGCAGCTAGATCTTGACAATGACAATGGCAATGGAGCAGTTTTTTTTCTTCTTTCCTTTATTTTTGCATTTCAAATTAAAAATTTCACTTCCAGATCGCCAGATGAACCATATCCGGCTAAGCTTTCAACTGTATATATGTATACAGTGACATTATTTCTTGTTTTTATTGTTTTCATCTTTTAAATTCTGATATACACTCTTGTTGTAGATTATACATTTTACAATTGCCAAAGTCAACTAGATATTTGTGATTTCATTCAGTTATAAGTTTCCAGTTGTTTACGAATTCACTTTGATAAACCAGAATTTGAAATATTTTGATTAATTATACACTAATTGAATTAAAAAATGCATTAATATTAATTTCAGTGTTTGACTTGAAGCGGTTTAGTTCAAAGTTGAGAATCTTGATTAATATTAATTGATTTTAGAAGAGATTCATTATACTACGACGATTATTTAGTTTGGGGACAAAAAACTTCCATTCCGAAATGTTTTGTCGTTATACAGTTGCACGAAATAGTCCTTGCCATATGAATGGGTCTATTATGTATAACCAATTATTATAATTATGCAGTTAGGACGAATTATTGTAGCTGGTAATCTTTTCCCTTTGCTTTCGTTACACGAGCTTAACGCTTTCCCCTACGCCTGTACAAATTCTGAAAACTTCGATATAGTATTTTCTAGGAGGGGGATTACCGCCTAGGGGCCGACGCGCCTTCGTGTTCCGTACTCCGTATCCGTTCGCCTTCGCTCAGTGACTAAAACTGAACTGAAAATACGCGAATTTCTTGCTCTGCCACTTTAATAAAAAAATAAAAAAAATAGAAGAAAATTGTAAAAAAAAACCCCAGCAAAATCGACGCCAACGTTCAATGAAGGCCCAGGCACGACAACTGTAACGGGGTTTCCATTTACAAGGAGAAGTTTGTGTCGGCCGTGCTGGGAAAGCATGCGAGCCTGGCAAATTGGTGTTGGGTTCCGTAGCCGCGATTGCTACGGTTGGAAATACTCGGGGATTTTTTAATTATTCTCTTTCGTATTGTAAATTAGTTTATTAATATCATTTAATTAAATGCTTTGCATATATAAATTTGCATCTGCTTATAAATACATATATAGATATGCATATATCCATAAGCAGAAGGGAATCCTTTTTCCTACTGTATGCGTGCAATGTTCTTTTTGACCTCTGATTGACGTCGGTTTTTCCAATGAAATGCATGCAATTTGACTTGAAATTTCCACAAAATAACCAAAACACTAAACAACTGCCAACAATTGTGATATAACGGAGGGTAAGAGGATAGCTGTCTAGCTAACATAGAGCTAGGTCTAGGCCCAAGACCTTCCACTCTAAACAATAGACCTGGAAATAATGCCTCCCTATCCTGTCCCATGTCCCTCATGCCAGAAGCCTCGTGGGAAATTTCTACCTACAATATATGGCCAATGCAAATACAAATCGCGTTTCTGGGACCTAATCCACACAGACCATATATACGGACACGCTATGTTTGTGTGCATGCATGTGCGTGTGTGTGTCTGTGTAAAGACACCTGTATTGTATACAAAGTTGAGTTAAGTTGGCATCCATCACAGTGGGGGAACGGGGACGAGAATGGCAAGGTAACGGCAAGGAATGAAACGCCATTTTGTTATGCCATTTTGTTAGTTTGCCAAAATGGGACTGAAAGCAATAACAATGACAACAAAATGAATTTTATTTTTATATCAAATGCTTCCTCGCTAATGTTGATTCCGTTGGAGCCTTGTTAGCAATTCCCAAGCTGTGGACGGCACCGTCATCTTTTTTGTTTTTGCTGTAAAGTTCCTAGAGTTGGAGCTAATTGTTGCGTGAAAAGCTACACATACATACATACGTACATATACTTTTGAAGATACTCCCATGTACACATTAAGTATGTGTGTGCAAATGAATTCCCTTAATGTAGGGTATAATCACTTAACTATGAAATTGGTGGCGAAAATCAATTTATAATCGTTTCGACTACACTTTTATGTCGTAACGTTTTTTTTTGAAAATTCATTTATTTAATCTTATCCTATCCCAATTTCAATTCAGCTTACATTTGTTGAATCTAGATAGATAATTTTGAACTGAACTTTTCAAACAATTCCATGGTACATCAATTTTTATAGAGTATCCTAACTGATTCAGTCACTTGTTTTATTTCTCGCATTTGTTTTGCTTTTGACTTCATTTTCTGTTGAAGCACGCAAGTCGGCTTGTTTTCATGGTGGTGGGGCGGCCCCGTTGATTAATGACTAACTGACACTGGTGACGCCAGCCAGTTTTGATCCAAGTTCAATAGTAACAAGAACAAACATTCTGATCCCTATAATTTTGCAAATTTTTTTTTGTTCTGATTACAAGCAACAGTTCGGATGGCAGGAGCTTCGGGTTAATGAGCAGTTAAGAGGAAGGGGGATGGCAGTCACGTGGCACGTGCCACGGTCATATGGTACACAGAAAAGGACATGTTGACACTGTATGTAAATATAAGTTTATGTAATTCAATTCTAAACCTAGAGAAAATATGTTACTAGACTATTGTCGAGCCCTGCTGATTTGTGCGCTGGTTAATCTTTACATGTGTCTGTCGTTTCTTCTCATCCTTAAAAGCTTCTGTGTTGGCCTTTCGCTCGATACGACGTTCCGTTCTATACTCCTTAATTAGGCGCTTTCTTTCCTTTTTCTCCTCGGGCGTCTCGTCTTTTGGACGTATAGACAGGACGCTCAGCGTCGAGAGGACTGATTTGGCACAAAGGGATTTAGGTCCAGTTGCGTTGGGTGCATCATTGTCTAAATTGGCTAAAGCCTTGGCCGTCAATTGACCGTCGACTCCACCACGTAACACATTTGTTGGTAAACCTGTTTTCGGATCAATCTCAATGGGGGCTGCGGTTGTGCTTGAACTGGAGCGTCGACTACGTCGTGGCTCGTCAATCAACTTTGGATGATTGTAGCAATTGGAGTAAGTGGATAAAATAGATTCGCAGTCCCATTTCTTTTCCTTGGGATCATCCACTTCATACTCGACCAGTTCATCAGTTGGATCTTGTTCCCCATCCACGACATTGCGATATTTTTCAATGCGTTCTCGATCCCATTCCTTGTTGTATTCCAATGTTTTGTCCTTCTTTTTAAATTCTCGAAAGCATTGCATGACCACTGGATGTTTCTGATGCCAATTACCCTCTATATCTTCCAGCGACAAATCACCTAGCTCGGGATCATCGTAGGACGCGTAAAACTTTTCAAAGCGATCGTCCAGCAGAGAAAGTTGATCGTTGCGGCGAATCACACTGGAGGACATGGAATATTCAGTAAATCGGGACTTAACCTCCTCGTCATCAAAGCGTCGTTTACGCATCAAAGGAGCCAGGCGATCCATTAGCTCGTCCTCGTTTTCTTCTTCGTTTAGATCGTCTGAATCGATTTCCATATCATCGTCATCCTCATAATTGCTTGAACTATCGCCATCGCCCATAGCCTGCGCAACAAAATCATCTTCCAAATCTTCGCCATCATTCTCACAATCACTGTCCAACGCTGCCATCACGTCGGGATCCCAATCTAGGCGTAGTGACTGCGGAGCGGCTTTATTTAACATGCCCTCAGATTCTTCAAATTCACTGGCAAACACCGAGCTAGGCAACTGCAGTTTGGGTGCATTTGATGATGTTGGCATGTCATCGTCCTGCCGTTTTCTTGCCTGGTTTGGATTTTCCATGTACTCCCACACCACATCATTCTCCCTTTTCTTCAAGTGCTGCATGTAATCGTAGTCATCATCAAAGTGAATGCCGAATTTCTTCAGCTCCTCTTGTCTTTTGCTAGGATCTATGGGAGTTTCATTTTGTGATGGCCGCTGTCTGGCCCCAGCCTCCAATAGCACTCTCTGCGGAGCGTTCTCATCGGTCACCAAAGGGTCATGCTGACTGCGATGTACGAGGTGAAATGTGACTGCCTTCTTTCGGTCAATGTAAGCTTTCTTTCCTTTACCCTGGCCAGCGTTAGACAAAATATTTACAATAAAGTGTAATGTGAACATAAAAAATAATCTGTCTTACCATTGTTAAGTTCTAAGTTCGATTGCTTTCGATGTATTTTTAGTTCCTTGGAATAACACAGAAACATGTGAGACAAATCCGTAACCAGTGCTGCCAGAAGTTGGTATTTAACGCTGAAAGAAGTTGATATTTAGCGCTCTGGTAGCGCTATCAGCCAATCGTGTAGGAAAATATTTTACCGCCATTGATATCGATAACGACATTTAAATTGGGGAATGACAGGGACACAAAAACCAAAATCCCACCAGCTATTGTAGAAATGTAATCCTTAAGAGAAATAAAATTAAAGAAAATGGTCTTTTAGAAAATTAAGTAAGTTAAAATAAGTAAAAGGTTTATTTAAGACTTGTATGTAAAAATAAGAGTATATTTTTGATGCATGCAAAAAAATCTTAGGTCGGATGTAAAAACCTTGGTTGATCTGTTATCGGTAAAGTAAGGCGTTTTAGATCAATACACCTTTTATGTTTTCTATGCTACTAACACTAAATTTGGTTTGTGTTTTTTAAATTTCTGTACTTTTTAATAATATTGGTAAGAAAAGTGATAGTTCTAAAGTAAGAAATTTGTAGAGTGGAGTTCTAAAACTTTTTCTTTCAGATGCAGTGGAAAAATTTAAGCCGCGTCAACATTTTTAAAATTAAATTATTATATGGTACCCCTATGTGGTATAGCTTTAGTTGTTTCATCTCTATTGCTATCGATAGAAATAAACTGTTCTAATTGGATGTTGCACACCTGCATCTGGTAACACTGCTAGGAAGGTTGTGTTTTAGGGATCTGAAAAGTATTGTAAAAATGGAAGAGAATGAGATCAAGACGACGGAGACAGCGGGCTCCACCAATGGTATGTAATCTAGGAGATGTACATGATATATGGGTTACTTTTAAAATATTCATCTATTGCAGGTGAAGGCGATGATGACACTATGAATGAAATGCGTAAATTGCAAAACGAATTCAATGTTCAGCGAGCAAAGATGCGGGAATTGTATATCCAGAAGGAGGCGGAGTACAATCAATCTATAGCTGAACGCAAGCAACTTCAAGACGAATTGGATGAGCTTAAAACTCACATAATGGTAGCGGATCTAAAATCGGAGAATGAAATGCGAATGAAGGATTTAAGGGCACAGGAGGAAATATCTTCCCTGCAGCAGCTTGTGCAGGACACTATTGAAGAGTCATCTAATTATAAAAGCGAGCTGGAACGCATTAAACTAGAACTAAGCAAATATCAACAGCAGCAACTACAACAGCAGCAACAAGTGGAGTCTTCAGTAGGTGGTGGAGGACTAGCTCCCCAAGTGCTAAATCAGGTAAAAAAAACTTTGGGCTCGGTAAGAAAACTAGGAAGCGACTCCATTAACAGCAGCTTTCAGTCGGATGAAGACCATACAAGGGTCAAGCAGGGCCATAGTAAGCAATATGTAAGTTTGGTTGTGAAAAAATTAGTCGCATTATTTTCAACGCTTGATTCCTGACAGGCGTCCGAGGATGCAGAGATGTTACATTCCATAGTCGAGCAGCTGCAAGAAGAAATGAAGGCGTTAAAGGAGAAATTGCGGGAGCAAGATGAGCAGCTACAGTCCAAACCACAAATGAAGGATGACTCCTTAGCCATACACCAGTCCACATCCATGGATTTAGCTGAAAACACTTGCGAGTCTTGCACATCCGCCGAAAAGAAAGCGGAAGAAGTGAGCTTGCAAGTAAAGCGGCAGCAAAAACAAATCGAGTTGTTGCAGAGGCAGCTCGTAGAGTCTCGCGAAACTCTGTCCAAAGAGGCTGCCCTACGTAAGGATCTCGAAGATCAGTGGCAGGAGAAGCGCGAAGCCCATAAATCGGAAGTACAAAACTTGCGCGAACAGGCAAAAACTCATGAGCAGTTGCTTTTGGACATGCAACAGCGGTTCCTCGAAACCAAAGATGAGGTAAATCGGCAACTGCAACGCGTGACCGATGATCGAGAACGCGTGAACAAGCAGCTGGAGACATTGCAGGCGGACAATGACTTCTTATCCGGTCGTTATCTGGCCACATCTGAAGAGATTGAGAGTCAGAACATTAATCTCCCCAATACTGTAGTTGAGCTGCACGAGCTGATGCTTCGCCAGCAGAGTGAATTAATACAGGCTCGCGTGAGCAGCGAATACGAAAAACAAAAATGTGTCAGTTCGCTTGACGAGATTCAACTTCTGCGCGATCAGCTAAAGGAGAGCAACAACGAGAGAAGAGCATACAAGAGGAAGACGCAATTAGACATGAAGTCGCTGCAGTAAGTTTCGGTTGATTTTAAAAAGTAAAAATTTCGCTTTAATCTTTCTTGGTTGCAGAGATCGTGTTACAGAGCATTTGGTTACGGTCCAAGCCTATGAGACAACTAAGACAGAGCTTGAACGTAAAGAGTCCGAGCTGAACAAGCAGTTGTCCGACTGTCGTGTTGAGATTATTGAGTTGCAAGATTCCAATGTAAGTACAAAGCCTAATAATTTATGTTTAGATCTATGGCACTCGTAACCATTCCATTCTTTAAGCAGGAAAAACTTTCAAAAGCAAATATCGAATATAAAACTAAAATTAAGACTCTGCAAGAGGAACTCTCTACAATGGAAACAGTGCAAAAAGATTTTGTCAAATTGTCCCAAACTCTACAAGTATGCAGCAAATAAGAAGCTTTTATTGTCTTAACAATGTACAAAATACATGTGTATATATATATATCCTTTTAAATTGTTTTAGATGTCCCTAGAAGAGCTTCGTCACGCCGATACCGAGGTACGTTGGCAGGACGATGATGACGTGAACAATTGTCCCACATGTAATGCTTGCTTTACGGTTATGGTGCGAAAAATCCACTGCCGACATTGCGGCCACATCTACTGCGATAAATGTTTAACAAAAACGGTGCCATCGGGACCACGTAAACGTGTGGCCCGAGTCTGTGATATCTGTCACACATTGCTCACTCCAAATACTGCTCCTTACTTCAGTCACGATCAGCAGCCACAACAGCAGCAGGTGCAAAGCCAGTCACACCACCAGCAATCCAATTAGTCAAAGGCAATTTGGCTGAGGGTCTGGAGTCCCCCTATTATTTATTTTGTGTATTTCTATAATGTACGTTTTTTAGTTTTTGTATTTCGTTATTCCAAAACATTAATAGATCTTTTTTTGACTTTCGATATTAAAAAAAAAAAAAATCAAAAGGTTTAAAACCTTCTCGTCTCACAGTAGGTCAAGTCATATCCAATAGAGATAGTTCGAGCAAAAGAGAGATAGAGATTTAAAAATGTATAAATGTCAGATCGTCATTGTCCGATTTTTTACGGTACCTTCTGTATAGCTTTTTCTGTGTTAAGATTTCATTATTAAATTTAACTCATAAAAGAAAAATATATATACAAATTATAAAAACTAATCACATGTGTGTCCTTCCAATTCACCACATCCGCCTGAAAAGAATGATTTTATAAGTATGTTCCATTAGGTTTGAAGGTAAGGGTAACATATTCATGCAACAAACAGGTGTAAATTGCGTTGGTTTTTTATTCAATTCAAACTAATTTAACAATTTGGCAATTACAAATAAATGTCTTCATCGGGTTTGCGAGGATATTCATTATAAATAATAACAATTTCGGGCATGCCCGAGCAACTAACAAATAAATCAACTTTTAAATGGAAAACTCTAATACTGCAATCTCTGAAGCATTCAACAAGACAGTTAATAAAGAAAAAATAAACAACTAAGTCAACATCGCACTCTGGTTGGTATAGGTAAGGGAATCACATAAATGTATGTATGTATGTACAATAAGTACATATATATATATGTTTGTTTATAGTTTGGCACACAATGTTTAGCTGGAATGACAAGAGAAATTGAATTCAGTTAAGTTGCCTCGATAAACTAGGGTTATCGCGTTTGATCTACTACTTACTTCTCACCATATAAGACGTCCAGCTATAACAGCTATTAGCGCAACTGATGCCACACCCAACAGACTAATCCCACGAATCGAGCCTATATAAATTAAGAAAAGTAAAATAAAGAATAAGATCAATATTATAATTATTCGTCTAATGGGCTTTTCGTTCTTGGTTAAAAAGCATAATAAATACAACGGAATAGTATTTGAATTTTAAAGAAACACAAAAAAGAAAGAAAATGAGACATAAATTGTGCAGGATATAGTGATGCAGTGATAACATGGATCTGTATCCGTCATATCAGGAAAGTTTATCCTTAGACATGCCTTTGGAACATTCACAAAACATAACAAAATTCAGACCAATGAAGGGAACACTTACGTCTTCTTTCCTTTCTGTGATTATTGTTTTCGACTTGGACAGGACACAAGAACGATGACGAACGAAATGGTAAGCAAGGAAAAGTAAGATAGCTGGATGGTAATGGTGGACTTGACCTCCTCTAGACAAACTCCAATTTGTGCTTGTGTTCTGGGTGCTTGTTGTTGTTTAGTTTTGCTAATTGTTTTTGTTGTTGATCGCGATGCAGAGATAGATGAAAGCAGGATCAGAAGACAGAAAGAGAGAGAGGTTGACAGAAGGCTTAACCTATATTGATGACCATGATCATGAGCAAATCGATGAGCGCTTCTTTTGAATTGTTGCCTAATTTAATAGAGTGAGCAATGAGGATTGGCTTTGAGCCTCCAAGATTGGATTTGGGTTCGCTTAAGAATGATACACATATTGATGGATTTGATATCGCGTTTGTAATGGTTTTCTTTTTTGGCATTGGCTTTGGCCTTTCTAGGAGATTCTATTGTCGGTTTTCACCTGCTCCGCCACCGCCGCTTGGATTAATGTCGCGTCCATGCTTGGCCAGCCATTCGATAATAACTCCATTGGACCAACCAAAGCCGGTTTGTACACCATATTCACCACCTCCGCCATGTCCGCCAAATTCCTCGGCATTATACTAGAAGGGAAATATAATTTAATACAAATCTATATCACATAAGGTACTTTTGAGTAATTTGCCTACCTTCTCATACATGTGGAAGCTGTCTGTATAGGCCTTAAAGTTGGATTGGATCCAACGGTGTGCCCACTTTGTGGCCAAATCCTTGGCGTCTTTTGTGCCCAAATTCTTGAGACCTTCAACTAATATATATTGCATTGGAGCCCATACATTGGGCATATCCCATTGTTCTCCTGTGTTGTACAATGTATTTGGCACTCCTCCTGGAAATTGGTCCAGCTTGTTGCGTTCAATGTACTTGAGAACGGAAGCTGAGATTTTTTCAGTATCGGAAATGTTGTAGGCTTTCATCCAAAGAGGCGATAGATTCGTAGGGACAAAATAGTCGCGGGGTTTCTGGTTTATTAAATCATAGTCCAGCCAGCACCCAGCCTCCTCGTTCCACAGAACTGCTTGGATGGCCTAAAAACAAATAAGGTGGCATCGATCACAGATTTATGTAATTGTTTGTACATACCTCCTGAATCTTTTGAGCCTTCTTCTCATATTCTACCATCTTGTCGATGTTTCCAGCTTTCGAGTGGAATTCAGCTATTAATTTGGCATTCCAATGAAGCAAAGCATTCAGATCAACAGCCACAATTGAGCGCGTCTTAATGGTAGTCAGATTTCCCTGATTTGTTCCATTCTCATTGATGAACCAACGTGAACTGAAATCCATTCCAGATTCGGCTCCCGACTTAATCTCACTGTAGAAAGCCTCCTTGGCCTCTTCAGTGTTGAATACCTGCGCAGACTCCACATCCTCGCTGTATGATTCTGGCCGAGGACCTTTTGAGAAATCGCTATACACATAAAGATCATGACCCTTGGCCTGAACTGTGTGATTGTTAACAAAGTATTCAAACTCATGCTCTAAAATCTCCAACGCGTTAATAGCAAACAAGTCGTCGTTGGTAAAATCCACGTAGGATTTAACCATGGCCGTGAGCAAAGGCATCTGAGAGCGTCCCCAATAGTAAACTCGGCCACCGTTTGGAATGAATCCGATTCTCTGTACAATCGATAAAAAGTTTTCAATCATCCCCTTTGCCGTGTCAAACATCTGGCAATAGAGTAGTCCGCGAATAATCCAATATGAATCCCAGTAATAGAACTCAATGAAACGGCCACCTGGTATAATAACTGGATTGGGCACTGGTATAATAGAATAGAAATCGGGATTATTTATCACATCATCCTTCATTTTTCTCCCCAATATCTTCCAAATATTATTCAGTTCAATGCCCCATTGCTTTAGATCTGGATCGGTGATCAAGTCAACAAAAGCTGGATGCTCCACCCAATCGGTGGGGGTATAAAGTTCCAATTCGGTACCCTTTTCGCCAAAGTGACTCTATAAGAAGAACAACAGACTTAAGATATTTGAAATTTCATCAGTTAGAACTCGGTAGCATACATTCACAAAAGATTGGATATCCTCTTTGCTGGGTGTATTATTTGTGGATGCCATCAAAGCTTCAAAATCTTCCGTTGTCTTGGCTGGTGAATTAAGCAATTTCATGTCCACAAAAGTCTTTGAATCATCAAATAATTTTGCCATCTGAACGGTGTGCAGTAGATCGCCATAGCAATAGATTTGACTAGAAAAAAATAAGAAAAGAACAAAAGAATATATTATTTATATTGCACCAATGTTTGTCATTTCTGGTACATTTCCAAAAGAAAGGGTTAAATATAAAATATTTCATTTTGAAATATATCTCATTAATTGTTTTATGTTTTTCACATTTTTCAATTAGTCTAAATTCTTATGTACCATCATCATAGAACCTACGTTTAACTAAATGATGTTCACTTTGTTCTCAGTAAATATAATATGTACCATTTTGGCAAACATAAAAATGTTTTTTGAATTCTGCTCCTTAGCCTTGTTTCTTGCCTTTCTTTGTTTTCGCAATGAATTGAACATTTTTTCATAATATATTTTCAATAATCTATTAAAATCTTTGATTTGCAAATAGAAGGGTTTCCTAGCGATGTCGAAATGGATAACAAAATTTTACAACGGCCAAATGGTAAATGTTGCACTGTGATATCGATTTGAAAACGCAACTCTAATTTAAGTTTAGACGGGACACCCTGTTAAAGGAAAAGCCTAGAACTTCCTGTGAAGCAGAACACTTTTTAGTTTTGTGCTTGTTGACATTTTACAGTGTGGAAACTAAAAGTTCTTTGCTAATTAATAATAAATTAAAATTTTTTTTAAGATTATCAAGTGTTTCCCAAACTCAACAAATCAAAAACTAAAAAAACGGCATAAAAATAACAAAGAGATTTAGAGATTTTGGACGACCAGTATATTTCGAAGTCTCCAAGTTTTAGGCTCCTTTAAAGCGTTGTACGATGCTTCTGATACCGCCCATGTATTGCCTCACCAACCACAGTCCCTGGATCTCAATCCAATAAAACATTGTGGGAAGAATTGGACAGACGCTTAAGAAAGCGGTCTTTATCAACGAAAGCCGACCCTAGTGGAAGAATGGTAAAAATAGCGGAAGAAACAACAAAAAAATTAGTTGATTCGATGACAGCTCGCTTATTAGCCGTCATTAAGGCTAAGGGCTTTAACACAAAATATTAATAGTTTGTTATGTATCTTATTTTTAAGTTTTTCTTGGGGTGTGCCAATAATTTTGTTTTATGAAATATGCCGTTTTTTCAGTTTTTGATTTTTTTTAATACTAAGTTTTTGGAAAAAAGTTTTTGGGAAATATATAATAAATAGTTTCATCTCCTTAATAAAATTTTTGTTTTACATTTACTTCAATTTTAGAAGACAAAACTCAGCTTTGAAGTTCAAAAAGCTTACTGTGCCAAAAATTAAGTTCGTTACTGTAAGAAGCTAAAGCAATCGGACTATCTTATGGTACAATCCTAAAAGTATTAACAAAATATTACAAACGTATCCTTTTCATGACGCACATTATGGGGCATCTGTTTGATCGAATTCCAGTTTGAAAATAATTAGGACTGAAAAATTACCTAATCTTCACCATGACGTGAAATGAGTTCAGTTTTATGAGGCTTTAAGTGTTGTAATATTTCTGCGTCACTTCATAGTTGATGAATGAAAATGCTTTGTTGCTGAACATTAAAAATTGCTTCTCTTAAAGAGTCAAAAAAAAAAGAAGCAGATGAATATGCACAATAAATTAATCGAAAAGTAATTTCTTTGACGTCATTAATTAGTGCAAATCAACTACAAATTGAATAGCTATAAAACCTCTGCCTCTACTACTTTTCACAATGGTGCTGCTTAAGTGAACACACACCTGTGTGTCTACGTAATACGTCTATATTAACAAAGTTTTGCTGCTCGAATCGCAATTTTTATCCATAGATCTATATGTTTACAATATGTACTTAGCGTCACTTTTATTATGCGAGCAGCGTTCTCAAGAAAAAAAAAACACTGATAGGAAGGTATTCAAGCGTAAAAGAAATACATATGTACATATATTGTAATCCGCTAATCGGGAACCTGGAACTTATAATGGAACAAACACTTACCAGCTATCAAATGTATATTTTTCCACATCCTTGACAATGGTATTACGATTATCTATGCTATCATCGATCAGTGACTTTGCCTGGCACACACTTGTTGCCAGAAGAAGGCTCACGACAAGCCCATATAATATTTTCATTCTCATTATAACAACACGCTTTTCTTATTTGGTTAGGAACTTAGATTTGTTTCCGTTTTCTAATTAAAATAATTTACCAAACTAAGTACAAAATAAGTCACAACACGTTAATTGATTTCAGTTTAGTTAGATTGCAATATAGTTTGTATGTTCCTGACTGAGCTTGAGAACAATCGAAAAGTTCTTAGCTGGCATATAGAAGATACATGAATATCCTCTATATGTCCCTTGCAAACTTATTCCGCGAGCACAACCAGCGGCAGTCAGCGCAAGAATACTTCTGACTGTTTTCTATCTTGTTCATTTTTTATAAACTAAGTGAAAACGGTCTCCGACAAGAAAACAAGATCGGGGAGCTTCGGCAAACTCAGACTGAGAGGTGATAAGGTGACGACGAGGACGGGTGGGGGCGTCTACGACACGGTCGTGCTTTAGGGGGCGCGTTTCGTTCTATTTATACAATCGTGTTGTTGGTGTTGTTTTTTTTTTTCTTATTTTCAAAAGTGACCCGAGCCGAATAACCGTAAATGTATACATACGTTTTTTTAATCTAACAGTTTCTAGTCTCGTGAACTTGACGAATGCATTTTAATACCCTGTACCCCTATAATACGTACGAGTATATTAAAGTAGTTGGCACTTTAGATCAAGATAGTTATTAACACTTGAGTTGGTCTAGACTAGACTATATCTGTCTCGGTTAATTAGTTATTATATAGTTGGATTAGTATCAAAAGGAAGTATATCGAACATTGTTCGATCTTGATCGAATTTGGATCGATCTTCATTATAGGAGACTCTTGTTTTATGTACTTCGCACGTACATTTACTAAGGGAAAGAAGTGGTGAAAGGAGTTATTCCTGGTAATAATGTTAAGAAGGTATCTCTCTCTCCATACATTGCAAAGTTTGTGTAAAACTAATATACCCTTTTTATCATTCTAAAAAATACCATATAAAAGTGGTAACATTAAGTTAGATAATAAATAATTTGAATTAATTGTGTTTTTTGGTGAGTTTTTAGAAAATACTAACTACTTGACTTGGTACAGGGGTTTCTCAAAGTCGACGCCCTGACTGGGCAAGGGTTTTTTTTCCATAGTTTTAGTTGCACTTGAATGTGCAAATTAATGGAATTCAAACATTTTTTATATGTAAGTTGGTTTCGAATGATACATACAACACCATGAAAAAGGGGGAGTTTATTTTAGATAAAGATATGTACATATGTACAATATTATGTACATATTTTGTTTTTTTTTTTTTGCTTGATATTGTTATATATTGGTGATGTGTATATATTAATGAATAATTTAAAAAAGAGTTATACAAATTCAATATATAGAGCCCGCATCTATTTTCCACATAGTGCTTAATTAGTTTAGTAATTAATTGATAAAACAAAGCGCAGCAGAATTCAGCAAGGTAATGACCTTCAAGAGGTGAAAATGTAGTTTGGACATTTTCAGGCCTACTTAAAATAATGCAAATTTCGAGCAATTAAATTGACAAGATGCCATAAAAGGGGAACAACAGCAGTGCTCCACTTATGATAAGATCGGTTGGCGAATTGGGTTAATTTCCCAAAGCCATAAATAGATTAAAACTAATCGTTAACTTTATTTATAGAGACACATTCCCAGAACTACCCATATAAGATACATTTATAACTAGGTATTCTGAACAAATGCAACTGGTTCAACCTGATTTACATTAACTGATTCCCCAGAATATGATATGAAAATAGGGAAAGTCCGCCTGGATACTAGTTATAATCAGTTGAATTAGTTTGTATTGCAAACATAATACAAATTTATGTATTTGTACCTCACATACAGATATAACTATATATACGTATCTATAGTTTGTGCCACGTGTCTAGTCTGTAGTCCGAATGGTTAGTTAGTTGACCGAAATTGCGTCTTCAATTTTCATATAAATGAGACTTAATTGAAATGATTTGCTGAATAAGGATTACGTCTTTTGTCTGCTGTGCGATGATGCGTCCAATAATATCATCAAGATCAAAGTTCTGCAAAGCTTAAAATACAATTCATATAATGCTATTATTATATCCCAACTACGTCTTGAGTTTGATGAAAAAAAAGTAACGTTCCATTGACCGGGAAATGGAAATTAAAAAGCCGGCGTCATACCGCCCAATGATTTATAGCATTTAGTGTAATATCTTTTACCGACTTTATGTATCTTCTATATAATACCTATGCATAGTACATAGAAATAGTTAGCAGAACAAGTAGCTAGTGGATGACTTATTGTTTGGCTCAAGGGGTTCGTTCGTGTTGATGATATAACTAACCGAAGCTAAAACATTGTCTAAAAACAAAAAAACAATCGGAACAGTTGTGCAATTCAACTTGTGGGAGAAAAACAACAACAACACAAACACACAAAAAAAAAGGAAAGTATTAAACGCGAGAACTTTATTGTCATATTGTTTTAGTTGTTGTCTAGTAGTAGCTCTAGTGACGACAACAGATCAATTTAATTGGAGTTAAGTGTTTGCGATTTCATTAGAGCAACGTATGTATGTATCTGTATCTGGTGACATTTTCACTTGATCGGAACATAAATGGCAGGAAAATACGAATAAATGAGCAACAAAAAGTCAACATTCTGTTAAAGGCATGCATCAGAATCAGAATTAGAATCGAAATCAAAGTCAGTATCTGAATGAGAATGAAAATCACAGATCTCTTATTATGGTAGAAGATTTAGGAATGCTTGAAGAATCAGTATTTAGCCAGTGCAAGATCTCTTAACAATACCAGCAAACACACAACAACTGAACTTTTATTATTATTACTATTATTGTTAAACTCGCGCGACTGTTTAAATATTTGAACGGGTGTAATGGACGGACGTTTCATTAAAATTTTTAATGTCGGGGCTCTGACTGTGATGACAAATACATAGTTCAACTAGACAAAGCCGCCAGTTGGTTGTTGCTATTATTATTATTGTTATTAATTTTACCATTTGTATGTACGTGTTAGGCATTGGCAATTGAATTTCAGTTATTGTTTCATTATGTTTTTTTTTTTTTTGGTTGAGGTTGAGGGCTTCCGATTCCGCATAATGACGAAAAATAATAACAATAACCGAAAAGTAAATAAATACAAACAAAAATTCTGTTCCGGCTGAATTTATCAAGAAATCGGGATAGTAATCAATAGCATGGATGAATATATTGGGAATATAATTGATTTATTGAAACTTTTTTTTTTAAATTTAATTTATCTATATCGATGAGTAATTCCGTTAATGAGTTGTTGAGGCAGGTTTAAAATATTAACACCCTTTGCCTACTTTTATTTTTCAGTCTGTTTAGTTCGAAGAAATTGTCCAATGGGTCCGATTAGTCATACATTGATTTTCCTTTATGGGCGTGGTAATTTAATTAAGTTCTCTCTTAATACTTTATCACTTTTCCCCATCACTTATATCTTTAATTTTCTATTTTGCTTTACATTTGATAAACTTAACAACCGATCGTTTCTATAAGGGAAATACACGTTTTCTTTTAACAGACACGTTTTAGTCACAATGTGTTTTCTTATACATATCTGTGGCAAACATCTAATCCAAATGTATATACCCTTATAATAAGGGTATACAAAATATAAAACAAAACTTGTTTCACAAACGTGTTTCAATCGTGTTGCATCGCCATGTGTATTCCAAAAACTAACTAAAGCAAAATAAGTCAACTTCAAGGACCACGTTTATCATAATCATTCAGTTATAATTGCCTAAGCTCAGCTCAACTCATTTGATATAATATTTATAATTGTTCAAGAAGAAAATAAAAAAAAAGAAACAAGAAAACTGATGGACCTACCAATATTTGAAATACACAGTTAAAAGGCAATTAGCATATCTGGTTGAAAATGTTACTGACTTCAAATTTAGTTTTTATACCCTTGCAGAGGGTATTATAAAATTGGTCAGATGTTTGTAACGCATAGAAATATACGTTTCCGACCCCATAAAGTATATATATTCTTGATCAGTCTGTCTGTTTGTTCGTCGCTTTTCGAACTTAAATTTTAAGCTACGTAGTTGAAACTTGGTATTTAGCTTTCTTAAAGGTGTAGGTAGACAAAGTATGAAAATCGGTCGGATCGGATTACTATATGATATATCCAATATCGGAATAATAGGGTTCCAATTAAAAATTTTTTATTTTTCTTTTGGAATATAAATCTAATTTGTACCAAAACACTACCCACCAAGTTTGACTCAAATCGGATAATTATTACGGCTACAAATCAATAAAACAAATCATCCATATAAGCTATTTACTCCAGCAACAAAAAATTTCGAAGAAATCTGCCGTACCAACACAAAAAACCCGAGTTCGAATCCGCGCAGCACCAAATAAGAAATATATAAAATTATTGTTTTTTTGTTGTTGCATTTAAATTTAATTTGTATCCATACAAGTTTTGCATTGAGTGGTGTACGGATAGTTTTTCTGGCGAGTGTATACAGAATGAAACAGGAAAAACATACAAACAACTTTCAGTCTGTTAGACTTTATCTGCATAATTTTGTCTTATTTGTATCAGAAATTAAAGTTTCCAATTCGTATTTCATTAAGAGATGTAAACTTTAATTTGATAATCAGTTATATTTAAAAAAAGTAAACAAACTTGATTAAGTTACTGTGAATAACAGTCTTTTACTTAAAAATGATTAATATTTTTATAATTGTATTAAATAATGGTCATAAATTATAATTACTGGGGTATTCCAATGTGAATGGCATATTTTCTTACTTTACTATATGTTTCACCTTGTGGTAATTTTCTAAATATGTATTTAAAAACAAATACTTATAAAGTTATAAATAAAGAATTGTTGTGTGAAAATTGTAAAAAGAAATGACTAACTAATCTTAAAATATTTTCCATAACTGAAAATGATCTGAAACTCTTTTCATAACAATAACAAATGCGCTAAGAAGTCATTAAGTTCGTGATTGGTGAAACATTTCTTCATTTTTTATAGATTTTTTTCAAAACGACGAGTTTCTCAATGCAAAGAAATTTTAACAATTTGTTTTCAGTCTTTTTATACATATATTTATAAAGTATAGTTATTGAGCGAATTCAACATACATATGTAAATGGAAATGAAACTTCTTATTTTTGATTCTTTGAATAATGCTCACTCTAATTTTTGATATAGATTTTTTCACTACTAGAAATAAGATAAAGAAAAACTACACAAATTTATACAATTGTATTAAATGCAGTTTTCATTAAACTAATTTAAATTTTAACAATTAAATGCTTTATATTGAAAAACATTGAGTCGACTTTTCAATTCGATCGAAGCAAAATTGACATATTATAAATTAAAAGTATTTAAGCGTCCCTTGCACAAGTTTAAATATTCAGTGGGAAAAACTATAAAACGTTTTTATACCCTGTACCCAAAGGCTAAAAGGGTCGCTAAAATGTATGTAACAGGCAGAAGGAAGCGTTTCCGACCCCATAAAGTATATATATTCTTGATCAGCACCAACAGCCGAGTCGATTGAGACATGTCCGTCTGTCCGTCCGTCTGTCCGTATGAGCCACTCGATCTCAAAGACTATAAGAGTTAGAGCTACCAAATTTAGTGTGAGTATCCGTCTAATGTCAAAGCAGATCAAGTTTGTTTCAAATTTTAGCCATGCCTACTTCCGCCCCCGTAATTTAAAAAAAACGATAACTAGGGCTGCTATCAAGATATCGTATTCTTACTTGGTACACCTACTTATATACCCAAACTGGACCAGCTGAGCATTTTGTTGAAATCGGACAATAAACATCGGAGATATGGCTATATCCGTTTTGTAATGAAATGCCAAGGCGGCATTGGCAGATAAGAAAGAGCGAGATAGCATGCGTTCGCTGTTGGTATACTTAATTTCGGCAGGGACGACTTGCTTGCTTCATTTTTTTAAACTTTAAAAATCTGGGAATGTCATTAATTTTTTCTTTTCGATTTATTTTGATTTTCCTTTTTCATATGATTACGAGTTACGTTTTAATCTTCACCGCTTAAACTTTTTATAAACATGCAAAATTGCTTAAATAGTAAAAGATTATTGTTCCCAAATTGTTCTCGGAATCATAAATATTGTCCATAATACTAGCCATAAAATATGTTTTTAATCTCTGATTTATATGGGCCAATTCTATTCTCCATAAAAGTAGCGTATGCGTATCATACACATACGAGAACAGTGGGTGCGAAAATTTTAATGGCAAAAAACGTCGCTTGGGGCATTCAGGAGTCAAAAACAATCCATTTATTAATTATTTACGGAAAACAGAAGTAATGTTTAAAGGAAATATTTATTTATATTAGTTTGATTGTGGGAAAAGTTTTCATTTTTTCTTGTAACTGTATATTTTATGCAATTTTTATACCCTGTACCCATAGGGTGAAAGGGTATATTAAAGTCGCTAAAATGTGTGTAACAGGCAGCAGGAAGCGTTTCCGACCCCATAAAGTATATATATCCGGATGAACACCTAGATCTCGGAGACTATAAGAGCTAGAGCCACCAAATTTTGTGTCAATATGCGTCTAATGCATATGCAGATCAAGTTTAATTCAAATTTTGCCACGCCTACTTCCGCCCCCGCAGTAGGGAAAAAACAAATAACTAGAGCTGTATCAAAGATATCGTATTCTTATTTGGCACATCTAAATATACAGCTGAACTGCGTCAGTTGACCAAATCGGACAATAAATTTCTATTTCGAGGGTGTTTGACTCCATTTAATATAACTTAGTACATTAAGGGAAGGCAGGGACGACTTGCTTGCTTCACTCTTTCTACTTTTTTTTAAACATTTAATGAAATCACTTTTTCGAATTCTATTAAACAAAATTTTGACTGAATCGTTTTTCAAAAGATGACATAATGCATTTTTTGTTTAGCTTTACCAGTTAATTCTGCTTTAGCTAATTATTTAAAATTGATATGAACCGGTTCTTTTTTTTTTTGGATGTTTGGCTCCTGTCAGGTAAAATAACGGTATTAGTTTATATAGATAAATACATTTAAAGAATGGAAAGAAATATTGTTAAATATTTAATTTTTGAATAGCATTTTAAATTGATTGTTAATTGTATTGACGTTTTTTGTAATCTAGGAGTCAAGTCTTTCAATGACTTTTTTTTTTTTAGAGTGTGCAAGTGCCTATTGTGCCTTTTTTTCATTTCTGTGTATTGACAGTTGTAGTGATAAGATTATTCGAGTATTTTATGAGCAATTATGTATTATCGAATTTAGAGATACGATTCAACAAACTTTGACATTGATTTACTCTTCAAGTTTAAGCATTTTGCTCTTCAGTTAGTTAATCCCTTGTTTTTTTTTCTCCATTGATATTGCGAATTGAGAACAAGGCGATAACTTACAGTTTCTGCCATCATGCCTTGCTCCCATATTTTTATTAAATTCATGGAGTTTAAAAACAATTTCATTAATTTCAACAATCCACTCGTTAGTCATATTCCCCTTACAAGTTCAGGGCAATGTGTGTACATACTGATAAGTAATCACTCCATTAGAGAACCGCTTAACTGAATACAGTTTGTGTGGTCGAAGACATTGAGATACCCTGTACTAATGACTGTGCTAACCTATGACACAACCGGAAATGTTTGACAATTGACATTTAGACATTCTTTGATAACTTCAAACTACACTTCTACAGACAATAAACTAGGTAAGGATAAGTTATTTCTTTTCTACATATGGGTACAGAGTATAGAAATTCGTTCACGCAAAAATTGCTACTGAAGTCATTAAACCCAAAATTCAACGATAATATCAAACTTGTTCAAAAGCAAAGTAGTCTGGCTGGATTTTTTAAAATCTGTGTTTAATTAGAAGTATTATATTTTTTCATTTCTTTTCTCCTTTAGACACGAGTGTTCAATTAAACGATATCCTATGATGTCATCCGTTTGAACCCGGCTAAGATCCTAGTTCGGATCTTGAAACACAGTTTTTACATATGTATATACTCTTGTTTAGATTTCAGAATCAGCAACCGCAACAAATTGTGGGTATAGAAAATCACAGTTTAATTACAGTTTGGTTTTTAGTCTCTCAGATTTGTTTTTTTTTTTTATTGCGGTTTATGTTAATTGTTAAATTAAAATTGTGCTCTCAGTATTTGGTTTTTTTTTTCATATTATTATTTATTTATTTTTGCACAGTGCACCACCACTGGGAGAATTGTTTTTGCATTTTAATTTCGCTTTTAGCTTTTTATAATATTTTCATTATTTTATTATATTCTCCCTCCCCATTATTATCTCGCCCGCTAGTTGATTACACTTCTGCCGCAGAGCTTATTTCTATATGTACATCTATTCCCCTAATCAAATCGCGTTGGATGAGTTAAAGTACCCGCCGGTGCCTATGCCCGATGCCGATGCCCGATGTTAAGCGTTTGAAGGTAGTTGTTGAACTGCCTCACCTGAAGTATTTGGGATACGAATTTAAGTTAGATTTACGTAAGAGCAAGTTGCAAAAAGTTCCCTTTTTTTGAAGCAATTAGAACCGGGCACGTTTTACCTGTCATTGCTGTCAAATCTGTTGATATCTTAAATTTTCCAAATTACGATTTTACATTTGTAGTATTATATTGCTATATGATTTATTCGAGTTTCTCTACAACTCGATAATTTTTCATTTGATTTGTGGCAACACATTTCGAATTGACATATTTGCGATTTAATATTAAAATGTTTTTATTTTCACCGTTTTTTTTTTTTTTGCAGTATAATAAATTCTTTAGCTTAGCGATAGAAAATTTAATTCTGATAAGATAGAACTAGTACTCAATAGATTTACCGTCAGCTCATTCTCTATCATATATAATTGTACTGTAGTAGTATCAGTTAAGCCTGATAACAAATCGAATTCCCACTCATTATTTGGCACAAAAGTTAATTACTTTTTTTTAGCAATTCAAATAACACTTATAAACAAATAATATATATGTAGTTTCATCATCATCAGAAGAAACAATCGTCTTGTAAATTTCCTTTACTAAGTTGCACCTGGACTAACCTTACTTTGGATGAGGAGTATGTTCTGCTTAGCCAACTCTGTTTCAATCGAATAGGTTTATTTACTAAACAATGATGAGAAACTTGCAGAAAATATTTCACTAGACGCATTCCACCGGCTTCTAACATCAGAATGTAACTAGAAATTCTTATTTCATTTGTCAGTTCGCAGAGATTAAAGTAGAGAGAGAGAGAGGAAATCTCTATTCTGCGATGATAAGGAAGAAACTGGGCGAATATAAAACGTGTGTTGGTCTGCATTCTATCATGTTAACAAGCCACGTTTTGAAAACCTGCATTTCATCTTCCTACCCAGAAATGACGCTAAAACGACAACCCGATCACAGCCAAGTCTGGAAAATCCATTTAAAGTGACCAAATGTCGTGACTATCAACAGCTGCTGGTTCCCACAAACATGTTAGCGAAGTTAACGAACAGATGTTCAAGCCAGAGGTTCAGGCGAACTTTAGCCATCCCAAAGATTGTATACCCTGCGATCAGTCCTAAGAGATCACAGAAGAAAAGAAGCAAACAGACGGTGAGTTACAATAGCAGATCTATCTGACAACAATTATATTCTTGGTTATAACTGCACTTCTCAAATATCGAAACTGATCTAATCTGTTTTGGAAGTTGGTTAATGATCTAAATTCTACTCATGTTCTATAAGGCTTGACTTAGGGCTCTAAATCTGATAATTAATAAAGATCACCAAACAATCAAAGTTTACGGTTCGATATTTCAGTTATTAACGAACAATTAGTGTCAAATATTTGTGCATGTTCTAAGTTATAGTACATTTATATTATATATTTGCTAGAAGGTATTTTAAGGTAGAGTCTATAAAGCGAAGCTCTCTTTCCCACAATAGAAGCTTTTAATTTTTGTTGGATAAAAGTTAAAAATAAGAATGGAAAAAAGCCGTTTTCTGATTGTTTTCAGTTTACAAGATGTACATATATGTATGTACATATTTATATATGTATGTATGTATGTACATCAATTTCATTCGCTCGGGCTGTGCGGAAAAGACAAGAACCATTATTTATTGATCTTTTATTTCTCTGATTTGAAAGAGAGAAAAACATCGACACATCTGATAAAGATCGATTTATAAAGGAACTTGGCACTTCCGTGTCTGTTTTCGTATTGCAATATTGTAATTGTACCACCAATGGACACAATAAATAACTATTGCATATAAATGTTAAAAAATAACATCGAGAAAACGAACAACTGTCTAATGTGGGCCTGTTAACAAAATTACTCAAGTAATCCTAAAGGTATGCAATATGTTTTTAACTTTATGGAAAAGCCGTAAAGTATGCAGGAATTGCCATTTGAAAAATCGTTATTAGTGGAAAACAATTTTCATTATTCTTAATTTTTATTTATTAATATTCCTTTTAGTGATGTGTGGGAAAAAATAAATATATTTAACCTTTTAACTATGACTTATCAAAAAAAAAACAAATGAAATTAAATACGTGGTAAATTCTTATCAGTTAACACGAAAGTGGTAACCAATCTTAGTAAGGAAACCCCGACAGATCGTCAACATTACCGAAAATATCACTGCCAAATAAAATAATGCAATTATCTATCGATCGTTTTATTATATTTCCCCTTAATCAATTAGACAGAAGAGGAGAGCGAAATGCAAAGACAAGACAAAGAAGGAAATAAGTGGAAAAGTAAACTAAACTTGAAACGCAACTAAATTTCTGCCGCCTGCTGCAGCTGCGTAGTAAAGAACACTGCAAGTTAGAAAAGGAGAGTTTAGTGAAAATGCATGAATTTAAAAAGAAGAAGAGCCAAAACCGAGGTATAAGTATTTAGAAATTTAACAGTGGACAACATTGATTCAAGTCAAGTCCATCCCAGCGACAAGTGAAGAAAGTGTAAACCGCGTATGTAAAATTAACCTAACTCGATTTCCAGATTCCAGAAAAGAAAGGAGGGAAATATAAATTCTAAGAAAATATATTTGAATTAACGCCAAAAAGAGTAAGAAGTGAATTTGTAGATTTATATATTTAAATGTATGTATGCATATTGGCTGAAAGGTGGAACCTCGTGCCAACTTGCTGTAAAGCATCTTCGTTAACTCCTAATGAACTTTTGGTCAATTAATTTCAAATCGTTACCTTGTCTTAATTGGTTCAGACGATTATAGACTCTGGACAATTCTTAGAGAAAGTTTTGGCAGATAACCTGTATTTGGTTGGTTAAGGGTGCTACTTCGTTCGAAATTAGCGTGTAACATCTTCATTAATTTATAGTAACCCTTTCGCCGAATAATTCCACTCGTTTTAATTGATTTGGTTAATACTTTCAAATGTTTAGTTCTAATTTCTTATGGTTTTGTCATTCCACCACATAAAATATTAATACGTGAAAAGATATTAGACTTACAAATATCCATAAGCCTGAAACTTACTTTATAAAATTCTTGCTAAAGCAAGTGACCCTGAGGAGATTGAGATATGTACCCCAGTAGAACTGTCTAACAATATTTAATATCAAATATTCGACCAACTCATTGAAACGATTTTACAATACATAATTCCAAGTGTTATTTCTTCTATAATAAAAGACTTTTTTAAGGACTTTAATCAGTCTTAGTTTTAGGAAGGCTAAAAATATTGAAAGACGTTAGAACAAGTTTATAGAGTTCAATGGAGGCTTTGTTGAAAGTCATAGGTTTAACTGACTTGCTCTTTTTTGTATTAAAAAGTCCTCAACAAAGCAAATGACAAAACAAATACCCTGTACCAACTAGTTATACTAAATAAAGTCGAACACCCTCGAGATCTCCTTTGATTTAATTCAAAATTTTTATCAAATGCATGCTATCTCTCTCACACCTGGCACAGCTAATCTCGCACTTGTTGGTTCAGTACAAAACGCACATTCCTATATCTGCTATACTTATTGTCCAATTTCGACTAAATTTGGTCAGATGTTGCATTTTGGCCACATTATTAGATGTGCCAAATAAGAATGTGATTCCTTCAAAACTGCTCTAGTAATTCGTTTTTTTTTTAAATTGCGGGGGCGGAAGTGGGCGTGGCAAAAATTTTAAACTATTTTATTTTGGGTAGGCACTAAACAAAAGTTCAAATACTCTCGAAATCGCAATCAATTAAAAACGAAGTTCCCTTTAACATGCAGCAGCAGCCAACGCATGCTATCTCGCTCTTTCTTATTTGCCAATGCCGTCTTGGCAAGTCAGTACATAATGCAAATGGCTATATCTCCGATGTTTATTGTCCGATTTGAACGAAAGTTGTCCATTCCCATTTGTTGGAATAAATTCATTTGATTTCTTATACAACGTAAATGATAAGCGTCAATACTGTTTTCAGATAAGAACTCTGTAGTTGCCAAGTTCAAAGTTTAAAAAATTTGTAATAATGATTTCCCTTTACCCTAATAACATTATGTATGATTGTGCAAAGAATGGTCTTTACAAATAGCAGATTTGGTTGTTCTGCCCTTTTGAAGATTTTAAGATCTATGGATTCAGATAGACAAAATAAAAATATAAGTGCAGTAAATTTAGTTAGAAGTAGCACCTAATGTACAAAGTGTCGCTGAATCGTGTTTACATTACCTAAGTACATTGCGATTCTTTCCAAAATCAAAGGTTCAGCATTATATACCGCTAAACGAGAAAGGGTTCCGATTTCGCTATTTATAATGCAATAGGGTTTCGATAACTACGATCTTATAACATGGTTTTTGAGCAAACAGTCTTATCATATTGAAAAGCCGTAAATCCGAAACATTTCTTTTTTATGTAAAAAATATCAAAGAAGATAACTTCGGCTTTGCCGAAGTTTGTATACCCTTGCAGCTTCATTGTTTTATTATTTAATTTAAAAACAAAAAGTAGAGAGGTGTCATGGGACACCCAGATGAAACGAAGTTTCTTTCGATTAAGGGGTGAGGCTGCTTTTTTCATGCAATTTTGAAAAAATATTTTTTAATTAATACTTAAACAATTTTTTTTTTATACCCTGTACCCATAGGGTAAAAGGGTATATTAAAGTCGCTAAAATGTATGTAACAGGCAGAAGGAAGCATTTGCGACCCCATAAAGTATATATATTCTTGATCAGCATCACCAGCCGAGTTGATTGAGACATGTCTGTCTGTCCGTCCGTCTGTCCGTCTGTCCGTCCGTCCGTATGAACACCTAGATCTCGGAGACTATAAGAGCTAGAGCCACCAAATTTGGTGTGAACATGCGTCTAATGCATACACAGGTCAAGTTTGTTTCAAATTTTTGCCACGCCCACTTCCGCCCCCGCAAATCGCGAAAACGTATTACTAGAGCTGTATTAAAGATATCGTATTCTTACTTGGCACACCTAATTATATGCCCAAACTGGACCAGCTCACCAAGTTTTGTCGAAATCGGACAATAAATATCGGAGATATACCTATATGAGTTTTGCACTGAAATGCCAAGGCAACATTGGCTGGCAAGAGTGAGCGAGACAGCATGCGTTTGCTGTTGCTGCATGTTAAAGAGAATTTTGCATGAAATTGATGACGATTTCGAGGATATTTTATTTAATTTAATATAACTAGTTGGTACAGGGTATACTCAATGTCGGCAGGGACGACTTGCTTGCTTCATTTTTGTTTTTGAAAACAATATACATACATATGCATGTATGTATGTACATATTTCGAAATACTCCGCCCAACAGGAAACCATTTAGAAAAAAGTAGTTCAAATGCTACCAAAATGCCACGTTGATCCGAATTGCAAAAATCAAACCTTTTTGAATTGTAAGACTTCAGCCCTTACAATGAACTATAAAAAATACAAAAGGAATTTTTTTGGAAGAAAAATAAATTTTTTACAGACTTGAAAAAAGTCACTTTTTTTTAGAGACTATTTAGCTAAAAAAACAACAAAGCGATCGCAATTATTTTAGTTCAGATAGGTTTTTATATAATAAAGATATTTTGAAAATTTGAGCAAAATCGATTAAGGAGTTTTTGACATATCTTGGCAGCAGTTTTAAGGAACCGAGAAACCCGCTACCAGGCTCTATATGCACCTACTCAGGTTTACGGCTATTACTTCTACAAGCATCCGGACAGAGAAAAAAGGCGTGATCGCGAATCCGAGCAGAGGTCATATATATGTATATGTACATATGTGCGAGTTTGTGGGCAGCGAGACGCACAAGTAAATGCGGGTTGCAATTTTAACTGACGGACACACATTTTTTCTTCTTACCCCTGCCTCGCACATTTATGACCCTTTCTCAATCTCAGAATCTTTGCTTGTGCGTCTCGTATTTACTTTCCCCTTCAGCATTTGCTTGTGCGTCCCTCTGCCCACAAACTCGAGTTCGCGATCGCTGCTTGTGCATCCCTCTCTGTCTACATACTCGTACACTGTTCAATGCGAAAGAAAAAGACAAAACAGTTGGTAACGGTAAAAGTGTCGTTACACTTTTTAGTCTTATTTTTTTCGGTTTAGCCCCTACCGCTCGATAAGAAACTTCGTTTCAAAAATTTTAAAGTAATTGGTATATATTGGTATATATATAATAAAATCAAAAAACAAAAAAGAAGAAATACTCAACTAAAAATTTTCCCGTATTCACCGAGAATCGAACCCACCAAACACCGAACTATCGTGCGACCGATCTTAACGTATGTACTACGTCATCATCCTCACTTAACTCACTTAATCTATGTAGTTCGATATATATAGCAAACGCATGTGCCTCAACACAACGCAAATGTTTCTGTCTCTCTCACACACGAATTTTTGCTTATGTATGTATGTGTGAGCGTGATTTCTTTGATTTTGTTTTTGTTTCTTTGCTGCCAAAGAAAATTACTTATTTTACTCGAGGTACTCCACGTTTTAGTTAATAACTCCGGTGATAATCATCCAATCTGACTAATTTTTAAACTTTACCTGCACAATCGATTGAGGAACTTAACTTTTCATGTTTCAATCATGTAGCTTAAAATTTAAGCTCGAAAAGTCTGGCTAAACAGACAGACGGACGGACGGACAGACGGACATGTCTCAATCGACTCGGCTGTCGATGCTGATCAAGAATATATATATTTTATGGGATCGGAAATGTATATTTCTATGCGTTACAAACATCTGACCAATTTTATAATACCCTCTGCAAGGGTATAAAAACCCGTCAAAGTTCAGTTTTGACAAAATGATAGTTACAGAAGTTACAGAACCAACAGAAATCGTAAATGTAATCGATCTATTTAAGGTTTTATATTGAGGGGTGTACTGCAGTCTTTCAAGCTTTAACTTTGGATACCTGAATATACCCTTTAACGTTTTATATAGAGGGTTTAAATTGCAAAGCACGGAGAAAATACCAAGGTCGATTTGATTACACGTGCTTAACTGCATAACAATTTATACTTTTTAGTTGTAGCCAGAATTAACTGCAATTTATCACGAAAAAAAAATTAAATTTGTAAATGGTAAAGCACAGAGAAAATACAGACTTAATGCACAATTTTTTTTACAATTTCTATACCTTAATAAAAAAAAAAAAAATAAAAAAAGGAAACAAAAATAATTTTTATTTACGTATCCATTAAACTGAGTTGAGTTGATAAATTTGAACCAAATATTTTAACTCTTATCCGCTTATCGACCTACTAATACTAAACTTTTGACCTCATCTCAAATAAATAAACAAATGAAGCAAGCAAGTCATCCCTGCCGACATTGAGTTTGATTAAGATACCCTGTACCAACTAGTTATATTAAATAAAGTCGAACACCCCTGAGATTGCCATCAATTCAGTACAAATTCCCTTTAACACACAGCCTTAGAGAACTAATGTTATCTCTCTCACACTTGCCACAGGCAATCTTGCACTTGCTGTTTCAGTATACAAGGCACATTCGTATATCTCCGATATTTATTGTCCAATTTCGACTAAATTTGGTCAGCTGGTGCAGTGTTAGGTGTGCCATACGATAAACGGATACGATATCTTTTATACAGCTCTAGTAATTCTTTTTTTCAAATTTCGGGGCGGAAGTGGGCGTGGCTAAAATTTGGAACAAACTTTATCTGCCGTTTCTACATAAGAAGCTTTAGCTCTTATAGACTCCAAGATCTAGGTGTTCATACGGACGGACGGACAGATGGGCATGCCTCAATCGACTCGGCTGTTAATGCTGATCAAGAATATATATACTTTATGGGGTCGGAAACGCTTCCTTCTGCCTGTTACATACGTTTTGGCGACTTTAATACACCCTTTTACCCTTTGGGTACAAGGTTTTAAAATGAAGATATGTTTCACCAGTCACGATCTCAATGACTTCTTAGCGCATTCGTTATTGTTGTTAAAAGAGTTTCAGATTATTTTCAGTTATGGAAAATATTGAAGATTAGTTAGTCATTTCTTTTAACAATTTTCATATAGCAGTTATTTATTTATAACTTAATATGTATTTGTATTCAAATTTGTTTTCAAATACTTATTTAGAAAATTACCACAAGGTGAAACATAAACAAATCAGTAAAGTAAGAAAATGTGCCATTCACATTGGAATACCCCAGTACTTATAATTTATGACCAATATTTAATAAAATTATAAAAATATTAATCATTTTTAAGTAAAAGACTGTTATTCATAGTAACTTAATCAAGTTTATTTACTGTTTTAAATATAACTTATAGCTGATTGTCAAATTAAAGTTTACATCTCTTGATGAAATACGAATTGGAAACTTTAATTTCTGATACGAATAAGACAAAATTATGCAGATAAACTCTAACAGACTGAAAGTTGTTTGTCTGTTTTTCCCGTTTCATTCTGTATATGTCATTTTGGGAGACTTTGATAGGAGATACAAACTTCGTTACGAACAAAGTTCGAGGAGCCTCTTAGTTTGTACAATACAATTGAACAATTTAAATTTTATAGATATTATTATGAGAACCTTAAACTCTCACAGCTACTGAATATGATTGAATGATCTATAAAATTTGTTTTTCTTTGCTAAAAAACATAAATATAATTCACCAACTCACTTGCATAGGATTGGCAGATGGTTACAGGGTTTGAAAACTATTTCGTCAAATTAACTATATAAAGATATAAATGATTTTGGTTAAGATATTAAGAAAGTAATTAAAAGGACTTAGATTGCATAGCAACTAAGGAAAAACCAAAGAATATGGCTAAGTAGAGTCGGATACTGATACCGATTAGAAGTTTTTAATTGGGTAACGTCAAGTTTTTAAATGTATAATCAGCTCTGTCTTTTAGATTTATTAAAAATAACTAAAATTGGCAAAAATTATCATCATGAAAATTGAAGAGTAACCAGTTCCTTGTAGCTTTTACATTATACACATTATTTAGCAAAAATCACCTTGCCTTAGTGGTCCCTTTTGCAATGAAGGAAAATGTATATTTTTCGATTCCTTCATTTTCATTCCTGTCTCATGGTTTTGCATCACCTATGAAAGCAAACACACTGAGACTCTAACTTGACAGCAACAGAAGTTTGAGTCTGCTGATGTGTTTTACGTGCATTAGTTAATTAAAAAACTCTTAGCTAAGCTTTTTGTTTTTTTTTGTTTGTTTTTTTGTCATTTTGCCAATATTATGCAGTTTTAACTTATATTATATCAACTTATATTATTTACGTTTTTATGTGCCAAGGTTAGAATATTAAAGTTGGTTTTGTGATTATATTTATTCTGTTTTGATATTGTAGATTTGTTCGTATTAGATCAGATCACTATAGCAATTAGAGACATACTATACCCACTATCCTTTTGGTATTGCATAGGACTAAATAAATAGCAGCATAGCTTTTACCGGAAAAGAAGTATATTGCTGAGGTACAGGCAAATGAATACAACTATGTAAATTCGGCACACATATATAATGTTAATATATAAATTCTTAACTAATTAATTTATCCGTTTTGCAAGGGCAAATAGAATGAATTAAAGTTCATCCTATGGCACTCCACCGGCCGGCCGTGAAAAAAAAAACTCGACACACAAAAACTAACAAAGAGCAAAACAAACGAAACGCTTAAAATAAAACGAAAAAAAAAAACTAAATTTAGTACACATCGCTTGTATAAGCACACACACACGTGTTTATATACTGTCTAGTGTTCTATTATTTTTTGAATCACTTATAGATCTCTTGATGTGGGGGTTCTGGGGAAAGTGAAAGGAAAGCAAATCATATGGTTCGGTTTGCATCAGGTGAACTGCAACAGATGTCTCGCCAACAAGAATTGCAATCGAAAATTATGCAACTTGCACAAATGGCAAGACAGAAAGAAGCAGAAAGAACAAATGTTTAGAAATTAGAAAAAATTGAAAAATACGACTTACCCATTGCCATTCATTTTGGAATTCGCTGGGGTGGCCATGGTTCGCAAAAGTCTTTGGAACAAACGACAGTTACCTCGAAGTTTTAAAAAAATTGTGTCTTTTTCTTTAAATTGTTTTGTTTTAAAAGTATTTTCAAGTCAATGTTTCCTCTTGTTTATCACTGAACATGTGTTGTTTGTTTTATCATCGCACACACACTCACAATTTTTGTCGTTGTTGTTCACCGTTTAGCCACCATTCACCGTTTGCTGAAGTGTCGATTGCGTTGTCTGGTTTTACCTGCTGTTTTTGCGAGAAACGCCACGAGACTGAAAATGGGATCGTGCGAGTTTTAGTTTTTATTTATTAAATAGTTTGAGTTATATGTGCATATCTAAAATGAGCAGCGAGCAGAAAACGCCGCCTTCTGATAAAACGCCAGAAGAGAGTAAAATTGAGAGACCAAAGGTTTGCCAAAAGCATTAAACCGAAACTACTATACTCTTGTGAATTGTTTTGCATGTGTCATAATTATCGCTCTGATACAATTGTTTAACTGAGATTAAATAACCATATTTGGGATTAACTATGACCTTGTATAACGACATAGTAACCCGATCTACCGTAAAGTATAGTTATTGCGTTGTATACAATTGTGTGCTTTCAATAAACCTTTCTGCCAATTGTTTACCAAAACGTTAATATCCTTTTCTTAAAGAGTATTACGCGAGTGATTTGCGTCACGTTTCACGAGCAACAACACGCAATAGCTTTTTCGCTCTCTCTCTCTCCCTCTCTCTTTGTCAGATACTCCCTTTTCTCTTTTGATTATGAACTTTGGTTGATGTAATTTGCAGCAACTCTTGAAATGTAACGCTTTGACGCTAGCAGACAAAACAAAACAATATGTTTAACAACTCAAGAAATGTACATACATATGTATGTATGTAGATATGAAAAATAGAAAATTCATTTTGTCACATTCATTTTTCAAGGTGCCCTCTTGCCAATAATTTTGTTTACCCTTCTTCCCTTTATCTCACAGAGACAAACCGGTTCCAAAATAAAGTATACACATACATACATATATACATATCTACACATTTAGATATTAAAATGTACATAGGCATGAGTGAAAATATTGGCAAGTTTCATCAGTACGAACACGTTTTCAACTCAATATACAGTGGCTCACAGCTTATTTCGTGCAGCGGTACAGTGAAACTTTAAGGGTGTGTACCTGCTAAACTATTAAAGATATCCAAAAAATTTAAATGCAGTTATTTTCAGCAGTCATTCAATATTAAGTAAGGCTTTTTAGATTTTTACTTTTGTAGAAAACAATAGATAAAAATAACAGAAAACCAAAATTAGTCGCTTTTTCCATGTCACAGCTTATTTCGTGCAGTACACTTTAAATGATTTTGTCAAAAAACTTTGGTATTTTTATTGCGGTATCCTGTTTTATATTTTAAAACATATTCCAACTAATATTATTTTTATACAATGGGTCCGATCATATCACAATATTATTGTTTTTTTGGGAGTCACAAAAATATGTCCATGTACCACAATCAAATTGCGGAAATTAGTCCTTTTCCATTTCAAAAATGGGAAATTACAGCGTAAAATTGCTGAAACCGTTCAACTAGGACCCAGTACTGCCAAAAAAAATTATCCAGCGCTTTGTTCACTAAAGTTAAGTGGCAGATAAGGGTCAAAGTGCACCCAACAAAATTTTCATTTTGTCCGAGGAGGGACTTATTATTCAAAAAATAAAGGCCAACTCAAAGTTGTCCGCACCAAAATTGGTATCGGTAGGTTGGGAAATAATGGGGAAACAATGTTTCGTAGAAACAAATCGGTCTGTACTACGAGATCACGACTTTAACGGCCATGAAACTCGTAAGAAGCTGTTGATAAATGCGTAAAACTAGCAGTGTGAGCTAAAATTTGCCAAGGACCACGTTGGTCGCCCGATTTTGTTCAGGAATGATGACATATATGCTTATAAGTCCAAATATGACATCTTTGGGTCCAATGGAATACAATATACTTGACGGGAACCAAGTACAGAGCTCCAGTATAAACACCTAAGTCCTACCATGATGCATGGCGGTGCCAGCGCCATGGTTTGGGCCTGCATGGTGGATCCCGCTGTTGGAAACCTGGTTTTTAAGGACGGAACGGTATTTGGTATACATATACCTATCACTTTTAGAGGACAGTTACCTCCAAAGTGCAGAGAAACTTGCTTTAGAAAGCTGATTTCGGCTTTACCAGGACAATGACCCAAAATATTAATAGAGCATTGTCCAGTCCTGTTTAAACTGGAACTGTCCGCATGTCATCATTCCACTAGCCCAGTCACCTGACCTTAACGTGATACAAAAATTGTGGTCATTATGGGACATAGCCTTTCGGAAAAGGTCAATATCTTATAAAAATGAGCTTAAAACGGCCCTATTTAAAGAATGGCCGAAAATCTATAGCGAAGTCACCCGAAAGTTGGCAACCTCAATGGAATCTCACTTAATAAGGGTGTTAAAACTAAAAGGAGTTCTCACTAGATACAAATTTTTAGTTTTTCGTGACAGTTTTTAGGATTAAGTGTACTGCACGAAATAAGCTGTGACATGGAAAAAGCGACTAATTTTGGTTTTCTGTTATTTTTATCTATTATTTTCTACAAAAGTAAAAATCTAAAAAGCCTTACTTAATATTGAATGACTGCTGAAAATAACTGCATTTAAATTTTTTGGATATCTTTAATAGTTTAGCAGGTACACAACCTTAAAGTTTCACTGTACCGCTGCACGAAATAAGCTGTGAGCCACTGTACATACATATGTGGATATCAATGACCTTCGTCTGTGACCTTTAGAAATTTAGGTTTATTAACAATTTCTTTTGCTTCTCAGTAAACAGGTTCAAATTGGGAAGAAAAATGTGCCTAATTAAATTTTATCATACTGTAAAGTATTGTAAAAACATATGTTTGTCGCAAAATCTTAATGACGTCGCTTTTCTCTGATCATCACCCACAAAAAGCAACCAAATGTAAAGATCATATCGGGGCACATGTTTAGGTATGGAAAGTACATACATACATACATACATGTGTATGCATGTGTACATAAATATGTATGTGAATTCATACAACCATTTGATATTTTTCAAAGTTTTATCTGTGTGAGAGCTTGGAAGGGGCTCGTCAAGCTCACAGATACTATGAAAACATATACATATGCACATAGGAGCATGTGAATCATAGGCTTTTTAATTTCGTATTTTTCACCAAAGCACCGTAATTTTTGTTGTTGTTTCAATATTGAGGTATTGCAAGGTTATGCATACTAAACGAATATTTAATACATTTAGCAAAGAGAATAAATAAATAAGCATTCTCTTTTGCAGAAATAACATTGCAGAGTTATCATCTTTTGTATCTTTGTTCAATTTTATTTCAATTGAAGTAAACTTAATCCTTTACAACTTCAAGAAAATTGCTGGCCCCACTTATGTAGATGTGAATTGTGACAGGCCGAGTTGATATAAATACATTTGTACAAAAGAAAGTGAGTAAAAAAGCTAAATTGAGTTCAATTGGATGTGGTCATCGTCGCCATCCATCCTCATCCACACAGATTTGCAGTGCCTTACTTTTGTTGTTTTTTGTTGACGGAAACTTTAATTGAATCGTGTAAATTTATTGTTTTGATTTAAAACAAAAAAAATAAACATAGCGTCAATTGAATTAAGCTCCGAAATAGAATAATTTGAATTGAAAAAACCTGTTGAAAACCAGTAGCTACCTCTGCTAGAACGTCAATTAGTTTGTTTTCCAGCATTCCAGTGCTAGTAGTTAAACTAAATGGGAATGGTTATGTGACCTTACAGCTGGAATGTGACCTTGTTTATTACCAGCTGCAGTTAAGAACAACTATGATTGCACTTTGGGGGGCTCGTCATTTGCCCATTATGTCTATAAAGAAGATAAATACTTTTTACAGACAGCAACAAAATAATTTTGTGTTATCTATCTGATGTAATAATACTTTAATCTCAGAACTACTACACGCTGCAGTTATCAAAAATGATTTAGAAACTTCTGTTAATGTGTGGACATGTGTGTGTTAGTATGTATGTACCTTGTGTGTGTTTTTTAGTGTCTTCAACTAATCTTATAGATCGATTTCATTAAGAAGCACATTTATAAACTAACATTACATTTCGGCTTTTAATTGACCATTTTTATTTCTTATTTCATTTATATAAGTTCTGCGCATGCGACATTTTTGGGTTTTAAATTTCGATAACCGATTATGTTGCTCATTTGATTCTTCCCTTTTGTAAGGCGCTGCAATTCAAGTTTATAAGCTCTCTTGCATATTTATAAAGTCACTATAAAAATTTCAACATTTCGAAAACTATTGACTGTAGCGCAATACAATATATGTACAGTGAAACCTCGATATAACGAATCTGAAGGGAACCAGAAAATTGTTCGTTATATCTATTGTTTCGCTATATGTACTTATTTGTAAAACCTTGGTAAAATGAAATTTAAAGAAATCTGAAAGAAAAATCGTTATAAATTACCTGTTTTTACCTGTTTACATTAAAATAATGATAGATCTGTAGTATGGTGGATATTCAAAATAATTTTACATTTTTTCAATTTGCTTTTATTAAAATACTACAGCTTCCTGCGCCTCAAAAAAATGTGGAGCTTTTCAACCATTTGTTGAGGTCCTTTGGCAGTGATAACGTTCTCTTTGCTTTCTTCTCACTTTGTTGTATAGAAACAATTAAAGTAAGACATTGTTATGCTGAAGTTTGGGATAACGGAACTATAACGGCTTGCCACAAATTTGATTTTGCCTTATTTTATTTTCGTTGTATAGAGGTGTTCGAAAAATTGCTTCGCTATATAGAGTCTTTCAGACTCAGAAATTCTTCGTTATAACGAAGTTCGTTATATCGAGGTTCCACTGTATTATGAAGGTTTAGATTTTTACCATTTTTCGGACTTTTAAACGATCGGAAATATTCTGATACGAAAATATGAGACAAATACCAAGCTAATGCCACATCTTAAGACTGCCTGATTGAATTTCGGATTAAATATTTTGAACACAATGTGGAATGAGTAAAGCCCAAAAAAAAGGATATACAAATAAAATTAGTATGGATCAGATGGTTTTCAAAGCTATTGGCATGATGTAATAAAGAAGACACTCCAATTTTCCAAGATAAATTTTGATATTAGGAGTAATATGGGTCTGAAGCATTAAGTGATAAGGAATATCTATCAATGCAACTGGGAGCATTTTGAAGAAACGTCTATTTAAACTCTGGAATGCTATTTGATACCAGTTTTGGATGAAAATGGCTATGCACGACTTTTGTTTTTTTCAGGATAACGCAACAGTTCACATAATCCGTGAAACTAAATGTTGGCTTCAGAGTGTCCTCCATGCTCCCCGGATCTGAACTCAATGAAAAATCTACGGGGCACACTAAGCCAAAGAGTTATCATGAAAAACCAAAAGTTTTTAAGACTAAGAGAACAACAGGATGCACTTTTCGTAGAGTGGACGAAGATCCAACATAGTCAACCTTTGTGAACCTTGTTAAAAGGATACAACGACACATTGAAAAGGTGTTATTTCTTAGTTTAAATTAGTTTTTCTTAGTATATTTACGCTAATGTTAAAATAACAATCAAAAAGTGTTATTGGCTTTATAAATATGCAACACGGCGATTTAAGAAAATGGTCCTTTTTAAAATACCGTTAGTTTGGGGTAAGCGAATTGTAGTCCTGATTTTTTTGCTCTAATTTCTCTTCATAATCGTAATTTACTGTATTGCGCCACAGTCAATAGTTTTCGAAATATTGCAGTTTTTAAAGTGACTTTATAAATATGCAACGGAGCTTATGTATAGGATACTATAGGATACTAAAGGATACTAAAAGAAATTAAAAAATCTCTTCGTCGGCAAGTCTTTTTTTTGTGTATGATACCTTTAAAAGTAATATAGTCAACCTAAAATTTTGCAGAATTATCTGTGCTTTAAAAACTACCAAGTTTAATGCCAAAAGGTAAACGAAAATGTAAAATTTCCTCAAATTATTTTAATATTTTTTGTTCATTTGCTTTCGTTGTACATATGTATGTATGTGGTAAAACCCGGTATTGTAATTTTAAACATAGCCAAGTTTCAAACCCACCAACAATTTGATACCATATAGGAAAAACGCTGAATAAGATTAATTTCCATTCCCATTTCCTTCCCAGTATTCTTTAATATGGTTTTTCCTTAAGCTTAGTTTAGTGTTTCTCAGTTTATTCAAATTCAGAATATCTTTTTTTTTAATTCAGTTTATTACCACTATTTTTCATACAATCTTTTGATCAGCTTTGGGCTTTTAAAAGCTTGAAAAGCTTTCAAATTGAGGAAAAAGATCTTAGATCTTGCTGTGGTGAAGTTATGGAGCTTTTACTACTTTGAGTACAATTAAAAATACAGTGAAACCTCGATATAACGAACTTCGTTATAACGAAAAACTCAATATAACGAAAAATTTCTGCGTCTTAAAGCCTCTATATAAAGAAGCAATTTTTCGAAAACCTTTTTTACAACGAAAATAAAATAAGGCAAAATCAAATTTGTAGCAAGCAGTTAAAGTTCCATTATCCCAAACTGATGATGACATTGTTGATAGTGTTTTGAACAGAAATGCAGTCGACATTGTTGAGGAGGACGAAAAGGTCGAGAACGTTATTACTGCCAAAGAAGCTAAACAACTGGTTGAAAAGATCCAAACTTTTCTTGAGGCACAGGAAGCTATACCAAAAAGTTTTTTTTTTTCATTTAAGCGCTGAATATACTAAAAAGTGCATTCGATAGCTTAGTATCTGTTGAACGTGGTATTGACGGCTGCATTCGAAACTTACGCAAACAAACAAGAACTACCAATTATTTAAATAAATGTTAATTGAAAAAATTTATAACTTTTTATTTTTTATTCCACCCCAGTTCAATGCAGCTTTTTTTTAGAATTTTGATGTAAGCAGGTAAAAGCAGTATTTATAACGAATTTTCTTTCAAATTTCCTTAAATTTTCGTTTTACCAAGGTTTTACAAAAAAGTACCTATAACGAATCAATAGATATAACAAACAATTTTCTGGTTCCCTTCAGATTCGTTATATCGAGGTTTCACTGTATTATAACTTTCAATATTCTGATTTCGGAAAGGAAGAGTTCTTACCAATAGTTTCTATCATGAGGAAGAAAAAACGATTCTAGATATTCTTTGGTTTTATGTTTATCCCCTGCGCACATAAGGTAAAAATTATTATGTATTTCCGACCCTATACAGTATAATATATGTATTTATTGACAAAATATATAAAAAAATATACATATTGGATATTTTAAATGTGAAATCGACATTAACAGGCAATTCGATGCAGACATGTTCGTAGCTAGTATCTACCTGGTTACATTAATTTGGCACACTCAATTACATATCTAAATAGTTTACTGAGCGAGTTAAATGTGTTCTCTCTCTCTCTCTCTCTCTCTGTTTTGTCCTTTGAATACAAATAAAGATTTTTAAGTCTATGTACATATGTATGTACATACATTCGCTATGGGAGTCATAAGGAGTTCATATGGGTGCCTTAAAATGAAATAAAGCAAGCAAGTCGTACCTGCCGATACTGTACCATTTAGTTATATTAAATTAAGTTGAACACCCTCGAACGCGTTTAAATTTAAAAATATGAATTAGAACTTAACATTGTCGTTGAATTGATTTAAGACCATGAAAAATAACAATCTAGAAAACGATAAAAAACGATAAACTTCATTTGTGGGTTAACCGTAGAAATATTTCTATAACATACATAAGTTCATATGTATGTATATGTACATCATTTGTGAACAACAGGAGTTGCGGGTCTTTAAGGTCTTCTTTCAGTGAACTTAAAATATAAACTTATTGTTAATTAGTAATTACTAAATATTTATTTTTGTTTATAGTATTATGTCTTTGGTGGAGATATAGTTTTAGATATAGGCTAGAAGGAAGTGAAATGGAAACAAAAACTTTTATGTGAAGTATTTCTTGATGAAGCCTAAATTGAGATTTCGCGCTTTTAGATGTTTGTGAGACTCGGTAAATAAATATGTAGACAGACTTAAGCTATGTTTCATTCCAACTATTTTGTAGAAAGACGGATACAGAGCGAGGGTCCGGGGAAGTCATCCTACCCGAAGTATTAAAAAATTACACGTCAATATACAGGAATGAAGCAAGCAAGTCGTCCCTGCCGACATTGAGTATACCCTGCACCAACTATGTAGTTATATTAAATCAATATCGGCATCAACTTAATTCAAAATTCCTTTTAACTTGCAGCAGCAGCTACCGCATGCTATCTCGCTCACTCTTGCCAGCCAATGTCGCCTTGGCCATTCAGTTCAAAACGCACACTTGTATATCTTCGATATTCGTTGTGCGATTTCGACTAAATTTGGTCAGATGATGCATTTTGGCCACATTGTCGGGTGTGCCAAATAACAATATTTTTTCTAAATTGCGGGGGCGGAAGTGGGCGTGGCAAAAATTTTAAACTATCTTAATTTGCGTAGGAACTAGACAAATGTTTAAACACTCTTGAAGTTGCCTTCAATTCAAAACGATATTCCCCTTAACATGCAGCAGCAGCGAACGCATGCTATCTCGCTCTTTCTTATCTGCCAATGTCACCTTGGCAATTCAGTACAAAATGCAAATGGCTATATCTCCGATGTTTACTATCCGATTTGAACGAAATTTGGTCAGTTAGTGCAGTTTGAGTATATAATTAGGCCTAATAAATAAGAATATGATATACAATAATACAGCTCTCGTAAATTCATATCAATAATTGTTTTTTTTACTTGCGGGGTGGAAGTGGGCGTGGCTAAAATAAACTTGATCTGCCTGGGCATAAGACGGATGTTCACACCAAATTTTGTAGCTCTAGTTCTTATAGTCTCCGAGATCTAGGTGTTCATACGGACGGACTTGTCTCAATCGACTCGGCTAGTAATGCTGATCAAGAATGTACATATGTATATGCTTCATGGGGTCGGAAACGCTTCCTTCTGCCTGTTACATACATTTTAGCGACTTTAATATACCCTTTTACCCTATGGGTACAGGGTATAAAAATAAGTTATAAAGTAGTTATAGACTGCTCATCTATCATCTTTATATTGACCGTAAACTAAAATTTGTACTCCGCAAATAATTTTATAAAACTGAGATTTCTAATGTATGTATGTACTTATGTATGTGTGTAGTACATGCCGTGTATGCATATAGACGAATGAAAATTAATGAATTAGATTAGAAACTTTTGACATTTTTAGATTTTTGTCACTCTATTTATGGTAAATACTTAAATTTATTAAATGTGCCTAATCTCTAAGAGGTGCACTTCGAACACTCTAGTAGAAAATTCAAAGAGAGGTGAATATTAAGAACGAAGCAAGCAAGTCGTCCCTGCCGACATTCAGTATACCCTGTACAATTAAGTTATGTAAAATGGAATAAAACACCCTCGAAATAGCCATTCATTACATACAAGATTCCCTTTAACATGCAGCAACCGCGAGCGCATGCTATCTCGCTCTTTCTTATCTGCCGCCTTGGCATTTCAGTGCAAAACTCATATAGGCATATCTCCGTTGTTTATTGTCCGATTTCGACCAAACTTGGTCAGCTGTTGCAGTTTGGGTATAAAATTATTATAAAAAGGTGTGCCAAATTAGAACACGATATCTTTCGTTTTTTCCAAACTTCGTGGGCGGAAGTGGGCGTGGCTAAAATTTGAAACAAACTTGACCTGCGTAGACACTAGACGGATATTCACACCAAATTTGATTGCTCTAGCTTTTATAGTCTCCGAGATCTAGATGTTCATACGGACGGACGGGCAGACGGAGATGTCTCCATCGACTCGGCTGGTGATGCTGATCAAGAATATATATACTTTATGGGGTCGGAAACGCTTCCTTCTGCCTGTTACATACATTTTAGCGACTTTAATATACCATTTTACCCTACGGGTACAGGGTATAAGAATTCGCCAATCAAATTAAGGCACCGACTTTCAACATACCCTTTTTTAAAGATGTAACAAATCGAATATTATGGCAATTTTGAACAGCCATAAAGATACCATAAAGAATATAATACAGACGATAAAATTTTGGACTCTTAAAACTATGTACATACTCCATTAAAACACAGTAGAATTGGAAACTTGTTCCTTTGGACCCGAAGTCTCGTCTAGATTTTAACATTAACATTAATCATTGTTTTGGTACACCTGGTAACCTTCTGGTTCTTACCACTATTAATAACTTGAACTGAACTGCCATTGGTCAATCTACTGTGATTGTTGTAGATAATCATACAATTTTTGTTTAAATATTTATTTTCCTTTTATTGGAATATCAGTTGACAAGTTTATTAGAAAATTAAGCATTCCTTAGTGGGTCTAAACTAACTGAAATCTGGAATGATAAACATATTTATATGGCATATAAATCATAAATTGTTTACTTTGAAACGAAAAAGCGAAATCAAGTACCTTTCTGATTAATTAACGAGGATTTTCAACGACTTCGTGAAAATTTGAATGAAAAAAGAAGAATGTAATTAGATTTGTCATAAACATTTCAGATTTAAACAAAAGGAAAGAGTTGGCCATATCAGCCATTATCTGATAATGGCTGATAAGGACAAGAGTTGGCAGCGGGTTGAAAAGGTATAAAAACACTGCAAACCTTTAGAATATTTAGCACATTTTTAAAATGGCAAAACTGTTAGCCTTATTGTTGGCCCTCTGTTTGGGCCAAGTGATCGTTGCTGAGCGTAAGTGAGGCGTATGTCATATCAGATGGATTTGATATATGTATTTACATTGTGTTTAATTGCAGGTATTGTGAACTGCTACTGGGGCACTTGGGCCAACTATCGCAGCGGCAATGGAAAATTCGATGTGTCCCACATCAATCCCTGGCTATGCACCCATTTGAGTTACTCGTTCTTTGGGATTAATAATAATGGCGAAATTCAATCTCTGGATACTTGGTTGGACTACGATCTGGGCTTCATCAGTCAGGCTGTCGGCTTGAAGCAACAGAATCCCAATCTGAAGGTTTTGGCTGTGGTCGGTGGCTGGAACGAGGGTTCCACCAAGTATTCTTCAATGGCTGGTGACTGGAACAAGCGTCAAAACTTCATCAATTCCGCCTTGAACTTGTTGCGCAACAATGGCTTTGATGGTTTGGACCTGGATTGGGAGTACCCTAATCAACGTGGTGGCAACTGGGATGATCGCTCCAATTTTGTGACTCTCTTGCGTGAGATTAAGGAGGCGTAAGCGATCAAGTATATGTAAGCTAAGACTGTGACTATATTTTCCTAAACTTCTTGAATAGTTTTGCTCCTTACGGTTATGAGCTGGGTATTGCTGTTGGTGCAGGACAAGCCTTGGCCAGCGCCTCCTACGAGATCTCCAACATTGCTCAGCATGTGAATTTCATCAATGTGATGACATACGATTTCGCAATGGCCTCCGATGGCAAAACCGGCTTCAATGCTCCCCAATGGGCTGTCGAGGATGCCATTAACTATTGGCTCAGCCAGGGTGCTCCTGCCAATAAGCTGGTACTAGGTGTCGGCACCTACGGCCGCTCCTTCCAACTGACTGATGCTTCCCAAAACTGGCCAGGAGCACCATGCCGCGGTACTGGCAGTGCTGGTGCTTATACAGGCGATGGAGGCTACTTGGGCTATAATGAGATCTGCCTCAATAACTGGCACACCGTCTTTGACTACGACAACGCTGCTCCCTATGCCTATTCTGGTGACCAATGGGTCAGCTTCGATAATGTTCTGAGTGTACAATGGAAAATGGATTTCGCCTTGTCTAAGAATTTGGCTGGTGCCATGATCTGGTCTCTAGAAACTGATGACTATCGTGGCCAATGCGGTGAATCATACCCCCTACTGAATGCCATTAATATGAAGCTTCGTTGGACATAGATGGACATATTATTTGCAATTTATAAAGAATAAAAATGACGTCAAAATCATAACAGATCAACTTTGTATAACAACTATGTATAAATTTTTAATCGGTTTGTGAAAGATCTGTGGTCTTCATGTCACTGTTTTTCCAATTCCACAAATACCAGAAAGGTTAAAGCTTTCCATTATCATCATATTCCTCGTATCATCAGATTGAAATCTCTATTAAAGCTTACAGATGAACAAATTTAATTGGCCTTGTTTTCTGATTTTCAGCAAACAATTCTCCTTAGTATTAAATCTCTCATTCTCAAGTGACATCATATGGCTTTTGCGCATATGACGAAATCAACCGGTTCGACAGCTTATATCATGCATTATATCATTTTTCAGGGTTTGAAGAACCTGTCAACAAGGGCAATAACTGTTTCGTTTTACACGTCATTAGTTGGTTGATTCTATTTAAATGCCCTTGCAAAAAGAGTATATTAGTTTTGATCAGAAGTTTGCAACGCATGGATCGACTATATAAAGTGTACATACATATGTATATACTCTTGATCACCACCATGGGCTGAGTTTAGCTCTGTCCGTCCATCTGTTTGGATCAACGTTATTTCTTTCTGGGCTTCTCTTTGCTGCAGGCGTTGTAGATCATCCCGATCGGATGGCCATATCGTATAGCTCCCATTAAATCGATTAGTCGAGAATATAGCTTAAGAACAATACCTTGATCATTTTAAAGCGATCTTCACCAATTATGGTATTTGTTAGTTTAATATGAATACAAGTATCTCTTTTGAGTATTAACTGAATCGGTCGACAATATGCGATAGCTGTCATAGGATCAATTAATTTTATATTTTAGTATGATTAATTTTTTTTCAAAGCTTGTCTTTTTGTATGCTTCCTAAGGATTCTGCTAAATTATACATAATTGTGAATTGTGGCATTTTGCAAGGGTATACGATCTTCGTCTTTCTACTTGTGGGACGCATTTTGAAATAAACTCCTAGGAGTGAAGTGGTAATCGGTGATATACGAAAACGGATTGTTAGCAAGAAGGTTTTCTATATTTATTTACTATGTAATTAATTTCAAATTTCGAATTCGAGATTCTTCAACAATAACGAGATTAATTCAAATGCGACAAAATAAATATGCAAATAAATACATTGCAATTGTTTAAACGTAATTTCTGCGACAAAAGTTGGAGTGTAAAGCGCTCAGTAATTAAGATCGAATTTCAGTGCAGGGTGTCAAGTGTCTAGTTTGAAACGTAGATCTCGAATTCCTTGTAGGCCAACTCCTCGCCGCCATAGGGAATATAGCAGCAGCCATGGGATGGCTGGACCTTGCCCACAGTTATGGTGCCATCGTGGGTGGCACGGCCAATGAATAGTGGTTCGCCCTCAGCTGTTTCTCCCGCAGGAACGGCATTTGGTGGAATGTTGCCAGCCTCGACGGGAACCCATTGGCCGCCGGCAGCGCACAGCACCTCGTATTCGGAGTGACCATGTTCGCCACCTCCCCAGGCCACATAGACGACACCATGGGATGGATGCAGTTTTCCGGGAATAAGATCTCCCTCATGACGGGCTCTGGCAATGTACAGCTGTTCGCTGCTGTCGAAACCGCCCTGCAAGGCATTTGGTGGTACCTCACCATTGGCAGCAGCCACCCAGCAACCGGGACCGCTTCCTGTCGGGGCAGAGAATCCCATAACCGGAGCTGAAGGAGCAGCTTCTGCAGGAATTATTCACGGATTAGAAAAATTATAAAAATATTGCAGCATTGGTTCAAGTTACCATCTAGCAACCAGCTACCGCTGGCTCCCCAACCAGTGCAGATGCCAACAAAGTTCACGGGGAACAGGCTACCAGCATCGTAGGAGAGGAAAGCGGCTGCTTCTCCTTCACGTCCAACAGTGATAACATTGTCATACCATCTAACCCAGAAGCCTCGGAATTCTCCAGCATCCAAAATTCCAGGTGTAGGTACTTCAACAACATCGGGCTTTTGGCGATCTTTGCGAATTATCGATTTGGTGTTCTCCCAGCCACCCAGGAATATCTCATAGATGGGACCGCTTTCCTGAGGCGCTGGAGTCAGGGCCAAGTGCGCATCTTTGGGGGAACGCACCTTGAATACAAAAACTCCACCGCTAGCTGGGAAGAATTGGTATTCCAATTTGTCGGGTGTTGTGATTTCTGTAAGGTCGAGAGAAAATGTCAATTAGCATATGAATCTATGTTATGTTTATGGCTAACGATAAGTTGGGCAGGGACTGTACTTGGTCAGAAGGCTAACGCCCATAACCACAAATAGTTTCAGAAAGCAGCAACCACACATCAAAAGAATTGATTTGACTTTATTTTACTAAGTTTTATACAGAATTTCTCACGAACTTGTGATACATATAGTTATGTATCGTATGTACATATGTATGTATATAAAAAAAAGTATTTATAAAAAATGTTTGGCGTCTGTTGTTGTTTTTTGTTTTTGTTTTTTCTTGGTTTCTTTTTAGCTGCGGCGTTCGCATGATGTCATTCTGATCTGTGATCACATTTTTGTTTTCGAAATATTCTAGCTGATTCCACTCAAAAGCCAAGCTCTGACTAGAGAGTTCGAGCTTAGAGAGAATGGGCCTTGTCGTATAAAAAATTTTCCGCACAACTGTGGTCTCTCTATCATGACATCATTTTGATGCATCTGTAGGACGGGCCCGCAAAAACAATTTTCCTTTTTTACTATTGATTATTAGCAAAGTTCAAGGCAAGATATATTTTCGCTTTTTATTTGAGTGAGTCAGGCCGGTCTGGTTTACTTAGATACAAATTGGTATGACTATATTTTTAGATACTTTGGTGGGATGAACGCATAAGAAATCAATTAAAGAGGTCATAAATAAAACCAAATTTTATTTGTTCACTAATAGGGCAGATCTGATAATTGAATCTAAGTGAAAAATAACTGCTTACGTCTTTCGCACGATTGTTGTAAATGTGAATTGCCATTTGTTAATTATGACTGTCTATTGTTGTCGAAAGTTTCTTACAAATGACTCAAAAGTACATACAATACTGACACAATTTATTTGCAGACAACAAATTTCGTTTTATTTTCACCAACTGTTCACTCTATTGGATTCCTCCACCCACAAGTGCTCATGCAGAGCAATAAAGAAGAAGTCCACACACTCACCAATTGTCATGGTTAATTTATTTTTTCCTCCTTACTTAATGTTGTTCACCTGCTGAGATTCGACTTTAAACTGGCGTATTGAAATTTTATCGCCGGCAAAATAAAGCAGCCGAAAATCCAAAAGAAAAAGCATGAGTAACTTTTTGTGTTTCTTTTACTGTTTGTTTGAGCTTTTCTCTCACTTGAAAAGCTTTTGACTTGAGCTTTACTCTCAATTGAAAACATTTGTTGTAGATCGGCCTCGTCTACTTGTTAGAATGTGGGTGTGTCGGCACGGGGCGGAGAGCATTTGAATATATAGACGGCCAAGTGGCGGGCTATCGTCTGTTGTGTCGAAGTTAGAATACCCTTACTCATTCGGTAAAGATATGAATGTTTTTCATTATTGAAGGAAGCCAAATGATAAGATCACATAAATCTATTGTAGTATGTATATTATTTAACGAACAAAGCCTTATTCTACTATTAATTTTTTGTTTAGTTGGTTGGAGTTGTTCTTTAATCAGCATGGTTAATGGTGCTGACCACGACTTAAATTGTAAATTAAACCTTCAAATATCACTACCCCTTCTTTGCTATATATGTACATAATAATATATACATATATATATATATATATATATATATATATCTTTTCTGTATAAAATAGTCGTCCGATTAAAACGGATTCAAGTCACAGAGATGAGTGCATCAAAAGAAAGCCCATCGGTCACTACTTGATACGGATGAACATACATACATATTCTGTTTCCCGTCGTCCTACAAGAAAATTTGACCTTCTGCAATTAAGAAGTTTTTTAAACTATACTCTACTCCTTTCGCGTTATACATACATATATATATGTATATGTAGTGTCTATAACGATTTTTCTCATTCAATTTTATCACATCTCTTTTCTCTCTACTCCTGGACTTTTATTAAACTTCCTCCGACTCTTACCTTTCTATATCTATCTTTGTCTTTTGCCCCTTTCCCCTCCGTTATTATTTGATAATTTATATTTAGTCCATTTGCATATTGTTATACATAAATAAGAAGTTGTTTTTAAACCTTTCCTTTTACACATAGTCAATTATTAAGTATTAAATTAAGTAATGTTAATACAAATGTACATATATACTTTATATTTTTAGTTAAAGTTGGTTCCGTTAACAATATTTATATTGCAATATAACAACATTTTTTGTTCGTTTTGAGATAATGTACTTTAAAAATGAACCATTAGTTACTGAATGTAGAAATAGATGTACATATCCCTCGATGTTCTTGATGGAAACGTTCCTGGCCAAAAAGATTGTAAATCTCAATTCGAAGTCCTATATGTTAAAACTGTGCAAACTCCATTGCTAAACACACACCGTGTAAAAACAACGACACTCAACTAAGCGTAAAATAAAAATTTAACTCTTTTAGATTAAGTCGTTTGCTTTACACAAAAAAAAGATAAAGTAAAAAAGTAAAATTTATGGATTCATTTTCTAAAATCCGTCATTTGTGTCTGAGATCTCGTCCTCTTGATTATTTCCTTGTAGATTTTCTCATAACGGAACAGATATTTTCTATAGTCTTGTTTTAATAAAACAGCTTGTTCAATATTTTCATTAGTTTGACCAATAATTCGAATTTATAACAAAATTTCACTGTAAACAGATATAGTAATAGTAGATAAAGCAATAGAAGATAAGTCCAAAACGCATAAAAGTGACATCGTATAAAACGAGTACCGTGTAAATTGAGGGAAGGATATGTGTAATCGCAATTAAAAAGTTTTCATTTGTTACAATGAATTGAATTGAAGTTGAATAAAAGTAAAAATGGTAAAATCTTTTTTTTTAGTTCAAAAAATTATATTAATAAAATTAGATATAATACATCAAAATTATAACTATATTGAAACAAACTTTTCTAGGCTTCAGACGGATGATCACACCAAATTTGGTAGCTCAAGCTCTTATAGTTTCCGAGATCTAGGTGTTCATTCGACATATCTCAATCGACTCAGCTGTTGATGCTGATCATGAATATATATACACTTTATGGGATCGGAAATACTTCCATCTGCTGCTTACATAAATTTTAGCGACTTTCATATACCCTTTTACCCTATGGGTAAAGGGTATAAAAATAATTTACTGAATGTTGAAATATACATTCATATCCCTCGGCGTATCTTGAAGACTAAAGGAGCATCCATATTTGGGAGGAACATCCGTCTAGTGTTTCATAATAAATTGAAAATGATTTCGAACTTTATTTAATGTCTCTAGATGACATAATACATATATAGTCAATGTCGACAAGGAAGTTTGTTTGCTTAGTTTTTTCTAACGCTAAAATTGATTAAGATACATATCAATTTTTTTGTTAATAAATTATTAAATTTAAATGGTTAGTAGATCGTGATCATGAAAATAAGTTGGCCATAAGTCTAATAGATGGATGCAGTTGTCCGGAAATAGAATCTCGCTGCAAGGCATTTGGTGGTACCTCACCATTGCCAGCAGCCACCCAACAACCCAGACCGCATACCGCAGCTACCGCTGGCTCCCTGGCTCCTCTTGTTGGCGCAGATGCCAACAAAGTTTACGGGAAACAGACTTCCAGCATCGTAGGAGAGGAAAGCAGCAGCTTCTCCTTCACGTCCAACAGAGATAACATTGTCATACCATCTAACCCAGAAGCCTCGGAATTCACCAGCATCCAAAATTCCAGGTGTAGGTACTTCAACAACATCGGGCTTTTGACGATCTTTGTCAATCATCGATTTGGTGTTCTCCCAACCACCCAGGAAGATCTCATAATAGATGGGACCGCCTTCCTGAGGCGCTGGACTCAGGGCCTTTGGGGGAACGCACCTTGAATACGAAAACACCATCGCTATCTTGGAAGAACTGGTTTTCCATTTTACTGGGCGTTGTGATTTCAATTGTCATGATTAATTTATTTTTTTCTCTTTTCGAATTGTTGATTACCTGGTGAGATTTGATTTCAAATTGGCGTATTGAAGCTTCAATCTTTGGAAAGGAACTAAAAAAATATCTCATGAAAGAAAAGAAGCATAGCAAAAATATGATTCAGTTTATTACATATATATTTTTACCAAACTCTGTTCGTGTGTGTCCCAAGACCAAGATCGCTCCATCGGTCGAATCGAATTAATTACACAGATCCATTACTCAGATGTAACTTTAATTTTTTCCAAATTTGCCCTCGCTGGGGAATTTTGTTTGGTTATTGAAAGCGCAAAGTCTAAGAGCTAGAAATTTTGTTGAAAGAATCATTGTTTCTTTATTTGTTTTTATTTTAATTATTTCAGTAAAGTATTTCTAGTGCACCACTTGGAGATATGGCCTATATAATAAATTTAAAGTATTTTCTATAAATCGCAAGCCCAATGTCTTAAGATGTCAAAAGCTTCTAATCTTGTTCATTAATTTTCTGAATACTTAAAATGCCCAAATACGAACAGGAATATGAATATGAAAGTAATAAACTTAAAGTGTTGCACTTGAATAAAGTTGTGGTTAAACATTTATTATAAACAAATAGGTAGGAATATGCAGCTCAGACTTTAAAATACCCTTAATTTAACACAAAGGAGGAGTTTCCTATAAAACTTTAGCCTGACTGTACACGTCCAAACATCCTAATATCACCTAGGGGTCGTTATGATCCATCAATGCATGAGTTGTTCATACAGACGGACGGGTTGATCACAGTTGCTTAGATTTATGCATTTATAACCCAGGTGAATCTGTTTCTCCCCTTACCCTTAAACCCTTTATACTTACAGGGTATACAAGTGATCCTATCAAATACACCGGCGATAGAGATAGAAATGGACGTGGACTTCATCACTGAATGCAATATATTCATAGTTCTTTATTGCGATAACAACACCCTATTAACTTGATTTCATTGTATTTCTTGATTAGAGTCAGGAATAGATAAAGAATCGGGAAATATGATTCCAATCGGATGGCCAGACCTATAAATACGCCGTTAAATCGCTCAGGCAGCATAAGTGTAGAAGGAACCACAATTGAATCAACGTAAAAATGAAATCTTTCGGATTTCTGGCCTTGGCTTGCCTCTGCCTTGCTCAGATGGCAGCCAGTGAAAGTAAGTCAAATTACATAGTTGGAACTCTGCATCACTGACCCATTTTTTCTTCACTTCCATTGCAGAGCTCATTAACTGCTATTGGGGCACATGGGCCAACTATCGTCCCGGCGATGGCAAGTTCGAGCCCTCCAATATCCAAATCTGTGCACGCACATTAGTTACACATTTTTTGGAATCAGCGATGCCGGTGAGTTTAAATCTCTGGATACCTGGCTGGACATGGATGATGGCTTGGGATTCATCAGCAAGACAATTGCTCTAAAGCAGCAGAACCCGAAACTGAAGATTTTGGCTGTTGTGGGTGGCTGGAATGAGGGCTCCACTAAGTACTCTGCCATGGCTGCCGATCCGGCCAAGCGCGCTACCTTCATTTCGTCTTCTCTGGCCTTTATCCAGCAACATGGCTTCGATGGTTTGGACTTGGACTGGGAGTATCCAGGACAACGCGGAGGCAGCGAGGCTGATCGCGAGAATTTCGTAACCCTATTGAGAGAGATCAAAGAAACCTACGACAAATATGGTTTGGAACTTGGCATTGCTGTCGGTGCATCGGAAGCTTCAGCTGTCATATCCTATGACATTCCGGCCATTTCCCAGCATCTGACTTTCATTAATGTGATGACCTATGACTTCCACATGGCTCTCGATGGCTACTTGGGTCTAAATGCCCCACTCCCGGAAGTGGAACAATCTATTGACTATTGGCTTGCAGCTGGTGCTCCCCCAGAGAAACTCATTTTGGGTATCGGTTTCTACGGTCACAGCTATCAGATGTCCGACAGCTCGCAACACTATCCCGGAGCAGCATGCATTGGACCTGGAACAGCTGGAGTTTACACCCGTGAAAATGGCTTCCTTGGTTATCATGAAATCTGCCAAAATGGCTGGGAGACAGTCTTTGATCAGGAAACCAGTTCTCCATATGCTTTCCAAGGAGACCAATGGATTGGCTATGACAATGTGGCCAGTATTGAGTTAAAGATGAAGCTAGTAGAGTCCCGAAATTTGGGTGGAGCCATGATGTGGTCCATCGAGACTGACGACTTCCGTGGACTCTGCGGTGAGTCGTATCCTCTTCTTAAGACCATGAACAGAGCAATGGGCAAGGAGGTTAATGATAATGGAAGCGGAAATAATGGAAATGGAAACGACAATGGCAATGGAAACGACAATGGCAATGGAAACGACAATGGCAATGGAAACGACAATGGCAATGGAAACGACAATGGAAATGGAAACGACAACGGCAACGGAAATGGCGGATCAAGCGATGATTGCTCCAGAGATGGACACTTTTTGCACAGCAGCGACTGCAGTAAATACTACCAATGTGTCGGTGGTGTTCGATATGATTTCTCCTGTGGCTCCGACCTCCACTTCGATGTCAGTAGCAATACTTGTAATTGGCCAAGTGAAGCCAACTGTCCCTACTAAAGAAAAACAAAATAAAAGTTAATCGATAAAATTTAGACCAAATTAAGTATTGTTTTCATTGAAGGAGGAGAAACTGATTGGAGATGCAATCAGGGAAGTTTCCACTTGAGATCTAGATCCCAGACCCCCCGAAAACAACATAAGCCACTTAATATATATATTAATGATAACAGAAAGTAAAATTAACGAGCACACTTATTTAGATTAGATTCAGATTCAAATTCTCGAGTACCCAGTGATAACCTATTTTTAAGAACAACAACTGTAATACCCATTCCGGTATTAGTCATCCAAAACTGATATTAAGAATCTTGGAAATGTAATGTTTACTCAATTGGCTTATGGTCACGCAATGAAACGTTGACTCAATAATAATTGTCTACGTCTATAAAGATACGTGGTAAAGTAGAAATAGCAAGTATAGCAAATGTTATTCACCCTGTTTTCATTGCATATCTGTGGAAACATCTTTCAATGGAAACCCTCCACTTTTGTTTGGTTCTAGTATCTTGGAAACCCACTGCTCTTAAGTGGTAAACAAATGATGTGAAATTTCCGATTATTCTGGATTACTAACAGGTCATTCGACGACTACCAACATTGCGTACACCGGCATTCAGCTCGCTGACTTGCACATCTTCGTTGAACTTTACTACAGCAGCTGTAGGTCGGTATTATTTTGGAGCTGCATTGAATACAGAAACCTTCTGACTTGATAATAGCTTCTGAATCTCTAATCAGTTCGATAAATAAAAGGACTTGCCCTTGTAATAATCTCTAATAGCAAAAGTATCTCATTGTCTGTTTTCTGCACTCAGCTTAAATCTATTTTTGCCCTTCTATTCAATGTCAAAAGAATAAAATTCTTTCCTCTCCTCATGGTACATCTAGAAATGAAAAGTCCTGAAATCTTTGAAAGCTGATTTTGAATAACTTGGTTAATAATAAAAAGGTAAAACGTATTCAGTATGTACTAAAATTAGTGTTTTTCTATTAAGTTTCATATGCTGATGCTATCAGGTACTTCAGGTGACAAAATTTACAGCAGACGCATCTTCCGTTTGATCAAAAGCGAGGTCTTCTTGCACTTCCACTCAATATTGACTTTGATGATAAAGAACGAAGTGAGTTGTGTTTATAGATGACTTTTAAATTGAGGAGCTAATTAAGCTTATTAAGTCACTTGGCGAAGAATCTGTTGTTGCGAAGGGTAAGAAGGTAATGAAAAACAGCCTGTAATGTTACCCAAATCCCTAAAACTTTGCTATAGTTCCCATTGATCCGAGCAAGGTGCTAAACTTTGCGCACCTCGACTCAAATAGGACTGGCACAGTAAGATTTATACTGGCGAAAATTGGTTCCAAGTTGGATAGAGATTTCGATTTTATCAGAGACTATATACTACTTTATAATATTAAATTTGTATATAACTCGGCCAGTAATCCAATAGGATATTATACCCTGTACACATAGAGTAAAAGTGTATGTAATAGGCAAAAGGGAGTATTTCCGACATATCAGTCTGTCCGTCTCGAAGATCTTGTTTCTTTTTAAGCTTTGTGAAATGGTGCCTGCCTGTTTCTATACATTACATACATATCTATGTGTTAGCTTTTATAGGGCATCAGTTTGGGCCAACTAGTTACTAACAATACATTTCCGGAGAGTTGCTTTTCCAGATCGAGTTAGCCTTGCATTTTCAATTGCTTAGCCACAGATCTATTGACATTTACCAAGTCCTACACACTGAAAACTCAAACTCAAAAACTTGTCTAGTTAAAAATTTACAAAACAAAACGAAAACATATGTGAGGGTATCTATTCGAGTCGGGACTTCTGATTTCCTTGTCGCAACGGGTGATACTGAAACCGTTTGTCATAAAAATTTCAAGTTTATTAAGGCCATGAACTTTGTTCAAGTTCTCTTCACGTTAATTGCTTCGCTTGTCGTGGGTCATGCTGCCAATTCGGACTGTAAGTATACATGATAAGGGGGGAGGAGTATATCAATGCATCATCCTGAAATCTTTGCCAGACAAAATCTTTTGTTATTGGGATGTCGGTTCCTTTCATTACAAGAACATTTCACGTTTCTATACCTGGGATCTTGATCCTAAGCTCTGCACTCATCTTGTCTATGGATCGGCATTTGGTGTAAATGGGGAGACCGGTGAACTGGAGCTCACTGATAAATACGTTTTAGTTGAAAAGGGTAAGAAGGAGAAGGTATAGGAAGAGGAGTTACCTTGCCATTTACTCAAATCTTTTTAGAATTTTTGAACTTGGTCAGCAAATTTAAGAAATGGGGAGACGTACAAGAGGTGCTCTTCTCTGTTGGTGGCTCCAAAGAAGGATCTAAAAAGTTCTCCGCAATGGTCGGAGATGTGCATAAGCGGGATCGCTTCTTTTCTTCAATCATTGAATTCATGTACCAGTGGCACTTTGATGGTATTCAAATCGATTGGGAGTTCCCCACACAGGAAGGAGGAAAACCGGAAGATCGACTGAACTTTGTCTTGTTCCTAGAAGAACTCAAGATAATGTAAGTTAAATATTTTAAGCCATTCAACAAAGATATTGATTCATAATTTTTCTGTTCCTAGTCTGCACCAGCATGAATTTAAGTTGGTGACCGCCGTCTCCGGTCGCATGGATCATCAGACTCTGTCTTCTTATAACATACCCAATATAGTCAAACATTCGGACTTTATTAGCCTGATGATGCACGAGGATCGGGATGCTTACAGATCACAACTTGGCTATAACGCCCCACTACCGGATGTGGAGCATGCCGTCTCACATTGGATTAAACATGGTGGAGAACCTTCAAAGCTGCTGGTGGTGGTACCCTTCTTTGTGCGCTCCTATACAATGCAAAGGAACATCACTCAAGTAGGTGCTGACTGCAAGGGTCCTGGGGAACAAACACCTTATACTCGCCAGCCAGGATTTATGAGTTATTCTGAATGGTGCCTCCGAGCTGGGAAATGGAAAAAGTTGTTCGATCCCTCTGCTAAAGTTCCCTACGCTTTCCGGAACAATCAATGGGTCAGCTATGAAGACGCTCGCAGTATTAATGCCAAAATGGAGGTGATTCGGTCTCATCAATTGGCTGGAGCCATGGCCTGGTCTGTCGATGTGGACGATCACCATGGTAATTGTGGCCAGCGGTTCCCTTTGCTTCGTTTAATTGTTTCGGCCATCGGTGATCCCAATGTTCTGACCACGGAGGAACCTACTACGGAGGGCATTGGTATGTGCCCCAAAGATGGCTTCTTCCGGAATCTCTGGGATTGTCGGCAATTCTATGAATGCCGCGATAATCAACGCGTTAATTACGAATGCATCGCTGGATACTATTTTGATCAAGAGTCCGGCCACTGCAAGTTGGCCGACCAGGTGAAATGTGATGACAACTTTGTTATCTGGCGACCAGGACAAAAACCCTTCAACATGCAAAACATGCCACTAAATCTCAAGATTGTTGTGAATTAGGGATGTTAAGAAACTTAGTTATTTTCCCTGAATGTTTAGATTATATAATAGGTGTGTGTGCCAGTTAAAGCCATCGCTAAATACCACCAATGAACTATGGACGAAATTCGACAGCGGGCAACTGGAGGAACTCTCAAAGTTATAATAAGTCATTGCAATTTAGAGGTGTAAATTAAATTATTTACTAAAGTTCCATAGAAAGAAACGTTTCATATTGATGTAAAGTTGTAAACTGCAATGGAGTTTCGTTCTTTTAATGTATTGGGTGTATTTGGCTAACAATTGACTGACTCGGCATAGTTACAACTGCCAGTGAGAGTGTCAAAGTAAAGCCCTTCGGGACAGTCGAAACTGAAACTGAAGCCGACATTGCAATAGTAGAAACGAGAGCAGTTATGGGGATCGCGTATATAATCCATGCCAGGATGGTCACGACAGAGGGAGCTTTCCGTTTTATTTATGGAATCGGTCGCTTCTTCCTTGTGCAGACCCGTTGGAGTGTCCTGGTCAAAGAGTACCTGATTGATTTGTCGTAGTAAAGGATAAGTTCCGTCACCACATTTGCCCCGGAAGTCGTCTGATTCTATAGACCAGATCATCACTCCGCCTAATTGATGAGTTTTGGCATATTGAGCTTTAAGTGAGAGACTTCGCTTGTTGTCATAGCCAACCCATTGACGTTCTTTATAGGCATAGGGTACCTTTTGCTCTAAATCCCACTGTTGGTTCCAGTCCTTCAGATGCTCACAGAGTTCATTATAGCCAAGGACGCCTGGTTCTCTTGAATAGGGACCTGCAATGCCGCGTCCGAGATGTGGAGAGCCAATTTCATGCTGCTCCGCTGAGACTAAGGTAAAAGTCCGGCCGTAGAATGGCACGCCGAGAACAAGTTTTTCTGGTGGTGCACCAGATTTCAGCCAATACTTAATTACTGCATCCACATTTAGTTGTTTATCCCGCTCCGAGGAGTCATTCGCTTTTGGATAGAGCGGTGCATTAATCCCAAGAACCGGATCCCAAGGGCCATGCAAGTCATATGCCATAATGTTAATTAGGTCCAAGTAGGGCACCACTTTGGGTATGTCATAAGAGATTTCGGCTGAAAATTGCGCAGATCCCACCGCAGCTGTCAGAATATAACCAAATGGTTCAAGTCTAAGGATGAAATGAAATTTAGAGAATTGCACTTTCAAGGAATCAAATTACTTTACTTACCCCTCCTTTAGTTCCCTTAGTAGTGTCACATAGTTTTGGCGGTCATTTTGATTTTCTAAACTATGCCTTTGCCCCGGATACTCCCAGTCCAAGTCCAACCCATCGAAACCATGACGCTGGCAAAACTTTACAACGTCTTCAATAAATCGGGAACGCTTCTCCCCATCGTTGGCCACAAGGGAGAACTTTTTCGAACCCTCGTTCCAACCGCCCACCGCCATTAAAGTCTTCAATGTTGGGTTCCTCATTTTAAGAGAATTAAATTTTTGTATATTTCCCCGACCACTGTTGTCCTCCAAATCCAAATAAGGATCAATAATCCGCAAAGATCCATTTTCTTCAATGCCAAAGAAGGCATAGACCAGATGGGTGCAAAGAAAAGGATCAATGTCTTCCACATCGAATTTACCAGAATCCGGACGATAAACAGACCAAGTGCCCTGATAGCAAACAACATGCTCTAAAAGACAAATTAAAAGAGCCTTTAGAAATTAGAGTATTTAATGGCTTACTTGTAGCTTGGCCCTGGATGTTCGCCACCAGGACGAGTGTGGCCATTAGTCCTAATATGCTTCCACTATACATTCTTTTTCGATATTAATAAGACTGTGTACAACTTGGTCACTATTTAAGCAATTCAGAGATGGAAAATTAATGTGCTATTATCAGGAAAATATTGTATTGTATTTGCCACAAAAGTGTTTACAAGACAAATATCAATCAACATCCACACTCTGTATATAGATGGACATGATTACACACTTAACTTGGGTTGAAGGTCAACACTTTTCATTCTATTCTCTTTGCTCTTTTGATAAGACTTAAAGCTAATAAAGAACTGGGACCTCTTTAGAACTTCTTTAGCTTCGATAATTGATTGTTTCGTCTCAGCGCAAGTTTCCGCAGTCGTCTCCAGTATTGCTTGGTATTGGGATCCAATTCTTCAAGGGGTATTATACGCTCTGTATTTAACGTCCAAAGCCATTCGGGATACTCGGAGTCGGCTTTCAGCTGCCAATATTAATGATTAAAACAGGTGCTTCAAATAGAAATAAATGTGTTCAAATACCTTGACATCCTGGCCAGTTTTTAGGTAGTTACTGCCGCACACATAGTTCACCAATTTGGTGGCGTCCGTTTCGACCGGTATGATTTTCTTCTCCATAATGGGTCCCAATTTGCCAAGCTTTTTCTTTTTCGTAGCTATAAAAAGAAACACATGTTTATGTTTTGATTTTTACCAGTGCTCCTGGTGCTTATGATTCTCACCTGCTGCCGCCGGCTTTGCCGCAAAGGAACGTGACAGCGCTGGCAATGTAGTCACCATAAGTCGCTGCCTCGCAAAACTTAATACCGTAGCCAAGTTGCTCATAATTGTATTATGTTTAATTAATTTTTAGTTTAATCTCTGAAATATATCAGAATTGTGTAAATTAAACTTACTGTTTACGGTTACGAAATATCTTACAGTGTTGGCAAATTTTGTTTGTCACACTACGGCTAGAACAAAAAAATAAACATACATATGTACGTACAACTGCAAGTCAGAGTTTATTAACAATATTATTCAGCAATTTGTAATAATAAATATATCAGACAGTATAATAAACATTAGTTCCAAATTAATTTATATGTATATAATTTAAAAATGTTGCTTATAAAAAAGCCAATCTGCCAGCACTGATACTCAGCTGATTGCAATCATATATTACAATACAATTACAGCTGTTTAAAGGAATATTATTGTTTACTCATACTTAGGTCGCTTGAAACCACGTAGTCTAATGGTAAGACTTCAATTTAATTAAATAAAATAATAATTATGTATATGTAAAGTCAACCCGCAGCAGAACAGATTGTTATTGGAGTATCTGGTCACATTAATGCTCTAACCGCTGAAAACAAAATTACACAAGTGGACATATGAAACTACGAGGATAAAATGCCGATAAGATTCCCGTCCAATAAGACATTGGGCAATATATGTGTCTATGGAGCAATGTTATCAATATCAGCTGTTATGTATATGCGTTGGAAACTAGAGGATCGCGTAAGAAGTCAACCGTACTACAAATTGGCCATTCAGACGCTCAGACAGCACAAAGGAGCTGTGACCTTGCTGGGAGAACCGATCAAAGAATCGGGTTTCGATATGTCCGATGTAAACAATAGTTGCAACGCGGAACAGGCACAGTTTGAGGTATCCGTGAAAGGCAGCAGAGATAAAGGTAGTGGCTTAAGGAAGGCATTTTATAAAAATAATTTTTAAATCTTAGTTTACAAACTTTTCCCAGGCACTGTATATTTTTGGGCCTCTAACAACAAGGATCAAGGTTGGCTAATCGATCGCCTGGAGTTGGAAACTAAACAAAATCCCAATAAACGATTTCTGCTAAAGAAATCGGCGGATGAATCTGGCAGTCCTCTGCCTAATAGTCCAGATCAGCAGAAACAAATTATTGAGTCAATGGCCAGCGAGTCGGCAGCTGAATCCTTCACAAATATACGTTGATTACTAACAAGACAGAAATCTAGTCAAAAAATATTATGTAGTTAGTGACATTTTTTAAAAATTAAATTCCTATCAGTTGCCGTCAAATCTCCAACAGTAAAAAATACAATGAAAAATTTTGTATCTTGTATTTTTGTAGTATATAAAGTTTAAACAAGAAAATTCAGAAAACGAGCGGATAATGCAAGCCCACATTTAAATTTTCCCAGAAAGTCCTTACTGTGTCTTATGTTACAGATAGAATAAGCTCCCACACAAAAAATGTTTCCAACTGAAATAATATTGTTGTTTGCCGACATTTTGGCACCAAACTTGCTATGAATTTTCTTTTAAAAATATTCCGTCAAGTATGACATTTATCATTAAGGCAATGAAATTGGGTGCTATGTTCAAGTGTCCTTGAAGGATGCTACTTTTGTAGCATCAGACGTTCGACGGGTAAGTTATAATAAGCATTTGCAAGAGTAGAACAAAGTTTCTGAAAGTCCTTATTTCCGTTTACATATCTGTGAGTCAACTTTTCTATAGCCTGAAGCTACCACAACCACGAAGCAAGTTTATATATTAACGAATTCTTGATTTAAGTTTATTTTCATTAAATTTGACTAATTTGCAAGCAGTTCTTAAATATTTATTGTTTGTTACAAATTTACTTAAAAAATTGAAAAATTATGTTTATTGTTATTGATGGAAAAGCTAAGGAATTTCTTTATTTACTGACCATGTGTTAGATCTTAAAAAAATTAAATTGGTGCACATTTCAAATTGGTTTTTTTTTTTTTTGCTTTCCGAACGATAAAGGCGACAATTGGTGGCTGACTGGCAACGATTATCATTAATCCAAGTCTCAAATTAACTGAATAGTCTGTGTATATATGTATATATATATATATATATATGTGTGTCTATGTCTATGAAAGTTTTAATGTACGTGAGTTTTTATGCACTTTCCTTTTAATGTAACACATTTTATATATATGCATTTATGTATATATATATGTATATAGAAACATTGTTTTATGTATAATTTCAAGCAAATTACAGACATTGAATTCATTTCATTAATAATAGGCGCTGACATGTTCTCTCCCTCTCTGACCCTTCTAAACTTTCCTGCTCAGCACTCTCTCTCTCTCTCGCATCTCTTCTACAATACTCGCTTGGCCGTTGCAAGTGGAAGACTATTGGGCCGTTTATTTACCGTCTGGTGATGGCCTATTCCTGGTATCTCTTCCGCTTGCTGCTCTTGGTCTTATTGAGTTTTAAGCTCTTTGCCGATGCTATAAGTGACAATTTTGCTCCAATCGATTTTGGTCCTGGTAATGGGCAGTTGTCGCCGCATTGCCTTAAATGTGGTGTCTGACATGGTTTGATAGTTTTCCGAAATAGCCAGTTGATATTCATTCTCGGCCTCTTCAATTAGACGGATTACCTCCTTCGCAAATTGCTGCTCGTTGGAGATGACCAAGCTATCGCGACACTCTTTTGAGGACACTAACTGAACATTGCCATCCTCGTAGTAATGAACCTGAACCTTAAGAACGCCTTTTAATTCGGCAGTTCCACTACCCGCTTGGAAAGTTACATGCCACTGGGAACGCCATCGACCGTTCCAGTAGTTTTTCGGTTGGAATTGGTGATCTTCAATGCAAATAGTTAAAGTGATCTGATTGCCCTGAGATTTTCCAAATACAGAGCTGACCTAAATGAGTAAGAAATAAAAGATGATGCGACATTCGACAAGAAACGAAAATACAAAGCCAGACTACACTTACCCCATGTCTGTAATGGTTGGCAGTATAGGCCAGCGTTTCGAGATCTAATGCTGCTCGCCAGGGCTCGGCATTGGAATCACCATCTACATCCTGAAAGTCGGAGGCCTCTTTCCTCAGATGATCATATTTAAAAGTTTGTTTTGTACGAGGATCAAAGAAGCGTCCATTCCCTGCAAAGGCTCCATCTTATCAGTCTAAAAATTTCTCAACTTAATGAAGTCACAGTAAATCGTGATATCAACAAATTATCGAACACCAGTTAGTATCAATGAGTCATGGCCTGCATTTGCCCATTTATGGTCAAAACATACCTAAATCGTTGTATTCAGATATGATGGAATTGTGCTCGCTGCCCTCGATGCGCACCGGCGTCAACTGGTCCTTGTTGTATTGTGAGAAGGCGTGGCTGGCCCCATCCTTCAGTAGGGTATCATTCTTTAACAGCTCGCGGACGTCGTTAAATACCTCATTAAACTCGCCGGGCGGAGCGTGAAGTATAAAATCGGACACAATTCGCACCTTCTCGGCATCCGTAATCTGTGCTGGTGACTCCATAATAGTTCCCACTCTCTTAATGATTCACAAAGACAATGATAAAGAATTAGTTAGTTTTTCAGTCGCTTTGTTATTATCGATGTGCGAGATTTGTATCGATAACTTAATTAATAATAACACAAATAGTAAAAATACTGGGTAAATCACAGTTAACTAAAACGGTGACTTATTATTTATTTTTTAAATTGAAAATGTTTTGTTATAGTCTAAATATTTAAGATCTTGCTAGGAGAATGTGCAAAGTAGAAAAATTTTTCCTTTCCTTTTTGTATATGTATAATGCAGAATTAATTTTTTTTTTCGAAAAAAAGTTCTTGTGTTAATATTTTAATTTACCAATAAAAATTAAATTGCATATCATAATCAAAAATTAGTTTCTGTAGTTCTGTTTCCGAAAGTAGTACTTATTGTCTCAAAAATGGATCAATACATTTTTTTGGATAAACCTACAAGTCTATAATTCTCAATACTTCGGCGGTAAACTGATAAAATGCACAAAAAAGAGTAGGAGCTACTCTTTCATACAAAATCGTACAAAAAGTCCACATAAGAAATAAAAATAATAAATTTCTATGTACTCCTTATGGTATATTTATACTTCTCCGGGTTCCAAATTTCTCTATAAATATTACAATCAATTTAAAGAACTTAAGACAGCCCTATTGCGCCTCCCGACATTTTTAAACTTTTGTTACAAGCACATTTCAAAAAGCTACTATTGGAGGGAAAAAAGGGGTCCAGTGATGCCCCCTGAAGGGGAAGTGAAATATCGGTCGGGAAGTTTGAATGAATTAAAAAGACGGGATTTTTGACATCGGACACTGCTTTAATTTAAAATTTTACAACACTAGTATTATAATTTTTAAAATTAGCGGGTTTTTTTCTCAGTGTTGGTTTTGTTTTCAAGTTGAAAGGTTGTGCGTCGGAGTTTTGCCGTCGATTTTATTTATTTTTTGCGAGATTGGCAAATATCAAAAAAATCAAATGATTAAATCAAAAAATATTTAATTTACAAAAAGCGGCGGTACAATCGAAAACAATTGGAATCATTGTATTTAATAAATCGAAAAAAAAACATTGTGAATTAATAAAACTGGGCAATTTGTTCTACGTTTGCGCAGCGTTGTAAAGAGGAATATTAAATGCCAATCAAAAGATACGTAATAAATTTAGATCAAAAATATTACCCATTGCAATCTGTGAAATAAAAGTGTCTTATAATAAAAATACATAGTTGTAATTAATGCAAAGACTGAAGCAACGCTCTTGAATACACATATAGAGAAGAGCGTGTGTGAGTATGTGTGTGTAACCACTTTTTTTACCTCTACCTGGTATTACCTGTTTGCGGTGTGCGAGAGAGAAAGAGAGTGAAGTTTTGAAAAAAGAGTAAACGAGTATAATTACTGTACGTGCAGCGTTTTCTCTCTCTCTCTCTTAATATAAATAGTTATTGATAAAATTTATAACAATTTTGTGTAAACGCTCCTCATGGTTGCCATGAAAATGCAGTCTAAACAAACGACAAAGCAGCGACAACGTGAGCGTTAGCAACAGCAACAACAATTTCATACATTAAAACGAAGCAACAACAAAAAAAGTAAAAGGTGTGCGATCGCGTGTGTGTGTGTGTGTGTGCGTGTGTGTATAGATAAATACTGGGTGATTCACAAAGAAGTTAAAAAAAGAGAAGAGATGGCGGATTTCTATTGAATCAAAATTTGCTATCACCTCTCCTCCCTTGCACCTCCTCCTTTTTAAACAACAAGTGTGTGTCGAAGCAACAACAACAAATTGAAACTGCATTAAAAATGACGACAAATCGTCGAAGAGAAGCAAGTGAATACCCCCACATCAATCCTGCTCAGCAACAGTCACATCAGCAACACAAACGGAAATGTCGATACAATTCAGTTGCCAGCAATATTTGTGACCTGCCGCCTCTTCTCACCACCATTTTGCTGGCGGCTATAATTTTCATCCTTCCTGCCCAATGTTTTCAGCAATCGCTTGAGAATGACAAAAACTTCTTTGTGGACAATCGGAAGCCCACATTTAAGAATTGCGCCGGCTATGCGCCATCCGTTAAGGAGGAGCAGCACGAGAATACTTACGTATTTCAGGTGCAGGCTACAGATCCTGATCCCAATCAGGAAATACGCTACAGTCTGGTCCAGTCTCCCTTCGAGCGGCCAAAGTTCTTCATAAATCCCAATACGGGGGTCATTGTCACTGCCCATACATTCGATCGTGATGAGCCCATTCATGAGAAATTCGTTTTCGTCACCGTTCAGGCCACAGATAATGGTTTGCCGCCATTGGACGATGTCTGTACATTTAATGTGACCATTGAGGATATCAATGACAATCCGCCTGTGTTTAATAAGGCGCGCTACGACGAGTCCATGTCGGAGAATACACAGGTAAGCGCAAAGATTTGAAAAATGAGAAATACTGAAAAATAACCAAATACGCGGACCCTGGATTACTGCGGTTTGGTTAAGATTCAGTAGGCATCACCATTGGTCATTGTCGCTTACTATTACTCTTGACCTCATCCGCCCGCATCTTCAGATAATTAGACAAATGTAAAGAGCCAACTTTTTGGATTTGACAGTCTTAACCTAGCCTAGAGCAGCGCATGGCGAATTTATTCGTGAGGAAAACAAGTTTTTTCAGTCATCTTTGTCTTTACCGTGGGCAACGCCTCCGCCAGTACCTCCGCTTATGCCTGCCCTGCCTTTACATTGGTTCACTCTCAGTTCGAGTTCATTGCTCGCCATATCGATACTTTGTTGCTGTACGAAACCTTGAAATAGGTATTTTGACGCCCAACTCGCTTTTTTCCAATGCTCGTTTTCCCTCTTTTTCCCTTCACATTCATTTCAAATGATGGTCACCTACGTACATCCTATCTAATATTGAGCTAATGTCTTGACAGATTCTATTTTATTTCTCCTTAGTAACAAAACCTTTCTATTTCCGCATTAAACATTAATATTAAATGCAATTTGTTAAATTAATTTCATTATAATTTCATTACAGAACAAAAACCAAGTTGATTATGTTCACAAATGCCTTGCACAAAGTCTATAAATTTGTTAGGGCATTCGTAGTTCGTTAATATCCTATTATATAATGTTTTAGTTTGTTTTCTATCCACCTCACTAATTAGCATAAGGGGCCAATTGCCCGCCGCCCCTCTTCAAAAGGTTTCAGTTTACAGTCAACGTTGGCCAAGTCCAGACACGGCTAGAAGATAAAAATGTGCGTTGTTTTCATTTGGGTTAATTTGAAGGAAAGTAGTATTACAGAAAAGCGGGCGAGCCTTGACCAACTTAATTCCATATCGCTTATCCTTTTTATTCTCTATATATGTATGTATGTCCCATGTATATTTACAGCCCGATGCGGTGGTTATGTCAATCAGTGCCAGCGATTTTGATGATCGCAACAATAGCATCGTCGAGTACGAGATCCTTAGGGAAAGGGATTTTCAATATTTCAAAATCGACAAAGAATCGGGAATTATCTATTTAAATCGGCCGATTGACAAAAGACCAGGACAATCGTATACGATAAATGTCAGAGCCTACAACATAGTGCCAGATCCGCCACAAGATGCACAAATCGAGGTGCGCATACGTGTAGTGGAGTCGTCGATAAAACCGCCCTCCTTCGTCGATCCCATAGACGAGCCGATTTACCTAAAGGAGAATCTCATCAATTTCTCACAACCCATAGCTACCCTGAGAGCAGTTTCCAATATGCCCGATAAGCCGGAGCTTTTTTTTGAACTGATCACGGGGCGGACTGAACAAACCAATGGGAAAAACACATTCGTCTTTAATCAAATTGGCAATGAGGTGTTCATTAGTTTGGGCAAGGCTCTTGATTACGAAGCCATTACGGATTATACGCTAACAATGAGTGTGAGAAATGCTTTCGAACTGAGTGCCGAACATCAATTGAAAATCAGAATAGAGGACGTTAACGATAATATACCCTACTTTACGGAAGTCAAAACCGGCACGATTCTGGAAAATGAGCCATCTGGAACCCCGGTGATGCAGGTGAGAGCCTTTGATAACGACGGCACATCGGCCAACAATATTGTGTCCTTCGAGCTAGCGGATAATCGGGAGTATTTTGCCATTGATCCTGATACCGGAAACATTACGGCTCTCACCACATTCGATCGCGAGGAGCGTGACTTTTACAACGTAAAGGTGATTGCCAGCGATAATTCACCTTCGAGTCTGTTCGATAACGGCGAGCCCAATCGTGGTCATCAGGTTTTCAAAATCTCGATAGGCGACAAAAACGATCACAAGCCGAATTTCCAGAAGAAAACTTATCTGGCTGACAAACTTCTCGAAGATGCTAATACAAACTATGAGGTGATCGAGGTAAAGGCTGAAGATGAAGATAATGCTTCGCAAATTCTGTATAGTATCGAAAGCGGAAATGTGGGAGATGCCTTTAAAATTGGTCTAAAGACGGGTAAGATAACGGTCAATCAGCGATTGGATTATGAAACGATCACCGAATACGAACTAAAAGTGCGAGCCTTTGATGGCATCTACGATGACTATGCTACCGTTGTAATAAAGATCGAGGATGTGAATGACAATCCACCAGTTTTCAAGAAGGAATACAGTATTACCATACCAGAGGAGAAGACCTTTGACAATTGTATACTTACCATTGAGGCATACGATCCGGATATCAAGGATCGCACTGCAGATCAGCATATAACTTACTCTATTGTCAAAGAGGATCACCGAAAACTGTTGACCATTGATAATGCCGGATGTTTGCGCCTTATCCAAACCCTTGATCGCGATCAACCAAATGGCCACAAGAGCTGGCAAGTTCTGATCTCGGCCAGCGATCAGGATGGAGTTGGCACCACCTTAAAATCGGTAAAGCCTGTGTCCATCACACTGCAGGATATTAATGACAATGCTCCATTTTTAATCAATCAAATGCCCGTGCATTGGCAAGAGAATCGTAATCCTGGTCAGGTGGTTCAGCTGCAGGCCAACGACTATGATGAGCCCCAAAATGGTCCTCCCTACACCTACGGCATTGATAGCGATGCCTCGGCCGATATCAAGACAAAATTTAGCATTGACAACGACTATCTTTTTGCCAATGTCCAGTTTGATCGCGAGGAGCAGAAAGAGTATTTCATTCCGATAAGAATAAGCGACTCTGGAGTGCCTAGGCAGAGTGCGGTTAGCATTTTGCATCTGATCATTGGCGATGTAAACGACAATGCCATGACCGAAGGCTCCTCCCGAATCTTTATCTACAACTACAAGGGCGAGGCACCAGACACTGATATCGGGCGAGTGTTTGTCGACGATGCCGACGACTGGGATTTGGATGACAAATTTTTCGCTTGGAAAAACGGCATACCACATGATCAGTTTCGTTTAAATCCTAGCACAGGAATGATCACCATGCTGGAACACACATCGGAAGGAGAATACCAATTGGAATTCACAGTCACCGAAGAGTCCACTTTCATTCCCCGCCATTCCGTTGATGCGGACGTCACAGTGATAATACGTGAATTACCGGAAGAGGCGGTGGACAAAAGCGGCAGCATCCGCTTCATTAACATAACCAAAGAAGAGTTCATTGGCGTAGCCCGTGATGTTCAAGCAGCAGACGCATTCTCACTTAAGGATCGTCTGCAGCATTCGCTGGCGAAGCTGTTCAACACATCCGTGGCAAATGTTGATGTCTTTACGGTTCTGCAGAACGAAAACAATACGTTGGATGTACGCTATTCCGCCCATGGATCGCCGTATTATGCCCCTGAGAAACTTAATGGCATGGTGGCCCAGAATCAACTTCGATTGGAGAACGAACTGGATCTGCAGATGCTAATGGTCAACATAGATGAATGCCTGATCGAGAGGCTTAAATGCGAGAGTTCCTGTACCAATGAGCTCCACAAGAGTTCGGTTCCCTATATGATATACTCAAATACGACTTCCTTTGTTGGTGTCAACGCCTTTGTTCAAGCACAATGCGTGTGTGAGGCACCTGTACTGAACTATTGTCTTAATGGTGGAACTCCCCGGTATGGAGAGAATGATGCCTGCGATTGCATCGATGGATTTGAGGGTCCTCACTGCGAACACGTTTCAGTGGCTTTCTATGGCAATGGTCATGCCTTCTATGAGCCCATTTCGGCCTGCGATAATACGAAAATCAGCCTTGAAATATCACCACAGCATGAACAGGGACTTATCATGTACCTGGGACCACTAAACTTTAATCCTTTGCTGCCGTTGTCTGATTTTCTGGCCTTGGAACTGGACAAGGGATATCCCATATTAACTGTGGACTACGGTTCAGGCAGCATACGCATCAAACATCAGCACATACAACTACAACGCGGGCGATCCTATCAGCTGGACATTATTTTGCAGCGCACTAGCATTGAGATGACCGTCGACAATTGCCGGCTATCCACTTGCATGAGCCTTGGTGCTCCGCAAGGACCGAATGAGTTCCTCAACGTGAATGCTCCCCTGCAACTGGGTGGTACCCCGGTGGATTTAGTACAACTGGGTCGCCAGCTCAATTGGACGCATGTTCCGAATCAGCAGGGCTTCTTTGGTTGCGTTCGTAATCTGACCATCAATGAACACACCTACAATCTGGGAATGCCCTCCGTGTTCCGCAACATAGACAGTGGCTGCCAACAGGCGGTGGTTGGAGCCGTTAGCTTTGGCATTGATCGTAACTTCATCATTGCCATTATCACATGCATTGCCCTGCTGCTCATTATCCTGTTGGCGGTCGTCGTCCAGAAGAAACAGAAGAACGGCTGGCACGAAAAGGACATTGATGATATACGTGAAACGATTATCAACTACGAGGATGAAGGTGGCGGCGAACGCGATACCGATTATGACTTGAATGTCCTGCGCACTCAACCTTTCTATGAGGAGAAACTATACAAAGATCCCCATGCCATGCAAGGGGGCGGCTTGGGTCGTGTTCCCAGCGATATACCCGATATTGGTGACTTCTTGGGAGGCAAGAAAGAGAACTGCGATCGGGATGTCGGCGCTTTCACAATTGACGATGTGCGCCATTACGCCTACGAAGGGGATGGTAATTCCGATGGCAGTTTATCAAGTTTGGCCTCCTGCACGGACGACGGTGATCTCAACTTCGACTATCTTTCCAATTTCGGTCCGCGATTCCGTAAGCTGGCTGATATGTATGGCGAGGAACCCTCCGATACGGACTCCAATGTGGATGACGATCAGGGTTGGCGTATCTAATCGATAATAAGAATTCATTTAAGGTATAATGAAAAGATTTAAAAGACTTTTTACGTAATATATTAACAAATATACTAAGTTGTGTGTTGTAAGGCCGGCCTAGCCGGACCTCTATGTCGCCTCAACTAAGTAGATGATGATCCTAACAAAGGAGAGGAGGAACATTGCAAGGGCCTATAGAGGATTACGTTTTTGTTATGGTTTTGTTTTCTGTACATGCAAACAAAAGGTGATCTGATCTTAAATTTACGAGTAGCTAAGCAACTGCGAACGAACAAACCCACACCCTGCAGGAGTATCAAAATTCTTGTCTGTATTCTCCAGATAGAATATAGAACAAAAATACCACACACAAAAATACAAACAAACAAATTTAAATACACACACAAATAAACAAAATAATTTAGAATAAAGCGGTATCGAAATCGAAATAAAAATCAAAAAAAAATTATTAAAAAAAAATGAACAAACAATTCCTATCAAATATTGAAAAGAATTTGAAAAACAACATTTGCATTTTCTTTTTGCAAAATATTCCCAATATTAATTATAGTTTTTAGTCTCTAAATTCCATATAGATGTAACTAAGTTTATGTTTATTTAAAAGGCATTATTATTTTAAGATCCTAGACAAGAAACTTCCGAATAATTCATAATCCAAGACAATTCGGCATTTATCCATATACACACATCTTTATAAAAAGTTGAGAAACGCGAAAAAAAAAATATTATGAAAAATAAAACAAATGAATTTCTACTAAGGTTGTCGTCAAAATCATGTATAAATCAGCAGTTACATATATCAAATCGAAAGGTTTAAGCAACAAGCACTGTAATTATGAGAAGCAGTTAATTAATATATATATATATATATATAGAAATAAAATCTGAACTATAAGTAAAAATATCATGCAACAAAATAAAACACACGAAATAAACAAGAAAATGTTCAATAAATCAATTGCGATATGTATTTTTGTAAGTCTTTTTCGTACGAGTATATAGAGAAAGTGAGTCTTAAATATTTTTACACATTGGAAATAAACTGATTAAATTTATTTATATATACACATATAATAAAAGAGAAATATATAAATTTATTAAGCCAGACACACAATAATTGTGTGCAACAAAATAAAATGTAAATGGAAAATTTATTCAATTTTGCCTTATGATTTGTGGAAGTTGGAGGGGGGGGGGGCGTCGAGATAATCAACTAAAACAAGGTTCAAGGTGATTTTACTATATTCAGTATATACATATATATATATACATATATTTACAGTTAATTTGGGATCTGTCTTTGGGAGCTAGCTCTCACTTCCACCTTATAAAAATTTGTGGAAACTTTAAAATTATCATCCATTGAGTTGTAAAAGCAAATGTTTACACTTGAAAAAGTCGGGGGTCTGTACGTATAGATGAATGCGTTGTCTAATGCGGAGGAAGAGTCATTGACTGGCAAGTCACGAGGGCGGAGGCAGCTCCCAGCTACTGTAAATGTTGGAGGAAAAACGTCATTATCTTATCAGCATGTGTTGAGCGGAAAGTAGGCCGACGCCGATGCCGAACAAATCGATTGCGGCACAAGCGTTCATACACACACACACACACACACAATTATTGGATTAAGAGTCAATGAAGAAAATTGGAGCAGTTCAATGAGTAAACGAATGGAAAGACATTAAATTGGTAGGTATTTCTACTAACATTACTGTACATTGCTACGAGCATTCCATAAGCAATTGGCGCAGGTGCATTCAGTGATCTTGAAATGGAGTAGTTATTGTATATTATTTCACTCCTTAATAAAAATTTCTAGCAATGAGATGGGTCAGAGATGTATTTTCTTGGATACGCTTGGAGAAATGTGGCCAGATGCCTGACAGATCAGACGCATTGCAGCTGGCCCGGCCTGTCAGAAAATTGTAATAACTGGAAAATCTATGCCCTGTTCCCTACTCCACATATATACAAGCATAAATGGAAAGGAAATGTTTCTCGTAGATTTAGTTTTCAATTGAAATTTTCTGCGCTTCTCTCTCTAATTTCTGTGAAAAGAGGAGAATGATTTTCAATTGAATTGGAAACTTTTGAATGACTTACAAGTGGCTTTCACTGTTGGAAACAAAATCATACATACATATATCAGAGCATGTCAAGTGTCCATCCAAAATTCAAATTTTTCATTTTTGAAATCAATTAAACCAACTTTGAAGTATGTATATATCTCAAGTGGTAAGTCTTACTTTTAGTTGATGAAAAAATAAAAAAGAATTTTTTTAACTTTTCTACCAAAATCAATGGCCAACAACAGATGTCTTTTAAGCATTTTTTTTTTTTTTGCGTGATATTCGGCCGGACATGCCAACGTGAGGTTTCATCGGCAGGCAACATGTGGCCAGGTAGTGGTTAGGCAGTACGCTTAGGTCAGAGAGGAAACACTGGAAAGAGAAGCGTAAAGAACGAGAAGAAAAGAAAATGGTTGAGTAATCAAATAACCTCTTCGGCTACCTGTCCGAAACTCAAGCTGCAGCTGCCTCCTTGACTCAGGTGTGTGTGTGTGTGTGTGTATGTATGTACAAATGTGTTTCTGTGTGCTTGTGGGGATTAACATAACTAAGAGTATACAAAGAAGAAGAAGAAGAACCCAAGCCAGGTTGAGAACTCAAGCAACTACCTGGAAGTACACCGACACAAAAACGCACACTCATACAAATGTACACACATACATGCATACTATTGTATACCTTGACACCAACGCCAGCTGCCCCGGTACGCTGTATTTGCCTGCATTTGGTCTTGCAGATACACACTTTTAACGGAAAAATGAAAGCAAATCTTTGTAACGAACGGAGCTGAAAAACCAGTATTTTGAAAAACCAACAACAGTGGCTAACAGCTATCGCGCTCAGTATGTATCCATTGAATTCTTGAGTGAACTCCACTCAAACAAAGTTTCTGTTTGTTTGAGCTCGTTTTTTTCTTTTCGATATTTTTGCATTTGTCCGCTCATTCGCTTGTTTAGCTCTCCTCTTCCTCGCCGTTCTCTTACCCAAAAAAGAACTCAAGTCGACTATGTCACGCACGCCCGCTTATTTTCCAAGATATTGACAGTGATGGGCACGTCTTGTCGTTTTACTACCTGTTGATGGAGATGCGACTGCCGTTGCTGCTGCTGGTTGTGACTTTTGCTGCACTTTGATTAATTACAGGTGGATAGTAGAAGCTAGAAGCACAAAACGGGTAATACCCAAAAGACACCATTCTTGGACTATGTATTCTTAGATTTAAAGAGTTCAACATTTTAGTTAATAATTACACATAGAACGTTCTATTCTTCGATGCCCCCTGTAATTAACACTAAGACTAATTTTGTGGGTGTCTTCAGCTTATTTTCGTATTTAAATTCTTTTGTTTTGCCATGCTCGACTGCTTACAGTGGGAAAAATGTTCTTAACTATTTACTACTTATATGGTCTTTAATAACTTTATGTTGTGCCCATGAACGTGGCTTATTAGTTGGTCAACATACCAACTCGTAGTTAGCCTGGCATTCGGAATGCATAATGAGGAGTTCTGGCTCATAAAGGGAAATTTTCATAAAAAAAAAAAAAAAAAAAACTGAAACGTTTTACAACAAATCAGGAATAATCGAAATAAGGGAGAGAGGTAGAAAAAGAAACGTGCTCTTCTGACCATTAAGAGATGCCAATTCTTCCAATTTATTGATGCCTGGCACGTACTCTTTGCCGATCACTAGGTATCGACACTGGTGGCAAATATATTATATCCAGCTAAATATTTCGTCGAAAGAACTGCCCGAAAGAGGGAATACCGAAAGTAATTCTTGGAATGCAAAATTCCATGTAAGACAACGCTGTAATTTGTATACATATGTGGTAAAACAAAAAAAGGTGAAAAAATTCACACTCTACTTCTATAAAGAAGGCGAATGCAAAAATCTCAAAGTGCTTCCAGCCGTCGCGCAGCTGAAACACTTTGAAATATTGCAATTAAAGCAGAAAATATGGTCTTAAACTAGTTTTGCCACGTTTTCGCTTTGTGTGTGTCGCCGGACGACACGAGAACCGGGGGGTGATTGGTGGCAGCAAGAGAGCTGTATCGCTTACAATGTGAATAAGGTGGGGAAGGGGAGGGGACCAAGACAACCTAACGCCAACAACGTTGACAAAAGGCAACAGCAATGGCGCACAAACCAAACAAAAGTTGAAAACGACCAAAACAAATTTTAATGCCATTTGCGGACGTAGTACGACCAGTAGTGTAGCCAAAAGTAAGAAAAGAAAGCGACTACTACTGACTAGTGAGTTTTACTATCAACTGTGTTTAGTAAAAGGCAAATGCGAATATTATGATTATTAGTCGCAACTAAAAGTTTACATGAAATCGCATAACTTTTAATAATGTTTTTTTTTTTTTAACTTATGAAGGTATTACAAAAGTATGATAATTTAAAAATAACAAACAGAAGTAAAAGCATAAAAAATTAAAATTTTGACAATAATACGAAAAATGCTTAGAAAATGTCTATGTACATACATAAATGCTCATGGAATTGTAAGTAACTGTTAATTACGACTTTATGCTAATTTCCCTTCTTTGATTAAAGGACATGGTGGCGATCTAAGTAAAGAGATTGTTATGACAGTTTATTGATATGCTAGACAAATATTCGAAATAATCGTAGTAAATTTAATATCCTTAAAGCTTTATCTTTACTAAAAGGTATAGTATTAGTGTATATACTATTTGTCTCAGCAATACTTAAAGACAGTTTCTACGGGAAAGGAAAAATGAGGGATTAAGAAGTTTTGCTTACATATGTATGTATGTATGTATGTATGTATGTATGTATGAAAATATCTGTATACATATGTATGTATGTGTCTCTTTCTCTATTGAAATGAACGAATACAAGAATTAGATATTACATATGTACAGTTTAACTTTCCTATTCGGTTATGCATCAGTGTAAAAGTATCTCAGGCTGTTTCATAGACTAGTCTATCAATTATTGGCCAAAATATACATATGTATGTATCTATCTAGACACTAAACAAATTCGAAAATATGCTGAAATTAAATACCAAAGTTATGTAACTAAATACATATGTACACATTTGACTTGTGAGGATTTTTCCTCTCTTTTGCAGATGTAAATCAACAGTACTTAGCCATATTGTTGCCTAGTGTAGACACATAACTTTTATTAATTGGAAAATGACATAATATTTGCCATCAAAAAAGAAAAACGAAAAGCAATCAGCCAGCTGTCCAGAATATTATATATTGTACATATTATATATCGCGAAAGGAAATGTGCACCCACAAAGTCTTGTTCATTAGCCTTGAACAGGGAAAAAACATATTTTATTTTTGCTTTACCAAAATTATTATGTGTGTATGTATGCACATAGTTCCTTTCAGCTTTGGGATTTCATTTCATGGGGGAGGGAATATTCAGTCGGTCTAAATATATGAACGAGGGCAGACTGAAGCGATCAGGGTGGTGGAATCACTACAACAATAACCAAAACGAAAACAAAACAATACTTGAACAACAATAAAATTAAAATGAAACTTCGCTGGAAACCCTACAAGTGAAATATGACCCTAATACAAATTTGTGTCTCCCCGTCGCCGCTCCACCCCTCACCTACCCTGCCTAACAAAAAAAAAGGAAAGCAACCCTCTCCAAATGGCGAAACATTGGACAAAGGAGAGCAATCCCCATATTCGTGTTCATGTTCATGTCGGCTGAACATTCCGATCTCGAATCTCTATGGAAAACTCTCAACTTTCTCAGTTGAGTAAAAACGAATTCAATTGAATTTCCGATGACAATGCAGGAACCGCGGTGATAATTTTGATAAGTTCATACAAATGATTCATTGGGGGTTAGATAGTTGGTTTTGCTTACTATCATTAGATTTGATATACCAGATACTTTTGGCATATACCAAGAAGATTCATATACATATTCTCCCACCCTTTTAACGGTTTCTTTTGTATAAAGAGCCCGGCTAAAACAACATCTGTATAAGACGCTCTCATGCCGAAAATTTGCTCGACTTGACAAATTGCAATTATTATTCGAATTGGATTGTTATTATGTTATTATTATCGTATTACTCCAGCCTTTAGGTCTTGTTTAATTAACAAAACTATTGGAAATTTATGAGTAGAGTGTACGTTCTTTTGATCTATTTGTTTATTTCTATAAGAAAATTATTATAAACAAATTTGTTTATGCTGCAAAAGCGATGAACCAACTTAGTTTTTAGGTTTCTCTTAAAAAGAAAAAAATTGCTTAATTGAACTGAAACAAACGATATTTGATACAGAGTACAAAATCCCTTGGGACTTGTTTTCATCGATTTTGTGATACCCTGCAGTACATTATATACATACATACATACATACCACTCGAACCAATTCTTTGCCCCCCACCCGGTGTCACTATTGGTCAATGTTCTATTTATGCCACTCTAAGTGGCATAGACACAAACGATACAGTCCTTATTGGACTCCAAATGGGTCCTTCTATTTTAAAGAGACATAGTCCTTACACACATATGTACATACATGCATATGTGTGTGAATATATATGAATACTCCTTGGCTTGATGGTTGCGGGGTACCACAAAAACGAAGAATAAATAAATAACTCGAAGAATTGGAGCAACAGGCAAACAAGCAAAAAACGATGGCGGGTCAAGCCACTCAACCAACATACATACATACATACATATTATACGTTTGTGTGTACATACATACACACATATACAATTTCCAATAAAACTAACAGCACACGAAACAATCGAAAAACAAAACGACAAAAAAAGGCATTGACATAAAAGTTTCGTTTTACATGGGGACCCACAACAAGGGTGAGGGGCACGCATCCAAGGCGTGTAGTGAAGAAAAAAATTGACGTCCATTCGAAAGTAACCGATTAGAAGTAGAATGGAAAGCCAAGCTAAGAGCCCCCTCTCTCTCTCTCAAAAAAAAAATGATGATAGATCGAGGATTTTCTTACATATTTCAATTAACGAATTCCAAACACGTCTATTTCATTTTGAGGCACTTAAATCTCAAATTATAGTTCACATCCAAAGGCGACCACACACACACACGGACACTTTGTGAGTTATCGCTGGAAGTACCCTGACACGAGATAAACATGGAAGTGGAAATGGAATCTCCTCACTCTTGGCCATCATCAGAAATCTTTGGTATTGTTGTGTAACTATTTGACAAATTAGTCGCTACGGTCATCCAAGAATCCGATGAGACGACCCAGTTGAATGTGGGCAGAAGAAGGCCCAACAACACGCAAGAGTGCATTGCGTATTCACTTTGTAAGTGCACCGCTGAAGCGCGATCCATCTGACAAATGCCACCCCGAACATTGACTAACACAAATATTCTTTTACAGTGCCGCTAATAACAAATGTACACACACACACATGGGTTTGTAAGCCCTTCTTTCGCTTTCTGTCGCCACTCAAACTAAATTGTTGGATGATGACGACGACGACTACAACTGTTGTTGGTGAGTATTATTAATTGGATTTTACGCAATTTAAACAATGAGTTCGAATGCGTAAAGACAATAGAAGACAGAACAACCATTTAAGGCAAAATTTGTTTGCCTACGAATTTCGAAATCGTTAAAAGAACTCAATAAATTTCTATTTATTGGTATATACTTTTTTATTGCTTAATGTGTCTATATTAGAATTAATAAAATGCAAAAGTCGCTTAGCGACTAAATCAAATGGTAATCGCTTTTTAACAACCTTCTCAAATTCATAAAAATATATAAAAATGTAAAATATTAACCCTCAGTGTAAAAGGTAAGTAAGATACGTTTGAATAAAAAATCTGAAAATTTCCAAAAAGAATTCATGAAGTCAATCATGTGCACACACATACACGTTTGATAAGCTTTTCTCACCGCCTGACATGCGTCGTTCTATGCATTTTGCATTTCACGCAGCACTGGAGCTAAGAACGAGGTCAAGCCTTCCCTTTGCCATTAGGTGCAATTGCCTATGAGAAGTACAACAGTAATTTAGCCAATGTTTAGTAGCTAATATGACCAATATCGTTTCATGTTTGCCGATATGCTAATGCATATCTTCCGATATTTCAAGTTGAACGTGCCCAAAGCTCATTTGAACCCAAGTCACACAGTCAATCGGCGGTGTGTTTCAAAGGGTCACTTACCGGAGCCAAACTTCAGGCTGACATTGCATTTCCGTTTCCATTCCCCTAGTTCCATGGCATGGCTTCCGTAACGCATGCGCACGCACAACTTTAACACAATATTTGGATGCCATACACCAAGGGGAGGAGTAGGTTTTTGGGTGGAGGGTGAGGGCACTAAATTCAATTAACTCAAAAGGTATTTAAACAAATTAGAAAGACAAAGACTATTGTGACCACAAACTGTTTTCTACTTTTGTTTTTTCTTTTCTATTGAACCGGAAATTCGAATTTGATGCCTTAAAATGGGACTCATGGGAAATCATTTCGTAGCCGAAAATTCCATAACACTGATCGCAGTGCCGACTTTGAAATGCCCTATATCATGTAGATGCCCTAATTTGGTATAAAGACATTAAATACGAGTATGTACATATAAGACTAATTAAAAGACGTTAATTGAATCACAATTAAGCAGAGAATGTTTAGGTTTATCATCTCTTTTATAGGGAAATAATATGTACATTTATGTACATATTGGGATATTAGTATACATACCCATTTCAAGAAGGGTATAAAAGCAAATGAAGCGCAAAATTTAAACAAACCCGGAGAAAACGAATGAAATGAGAACAAAAACAAAACAGAGAAATATCACCAAAAGCAATTTTGGAGACAACATTTTTTCCTCATTTGTAAACAAAGGATTGTATATAATTATTTGGGTATACGCGTATACATATATGTAAATATTCATGGTCATCAAGATTTACTGATCCTTTCAATCTTATCCTAACCGATATGCAATTTCCCCTCCATAGAATCACAATGGATCGAATGTGAGCAACTTTGCAAATAATTCTTTGGTATAACCAAATTCAGTTCTCCCACGAACCATAAAATATTGCCTGACGAGTAGTTTCAGTTTCTTTCTTATCTAAACAATTCGAAAATCGTTCAATATTATAGTGTAAACAGAAATGTGCTCCGAGTATTATTTTAAGAGATCTTGGCATAAAATCTCACAAGTTTTAACTCAAAGAAATATTTTCCGTTGTTTGGATTGATGAAAAATTAAAGGGAAACAACAGGTGCCCACATATGGCTGTAATTAGTTTCGCTTGCCTGATCTTGGCCAATAACTAAACAAATGCCAGATAATATTGAAACATTGTACACAAATACATAACTAAGTGGGCAAGTACGTTTCCAGTTTAAGTTACTTTTTGTTATGCAAATCAAGTGTCAGGCATTAGCATAATTCTAGCATTGAACTGTAACTATGTGGAGTAGCACTATTCATTTGGTTTTATAGTGTGGGCGTGTCAATACATGAGGAATAACTAGAATATTTCTGGTTACGAAAAAGGTCAATTATGCGACTTCCTTTAGCACTTTCCCAGAGTGTGAGGGCAAGGGCGGCCATGCGAAGCCGGAGCCAAAGTTGAAACAGCGACCCATCCTCAATCCTCTCACGCGACTTCGTAGCGAATTTACACACTCCAGTGCATTTCCACTAAGGCAGGGTACAGAGGGTAGCTGGAGGGCAAATGTTAGCTTACAAAAATTTGTTGTTTTGTTGTTGTTGTTGTTGTTGCTGCTGGTTGCTAGGCTGCCAAGCCGCGAGTATTTTGTTTAATTTGAAGTTAACGTGGGGTTAGTAGTGACTGAGCAAACTCTGTCATTATCATGATGAACAACATTGGGGGTAAGGTAAGGTGAATCAACCACGAACAGGTGTCATCCGCTTTGGCCTCCCTCCCCCCCTCCTCGATTCCATCTCTCTATCTATCTTTCTGTTTTATTGAAAGCATGTGTTTTCCATGTCAGTTAATAAATAAATAACAACTAACAAGTTTGTTGTCGCATGATTTAAAAATGTTTGCCTTTTTTTAATAATAACCAACTTGATTACTGATGCTGATCAAGACTGCATAATGTACAATACCTTTATACGAGTCAGATAGAGTCACAGCTGAATGCTCACCATTCAATACAATTTAAGAATTAGAATCACTTACTAAACCATTAATATTAAAATAAAATGTTAATCATAAATGTTTATTATAGTTTTTATGCCACAGATTGTTATGTGAAAATTTTATTACTAATTAAAAGGAAAGCTTTCTTAGGTCGTGCTGCAGTTTGTATGCCCTTGCAAACGGCCTTTCTGTCAATTATTTAAAATTGAGTAGAATCATGGGGATTATAACTAGATAAATCTAAATTCAATATACGGGGTTTGAGCAAAAAGTTCGTTATGCTAAACGTTTTTTTTTGTTGGTTCGACAATGGCTTTTAAGACAACCAAGTAATCGATTTAAAACTTTGATTCTAACCGATCACGCCTATGGGAGCTATGTACATATGTATAAGATACAGTCAATCGATTTTGATTAAATATATCGATCGATCCCATGGGTACTAAGTATAGTCAACTGATATTGATTCAATTTTATGGATATGTTGTGATATAGTCAACCGATCGGGATAATGCCAAGATGCACAATACTTTTGACCAAAACTAAAATACCCTTTCTCCAAGAGAAAAGAGCAGAGCGAAAACTAAAAAACAACCGTTGCTTGCAGCTCTGTGTTAATATAATTTTTACCGGTACTGTACAACACCCGAATAATTCTATGCGTAGGTAACAGACAGAATGCAACATAAAACGGACTTTTTGGCACAAAACTTTGTCTCTTTTAGGAAAATTTTTAATTCATTTTAAATCGGTCTACCATATTGTACTGAATATAGCGGTTGATACGGTGTCTGGAAACACAAAAAATTATAATATTCTAAGCGTAACTGATTTTCCATTCCTTTTACTTTTAATGGGGCGGCGGCTGCTCAAGTTTTGCCATTTTGAATACAGTTAACTGTTAACGCCATTTGCCAGGTAATTCGAACCATTTGTCATGCAATTTTCTTTTTTTTTTTTCTTTTCTGGCTTAAAGCATTTTCGCTGATTCATTTTCCAGCAAAACCAACAATTGCAAAAGCAGAGAAACAGAAGTTTGTTGGCTTTTGGCTCTGTTGCTTTCGTACGAAGGCATAATTAAGAAATTAACTAATTAAGTTGAATATGCAAAAGAATTCAAATAAAATAATGTGAATTAGTGACGTGAGAAAAATGGCGAAAGGGAGACAGAGAGAGAGGGAGAGCGATTCAACGTATTTTTGGCACATTTTCACACGACCAAAGTTTCTATTGTCTTTTTATTTGTCAGCGACTGTACCTTTAGCCGATATTCATCGGTATAATGAAATGATGTTTTTTTATTTTATTTTTGTTGATGTTCGTGTTTACTCTTAACTTGATAGCATGGCTATAAATAGAGATTGCCAACAGGAAAGAAATCATATCTTATCTACTGCATTTTTTTATCTTTTTAATGATAACGGCGGCAGAAGGGGGAATATGCCGCGTTTCAATCGGGTAAAAGACTGCACCCAGAGAGAGAAACCAGAACCCAGTTCATTCAACTACCCCCTTAATGCTAGCCCAACCCAAGCACCAACAAGTCAAGTAACCAACCTTATTGAACTAACAATAATAGTATGCAAAATAAAATGCTGTTGCTTAAACTCGACAAAAGAAAAATGGGCTCTGACTTCAAGTTTGAAACCTTTTGTGACCCCGCCCTAAAAAATACAACAACGACAACAAAAGCCCAAGTCTCTCAGCTCAAGTCGAGGGTCAATCGAGACTCCCTGTCTCTCTCTCTTGGCGTGTCCATGTCCGTTCCGTTTCATTCTCCGCATGCAAATGAGTCACGAATGCAAATGCAATTTTCGGTTGAAAGTTTTCGAAATCGGGATTGAAACACACACACCACAAACACTTAACACACACACTCAGAGTAATTAGCTGCTATGAACTGAGCTGCGAAACCGATCACGTGCCCTGAGAGCAAGAAAAAAAAAAAGAGTTAAACAAAAAGTTCCATTTTCTTCTATCCAACTCAGCTGAAGCGCGGAGCATGCGCGACCTTCTTTTAGCGACATTAGCCAAGAGATTATTCTGCCACTCAACGCTCTGCTTACGGCATTTTTTTTGTTTTTTGTGTTGATGTTGCAGTTGCTGCGAATAATTAACAACAATAACGAGTTTAACTTTGCTTATTTGACAGTTTTTCCATTTCATTTCAATTCAGTTTCCACATTTGAAGTTGGCACAGCTGCAAAATATTTTCGCAATTTTATCTTTATACTCTACGAATAAAAGGTATAGTTATGTTTGTATGCATTTCGGTTCAAAAGTTAGCATAGACAGAAACCGTTTCGGTCAAACTTTAATAAATCTGATCTTGTCAAACAATCAAAGTGATTTAAAAGTTTCTAATTATACGTTAACAGCTAATAATGAGCTCTTTAATGTGATAGGAAATGTGCAAGAGTATACAAAATTCGATTCGACTGAAAAAAGAACGACACTCGAATACTATTTTGTTGCCTTTGTTGCAGATTTTTATTATTTGTTGCATTCAGTTCACCCCTCTAAAATGCAAGGAATAACCCCTCAAAATCAGACTATATATATACACAAATACATATGTATGCATGTATGTATGTATGTATGTATGTATATAAATTATACAAATGGACAGCTGCTGCAGTCTTCATACAAAAACGGAGTCGGAAATGTACAGGAATTTGCAAAATGGGATCTTTTAAAATTTGTAAAATTGTAGCACCCTGTACAACTCATTAGGTAACATTCGAATGCTTTTGTTTGTATGAATGTACATATGTACATACATACATACGTATGTATACTTATGTATGTATCTAAGAGTAGTTACAAGGGGAATAAATAGATACAGAAGAAGAGCAACACGAAAGATAGACTCAGCTTTGTAGGTAAATAATTTTCATAGGTACATACGTACAAATATACAAAAAAATGTATGTATGTATGTATATTAAAATTCTATATAACGAATTTTTATTCCTATCATAAATACATAAATAATCTAAAACAAAATAATTTTAAAGAACAACTGAAAAGTTTTACATAAACAATGGAATGTGGCACAATCTTTACAAGTTTCTCAATATTTTTCATTAGAAATTTATATAATATGTACATACATATGTACATATGTATGTACATGCATATATCCTTTTTTGTCTATTAATGTTACTGTAAACTGCGGCTATCGTTAAAATTTTGATTCGAAATTATGACGAAAGTTAGTAGATCATAAAAATCGTCTTAAGAGTCGAATACCTAATAAACTGAAAAAAATTGCATTCTGCAGTGTAAAAATTTACATTAAAATTGTTTTAACGTGCATAAGTAAAAGATTGCAACCGAGAGAAGAGTAAAGAAGATTAATTATTAATTTAAATTCACTGAAATTTTTTGAGGCCCTAAAATGCGGGTGCGGATCTTAATCCAACAAAAAGTGTGTATGATCGAGTGTCAATTGGTGACGGAGAAATAAATCACGTTTCTATATACATACATATACATACAGACATACGAACATACATACATACATACATACATCGGTTTAGGCAAGGCTGAAAGATCATTGAGCTGTCAAAGTCTTAAATCTTTCAATTCAAATTCAATTAAATACTCGCCGTTCGTTTTTCTCCTTTTTTTTTGGGTTCAGACACATGTATTTCTGATTGACAGCTGGCTTGCGTTTGAAGGGGTTGAGAGGGAGAGTTCTTGGAACAAATACTTACCATAAGAAACGCCATAAACACAACTCATAACGCATCAAGCCTTGGATTTCCCAAAAACGCAATTTAAATTAAAATCTAGTAAAGGGGTCACGATCTTTCCTCAGTCTTTGTCTACTTGCAAAACTAAATTAATATTAAGGCGAGACAAATCGAAAACATAACGAAGTTTGTATATCCTTTTAATTTATTGATATCGGTCAATCAGTTCAAAGGACCTGATCAAATTCATACTACTTAAAACTCCAACTTTTCCATTTCAATTCCGAAAATTACATATGTACATATATGCAGGCATTAACATATGTTAAGTGGAAACTTCTCTAGTACTTTTTTGGCCCAGTCTTGATAAAGGGTATACACCAAGTCGTGTTAATGACTAATCATTAGTATACTTAGTATACTCATCTCTTGAGCTACCTACACTTAAGCTTCCAATGTTTTTCATTTTTAATTAGAAACATTCATTTTATTTATGATGTTTTGAAGACGCCTCCGTAAGGCGGAGGGCTCAAGTAGATGATTTTTGTGGTGGTGACTGACTGAAAATTTTTAATAATAAACTTTGCATACATACATGCAGAGGAGGGGACTGTCTCCGTCCTGCGCAGTTTGGAAGATTTACCATCGACATCGGCCCACACACATAAATCTTCTGAAGCCGACGCTCTTATGTGTTAGCATTGGATGTTGGCTATTAAACGAGAACCAAGAATCAAAATATAAGGATAGAGATGGAGGTAGTGGAGATGGTGACGAGATGACATGGCGATGGCGATGGAGATGGGCATCATGCCAAGTGCTTTCCCAGCGGATGGGGATGGAGAGGTGTTTCTGGAGTTTTGTTTACTTGTCTGTCATAAAATTTTAATGCCTACTTTGGTGCTAATTTAGTTGACGTTCCTTCTGCAGATGCCCAAAAAAATCTATTAACTTCCATATGGAATGGGCGGAGGGGCGTGGACTGGAAAGCCCAAATGAGTGTATGTATATGTATTTCTAGTTCGTGCCTATGTTGTAGTTTCTGCCATATAATTTTATTTGACTTAATGTCATTGCCATTTTAATGACGACAAATAAACATGGGAATTTCGTTACTGAAGTGTATATACTATATGTATATATACATATATCTTTTGGGGTGCTGTAAGGTGTGTCATCAGTAGACAAGTAGGAGGATATACAAAGTAAGTTTCCAAATGAAATTCCTATGTATATACATGTACAGAGAGATATATCTCTCCCTTCAAAGATTGCACATTTAATAGTATGATATGGAATCGTGATGAATCGGATCTAGTTAAACTTTGTATTTCTATCTCTCTTCTAACTACAAATAAGACTTTGTCAATATTATTGCGGAATCGCAAATACGAGAGAATATAAGAGAAAGATTGTATGCAGCTGCTATCTATCCGGATAAGAAAATGTAAATAACAAAAGAATCTTTTCAGCCGTTTCGCCAAATGAAAATTGTCACATCTTGTCCAGAAATAGCACAACAAGCAGCAAATGTTGAACAATATTTTGTTGTCTGACATGAAGTTGGCTTGGCATTTAGCGCCGTCTCCCGGTTCCTATTTTTAGATGCGGATCAGAGAACCTTAAGAAGCGTCTCTGGATGCAATTTGCGTGGTAAACTAAACAAACAGAAAACAAAAGAGAGAGAGAGAGAGAAGAAGGGACCAAGAGCTGGTCGGTGTCAAGTCTTGACTGCTTACATATGAATATTTATCTGGAAGTAGTTGGGATTAGTTAGCTTTAGTAGGACGTATTTTTCACTTAGCCCATGATCAACTTTGACCTCTTTTAAGTGAACACAGCCAGCCTCATTTGATTGCCAACGTTTATGCTTATGGCTTGACTTTTTTTCTTCTTTTTATTCGTATACCCTAGCAAATGGAAGGGTATGCTCATTTAAGTAAATGTTTGTGACGCAAAGAAAGGCATGGCACAACAAGCTAATCTCCAAGCTAAAGATTGGATTTGGTATGATTTTCATTTTCCTTTATTAAAGGAAACATCTGAATGTTTGGTTTCCCACTTCATTGGAAAAAGTTAAGTTTAAACAGTTTATTATTGGCACCAATGAAAACATTGTTTTATATTATTATTTACATTTCCACTTTATATAGAATATCTCATATTCGTTCTACAAGTTTATTTTATTTTTTGTTTTGCCTGTCAGAGTCAAATAACCAGTTTTATGTTTCCCTCTCTGTCTCTCTCTCTTTTCGCTTTTGCTGTCTTTTTCCTGCTCTCTAATCATTTCCAGTTTTCAAGTTTACCAGCTAAGAAAGCTGCATTTCAGCCAAGTTGAGTAGAGCTGGAATGGCCTGGCTAACTGCGACTAACCAAAGTCAAGTCAAATCTGCCAACTGTTGACTCAGAGTCAGTTGTTGTTGTTGTTGTTGTTGTTTTGGTTGTTGCAGTTGCTGCAGTTGCTGATTTTCTTTTCTTTTTTTTAACATCTTGCACCTTGTTTATGCATCGAAATGCATCTTTGGCTATAATTTTTCTCCTAGGCTAACTTGATTATGACGATGAGCTTGTATGAACAGCGAAGGGTTCGCGAGGGTTGGCTAACAAGTAAAGGCATCGATCTATTAAATGTCGCTTATTATTATTAAATACTGCAGAATTTGCAGTCAGGCATGATGACTCACTCCTCAGTGGACATTTCACTGAACATTTTCAATGTCGTAAGTGAAGGCAAAAGCCGGATAGGAATTTTATGGATTGTATAAACCATTTTATGTTTCTGTTTTTCCCAAAATTTCATTCAAACAAAATCCACGAAAAAAACGAAAGTCTTAAAATACGATTTGTAATCGAAAGTTTGGATTGTAAACATATTAGTCGCTTCAAAATATTAACCTTTTCTTTAGATTGAAAACCGAGAACTGATTAAAACAGAATGGTGTCAGTCTTAATCTTCTACTCTTTAGTAACCCTTGCTGAGACGGTAAATAGTCAAAATTTTGAAAAACATTAGATTCTGGAAAACCTGTGTTCATTTTGAAGTGAAAAAAATAAATAATGAAGAGATGAGCTGAGCGTAAAAACAGGTATTAAAGCCGCCGAGATCAATTCCTATCTTCTGTATTTTTGTTGCATTATTTCATAATTTTGCAGAATCGTGGCTTAAAATGCAATTATTTTTCTAGTTCGAATGTCCCTATGGCAGTTATGGCATATAGTTGACAGATTTTGGTGGAACTCAAAATAGATATTTCTATATAGATTCATATGTATGCCAAACTCTTAAATACTGAATTAAGTAATCGCTTTTAAAACGACCAAGTAATTGCACCAAAACAATTCTCTTAACCGATCATATGTATATATTAGATATATGGACATAATGGTAACCCAAACAAACGAATGGATGGGCGGACAGAGGGAAAAGTTTCTATCAACTCAGTTCGTCGTGGTGACCGAGAATGAATGTATGTATGTATGTATGTATGTATAATACATACTCTATTAACCAAAAATATATTAAGTTTTGACCAAAAGTAAAATTCTTTCTTTTAGTTATAAAAAGCCAAACAAATTTTGAAGTAACCCAGATAAAATAGTTTAGAATGGGTTTACACTAGACAACAAGCACATTGGTGCATATACACGAGTTTTTCCCTTAAGTACCCACGTACTTATCCCAAGTGTGAGTGTGAAAAAGTCTTAACTATGATGGGACACACAATATATATACATACATATATACATATTTACAAAAATATCGTCACTTAACATTGACACTCAATTACAATTGAGGAAATTTCAGTATACTCTTGCAAAGAGTAATATCAAATTGGTGAGAAGTTTGTTATGAACAAAAGATATATATTGTTCTTTATGATAATTGATAGATCAACCATGCCCATCAATCTCTGTCTTTATGAAAGACAATTTCCTTATTGTAAATGTTGAGCCCTCATAAGAACGTATTTACAGAAATAAATATAACACTTGGAAATGCAGACAAACAGTATCCTATAGATGAATATAGGCTAAACATATCTCAGTTATAGCTCATTATTTTCAATACAGAGAGTATATAAGCTTCGGTTACCTATAGTAGCTGCTTCTATATTCTCATCACTTTAAATTTTTGCTTACTAATTAGGTTTACGAGGTTTTGAATGAACTGAAATTGTTTTGCTGGCCAACGGCAATTAAAGATTCATATGTATCTATATCTACATACATAGTATGTATCATGACCTTTCCTCTGTCTCTCTATGCTGAATTGACTTGACTGGAGAGACTGTGTCAAGGGCAGGTTCAATATTGTAATTGCATTACGTAATTTACAAATGTACGTACATATATAGTGTTCTATAGCTTTGGATTATTCATATGTAACAAATTATATTCATTCTTTTAATTTCTTACTTATCGCTATCATAACGAGCTATGAATCACAGAACGTTTGAAATCCAACTCTATTTCTCATGTGAAAACTTTTTCTATCCAACAAACGTGACATTTCTGATCGTTGCAGAGGCTGAATGAGAGAGAACGAGAGAGAGAGGTAGGAAGAGGGATAGGGAAAACAGAACGGAAGTAAAATAAAGACAAAGTAAACAATTCATATGTGTAGAGACCGACAAGCAACTGATAAATCATGATATGAAAATTATATAAAAAGGTGAAACATTTGCACGACATTAACACCCACCAAAATGGTCGGACATTTACCCTCACTTCTCTCGTTTTCAATACCCTTTTTTCTTCTCCTTCTTCTTTTCCTACTCCCCCGCAATTGTCGTGCACGTGTCCACACACTACACACATACATACATACATATGTATTCCGCTGACATTCTCTCCATTTGATTGTGAGTGGGAGAACGGAGAATACATAAATAAATGTCATAATGCAATAAAATGAAGAGAAAAGTGGCACAGACCGAAGGCGACATGCGACCGCGACCCCCAATTTACACATACCTACATACATATGTATGTATGTACATATGTGTGTAAAGATGTGCGTGGGTATGTATGTAACTGTATAAATTATTTATTTATTTATGAATATGAAATTTACCACGAAACTGCATGATCATTGCAAAAACTCTCACACAAAAGTTAAGGGCGTTGCTGGATTCGGGATACCCTACCACAAGTAAAACTAACTGCATAGTAATTTAAAATGTTCTAGACAGTTGGTATACCCTGTATCCATATGGCTTTAAAATGGCTTGAATGTACATATGTAACAGACAGAAAAAAACATTTCCATCTCCCTAAAGATGTATACACTTCTTTGATCAGTACCAACATCCTAATCGATTAAGTAATGTCCATCTCTCCGTCCGTTCGCTTAGAGCTGTTTTAAAGAAATCGCTTTCTAATAAATTAAAATCGTATAATAAATATCGGTGATGTACATACATACATATGTATTATGTATGTATGTATGTATGTAGGTTTTGCGCTGATTGGAGTGAGTGAGAGTTTGACTTCATAAAGTACCTCTACTTGGTGTAGGGTATACTCAATTTCGGTAATACTTGCTTCGTAATTAATTTCTTCCGATTTTCGTAATACTCTCTCTTTTTATTTGTTAAATTTTGCAATGAAATACTATACGATTTCACTTTATACAGTAAGTAATGTATATAATTTACTTTTAGATAAAAAACTTGTTTCTTTGCAAACTTCTCGAATATTTATAAATTTTGAATATAGCTTTTTACTTACTTAAATGGGCGTTGAAAGATCTATAACAGAGGTGTTCCAATGAACAAAACATTTTATGAGCTGTCAATTGTTGATGAGTGATTTGTGTTCTGATTTTCGCAAAAGTAAACCCATTTTCCGCAAAAAGTTCATAGAGAAATTAATTATAGCAATTAATCATTGCATAATTGTTTTTGTTTTATAGTATGTTAACTCTGTGATATAAGTGAAAACAATGCAAGATAATACACATTTAAACTTAGAATTATATATAACTAACTATACACGGGAAATGAAATGGGAAAGTTGTATCTTTTAAATAAATTTATTAAACGGAGAATTTCATTATAAAGTTTTTAAATGGAGAAGCTCACATGAGGGAAATTCGACTACACTATCCAGAATTTAGAGCAACCAATCGAAAGTGAAAATTCAGGATATTGAAACACATTTTCTCTTTCAAACTATTTTTGTGCTCATGCAGGAGTTAAAAAGTTCTTGCATAAAGAGATGACCTAAAGGCTGAATAACTAAACTACGTCACAAGCGCAGAGATAGGCCTATTGGGTGTGACATGGGTATAAGTCGGTGAACTTTCATGAACTCACTTGTATCAAAAATAGTGCTTCTCATAGTTTACTGATGTCATCAATATATACATACATATGTATGAATAATCCGACTACCCGAAAACTTTCTGTTTGAGTTAGTCTAACTATACTGAAACCTAAGAGTTTTCACGCAATCGCCCACGCCACAAACAAATGCCACATGAAGATTTAATCTTTTGATTATACCCTCTACCTATATAGCATGAGAGGGGTATATAAAGATCTTGTAGTTATAGAAAGAAATCAATTGTTCATCAATAAGGATGTTCAAATCAAATGTGTGGAAATGTGATTTTGGATAAATACTTTGTAATAACTTTTAATATTGACTTAAGTTAACCTTAATCGGTAGTCTCTATTTGGTCTGCGGTATCAAAAATATGCGAATTGTATTTTTATTCTGCTTTTTGAAATTGCCCAACTGTAACCAGTACCAGAGCTACAACCTCGATATATTCGCAGTTGGAACAACTTAACCATGTGACATGTGTCGTAATCCAACAAGAGTCTTCTCTGCCTATGGAGGAAAGAAACCATTGAGTTTGTTTTTAAGATTTGTCTATGCTAGTGGTAAATATGTCAATTGAGAAATTGCAAGTTGTTGCGTTTCCATAGGTTTACAGGAACAATCTGTTTTAACAGGAAGATGACATTAACAAAATATCAAATGTGTGTAAGATTTAGGTATACACTTGTTCCTCAAGCTTTTCAAGTATCTTTTAATCATTTTCACATTTCTAGCTTTCATTTCAAAACTTAACCAACATTTCGGCCCTTTCCGCTCTCTGATTCTTTTGTCTTTTCAACTATGTTTGTTTTTCCTTTTGTTTTTGTTTTTTTGTACATTGTTTTCTTTTTGTTTTTTGGGTGAAAATGATAGTTTATTAACATAATTAATTCAGTCTTATGTTTATAGTTTTGTTAACTTTCGCTTTTTGAACCATATTGTGTAGATTCATTTTTGTAAGAAGTTTACAATATTCTTGACTATATACATTAGTAAATATCCTAACAATATGGGGAAGTCCTTCAATAGACATATTAAAAAAGGAAATACATAATTGGTTATTCTACAATTATGGTAAAAAGGTCATCATGAAAGTCTGTATCTGTTTGAACGAGATCGAAAAAAATATATAATTTTAAAGTGGAATAATTTAAAAAGCGAATGAGATCGCTCTTATATATTTCAAAGTGACATCTGTCCGATCGGGAGTTTTTCTCTTTTGCGTGTAAAGTGATGATCTACCGAGACTATCAAAGGGGATCATGCAAAAACTTCGATTGTAATTGAATAGTAAAGAACAATTTAAAAGTTATCTCGACTTTACTCGGAAAATATAGTCTTACAAATTTGTGTCTATAGAGAATCATTTATATAGCTTCTTGTTTATGTCGGTACCGTCCAGATCGGATGGCTTTATCATATAATTCCCATCCTTGTCTTGTAATTTCATATTATTCAGTTTAATAAATATTTAAGATATTCCCTACCCATTACCTTTTTCGGTATCGGTTGACTATAATCGAGCAATATTAAATACGAAGTTGAAAATAATATAGCTTTTCTTAAACTGATTTAGGGGAAGGTGGGGTATTTTGAGCCACTTTTTTTTACTGCCCGAAATTTTCTATTTAAACAAGTTTTACTTCAAATTTGACTGCTGGGTATTGTAGTTTGAAGATCTAGCATTCATTTGGTCACAACAGTTTAATGGAATATTTGAAAATTAGGTGATTCTAAGGCAATTTCGAAAAGTACCTTTTTTCGAGATTTTTAAAATTCTCGGGGTATTGTGAACCACTTTTAAAATTGAATAAAAACAACGATTTATGTTAGGAAAATTTTATTTATTTCAGTAAAATATAAATAATAATTGACAAATTAGTTGTTGTAGTGAAAAAAAATTACACACGTCAGCCTGAAATGCATTTTATGCAAGTCCAATAACTTTCAGATATTCTGGCACATTTCAAGTGCACTGCACGATCGCAGATGTTGCAATGTATGGTATTTCGCCGATTCTTTTTTTTCGGCATGTTTTCCATACACAAGCATTCAACACATTAAAAATGTCGTTAAATGGCAAGAAACAAGTGGCTCATAATTCCCCAAGAAAAAAGGTTCACAATTCCCCGAACCCTAATTTTTAGAAAACGGCTGCAAAAAACAACAACAATAACAAATACATGCAAAATCCCGTTATAATTTTGAAAGCTAATATACACACGAATATTAAAAACATTGTTACCTCCGTCGATTCGCAGGAATAAAGAAAATATAAGGACATACACGGAGTGTAAATTATACATCGAGAGCATCCAATTTCTATTTGTTAAAAAAAACAAAATACCAATGCCGGTGCACACACTTGTTCATTATGGAAATTATAGGGTATCATACGACGAGTCGATAACAGTCATTCGCACCTGTCATAATTCACTGGGGGAAAAAATGGCGCTGGCTTACGATTCCCCGTGGCCCGAAATACCCCGCCTTCCCCTACTATTTGTCTATTAGTTTTATCCCTAATAAACGCTAATTCATATGTGAAATCCATTCAGATATGAATCTGAATACCGTAACTCTCTAAGACAGATTTGGGCTAAAAGATTCCTTTACGCTGAATTGGTAGATCGAAGAATACTTGACTCTCTTATTTCTGATTTATTTATATAGTGAACAATATATAATAATATTTATAATGAGTTTTATTTTCCCATGAGTCTCTTTGCTTGGTTTTATTAGGGTTTTCGAATAACATTTTGAATAATCTCGAGCCGTTTTTTTAAATCGCCACGGTCTGTTAAAAACTTGGCACACTTCATGAATATGAATAAATTCTTGTTCCGAATATGAATAAACATTGTCTTTGGAGAAAGCCGGCGCTGAAATTTATTGAGTTTCCCCGAGGGGTTGGTTGCCTTTGTTTGTTTTGGTTTACTTGAGGGCTTAACTGCAGATAAACAGAGACTTAACGAGACCGCTATGTAATGCCCAGGACCAGCAGGAGGACAATAACAAGGGGTTGTCAGCATGTGACTAATGAAACGAGCCAACGGCACGGGAGTGGGTTTCGATTGTCAGACATTCCAAGGGTTCCTTCGCATTTCTTCAAATTTTATTCAACCAAAAGGAGAAAAAAAGAAAATGTAAATAACCGAAATGTAAAGACCCTTGCAAGTCCCATATATAGTGGTCGGTTGGATCCAACAGATATAATTTAACGGTCGCTGGGTGTGATAAGCATTGCAAAAAAAAAACCTTTCCTACCCTGTGCCATGGTATTGAAACCGCCCCAAAATAGTCGAAATAAAACAAAGTCGTGTGCTTCAAGTCAAATGCAGATCCAACCCCGGTATGTGTGGTCTTGTCTCGAAAACGTAATTTTATTTTTTATTCTCTCTGTTGTGTTTCTTGGTAACGGACTGAGATTTGATTACAAAGTCTGTTTGAATTTTTTTGATATTCCCTTCGAGCTATAGCCCAGTACTGGTATCGCCAGACAAATTGCTCATAAGTAATTCAATTTCGATAATGCATGGAAGTTCGAAAGGGACTGGTTAGGAAGGCGTTCTGCCACCCTTCCTGAATACTGTTTATACTTGATTAGTGTGCCATGTGGTATGTCTGACACACATGCATACATACATAACATAAATTCTGCTGCCGACACTCTATAAATATTAGAAATTGAATTTTTGTAAACTCCGACAGCATAAGGTTCTGATTTTCTGTAGAAAAATTAAAGTGCAGGAAGTACTTAGCTTTAACCCAAATAAAATGCCCAAATATCTCTTAAATTGCAGACTAAACTCAACTCCCTCACAGTTCCTGATTTTTATGGAAGTTGTGCGTGATCTTGGTCATTATCACGGCAACTCCGAAAGAAAAACAAATGCCGCTATAAAGTAAAGTCGTCGACAGAGCGATACCTCGTAACTTGACCAAAGTAATTTTATTTTGTGCTGAATAATGTACCTCATTTTCCAACCAAAAGTTGTAAATATATGTTCATGTATTACTTATCTCAATGTTTTTGATCTCTAAATAACTTAAACGTCTCTAAATCATACAACAAGTAAAATTTTAAGTTTTAAATTCTATATAATATCTGCTAAACGAAAGAACATCTCCCGAGCGACTCTAATATACAGTTTTAAACTATTAGATTAGATATTATAGGGTATAATAAAATCTTGCCTCGTGCTGTCAACAACAAATAAATGCGCAAGGTGTAAATGGGAGAGTGATAGTTTTCTGTTATTGTATAATTTTATGTTTTATTATTTTTAATAGGCTTTAAAAAGAGAAACACGTCTAGGCGAGCTTCTTATGAGTCGGCAATAGATAAATGTGCTTATATGTACCTATGTATGTATGCACATAAATAAGTTTTTTTTTATGTACTTGTGAAAGATTTCAAATTATGACAAATTAAAGCGACGAAGTTCTTACACTCTGGCAAATAAGTTGTACTATAAACATATGTAAGTTAAATATACAGGAAATTTGTCCTTTTTAACATTTATTAAATAGATAATTACCGATGTCAATTGTCTTGCTAAAACTAATGTACTTTTTAAGAAGGGTAAACCAAATCTATTTCAAAAGATACCACAATTGTGAAATTGTCAATCTCACTCGATGAACGGTAAACTTTGAAAACTAAAGAAACTAGAGTTCAACCAATAGATACATACTACATATACATACATACATACATACAATCATATATACACACATACAATGCGATATAAATGGAAACTGAAAAATGTGTAGAAGAAGTAGCAATTAAAGTTCGAAAAAGGGGACCGAAAAAAAATAACAATTCAATAGATAACAGTTAATGTGGAGCAGCAATAGATTGCAAAAACGCGGGTGAGTGGCAAAATACTGAAGCTCGAATTCAAGTTGTTAAAGAATCGACGAAAGCTACGAGGAACAAAGTGAGAGAAATGCTTAAAGTGAGAGGGAAATGCTACTGCATTATTGGAAAATTGCTTTCCAATTGTGATAGAGAGTGAAGAAAGTACAGTAAAAGTAGAGTATTATATACTTGAACCATCTATTTCCTATGTTTGATTGTATAGAATTAATTATGAATTCTTGGCGAATAAGGTTTTGTTTGGTGAAGGCGTAAGGAGCCACGCCAATAGGCGGGTTTGAGGTTGAGTTAAATTGACAAAACATGTTTACTGATTATTATTCGTACAAGAAAAACGTTGAAAAATAAAATACAACGAAAACTAACGATGAAATTAATGTAAAACTTTAAACAGGCTAAAAGATGATCAACTTAGAGCCAAACCCAGTTATACATATATTTTCGAATAGGACTTAATGAATCCTTTAAAGGTACCCCTAACTATAGACGATTTCGGAATCACTCTAGTTTTGAACGACTTTGAAACACCACATTCATAGATTCCTTCTCTGGTCAAAGTTTTTAGTTTGTTTAAAGTCATTTGACTATATATGTACATACATTACACACAAACATACATAGTTCGAAACCCTATTTCTTTCTCAAACCGCATGATCATGGAAGTTTTCATTAGTTTTATATCCTTTTTTATGATTATGAGAAATTTCATTAAAATCGCTTGAGTTTCTCGACTATACGGCTTAAAACCGATTTGACTTTTTACACAAAAGGTTCCCTTACATCGAATAATAAAATGAAAATACAACAGTAGTTTACTCTCTTTCAGTTTATTGATTTATGGCCGCAGAATATTTGAAAAATATGATTTATTAATTATGACATACATACATATGTACATACATACATATATATAAATGAATTGTTAAATCCGTTCCTATAATTGAAGCATAAATGTTTCTGATTTTTTGGTTCTTTCTTTATAATTAAACCAATTGTGTGAGAATTAATAGTAGACAGACGAATTTGGAACATTTTCCTAATTGAAAAAGCGTACAAAATTTTTAAGTAAAACGAATGGGATTGTTAATAATAACGATGCACAGATTTCGATGGGCCACCAGTATCATCTGCATCAATATGAAGGGGAAGCTGCATCTGAAACGAAAGTGAGGAGTAAGTAGCCCCCACACAATTGAAAGCTTCCAAAACAGTGGCCATTGCACTTTGTGTGCTCATAAATGTGGTTGCAGTTCAACTCTCCTCCTATTAAGAACACTTAAAGAATGTGGGGAAATCACATTTAAATGTTTGAGTTCTTTTTATCAATTGAGACTTTCGTATCGATCGCCATTTGGATGGAACAAGGGATGGGATGGCCATTGAAGTTTACATGAGTCACGGTAAGAAAGTTGATCGTATTATTGCAAGCCCGCCCAGTCGAGGGCACAGATTTATTACATATATGCCAACGGAAGCCACTTGAGAGAGCAGTCCCCAAACCTCTCTTCCACAGACCCAAGAAGAAAGCCCCACTCGAACAGACAAGTATTTATGATACTCTCATAGTATATGTATATGTATGTATGAGAGACTGAGATTCAGCAAAGTATTAAGAAGATGGAGGCAAATAACTGCTATAGAGTGAATAGGAATCAACACAGCAAATGGAATAAGAAGCTTCCACAGACTTACTGTGTTCTAGGATCCGTTGAGATATATAAGTACATACATATGTATGTATATATAAATGTTCATATGCAACATCATTCAGACTCAGAAAATGAAAATAATTGCCTCTCCAATTCTAGTTGATTTGCGTTCTTTTCAAAAGCAAGTGTTTCACTTTACTTACAGCAAATGTTGCGTGTCTGGAAAATGGCATTTGTGACGAATTTCCATTGATTTATGTTTCACTCCCTAAATGCAATATATAAACAATGGGTATGGGTTTATATTTATGTATACATTCGCTTATGTTTGTAATCTCATTGCATATGTCTTTACAAACATTTTGCAACTAATAAAAACTGCAGATTACATTCCGGATGGAACTATGTTAAAGAATAGGTGGAAACTAATAAATTTTACTCATTTTATTGTTATATCTAAGGTTTAGTATTTTTGCTATCTACTACTACTTTTCCTACTATGTATTTTTATCCTTTAACTTTTTTTCATAAACAGATTAAAAAGTTTTTGTGGGACTTTAATTTGAACGCTTGAAGTACATTTATCGACAATTTCAATTATTTATTTATACTTTTCTGATAATTGATATTTGTACAATGGAACGAAAACACAGCAAGCGCCATAAAAGTTGTAAGCAGATGCATGTTTTGGAGTCTAAAATTCAATCCATCTTTCCCATCATCCATTAAAAAGACCCAAACACGTGCGCATGTCATTTTAGTTTTGGCTACCCTATACATATCAACGAGTAGAAAGAGGGTATATGTAACCGATGTGAACCGACTTTCTTACAGTGATAAAATCATTTTAAAAATTTATTTAAAAGAAACTTTCACCCAATGTCTTTATTTAATTTAAGTAATATTAGCATACAATTTGAACTATCCTTTTAGACACTGGGTATCCTAAAGTCGTAAACTGGCTTTTCTCTTTTTGATTTAGGAACTTCAATGTGTAGTTTCCCATTTCAGCTAACCAAATCCCAATTCCACTTTTCCGCGTCTGTCCAATGCATTCAATCACTTCATTTGTTTTCATCTTCATCGTCGTGTCTTTAGCTTGGCGGCGGCACGTTCAACGTCGTCTTGGTTGTAAAATATTTTATTTACTCTGCACTTATGACCCCAATGCGGATCGGGTTAAGTGAATCTGATACCCATACATCCATACATATGTATGTATGTATATATATATATACATACATACATACATATACTGCATTTGCATCTCTATCTTGCTTTCTACGCATTGCGGCGGAGGCAAAATACTCATTGCAAGATGCAGCTGATACAAAGAAGATGCTATGGCCACACAGTGGTTGAAGTTTTACTTGACCTTAGCTTCTCCAGTGGTTTGAAAATCATTTTCACATTGTACAAGTTGAGTGCAGCTGATGTGGAATGCAATTCCTTCGTTAATATGCATTTGTGAAACTATCATTGTTTTCTACTCCCATCACAGTTTAAACGAACTTTATGCCAAGGTATTCCCGTGTCAATATTCTGAAGATGTCAAAACCAATTGAACAGCAAGAAATGAAACTCGTCTTGACAATAACTGGCAATAACCAGTCGCTGATAAGTGTGTAAAAAGAGATGCGAGATCTATACATACTAAGGAAGTTTTTATATTCTATTTGCAACTTCTTTAGCTGTTCTTTAGATGAGATCTTTAAATGCAGAATTCGAAAGAACGTATGTACATATGTATGTATGCATGACCCTGACTTGGGTGTTGCTGATTAATTGGCAACAGAGTCGCATGACTTGAGCGCGGCTTATTAAAATGATGAAGCGACATAAGAACTGAGGAAAATATGGAATTGAATTGGCTGCAATTCTTGTAAAAACAATAATTAATAATAGTCTCACCACTGATTACACGTTGAAAGAGAAGCTGAAAATTGGCTAAAGGACATAAAAGATACTGTTAATAACAAAGTGAAAGTTAAGTGCTACATCCAGATACTTACAAACGTACATGTATAGAATATTATTGTTGGGTGTTTCAAGTTAATATTTTTGACTCTCGGCGCCAACCGGCCATGATGATGTCATTTGCCTGCCATTTTCGCAGCATTCATTTGCCATAAATCACCAGACGATCACGAAAATGCTTAAAACTCTGGCAAACCAAGCCGAAATGAGAGGCAATGTCAGAGGAGGAATCGGCTTGGTGTTGATTGTGGGGTGGGTGATGAGGACGCAACTGTCTGAAGCCAGCTGGCACAGATTAGTCAGAGTCACAGAGAAAGGGAGAGGGGCACTTTAATTTACCTGCGGGTTAAGCAAACTTCCCAACTGGTTTCTTTGCTGCACAGGAGGGGGTGACGAGAAGATCTGTGCCACATGTGGTTAATAAAAGATCAAGGTAAAGTTAAGACTTTGTGAAGAATTGCATTAAAAATTTATATCTTTGTACAGCAAGAGTCTTGCAGTAGAGTTTTATGTCAAAACAAAACTAATGATTTCCCTTCAGCCCACCGAAACTTTCTTTGCTAACAAACAGATGCAGGAAATCAAAACAAACCGCAAAACCGACGAGTTGGCAAAGGTTAAAGTAGAAACACAAGCAATGCCACAACATAATAACCAAGAAGGAATTTCCAATTTCAGTGTTCAAAAGATCTTTCAGTTGAGTTGATGTTGGCACATACATACATACATATGTACTTAATTTTGCTACTTTATGAATGTTTTGGTTTTTTATTGATTACCCATTCTTGAGATACAATTGGTAATCCCAAGTTCCGTAGCAATTGAAAGTGTTAAATAACCTCAACATAACTTTTTAATCTAGTGACTAGTATCCGTCTTGGCAGTTAATCAAGTGTAAAATGTTTTCGCAGGTGCTACTTTGTTACATCTTCAGCGAAAAATAAACAAAACACGAAAACCCAACATGTCCGTGACCCATTCTGACCATCATATTATTCGACTCTCCACCTATGTATCTATATATCACAAACCTTTTAAAGTGACTCATGCCTTGGCGAACCCCAGATCTCTTTATGAAAAAGACCAAAAGAGAAGAAATGAAGAAACAGACAAACATGAGTAAGTGCACATTCACGGATTTAAAAATGGGTTGTCGAAAACAAAAACTCTGGCCAAGAGACTTGTATGTCTGAGCGTGACTGAGTGTACCCCATGAGTTTCTCTCTCTCTTTTTAAACATTAGTTATGTTGTGCCTGGGCTGTCATTCCTTCTGTACCAACCAAAGAGTTGACATTATGACACGCATATTTACATATAGCTTTTACATATATGGGAGGTGTCAAGGATTGGGTTTGACTACAGGATTGGTTCTTCCACATGTTCCACTTCTCTCTCATTACAACATTTTTATTAAACTAAACAAATGTTATCACTTTTTTTGGACTTTACGCCTCAGGTTTCACTGTGGCCCAATTCTTGGGACGTTCGGCCGTAATTGTCCAATCGTTGGAAGCCACATTTACGCCTCCATATTGATGAGTGGGTGAATCCGGGAAGAATTCCCATCCCTGTTCAATGGACATCTTCTTTATAACTCCAGCCATTCCCAGGAAGAAACCAACGCACAGGCCAGCTACATGATTGTGTTTCCAAGCTCCAAAAACGCCGCCAGCAGCAAAGCCGCCCAGAAAGTAATTTATTCTACCAAATATTAACAACGTACAATGTTTACATCTCCAAAATGTTTACTGCAGCCACTCACTTGTCATCCTTTCCGCGGGCATTAGTGGCCGCCAATGTAGTCAGCGTAAATGCCGTGGCCATTCCCATCAGTGGTCCAGTGTTATATGCAAAGCGTCCAAGAGTGGGCAAGTACCCTTGTGGCTTTGAAAGGGTAAGCACATCAACCGTGGACCAGGCGAGGCCAGTGGCCACAGCGTATCTGTTGGTAGCCACAATCTTTCCAAAGGCATCCTCTCCATCGGGATGGTCGTAGTATTTTGATCGTAAGATCGACATATTTGAGCTAAAGTAAATAAATTAAATATTTAAGAATTAGCTAACTGCCGAAATTTACGTAAATGTTGCTGTTAAGTTTAACAGGGCTCGCGAATGATAATGTTACAATAGCAGCGCGACAAAAAAAAATCGATGATGGGCAGAATTTATCGATAATTCGCGTGCATGTGGCATATCGATACTAACCATCGTATTTCCCGAAGCTAGAAACAACGGATTTTGCAATATAACATTTCAAAAACTTTATTTTTTTCTTAAATAGTCATTATGTATAAAAGTTCTTTCCTACTTTCTTTTTTAATCACTAAATAAATCAATAAAAAACACATTTCGTTATATATGATTACTGTCTATCTCCCTTCCTACATCACTTCATTTTCTTCTGGTGTAAAAGATGTTTTCTCAGAGCCATTTGTTTATCACGGAAGCTTTTCTTAACTTTGGAACGAGCCTTGTGCCGTAGCATGCCAAAGTTTTTCGTCTTCCGCTTCTCCCGGTTCGTCTTGGAGCAGTGCTCATTGACTCGCCCGTCCTTCCAACCGAATCTCTCACGATCCTGTCGACCAGCCTGAACAGTTTCCAAACGCGTGTCCTTGTCGTGTTTGCGCTTCTTATAAATCATTTCAATGTTGTTGAGTTTGACAAATTCACTGCGATCCTGTTCCAGGGGACGTTTACGGGCACTAGTTACTGTCTTTTTGAGATTGGCGGCATTGATGCGCTTGAAGTCCTCGTCGGTGAAAATACGCGTCAAAGCTAACTCCTGGGCGGCCTCCTTTTGGTTTAACACTTTTACTTCAGAGTTGTTATCTTTGGCCGTGGTTGATTCCGGATCGCTTTCGACAACTTCGTCAGATTCCGACTCCTCTTCATCGTCTTCAACACTATCCTCATTATCCTCCTCTCCCTCATTATCATCCGCTTCTTCATCTCCAGATTCCACTGCCTCATTGTCGCTGTGCTGCACCTTGACCCATTCGCCATCATTGGAGTCTGTCTCTTCATCAGAATCGATATCTATGGTCTTGGAGTCTTTAAGCAACGCCTCGGCACCCATAACTGTATCATGAACTTCTCGCTCTCCATATGCCCGTACTTTTCGTTCAGCTTGTGCCTCCGTCTGTCTTCCGCGATCTTTTTTATGCAGCAGTGCCGGCAACTGCTCTCTGTAAAGCGAAATTAACGACCGTGCGGCCATCATTACAGACTTTTCCTTGTATGTTTTATACATGGCCAGGTCCTGTAGTAGATCCTGACCCATGGCCAAGGGACACCGCATGCAAATCTCTCGCGTGGCATTCAGTCCAATAGCCATGACATCACTGGAATTTCGCTCTGTGATGAAGTTATTAGCTATTGTCTTTAAAATAGGCTCAACAATGTCACCAGGGACGAGTTCATGCGAGGCTTGGGCAGCAAATTGCATTACCCGAGTAACTTGCCTTTGATGTGGCTGAAGAAAACGGGTTATATAGGGGTAATAGCCAAAGAGAAATAGCTCATGGATACCAATTAGGCGAGAGATGACATCCAGATGCATTAACTTCACCTCGAATCGTTCATTTGAGCCCTGAAGCTGTTTAAACAGACCTTCCGCCATGCCTTGGGGATTGTGGATAAGATGAATGCCCGAGAAATTGAAGGCCGGGGCGTTTTTCTTCTTTTTCTGAGCCTTTATGGCCTGCTTTTTGATTTGCTGCAGTTGTTTCTGCCGTTTCTTGGTTTTCTTGGTCACCCGGTTAGCCAAAATTGCTCCCTTTAGATCTACCTCCTTCTCACTCTCAGAATCAGAGCCTTCTTCGTCTTCCTCGTCATGTCCTAAGAAGAATTTTAGCGATGTGACCAGCACTTTGGTAACTTTGGAGAAGCATCCAACTGTTGCAATGACATTCACAGTCTTCGGGTCATTCCAAATATTTTTCTTGTACAACTCTATCATAATGTCGGCAGACATCTTAGCAGCCTTCGGATTGGCATCTTTTAACATAGAATACATAAAGTTTTGAAGGCTCTAAAGTAAAGAACAGATTAACAAACGTGCGTAGAAGTTGTTAGGGAATCAATCTTACCGAATTGAGTTTCATGTCCTTGTGCTTGGCATTCATGTTTTTAATATCTGTGACGATGTGCGTCTGCAAAAAAGTGCGCAGATTTTTGTCCTGGCAGCGCAACAACTGAAAAAATAACTCCAAGATGTCTAAAGCTGGCACCAAATTTTTATTACGCAGTAGGATCAGAGCTTTGACGAAACAATTTCGCATTGCGGGATCCAGAACAGTAGCGTAGTTCTTTAGCTGGTCTGCCAAATGCGCAGGAAACTCTTTGCACACCTCAGGATAGCATTGAGCCACCTGGGCAATAAACATCACGATGTCATCCAGGGATTTGTTCTCCTCGCTCGGATTAAGTGCAAACACGCCAAGCAAACTAAGAAAATGCTGATATTGGATGTGGAACTCATCGCTGTAGGACTCTGGGTCGCGTTTGATTAAATTCTGCAGCTGGGGGAGATTCTCCGGAAGCTGATTGTTGTTGACACGCACCATAATGGGCGCAGTTGAAAATTACTCTTATTCACACGTGTTTTCACTAGTGTCGGCAAAACAGGCAATGTTTAAACTATCGAATTTTTCAGTGTTGTCGAAAGTTTCCTGTCTTATCGAAAATAAAATCCATCGGCATGTGGAAACTAATGCTTAAATAAACATCGCAAAAGGCGTTGGGCAATAAGCTATATCAATTCGAAATTAAAAGCACTTGCTGCCAAATAAGTGGTTATCAATTAAGCTGTAAACATTTTTATGTAGCGGAGTCAGATAATTTTATAACGAAACAAAAATAATGAACTAGTTGTATGGCTACTTACTGGTTCTTTCTTCTGGTAACACTAAAAAAATTAGCCGCTTTACAGCACCGAGTGGTATCAATCGATAATTTTTGCCTTCGATGGATTTTCCCATCGATACTATCGGTGGTCCATCGATGGTATTCCCAGCTACCATGGAGAACTTCAAACCGCAGGATTTGGAAGATGGGGAGGTAATACATTTTGTTCACTTGACGTTGGTCTATTACATTATCACCGATTACTTCCATAGTTATCAGAAAGTGGCGAAGACGAGATCTACACGCCATTACAACGCCCTCCACCCGTTGCTCCCACAACAGTAGGCGCTGGTGCATTGGAGACAGCGGCCAGTCCACTTATCAACTGCCACCAAATACAAACGGCCCTGGATGATGAGTCACAGTCCAATAGCGACTCCTCGTCTGGCGAATCCTCCGAAGAGGCCTGCATCAAAAAACTGCGCACCGATGCCGGTCAGCATACACGAAAAAAGCGCATAAAACGTACCGTAATGATGCGTGTGCCGGCACCGCCCCTTAACACCACCGACTCGGAGATGCAGCCGAACCGGGCGCGCTACAAAAAATACAATGTGTGGACAGCTGCTCTGCAGGAGGAAGCCCTCAGTGAGAATATGCGTGGCTGTGATGTGACACGCAGTAGCAGTGATCGCAATGTAGAGAACTATGACTTCTCGCTTAAATATCGTCTAAACGGAGAAAACACATTAAAGCGTCGACTCTCAAATTCATCAGACGATGAGGAATCTTCGGCTCATCCAGCCCACAAGCGAGGACGGCTGTCCACCCGCCTACCAGGAGAATATCCCCATAGGGGATCTGCCAAAAGTCGATTGGGGCAACGGGCGAGGAGGGAAACATCGTCTACCAGTGGTGGATCCTCGGATGCTTCGTGTGAGCCCCGTCATATACTAGACCTAAACGAACTGGCTGGGCGAGATTCCACTGATGTTGCTAGAGAAATGGCCAGTAAGCTGTATGAGGAAAAGGACGAACTGATGGGTAAGTGAAGTAATAAGAAACAATTTCATTCATTATTTTTACCTCTTTGTCTGAGCAGTAAGAATAGTTGAGCTTCTGGGCATGGATCTCTCCCTCGAGTTGTATAGGGAGACACAACGCATCGAGGCTGATGGGGGCATGCTGATCAAGGTGGGTAATAAAAAGAAAGTAAGATTTATAGTTAATTCATTGTTCCCCATTAGAACGGCAAACGCAGACGTACACCAGGTGGTGTATTCCTTTTTCTACTAAAACATAATGACAATATAACGCCAGAGCAACAAAAGTGCATCTTCAAAGAGGACCGCCAGAATTTAAATAAATCTCGCAAACAGATCGAAAAACTAATGCGCGACCGCAAAGTGGAGGAGCTAAAGAAATGTCTGAATAAACAGAGTACCGAATTGCCTTCATTAACCTCTCGAAAGGAACACTATATGGAGGGCGATGACTTAAGCGTTCAGAGTCAAGCGGGTAATTGTAAGTTCACAATTCTGGATTATTTATGGATGTATTTTATATATATATATACTTATTTTTTGAAGTATCAAATCCACCGCCTTCACCAGTGGGCCTAGAACAGGGCAGCAGTCCGGAATATAAAACCCATGGAATTAACATAAATCTCGTGGACCATACGGAACTCCCGTCGACATCGAAGGCCGCCACTGCTTCGAAAGAGCAACATCTGGTCAGCTATGATGATAATTTCCTAGATGTAGATGTTAACTGTGGCGAAATGGACTTTTTCTAAAAAGAGTGTAGCGCTAAGCGTTACATAAGATTGTATGCGCGCTAGATTTTTTTCTACCGCATATCTTATAGCTAGACTCATAATTGTACAACTAAATAAATGCCTAGAAAATAAGCACTAAAAAACGGTGAATGATATTCGTATTTATTTCTCAGTCCGCCACATCGTTAGGGTTGCCATTGAGTTGATCAGTGCTGGCAAATGTCGAATTTTTGTATGTATCGAAAATCGAAGGTTGTCAACAAAACTCGATAGTGTTTAAAAATAAAATATATCGATAATTTTACATCGATGATGTTACAGCTCTACTGTGTTTTTTTTTTTGATGCGGTTCTGTTTAATGTTGAATGATAAAAAATTGTGAACAATTTGTGTGTTATGAGTGTCACGAGATTGATAGCTTTGGATCTACAGTCACTGAGCTAATCGCAAGAGTCAAAAACAATTTGTAATGCGAAAAACTCGATCGCAGACTCGCACGCAGGCGGCGGAAAATGCTGCAGCCACCAATCCACCGACTTCATCGGCTCCAATAAACACCTTTGATGCAGGCAAATATAAGGTATGTTGAAGCGCCATCCAATATTTCTATATATTTTTTTTGAAAATAACAATTTTTCGTAAAAGTAAAAAATTGATAAGGCAAATGCCGTCAATATCCAGTGGCGCCATCTAAATAGCTGACGCCGTCTTTTACACACCAACACTTTAAATTTTAGCGTCTCACAACACTGCCGCCATCCGCCATATTTCCTCAGACCGACAAATAATTCGTGTGTAATTTAAAATATATCTGTAGAGTTATTTGTTACAAAAATGACGGCAAAACTGCAAATGAACTTGTTGCCTTCGGTTATTAGTTAGACTCTTAGTTGTTTATATACAATACTAGAAAATAATTCGGTTCTAACTACAGCCATTTTCGGGGTTCGTGAACGCCATTGTTGCCCCGCAAGGTACATAAATGGATATGAACGAGTCGATGTCTAGTTTAGTGATAAAATTGTATTACAAATGTAAGTGGCAGGTTCAAATATGTGTGTGTGGAGTGTGCTTTCGCTGCAAAAAAGTGCTGTTTAAATGTTGTGCTGCATTGTTAAAATGTACAAGCCGGACGCACTTTCATTCATCCATGCACACAAGCATACATACATAAGTATAAATATGACCTACGCATACACAAGTAGACATACATACATTAGTATAAGTGCGGGCCGTGGAAGTCCCGCTTTTCCCAAACGTCTTCATAATTAAATTCTCTCTAATAATTGGCATTTCCATTTCGGGTGCTTTTTATTTTAGGAATGTGAGCAAATGGTGCAAATGCTCCGCGTCGTCGAGCTGCAAAAGATCTTGTCGTTTCTAAACATTTCCTTCGCTGGACGAAAAACCGATTTACAGAGCCGCATTCTCTCGTTCCTGCGTACAAATTTAGATTTACTAGCCCCCAAAGTTCAAGAGGTTTACGCCCAGTCCGTACAAGAACAAAGCGCCGCCCTGCAGTACATCGATCCGACCAGAATGTACTCTCATATGCAGCTGCCACCTTCGGTGCAGCAGAATCCAGCTGGTTTAGTGGGCGGATCACAAGCCCAGGTCCAAGTACCTGGTGGCCAAATGTCTGTTGCGGGCAATGCGGGGGCTGCCAACGTGTTGCCCTTCCTTCACGCGCACAACATAAATGCCCAGCTGCCCATCCATCCGGATGTAAGGCTGAAAAAGTTGGCCTTCTACGATGTCCTCGGCACATTGATAAAACCATCGACTCTGGTACCACGCAACACACAGCGAGTCCAAGAAGTTCCCTTTTATTTCACTTTGACGCCACAACAGGCAACGGAAATAGCCACCAACCGGGATATTCGAAACAGTTCCAAGGTCGAGCATGCGATTCAAGTACAACTAAGGTTCTGTTTGGTGGAGACATCATGCGAACAGGAGGACTGCTTTCCGCCACAAGTTAATGTTAAAGTTAATAACAAACTCTGTCAGTTACCTGTAGGTATCTAACTTTTCCGAACTTGATTAAACCTAACGTTGCAACTCTTTTTCGCAGAATGTGATTCCGACAAATCGACCCAATGTAGAGCCTAAACGTCCACCCCGTCCCGTGAACGTTACTTCAAATGTGAAATTGTCACCCACAGTTACCAATACTATTATGGTGCAATGGTGTCCAGACTATACGCGCAGCTACTGCCTGGCCGTATATCTAGTAAAGAAGCTCACATCTGCCCAGCTCCTACAACGCATGAAGACCAAGGGTGTAAAGCCCGCAGACTACACACGAGCATTGAGTAGGTTGCCTCATTCATTACTTCCTACAATCATCAACATCTAAGTTACTCTCATCTTGTAGTTAAGGAGAAGCTGACAGAGGATGCCGATTGTGAAATAGCCACCACCATGCTAAAAGTGTCACTTAATTGCCCCTTGGGCAAGATGAAGATGCTCCTGCCCTGTCGCGCCTCAACTTGTTCCCACCTGCAGTGCTTTGACGCCAGTCTTTACCTGCAGATGAACGAACGCAAGCCAACATGGAATTGTCCAGTGTGCGATAAGTCGGCCATCTACGACAATCTCGTAATTGATGGGTGAGTCTACAAAAAAAAAAGAACTCGAAAGTTGTTTGATAAACTAACGCGTCTACAAATAAAAAATCAACTTAATTATTTCGGTTCACAAGCTTTTAATACTTATTAAAATTGTATTCTATGATTGGTCAGGTGATATATACAGAATGAAGAATCTTCAATATCAGCTATGTCCGTCTGTGAAATTCTGTTCAACTGAGTCAAGGATAAACAATAACGGTAGTAGAGGTCTGCATGCATGGATACATTTAAATTTTGAGCCACCGTATTTCAGTTAAGTGAGTTCTCATCTTACTGGGAATTCCGGAAATTCAAAACAAAAGGGGTGAACAAAGTAGACAAAAGATATAATAGACCGACAAGTTCATAATAGACTCAGGGTCAAAAAGGATAAAACTTTTTGAGCAGTTGATTTTATTTCTGTTTTCGTATAGATTAATAAATGCTAACTTGTTCCATGTTAATAAATTTGATAAACATTATAAAAAAGTCAACAAAAAATTTCCTTTTTGAATGCATCCGTGCAGATCTTTTGATTAGAAGCTATAAAAATATTGAAAGTATAAACAATCCAGAATTTTATCTAAACTTAGATTAAAAAAACTATAGCAATTACTAAAATCATATGTCCAATTCTTCTTCCTTGTCTTAGAAAAGTGAAAGTCTTAGAAAATAAATAACTTGTTTGGGCTAAAAATTTAATAAAACTGATTTAAAGATTTTAAAAATTTGGTCAATTATATTAATTATATAACAAATATAATTATAAGTAAATAACAAGTTTGCAAATGTTTTCTTGATATGATTTTACAGCTATTTCCAAGAGGTATTAGGTTCGTCATTGCTGAGAAGCGATGACACCGAAATTCAATTGCATCAGGATGGCTCATGGAGCACACCTGGTTTACGTAGTGAAGCACAAATCTTGGATACACCTTCGAAACCCCTGCAAAAGGTTGAGGTTATTTCCGATGACATAGGTAAGAGAGCTGTGACTCCAGATGGTGAAACAAACTGACTTATTTATTTAAAAAACGTTCCCACGTCAGAGATGATTGCCGATGATGCCCAGCCTGTTAAAAGAGATCTGTCACCGGCGCCAGATGATCAGCCTACATCGACATCCAACAGTGAAACAGTAAGTTTTGCGTTCGTAAACAAAAAGTTTCTTTTTTATATCATATAACTGTTTATATGTTCGTTTATTAACCAGGTCGATCTTACATTGAGTGATTCCGACGATGACATGCCGCTTGCCAAGCGTCGTCCACCTGCTAAACAAGCCGCTGCCAGCTCAACAGCGAATGGTAATGGCGGCAGCGGTGGAGGCCCGCGTGCCTACACGCCGCAAGAAACTGGTACGTTGGATACATTTTTGCAATAAGAAAGAGCAGAGACATAAGACATCCCCCAACCCAATCATAGCTCCTGTATAGCAAAATATAAAGAAAAAATTATATATATATATATATAATTATATATCTATATATATGTTAAGGTTATAGTTTGTAAAATTCACATACATACACACACACGCACTAACGCTTTTACTTCCTTTAAAAACCGAACTAAAGAAAGTCCTTACTAAGGAAAAGCTTTTATATTTAAAAAAATACAACAGAGTTGAAGTGTAAATTAAAATAGAATGGTCGACAAATATTTAAATACGTTTTTATAGTAATGCCCTGTTACAGTACGTGTGGAATGCCCTAGGAATGAAATATATTAAAAAATCACTTATTCTGCTGCTTCAACGAATGTGTGTGTTGTCTGTTTCACCTCCTACACATTCCATTTGTATATCTATTCGTCAGATTTTCCAGTTGAGAAAAAGCCAATGCACATAAGTTAAAATTTTAAATTATTAAAAGTTTTATTATTGATCTTGAATTTTTTAAGAGTCCGAATCGAAAAATTCTCTACGATCTGTAACAAGACTTGCCAATAAAAAAATATTTAATATTATGTTTAAGATCAAAATAGTCGAATCGGTTTTAGACAACTTATCTATTATGTATTTATACAATTCAATATATTTATTCTGGTAGTCCAAAAAATGCATCACTTCATCGAATTTTAGATTCTCCACTCAAATAAAATTGATATTTAAGCATGCGTCGAATTTCCCTTTAGTTAGTTACTGCCCATTAAAAGTTTTATCGACACAATACTAGGACAAATTTTTTAATTCTAATTAAAATTGTTTAGTGTTTTTTTTTCCGAAATTATTGGACCAGGACATTATTTAATATTATGGAACTTAGTCAGCTAGAGAATCTGTCGATTGTCGGCATTGGAACAATCATGCGTTTAACTGGTCTGAGTCTCATCACAATCATCAATCGCAATGCTTTGATACTGACACCCGATCTGGGCACCTTTCTGATCAATGTGACACTGTTGGCCCTGCTCGCCCAATGGCGACCCAAGTGGAATATTGACATGTTGTCATCTGGCTTTCGGCGTATTGCTTTGTTGCTAGTAGAACTGCCCGTCATCTTATATGTGGTGGATGTGTTGCTGGTGCATGTCTGGGTCCGTTTGCTCCATCTACTGAAGCTAATTTGCGAAAGCATTACTCATCGGCTGTTTACATCCGATGACGGCTATTTGGTTTATCCAGCCTCTGAAATAAACTTCTGGACACGGTTCGACACTTATCATATGGCCCGTTTCCTACTAGGTCTGGCCATTTCCTGTGGAGTTGCTTACTTCCAGAATTGGATGCCTTTGATTAACCAATTCGTACAGAAACTTTTCTTTCGTCGACCAGAAGAGCGGACAAACAATAACAATTTTGTAGAATCCGATGAAACTCAAACCAAGATTCAAAATTTGTCAGGGCTTCCTGGGAATCTAGACAATGAATCACACTGTTAGTTCTGACCAAAATTATTTTACAGTTTTTTTTATTGAAAGCTTTCTCTGCTGTGTGGTCACATAAAATGTAAATGCAGTGTGTTAGATTGGTTTGGACACGTGTAAAATTTTTCTTTTAGACTTTGGCTTCCTCCCAAATAAAATGAAAATTTTAAACTAATGATTTTATGTCAGATGCAGTTCATTATGTTGTAGTTAGGCAATCAATCCAATCAATTGTAGTAACTTGAGCATTTCTGTTCTCTTTTTATCTCCATTTTTTGTGTATCCTTCGCTGCCGAAGAATTCTCCGTACAGCAGGCACAACAACAAGCACAACAATATCAACGAGGTCCAACATTTGGGGTGGAGCAGCCAACGCTGACGGCAACAGCAGCAGCAGTGCACGCCAGTCTGCTGAAGTCGCTGGCTGCTGCAGTGGCGGCTGCAGCAGCAGCTTCGTCCTCGCCACAGGGTCAATTTTAGCGCCATAGAAAGTCACCAACCCACTCCATACACAATCACACAAATTATCATTACGACTTGCATTTTGTTGTCCTTTAATTTGGTTAGCTACTAGTCGTCCTACTCACTATTTTCCGCTGGCTTTTCTAACTCATTCTCGAGGCTATTAACAGTAAATCCGAATTTATTTTGTGTGTTTGCAGGGCTTAGATAGACTCTCCGCAGAAAAAGTGCAGCACGTTCATTGATTTGCTGTTGTTGTTGTCGCAGTCGTCGTCGTTGTTGCAGCAACTTATACTATTTTGTCCCATGCTCGTTTTTCGTTTCTCGCATTCTTGCTCCTTGTGCTTGCTCCAGCCACATGTTTACAATAAATCATTATAATTTACACTTGCGACGTATACATACTTATATTTAATTAGTTTACCAAGAATAGACCTAAACATAAACATACATCAAATGTTAATATTTAAGCATTAAACACGCAAGCAAAATGTGTCCTACCAACAAAATGAGAAGCCTCCAGAAGGATGATTATACACTTACATCTCGATTTTTTAAGTTAATATATTAAGTTAAATCTAGTTATGAAATTTCTTTCAAAACCTCTATGGATGGAATACATCTGGAATGACTTTGTTTGATGGTTTGATTAAAAAAAATCAATACGAAAATGGCATTTCAACTTTTAAATGTCTTATACTGGAAAGCACACTCGATTATAAAATAAAAAAACGGCCCAATTGTAGAAATTAAAAAAAAAAAAAACATAAAACACTGAAAATATCTTGATTTTTATATTTATTTAAGCCGATGAATTGCAAACAATCTGCCTATTAAAAAAGACCAGAATCTTGATTCTAACTAAACTTGCAAGCATTTCGATTGATGATCTTTGACTTTGTATCAACCTACCAACACGTGCATGAAAATACAGTTACAGTAACAGAGATATGTATGCATAAACAAAAAGTGTATAAGAATTACGGAAAATTAAATATTTTGTAAAAATGGGCATGTGTTGTTTTATTTGCCAGTGAATGGGACTTAATTATACTTGTTTATTATTATTACTTCATCATTTTGTATTCAACATTTTTATTTTAACCAAGAAACAATATAATTTTTTTTTTATTTTCAGAAGATCGTAAGGATGCTGCAAACTACTCGCCCAAATCAAAATTGAGTAAGAAAGATGTTAAAGATGATTCTGTTATTGAACTTTTAGATTCTCCCTAAGTACATAGACTGCACACACACACCATAGAAGTTCTAAGCAAAACAGGCAAAAGCCAAAGAATTTATAGTAATTCTGCAAATACAAACAACTACTACATTTCAATGAATAGATTAAGGTGCACAACTGGTAGCAATACAGTTGTTAACAAATAGATTATTTAAATAAAACTTATGTTAAAGCTAAGTATTCATTTTGTTTTTAATTTTTTGAATTGTGGCGTTAGGCGGGTACTTTTATCGAAAGGCAAAGCTGGCGTTAATGTGCTTTTCACCACGTTTCTGTTTTCCCCTTATTCTGTTAAATTATACCACATATATAATTTAACAGCAGTTTTGAATTTTGCGTCTTTATTGGTAAATAGAAAAAATTTATTTCTTGCCAATAAAATAACCTAGATGTCTAATAAATTTTGACAGGCTTGGAATTTTACAGTCATTCGAATTCCCTTCACCATTGTTAAATTTTTATTTGTTCAAAACATCTAGATTATTTTATTTTCCAAATTACAAGACCGTTATTATCATCGTCAACATGAACCGTAGTCAGGTTGAAAATTTGTCCATTGTCGGGATTGGAACACTGATGCGTGTAATGGGCCTGAGTCTTACCTCTGCCCTTAATTGCAAGACCACTGTATTGACACTAGATTTCACTTCCTTACTGGTCAATATGTCGCTTTTGGCATTACTGACCCATAGACGGCCACTTTGTAACATGCCCGCGGTATCGTCCGTATCTAGGCAGTTCGGCTTGCTGTTGCTAGAAATGCTTGTCATTTTGTATTTGGTGGAAATGTTATTAATAGAAGTCTGGGTGCGACTGCTTCTCGTACTTAATGTGGCTTGTGAGGACATAATTCATGCACTGCTGAGGTCAAGTGGAACGTATATGGTAGACTATGCACCCCATTTGTTTACTTGGTTGAGTGATGCCTTCTTTAATGTGGCCCGTTTCATACTGGCATTGGGTATGGCCTGTGGGATTTCGTACTATCAGAATTGGATCCCATCGTTTATGGCAATTTTCAAAAACATTTTGCTTCCCCACCTCAACCCTAGAAGTGATTGAATATTTTCTTGCATAGAAATTTTACGTAAACGTGATTTACAAATTTGCTTAAATATTGTTTAAATGCAAAATTGTAAATATTTGTTATATTTTCTGAAATGAAAAACACTGTGCTTATGGTTAACGTTTTACCATAAATATTGTTATTTTTTACTAAAACAATTAGTTTTTAACTCGATTTTGCTATTCGTTTATTGAAGTTTGATTTGTTTCTCGTTAGGCTAATTCGAATTCTCTTTTACATGTCTTTTATTTCTTTTCTAGTTTTTCTTTTGATTTTGCACAGTCAAAGACAATAATGAATTTTGCATGGAAGCACTACAATACGGTAACATTTAAGGATTAATTTGATGTCCTACTGCTCTCATCGGTAATTTCTTAGCCGCTCCTAACTATGTACAAAACTGATATCGTTGCTAACCTTCTAATCACACTTATTTTGGTATAGAGTTTCTCCAATGTCCGCGTCACCGATGCTTTCATCCACATTGCCGACTTCTAATCGAATGTCGTCCAATTGGTCATGCCCTTGCTAGGAATCGTACCATTTCCAGTTTTGGCCAATTGCTGCTCCGAGCCGTTAAGTGGGAATTGATCTAATCCATATTTGCGCAATAGCTCAAAGTCATCATCCGGTTTAGCGGGCATAGTGTTGCGTTGAGCAATGTGGATATGTGGTGCTGGTGGCACTGGCAACCGGCTTGTCACAGCCGCCACTGTTGCCATATGTTTGGGAGCAAAGTAAGGATAAAGCGGATTGTTAACGCTATTATTTGGGGCTGCAGTTGGTGCCGTTATTCCCACAGGAAGCGTGCTGGACTTTCGACCAAAGGTCTTGCCTAACTGTGGTAGGGGGCGGGCATTCTGGTTAAGTGGATCGAAATCTTCCAAGTCAAAGCTGGTATTATTACTATCGTCCAGCGATATCAGATCGTTAACGCTATCATCTTCAAGTGGTTGCTGCTGCTGCTGCTGCTGTGTGGAGGAGAGAGGAGAGTAGCAGGTGAGTTAGTGGAAATGGATTTTTGATGTACAACATTAAGGAGATTAGCTACGTATGGGCAGGCAGGCAGGTGAGTTTACAATTAAAATGGTTAGTGTCAGATGGTTAAGATGATTATTTGATGGAAGGCGGGGATTGTTATTTAAAGGACCGCAACCGGGGAGATGTGGGCTTAATCGCCGCTGATGTGATGCTTTGATGTTGTACCTCTCTCTTAGCTCGTGGTGTGGGAATCGGAGGCGGATCGGAGACATTCAGTTGGGAGAATCTGGATGCAGCCGTCACAAATGAGGCGCCCGAGGAGCACGACGAGGACGATGATGAGTTGGACGAGGCATTCGAAATGCGCATCGAATCATTCCGGTTGGGCTCGAGATCATCTTGCCAGCAATTACGTTCCAGCCGGCTAATCCCTGCACTGACAACAGCTGCTGTGGTTGCAACTAAATTGGTGCTGCATTGGCGACGCGGTGGAATCGGAGGCGATTGCATATCCGGCGGTGAATCAAAGCTAGACTCTGTGGTGATCGCTGTAGGTGGCAGTGCCTGTCGGGGTTTGTTTATTTTTGTTTGACACGGGATCGGCGGCTTTGTCTCCACATGTGGATGATTGTAGTAGGAGTTCGACACTGCATGGTGCGGCTGCTGCTGTGGTGGCGGTGGACGAGCTGGTGGGGCACCTCCTACATTTGGCTTCAGCTGCATGGTGCATAGCGGCGAGTCGATGGTTGTGCGCGCATATATGTGTGTATTTGTGTTTTTTTTTTTTTAATTCATTTATTTACATCAATATAACAATAACACTCAGGAATTCAATGAATAGGGAAAAACAAACAACAAAAACGAAGTCATAGGTATTGTAGATCAAACAGGAAAACAGGAAAAGAGCAGCCAGCATAGTTTAAGATGCGGGACCCTGCGGGACGTCCCTGGGGGAATTGCATCGCAGAAGCCATCGCATCCTTTATGTCGCCCTCTCTCTTTCTGCCCTACGCAGTTCCGACGTCACAGATCCTGCAAATTTGCTGACCGCCGCCCAAGTACTAGCATCAGCCAGAATGCGCTCCACCAGATTGTCAGCGGTAAGCCTGCACCCTGCCGCCGCCTCCATGTGTAGCCTCTCGTTAGTAAACCTGCTGCAATCGAAGATAACGTGGCATGCATCTTCTATAGCGCCATCGCCACATGCTGGGCAGTGGCTGCATGTAACGTGGCCAAATCTGTGGAGGTAATGCCTAAGACACCCGTGGCCACTTAGTAGTTGTGTCATGGCAAAATTAACTTGACCATGGCTCCTGCTTAGCCACACGTTAATCCTCGGGATGAGCCTATGTGTCCACCTGCCTTTGGTGGATGAGTCCCACCGTGTCTGCCAGATCTCTATACTTCTAGCCCTTGCATCCACGCGAGCTTGCTTCTTCGGTGTGCCATTCTTAATTGCATCAGATACTAGCTTTGCCTCGGAAGCCAGCAGATCAATGGGAACCATTCCCGCTATGACCAGCGCCGCATCATCTGATAAAGTTCTAAAACCGCAACAGACCCTGAGAGCACATAGCCGGTATGTCGCATTAATGCCTCTGCAGTAGCTTTTCTTCTTCATTGCTGAGTACCAAATTTCAGCTGCGTACAGGATAATTGCACGTACCACGCTCATAAGAAGTAGTCTGCGCTCCTGCTTTGGCCCACGGGTATTGAGCATAATTCTTGACAAGGCTCTCCCCGAAGCTGCCGCCTTTATTTGCACCTGCTCCAAATGCTCGCGGAAACTCAACCTGGAGTCAAGCCAAACCCCCAAGTATTTGATGGCCCTCTTTGAGGCTACAGGTGTTCCCTCCACCATTACATTGGCCTGCTCAACCAATTTCCTGGAGCTAATTAGGACTGCCTCAGTCTTATGTGCCGCCAGCTCAAGCCCTACAGAGCGCAACCAGCTTATAATTGAAGATACCGCATTGTTCGCCGCAGCCTCTGCAGTACGCAGCTCCTTAGCAACGATTACAACCGCCACGTCGTCAGCGTATCCAACAAGTTCAGTACCCGAAGCCATAGATAGGCGTAGCAAACCATCGTAGAGGATATTCCACAAAAGTGGCCCCAGGACGGAGCCCTGAGGAACTCCGGCGGATACAAGCCTATCAGTGGGACCCTCAGTAGTTTCGAGTAGAAGCTTTCTCCCTTTAAAAAAGTTCCGAATGATTGCACACAGATACGGTGGTACTCCGAATTTTTGGATGGCGTCAAGGATGCAACCCCAGTCCGCGGTATTAAATGCGTTACGGACATCCAAAGTAACTACAAGGCAATATTCCTTCGAACCTCCTTTCCACCTCGAGCCGCTAATTGCATTTGTGGCAATGTCCACCACCCGACTGATGGCATCTATTGTTGACTTTGCCTTACGGAAACCGAATTGATTAGCTGAGAGGCCACCTCCCTCGTCAATTGCTTCGTTTAATCTTACACTGATTAGCTTTTCCAAGACCTTTCCCATGGCATCCACCATACATATTGGCCTGTAAGACGGCGCTTCACCCGGAGTTTTCCCGGGCTTGGGAATTAGAACTAGCCTTTGCGCCTTCCATTGAGCTGGAAAGTAGCCTTCAACCAGACACTGGTTAAACGTTGCTGTGAAAAGGGCTGGCTGGAGCATCATCGCAAGTTTTATCGCCCTGTTCGGAATTCCGTCTGGTCCAGGGGACTTATTCGGCTTGAGCGCATTTGCCGCAGCAAGGATCTCCTCCTCAACAATTTCATCTACCTCATACGGTGGGTCTGGCAATGAACATCTGGAGAGTAATGAGTCCGCGTGATGTGGGAACAACTCATTTACAATCCCATTCAGCTCTACCGCCTCAGTCGGAGCAGCCTGTCTGTTCGCATAGATCCTCTTCACCACAAGTTTGTATGCCTTACCCCAGGGGTCATCATCTGCAGAATCACAGAGTTTAAGAAAGATTTCCCTTTTTGCAGAGGCTATGGCTTCTTTCAGTAACTTTCTATTGGCGCGGTAGCAACCATGTAGATGTGGCCAATTGGGCGCGTCTCTCTTCCTTGCCCTCTGGTACCTCCTCCGTGCAGCGAGGCATCTCCTGCGAATGTTGCTGATATCCTCGTCCCACCAGTAGACTGCTCGATGATGACGTCTATAGCCCCGTTTTGGTTGCATGCTCGTGTCGCAGGCGGTAGTTACAGTTGAAAGAAGCTGATCCACCATATTATGCGCCGAATCTTGATTCCACTCTTGACAACACAGCGTCTCTGCGAAAACTTGCAAGTTGAGGGTGTCTGCCTTGTATCCATTCTTACTCGCATCAATGGTATTGTTGAAAGCTGGCTGAACCAACTGCCTTCCAATCGTCACAAAGATTGCCTCGTGATCGCTGGCCGTGTATGATTCACCTAACCGCCAAGTGGTGCTCGTGAACAGATTTGTACTAACGAAGGTTAGGTCGATTATGGATCCTCTTCCCGCCCTGCTGAACGTGTTCCTTGTGCCTGTATTAAGCAAGATTACGTCAATTGAAGCCATGGCTTCTAATAGGGCGCGTCCTCTGGCATTGGTGTAAACGCTGCCCCAATCAATTGCCCACGCGTTAAAATCGCCTGCTATTACGCAAGGAGAATGAATCCTAGCGTCTGCAATTAATTCGTCCAGTGAATTACAATAGCTTTCGTATGACAGGCTGGGGGGTAAATAGCAGCTGTAGATCCACTTTCCCTCCACGTGTGCTCTCACGAAGTCCTCACCTGCTCTAGTGTCTCGTAGATGCAGCGCTGGGAAGCTGCAGGACCAGATCGCCGCTTTGCTGGAGGCGCTGCTAACCCATGGACTGGATGTCCTTGGACGAAAGGGCTCACTAATAAGGGCTACGTTAACCCCCGTCTCCCTCACAACTTGCGACAGCAAGTCATGAGCCGCCTCGCAATGATTTAAGTTAATTTGTATTAACTTAATCATTACCTGTGTGCTGTGGTAACCTCTGAGCTTTGTTTCCCGCCGGAGGCGCCTGGCAACGCGTACCACCTGCCATATGTGCCTTATCATCCACCCCGCTGACGTCGCAAAGGAAACAGAAGGGATTGTTCCTGCACTCCCTTACTTTGTGTGATTGGCTACCACACCGCAGACACCAGTTACTTCTATCGATAGAGTCTATACACTTGGCTGCTATGTGACCAAATCTCAGGCACCTAAAACATCTGATTGGGGTGTCATTGGCCCTGATGCGGCAAACAGTCCACCCAATCTTGATTTTACCCACAGCGAGAATATTTTTGGCCACCGCTGAAGAAACACTGAGCATAGCTTTTTGGGTACCAGAGTAAGCAGGCCGCAGGCTCTTGATTGCTTCTGGTTCCAACTTGACCTCCATCTGGGCCGAGAATGCCTGCAAGATGTCATCTGAGGTAGTCATCTCGTCCAGATCACGAATTTCCAGCCTCGTTTGTTGGGTGAGTGTTCTTGTTTCGACATCACCACCGAGTGCAGCTCCAATATCACTTTTTAATTTTTCCATATTACTGCTTTGCAATGGCTTCAGTTCCAATAGTAGTTCTCCCTTCGCAGTCCGTTTGACCCTACGCACCTTTTCCCCTAAGATCTTCAGGTTCTCATCCGTGCTCCGCGTCACCTTTCTCAGCATGTCGCTGTACGAAAAGGACTCGCTTCGTACCAAAATAGCATCAGGTCGGTGTCTAGGATGCGGCGGTGGCTTGTGGTCACGATCTGCCGTTCTTTTACCTACTACTTTTTGCCATTTGTAACCTGGCAGGTTGCCTGCAGTATGTTGCTGGCTCGTCTGCTGCTTACTGACATTTACCTTCGTAGCCGCTTTGGACGTCTGAGTGGAGGCATCTATGACGCGTGCCTCCTCCGTTTGCTGGTAGCGATTTTCAGTCTTGCGTTGCTCCCTTATTGTTGTGTCAGCATCCAATTCTGGCTGCTCATCGCCGTAGAACGCACTGACAGCTTCAAACAGCGACTTTAATTGTGCGAATTGTGCCCGCATCTTATTGTTAATGTGCCGCACCTTCGAGTCTCCTCCCAACGTTGTGGCTTCAACAATTTCCTGCAGTAGCTCGCCCATCTGGGCCAACTCCTGGCAACAGTTCTTTCCTCTATTGCAATGTACTCCCTTTGCCCTCTTTGGAGGCATCATATCCTCTCGTCCTGGATTAGGGCTGGACGATGACTCTCTCCTGGCCCTTTTTGGGACTGTTGGGGCCACTTCTACCGAAGAAGGAACTGAAGTAGATGGCACAACTGGATCCTCATCCCCAGCTGGAGTTTGCCATTTACCCGGCGTCGCCCACATCTGCTGCTGTGGCGGTGTTCTTTGCAGCGCGCCGCGCCGACCGAACGCCGCCTGGTACTCGTCGCTCTGCACCGCTGCGAGAGGGGGGGAGCGGCGTTTTAAAATGATTACTTTTATTTTTTCCTTTATTACCCAATTTGCATCAAATTAATTAAATCTGCTGCGAACGTAATAAAAAGGAAATAAAAAATGTCAATTATCCCCACAATGTGAAGATCGCAGCTCCGACTGCGATTTGAACCAAGCGTCGTTGATTTCCACAGCCGCTTAGCCAACAATACCACCGGCCGGCCTTGTAAAGCTGAGACCAAAAGATGTATATGTCGATGCTCGTAGATAAGTTTGTGAACGTATCAAGACGAAAGCTCCGCTTTGCGAGCTTTTCAAAGCTTTGATCTGCACCTTCCAGATTACTTCCCACGCAGCTGATATGTTTCCAGCCACAGACAGCTGGTCTGGCCACACAGCGTGCCAGCTGGTTGACCGGTGGCAAGACCACACGTGAGAGCGAGAAAAGCAAAAACTCAAGGAGTATGCCTTGTTGTTGGCAGGCACCCACACCGACAAAAGTCGGCCAAAGAGCGGGAAACTCACCAGACCCACCGCGCCCCTCTCCAGAGTCACCGAACCAAGGCGCTCCAAGGGCAACAGGAGCAGGACAAGGGCAAAAACACGGCACACAGGACCGCCGGGGCAAAACCGTGAGTAGATACTCTTGCAGGGAAGCCAAGCTAATGTTGTATCGCCTATCCGCAGAAAGCAGCACCAATATCACCGATATAACTCAATTTTATTAGGAGCCGCTTTAAAGACCCAACCGACTACAACGTATATACACACACATATATACATATGTGTATTTGTGTGTGTGTGTGTGTGTGCATGTGTGTGTGTGAGAGAGAGAGAGAAATGATGCAACAATGCATGTTGCAATGATGCAGTTGGACATACAGGACAACACAGAGACAACATACAAACGAACGAACGAAGGAACGAACAAAAAGAGCATGGAAAAAAACACAAAGTTTACATTACATCGAGATGAGAGACAGAGAAGCGTTTGAATTACGAATTAAGCTGACGGCTAGCGGTGCAACCCTGTGGCTGAAGCAGCTGGAGCCGACTCTCGTATTCTTTTACCAAGCTACTTACGCTACGATTCACTTCCGGCGTCTTGAAGAGCGGATGGTTCTGCAGCTCTTGCGACAGATTCATTTCAGATGAAGAGCACAACGAGCTCGCCGAGCTGACAGCAGGAGACGCACCCAAACGTTGGCCATAATGAGTAAGAGCTGTCGAGCCATACGCATAACCATTTGGCTGAATGTGCGAGCTCGAACTAGACATGACCAATGGTATCGGGCCGCGGCGCGTTGTCTGTTGTTGGTGAGAGGATGAGGTGGTGCTGCTACTACCAGGCCCATTGCTGCTTATGGAATCCAATCGCTTGCTAGTCACCGGTGAACTAGGCGCTGAGTGATGTGACGCCTTGCCATAGACAATGCCGCTACTACTGCCGTCCGGTCGATCTGAATGCTGTGGCGAACCGACTCCAAAGTGAAAATGAGTGCCACCGAATTGATTGCTATTTTCACGTAATTTAGACTTGAACCCCTTATAGGCCGTCTTCATGCCTCTCGAGCTTTCCTTGACCTGTACACATAGAGGTAGTGGTTAGTAAGGGTATTCATAACAATTAAATGGGCACACACACACACACACACAAACAGACAAGTCAGTTATGTATGGATTTACTCTAACTGAACAACCACTCACCGATTTAACGGCAGATTTAACAGCCGGATTAGTCTGCAGGCGAAAATAGGCGCAACAACATTTAGGCGATACGAGAGTAATAAAGCACACAATTGATTTTGATCGTGATCCAAGAGGCATATGGAAGAAATATATAAAGAGACATACCAGGGGGCAATACGTCAAAACAAATGATTGGTAAATGAAAGTTATCCAGCAGATAAATACATATGTATGTTTAATATGGTAGAGTATGACATGGATGAGTAGTTCCGGCCTAAAAAATGATTTCAACAACCGAAACAACAACAACTAATACCTTCAAATTTTTACAATGATAGATGGGCAATGATGCTTAAAAAACTACAATATCATGATAATGATTTGAAATGAACAAATAATGCAAATGAATCAAAGTCAATGATATTGTTAATGATGAAATTGGCGATCAAAAAATTTGGTGAGATCGTAAGAATGCCTAGTATTGCAATGTACAATTGATCTTCAAGAAAATATCTTATATCTGGGACTCTGGGATTTAGTAAATAAACAATACATTAGTGTAAAATGCAGTTAACTATGTAAAACATTCGTAAAATATAATATTAAAAAGAAAGTTTTATAAAATATAATCAAGCATTAATTGAAAATTAGTTAACCACAAAAGCTGTGCATGCATTTGCTCAAAACGAAGATTTTACTAAAAATTATCCAGTATCCAAACTGTAGTAGATATACATATCATCAACAAGATGAACATATTCAATAAAGGAATATAAAAGCGAATGCGATATGAGCCATTTACATCTGTTCTTTAAAACAACGGTTTTCGATCAAAAAAACGAACCAGTTTTTTTTGTTCCCTTTTGATCTGCTTATTCCCTGACAGTTTTGGTCTTTACGAATCACTGAGACGGCTCAACAGGAAACGAAGTTAGCTGCTCAGAGGCAGAGGGAGTGTTATCAGAGCGAAACGGGAAAAGTGGTTCACTGCTATTTGTGACTTCAATTTGCTTGTCATGTTTAACAAACGAAATGCTTTGAAATTAAACAGTGTTTTGGAAAAATGATTGGAGTTTCGAGTCCCCTTTACAAGAGATTTTCTAAGAGTCGTGGAAAATCGACTGAAAGTGCATAACGAAAAGTTTAGTAGAAATAATTTGATTAGGTAATCAACAAACTAAAAGATAGGTATTAATAATATTATTAATAATTAAAAATCAATCAAAAATATACAGAAAAAGAAAAAATAAACAATTATTAATATCCAGTGCAGTTTATCTTTGTTAAATTATAGGAAGAAAATAGTAAATTGATTATAGTTTCAACTAACATGGACAATAGGGTGACTTTTATGTGGAAGATTACTTTCTATTTTTGGTTGGTTTATCAGATTTGTGGATAGTTGTTTCTATTTGGTTTTGTGTTTTGTTTTTTCATTTTAAGGGGGTCATCTAAATATAGTTCTTGGCAAATACTCGCAAAACTCTGCATTTTCCCATATCATACTGTAAAATAAATTAAATGAAGAAGATCATAAAACAATATAGGATAACTAGAACCCAAAAAAAAAAGTAAAATAATAAGTAACTTTAAAGCGAAACCTTCAGCTGAATGAGGAGTGAGGAGAACACACGTTCTTGGTGATTGGTTAGAAAAAAACTGATGCTGTTTTTGTCCTGTTTCTTATTCTCAGATCTCATTCCGTAATATATATATATATATACGTACATATGTATGTACACATATTGATTGTTAGCTCACCTTGTCCTTGACATTCTTGAGGAAAACATAATTGCGTCCGCGTTTCTTCATCTTTTCGGCATAGCGAACCGTTTCCAGTTCAAATTCATCAGAGAATCCAAGGCCACTATTGAGCATTTTCAGGCGATCATCAATAAATTGTGCAAATATTTGTAACTCCATCATTTTGGCAAGAAATGGCCGCAAATGCGCCGGACGAGAATCAATAAATTTGTCGTGATTAAAACTTTTGCCGGTATCATGAAACTCAACGGCATCCCGATAGCCACCAATCAATTGAACCAAAGCGCCCAGAAATATTTTGGAAATGCGATCGCCTATATGATCCTGCGTATGACTTAGATTTTTCTTTAGCTGTGAGACAATCTCCGCCGGCAAATCGTGTACATCATCGAAGGGACTTTCAAATATTCTTGTATCACAGTTCAAGATCACAACTTCGCCGAGCTCATCGTTGGATACAGCTTCGAGTACTGCTGTAGGAACACCAATTAAATATGGCATGGGCGCTCCTAAATAGTCCTTAAACTCCCACGGTAGCACTGGAATGAAAATGTGCTGCCACACCATGGGATAAAGAAAAGCATTTGCAGCTTGAATACAAGCCGACAGTCGATCCAAATGGCGGGAAGTGAATATGATGCGTCGCTCGGCCAGCATGGCAGCAAATACGCCAATCATTTCTTTGGATTCCACAAAGTTATAATAGAGATTTAAATTGTGCTGCAATACAATAGATAGGTAGTCACTGCATTAAATCCAGGAAAGGTATAGATAGATCGTGCGGCAATGCGTACAACTTACATTTTGGAGTATGCTTGGCAATTGGAACTGCAACGGACGCTCAAATATAAAGTGCTGCTCAAGTGAAGAGAGATTATATAAGAGAGATAATATAAGAAAGAGTTGTAGCCACTTACATTCCGCCCACTGTTGTAAAAGACAGTTAGACTACCTCCCGAATCAGGCACTCCTCGATTATACGCCTCCGACAGGAAGGTACGAAATCCGTTGGGATCAGTTTTCTTTAGTTCCACTAGAACGGGCAGCAGCTTAAGGAAAGTGTCATGCCACGGAAGATATGTAATCAATACCATAGCCGTGTTCATCTTGGGATCGTGTCGACAGAAGCCAAAGCGCCATTTTGAGTCGCCGGTGGTATGAACGAATGAATAAGATTCCACTGAATCGCTAAAAAGAATCCAATAAATTTTGAAAAACTAATCGGTTGCCGATACATCCTCCAAACGCAATTCCAAAGTGGCTGCTGTGATTAATCGGGACATTGAAACGAAAACCTTACTCTGCCGTCATCGTCTTTGTATCTCTTCGTTTTTCTTATATCTTTTGTTTTTTGGTGATTACCTCTTAACCCAAATAAACTTAACTCCCCGCCTTCGACGACCACAAAATGACTAAAACAACAGACCGGCTTGAGACTTGACCATGCCAACAGCTAAACGGATTTTCTCTAATTAAATTTTGCTAACGGAGAGATCGGCTGTATACACTACATTAAAGTATTACAGTTTTGATAGCCACATGAATAAATCTCTTGAAAACTTCATTATATAGTAATTGGAAATAGAATGAGAAAGCTGTATCTTTGAAATTCGTTTATTCATCTTACGAAATATTATAAATATAGAAATTTACTTTTTGATTCGTAAAATTTATATTTATAGTAAAACTCCTCTTATTTGTCACATATTGATAATTCTTATTATTTATCATCGATTGATCAAGAAGAGTTGAGATAAATCAATTGAAATTTGTTCAGTCTTTTATTAATTATCTTTCTTTGCCGCTAAACCGCAAATGTGATCTCTTTACAGACATATAGACAGACTTTACATCGAATCAAATTTCAATATATCTCTGTAGTAAATTAAACGTGACCAAGGCCAACATCTAATCTGAATGCATGTAATCCATCAATTGCTAACACAACAGATTTCGAGTTAGTTTATTATGTTAGTGCTCCGATCTAAAGTCGATGATCCTAAGTAGAATCTGCTTAATGTAGTGTATTTAATTTACGTGCTTGTTTTGGCATACTTTGTGCTTCATTATTGGATTTGCCTTTGTTGTGTGCCTTTTGTGTGACGATTCGTTTGAGTTGATGATTATGAATTTGAATTTTAAAAAGCTACAATTTTGTAATCAAACCCAACATGAATGACCAGCATAAATCAAATGGCAGAGAGTACCTGGGCACGTTTTGCATTCAATTTGACTCATAAGCTTCACCTCGTCTTAAGCTCGTTTCAAGTCTTTGGCGGAATTGCGTAAAAAGAGTCGGCCAGGCGGTAGACGGCGGAGGGTGGCCAAGCAATCTTAGTGTTCATTGCCCGTTAGTTGTTTTCTATTTATATATGTACACTTATATGTATGAATGTATTTATGTATGCATATATCCATGTGTCTCCATTATTAAATGGAGAATGCAAATGCGCAGATTATGCGGGAGCATTGGTCAAATGAAATGAAAGACTTCCTATCAAATCGGAGCGATGCAGAGCATTGACTGATTCCCGTATTTGTTCCACACAGGCGTACTAACGAAAGGATGACTAAACAGTTTAAATTTAAATAAAAGAAATCTATTCTTATAGCTAAGCCATTTAAGAGGAGATCACATTTTGAAAAAAAATTCAAAATGTTTACAATAATATGATTTTCTTCTAGAGAACTTTTCAGCGCTCTTTGTTATACAGATCGCCCCCCTCGTTTCAAATCCAATTTGCGTGCGTCACTGCATTTTAAAAGTATGTATGTTTGTATGTATATATGTATGTGTACAAGTAAGAGTATCACTGTAGAAGCGTATGAAAAAAATTTTATGCTATTTCAATGTCAGCAGATAACGGCATTTCGTATACCCTTAGGCAATCTTTCTCTTTTTGGTTTAATATTTTTTTTTTAATAGTTTGTCATTAATAGAAATTTTACTTATTGGTCAATAGAGAGAAACTTAAAAGAAAACATTTTTAATTAGCTTCAAGTTGTTAACTTTCAAATTGCTTATCTGGGACTATGTTTTTTTTGTTGTTTATATTTGTTTCATGATAACTAAGCGTATAACATTGACTTGTATCCTCTTTCATACCACCCACACAGCTGGGCAGATAAGTCACATAAATTTGGCATGACTAAACCAACAGCAGAAAAGAAGGTGGAAAGAGCGAAGAAGGGAGTGTGAAAGGGGGGAGAGACAAAACAACAATTAACGTAGGAAACAAAAAAAGTTGATACAGTTCCAGGCAATTCAGGAAATGCTCATACAACAGGCTAATAAAGCAATACCAGACATTACTTTTGGCTAGCTACATGTATAAACAACCAAAATATAAACATACAATACAAGCAACCACCAGCAGCAGCACAACAACAACAGGTTATACAATTCATGGACAAAACTCGAAACGAAGTGGTCCGTTCATTTTTAAGTTATTGCTGTTGTTGTTACTTTTGCATGAATCATCCATTCACCATTGAGACAGCTACCGCCTTCGTTTCTCCCCTCTTTGGCAATCATCCGTCTTTTGCAACTATCAGTAAACGAAGTCTCTCTCCCTTATTCTCTCTCTCGCACTCTACTTTTGATGACTTTTGACCGGAAATTCACTTACCTTTCGAGATCGCAAGGAAATGCAAATGATGGTATTCCGGTAAGCACTTCCTTATCCCGGAATCCCTCGGGAAAGCTTTCGATTATCACCCCAGCAGGTGGTGCTGGACCACCATGCCTTGAATTTGTGCCACGCTCTAGGCCGCGATTTGGTTTAACTTCGCACCAAAACTCAAAGAGTTTTTTCACATCGTTTCTGTTGAAAAAGATCGCAACAATTTTAATCACTTTTTATTTAATCAGCGGAGCGGCAGCAGCCGTCTGGGTGTAGGCAAGCGTAACGCCCACATAACACTCCTCCCCCTATCGCGGTGGGGGGAGTAAATATACTCACTTAATTCGAGAACCCATTTTTAAAGCGTAGTTAAATATTTAGCACATGGTTTCCTTTTTATTTGTTTTAATTTTTATCTTTAATATATGTAAGTAGTATATTTACGTTTTTCACAATTTGAATACTCTTTTTTTTTTTTGCTATTGCGGATATTCGCAACGTCATTTCACTGCCTTTGTCTTGTATTCATTGTACTGCGCGTGAGGGAGATTTCGAATATTAATTTTCCTGTCACTTTAAATTGTGTCGAGACAATAATTGCATTAATGCAAAAAAAAAAAAACAAGACCCAAAAAATAGTTTCTTACGCCAGCATTCCGCACCGATAGATGCTTTGCTTATCGATGGATATTTTATCGATATCGCAGGTGTTATTATTTCAGGGTTTGTTATCTCGCGGTTAGTGTTGTGAATCGTCTGTTTATAAGCAGGAACTAGGGCTGCGTGCAATTGGTTCCCTAGTGAGCTTTCAGTTCCAAAATAAAAATTTTCAAATTATTCAAACAGGAATTTGTGTGAGTGCGTAAGTGGGCAATAAAACTGTATTTGTAACATTATGCATCCCATAAGCTATAATTGACAACAACATGTAAAAACAAATGCAATACCAGAAGCCGCAATAGATAACTTGCATTAATTGTTTGACCAACAGATTTAATTTTCGCTTTTAATTAGTTAATTTAATTAGATATGAAGTGCATCGAACCATTTTGCTTCCTATCCCTGGTTGCAAATCTAGCGGAATTCACTTGCATTGGGCAGCGCCCTCTAGTGGGTAAATCGATTGAACTGAACGCTGTTTTCTGTTTTTATTTACATTATATTTTGTGTTTAAAATTCATTAAGAATTTGGCCGTCTCTTTTGTACAAAAATGCATAGAATATTTTGAAGTTACATAATACCTAAAAACGTCAGCAATCCAATCTGAACTTTCCGTGACATCGAATTCGGACTCGAGACGATCAGGCATAATAATTATTTTGTATAGTAAATACATCAAGGTAAGTAGTGGCTAGCATACATATACATACATATAGTATATAATTGGCACGATAATTACAGAAACACCCACTGAAATAGTTGCTCCTGCCACTATTGATTTTGTTGTTGCACGTGTGGGAGACCGTGATGGCACAGTGCTGATTATAATGATGACGAATCGAAGTCCAAACCCAAATCAATAGTATTTCTTAAGTTCAGCAGGGTTAGTTGTGTGGCCTCTTAATACACATACACATATTTTTTCAACTTGAGACATTGTCAAAATTCGTAAAAACATATTTTTTTATTTAAAATTATTATTTTTTAAGGTAAGGCCAGCAGCAACATACACACATTGTAAGACGTTATGCGAAGGGTTATTAAATTGGCAGAGGACTTGACAAAGGCGCACACGAAATCTACTGCACGTCCACGACTCACTATCATTAGTGATAAGCTTTAAATTTTAGATAATACACACATACATATATATACATATATATCCTATTGTTTTGCGGTCCCTCGCATTCGGTCACTTGGACCATGTTTATACTAAGGCAATGTGATTCTAGGCTTTCGTGGCGACATCAGTTCCGGCGATGGAGCACAAATAAATGGCAGACAACAGCCCAAAATTGGTCTGTAGATGCTATCCCAACCACTGAAGGTGGGTCTAAATTTCGTATCCAAATTGAACGTCAGCCGCAACGAGCCGGAGAATTACTGTGAGTGAGAGATAAGAGGGGAAAAGTGTGTGTCTGGACGAGTCGCTCAATCAAAATCCATGTGCATACATTATACCCTAAGTGTGTGGCGATTAGATATAGTCTAGAGTTCACCTACTTGGTATTCATTTATCGCTTGTCTGTCATCGTTATAACATCTGCTTTCCCCTTTTTTGTTTTGCTCTGGCCTTCTCTTGCAGCTGCAGTTCCCGTTTTCGGGTTCAAGGTTCAAAATTTGCCGTTAGAACACTGCACACTAGTTCAGATTCCGCCATGTTTTACTGCATGTACGCCTATCTGTCCAATTTGCCCCGTCTTCATGTGGTTGGCCTGGCAGTTGTTGCCTATGTTGTCTATTACCTCATCCAGGTTGTTAAGGTGAGTCATTAGTGAGTGATTTAGCTTTCGTCAAGTTTCATCTTCAATTCGTTTAAAGCGACCCATAATTGCCTGCTCTGATGGACCATTTAAAAATTATCTGATCCGCAAAGTTCCTACACTGGAGAATAAATTTTGGCCAACATTCTGGTGTGTGGAGAGCCGTGCCCAAACTGTGTTAGCGAGCCTGCTGCGCTCCAAGACACTGCCAACAGTAAATTATCGCCGCGAGATACTATCTCTAAAAGATGGAGGCGAAGTTGCCCTTGACTGGATGGAAGATGGCTGCACTGAGGACTCGCCATGTATATTGTAAATAAGAAAAATAGAATTTTTGCAACAAATTAATTTTGTTCTTCCGCAGAATTCTACCCGGTCTTACTGGAGAATCGCAGGCGGAGTATATAAAATGTCTGGTCTTTGCCGCACAGCAATCGGGAATGCGTGTGGTTGTTTTCAATAATCGTGGATTGGGTGGAATAGAGCTAAAGACTCCACGACTTTACTGTGCTGCCAATTGTGAGGATTTGTGCGAGGTCGTGCAGCATGTTAGACGCACTGTGCCCGCTCATTGCAAACTGGGAGCCACCGGTATCTCCATGGGCGGTCTGATTCTTGGTAACTACTTGGCTCGCAAAACTGATGAGGCTCGTTCCATATTCTCGGCGGCAAAGATCATCTCTGTACCTTGGGATGTGCACAAGGGTAGTGCCAGCATTGAGAAGCCGGTCATCAATAGCCTTTTGGGTCGGCATCTGGCTGGGAGCTTGTGCCGTACTTTGCAAAAGCACTTGGACATTTACCGGGATATCTATCGCGATTCGGACATCGATATCCAACGCATATTGCGCTGTACCACCATCAAGGAGTTTGACGAACTATTTACGGCCAAGCAATTTGGATATGCCCATGTCAATGATTACTATACGGACGCCACTTTGCACAATAAACTGGATAATATATCGGTGCCGCTTCTTTGCTTGAGTGCAGCCGATGATCCTTTTCAGCCAATGGACGCGATTCCAATAAGTGCAGCCAATCAATGCACTCACGTGGCGATTGTTATTACAGCTCGAGGCGGGCATATTGGCTTCCTTGAAGGTTGGTGGCCATCAACTAAAGACCAGTACATGGGACGTCTCTTTACCGAATACTTTACCAAGGCTCTATTCGATGAGGATGGGGAGTTCCAACATACGGCCAATAAGATGCACGAACGTTTTCTGACCAAGCAGACGCTTGCACTAGCCTCAACCTCGCCCCTGGCAACAGCATCCGAGCAAAAGGTCAAGCTAATGTAGCTATTCAAATCATTGATTTTGCTTCAAGAGACAAACTAATCGGCGTTTACAGACCATCCGTAACTCATGTGATATAAAACAAAAATACAAAACAATTTGATTAAAATCAGCTAAATCGTAAGCAAAGGGAAACTAGTTTTGCATTCCCTGATTGTTACCTACTAGCAACTAGATTCGATTAACACGATAAACATGAACAATTATCTTAAATTATAAAACAGTATATATATATTTTAATAATTCCATAACTAATAGAACAAATTACAACGCTTCAAAAAATGTATACACGAACAAAAGGGTTAACTAAATGTAGAAAAACCAATTTTCACTTTAATAAATTTGAAAAGCGATAAAAGTTTTTCGAAAAGAATAATAGCAGAAATACAAACAGTTGGCGACACAACCATCTCAAAGCAAACCTAAATCGGCTTGTATAGCAATGTGGTTACATATTTCTTGCGGTAACGATGTGTCGCACTTAAGACCATAACTCCATCCTTAATGGACAAGGCGTACAAATGGTTCAGCATGACATGGTTGGGCTCGGGCAACAGAGTAGGCTCACACTGAAAGTGAACTTAATAGTTATTGGTTTTCATAATTTAATTGAGTCGCATTGATAACTTACAGAAAGAGGTGTGTCCTTGTTGAGTATGACCTGCAGCAAATGTGGTGGCAATACAGGCGGTCCAGATACCTTCTCCCAAGGCTTCACCTGTGGCACTTCCTGGGAATACTCCTTTTCTGCATAATTGGTCACATTTTCGCTATCTTTGGCCAGAGCTTGGAAAACTTCGAAATCGGAAGCACGCACAGAGACCAAATTGTTCTTTTCACCCTCATTATTGTCAACACTTTTCTGTAACGTCAAACAATTTGTTGTAATATGAAGAGAAAAATAAACAAACAAAATTAAAGAAACGGCGACGATCGAGCTCGTTGAACGTAATGAGTCATACGAAACGAGAAGGCAATAAAATTTCAATTGAGCTGCGGAGGCTTACAAAATTCAAGACCATAAATCGATCAAAGCATTTAAAGAAATTATAACTATTGGACTGACTTTTGTATATTATTTAGGGCTCAAGTCGGTTTCGATTCAACTAAACTGCAAATAATTTAAATCAAATTGTGCCACCTATTATAATTGTACTCTCCTTCCCATCTTATTAAGAAAACAGCTAAATTCGGCCTCAAAAATGCTAAATTGGGGCATCACTAAACCCCTTTCCATCTATATGCATATAGTATGTATGTATGTACATACATACATACACGAATATATCTATAGATGTATGTATGTAGTATGTATGTGCACATCTACTAGCGATTACTTTGACTCCACAGACCGTTTTGTTTACGGCGATTACACAACACACAAAAACCAGAAGAGAAAAGTACCAGAGAAGAGCGAAATTTAGTAAGTGAACTGCGTCATAAGCCCTTTTATATAGTACATATGTATATTGATTTTCCCCTTAAAAAGGACTCAAGCAAGACTTACCAATTTGGGGTCATATTTCCATTCGCCGTCAACACAAAACTTATATTGATGGTCGCCCTCAGGAAGATCAATGATGGTCACGAAATTACCATGACTGCGAACCATTGTGATGGGGCGCCATTCCGAGAAGGTACCAGAAATGGTAACATTTTTGCCGCCGCCATCCCATCGCAGGACTGTGGGCAAGGCTGTTTTTTTTGGTTCTGCATCCTCGTCAGCAGCTAGCAAAGATCCTATAGATTGCTGCTGGGGGTCATCGTCGTTATTTTCCATCGTTGTGCTGTCGTCGTCGTCTCCGCTATTGCTACTGCGTAGCCCAGCTGTTGCGTCGCTGCTGCTATCAGCTGAGCGCTGTTTAGTGGTCGCTCCACTTGCACCCACTCCCGTATAATATGGATGGTCTTCGTCTTCTTGAGACGAGCCCTCGTTTAAGACTGCCGTATGCTTTTTATCGAATGAGAAAGCTTGGCCGCCAACGCCGCCACCCGTTCCATTGCCACCCAAAGCTGCAACACCCGACACCCCAGCACCACCCCCTCGAAAATGTGCGGGAGAACTTGGTGTGGAGAGGTCGCTGGATTTGTGTCGCTCGCGATGCATTTGGACGGTGGAGCTGCCTGCATTGCCCATTGTGCAGTTATAGCTCGAAGTTCGAACACAGCTATAGTTGATATTAACGATTTAACGTATTTAATTTAAATTGCTTTTGTTGTTGCTGTTGTTTTGGCACAATTCCCCTTGACTTTTGCTGCTGCTTCCGGGTTTGGCTTAATAAGGAGCTTTGGCTGTGTGGTTTCTCTTCTTTGTTGTATATGGATGGAATTTCTATAATTTTGGCTTCTCAAAATGCAAAAATTGCATTATTTAATAGTTTGTTTCGTCGTAAAAATGGCTAATTATAAACAGTTTACATATATGTATATATATACAGGCCTGTGTATATTCGCAGTTCCAATTGATTCACCTAGCCAGGGTTGCATCCACGTAAATGTTACCCCATACCAGGGTGGCGAAGTCGTTTAAAATAATTTGAATTTCAAAAGCTTTTTCCTACATTAAATGTAAACGGCAAAATTTGAATAATTTGATATCGGGAAAAAGTACATCAAATTTAGAGAGATTTAAACAAAACATACAGTTATTGTTTAAACATTTGAATCCCAAACGTATCGACCGGTGCACAAATAAAACTAGTTCCTATTTTGTTGATGCTGCAGCCCTGCGCAGATAAGCAAGGTTTATTTAGAAGAAAAGTTAATTAACCGAATGTTAATACATAATACGCGGCAATAGAACAAATTTAATAAATCAAGTCATTAATTTAAGGAAACCTCTACACTCAATAGTTGTAAAACGCTTTCATATTGAGCTGCTGTCCAGGGCGGAGGTCAAGGTGAGAGTCGGTTTGAGAATCGTTTGGAATAGAGTGGTGACCATGACTGCCAATAACTATATCAACCTCAATTTCAGATGGCCGAATTGGTTAGAGATTGGCTGGCGGATTATCAGCGTACGCGTGGGCAGCCAACTTCGGCGGAGACGGAGGCTTTTGTGGTGGAGCACGAAACGGATCCCGAAATTGCCGAGGCCGTTTTCACCATTCTCAATGACCGCCAGCGTAATGTCGGCCTGGTTCATGACATATGCCAGCAATTGTTATCATTCTACCGATCCCCGGAGCAGACGCTGCACAAGTTCCCACTGCAATTCATTCCCGTACTAATCTACACGTACCTGCATTGCGTTGCCGCCGGCGACAAGAAATCTGGCCGTGGTATGGAGACGCTACTAATATGCATTTACAATGGCGAGGTGTCCACCGACGACGGGGGTCAAAGGGTGGTGGCCTTTCGCATGCCCATTCTGGCACAATGCTCCGTGTACCATGAGTTAAAAAATCTTCCAATGACCGATCTGAGACGCTGGGAGGAAAACTGCAATCGTGAAGTGAAATGGGGTCCCCATATGCGTATCGAGAATATAACCTCCCAGAACAGGATGCGTGTCCTGACGGCCCTCCTCTTTTGTTATAATCAGCAGGTTAGTCAGACGCAAAAAACATCACTGCTCCATTTGTGCCGAGTTGCTTCTCAATTGGTCAGCCAGGGATTTAACACTAAGTCAGGTCATGCCCATCGTATGAGCTACGGGTGAGTCAATGGCATTCAACCATTATAATCAGATACAATTTTAATTTGATCGATCTATTTCCTCCTTAGGACCGATCCCGCCACCGGAGCTACATTCCCGAAGCCTTCCTCGCCCCGCATTCCGCTCTCTAGCGGCTTTCTAACCGAACTTGTTCATGCCATTTACTTTGCCATGTTTAATGGCTATGGCACCATTGCTATCCAAACTATGGAGGATATACATCAACGTGCTACTTACGAGCTATATACGGAACTCATTTTGATCACCAGCGCTGTACGCAACTCTCTCCAAGCCAATCCCTCTGGACAGCCACACGATGGGCCCATGGGCCTCAGTGTGGCCCTAACTCCAGCAACCACAACAGTGACAACTTCTGTCTCGAAATCCATGATCACAAATGCCTCATTTCGAACGAAAAAACTACCCGATGACATACCCATCCAAGTGCAGGACTTAACCATGCCCCAGGCTCCACAGCAGCAGCAGCTTGCTAGTGTATCAGAGGAAACGGAGCCAACGGGGGGGACCAAAGAGTCGCCATCCACCAAGGAGAGCTCGGGGACACGCACCACTTCAATTATGCGGCCCAGTATGGAGGGGATTAAGGCGCAGGCGCATAAGGCCCTTATAGCTGGCTTTAAGAAATCCAAAGACAAGGAAAAAGAAAAGGACAAGGAGCCGCCAAAACCACCGCAGCGTAAATTTGATAAGCACACTCAGCGCAACTCCATGCTCCAACTGCAATCTGAGCAATCAAATTCTAGTGCTGACCAACAACAGCAACCCACCTCGAATTCAGTCTCGGATTTACTGCCCATGCAAACGTTGTCGTTGATTAATGAAAATGGTGGCGGCAGCAACAGCTTCAGCATTGACAGCGATCTAAATGATGGTAGTGGCGGATTGGGTAGCACTGTCGCTCCCGTTCTATCCACAATGAACAGCAATACAAACTCCCTTACCAGTAGCGAGATGTTGACCAAGAGTTTTGACTCCAGCATTGAACTGGCACCCATTGGTCACAGCTCCAGTAATGGCAATAAGCTCAATGAACATGGGCATGGAATTGAGTAGATATTAAGCAGGAGATCAGATCAGATCACCAATGGGCAGGTGCAACCAAAATTAGCCAAATTCAAGTATATATAATTATAATCACTATCACGTATTAACTGATGAACAAGTTGAGCATTAATTTGTTGAATTTATCCCTCTATATATATATATATATTAGTTAGTTTCGTATATTCCAATTGTTGGAGAAAACATACATATATCGGTTAGATCCAGGGCATTATATGGTCCCATTCTTTACCCGCTCACAAACCAACTTAAAAACGGAAAACTCTTGTTTTGTGTCTACTAATTTAAACTAATCCACAAATATACAGAAAATATTTATTGAATGTTGACTTAAAGCTAAACCATGTTACTGATTTCCAATAAAACATATAGTATACCTAAAATGCAGTATAACTTTTCCTCGATTCTCAATCTATCGCCTTCTAAATTTGCCCTGCAAAAAGATTCGCGGCACATCGACTTTCTCTTTCACATTGAGTGTACGCCTATGGACATAGTGATTGCTGACTATATCGAAGCCACAGTCCATAAAAAGCTGCGACACTTCGTCTTGGGCAAAATAGTAACTACGTGTGCCATCCTGTCGCATATATAGGTTATTGGAAATCTTATTGCCTGGTTTGAACCGAAGTTGGGCCATATCGTACAGGCCGTAATCTCTAAACAGAACCAATCCTCCTGGCTTCAAGAGTTTCGCCAAACTCCTTATAACGTGACCAAACTTCTTTGGATGTATTGCCGACAGCACGAAGATCATGGTGCACACATCCAAACTTTCAACGGCTAGGTGTTGATGCACTTGTTCGGTAGTAATGTCGCATTGAAAGGCTGTAATATGATTGGCATCATACAAAGTATGATTTCTTACAAATTCCACAGCACGAGGCGAAAAGTCACAAGCATAAAAGTAGAAACCCTCAATGTCACTTTTATTATCGTCCTCGCTTGGCCCTTGCCTCTTCGTCTTTCTCAGCTGCTCTTCCAGCAAGGGAAATACCAAATTGCCTACTCCGCAACCCACTTCTAGTAGAACACGCCTACGTCCTGATTTTTTTTCTTTTATCCAGTTGTCGGCTAACAGTTCTTCGAACTCACGTGTTGTCCAATGCCGATCTTTAAAAAATCTTGTTTCATTCCGTTTATAAAAGATATCCCAGTGACGCTGGGCATCTTCTTCTAGTTTGTTGGCTTTAAATTCGGGAACAAGGCGTTTGTTCTGTTCAGCCAGTAATTGCTCCTCAGTCGAAGTTAAGGTTTTGGTATTATCAGTTACCTCTTCTGCAATTTTAAAATTTGAAACACTCTCCATTATTACCTATATTGAAATATTTTGTTTACCATTTATTTAATGTGAATAAAGTGCCCACCATATGGTCTAGCTGAACTGGTAACGGTCTAGAGAACTAGTTAACAATCGACAGATACTTGTAATCGATTTATTTCCATAGCATGGTCATACTAAGTCCAAAAGATTCAAAGCAGCCGTTACAAATCAAAATTGAATAAAATAAAACTATACTTTCATTGGTTTATTAGTTCACATTGTTTTTTTTACTATCAAAACCGAAAAAGAGAATGTAACATTGTATATTTAACCCATGAACAAGCGATGTACTTCGGATAAACAAAATCGAAATAAGCTTATGCGTTGCAACGTAAAATCGTCGTAGAACCAAAAGGGGAAAACGAGCGAGTATAGGGGCAAAAACGAAATTACAAAGAAATCAGAGGATCTTCTTTCATTCAATTAAAAACTTTGTTATATTTTTCCTGCTGAAAGGACAATCGTTATAATTGGTTTCTCATTCCACTCTCTTTTGATCGATCAAAAATTAAATGTAACGGCAGAAGAAACAATGTCCAACAAATTAAATCCAATTTGGAACTTTGTCTTAATGCTGCAGTTATTACGAAGCTTAAAAGCACATTTGACACCCACAAGTCGTAGGGATGTTAATCCGACGAAAATGCCGTTTTATTTAATTTTCAACATCGCGGTGTCGCACGAGGCTGCTTAAATGTATTAAATATTTAATAAAGTATGTAACAAATAACAAATATTAAATGAAAGATACGAGCCAAACAGGTTCGGATCATTGCTTTGGTCTTTTTGAATCATCTGCCCATAATTGTTGGCTCATCAGCCATGGCAATCTCATCATTCGGCGCTTTTGCGCCCTTCTTCTTGCCGGAATACCAGAGGAACATAACACCACACAGAATGTTGACCGTAAATGTGAACCAGGCCAAGTAAACACCATAACCATAGCTGAAAGGCAAATATTAGGATCGTCCTCCAATCGACCATACTTACGCATACTTACGTCAATTCCGCTCCATCTGGATAGGCATAGAACAGATTATCCTTGGTGTAGGTAATGGACGAGAAGAGCACTTGAAGCACAACCAATGCTGTGGAAGCAGCCACTAGATGAATGCCACCGGCTAATCGCTTAAACATGTATCGAGGATTAAAGAACGTGTAGAAGGAGAACACAGCTCCCAGACTCATGACAAATAGAGTGATGCAGGCAAAGGATGCCTGCGTTCGGATGTAGTCTGAAAGGGTATACCAAGTCACTGCCCATTACAAGCTGTCTACCACGGAAGGGATCAATATAAATATCTACCCATTAGCTCATCATCAAAGCCGGGCTCACTGCGCAGCGTATTGGAGTTGGGGAACATGTCGATATATTTACACCGCTCTGAAAATGACATACAAAAGGGAACGGAGTTTAGTAGATATGTTCCACTATATCTGGACGTACTCACGGTTGGGTATATAACTGTAGAAGGCAGTCTGTCCTCCCTTTTTCGGTGGTTGCGGTGGTACCAAAATCAAAATTACTCGCTCGTCATTGAGGACAAAAGCGGGAATGCCAATGTCCCGTATATATGTCCCTAGGAGACGGACGACCAACGGATAATTTGTCCAATTGGCAAAAATAGCCTGCTGGGCTATCTCTGGTATGACATAATATGACCAGGTATTGTTGTATTTCACTCTTTGTAATGCTGCACCAAAGGTCTTCCTATTGATGATACCCTGTACATCCAACGGGTCAATTGGTATTGGCTTATTCGCCGTAGCATTGTAGTCCCTTTGACCGGCTTCCGTGGACATGATGAGCTTATGAAAACCATTTCGAAACATCTGAAAATCTTCCTCTTCGCCGCGTGCCCAATGAGCAAACATTCGCCGACGAGCGGATTCGGTAAACTCATCAGTTTTATCCAGTTTCTCCAATGCGAACTCTCTTATAAAATCCATATGGGACAGATTGCGTCTGGCATCATTGATGTTCGTCTGCGAGGTATAGGACATGGAACTAAAGTTCCGTACTACCTGAGCATTGCTCAGTGCGTTGGGAACAATAGTGTTTCTACAATGCCGCCAAAGACCCGAATGGGAAGACATAAAGAAGCGACGCGATTCGGGTATGAAGATGCCTGCCAAACATGAAAGGCAACAGCTAGACTTATTTGACATTCTGGAATCAATATTCACCTGTTCCACCCGATATTATAATCCAATGATCTGTTGATATCGCAATTATCCAGATAATTAAGGAAAACACCATAAGGAGGCTACAACCCAGGAGAACTCGTCGTTGAAACATATACGCCTCCATTAATGGACGACGGGCCTCATCCCGGCCAATGGTTGAGGTGGACACTTCACGTTTCATTTTTGCTAGCGGTGCTTCACCCCGCCTTTACCCTTTATGGCAACTCTCTGGACAATGTAAACGGATAATCCACACGCACATGGGACAAGGCACGTTCCTGTAAAAAGGCAAAGCCATAGGCAGATGCAAAGCGAATGTAATGAGGTCATGTGAGAACGCACTGTGGAGCAAACTAATATAAAAGGACCTTCTCTACCTAAATCCATTAGTTTCTAGCAAATTGGAAGTACTTTATATGAATACACATATGTATATTAATTATTTCCTTATATTAAGAAATTTATGAATTGTCATTAAATTGTTTTTATTATACTTTGAAAGCTATTAAATGTATTTTCAATTAGTTGTATAAAACAAAGGAAAAAGTTGAAATTCTCACATATATATGTACATATATAGATTGGGCCATATCTGGAGAATTCGTTTATACGCTGATGCCGCACGGGTTTTTTCTTTCCCACATGTGTTATTTTATTTTTTCTTTATTTTTTGACAGAAATTAAGCAAATTACTGAAAATCCCACGGAAAAATAAAAGAAATGACAAAATATATAAATTCTTTCTGTTTTGCTTGCAAAAATACGTTCAAGAATTAGGTGTGCCAGTGCCCGTGTGGGTGGACGAAAATGTGCGAAGGGGGGATGGGCCAGGGGAAGGGTCAAGTGGATAGGGGGCTCGTGGGGTTGTGATCGGTGCGTGCAAAAGTGCCATATAATTTGTAGCATGTGTTTATTTTATTTTTACATTCTTTGTTCCCGTGCTTTTGTTCAAAATAATAATAATAATATTTTCAACTCAAAAACCGCGTAAAAAGTTGCCAAAAACCAATTTGTTAAAAAAAAAAAATGTTTTTGAATTTTTCGAAAATGTATAAAAGTGTTTTTCTCTCTCTCTTTTTTTTCCTTTAAAAATGTTTGAAACTAAACTTGTTTTTTTTTTGTTTTTGAATGACTTCCGTGTGTTATTTTTAAGATGCAACAACTGCAGTTTGTTCAATTTTTTGCGGAGGGGGGATGAGGTTGTGAAGGAGTTTCATTTACGTCACCAAGTGCGTCATTTGGTTAAGTTGAGTTGAAGGAGCCGAAAGTTCTATAGTCTACAAAAAAAAAAAAACTGTGCCAGTTTTCTTTTCGAATTTCTTTTGAAATTGTAGTTTTTTATTTTGCATGCCTTCGGCCTGCCTGCTGTTGGTGCTTTACTCGCCTTTTGTTTTAAACAAAATTCATCTTATTTTTAGATAAAATATACAGAGTGATCAAGCTGCGCCCCCACATCATCCCTCCGCAGCATATGAACAGCCTCGCCTCGGGATAGGGACAGAGACAGCCGCTAGATCACATCAATTTTTCACATTTCATTGTCTTTTTCGTCTATCATATTGACAATTTTGACATGAGAAATTTTCTCAAAGTAAAAAAAAAACACACACACAAACACTAAATAAATAAATAAAAGATTTTCATTTTTCGGTATCTGCCCGATATTTATTTGTTGTTGTATTTTTTTTTTTTAAAGGGGCATTGTATTTATATTTATTTATTTTGTTTTGCTTTCGTTAAATTCTTTTCTCTTTGCGATTTATTTTTAATTAATGCCTTAGGCATAAATTATCCCAAATTGAATGTCGAAATTTTAACGAACGGTAAAGTTAAACCGCCAGTTGAATAATCTGTCACTAGATTTGATTTATAATTATATAAGTGAAACAAGAAAGAACATACTCGCTTGGAATGCTTGGATAGATATACCATTAAAACTGCAACCTGGTCGAATGCAACTACAGATGCGGACTCGGATGAGTTATAGCAATATATGAATATGGGGGAGGTAATGGTTTTTTGGTTAACTAGAATTTTGAATTATATTTCAGGTATATCGCGTGTTCGCGCCGTAAAGCAATTTCCGAACACTAACAAATCTTTCTTATTCAAGCGATAACGAATTCATTTTCGTTGGTTAAAAACAAAATTTCCGAAATAGTTGGACAGATCGCGGCCAGTGTCCGTTGACTTCTGCTGGCTGTTGCAGACTGACTACATGCTAACCCACTGGCGGCTGCCATACAGAAGGGAGCTAAAACAAAGCAACATAAACATAATTGTGGCGTTGGCGGCGCGCGTTCTACATATAAAGATTTTCTATTACATACATGTTTATTTATATATATATGTAGGTATATACAGAGAGAGTCATATTAAGAATGGATATTCGTATACGCCAGGGCTAGGCTGCCAGCCACCTGCAGCATCTCCTAGTGGACGTCATCGTTTTTTAATTGCCTAATAAAAAAAAAAAAAAAAAAAAAAAAAACTGCCAGAGGATCCGAAGTAAGTTCAACTGTGCAACAGATTCTTTACTCTTAAAACATTTCTTATAACATATTTGAATTTTTTTAAGTTACCGTCACATAAATTTATTTGATAGATATGAAAAATTTGTATCTTTCAAGCTTTAGCATTGATTGGACTATTTTTTTGGCTCAAAATCAAGTTAAAACCAAATTTTATTAATGCTTTTAATTGAAACAAGCAATGAGAATCTTAAACATAACTTAATAGGTGCACGAATCTTTTTATTTAGAATTTTTACAACGTTAGAGAAAGTTGCTTCAAAAAACAGTCGTAAGATTGCAAAAGTTTCCATTAAAACAGGCTTTGTGGACTTTTTAACATTATTTTAAATCATAAAAGATAGCAATTATTGGCAAAAGTTTGCCCATAGCCAATATACAGTTTCTGATAGAGCATAAGAACTATGTATGAGTGGAATCAACTCAACTCTCTGATGTAGCGCTAAAGCATGCATAAATTTAGAAGTTGATGTATTTCGGCATCTCTTTTTGTTTTTCTCTGTTCGCTTTTTTTTTTATTTTGTGTATATATTTATTTTTGTTATTGCTTGGCGCTTTTAATGGTACATGGGCAGCTATTTTTATAACGCTCCGCCATTAAATGTTGACAACGCGCGCTTATGAATGCTGGCTAAAACTTTTGGCATCCCCATTAGCGAATCATTTGGGGCCAAATGTTTAGGTTGGTTGCTTGTGTGCGGTTGTGTGTGTGTATCCGAATGACGTTGTGTGAAAAACGCCTAACCACTTGTTGGCCGGTCAGTGGTTGTTCGTTGTCTATCGGAGATGCGTAAGGCCCCCATATCCAGATTTAGCTCACTTAAGATATCATTTGGGGCATTGCCCTGCTGTGTTAGGCCTGCAATAACTGATTGAGCCTCTGGGCAATTGATGCACGCATTGCGTATTGCCAAAATACTCCATTCCCGCATTACTAAAAGCAAAAAAGCATTTATAATGATAGTTACATCCACTTGCTGATCAATCTTACTTACACGGATTACGGGCATCCATTACTGTGCATTCGAGGAGTGTTGGCATTAGCTGTGTGTCCAGGGCATAACCTTTATTGGCATTATTGTCGTAGAGTAAATTGGCAGTGCAACGAACAAGAAGTGTCTTAAGTTCATAGGATACTCTCTGTTCGTGTTCGCTATTTGCTGTATTGGATGTTGGAGCCACCTCCTCCAGTTTGGTCATCGGCTTATCAAAGCCCCCGCCATCGGGTTTCTTGGAAGCAGCAACGAGACAACGTAGTAGGCTACTTACATTTATAAATAACGATTGATCATTTTCATAGATATTGGCATATTTATCTGAGCCGGTAGCGCTTGCCAGTATTTCTAGTAAACTATGCACCTCACGCGGATGAAGGTCATGGCTGAGCTTTAACGTTTCCCTTAAAAGACAATCAGATTTCATACGAAACTCTTTGGCAATGTGTTGCATTAGAAAGGTGGTCAGATTGCCATTTGGACTATTTTCTCTCAAATAATGAATAACATAGTCCAAGAAAGCTATCCGGTCCTTGGTGGCCAAACGCTGATAGCAGGCAACGCAGGCGCGTCCATCCTGTACCAGAAAATGCTCTAGGAAGAAATGTAAATATTCATACGTGCCCTGAGACTGGGATTCCTTAATGGCTTCCCAAAGGCGCAGACACGTTTGAAGAGCATCTTGGTTTTGAATCAATTTGCGGTCCCTTAAATAAATATTGTACATAATCATAAGCAAAACATTGTTAGTGTTGGCCAAGGGTTGAGCATAAGTTTGTTCTGAAATTTGTTGGCCGTGTCTAGACCAAATAAGAGCTTGGCTTGTGTCATTGTTTACCACGCTGTTAGCCAGCACTTGTAATGTCAAATATTGCAGAGCCGCGTGGTCAATCCGCATTGCAGGATTAAGAGCTACATTTTGAATAAAATTGGCAAACTTCTTATGCCCAGCCAAAATATCTTGGTTATTGCTGCTCTTGGTCACCTCCAAACGCAGTTTTCTTAGCAGGACAGTGATTTGGTCTATATTCTCTGGAATACTGAGGTCGCTTATGCCTTCGAGTAACGCCTGCGTTTCACTATACTTAAATCAGATGCATTTTATTAGTATATGCATTAATTTGACCAAGTTTTCGAATATTTACCAACTTGCCAGCGCCAACGTGATCCATTTTTTGAAGCGCTGCCAGATTATTTAACGTTCATACTGATAACATGCATATCGATATATTTTAAGATAAGTTGGCATTAAGAACACTGGTCACAGTGTTTCGAGATTATTTCAGTTACAAACTACCAAGCTTGTCCGTTTTGCTTGCTTTTGTTGTTTTTCTTAAATTTTTAAAGAATTAAACAGCAATAAATAAATATGTTATGCCTCATAGGCTGATTTGTAAAAGCAATGTCACTGCGTGCTCTCAGAAAGCGAGAATCGGGTCCTGGCTGTCAAAGTAGTAACATATCAGCAGCTACAACAACAATTTCAACTCCAACTCTCTTTAAGAAAGCCAGCTCGACAACAACAACTACGTCATCCAAGCGCCCATTACCTAGATCATTAACTAGAACGAAAGCGACTAACTTGGCCATTCACAAAGAGAACATTATTGTGGGAAGGCGTACACATTCCTGCCCTGATTTGAGGCAGCGCTACAGCAACAAAGGAAACAACAAAAACTTGTTGCGCAGCAAATCGGTGGGGGATGTTAACAACTCTATCCAATACAATTCTGTCACTTTCTTAACGGTGGCTAACGCCAAATCTGAAGTCTGCCTGCAAAGAATACGTTCGCATAACTACGAGCCCACAAACAGTACGAATCCTTCAATCTCAACTATGCTGGGTGCACGTTCACATCGCGATCTTACGCAATCCTCATATGGAGCTGAATCCAACGCTCATTCCCGCCAAGAGCGACGAATGAGTGAATGCAGCAGTCTGACCTATAGCCAGGCCACAAGTGGAGGCGGGCGCAACAGCTCTATTTTTGCCAGCCAAATGACGCTATCATCAGGTATAAATGTTGCCCCCCCTGTTAATCCAAATACCCTACTGCGAGTGCCTATCATTGGCTACGAGGTTATGGAGGAGCGCGCCCGCTTTACCGTCTACAAGCTGCGCGTGGAGAACCCTGAGACCAACGACTGTTGGTTGGTAATGAGACGCTATACAGACTTTGTTCGTCTCAATGGCAAACTTAAGCAGTTATTCCCACTTATATCTTTATCGCTGCCGCGTAAGAAGCTCTTTGGAGATAATTTCAATGCAGTCTTTTTGGACAATCGGGTTCAAGGACTGCAAATATTTGTTAATTCGGTGATGGCCAAGGACGAGCTGCGGAAATGCAAATTAGTGCGCGATTTTTTTTGCCTGGATGAGCCCCCGTCGTACTCGGAATCCATGGAAGAGTGTAGGGTAGGGATAAGTCATAGCAACAGAAACAGAAGAACTATGAATAATCACATTTCAATATTTCAGGCTATTTTTGAAGCTCAAGAGGAGACCATTTCTCATTTGAAGGTGCAGATTCAAAATAAAAACGATCTCATACTCAGTCTGCAGCAGAAGCTACGGGAGGAAATGAGTGAAAAGGAGCATCTGCTACAGGTCGTCAAGGACCTTAATATTTCGCATTGCTCCAAATAACCGTGCCTTCTGGGCCAGATGCGGATGTACGATATTATGCTAAGCATAACTCTACACAGCCGTGTCGAAAATCACAACTAAGTGCATATCCCGCTCACTTTGTCAGCGATTTAGTATTCGTATATCTTTTTGTATAGGTTAAATGTCGAACTGCCCATAGCTAAAGCTGAATATATATAATTTTTTTGATATGTATTAAAAGGGGCAATTTACAATTACTTGTAATCAAAAATTCATTTTTAAATAAGAGCAATATATAATATACTCCTATACAATGAAATTACTTGTTATTTCCAATTATTTTTAACAGGGTTTCACTCATCAGTATCCTTAAAAAACTATTTCCATGCAAAAGCTAAAAATATCCCGCCATTTCTGAGATTTAAAGACTCGTCATGGCCGGCGGACGGGCATATGCTTTTGGGATGAAACCATATTTTCGGGTTTTGGGTGCATAGGCCCAAAGCCAACCATCGACAGTTTGATTGTTTAGATCGGCATATATCCAGTCTCCCCGACGCACGGAAAGATCATCTGGCGCTTGAGCCTTATAATCATATAACATAACCAGCTCAGTGCCCAGTCCTAGTTGTTGGCGTTGTTGTGAGGCCTGCTGCTGCTGTTGTTGTTGTTGCTGCTGAAGGACTCTTACACTGTCCGCTGGATAAATAAAATTGGCTGGTACAAATCCTTCTTGCCCATCGCTGCGCATTATCCAAAACCAATCCGTATCCTCCCGATTTAGAACAGTGACAAATTCGCCTCTTTCCACTGACAAATCGTTTTCATCGCGGGCAATAAAAGTGTACAAAACAATACAACGACCCGAGGGCTCCTTATTAAATGGAGTACATTCTGGTTCCACAAGATGTAGGCTTATTTCGTTGGATGGAGCAGTTGCATTGCCGTTGTTATTGTTGGATTCTTCATCCAGTTTGTTGTCCGTTCCTCCTAAAAGGGGCAACTTCTCCTCTTGCAGCTGCTCTGTGCTTTGTTCACGTGGCAATTTCTTCTTAATAGCTAATTCAGCCATTTGTGTATTATATGGAGCACAATATGAGAAGGGTATGAAGCCCTCTTGCCTTGAATCTTGTCCGATTACGTACACCCAATCGTTTTCGCGATACAACACATTAACCAACTGGCCACGTTTCACCTCCAGTTCATCATCCACGCATGGAGTAAAGTCATGGAGGACCACCATTTTTGAATCGGGACTACAGATTAATCCTTAAATTATCATTGTGTGCAAAATAAAAAAAACTGTTAAATTTCACCTTAGCCCATGTTCCTTTTCTATGCCCACACGAACCAAAGTTTCAATACTTGAGGAGCCAGTGATGCGTCCCATGCCTAAGGCAGCAGGGAGATCCCTATCCCTTTCAATCTCAATTGTGGCACTTGTTGCTAGAATGCAGCGAAAAGAGAAGGTGGGGTAAGAGGTTTGTGCCTTAAGTCATTTATTTCATCCTTGTGTTTACCTTTTTTTTTGTCGCGACGCATGCGCACAGGACAAAGGAAAGCCATAGCTGTTGTTGTTATATATTTTTCAATAAGTCAGAAATTATTGAATACAAACTCTATTTAAATAAATGTTGTTGCATTATCTTTGTATACACTTATCGAAGAAAAAGACCGATTGCATTTTTCTATCGTTATCGGACATACATACATACAAACTTTAAATCTGTAATTTAAATACTTGTACATACACAAATGTATGACATATGACATATGTATGTGTGTGAAGAATAAAATATTTGATCTTGCATTTTCCGTTACATATATGTATGTATGTACTATGTATTTTTAAAAGTAACAAAAGTATTTCAAGTCATTCATTTACGCTGTAATTATCATCTCAAAAAGCTACCACCAACTGTGCAACAATGCGTTATTTTAGGCCAAATAACGAATTGGGGAAGGAGAAGAGCGAGAGCGAAAGTTTTCACTTAGTAAACTGACCTATACAGCAAACCTTACGCCGAGTCACCCTCATAAAAATGCAAACTGCGCATTACATTTCACGAATTATCCTTTGTCCTAAAGCAGCAGCAGGTGCCACACCCCCAAAACATCATCTTCTTTTCGTGTTGTTGTTGCAGTTGATTCTTGCCAACTACGCAGTTGATTTCACATCCCGCCGACAGTCTTTTTCAGTAACCATTCCCCCATGCCCTATCCCAAGACCAAACTGAGAGAGCCCTTCGAATGCGATAGATAATCGATAAAAAGGAGACTGCGCACTGAACATTATTATATTATGCCATTCAGTAAAAACACGACCTCGGCTGAAGTGATGCTCAAGAGGAGAGCCGGGTGGGAGTGTGGGGGGACAAAGGGTGATGGTGATGATGGTGACGCTCCAATGAGTCGCTCGGTTCCATGTTGTGTCTAGTCGGCGCAAAATTGTTGCTTAACATAATTTTTTTTTGGGATATCCTAGACAATCGTGTGAGGGAAAAATAGGAGCTGCTCCCTAAGTGGGTCATCTATTTTCGTAAATGTACATTGCAAACATTAATCAATACATTCATCCAGATGTTCCTTCTTTAACAAGTATCAGTCGCAATGTTGTGAAATTACAATTTGACCCTGTTACATTCGCTTCAGATTCAAAAACTGGACCCAAAGGGAAACAGACTAAAATTTCATTATCCAATTTTAACTAACACACTGTTCAAGGAGTTAACAAATGTGTGAAAACGTTTGTATTCGGGAAGTCTTCAAAAATCTCCTTGTCGTAATCTTTGAGTTTGCATAATATTACTTACCGTCATCTGACAAAGGAGTTTGAAACCATGAAAATAACTAGAAAAAACAGATCAAGTTCGGCTTTACTTCGTTGACATTTTCCCATTTTACATATAAAACGCTAACCTGGCTTTCCTAAACTGTTTGTTAGACAACCATAAGTACAGTGAGGTCCACTATTAACTACTATCTACCACCACGGTTTTTCATGCATTTATGCAATAATTTGGTAACTTCATTATTGCAAAAAAAGAGATTCCAGTTTTATACATTTGCAAGGCAAATCTGTGTGCTATATATTAAAATATTTATGCACTTTGATTGAATTATCCAAGTGCACCAAAATTAGATATTTTCCATTTATTACGAAATTTACATTAGCTGCAAAAATTTCTAGATTAGCGTAATGCAAATTTCACAATCATATTTGAAAGAAAAAATAACACAAATTAAACATAAATAAAAGAAAATCAAAATAAACACTTTCGTAGTAGAGAAATGAGAAAAAATCTACAGCTATGAGGCTGGATTAACTACACCGACACCGAATTTTCATACTCTTTGAAATTCACCAAATATTGTGATTCTATCTATAGCAAATCTGTGGAAATTCAAAATTTAAAGTTTGAACTTTCAAAACAATTTTTATTATATGATATAGTAAACAGATTTAAATAGCATTATATATTTTAAAGTAACTAGGTTGATCAATGAATACATTATAGCCTTTACATATCCATGTATTGTAAACTTGTAATCAAAGTGAATATTTTTGCAAGTGTATTAAAACATGCATATATGCATGTATATATTTCTGTAGAACGAATAAGTAATTTACAAAATTGTATATTCTTCGACCGAAAAATTGGCAACCAGCTAAAAATTAAATTTATTTACATACGTATGTAATTTTTATGTATGTATGCATGTTTGTATAGATGGAGAGTGGGGATGGTGTTATCATAGATATAGTATTTATTAATTTGAAGATTTGCATGCATTTTCGTAATTTTCAATATTTTGTTGTTCTCAGTGTTCTAGTGGGACGTAAAGTAGCATCATTATCGTTGCCCACGTATCCTATCAACAGGAATGCGCAGCTGCATCCACACTGAAAATTTGGAGGATGGATGAAGGACATGCACTATGTATTCAAGGACTTGCCGAGCCTTAATCTTATAATGTTGACAATAATATAAATGTTAAAGTAGGCGTTTATCTGTTACATAAAGATACTTACATCCCCTACATACCTATTAATTACCTAGTGTAAGCCAAAGGTTTAAGCCCCCTTCAACCCCCACCTCCCCTCATAATCACGGGTGTTCTCCATTCAACAGCAACGTCCTTGCCCAGCCTTTCTCAGTCGATTGCCAGAGTTCAGAGACAGTGCCCCCCTCCACCTCGCCCTCATCCATTACATTATATTCCGCACAAAAACGAATTCTGGTTGCATCTATCGTTTCATTCAGTTTTCGTTATTTCTCTTGGACGACGCCGCTTGAGGCACGTTTGCCAATTCGGTTACACTCAGTTGATGTTGGTTTCTCGTCTGGTGTGGTTCTCATTCTGTTCCGTTGTGGTGGCGTGTGTTTTCCGAGTGTGTGACGTGAATAGAAAGAAAGAAAAGTGAGCAACAACAGCAACAACAACGGCAACAACAGCAATAAACGAAAATATAATCAAAATAAAACAATTCAGAACTAGGTAAATGTGAATGCGAGAGAGGGGAGCCCCCACTCAACCCACTCACCATGTTATTAAATAACGGATTACATCAAAAGCAAAGTGTTGCACTGAAAGTGATGAAATTTGATAATAACCGAGTACATAGAATTACATGCATAGGACACTTTTGTTTTTCCTCCCCTCCCACAAAAAGAGGAACGCAAATAAATCTCTTTATATGTTGTATTTCCGATCTATAAATGGGGCATTACGTTACAATTTTATTTAAATATAAATATTTACATTCAAGACGATATATTCAAAAATTAAGCAAAATAAAAATACCTTTTTACTGGCAGTTCTACGACGTCAGAGACATTTTGGTGGGTGTATGTATGTACATTTCTGATACAAACATCCACATGTATGTATGTCTATATACATACATACTATATATGTATTTTTTAAGATTTTCCGACACGCAAGAAATCCATCAGGGCTAATTTCAGACATTTGCCACTTAAAAATCATATGACTTTTTAAGGTCATGATGTCTGGGAAGGATTAGCAATAAATATTGGATGAGTGACATACATATCTGTAGGTACATATGTATGTATTTATGGTCCTTTCAAGTTTGCTAATAAATTAAAGGTCAACAAATACAAAAGCCAAAGAATACTACTCCAAGGATTTTTTTTATGTTCACTAAACTTCGATATTAGTATACCAGGCATATTACGATGTTTTAATTGTCCTCCAAATACTTGTAGAGGCGTTTCATAAGAATATTTATTTAAAATTCACCTAAAATTGTGGGCCAAGAGGTGACACTTGTGACACAAACGACCACCAATCACAATTGACCTTTGTTAACTATCACTTGGGACTACAATAGAATTTCGTTTACCAAACTTGGAAACGCATTTTAAATATTACTCAATATTGAGCTAAAACCGGGGGACTGTAATAACTTAAATTATGTTTTTTAAAAATAACTAAATGTATAATAAATATTTTCAATTTTTATTAGTTTGCTCAGTTAGTAATAATTTACTTTCAGTTACATTGTAGAAAATTCGAGAAACTAATAACAAAAAATATACAATAAAGAAAAATTATAAATGTATGTACATATACATTTATACATATGTATATGTACATATGTATGTACATTTGAAGTGTGAAGAACTTTCTAGAAAGTCAGGATAAACAAATCTACTGCAATTGCCCACAATTGTATGTAATTGAGTGACACAAATGAAATTTGGTTTTATGTGACTCGTTGAATGTTGTAATTTAGCATTTTATTGCACAATCAGTTTGGGGTTGGGATTTTGCACATTTTGACTTACTTTTCTGTAACTCTTTTCTTTCCTCTTTTCCAGATCAGTGTAAGAACATAATGCTTGGAATAATGGCCGACCCTAGTGCAACAGAACGTATGAAAAACTAAAAAATAATTATTAAAATTATAATACACAAAAAAAGTCCATGCTCTTTAAAAAATAACTGTTTCTGCGTTTGCTACGTCATCGCCGTCGTGGTACTCATCGCCAAGCTAAGAGTGTGGGTGTGCAGCAAAAAAGAGAACTAAAAAAGAACAAAATTGTGTTAAAGAGAACGCGCGAGCGCAGATTTGCCGCTTTTTACACGCCCACTTCTGACTAAAACAAAGTCCCCAAATGACCAAAGTCCCTTTGGACTTAATCGGACAAACAATATCAATAATTTGCATAATAAATATAACAAATTAATTAGCTCATTAATCAGGTAAACCAACAACAATCAAAGAGTTGCGCAGCAGTAAGAGACGAGAAGGAAGAGAGAGCAAGAGAAATCGATACAACGAAGAGAGTTTGTGTATTGGGGCTGCTCCAAAAGTCTCGTGTTTTATGTGAACGTGAATGCCGCCTGACTCGCAGATAGAAATTGCGTCTCTTGCGTGACACAACGTTTAAACACGACCGGAAAGTTTTTGGCACTTGTGTTTGTATTCACAACTGTATAAGTTGGGTGTAGGTGTGCGTGTGAGCGCGTTTGTATGAGAAGAAGTTTGTCTCTGTTTTTCTTTCGTTTGCCTTTTTGTTGCACATTTGTCATTGCATTTTGCGCAAAAGTCAGTCGATTTGTCTCAGTGGTTTAAGTACAACAATAGCTAAGCAGATTTGCTTTTCCACATTAAGACACACGTGAAATATTGATTTTTTTAAGCGTCGATGACCTCGAAGACGACTACCACATTTACCACCACCACCACCACCATTATAACTATAAAAAGTTTTTTTGAACAAAACGACCAAAAGTCTTGTTGAAACAAAAAACCGAGAAATATAAGCAACTGCAAACGAAAATAATAAAAAATAAACCTAAATTTTTTGTTACTTTGGGTAAATTTAATCGAGATTGAGCCGTGTTTTACATAATTGCTCAAGTGCTGAGCCAAATAAAACCAAAAACAACGAAAACGACAACAACAACGGCGACCGCGGAAAAACTCAGAAGACGAAGAAAGAGAAGGAGAAGGAGATACCGTCTCGTTTCAACACATTTTCTGAAACAGCCATAAGCTAGTAAGAGAGTACCAGAGCAACACAAAAGAAAGAGTCTCAACCAAAAAAAAAAAAAAGTGCAAGATAAAGAAAAGAAAGTGCAACAACGACAAGTGCAGCAACCAAAGAGAAGCCGAATCAGATAAAGAGTGACGAAGCCGATCGCAGGATAAACGTCACCGTTACTGTCACACCGTCATCGTTGCGTACAAAAGCTTGTCAGGTGGACTGAGCGCTTTCATTCACGCCTGAAGCGTTGTTGTGTGTGGAACCAAAAATCATTGATAGGGTATCCATCTGTCGGCAAGCGATAGTGCACAACAGTTAATTTTTAACAAGAAGTTTACACTCATCTCTACATCCGAAATCAATTCGTGCCCCTTTTGCAGCAGAAGGCGCGGCATTAAGAAATTCACCTGGAACCGGCATTATAATTCAGTCACAACGTATTCGCTAGGAGTTCTACGCCTGCTTAGTTTGAGCTGTTATAATTTAGATAGCGAAAATGTGCAGAGATCGCGATATGAGTTTGTCATAGATCAGCGTAATCGTCGGTACAAGGTCAAGAAAAAAATTAAACTAAAATCAAATTAAAATACAAAAGAACCTCTTGGAATCGGATAGATCCAGATAGTTTGGATGTGGGGCCAAAAGACAGTGAGCCTAGGACCAAACGACATCAATTAATATCCAAGAATTGTTAATAACCAAGACATACCAAAGTTAACATCTTAAGAAGCCTCTAGGAAACAAAAAGAAAAATAATAATACAAAATTCAATAAAATACGCGCGAGTGTGTCTGTGTGTTAAAAACCTTTGCGGAAATGTGACTATCTACATATCCGATGCATTAGATCAGAGATCGGGATTCGATATCGCAACGTAAGGCGATTGTGTTTGCCATTCAACACAGAGCAAAAGAAAAAAGGGAAAAGGTTAAGGCTAAGTACGAGTGATATTGTGCACATCTGGCAACGACATTTCTATCGTTATTCAAATCTCTCTTCAAAAAAACGACGTGCAACTGGCGAACGTACGTGGAAAAAACAAAACCAGCAAAATTGAAGACTTTGCAAGAAATCTGTGGAAGTCCGTTAAGGCTTGCATTGTGAGTATTGAAATTTATTTTACTTGTATAACTATTTACTATATAATAGATATATGTTTAGCCCACGCTGGGTAACAGTGAGGTATCACCTTTTATTTAGGTAGGTTAGTAAAAACTACTTAAACTACAGCACGAAAATATGGTTTAAGCTATAGAAACCCGTTTCGCTGTGGGTTCATTTGAATGAATAGAAAATTAGAGGTAAAATAGGACTCCACTTAATAGGATTTTTGCTTTGTTGCAAGCCTAAATACTAAATATACATACTATAACGTATAATTCATTCCCATTACACTCTACCTTTTTTGCTATCTCAATTAGGGTCTACTCACACTAGCTTAGAAATTGCAAAGGTCTACAAAGAAATTAACACCATTATGATGGTGGCTCTCCGAGTCAGTTTTCAGGTGTCGGGGATTGGGGGGAAAAGTGTTTTTAACGTCATTTGAGTCGGATCAGCGGAACAGAATTGTATGTATTGCATATTTTCAGACGCCTGGCACAAAAGTGCGATGGATTTCAATTTAAACGTAACTAAATCCGGACGACAGCTGTATTTAATGGGTTAATTGATAGAGAAACTGAAAGGAAATTCGAGTTGAAGTTTAAATTGGACTCGGAATTGGACTTTGCCAACATGGGGGGAACAAGATTCCCTTTACCTAAAATTGATTTTAAATTGTGATCTCTATATTATGAATCATAATAATGTAGAAAAAGTAGTATGACGAAGGAGAAAACCATATGTTTGCCCTTGTAATTGTTAGTTTATATATTGTTTTCGGTCAGTATTGAATACACAGTACGCCCTCGCAGACCAAAACCCTCGATACACGCAACTTCCCGGTGAAAGCAATGAATTATTTACATTACAGAGAAAATTTTTTTAGTGTTAAATACTTTTGTTGTTTTTTCGTTGTACTTTTTCTAACAAAACTGGCCATAACAAACATTTTCCAACAAAACTTAGTTTTGGAATCATATGAAATAAAAAATTTGGTGAGCTAAATTAACGCATTTCTTTGAAATTCACTTTGGGCAGTTGTTAAAAGTTTACCTAAGCGTTTGAAAACCCAAAAATTGGAAAATTATTATTAAACTTAGTATTACTGTATATTAATAAGAGTAGCACCGTAAAAAATTTTCTTAAAATTCGCCATTTGTTAATTTTGCTATTTGTTGCGTATTGCGAGAGCTTACTGTATTTTGCCTGTGATAAATAATTCCTTTTATCTTGTTAACGTTGCAAGTTCGTCACAGTTTTTTGTTGTTGTTCTCATTAAATCGATATTTGCTTGATGGCTCGGAAACTTTGTTTATTGTTTATATTAACTAGGATACTCATATAGTAATGTATGTATGTATCTGTGTACTTAATCGTTGTTCGTTTGTTCCATTTAGACACAATGAGTAAAGCCCCTAGGGACAGTGGAAAATTTTGGTTGGTTGTCAAACGTTTCCATTGAAAATGCGTTGGGAAATGTCATGATAGTCTAATCCATTAACATTGACACTAAATGGAGGAGTGGGTAGGGTAGGGTGGTGAATGGGAAGAGTGATCTACGATTGGGTGTGGGAGGCATGTTTAAACTGTTGCCTGCCTTTAGGCACACCAATTCCCTGACATGCCATCACAAATTTCTTTCTCCTCTTCCTGAACTGTTGACCTAAAAACTTAACCAAACTTCTATAATAAATATGTACATAAATAAGATTATACAAGTTTCGGTTGCCTGGCAATCGTCTACACTTTTTGTATTATAGATGTGTGTCTCTTGTCAGTTTTTTGGATTCAAATCAAATCAACAAAGCAAACAAAATAATTAGCAGGCAAATGAATTGCCGTCAATTTGCATGAAAGTTGTTGTATTTTTTAGTTATTTATAGCTTTAATTTGATCTATTTTTGGATTTGTTAGCATGAAAGGATTTTTGCTACTTTCTATCTCTCTAGACTATATCATTTGATTCCATCATCAGTGGTTCCTCAAGTGCGCTCAGACGCCACGCCGCCAAGTCATGTGCCCACAATCATGTGGCCATAATAACCATTCTGTCTATGTGTGATGGTGTGACTCTTAACCTTTTGGGGCACGTGATGATGGTACCATTTCGTGTCCGTATCCGTATTCGTATCCATATGATGTATATGCAGCTCTCAAATACACAAAAGAAACAATTCAAAATTGGATATTAAATTAAAACAAAACCTGTTCACATATACAAAAAATATGTTCAGATCGTAAATTATGACAATTCTCCAGTCGCCATCGCCACCGCCACCAGTCAGAGGCACAGGCAAAGTTCACAAAACTGGAAAAAGAAAATTTTATAAGATTGTTGTTGTTGTTTTATTCTCCCGTTTTTTGTTCTTTTATATAACTAAAGTGCCGTGCCGGTCATGCAGCATCTTTCATCAATTGAACTTGATTGTTTTTAACGAAAGCGAGTAAAATATAACAGCAGAACAAAAAAATTGCCAGTTAATTGATATATTTATGTTTGGATGTTTGTACGAAGTGATCAATGAAATGCAGGCAGATGAATTACGTCACACAATTTGGCAAAAAAGAAGAACTATTTATTTCAGTCTATTTTCAATCAGATCGTAGCTTGTTCCCAGCTATAGTATCACTTCAGCTGAGCCGAAGATTGTATACCTTTCCTTTTCCAAATATATATAAGTAACTATATACCTTATGATCCATCGCATCTCAGCCAACACATGACAAATGACATTAAATGGATTTTTCTTTTAATTCAAACACTAGATTAGTTAAATGCTTAGTATCTATACTTCAACAGCTAAATTTAATTTTAGATTAAAAATACTGAAGAAATGTTTGATATTTTAGTACCTTTCATTGATCCGTTTTATCCGTAAGTCCGGAGTATCCCCTTCCCAGAACACATAAATGAGGTTGCATGTGAAGATATATGTATAATCGGTAATGCTTGATTCACAACACAATTCATATACTCTTCTAATTTCTCAAATTCGTTACTATACTAGAATACCGTGCATCGCTTAAAAGGTATATTAAATCAAAGGTAAACAGGTAGTCGTAAGTCTTGTTACGTTGCCAGATTTGTATATTATATATAGTCTCTACTCATTCGACTTTCTTGCCCTCTATCATCTAAGTAAAATTTATATGACATTAATTCTGTATTAGGAACTTCAAATGTAAGTAGGGTAGATCGTAGTCGGCGACTTAATTCGTTTTGGCGTTTTCTTTTCGTATAATTTTGTTCGTTTTGCTTCATTAAAATTTTGTGGGCTTCGCATTTGCATTTCAGTTTTGTTTTTGGTTGTAGTAGGAGAACGGGTGGGGGTGCGGTAATGAGTAGGGGGTCTGGTAATATTCCATTGGCATTTCCAACTCGAAACTCGTTAGGGTATCACTCATCGTCTCGGGCCTTGCGCAATGCTCGACTGCAATTGGCTCCACGCACGTGACAGACATTAGACTAAGAAATGGAATGGCGAATCATTAGATACTAAGTTAGTCAATTGTTTAGACATGACTGATGCGAACAATTAGCGAAAATTAATTACCGAAATGAAGAGTAATACAAAAATAGAAATGTTGACATAATTTCACAGTTCTAAAGTGTCTGCCACTTGATTTGATTCTAAATATGTTTCTCTTCCCGTCATTAAAATATTTCCATCTTATCAATCAAATTTCGGTGTCTCAATTATTAATTTTCCCCCTCGTATCTTATCTGTCAAGTGATTAATTGTCGTTCAGCTATTTATATAGTCCACTTCACATAAAATATTTACCCTTTGACAGAAACGCTGATAAAAAGACAATAGTGAAAAAAAAATTATAGAAATATGTATATTCGCTTCAACGATCAAAACTCGAAAGACTCTTTTATTTGCAGAGAAGGAAAATCTTTATGGTATTTCTACTATTCAGTTTCCAAGGCAACTATTAGCCTCATATTTAATGTTTTTCAATAATTTATTTACTTAACATTTAGTATTAAGCCAGATTAGCCAATCTTTTTTAAAAATGAAGGAGCTACTAAGTCATCTACGGCGGGTTTGATAAATTTGTATTTTCTCATGTAGACCGGTTTCACGCCGGTGGGATCCAGTCTAAGGCAGTATTAGGCAGTCTCCCTTTCTATTGTCTGGGTTACCAGGTAAACCCTCTTATCGAAAAAAAAAAATTGTATTTGGATATATCGAACTTAGTATACCCTTGCCAACATTTAAAAAATTTAATCAGTCTAACTATCAGCCACTAGCCTTGCCTTATCTTTAAAACTCGGAAAATGGGGAGACAATTTAATCAATTGGAAATTGCCAGAACTACTTTGGTTACTTTGGTAATGGCTCTAAATATATTGTGTATTGTATAGTGGATGCAACTGCTTTTCCCATTTTGGATATACACTCCACTGTAAGGGTACATAAATAACACAAAAACATGCCAGTGAAAATGTCTTTTCAATATTTGCTCACAGTTTTAATTCACATCACAGTGAACAATGCCGAGAGCTCTCATTTCGCACGGATTTGTTAAAACGCGCAAATTGCGTTCATCGCATATAGCGTATACGCCGATTGATCCATTTTTAGCATCGTTATGCGAGGAGGAGGAGAGGAACTCATCTTTGTGGGTGAGCCAAGTGACTTTGACTTTGTTTTCGTGCCACTTTGTGGAGGAGGTAAACAATTTGATTTAAGCGCGTGTCTAGTTGTTGTTGTTGGTGTGTGGGTTTTTGTTATTATTGACCTTTAACCTCCCCCCAACCTCTTGTGCATTCTCTTATCCCCTTATCAACCACATTTTAAACTATTAAGTGGCCCTCCACTTTCGATTTCAATCCAACTGTGTGTAGTACCTTCTCGTAATTTATGTGAATGACGAAACTTTGTTATCAAGAAACAAATTCTGTTTTGCCTTTTGCAATTGGTGGTGTCTCATCGATGCGATGAATGACAATGTTAGGCGACTGCTGAAAATAACCTCTATCAAATAGTACATCCAAACAGCATAAGGCCAAAAATTGTTCATGGCCTTTTCTTTTATATCAGATATTAAGATTTTGATTCCATGTAATTGAATCTTGTTGTTTTTTAATTCATTTTCCTGGTGCTTACCAATTCTTATTTTCCTGGAAACAATTTTATTGCATAAACAATTGATAAAGGAAAACAAAAACATTGACATCGCTATGAAAATTTGTACAAAAAACAATAACAACAACAACCCTTGTGTTCTATTTATAAATCAATGACGAAGACGATGACGAGGGCGATAACTGAAGTTTAGACAGATGCTTTTAATGGGTGGACATGTTCGGTAATCACTAAAATTGTGGAACTTTTATACATGAGCAAATGCAGATTTCAGGTGTTGCTACTGATGAATCTTTCATATTTGTACAGATAAGATAGAACGTTTACCCACATCGCTAGTATTTGTGAAACAATTTAGTAATAAGCAAATGAAGTACTTTTTGACTTTCATATCGTATAAGTAAAAAGGGCACCTGACATAAGTATTCAGGTTCTTTTTCAAAGAAAACCATGTAATTTAGGTATCTGGTGGCATGGGAAAATCTTTTGAATTCAAAAACTAATGCAATCTCATCTCTTTACTTGTTTATATAAAGCACATTTACGCAAAAGTCTGCTATCAGACCTTTTTAATGATTTAATATTAAATTTTTCCATAAGATACTTCAAATACATAGAGAGCTTTAATGATAAGAACTGATTTTCAGACTACTTTTAGCTAAACAAAGATAAATTTCGTCGATAGCATTAAAAGTTAAATTAAAGAAAGGGTTTTCTCTATGTTTTATACTTTTCTTTGGACTCTTTTTCAATTGCTGATTTCATTTCACCACACATGCATAGTCAGTCGTTTGTTTTGATTGAACCAAATAATTCATTAAAATGGATCACCCCCGTAATCCCCTTGTGTGTTTTTTATTTATTTCTGGTATGCAATCCATTTTTCGCTGTCAGCAATCAGAAAGCCCCTAAATAGAATAAAAATACCTTTTTTCCGTTCCAAGTTGGTGGAAAATAGATAAAAACACGATCTAATTAATTTGATACATATGTCTTAAAAGCCGTGGTCAATTGGTTGCACGCGTTCTTTGGAATGAACGAAGTTCGCTTCCAAGTCCTGGGGGCTTTACTTGGCGTATCTGAATGTCTGACTGACTGAGTGACTGACTACGATCACGTTGCCCGAGTTGTCGCTGCTGTCCAATTGACGTCAGACGGAAGAAGCGCGTGGGCATTTAATTTGTGAATGTTTTTTCGTTTTCTTTAATTGGGTTTACATACCGCACGACATACACACATACAATTCCCGAGCAAATTCAGAGTTATTGACACATATCCCAAGTGAACGATGTGATCCGATCCAATCCGATCCTATCCTATCCTGGATCGCATTTGTTAATTGAGTTCACCTAGAGAAAACGTATAGCCGTTTTTGCTTTGCTTTTCGTTTTGTTTCATTTATTTTTTTGTTTTGCTTATTTACACACTTGATGACATTGCACTTGAAATTTTTGTCGCTTTTAAAAATAAGTACTATTATTTATGTATGTATATCTGTTTATGCATACATTTGTATGTATGTATTTATTTATTTTCGTACATCTGTGTGTGTATCTGCTTTTGTTTTTGTTGAGGAAGTGCCGTTATTATTCCCAATTCAGTGTTGAATCTCAAATTTCGATTTCATTCGATTCGCTGTCATCGGAAGGTGCATATTAAGTACTCTTAGAGCCAACACTATAACCTCGGATCATCACTTTGGTTTGGAAACGCGTGTGTTCTGTGAAGATAAGATAAACAAGTGCATAAATTAATACGTTTAATTAATATGACCATAAAAAGTCAAACGCTTTTTGTTTGAAATTAGCAGGATTTATTTTTAAATTCCCTTGCAAACAGCAGAAATAAAAAAATGAAGCACACGCACGCACACACATAAACATAACACAGACTTAACATTGAAATATCGACGTTTAACGTCTTCACAAGGGGGTGACGGTAGTGTTGGCGGGGACTTGTCTGTCTCGCAAAACACCCCCAATTAATACCCACAAAAGTTGGCGAATGTTTACCCAAGCTTTCGCACCTTTTCGCTCTTTTTTTTCACGATCAATGCACAGGCCGAAAACATTGCGCAGGCGCTCGCTCTCTCCAGTTCTGCTTTTCCCTTTTCTCTCTCTCTCTCTCTCTCTCTCTTCTTATTGAGTAGCTATTGCTTTAACTGTCTGTTTCTCTCCCACACTCGCAAGATTTTCGCATATAATTCCGAGGTCGCTTTTGAAATGAGTTTAATAGTAATTGGCGTGCCAAAGGAAAGCAACGTCCCCCAATCGTTCTCGGTCTCGTTCTCAACGGTTTCTGTAGCCGCCAACGGCGTCTGCCAATTTAGCGCCAATCGGCTAATACAAAAACAGACTCAAACTCTCAAACAAAAATACAAAAAAGATACTATATTGAAAACTATTTGAAAAATGTGAAATGTGCGTTTCAGTGCAATTTCCAGCCAATGTCTTGATTTGATTTCAATTTGAAATTGATTTAATTGAATGTTCTCAGTTGGAAAATACAATTTGTGATAGATTTCTCCAAGATTTGTAAATTTGTGATAGTTAATCCCAATTAAGACTGATTAGTTAAAATACCAACAAACTCAAAATGACACCAAGAATTATAACATACTTTCTGGTAAGCAGAATTTTTAAGCATTTAATTAAATTATAATTCAAACAAAAATTGATATTAAAGAAAATAAAATTATATAAGATGATGAAATAGTTAAAGTTTTTTTTCTTTTGGTGTAATTGTTGCAAGAGTTATGCTAAGTGAAAAAGACATAATAAAAAACATTTTTACAGGAATCTGTACAAAATATAATTTGCAAAAAAAAAAAAAAAAAATTAGAAATCAGTTACGTAGATTAATAAGCTTTTTTTCCACAATTTATTTCTATGGAAATATAAGTTGAAATATTTTAATTTCAATTTAAAAATGATAATCTGGAATCTGTTTACTGGATATATGGGTTATGTTTCATAGGTCATCATAGTGATAGGTCATTTAATTGATTCAATTCCCTCACCATGTCATGACTGGCATTTCTGTGAATGAGTCAGAAGATTATATCAATTAGTAGGAATATGTACTACAACACTAATACAGAGTTTTGTTGTGTATGTGTAACCCACTTAATTATTGACCAAAATGTCATTTGTACAATTTTACTTCGTTAATTACTTATATTTGGGTCGGATGAGCGAGTCATGTGAAGTAATAATTTTCATATTTTCTATTGTAGTGCGGCATGCGCCATCCCACAACCCTCAACGAAGATGACCTAAGTCGTCTCACCGGTTCATCATCGTCAACCGCCTCATGTGGCAGTGCAGCTCCATCAGCATCCTCCTCCACATCATCGTCGTCATCATCATCACCCTCTTCTAATATAGGACAGCAGCACCAGGAAGATGGAGTGCTCAAGTCCAGCCCAGAGAAGGCTGCTGCCGAAGAGAAAAATAGAAGTTTGAATAGCACCCAGTCGCTCTTCAATTCCACATACTTACCCGAAATCATAAATCCACTTGAATGGCAAAAGTCACGCAAGCGCAAGGAGCGTCTGGACAGCAGCTCTGCCTTCAGTCAGGATCGCAAGCTACAGCGGAGCAACAGTGAGGAGCTGCTCACCGAGGATCAGAACCCAAATCAGAATCCTCCATGTTGCCAATCCCAAAATGAGGTCATACGTCGCGTTTCATCGGAAGATTTTAAGCGTACCGCTAGCTATGCCAACTATTGCCAAGAATTTGAGAAGGAGTCCCTGGCGGAGAAGCCTCAAGAGCAGGAGAATAATTCATCACTGGCCAACAATGCCAATCCACCGGACTCGAGTGTAGATCAGGATCGTTCTCGCAATGAGGCCAGTCCGGCTCGTCAGCAACGAGAAGCTAGCGATGACAGCGAATGCGAGCATGAGCGACGCAGGAGCAGTGAACGTTTCTGCAAGAGTCGCCAGCCACCGGTACGAAAGTCCGGAACGGCAAAGAAGACCACCAGCGGCAAGTACATGGCCTTCAAGCGGGATGAACAGAGTGCCGCCTACAAGTACGATCTGTCAGCCTTGAAGTATGAACGACGTGGTTTCATCAGCAGCAAGAAGCAACAGCAGCAGCAACAGCAGTGGGATACCACCTCATCGTCTGATCACAATGACAACAATCTAATTGACTTCCATCAACAGCAGCAGCAGCAGCAGCAGCAACAGCAACAACAACAACAGCAACAGCAGACGAAACGCAGCTCCAGCATATCGCCGACACCCACAACTAGCTCCTCGGCTGGCAGCGATGACAGTACTCCAACTTCAGCTACTCCAGCTCCCATCAAGGCGAAACCACCTCAGCGCCAGCAGCAGAATTTAAACCTCACCTCAGCTCAAGAGTCGCTGCCGTGGGAAGCGCGAGGAGATGAGCCGGCCCCCATCCTCAGTCGCCGCTACGCCCATTCTCGTCCCCATGTGGGTGGCAATATCGATGCAGCCGCCAAATTGGCCAAAGTGATGCCATACTATCCGCAGCAGCTGCCCAAACAAGCAACCACCTCCCTTCAGCTCCTTGGCGAGGACATGGACTGCCTAGAGCCAATGGATGCTGTGCGAGCTTTCAGCTCGCTGGAAAACATGCGAACCCGCGATGTTATGCAACAGGTTCTTCCAGCCATGATGGTGGCCGCCTTCCAAACACCAGACGAGCGCCTCAAGGTCATCAATCGGCGTGTGACGGTCTTGAAGAAGAAACTTGTCCAATTGGAAGAGTCGCTGGAACAGCGTCTGGGCTATCGACCATCCCAGGCAGAGCGTTTGAACGACAAGTACATGAAGAACGCTTTGGCCGAGCTAAGCAAGTTGCGTAAAGAACGTCATGAGCTCAAGACTGATCCCATTGCAAAGCTGGGCCTCAAAGTGGCCGGAGGCAATACCGGCGCTAACCATCAGGACGTTTCCAAAATGAAACTAGAGCGCATGAAGGCCACACTTGCTGAAATTGAACAGGTAAGTTACGAGTCACGGGAGTCGGCCGAAAGTCATAAAATATATTTGTGTATTTATATAATAATAACGAATGAACAATTAGCAAGTAGCGCGGACGTCAGACGTCAGAGGGACTTTGTTTGAGAGCGTTCCAAGACAAATAAATAAATGTTTTCATGTTTTTCTTTTCCATTTACTTGTCGCAAAACAGTTTGAAAATGAAACGAACAAAAATTGTAGTCTAGTTCTAGATCCCTTTTCATGGCACTTTTCTTTATAGTATGTAGGAAAAATACCGTTCAGATCTAAATTGCTTTACCGTTACGTAACGGACTTGAACACTTACATAAAGTCTTATTTCGGAAATTAACAAACTAATAAACAAGAAAATATCAAATACTTATAATATAATTTTAATTATAATTTTAGATTTTATAGAACACTCTTCCAATTTGATTGAGTCATAACAATGTCCAGGGACTGAAATCATAGTACATTTCAATGTGAAAATTTTGATATAATCATTTTTAATTCTTATTATTTTTCAAAAACGAAAAATTTAACTAAAATTATAATTTTATTTATGTACATTCGTTGTATATTCTTATTCCACACTGATATTGATCAATCATATTAAGAGGATTATACTTGATTACTATAAGTATATGAAACAATTACTATTTGTCATCCCTGCTAAATAGAAACAACTATTTTGGTATAATATAATATAAATCTTAATCTCTGATTGTATTTTTAAAGATATATAATGTATACATGTACATATATGCGATTTGGACAGGCCTTCTTTCCTTTTCTCTACATATGGATAATACTACGTCTTATGAAAACATATTTGTCCCGAAATTTTCTGAATATTTGCCAAAAAGACAAAGCACGCGAGAAATTGTTTTCTAAACAGCAGCCATACAAGTGTCATATGTATATATACACATATATATACTTGTACCATACAGATACATTAATAGTATAGACTATTTGCTTTTCTGTTGTTTACATTACCGATTTCTATTTTGAGGGCAATTTCTTCGTTTTGCATTTTCTTTGCCCAAATGATTTGAGTGCTCTGTCTGGCTGTTCGTCTATCTGTCTGTCTGTCCGTCCGTCTGTCAGTGGCCGTGGCCATAAACCAAAATCAAATAATGAACTAATGCACATCGCTGATTAATTGTCTTGTTTACCAATTTGCCACTGCAAAGATATGAACCTATATCGTTATATAATTATCATTTTGATTTTTTGCTATTATTATAATTATTTTTTCTTTTGGTTTCAATGCCAATTAACCAACTAACTTGATTTCTTTTTTTATGACACATTTCTATGGCTTTTACTAATCAAATTTCGTCTTCTGTTTCAGAATCTCAACGAGAAACGTGTGGCCAGCCAACGTTCTGTGCTGTTGGAGCAATTGTCACCAGATCAGTTGGTCCAGGAGAAGACTGCTGTTCAACATGGCCTTCTGTATTTCGAGAGCCTATATGGTCATCCTATTACCAAAGAGGAGCGCGACGCTGCCCGACCCCTATACGATCGGTATCGTCAGCTCAAGCGTCTGGTTTCGCGTACTGTTATGTTCGGTGCCGGTCCCGGAGCCCCAGAATTGCCAACGATTCTGGAACATGAGGCTATGGTTTTTGAAGCAACATCCACACCACTCCAGTATTCATCTAACAATAGCACCGAGACCACCAACTCTCCCAGCGACTCAATGGCGCCAAATACCCTAACACAGAATGCTTCCTCCGACGAATCAACAACTACAACCACAAATACAGCTCCAGAACCGGCTGAAGCCAATGAGAATATTGCAGCCCTTAGCCTCGATCAGCTGTGGGAGCAATTGGAACGGGTGCGCGATGAGAAGACTCTGCTCAAGGCCACCATTCGCGAATACGAGTCCCTGTTCGAGGAGCAAAATGGTAGAAAGATGCTGAAACAGGATCGCAAATCTCTGGAGACGGAAACCTATGACCAGTACAAGGAGAAAAAGGCCAAGGTCCGACTTCTGCAGGCGCTCATCAAGAAGCATATTGGTCATTAATCTAAATCCATATTTCATTTCGATAGGGATCGAATGAGACGCCGCGTTCACACTCATGCTACTTATTTATTTCATACAGACAGAACTTGAACAAAAATATAAAAAAAGATAAACAAAATATACAAACACAAGTAGTTTTTAGACTTATATTTACCATATATTCTATATAAATGATACATTTTATGAATATTGTTGATTCCTTATTGTTTTTTTAAAAAACACCCCTATTGAATAATATCGAAAAATAAATTCAATTATTAATAACTTAAATTGATTACACAACTCCGTTCACTCACTTCCATCATCATAACATTCGAATCAGACTTCCGCCAGGAATTGATACATAAAACTATTCTGAAAACACAAAAATCGATTAGAGTGTGCTGCGTGGGTGGGCTCCACTCCCCTCCCTTTCTCTTTTAATGAGAACAAATGGGGGGATGCCGCCTTCACTCTAAATGACTGAATCCGCTTTCAATGTTCATCCGTAGAGAGTAAAATTATTAGTTTTCCATCGAATTAAAAATGAATTATAAACTTTATAAATGTTGTCAATATGCTGCATTCGTAGTGATGAATTTTTCAACGATATCGACATATATATAACTAGTCTCTAGATCTAGATCTATAATCTGTATCCCTATTCTATACCTGCATACACTACATACATACATATATATATCCAGGTGTGCTTTCCAATCAAAAAACAAACGTTTCAGTGTTAACCAGACACAAAAACAAATTTTTCTACGGCAATATAATGGAAACTAGATAATTCGGGAATCAAGATAAGTAATGGAAATGAACTAGAAAAAAAGATCATTTTTTATTTAACTCTTTTCTATCTTTCGTTGTTGTATGGCAAAGCAATTGGGTTTTTTGAACGTGTATGTATATCCCGTGCAAAACAATATGTATACATACATATATATGATACAAATATACATATATTTACAAATAACATACATATGTATTGTGTATTTAATGAACATACATATATATATATAAATCTATTTACATATTAACAACAAAACTGAATGATGAATTCAACATTTACAAGAAATATTCTTATATGTATTACACAGAGAGAAAAGAAGGCCCAATAAATAAATGGGTCAATAAATGATTTTGTAGTATTACAACAAATAACCTTCCAAAAACAAAAAATAAAAAGCTAAAATATCAGAAAGCTAAATGTCTATACATAAAAATATGCAAATGCAAACAAAAATAAAACATATATCACGTTATACTGAATAGCAAACGATTTGTCTTTTATTTCAATTTCTATAATAATACAACACACATAAAAAAAAAAGTGGCTAATTGAAAAATTGAATGAAAAGGAAGTGCATCATTTCCACAGTCAAAATTTATTTTTAAAACTTCATTCTTCCAACTAATGAAAACTTGTTTATATTTACAAATCGGATAACTTTTATGGGTCTCGATAACAGATTTTTACAATTTGTCAACTATAAAAAGATTTCCATATATTGGATTTCCTATATTTTTAGTTTTCTTTATTAATTCAGAAAAAAATCTTGAATTGAACGAATCTAGATTAGGCAGTTTTCCTCATCTCATGATTGAATTGGAGGCAGATAAAGGGTGACAGGTCATCTGAAAAAGACAAAGAATTAAAACCAAATTAGTTTAAAAAATTTTAAACCAAACAAATGTAGGTTTTTTTTTATCTTTGTCAGCTTATTTTATCATCAATTATTCTTATGACAGGGATAACTGTTTGGCTTAAATAATGTGTTCATCACGGAAATTTTTCTGGACTATAGTTAAATCAGAAGCACTTACCTTGTTAAGAATCTTAGAGCTTCTACGCAACGGACCAAAGTTTTATTTCAGATCTGAAGGGAGAAACATAAGAAAATGTTAGTCGGTTTATCCTAAATTCTTCGTGTTATTAACAACACTTAAAAACTATCAGAAATTTTTAACCAATCGACATCATTTATCCGACTGGGGCGGTATATTAAGACATCATGTAATCAATTAATTTAAGAAAACCATTGATAAATATCTCACCTTGATGTAAAATTCATTAAGCCAAAGAGCGAGGACATGTCACCCTAAAAAAAAAAGGAAGATTTAAAATATTAACTTAGGCTAGACACTTTATGTACGGTTTTGTTCATAAATTACTTGTCAGCTTATTTTATCATCAATTATTCTTATGACAGGGATAACTGTTTGGCTTTAAAAATGTGTTCATCATGGAAACTTTTTAACTTTATTCAAAATATAGGTGAATATCAACGAACATACCTAAATTAACTGCTTTGACAGATCTAAAATCATTGATCCTTGCCATTTAATGGAATAAGATCATGTCTGGCCTAGAGTCCTGAAAGAAAATAATTTTTGTTTGTTAATTATATATTTCAAAAATATTCAAAATTTATCTAGTTTTTCATAAAGTCAGTCATGTAAAAAAATCAACACAAAGTTCAGTTATATGCTTGTCTTTCAATTTGCTCATCATAAGGACTAGTTAATCAATCGTATTATATGCATGCGTACCTCCCAGCTTTCAGAAATTATTTCCATTGGCATCGCAGTTTCTTCGTAGAAATTCCTGGAAGAAAAGTGAATAAAATAGATTTATTTTTACCACACACAAATTGAAATGTATCACATTTTGTCCATTTTTTAATAGTCAGTCATTTGAGAAATCAACACAAATTTCAGTTATATGCTTGTCTTTCAATTTGTTCATCAGAAAAACTAGTTTTTACATTTTGTTTAAACAAACATCTCAACTTACCCATTGCAAATGAATCGTGGAAACAGGGAAAAGTCTGCAATAACATAAAAAGAAAATGTCTTTAAAATTTGTATACACATATTTAGTAATACCCCAGCAATAATTATGAAAATATCAGTTTATAAAACCAATCGACAAGGTTCTTCCGACTGGGGCGGTATAAATAGAACATCATGGAAAACGCCAGAGGTTTTCTAATATTTTGAACGGAACTAACCTTACTCTTCGGCTTCATGGAAGGCCGGCCACGTGCACGAGGGCTGTGGATGGGACTGCATTAGACTTTTCATAGTTCTCACACCGATTTTCATGTCTCATTCACTTCTTTCATTGGCATTTCTGGTTTCCTTGTCCTTTTCATCTGTAAGAAAGAGGATGGATTTGTTAAATAAATTTAAACAATTTCAATTTTTCATGTAACTACAAATCTTTTTTTTTGTCAGTATTAAAAACCAATCAACACGTGTCTTCAGACTGGGGCGGTAATAAATCAACATCATGCAGTAAAATTTAGCAAGTTTAGTGTACCATTTTATAGTAATTATCATCTAACCTTTTCACATTAAACTCTTACTTTTCAAATCTATTATAAAAAAAACATCCGTCCTAGTCGGCGAGAAAAGTTGAAAAGAAAAAAATATTACTAGTGATGGCAAAATTAATCGAATATTTTGTGTTAATATGCGATCAAATATAGTCGATTAAGGGCATTCGATTAATTGAATCAATAATCGATTACTCGATTAAATAATCGCCTGGGTGAGTAAATTTCAGCGCGAAGTGAACTTTACAACACAATATTTTAAAGTGAAAAACAATGGCACCGACGCAGAGTAAAGTGTGGAAATATTATATGAAAATAAAAAATAAAGAAGTGAAATGCAATTAGTGTGAGAAGCAACTGAAATATTGCCAAAACACAACAAATATGTTGCAGCATTTAAAGCTCCAACACTCCAAAGAGTTTTCGTCCCTCAAGGTTAGTATTTCAGCCTTTATTTATAATAAACATAAATATTTTAAGTTGATTATTTTTAGACACCGATCACACGTATTGAAGATTGAAAATAGAAGTTGGACTATCCCGATGTCCAAGACGAGCTGAGCTTTTTTCTAAACGGTCCTGTATTGGAGCTGAAACGCAACGTCATTGACGCCTGGGAGGAAATGCGCTCGGTATACCCAAAATTGTATACAGTTGCACAACGCTACTGTTTTCTGCTAGGCACATCTGTACCAGCTAAGTGCCTGTTCTCAAAAGAAACAGATTAACTACGGAATATCTGTCTAAACTTCTGTTCCTAAACTCAGTTTTGAATAAATAAAAATTATTACGTACTTACTAATATATATAGATGGAAAATTTTACTGTTTTCTTTACTATTTTTCTATAAAATATATCAGAAATTGAAAAAATCATAAAAAAGCAATGCTATAAAAATAATCGTTAAATTAATCGATTATTTTCATTTTTGGCGATAAATCGCAAGGGAAAAAATAATCATATGATACAATAATCGATTAATTAACTTTTTTGCCATCACTAAATATTACAGATCGACCAATTTCGAATTGCTTACGTACAGAAGTAAAAATTTCAAACAATCGATAAGTTTCGAATTGTTCCTCTGGCACCCAAAAGGGTGGCGCCAAGTCACTGAACTTGCAATCGTAGTTCGAAATTGGAATATAATAACGTTGATACAGTTTAATCTATCTGTCTGTCTGCCTGTCTGGAGAGCGTCTTCCGAGCGTTTATAATTGTGTCCGAAAAATATGGAGGTTCTTTCTTAATATAAAGAGTCAAAATGTCAATTCAAAAACAAATACAAAAAAGCGGTCAAAAAGTGCCACCAAATGATCAATGTTAATCAGAAGGAAGATAAATCTATAGGCTATTTTACACAAGTAGACATAGAAAAGGTGTAAGGTCCTCTACGTTTAAATTACCACATAAATCGTTGACCTTTATAAAAGGTAATTAAAAGTTCTTAAATATTCTCATTACAAGCTAAACATTAAATATTTTGTTATATGTTAACTTTAAAACAGTTTTATGTATTTAAAGTATTTCAGTTTAAAAGTGAAAATTTTTTTGATCAATGTCAAGAATAATCGACAAATTGAACGATAATATCTTAAGCAAGCTGTCGTTTTCCGACAGAGGGCGCACTACAATTTGTTTCCAAGTCAGTACATTAAAATCAGCTTTTTTAAATTTAACTGCCTATAACAGTTATGACAATTAATTTCTTAAATTAAAATCTTAAATCCTACAAAGCTTTTGATGACAAACTTATTATCAAAAATATCCATGATTACGTTAGGTCAGTGAATCACCATTGAATTTGATAACATTAGCTATCTAAAGGCTAATCGATGGATATGCAGAAAGTGACTAAACTCTGTAGATTGGGCTAAATATAAACAGGTGTTTCCTGTTTTGTTGCGTCTAGTAGATCGGTTAGGGTAATCACCTAGTTCATCATAAGCGTTGCTCTTCGATGTTGTTACGGTAAATACATACAAAATACAATAAATAAATGGTACAATATACATACATACATATATATGTACATGCGAAACTGAAAGGCATCCGGCAAGTCCAAAGTGCAACGCTTTACACACTGCTTGTAAGAAAATTAATGTAGTAAAGGTATGTACATACATTCGTACATATGTATCTATAAGTTGTAAAATGCATATTTAACAAAGAGAGAAAGAAAGAGCGGGAGTGAGATATGAAGAGAGTAGTGGCGGAACTGCATTTCAGGTAGACACCCTCGCTCTCATTTAGGCAGATGTCGAAATACACAACAAATAAACCGATGAAAATGATCTCACATATGTATATACATATATGTATGTATGTATGTACAACATATTCGTTTTGTTATACTCTTGCGAAGAGTATTTTAATATTGTCAGTTACTTGTGACTGGTAGAAATATGCGTTTATGATCCCAAGAAGATGTATATATGTGTACATACTTGATCAGCATCAACATCCCAGTCGATCATTAATGCTAATTTTATTTTTATGTTAATGTTTATTTTACTTTTACACTTACATTTTGCGTGCAAACTGACGCAGAGGAAAAAGTAAAAGTGTATAACTGCAAGGGTATAAAAACTTCGGCACGGCCAGAGTTAGCTTCTTTGTTTTTTTTTTTTTTTTCAAAATTGATTAAAAACTAAAAAACATTGCCCCCCGTTCTCAGTCTGTTCACAGGCGTCGCACAAAACAGTTCGCTTCAACTCTTGGTCGCGGAAGTGTGAAAGAAATTGTGACAAATTGGGTGGAACAATCTACAATTTCAGTCAACCAGCTTATCGAGAGGGAACGACGACCTCCATTACCATATTTAATCAAATTACAGTTGGCAGAGTGAGGTAGGTCGTCGCAGACTATTCTGTTTCTCATATTTGGCCACCCACTGCCACGGAGATCTTGTGGCGGCCACGTCGTGGGTAGAGGAAAGTCGAGTTACCTCAATGCCAATCTTAGCAGAGTTTAACAATTTGTTGGGCGCGTGTTGTTGCTGATTTGTTTCTTTACAATGCGAAAACGGCTTATCAGCTGTGCTAGCTGAACTGTTTTGAACCTGTTAAGTGCCCTGCTAATTGATAATATGAATCTAGATCTACAACACTTTGTACATATATGTATACATACCATATACAGCGATTAAAAACTAAGTCGCATTTTTTCTTGTGCTTGGTAATAAATTATCATTTTTATCGGATTTGATTGGCATGTTAATTGCTGGAAAAACAGCTGTGCACATAAAGATGCATAACTTATCAGTTTGCGTACTTGATCTCGAAACGTCCAAAGTTATTATCGGTTTATTAACGGTAAAGAGCCGAACCTTCAAGAATATCTGTTCGAAAAGTGTCCGTTTCTTCAAACACAGGAGAGTAGGGCGTCTTAAATTATACCAGTTTTCAAAGTTTAATCTTATGTATTTATGTATGTATGTATACTGTGTGCATGTCTTTGTTTGATAAAAGTTAACTCAATACAGTATCTGTCTCTGGCTGAAAAAAAAAACCGAAATCATCATGCCATACACATAACAACAAGCCCACTAAAAATAAAAATAAAACAAATTTGTCTGGTTTTGTCAGTGCGAAGTTTTAATACTCTTAATTTAGAAAATATATACGAAAATTACGTCCCCTATCACGAATTTTGTTGTGGGTAGCAAATGTCTGCATAAAATTAATGTGACTTTTTGTGAAAGGGAATTGTAAGAAAAACAAGATTGTAGTTAAATTGAATTAATTTTTGTGTATTGTATTTTTAGCTTTATCAATTCCTTCATATTTCTTCGGAGGCTCGACATAACCACATACGAGGGCAGCATTATGGATAGCGTCAAATCATTTTTCGGCAACTCGAACAAGGAGAGCAATCTGAGCCATCATCAACAGCAATCGAATGGTCTTAACTCGAATATGAGGAATCGTTGGCAACGCTGGGGCAACCATACAACGCACACGGATACAAGTACGGAAAATGCGACAATTGAAAATACCAATCAATTTGCAGATAAACGCAAGGACAGTGACAACTATTTCTATATAATGTAAGTAGAGATTGATATCCTTATTTTAGAGAAATATTCTACAATATGTTTGACACATGTACGAATCTAAGTACAAATTTTTAATGCGATTATTTACAACTGTTTTGGTCGCCATCTTGCACCGCAGATACATACAATGAAATCTCTGTTTACTTGGCCTACCAAAAAAAGAAAAAGAAAAATTGATAACAAATTCCGATTTGAATCGGACTCTTATCAATATAAACGAATACATTTTTTATAAGGGAGAAGCAATTTAAGAATCGCTGATAAACGTTCAATGCCTGAGAAAGATAAAGGGGGGCGATGATGTAGGAACTGTTCTTAAACAAAATATAATCTCTTAACGCTCTCTTCCAATGCCTTAGTAAACCAGTTTTATAGTTACCTTGAATTAAAAATATATACATATAAAAAATAAACTTTATGCTCAATTCAAAAAGCTTTGAAAACGTAAGCACAGTGTGCACATACATTTTGTTTCTGGTTTGTCAAGGAGAGGGCAGAGTGTGTGACGGGAGGGGCAACTCTAGAACCTGTTGAGGGGGTTGGCCACTTCAGTTACATATTAGCCACATTTGCGTAAAGACCTCGACCATATTTAGAATGTGAATTTAGCTGAGTCAACTGGGTAGAGCGTCGCGAAGGGGAATGCCCCAAAAATAAAACGATCAAAAACAATCAACTTGGGGCGTGGGACCTGCTTTAATCGTATAAAGTGCGTGATTCAATCGGACATCTGTAGCAGTGACAATTCAACAGTCGCAGAGGAAAGCTGTAAGCAATCTTGAGAGGGTACACACCATTATTGGTCATACTATATAATAACTGTTTCTATTGTTTCTTTGCTTCCAGGTGGCGCGCTTGAAGATACACGGAGGAATTATGTCAGCGTGGCCAAAAGCTTCGTAAGATCTACACATACATACAAAATAAAACAATCATCTACTACTTCTACTTTAGTTAAAGTGACCTGCAGCAATCGACGTACATATTGTAATCGTAAACCTGATTAGAAACATCGGAGTGACAATTATTGCACAATCTCCCCTAGAATCCGGTGTTTAGTGATATTAGTTATTTATTGACAATTTTTATACAACTGCAAAGGAAAAATACATTCATTTTAGATTAACGTTATACATACTAAACTGTCCGATCGATTCCCATTGTCAATCTCCATTTATATGGACACGATTACCTTACTTGGCCTTGCATATTGGCTGATCAGCATGATATTGTTTGGACCACTAATGTTTTTTGTCTGCGTCTACCTACCCGAAGTTCCAGTGCGTTATGTGAAAAGTTTGAGACAACAGACCTAAAAGTCTAACATAAAATACTGAAAACTATAATCATGATATTGATGTACAGACATTCGATCGATCGGTCAATTAAAAATACAAATACTTACTATATACACAAAATGAAAAAAAAAAAAAACAACACTGTGAAATTGTTTTAATTGGAAGAGAAGGATTATGAGGAGGTACCGGGAGGAGTAGATGAATATTACGAGATTCCATTCGATGAAATCGTATATGCTTGACTTACAGGTGTTGGAAGGGTTTTCATTTGGTTTTTTAAACAAATTCCCCAAGTAGACAAATTACATTTGAAAATTTGTATTTGCTTAAATTAAATTATCCACTAAATTGTACATTGATACATTTAAAACGAACAAAAGGAGCACAGGGTAAATTCAATATAAAACACAAAACAAATGAGATTATCTTATTTAGCCTAAGTCTTTCAACAAAATTGAAACTAGATAGATAGAGGCTCTACTCCTCCATGATGTTCTCCTCTGACTTGACTCTTATGCGCTTAGCCTCCAAATATTCCAGCACATTGTTGGGACACATGACAGCTCTGCCCAGAAACAAGACTGTTGACATGGGATGCAAGTAATCAGCAGCAAATGTGCTGGCCTTCCAGCCAAAGAAGCCGCTAGCTCTAACATCATTGCCACTTATCTCATAGGGCAATAGATTGACGCCCACTTGATTGATTTTGGAAAATTGCACACGAAAATAATGGCCATCGGTGGCCTTGATCCAATAGAAACCCTCGTTATCCACAAAGGGTTTAGTCTGGGATTTCTTCATTGCATTCGAGCGTTCCAAGTCCTGGACATTGAAACTGATGTCAATGTCATAGGCGTCTGGAGATATCTGACTCGTCTCTATGGCACTCTTCAGAGCATAGTTGTCCAACCAGTAGCGTATGCCCACATTTTCGAATTCTTCCATCACATGGTTGAAGGTGGTTTTCAGTTTATCCAGACAACATGGCGGCGTATGTCTGCCCAGATAGGAATAAAACGGACGATTGTTGTAGACGGATCCAATGCAGGACTTTGTGGTGCGTTCGCAGCCAAATAGATCAATTTCAGTGATTTGGGGTAGAGAAAAATTGGATGAAGAGAACTGGGCATCGATAACTAAATTGTGGGACTGTTGCCAATTTCCTTCCCGGGCTCCCTGAGTCTTTGAGGGGACTTTGTGAACCCGTCGAATAAGTCGCTTAATCTGAAGTTTTTTGTACATCTCACGAAACTGACGACGACGCAACTCCATGCGACGCTGCTTGGGATGGAAGGAGGCAAAGAGTCGACGTCCTTCCTGAAACGATTGCGGAAACACTGATGCCTGTGAAGCAAAAGAGTGAGCATTAAACAATGGAAACTTGGCTGGTATTAAATAAAATTATGTTTCAATCTAACCGAAAGATTCGCCATTTTAGCTTGCATGTAAAACATCTCGGGAAATGGCAAAGCGAATGGCTCGGGCATAGCTCGCAGGGCTTCCGTATCCATTAAGATGGCATGTTTCTGTAGAAACTGTAAAGAAAAAAAGACAGTGAAAGTGTAAAAATCCTCTTGAGCCCTTTATCACCTACTCACCAAGTCGCATTGAGTCGTTTGGTTGGAGGCTATCAACTCAAGCGTCCAATTGGGCAAATCCAAGTTTAGTTTCACACAACTGCTAAAGGATTTAAGATTCCCCACAAATGGCACCAACACGAGCCGCTTGACAACTTCGTCGGAAGCCACGGGAACTCGTTGCAGCTGATCCTTGGTGGCCATAGTGTTAATCTCTCGTAGAATTTTCTGCAGAAGATTCTTGCCACTCAAACGGATGCTGTCTGGCATTAGCAATACATATTTTGTGCGCACAGTGGCCAAGGGATTAAGCTGTTGCCGCGTTTGTCGCACATCGAATGCGAGGCTTAGGAAGCTGACCGTGTCCTCCTCACCGCTGGTCAAATTACGTTCATAGCTAACTGGTGGATACGAATACTCAACGCCTCCTTCCTGCAGCACTATTATCGGCATGTTGGGTATAACCTCTAAGATGCTCTCAATGCTCGATCTCAGATCCTGCTCGAAATTGTAATGGCCGTAGAAGATAATTGTGATGGACTTGCGTATGTGTTTGTTAGCATTGCGGATCTTCTCCTTCGGGGATAGTTGGTTAGATGTCGGGCTCTTGTCGCTACTGTCAACATTGCCAGCGGAGCCTCCCAGTGCTCGCGAAATACGACCCCAGAGCACCGTATTCCAGGCATAATAAATGAATATCAAGTTGGCAACCAGAAAACCCAACAGCAGCAGCTTAACCAGGCGCAGTCGAAACACCTTCATGATGGATGGCGACTATGAATGCCCTACTTCTGTACTATGATGCCAATTACAACGATGCACAACACTTTCACTACATGGCTAGGCTTGGTGGCCGTTCATCCAGATTAGGAACTGTAATTGCTTAGACCAAAGCGGTAAAAACATTTTTTATCTTATTTTTCATTAATTTCCACTAAGACTTTTGTTTTTGTGCCAATTCTATTTCCCACCCTGAAAATGCCAACAGCTGATTGCTGAGGTCCTGTAAAAGCTCTTAAGGACTCTTGTTAGAGGAAAAGCTTTTTCAACCCCCAAAATATTTCAGATGAGTTGGAGATGGAGTACACGGATTTGAATATCTATCGGAAAATTAGATGAATTCTTGAAACAAAAATATCAACTGATTTTAATAGAAAAAATAAACATGGTTAGTAAATATGGTTAACTGTAAATACCATTAAATTATGTCAATCTATTCCATTCTCTTTCTATATATATGTATGTATATATCCGTTTTTCTAAAGAACAAGCAAAGCATTTATTTAATAACAAATAAATATTGAATAATACTGAAATCTTCAATTGAGCTCATTATGTTGCCAATTGATCATTTACCCATTCCGGCAAAGAGCAGAGGGAAGGGTACTTCATCGTTGGCCAAGATCTGTGGTGTCGGTGGACGCACTTCACCCTCAGTGGAGCTGTTCAACCAATAGGTAGTGACGGTTCCCTTGCCTTTTAGTTCCACATCGCCGCGTTGTTCCATTTGAAAGGTGCCAAATTTGTCCAATATCGCCTTTGTGGCCGAAGACACATGGATCTTACCCGGAAGGCCAGTACTCTCCATTCGAGATGCCGTATTAACTGTGTCCCCAAAGAGACAATAATGGGGCATTTTTTTGCCCACCACACCGGCACACACCGATCCCGAATGCATGCCAATGCGTATTTGGATCTTGTACTCTGGCTTATGTCTCAAGTTGAAGGAACACACAGCCTGAAGTATGTCCAGGGCCATGAGTGCTATTTCTCGGGCATGCTTATCGCCGTTGGGCTCTGGCAGACCTGAAACGACCAAATATGCATCCCCAATTGTCTCCACCTTGTAAACGTCATAGAAACCAATAATCCGATCGAAGGTGCTGTACAGATCATTGAGAAAATTCACCACATCCATGGGACTGCTGCGGGCGCAGAGCTCAGTAAAGCCGACAATGTCACTGAAGTATATTGTGACACTGCTGAACTCCTCAGGTTCTACCAGATCACCTGCCATTAGCTGCTGGGCTACAGGCCGTGGCAGGATCTGATACAGTAGTTCTTCGGTGCGTTGCTTCTCGAGACTCAATTGGCGTGTTTTGTCCTCCACCAGGCTTTCCAAATTATTGGCATATTGTTCCATACGGTTGAGTAAATCGTCCATCAAATTTTCACAAAATCCCCTGGAATAGATTGGATATAAAATGATCTTGATTGAAAGTAGGATCTTCTGTTACTTCATTATGGTCCGTATGTTGCTTCTTATTGTGGAAAAGGCGGGCCGATCCTCTTGGTTGTCCGCCCAGCATTTTTCCATTAATTCCAGCAAATCGGGAGGACATTCTCGTTGTGGAATCAATGGACGAAATGGTGGATATTCGCATTGCCGGACTCTATGCAAAATGGTGTGAACATCCATCTGCTGGCGGGCCTCTTGGTATGGACCACCCCGATTGACGATCTCCTCCAAAATGATGCCGAATGAGTAGACATCACCACGTTGTGTAGCTGGACAGCAGCCGGGTATGGAAGTCAAGGGCAGCAATTCGGGTGCAATCCAAAGAAGTTCTGTAATGGAAAATTTGATTTATGTGGACCTTCAATAAGTTTTACTTCGACTACCCACTTATATAGTAATTTTGATCTCTAACAAAATCCGAGGGAGTGGTAAGAGTACTTAGACCAAAATCCGATATCTTCAGTACAAAACGTCCATCGATCAGGCAATTACAAGATCTAAGTTTTCCATGGGCGGCCACATCACTGTTATGTAAATAGCTCATTCCCTTGACAATGTCGTGGATAAGAGACATGCGAAAATTCCAATCCAATTCAATGGCCTCGTTCTCCAACACATCCTTGAGGCTGCCACGCGAACAGTATTCCGTCAGGATAAGGACAGTTGGCCTGGGCAGATCAATGCAAGCGCCAACAAATCTAACAGTATTCTCATGGCTCACATCCCGCGCCTGCTTAATCTCCCACAGGAGTTGGGGTGTCAGCTCCACCTTTTTCACATTCACTTTCTTGATGGCCACACGCTCCCCCTTGAATTGGCCAATGGTTGTGTACACCTGATTGGGCAGCGAAGTGAAGCTGGCTATGGAAGCTCTTCCAGAATGGATACCAAATTGCTGCAGCGATATGTTTTCCACATCTAGACGTTGCAGTCCACCCTTGGAGCCAAACATGCCACCCATTTCGATTAGGACATCATCGGGACGTACGCGCCAGGACATGTTGTTTAACTCCTTGCTGAGCTTCATTTGCCTGATAAAAAAGTATATAAATAAAATGGACTCTGGCTAGACAAGGTAACTCACTTTTGTAATAGACAAATGACTAGGAAGACCAATCCAAAGAAAAGGGCCAATCCGAAAATCGTATACATTATGGCAGTCTCTGAAAGGGAACTGCATTAGGTTTTGTTGGGCTTGACCTGTTGCTCGACTTACCATTGCCATGACAGTCTGGTGAGTTTCCTAGGAATCCACACGGCGGGACATCAGGTGGTGGTTCTTCTCGACCACCTGGCCAATGAATCTTCTTGCCATGCACTGCGGAATATTCCCTAGATAAACACAACAACAGTTAGGATAGGCAATAGAAATCCCAAGCGCTTCTCCAATTTCTCACTTGTGCAAACCATAATAATGTGCTACTACTGAAAATTTTCCATTTATCGGATCTAGGTCAAGTATGGAGTAGTCCGCGTCCCGATCTCCATTGTTGTCGATACGCACAAGCCCGGTGATGCCCTCGAAATTGCGATTCCACATACGCCGAGTGATATTCACCCCATCCCTTATGTCTCCGCCTTCGCTCAGTGTCTCATTTAGTGCCATGCCAAGCAAGTAGACGCCATCATAGAAGGCGCCTATGAAAAAGTTGACCTCCTCATCCTCACCGAACGTATAGTTGTAGTCGGCTAGAGCATTCTCTCGGACGTTATCTGCAAAATCCTGGAATTTGGGACTTGTGGGCTGCAGGAGACTCACCCTCAGCAGAGCCTCATATGCCTTACGGGCCTTCGTGTCATTCTCATCCCCCATTTCCCAATCTTTGTCGCCCCAATAGGCACTCTGAAAGATCTCCACATCCAGAAAGACCCATTCGCCATTGGTCATGCCCAGACTGTGGGCGGCCAACATGAACTTACGCACCAGGACCCCTCGAACAGAAAGGATCACAACTGGTCAAAAAGAAAACGTTTTGAATCAATATTAAAAAATTAAATTAATCTTAATGTGAAGCGATGTCATCTATTACCTCTGGCATACATGCTGGCATCCCGCAAATAATTTTCATAGATCTCCTCCTCATTGCCATTGAGTTCCCGAACGAATTTCAGCAAACCTTCATGTCGCAGACCATATTCCAGATTCTTGCCCACAGTCCAAGAGAAGAGCTCCGATCTGTCAACTAGCAAGGCCACATGCTTCCAGTTAAACTGACGAAACACACTAGCAAACACTAGAATCAGACGACACTGGCAATACGACATACGGGTGAGAGTGGGGTACTTGGATTTATCCTTAAACATGCCCTACCACCACGAGAGGAACAAGAAACAATTGTCTAAATCTTTTCCAATTTTATCTGGCGATGTACTTACTGTGCTCTCATTTTTCCATTTGTGAATGCGACCCAAGATGCCGGAGGTTAATTCACCCTCCGAGGATGGAGGCTGGAACAACAAAAACTTCCGTGTTTTAATTCATCAAAATAAATCAAATGAAAGTTAAAGAAAACAACTTACAGATACTCTTTACCAAAACTACAAAGATTAAAAGATGTTATCTTTGTTGTTTGTATACCCTTGCAAAGGGTATAACAAAATTACTCCGACACTAGAAACGCATAGAACGAACGAAACGCATATCTACCCTACAAAACATACACATACTACTTACATACATAACTTTTTTGATACGTATTTGTATCTATAAAATCAGAATTAATAGTCTAGTCAGTCACCATTGGAAAATTTGATAAAAAAAATTTAGGTTTTCGTGCTTTTTTTCCAAGCTATCCCAATTAAACTCGACAGCTTGAACTTCTATAGTAAAATTTGTTCAAATTGAACTACTTACTATATCATCTAGACTATATAAATAGACAAAAGTACAGAATACTAAATTTTTAGTTTTTTCCTATATAAGCAAATTGTGTCAATGCTTTCTAAATCTTTAATAGAATAAATTGAAGTTAAGTTACAAATTCTCCTAGCTTTAGTCTAAGAGAAACAAGAACAGTAAGCAAACATGTTGCTGAAGTAAAGTAAGATGCTTGTGAGAGGGAGATGACCCTTGTGGTATATCCTGATATAACGGTTGGTTGTATGTACTAGTAGGTAGACAAATTGTGAAACTGAGATCTTTAAATTCACATTTAAAACGGAATAGGCAAGAAAATATTTTGAAACAAGGTTTTCTAATTAAAGACTCCAGAATTGCAAGGGTAAACAACTGCGGCATGTATATGTATTTTAAGTAATCTCTTTGTCTTATTTTAGTACTGGACAAGGTATGGACAAATGTTTATAGTTTAAACTTTAACTTAAACTAAAACTGCTACGGTTCCAGCTCTACGATCTTAACTTTAGATACTATTGCACAATATTTTTGGATATTTTAAGGTTTCTGCCATTTGGTGCATCTCCATATCCCCATTCATTCTTTAGGCAACATAGGGTATGAAAACAATGGCAGTGAAACATTGAAAATTAAAGACCACTTGAGCTATTGCCAAGACCTAGACCAAGACCATTTAATTGCCAATGTCAAGCGAAAACGAAAGGTGGTGGCAATTAAGAGAACTTTTAATGTGATTGCTTGGGATTAGGTTCCGCATTATTTAAAAGCATCCCGCTGTGCTGTATTGCGCTGGGGTTACCTTACCTGATCTCCCATTCCAGTTATTATTGGAGTGTTCCAATAGGCAGCCAAACGTGCCACAGGCTCTAGAGCAAATGCACAGGCGGGTCCTATAAACGCAATCACATCGTCCTTGAAATGCATGTCAGCAGCCAGACCGGGTGCCCGAGACCCCGAACAAGATGGGTAGCTAGACACCATTGGAACAATATGGAAGATAATGCATAGAGAAATATAAGATAGAGAGAGAGAGAGAGAGAGAGAGAGAGGTGAGAGAGTCCAGGAGACTCACCTGGCTTTCTTTTTAACTAGCGTAATGTTATGGGGTCTAAGGAACACTTTGTTTATTTGATCCAAAGCCAGGTCAACTGCTGGCCCACAACGTTCCAGATCAAATGGAGAATCTATTATATATAATCGGAATATTGTTTTTGTGCCATATTGTTTCCTTTAATTATCCGAAGCATACCCAAGTGGGAGGCCATCAAAACTCCAACATTATATACCCTCATATAGCTTATATCGCTCTGCAGTTGATTAAAATTGGATTGATAGTGATGTCCTGATCCAAATCCTACTGCCTTTAAGTCTCTGTTTCGTTCATATGCCGACTCATTTACAGTCAAAATCATATTTGTGGTTGTGGTCTCTTCCAACAGTTCAAAATCCTCAAACGAATCAACGTCATTGCGCTTCGAGCTCAGATGAAAGCTGAAGCTGGCACCAGACAATGACATCAAGAACAGCATCCGAATGCTTATGCCAAGGAGTAACCGACTCCACATTGTCCTGCAAACTGTGAAATCTTCATAATAATTTCGGTATTATAAAATCAAGCAAAAATCTGGCATTACATATTAAATTTTATTGCATTAACCAAATTTTAAATTGAAGGGAAACAAATATATAAATCTCAAATTAATTCAAATGCCAAACCCAAAAGGGGGAAAAGCGTAATGAGGCGACAACAAAACATTTCCACTTGAAGAGTAGGAGATTTCCGTATATATTAAAACACAGAGAAATGAACAGTTTTCTTCTTTTAAATTTGGCTTGATTTTTACAGTATTTCTCTTCACCTTAAAGACTATTTACTTGAACAATTTTAATGTTTTTTTTTCACTTTCTTAACAAGAATTTAACTTTCAGTTTCACTAAGATCCGAGAAATAGAAACATATTCGAAACACTCAGCACACGAATGAACGGGATGCCAGAGACTGCTGGTCCTTTTATATACGAGAGGGACACTCGAGCAGGACACGAAGCCATTTGGGCCAATGGCAAGGGGGCGACGAATTCACTTGTTGCCTTGTCCATTTGAATTTAAATTGTCTGAAAAAGGGTCGCGTGCTGCCTGCAATTAATGCGTCTGCTCATTGTTTAAGGAGGCATTCCGGTTGTTATTCCTTTAAGCTATCGATGATAGACGATTATCTTAACTTTGAACTTAACTTTAACTTTGCATTTTTAAATTATGATGGCATCACTTGCGTTGTAGTCCACCACGTGCCCTCTGCAAGGACGGTGCTTTAGCTGCTGCTGCTTTCTTTACTTCATCAATGGCATGAAGCATGCGTTGCGGTTCGGTTAGAAACCAAATCCACAAGATATTGCTGTATCGCAAAAGCATGTCCTTGTCCTAAAAGGGGCACCCAAATGATGAATGAAAATATTAAATAGTTACCCGACGACTTACCATATCCTCATTATATTGAGTGCGCAGCTTACGCAGCTTTCCTTCAAGATATTGATCTTGCTCCTGAAGGTTGAAAATGGGGCACAAATATCGCACATTCTCAAACATGGGATGATTTTCCAGGGGCGAATCATAAACAAATGGCCGAAGAATATTCTCTACGCGTTTCCTACAATTGACTTAAGTTAAAATATTGATAGTTTACGATGGATCAGTCAGTCTTACAGCTCGTTTATCTGATCCTGGGCTAGAACGTAGGATTTTTTATTGAGCATACTCTGCAATGCATAGACCAAGAGACGACCGAATTTCTCGTATTCATAGAGACAACTCTTAACGTCACCGCTTCGCATAGTGGTCTGCTGATGGCCCAAATGATTGGCTAATTGGCTGCCAATCTCCTGCAGGAATTGATTGCAAATTCCACGCTCTTGATTGGCCCAGAGCAATCGCATAGCCTGCACTCGCTGCCAGCTGGCCTGAGCTTCTGCAGCAAACTGTTCTGAACTATCCAGGCAATTGCGGCTCTTTTCTAAATCTAGTTGAATAGCAATCCACACCAGTTCTGCATTGGACAAGGCATCCGATATAATAGTGGTCAATTGCTGGTTATTCTCGCGCCTCTGAATTGCCCTGTCCAGCTTCTGTTTTGTGTTCTCCAAGAGAACCAATTCGATGCGTTGCTGCATGTGCTGATGGACATGCCACGACACTGAATTAAACAGGGTATCATGGGTATTCTTCATATGGATATTATTGAACAATTGCAAATCGTGAGTCTCCCGTGACATGTCCGACATATTGAGACACTGAATATGGGAGAAATCCAAATGATCTATAAGGCTTTGAGTGGCTCTGGCCTTGGCCTTTTCCTTAATAAGGGCTATTGAATAGTATTCAAGGCTATAAAGCACAAAATGGGTTTACAAATTGTACAAGTATGCAATGGTGAAAAAAACCTACGAGTTCTGCAGGATCTCAAGATTGCTGTTCGCTATTTCCACATCGTCCACCAAACTGTTTTGCAAATCCTGATTATCTTGGATATTGAAGTTTTCCTTTAAGTAGAGATTAAAATACTGCACAAACGAATCGTTTTTCAGAAAATATTGCTCCAGCGGCTGCTGATGCATGAAAACCGGTGGTGACTGCTGGGAAGTAAATCCTCTCTTGGCCTCGATGCTCAATTTGCAAGTCTCTCGCTGCAAATCCTCCAATTGTTTGGCCTTGGTCTGGCTGTCCGCGAGCAGAACTCGACCTTCATTTTGCAACTTTGTGAGTTCATACTCCAAGTTGTTCAGATTGTTAGTGATATTGCGCTTTGTATTGCTAAAATGAATTTGATAGTTCAAAAATTTATTAACAAAACAGGGGACTGACTTACTCCATATCATCGATCAGGACAGAATACTCATGGGCGGCGTCCTCTAACATTGCTATCTCAGAACTAAGCGCTACCACGTTTTGTGGCTTGTGCGTCAGTAATCCAGGATTCTCCGAATCGATCTGCTGTAGGCGAAGCTCACATGCTGCCTCATCAATCCAATCCCCATTTCGCACCATCTCATCACGTTCCAAAATCTCTCGCTCGGTCAATATGTTTGAATCTGTCAGATTCTCTGATATGAATTTGAAAAATTTTTCAAATTGCTCATCGTAAAGTATCCATTGATTTGAGCCATCTAAGCCAAGTTTCTTGAAGAGCTCAGAGTTCTGGAGATCACCCATTAAAATAATTATCCACGGCAATATTAATAACAAAGATTGATTTAAATTTACAAGTGAGACCAAATGGCGTTGGCGCCAACATGCCAAGCTTGTGCTATATTTACACTAATCCGAGTTTTCTATCGAAATAGCTGTCGAAAATCGAAAGAGACGTTTACAATGGCATTGCGGTTCGAGATTATTTTAATTTTGTTTATAATAAATCCACTAACTTTCGACATTTTACTAAATAATAACAGGTTTGGTTTATATAAGATTCTCTTTTATTTTTCTATTCAAATAAATATTTTAGCTTTTCACAATTATTGTCTCCCAATGCCTGTTGGCTGTTTTTGGTTAAGTCCTTTATGTCAATGTCATGTAAATGGGCTATGCGTTTTGCAGCGCTCACTGATACAATTCAGTATTTCTTGTTTCAATTCATTATTTCTTGACTTAAAATATTCGGTCACACTGGGTGAATGACAAGTAATTTCTGTTGCTTTTTGTTAAAAACAAAACTTAAAAATTATAGCATTTGAATAATGGTAAATAAAGTAAATTATCCTAAAACAAAAAATATAAATGTAATAATTCAATAGGCTCGCCGCTATGATTCCCGCACCACAATATTTTCACCAGAGGGACGCCTCTATCAGGTGGAATACGCAATGGAAGCCATTTCCCATGCCGGCACTTGCTTGGGCATCCTAGCAGAAGATGGAATTCTTTTGGCCGCCGAATGCCGTAGCACAAATAAGCTGCTGGATAATGCCATACCCTCAGAGAAAATCTACAGATTAAACGAGTAAGTGCGGAGTGTGGTGATGAAATGTGCATTTCATTTTAAATTATTTTCCAATTCCTTGTAGAAATATGGTCTGTTCGGTGGCTGGCATCACATCGGATGCGAATGTGTTAACAGCCGAACTCCGGTTGATTGCTCAGCGATATCAGTTTAGTTATGGCGAGGTGATTCCTTGCGAACAACTTGTCTCGCACTTGTGCGACATAAAGCAGGCCTATACTCAGTATGGTGGCAAGCGTCCATTTGGCGTGTCGTTGCTTTACATGGGCTGGGACAATAAGTACGGATATCAGCTATATCAATCAGATCCCAGTGGTAACTATGGCGGCTGGAAGGCAACTTGCATTGGCAACAATTTTGGTGCTGCTATATCCATGTTGAAACAGGAGTTGGCCGACAAAGAAAACATTAAACTGGAGGAGGCTAAAGATCTGGCGGTTAAAGTGCTTAGTATGACCTTAGACACCACCAAGCTGACGCCGGAGAAGGTGGAGATGGCCACCTTGCAACGTGTGAACAACTCTACGGTCATTAGCATCCTGGAAAAGCCCGATGTGGAAAAGTTGATTGAGAAATATAATAAACTGCAGGCGGAGGCCGAGGCCGCCAAGAAGGAGAAGCAAGCCCAGCAGTCGAAATCTTAAGATTTAATCTTAATTAGTAATGTTATTAGGGGCATTCTGATTGGTGATTTTGTATTCTGGAAATAAATTCTATTCAAACAAAACTTACCATTGCTTTATCTCCTTTTTATTTGTATCCCCAAATGTAAATTTTTTACAGTTTTCCTGTCTTCTAGCCGTAGAAGCTTTCTTTTAGCATGTTGCAACCAATTAAATAGCCAGTGTAAGTTAAAAGAAAAAAATATTTCAAAGAGCAGTAAAAAGAGATGATATACTGATAGATAAACCAACTTCGTTAAATCCTAGAAACCACATAGAATCGTTATATCTTTTTTTTTTTTAAATGAACAAAAAAACTGTGAAGTAGTTTTTAAATTTGTTAATTTAAACATTTTATATTTTGGATTAAGCATGTTAACATGTCAACGAAACAGTTAGTTTGTCAAACTACTTTGCCAATTTTTACAACCGACAAAAAATTTCCCTTGTCTTTAATGTTATAATTAAGTAAAATAAACTAGCGGTTAACAGTTTACATTACGGGTAACAGATGCCATTGCCTTTGTTCAGATTGAAAATTCTATTAGTGGCGCCACCTGCGATTTATACAGCCTTTTTGCCGTTTTTAACTTAACGACGTCTGGTCACACTTGGTACAGAAAATGCAAAAGTAAAAAAGAGTGTAGGCAAAAAATTAAATAATTAATAATAAATAATTAATTAATTGATTAATTTTATAACTAAACCATTGGCAACGGTTTCCGGAAATAAAACCGTAACTATTACTAGTGAGAAAAACGTACAAAAATAGTTTTTGTTAAGCGCGCGTGTGTGTGTGTGAGTGAGTGCCAGTACCAGTGCCACAGAGAGTGGCAAGTAGAGGCAAAATAAGTGCATGTGCATGTATTTTATATTGTTTAAATAAATAATCATGGTAAAATATATTATGCTGTTTAAAAAAATTATGTAAAAATGTGAAAGAAAAGCAATAACCAATGGGAATTTCTCAATGTTGTCAATACAACGAGAGCAGCGAGAAGCAGAAGCAGCCGTCCGCGGTAGCAGCGCTGTCGTCAAAAGCAAATGAGGAGAAGGAGGAATGAATAACACAAAAAAAGAGCTATAAAACGAAGCAAGAAGAAGAAACGCGAAGCAGAGAAGCAAAAGAAAAATCGAAATAATAAAAAAAGCACACACACACAACATATTTACATACAGAGAGAGTAGCAAAGGCGTGTGTGTGCGTGCATGTGAGATTCTGTGAGTGTGTGTGCGTAAGAGAGTGAAACGTATAAATAAAATTCAGCCAAATGCAGAAACCAACAACAAAATGGATAACAAAACGACACAGTTGGATTTTAAATTACTGGTAATTAAATAATGTTTGCCATAAATAACATACCCCATCTACCCCTATTTTTTTGTTAAAACATACGTACTCACATACTCGACGACATTCCGAATGTCTAATTGAGAGCAACGTGTAAGAAGAGAGTGCTCGAGCAAGCTAGCGAGTAAAAGAGAATGATAGAGCGAGTGAGATGGCTCTATGTGGAGGAGAGGAGATAACAAATAAAGTGAAGTACAGTGTGCACTGGCCGCTTAATACTTAATGGTTGTTGCTGTTCTTGTTGTTGCAATGTGAAAAGGTCGTCAGAAAATGTTTTAATTTTTGTTAACAAAAAAAAAAAAAAACAGCAGCATATAAACATTTGTGTATATTAATTGCTGTTTTCTCGCTCTCATTGGCTTCTTTATGTTTATCGTATTTGGCTTTATACGCTCCAATTGGAAATTGGCAGGCATGCGAATCAACTGAAGTAAACAAAAACGTAAAGAACTGTTAATGAAATTCGCGGGAATTGCGGTCAATGGGCAGGAGCAGTCGTTATAGAGCGCGAGAGAGCGAATAAAAAAGAGTTTGAGAGTAGAGAGCAGGACAGATCCCCGAAAATTTAAGCTAAGCTTTGTTTTCTAGTTTCGTTTTTAAATATTAAAGAGCTTTAATTATGAAAAACTCAATCCATTCGCCATTGCTTGCACAACATTCACCCACCCATACAAATGCGAGAGTACACACACACACGCACATATTCACATTTATAGAACACAACTTCCGCCGAGTTAGCTCCAACAACACCCCTCTTATTCCCTTTCTCCCTTCCACCCTCTACTATTTCCACTCCCACTCAATCTCCATTGAAAGGCAAAAACCATACCACTCCCATTTAGCCTACCCTTTTCCATCATTTCCCCCGTTTCACCTCATCTCTTCTTCGTCTTTAAAGAGTGCCAGTGCCACATAATGGTATTTTTGTTTTGTTTTTTCTTTTATTTGCCTCGAAAATGAATTGTATTTAGTTCCCCTCCCACTTTTCCTCTTTTTCTTCTCTCTTATCTTTCTCTCTCTCTCTGCCACTCACACACACACTCTTGCTTTGGCTTTTGCGACCCATTTCATCATCATTGCCTTTGCTATTATTCACTTTTGTTTTGTTTTCCTTCGTTATTTTTCGAGAAAATATTTATTTTTATTTTTATTAGTTTATAACATTACAGTTACTTGGAGTGCTGAACACAAACACACATATACATATATTTAAATCACATTTACATAAACACAAATACTACAAATACTACGAAATGACAACAATAACAAGAACCAATTGAGCCCCAACATGAAGAATGTATATATGTATGTATGTGTGTGTGTGTGGGTGTGTTTGTGTGTGATGATAATAGTTCTATGGCGAGAGACTATGCAGAGAGAGAGAGAGAGAGAGAGAGAGAGAAAGACAGACAGTGGAGTGAGAGCGCCCTCTCTCTCCGGTAGGAAAGAGGAAACGAGAAAGGCTGACAATTGGATACGAATGGGAAAAGCAAAGCACAAGTGAAAGAATAGTAAACGGCATTTTTTGTACAGTGGAGCAAGTTTTTGTTGTAGTTTGAGTTGTTGCTTTTGATGTTATCAAAAACAATTTTAATTAATTTTCTTGCTCTTAGAATAAAATTGGATTTAAGAGACAAAAAAAACTTAATCAAGTTATTTCAATCAAATTTCAAATAGAGAACTATTTATTTAGATTTGTATGTAATTTATACATACATATGTACATGTGTATAGACATGCAAGTATGTGTGAGAAGAATTGACCAAAAAAATTCATCCACGTTTTCCCCCGAGTTTTATATATTAATGTACTTTTTGACATGATCCCATTATAAAAATATTGTTCTTTCTTATTGAATAGTTTTTATGTTAATAACCGGTTTTGGTTCTTGTCTTACTATTAATACATACATGTGCATGAGTCTGTATGTAAATGCATGGATGCAAAACAAAAAAAATTATTAAAAAAATAAAATATGATAAAAAATTAATAGATTTCACTAGTGCTTGTTGTCCATTAAATAAATTTTAAAAGAGTTAATTATTCCAGAAGGATAATTTTAAAAATTATAATCCCGAATTCCACTTACATTTTAAAATTATTTGCATAGTAAATCTTTGATTTATGAACAAGATTCATGTTATTTTATGTCAAAATGAAGCAAGCAAGTCGTTTCTGCTGACATTGAGTATACTCTGTGCCAACTAGTTTTATACATGTATTAAATAAAATCGAACACCTTTCCTTAAAAACTGCTCTAGTAATACGTTTTTTTTTTTTTTCCAAAAGTGGGAGTGGCAAAAATTTGAAACAATGTTGATCAGCGTAGACACTAGACAAATTTTGGAACACCCTCAAAATCAATATTAATTAAATACATAATTATTAAGAGAACATGCTATCTCGCTCACTGTTGGCAGCTAATATCATCCTTGGCGTTTCAGTACAAAACGCGTATACATAGGTATATCTCCGGTATTTATTGTCTGATTAGGACAAAATTTGGTCAGCAGGTGCAGTTTGGCTATAAATTTAGGTGTGCCAAGTAAGGCGGGGATAAATGACTTGCCTAGGCATGTTCACACCAAATTTGGTTGCTTTAACTCTTATAGTTTCCAAGATCTAGGTGCCGGAAACGCTTCCTTCTGTCTGTTACATACAGCCAACGACAAAAAAAAAGCCGCACTTATAAATTTTCACTTTTTTCAACTTTGGTTTAGAAAAAAAGTGTCAAAATGGACAAAACCTTTTAATAAGTTGATTTTATATGGTTTTTGGATCAATTTTCTGATAAATGATAGGTAATTCCACATTAACAATTTGAATTTCACATTTTAAAAAAATATTTTTGAAATTGACCTCGCGTTTTTGCCATTTTGTAGGTTATTACCGTCAGAAAACAAAAATTTTTAGAAAATTGAAATTTAATCCTATAATGTAATAATAATTTTTTTCTATTTTATTTATTTACAAATAATTATTTTTAACGATTTTTATTTTTTTTTTTTGGCCTCAAAACCAGTTATCCTTTTTTTTAATATTTCCAAGTAACTCTCTTTGCCTTATTTACGACTTTGGTCCTGTTTGGCACTAAAACAATTCAAATCTCCAAATTTTTGAACTGAATATCATTCTAGCCAATATTTTCTAGATATTCTTCTCATTTAATCGTGGTTTTTCACTTTTTTTCCTCGATCGGACGACATTTATGCCAAAAACATTTTTCAAAATGTAGGAGTCCTTGTAAGGAAAATCAGGAAAAAGAGCTCAAATTTCTAAAAAACTAAAGCAAATCATAGTGAATCTGAAAGGTAGTGAATCATCCTTTTGAAAAAGTCCAAATTTTATATTACTGGACACAAGGACTTCCGCACGGGCTGCAATGAACCTTGGAAATGTTGAAGAATAAGTGAAAAATTACCCACTGCTATGGAGTATCCTTGTATTATGGTTTCAGGATGCATTTTTAAATACAAGACAGAGTCGAATCCAAGACTAGGGTGTATTAACAAAGGAAAGTATAACGAAGGTGAACTTAATGAAGCAGTTTCAGAAATACAAGGATAATCCATGGCAGTGGGTCAATTTTCACTTTTGCTTCAAGACCTTCAAGGTTCATGGCAGCCCGTGCGGAAGTCCTTGTGTCCAGTAATATAAAATTTGGACTTTGTCGAAAGGATGATTCACTACCTTTCAGATTCACTATGATTTGCTTTAGTTTTTTAGAAATTCGAGCTCTTTTTCCTGATTTTCCTTACAAGGACTCCTACATTTTGAAAAATGTTTTTGGCATAAATGTCGTCCGATCGAGGAAAAAAAGTGAAAAACCACGATTAAATGAGAAGAATATCTAGAAAATATTGGCTAGAATGATATTCAGTTCAAAAATTTGGAGATTTGAATTGTTTTAGTGCCAAAAAGGACCAAAGTCGTAAATAAGGCAAAGAGAGTTACTTGGAAATATTAAAAAAAAGGATAACTGGTTTTGAGGCCAAAAAAAAAAAATAAAAATCGTTAAAAATAATTATTTGTAAATAAATAAAATAGAAAAAAATTATTATTACATTATAGGATTAAATTTCAATTTTCTAAAAATTTTTGTTTTCTGACGGTAATAACCTACAAAATGGCAAAAACGCGAGGTCAATTTCAAAAATATTTTTTTAAAATGTGAAATTCAAATTGTTAATGTGGAATTACCTATCATTTATCAGAAAATTGATCCAAAAACCATATAAAATCAACTTATTAAAAGGTTTTGTCCATTTTGACACTTTTTTTCTAAACCAAAGTTGAAAAAAGTGAAAATTTATAAGTGCGGCTTTTTTTTTGTCGTTGGCTGTACATTTTAGCGAGTTCAGTATGAACACTGGGTATAAAAAAAGAACTCAACAACTCATTTTATGTAGACAGCAAATCAAAATATTTAATTGACCCATCCTATATCTATCATTATATATGTATGTATGGATCACTCATGGCAGTTTATGTGATTAGTTATTGGTAATTGAATTATTTTTATTTTACATTTTTAACTGTTTTATTTTACGGGTTCAATTCAAATTTCCGGCGTTGATTTAATAGTTCTCTAACGTAAAAATAGGTTTTATTTATAATCAAATGTTTTGTCCCAGCTCTTTACCCTTTTTTCATATGTTGATCATAGTTAATTGATAATAAGGAAAAATTTAGTAATTCGGCAAAAAAAACTAAAGAACAGAAGTGTGATTGAATTTAACATATTGCCTTTATAGATCCGATACTACTTTTGATCCAAAAGATATATCGCTCACCGTAGGAAAAAAGCGATTTCAGCACGGTAATTTGCGTACACTCCACTAAGCCAAGTTTCTGTGTGTGTGTTATATAGGCCCACAGGAGCACTCCTGCATTGTTTTTTTCCTTGCTCATATGGAGTGGCTCTTAATGCCATGACTTTTTTACCTAATAGACCGACTTTGTCTTTGTTGTATGTGGTACAGGTCTAATATCAAGCATTTGTTTTTGTAAATACTTTGTAGAATCTTTAAAATATCGTTAAACTTTACTTATCGGTTGTGTTGCACTTTTCTTTAAAAAAAATTTAAAATTATATATTATGTTAGATGTATAGCTATGTGGCTTTTAATTTTGCTAATATTTTGATTTTTTATTACCGACAAATCTCTTTTTATTTAATTAGTATTAAAGGACCATGGCGGTCCACTAGTCATCTGCAAACCGTTAGGTTTCTCACAAAAATGTCCTTTCAATTATTGCTTCCAATTTGACCTGTTTAGATCAATGGGGACCGTCCAATTAAAGCTACAGGAGCTGAAATTTTGCTCTGTGGCTTTATTTTGTTCTAAGCATTGTATATCCTTATGTCTCGGAATCATCCTGATCGGATGAATATACCACATAGCTCCCTCAGATACGCTAGGTCGAAAAAAGGGTTTAACAGTTATAACTTTATTGCTTTTCGCCCGTCAATTGGGTGGTTGCTGCTTCGATGTATTTTTAAACATATACCCACCAAGATTCATCATTATCGCCTTACTATATTATATATGCCCCTATAAATTAAAAATTTTTCGCGAGCTAGTGAAACTTAACATAGTTTTCGTTAAAATTTCTCTTAAAATTTCTAGGAACAATTGGATCAAGAAAAGTGTAGTTTATAAAATTTTTTTTCTCTATCCACCTATATTACAATAAAGTTTTGACTTCATACTTCCTTATGATTTGGCCAAATTGTGTATAATTATCGATCTAGTTTCTTACTTAGTGTTAAGAACTAGATTGGGCTATTATCTTTTCTCAAACAATAGTAAAGTATGTATCATAGTTTTTTTTTCTCAATCTATATCAACATATCATATGTAAGTTCTATAGATACGGTGAAAGGATTCAGTCTTCAGTAACAGGTAGAAGGAAGCATATGTAAACATTTTTGATCAGCCAGCCGATTAAGTCATGACCATTTGTCGATCAAAGGACTCTAAGATCTTAAAGACAATAATAATACAGAATGCGTTCACTGTTGCAGCTAGTTAAAAAGATATATTAAATTTATTGTCTATTTCGAGAGAGTTTGACCTTATGAAGAATTACTATTTTTATATATGGATATTTGGTTAAGGGAAAACAGAAATTCGACAGATAAGATATGTTTGCTCTATTGCCAATTACATTTCGAAAAGGAAGCTTAAAGAGGCGTTTAAATGCGACAAACGATTGCTATAGTTGTCAGTTTTAAACGCGTGATTACCACACCGTGATGGTCCACACCGTTCTAAAGATAGTCTCAAAATCACAAATCAAAAAGAACATCTATTTCAATTAACCAAAAATAATTTAACATTAGTCAACTTATTATCCTAATAACAAGCAAGTCTTCCCTACCGATATTCGCCCTGTATACAATTAGTTATACATCAATTGCCATCAATTTGATACCAACTTTCCTTTAACATGCTGCAACAGCGAATCATAACTCTGATATTTATTGTCCGATTAAACTAAACAAGAATGTTATATCTTAAAGTTGTTCTAGTAATCATTGTCTCAATCAACGTGTCTCAATCAACTCGGCTATTGATACTGATTAAGAATCTTTATAGTTTATTGTGAAATAATGCTTCCTGCCTTCTGATCAAAAATCGGTATCAAAATCGGTACATCGTACAGCAGCCGTAGGAACAATCGGACCTAAAAAACCTTTCATATGAAAAACTATTTTTATATCCTGTACCCATAGGGTAAAAGGGTATATTAAAATCGCCAAATGTAGGCAGAAATATACATTTCTAACCCCATAAAGTATATACAGTCTACTCTCGTTAATTTGAAATTCAAGGGACTCTTAAAATATTTCGAAATATCGAGTGTTCGAAATATTAAATGGTTCGAAATTTTTGAGAGAAAATTAATAATACTTCAAATTATCAAGTGTTTTTGTTTAACTGCTAATGCTTTACATATTTGTAATGTGAATTAATTGATCTTTGAAAAGAATTAATTTATACGGGTTTAATTTGGAGCACATTGCTGCTCAGACTTTTTAATAATTTTCTTAAGTGGAAAAAGTGTCTCATATGCTGTTTTATCAGTTTAGTAGACAAAAGCTTTGTAAGTTGTCGAATATGGCTTTTGCTACCTTAACTGACACCTCTGCCAAGGGTTCTGATATATCGTCTTCATCTTTATTGTTGCTCCTTCCATTCGTATCTGTCGAAGATAAAATTTCGCCATCGATTAGTGATCCTGAGACACCAACATCTTTATCCACTTAAACATGGTCAAAAAAACTCACACCGCTGATGTCAACTACTGGTACCATTTATGGTTCTTCATCATTCGTAATTATTTATTTAACTTTTAAAAGTCAAAGTTCTTACTAACATACCAAGAAACTTTGGATTGTCGAGGGTTTGACCATATGAGCGAATTACCGCGTCGTAATAATGATTTTCTCGTTCGAATTACCGAGTGCATGAAAACGTATGGACAAAATTCGAAATATAAAGAGATTATGTAGGGGACTCGTGATAACTTCGAATTACAGAGAGGTTCGAATTATCGCAGGTTTCAATTAACGAGAGTCCACTGTATATTCTTGATCAGCATCACTAGCCGAGTCGTTTGAGACATGTCCGTCTGTCTGTCCGTATGAACATCGAGATCTTGGAGACTATAAGAGCTAAAGTTACCAAATTTGATTTGTAGATCCGTCAGTGTGTACACAGATCAAGTTTGTTTCAAATTTTTGCCAAGCCCTCTTCCGCCTCCGCAATTAGAAAAAACATATAACTAGAGCCATATTCAAAATATCGCTTTCTTATTTGGCGCATCTATTAATATAGCCAAAATGCACCAGCTGATCAATTTTTGCCGAAATCGGACAATAAATATCGGAGATATTTGTACTGAAACGCATCATTGGCAGGCGGGAGTGAGCGAGATAGCATGCGCTCGCTGTTGCTGGATGTTAGGCGAATTTTATATTAGATTGATTTCAGATTAGATTCCAGTTTCCATTAAAATATGATGTGATTCAAAATTCTATTTTATACGGTTCAATTTCTGATCGCAGACCTTTGTTGACTTTGAAAAAACGTTCCTTAGATCCTAAATTCATTTCTTGAGGTATTTCTCCCCTTTAAGAACCATTTTATAAATTTTAAATAATTAAATTATTATATTATTAAATATTCTTTTGCAAAATAATTCCACTAAATTATCATACGAGAGCTATTAGAAAGAACAAAATATTAAAACACTTTTATATACTGTTATCCATTGGCATAAAATTTGAATATTGGTTAGGGTAATAAGAACATTATGAAGAAAATAGGAAAATATAAAACTGAAAGAAGAAATCTAATATTTCAATGTTATACCGGATTTGTTCAATGTGTTTGTTGTACTCATCATCCCTGGTTTCTTTGCTTACTTAATTTATGCACAAACATTGATATGGAAATTCAGAGAGAAAGAGAGAACAAATTTCTCTTTTTAAAATTAGGTTTCTTTTGTGGCTGTTGTTGTTGTTGTATCTGTTATTTTGCAGTTTTAATTAATTCCTCTTTTATATGCAACTCAATTAAAGTTTTTTTCTGTTCTTTTTTGTTTTTTTATCACCCTTAATTGAGTTTACGACATGAATAAATGTTGGGTTGGGGTTGGCAATGGAAGGAAAGAAGGAAGAAAGGAAGACATGAAAGAAAAAGGTGAATGAGAATGGAGAGAATTTTACACTGGGGCTTTTGTTTCGTTTGTTCGTTTGTGCCAATTTCATTAATAAAATCGCAAAATTAAAATCGTAGGGGAAAAAACTAAACTAGCTAGAAAAAGGCAAATAAAAACAAGGGCAAAAGTTTATGGGGAGGAGAAGCTGAGATGACAACGGAAATGCTATTTATACCTAAAGAGGAAGATACTTTTGTTGTACGTATGTATGTGTGTACAATATAAATGTATATATTAATTTTTACTAAAAACTACAAGCTTCTATTATACTAAACAACGTTGTCATTTCCTTGCAGTACCTCCGATACCACCCTCACTCCACCCATACCCAATTTATATTATTACCTCGCCTCTCCATCCATCCTGCCACTGCTCGCAGCGTTTACAGTTTGGCCAACCTAAATATACATACATATATAAGCATTTTGTAGATAACAAACTCTCTCTCTCTCTCTTGCTTGCTTGGGGTCTATCTAAGTTTCTATCTATCTGTGTCGTCTGTGTGTGACTATGTGTTTGTGTTTGAAACAGGTACATAACAATAATAAAACGAACAAAATATTTTTGTCTCTCTCTCTCTATTATCTACGTATGTGTGTATGCAACTAAAGTCGAATAAATCAAGATGAAAATGCATTAAAAATTTCTACCTTGCCCAAAAGGTTGACTAGCAAATACACTGCTATTTGGTTTACAAATTGATGAAATGAAATAAAATGAAATGAAACATTTCCAAACATCTCCAAGTTATTATAATTTAAATCTTCGCCCATTTCTCAACTTTTTCCTTTGTTGACATCTAAACGTTTTAACAACTGGTTATTTTTTTTTAGTTTATCGCATTTAAAGAATTTTGTGAAACGATAAATCTTTAAAAAAACAGTCAAGAACTGTCAAGGCCGTTCATTTGTACGTACGTTTATTATTAATCTTAGTTTAATGAAGTCTACAGACTTTTCTAGCATTCTGCTTATATGTATATGTATGTATATATGTATAATATATGTATACAATATGTATGTATATATGTATAATATATGTATACATATATATAAAACTTAACTTTCTAAGTCAATGTTAAAATGAAAAAAAAATCTTACTAATTATATTTATCAATTAATTACGAATAACTTGCGTAGTTTTGTTTTCTAAAAGATTTCCCCTGAAGATTTCACATGATATCTATATTGTTGTTTTTCCTAAATACAAGGGTAATCGAACGCGACTTGATTAAAAACAAAGTTATTCAATCTAAAGGAAGGATAGTAAGGGTATATTAAGTGTTCTGAAGTTAATGAAATGTTCCAAATTCTTTTAGTAGCAGATGTACATGCACACACATACAAAGACCCTCTTACAGATATAAACACAAACAGACAAGAAGGCAAGTTAATTAGAACACAAATAAAATGTAATTAAATATGGTCTTTTAGTTATTTTCCCTTTGCTTTGCGCGCTGTTGTCTCTCTCACTCTCTTTTTATCTGCGATCTTTATTTCTCTTTCTTTCTGTCGCCCCTTTCACAGATACAAATAAATACTTACACATGTATGTATGTATAATCTAAATTTACAATTTTTTTTTATTAACAATTAAACGAAGGGCCGGGTGTCTGTAGTTTGTCGTGGCCAAAAAGTTGCAAATTTTTTTGTATAAATGCATATTTAAAAATAATAACTCATTTTCATACTTTAAAGAAGGGTATTCCTAAAGCTTTTAGAGTCTTTCAGGGTTGCAATGCCCGCTTATTTTGGGTTTTCCCCATCTCTTTCTCGCTCTGCATATTGTTATCCCCATTTCTTGCGCAGAGTAGTGGGTGGTTTGTGGGTGAGGCGAGCGGGTGGCGACTCCCCCAATGTGTGCTTGTAACAACTACAAATCGCTGCAAATATACAAATATGTATGTACATACAGACATGCATATATTGGCAACTTTGTGTGGAATGGGGAAAAAGTGGCACAAATTGTGCGCTGTTTTAATTTCTCTTCCTCTTCATCGGACTCCCCGCTTTCTGGGTTGTCATCGTTGTTGCTTTAGCGTGTTGCTTGTTGTTGTTTTTTTTTTTTTCTTTAGCATTTTTGCCATCTCTTCGTTACTCTGTGTGTTTGCTTTGCGCTAATCGCTTGCGTTAGCAGCGCAGCCAACTGCTCTGTCTCTGTCGCCTTGTTGTCTGCTCTTCTGCTAAGCGCTCTCCCACTCTCTATTGCTCTCGTCGCTAGATGTTTTCAGCTCTCTTTCTCATTTTCTCTCTCGCTCTCATCGCTCTAATTGCATTAAATTGTTTGGAAAATCATAATCAGTAATTGTATTTGATGACAGTTACTTTTCTTGTGATTGTGTGTGTGTGTGTGTTGGGTATAATTAAAGGAAATAGTTGTTCTAATTGGGTCTTTAACGGGAATCATTTTTCAAGAAACCTTCCAACTCTTATAACCTTTTTGTATTTTTCCCACCCACCTTCACTTACAATGAAGAATGATGACACGAGGCGGAAGTTGCTTATTTATTTCGGTACTGCAACATACTTTGCGAAATAATTAATGTATGTATGTAAGTGTGTATGTACAGTGGTTGGCAGACTGACAACGAGATGCGAAAATATACACTTATGGCCAAAATAATAGGTACAAAAGCAAACCTTCCATTTAAAGTGAAATATTTAAAAGTAGAATTAAAATTAACAAACGAATCTTTTTTTGTTTTGATTATATGAATATTCTAAAGATTTAAAGCAGATCACATCGGGATTAAACTATAAAGAACTTTTGTTTTGAGTCCTAATACAAATATTGAGGGAAAATGCCTGGCCAAAATAGTAGGTACATTCAGTTAAGCTGAATGTATAATCTGCGAAAATTAATTTTTTCGATGGTATTTTTTGCTAATTATAAATTTTTTGATTAGTAGTCGGTATATTATACATTATTTTTTTTAAATAATTTTTTTTTTTTTAATTTTTTGTTATGGAATGTCTAAATGTCTTAAAAGGTATTTTGGACCAAGTTTTTGAGATAAAATCACCTAATTTGTCACTATTATTAAGGTTGTGGTATCCAATTCTGTGCTTTAAATCGTTACAAACAATTTCTATAAGATTTGAGTCCGGTGATTGACTTGGCCGGGCTAAAAGTGTCGCTTCATTGTTGCTAAACCATTTCTCTACTTGCTTAGGTGTAGGCTTCGGGCCAATTATCTTGTTAAAAAACCTTTCCCAATGTGATATTTTGTTTGGCAAACGGAAGCATAATGATTCCCAATATATGCTTGTATTCAAATCGGACGAACGTCTCCTGAATTCATACTTTAAGACCAACTCCGGACTAGGAAAGGCTTCTCCATACTATTATGTTGTTGCGTCCATGTTCAACTGTTGTTTTTAAAAACTTTTCGCAAAATTCTTTATATCTGGGGATGCGGACCTATCTAAAAGAGTCATTTTAACACAAATTTATTTTAATTCCGCCACTCCATTGGATTTTACGACAATTTTTCCCGCCAGGGGCGTGCAGGAGTCTGAATAAGCTAATGCATAACTTTGACCCATCTTCAAATTTTTCTTCCTTGACAATAGAACCTTGCGGACTTTACGGTCATGTTGTTTAGAGTTCTGAAGTCTACGGCGAATGATTCGGTATAAAATTTTGTAACCGATTTTCCACGAATTTGACTTTGATGATGCAAAGGGGTCCTATTTTCCCAACGTAATGATCCGATTATCAGTGATTTTAGTCGTTTTTTTTGGTCGCCGCGATGTTTTTAAGCTTTGTTTTCCTTCTTCTAAGCATTATAAATAAAATATACTGTACGACCAATACTTTTGACAATAGCTCTAAGCTTTTGTCTATACTTTTTCAATCCTTAGACGATCCCTCCTTCTTCATAAGTGCAATGACTGCTGCGGCCCATCTTAAGTGTTTTTTTTTGTTTAGTTTCATTTTAATACAATAATAAAATAAATAAAATATTGAATCTTTGCAAAAGAGCTAAGAATTTTCGAAATTTTTACAATTTTTTAAAAATGTACCTATTATTTTGTCCACGCCAAAATTGGGTGTCACAACAAAAATAGCCAAAAAAAAATAAAAATGGCATTTTCGTATACGGTTTTGCCATATATAGGGTTGCTATACTAATAGATTTTCTAAAAAAATATATTAACTTTCCCAAATTCAATATAAAGTTAAATATTTCACTCTAAATGGAAGGTTTACTTTTGTACCTATTATTTTGGCCATAAGTGTACATACGGGCATTTCCTGAAAAAGGTCAACCTCAACCCAAAAAATTAAAAGTGTATATATTTTTTTTCTTTGATTATGCAAAAAAGAATAATTAAATTTTAATAATCCAAAAGGTTTAAAGCTTTTCGAAGTGCGATGGCAAGATATCGAGCTTTAAAGTTTAAGTTCAAGTATATTATCTATTTTGATTATTTTTAAGAGCATCGCTCAAATACATTTCTTTTGGGTTAAGAAAAGTTGTAGAATTATACTCATAATCCAAAACTTTCTTTATCGTTGCAATTTGCTAACAAAAAATCCAGAACAGCGAAGATGTAACAACGAACGGGAAAATGTGCATTTGCCTTTTATCAATGTTCTAATGTAACATCACGCCAGAAGAAAAACACACTTTTGTTTGTTACTTTGAAACTGACAATGCAAATTAAGGGAAACTTTAACTTCAAAGCAAGTTATAGTTATCTTATACAATTAAAAAAAATATCCGAATTTGACAAACAGTTTAATTTTTTTTCGAGTGTGAACATCCGTAACGTCACGCCAGATTTTCTTTCATGTGAAGGCAAACAGCTAAAAGCAGCTAAAACTGCATATTTTTTTTTTTCAAAAACTGATACATAGAATATATTTCTATATTTCCATACTATGTATAATATTCCCATTCCCACCAATCTGGTGCCTAACAATATTAAAATATATTATAATATTAAAAATTTATTTCTTTAAGGAGTTCAATTTTTAAAAAATTGTTCAATTTAAAAAAAATTTTTTTTTTGTTTAAAAATGTTTTTGGATAAATTAAGAAAAATTTTCCCTGGGGAATTTTTGTAACGTAACGCCAGATTTCAAATTCAAATAAAAAAAAAGTTATAAACTTGTTTTTGATTTACATTACAAAAAACATTTACTCAAAAAAACCTCAGCCAATTCGCAGTCACGCCAGGTCATATTTTGTATATCAATTTTTTTCTGAATATAGTTGTATGTACATAGGTACTATCAATATATGATAAAACTTTTTTTCAAATCCCTCTTTTTTATCTTTTTTTTAAGTTTAATCGTGCGAACCTAACGTCACGCTACTTTAGTAGTATGTATGTACATATGTATGTACTTTCAGATCTGAATTTTCAAGTGACCTTTGTGGACTGTTCATGTTGATCAGTAATATATTTGTACATACATATACATTACATATGGGTCAGGATGGAAACTTTGCGAAAGTTCATAGCATTGATTTAAGCTGAGACAAATTTGATTGATTCGATAATGTCGGAGGTGGATTCTAAGCATTGCAAAGCTCTTAACAAAACGCACTCACCCTTTTTGCAAGGGTGGTACATTTGTATGGGGAAACACATTTATTTAATTTATTTACTTTAAAAAAGGATTAGTTATGACCGTCTTGGGGTCACTTTCTATAAATGTTTCTTTCCTTTGCACTGCTTCGATGCTAAAACTAGCAGAGAATTCCAACCTAATGCAGCGAAAGAAGGGAAAAACGTTAAATAGTTTCTATTATTTTTTAAATTAATATACTAATTTCACCATTTTGTATCTGTTCCTAGGTGGATCAGTCACTAAATCTACTGGACAGCCTCAATACGGCATTGCGGTGCGATGCTCTACAATTTTTGCTGCAGACGCTTAAGTGCAAATATCCGGAGGCCTGCGACCAAGTCGTTAGGAATCTTTTCAATCACATAACTAATGATAATGGAGCTGGGCCAGGTGGTGACGGCGCGGAGCTAGCGAAGACTAAACAGCTTCAGCTATTGCTGGCCGCCAAGAAGGAGAAAAGGGAGACGGCTACCACAGAGATTAAGCGTGAGAATATTGAGGATTCGGCCGGCTCAACAGACTTGAATCAAAATTTTGAGAAAATTCTTTGTAAGGAAGAGTTTATGTGCCTCGATGAGGAGGAAGAGGATTTCAATGATGATATCGATACGGAAAATTCGTCCTCTCTGCAATATCCTGCTCGTCGGAACAACAATAACAATGTGGATGCTATTGGTCGAGGCGATCCTCTCGATTTGATACAAACTGGTGCAGCCAATACAGGTGGAGGATCTCTTTTGGTTAAAAGAAAATATGCTACCAGTTTTGGCAATCCAGATGAGTTGGATCAAGAGGGGGAGAGAGTTAGCCGCTTGGATCCCAACTCTTGCCACATCGATGGCAAACTGATGATTAAAAGAAAGCGCACCAATCATGTGACAGTGTCGACAAGCACCGCAACGAGTGTGAAACGAAGGCCCGACGATCGTCTGGGGCTGGGTGAAGGCTATGTCTTCCACGAGGACAACCAATACACGATAAGGTACCACCACAGTTCAGGGCAGTTCAGTGAGCGTGCCTTTAAAGCCCAGTTCCGAGCATTGTTGAGATTGGCGCTGAGTCAGCACCACAAACCCTTCCTCAAGCAGTTTTACGAGAATTTCGTGATCAATGGTAGGCTAGTGGGCACCACCCCTTCAACGAAGATAATGAAGAAGTTGCGGGAGGAGCGACTGGAGGAGTGGCGACGGCAACGCGAACAGCGCACGCTATTGGTCAGTGTACTAAAGGAAGAACGGGAATTGGAAATGAAGCAAGAACGAGAACAGAATCATGTCGAGCAGGGTGAGCAAAAGCACGAACTGCATTTGCCAACCATCTCATTTGGTGACTCTGAATTGGAGTCGGAGACGGAATCTCAACTATCTTCGGCCGCCCAAGAGATTATGAAATTTGAGGAGTTCATTGACGAAGGCGTAGGCGCTGGACGTCTGATTGATGGTCTTGAGATGGAGCCGGAAATAGATGATATGCTGATAACTGTACCCGATGATGGCGCCGGCATTGTCGGGGGTGATGCAGATGCCAGTGTGAGCACGGTCAGTGGGAGTGGCAACAGTAGTAACAGTAGCAGCAGTTTAAACCATGATAATGGACATCATATGTAAGTTATTTTAGTTATTGCATTGAGATGAGCTGATACTAATCCATTGAAATTTTTTGCAGGAACAGCAGTGCAAATCTTGTGATTAATGGCCTTACATCAAGCAATAGCAATAACATTAGCCAACAGCTACCGCTGCCGGAGCATCAGCAGCCGGTTAGTAAGCCATTACCTCCTCATCATCCTGCTCATCATCATCCGCATCCCCATCCTCATCCTCTTCAGTTACCAATGCCTTCCATGGAAAATCATGTGATGAAAGGAACTGCAGCTGGTGGAGTTAGTGTTGGTGTCCATCAGCACCCGCCGGGACATTCTATCTTGACGGGGGCAAGCAGCCCATCTACTTCGGTCCATCAACATCCGCATACAAATGAGATTCACTTGCATCATCATCAGCAACAGCACCAGCACCAACAGCCGAACCGCTTTAATTCAAGCCAGAATCCGTTGACCATGATGGGTGGAATGATGCAGCAACATAACGAACCGCAAGTTAACCTGCAACAGCAACAACAGCACCAAATGATGCAGAGACAATTTGCCCCGATGATAAATAATCGCCAATTGCCTTCACTGGCTGCCTTGTCGAATTTGGGAGTAGCAGGAAATCCTCAACCTCAATCACACCCACATTCGCATCCTCATCCGCATCCCCACCCGAATGCTGTGGCGTCAAGTGGCGGCCAGTTAAACTCATCGTTGGAGTTAGATGATAATGAGTTGTCTCCGGAGGAGGACGATGACGACTTAGACCAGGAGCTAGATGAACTAGAGGCGGCTAAACAACAGCTAATTGATGGAGGAAGCAGCAGTAGCACATCACTGCAGGCTCCTCCTTCGCAACCGGGCAGTGCTGGAGGAGGAGGCAGTCACACTCCTGGCATAAAGAAGGACAAACCCAGCTATAATTGTCTTTTGTGTCCAAAATCTTATCGTAAAAGGAAATCCCTGTTGGATCATTATAAAATGCATCCAGGGTATTGTCACGATTGTGGTCAACCAAATGGAAACACCTTGGAGGTATGACGGAATAGTAAAAAGTGTAAAATCCAAATCTTATTTTAAAACCTGTTCTTGTTTCAGGAAATTATCCAACACAATCGCACGATGCATGTAAAGGAGTTTCCGTTCGTGTGTGAGACCTGTGGCGAGTCCTATTCGCGGAAGCAACAGTTCCACGCTCATGTCGAGTCGCATAATAAGAAAGAATTCAAAAGTGAGTCCAAGTGAATGTAAATTTCACCCATGAGGAGAAGCCAAAGGCCCATTAAAACTCTATCTAAATATATTACCTTAAAATCAAACTTTAATTTCATATTATTAATTTTTTTTAGCCTTTCCTTGCGGTGAATGTGGCTTGAAGTTTCCTCAAAAGAAATTGCAACAACATTTTGAGGAGACGGGGCATAAGGCCGATGGAGCCATCTGTGAAGTGTGCGGAGATGAGTTTCCCTCAAAGAATGCTCTGTACCAGCATATCATTCGTGTCCACAAGCGGGACAATTTCTTTGAATGCCACATTTGCCATAACCGCTTCACCCTTAAAGCTAATCTGGAACGACATGTCCAGCTCCATACTGAGGTTAAGCGCACCTATGTGTGCGATCTATGCGGCTCTTCCTATTTTACATATCCCGCACTCAAAGAGCACTACAGCAATGCCCATGTGGATGTCTCCGAATGCAAGTGTACACTGTGTGGCAAACGTTTTGGTTCGGCCAAATCGTTACAGAGGCATTTGCCATCCCACTCGGAGGAGAGGCCGCATTGTTGCAACTACTGCGACCAGGTGAGTGGCACACACCAAGTCAAATGCTGAATTGTATTCTTACGATAATCATTCCCCAATTTACAGACCTTTAAATGGAAAACGCATTTGGTGCGCCACAAGCAGACAATGCATGGAAATCAACCGCCACCGCCAAAGAAGGCTAAACAACGTTTCCCCAAGGCCAATGATGAAGGTAAATCGATATGAACACCACTCAGTCAGAAAGAATATTCTAACAATTTTTTTTGTGTCTTTGCCAGGTGAATTGGCCGCCTTGCCAGATATGCCAGGACCACCACCTGTTAAAGCCACCAAAAAGTCAAGTGGCAGCAAGACAAAAACCCAGGCAGGAGCAGTTGGTGCGGCTCCCAATCAACAGCAGCATCAAAAGGCAACGCCCACGCCGCCGCCTCCAGTCTCAACCACACCAAGTTGCATTCAACAGGATCAGTTTAATGCGGCAATGGTTAGCAGCAACAGCTCTCAATCTTCGACAGCTTCCACATCGCAGCACTCGGTGTCGACGAGTGAATCTCAGCAGAATTCCATATATAATCAGAGCTTTAATCAGGATAACAACAAGACGCAGCAACCACCGCAGCAACCGCCACAGAATGCAATTATGCATCAACAGCATGCAACGCCGCCGCCGGCAGCGCAACAGCAGCAACAACAACAGCAGCCACGGAGTAACTCAGGCGACTTGCATTTGCAGCGAATGAACAGTTTTGGGCCAGAAGGTCAGCCACCGTTCCATTTTGAGCCAGGACAGGCTCCAGGCAGCGGCTACCCACAGCAACATCAATTGATGAATCAGTACCAGCAGCAGCAACACATGAGAAGTCACACTCCACAGAGTCCACATCCACCACCGCCGCCGCACCATCCGCATCCATCACAATTGCAGCCACAATTTAATTCACCTCATCATATGCCGCCTATGCATCATCAACACCAGTTGATGATGCAACAACAGCAGCAGCAACAACAACAACAGCAGCAGCATCGTCACAACCAACGATCGCCTTTGCACCATCATGCAGCAGCTCAGCAATTGCAACAACAACATCAGCAGCCCTCTCATAGTCCTCAGCATGCAAGGTTGCAATCACCTCAGCCAGCACCGACAGCACAACAGCAGCAACAACAGCAGCAGTTCCTGCAACAGCAACAGCAACCTCACTCCACTGACTCCTGGGGTAATCTTAACTTTGGCCAACCGGCCAATAGTCAGCCAGTTGAGCTGAAGGATAACAAATTCTATATAGTCGACTCTGCTGAATTTCTAGGGCTTCCAATGAATGTGCCGCCTGCCCAACAGCAACAGCAGCAGCAACAACAGCAACCAGTAGTTAAACCCCAGCCACCACAGCAGCAACCGCAACAGCAGCAGCAACAACAAGATCCAGCTCTGGCTGGTGATCTATTGAGCTTCCAGCATATGTGGCCGGCGCCAGGATTTAATCAGGCGACTCAACAGCAGCCACATCAACCACATCAAACACATCAATCACATCAACCACATCAACCACATCAACCACATCAACCACATCAAACACATCAACCACAGCAACCGCAACCACCACAGCAACAGCCTCAAACGCAGCCCAATCCTAGTGATCCACATAACTACAATAATATAGGCAGCATACTCACGAATCTCATCGACACAAATCCTCAGCCCATGGAATACAACTTCGATATAATGCAGCAGCAGCAGCAGCAACAACAACAACAACAACAACAGCAGCCTCCGCCGACAACACAACAACAGGCGCAGCAGCAACATCATAATCCAGGAGGCTATCCAGGAGCAGTAATGCGCGCAGGACCCGTCTATGGAGGATCCACAACTGTGAGCTATGAACAACACTTGAGCGATCAACTGCAGGTGGTCAATGAGCAACAGAAGCAACAGAATAGTTTTCAGCCATATCATTCCCATGGATTGCAGCCCCAACAACAACAGCAGCCCCAACAAGCAATGCATCCACATCTCCTGCCACCGCCAGGACCACATGGCAGTGTCTATGAACGGGGCGGCGGAGTTGGTGTGGGAGTTGGCGGCAGTGTGGTAGGAGTTGGCTATCCAATGCTGGGGGATGAATCAAAGCCCGTCCTGCCACCTATGATGGGTGGAATGATGCAGCAGCTACCGCCGCACGGTCAGCCAGATTTAATCTATTATCCAGTGAAGAACGATTGACAGGCTCAAAATCATCATCCACAACGCTGGTGGACAGAGCCAGCCAAGAGAGGCGATGTTTTTCATTGAAGAAAAACCCAAATAAAAAGCAAAAGTAATTTTAAAAACAAACAAAAAGTAACAAGCAACTGAACAAGTTTGCATAATTATGAATGAGAATTGTAATTAATATGAAAGAGCAATAGCTTGATAAATCGAACAGGAGAGGACTTACAATTTCTAATCCGACCGGCGCTATGATCAGACGTATATATGCTTATATATATTTACATATATATAAATTATATATATATATATATATATACAGTAGTATGTAAACAAACACAACAAACATAAATTATATAATATAAATGAGAAATTAGTTAATAAGCATGTAATATGTAGTACGTATAACAATAACGGCAGACTCCGATGCAGCAGTCCGCAAGCAACTTTCGAACAAATTTTAATGCTAGTTTTACCCTAATCACATACACATATAAAACAAATATGTACGTACGTTGATCTATAATCAAAAATTCCCCATTTACACACACCGATATACAGATATATCCCCTGTCAACTTAAGAATTATTTTCAAATGCTTGGCAACTCTCCGACATCACAAAATAGCCCAGGAGATCCCAAGTTCTACAACGTTGAAATCATATCATGAGAGAGGTCCTCTTTCCCCTATCTCCGTTATATTACCATAAATATATAATTTGAATAATGCTTGTTATTTTCTATTTAGTTAAAGTATCCTGCTTCTTGAAGCATTTTTTTCGATTCGAGCGGAATAATAAAAAACGCCAGCCACAGTTTTGTTAGATTAGTGCCTAAGTCTAGTTGATATAATATATATATATATATATTCATTTATCCCAATGTAAGCCCCTTTAGAAATCATGTTGTGGCATTTTACACCCGATTCTCAATTGTATAGCATTTTGTTAAATTTGTTTGATTAGCCCCCCCCCCCTTCCACAAAAAAATCAAATATGTATTTTAATTATCAATTTTCCTTAAATGTAATACAGGCCCCAAACACAACTAAGAAATGATTTACCATTGTTTCCAGTTTTAAAAATTATTAAAATTCAGTTACATAAGGATTATGCAAATTTAAGTGGAAGTTTAAAACATTTAATGTCTAAGACTAATTTTATGAATAAAAACAAACAATAAAAAATTAATATACAAAAAAGGACACATAAACAAAGTCAACCAACTTCATAATGATAAAATTTGTATTCTGGATACAAAAAAATTAAGAAAATGGCAATTTAAAAAAAAAAATAAAAGAAAAAAGAATAATAATTAAAATTTGTATATTTAATAAAAATAGCAAAATAAAAATGAATAAAAACTTCTTTTAAAAAATTGACTAAAAACTGTTCTTTAAATCTCACACCCATGGACTAGGTCCTAAAAGTTTCATCATCCCGATTGAATCCAGATATGGCCAAGCAATCTGAATTTGACGCAAGGAAGTTTGTGTTTATTTAAGTATACTTATAAACGAATTTCATGAAATGTAATAGCATCTTAGTTAACACCTCCCATGAGATTAACCACTCGATTTTTATAACGCTTTGATATATCCTTCTCGATGTGCGATTGCAGTATACGCGTTTGCTGGACCAGTTCATTTAAAACTGGATTCAGTTGCTGACGCTGTTCACGTAACTCCAAGGCTTTTTGCTTGAGCGAAACTCTGTTGAACCGCAACTTTTCCACAGCTTTAGTCATTTGCTTGAGCTTGGTGGCCAAGAGATTGGCATACTTGGGCGAGTGCTTGAGTTGGAAGAGATGTCGTGTCTGATCATCGGAAGTCTGCTGTATAATTCTTTCGGTCTCGTGAAGAAGTTTGCGAATGCTCTCCGCATCATGACTAGCCATGTTGTCCATAAGTGAGAACATAATGTTGCTCGACGATGACTCTAGTTGATTGAGCTCAAATAGGCGAAGACGTAGAAATGATTCCAGTTCGTAAATTTCATCAAAAAAGCGATCACGATAGTTTGGCGAGTCCAGAAGAGTATACGCCTGATCGCCTATGAATTAGGGCAAAATAGTTACAGTTCTTAAATTAGTTCATAGATTGGACATACCTTTAGCTGTGCCCCCATCCATGCCAGTGCCCTCCACCACAATACCATATTCTTCTACAGGAATATCAAAATTAATTTCTACCGCATCTGTAGGGGCACTCTCAATGCCCCAATCGATGTTGCCTCCATCGGTCTCCTGCAGATCGACATTACCAAAGTCACCGTAATCAATAATCTCCGCCGATACAGTGGAGGAAGTGCCACCATTATCGTCCGTACCAAAGTCAATTTCATTACCAGAGTTAACTGGCTCTTTGTCGGAATCATCCACAGTTAAATTCAGTCGTAAGGGAGGCTCCTCCACAACTAGAGGCGCTTCCTTGTGTATATATTGGTAAACTGTCGTATTCCCAAACTCAACTAAGTGACGCAATATAGGCAGACTCTGCTGTTGTCCACTTACTTCGGCATACAAATCGAAAGCGCCCTGAATCCTGCTGATGTCTTGTAATGATTTGGTATACAGTTCTGGCAATCCAGATAAAACCTCTATAAATTCCGAATGAAGATTATCTTCCTTAACTCCCAACTGCTCCAATAGAGCCGCATGCTCAGCCAGTAATTGAGTTTCTGGTTTGTTCAGGTCATGGGCACGTTTTAAACACTCGTCAGTTTGCAGCTCCAGCTTGGTCATTTGCTTCCTTAGTCCAGGAATTTCATAGTTGATATTTCTAACAAAAATTTGGGCTGTCTCAGCTAGATACACGGAATTTTTTTCATAAAGACGGCAGATTTCCTGCCAATCTTTCATGCGCTGGCTTCCGTAAGATCCAAAAACACTTTTTGTATCCTTCTCGGTTTGTTTAAGGATCTCAATAATCTCCTTGACGTGGAAGTAATTTATGTCTAATTAAAAGTCCGAGGGTAAATTAATTTTATTTTTACATATGAAAGGACTAGAGCTTACTTGCATTAGCCAGCAATTGGATCAGCTGCTCACTGGAAGGCATATCCTGAAGAGCGTTGCTGATCTTGCTGTGAATGTCCCGAATCTCTTGTTGCACATTTTTTGGCACTATCCGTCTGCTTACCAGCCAATCCTGCAGCTTTAGTGTGTGAATATCAATGGGAATCTCCGATTCCTGTTTTGAAATGATTGAATTTAAATAAATTATTTTTAGGTTTTTCTTAAATGTAACTTACATTCATTTTCCACTTTGTTTTTGTCCACGCAAGCTGATTTTTGTTATTGTTGGCTTTGTCTCACACTCTTCAGTGTTGCCAGATGTCAAATCCGATAAGAATGTGTTTCGATAATGTTTCGGTAAAAAAATCGATTTTTTCAAATCTGTCAGGAGGCAAGGATTTCGTATAATTAATTCCCGTTATACAATTATTGTAACAGATAATTACTTTGCCCTTTTTTTTTTGTTTTCTTTAAAGGTTAGTAACATGAATAGGAAGGCTGTCTACCGAGATATATCCAACTCCAAGTTGCTCAAATACCGAGAGTTGTTTAATGGATCTAATTTTTTAAATAGTGATCAACAATGTATGTATGTATTATGTTTCTTCTTTGCTACTAACATTTGACCAATTTGATTATACAAGCTGTAAAAGCGGATCAGCTTTAGCCAAGTCATAGTTCTTTTTAAATTTTAATAATTAAGAGGCTTTATAATATTAACTTTTAACTAGCTTCAGTTGACAACTCATACTCGTGTCTACTTACATTTTTTTTTTATATATATATACGTATGTACATACGTATACACCACGCCAACAATGAAAAACTGATTAATTTATTTGTTGATTTTATTTAAAAAACAAAATATAAACCGAACTAAAAAGTATAGTAATATGGAATTGGAACTTTCTATGATGTATAGTCATTGACAATGGCAGGGTCAGTTGAATCGGCGGGGCCGGAGGCATCTTCTCGGAACATTTGAGCCACCTGGGCGCTAGGCAGAATTTTTTGTGAACTTCCTGTTTTGGTTTTCCTCCATATATCCCACTCAACTGGATGCATTTTCTTCTTATGCGAATGCATATTGGCATTTGAATTGAACGTGCGTGGGCAGAAAGGACATTTGTACAGGGGTTCCCCCGTGTGCTGGGCCATGTGTTCCTGAAACGGAGAAACGATCGTTTAATATAATGAGTCTGAATACTGGTTACTATATTGTACCTTGAGACTAATGTCTTTCTTAAAAGTCTTGCCACACTGTTCGCAGGTATAAATGACATTGGAGTGGGAGTAGCGTTTGTGACCGATGAGAGCCCGAGAATTCTTGCAACTCTTGCCACATTCGGAGCAAATAAATTGCTTGCCCTCGTCGTTGTGACGTCTCAAATGCTGCTTTAGATTGTCCTCATCCTTGAGCCAACTCTCGCAATCTGGACGCGGGCATTTAATGCGTGGTCCACTCTCTTCAAAATGCAGCCGAACATGCTTCTCAAAGACAGCTTTATCCTTTATCTTTTTTCCACAAACATGACAGACATTAGCCGCTTTGCGATGCTGCATGCTGATGTGGACCTGCATATGGTATTCGGTGGCAAAGCTAGAAAAGGTACAAGTAAGGCTGCACATTATACTAATGGGAAAATCACCAGCTACTTACGCATTATGTTTGGGACATTCGGGGCATATAAACTTTCGCTCATTGACGGGTACGTGTGAGCCCTTATGCAGCTCCAAGAGATTGCGTCGCGAAAAACGTTTGCCACAATCCTCACACTGATAGTCACATTCCTCATCGGGGACATGATGGACCAGCCAATGGGCACGTAATACACTAGAATTGGCAAACACCTTGCCGCAGTCCTTGCACCTAAAATGAGAAGTTAACAACTTTTTCAAAAACCCTGACCCCCCTGTCAACCAACTTGATATATTCCGGATTCTCATGCCGGCGAGCATGCTCTTGGATGAGACAACGTTTATTTAGCTTGCGTCCGCAACACTTAATATAGGGTCGTTCATCTGGATGCTTCTCTTTGAAATGTTCGCGAATGCCATCAAAATCCTCTGCCAAAAATATGCACAACTCGCAACCCATGACTATATAGCGTTTAATAAGCTCCTCATCCTCTTTACAGAATGGAGGCCAACGTTGTAATGTTTTAAAAGTCCTACGTCCTGGTTCACGTTTTTGACTCCTCCCTTTGGTTTTCTCCGCATCCCTTTGTTTGGCAAGAGCACTTTTAGTTGATGTCTTTGGAGTTTCCCTTTTCCTTTTGCTGCCACTTCGCGTGATAATTAAATCGAGATCATCTTCCTCTTCGCTCGATTCCCCATCCTGATCCTCGTCATCGTAATTATCATCCTCGTCGCCAACACTCTCTATATCGGGGGAATCTCTTTCGGTTTTTATATCTATTTGCCTGTCTTCTTCCTGTTTAGGTGGAAGTGGCTTCACATCCAGTTCATCTAACGGATTAACATTTACGTTGATATCATTGTCCACAGCCAGAACATCAGCTGGCATCATTACCTCTTCGGGCCAATTGGCGCTGACCATCTCGGGATCCTCTTTAAATTTAGAGGTGGTGGCATAAATGACCTGAGCCTCTTGTATAGAAACATAGAATTGATGGAATTCCGAGACCTGAGTCCAGCAAACATTGCAGATCACTTTCGAAATTTCATCGTTGGGCAGAACCTGCATCATATGTAATTGTAATATTTATTTGTGTGTGTATAAGAGGAAGAGGCCTTCTATGAATTCAGTTTTTACCTCAAACCAAAAATGCTGCCGTAGTACTTCGGCTACCTTGTTGTCCGCAGAACTGGGATCGAAGATTTGCAGGCACATCTGGGAGCCATTTACTCCCCTCAAGCACAGGCGGCAGATGTCCATTTTTTTAAACTCAATTCAATTCATTAGAAACAACTATTGGTTATAATATACAAATGTCTAGTGTTAGAGATGGGAGTTTATGCAGGCGCCTGGAGAGCACTATCCAACAAATATTTTATTTCAACGTTTTCGTAAAATATTAATGACAAGTGGAAAACAAAAACTTCAAATACATACTACATTGTTGATACTCCATAAGCTCCTGCTGATACAAAGAGTAAACTATCTGCTATTGTCTATAATCAAGTTGTTACACTGCTTTGTTATCTGTAGTGCAGTGTTACGATTCTATGGTTATCGATTTTTGCAACCACTAGTGTTGGCACGTCTAGCACGAATCAGAACATTTACATAAAAATATGAGTAAACAAAAGGAAAAAGATGCCTCCGCCATGAAGGTAATTTTGATTAAAAACGACTACCATTCAGATTCATAATAAAGCTAAACTCTAACACACGTTTCGTTTTGTTAGCGCATCAGTGAAAAGAAGCTGGAAGCTTTTACGGTGGGCACTTTTTCAAAGCGGCAATTGTCAAAGAAGGAGTTGGAAGAGCAAAAGAAAAAAGAGGATGCAGCTGCAGCGGCGCATGTAATTAACTAAATGTTATTAGATTACTTTGCTCTTAATTAATTAATTATCGCCAGGCTTTCAAAGAGTTTGTGGAGACTTTCCAGGAGGCACCCACACCCTCATCCAAAGTGTGGGTCAAGGCGGGTACATACGATGCTGGCTCCAGGCGCGAGGACAAATCCGAAAAGGGTAAACTCTACAAGCCGGGCTCAAAGATTGTCGAAAAGAGTGCTGCCGAAAAGGCAGAGGAGTATGCCAAATTACTTGCCTCAGATCTTAAGAAAGATTCGGGACCCCTGAAAAAGAAGAACCAGGAAAAGAAGAAAAGCAATTTGGAACTATTCAAGGAGGAACTGCGTCAGTAAGTGGCTCCAGCTTGCAATTATTTGAATTTTAGTCAAAGCTAAATTTCTTTAAGGATCCAGGAGGAGCGCGAGGAGCGTCACAAATATAAACATATGGCGGTCTCTCATGTGGCGTCCTCGCAACAGCAAAGTCAAAGTAGTTCAGAGAATAGTAGCAGTGCCGGCGGTGGGGCCAACTCATCCTCTAGTAGTTCTCAACAGGTGGCTGGAGCTCATCCATCGGGCTCCTTCGATACTGGCGATCCCAATACGACAAATCTCTATTTGGGCAATTTGAATCCAAAGATTTCAGAGCAACAACTGATGGAGATTTTTGGTCGTTATGGTCCATTAGCCAGCATTAAGATTATGTGGCCTCGCTCCGAGGAGGAAAAACAACGGGGTCGAAATTGTGGATTTGTAGCATACATGAGTCGAAAAGATGCTGAACGAGCATTGAGAACTCTCAACGGCCGTTATGTCATGGGCTATGAAATGCGTTTGGGTTGGGGCAAAACGGTACCGATTATGAATACGCCAATTTTTGCTCCTCAGGCTTTGCTAGAGCTGACAATTCCCCCGCCTCCATCGGGATTACCATTTAATGCTCAGCCCCCGGTCAGTGAGAAGGATACCTTGCCCAAAAAGAATTACAAAGAGTATGACAGTATAGAGGAAAAGGAGAACATGGAGAGAGTAAGAACGACAAACTGGAGACTTTATCTAAGTAAAAGAATTTATTCCATTTCAGATTCTTCAAAAATCCGTGGTCAAAGTCTTCATTCCCACAGAAAAGTATGATTAATCCTTTGGTAAATTTTATTTCGAGTGTTTGCTTAAAAGAAGCTTTTTTTAGATCCGTCTTAAATGTTATCCACCGGATGATTGAGTTTGTTATACGCGAGGGACCCATGTTTGAGGCCCTCATTATGAGTCGGGAAATGGAAAATCCCCTATTCTCTTTTCTTTTTGATAACGAGAGTCCAGCTCATATTTACTATCGCTGGAAACTCTTTTCACTTCTCCAGGGCGATACGCCTGGTGAGTGGCGTGAAAAGGAGTTCCGTATGTTTAAAGATGGTCCCGTGTGGCGGCCCCCCGTGGCTAACTTCTATACACAAGGCATGCCCGATGATTTAGTTGTAGACCCCGATGCACCGGTGGTGCACAAGGGTGCTCTGTCCAATGCGTGAGTTGAAAATGAAATCGTAAAATTTTACAAATTAAAAATTCACATCATTTGCATTTAGTCAACGCGATCGTCTAGAAGATCTGATAAGACATTTAACTCCTGAACGTGGTCGTATAGGCGATGCAATGATCTTTTGCATTGAACATGCCGATGCAGCAGATGAGATATGTGAATGCATTGCTGAGTCTTTAGCAAATGCCACTACATTGGCATCGAAGAAGATTGCTCGGCTCTATCTCATATCGGATATATTGCACAATTGCACTGTAAAAGTGGCAAATGCTTCGTTCTTTCGCAAATCGTATGTGTAGATATATTTGTGCATTTACTAGAACTTTTATACATTTTTTCTATATTTTTGCATTGTAGGGTTGAGAAACAATTGATTGAGATTTTTGAAAGTTTACACACATATTATTTAAATATTGAAAGTCGACTTAAGGCCGAGGGCTTTAAATCTCGTGTATGCAATGTTATTAGGACCTGGGAGGAATGGACAATATATCCCAAAGAATTTTTAGCTCAATTAAGATCTTCTTTTCTGGGAAGACAGGTTGGTAAATATAAAGGATAAAGAATTTTTTTTAAATCTGTATATTAGTTTGCTCCACAGTCCCAAGCTTCACCACAGGCAGAAGAATCCCGTTCCGAAGAGGCTTTGGATGAGGACATTGATGGCGCTCCGCTTTCTGGTGAAGAGAAGGATGATGAAGATCTAGATGGGATTCCTCTTGATGGTGCCGCTTTGCTCAAAAGCGCCCTTAAACGCGCTATGCCAGAGACAGCAACGCCTCAGCGTGATGCACATAAAAGAGACGAATACCTCGAGGAAATTGACGGCATACCGCGTAAGTCCAATCTGTGAATAGTTCAGTTAAAAAAAAAAATCCCTGTCATCTTGTTGATTCAGTGGATGAGGATGTAGATGGAGTGCCACTGGAAAAGATGGCAAAACCCGCTGAAAAAGCCAAAATGCCCGGATTTATACCCTCAAAGTGGGAAACTGTTGATCCCCAACAAGTGGAGGCACAGGCCATAACTACCAGCAAGTGGGATACATTGGATCCGCCGGATCCTCCAAAATTTTTCAGCTCTGATGAGGACAGCGATAATGATTGCGAGAAATTCAAAGATGAGAAACGACAAAAGTTACGAGATATCGAATTGAAAGCTATGCAATATCAAGATGAACTGGAGTCAGGCAAGCGGCGCCTGGAACCTGGTTGGACCGTATTCGAACAAGTGGAATATTTCCGGAAACGCCTGCTTACCCAGGTAGACGTTGTCGGTTGCCTTTCCGGACCAATTTCTGTAAAATTCTTTTAATTATAGGACTCAAGATCAGAAACTGTGGACTCCCCCCTCAGTTACATGCACTCCTCAACCAAATCGAGAAGTTCTAAACGCAGCGAGAGTCCTGGCCACTATAGCTCCAGCTCACGTAAGCGTTCACATTCCCCATATAGCGGAGGAGAAGGTGGACGTCGGCGAGATTATTCGCCGGAAAACTCGCGCGGTTCACGGTCCTCTAAACGAGACCGACGTGAGGATTCATATGGTAGTAGCTCGTCCTCTCCTTCCAGACATCGCGCAGAGAAGCCAAGGCTCAAGCACAGACATTAAGCAAATACTATTAACAAATCAATAGATTTTAACTGAATAAACTGTGCTCAAACGTTACCACAGTCTACCAATCTGAAATCCTCCAGTCCTTCTCAAATATCTCAGTCAAATACTACAATTCAATTTATTTTAAATACGGTATATATATATATATATGGTATATAGATTTATTTAAAATCTAAGTGGGCTTAGATAGAGTAAAGGAATTTCTGGAAGCCGGATGAATCCACACTTAGATTCCGCTCTGCGAGATGAAGAATTCATTTTTAAGGAAAACTGCTTCAGATTCGATCTTCTAACTAGCTCCAGTTATGTCCATGCTCAAAAAACCAACAAAAGTCTAACAGACACACACACACACACCAGTTGCTATTATCATTGAGGATTAAATATAGTAAAGTAAATAAGAACTCTGCATTGGAGAAACTAAAAGTAAATCCTGACAGCCTCTTCGGCATTCTGTTCCACTGGACAGTAAGGACACTTGAGTATGTGGCCGTTGCTGAGCTTATGCAATGCATCATTGGAGATAACATGGCCGCAGGTCAACTTCTTGGGCGGGTTGTCCTCGGAGGTCTGCTGGCGTAGGATAGGGCAGGCGAATATAGAGTGAAAACGAAATTCTGGTTGGAGATCAATCTCAATGGGAAGCTCATCACACCCGTTCCACATTCCGAGAACCTGGCGCGATTGCATCACTTGTTTGATATTGAGTAGAGCTGGCAAGGCAGTGCATCCTGCATTTACTACCACCGATAAAGCGGAGTTCTTGCTGATCCCCAGCAGTTGGCACGCATCTTTCAGAAATATGAATGACAACTCAGTCCACATCTCTTGGCCGAGAAAATGTTTGTATGGTGAATTCTCCAGCCCCCCAGGTAAATATATAAAGCTGGCCATTAGATTTGCAATCTCATGCTCGTATCGCACAGCAAACTTTTTAAAATTCGTGCGAGCGTAGATAATGGCCTCATGCTGTGACTCTAAACCGTAGGAGACCAGCTGCATGAACCGCATGCGATGCAGACGAAACTCGATAAGGGAATGCCTCTCTATCAGTTGTTCGGAATAGCGCATAGTCCACCTCAAGGCATCGTCCAGTTCTCGCTTTTGTATTTTTACCCAAATGCCATATATGTCTGCAAACTCACGCTCCGAGTCGAACACATCTTGGGCATTCTCCTCCGTCATCTTGCACTCTTTAATCAATGTGCGTGCCACTTCGTCCATTCCCTGACGGCAATAGTGCTTGGCAATTGCTTTATTCAGCAGCATTAGATTCTCTTCATCCTGCAAAGCATCCACCCGCATGGTTGAGGTGAAATCGGCACTAAAATTTCTGTCAATGGCCTTGCCTATTTTCGATATAGAGCCGTGCAAGTCTCGATGCTCTGTCGAAAGCTTCTGGACTCTTTCATTGCATTTCAGAATGGCATCACGGATAATCTCCATTTGACGCTCTGTCAAGCGTTGTGGAGTAGCTGGCTCTGTTTCCACTTGCATGCTCACACCATGTTCAATATCCATGGGATCGTCTACACCGCCACCACCAACCTGTGTGCTCGAGTTTAAAGTGGTCACCGTTTGCTCAGCTTTGCCCAACACTTTTACTAATTCCGACATTAAGGACGCAATGTCACAAATATCGTATATATTTTCGTGTAATTGCTCTAATTTCGTAACTACGCGATCCAAATCCTTCTCCACCGATGCACAAGCCCAAACTTCATTGTTGATCAATTTTGAGCAAGCTGCGTCATTTAATTTGTTGTCCATGGTGTGCAACCCAGGAACCCAGTCTTTGGGATCTGTAAAAGCGAAATTGCTATGCGAGTGACTATTTAAAAATTGATGTTTTGAATTCAAGTGTGAAAAATGATATTTTCGGGTAATTGTAATTGCGTATTTTTGCGGGGAAATTTACTGGCGCTGAGAGAAGCCAAAAAGAGACACAAAACAAAGAAAAGGAGCTGACAAACCATCGATAACATTTGAATTATCGATGTCTTTCAGGTACAAAAATTATCGATATTTATATTACTATCGATGGGTTTCAAATATACATTTGGTCTTAAAAAACGTAGCTTTCTATTGTGATTCATACATATGTATTTAAGTTTGACAGTCTATATTTTTTTGGCCTTCTTATCAATATCATTTATTGATAAACAAAATATCACCCATTAAACAAAATAAAATATTAATAAAAGAAAAAGCTTTTTAAGTAATATTGAAAACCTTTTATTACGCTTAAGCAGTCTGTCGATAGTTTGCCGATTCCACAATGAAACTCAAACAGTGTTGCCATACCATTAAATTAAAAATGCTGTTAAATTAGCAATGTGTAACGGTAGGAACCGAAAAATCAATGAAAATGTTGTTGTAGCTAAAGTGTGTAGACAAAACTACACCTAAATGTAAAATTAAATAAACGACAAACTATCAGTTTGAATAAAATAAATTTTAGTTAACGAGTTTTTAGTTGATATATGTAGATATAAATACATAAATGTGTACAAGTGCGACAACACAAACGAATATTAAGGAAGTAGGTAAATACATTTTGCTTGAAGTCTGCAGAATTTTAAATATAAATTTGTCCACGAATTTATCGTTTGCTTCTATGACATTGAACGTAGCATTACAATGCCATAAATATTGGACTAAAAATAAAATATATAACTGCTGGACACGGCAGGGCATTTATTTTTTTCCGTTTTTGCAACACAATTGTCAAAGTCTCCCTGACCTTCCCCCACCCACACACACTCAGGCGCGACAGTTAGAGCGCCCATAATTCAGGTGCATAAAGAGTGAAATGGAAAAAGGAAAACTTGCTAAAAAAGAAACAACATTCATTATTATTAAAATATTTCACTTTCGCCTTAAGTGAATGGATTTGAAAGCAAAATGGGAAAACGTTTCGTTTGAGCAAACTTACCCAGAGAGCAACGTCCAATGAAAAATAAAAAAAAAAATTTTACAGAGATCATGCATAAATGTATGTACTTATCCCACGGGGAGAGTGTGTAGAGAAGAGACAAGAGGAGCACACGCCAGCTAGAAAATACCCGGTGCACTTTGTCGTCGTACTCATCAGTATTTTTATTTTAGCGGCACGATTATGAAGAGAGATGTGTGTCGGTGTCTCTTAGCCATTTTACTTGACTAACCAACCCTTCATACGAAAGGTATGTTAATTTTCAAGTAAAGTTTGCGACATACTCAAATGCATATGTAACTAGAAGGCAATTTCTCTTTTCGTGTGACTGTGACCTATTAGTAATCATTTCGCTTTATCAGTCATAATGATCCAATAGATGAATTAATCATAAAGGGTATAGAGAAATCGGCACCATGGTGATATTCAAATTCCGTTTGAAAATTCGCTAATAGTTTGAAAATATAATTTTGGTCGACCAGTTCGGGAACAATATTCGAACTTTGCGTAAGCAGCCAGAACCCCAGCCCCAGGCAGGCGGCGGCTCTCTTAGCCAATAGCCAAACTGACAAATTCTCATATTATATTTCTGCCGAAAAAAGTGTTTTTGGAGAAACAAAAAAAATATTTGAAGATATATTATTTATGTTTACGCGATCATTAATTGTGAAGGAAAATGGCAAAAAACGATTTAAAGAAAGAAAATAATTGCTATCAAAAATTATGAGATAGACAGACCAAGCAAAAATTTGAATAACGTAGAGGCTAAAAATAAAAGCAAAATGAAAAAAAAAAAAAAAAACTACATTGGGACTGCCTATTTATGTAATAAAAATTTGAAATGAAAAAAAAAATTAATAAAATTGTTCAGTGATGTGAAGTGAACGGGGGCAGCTAATGATAATAATTATTACAAATGTATAAATGTTTATACATAGTATATAGCTCTACCCAAATTCGTGTCTTTCAGATAATGCTTTAAACATATAGAACACAACAAGGAGTAACACAAAATAACCAAAATGAGCCAACGTCAAAGTTAACCACGAATTAACCAACACATCAGGAACAACTAACTGACCGTAGTTGAAGCATCACAAAGGACAGTTGCCTTAAGTTTTAGCTTTAAACAAACAAATACCAACTAATCATCAAGAGATAAAGAAGCAACAACAACCAACGACATTAGAAAGTACCTTAACAATTATGTCAACAGCAGCCACAGCCATAAGGAAGCGCCCGGCTCCATCGTCTAGCTCAAGCGGAGGCGTAGCGGAAGAGGGCATGACTCCAAAAAAGACGGCGCTCATCATAGTGATTGTTATTGGGTGCATTGCCATACTGTGGCCAAAAGTTTTCCATCCCATGATGTTTGGCACAGCACCGATCAAGTCGAACATCAAGGATCCCCGAGGCGGAGGTCCAGGAGGTATTGAAAAAGCAAACATCTTTGCGATACTTTATTTGATTTTGGTTTCTTATGATTTTTTTTTTTATTTTATTTAATTGTGTCTTTACTGTTCGTGTGTGTATACAATGCCTCGTGGTTAAATATCAATGTTGTCCAGGCTGTTGTGATGTCGTGCTTGATCGTGAGGAATTCTTGAACGCAACGAAACCCAGTCCCGAACCATTTGTGGGTCCCCATTTGTACCGCAAACAAATAAACTTATATACGGGCGAAATAAGTAGGTTATAGGATGTGAAGAGTTGAAATCTTTGCTGCACTTGCTCCCGCCCTTCGCTCCATTTAATAATTATAATCGCATCATCAGAATTTCAAAGCTTTTCTAACTCTCAACTGGAAACAACTAATTGCAATTACTTATCAATTATGCTGTAAATACAAATATACATATATTCATGTTTGATGTCATTAGGTCTGCGTCAGGAGCGTCCTGCCCACTTGCATCCGGAGTCAATATATCAGGCTATGAGGGAACGTGGACGGGCAATTCCAGCCACGCCTACTGTGCCAATTGTTGAGCGCAAGAGTTCTCCAAGCAATCCGCCGCCTCGCATTGTTGATGGACGGGTGAGTCAAAGAAAGTGAACTGTTTGTTTCTATAGAGATGGGGGAATGGAAATGAGGCATCCGAATCCACATCCACCTCCGTCTCCACAACCACATACATATCTACATATCGGCAATTCACATCAGCGCCCTCGCTTAGACGTCATTTATAAATAGCCAACGTTTATTTTATTTGGATTTGGGCTTTTGTTTTTATGACACTGCACGCAAATTGAAGGCAAAAGACAAGCAAATACGAAATACACATACAAAAGATGTGTATAAAGAAGAAAAGGATGAGGAGCAGAGACAAGCGAAAAGATGGGTGTGATGCGGGTGTTTGGGGGGAGGGAGGGGTGGCAGAAGCCAATGATTAACAAAATATTGTACATACATATTGAACTTGTGCCAAATTTTTGCGCCAGTTCCAATTTTTTTCTTGGTCTTTAAATACGGAGCCCGTATTCTCCCTCTCCCTTTTCCTCCCTCTCTCTCTCCTTCCGTAATATGAATATCAACAACTAGACAATTAGAAACTGTCCATGTCGACGTAGCATTATTATATGTATACATATACAGGCATACATACATATATGATTGAAGGGAAATTTGTTAGTCCCTCACCAGGTTGCTAATGGTGGACTAAATCTTCCCATACTTTTTTACAATATTGACCCTCTTACAATAAGATTTCTATTTCCATTTCATCCTTTAGCCAGGACCCATTCCCGGTATGCGTCCGCCTATGGGTGCCGGAGCACTACATCATCCCACACAGCAGCGAGGCGGTGGCATGGGTTTCCTCATGCCGCTCTATACAATTGGAATTGTTTTATTTTTCGGTTATACCATCATGAAGGTTAGTGATGGTATAAATATCTTCATGTATTCTATTAACTAGATGGACTAACATTCCAACTCTTGAAATAGATTGCGTTCAAGAAGCAGGTGGCAAATGCTCCCTATGGACCAGCACCAACTGATCCCGGTTTTCGTCAAGAGGTTTTTGGCCATGGTAATCACAGTCAAGTTGAGGATTTGGGTAACACCAAATTGGGTGAGTCTTAGACTAGTAGTAGTTAACACATACACACTCTCACAAATACATATAAATATGTGGAATTATATACTCCATATATACACCTTTTCACATGTAACTCACAATTATCTAAGCTAACCCCTAAGAGAAAACTACTTTGTTTTGTATATTCTTTGCTTTTTTCGTATCCATGCTGAAAACGAAAGGCTGGCGCGAGCATCAAACAAGTAAGCCGGGATTCAGTTTTGATGTTCATTAAGTTTGTATCCAAATGTTTGAAATCGAAATTCGAGTTTTGCGTTTTGAAATATGTCCCCCTCATTTGGTTTAGCAAAATATACATATATGTACATGTATTAGTATATGTATGTATGTTTTTTTTTATGTGTCTCGATGTTGTATGTAAATAGTGTGTACTAATACCGCCAAAAATTTAAATCCCGAGTTGTCCTAGTCACATCCACACCGACACATTTTGTAAATACATACTCGTATTTTAGTTAGTAGTCCTTGCCCTTCTTGTTTTTGCTTTCAATATTTAAGAAAAACCAAAAACAAAAATCCGTACGCCAATTTCTAGGAATCGCCAACTCAGCGGCAAAAAGGAAGCCCACTAATGGCACTAAGGAGCTCTACAATGCCAGTCTGTCGGCCACCGAAGTGGCAACAAATCTGCAACAACAACAACAGCAACAGCGTCAATCCTTGGCTGAGGTGGAGAAAACCATATTTAATAAGGAAACCGAACAATTGATGGAAATTGAGAAATTGCGCAAAAAACTCGAGGATACTGAACGAGCCATGGCCAAGCTGATTGCCGAGATGAACACGGATCAGTATGAGGCAAAGGTTAGAATCCTCAAAGTCGGCGACCATTGATCGAAGTCAAAGATTGCCACCACCTTATCCCATTATTTTTCCACCCATATTAGTTACTGCCAACCTGTCTTTCTACTTACCTACACACACACACACACACACATTTGTTTCGCTGCGTTCTCTTCATATTAATATTTTGATTTATTTCCAATTTTCGTTTTTCAAGATGGTTGCCATGAAGTTTCTCAAGAGGCAGACAAATCTTTAAGAAAAAAAAAAGAAAACATGATAATAAAAACATAAAAAATAAAAATAATAAAAATTCTAAAATCCACCATAAAATAAAATCACAGACCAAAAACTAAGTACAAAAATATAGCTAATATCTCTGATTTCTAAGCAATGCGTAGTCTAGAAACATTTTTGAATGGATTTTTTCATCCTCTTGCATGGAGTCGATCTCCCCTTTTTCGTACTTAACCTCAATTAACTTGTGCTCGTCGTCTGCCAATTATCTACTAACCATTTAATATACATATATACGCACACACACACATACACGCTACTTTCTATCTCACCTGAGTATCACTCTCTATTTTATTGCAAGAGTGCGAGTGTGTGTGTGTTTCTGTTACCTAAGTTCTTATGATGGGGACATATTTTACAATTCTAATTAAAATTAAAGTCGAAATCTCGGTATCGAAATCGAATCCCTCTTTTGTCTTCTCTCTCAACGATCGATCATTTGAAATCTCATTCCATCTCATATATTTTATTAGTAGATCATATGTTATATGTATATGTATGCTGCAAATAAAAATTCAAATATTTATTCAAACATTTCTGTTTCACATCTTTCACCATGTAAAATATTTGTACATTTTTGACAAAAAAAAAAAAACGAAAAACAACAAATATGAAATTGAAACAAAACATAGTTGTAAAGGCCATTCAAGGCTTAATCGATGCTGCTGACGATCAATTGAATATACGAGATGACGAACAGGCAACGACGATGAGGGCGACGAGTCAAGGTCAATCTGAAACTGAATCTGAATTGAATAAGGTTAGATGGTTAAAGCCGTTAACAGGAAGAAGGGTCCCCCAGGCGGCAATCGTTTCCAAACATTTATCTTGTGTTTCATTAACCAAATAAGACTTAATCCCGTTTTCGTTCACCTTGTGTTTACGTTGTGTTTTTTTTTGTTTAAAGTTATTAATCATTTTGTATATAATTTTTATTTTTTAATCGTTTTGAATTTAAATTGGGCTGCAGACCAAGTTGCTTTTACAAGACTCCATGGAGGACTCTCAATTCTAATTTATCCTTTTCTCCATTGATCATCCTAATAGCAAAACGACAACGAAAACATGAAATCATTAGACAAGCAAAACATTTCCAATGGGCATACAAATATTGACGAGGACGAAAAACGGGAAAAGGAACAGTCATCACAACAACACACAGAATCACCTACAACAACATCGAAGCCACTTCAAAGGAAACGTCGGGATCTTAGCGCTGAACGCGAAATGATGGTGAGTGTGCGGACTCCATTTCCTTATACATATATATTACATTTATAATAAATTTAGCTCGATTTAGGTTTTAGGCATGGAGTTAACAGCCAGTTGTGAGGGCGGCCACAAATGGAATGCTGGACGCCCTCCAACTCCTGTTTTCCGAACAGCACAAAGCGAACATGTAAGTGCCGCCTCCAAGTGCCCAAAGTTCCAAAAGCGAAGTCCTTTAAGCAATTATTATAACATCCTTGCAGATGCTATTATAATCTAATTTTAATATTCATAAAGCTCCTCAGAAGAAGCTCCTTTTTAATCTCAAGTATCGCATATTGTTTTAATCATCACTATAAACTAGTCGATCTGTCCGTCTGTAGGTTTAGCAAATATCTTTTTTAGATATAAGTTGTTGGATAAACGAAAGAAAAAAGAAGAGAGCAGCCCGATCGATCTACAATGTATTTATATTAATTCGTAAATAAATAGTCTTGAAATTCAAATTGTAAGTCGCACTACTATAACATAGAATTCCTTTGATAATAATTATTTTTGGCAGTCAATTTTTACTCGGATTTAATATTTAGAATAGGGATATATAATAGTAGGGGTTATATTATATACCTAAGATTTACAGTTTCTTATTAACGTTTTATTTCTATGACTAATATCAACATTCTCAGAAGCTTAGAGTATGATAATAAATGGTTTTTTTGCGAGCTTATGATATACAAAGTCATGTTTTCAATATTAATTTTTATAAAAAATATTTACAAATGTTTTTTAATTTAACATTTAATTTGATTTTTTAGTCCAAATTGGAAGAAAGTTTGCCCGAACCACAATCAATTTACTTAGAAGGGGCTTTGGCGCATGAGGCACAGATTTTGGTGGCCGATTCTCAAACCAGGCGAGAAGAGGTCTACGATGCTGAGCTAAATGGCTCACCAGAAGAACCGGCCGTAAGTGACATATGTACATACATACATATGTACATATGTATATTTACCTTATTTGCCTAATGACACTCGAATTATTTATTTTTCTTTTCAACTGCAGGTCATATTAAGCAGCAAAATGACATTATCTTTGATTAATGTGGATGCAAATCAACAAATGTGCAATGATGGTAAACCGGAAATCGAAAGTCCTTTGGCTGATGACATTGAAATTATTGGACATTATAATGAAGCACTATAAATCGACACAATTGATTTGGTTAATTTATTTTTGCCAAAGAACACACAGAGTGAACCGAACGAAAATAACGCAACAAGTTCCACACCAACGTTACGACTGATTCAAAAACAATGTGAAAAATTAAGAGATGTTTGATCATAAATTTTAATTTTTTAATTTTGTATATACATGTACACATATACATTCATATTTGCGTTACTTTGTTTTTCACCATTCTTTTGCTACCTTTTTCTTTCCTGCTGTTCCAAAATGTTGCTCAGTCTATATACATATATTTATCTTAATCGAAATGGATATCCTACAATATTTGTATGCCAAACAATGTCATTAAGTGGATCTATAGTATCTTATTTTATGTTAGTTGAAGCGAAACCTAGTCTACCACTATCTATTTAAGATCTAAGCGCATAAATATTCATCACCCATCAATAATTATTAGTATGTGTACTTTATTGGGAATTCTCCAGAGCCATATCAATGGTATAAATTAATTACTAATACTTTTTACAAACTGAGAGTGTAAATACGGTAAGCTGTGCAGGAACCGAGGGGAATATTGTTTTTTCTGTTCTAAGAAGAAATATATTCCGAAATTTACATATTGTTCGGATGTGTGCCGACATTTCCAATTTTTTGCAGACAAACTCTAAAGACTTTCCTAAATGATGGTAACATCTTTGCTTAAATTTGATTAATCAAACGTGCTGGTTAGTTGCTCTACATATATTTCAATGGTAGCAATTATTTTTTGATTTGGGTTTTATGTTCGACTGACTTCTATTTTATTGGACGAATAATGCGGATATAGCTGAAAAATATCTGAAACCAAAAATATATTTAAAAGAAATTGTTCTTGTTATGAATTGAGTGAATTTATTACTTCATTTGTTTAAAGACTGTTGATTAGGCTAAAGTTAAATGTACTTCTTTATCCATTTTGTTTACCAAGTTATATGTATGTTTATCTGCGACGCTTCTCTGACTTTCTAACACGTTTTGGTCCTTTAACGAAGCACCAATCCACTTGAATTGTTTGTCCCATTATTTCGGCCCCATTTAGAGCTTCTTTAGCGGCCAATGCTTGTTTGTGGGTTTCGTATTCAACTAGTGCGTAGCCCTTGGAGAATCCTGTCCGGCGATCGAGATTCAAATGAATGTTCTTAATCTCACCATAGTCGCAGAACTTTTCCTGTATTTCATCCTCCTGGGCCTCTTCATGTATAGAAGTCACAAATAAAATCCAGCCTTCTACCGAGCGCTGTGGACCCGGCTCCAGTTCATCATCATCTTCATTACGAACTCGCTCATAACTGTGTATTGCCTCGCGGGTGTTACTATCGGTGCCAAATCCGCGTCCCTTGCGATGTTTGGCTTTCTCCTTTAACCGGACGATACCCTCTGTACCACCGAGCGTGGGAGAAGAAAAATAAATTAAGACCGGCATAAAAGAAAATTGTACAGACATTTGTACTTACGATCACCATCTTCGTCTACTTCAAATTCCTCTGCATTATCAATATCTAGTACATCAGCCATTTCCAACTAAGAAAATTAGTTGAAAATAAATTAACAATAAAATTGTTTTTTTTTAGCGTCGTCGGAAATTTTAGTGCACAGAAGTGTTGGTAAAATAATCGATGGTACTATCGATTGTCTTGGCACTCTTTGGGTAGTATTGAAAATGTGTACTCGAAAGTATAAACATAAAAAAATTAAAAACAAGTAGACATGTTAAACTATGTGATATTAACTTTAAAAATTCTTAATTTTGAAATTAAGTGAAATAGCTGATTGAACACCAAAAACAAAAAGACACTTTCAACAATTTTGGCAATACTAAAAATTATAAGTTCAACGTGATCCACAGTGCAAAGTCTAACAAAATCTCACCGCTATAAAATTCAACAACATTTATCGTTTTCCACACCAAGAAACATCTGTTTCATTCTATTTAGTTGAAATTGAGATGAATGCATAGAGTCCGTCAAAAATAGAATTATTCTTTGCGAATCACTTGTTGAAATCGGACGAATTGTGTTTGGGCGTTGTTCCGTCTCTGTGGGAGGTACACACAATTGAAGATACATAGTAATTATTTAAACAAAGACTCTAATTTCCGGGTGAGTTTGACCTTGATGTTTGTTCTAAAGGGCGACCCCCAGCATTGAGGCTTATCAATTAAAATCGGCTCATTCTCACCGCAGCTGCGCTCTATCAGTCACAATACAGTTATAATGTTTAGTTGACCAAGCAACTCGGTGAATAGTCTATCAAAAATATTTTTGTGTTCTGAACCTAAATTTTTTGTCGTCATCTAAATTGTGTTACACAAATTCAGTTTGGAAATCGGTGATTCTTGGACAGTGCCGTAGCGGTTTATCACTCACAATCACCATGAATCTTCCAATGGCCCGTATGAAGTGTGAGCTAAAGACCATGCCCTTGTCGGGAGATTCCGAATTGGATAAGCTAATACGGTTATGGATTAAATATGACAGAAATCCGAGCACCACAGCTCAGATAATGGACGCAATTAAAGCCGAAGATTGGGATACGTAAGTAAATCAAATTGTGGTCAATGTTATTTGTTATCTCGATGTTAACGCTCTGATATGTATATTGATTTGGCTCAGACTGCGCCGGCGACTTTGTACACGCATCACATTCGGCACAGCAGGATTGAGGGGCTGCATGCGGGCTGGCTTTGATTCCATGAACGATTTGGTGGTGATTCAGTAAGTTGTTTTTAAATGAACCTTTCTTGTTTATGGGAAACATTCCGAAAATATTATTTACAGAACCGCCCAAGGACTATGCGCTTATTTAAAGGAACAGTACCCCAATGAAGAAGATTGGAACACTCGGGGCGTTGTCATCGGATATGATGGACGATACAATAGCCAGCGCTTTGCTGAGCTATCGGCCGTTGTGTTTTTAAACAATAATTTCCGTGTCTATCTTTATACTCGGTTTGTGGCTACACCTTTGGTGCCATTTACGATTTTAAGGCTTCGCTGCTTGGCTGGAGTCCAGGTGACAGCTTCCCATAACCCTAAGCAGGACAATGGCTATAAAGTTTATTGGAGCAATGGCGCCCAGATTATTCCTCCCCATGATGCGGGTATTCAAGAGTCTATTCTGAAAAATTTGGAGCCCAAATCGGACTCTTGGGACGACTCGGCTTTTTGTGCCAATGATTTGCTTGAGGATCCATACGACGCCGTTGTTCCAGCTTATTTCGATATCTTAAAAAAGACCATTCCATGTCCCTTGATGGAGGCGAACGGCAAATGCCCTTTATCCTTCACTTATACTGCAATGCACGGTGTCGGCCATCCATATGTGAAAGCGGCCTTTGACAAAATCCATATGAAACCATTTATTCCTGTCCTTGAACAAATTGAGCCAGACCCCGAATTTCCAACCACACCAATGCCCAATCCTGAGGAAGGCAAAACCTCATTAGAGCTATCCATTAAGACGGCCACGGCAAATAAATCTGAAATCATTTTGGCGAACGATCCAGATGCCGATCGTTTGGCTGTCGCAGAGATTGGGGATGATGGTAAATATAAACTATTTAATGGTAACGAACTGGGCGCCCTACTCGGATGGTGGTCGTTGCAGAACTATAAAATGCGCAATCCCGATGCGGATATCACCAAGTGCTCGATGATTGCTAGCACTGTTAGCTCCAAGATTCTTAAATCCATGGCGCAGCGTGAAGGATTTTCGTTTCACGAAACTCTCACCGGATTCAAATGGATGGCCAACAAAGCTATCGAGGAGGAAGCGGCAGGTAAAACCGTCCTATTTGCCTTTGAGGAAGCAATCGGTTTCATGGTGACGACAAATGTATTGGATAAGGATGGCATTAGTGCAGCCGCCCATGTGGCCACAATGGCCTGTCATCTGCGCTGTAAGCATTGTATGACGCTGCAGGAGAAGCTGCGCGATATCTACGAGACCTATGGATACCACACGAGCATCTGCTCTTACGTGGTCTGTCGCTGCCCGTCCACCATCCTTCGAATATTCGAACGTCTGCGCAATTTTAATGAAAATCAGCCAAATACTTATCCCACCGGAATTTTGGACGATGAGTTTACAATAGCTCATGTGCGCGATCTGACCACTGGCTATGACAGCAGTGCAAGTGATAAGAAGGCTTCCCTGCCAGTTAGCTCTAGTTCCCAGATGATAACATTTACTTTTACTAATGGAGCTGTGGTTACTCTTCGTACCAGCGGCACGGAACCGAAGTTAAAATATTACGCAGAGATGTGTGGCAAGCCAGAGGAGAAGAACTGGGAAAAGCTATCAATAACTCTAAAGCGCATGGTTGACGCCATTGTCAATGAGTTCTATGAGCCCAAGAAAAATAGTTTGGAACTTAAACATGACTAAGATTACAAATTGACAACTATGGCGGTCTATTCCATATTTGTATTAACTGCCTACAAAATTGATTAGTTATCTAAATACCAATAATAACTTTGCACAAGCCAAAAACATAGGAAAGCACGGACACAACGCTGTCCTAAGAATTACTGATATTCCAAACTGTAATATTGTGTATTTTTAGCTAGAGTAAATATTTATATAGAACCAAATAAATTAACTAATCTCCTTAGTAGGGCAACAAAATCTATTGGAAAAACAATAGTTTCAATATCAGTTGTCTAATTGCGAGCAATACTCCGGCTTGGTTTTTCGCAAACCAGCCCGAGATAGCGCAACAAAACAGGCATCCATCGGAACAAACAGCCACTCGACTTATCAGTAAAAGTGAAGTACCAACTGTATACAAATTATTATGAGAAATCTAGATTACACTTAATTTCAGGAATTGATTTCTACTTAATATGAGATTTGCTTATCTGGGTTTTGTTTCATATACAGTGGTGTTCATTAAAATAGAAATGTATCGTGTTAGCGGAAATACATACAACATTCTCTTTAGCGGACATGGACCATAGCGTACGTGACAGTTTGTGACAGGGGGGGAGGTAATCGTGAAGCCTGTGACGTAAACAATGTTTTCAAAAGCACAAAAAACGTGTCAGGGGATCCAACATCCCCCAGGGGAAACAATTTAAAAAGTCGGCATTCAATTTAAACATAGTTATACATTCCGAAAATAATACGAAAAATAATAAAAGAGATCCTTTAATTTAGAGTAATTAGGAAAGCTTGAATGACTGATAAGATGCTTTAAAAGCTCTGTTCATTAAAGTATTAATGCAAACTTGGCCTAGTTAAGGAAGTGACCTGGACAGACCATTATAGCAGTGAGTCAAGGAAAAAACTAAATTGTCATAAGCAAATGTTATTGTTACTAAATTGAAGAAGATAAACATAAGAAACTTATTTGGATGTAACCATACTTACCCTAGAAATATACCAATAACGAGTCCCAGAATGTTCTTGTTCAAGAAAAAGATAAAAATTTAGGTCAAAATTGATGTTCTATAAACAACAAGCTGTAGCATCAACAAATCAAATTTTTGGTGAACAATTGTGTTCACGACTGAAGAAAAATATCAAATATCTGATAGCATTAACATATAACACTGAAGTCTTATGGACTGTGGCCATGGGCGGATTTAGGGGGGGTAAAATATGGAAAATTTCTCGCCCCCCTCCCAAAAAAAAAAGTTCAAGTCTTAGTTTGAGTCAAATTAAATGCACGATTATGTGTTATTTTTATCTACCATAAACAGCAAATCTTATGAACTCTTCTCCAACTCCATGAAATTTACAAAAAATCATGCATTACTTCTTGGGGATATCATGTCTGCATGAATGATTTTCTTGCTCAATTGCAAAGAAATTGAAGACATAATAACACTCATGTCTGTAGATGGTTTTTTTGCTCTCTTGATTTGTTGTTCATATTTGATATTTATGTTTATGTTCAGTTAAAGATGGAAAGTTGTTCCAATTTGTTTATGTTCACATAAGGATGGAAATCTGTTCCGATTTCCGGTAAACGTACATAACAAAAATAAGTTTTGATTACATTAAAGCTGGTTAAAAAGGTGTTGAGTGTACGTTTTATTTATAGGAAAACAAATACAAATGTTTATTGAAATCATTGGAAATTGGCATGTGTAATATATCTTATGTCGAATAAAAATAAGCATTTAGCTAGAAAACCGAAATGAAAAGGAAACTCATAAGCAAAAAGTTGGCTAATTCGATACTTGTATGCAATTAAAATATTAATATAAATTTATAAAATTGGATTTGATTCACTGGAACATTCATACATATACTTAGATTCGAGTACTATTAGGTAGGTGTGCGTATATGTTTGTGTGGGGTTACGTATTGAAAATTTTGTTTCTAAAAATACATATTTTAATGTATGCGTGGTTAAAATTACTGACCATATATATTGTTGGTACTATATATATATATATATACATATATGTATATATGATTGTATATAAATGCATTATACAGGCAGTCTCTTTTGCTTAAACTTTATGTACTTATTTGTCATATGTTGCATTCGAGTTAAGAGTTACATTAAGTAGTCTATTTTACGGATTGGAACTTGGCAGAATATTTAGGATTCATTTTTGATTACAAATGTGCGATATCTTCTCTTATTTTTGATTTGGGATTTGGAAAGCGAGTCGCGCCAAGAGTGCGGCAAAATTTATTGCGTACTCTTGGCGTAAGTCTTTAAGCTTAAACTAAGTTTTTTTTTTCATTTTTTAGTTCTTATTCACTAGGTTTTGAGTTAATGATATAATATAAAATGATCGTATATAGCAAAGAAATGATAAGGAGCTGCAATGTTTTCGATTGTTTAATACTTTGGGAACTTGTTGTGTGTCAAGAGACATGATCGTGATATGTTCGTTTTTCTAGATTTTCTTATTTAGGATACAATGGGAAGGGGAGGTTGATCCATGATTGTTATAAATAATCATAAGTACCGATTGATGTGTGTGATTGAACGGAAACTTAATAACAATTTGAAAATACAATTAGATCTATTAAGAAATTAAACTTTTTCTTAGACAAACACATGCAAATAAGACGATTGCGTTTGATTGCTATGCGTGGGTGTTATCAATGGGGGATACTGTTGCTGTGGGTGGGAGTTCTGATGGTGTCATACGGATGTCTCCGAGTTCAACTTGAGCACAAATTTATTGCTCTTGGGATCGACGACTTCCTCGGCAAGATTGAAATGTGGCAATTTGTGCACGGTGACCATTAGAGAGACATCGTTTTGGATTAACTGAAAGGTGCACTCATTGTTAATGGGTCGAGAGACGATATCATCGCAAATGAGCGACCATGACTGAATCCAGCGGCGCTCTTTTTCGCTTTGCATCACTGGCGATTCGGTTAGATACGGTTCCAGAAAAGCTCTCGGCGACAGGTCATGTTTAAGGCAGTGAGCCAAATGCTTGAGAATACTTTCAAAAGTGTGCCGCGGCTGCTGACGTGTCACCCTCAGGTATTTTTGGAGGGCCCGTGCCATGGAGGGAAAAACAGCCGATGCGGCCTCCTGCGAGTCCAAAGGTAGGGCGGGGGCGGGCTCATTGTGAATACGTTTGATATGTGTGAATGCCTCTTCGGCTGCTGTAATGAGCCGTGCTCGTCTCTTTTTTACCCTTCTCTCATATTCATGCTCTTCATAGAATCGTTCATTGTGAGAGGAGTCCCGCCTGCGGGCGTTGGCCGCCAGCACGGCTCGACTTTGGCTCTGCTGCTGAGAGTTACTTACTCCATCCACCTCGTAATACTTGAAACTATTGGAAATTTTGTTACGCTGAGACTTGGATATCGAGATGGGTATGCGTTCCAGATAGGGATTAAAGATTGGGAAATCCACATAATAGTGCTGTAATACCCAGACGGCAGCTCGTTGAATGCTTAACTGACCCAACATGTATGAGCGGGACACACCATCCGGGGAGCGTATAACCTTGACGTAGTAACAGGGCTGCTGGTGGCGCAATTCTAGCAGGATCACAGCCACATAATGGATGAACAGTAGAGTGTCAACGAAGTTGGTGGCATATGCAACCAGAGATTTATAGTCTACGCCATCACCACCAGTTTCCACCACAATTCGAGGCCAGTTTGTCACTTGCACGATATAAAAGAGCCAATAAGCAAAGGTGCAAACTGTCACTAGCAGGAGGACGATTCCGCGATATAAAAAAATCCTAGGCATTGTGGCAGCGGTTCGGCGCATAAATACGGCCCAAAGTCCAATTGCAAGGAGTAGCAATCGAGCGGCCAGTGAGACCAGCTGACCCTTGCATTGCTCGCTACAGGCTAGCAACTTGGTTCGCAAAGTTTGTGTTAACTCTGGATGATCGAAGGCCGATGGAAACAAACCAATGTGCGGCATCACCACCATTGCCACCGGCGAGAAGAAAGCGGCACAGCCGAGAAGGAAGTAGAAACTGGATTCCACATAGCGTCGGCATCGGAAACCAAATCCTTTATCATTTTCGCGATGCCACATATTGTTAATATCCTCCATTGAAATACTCTGCTCCGAGGTGTTCCCGGTCACCGCAGTTGTGTTCTCACCCCAATTCTCGTCTTGCGGCAAAATTTGGACCTCAATCACTTCTTGACCATCCCGACTCTCACCGTCACCAGTCATGTTAACGCTGGTCTGGTAGGGTGCCATGTCGCTTCGCTGAAAACCCTTTCCACCACCACCACCGCCGGATTTGGACGAGTGGGTGCTGCGATGCGAATGCCTTGAACGATCTCTATCCCTGTGATAGCCGTTGTTTACACTTCCCCCACCTCCACCACCTCCTCCTCCGCTGGTATTGTTGTTGTGATTACGAGACCGTCTAGAGCGTCCACTGTGTTCCGACTTGACGGATTCGTTTTCCATGCTCTCTTTCTTTTACTTAACGTCTTTTTTCTGCACTCTATGCTCTTGCTTTGTTTCTTTTTATTATCTTGCGAACTGCAGCTATTTTCAGTGTCTAACTGTAATTTAGCAGGTTTTTCATTTGTAGGTATGCCAGGGCGAAGACGAAGAGGGGGAAGGGGCTGAGTTATTAATGAAGTTGTAATCCTTGAACACGCGGCGTCATTTAAATAACGTGCACACTTCGACTTAATAACAACATTAGGTTTCTGCATCTATCATCATCATATCATCTTTAGAGCCTCATTCTTATTTGTATATCCACTATTTTGTACATCTTTTCATTTTTTTTTGTTTTACTTGGCTTCTACTTCGATATCGATAAATAAATTAGAATTTTAATATCGATTAATTGCGAAAAGACCAGTCTGACCAGTGATGCCAACTTATTATTTTGGGATATTTCTAAAGCGGGAAATTGCAACAGATTGTCCGACAGAAATTCTCGCTATTTACCAATTATTTAAAAACCAACTGTTAGAAATGCTTAAGAAAATTGTACTTTTTTTTTTTTAAGTGCTACTAGAATTAAACTTAGTTTTCATTAATTTCTTTTATGATTTTGCTTAAGTTTTAGAATCACTTTTTTTAATTGATAAACAAATCTGTAGAATTAATTTTTGACTTGATTTTTGAAATTGCGCTTTATATCGATTTAGCCGATGTTGGTATAGCTATTAAAAGTAGAAGATTAATATAAATGTAAAATGTGTAAAATATGTATCTTTATTTATGTCTCATTAATTAATGGGCGGCATAGGTTACCAGTAATTGTCTGGCCGGCTGATTTATTGGGTTTAACCGTATGGCCCGTTGCACTAGTTTAAGGGACTGTATTTTGTCTACCGGCTGCACTGCTTGACTCGCATATATTGTGGTTTCGGCTTCCTCGCTTGCCTTAATGCTAAAAAATAAAGAAATATTAAAAAAGTCTTTCAATCTCACTGTTGTTATTACTATCTCTCTCACCTAAATTCCAAGCTACGATGTCCCAAAGTTAATGCAATTAAGGCCACATTAGCGGTTGCTTGTATCATTGTTGACTCTTTGGGGAAGTAGTCCAAAAGAAATTTAAGGAAAACTTTACGAAGCCCAGCAGAACGCGGGAACATGCGCACCCGTGTTTGTAGGTAGTTTAAGGCACGGCGGCGACCATTCTAAAAAAGAAAGGAACCATTTAAACAGATAGAAAGTCGTTCTCGTTTCTACTACATACATTTATCAAGTGATAATGGGCGATGAGATAGGATACATCAGCACAGTATTTCTCATTTAAATGGTATGCCGTTAGCTCTGACAAAATGGTGTGATTTAGTTCATTATCTTTATGAAGCACGCCCAAGGCAAGGCCGGAGTAAAAGGCTTGAATGGGAGCATGTTTCAGAATGCATTGATAGAGCAGCGTCTTGGTATCCGCCTCCCCTTGAAAGGCATAAACCATGGAAGCCATGGCCACTAAAATGGTTGCTGCATTCTGATCATTTTGACCCAGTACTGTATTATAAATTGAATAGGACTCCTGAAGCTGGCCTGATCGATAGTAGGCCAACGCTAAGCCGATAATCGGCTTGAATGTGGCATGAGCCACAGCATTAAGAGCATTTACAGCCTGTACTGGCTGATCTAGCTTCAGATAGAGATAACCCAAATTGGTATAAAGGTTGTCGCGATCCGGTCCAGGTTCACATATATGGCACGCTCTGGTAAAGGACTGAATGGCCTGGTGATACAGATGCTGGCGTGTATAAAGGAAACCCTGAAATGTGAGAGCGGGTACACTGGCTTCCCCCTCTTCATTCTGAACATACCTAAAAAAGTGGAAAGGGTTTCTAGAAATTGTTTGTATCTTAAGCACTGTGATATTTATACACACCAATTGATGGCGTCCAGTGCAGAGACATCTGCATTCATATGCTCAATGGCATGACGATTGTGTGGTTTTGCCAAAAGCTTAGGATCGGATAGCACTTGACACACCCAATGGGCAAATCCCAGTGCCGCCTCTGGTTGATACTCAAACTGCTGACAATGACGAAACAAATCAAATGCCTCTTCCGTCTCTCCAATTGTCTCGGCAACCATTGCTTGACCAATCCAGGCGTTTGGGTACATTGGACTGGATTGTTGGGCCCGCTTAAAGGCCTCATTGGCCAGTCTTATGTCATGTAGCCGTATGTAAAGTGCTCCGAGATTGGTCCACGCCGTGAAAGACTTACGTTCTATTGTCACTGCCTGAATCAAGCAATGCTGCGCCAAAGGCAAGTTCTCTAATGCCGCCTGCATATGGATAACGCCCAAGAGATTCCAATTCTGCCAACGGTTACCACGCTCTTTGATAGCCACTTTGCATACCTTCGATGCGATCTCTAGATATGTTTTGGCTTCTTCGGGTATGTAAATGGCACTCAGATAATTAGCCAAGGCGAGTTCATACCAGAGGTAAGTATTCTGCTTAAGTTTCAAGGCACGAAAATAGAAACGCTGGGCCAGTTGCAGCAAATCCTTGCGTGACAAATATGTGATCTCGTCCACGCCCTCATCCAATTTGGCCAATCTACTAGCAACATCCAAATTTGCAAGGGATAAAGGTAACTGGGCAGTTTGCACAAAAACGCTGGCGGTCAAACGCCACAGCCAGACCATGCCCAAAGCTTCTTTCGAATGGATAAATGCTTTTTGTAGATAATCTACAGCCATCTGGAGATTTTGTTTGGCTCGACCATAAAGATTTTGAGACTTCAGATTAGAAGCCAGACCAAAGTGAGCCTCGGCAGCTCCTCTCAATCCAGGCAAATATTGAGGTTGCTGCTGGAGAAGCTGATTAAAGTCGTCTATGGCCTCGGAATACATACGAATAGTCTAAAAGAAACAAAGAAAAATTATAAATTGAATTTGTCTCGCAAAGAACTTACAGTTTTGATCACTGCTATTTGAAGCAAGGCATAACTATTGTTTGGCGCCAGCTCCCGGATATGCTGAAAGACTCTTATGGCCGAATTGTATGATCCTCGAGAAGCGTAGGCATCGCCTAATGACTCCCAATAGATCATGCATCGTGAGTCATGCTTAATGGCTAGTCGGAAGCATTGAATGGCCTAAAAGAGGAGAAAATAGACATCGAGATGTAAACTTGATTCCCCTTAATTGAAATTTTTGAAATGACCGTACATTATCCCATTTTTTTACATGCAGAAAATGCAATCCCAACTTATACTGAAGCCGAATATAGAATTGATCGCCATCCAATAACGTCAGAGTATTGATTAGAAGTGCCTCATTGAGATTGTCTTCCCCCAGTTGCTGATAGATGGAACTCAAGGCATCCACTGCATGCTCGGCTAAAGGATTAAGACTTAAACTCTTTTCGAAGCATTTGCGGGCTCGACTTAAGTCTCCAGTGGCCTGGTATATGCGACCTAAATAGTCAAAGCATTCCGCATTATATGGACGCAAGCGAGTCGCTTTCAGCATATTATTGAGAGCTTCAGGAAAGTTATCGATTTTCATGTAAAGTTTGCCACAAAGAAGAAGCTGGTCAAATGATTCTGGTTGGGCCATCAGCAGAATTGCCTCTTCGGGAGTGCTGCGTAATAAATATATTAAAAAGAGGATGATTCACACAATTCATTTACCTTACCGCAGATATTCGGCCTGAGTTGTTTCATCCAAGGTCATCTGTTGTAGCTCCTGAAGCTCGCCCAAGTTGAAGTGGCAACTGTAAAGAAGATTTTTCCAATAGCTTGAGAAAGTATCAGTATAGTCCATCACATTCATACCGAGCCAAAATTTTAACATTTTCCTCAGTTTCATCGAATTCTTTTAATAGCTTGACTGCTTCTCGCAGCTTATCCTTATCCTTCTCGTATGACAAACACTGAATATATTCCAAGCAATGTTGCTTTTTCCCAAGTTCCTGCCATATTAGAAGAGCCATTTTATAGGCACCTAATTTCATATGGATGCGAGCTAAAAGATCTAATGTAACCATATAGCCAGGATGAGATTCCAGAGCCTGTTGAGCCAATTGTCTTGCTGTGATATACTCTCCTGCTGTATATCTATCGAAGGCATTGATCAGTAGAGCCAGATTCGATTTGGAATTCAATTGAAGAAGCTGTTCTGCGTATGCCTGTATTGGCAGCTTTAGTTCCTTTAACCAGGATGCAGGATCTGTCTCTGCTTTATTGTGATTCTCGCAGTATGTTTTGCATATCCACTCGTAGCCATAGATATCTTTCGGGTGGGTGATCGTCATCTCGCAGGCATTGCGTATACACGATGTGTAGTCCTTTTCTTTGTAGAGCCATTTGAGATATTTTTTATATAGGGTACTTTGGGAACTTTTTTCGAAAATCTTTAGTAATGCTTCCATTGTTGTTTTGTACTGCATATATGGAAATGTTTAATAAAAGAAATTAATTTGTTTTCAGAACAATTTACCAGCTCCTTGTCCTCTTCAGCAACCACCAAATCTTGAGTAAACCAAATTCGACCTAAATACTCCTGGATTTTGGCGTAATGATTGTCTTCATTCCGATTTTTAAATCTATTTCGGAACCTTTCAAAACAATCGGTTGCCACTGTGGCATCCTGTGTAGCCAACACGTACAACTTCTCCATATAATCCAGCGCCTTTTCTCTAAACATAAATAGAATATATTAGAGTATATAAAAAAAATTTACAACCATTTTTGGAAGAGGAGCTTACGGTAAAAGATCCATCAATCGATCATAAATTTCTGGCAGTTCTGAACTTGGAGCACAATTCGAAAGTCCTTGGAGCGCCACTGTTGGCGGGCCCTCTGTGTGTTCTATGGACTTTCGCAGAAACTTGGCCGCCTCCGTCTTATCTACATTCTGATATGCGGCTCCCAACAACAAATAACCTATTCCATTGTTTTTCGGATCGGATTTTATCAAGCGCTGGCACTTGTGTATCGCATCGGCATATTTTCCCAATTTAATGGTCTCCCGAATTTCCTTAATCAAAGCTTTGGCCTCCTTCGTGCTCATTTTTTGCCTTTGTTTTGTTATAGATTTTAGCTTTTGATTGGTTTGTTTTTAGTCGAATAGTGATGGAAATACGACCGATATTATCGTTAGGGCTGCCACGCTACTTGTTGGTTCGTTTTAAAAAACAAAATTAAATATGTTAGAATTACATTTTTTCCACATGATATAGTAAAAAAAAATGCAAGCTCTAAATACAGTCTACTCACGCCAACTTTGAATTCAAATATATTAAGGCAATATATATGGAATAATAATAGTTCAAAAGTAACATTTCTGACGTCACAATAATCTACATTGCGCTATCTTCTTTTAGTCGCCTATTATTATTGGCGAACCACGCTCTTTTATTTATCAATAATTGTATTGGATATGCCTGTCTACTGTAAATCCCAGTGTGGCAATCGAGCAGTTCTTAAAGTATCGTCCACCAAGAGTTTCAGCCAACAAAAAAACTAATTAAAAGTTTTGATTCACAGCGGCCCAAAACCGGAGATGCCCTATGCAAGGAATGTTTCTTTGCTGCCTTTGAGGCGGAAATTCATCACACTATCAGCTCTAACAAATTGTTTCAGCGCGGCCAGAAAGTGGCAGTGGCTGCAAGTGGGGGTAAAGACTCCACCGTCTTGGCTCACGTGTGAGTACTTACATTACTATTATTCCTCTCAAAATATAATCTTCGGCCGTTATTGACCTAGATTAAAGTTATTGAACGAACAACACAATTATGGCTTGGATCTTGTTTTGCTATCCATCGACGAGGGCATTACTGGATATCGAGATGATAGTTTGGAGACGGTTAAGCAGAATCGTGATGATTACCAAATGTCATTGAAAATCCTCTCCTACGAAGAATTATATGGATGGACAATGGATCGCATTGTGGCTCAAATAGGTCGAACCAACAATTGCACATTTTGTGGTGTCTTTCGTCGCCAGGCTCTGGATCGGGGTGCGAAGATGTTAAAAGTCGACAGCATAGCCACGGGACATAATGCCGACGACATAGCGGAGACAGTTTTAATGAACATTCTACGTGGCGACACAGCTCGACTAAGGCGCTGTACCGACATACGCACAGGCGGCGGAGAAGACTCTATCCCTCGCGTAAAACCCCTCAAATACAGCTACGAGAAGGACATTGTCATGTATGCCCACTACAAAAAGCTGGTTTACTTCAGCACCGAATGCGTCTTTGCCCCCAATGCCTATCGTGGACATGCCAGGGCATTTCTGAAGGATTTGGAGAAAGTCCGTCCCTCGGTAATAATGGACATTATTTACTCAGGAGAGCAATTGCGATTTAAAGATACTGTAAAGAAGCCAGTGCGAGGTATCTGTTCCAGATGCAGTTTTGTTTCCTCTCAGCAACCCTGTAAGGCATGTGTCCTGCTCGAGGGACTGAACCGAGGACTGCCAAAGTTGGGAATCGGGAAAAAATCAAAAGGCGATCGTATGATTGCCCAGCACAACAAGGAATTAGACCTAAGAGAGCGCGCCAATTCAGTAAAAAACGATTTTTAATCAAGGATAATAAAATTGCAATTTATTTTATTTAAAACGTATTAAAAATAATACTGGTGTCCACGAATCGAATCATATAGCACATCTGGAACGAGATAAAAACGCGAATTATGAATTAAACAGTACTTTAGATGCTTTGACTAAACACCAATTATGTAAATAGCTCAGTGCCAATTTTTTAACCAAGGTCCACAAACGGCCAATTCAGACTTGCTATCCCCAAAAGAATATTGAAGAAGCGCATCAAGAATTAACTTTATTATGGTGTCTGTGAATGGTTTAAGTGATCATCATTGAAACTATTTCCTCGCTTGATTTGGAGTGGATAATCTCACCTCTAACAATATCACCTAGATAATGGAATCTTCAATCTGGACTTCCAGTAAAAGATCTGAAACATAAAGATTTTAATTAGTAAACGGGGAGCAGCGCATTACTACGAATGTTAAAGTAGCAACTATAATTTCAGTTTTTTTTATTACAAATTGATTGAATCACAGGGTTTCATATGAGGTGTCAGAAATGTAAAATATCATCAAATAACTAAATAACTGCTACTAAGTAGCACTAAAAATAAATACATATAATAAATACCATTTATGCCGCGGAGTTTGAAGGTCCGGGTCTGAGTGGGACCATTTCGGTAACTAAAAACCAACGAATTATGTCACCTGCAATGAAATAAAATACAAGCTAAATAAATCGTTTTAGAGAACACAATCTTAAATGCGTTGTTACAATGGTTTTTTTGTGCACTTTGCATTTTAAATATGCACCGCAAATTCAGGAATTCAAAATTTGGGTTATGCTTGGGCAAAGGACAGTTTTAATCTGCGAACAAGTAAAAAGCACTAGCTAAAGTTGTTTGTTTTCTTTACACCAGCGACTCGTGTTCGCCTCGTACATTGAGCTCTGTAAACAAGCGCTCAAAAGCTTAAATTACTGTTACAATATCGAATTTTTTTTGTTGTGTAAAATATCTTACATTTGGTTAATAAGACCAATAGGAAGAACCGGAAAATAAGTAAGGTCATCGGGTCAAATACCAGGACATCTGGAACGAGGTGAACATGAGACATCATGAGCAAAACTTTATCATTATTCAGTTGTTTATACTAATATTTTTAGTAAAAAAAGAAAAAACTCAGTGCCAATTCTTTAACCAAGGTCCATAAACGGCCAATTCAGACTTGCTATCCCCAAAAGAATATTGAAGAAGCGCATCAAGAATTAACTTTATTATGGTGTCTGTGAATGGTTTAAGTGATCATCATTGAAGTTATTTCAGCGGTTGATTTGGAGTAGAGAATCTCACCTTGAAAAATAACTCCTAGATAATGGAATCTTTAGTTAGGACCTCCACTAACAGATCTGAAACATAATGCAGACGTTAATTATTAAACTGAAAAAAGCCAAACAACAAATGCAAGTAAATGTTAAATATATCAGTATATTATTACAAATAGATTGAATCACAGGCGGTTCATATGAGGTGTCAGAAATGTAAAATATCATCAAAAAAAAATATATATATTTAGAAGCGCCTAACTAAATTTTTAAACTTACCATTTTATCTGAGATCTGCGGTAGATTCTTCAGGTAAGTTGGCACTAATCATTTGTCATCTGTAATATAACAAAATATGAGTTTGAAAAATTCATTCAAAAGAAATAGTAGAGTTGTTTTTTTTTTTATGTGCACTTTACATTTTTAATATGCACCGCAAATTTGAGAAATAAAAATTTGGGTTATGCTTGGGCAAAGGACAGTTTTAATCTGCGAACAAGTAAAAAGCACTAGCTAAAGTTGTTAGTTTTCTTTACACCAGCGACTCGTGTTCGCATCGAATTCATTTATCTGTCAGTTAATATTCAATTTTCTCCTTACCCCTATAAAATACCGGTACAAGGTCAGCTTACTTGCTTGGACCACCTGTAATAACAAATGAAATTAATTACCTAAATAAAATTATCGTTTGAATATATGTATGTACATATGTACATGATGTACGCCAGGCAAAGAGAATTCGCCGGCCATGTGGTTGGCCAGTTTTTATCTTTGCTTGGCAGTTCCATTTGATTTGGCAACATTGAGTTCTACAAAAGGGGATTACAAGTGCTCGATTCGCAGTTATATTCGCTGCCTTTTACTAAAAACTAAATATGTATGTATTTAATATTTTCTTCGCAAGAACACATCACGCTGAAAACCGGAAACCGAAGCCCTTTAAACTGGAACTCACGTGATAAGAAATTTAATTTAAAGCAATTTGCTCTGTGGGCTAGCCTTCTTTTTCGGGTTTTTGCGGTTGGTGATACGGCAATCGACATCATTTATCCGACTGGGGCGGTATATTAAGACATCATGTAATCAATTAATTTAAGAAAACTATTGATAAATATCTCACCTTGATGTAAAATTCATTAAGCCAAAGAGCGAGGATATGTCACCCTAAAAAAAAAAGGAAGATTTAAAATATTAGCTTAGGCTAGACACTTTATGTACGGTTTTGTTCATAAATTACTTGTCAGCTTATTTTATCATCAATTATTCTTATGACAGGGATAACTGTTTGGCTTTAAAAATGTGTTCATCATGGAAACTTTTTAACTTTATTCAAAATATAGGAGAATATCAACGAACATACCTAAATTAACTGCTTTGACAGATCTAAAATCATTGATCCTTGCCATTTAATGGAATAAGATCATGTCTGGCCTAGAGTCCTAAAAGAAAATAATTTTTGTTTGTTAATTATAAATTTATAAAATATTCGAAATTTTATGTAGTTTTTTATAGTCAGTCATGTAAAAAAATCAACACAAAGTTCAGTTATATGCTTGTCTTTCAATTTGCTCATCAGAAAAACTAGTTTTTATATTTTGTTTAAATAAACATCTCAACTTACCCATTGCAAAAGAATCGTGGGAAACAGGGAAAAGTCTGCAATAACATAAAAAGAAAATGTCTTTAAAATTTATACACACATATTTAGTTATAGCCCAGAAATAATTATGAAAATATCAGTTTATAAAACCAGTCGACAAGGTACTTCCGACTGGGGCGGTATAAATAGAACATCATGGAAAACGCCATAGGTTTTCTAAAATTTTGAACGGAACTAACCTTACTCTTCGGCTTCATGGAAGGCCGGCCACGTGCACGAGGGCTGTGGATGGGACTGCATTAGACTTTTCATAGTTCTCACATCGATTTTCATGTCTCATTCACTTCTTTCATTGGCATTTCTGGTTTCCTTGTCCTTTTCATCTGTAAGAAAGAGGATGCATTTGTTAAATAAATTTAAACAATTTCAATTTTCCATGTAACTACAATTTTTTTTTTTTTGTCAGTATTAAAAACCAATCAACACGTGTCTTCAGACTGGGGCGGTAATAAATCAACATCATGAAGTAAAATTTAGCAAGTTTAGTGTACCATTTTATAGTAATTATCATCTAACCTTTTCACATTAAACACTTACCTTTTAAGTCTATTATAAAAAGAACATCCATCCTAGCCGGCGAGAAAAGTTGAAAAAGAAATATTTTGTTGTTTCGCTTGCACTGAACTTGAACGCGTGGGCGTCGCGTAAATTTGATTGTTTTTTCTCTCTTTTCGTGCAACTTGTATTTAATGTTTTCGGCTATTGGAATTTATAAAACGCAATGTTTACTCTGATTATATTATTCCAAAATTAAACGCGAAATTAAACTTTAACAAATTTCACCAACCGGCCACGCTGAAGGAAAAAAAAGTAACTGTGGCGAATTGGAAAAGGGAGCGAATTAAGAAAGGCCGAGCGAATTGAAAAAGACAGCGAACTGGAATCCGGTCTAAATAGTTGAGCGAATTCAGGTTAACATTGGCTGTTAAGTCAGAAAAGCAGGCGCCAAAAATTCAAATTCAAACGCATCACGCTGCACAGTGGGGCTTCTGCCCGGATAGCTGACCAAATATCATTTTTTTCACCATCACGTTGGGCAAAAGCGAAAATTGAAATCGATAGATAATACTTTAGAAGTTATGGATCCAAAATATTTTTAAAATCCGATAAGAATTGTGGGCGCTACATCATCTTAAAGTGGAGACATTTTTCATGTGTGAAAAAAATGTACTATTTTTACAAAAACTCGCAACTTTGAAACTGAATATAGTCGGGCTATGATATAGTTATCCGATAAGGATGATTTCAAGATATACAATACCTGCAGCAAAAAGAAGAAGTAATTGAAAAAAAATTAGCTAGAAACATTCTATTTTTCATTTTTTAAAAAAATGCAACATTCATAAAAATAGTTAATAGAACATAGACATTGCAAAAAAAAGAGTCAGCAGAGAGTAATTAAAAAAATCCTCTTTCAAATGCTGAACATAAAAGCTTAACTGAAATAAAATAAACTTAAAATATTCTTGTTAGGAGAAATGGGATATTGTCTTGTTGAAGGAAAACTTTATAAAATAGTCGGACTATCGATTACCCCGTGTTTCACATTTGTCTATCTCAAATCAAAAATAACTTTCCGCTGCCAACTTAACGAATGTCTAAATTCTAACTGTTTTTGCCGCTTTCAATTCTGACACCGTAAACTTTCGTTTGAGGAAATAAACATTAATAGAACTAGAATAGAAATGAGTGTTTTCAATGAAGATATGCCTTTGGGTAAGTAGACATTAAGATGGATTCAGGTGAAATATATTTTGGTGGAAATAAATAATTAAATTTAATGTTATTCATGAATTAGCATGATTACACTCATCCAAGTCCCTGTATGCACCTATGTACATATGTATCTATTTATATACTTATGTTCATATGCATGGTTGTATATACATATGTACATACATATTTCATTTAATTTTTGCTCTTAACTTTTTTCACTTAGATGAATACTACAACAAATGTGTGTTGCCGAAACCTAATATACCACCAAGCTATCCAGGAGTTATGGGTAACAACGAGAGGAAAAATGGACAGGTACGTCGATATTTTTCCAATAACGACCCAGACAATGCGAAAGGAAAACGTAATCGTCAGGCGAGACGTTTGTTTTCCTACAAAGATCACGACCGCTCTGATGATAATGAGGACAACGATGATGATGATAACGAGCCTGATAATACCGATATTAAAGATATGGACACGACCGAGTACCAGGATACCAACTTGAATCAAATCAATTATGAAATGAACAACTTTAATGAAATGTTTAACTCTGAAAAGTGGCTGATACAAGTGGATAATGTTAACCGGCAGGCCGAAACTTTTCCACAGAAAATGGCTATTCAGGACACTCCGGCTAGTTCGGCTCAATGGCGTATTCAGCCAAATAATGTTAACCGACCTGCAGGAGCTCCTCCCTTGGTACCTACTAATGCGCAGCCTTCTTCGAACATAACATCTCGTTCCAATAACAAAGATCATTCTTACGTGGGTTTTCGGCAACAGTGGAAGGAGAAGCAACAACAGCAACAGCCACAATATCAACAAATCCGTAAGATTCAAAATCGGCTTGGCCCTCAGCGTCTTCGACCTTTCCATCAGCAGCAGCAGCAGTTACTGCAACATAACATCCGTAATGCCTATAATGCCTTTAGCACTCCTGGCCAGGGAAATAGGTCAATGTCCATTTCCGAGACTCAATCGAAGTCGTTGGGTGTTCTTCAGAACATAAACAATCATTTTCCAAATAACTATTCTAATAATATTAACAATGAATGTCGGAAACCGGCAAATTCAAATACCATAGGCTCGCTGATCGATACAGTGACCAATATTACCAATAACCGTCTAGAGAGTAACGCGGTGGGCGGAAATGAACCAGTGATCAATCTCAAAGAAGAGTTGATGTTGGGCGATCTTGTTAAGTTGGATTCCACATCGTACCAGAACATCAATGTCCAAGAGGTGGCCAGCAATGTGTTGCAATTACTCCAGAATGTGGTACACAAACCTGTGCATGATCATCAGGTGCAACAGGAGATAAACTTTTTGCAGGTGATTTGGTGAATGGAACAATAAAACTAACAAAAGATAATCCTGATATATATTTAATATATTTGCCCGCAAGATAATGCTAATCTACATTATATCCTGCAGTTGCACACGCAAATTTGATAAATGTTTTAAAGATTGTTTTTATATCCGTATTTTATTTATTTGCAGCACACCAGTGGAACTCGGGAACCGGGCAATGGTGTCGATGTAGCCATTCAGCCTCAAGCAACTCATCAACGAATGTATCACCGATTTAAGTAATTGACCGACTGAGCAGTTATCGGACCTTAGGTTTAATTCACAGCTATATTCAAATTTAAATACAGAGTTTATTTGGCGCGAAGCGCGCTGTAAGTAAGTAAGAGGAAGAAGCCGTACTGGGGATGATGAAAGCGAATCAAGTGAATGGCAAATCGTAAAAGAGAAATGGGGGGAATATATAAGCGGTCGAAAAAAAGAGCGAGAGATTCATTTTAGTAATGCTCGTGTTTTCAACTTTGTTTTTGTTCCTTCTGCCTGCTGATAACAACTTGACGGAGTCACTTATCAGCAATGCACAACAAGAGGCAAAAGGCGACCGCTGCTGATGGGGGAATGGGATAGAAAGCGAAGAGCGAAAGCGAACAGAAATAGAAACACAAACAGAGCGATAAATTTACAGCAAATGACAAGTTTAAAAAAATAGCGAAACAATCAATCAGTTAATCTGCTAAAGACTAATAACGTGGACGCCTAAAAAAATTATAATTTACCGAGATGGGGTAGTGAGAACTGATCAAACTCCCTTCTAGACCAATAAACAATAAAAACACGTAACCTCAACACAAGTATCAAAATTATAAAATACTTTGTGGTCGAATTAGAAGAATTTATGTTATTTTCTTTAATTACTAGACAAAGAAGTCTTTCATTTCATTAAGAGTTTAACTTCACAAATAAATATAAATAAAACGAATTGTTCAATTAAATGCCACAATATGTTGAAATCTAAACAGTTGCTGCAACAATTTGCAAAAGGTAAGTGCCAAGAAGTGACCCAAATGCCGACTTAGGTCACGAAATTATAACTACTTAGCTAAGAGCGTATTTCCATTCAAATCTCTAAGCTCATCCGTTTTGATTTTATATGGGTGGGCGGTGGATGTTATTATCAGCTAACATTGATTGGATGAATTCGCAGAAATCGAATTATGTTTATACATACATACATATTTGTACAAATATTCCAAGTACTTTTGTTCCAAATATAGCATTCCCCTTATCAGAATAAATTATGAGAGGGATTAATTTGCAATTTCCTTTGTCTCATATTTATACTTTCACCCACTTCCTAACATTCTGAACTAAACTTTTACAGTTATAGGTAAAAGTATTTATTCGATACTAACAGGGGTAAATATGTATGTATATTGTTATTATGTCCTGCTAGACTTTAATGTTTAGTATACTTTTTAATTCAAAATTTAGTTTAGTTAATTCATTGTTTTGTCTATGTACCGAAGTCACTTTTGTCAGGGAGTTTTTAATCAATTCATCGAATATAGAGTTTACGGCATGAATCTAAGCCTGAGGAGAATAGTGCCTGGTTGAGTAAACTGACTATGTTAATGGACTTGCCTTTGCAATAATTGCCCCTTAATCAAATTATAGAGTATGCCAAGTTTACACCAGCTAATTTCAAACTGAAACGGGCCTTGGTGGTAACGAAGCTATCGCGCTATGAATTCGAACAACTACGTCATCCGGGGCTATCTAAGGAGCAGCTGGAACAGAAATTACGCGATCGGGGTACCGATGTAGAGATGGTCTTATATCTGCACAATCTTCATAAGGATTTTGAAAGGCGTGTGGTGCAGAGCTTCCAGGACGTGGGCTGTGAGGTTAAATTGTCCAGCAGGTGTGTATGCCGTAGCTGTAGGATATCCGTTTCTTGTTCAAGTCGTCGTCGTTGTTGTCGTCGTCGTCACTTATGAGAATTCTTTCACCCTACCATCAACCATTCAATCCACATAAATGTGTCTCTAATGTGGCCCCTTCCCGCTGTTGACTTTACTAAACGAACAGACTTGAATTTAGAAGCTCACTGAGCAAAGATGTCATGAGCTGGGCGGATGTCATTGTTCCGGTTGGCGGCGATGGAACATTTCTCCTGTCTGCTGGTCGCGCGAGTCCTCTCTTTGCCCTCAGCCAACAGAAGACTCCGATAGTGGGTTTCAATTCCGATCCTCAGCACTCCGAGGGCCGTCTGATGCTGCCCAAGCAATATACAGAGAATCCTTCAGATGCTGTGGGTCGCATTAAAAGTGTAAGTACTTAAAGGAAATTATCGCATGCCTCCGGTATAAAGTAATCAAGTGTTTCTCTTTTACAGGGTGACTTCAAGTGGATGCATCGCTCACGTATACGTACCACGTTGCTTGGCAGCAATGGCAAGATTCCTGAATCGACGGACTTGTTCCGCCATACTGAGGTCAAAATGGAGCAGGTTATTACTGAACCTGAAATGCTGGAGATGGAAATGGCCAACAAGTACAAGGCTAAAATGAAGCGGGTTCTGCCTTATTTGGCGTTAAATGAGGTAAAGTTAGTTAGGAAATTTTTGAAAATTAATAATTTTTATTATTTCTTTTTTCTAGGTATTTATTGGTGAACATCTATCGGCTAGGGTCTCGCATTTACAGCTAGTCCTTGACCACCAGGATGTGGTCAATAAAACAAAATGTTCGGGTCTGTGCGTTAGCACCGGCACGGGATCCACTTCTTGGCATACGAGTATCAATCGCATCACAAACAGCGATGTTGAGCATTTGCTGCAATCGCTACCCGACAGCAGTTCCGTGGAAATGCTCCGTTTACGCGAAAGTGCTGAAGAAATTGCACAGCGCTATAATCAGAGTTTACTCTTTGCCCCAGATGACCCCCGGCTATGCTATTCGATACGAGAGCAAATCTGTGTAGGGGTGTGGCCCTCTCCGAAGACGTTTAAGGAACGGGATTTTGTTCAGAATGTGTTTGTCAAGTCGCATTGTATCGATGCCAGTAAGTTCAAGTGGGAAAAGCGAATAGGACAGGAGTTTCATATGACATCTCTCCTTTCAGATCTGGTCATAGATGGAAGCATATCCTATCCTTTTAATGACGGAGCCAAAGCTTTGCTGGAGGTCTATCCCGAAGACGCGCTCTTGACCATTGCCCTAGACTGATAACGAAGAAATTAATCAATGGCCCTATTCTCTGTGTAAAATTTATGCAAAATGATTATTTTGCATTTTTTTAGATTGGTTAGTGTTATATAAAGTTTTTTTTTTTATGTTTTTCTGTAAACAATTTACTGAGTAATATTATTCTTATGTTAGTTAGTTTTTGTTTTCTTTCCTGCCTGGGGATCGATTGCCTTGGGATTGTTGCTTTTACGTTTTACATTTTTTTCTTTAACCCTCTTTTGAAAACGATCTATATCCATGGTTTTAAACCGCTCATCCTGCATCAGAGCCTGGTTAGGACCATTAGCTAAAGCCTCCTCTTGCTGCTCCTTTCGTTTGCGGCGAATTTCCTTCAATTTGTCTTTTTGTTTTTTACGGTATCTGCATAAGAGATTGAATTGTAAAATCAATGTTGGTTAAGAAACTTATCAATAGCATACAAGGCCTCCATTTGATCGGGGTCTTTTCCCTCCATAATCCATGTCTTGCGTCTATAGTTTTGTGCACGTTCATCAAAGTCATTGTTGTCCAACTTCATCTCGGATTCACGACGTGTAACGTTCACTTGCATAAATATACGCTCCACCATGCGTTCTAAGGGAATAAAAAATAGATAAGAAGTCTATATCTATTGCCTAATACTGAGAGTGGGCATTTACGATTAATAGGATGTTCCTGGAGCTTAGTGTTGATCTCCTCTTCGATGGCACCCAGCAGCTCCAGATCTCTGGGAAATCGGAATATGGAAATAGCCATTCCATTGCGGCCTGCTCGTGCTGTGCGACCCACACGATGAATGTACTCCCTGGGTGTCCGCGGCAACATGTGATTAATTACCAACTGTACACTGGGTATATCCAGCCCTCGGGCAGCCACATCAGTAGCAATCAATGTACGTATGTGATTAGACTTAAAGCGACTCAATGCAGACACGCGTTCCTTTTGTCGCATAAACCCATGTAGACAGACATTCTCAATGTCCAGACTTTGAAGGGTCATCGACAGCAGTTGACAGTATCTGAAAGCGTAATTATAGCAAATCCGTAAATGTAGTCATCTTTCGTATCAGACTTACTTCTTGGTGTTAGTAAATATCATGACATTTGAATTTGGATTTTCCTCACGATATTTACGCAAAGCCTCAATCAGCACCATGTCCCTGTCATAATCGGCGCACAGCAAGTATCTCTGATCTAGGGTATCGACTGTGGCTACTTCAGATTCCTCAGACCATTCAAAGCACTAAAATAAGTAACACTTTTTAGTTCTCTTCATTCCAAATGCTTTTTGCCATTTGCTCACATCTTTATTTATGGGAAATATGCTTGATTCTTTAATGAAATCCTTCATAGTGGCGGAGAAGAATAGATTTTGTCTGGTTTTTGGCAAGGATTTCTCTATGATCGCTAAACTGTCATCAAAATCTCCGTTAAGCATGCGATCCGCTTCATCAACCACAAGATATTTCAAATTGTCAAAGGAAAATGTGTCACAGCCCGTCAAATGATCTGCAAGTCGCCCGGGCATGGCCACCACAATGTGCGGGCGTTGCATTAGTTTTTGGCTCTCAATCATCTGATCTGTGCCTCCGGATACTACGCATACCCGCACTCCCATGGGTTGACCAGCCACCAAAAATTGTTCGGATATCTGGTAGGCAAGTTCGTGGGTCGGCGTTAGCACTAGCGCAAAGTGGCTAACCGGCTCCTCACTTAGCTTTTCCAATATGGGCAGGGCAAAGGCAAAGGTTTTGCCGGACCCTGTCTTGGCAGCGCCAATACAATCCTGGCCACCAAGAATTGCAGGAACGCAGTTTTTTTGGATGGGCGTGGCACCTTTAAGACCTACTTTGGTTAACTGTTTGGCCAACCAAGGCCGTAGACCTAGCGCCTGAAAAGAATTTGGCTCCTTTCGTTCCATTAAGTGGCGAAGGTGAAGAACCAAAACACAAACAAAAACGTGCATTACACCAGGGTTGAATGTCAGCAACACCTGATAGTGTTGGAAAATGGTGATTTAACCATCTACATTGTGAAATTGCTCGTTAACTTCAAAGGGCCATATTTTTGAAAATAAATAAAATAGTAAATTCTGGCTGAAACTATGACCAAAAAATAAATGGACTTAATTATTTAATAGTATCTAATTTATTTATTTTTTTTAGATGGTTTGGTTGGAACATAGTGAAAAGTACATTTTGTACATAAAGGGAAAGTCAGGCCAATAAAATATTCTGATCAACATATAAAATTTTTGGACACGAATAGCTCCTTTTTCCAACAATTTGAAAATAAAGAATTTGCAAGAATTTTTTTAAATCTCAGCTACTGTGCACCTTTTGGATTTTACCGTATAAACTTTCGATAGTCCCTATAATAACTGAAAGCTTCCGCGGTTTTGAGCTTAGATGTATTCCCGTTTTTTATTTTGTTGTGAAATTATTATTACTCACAACAAAAGAATAACAGAAAAGAAAAACAGCAGCATTGAACTTCCCTTTGCTTACTTGAAATCGAGTATTGTCACTCGCCATTACAGCAAATAGGCAGCGTAAATTAGCTAGCATTATAACGGCGCTTAAAGCCAAGAATCAAAACAAAGGAAAAATAGAAATGGATGAGGAGAGAACGCTACCACCATCATCTACTGTGGCCCATAGTATTAATGATTCATCGTGTTTATTAAACGTTTTATGCGGCATTTGTAATGAGTTTTACAGACCAAATGACATAATTTTTTCAACAAGCTGTGGTCATGTATTCCATAAGGATTGCCTTAATAGGTGGCTATATCGTTCTCCGACATGCCCGCAGTGTCGAGCGACTAGCCATCGAAATCGCATTCATCGCATATTCTTGAATTTTTCCGAACGCACAGAGATGGATTATGAGGACCCACCTAAAGCGTTTATTAAATGGGTGCCATTGGATTTGGATGAACCTAGTCCAAGTGGCCCGCAACCACCACCAGAAGGTGCCGTACAAAGTGGAACCGATGATGAAGGCAATCAGACGTATGTAGCCCGAGCCTATCTGAATGAAGATCTCTTGCCTGCCGCATACGCACCGCTGAAAAGGGTGGCCCAAGCTCCTTGGAACTGCAGAGGGCACACCCTTAGCGATGAGGTGGACATACTAGTTTTAACCGATTGTGATTATAGTTGGGTTCCACAGGCAAATGGAAGATTTCCACCAAATGCCCTTCAAACTGGCTATTCTGAACAGGGCGAAGTTCTATATACAGCTCGTGGCGTACATGAAGGAATCTCTTTGCTAGGCAAGTTACATCCATCACATAGAGTGACCTATATGGCATATCGTGGGCAAGAAGTGAATACATGGAACTATGAAGTTCTTACTGTAACACCCAGAGACCAAGCGGAACGTTGAATAAAAAACCAGTGAAATGTATTAAAATGCATAAATACTATTTAAATAAATCTAAGAATTATTGGAAAAAACATATTGTGCTGTCTATTTTTTAAACAATTTAATTTTAATTTCTTGAACTGATCAATCTGGTCGTTAAACTGTAGGCATCTGGGGCCCAATAGAGAATTGATGGTTAGGTCTAGCTAGACTACACAGCCGTACAGTCTGAATTTGTTTGGAATTCGATAAAAATGTATATAGAGGCCATATTTAACTGATTTATTCAGTTCGGATTAGTTACTGCCCATGGCCCATGGCCCATAGTACATTTGGCTAAACAATTTTCCATTACAAAAAAGTTAGCAATAACATTTTGAATTTATTGTATGTATAATTTCTTTAATAAATCTGTAGAATCTTGCTTTCTTTTTGCAAATATTTTAACATGACATTTAGATACATATATATAAATATTTAGCTAAAAAATATAATTTATATGCTTAACGTGCATGTAACATTTAAACAACATGATCATTTTCAATTTTGTTTTTCATTAGAATAGATATAGGATTTTTGTTTCAATGACTTTGTACTTAGTTTCTAAGCAATTTGTATAAAATGTGTGTTTGTGTGTATGTGTGGATTGTGATTGATCTGGTGACTGACTGAATGAATGTTAGCTATTTACAATACAATTTTAGTTTCCAATGTTGTTTTTTTATATGTGGTTAATGCATACTCTTTGAGTTTGTTTCATTTCAGTTTTCTTTTTGCTTAATTGAGCCTTTGTATGATTTGTGATTGGATTGGAGATTTTTGAACTGAATCATTTATGTGTTTATTATATATTGGGCACAATTCAAGTCTAAGATTTGAGCTCAAGTTTTTTTCTTGTTTTTGTTTTTGAAGACAGGCAAACACAGTCTACGTTTACATTTACAGCGAATCCTATATAATTTATATATATGTTTGGGGAAAACTTTTTAAGTAGCAACTGATACAAATTGAGGGAAATGCCGGGCTGACCCCAGTTGGTTGCGGTTTAAACCATAAATCTATTTTACTTAATCGTTTACTTCAATGATTACTGGCCTAGACGGGCGAGAACGAGGGAGTCATCGCTGGGCGCATCGCCTTCTTGGATAGACCCTAAATCACTTCTGCGCAGAAAGATAGTTCATATACTTCGTGGTTTGCTGGGCATTCCGTACCAATTCGCTCTCTTCTTTGGCCGATGGTGGTAACTGTGACTGTGGCGCATCATGCTGCCAGCTGTTATTATTTTGGGGCTGATGAATGTCCGGTTGGGAGCGACGGGTAAAGTTGCGATGTCGTTGTGGCTGCTGATGTGAGTGATGCTGGCGGCGATCGAATGTGCTGGACGCCTCACTGGCCAGGCTACTCTGACTGCTGTAGCGAGGGAAGTTAGGTTGCCCGCCACTGCCGCCGACAGGTCCAGTACCTTGGCTAGGACTCTGACTGTAACGATAGTGAGACGATTTTCTACCTCCATCGTCCATTTGAGATTTGGCTGGTCGTGGCAATGTGCGAGCTCGCGACGAGCTCCGACTATTCGAGTCCGGTCCATTGGAGTTGTAAGCGCAGTTCTCATCCCGATAAGTGTTGTTGACTGCCGTATTGGAGCGACGCCAGGTGTCACTATGAATCTTATGACCACTAGACTGCCCATGATGATGTTGTTGCTGCTGTTGTTTTTGGAAGCGCGGTGGCTTGTCGTATGTGTTCCGATTATTGTAGCGACCGCCTCGCTTATAGCTATTTCCGCGCTCATAGTTGCTAATGTAGGAGCGTTCACTACGATCATCACGATCGCGTTGGTCCCAGTTGGAGTTCACAATGCTATTATAATTGGAACCCGGTCCACCTACTTGGTTGCGCTCGTATCGCTCCTGGGAATGCTTTCGGCGATCTTGTATGCTATATAAACGTAGATTGGCACCACCTTCGCTGCGCACACTATGTTGATCATCGTCACAGCTAACACTATAGCGACGATGCTGGTTACGAGAGCGACCATTTTGGTGATCTCCGCCATCGTTGTTGGCGCGATTGAAACGTGTCTTACGCCAACTAGGCAGAGGCTTAGACTCATCGCGATCTTCACTGCTGGCCATGGAAGCGGGATATTGGTCCGAGATGCTGCTGAAATTATAACAGAAATTTAAGTCACGGATGATTCTTTTTAATCTTTATCGTTAACTTATTTAGAAATCTTTTCTTTCTAATAGAGAACGATTGGTACGTACTTTGCTTGGGATTGTTGGTCAAACTCCTGTTGTTTTAATGGACGGGGGGCATGACGGGGCTGATAGGCACGGCGGCCACGGCTATTCGGCTCGATGCGGCTTTGTGACGACGTCGAAGGGGCATAAGAAGTTGTTGAATTCTCATTGTCGTACTGATCCTCGTCAGGTCCGTTGCCTTCGGTCTCACAGAATGAATCCTCGCAGACTTGTTCACTCCATTTCTTTGTCGTTGTTGGCTGGGAATCAAAAGAGTCGAGGTCTTGCGATGAGTTAAGAACTTTGCTGCCCGTTTCTCCCTCTTGAGGCTGCACACTTTGCGGTTCTCCGCCATTTTGGTTGTTGTTCAGCCCATCCTCTTCTTCTTCTCCATCATCCACTACTAGATAGTCGGTATACATCGCTTCCAGTTCATTTCCAATGTGCCGAAAATGACTATAGAACAGGTCGAGTACCATCAACAACATAGCCTTCACTTTATCTGTCAGGGCAGGCTGCAGAATTAGATGGCGCCTAACATGGAATAGCAACTGATCGATTTGTTCCTTGTGGGTTTTACGCATTAACTCGCCATTAAGCGTAATCTGTGAGAGCACAAGTCGTGCCAAGCGCGGGCCAATCACCACGGTGGTGTCATTTATCTCTCGTATTAATAAATTTAGCAGCGAATCGGCGAGAATTGTAATGGGAGCATGATCCGCTAGGCGTACACGATTGTAATATTCGCCGAGCAATATTATAGAGTTGTAAAGACGATTCTTATCATGGACACGATATGCATCGGCGTTTATAAAGTTAGTCTCAAGAATTTTCAACATGGCACTGCGCACTTTTGTCTCCTTCATGGCCAAGGCATCAAAATTGCGCGAGGAAAAGAGAAGCGCGAACTTTAATGCCGTGTCGCTATCCGCCAGAGCTTTGTCATTCATATATTCCATGGATTCGCTAAGGAGTAGATAAGCGGAGACAAGAGATCAATCGAGAGCCTATCTGCTTAAAGAACCAAAGTGTTTTACCTAAAATAATTATTGCGACATTTGTAAAATCTGACGTTCGAAGCATATACAGAAGTACTTCCTATACATACACAGTGCAAAATTAATGTTTTTGTACAAAACAAACAATATTTAAAACACTTATTAATCAAACTGCAATACAAATTTGCATTTTAAAATATGTAAGCCCTTTTATAGAATAACCACTTCTCAAAACATGTCCTTGTTTTGTTTACCGTTTTTACAGTCGCAATTTTTTCCTACACTTGTGCCAAAACATTTATGTATGTATGTATATAAAAGATATTATTAATGTATTAATTGCAAGTTTAAAGTTCTTTTATTACTAAGTAATCCAAGGCTACAATTACTCCAAGTTGCGATTGCAAAACAAAAGTGAAGCTACTGGACGCAGACATAATTCATACACTGTATACATACTTATATATGTATGTATATATGCATATTATATACATATGTATATATATTTATGCCTATGCATACATTTATACATATTAATATTATTATTAATCATCAATCGAATACCAAGAGAAAAGAGAAACGGGGGAGGTCGGTCTGTGGCTAATAGAAAAGGCATATATGTAAACTTACCACAGCATCGACTCGTCCTGTACTATGTTGCAAAAATCGGTTTCGATAGCCTTGATCTTTGTATTATATATAATACCATCGTCCTGTAGATTCAATTCGCGCATCAAGGCGATAATGTGGTCATACGCACAACCACCTGTTGGTATAGTATATTGGTTGGGCATCAGCATATTGCAAACATCGCGCAATGTTTGTACACGGCCAGCTCCGCCTCCGCTGACGCTGCTGTTCTCGCCACTAGCTGAGTTGTAATTGTTGTAAGTATAGGAAGATGAATTGGCGCCACTGCTGGTTGTGCTGTTCGTTTTGTTGTTGTTGTTGTTGCTAATCATATTAGCCATTTCTTGTGATCCAGTCTTGCCTTGGTAACTTGTTGTTCTTGTGGTTGTGCTTATTTGCTTGAATTTGCTGCTACTGCTGGCTGGCTGGGCTCCACTATTGTGTTAGTGTGCGAGATTGTGTGAGTGTGTCCAAGAAATAAAAGAATTAGCGTTGAGTTGACAAAGGTGTTGTTGTTGTTGTTGTTTGGGGGGAAATGCGCATGTAAGATTTCCTCATTTGTATTTGTCTTTAAATGTAAACCTACCGGAGCCGGGCGAATTTACTTTAAGTTGTTTAGCACTCACACAAGGAACACATAAACTAAAAAAAAGATTAAATGCACGGCACGATTCTAAATTAATTGACAATTTTGACTTGATTTTAGTATTTGCAGTGTTGCCAGAAAATTAAACTCTGGTTACACTGAATTTCCACAAATGATGATAGCTTTTACGGCGAAAAGTTGAATGGATTTAAATAAATGTTTAGTTTTATAAACGCATAAATATTTTATGATAATTTCAACTATAATTTAAAAAGAAAATCGCTCTTCGAAAATATACAAATAACGTTGAAACCGTTACGGTATGGCCTAACTATTAAACTTGTCACCTAAAATAGCTTCTAATGAATTAGTAATTTTTTTCTATTATGGCATGATGTGTGATTCTTTAGGAATAACGTGTTTTTGTACTCGATTAAAAAAAAAAAAAAACCATTAATGTTCCAAACATGTTATCTTTCCACAAATACTAAGTATTTATGTTTCCAAGATTTAATCATAAATATAGCTCCTAGGTCCGCATTTTGTTATGGCTAACAGAAGTGCATTTTATCTTTTAATAGCTAACTAAACTCATGAGGCTATGTATTGAAAAGCAATCTATCGCCCATCTCTAGTGCGTTGAAATCAAGAAAACATCTGTTTTATTTTTTTAGGCGCGCGAATTGGTACTTTGTGATTTGTGTTTATACCTGCTTTGTCCATCTTTTTTCCGTATAAATAATTAATGTTATGTTAAAATGTTGAATTTAAATTGTGTTATATGTGCCGAGCTGTTTACACAATCAGACGATGTATATGTGACAACATGCGGCCATATGTTCCACCATCAATGTCTCATGCAGTGGCTTCAACGGTAAATAAAATGTTCTTATTTAAAGATTCCATTTTGAACACACCATTTGAACTTGCAGCTCCCAAACATGTCCCCAGTGCCGAAACAAATGTACGACCCGCAACGTCCACCGTGTCTATTTCAATCTGGCTAACTTGGATGTTAGCCGTATAGATGTGGGCACAATGCAAGAGCAGCTTGACAATGCCAATCTATCCTTAAAAATGAAGGAAAAGGAGGCCAACAAGTTAGAGCAACAGATCAAAGACCTTAAGGACACTCAGAAGAAGTGCCTGAAGACTATTGCCGGTTTAGAACAAAAGATGCAAAAGAATGAATTTCTAATAAGCAGTTATCAGGCGCAGATCAAAGTGATCAAAACTGAAGGTCATGTTCTGGAATCCTTGCGCAAAGAAAACAAATCCTTAAAGCAGCAGTACCAAACAATGGAAGGTATATCCGCAATACTAACTGCCAACTGCGGTGAAGTTGATCGTCTGCTAAAAAATGAATCCAACCCCACTGTGCTGGCCAATTGGGTTGCCACACTAAAACGTGAGCTGCGCCAATGTGAGAATAAGAAGACTGAATTGAGGAACATTATTAGAGTGGTGCAGCACGATTTGCGTAAGGAGTTGGATTTGAAGCGGTAAGTGTAACTGGTCAAATTGATTCTTTAACGCTTCTATTTTTTAAAACTTCTCAAACTTTCAGTACAATGGAGGATCGCATTTCCCATTTGGAAAGTGATCTTTATCAAGCTCAGCAGAAGGTATGTGTATGAGTAGTAACAAAAAGGTTAGTTCTCTGAATCTATGTATTCTTCTTGTTAGAATATAAACAAATCGGAAACCGTGGATGATTCTCTTCCCAATACTGAGGCTCTGAATGCTAATCTTGCTGCTGTAAAACGTTATGAAAAACGTGCCACCATCTCCCCGACAACGGTCAGTAATACTATTAGATATAACCAGCGGGTTAACAAAAAAAAAACTTTCACAGAAGGAGAATATTAAGCGCATTGAAGAGTCCACTTCCCCCTATCTTAACATTAAATCCAGCAGCGTAGGATTGTCTCATTTGCTTGCCAGCAAGGCTAAGCTCTCACCAAGCAAAGGAAGTAGACTTGTACCTGTACCAAGTGGCCCAAATCCCACCACCGGAGCCATAAGAAAAACTACCAGTGATCTCAGTGAGAAGGTAAATGAAAAAAGACATTGTTGATATTAATTTAAACTCATATTTTTTATCACTTTGTTTTAGTATTCCATCTTTAAGAAGCCTCGTTTAATGCTGTCCTCGTCAAGTGCAGGATTAACGGCCGGCACGGCTAGCAATTTGGTGTTCAATGGAGTGGGTGGCTCCGAGAAGCTTGATCCCTTTGCCCAGCGGGATGAAGAGGAGCGTCAAAAAGATCGGGAGCTACCAGAAAAGATTAAACACCAGGCCAAAACTATCAACCTACGATTAAGGGCTGGTTCTTTACGAAACTTTAAGCTAGGTAAATAAAAAACAAATTCTGAGCCAATGGATTGTCTCATAGTTAGTTTTAAATAGGATTGAATTATTGTATTTTGCATGTCAATAAGTTAGTTTGCATTGGAGCGATTAGGATTATAAAAATATAAAAAATGTGTATATAATGGAAGAATTGCATCTATGCGGCAATTTTTTTCTCTGCTTTGCCGGTCCATTCCTCACGGAGTTGCACTGCACAGCCTAAATCACGTAGAGCAGCTTTGATATCCTGCGCCACACTAGGATGCTCCGTCATAGCCGCATTGAGTAGGTCCTCGATTCCATAGGATAGCCAAGACTCTGATTGATTGCGGGACCGTGAGACCATATTGCGTATGGCCCAAGCCCCATTACGTTGGACTGTTTTGTTCTTGGGATGAGAGCGTATGGCCTCCACTATAATTTCTGCTATGCCTGTATCAAAGAAGGCTGCACTGTGCTCCTTGACGCGCAGAGTTAATGTCGTGATGCAAGCTAACGCAGCGGACACAATATTCTCATTGGTGAGATGAGCTTCCAAAAGTTGTTTAATAATTGGGGCTACTCCCTGCTGGACAATATGAGCCTTAACGGCATCATGGCCAGCCAGGGCACGCAGCAATTTTAAGGCCTCACGATTAAGACGCACCTGCGCGAGATTTGCACTCATTATGTCAAACACAAGCTTCAGACCGCCTGCATCATCGATCACAGTGCACAATTCCTGACGCACTGCCAATGTGCCCAGGGTCAGCAACAAATCAGCCAAGACATTCACATCTTCATAGGCAGGCAACAGCTCAACTAGTGGAATCAGCATTTCGTTTGCTATCTGACGGGCGTGCTCGTGGGCACAACCAAATTCTACACGTATATCATCATCCAAAACTAAGAACCGGAACACAGCCGTCAAATCTTTCACAAGGCGACCGTTGTCTTTACATAGCAATGGCTTCATCATTTTTAAGGCGGACGTATTCATAATATTCTGACGATTCATTTCGTGCATAAGACATGCCTTCTGCATCCATTGCAGCGTGAGGCACAGAATGTCCGTTCGATCCTTGAGTGCCAGCAGCTTAAGAACTACTGCGAGGGACTCTGCATCGAAAAGATCTGGCTGCTTGTTGGTTAAGCTATTTACTGCGAGCAAACATTTAGTAAGTAGCTCGTCGTTCAACACTTCAGCGTTTAGCAACTGCTCAAAAAGAGTGATCAAGGCATCATGGGCTCCATTCTTGCCGGCCAGGACACGATGGGCCAGGGATTTCTGACATTCTGTCTCAAGGATAGACAAGTTATTCAGCAGTTGCGCCGAGTCCATCGATTCCTCGCCAATATGCGTCTTCAATTTGTCGACAGTCTCATTAATGATAGGCCTGCCTGTGTCTGGATCAATGGACAAATCCTTAATTATGTTTGCAAGATTAATGCCCTGTCAAAAAAAGTGAGGTAATAGTTATAAATAGCGTGGAGTTGTTGTAAGTTGACTCACCTGGGCCTCGAATTGTTTGATGGTTTCCTCTTTAGCCTCCGATGGAGTCATCGAAAATTCAACCACATTTTCTTTGACGACATCATCAAATGTATCCTGTGATATTACCTTGGCCATTGCTGTAATTTTCGAACAGCTGGTCAGCTAGCTACTTCCAATCCAATTTGGCTTTGTTCATGCAGCCCCAACAACAACTTCTTACTCCTACACACACACATACACTCTAGCATTTACAAACAAGCCAAACTCACCAACCAGTCCTCTTTGTTTGGATTCGCAATGGTTTCTTCGCTGTTGCATGTAGACAACTGCACTGGTGGTAATTTGAACTATTTTTAATTGAATATACTTGTACCAAAATTTAGTTTTCCAAAAATGAAAACATCTAGATCAGTGTCTACTAGTCAAATACCGCTAGATTTTGCTTAATTATTTCAATTTTTTAAATACGATACATTATCTCACATCTCTAATTTTTCGGTATTATTTGGTAAATATATCGATAGTTCAATTGTTGACTATTCTTATTTTTTAAGCTGGCAGTGCTATTGTTTATCGACAATCGTTTGTAATGAGCGCCTAGATTAAAATCGAATATCAACGAAAACGAAATGTTGTAAAAAATAAAACACAAATTAATTTCGAAACCTTCAAGAGCACTTATCGACTCTAAAGCGCTGCATACCCAGTAACAAATTGCTAAGTCTTGTGACATTCAGAGATATTTAATGGTAGTTATTCACATAGCCAAATTACAGAGCAATTGCCACTTAGAACATTATAAAAGCGGTAAATAACCACTTACACACAAAAACCCATACGTACACACAAAGAGAAAAAGAGATGACAACGCAGACACTAGAATAACAGTAATTTGCTCTCGTTAGGCATTTGGAAAATGCCTTTATTTGCGTTTCGGCAATTTGTAGTCCGTGGGCGGATGCAGTTTGAGGTGATCCAGAAATACAGGCTGCATGTCTGCCCTCCAAGAGATCTCCTCACGCACCATTTTGACGGGCCCATCCTTGCAGGTTAACCAATATGTGCTCATTAGCCCCTTGCCCTGTTGTTAAAGAGAGAATATAATTAAATAATCTTTGCTCTTCGGTACTATGAGGACCTACCTTGACATCGATTAGGCCACGATGTTCTGTCCGGAAGCCGCCAACTTGTTGTAGCGAATCATGCATCTCTTCGGTGATATGTATCTTTTGAGCCTCACCGGTGCTCTCCATACGCGAGGCCGTATTGACAGTGTCCCCAAACAGGCAATATCGTGGCATCTTTGTTCCCACTATTCCAGCCACAACTGGCCCCGTGTGCACTCCGCACCGGATTTGAACGAATTCTCCAGCACGAGGAATCCGAAACACAGACGAAGCATCCAGCAAATCAAGTGCCATAGTCGCAATCTCGGTAATGTGTTTGTTGCCTGCGGGGGGGTATGGCAGGATATATGTACATACATGAAATCAAATGGAAGATTTTAAATTCAGAACATATGTGAATCGAAAAAATAAAAAGCCCTAGCATAAACAAAGGCGCATGAGCATACAAAAAGATAAATTAGCACATGTCTGTGTGTGGGTAGCTGGGTCAATGCCTTTTTTTGACGACAGAATGACTGACTTGGGGGTGTTGTCCGCAGCCCTCCCTTTCTCTTCTCTTTGATTGATTTAAATTTACATAAATTACCGTTTTTCACGGGCAACCCAGATGCTACCATATAGGAATCGCCGATGGTCTCCACCTTATACACGTCGTAGCATTCGATACGTTCGTCAAACACACGATAAATAGAATTGAGAAATGTCACCACCTGTGGACAAATGGGAAAAAAGTACCTATGTATGAATCCCCCCTATATCGTCTGGAGTGTCACTACTACAAACCTCCAAAGGTGTACAATCGGCAGCAATTTCGGTGAAGCCCACAATATCGCTAAAATAAATGGTAACGGCCTCGTAAAGCTCGGCGGGCACCTGTTCAAAGGGGAAGGGCAGATGGGGTTAAGTGGGGTTAAATGATGTGCACTTGATATCTTTCCTTCCATTCGCTAACCTGTTGCGTTTGCTTCAGTTGCATGGCCACACTGGGAGGTAGCATTTGGAATAGCAGCGAATCACTTTTCCGTTTCTCACGCTTCAGTTCCTTGGCTTTTTGCGACAGATTTAAGGCATAGAGCTAAGGACGACCATTTGTTAGATAAAAGCGAATGGCAGGTGTAGTAGTTACCTGAATGGTGGCAGCTGCATTCTTCACCAATATGATGATAATGGGCGAAACGAGCAGAACAACCACCAATATGGCTATGCCAATGGCTTCTTTGCGATCCGCTTCCATTAGAGTTTGGTCCACATACTCCCTGGATAAGAGATAACGAGTTATAAATCATTTGACTCCATTTGCGAATGTATTGAAACATACTTAATGAATCGGCGCAAGGCTTTTTGCAATATACGAAGATCTTCTGTGTAATTGTTCATGAGTTCGTAGTACTCAATGGCGCTTCGTTCATCGGATACATTGGGTTTGTTCTTGAGGACAGTGTTGCTCCTGCAAGGATATTAAACAATTGAGTATAAAGTAAGTAATCAATCAATGCATTACTTACATCAGTTTTGCACGATGGAACTTCTTGCTGCCGGTTATGTTCGTGAACATATTCTTCAGCATTGGGGCATAGTTCAGGGTCGAGTTGATCATTTCGCGGGCCATGAACTCGTAACGCACATACGAGACGAAATTTTCAGCTGTTAGTGAGCCACGCCCATAGTAACGTATGCCAAATGAAGTGGCTATATTCTGGCACTCGATACTCTTCAAAAGGTTCTTAAATCCAACTAAATACCTGAATGAAGATATGAACATGAATACCCACCCTCTGTAATTCCAATCCTCTGCAATTCAAGAACTTACCGCCAAACGCCGCTGCTATCCGTTTCCTTGATCTGTTCATTCAGATGATGCAATAGGCCTCTATTTATCGATGTGTACCAATTCATAACTTCCGTAATGGAACTATCCTCGGGCTCAAGCCGGACACGTTCTCTAAACTCATTGAGGCGACTCTGGAATTCATTGCGATTCAGCATTACTTCTCGGTCATCCTCATCCTCGTCTGGTGCAGTGGGGACACTTATTTCACTCCAAGTTGTCATGTTATTTAGAGCATGGTCGGTGTTGGTAAATCGCTGTGTAAGATTGGCACTGATTCCATAGACAGACATATCACGAATAAAATATATATATACAAAGACATAAGAAGATTCGATTTCTTTAACTTACCGTTGTTTGCTTCCATTGGTGAATATATAGAAGGCCACTTCTGAACGTTCCAATTGAAGACGCGTTACAACTTTACCCAAATCTGTGGCAATTGTTACCTGCCATTAAAATATATAGAAAAGAAAGAAAGAAAGTAGAATTGTGTGGGATCCAGAACCTATAGGGTATAAAGCATAGACCGATAGAGATTGTTTCCTTCCTGTTTGTTCCTTTTAAATACTGTTATTGTTGTTGTGCATAATAATTACGTGACCCAATGGAAAACTGAACTAACCACTCACAACTTGTAACTCTCATTGCATATTTCTCATTGCGTGCTTATCAATTCACTATAGCATCTTACAATATTTTATTTTCTTGTCTCTCTCTCTCTCTGTCTCTTTTTCTCTGTCTATCTCCGTCTCCCTTGCTTCACAATTTCCTTTCATTGAGGACGCATTTGCATTATGAGGGGGCCCAGCACTCAAGTTCTCCAAGCGCCGTGTCCTGGCTCTAAGAGCGTGAGGGAGAGGGTTTACGAGTGGGTGGCACTTACCTGACCAAACAAATATTTGCCAAAGACTCTCCTTGGTCAAGTGAACATTGAATGAGTGAGATTGAGGGAAAGAAAGGAGCCAAGGAAACGGACCAAAGAATCTATACCAACTAAGTACTTTGGCATATGATTGAATTTCAGCCATAAATCGTAATTACCTAGCAGCACATCCAACACAATGCTGTTCTGCATCCCTCTCTCTCTCTTATCATAGTCTTACCTGTGTCTCTATATCGGCGACATCGGCCCGATACTCGAGTATCTCTTGCAGTGTCACAGATGTTTGCACAATCAATGCCAATATTGGTATAAATGGTAGAATTATCATCTGGAAAATAGATACGCATTTCAATGAGAGGCACAAACAAGCGAATACAATTCCTTCGCTCCATGGGTACAGTGGGGAAAAGTCTCTCCTATTGTTGTTAAAAACGAACTTTTAAAAATTGCAATAGTATTAAAATGTACAAAGAACAACTATTTCATTGTAAATAATTTGGGGATACGGAAAATTTGGAACGTTTCTTTTATCTTTATTAAGAATTTTCGAATGTATATTCTGTGTACATATGCATCCCTGTTCCCCTTGCTCTCGCTACATTTTGAGATCATTCTTACCGATTCTCTATATATACTTCTCACGTATTTGAATACGTTTTAGAAGGTTCTCAGATTGTTTTCTACTTTTATCAAGGAATACAAGAATTTCTTTTTATTAGTAGAGATAAGTTATAAGTAATTAAAAATCTTTAAAAAGTGACCATTGAGAGTCATGAAATAATTTAATTAAATAACTTTCTAATTAACTTTGGTTAGTTAACTTAAATATGTGTTCATTCGTTAGTGTGAATTTAAAAAGTTTTGAATGTGCTGCTGACCTATTAGTAACATTTTTTAAAATGGGTAAAAGTATTTCAGGGTACTTAAAAGTTTCCCCTTTTTATTTAAATTGCTTTTCATTTGTTATCACAGTTCATCCACTGTACAGGTGCGACTATCTATTTTCATTTGCAATCTATGCTGAGACACGAGCGACCAAATGACGGGTCGGGTCTCGCTTTAGTCACTCCGTCTCTAGCCCTGTTTCATACGGCGTGATTAGTGTTTTTCTCGTGTGACCACTTCATTAGAGCGAGGGTCGCACACTTTGGCACGTGACCCTGCCCCGTCGGGCTAATTAAGATGCATAAGTCTTTGCTAATTTATGCCTTCAATAGGAATCTATGTACATACATACATACAGTCCCTGGCCATATTAATGTGACCACTCAATATTTTGGCAAATTCTTGACTTTGATGTCGAATATTGAAATAATTTGATACACTAACTTGTTTTAAGCGATATTTTATTATCGTGGCAACATTCTGCTATCATTTAATTAGCATTGGTTTAAGATTGGCACTTCTGCCACTTAATTGTAGCCAATTGTTTGTTTTAACAGGGGGAGGAGCGTTAAACACGTTGTATTGAGGGTTATATCAAGTATTGGTTTTCTTCTATTTTTGAGTAAATAAAATTATTTAAGTAATTTATTTTGATACATTGGTTCAAATGGAAGCTAATTTATATATTTTTATTGATATAATAAATTAATATATATTTTTTTCGACGATCTTTTCCACAAAACCCGAAGTTTTTATATTTTGAGTCATGGGTAGACCCCAAAGTCCTTTTTTTTTAAAAATTAGGCGAAATTAAAGCTTTGTTGGAACTAAAAAGTTTTTCCCAACATCAAATTGCCAATAAAGTACAAGATTCCAAGACTTCTGTTGCTAACATTGCTCGAAAACTTGACCAAGGTCCAACATTGACCCCTCAACTTAAGGGGAATTGTGGGAGAAAGCCGATTCTAACGCCACGTGGCACACGAATTTAAACGAAAATTGTGAAGAAAAATAGATCAGCTACAAATGAGGATACCACAGAATTGCTGGGAAACTCTTGAGTAGCAGTGTCCTCGCGTACAGTGCTCCGAAGGCTAAATGACGTTGACTTCAAACGTCGGCCCTCTGTTAAGAAACCTTCCTTGACTAAGATCATGAAGAAAAAACTGGGCTAAAAAATATAAGAACTTCAACACATCAAACAATATGTCTCTAACCTTTTTCCAATCGTCAGCAATGAAGTTTTTATACTTTTTAGCCCAGATAAACCGTCTTTTCTTTATGATCTTAGTCAAGGAAGGTTTCTTAACAGAGGGCCGACTTTTGAGGTCAACGTCATTTGGCCTTCGGAGCACTGTACGCGAGGACACTGCTACTCAAGAGTTTCCCAGCAATTCTGTGGTATCCTCATTTGTAGCTGATCTATTTTTCTTCACAATTTTCGTTTAAATTCGTGTGCCACGTGGCGTTAGAATCGGCTTTCTCCCACAATTCCCCTTAAGTTGAGGGGTCAATGTTGGACCTTGGTCAAGTTTTCGAGCAATGTTAGCAACAGAAGTCTTGGAATCTTGTACTTTATTGGCAATTTGATGTTGGGAAAAACTTTTTAGTTCCAACAAAGCTTTAATTTCGCCTAATTTTTAAAAAAAAAGGACTTTGGGGTCTACCCATGACTCAAAATATAAAAACTTCGGGTTTTGTGGAAAAGATCGTCGAAAAAAATATATATTAATTTATTATATCAATAAAAATATATAAATTAGCTTCCATTTGAACCAATGTATCAAAATAAATTACTTAAATAATTTTATTTACTCAAAAATAGAAGAAAACCAATACTTGATATAACCCTCAATACAACGTGTTTAACGCTCCTCCCCCTGTTAAAACAAACAATTGGCTACAATTAAGTGGCAGAAGTGCCAATCTTAAACCAATGCTAATTAAATGATAGCAGAATGTTGCCACGATAATAAAATATCGCTTAAAACAAGTTAGTGTATCAAATTATTTCAATATTCGACATCAAAGTCAAGAATTTGCCAAAATATTGAGTGGTCACATTAATATGGCCAGGGACTGTATGTCTGACTGCCATTCGCTATGCGATTGAAGGCTGTCTCTGGCTCACCTGCATCAGTTGCAGGCGCCGACCTGTTTTTATGGTTGGATTCCTTGCAGCGGCACTGCAACATTTTCCACTTCCACCATTCGATATATCCTCGGAACTAATCGAGCGTACTGAAATTTTATCGAGCTGCAGATTGTGATGGGTGGGCACTTGAAGCAGCCCGGCTCCGGCACCGCTACTGGGTCCGGCTCCGACTACGACTCCACCCCCTTCTGTGATGGTGACTAGTTTGGGATGATTGGGTGATTCCGGATTCGATTTGCAATTGGTGATGTCGATCTTAATGCACGCGTTGGTCCTTTTGTTGTTGTGGCTGCTGCTACTGCTGCTGCTGTTGTCTCCCGCTGAGGATGGGTTTTGGTTCAGATTCTGGTTCTGGTTCTGCATTGTTTCTGTATTTAATTTGTGAGCTTTTCCATTTAGCATATTGTTGATTGTTCATGCCAGCACATGGGTACATATATAGTATTTAAGTACAGATAGATATATACATATATTATTCTCGTATATATATACAAATGTATAATTTAGTTAGATGGGATACTAGTGGATGATATTGGGGGGAACGCTTAATAAACACAAATGTTTATGGCTGCATAAAGAATAACACATAATTGTTGCGTGTTTCAACACAAACCCCACTGTAACATTCCCATGTTCTCCCCCTCCATCATATAGCCCAGTCCGAAGGACACTTGTTGAGTTTCAATGGCCAGGGAGAGGTTGTCGGTGCAGTAATGAGAAGACGCGTAAAATAATTGAAAAAACCCCTTGCCCCCTCCACATAGACACACACACGCACACACACACATTGATACACAACAACACACAGAGGAGATAAACACATATGGGCCAAGATAGACACTAACACACAAAAACACATGCACATACATATGTGTATATGTACTTATATAGATAAGTACACATCAGTCTCCAATAGCTCCTCCCTCCCCTACACTTGATTGCCCCCTCCACTAGATTCGCCCATTCAGCACAACAAATTTGATGGATGAGCAACTCAAGTCCACTCCAAGCGATGTATAGCATAGAGTGGGCCAACTAGTAAGATGATGGGGGAAACATTGCTATTGTTGGGGTGTGAGTGTGTGTTTGTGCGTGGGGGGGGGGGGGGGTGCTGGGATTGGGAGTGTGCCGCACTTTGACTTTAATTGAAAGCACAGTTGATTGCTCCTTTCTGGCTTAAAGCCACCGGATTCTCTCAGTGTAACTCGGCGGCGAATGTAAACAATTTTCCGCGAGTTGTATTTGAGTTCATCTATAAGGACAACAGACATATCCCTTTCACTTCACTGTTTACTTTTCACACTTGTTCCTATCACCAGAGCAATTTTTATTGATTAAAATTTTAATTGCTTTGACAAATTGTCTTTGGTCAAGTCATAAATAAATAAAAATACAAGCGTAAAAAACAACACGGAAATTAAATTTTAAACAAAAAAGTCTTAAAATTGTTTTTTCATAATGCAATTTTCACTTGTTTATGTATGTATTAATGGATATATTTATATCCTTTAAATCGTTTCCTTTGCACACAAATAGCACATAAAAAATTTTATATGTATATTTTTTTAATGTTGAACTTTTATGGGGGCCAAAATTGAATTATCAGTACGAGCCAATTCCTTTATAAATATATTTTCAAATGGTTGCTAGTCGAAATTTTGGCTTATTTTTTGGGTACACTTGATGTTTCTTGGTTACAATTTGTTGTATGAATTTTCCCAGAGGAGCGCTGAAAAGCAACTGAGCTTAAACCTGTTGAGTTTCGCCTGTTTATAGTAAATGTCCTTTAGGACTCATGTCAGCCCGAACGAAAATAGCCACTCCGCCCACTTTTGTCCCGCGCACAAGTGGAATTCTATTGAGCCGGTGCTTTCGAAGAGAAAGAGAGAGAGAGAGAGAGAGGGAAAAGGAGAGAGCGAGAAAGCGACGTGGAGAGTGGGTGGGATAGAAAGACGGAATGCGGTTGCAGAATTATATTGTAGACCGGATATCAAAGGTGTTTTCTAAAAGTTTTCGAAAAATTTACCACAATTTGGATAGGATTGCTTGCATAATTTAAAAATAATCATAAACTAGGAGAAAGCATTGGAAAAGTTTTAAAAGTTTATAAATGCTGTAATCTTGACATTATTTCAAAAAAAGTTTTTGAAACAAGATAAGATATATTTCCATCCTTTTTTCCAATTTTCCTTAAAATATTCTGCAATATCATAAGCTTTTTGAGCTTTGCAAGCTTTATATGCGAATAAAGCAACAAAAGCTTAATATCCAATAAAGCTACACTTTGCTGCATTGACTGACAAAAGCTAAATGCTATTCACTGCTCTGAACGTATCAGTTGGTAGTTGCTTTTGAAAGGACATTGGCACATTGGGAAAACGAAACACTGCCAACTCTCTTCACCATTCGCACTCAATGATTTATATGGGGTGTGTCATTGAGCTATCCAGTTGTTCATATGGAAAACTATAACTCTATTGTGAGGCAGCAAATGTGTGGTTTCTTTGATTTGGGAGTGAGATCATCAACAGCCCAGGGCTATGGTTGAGATAATTTGCATAACTAGCTGTAAAATGCTCGAAAATTGTACAAGAAAGTCTGGCGATTGGCTGAAATGCGAATGATATTGGAATAACAGAAAAACAAAACATTCGCTTGGTTAAGAAGAAACCTGTTCTAAACAGTAGAAAGAGCCGCCACTCTGCTGTTGGTCGCACCATCTTTTGGACCACCTTGGATTGAGCCAGCACCACCACCTTCTTCATCTCCTTCATCTCTCTTCGCATGGCGAACACAATTGGATCAGGTGTCTTCCACTATGGCGTCCAAATTGATGTTTCAATAAAGACTATAAATTTATGACTAACGAAACAAGCAAAACCATGCCGATTCCCCATTCCAATCCCCCATTCCGGTTGGATGGTGGCGAGGTGTAACGGTGACAACGAGTAGGTGTCGCCATTGGTGCCACTATGAATTAATTTGGACAATTTATGAGCCAATCTCAACGACTGACAACGGCCTAGGAATGTATGTATGTATGTATCTGGGAGAGTTTGTGTGTTTTCTTTTCTCTTCTTTTTTGTGGTCCACCCCGGTGGTCGATTGGAAATTAAATTATAATTTGATACCTCCTCTGATTCTGACACTGATGCGGCATCTTCATTTCTCCCTATCTCTCTTTACCCCTCTCTCTCTCTCTCTCTCTCTGCATATATTACTAATTGATCGTGTGGCATCCAAATCTGACACTAGAAACTAAAGTTTCTATGATGGAGTCATTTAAATTTGAGTGCTATATAAATACCTTACATTGCTTTTAAATCATCTGTTAGATTAATTTGGGGCACTAAATAATTGTGTTTACCCTTAAAACTGTAAAAATGAAAACTAATGTTGACTTGGACATTCATAGGTAGAGATTAATCGGCCCCAAAAACTTAAAAAAATAATTTAAAACATGCAAGTAATTGGAATTGTAATCTAATTGATCAAAAGTAATTGGTTTTGTTTGTCTTGATTCCCAAAATTTTTGTATACAGATTGAAGAATAAACATAGCCAACATATTGGAGTGGAGCAAAACTGATCTCAATTCCAGATGTGTCCTCAATTCAACACTTAAATATATATCATATATGTATGTAAAATATCGCTCGTTGTGTAATAATAATGTAAATATATGTACAACAATATAGACCATATATCGAGAACAATTCGATGTTGTTCTAGAAAGAGTATACACCATTCCAGTCATTTGGAATTTAATCTATAGGGATTTAAAAGGATTATCAATATAAATATAGAGTCGAACTGAATGTTTCGAAATTTCAACTAGTAAATTTCATATCTTACATTCCCAAATGTACAACTTAAAATAGAGGATACATTAAAAGATATAGGATTTAAAAGGATTGTATAAATTCTTATATCCTTTATCGGTTTATCAATTTCAGTTACAACCTTAATCAGAATTTCAATATAACCCATTTTTGCTCCGCCTCTTCTGATCTGCAATGGATAGTAAAGGAAAAATGCATTTGAGAGCAGATCAATAGCTGGCCCTGATCATGGTCACGGGCCTGAAGGTGGAAGTGGAGTTGGACTTGGCAAAATGTCTCATTTAAATAACTTGCATGCATTTAGTCATACTTTTTGTCGCAGTTGCAGTTGAGGTCCAGGTAGAGCAGGTCTGGGCATGCGCCTCTTTCGTCCGCGGATCGGCATGCCGTCAACTTAAGTGGCCTCTTCCATATCTCACTCTCTCGTTCTCTCTTTCGCTCGTTGAAGTTGCAACTGAAGTTGGAGTTGGAGTGTCGAGAGTATGTAAATCTTTTGCTTCGTTGGCATTGCTCCACCGTTCCACGTCTGCTGGAGTTACCATTCTTGGCGGTAAGGTGATCGATTTTGTCCATGTCAGTTTGGGTTTGGGCTTTCAATTGTTTCTTTTGTTGCCTCTGCGCGGAACAGAAAGTGGATACATGCGATAGGACATAAAGATTTTCATCATTTGAGTGTTGGACGTTTGTCTGCATGTGCCTGGCTATAATGGAGATACATATTGTCTGAAGTCGGACAATTTTCATTGTTGTCGATGTCTTCGATGTCTCCGTCGTCGTCGTCTTCATCTTCGTCCGCGTCTGTGTCTTCGATTGTTGTGTAAATGTTTGCGGCATTTATTTGACAAATTTTGCAGATTTGAGACAGGCGGCAAGTAAGGAGGTAAGTGGACAAGATGACGACGGTGAGGTAGGCCGCCAGGTGGGGGGGTTTCGCAGCCGACGAGCATTTTAATTAATTCAAATGCAATTCAACTGCATGTCAGGGCCAAGTGACGTTCGTCTGATTGAAGCTGAAAGCCAACACGTGAATCGAGTCGAAGTCACTGTCACTTTTTCTCAGTCCAACCTTCTTCACCTTGGCTACTAGAGGCAGATGAACACGACTAAAACTAGTGATGGCATGAACAAAGGGAGGGTGGACGAAGACGAAGACGGTAGGGGGTGTCATTCAATAAACGTTTGTGATTTGTAACGACTGCAGAGTACATAAATCAGTCATGGATTTATTGCCAGAGATCGTTATAGTTTATAAGAATGGATGAATGCCTGTGCCTGAGCTTGTTGCTGAGGCTTTTGCCATTTGCTTCTTGGGTCGTGGTCGTGTGAGTGGCGCTGCGTGTGGGTCGCATAAATTTCACGCTTTGCGCAGGCGCTGCCACAAATCGATGTTCTTCTCTTTCTATTTCTTCTTCATCTTCTTCATTCAAATATGTATCTATCTGTTCGTTTGTTTTATGAGTCACGCGCAGACTAGTCCCAATCCCATATAATATGTCCATTTCTATATCCAAGTTGAATATGGAAAATATTGGATCCTTTTGTGATCTATTACATAGACAGAGAGGTATCGTTCAAATGGACTCGCAATGTCATTGGGGACGAAAAAAAAACAAAAGTTGTACAAAATCGACGAATGCCAAAACCCTATCAGATTGCATGACATTTCTCAATTACATTAACAATTTGTCCGCTTGCGTTTGAATGAACCTGTTGGGTAACCAAATGAAGATTCCATTTAGGTGCCACCTAATCCTTTTCATCGGGTTCATTGTCCTAATCCCCCAACGAATAAAGGTGAAAAAATGAATGCAAAAACAATTTCCCTTTTTTTATTTCTTAAACGTTTTCTGTCCCGTTAGCTTTAAATTTATAATTTATGGCTTGCAGTCTTTTGCCTAATCCCTGAATTGACTTGGCTATACTAACACAAGCCGACCAACAAAATATGAAATTCGACAAAAGACCAAACCGTCAGTCAGACTGTCAGTAATTTCGCCATTTTACTTTATTGAGGGTTTTGTTCGTTCGTTTTCGTTTTGCCTTTATAATTTATTATCGCCTCAAAAGCATCTCAATTATGGCTCCTGGGACTAACAGACAGAGAGAGCAAAAGAAAGAGAGAGAGAGAGAGGGATGCGTTTCAAAAGACAATTACAAAGCGAGAAAAAAATAGTGGGTTTTTTTATCAGAAAACTGTTTTTTATTCAATTAAATTTCGGTTGATGATATCGTAAACCAAAACGATGTTAGGCAATAGGTAAAACTTGCTTTCATTATTATATGATTATGATTCGGTATTATATATGTATGTATATCCATTGGGGTAAAGAGCAGACAACGCTGCCATTCCGATTGCAGCTAAAATTTCATCCTCTTTGGTAATCGTGACGTGGTTTTTGATTGCCGCCAGCCATTTGAGTCCGTGTAACCGCCTTCTCCTCCATTTCATGGTCTGGCCGCTAGTCTGGATCTTGTCTTGACTCTGACTCTGATTCGGCAACTCTCCATTGTTGGCTACATTGTCTGTTTTCTTCTTTTTTGTTTTTTTGTTCTCAACAAGAGTAACAGCAGCCGCCACGATTTGCACACTTTTACTTTTTAGATCTCTGCTACCGCTGCTTTCCCGCACCCTAGCACTCCCGCTCCCATCATGTGTTGGCCACGTTACCAGAGAAACGAAACCCAAAACGGAACTATAAATTCAAGTGCCTGTATCATTACTGTCGCTGGGCCCCCATAGATTATAGCAGACAAATTGTCGTCATGTCTGCATGTTGTGAGCTGTATTTCAATTCAGGGATGGGCTTTGGGTTTGAGTTTGGATTCGGGTCTGGGTTATGTGTTGTGTGTTGTGTGTGGCAGGTGCCGGCACTTTATGCATGTTTTGAATGCCTCTCTTGTTGGCCCAACTGATTTATGCATTTGTGTGTTTACTGTCATTTAAATTCAAAATTCAACACTTCAAAAGTCTAATGAGAAACGACAAGTGAGAAATGGAATTTTTTTCTGAGGGAATAGGTCGACTTAACTTATGCCCTATACCTGAATTATACAAAACATAAACTCTTGAGGGTACAAAAGTATTACAATTTTCCTTTCTGTGATTTTTTTTTTATAGCATCTACAAATAGTTCTACCAATTGCAATATTTTAGAAATTTTGATGGTTTTTCTGGTTTTACATTATAGTTTCTTATAGAAGGACAATTAAATGTTTTTACTTTGATTTTATAGAGTAAATAATAAATATCAATTATGTTTAGATATTCGAGACATCGAGTAGTGAAGTCATAGGAATTTTGGACATTTATTGTTGTTTTCCTGACAAAGGAAGTACCCTCCTCTGATAACTGATATCATATGTTGCATGCCACATGCCTTTTAAGTTGCTCCAAAGTTGAGAAACGGCTTCCATTTCCTTTTTAACGATCGATAGCTGACCAAAAAGGTGCTTTTACCTACCTACCCACTCTCCCCCCCCCTTCATCGCCCTTGGCTTCAACTCATCTTTGTACTCTTGGGATATGCCAAAATTGTCGTGTACATGTGTTGTGAGTATTTTGTATCATTTTCGGTAAAGGGCTTTAATAGGTACATACATACGTACGCAAGTGGTGGAGGGGGCGGGCCGGGGAGGAATTGAAGTTGGGAAACTGAGAAATGCGCTAATTACACGCACTGGGCACTCGTTAATTGAAGTTGTCAACACAGACTAAGGGCATACCAAAAAGTTATGCGATGCGATCGGGACAAATCAAAAGCAACTCAGACCCCAAAAACCCATGATCAGACTGAAGATTTTTGAGAGTGGGGAGTGAGTTGTGGGGATGGGGGATGGTGGATGGGGGAGGCTTGCTGGTGGCTTGACTGTAGCAATTATCTGTGAATTGAGCTAAAGCCAGCGGCCAAAAATGTGAAATCAAATGGAGAATGGCGCCATTAATTATCGCAAAAACGGATACATTTCTTAATAATTAATCGGGTGAATGACATACTGAAGGTAGGAATAGCAGCGGCAGCTGCTATTACACTCCTGCCCCCCACCCGCTCTGGACATTGTGCTTCCATGCTTCCGTCTTCAATGGAAAGAGAAGGAAATCTTCATTCTGCATTCCGGCTCCATTAGCAGGATGAATGCGGAGCCTAATAGAGAAACATTAGTCATAACCCAGCAGGATATCGTTACGGAGCGCGTGTCTCTGGGCTAGCTAGCTGTCACATTTCCAGTTGGCTATTGCCTTTAACTTGGCCTAGCACTTGGCTCAGTGTGCGTTCCATAGCAGCCATCGTAGACGCGTTCGGTTGCCTAGGCATGCAATTGAGAAATTTATTAAAAATCATTTCCATTAATTTGGTTATTTATGCGCAGGATCAAACATTCAATTAGGCTGATGTTATAAATCTCAAATTCATTTTTCACATGCTACAACCAAGGCAAGGCCTCTATAAATCAAATGACAAACATATTCATACGTATGCTATCCAAATATATATAGTATATATACTGTAATAGCATGTATCTATCATTTATTTATGTAGAAATTTCACCATTTGGCGGTAGATGACAATAAAGCGGCTATTTAATTGAAAAATAAATGTTATGCAAAAATTTGAGTATATTCCCCCCCCCACCACCTCCTCCGTTTCTGTTTGAAAGCAAAAAGGTTAAAAGTGAAATATCTCCCGCTGACTTTCAACAATATCAAAGTTGAATTTGTTTCGTTTTTGTGTTGTTTTTTTTGTATTTGTTCATTGTTATTGTTTTACTGTCATGTTTGGGCACGAAAATGGAAGTCCCCCTCTTTTTCACCCCCCCCCCCTTATTTCGATAAAGATGCACAAAAGCTGATAAAATAAGCAATTTACTAGAGCCTCATACTAGACTAATAAAAAAGGGCTAAGCGAATTGTAAGTGCTCTATACATTTAGCATTATAATATTTCTAAAGTAAGACTATCGTAAAAGTGAATTAGGAAAGTAGTCTGTTCTGGTTTCCTAATCCTCTTAACTGGTCTTCTCATTTCCAAGTCAAAAGTCAATTGTTTTACCTTTCGAAGCTAAGTTAGAACCGTTTGAATTCGCGTACTGTGACAGCAGTTTTGGAGATCACGTTTCGCGTATTTATACATAGAGTTGCCGCGCGGTTTATAGTCCAAAATTCTGATATATGAGAATTTTGAATTGAAAATTGAATTGAGCAAGACAAACTTTTTTAGTATGAACTAAAGCAGTTCTACCCATGACTAGTCCTAATTTATCCACTAATGTGTAATATTTTACTATTGTATTAGAGATTGTTCTAAAAATACTTGGGATGTGAAATGCTTATGTTTTTAGTTGACTAAAATGCGAGTGATTTTAAACCAAATAGTTTTGGCTCGGAATCAGAAGTGAAAACAGTTCAGAGCAGGTTTGAAAAGCATTTCTGTTCAATTCAATAAAATTAACTCCAGTTAAATATAGCTGACATCTGATATTAATATTGCAATTGATTAGTATTCAAATAAACAACACAACTCCAATCGATATGTATCGATTTATGCAGCAATTGGCAGTGCAAGGTCTTGTCAACTTTTATACTTTCTTGGAATCAGCTGTTAGAGAACTAAGGAAATAGTGGGAACTAGTCGTTAGGAAAAAAAGAGTAGGAACAGAAAGCTTCAATTCAAATTTAATTTTACTCAGAGTTTTCAAAGTTCAAATTCTTCAAATGCTACCATTATATACAAAACAAATTGACAAAGTCAAATCAGTTAACAAATTTTTGTTATGCCAACAACCAAATCAACAAGTAAAAAAACAAATTTGGGACATTTATTGAACTGCCGTTGACCCGAAACAAAACTAAAAGTAAATCTCAGCCTCAGCTGCAGCTCTCTAACAGGAAGCTAAAGCTGGAGCTGATGCTGGGCAAGCGGCAAACAGCTTATCGCCCAGTTATATCGAACATATTGGCTGGGTGGGTAGTAGACAAGAGACAACAGACATGAGACAAAAACACAGACAACACACAAGACACCCTGCCCGGTGAGCTGAGAGGAAAGTGGATTGGGGGCTGAGAGAGGTCTAGATCATAAAATAAAACTTAATAAAAATAATAAAAAATAAAAAGACAAGCAAAATCAACTCTTTGGCATCATCAACAGAAAGCCGACAAAGTGGGCGTGGCCCAACCTATCAGCAAGGCCAGGCCTCCAATTGGAGCTGAGTTAGGCAACAAGTTTTTTTCTTTTTTTTTTTTTGTGTGGCATAATAAATTGCATAGAAACATAAATTTAATTTTTAACGCCCCAGCTGCACTTTTTGCATGACAATTAAGTCATCATAGAATGCAAGCAAGCGAGAAAGAGAAAAGGAGAGATGGAGATTATGATGAGTGAAAATGAGAGAAAGATAGGGAGAGATTGACTGCAGGTGAGTGACAAAAATGGCGTCTGATAATCTTGAAATAACCCCCATACCCATCTCCCTTGCTCATCACCTGCCTACCCCTAAACAATTAATGGCGCCCCAAGTCTGTACATTTTGCACTCACACATTATTCAAGTGTGCACCCTTCGGGTCCTTGAGAAGTGTTTACAATGCGTTAACCAGGATCGCATTTGGAAGTGCAAGGTTAGGCGCCCGTAAAACTAGAATAAATCCATACACTTATGTGACTGCCATTCTTTGGTGTGAACTTTAAACTAGGATATTAAGTAATTGTTTATTTGATTGATGAATATGGAAACTACAGAAGCTATAACTGCCAAGGTTGCTGTAGATTCATACAGTTTCATTTAGTTATATATAAAATATATAATTCGTTTTTTCCTCCAAAATTTACAATTATCAATTGATTTTAATAGTTTAACCTGACAATTCTTTTATGTTTGCCTTTGTAAAGTGGACAATACTGATTTGTTTGGGATATTTTGTAATTTCATTCTAATTTTCTGCGGATGGGTTGATTAGAAGATTGACATATATGTATAATGAATGTTGTATTTTAAAATATTAGCTAGTACTTAATTTTTGTGTCCTCTAAGTATTTGTTCTAATTGCATAAGGTATCCGATTTAGAATTGATCTAATATAGAATGAAGGCTTAAAAGAGTTTTCGATTATTTGCCTTAATGCTAGACCTCCTGTGCCGCTCCTGTGCTCGTCCTATGCATTCAAAGGGACTGGGCCTTCTTTATAACCATAACGTACCGTTCCGCGTATGCGCACTGAGCTCATATTTGTATTTGTCTTTGTTCAACAGTTGTTGGTGCTGGCGCGCGCGCGCGCACTCCTCTTTGATTGATGACTTTCATTTGCCATTCGGACAGGGGTACATTAATATCAACAACAACGTCGTCAGCCCCATCTCAGCGTCGTCAGCGTGGCGAAGGCTCCTTCTCTTTGGTTTGCTTTGCTTTTTGGCGGGGCGTTGCGATTGCCATAGAGTTGCTTAAGTTGAGTTGGTCGGTTGGGGAACACCCAGGAATTTGGCTAAGGTCGCTAGAAGTGTTTGTAAAGCCATCATGGCCACAATTCCAATCCCAAAATCCACTTTCCATTATCCATTATATAGTTTAGTGATTTTAGCAGTTTTTATAGTTACTATAAGTTTTTTTTTTTTTTTTTTTGGAACAAATATGAAACAATCTATTAAATACTTAGCTCTCGACATGGCCTAAGCAAGAGGCAATCATTATTCACTCGCCTTAATCCCAGCGTCTCCATTTGCCTTATGGACGAAAGAAAAATCACATGAGAAGCATTTAAAGATTTTTGAAGGGGGCGATGTGGAAAATGCAGCAACAACAGCAATGGGCGATAAGGAGCTCGGGAAAAACTGCACAGCCAATTGAGTTGTTCGCTTCTCCATCCCCATCCTCCGACCTCCGTCCTCCGTCCTCCAACATGCATCCTCCATCCTCCAACTAAGCATGTGCTGGACGTAATGGCGATGCATTTATTAAAGGCTTTTGTGCGTGCGGGCTTACTAGCCTCGCCAGTTGCCAACCCCCCCTCCTCTCTCTCGCTCTGTTACTCTCTATGCTTAATCCATAAATGGAAATTAATGGTTTAAATACGAATGTCTGTGTAGCTGCCTGAGCCTCTTAGCCTGGCTAATGGTGCTTGTTGCCAGTCGCCTGCTTCGTACTTCCTTGGATCTGGCTGGGGTAACGGTATCAACTGAGTGCCACCGCATTTCCATTTCCATTTTCATTTGTTGGACGCCTGCAAAAATATTAAGACATAAATGTCATCAACAATGATACGGCCCGTTTGGAAGGAGTCGCTATAGACCATGGGATGCCATTGTGAGCGTAGGCGTTCAGTTCAGGACAGTGGAAAAATTTCAATTACCACTTGGTGAAATATATTTCGAAAATGAAAAATTTAAATTCAAAAATTAAATGAATTTCACATAGCTTAATTCCATTCGGGTAGAAGGTCCCATTGATCCTCAAATACATAAAAGACCTCAACTGATTAGCCTGGAGTTGGTTAATGAAGCCAACAATTGCTTTAAATAGCCAACGTATAATCAAAACTTGCCAACAGATTATCGCCCACCTTGATTCAACTTCCCAGGGCTGGTTAGAGAGAAGAGAAGGTGAACCTATTAACGACCTTCATAAAAATAGTTTTCGAGAAATCTCTATTTTATTAACTAGAAAGTGAATATAAACTGTTGATCCATTCGACCCGAATACTTTTATATGATGCATTTCATCAAAGTTCAGCCACTTGGTCAGGAGACGCTCCTGGTTGGCTACCCCAATGGCTGTTACTGTTGTTGAATGCTAGTGCCCTTTTCTTTGGTATATGGACTAGGCAGGGGTAAAGGTGGGCAGGATAGCAGGCTCGGATGGGGGGACAATGCCTGGGTTTATTGTAAGTCCACCAAGTCAGTTGCATAAAAATGATACCACAATTTATGGCCGACATCTAATGGGATTCACTTCTTCACATCGTCTGTGGAGCATTCGCAGAGTTGGCTGACTTTTGCATGCAATGCGTCTCATAAAACATAATCAAGTTCACCATTCACACTATAGACCACATCCTGCCTAGGAGTTTTGGTTCTTTGGTAAGATTAATTTTCAACGATACTGTCATATTTCCCTTTTTTCATCCATTCGCTCTTCTTGTCGTTGTCGTTGCTGTTGTTGTTGTTTGTTGTTGGGGGCAAATGTTTCTTTTTTATGTGCATTTTGATTCCATTAACTTTCTGCTCCAAATTGTCATCTCAGTCATAGGGGGGGGGGGTGGGGCAGGTAGTATCCATTTATCATATATATATTTGTATTGATCTGCGTTCTGTGTGTATTAATTGTTATCCATTTGGCATTTGGCAATCGCATTCATTGTCACGGAATTTACTCTCGCCTCTCTCTCTCTCTCTGTGTGTGTGTGTAGGCGTAAGTGTGGGCGTGGTTAACTAAGATGATGCACTCATGTATATAATAGGTAAATACACATACGTACATACGTATACTTACATTGCCCGGACTCTCGATCGGTGATATTGCCAACATTAATATTTGTAATCGCTCATCATCTTCAGTTTCGAATTACAATTGAACCGGTTCAATGAGGCACACTTTGAAAATTATGTAAATTTTCGTTTTACGTCGTTAGGTAAATATTTTTTGTAGTTGTTGTTGTTTTTTTTTTCAATTTCAATGAAGTTTGTTGCCTAAGTCTTTTGTTTTTACACAGACCACACACATTGCCACGCACACTGGAGGAGTAAAAGAAGCTACATATGTTTGGCTTATAAGCTCTTATAATTGTTGGTTTCTCTTTTATTTACAAGGGGAGTGGTATCGGGAGAGGGGGAGTTGGGGAGGGTGATTTGGTCATCATAAAACAAGCCCGTTAACAATTTGCACAAAACCATTTGCCCTGCTCCACCTCTGACAAACGTAAGCGAAACAAATATGAGAGGAGAAAATAAACAAACCAAAAGGCGGCACATGGTGGCAAAATTATGAAGAACGAAGGAACCAAGGGTCAAAGGGACAGGAAGAGGGGAGAGGGTGGAGAGGGGTATATCCATACATACATACTACACACGCCTGTTCGCATTCAATAAATAAAATGTCAAAACAATAATGAAATGAATTATGAGCGCGCATCAGCGTTATGGAGAAGGGGGACGGGGGCGTGGGCCACGGCTGCGCATTGCCCATTGAGTGGGTCCAACCACGTCTGAAGGGGGATACTGCTTGTTGTTGTTGTTGCTTTTATTTATTGATTTCGTGCGTATGCACAATCAGCACCGCATAGCCGCATACAGCAGCCGGAGAACAGACGGAACAGCCAGACGATCGGTCCGAGTCCAATGATGCCCCATTGCCATGGTTACAATTGTCAGAATGAAGCTCGTTTGGTCAACGACTCGACCATGCCTCCGGCATCCTTCTCGTAATGAAATCCCTCTCCATACATATACAAAGTATGCCTTAACATAGGGTTGGATGTACCATGTAGACTCTTGGGGGGATTAGTGGGAATCCATTGCTAACGCCAGGGAAGCGCAATCAAAACTTTCGCTGCCAAACAAGCCAGCAACAAAATAAAAAGAAGAAAAAGCAATTATTTCGATAAAAATGACCATTTACTGTCGTTTTGTGGATATTGAGAGCCAATTTGTGTGTGTGTGTGTGTGTATTCCGTAGTGGGACAAGCCCCACGAGGTAATTTTGGAATATATTTTTATCCGACTGAGGTAGCAGATGGGCTTGGATATTTGTTTTTAGTTTTGGCTTTATTCCACTCGTCGATAATCTGGGTCAAGGAAGCCTCAATGCAATGTTGAAAAACATTGTTAACACATTGTTTAGGCCAAACAAGGCGAATACGTTTATACGTTCATATAGAGCAAGAGAGATTGGAAACTGCAACTCTCTTTAAATTTGAATCTATTTAAATAATAATCTTTGTTATGATTCGTTAAAATGAAATAACTAATCAATTTTATTGTTTATATTAAAACTGACTAAAACAATTTGTAACATTGCCTGAATCTAAATAAAAATGAAGCAAGCAAGATACATAAAAAAAAACCTTCGAAATAGCCATCAATTTCATACAAAATTTCCTTTACATGCAGCAGCAGCGAACGCATGCTATCTCGCTCACTCCTGTCAGCCAATCTCGCCCTAAGCGTTTCAGTACAAAAAGAATATGGGCATATTTCCGATGTTTATTGTCCGATTTGGACAAATTTTGGTCAGCTGGTGCAGATCGGCTATATAGTTAGGTGTGCCAAATAAGAATATGATATCTTTCATACAGCTCTAGTATTCGTTTTTTCCTAATTGCGGGGGCGGAAGTGGGCGTGGCTAAAATTTGAAACAAACTTGACCTGTGTAGACACTAGACGGATATTCCCACCAAATTTGGTAGCTCTAGCTCATATAGTCTTCGAGATCTAGGTGTTCATACGGACGGACGGACAGACGGACGGACAGACGGACAGACGGACAGACGGACAGACGGACGGACAGACGGACGGACAGACGGACGGACAGACGGACGGACAGACGGACGGACAGACGGACATGGCTCAATCGACTCGGCTAGTGATGCTGATCAAAAGTATATATACTTTATGGGGTCGCAAATGCTTTTTTCTGCCTGTTACATACATTTTATCGACTTTAATATACCCTTTTACCCTATGGGTACAGGGTATAAAAACATTTTACTCTTAAACTAAACCAAACAGAGGGCAATCCATTCCCATATACATATAAAAAACCTCTTGGTGATTTCTCAATTCTATAATGAAATAGTCCAGAAAACCCTTTTACTCTGAGTTCGCTGAGTAGCATTGCTTACGGTGGGGTTTAGGTGTTTCCACTCACAATTATTCAGAGAAGCGCAGTTTTCGTCTAAGGCATTGAGATGGAGAATATTCGAAGGTCGTTGCTTAAAGTTTATGCAATAATCTACTTTATTTAGTAGTTCTTAATGTATTTATATATATATTCATATGATGTTTATTTTATATGTGTCTGTAACTATTTCTGAACATTTTCCATTTAAGTCATTTAATAAAAGAAAATTTACATGCAAATTACATAATGAACTCTGTTCACTTCCATATAAAATCAATAAATTTTCTAACGTTTTCAACCTCCTCACTCACACACATAAACTGAGATATATATCCGATTATTATACAGTTTATGGGATTGATTTATGTGTTCACAGTTTTTATGGTGCACTTAAGAGTGCCCAGCCATTATGTATAACGATTTCGGATGGATCAGGCCTCCCTGAAAGGTGAGTATGATCATTATTGGCCACAAATAAGGGGGCAGCATTGGGAATGATAGAAATCATATCGAGATTGACCAAAACAAAGTTTCCGCATATAAATAAATGACCAATTAGGTTTATATCAATATAGTCGTTGACCACGCATTCAAATAAACGAGGATCGATCAATCAGTATCCATTTTTCTAGCCGAGTTTTGTTACCAATAGAAGTTAGCCCAGATGTCTTCTTCAGAAGCGATAGACAAGTTTACTGTAAACTGTAAATGGAATATTTTATTGGAATTATTATTGAAAATAGGAAAATGATATCCAAATACTTACCGATCCACCCTCGTGTTGGTATGTACATATATGTGATTTGAGTTTTTTTAAGCAGAAAGTAAAGCTGGAGCAATGGAGCTGGTTTCTGTGGCCCTAGGCTGGGGCAGATTGCGAGCACCCGGCAACATTCTTGTTCTCAATCTTATACCCTGACTTTTTTTTTTGTTTTCTGCTGTTCGCTATATTTGGGATCAAGATAAAAATTACGTATGATCAAAAATCAGTTTGACAACAAAATGCTTTATGTGCGCAATTCTTAACGCTGCAATTTAACAAAACGGCACATTAAGGGGGGTATTGAAGGGGAGACGAGTGGGAGGATGATATAACCCAGATTTGCAGGAACGTCTTTGGCATGCTAATAAGGGGAACATTTTACCTTCGCTCAATGCACGACAAGACGCCCGCAATCATTCATATTCATCATCATAAATGCAGCTGATCGGCAGCCGGCATCAACATTGGTATATCTCCTCTTCTTCCTTGGCAGCAAAGATCTGTAGATCTCTTTTTCTGGCCCTGTTTTTGGGCCTCGTATCTACAACGTCGATCAATGCAAATTTTTTATGCAGCAACCTACGCTCTGTGTTGCAGCAGCAGCAATAGCACCAGCACCAGCAGAAGCGGCTCAAAAATTATTATTAAATTCGATATAAATAATAATTTTTAAGCCGCCCCCTCCCCCATCATCCCCTCACTGTCTGAATGTATGCCCTTTTTGCCTCTCATTCGCTCCTGCTGCTGGTCGGTCTGCTGATTAATAAAAGACAGGCTGCCGTTCCCTGAGATGGCCTGCGGTGCTTAAATTCTGAGGCATCTGTCAAACTGAGCGAAGGTGCACGTTTTGTATGCGCAGCTTGGCTCCGGAGCTTGTCCAACTCCTCCAGTTGCAGGACCCACCGAGCAGTCCCTCTCTTTCTCTTTCTCTCTCTCTCTCTCTGGAATTGGTGTTCAAATATTTTTGAAAAAATACTTTGCATATGTGTGACACTCGCATAATGACGCTTCAATTAAGTCACAGTGCTCCTTTGACACGATTTCCTTTTGTCCAAAAAGCAAAGACGAACAAAGTTGCAAATACATGGAGCCAAGGAAGGTGAATATCCTCTCTAGATGCATATCAAGAATATCTGACGTCGATTTTGATAAGCGAACGTATGTATATTATTATTGTTATTATTAGCAATATATGGCGGGGCTGCAGCGGGGAGAGCCCTATAATAAGCAACGCTGTGTAGGAATCCCTTCAAGCATTTCGCTGCATCGTCCACGGATATCAGACCACAATCGACATATGCTGAAGCAGCGCATTCCTGTGGCATACACAAAAGCTCGGTCCACAAGGTCCGAGTAAAATAAAATAAGAATTATGCAAAAATTATGCGAGGCAGAACAATTTACAAAGTGCCCCGGATAGCTGATTCTGCCTCTCCTGCTGCACAGTGGATCGTGAGTGGGGGACTTCAAGTTGAATTAAACGAAGTGAAATTCAATTATTAAAGTTCAAATGATTCCCGATATTCTCCAAATATTATCCCATGCTCCAGTTGAATTTATGAATGAATACAAAAATTCCATTGAAATGTTTACTATTCATTTTCAACTTTGCAATTCCGATGGATATATATGTATAAACTTATGTATATACAAAATGCGTTTTGATCAGAGAATCTTCGATTTAATGGCCAATGTCACGATAAAAATCTAAATAGGATTACTAAGTAAAAATGATTCTGCTTTGCCTTTTCTTTTAACTTTTTCTTTTTAATAATTCTTTTTTAGATCGAAATTGCCAAGATTACATAAAAAACTGTGAGAATAGCTAAACCTATATAAACCGCTAAATTATTGACTTACGAAGAATTTGCTTGATTTTTCAGCTTCTCTTATTCATCAATTTATATTTCTAAACTCTTTGAACGGAGTAAGAATGTTAACAAATAGAACATCTCGCACAAAGATTCTGAAAGATTTGCATCATTTCAATCAACATTTTTCATTTCAATATTCATTTATACATATGTATATCGCACTAGCTTAAAAGATAACAATTAATCTAAACATACATTCATATACACACACATTGTTAGAGAAACTAAATTATTTAAATACTAAAGTTTAATCGTATATAGGTTTATCATTTGCGAAGTAATATCAAAAAGTATTTTAAAAAATTGCATGCGATAATTTTCATCTTCAAGAATATTTTGTGAATATTTTTAAATGTATATGAATTGAATATTTCTCATATAGTAATCCACTTGTCTTGCGAAGGCAGATAAGTCCCAGTAAATTGATCCGAACACCTAACTTACAAAAACGGCTGTTGTGTAACGCAATGTAGGAAGTGCAGTTTCCCCCCCTTGGATCCGCCACTGAGGAAGTGTACAAATTATACAACGGTTGCAATTTCTGTTTATAAATAATTATATTATATAATTATAAGCAAGTCGTCCTTGCCGACGCGTCGGCGTTGATTATAGCCTGTCCAAGTAGAAATATATTAATGTGTAGGCAAACACTCTAAAAATCGCCAGCAATCTAATATGAAATGCATATTCGCATATCTCCGATATTTATTGTCTGATTTCGACTAAATTTGGTCACCATTTGGTGCATTTTGTCTCTATTATTAGAGATTAGATTCGATGCTTTAAATATGGCTCTAGATATTCGTTTTTTCTTAAGTAAACTTGATCTGCATCCACACTAGACGGATCTACAAACCAAATTTGGTACCTCAAGCTCTTGTAGTCTCCAAGATCTCGATGTTCATCCAGACAAACGGACATGTCTCAAACGACTCGGCTAGTGATTCTGATCAAAAACTTTATGGGGTCGGTAATGTAAATTTCTGCCTGTTACATACATTTTGGCGACTTTAATATACCCTTTTACCCTACGGGTATTTAACGAAGAATAATTAGGCTGACTATAGCTAAATGTTCTTCATTAAAAAATGATTTGGACAGCACAAAAATATGTAATCTATGCTCATATTTGCATCCAAAATATATTAATGTGTCTATCGAATGATATTTTATATACAACTTTTCGGAGTCTGGTTTTTAACATTATTTCCTTTTCGGTTTCAATTTCTGTTTAAGTCTCTTTTCCTTATAGTACAAGCTAAATAGTAATCGGTTAAACGACTTTCATAAGTCCAATCGATTGGCTTAAGAAAATAATTTTTGTTACTAGATCTTCACCTTGGATCTATTGTTCGACATGGAAATTGCGATATGTAAATATCGTTTTTTTCATGAAAATATTTTTGCTTGGATGAAAATAGATGTTTACATGGACATTTACACTATTCCTTCTCTGGGTTACAAAAGATAATATTATTATATACACATACATATATGTACATAAGTAATATATAGAAGATATACATATGTATGTATGCATGTGTACGTAGAAAACAAATTTAAGGAATAGAAGCAATTTGACATTTTGATCCATTTCAATTTGCCGTTTGTTTTCTTGTTTTTTTGGGGGGAGGTTTTATCGAGAAGGCGAAGGTGGAGCCGAAACAATTTGTTTGCGGCGACAAGTTTGTGTTCCACTTCCGGCCCTACTCGCTGTACTCTCCCTCTCTCTCTCTCTCTCTTACTCGCTGCATTTTTCAGGAATACATTTGTAGTAATCACGCTTTATCGCCGCATTTGGACATTTTAAAAGGTCATAACTTAAAACCTTATCGCCGCAGGCAGACAGACAAGGCGACACACCGAGTCCAAGTCAGAGTCAAAGACGAAGTCGAAGTTGGAGTCTAGCGACATGCAACATGCGACCGATTCACTCACCCAAAAGTCGCCGAAATTGATCGGACAAAGAGCAAAAAAAAAAATAACAAAAACAAAAAGGATAACGCAAAATGGCAATGCAAGTGAATCACGCAACAACTTAAGAGATGTATAGAAAGAAAGAGTGAGAGCGAGAAAGAGAGGGCCAGATGCAGAGAATATGCCATGGCACCATTACATTCCATTGAGCGCACCCTGATAATGAGCCATGCACACACACACACACACACACACACACTGACACACACATAAACAAGAAAGGACACACACTTTTTCTCTGAAGAGGTTGCGCTAAAAGCGAAATGATAAGCTGACAGCTCTCTGTAGTCCCACTCACTTGGAACCTTAGGTGGTGGTGGCACTTCCACCTTTAAGGAACGGAGAAATAAAAACAAACTTGCGGCGTCGGCGGCATTCTTATGATAGCAACCACGGGGGGCCCAACTGAATGGCCATTGAGTCTCAGTCGCAGACTTAGGGAGAGAAGGAGTCTCTGATTCTCAATTCAGAATTGGATTGTGACTCACTCAGGCGCTAGTCATGAGGGTGCGGCAAAAAAAAAAACAACAACATAAAAACAATTAAATCGCAATAAAAAAAAACAATTCCACAAAACGAAAAGGATTTGCATTTAAATTAGGATTAAAAAAATATATTGGGGAGTTAATAAAAAATATATAATATTCAGTTTAAAAAGAAGTTTGTTGAAAAATGATTTTAACTCGAATTTGCTATAAAGTTTTGAATGGCAACGTATTTGCATTTCGCGATTTTTTCTAAGGGTTACCTGGTCACACTGTTTTTGACTAATGAAATAGCTTAGTAAACTTTGTGAAAGCAGGTGAATTGCTTATCTCCTGTGAGATTAAGAGATGTAAACTTCGTTCATGATTGAGCAGGACTATTGGTGACTACTAAGAGCGTGTCTCTTTTACAATATCCTTTATATTTAATCTATTATTTGACATATGTATGTATGTATGTATGTTTGTGTAACTTTTAGTTGTACTGCCATGTAAATTTCATTGTCAGAAACATCTGCTTCGCTGCTGCAGGCACAATCCCGAAATTGACTATATTATTTTCTATATGTATGTAGTATGTAGAGTATCTTCCACTCAAATTAATGAAGCGTATAAAACGTGCGCTCTATTATAAAGAGAGGCGATAAGTTGAAATCCCTTTTTTTTTTACTTTGACTGTAATTATGAACGAAGAATGAGTACAATCGTAAAAGGAAATTTCTTTCATTGTTACGAACCTTTCCTTTGAGTTTAATGCCTGGAAATGAGATACTCTTCATTCCCCCCCACCACCAACGCACAGCCCTGCCCTTCAATAGATACAATCCGAAATGAACCGAACCAAACCGATCCGATTATTATCTAGTTTTCTATTTGGTTGTGTGTATTCGTGTGTGTGTGTGTGTGTGTGTGTTGACATTCCGCTATTCTTTTTCATTCGTGACATTTTCTACGAAAACTCAATACAAACACAAACAGATATCGTTCCGTTTGTCGTCTGTTCCTTTAGATGATGCCTAAACACACCCATTCAATGACATATCCAAAATAAAAAAAGAAGACTAGAAATTTACGACATTACCTCAGGTAAGAGGATCGGGACAGACAGGTAAACCGAGAGACAGACGGACGGACACACAGAGATGGCTATCAAAATGTAGTCGGCGTAGATGACTCATCAAATTAGTGTACGGGGCGCGGGCGATAAGCGGTCTGGCGAAGGATTAGACGAAGAATGGAAAAGATTGAAGGGAATATCGGACGAAAAGTGCTCATATCATTTTACAAACAAATGTCCCATACACGGCAAACCACTTGAGACCCCCAAAACAATATCCAAACATAAGACTCGGTGACTTGACACAGTCAAAAATTACTTTTTTTTGTTGAAATTGACCCTTTGTGGAAATTCGTTGAAAATGCTGGGAAAATGATTTTTGCCCTAGACCAATGGACCACCCGAGGACGAATTATTGTCGTGATTATTAATTGTTAAGCATTTGTTATTAACTAATTGGAGAGGAAATCTACATACATACATATATGTATACCTAAACAATATCCTTCTCTCTTTGTCACTGTAAATGTCTCAACAATATAGTATACAGTTTTACAGTTATTAGCACACACACACACGCACACATACAATTCTTCGTTCGATTTACACAGGAAGCGCGTTTTTTGTCGCTACTCAACGCGAAAGAGAAAGGAGGGAGGGAGATAGGAATGGTTATGGGTATGAGTATGGAGGCATGGCATGGGCATGGGCGATAATCCGACAGCAAAATATGCGAACGTTAATTACGCTTTTGAGAACGTTTTACGCACAGTTGCAAAACGGTGGATGGTGGGGCCAAAGGATGGAGATGAGAGAATGGGGCTTGCAAATGCGGCAACGATGCCTGACGGCAGATAATGTTGATCGTATGAATGATGGAATCGAACTGGGGAAACGGGCTGTGGAGCTGTAGCTGTATACGGGTTCTTTGATCGATTAGAGGAGCTTGGTGACCAAACACAGAGAGCAGGAGCGAGAGCAAAAGAGAGGCGAGTGAACGAGACAGAGAGGGTCCAGTTCGAGACAATTTGATTGAAAGCTTGCAAATTGTTTGGGAAAATCATGCACTTACGGCACTTGGCATCGATGTCATTGGCCTGCATACATTATCCCCTTTGGAATCCCTCTCCCCAACAATTCATACAGACATATGTACATATGTGTATACTCTTCCATCCCCCGCTTATGCCTCTTGTTCTTGCATGTGGAACCTCCCAGGTGTACTTCAATTTTGCCCCCACACTGTGCCCAAAAGGCCATTTATCTTGACCCCTAAGTGCTGCATGTGGCGTTACTTTCATTTCTGATTAATTTGGGTTAATTTGTTGGGCCTATAAAAGAAAATAAAAATGAAGGAAACAACCAATCGACCAACCGACCAAAACGAAGTTGTAAAAAATAATATAAAAACAGTTTGAAACAAATTCCAGTGCATCTTGGCCAGCCGATTTATTGACACTTAAGCCCAAGATACATGGAATACGTTGTTTTATCGTTTCGAGTATGAGTCTGTCCCGGGTTTTGGGTTTTCAAAGTAGGGCGCCAAATTGTGCACGTCCTAGCCTGCGGGTTCCATTCGATTATGGACCATCAACAGCGGGTGGGCGGTCAGCCTGGCCAGGATCAATCTACATATACAAACACATAATCACAGAATATAAATATGAATGAATTCAATTCTCTTACTTAAAATTTCCCAATTAATTAATCCTTAGTTAAAAGAAGAGATGCTAGTTAATATGTCCAGGTCTATTAGTTGCCCCAAAAGAAAAGACAAGAAGCTGCAGACGGATACATTAATTTACAAAAAAGAAACAGCAACAATTTAATAATTTGACGCATTAAATCAACTGTGGGCTGATCTCATCCCATCCCCATGTCCATTTTCATGGATCTCTAGTCAAGCCGAGAAGAGACAGAGAGAGCGGGAGCCCAAGACCACGTAGCTCACAATCGGGCGCGTGCAATCTTAATGGATAAATTATTGGTCCAGCTTCAACATGGGAAGTTGTTCCAACTTCCAGCAGCATCCTCGCCTCGACCTAACAACAATTGGCAGAGTCTGTGTGTTATGTCATAATCGTCTTATTTAACCGGGCCCGAGCGTAATATAATAATCATTTATTAATTTGTTTTGGCCCAATACCATAAAAAATAACAGGTGCAGCAGCAGGTACGTGCCCACAGTCAGGGCCAGAGCCAGAGCCACAGACAGATTGAAAGACTCTCGACACCTCGATCATTATTTTTAAGGTGCTTAGTTTAGTTACATCATTTTATGCCCCATCATCTTTGAGGTGAACCACGAAAAAAGACTCTAAATAATTTGCTGGGGCTTTGATTTCAATTAGGGCAAATGTTAGCAATGTTGTCCTAGACACAATAATGCCAGCAACTCATCAACCGATTATGCCTCACTGCCACTAAGTGGTCCACCTACCGCTCATCCGATCCGATCCGCTTCAGTGCCTTCTTTAAGTTGGCACGCAATCAGTTTAGTATGATGCTGCCAATTGGCATTATATTTATACCCCTTTTTCAGGTCTCGCCCAGCAATTAACACCCGCAGCACCTGAAGCGGGAGCTGGATCTGGAGTCGGAGTTGGTGCTGGAGCACGCCTTTAACTTTTATTTGCCCAAAAATGGATAACCTCTAATTTGCCAAAGCGCATTTTATTGCCATTGAGAAGAGCCGAGACTGAGACCGAACGGATGAACGGAACGGTGCAGGAGTTAAGGGGGGTGGAGGGATTCAGCATCGACGCGTTCCACTTAATGACACACTGTTAAGTTAGTTACTTTTTTTCCCTTTGTGATTTCAACTCCCGATTGTTTTTGTGTTTCTTTTTTTGTACCATTTAACGCCTTTTTTTTGTTGTATGTAAAATTGCCATTTCCATTTCCCTTAAACGAAGCGTTTCAAATGATCTCGATGGTGGGGCACACCAATTGGTAATGGGGGGCATTTAGAGACACGCAAGGCTTGGACACACACACAAAGGAAGGAGGTATTGGTTTTTGCCCCAGTTGACATAGAGTTGTCCAAAATGTTGGTTCTGCTATTAACATTCGTGGTCCACATAATTGGCCAAGGGGTAAGCCAACAAATCAAGACACTAATTAAACTCATTTAATTATAGTAGTTAATTTCGTTTACTTTAGCTAGCCATAAATACGACAGTCACCTCATTCACTTGTATACCCGATCCGGAATATTGCACCCAAAATATTTGCCAACTAACGACAAATAATCGCAAGACCATGTCGTTTATGACCAGTGGCTGTGTGTTTCCTCGTCAAATGGATAATGTTACGGCAAGTATTAAGTTTTGAAAATAAATACAAAGAATAATAGGAATATAAACTATTATTGGGCTGAATTTTAAGAATAATCATTCCCTTTGCTAATGGATTTTCAGCTCAATGTCGTGCTCTTTCGGGCTCGTGGTTCGGAGTATGAGCCCTTCCTTTTGAATGTAACGGAGAATGTTTGTGATCTCTTTGATGCTCGTTTAAAGAACAAGATCTTGAATGTACTCTTTGGCATAATACTGGCACAGATGCATCGTTATCATTGCCCCTTGATTGGGAATGTCACATTTACTCGGGTTCCATTGCTGCTCCAAATGATAACGCCGGGCATGTTTAGCTATGGCCGATATAGGATCGTCACTCAATTGCAGCAGCAGAAAATTTCCATTTTGATCATGAAAGTTGGCTTTCGGCTGGGACCTTAATTAATTACCTCAACTTATTTGACAGCCTTGAGCGCAGGCAAACTATAAATAATAAAAACTTCCTATAAATCATTTTGGGTGAACTGCTTTACTCCACCTATGGGGGATGGAACATGGGGATGGGAACTAGAGTCGGAGTTGGAGTTGGAGCTAGAGCTGGAGCTGGAGTGAAGTGCACATACACAAACATGCGTTTGATAAGCTGGACATGAGCTGCAAGGAAAATAGGAATAGCTTAATATGCCTCAGATGCTTGCCAGATGGCCAGCTGCTGTTGCTCCAGCTCCTCCACTAGCTTCTGCTTGGTATTTATAGTCGAAAAGCGCCAAAGGCCGAAATACTCGTACGCAAAATAAATATCGTTCCCCGCACGCACTAAGCAGCCTAGCCCTAGACCGAGACCAAGATCGAGATGGAGATGGAGACGGAGACGATGACGATGTCGAAGAGGACGCGACGGTTCACGTAATTACGAACCTGAAGTTGATGCCGCGATATTGGAAAATCGCTTAACAAGCCAATACTCTGAGTTATGACTGAGGCTGCCCGTCTTGGCTTTGCTCTCAGTCTGCATCTGAATCTTGGGCCTGGCTAGAGCCAGCCATCGAAGATGTCGCTGTCCCAACGGCAGCAATTTGTTCTTGTTGTCGACTTTGCATGTCTCTTGGCTGGCCGGCTGGCTGGTTGTTTGGCTGTCTGTCAGTTTGCTTGTTTTGCATGCCAGACAGTGAGCCAGGGCCAATATGAGTACGCATACACATGGGCAGGAAACTCCGGCGGCTGCTTTGGCATCTTCTGATTAGACCAACTACAGCACCAGCTCCGGCTTGTGTTTCATGTAAAATTGCTGACAAATACAATGTAAATGGCGAAAACCCTTTTGTGTGGAAAACTTCCGTTCTCGGAAATGACATATTGCCTAACTCACAACGATTAACTAGGGAAAATGTTTACTAATCCATAAGGAAACATTAGATAAATGGCCCTGTATTTCACTCTTTTAAATTATATAAAAATAGGATCACATTTTACAAGCAATTTAGCACAGAGAGTATATGAAAAATTTGACTGATCAATGTTCATACACTGATACAGAGTTGAGTGAAGTGCAGAAACAACAAAACCATTTTTCAACAAGTATTGGAGAGATTTTTTAGTTCGTTTTATCCTTTATTGTAATTCGACATTTGTATAAGCAATTAGAGTCATTTCAGACATAATTTTCATCTATGTGGAAATACTCTCTCAAGCTAAACAAGACAGAGAGCAATTAATACTCTTACTATACTGAAAAGCGAAAGGAGACATTTGCTCACCCATAAATAAATCAAATATATACATACATATGTATATATATACATATTCTTCATAAGCATAAACAGCCAAATGAGTCATGTCTGTCTTTTGTCGTCCGTCTACATATATAAACACAGATATCTTGGAGAAGATCCGTCTAATATATGTAGTTTCTCCACTTCCACTTCCACTCCGCACATTTATGTATAAATATGATCTATATGTACCAGCTGACCAAATTTAGTCAAAATCGGAGATGTAAGCTCGACATTGGTATTGGTTATACAGTGTATGCTCAAAAGCTTATCCCTTATTAAAATGGTTGGGTAATAAGAAAGCTGTATATGTAAATATGTACAGTGGACCCTCGGTCAACAAACACCTCGGATAGCGAACATTTCGGTTAACGAACAAAGTTTCGCATAACGACCAATAAAAAAGGTGGAAACCGTAATTGCATGTAAAATTTCCCGAATTCGCAATTTAGTTGTGCCCAGTGTGACCTTTTTTTTCATTTCAGATGTCACCTTCCCTCAAATATACATTCAGATCGTTAATATTTATCATACGTTTCATTTTACTTTCTTTCAATAAAAACTGTACTTAATATAATTTGGTGAATTTTTTCAGTTTCAGTTTTAAAGTTTTGATGCATTTTATATTGTTTCCTTTTAGTAAAAGTTCAAATGGAACCGCATGAGAGTGTATTTTTTTCCAACCTGGAACGCATTATTTTATTTTACATTGATTTATATGGGAAAAGTGGTTTCGCTTAACGAACGTTTCGCATAACGAACAAGATGCTGGAAACAATTGTGTCCTTTAACCGATGGTCCACTGTATATTCAGATATATGTACATGTTCTTCTTTTTTCAAGAAAACTGTGTCCTGGTATTGCAAATGACCTGTAAATTATATATTAATATTTCTTTTACTATATGTATATAAATAACTGTTTGAAAATATTAATCACAAAACTAGCAGCTTTGTGACATTTCAGGGTCAAATTATCCTTATCCAAGAATTCCAATGATGTCTTTTTTTTCCAGTTGTCAAATATATACATACATAAATAATCTGTCGCATAGTTCGAGGTCCAAGTGCAAAAAGTTGAAAATTATGAAAAAAAACGAACTGAAATAACCGATTTTTCTTACACTTGATTGACAGTGCAACTTAAAGCTGCAATTTGCAATTTGGCACATTAATCATACGCCGCATGTGCAGCAAACGCAAAACACATACGGTTACCAATACAAATGCAGAGATAAACAGATAAATAGCATACATACATATACATGCATACGTAGTTATAGCAACAGGTGGTAGTTGGACTCATTTGTGTCGATTTAGTCAGTCAAGAGAATGTGAATGGTGTCGCCAAAAAAGGTAAATATGTATGTAAGTATTTCTATACGAATTCGTAGTTGTATGTATTCGCATTTGATTTGTAAATGACATTCACTTTTGTTGTTGTTGTTGTTTTTTTAGTATTTTTTTTGGCGTGAAATCATATGTAATTATGACATTTGCAAATGTTTCTCCCAATAGGCGTGTTGGGTGAACATGCAAGTGCGACTGAGATGGAATGCTGAGTGATGAAATACAGAGGCGTTGCCAGATAGTTTGTGTCTTGTCTACTTTGTCAGCTGCTGTTGCGCAGGTACAGTTTAGTGGAGAAGATTGAGAAAACCACAAAAGTAAGCCGCTATCCTGATTGTTTGATGTTTAATGGTGGCAAAGAGAAGAAAAAAATGAAGAAACCACAATTGAAATGGTGGGGGATAGGGTCACACCTTTGCTGCTCCTCTTCCTTTTGTCGAAGCAATCAAATCAAATGAAAAGAGTAAACAATTTGCTGTTGTTGCTGTTGTTGTTGCTGTTGCCGTTTTTTCTTTCATTTTTTATTATTATTATTCTTTATTGTGGTTGTTGCTCTTGTGAATTTCATTAAGAAAAACGCTTGACTTGGCGATTATCTTGGCGGTTGTCTGGCATCGATTCATTTTGTGGTTGCAACTGGAGCGGTGGCAAGATAGGGGTCTGCTTGGGGCACAAACATACAGGAAACGCTATTAGCTGCTGCTGGGTTAATGCCTGACAGAGCTGATGACATGGAAAGCCTTCAAGTCTAAGTCAAAGAGACATAAGCTGCTGGGCAACCAGCTACTGGAAAACAGAAATTGGAAATTGGAGTGTATCTTACAATTAATTGATTCTCTATTAGTTTTCAATCAATATCATTCAATCCGAGAGTCAGTCGCATGCTTTGTGGGTATGGCCCATTTCCACGAAGATCGGGCCGAGCCCATAAAGCGCAGCTGTCACACCTTCATCAAAACAAGATCCGGGGGAGTACGACTTGGCAAACGGAATTGCCTGCTTCTGTGACAATCATCCAAAAATAAAAAAACGAAATCAAAATCAATTTTTGTCTTTGACTCATGCTCCAGAGTGCTGGTGGTACAGGGTAATTCCGGGGGGAATTGGGATTTGTGAGTAATCATTAATTTGCTTCAATGATTCTGCATAAGGGTAAGATTATTATTTTAAGGGATTATCATCATGGAACGCATTGGGAAGCGATCGAAGGCTGTCATGCTATTGAATATTTGTCAAAGATTTTGTGTTTCGTTTGCATGTTAACAGAGTTAGGCACACACACACAAACACACGCACACACATGTCTGGACTGACATTGCAACATATTTCGAAAACATTTCTGAAACTTGTTTAACCGCATGTCAAATGGAGCTGCCACCGCTGCTGTTGCAGCGCAGGTGGAGATGTTGGAGGAGGCGGTTGATGCCATGCCCAAAAAGTTCCTTAACCTGTGCACAGAACGAAACACAAGAACCAAAGAGTAGGAGGAGAAGGAAAACGCTTTGGCTAAAATCACTAGATCGCTTAATAAGCAGCCTAGCTGTCTGGTCTTTTCTCTCGCTCTTGCAACTCGAACTCCAACGCCAACTCCGTCTCCGTTTCCAGTGCGAAGCTGTTGGCTTGGCTCCTTTGTGGGGATTCGGCACCGGCATAAAAATCTACACCGTTTTAAGCATAAATTGCCGCTGGGCATGCGCCGATATGCGTTCAACTCACTGAACTTGCCACGACTTTGACTTTGAATCAGAGTTGCTTCTGATGCTGATGCTGCTGCTGCTGCTCCACCTACTTCAACTCCGGCATTGGATGTTACAGTTTCGCTGTTGCCTGCCGCCGACTGGCAAACATATATATTATTTAAATTTTTAAACGATTGATCGTCCTCCGCCCTGAGTGTGTGCCGTAGTTGTGCCTCCTTTTGCATACTCCTCCTCCATCCCCATCTTCATCCCCATCTCCGCTACCTGCTCCATGCCAGGTAACTCCTGCTGCCTCCCTGTTGCGTTCGCATCGTGATAGTTTGAGTTATTTAGTTGGCTGCTTTATTGCTCTGACTGTGACTTCAGCTCCAGCTTGGTCCTTGGACTCGGTCGCTGATAACTCTGCAGGCTATTTGGGCGTGTTTGGAACCTTTGGCTTTGGCTGTTGCCTTCTTTTTTCTACCTCTTTTTGCTGTGCTCTCTTTGCTTACTTATAACAAAATGATTATGTTTGAATATTGAGTGAAATTTGCATAAATGAGAAAGCGAAACGAGAAATCACTAGTTTGTATTTTATCAGCAAAAAAAAAAAGGAACAACATTATACTACATTCGATTACGTTAACTGTACAAATGATCGATTGATCCAAAACCAGTAAGCCCCAAAAGTAGAGCTACGTTAATTGGCCGAGACAACAAAAGAAAGGAATGGATTTAGCGGGAATGAATTGGATTGAATGAATTGGATTAAGAAATAAAGGACTATCCGTGGAAAAAAATTTAATTGAATTTTATTCTTAGTGAAACTTGTTAAAAAAACTTTGAAAAAGTCCAAAGATGTTATAATTAGAGTTTATTCATTTCCGATTTGGACTGGAATAACTATTTAAAACCAAGATCAGAAAACTGTTAATCTTAAAGACATCACCTCAACTAGCCAATGAATTAGCAAAATATTGAACCAGAAGGATGGGCTATCTTCGGCCGTGCCGAAGTTCGTATACCCTTTCAAACTGTTATTTAACAATTACATATTTACAACGTGACAAAATCATTGGAAAACGATTAAAACAAGTCAAAGCTCTATTATATGTTCGTGGCTAGAAAAAAAATATAATTCGACAAAAAAATTTGTTGGTCCCATTGTTCCTATGGAAGCTATAGCATATAGGTGACCGATTTGGCTGAAACTTAGCACAGGCTCTTTCATACATACTAAATTCCAAATTTCGTGACAATCGCTTTAAAAACAACCAAGTTATATCGTTCCTATGGTAGCTATATGATATATTCAACCGATTCTAATGAAACTTGGTGGATATGTTAAGAAAGTATATAGTATATAAATTTTTTAATATTCGATTGAAAAACAACAACAAAGTTATGGAGGTTTAATTCTATTCTCCATTGATCATTAATATGGGAGCTATGTGATATAGTCATCCGATCGGGGTGACTCCGAGATATACATATGTACAATGCCTACAGCAAAAAGAAGCCTATGTGCAAAATTTAAGCCCTGCAACTTTAAGGGTCTCTGAGCTGTTGATAAAGACAGACGGATATATGGACAGACGGACAGAGCTTAATCATATCAGCTCATCGTGCTGATCAAGAATATATATACTTTACATAGTCCTTCTATGCGTTGCAAACTCCTGACCAAAAAAATATACCCTTGCAAGGGTATAATAATATTGTTGCGGTAATGTATCGATGAATAATTCTGATTTTGGAATTATAACATCAATTTACAGAGAATTAATTTTAGAACTTTAAGGACGAGCTTGGACTATTTATTGTTAGGTTATAAGCACATTTTGAACGTCTCAAACCGAACTCAACGAGAAAACTTTGTTACAATATGTAAAATCTGACGTTTCTGGATCAACGTTCTCTAGTATAAACTCTTTTTCAAGCTTGACTAAACTGTTTAATTTGACCAGTTCAGAAAAAAGAAGCGGTTTCGATACATCGTTCGTTGTTTGCTTCAAAAGGGTTTCCTACGATGGAATGATATCAGTTTTTAAAGACGATAAAAAGGATTTTTTCTAAATGTTTTCACTTGTCTATTTTTTTAAGGGCATACGAAATCTTTACGTTTTGCCTCTAGATTAGGATTTCTAAATTTCCATTCCTTTCCAAAAACCCACAAATCCATTTACTTGAACTTCCCCGCATTTTGGTTCTTATTTTTCATCCTGGATAACTGGATGGGCGCACATTTCAAGGGTATATATGTACATATATATAATAAGAGTTTTAAAAATGGTAAAATTCTATCAAACAATTGATTCGATTTTTTAATGTAAATTTGTTTGGCATTTTATTTTATGCATTTCACCTGAAAAGAAAATTTCAATTGACACGAAATCTTATTTGCTATTGACTTAGTTTTATTTCTATGATCTGTTTTGTGATCTTGGTAATTTCTGGCAAGTGTCAATTCCAAGTTATTTACACCCCGTGGTTGTTGTCGTCGGCTCTGTCCCCTCGCGTTTCCCCCTTGTCCTATTACTATTTTCATCTTGTTGCATCTCCATATGACCATTTTCTTAACGTTTTATTTACCCACGCTCATTTAACGCTAAGAAAAACACTCATTAACATAAGAACAGAGTCACTTCCTTGGAACGGCTCGGTTTCGGGTGCTTGCCTACCCTTGTCTCTTGGTATTTCTACCTCTCCTCTTCGTTCGGCCACTCTTCTCGTCGCTCCACTCCTCCTCATCATCATTCTTTTTGGAAGAAATTAAAATTGAAAATTCCTTTATTTCAATATTTTGACAGTGACTTGGCAGCGTCTCGTTAAGAAAAAAACAAAATAAACTCAACGAGACGAAACGAAACACTTTTCTTTTTTTTCCAGTTGTCTTTCTTGGGTTGAGTTGAGTTGTGGTGGTCTCTGGGTTCTGAATACTGGATTTTGGGTTAGGCGAGGGTTCCGAACAGCTTTCTGTGAAATGGCCATAAAAATGTGCCAAGTGCTTGTTGACCATTGCCACGAACTTGTTACAATTTCTTTCCATTTCCATTCCCCGTGCCTTTTCAGTTGTGTTGAGTGCTGCTTTCATTTGATTTCTAATTAATGAGCCCCACAATGGCGACAATTGCCATGCAAATTGACCATATGAATTACATATGAATTAATTCATAATTATACACTGATTAGCCGCAACTCAATCACATTCCAAGCCAGACAAATATGTCCACAATGGGCGGCTACCTGATATTCGCACATTTGCATTTGCATTTCGCAAAAAAAAAATAAAACTATTTGGTGTAAATCATTTGAATGCTCAAAGCGCCAATTCAATTTACCTGTAAATATTGACCAAGATAAAAAATCAGAAAGAAAACAAGATATAGAAGAGATGATACCCTACCCAAAGTATTCAAATTAAACATTTACTTGAATGTACATACATACAACATATATCAACTAAATCTGTTGATCATAGTTGACTGGCAAATCTGGCAATCTGGTTATTTCTTTACTTGGTGGTCGGATTTTCAAGATGTTTTCAAAAAATTTATTCATGTAAACGATTACGATACAATTTTTTAAATGTTTCTCCAATGGAGAGTCAACTTAACAACTTGGACGGCTTACCAAGTAACTAACCAGTTGGCTTTTTTCTCTTGTCCAACTAAATGCCTTTACCGGCTGCCGGTTAAAAACAGCGGCTGCATTCATTCAATTGCATTTGACAGGCGTTTGGCGTAAGAAATATGCCAAACTAACCTCGCCAACAAATTTGCATTAGCTCAAATTCAAATTTATGACAACTTATCGCCGCATTGGCATTTACCTTGCCCCGGTAGACGACTATAGACGACGCTCGTAGGCGTTCCTTGAGCAAATATACAAATAACTGGCGACATTTTGCTTTCATTTGTATAGTAAATATGCAACAATTCAAGAAAGAAGTATCAAAATGGTTATGTGAGATAAAAATAGAAATTTATATTTCAGTTAACTATGTTAGTTAGTTGTAAACGTGGCGCCATTTTCCCATCTGTCTCCCCATTCCATTCCCATCTGTTCCCCGTGTGACTGCGCGTGTGTTTGTGTGGGGCTGTGCACGAGTTTGGTTTCGGTTTCGGTTTCCCAGTCAAAGCAAATTTGTCAAAGTAAATTTCAAACGAAATTTGTCAAAAGCGGATGCAAGTGAAATTGATAGGGGCAAAAGGTTTGTTTTGTGTGTTGCTTTTGTTTATTTATTGTTTGCCAAATGCAATTGAAATTGAAATAAACTCAAATAATAATGAAATGGAAGGTGTGAAAAGGTCGTCGAGCCATCTCTTTGGTCTCTCCTTGATCAAGATATCCCACGAAATCAGTGAATCTCATTTGCATACCCTACACAAATGGCTTTGAAGATTATATAAACTAAGAAAATAAAAAAAATTAAATTTTTATGATTGATCCACATGATGAGTTAAGTTAATGTAACCGGGTGTAGATGGAGATTCTATAATAACAGCTGTAATATCAGCTGATTTTGTTCAACCTAAGCATTGGTGTTTCGCATCCGAAGTAAATTCCAACTGTTTTACCAAAATTGGCGAGTGTTAACCAACACTTGAATAGGGCAATTCCCTTTTTATAATTTTACTTTTGAGCTGTAGAAATTAAATATTCATCTAAATAATCAAGTTTAGTAACAGGCGAAACACATATTTAACTCTCTGTTATTAAATACTGATTAATAGGTATCACAAAGTCGGCTAATCAACTAGTCAAAGCAATCCCCAGTTGTTTTGTTTTCTTATATAGTTTTCGCATAGCTTCTCGTCGCGGGAATGGCCGTTCATCTAATCTGTTTGGTGTTAAGTCCAAAGAAGCATATGTAATTCGATTGTTTACATGCGACTGATTTCAAAATGAAATCGAAGTGTTAAGCAGGAGTAGTAGTCTGGAGTAGAGGCAGGAGTGAGAGCTGGGGGATCAGCAAGCGAATTGAATACATCAAAGTGAAGCCAAACTGGCACGTTGAAGATGGTTTATTGAAGCGATTTGCAGGTTACGCCTTGAAAGACACAGCTGGAGTGCAATTTGTGATTGAAGGGCAATATTGGGGGTGTCTCTGTGATTTCTCCCTTCATTCTGCTCCCCTGCCCGTTTCTCTGTTGCTTACCTGTCAGTCTATCATTTTTATTAAATGCTCCGCCAGTTTCGTTCTTGTTTGTCAGTCTCAGACTCTGATATATTTTTCTTCTTTTTTTTACCTTTTCTGTCTTGATATTTTGCTCGAATTGTGTCGTGGTGTTGGGCCAAGTCGGAGGCAAAGGCGTCGTCCTGAGAGATGCGTTTCACTCATATCCGGTTAAACATTCACACCTCAGATTTTGCTTAAGCGTAAACGTAAGAGAACACAAGATGGACCGCAGCAGCAGCAGCAGCGGTGGCAAAGCCAACGGCAGATCAAGACCTAGCCGGGGGACGAGGAGCCAGACGCAGGCGAAGGCGAGTCATATGCTAAATTGCAGTTCATCCCCATTTTGTGCCCTTTCCCCATGGACTCCACACTCTTTCTTTCTTTCATTTTTTCCATCTGATGGTGCAGTATTAAATTTCAAACCGCACAGTTAGTGGATTGTGCGAGGGGGTGAGGTAACGGGCGAACAGGCAGAGCAGAAATTTTGCAGATTTGTGGCGTAAAATTATGAAAATTATGTCTGACACATCCTGCTGTCTGCTTAAGGTCTTTGTTTATCCTGGGCAACAAGAATACAACAGCAACAACAACAAAAGGGAAGCGCCTCCAACACTCTACAAAATACGACAGCAATGGCGACAACAACAGCAACAACAAGAACAACAACAACAAGAAAACCGGTGTTATTTGCATAAGTTGGTTGCGTTTGCCTCATTTATGCGACAAAGTTCGTTGGATAAGTCTTTCGTTTTGTCTGCACTTTTCGGGCTTGGGCATTAAGGAAGGGCAAGGCATGGCAAGACAGGGAAAGCGAATGGGAACGGAAGAGAGATTCCCCTTTACCTGGGTTTAATTGAAAGTGAAAATACTTATGACAGCTAACACTTTGCAAAAACTCTGCAGATTTCACAGTTTTGTAGGGGACTATTCAATAAAATTCTGCTGTAAATTATGATTGTTCCATTTGATTGAATAGGAAATACATACTAAATAATTGAGTCATAGCACTCGAATTGCATGTTAATTTCGAGAATTATGTATATAAAGATTAAAAACTATTAGGTGGCCAGGCCAAGGAACTGGAATTGGATGTCGTGGGATCCGAAAACAGAGGGCTGCCCCATCATAGTCTGGGAATCTGGTTGCGGCTTTGCGACTGTTGTAGAGATTTGTCATTGTTAGATGGGTGTTTTTTTTTTTGTTTTTTTTTAATTTGGGTTGGGTCAGGAAAGTCCGTATCAGAGTCTGCTGTGTGTGTGTGGGTGTGGGTGCGCTGCCGAGTGTCGCTTATTCCTGGAATTTCAAAACCTGTTTCCCAAGGCTCTTTGTGCGACTCTCCATTCATAATTGCCAAAGTTGGCGAAATGTTTGCTTGTGGATCATTTATGGCTCATCAAACAGAGTGCCGGCACCACCGCTGCCGCCACTACCACCTCCACTGCCATATATCTATATCTACACCTATGGCCTTGGACCACCCACCGATGTGGTGGTCAGTTGAAGTTGAAGCTGCTGTGGCTGTGGCTACAAACGGCATCAAAAGTGTTGCAATGAGGCATTTACAATAGCAAACGAGTTAATTACCACTGTGCGCGGCAGCTCCAACACATGCCTCGACCTTATAGAGAAGACTCTGACGCTCAGTCTTCGATGTTGTTGCTGGTGCTGCTGCCCCAACAGCAACATGGCTACAACAACGACGACGACTACCTGACAACCAGAGCCAGAGACTTTGGCAGAGGCAGTGGCATAGGCAGTCAGGTAGCAAAGGCAAACGTTTGCCAATCTGCCGCATTGATCGAGCAAACGATCTGCGATTGCAACTCCGTAACTGAAGCTTGTTTTTGTTTTTCCCCCCTTCTCTTTTCTTTCTTTTTGCGCCTGCGCGTGTTTAAATTGTCCAAAGCGTAACAATTTAATATCGATGCCAAGTGCCGAGTGCCAAGTTTCGCCATCTGCATAGTCAGGGAACTTGGCAACTGGGCAACATGTTGTTGCTATTGCTGCGGCTGCTGCTGCTGATGCTCGGGCAACTCTTCCCTGGGATTTCTCTGGATTTTATTTAATTGATTTTTCTTCACGGCGAACACAAACATATAAACCCACTCACACACGCACATACACACATGAAAGTGTATGTATGTATTTGTGTGTGTGGTGGCCATTAATTCATTTATTTATTTAGGGGGAAAAATTGGCAATGAATTAATCGTGCTTAACACCATTCTTGGCATTCGAAGCTTCTAGGGAAGATAACTAGGCAGGTTGGTAGAGACGGCGAGAGTGGAAGAGAAGGAGAAATAGAAACAACTAGTGAGGGAGGGAAGGAAGAAGAGCGGAAGCACTTAGCTTATTTGGAATGGAGAATCTTTTCAGTTTCAAATTGATTCCAGACTTCGAACTGGAGTCAGCCAGAAGGAGTCTGGTATGCATGCGTCATTATCGCGCCTTGGATCATTAATAAAGCCATAAAAATAAAAATAAAAATCAACATTAAACGCCGGACGAAAACGACAAAAATTTTTTTGTCTGCATATGTATAAAGATATATACATACATATATATATATATACACATATATATGTGCGTGTATGTGTGTATTGACTCTTTTTTTTATTTTTGGGTACGGCTGAAAACGCTTTCAAGGTCAAGACGGCGGCTGCCTGCACAAACCGAAACAGGCAAAAGGAAGGTGATAAATGAAGTGTCTCTGCGCGAAATAGTCACAAATCAAAGCCTGATTCTTGTTGTTGTTGGTGTCGCTGAAGTTCAAGTTCACCTTCAATGCAAAAATATTGAATATCTTCCCCAAACAACCAAAAAAAAAAAAAGCTTAAAAGCATTTCACAAAACATGCAAACAACATATTGCCAGGGCATATTCGGCGTAAAAGGAACAAAAGAAATGAAACGGAGAAATGATTGAAATATGGTACAGTGTGTATGTGTGTGTGTGTGGGATTCAAGGTCGATTTGCCTTTTTGATATAAGTTACATTTACGGAAAAGGAACAAGGAGAATAGCATTTCACAATGGGTATGACTCAATTATCGACAATTTGAAAACAAAAACTTCCTATAGGAGATAATTTGGTGGTTAGATGGTTGCCTCCAAATATAATCCATCTAATTGGATCATTCTGATGTTCAAAAGTTCAAAAGTTAAACGGGAGAATAATTATGATTAGGATTAAGGGAAACATAAATTTACTATAATTGAAAGGAAATGTTACAAAATTCTTCAACTCTGTGAACATAATTTCCAAACTCATACAGAATTGTGGATAGACATAGAGACATACATAAATAACTTTAAAGTTTTAAAATCGAACTTCAACAATCGTGAGAAGTGGACATATCTGCATTTGTCCTTGTCAAAATATAGATCATTGAAATTTAAACATCCTTAGATAGCATATACGTACATATGTAGATATATAATAGTTATTGAAGATATCTTTACCATTTCCAGAGACGCTTTCGTATTACTTTTATGCTCATTCATCTCTCAGTTCATTTTATGCACTATTTAATTATTCCGTTTTGAATGCCTTCCCTCTGTCTCTCTCGGTTTCAATTTGTCGTTGGGAATAAACATATATGTATACACATACATGTATGCATACTTATAAGTTTGTAAGTACACACACACACATACATACATATGTAGGTATGACATAGGACATCGCAACAAACAAACAAACAAAAAATAAAATGAAAAAAGCAACCAACGTGCTCCAAAAAATTCCGACTTAAGTGCTTTTAATTATCCGAAAGAATTCAGTGGTATTCTGAGTTTGGTATCCTTGTTTGTCATCATCGTCATACTTGGGGCTTCGTCTTAAAATTACAGACGCGTTTGGATGGCGGCGATGGCGGCCCTTCCATCGTTTTGTTATTTTTTCATCCTTTGCTTCGTTTTTTTTTTCTTCCTTGTAGTCGGTCATGCGGATCCCGTGCAGGTTTCCTTTCCTTTCTTGGCCATAAAAGGTAAATGCAGACGCAAGCGATCTGTTTGGGTACCCTCTAATCAAACAATAACAGGGTATACCTACGGTCCATGATATGTAAAAACGATGCCTAAATACTCGATCAGGAAAGTAAGGTACATCCATTGACAATTTTAAAGATTCCAGCAAATGGGATTCGGAACAATCCTTTGTGTGGAATCGTATTCTAATATAATCCTGAACTTTGTGATAGGACGCAGAAGGATCGTCAAAATCATGGTTGACTTTGCAGCCGTTCGGCAAGATAGTAGGAGAAACTAGGTATTCGATCTTCATGTTACTCGAGTTATTTAATACAGGGTATTTCATTGTCGATGCCACAATACACCATTTCATTGTCAATACATTGATGCATAAATGAGAGAATATTCATAACGCCAAGGAAAGCGAAAGTGGATGGTTCTTCCCAATCAACCACACCCACATCCAGCACCTCCATGACTCATACCCAAGCTGATGACCCGCTGTTGTTGCTGCTGGTCGAGCTGCTGCTGCTGCTGTTTGGTTTGGTCTTTGGGGAATTTTTTTTGTTGGCCATAACGACATCAACTGGCGGCATCGGCAGCGGCCGATGCTGTGTGCGTATTTCCTGGAAACATATCTAACACGCACTCTCGGGCCGCCGTTAGAAGTCTTGCACACTCCTGTGCCCGGACTGTGCCTGTTGTCGATGGAGCATTCACCATGGCGACGATTGGTGCCGCTGCTTATCGCTTCTTTGCAGCTTTCTCAAGAGAAATGCCAAGCAACGAGAACTCTAACAACAGTTCCTTACCCAGCGCAGATCAAGTTGATTGAAGTGCTTTCAAAATAGAATACAAATACTCTGCGTGTGTGTGTGTGTGTGTATAAAGGAAAGCAACCGAAAGGCTCTTGTAGGAAGTAAACTGCAAGGCAAACACAACAAGTGAAGGGGATGCAACAAAAATTATTCCACAAAATATACGAAAAAAGAAATATGAATATATTTTGTATATACTTGTAAAATGTACTTATGCATGCATGTGAGTGTGTGTGTGTGTGTGTGTGTGTGTGTGTGGATAGTATCCTGCTATCGGCTTAAGACTGTAGACCTAAGCCACTTCATTGGCCCCGGGCCTCAAGGAACAGCACATTGGGCAAGTGGCAATGCTCGACACAGCAAAGACAACGAGGATGAGGATGCGAATGGAAATGAGGATGAAGATGAGGATGAGGATGACAAGGAGGTGGTTGAGGATGCCAGCAACAGTTGTGCCAAGTCAGCGTGATGTGCGCAAAGTGACGAGTTTTTAATGAATTTGTTTAACTCAGGTCAGGCCTGGCACCTATATGCCACAATACCACAGTCGTGTCTTAGTTGTTGTCGTTGTTGTTGTTGGCCTCCCCTGCACAGTGGACAAAGAGTCATAATTACAGCATCATTTAGGATGTTCAAGTAAGTCTAGACTTAGCTGATTGTGTCGTGTGTATACAATGAAATTTCTATATAAAAAAGTCTTCTTCTTGGTAATAATTGCAATAATTTTCTTGGATTCAAATTGAAGTAAAATTTCAGTAAATTTCTTTAAATCTTTCTTTAACAATATTCTTTCGAAATAGAGTTGAACCACTGTTGATAGTTTTGGGCCTACTTTTGGATGTGGAACGCATGGGATCCAATCCAATGGGATGTTGATGGCGCGCCGGCTGCCGACGCAGCAAGTGCCCTGGCATTGGTGTTGAGGCTCAAGAGCCGGTGCTTGGACTAGGATGTGTGTTGACGTCTCATGACGATATATACTCGTACTGACACTGCAGTCAGATCAGAAAACCGAAGGCGAAGTATGTAGTTTAGCGGAGTTCCTGCCTCTTCAGGTCGGTTGTCTGTTTGGCTGCTCGGATCGGACGTCATCAGCGACGCCAGCGTCTAGCATGAGTAGTCTGGAATCTAGCAATGCAAACAAAGGTTGTTTCACTTCAACGCTGTCCAAATTGACCAAGCGCAGAGGGGGCGGCTAAAGAAGAAATACAAAAATAAAGAATCGCATAGAAGGCGCAGGGCGATTTGTGTCCTTCGCCGTTCACTTTCGTTGACCATGCACACACACACGCACACATACATATGTGCATTTATATGTATTTATGTATTTGTTTCGTTTTTGTTCATTTTTTCACGTTATTTGCCCTGCTCTTGTGTTCAACAAAATGTTCCAAATTGTTGCGCACTGCAAACATTTCAAGAATTTGCGCTTAACAAACTTCGCAAAATGCTTTTATTTTTGGTGGTTTGTTGTTGTTGTTGTTGTCTGAAATTTATACTGGCCTGCACTAGCTGCACTGGGGTACTCTTTTCCTTTTTTTGTATTTTTGTTTTTTGGCAATATAATTAAAACGAGAGCCGCCATCAGCGGCGGAAAGTATCTTGTTTTATCTTTCCCACAAAACAAAAGACTTAAGCAACGAACTTTTGGCTCATTTTTTTTTTACTCATTTAATAAGCAATCGGCGAACCAATCACAATTATGAGAAAAGCACACACACACACATTTCTATGTATATGTGGCCTTAGACATCATTTGTCAAGTAAAAAGAAATAGTTTTCAACTTTCTTGGCACATATTTGTTTAATTCGATTAACCTTTGGGGCCGGCGCTGGCTGAAGTATAACACCAGCAGGTTTCTTTCCCACAACATTGGCAACAACAACAACAGATCACAGTTTGTCTATAAAAAATAAAATGAAAAGAAAAAAACAATAAAAAGGAGGAAAAAAAAATCTTTAAACTTTAAATTTCCAACATACTTCAATTTATCATCAAAAAGTAGACATTAATTTTACACACACACACACACACATACACAAGAGCAAATCCAAAGTCAAAAATCAAAAAAACCAAAATAAGAAAAAACGAAAACAAAAACAAAACATGACCAAGTTGGCTGAACGGAGACCAAGCCACCCGGTTGATTTTATGCCTCGAAACGAGCTACAAAAATTAATGTTAATTAATTTGACTTAAACTGACGATTTCAACAGACACATTACTGCGGGGCATATGGCGAAAAAAAAAAAACAACCAACAACAACAACAAAAAAACCCCAAAAAAATTGACTAAAAATTGAAGACAGACCCTAAATAGAAATCAAATCAAAATGGTAACCCAAACATTTTGAAGAGCAATCAGCAATCATTTGGCCATTGAGTCGATGAATTGATGGCATTCGATTGATAATAATGAAAAGTCACAGCAAAAGGCAACACTTAAGTGCCATTCGGTTTGCATTAATTAATTTGTAAATCTCTGAGCCGATGACTTGAATTCATTTCATTTACTTAACATATTTCATATACTAAATAGATTGCACATTAACAATAAAGAAAAATATAATACTGCAAATTCAATTAGATATAGACGACATATTTGCTTTAGTTATCTAAATGCCGGTCCATGGAAAGAGAAGAAAAACAAAGCAACTAAAACAAAAAAGAACTGAAACCAAAAATCGTGAACTTCAGATTTTTCCCCTCTTCCTCTGCGATCGTCTCCCTCGCACACTCACAGATTTGTCTGGTCTTAAAGGAATGCAGCGGCCTTTAGTGCTTTTTATTTTTTTTTTTGGTTTTTCGTGTGGTTATGGTCGTTTTGCCGTCGCCTTTGTCGCCATCATCGTCCTCAGTTATGCTCTGTCTGGTTCTACCTTCGGACTCAAGAATCCAAACTCTGTTTGTGACTCCTCTCATTCCGTTTACAACGCACATTCGAGCCTCTGTCCTCGAGTAAAAATTCTCTAAACATGCTGTCAAGTTATGTCTACATTCCTTGATCATATTTTTTTCAGTTTGCCTTTTACTCTCCCTCTCTCTCTCTCTCTCTTGCTCCGCTTCTCTCTCCACTCTTTCTCTCTCTCCTGCTCTATGTACTCAATTGAGTGGTGGGATACTAGTTTCTTCTTCTCCAGCAAACAAATAAAAGCAAATGCCCCCAGAAAGGGAGTAGAAAGAAATCTCTTTGCCTCTCTCTCTCTGTTTCTCTCTCTCACTCTCTACTAACTCTTTGAGTGAATTGTGAAACTACTCTTAAAGTTTACTCTTAGCCCCAAATTTGGATCATATAAGAAAGTTGTAGATTTCAACCAATAAATCTAACTCAAAGTCTATATCTATCTTAAATCGAATCGCAATTCCAATTATTGTCATGTCATTGGCATTAACCAACACGAGGATCATGAATTTATATGTTTGAATCATTTTTCACATTTCCAAATACTGCTAGCTTATAAATAATTAGTTTGAAATTGGTCGTTTCGGTTGAATATTCTCAAAGATTGGTGACAATTTAATGATTTATCTTTTTTATAATCGAACAAAAACATATTTAACTATTCGAACACATCATATTCGACCAGGGCGAGTCGACCTTTTAATCAGTTAAGAACAAACTGTGAAGCAGGCAAAAATGTTTGTAAGGAATAATCTGAAACTGTTTCTGATTTGCTGGCTATATCTAATATATGGAGAGTGTAAAAAGGTTAAAGACGATATCACAAAACTAATGGAATATGAATTATTGACTATCTTTCTTTATGCTTTTCTTTAATGTAGCAAATTTTATTCACCAAAATCCATTGCTCGCTAAAAGGCACGAAATTCGCCAAGGTCGAGTGCCTGATGGAGGGTCACGATGTATTTACCATGCATGTGTCCACGAATAATGAGACAATTAACAATCTGGTGGGCGAGTCGCAGCTAAAACTCACTATTTTTGGACGAAAGTCCTATATGCCACTGCGGCTGAAGTTGGAGATATGCCAGCTGCTGCGACAGGGCTTAGTGGAGGGTAGGAGAAATGTTCTGCATTTCATATACAAGGGCATTAAAAGGGCAGGCCATAACTTTCCCGACAAGTGTCCGTTCAATAGAGTAAGTATATATCTATCTATCTATATGCAATGATAACTCATTTTGGATCCATTTAGAATTTCACTTACACTTTGAGCCACATGCAGTTCGATGCCAATGTAATGCCAAGTTATCTGCCAGAATACAATTTCACCTATAATGGCAAATTCTATGCCAACAATGTGTTGGCCATGACTGTTGTGGTCTCTGGAGGCTTATGCGAGTTCAATACAGATTGCACAGGCTCTGGAATTACCTTTGATTAATTATAAAATTCAATTGAAATCCAAATAAAAATACATTTTTCACTCGATGGAATCACTCAGCGTCTTCCACTCAGAAACCGGCATTCAACTTGAGTCCCAGAGAGACCAAACACAAAGAGAGGCAGACAGAGAGAGAGAGCGAGAGAGAGAGAGTGAGACGTCTTGGTCTGAGTCCGAGTTTGAGTCTGGTTTTTTGTGCATCTGGGTCTTTAACTAAGACCAACAAGAGTTGGCCAGACGACAGTCTGCCTTAACCATTCGAGCCAAGCGGTACGCATGCGCGGTCGATACAATATTTCTCTCATTAGAAAATGAATCGTTGAAAAAGCAGAAAGAATTTATTGAATGTTGTGGACATATCTAAAAATAAACCCGCAATAAACAGCGCAACAAGAACGGCAACAGAGTCACTGCCTAAGCAAAATGCAGACGGCAAAAGACAAGACAAGAGAAAAAATAAATAAAAATTAAAAAATAAAAAAGCATAAAAATTCCTCACATCGTTCGGTTCGCGCAAGTGACGACCGATCTTAAGAAACCGTACACCATAACCGAGCCCCAAAGACAACGGCAACAGCAAAAGCAACAAGCAACAGCAACAAGCAACAACCAACAGCAACGGCAACGTGGGGCGAACAAAAAGCCCAAAATAAAATCAGCCAAAAGGTGCGAGACAAGAAATTAAATTGATAAACCTAAAAGCGAAACTCAAGCAGAACCTTTTAGGCTTCAGCTGAGCCGAGCTGAGTGAGCCCAGTGTCCAGTGCCCAGTGTCTGTGTCCGTGCCTAGAGACCCTTTTTCGATCGGACTTGGACTTGGTCTTGGTTTTGGTTTTGGACTTGTCGCCGCGCGCTGCTTTTGGGGCAATTATCAAGCATCAAGCTCCGGGGCCATATGCTTTGTGTGAGAGCCCAAGTGTGTAGTGAGAGTGTGTGTGTGCTTGTGTGTGTGTGTGGTAAATAGCTACAGCTCAAAGCCACGAAATTGTTTTATCGGTGCGCCAAAATCGCCAATTGAAAAAAAATTGAAAATTACAACAAACCAACAGCGGCAGCAACAAAAACAAAAACAACAAAAAAGGGCAGCAAACTCTAAGCCAATCAATAGAGCGAGAGGGAGAGTGATAAAGCGAGAGGGGCATAGAAAGAAATTGCAAAAATATTAAAGCCCAAAAGGCATATTTTCTCAACTTGTATACAAACCACACAAAAGCCAACAAACAGCAACAGGAACAACAATAATAACAATAACAACAACAACAGCAACAGCAACAAAGATGTACAATAAAAAATTACAACAAGTGATCGTGCAGAAAATAGATCGATAAACTCCCAAAAAGAAAGAAAAGCAACAACAACTAAAACATAGTAAAAAATAAATAAACGAAAAGACAAGACGATCAACGAAAAACGGACAATCACCAGGCAGGAGCAGGAACATTACCAACACACCAGCAACAGCAACAACAGCAACAACAACAGCAGGAGCAGAAGCAGGAGTTGAGTGTTGGGGAGTTGGAAGCAAGCGCGCGCGCGTCTTGGGCACGTTTTTTGTTTCAATTTCAATTGTGAAAATCGAAGAAAAATCGTAATAAACCGAAACGCCAAACGCGAACCGGTCGACGACGACGACGGCAGGTCGACCCTCGACAGCAACAACAGCAACAAGAAGAATTCTGTAATATTTATTAAACAAAGACAGAAATTAATTTCACGACTTTTGTCGACAAGAAAACCGTCGGTCTCAACGCCATCGCATCCCTCTTAATACGGAACGGATCGGAACGAATCGGCCCGGGCCGGCTTCTTTATGCCCAGTTTGAACTTTGAGCGAGTTTGGTTTTGACCAGAGTAGCCTATTCAGAGCATCATATTGGCAAAAATGTACGACATTAAGCGTTTGGAAGCCGGACAACATCAGCCACTGCCACAGTCACATCTAGATCAGCCACTAGCCATTGGAGTTAGCCAATTGAACGAACGCTTGAGTCCATTGACGCAGCAGCTCACCTGCAGCGTCATAACGCCCCCATCCACATTAACATCGACATCGTCCCGGATTGAGCAACAGCAAACGTTAACATTCCCGCCAGCTAGTCCCATTGAAGCCACACACATGACGCTATTGAAGCTACGACATCGTCGAGCCTTCCAGCGTCGAGCATGCCTGCTCAGCATATTGGCCGCCTTTGTCTTTGGCATGGCCTTGGGTGTGGTGGTTCCCATGTTTGGACTGCCCGATTATTTTGGTAGCAGCAGCAGCAGCAACAGTGACCCATCTATGCCCATTGTCTCGAAGTTAAATCTTAGCTTGGAGACCGACCGGGAGCATCCACCGTCAAACTTTCCCAGCATCTATGAACTTGCCCCCTACAGTGTGGCCTTCATCAAGGACTCGAATGTGGAGCTAAGTGCCGAGCAGGTCTTTCGCAATGCCTTTCATTTGGAGCAGGACAGGAATGCTCCCGACTCGATGATTGTGAAGAAACTGGACACAAACGATGGCAGCATCAAGGAGTTCCACGTCCAACGCACCTCCAATGGCCGTTATCGTAAGGGACCCGAAAGGCGTTTAAGCAAATCTCTGGCCCCGGAGACTGGAAAGAAGGCAGTTATCAATGCTCACTCTCAGGTAGAAGGACTCATTGAATCAGACATATATTGGGGTGAACAAGTAGAGCGAGCCCTGCCAAAAGGTTTTGCCTCAAACGATCAGCACAGTTGGGAAAACTATGTCTCCAACCAGGGTCAGGTTGTCCGCCTGGAACATGGCTGTGGACGCATGCAGAACCGTCTGGTGGTCTTCGCCGATGGTACACGTGCGTGTGCCCGTTATCGGCAGAACACCGATCAGATCCAGGGTGAAATCTTCAGTTACTATTTGGGCCAGTTGCTCAACATTAGCAATCTGGCTCCAAGCGCGGCCACAGTCATTGACACAACAACCAATAGCTGGTCAGCGGCCTTGGGCGATATCACTCAGGCGCAATGGAAGGAACGCCGGCCCGTGGTATTGACTCGATGGCTGGCCGATCTTGAGCCAGCCGGTATACCGCAACCTTTTCAACCGCTTGAGAGGCATCTCAACAAGTACGATGTCTGGAATCTGACGCGGAATATGCAGCGGGAGGCCCGAACGGCCACTCATCAATCAAGCATGCTTGAGGAGACGCAGTCGGAGCCAGAAACAGAATCAGAGTCAGAATCAAAGTCAAAGTCAGATTCAGAGTCTGGATCGGAATCGGAATCGGCACTGCTGCTGCGGCGACTAATTGAATTGGCACAATGGTCCGATTTAATCGTCTTCGATTACCTGATCGCGAACCTCGATCGTGTCGTTAATAACTTGTACAACTTTCAATGGAATGCCGACATCATGGCTGCCCCGGCCCACAACCTGGCCCGGCAAACGCACTCGCAGCTGCTCGTCTTCTTAGACAACGAGAGCGGCCTGCTCCATGGCTATCGGCTGCTCAAGAAGTACGAGGCCTATCACAGCCTGCTGCTGGACAATCTCTGCCTGTTTCGGCGACCCACCATTGAGGCGCTGCGCCGATTGCGTGCGGAGGGAGCGGGTCGCCAACTGCGCCAACTGTTCGAGTCGACAACCAGCGACCAAGTGCGTGACGTGCTGCCCTCGCTGCCGGATAAATCAATCAAGATACTGGTGGAGCGTATCGATCGCGTGCTGGGCCAAGTGCAGAAATGCCGGGACAACAGTACAAGCAACAAGGGCAGCTAATGAAGGGTTGCACAAAACGCATGAGGGGGGAAACCAGATTGGGGGGAGGGGGGGACCCTAGACTGATAAGCTGTATATAGTACATCGTTGGGTTAAATCTAAATCGCATCTAAATCGTATCTAAATCTAGTAGTTCTTCAACCAGCCCAATCGAATGCCAAATGTTATACATACAGAATACATCGTAGATAAAGCCCGATTAAGTCATGAAGGAGAGGGAGAGACGGTAAAGTAGAAGTAGCAATCCTCAATTGCCAAGTATTAGCAGGTGAACAGCGGAACATGAATTACAACAAATCAGCTGAATCGAATCCAATCGAATCGAATCGAGTATTAAGTCGATAAAACAATATGTATTTAGGCCATAAGTCTCTAGTGTTAAAGAATTTGTGATATTTGTTTAAGCATTTCTCATAGTGAAAGAAAACTGAAACTAAACTTAAGTAGAGATTCTTTTTGGTTTTTTTGTTGTATAAGTACGTATATTCATATAGAGAATAAACAAAAACTACACATACATGAATAATAATAAAAAATTTCAACAACAATAAACAAAATTCAAAAATTTAACAATCGCTGAGCCTGTGAGAACTTACAAAGTCATGACAATAAATTGTCATTGATCGTTTTTTTCCCCTCTAGCAGAGTGGTGGGTGGGGTGGGGTGGGGTGGGGTAGTGATAGATGAGATGATGGTGGAGCAGCAGCTGTGCTGTGCTATGCTGTTCTCTGTGCTGCATTTGTCAACTTGCCGCTGCTGCAGCTATGTATATGTAACTTGCCACATAACGCGACTTGGTCTGGAGTTGGAGTTGCAGTTGAGAGTTGGTAGTAGCTGGAGTTGACTTGCCTTTTCATAATATCATCATAAGCATTTTGCAGTGTTTTTCTCTCCCTCACACACACATTGTCCGTCTCTGTCTTTCTCTCTTAACCAAACATAGCGATAAAGCCAGAAGAAGAAAAATGAAGCCCATGCTGGAATGAGGCAAAGCGCAGTTCAAGATACTTTCCTCACACACAGACAACGAGACAGTGGCTCACATGAACACTGAGTCCGAGCCCGAGACCGAGTTTGAGTTTGAGCCTGAGCTCTGCCTACATGCAGAGTCTGGGGAACGTCTCTCCCAACATCTCCATCTCCATCGCTGTCCAAGAGCCCAGGCCTTGCCACGGCGGCTGTCTGTGCGTCTGCTTTAAGATTTAAGATCGCTGCTCATTAAGTGCGTCCGCGTGTCTCAACGACAAGATGCTGAGAATCTTTTATTTTTTTTTTTTTTCTTCTTCTTTACTTCTCTTTCACTCTCTATGTGTCTTTCACTTTCTCGTTCTCACTCTACGTCGCTCTCTCACTCTGTCTCTTGGCTCTCTCTGTCTTTCATTTAGCCAGGGTTTTGCATCTGATTTGGTTGCATATATTTTATTGGACACCAGAGTAGTTTACGTAAATAAAACGAAATGAAATAGATGCAAGATCTTTCTTGGCCATACAAGATGCAAATTGTTGCAGACTAAAAGAACTCCAACTTCCAAAAAAAAAAAAAAAAAGGAAAAAAAGAATTCTTTTTCTCATCACCGACCAACTAAAAGCCATTCTTTTGCCTGACCAGAGCACAAATATTTAGATAACCAGTTTGGGACACCATGTCTTGTGTGTGCGAGTGTGTGTGTGACTGCTTAATAAAAAATCGTTATGCTAGTTTAATAAATATATCAAATAACCTAAAGACGTGTTAGGGAACTTGTGACTTTAACACGTTTCAAACTTGCTACAAAACTCTTCTTTTTCGAATATCATTTTACATTTTGGGTCGACAGCAGCAGCGGCAGCATCAGCAACCGCACCAGCAACAACAATGTATGTATATATATCGTATATAGACTCATCCGGAGGTTAGGCCACAGCATGAAGAAATTCTCGCTTCACTCAAATCGGAGAACTGAAACCATATAATAAAACAATATAATTGAGATGAAAGCAGATAAAGAAAATAACTTGTAAACAAATTGGAAATCCAACCTTAAAATACCCTGTAACTTTCCTTACATCAAGACATCAAACGTAAGTACAGATAATAAGAGTTCTTTCATATCAATACCTATCCTATATAGCAGACAGTCATTTCAAATCGTCCGATTTTCGTTTATATCCGCTATTCTATAGGAAATCAATTCTTTTCTCTTATATACCCTTTCTACCTAATGGTTACAGGGTATCATAGATGGCAAACTCAAGATTTTTAGAACTTTTAATGGTTTGAGCCCACCAACCGGGTTATTGTTTAATATTTATAGTTTCTCTTCTCTGCGTTTCAGTTTACAATTCACAGTTTACACACTCAGCACAGCAAATAAAAACTGCAAATGCCAAACGAATGTGGCAACAATCATTAACAACAACAATCAAACTTTATGGACTTATTAGCAACAACATTTACGAGACGAGAGCCTCAATGAACGAACCAAAAGAACGACTAATATTCTGCATATAATAAGACAATTATATGCAGAATATTGAACAAAACTATAATCAAGTTAACTAATTCTAATAAATAAATTTCCTGTAGCCACTAATTTACGCCAAATAAAACCAATATTAGACCATTCGGAGTGAAACAGATGAAATGAGCCGATTTTCACATGTTCTCAGTCATTCCTATTGAAACAGCGGCAAAGGTGAAAAAGTAAATAAAAGTAGATCAAACTTACAGAAGATCACATCTCCAATTTTAAAATTTAAAACTAAATGTTTCTATTCTACATATGTATGTAAGTATGTACATAAATGTAAACAAAGGAGTTGCCACGCAGTCGAGGTCCTACTCATTTTGGGACGGAGTTGCCGTTGGGTAATCTCTGGCAACCCGGAATCATTTTTGGCACTCAGTTGAGTTCGGTCGTCAGCAGCAGAAGCTAAAATCAAATTGTCTAGACTCTAGAGTATTTTATATTTCCAAATTCTGTATTACTCAATAACTTTTTAAATATTTAATAAACCATTATAAATTATTTATTTTACACACATATACATATATGAATGTAAATTACACTCTTACAAAGTACTGGACCAAGTTGGATGTTCATTACTTGGATGTTCATTACTTACCTTTAATTTTGAAAAGCTATAAAACTTCCTGTGAGATGGCTTAACTTAAAGTTCTTAAAAATAAGCGTTTCGCTTTCAAATTTTTTGAGTTTGAAATCCTATCACAAAAATATACATTTACATGGTACATTCTTAAAAGAAAATACTTTATTTCATTTTAATGATTTCTTCATGAGAAGGATTTTTAACATTCTGCCAAACCCTTTGCAATTTCAGCTTTAAATAAGTTTTTTTATGTACATACATATATAACTTATAAAAACTCCTTTATAAAAAAGTTATTCATAATATCATAAATTCCCAAAGGAAGATGTAAAAGTTATATCAACTTTGAAACGGTTGAAATGATTTCAAGGACAGTTTATGCATTTGTAATAAATTTTAGTAGATATTAACTTTATTCTCCAGATTACAAATTAAATGAGAAAGTGTTTTAATAGACATTGATTAAAATGGATGTCTAGTAGATACATATATGCTGATGTTTTGTAACGATTTCATTAGGATCGGTTATATATACATATGTATGTAGTTCAGTGTTTTACTTCATTGATTGTATCTCTAGGTTCTTAGTTTTTGCTTTTTATCTTTTGAAAATCGGATTGAAAGTAATGTAATTTCATGGAGATCAGCGGATCGTCTACAGTTCTTTCCCAGCTTCGAGCTTGATTATTGTTTTTGCTGTTGCTGGTCCTTTATTGTTGCTGTTGTTGTTGTTGGCCTGGTCTGTGGGCACAATAATTTGCATATTTGTGTGTTTAAGCACACACTCATACTTACACACACACACATACACACACAGATGCAAATATATTTAAGTCTGCACATGCAATATCTTCTCGTGTTGTGTGTTTACTCTTTTCGCTTTTATTTAATGTCCATGTTGGTCTGGTCCTCGTCCGAGTTGCTCCTCCCGGCATCAACCTGTGGATGTTGCAGTTGGTTGTTGTTGTTGTTGCTGTTCCTGGTTCTTTTTTTTGCGTTTACAGCAAAAATTCTAAACAAATTGCTTCCGCACCTGCAGCTACAAAAAACCAACAACAAAATGAAAAAGAAATAAACAGAAAACAAAATCAGTGCAAGGAAAACTAAATGGCAGCCATGAATAAAAACCATACACATATAGTTAATTTCTTTGTATAATGGCATAACAAAATGCATTGTATCCGTGAAATGGAATAGGATAACATTTGTTTAAAAAATGTTGGGGTAGGGGACAGAAAACAGAAATATCATCAAAATAAAACATTCAAAAATTTTCAACTTTGTTCCCACAATCTCTCGTCCCCTCTATCTCTCTCTCTCTCTCTCTCTCTCTTCACTTCACCTAATATAATATCATGTCATAATCCTAACAATGCTTTAGGCACAATGCAGATGTCTGAGGGGAGACAGAGAGTTGGCCATAAACTTTCGGCCATAACAATATCAACTAATATTTACAAAAGAAAGGGCAAGTGCCAGCAAAAATGCAACAGAGAGAGTTTTCTTTTTTCTCGTTCTTTTTATTAGAACTATTCTCGATACCCCTTAATGATGGAACACACTTGGGATGCATTGGTGCCTAGGTCTTGGCTCTTAAGTGCAGCAGCCCTTGGGCGCTAGACAAAATTATGTGGAAAGGAAAGGGCTAAAGGGGAAAAGGCTCAACATTGGAAATTTATGGTCGGCATCGGCATTTGGATTTCGTTTGACTTCTTCTTCGTAGTTTTTATTTCTTTTAGATTCTTTATTTTCCCAAATTTATGAAAAAAACAAAACCTTCATCTTATTCTGCTTTCTTTTTAAATGTCGAGAAAGAGAAAAAAAAATGCATTTGAAGATGCTTAACTGCATTTTCTTGGGAGTCTGAAAAGTCTGAATCTGAAACTGAAATCGAGTCAGTTTCTTGTTAACATATGCTCGGTAAAGAAAAAAGAGATGAGACTTTGATATGTTGATATGCAATAGAAACAAGATGATAGAGAGAGAGAGGAGGAGCTAGAGGAGAAAGACCCAAAGATATGATAGAAAGACAGTAATAACATGAGAAATTTCAAGCTAAAACATAACTTTATATTGAATCAAAGTTAAATAGCCCCAAGCTCTACAAAACAAAAGCAGTTTATATATGTTTGTCAATTCATTAAACGATCTTTTGCTGATTAATTTAACAAACTGGTCAATGATGACGATGATCCAACTGAAACTGGATGGATGTCGCCTAGTTGAGACCAAACTCAAGTTTGACATTGACGAAGTGCCGAAATTTATTTTGGGTTTTCTGTGTTGTTATCCATACGGAATGTTAGAAGGCTTTCCTTTACCCCTCCCCCTCTAGCATGTTACGCCCTGACTTTGAAATCTCAGTTCTCAGTCACAGCTCGGTCTCGGTCTCAGTGCTCTCTCTTTCTCTTTCTCTATCGCCTCCAACCTGTTTTCTTTCTGTTTCTGTTTCTTTTCCCTTCTTTCTGTTTCTTTGAACGAATCAGGTGAAGTGAGTTGATTGATTGCGCTAATTTATAACGACAATGGGTCAGATCGCACATGGACCTTTGAGCTTCGTCTGGGTAGACAACATTGTTGGTGCTGGGGCTGGTGCTGGTGTTCTTCTCCTCTCATCTCTTCTCTTGTGTTGTTCTGTTGTTGGTCTGCCAGCTGGAATCCATTAAATACGGCCTTAGCTTCTGCCTACCTCTGCCTCTGTGTCCGCCCTTTGCCTTTGCCTGATGATGATGCGCACACACGGCTGATGAATGAATCTTTTCAATTTTTGAAATTTTCAAACAAATTTGTCAAAAACTCACAAAACAGAGAAGAACAAAAACGAAAAAAAAACTGCCACAAAGAGATAGAGAAAGAGAGAGAGAGGGATAAACTAAAAGTTTATTTCATATGCAAACGAATGAAATTTCATATCTACACATTGAAAGTCTCTTTCTCTCGCACTGTCGAGAAATTTAACTAGTTAATTGCTCATGATTGAATTATAAATGCATGTTGGATACCCGATCACCGATCACCGGTGGATCGCCTGAGATCTCTGGCCATGGCTAATGTATGCTGCATAACCCAATATCCAAGTCCAAATCAGTTATGCTCTGGCCCATATCTGAAAACAATCCACTTCTCAAACTACAAGCAAAAGACGAAAGATATAAATAATAAATTACAAGCCTACAAGCTCAAATTTAGATTTTCGACCTAGTCAAAGATCCAAGCCTGACCTGAACACATCAAGACCAATATGAGATGCTGCGAATGGAAGACGGAGACGTAGACGAAGATGGAGATGGAAATTGGAGTTAGAGATGGAGGGAAGCTTAACACCTTAAAAAGGGTCAGGTCTACAGAAGAAGACGAGTTTAAGTCAATTTTCAAATTATTTTCAAAACAACAACAAATTAACAGACACCTGAACTATGAAAATAGTCTCTTCAGTGAACGGGAACGGGAACATTTTTAGATATGCGGGCCTGGTCTGGCTCATTTCTTGTGTTGTCGGTTTGGGTTTTGGTCAATGCAAACCATTTTCTGAATAATTAAAAGCAACCCAAAGCCATAAAATGAATGAATCCGAAAAACGGGCCAGATTGGTTTTTGTGCAAATGCTAATGGACGGGGCCGGGGTCAGAGAGATAGAGATAGATAATGATAGAGAGATAGGGATGGAGCAAGAAGTAAGCTGGCGTCTTGTGACTTGAGCTAAACAGAATTTAAAAGTTCCTAAATAGTTATCCAAATTTCATTTTAACAATCAGAAATTTGTATAGACCTCCCGCAGTTTCGTGCCACACATCTTAAGTGTTTGTCACTGATCATGGATCAGGTTAATTATGCCGACTTTTAACAACTTAAGGTCACACCCCGAATAAATGAACACCCATGCAATCGACTCGCTGACCTTCGGCTTGAAAAAGAAAAAACGCATTCAAAAGCAAATTACAAGCAGGCCAACGCCATTTGCATCGCACAACACTCGCATAAGTATATGTATATATAGTAATCTGGATAATGAAAATTTATGATTGCTTATGATAGATTTTTAGCTATAGATACATTATTTCCATTTGTGCATATAAAACGTTCTAAGCTAATTGCCTTCACCTCCTCCATTAACTTGCCAGTTTGCAAGAATCGCTCTAAACGGCGCCAGGGCGACAAAAGCTTTGTAATTGCTGGCGAATTAAAAGTTTATTGGCCAGACATTCAAAACATTCAACTGAAGTACAGTCATCTCTAACTAAAATGCCGAGACTTTTAGTTTTTGGTATCCAATGTGTAAAGTTCGTATTCAGCTCTTTATTAGAATTAGGGAAGGGAAACGGAATAGGTTTCATTCATTGATTCTATTGGATTCATCGATTATTCATTCGAACATTTAATCCGAAAGTTAATCCGAAGGTTAATCCAATTGACTTTGAAAGTGTCTTAAACTATTACCTGATCTTTCTAATCTTTCCCCATTCTTGTTTAATTTTCGTTTGCCTGCGTTTGCAAATAACGGGTCCTCATCGAATCTAAGCTTCAAAAACCAGTGTTGGAAACAACCTTTAAACTGATTGAAATGTAAGGTTAGGTTTTTAAAGGAAGCCATTTCTTAATAGAATCAAATTGTTTCAGCAAATTGTTACTGGGTTCCTTAAGAGTTAGAGAATAGAGAATTATTAAGATCGATCTCCAAGAATAACTTTGCAATCTCGTTGGTTCAATCTAACTAAGACCATTGTTATACACAAATTGCACTAAATGAGAGATAAAGCTAGACTAACTTAAATAAACAAGAAAGAAATATAGGTTATTTCTTAATGGAATCACATATTTGTTCTTCTCTATTCACCTTCAACTATACATATTTTCGAGTAATATTGTTTTATTGTGTTAGCATTTCTACATCTTTTCTACAGACAAATCCAACTATCATGGGATCGGTTTTATATTTCATTTAGAGGCTATTCGGTTTGTGGTCAAATTGTTTTTGAACTGTTTAAACTCTTCGTCTAATGTCAGGATCTACTGTTTCAATTGGTTTTTATGCCACTGCTTGGATTTTTTCTCACACACCAGCTATACACACACAGCAGCAGCTTGTTGTGTTCTCAATGTCGCACATTTGGCGCCGTTTAGCCGTCGGAACACTGGGTGCCTATGCCTATGCCTGGGTATGGGTGCATAAGTGTGGTTCCCAGTGCCAGTGCCAGTGCCAGTGCCGAGTGCTAGTTATTCTAGTTCTTTGATTCGCGTGGGCGATGCCAAACCAAACCAGACAATGTGTTCTAATTGACTTGCAACAGTTGTTCCTATGTAACTTGCAAATGTCTAAAGCCGTTTCCAGTAACCTTCAGATCATGTTTGTTTTGTTCGTCTCTCTTGCTCTTGCTCTCTCTGTCTCTCTCTCTCTTTCTCTCTATCTATCTCTGTCTCGGGTCTAATAATAATCCATTGGATTTGAAAACTAGACAAAACAAAAATTCAGTTGATTATTTTCAACGCCTTTATCCGATATATATGATTTTTCTTTTGTTATTGTGTTGAACTTTCATTAGCTTTCTAATGTTTGTCACTGCCTTCCTCTTACCACTGTTGTTCTCCCTCTTGCATTCCTCCTCTCTTGTCTGTCATTTCATTTTACTGTCACTCAAATCTGTATAAGTTTTTTATTTTTTACCTCTTTCTCTTTGATTTTCCTAGCTTAGCGTTCTGCTTACGGTTGTTTCGCCCCATTGTAAATATTTTTCCATTATTTTCCATTAGTTTTCACTCGTTTGTTACATGTGGCCGATTGTTTTGTTGGTGTTGGCGTGGTCGTTACACAGGTTGTTATTGTGATGGTTGTTGTTGCTGTTGCTGCTGATGCTGTTGCTGTTGCTGTTGCATATTGGTTATTATCTTTGAAGCGCATCGCTTTGGTGCGTTGCCGATGACTGCGTTTGTTGAGTGTGAGTGAGCCCGTTTTGCGGCCCGAGAGTCTTGGTCTTGTGTTGTGCGTATTTGGCCAGTTGACTGGGCGCGTGAGTGACGGAATGATGTTAACCAAAAAACCAGTTTCATTGACAATTATACAGATATATATACACAGAGAGAGAGAGAGAGAGAGAGAGAAAGAGACAAGTGACACAATGCAAGAGTGCGAGAGAGGGGGACGGAGGTGGAACAGTCGTCGGTAAACTGCATCTCCTTCATAGGCTTTGCGGCTCATTATGCCAGTGTCGCACTCGTTGATCAAACACCAACGGGGCCTCTTCACTCTCCTCTTCTTTTTTTTGGTGTGTGAGTGTGTATGTCTTCTTCTTATACGCTTTAAAATGAGGCATATTAGTTTTCCCATTCCACGTGCATTTGGGGAATCAGTTTCAAGACAGGAAAGGTATAGGAATTTCGGTTAGTCAGGACAAAAAGGGAATTCACACACAAACGTTTTTGTTTTCTGTATTTTTGCTGTTTGATTTTCGCAGCTTGATGGATGGTTGACACAGACACAGACCGAGACAGCAACAGCAACGGAGCTGACTGTCCGGCCATATCGTCCCCTATCTGCGGGTTACCCCAACCCCCCACGCACCACCGTTCCAGACGTTTGCCTGTTTATTTGTCTTGTTTGATTTGAGTGCACACACAACTGTCATTGCGGCTGTCAAAACGCGTTAATATCACTGAGCTGTCAAATTACAGCCAACCGCAGAGCCACAAGCAGAGCCATATGTTTGCCCAGCCCATGTCCCATCGCTGTTCGCTTGCCCACCACTTGGTAACTCAATTAAAATGTGATGTGGATGGCGATGGAGATGGAATTGGAGAAGTGCCTCATTTTCGGCCATCATTACGGCACCATGATGAGAGGCGCCAGCCACTGTTGAGCGTCCAATTACCAACAAATAATCAGCAAACTTATATTCGCCTTGTTGATGTTAATAAGCCAAAATTACGACAACTGCCGCACGTCGCTCTGATTGGTCTATTTGGAGTTGACGGACCAACGGAACGGAGATGGTGACGATTGCTGTTTTGTGTTTGGTTTGTTGTTTGGCTAAATGACTTTTGGCTTTGACTTTTGTGCGCCATCTTGTTCTCTCTCTCTCTCTCTATCTCTGTCTGTCTGTCTGACTCTTTTCAATCATCATTATCATCATCAGTTGAGAACAGAAATTTGCTTAACTTTTTATTCGATCAAGTTCGTGTCCCAAGTCTTTTGTTTTGCTAATGGCATATTTTACGGTTCGAGTTTTGGTTTGTTTTTGTGGGTGCGGTTGCAGGTGCATTTAAAAGTACAACATAATTACTTAATTAAAGCCTCGCGATAAGCATCATCTCGCCACCAAGACCAATAGCAACCACAGCAACAGCAACAGCAACAACAACAACAACAGATCAACAGATATTATCATTTAGACTTTAACTAAAGCCAAAACTAAAGGTTGGCAATTTAAACAAAGCATTTAAATCATGCAAAATCTAGAAAATGGACTGCAAAGCCATAAAAATTTGGCACAGCCAAGCCAAAGATCGGCATTCGGTGTTCCCGTTCTCCCTGTGGCTGGCAATTAAAAATCTAGAACACACACAAAGCCCGTCTCAGGGGGAAAAGTGTTCTTCCTTTTTCATTTCTGTTTTTCTGCAACTGCACGGCACGGCATGGCATGGCAAAGGTGTCAAAAGTTCAAAAGTTACAACCGCTGCATTGACGGTTTTTAGGTTTTTCTTTTTTTTTCGTTTATGGTCTAGACACACACACACTCATACACCATATAAAAGCAATTGGTATTGGAATTGGGAAATGCTGAACTGCCATAAATCTTGCAATGACACTTGAACGTCTTTCTCTCCATCTTGACGATCCTCTCACTACAATAATGCCCCACTTGCTCCATCTCTGTCTAGGCTTTATTGTTGTTGTTGTGTTGTTGTGTTGTTGTGTTGTTGCCACTTGACTTTGGGTTTTGTGCAGTTTATTAGAATTCTTTTAAAAGCGGCTCAGGCCAACGCGTGGCTAATCTTGTGCAATGAAATCTCTCGAGCAGGCAACACCACACCAAAACAACTATTCGTCTCAGGTCACTTAAAAGAGATTGACTCTTGTATTTGTTCTATAGTTTATTTGTTCGCTTCCCTGCCTCTCTCTCTCTCTGTCTCTGTCTCTTCCTCTCTCTTTCTTTGTCTAGGTTCATAAAATTATGTAAATCAGTTTTGGGTTTGTTTTTTTTTTTTTTTTTTTGTGATTAATTGTTGGCCAGTCAAAGGCGTCAGACGCTGGCTAGATAAGCTTCGTTTTATTTACGATATTTATTTATTTTTCCTTCAATTCTATCCCCCCCTGTGTCACTTCGTTTCCCCGCACACACGCACACTCGGTTAATCTTTGTCTTGTTAGCATTTTGTTTTGGCCTCTATTTGTAGACTTTGTTTTCTCTTTGAGGTGTGAGTGAAGGGCGCGATAAGCTAATTCTAATTCCTTAAGCGAACTAATGCGTTTATAATTAACGCGATTCTCTTCCCATACATCGCCCCCGCCTCTTTACTCCCATTTACCTAGCCGTCCAAATGGGGCGTGCCAAAGGCGTCATCAGCAAGCAGAGGCGGTCGGTCAGAGTATGTGTGTATGTATCTGGCCTAGTCAAACTGAAACACAAACAGTAGCCCGAATGCTGTACGTTGTTTTGGTGTTTGATTACAATTTTTGCCAACAATTTTTGTGGCTGCTTGACTCTTGCCAGTAGTGTGTATGTATTTGAGTGTGTGTGTGTGTTGGGGTCTGAGGCCTTATGGTCACGTCGTCGTCGTGTTGTTTTACTTGCGTGAACATGGCTCAGAACGCGTGTAAATGCAGTAGCAACTTGTTTTTTTTCTCTTCGATCCAAAACCATATCAAACGTGCAAAATGCCAAACGATAAAAAATGAGAATCCACTAAAGTGGGATATAAATTTAGTCGATTTGTTAAGACGAAAAGAAAAAGCAAATCAGGAAAGTAAATCTTAGATTTTTATATTTTACACGAATCATGCAATTTAATTTCATTTTCAATTTTAACGCCATTGAACTTTGCCTTTTTAATTTTATGTTCAATTTCAAATTAAATATAAATTTTTAACCAGTTAACTAAACTGTTTTCGCTACAAAATACATATATATATAGATTTCTATATATATATGAATGAAAAGTCACGAATTTCGCTTTGACTCTGGCAAAGAGGAAAAATAAAATCAAATAAAATAAGTAAAAAATAAATAAAAAATAAAACATAATGTTGACCCGCTTGGCACCTGGACTAACCAGTTCCTCTATAGCAGTAGCTTAGATAGAAACGACAATGCAATGCAAGGGGGCTGGTGGGGTAGATGGGGAATTGTGCTGGTAGGAGACAGAGTGAAGGAGACAGCCTGGGCTTATTAAGCAATGAAATATAATGCATGGCTCAGATTTATCACATGCATCCAGCCTTTTGTGTTTGGCCCACGCAGTCAAAGATTGTGAATATTCGATTTGGGTTATGGCAAAATCGGTAATGGAAAATGCCAATGGAGTTGTAAATGCTGCCCTGATCCCCCTCTGCCTCTCTCTCTCGCTCTCTCACTCCCTCTTTATCTCCATTTGCTGTCCTTCTCCTTGTTTTTTGGATCAGTGGCAAAAACGAAAGAAAGCTTAGTTGACATTTGTGGCAGGCCATGTAATTGAAAGAGAAAATCAAAATGAAAATGGAAATGAAAATGTTCAATGAGGGGACACAGGGCAGGAGATAGGGGACACGGCGGCGGATAGGTAGCAATACAGACTCCCTGCTTTCCATTAACACTTAGACTCGACTCTTTTTCTTCTCTCTTTAACTTATTGGACACGCCAGAAATTGTCTGCAATATATGCAAATGTGGCTGTCACCGGATTTGGAGCTATATATCAGCATACAGACATCAACCAGTAGCCCTCGATTCCTCGGCTAACCCCCTCCCCCGCAACTTTGTTGGCTGTGAGTGTCATAACCCGCAACGCCTCGTCGGCATCATAACGGTTAATGCATTTAAGCTGAAATTATGACGAAAAAAGAAATTCAATTCGATAACAAAAGGAAACTCGAGTCTATTTATGAGTACACTGAAAGAAAATAATCTGTGTGGCCGTGTGGTAAATACATATATGTAAGTAGAAACCTTCTACTGAAAAACTGTCTAAATGGGTTTTTCCAAAAATTCAAAAATAATTTTAATATTTTAAAAATCGAAAAGGTGTTTTGAGAATAAATCACAAGAAAAATGTAATATATAAAATCGTAAGTAACTTAATGATATGCATATATAATTTATTCATTTAATTTTAATTTTCCTTTAAAGTTTTATAGCTTATATAGTGAAAGCTCCATTGGGCGAGTATCTTAATGATGAAAAGGATATTCCCCTTCATAGGTCTGCGAAAAGTTGTTCCGATTTAAAGTGACTTTTTTTTTTCTTTTTTAAGGTTTTTAAGTATAATTTTTTTGGCCAACCACAATCCGATCAAATGAATCGCCCACTTTTAAGAGGAAAAACTAATAAAATTATTAGCATACTAGAGGTAAAAAAGCTTTTGAATAGTTAACTAATTGTTATGTTTTGTTTATAAAGCAAAAACAAATAACGCTTAGCAATATTCAACTCGTGATAGTTTAAATGCAAATTAATATCCATTCTTGTTCTTGTTGCAATAAACTGAATGCAAAATTACATGAAATGAGATAATTCTTAGTTTACTTAAATCTTTGTGCATCTGAAATTAAGGCAAACACATTACAAATTTACAACTTTATGGTCACGAAGAGTTCAAGATGGAAATAAACTGATAAGAAGACGAAGTGCTTAGTTGACGTGTAGTATACAAATCCTCTAATATTAGATTACGTTAGACCTTAGGTCTGTCAGTATCGATTCATCGACAATTTCCATTTCATTTTGAACATTGACGTTTTGTCAATTGAAGTCTTCTTTATGGCTTTAACTTTCGTCTGTCAATGATTTATAAAACTTTGGAATGTAGATTTTAGAACGATTCTAAACGACAGTAAGCAAGAGAAACATACCCCTGGAAAAAAGTCACGATACGGGCAATATGCAGTTATCATATAACTTAACTGAGCCTACAATGGCAGATATGCTTATGTCAAACATTTTTAGCTTGGAATATATAATTGTCTTGGGACTTTCAAATTAGAAATGTATTTTTCAAATCCATTTTTGAATAAATTATGAATTTTAGAATATTCTAAGAAACTTTGTGTATTACTTGATCAAGCATCGTAACATTGATTTGATCAAATATATTTGAGAGTCAAAATGATGGAAAACACAAGTTTCACCTTCCTCTGTGTGATATGTTTGATCTGTCTTAAACAGAAATCGAAATATGTATACAAATGGTCAATCAATGTCATTAGCTTAAAAATGTGTTTCAGTCTTAAAAGTTTTCTTAATCAATCGTTGAGTCAACCAATGCTGATGGAGCTTGGACGATTCCTTTAAATGCCAAAATGTTATATGAAAATTCTGCCCTAAATGAATAAACCTTTCCTCTCCTCCGGACGGATGACTCTGCACTGGTATGGCTTAGAGATGGTTAGTGGTAACAATTATTGTCTGTAAGTAAGAAGAAAAGGTTTCCAAAAATAAAGAGTATTAAGATTCAAAAAGTAATGAAAGTGAGTTTTATTTAATTCTTAACTTAAATTTATAAAATAGTCCGTGTTCGTAGCATAAATTGATATATCTTTTTCTGAGAGTTGAGCAAACGACAGATAATTGATTTCAGTCTATATAGGGTACAAGAATATACTTAAGTCGCTAAAATGTATGTAACAGGCGTTTCCGACCCCATAAAGTATATATATTCTTGATCAGCATCAACAGCCGAGTCGATTGAGACTTGTCCGCCTGACCGTCTGTCCGTATGAACACCTAGATCTCGGAGACTATGAGAGCTAGAGCTACCAAATTTGGTGTAAACATCCGTCTAATGTCCTGGCAAAACAGGTTTGTTTCAAATTTTAGCCACGCCCACTTTCGCCCCCGCAATTTAGAAAAAAACAATTACTAGAGCTGTATTAAAGATATCATGGTCTTACTTGGCACACCTATTTATCGGACGATAAACATCGGAGATATATGAATGGCTGTGGCAAGTGTGAGCGAGATAGCATACATTCGATGTTGCCGCATGCTAAAGGGAAATTTATTATTAAATTGATGTCGATTTCGAGGATATTCTACAGGTTATACTTAATGTCGGCAGGGACGACTTGCTTGCTTCGTTTTGTATTAAGCAGAACACGAAATGGTCAAACATAAAAATAGTCAGATGTAAAATCAATTAATTTATTTATTATTATTTAAAGGTTTTAGTCAAAAAAAGAAAAAGAAACAGTGAAAAGTGCAAAGTCGTGTAAAAGCAATAATTATTTTGTAGCCATGGAAAACTATTATTTATGTTCACTTATTACCTTTATTTGCCAAAGATTCTATCAATCAATTTGCAATCTCATCTTACAGTGTATCTTTCGTATGGCAGTTCCTATTCCCATTGCTGATGTCAACAAATGCGTAATGCGAAATTTGCATTTGGAAGGAGTTAACAGAAACAAAAACAACAACAACAACAAATGCTAGTATGCAAAATGAACAAGAAAATGAACATGCATATTGAAAGTGACTCACTCAGACAGACAGTCGGTCTGTCGGTGGTAATGTTTGTTGCCTTTGTCTTGGAACAGTCTTTTGTTTTCAGTTACATAGAGGAGAATATGTAACTGTGACAGACAGACTTACATACTACACTACTTGCCCCCTTGCTGCATGCCACATGCCGCTCTCAACTCTTACGCACTTCATAATTCAATCAAGCTCAAATGTTTCGCAATCCCACACAGAAGGAATTTATTGTTCGAATCACAATTTTTCAATTGCATTTTGGCCGGGTCCTGGTCCCGACTCTGTCACTCAGTCAGTCAGTCAGTCTATCTTGTATGTGTGTGTGTCGCTTGTCTGTCTGGCAGTTTGAGCCAATTGTACATTTCCTCAACTGACGCAAACGCAGTCGCTGACGCTGATGCTGTTGTGGGGGCAGGGGCAGAGTAGCCCAGCGCCAGCTGCAACATTTGCCAATGTTTCTATTTCATGCACATTGACAGTTGTTCAAATTGTTGTTGTTGTTGTTGCTATTGCCAGCATGAAATTGTTAACAACATTTGTTAGCTGCCCCGACCACACTGCGTGCAGTCCAGAGAGTTGAAATCGAAGTTGAATTCGGAATTGGAATTGGAGTTGGACACCGCCTGTTGCCTGCTGCCTGCTGAATGCATGCCGTATGCCGTATGCCGCATGCTGCATGACTTCAACTCATATTGACAATGAAAGCCATTGCAGCAGCTACTTCAAAACGCTGGCATTTTGTTGTTGGTGTTGCCCTGTTTGATAGTTGGCCCAACTGACAGGTTAGCAAAAGTAAACACACAAAAATCACAAAACAGCCAACGAATTTGATTTGAAAAATTCCAGCGCCAGGGCAATAAACATTTCTAGCTCACTTCATATTGAGTTTTTCCTTTTTGTTTTTCGTTTTTTTTTTTCTGTAATTTTTGGCCTTACATTTTTTGTAATTGATTTTTTCGTTATTTTTTCTCTTTGCGTTATTCGGAGCATGACTTTTTATGGGTTTAGTTAGCGTTTAAGCCAACTTGTGGCATTGATTTATGTGCATTTCAACGAATTTGTTGCACTCAATGGACCCGAAACTAAACAAAATGTAACAATTTGAGTTGTTGTGAATTGCTTCTCCATTCTCTCTTGAAACGAAACAAGAAAAAGAAAACGGCGGCAACATTTTTTAAATGATTTCCTTATGCATAATTACAATTCATGGTGGAAGACTTTTTTTCGCACGTCATCGCGAAGAAGTTGCAACAACTGTGGGAACAACATTTTGTGTGTGGTAAATGCAATAATAAATTAACTAATTGCCATTTCTCTCTCTCTCTTTTTATATTCTCTATTTTATTGACTGGATATATCTTTCATTTGAGTTGGCATTCAATTGACTTTAGCCTGCAGCCTGGCCACAACTGGGAAAGTGGGTCAAACCTGTCATTTGAGCTGACTACGCAACAACAACGCGGAAATCGCCAAAAGGCCTTGACTTACTTATGTATGTATTGGCCAATTGCTAGCCAAGGGGGCCTCAAGGTGGTCACTGGCCAAATTAAAACCTAAAATGTCAGACGATTAGATTAGCACAATTTCCAGATCGACTCGCCAGTCCGAGCTCTAGTCGAAGTCCAAGTCTCAGTTCTAGTCGAAGATGCTCCCTCTTTGGTTGTGGCATCCACTGCATTGACAGGGCCGGTTTCGTTGTTCCCTGAGAAAGATATTTTATTACATTTTCCAGGTAACTCGTACACGCATTCGCTCGCTAACTTGTGCGCCGCCTTTGGCTATAAATCTGGGCAAAAACGTCAATGCCGGCGCGCAACACAAATTAGGTTAAGCCAATATTTTGCTAGACTCTCAAATGGCCACTGCCCCAAAAGCCAAAAGACCCAAAGTTAAGAGCACGCCCACTCGCAGCTAGCCCATTGCCGATTCTGGCTGGGAATGGATGGATGGTCCGAGAGAGTCCGACAGCGACAACCTAGTTCCAGTTCATCAAAAATACGAATTTCGAAGCGAGGCTAAAAGTATTCTCAACCACTCATAGAGCACCGGCAAAAAGGAATCCATTGAATGAAATGGCCTAGACCCATTGCTACCCTGCAATTAGAAAAAAAGGATAACTAAAATAAGTATAGAAACGGTTAGAGTTCCTCACAGTGTTGGTGCTAATCTGAAACCAAACAGATTTAGTTGTTCCTCATTTTGGACTATATGATTTTTGTGGTCTTTTTGCTAGCGCCAAAACTCCCATTTTAGGATTTACCTCTACCTACTAGAATAGTTGGCAAAAAGTTCAAAATCATAAATTTCAAATGATATTAGGTTAGCCATATCGGCGGCGGCAGCGCCGACATTGATGACGATGTGGCCAGGGGCCGGGGGCCGGGTCCGGCGGTCAAACTGGCTAAAAAGTTGCCTTGTTAAGTGCGTAGTAGTCTAAGAGCGGGGCAAGGCGTGTCGAGGCGAGGCGAGGCGGGACTACACGATAGTGGAGAGCGAAGGCGAGATGGCTTTTGGTGTGTGTGCTGCACATTTTCTTTTGTTGTGCGAGCGAATGCCGTGTGGATTTATTGATTTTGGTCAAAAAGCCAGGCTTAAGCGTAAATTATGAGCTGGGCTCAAACGCTCCCTAGTTGCCAAGTGTATGAAGTGGCGATGAAAGCCACTGATTTGTGGCCCAGTCTAGGGAATGCTCATAAATCCGGCCAATTTCATAACCAAACAGCAATTTATCAATTTGAATCCAACTTGCCACTCTGCAACACTCCGCTCCTCATTCCCTCAACTAATTAAAAAACGCACAAACGACAAATTTTAACCAAGTGTGAAAAATCGATGCAAAATTCAAATATTTCACAGAACAGAAAAAAAGCGAAAACGAAAACCCAAAAAAAATTAACAATCTAGCCAAGCGCCAAATGGCTGAGATAGGCCATAAAGCAACGATTTAATTAGGCGCTGATAATAATTGTACAACTTGTTGCAGAGTTGCAATGTTGCAGAGTGGAGACCTCGTTCTTGGTTAGCTGCAGGTGCCGCTGCTGCTGGTCTGTCCGTCCGTCTGTCTGTCTGTCTGTCTGTCTGTCCGTCTGTGTGTCTGTCTGCTGATGTAGGCGCAACCGACGATAGTTTCGTGGGTCTCTATGAGCTCCAGTTTGGATGTGAAGCAATTGGCACGGTTGCCTATCGCATATGTTAGATTTGGCTAATTTCTGAAATTGGTCTGTGCCTGCTGATATGGCCAAGTCAAACATTACCACATTATTTATTACCAAATTATTTTTTAGCATAGCAACCCAAAACAGAAATTATGAAAATCGAGTGCACTGCATTAAATTTTAATTATTTTCGACATCTAAATGAATATTCATTTGTAAATCGGTATTTTCCAGTTTTCCCATGAGTACCAATGTCATCCATTCTATTGATCCAATGGCTTGTGGCACTAGCTAACCTTAACTAATTAGCTTATTCCCAAGTAGATGTTTAGGGGATATACTCCAGGCCACTGGCCCTTCCATCAAGAGTCATCTGTTACAATATTTCTTTCTCTTTTCTGGCATTGATGGATCAAAAACTTGTTCCAGCTGCGGTTGTTCTTCACACAATCCTTTGATGTGGTCAAGCGGACCTTCTGGTGTCCAAGTATCCCAAACAGTTGCATTCTCGCGAACCAGCAACTGTCAATCATTCAACTCAGTATTGACCTCTTGCAATCGGCATAACCACAACTTATTGAACCATTTATTTACTTTATTTCTTAGAAATGGAATTAAAATATTTCGAAAGGAGAAGGACTGCCAAGTATAAAAATGTATTACAAATTATTAGTTTTAACAAAAATAAAACAAATAATCAAAGCTCACCACAGTTAACTCTCCATCATATTCTGTCTATTTATCAATTTCTAGCTTTAATTGAAACTATAATTTGTTTTAAATAAGAATGAAGCAAGCAAGTCGTCCCTGCCGACATTGTGTATACCCTGTACCAACTAGTTATTATATTAAACGAATTCAAACACCCTCGAAATAGCAATTAATTTCATAAATAATTTTCTTTAACATGCCGCAACAGTGAACGCATGCTATCTCGCTCACTCTTGCCAGCCAATGTCGCCCTAAGCGCTTCAGTACAAAACGCATCAACGTATATCTCCAATATTTATTGTCCGATTTCGACTAAAATTGGTCAGATGATGCATATTAGCCACATTATTAGGTGTGCCAAATAAGAATGTGATTCCTTAAAACTGCTCTTATAATTAGTTTTTTTCTGAATTGCGGGGGCGGAAGTGGGCGTGGCAAAAATTTTAAACTTTCTTGATCTGCGTAGTCACTAGACAAATGATCAAACAACCTCAAAATCGCAATCAATTCAAAACAAAGTTCCCTTTTACATGCAGCAGCAGCGAGCACATGCTATCTCGCTCTTTCTTATCTGCCAATGCCGCCTTGCCATTTCAGTAAAAAACGGATATAGGCATATCTTCGATGTTTATTGTCCGATTTCAAAATTTGGTCAGTTGGTCCAGTTTGGGTATATAATTAGGTTTACCAAGTAAGAATACGATATCTTGAAAGCAGCCCTAGTTATCGTTTTTTTTAAATCGCGGGGGCGGAAGTGGGTGTGGCTAAAATTTGAAACAAACTTGATCAGCTTTGACATTAGACGGATGCTCACACAAAATTTGGTAGCTCTAGCTCTTATAGTCTCCGAGATCGCGTGGCTCATACGGACAGACGGACAGACGGACATGTCTCAATCGACTCGGCTGTTGATGCTGATCAAGAATATATATACTTTATGGGGTCGGAAACGCTTCCTTCTGCCTGTTACATACATTTTAGCGACTTTAATATACCCTTTTACCCTATGGGTACAGGGTATAAAAATGGACAGCGACTAACAATTATGGGAACTATGGAAAATCCAATAACTCAAATGACTTTTCAACATTTTATTCCATCTGCGGTCTGCGACTGTTGACTGTGATTCTATTTTACATATGTACGTAATATTCTTTCTATAATCATAAAGATGATATATCAATAGAAATCTAGGTAGTTAAAACTATTTCTTTATCCAAAAAGTTGCGTCCTTAAGCTTCCCTAATAAGAAAATTTTATATGTTTTTTCCCATTTTAGAGAGCTTAAACTTTCTTCTGAAATAAATACCAATATATTTATTTTTTAGTTTTTGGACCAGTGGCGGATCCAAGGGGGGAACTGGGGGAGAGATTCCCCCCCCCCCCCCCCCCCCCCAAAAAAAAAGGTTTCTAACACGAAGAATTCAATGTTTTTCAATGAAGCACTTTAACACATTGACACTTTTGAATAGTGAATTTTCCCTCCAAAATTTGCCTCTGGATCCGCCCCTGGATAGGACAAAGGTTAAAGAAAGTTCAGTTAGGCCAAACTCAAGCTTAAGAAGAAATGTCGTTTGACCCCCCATAATTACAACATTTATATAACAGACGATGGGTAAATAGACAATGTAAATCACAATTATTTGTATAAAAAAAACCTTTACAACTTTGATAAAACTTAAAAAATTAGCCACAGTAAACTGCAGTACAAAGAGATTTGTTTTTTCTTTATAGATATATTTCTATACTTGGAGCAATTGTAAAATAAGTTTCACAGATATAATTTAGTATAGATATAATTTAGTTCTATTTAGTTCTGCCATAGATATAATTTAGTTCCCAAAACTTACTTAGTTACAATAAAAAACCCCAAAGGACGACCAATAAAAGTTTAACCAAAATTTATAAACTTGACTCAATTTAAGCCAAAACAGTCTATTAGCGAATATATTTTTATAAGCCTTCTTGATATAAGACAGCTTCTTCATCCCTATACATATATGTAGATATGTTTATATATATATATATTCTTGATCAGGATCAGGACATCTGTCTAAATCAACATAATCTTCGGTAAGCCTTTGTATCCAATGTGTCGAAATTCAATTTTAAGGTAAAAAACACAATTTTGAACAACTTATATATTGTACGGACTTGTAGGATTGCTATATGTATATGTATGTTAATATTTTCTTCAAGTTTTTAAAGAATCGTTCGGCTATATCTCTTAGCTGACGTTGAAAAGATTGGTCCAATGAATGTTTCGCTACGAAAACTTTGTGTTTCTCAAATATCTCATGGAATTGTTTTTGGAATTTGAAAAGTTACCATGGGACCGTTGGGAGCATTTACAAATAATTTCACTATAGTTATATTAAAGAATAAAAAATGCTTTTCGGCAACTTGACAAATGAAAATACCAAAGATTTTGTTTAAAAAGTTGTAGCAAAGAAGAAATTTTGTAAGCTTAGTAAGAATTGCTTTAATTCTTTGAAAGGTTAAATAAAAGTTACAACTGTTTTGGTATTTAACTTAATTGTCTTTCATTCTAAATTAGTTAGAATGTGATTAACAGCAAATATGTGTTGTACATATGCGGGTTTCTAATTTCGTTTAAACGAAATCAATTAATAGGAAAAAAGGTAAAAGTTTTTGGGAAAAATCGTAGGTGGTTACATAGCCCTAACTTTGGGAATATCAAATGTATTTGGGCTTTAACCATTAACTGGGCAATAAAAGCGTACAGTATTTGGCCATTAATCGGAGCCATCTTTAACCCTCTTCGATGTCTACTTTTAATTGATTTGCCTTTTTTACTTCGACTACCTAAAACAAAGATTTAAATTCTAAAAAGTTGGGTATTCAATTTTAAAACAATTTCTATTCAAATCTCTTAAATGATCCAAATAAATCTTACAAATTTTTGCAAATGTAGTCAACTTTCTTCGAAACTTGGTTCGGATTTCTTTGGCCTTATCTAGACGAGACTTTTAATGAACAAACTAACAAATATTTTCATTTAAAATGTATCTCAAATATATGTATGTATATCCATGATATCTTTGCATTTTGCATAAACCAAATTCAATATATTCATAGCAATGGCATTTGAACAAATTTGATTGCTACTTCAAGTCATAAACATAAACATCGGCTCAAAATACATATGTATAGGATGTAGTCATACATATATATATGTACAGAGTCCGACCCGGCTCTAACTGTGACGGTGACTTGGCTCATGCTCAATCCAATTGATCTTACAACTCGAATGCCATGTTAAACACCCTACACTCTTGTAATTTGTGTCCCAATAAAATAAATTTATGAACATCGATTGCAAAGTTGATTAGACGAAAGCCGCCGAATCGTCGAGGTAGACCCAACCGAAAAACCAATAACAACAACAACAAAAACAACAGCTAGAACCAGTTTGTCCCAGTCCAAGCCCAATAACTGGCGCTCAGGTGCTCTTGGCGTTTGACTTAGCAGCCACTTGTAATATTTTTTGGGGCTTCTCTTAATTGCAATTTGATGTTGTTGTTTTTTCTCTTTTCTTTCTTTTTGCTTTTTTTGTGTTAACTAAAATAAAGTTGTACACAAATTTGGAGAATAATTTTTAGGTGCACTTAGCGGCACCGTGTGAAAAATGTAGCATTACAGGAGGTTCCGAGTTTCGCTTTCTCAGAGAATCAGAGAGAATCCGAGAACGGCCACATGCGTGTTTATTAGAGGCGGCGTCGATGTTTCTCCCTTTTCACTTCTCTTTTTCTCCGCCGCCTCTCCCTCTCTTTCCTCCTTTATTCCTTTTGCTTATGTGCTAATTGATTGGTGTTAAAGTTGTATAAAAATTGGAACAGCCTACGCCTTGATTGCGATCGAGAAGCGTTTAAATTAGTTTGTTGTATTTGCGCATTCATTAGCAGCATGCGGAACCGCTTTGTTGTTGTTGCTGTTCTCCTGCCCTCCCATCATTTCATCCTCCCTCAATTTGCTTTTCTTTGGTTTTTTTCGTTGTATACCGAAAATGCATATAATAAAGTAAAAATATTTAACTTGCAGCACTTTGATTTAAAGCTGGCCGCATCCGCATATTCGTGCCCCCAAAAGTCACGATATGCCCAGGAAAAAATAAAAAAAAAAAAAGGAGCAACAAAAAAAACAGCAAAAATTGAAAGCAGCCAAAAAAAAAAAAAGAAACAACAGCAAAAAAAGTGATTGATGGAAATTGCTCAAACTGTCATGTTTATGAACGTCCGCAGGATATATGGCCAAGACGAGAGAGGACTTTTGTGTAGAATGTGCACGCAATGCGAAAGCAATTTGTCCAAGAAGAGGAAGGAGAAAGTCAACGATTAATTCTTAAGCCGCATCCCAAATGATCTTTGTTCTTAACGGAAAGTAAATTGAAATTATTCACAACTCTCTCTCTCTCTCGCTCTCTTCAAAATAATTTGCATTCCTTGAAGATAATACGAAATGGATTCACAAAAACTTGATTAGTTTTTATGGCTTCAAATGTGAAGATTCACTTTTTTAGTATAAAATTGATTTTAAAGAGTATTCCTGGGGTTTGTTTTGCTTTGCGATATTTTCCAGAGGATGTCCACTGATTTTCATTCATCTTGCTTACAAGATGTTGCTAGTGTTGCTATTGTTGCTGTGCCACACACATCGCCTCTTGATCGGTATAGAGGCGACAAGGAATCAGGAGTCAAAGGAGATTGCGTGCTTGTTGTCAAGGTGTTGCAACAGTTATCGAAATTGGCAACGATACGTCCTTGGGGCAGATATTCGAAAAGTCATTGAACAATGCATTGCCTGACATTTGATGCTCTGTGACACTAACTGCAGCAAGATTATTGCCACCAGTTCAGATTGGGCAAGAGAGAAAAAGAGAATGAGAACGAGAACGAGAAGGAGAAAGAGTCGAGAAAATGGCCATAAATTATGGCAAAGGAAAAAGCCCAAAACCATGTTGCTGGAATGCAGCTAAGCAAGTGCAATGATCTATGAGCTTGACCGCGGCTGGCAATCCACTTGGCTACCAGCAACAACATGAGCAACTGCAGCAACTACAACTGCAACCGGGCACCGCCAATCACGGCAGCCAATCGCCGTTCAAGTGTGCAAAATCGCGGCCATGCAAAACATGCTGGTGCAAGACTTAATTATGCACTTGCAGCAGCAGCAGTTGCAAATGGAAAGATGGAGAATTGTTGGCGAATTGTTGGTGGTGAATCGCCATAGAACGAACTTCTTGCAGCTGATCGACCGACCGACCGACCGACCGACTGAGCGACCAGCCAACCAACCAACTCGTCTCCGACTTTAATCCATCGTGCGGCCATTTTATTTTTTTATATGCGCCATCATGTTGCCTCCCATAATTTTATGCCTCATCAATGACAGTGCGGCAACAGCAGATGTCTGCAGTGGCTAGAGACGACGACACGCCTCTGCAACTGGCAACCGGCAACTGGAAACCACACACAGAAATCTCATCCCCAAGTTGCAATGTTGTTGCCAACAGAAGCTACAACGACAATCAGACCTTCGTATACACACCGTGCCTTGGTCGCTCATCCTTTGTGACGCATGCTTTCAACATGCATTCTTTATCCTGGCAATCTGCTTGCCATTTTTCCAGTTGCAACAACAGCAACAAAAAAAAAAATTGTTTTCGTGGTAATTTGCACCCGGGGCTATTTAAATTCCTTGCCTCCTCTCTATCTAAAAGAGACTCGTCCGTCTCTCTATCTCGTTATTCCTCATCTGTCTTTTCCTCCCTCTACCTCGCCACCCCCTCCTGTTGGTGATGATGGTGCTGCCGTTGTTCATCATCTTCATCTTGGGCTTTGACAGCTGTTGGGCTCTTGGGCTCTTCGCATGGTCGTCATCCGGTCATCTTTTTAGAATTCCTTGTCTCTCCTTTGAATATTTTGTTGCTGTACTTGTACTTGATGTACTTACCATGGCTGATTATTGTTATTAACCAGTATAGATATTCATCCATTGCCTGGCTATTTGGCCGCTGGCAACTTGCTAATCTGCCCATCAAAATCGATTGTATAAGGGCCGACAATACGTTCAAAGACTTGAGTCATCTGCATATTCATATAGGTACATGCATACATATATATAAAGAAACAAATCTTAAGTATATCATATGGCTGGGAAGCTTAATTTCATTTGAATTTGAGTCTCACTTTTCCAAATCCGTCTCCGGCTCCGACTCGATGATGGCTCTTTGGTAGCTTGTCCAACTTTCGGCGCCAATAAAACCTAAAAGCGAGCAATTCAAAGTCAGTCATAAAAGTCATTAACGTGGCTTGATTGGCTACAGCTTGATTCCCCATTTGAATATAAATTGGTTGACCAAAAAAAAAACAAAGAGTAGAGATTAATAAAAATTTGATAATTTTATAAGAAACAAGCCTAGAAAAATCATGTCTTGTTTCTTATCGAATCCATAAAAAATTTTACATACATAGTCCGTTGGTTATTTCCAAAAAGTTGAACTCAATCTTCTTCACTTTGGTCATGTAAAACCAAAGTGCAAATGGTCGAAGATTGATCGGAGATCGCTGTTATTGCTGGGACAGCTGCGTCTTGCAGTTGATTGGTCAGTTGCCGGCCTGTCCTTTTACTCCTTTTGGCCCTTTTTGCCTTTTGGGGATGAGCTGATGATGTTGCCGATGATGATGATGATGATGCTCTGCCCAATTTGCTTTGGCTCTGCTCCTCTGTACAGGGAGATGTATGTTCATATGCCTTTCGGAAGTTGCCGCCCCTTTCATGCACCGCTCAGAGTGCAATTTCGCTCATCATCTTAATTTTATTATCGACATAAATATCAAACGAAAATTGTGGCATATAAAACGCGATACAAATCTGTTACAAGCTCGGCAATATGAGCGTCTCCTTCCTACATAGTTCACCACTTTATTGAATGCACCTGAGAGTAGGAGCTGGGAGCAGACGCAGTGCTGCTGCTGTGGCTGTTGCCCTGTGAAGGACATTATGGAAATGATGTCCGCGGGCCCTCAGCGGCCATTACTCAGTCGCATCGTGGGCAACGCCCAATTGATCAATGCTGGACGATAGAGACTCAGTCAAAGAGAGTGTAAGAGAGAGAGAGAGAGAGAGAGACAGGGCCTAAACTAAGAACCACATCCAACACCACCAGCAGACCAAAAAAAAGAAAACTAAAAAAAGAAAAGGTAGTTTAAAAAGTTCAGACTGTGTCTTGGCTCTGTCTTTGCCTCCGACTCTAGTGCAATTTATGTATGACATGATCATGGTGGAAATTCAATTGCATGGTGCTCAGTTAAGCAGCTCCAAATACTCACCAGCCACGTCACGGTCCGCCACCACCTCCTGCAACTCCACATTCTCCCTGTTCCTGCTATTTCTCACATGTGCCACGCCTATTTTTTACACTATCAGTCATAAAAAATTTATGCAATTGTTGCACATGGCGTGCCAAGAGTCTTGATCTAAACGCACACCCACCGAGTGATCAGACTACACAACGAGAAACCAAAGCTAGTTACAGTAAAAGCTCACTTAAGCGTACGCCTACAGTAGTTCCCCACATCAACGTACGCGTTCAAGGGAAAATTTAGAAATCACTCCGCCAAATAGATCTAAATAAATCTGGTTGTAATTAGAGCTTTTACGGTACTAACTATCGGTAAAACTTGGGAAGTTATCGATATTTGGCCCGAGTTAGCAGCCCCACAGATAACTGCCAAAACTTGCATACAAAAATTCAGTTTTAAGCCTCAAATTGGTTCACTTAATAATATGGACCCTTTATTTAATTGAATAAACTGCGGATAAGGAAATTTTCAAAGATTACTCTTTTATTTAACGTTTCATTTATTTATTTATTATTATCATATGTACTTTTCTCTTTGTTATTTATTTAATTTTAGGCTAAAACTTCATCTCGAGGCACAACTCCATCTCAATTTCTGTCCATAGAAAAATAAAGGTTTTTGATTTTTGGCTTGTCTGACAAACTTTTGCTGTGATCTATTTTGAAACCAGAGTTAGGAAAAGTAATTATTGTCCTTTAGTTGATCGTGGAAATTACTTGAACTATCTTCAACCTTTCTTAAGATACTCACGAAAAAGTTATTCCTTATAGACTTTCTAAACTATTTGGAATAAAAATTACATACACCTACATTTACCAAAATTACATACAAATACTTTACATTTATTAGCTGGAACAATGTTCTTTTAATTCCAAAAAAAGAGATATGTATGAACATATGTATGTAAATACATACATATGTATTCATTATCATTCATTCTCAGCTTAGTCATTATAATTTCGTTATTATATTCTTTTTTTAATATTCAATTTTCTTTCAAAAACACTTTACTTCATTTTAGCTTTTCCCTTAAGTTTGATTGCAAAGATAACATCATTCAATACCTATTTATATGTAGAATTATTTGAACTTGTACTATTAATATTTTTTCAAGTGTATTTTTATACAACCACCTCCACCATAATGGGCAATGGTAACGTGCGTATGCGGCGTAAATTGGTCTGGCAACCTCTCGCTCTCTCCTCACCGACGCCTTCTAAACGAGCATACAATTTAACAGAGTTTAGTTTTTCCAAAAAATGTCCAAATACAAATTGATTTCGTTTCGATATGTCCCCCAGGCCCCAGTCCACAGTCCGCAGTAAACTCTCCGCAATCCGTAGTCCGAGTGCTCTGTCGTGTGTGGCAATCGTAGATTTAGTTTAAATGTTATTTATGCTTGGGTAATTGTTATACTTTGGCCACATATCAGATGACACAGAGAGGGACATTTGCATTGGAAATGTGTCTGGCGACAAATAAATAAAATTGTTAAATCGCTGACACGCAAATGAAGCGAGTAGGAAAAACTAAGAAAGAAGGGGGAAAATAGCAAAAGATGGAAAAACCAGCAACAACAAGAACAACAACTACAACAGAATTGACAGAACCAGATTGACAAGTTAAAGTTGGACTGCGACTACGGATTCTCCACGTCTCTACATCCATCTCTTGTTTGGTATGGGGCAGGGCCAGGGCCATAACATCGACATCGGCTTATACAGCTGCCTCATCTCGTCGTCAGTCAACCAATTTGTTTCGATGAATGACTGAATGAATTTGTTCACCCCTTGGTCATCTTGATAGCAGGATCCAGAACCCAACCCAACCCAGCCCAAACCGAAGCAAACCCAACCAAAACCAAGTGAGGCCAAGGTAAGCCGAGAGCCTAACAGAGAGCAGGCGGCAACAGGTTCTTCCTTCTCGATGAAGATGAGGATGGGTACCCGAAGCACTTTGCATAGAAGCGTTTGGCAGGCTTTTGCGATTGTGATCAGCGTTCAATCGAGCTTCGAGAGGCAAGTGTGAGTGTGTCTGTCTGTCTGTATGTGTGTGTGTGTGTGTGCGGCACTTGCTGCAAGCGACCAAAAACGAACACCGAGTAGGCTGGACAACGAAGCCTTCAATGTTTGTGACTACCACAGAGGAGCAGGCGGCAGTAGGAGGACGGTTGTAGTTGGAGTCAGAGCGATAAAAACAACAGCAGCGACATTGTCCCAGCATTGATTGCTCATGCTCGTTAGATGTTGCTGCTGTTCCTGTTGCTGCTGATGATGATATTGATGGCGACGATGATGGTAACAGATCCGTCAAGGTAGAAAGTTTTGCTAAATGCTGATATGCTGCATCGTTTTACCGTCGGCAAAACAACTCAACTAAAAGAATTAAAATTGCAGCCAGAGCCACGAAGTAAGGAAACGCCATTTTGCCAGAGCTCCGCCTCAGACCAATACACTCACACTTCTACACACGTACACACACACATATTGACATTCTTCGTATGTAATTGAAGTCGTTCCATGAGAACAGCTGCAGTAGCCTTTTCTTAGCTTTTTTTCCATGTTGTTGTTGCTGGTAGTTTTTTTTTGTAAAAGCAGAAGCCGAAGAACAACCGCAACCGGCAGTCGGCCATCATCATCATCATTGATGGGAAGAAGAACAACTTCGCCAATGAAAACCATGTGGCAACATCATTAACTCTTTTTTTCTGCTTCTTTAGTGAGCAAAAGCAAAAAAAATTGGCCCAGAGAAAGTAATTGGCACTTGTTCCCAAAATGGCGCCAGCAACAACAAACCAACAACAACAGCAGCAACCATTTTGGAAAGGTCATAATGATGGCATTGGATTTGGTTTTGTGTCGGTTAACTGTTCTCTGGTGCCATTATGACACATGACACTTTGTTTTAAATATGAATTCAAAGCCAGCAGCAGTCAGCAGCGGATGCCCCCGCCGCCCCTCTACCGATTCACAGCCTAAAACCAGGGCGGAGGCGACAGCGCGCGATCGGTTCTTTTCGCATAAATTCACAGCGGGAGGCTCACCCGATTGAATATTTTTTGTTGCGTCTTGAAATTCAGTCATTTGTTGTGATGGTTTGAAAAATTTCATACCTGAATCAAGCTGCCACAATGCGTGAATGTATGTATGTATGTATGTGTGTGTGTGTGCATGTATGTGAGTGAGTGTCTCTGTCTTCGTTTTTCTTTTTTTTTTTTTTTTTTTTTGATGTCTTAATCTGTGGCCATTAATATGCCGTCTGATAAATAAACTGTATTAATTTATGCGCATTTTTTTGTTGTTGTCAGTTTTCCTTTTCTTCGTTTATAATTTTTTAGTATTCTCTGAGAAAGTTCATGGTTATGATTTAGATGAATGGAGAAAATGTCTATGCTCTAACTCTAACTAACCAAAGAATCTGATGAAATTTGATGAAGGCTTTGAAACCAAACACCGCCCAAAAACCGAGGGAAAGCAGAGTGAGAGAGAGGGGCAAGCGGCAAGTAAAGGCAGGAAGCAGAAGAGTCTACCGAAATACTAAGAAGCAGCTACTTTGGCTTATCCTTGGTCCAAGTTGCCAAACATACATACATACAAACATACATAGCACGGCATGTGGTTGGTTACTCCTCGGAATCGAAGCCGGAGCCAGAGCCAAGGTGTTGTCTTCAAGTTCAACAAGGAGAATGCATTTGTCGCAACGCATCAGGCCGTGAAATATGCGAAATATAAACGCTTCTGACGCTTTTCAATTGGACGCACCGCACCGGAGTGGCAACAAAAAAAAAAATAATAATAATAAGCAGCAGCAACAACAATAACAAATATAAAAGAAGAAGCAGAGAATCAGCAACAAACTGGGAATGGAAAATATATGTATACCGACATGAATCGCATTTAATTAAAATTCCCCTCTCTAGATCTCGGATCAACAATGGATGTTTAATTAAAACCGCCTCTTGGCCATAGAGTAGCGGCAGAGAGGGGAAGGATGGGGGGTAAATCACTTATTGAAAATTTGCCACATCATATTTCAAACTAAATGAAATTTTTTTTCTTATTTTGGCCACTTGAGATCTGTCCCCTGTTGTAGCCTGTCCCCTCTCCATCTCTCTCCCTCTGTCTCCTACTTGATCTTAGCCACACACCTTGATTTTTGATTTGAGTTTTGTTTTCTTTTTCTTTTTTTTTTGGGTGATTTTGAACTTTAGACCAATTCGAAACTGTCTTGTCTATTTTGTTCCACTTGTGGCAGCCAACGATCTCTGCCACTTGACAAAGCCGCAACTTGAAAAGCGTTAAATTTGAATTTATTTCTCAAGTGCTCGGAATCGGCAGTAGATAGTAAGGGCATGCAGAGAGAGAGAGAGAGAGCGAGTGGGGAAAGGGAATGCTGATTTCCCTGGTGCCATTGTCAACGGTAGCTATGGGCCGCTTTTCTGATGGCTGATAAGTCGTGAAAAAATACCCCCGTCCCCCACCCAAGAACCGAGCATTAAATCGTAAAAAATGAAACTTAATTCTTGGCGATTTGACAAAAAAAAAACCAACATTTTATGACACTTTGTGGGCAAGAGTCCAGTGGCAGAGATATTTTTAATGGCCAAAAAGAATGCTGTTGGCCTTTTATGTGGACCGATTCATAACCCCCCATATTCATATGGCCGATGGCCGATGGCAGATGGCATAAACTATATAGTTACATGATACATCCCCCCCAACTCTGCCCCTCTCGATCACACAAATGGATATAACTATTTTTCGACAAGTTTTTATGGCCTTTTTATGACTTAATCCACACCGAAAGGCCCACAATCAATACAGAAGACAAACATTGTTAGGAGAAGCCAGCAAAATGGAACCAAAAACCAAACGAATCGAAATGAAATGTCATAAACAATCATTTTCGTAGAGTCATTCATATTTTTTTCTCTCTCTCTTTAACATAACAAAAACACACACACACTTACCTACACAGGAATGTGCACATGTATGTATGTATGTATGTATGTATGTATGTATGAAGAAAAAAAATCGTTTAAAATAAATAAACAATTTACATTTTTAATCAATTGTGGATTGTACGTAAAGTCAAGATTTACAGTCAAAGATAAAGAGCCAAAGAAGAAAAAAGGAACAACAACTACAATGGTGATGAGGATAGAGGAGGAAGAGGAGGGAGGGGTCCGTGTCTGAGCCCTCAGGGGAGTGTCCAATCAAAATGATTAAAAATCAAATAAATATTAAATTATAAAATAATTTTTTGCATGGGGGAATTTCGCATTTGGCATTTCATGCAAGTACTTCCCAATTTTTGGCCCAATCATTGTTTATCATGGTCATTAGAAGGATCTGCAGGGGGGCGGGGCAACGATGATTTGGCCAACAATTGTCTCTGCTCAAGGGTGTTCCCCCTTTCCCCCTGCTAGTCTTATTGAGCATGTGCGTGTGTGTGTGTCTGTGCCCAACATTTGACACTTTTGTCTTAACGTAACAAATTGCCAAATATTTTTTTTAAATCTGACATATATACCTTAACATATAGCATATCTGTACTCTATGCTACAAGTTCCAGGAGGGTGTCATTGTTGTTGGTTTGGTTTTGAATAACATTCTTGTTGGGTTCTTTGTTCAGAATTTGGAAACCCATCCGTGAGCCATTTGACCATTCGAGCAGCCTGTCTACAGCTACATGGAAATGCAAATGAAAATTTTTGTTGTTTTTGTTATGGACACTTCCGCACCACACAACAGGGGAATGGTTGGGTGTGGTGTGGGAGGGGGGATGAGGAATGAAAGGGAGACTGTTGAACTTTTAAGCTCTCTACTCGATTTCTATATGGACATTAATCCAATAAATAATTCAATTGTGTCACAAATATCAAATCAATTGCGTGGGCAGTTGGAACAACAACAATAATAATAATAATAATAGTAATACTTAGGACAAGGAGCGGAGTGGAGAGGAGAGAATAGAGAGCAAAGTTTTACATAATCCCACCGATGCCAGTTAAAGATACTTTTCGTTGGTCTTTTTTTCATTTTTGGCTGAATGCTTTGGCTTGGTCTCTTTTGTCGGGTTAACGACCATTTCTATTTCCATTTGGTGCAGAAATCACTTAGGGGTAGAGGTGGGTGGGTAGATACATAGGTAGGGCACCACTGGCGACCATTGTCTTGAACCACATCGAAGCGACAATTCCGTGTCCGCTCTGAATATTTAGTGATTGAGTCGCCCGATATGCCTTGGCGTGAACAATTGCCAATTGCTTTGGAAACGAACAAACCGACAGCAAAGCAGCAAAACGAACAAACGAGCAAACAACAACAACAACGAGAGAAACAAACTTGAACTGAAAACAAATAAATGGTGCCTAATAAAGAAAGCCAAATAAATGGCAAGAACAAAACGGCAACACAACAGTCCAACAGCCAGAGAGGATTGACAGACAATTTATAATCCATAATGTTAATCAAAGGCAAATCACGTTGAACCTGCGGCCTTCGCCGCCAAATGACTTCATTAGCAAGAAGAGAGGCTCCGGAGTAGCCGCCACCAATAAATTGCCCAGAGATTGCACAAATCGCTGCAAGGCTGTCTTGGGAATTAACAAACTGTGCAACCCCGCACCGCACCCACATCTCCACCATCCACCTTCGCGATAAAGAATTCTCCACAGCATCAGGCAACCGATCCAAAGGTGAGAAACTCAACATAAGAGCAATCAATCTGGGAACTAAACTAGATACTATATACTACATTTACTGTTCGATTACGCACTAGACGGACCAAATTTGGTCTGCTAATCGAACATCTCATGTTTGTCAATGCCAGTTGCCCAGTTGCCGAGTTGCCCACTTTGCCACCATTGTGGTTTAGGCCAACTCCAAAAGTTGATGTTGCCGCGACGACTCGACAACATGTTGCTGATTTGTTGGTTGCAACAACCGTCAACTGTTCGTTTCATTGGACTGGCACTCACCAAAGAAAACAATGCAATGTTATTCTGATATCATAAAGTGCATCTAAATGGCATATCATATTGTTCTGATATAAATGTATATACATAGACAGTGGAACTTTCCTATAACGAGTTCGCATGGGAGCAGAAGTAAAATGCATTTTATGAGTATAGAAACTATATTGTTCAGAAACCATGAATGAAAATAATGTAAGAAAGTTGTTTAATTCATTCTACGAAGAACAACATAATACAAGAGTTCACTGTAGGGCGGTTCTACTGTATATACACTATGGAATAGAGACATTCTAGATTAATTATGCACATTTTCAATCAGATGAATATGCCAAACAGCAAAAGCAACAAATAGTAAAAACTGATTCTAGATCCATAATTTTCAGTATATATTAAAAATCTCCAAACTAGAGTCGGACGCATCTTTTACTATTTTCGAAAATTGTTGAAAATTCAAAACAAATATTTTTGTGTTCTCATTGAATTTTATTTTTACAAAATGTTCAATGAAACATAAGAATTGTAAATATAACTTTATTAAGGGTTTCTTTGGAATTGTGAAATTATAAATTATATTCAAGTTCTAGAAGGTAAAGTATATAGTTTATAAGGCTGGAATGAAGGCTACAAATAGTTAATATATTCGGCTAATACGGAAACTGCCGTTGCTTTAAATGACTCAATTCGGCTTATATGCAAAAGTTTACTTTAACTAATTATTCAATTTACTTAATTATAAAACTGTTCAATTTGAATGAAGATGAAGATAAACTATTGCTAAATTATTTGTACTTAAAAGTTAAGAAGCTTCTCAATAGATCTATTTGTCTATATAGTAGAGCATATTTCGATTTAAAAATCAATTGAATTGCATTTTTGACTTGATTCGTACAATTTGTACTTTTCTTTGAAACCTTTTTGTTAAGTAAGTTTTAGTTTGGTTTAAATTTTTGTTGTTCGCAATTTATATGTCTACTTAGTATGACATATGTTAGCTTTATTCAATCGACATATACTTACATTTATGCATACATATGGCCTATTCTTATGGCAGAAAACTGAAACTTATATTAATAATGTGTAAAATGCTTTAAATACTTTAGATCAATACTTTTTTTAGAAGATCTCAGGATTCTTATAAAACTAGAAGGATTGGCTAACTTTCGTGCCGTGCCGAAGTTCCGTATACCCTCGCAAACCGTCTTTATATATTTAATTATATGTATATAATGTAAGAAACTTATTAAAAATCATATAAGATAAGTTAAACTTAAATAAAATGTCCGAGGCTTTAAAAATTCATTTTGAGCAATTTTTTTACTTCGACTGTTGCTAAGGGATCAAGAGCATATAGTCCACCGATTTTGCTGAACTTTATTAAGAAGAACTAAAATTACAAATATCAAATTTCACTTGGTGAATATATTATGAAGAATTTAACTCACAAACACCAAATTTCAGCCCTGTAGCTTAAAGGGTTTCGGAGGAGATCGTGTTGGTCCAGATAGACAAAGAGACAGATAGATGGACATGGACAACTCATCAACTCGTCGTGCTGATCAAGAATATATATATTTTATATAGTCGGAGATATTTCCTTCTATGCGTTGCAAACTTCTCACCAAATTTAATATAACCTTACAAGGGTATAAAATTTTATTTGTTTTACTATTTTGTTAGTATCTTTAATTCTGAAAAATGAAAAAAGGAAATGAGGCAAGCAAGTCGTCCCTGCCGACATTGAGTATACCCTGTACCATTAAGGTATTTAACATGGAATAAAACACCCTCGAAATAGCCATTAATTTCATACAAGATTCCCTTTAACATGCAGCAACAGCAAACGCCTGCTATCTCGCTCTCTCTTACCAGCCAATGTCCCCCTTGCCGTTTCAGTACAAAAATTTGGACAGCTGGTGCAGTTCGGGTATAAAATTGGGTGTGGCAAGTTAGAGTTCGACATCCTTCATACGGCTCTAGTATTCGTTTTTTCCAAATACTTTATGGGGTTGGAAATGCTTCCTTCTGCCTGTTACATAAATTTTAGCGACTTTAGTATACCCTTTTACCCTACGGGTACAGGGTATAAAAATAAAGAACGTAGGGTAAAGTTAAATGTTGCGGTTAGAGGAAATCCAAAATCAGTTTTTTGTATGTTTATTATTATCAGCAGTTTGTTTGCATTTTCCCGGAACAGCATAAAACATTATTAAAGGATTTTCATCTTCAAAAACTTTTCTAAAAGCAACTTTTACCTTTTCCTCCATTTTGGTAAATTTCAAAAAACTTTAAGTCTTTAATCAGGCACTATTATAAAATAGGTTTTTGGGGGTTTGATTAAAATTTATGTGAATCTGTAAATTGTTATACTGGTTAATCCGAATTTTCGTTTATTAAATAAAATTAAAGTTGTAAACTTGGTAGAATGAAGAAATAATGAGAATAGTGCACAGGAATAATGATTTAATGCAACTACTTTTTGCCTATCTGCAATTGCCCCCATACCCCTTTGAGTTCTATAATAGTAGAGAGGAATTTGTTTTCGTATCTCTTGGCATTCCAATCGAAAATCAGTTGTAAGTTCGATGCGTAATGGTTGTTTGCCTGAGCACTGACTGCTGTCCACTTGTTAACCAGCTCTCACATTCAGACATACAATTCCGATTCCGAATTTGATTCCGCTCCAGGCCGGACTGCAGCTCCAGCTCGAGCTCCATTTCAAGTGCCAAAAACCTGGCAGACGGCTGTCACAACAGGCGCTAAAACAAACAGGCCAAGCAAAAACAAAAACAAAATCCAAAAAAGGCTCATAAAAAATAAATGTTAAATGCTAACCAGAGCTGGAGTCGGAGTTGTACGCTGCAGTGGGAGCAAAGCGAGGCCCTTTCTCATTTCTCCGGCGAAAAGAACTGAAGGCGAGACTGTCAGTCGGCTGACAAGCGTGCATCATCGGTACAAGCTCCAAACTGCAACACTCCCAGCTCCGAGTCATGTCATGTTGCCAAATTGTTGACTTTTGGCTGCCATGGGCATTTGCCTGTACATAAATAATGCATGTTTGGCCAAAACCGAACCAACGACCACATAGGGAGCGGGAGGCAGTGAAACGCCACTCACATGGCCCACTAAGAGAGAGAGAGAGAGAGAGGGATTGGACTACCACCTGAATATAGATTTGGGTCACTGGTTTAGTGTCCAGTGCTTCCGGTGATGTACCTTTTGACTAGTGGATTCAACCAAAGTGAGATGAAGTCACTTTGACAGGCCACTTTGCTGGTTGTGGGCCTTCTTAATTGCGTTCTGACCTGGCAGCTCATTAAAATGCCTGTCAAAATCGCCCCACCTCCTCCCATTTATTATTCCCCTCCCCCCGCTTAATCAATCCTTTGTTCTCTCATTTAGCTTTATGTTGTTTTTAGCTGAGGTGTGATAAGGCACTGTCATTGTTAAATAACAATAATCAATAAATTGGATTAGTTTTCATAAGAGCCGAAACAAGAAAATGTCTTAATCCTGTATTCTGTTCGCCCACTCCTGCTCCCGCTCCCGGTCCCTTGCTAACCAAAAGGCATGATCATGATCATGCAAATTAACAGAGGGAGAGGAAGAGGGAAAGGAGGAGAACTTCATGAGTTCTCGAACATTAACTGCGCTTTGCTGAAAATTTATGTTAATCGCTTGTTTTACTTTTAATTTCGCACTTAAAATTGTCGCCATGCATGGGACCAGAATCTCTGTGCAGGCCTGGGAACCTGTTCATACGCTCCTGCGCGTGCTCTACTCCTGCCCAGCCTCCTCCTGACTAGTCTAGCGACAGCATCGATAAATTTTATCGATTCCTTGACTCTGCCACAGTCTGGGATTAAGACTGAGACCTGAGACCTAAGAGTGGCGACCGGAGACCGGAGACCGAAGACTTCGGTCTGAGATTTTAAAGCACATCAAAAGACAATAAAATATATCCACAAATACATGGTGGAGTACACGACGCAGAGCAGGATGATCATGATCTCAATGATGATGATGATGATGAGGAGGTGGTAAGGAGGAAAGAAAATAAACCTGTTTAACCAAGCAAGGAAAACGAAAGAATGAAAAACTTTAACTGCAAATTCTGATTTCTGTTTAGTGTCTGCATTTGCATTACCGTTGCACTCCACCAGCTCAGCTCAGTTCAGTTCAGTTCCTTTCCGTTCCATTCCGCTTAGTGCAGTGCAGTGTTCAGTTCATTTCATCTCATCTCAGTTGTTGTAATTTTAGTATTTTATGTGGTAACGATTGTTGTGGGACTTCAAATGTTCCAGCTAATTGGATAAGGTAATCCGCTCTAGCTGCAGCTATCTCTCTCTCTCTCTCGCGCACTCTGTTTTTCCTTTTTCTATGAGTGCTGAGTAATGCGGAGTTTTTTTTTCTTTTTCTTTCTTTCTACGATATCAAAACCAAATATCCAAAGCGAATGGACGAGGGTCGCTCCTACTTGAGCCAAGATGACTGGGGGATTACTTAATGAACAACCCTCGGTGTGGTCTAAATGTCAAGAGCGAAACAATTTTTACCACATAAGCTGCCGCATGACAATTTGATGGTGTAGGGAATAGGGGTAGGGCAAGGGGATATTGCCAGTCGGAGCTTAGGCGTTGCCATGTTAATCCGCCCACACAGCCAACAGATTCAAATTCAAACATAACCTCAACTCATTTTAATTGAGAATTGTCAACATAGATTCGACTCCAAAAAAAAAAAAGCAACAACAACACTAACAACAGTAACACCAATAACAACAACACTTCTAATCAAGATCGAGTTGCTTTTTGCGGTTTTCGAAACCTTTTTTTCTGTGTGTGTTTTTTTGTTGTTTTTTTTTGGTGGGCGTCGCTTGCCATGACCAATGCGCGAGTTGCAGCTGCAAATGCGGAAATGTTGCAACCTTGGAACAATTCTGTGTTAGAGCAACGTGTGGCAACAACCCAGACTAGGACTCTTTTGTCCCTCCTCCCACCAGCTCTCCTCGTTTGGCTGCTTATGTGGCAATGCACACGTAAATTAGCATAAATAGATTTCAATCACTAGGCAATAATTTCATTATGAGAAAGGAAGGCATCGGCATGGATATGGATATGGGATATAGAATTTGGATTGGGATTGGGAATGGGAATGAGCATAAGCATAACACGCATGTGCCATCGCAGTGAGCGATCTTTTTATTGATTTTTCCCAAGTCAAATATGGCTTTGAACTTGGACTTTTGCGCCAATAATACACTCACACAGCGGGGCAGGCCAGGGCCAGGGCCAGTGCCAGGGCCAGGCCAAAAGATAAGAAACAAACGAAATATGCCAAAGATGCATGCAAACGGCGATACCACCGACCAGAAGCAGATGAAGAAGTATGAGGAGGTGGTGGTGGTGGTGGTGCTGGTGGACTTGGTCGAACTGGTGGTGCTTGTGGTGGTATGCTAACAAGACAACCGAATGCGAATACCAACATAACTGGCGACTGCGACGACGACGACGACGGCGGCTTTGGCAGCATGAACTGGCAAAATATTAATCAGCTATGGGAGTCTGGCAGAACCTGGCAGCAAGTGAGTGGCCAGAGTCAGCATTGGAAACGATTAATTCACAGCAGGGGACACTCAGCAATGACTTAGGAGATGGAAGATGGAAGCCGCAGTCGGTTACACTGAGCGAATTGAATAAATTATTATTTACATATTTGCGAGAGTAAATTAGGTCTTTACCAGTATAAAGGGAACAACATTATTAAATTGCTTTTCTCTCAGTGTACTTCACAGAAGTTGAGAATCTGCATTATGGAACGTTTTAATACTCTTTCACCAAAGGGTCCATTTATTTTGTGACTATATAAAGTAGACAGATATAGTTATTGATCAGCCAGATATAGATATTGATCAGCCAGATGGGCTGAGTTCCTTTGGCCCTGTCAAGTCGCCTGTCTGTACCAACGCCACGCCTACTTCTTGTACTATTCATTCGGAATATAATGGAGAATATGAGTATAAATTTTACCTCGACATTGTTTTTCTAGATGACTTTAATCGTCGGATTAAACCCATGTTTTTCTTGTAAACAAACAGGAATTTAAAAATTTTTACTTTCTTAAATATTTAGCTTTAACTTTTCTTTAGAAATAGGAATAGTCGGTTGGGCATACGATCTTAGATTACCAATTTTATTTACATCATTCGACATTTCCAAGATAATGAGCAATCAAAATGGTAAAAATCTAATATATAGAATTATGAATTGATCGTTAGATCGTTTAATCGTTTCCCCCGTATCTACAGAATTCCCTTTTTCCAGCAGCTATTTTTCCTTATGGTTTCTAATAGTGTTCGTTTTGGAAGGGTATGAAAACTTCGGCACTTCATAAAGTTAGCCTCCTTTTTTTTGGCTTCTCCATTCCAAGTCATCAAAATTGAACTTTCAATTGATGTTTATTAAGCAAAGTGATTCTAAATGGATATTTTAACCTTTTCTTAAATTTATTAATTATTTATTTGAGATATTTCTTGTAATAAATACAACTACAATACAATACAAGAGGGAAAAACGTTTAGAGTTTTCAGTCAAGAGTTTTCCCACTTTGAGCACAAAAGAATGAGAATTTCTTTAGAATTCAGCACTCTGTCCAAACCAAATCTAACTAGCCACTTGAGAATCTTTTCGACAGTTAATGCAATGAATTGTTTCTTTTGAAAGGGGGAAATGGGTGGATCTCTCTCTCTATCTATCTCTTCTCTTGTCATTTCTGGCCAGCAGCAGCAGGAGCAGTCATGTGTCGGTCATATTCTTCTTTATTCTTTATAGCTGATTGACTCAAATCCCCAAAGACATTTTCACAATTTACGCAAATCCCGCAAATTAGTGATATACAATCAATGGATGCGGGTATACAAATCTCCCTTCGGATATGTTTGCATATTTGTAGATATATATGTATGTATGTATATTTGTATGTATTTCTTACGTTTTCTACATTTCCTTGGCGACTGTTGCTCATCATGGCAAATGGTAAAGTCATTTCTCATGTTGCCAAGATTTATGGCTTCCACCTTCTCAAGTCTCATGTGGAAGCCGCCTCACAAACGCCTGAAATGCGCTGCTGTATGGCATCACCAGTAACAGCAACAGCAGCAACATTGGCAGCAACAACAACAACAACAAGACGAACAAACTGCCATTCGCACTAAAATTGAATTCTGCGCGTTTCGTTTGCTCAGTTCTTGCGTCCCGCTATGATTGATCACTAAATTGCACAAGCTTAAGCTCGACGCAAGCCCACAACGAAGATGTTCATGTGGCAGGAGCAGGAGCAGAAGCAGGAGGGAGAAGGAGATGCAGATGGAGGGCGCTGGTGGCGGGGAGGCATGTCTTTGATGGCTCTGCGGTGTACATTTTTGTTGCATGCTTACAATCAGATCTGTCAGATCAGTTTCCTCTTCGTGCGATTTGTTTTTGGTTTCGTTTGTTCCTCTCCTTCTTTTTTTCGGTTGCTTTTTGGCAGTTTTGTTTTGTTTTGCTGATTCGCCCTGGTCTGGCATTTATTTAATCCTCTCTTCGGCAACTCGGCAAAGGACGCAGCCACCTCAAGAGTCTGGGGCGTTCCATGGGGCGTTTTATTGTTATATCGACACCAGTAGTTTTGTGCTCAGTTTGGGTCATTTGCATTAGGGCCGTTGCCTTGCCCGCGAACCCTTCCACCACCACCAACGAGAGGGACCATTGAAAATTATCCAAACACAAGATGTCTTGGAACTAGAGGTTAAATTTCAGTCAAGACCACCACCAACCACAAAAAAGGCCATTAAAATCGCTCAGTGAAAATATTTTAAGTGTTTTTTTATATGTCATTTTATTGCTGGAGACGTGCCCATCTTTTTATGTATTTGTATGTATGTATATATGTGTATGTATGTATGTTTGTATATACTTACCATCTTGGTAGAATTTGTTTATCGTTAATGGCTCCATTTACGATGTGATTCGTGATGAATATGTATCCCAGGCAGCCGGCATTCATTCGCATAGAACACACAGAGCAGGGAGAGAGAGATAGAGGGCAAGAGAGAGAGAGGGAGAGAGGGTGGTGGGAGCAAGCTCTTCCTGCATCTTGGATGCTGTTTCGTTCTTATCTCTGGCGGCTTCCGTTGTTTGACCATGCTCATCGATGATCCATAAAAATGCAAATGGATTAATAATACTAATATAATATCGAATGTGTTAAGCTTTAACCAAATAGGGGCAAGCATTTTCACACCTCACCCGCGGAGTGGGGAGAGGAGAGCAACAGTTGCCGTTGCTGTTGCTGTTGCCGATGCTGCTGCTTATGGACTCGATTTCATTTATGGCAAACACACATAGCACAAAATTTCCACCATAAAAATGCTCTTAGAAAGCAGACCCGCACCGTCTATATCTGTGTGTGCATGTGTGTGATTGCGTGTGTGTGCTTGTGTGTGAAATTAACTTATTGCCTTTTATTGGCAGTATAAACAACTTGGCAACATTTTCCAACTTGACCATTTGTTATGGAGCTACTTGTCGAACCGGAAATGCGACTCCGTTTGCCCCCGATTCCACGTTGCTCTCCGCGAGCTCTCTTCTCGCCTTGCCCTTGGCGTTCCAATTGACTGAAATTCGGCGTTGATCTGGTCCGAGTGTTCCTTCTCTTTTATTGCCTTTTCAATGAACCATTTAACTAACTCTTCAAATCGAAAACAAAAACAAAGAAGAAGAAAAAGGCAAATACCCCAACTCCAATTTACATGCCACAGACGAACGGACATACACACATACATACAGTTGCTAGGCCCAGAGAGCTGCCTCATGTTGCCGCTGTTGCAGTTGTTGCAGTTGCTGCTGCTGACCTAACAACATGTTGCCAATGTTTCTAGCCAAAGATGAGGAGGAGGAGCCACAGTCGCTTCTCGTTGCCCGTGTATGTTGCGATGATATCTCTTTTAGTCTCAGTCCAAGATGCAGAAGCAGCGGCAGCAGCAGCAGCTTGTGGGTCACACAAACAACACAAGATGTTGCTGCCGTCCGTGTCCAGTGTTGCTGTTGCTGCTGTTAGTTGCTGATGTGGCTGTTGCGCGCATTTTAATTGAATTAACATTTTTACTAGTGTAATGATTTCAATTAGTTTGCACCTCGCCATGTGTTGTCAGGATGCTGCTCCTGCTGCTGCTGTTGCTGCTGCAGCTTCTGCTGCCTCTGATATTGCCAATGTATTTGTGGCAACAGCAATCGGCGGTTTCTCGAGACTCCTGCATATGTCTGCTGTCTTGATCTCGATGTGTTTTACTTTGGCTTTTGCCTTTTGCTTAACTTGGCTGCCGGGGCTCTGTGCATTTGCATTAATTGCTTGTTGCTGTTGCTGTTGCTGTTGCTTGTTGCTCGTTGCTCGTTTCTGTTGCCATCGTCCTCTGGCAACTTCTGTTACCTTTGCTGTGTTGCTATGTTGCTGCTGCACGTGTTTTTTTTCTGGCATTGTACTCGTGTTTGGCTTACTAATGGTTTAATAGTTTTATTGCCGCAACGATTTGCATTCAAGTTTGGGACGATCTCGAATACCTTTAGGCCAAAGTTACAAACATTTTGCCAAACATCTTAAGAGTCACAAATCACAAATGAAAACTACCATCTCCCTCCCCTCCCCCTCGTCCCATGGCTCTCTCTCTCTCACCCTCTCTGTGTGTCATTTCGCTGGCTTATCGTTCCAGTTGCATTCATTTTCGATTTTATTTTTTGTGGTTTGCCTTTTGACATCAGCCGCTCGTTGGCTTGCGTCGGCGTTTGCTAAAAGCCCACATTGATAACAACAACAACAATAAAAACACAGGGAGAACAAGAGACTGTCCGCATATTGGCTTACGGATTGAATGGTTCAGGCGCAGTCTCCGTCGCTCGTTCTCTCTCTTTCTCTTTGGTTGGTCCTGCCGGGCATGCATTAACTTAAGTGTAGGTTACTGATAAGCGTGCCTTGGCATTGGTGATGCATCGCCATCGTTGTGTGACCACCCCACCACCCCACCTCCTGCTCCTCCCCTTACCGCTTGTGTGTGTGTATGAGTGTGTGTGTGTGCTACTTTTGGGGCCCTACATCCTGCCATGAAACAAGTTTGTGTCTTAAGTCTTTTGTTTTATGCACTGAATATTTGTTGTTGTTGTTGCTTTTTTGTGGATTCTGCTGTGATTTTCTACTTTGACCAAGTCCAGTGCATATGCATAAATAAATGCGATAAGACCAGTACCCGTTCGAGTTCCACTGCCTCACTTCAAGTTGCTTCCCCTTTCTCCCTCTCTCTCTCTCTTTCACTCAGTCTTTCGGCAACTTCAACTCAAATTCCAAATCCTTTTTCTTTTTGCATATTTTACGTTATGTCTCTCATTTCGTCGCTGCTCTTAGCAGAATAATGTAAGGGGCTGAGCCCCCCCTTCCACCCTGCGTAAGCCACTGCCATGACATACGATGTGTTGGCGCTGCAATTCCCCCTTTACGCATATAAGATTGGCACACATACATATGTATGTGTTTATATATATATTCTCGTACATTAAGAGGCAAGTTCCATGGCTAAATTGAAATTCAGGTTCTTCCGTTTCGTTTCGTTTCGTTGCCAAAGCATATGAAACTCGCACAAATCAGCGTTAAAAATTAATTGTCTGTTATTATCGTGGATTATTCATAATTTATTCTAAGCTCAAGTTCAACATGAAGTTGCGAGTGTGTGTGTGTGTGTGTGTGTGTGTGTATGTGTGTGTGCACTTTGTTATAAATTCAATTCAATTCGTAATTATGGTCATTTGGAGGGAAGCGTTTGCTTAGGACACAGGCGTTACTTTGTCATTTGTCTTACCAAAAGCCATCCGAAACAGTTGCAAGCCCACCCAAAAAAAAAAAGTGGAGAGAAAGAGAGGGAGAAAACGGAAAACTTATTTGCATAATATATAAAATCTGATGGCAGTGTGAGAGGCTACCGAAAAATGTCAGAAGGAACACATGTAATGCGCCTAATTACCAGTTTGAGAGTCCACTTCAGCTCCAACTCCGAGCCCGAAAACCAGTTGAACGAGGGCTAAACTGAGTTAAGAGAGCCTTTTTTCTGAGGGTCCTCGCATCGTACCTGTCGGTCAATAAACAAAACTGAAAAGAAAAACAAAAAAACGGCAAGAATGACTCAGAAAGTCAAACAAAAAATGCAGAAATTTATATGGTAACAACTTCGAGGAATTTGTCAAGCCAAAAGTCTTAACCGCGTGGCATTGTCTTCATCTGGTTTCGTTTCGTCTTGTTTCGGTTCGGGGTTCCGTTTTTGGGGTCTCTTTATTAAATGGACAGCAATTTGTTTTGGCTTTTGACTGTCACACAAGTTGGCACAATTGCAGCTCAGCATTGTCAGCTAAAGGAGGAACAGCAGCGGACGGGGGGAGGGGAAGAGATCTGAGGCCGCCCTTTCTCTGTTACGGCTTGTGGCCTTCATTTTCACAGTTAACTTAATTAACTCGTCGGTGTCTCATTTGAGCCTTTCATTTCTCCTACCATAAACCGCAAAATGCAATGAATTGACATGAACATGAAAATTTTGAAATGCGTTTTGTTAGCGGATTTTCCAACTAGTTGCAAGTTGCAACTATTCAAATTACCCACGAAGAGAAAGCAAATGGAAAGCCACTGAAACGCAAAACCAACTCACTGAGCTTCCATGTCACAAGCATCGAATTTCAATTTCCATTTCATCAACAAAAACAGAAATCACTTTACACTTTTTTTTTTTGTTGTAAATTATTTGCAATTTCTCAATTTGCAAATTGCTTAAATTGCGGACACCATCAACTAAGGACAACAGGACAGGACAGGGCACCCACCCAGATGAGATGATGGGCTGGCGCATGCTTCATTTATGCTGATTATGTTGCATATAAATTCCTCTCCCTCTAGTCCCCACTCCCCCTCTCTCTCACTGTCTCTCTGTATGTGTGTTTGTCTCCTATGTAGAAAGAATGTTTACATGCGACGCTTCTCCATCTGCCCTGGACTTGGACTTCTTCTTGTTACGAGCATTTGCCATGCTCGGATCGCTCTGCGGTTCATAAATTTTGCTACAACTTTGACTTTAACTCGTTCAACGCTCTTGGGCTAAGGCAAAAAAAAAAAAGAATGAGAAGAGAGCCAACAAACATGGCCCAAACAGAGGTAAAAGGAAATCTCAAGGCGAGCCATTGAAACAAGAAGAAGAACCAACTGAAAGACTGAAATCCTATCCAAATTGAGAATACTCTATAATACAAAAATATAGTTTATGTTTTCTATTTCTAGTGAAATGTATTTGATTTTCTTTTATCTTTTTCAAGATAAATACAAAGTAGATAAAGTACGTATCTCTTGTATAAGTATATAAAGTACTTACCTCTTTGAGAAATTTTTGAATTGAACACAGTCGTTCTTCTAGTTAACTGCTGTATAATAAACTTTATTCTCCTTTTTATTTTCTTTGTTTTAGAATATAAGTAATGGAAATATAATCAAGTTTTCCTAGTCTCATAGGAACATGAGATACATAGTCTCATAGGATATATTCTACATTTCTGTATAATATATCTATATTACTTTTGAGTCTTTCGCAAATGTTTACTCAAAACTTGGAATTGCAATGGAACTTGACTTGACCAATTAAACACAGCAATTTGATATGATGATTGAACAAGCCATCCCAGTTCCCAAAATATCCGCGAAGTAGTTTTCGAGCAATTTAGTCTTTGTCTGCTTTTCAAATTTATCTTGTTTATAGAACAGTTTCCTCTATTTGAGCGATTATGGAAACATCAGAGATGTATTCCAAGATACTAATGCAATCGAACTTTTCTACAAAAAAGTTCCATATCATCATTTATTTCAAGGACATAGCTATCCTATTCTATTTTTTGAGTCTCTATGCCAAAGTTTCTATATATGGATAATGGGACTTTCTTTACAATTTCAAGTTACTCCCTTTAAAATAAAAAGTAGCATCAATATTTAAACGATGATTATAGTAAATAAAATTTAAATCTGTCAATTGCATTAAATTGAAAATATTGATACACTATACTCCACCAGGACGTAAAAATACACTCAACTCTTACCAAAATGTATTCAAATTAAGTGTTTTTTACTTTTAACTAGGTTTAAAACTTTTACAAATTTCAAAATAATTTCAATCGATGTTCTGGTTGGAGAAGATTCCACCACCACTGGAGTAAGCCATTTTGATTAGTCCTTAAGTTGGTTCTCTCCTCATCAAGAGACGCTTCCAAAGGGAGAAGAGACCAGGAGAATTTACAACAATTAACGAGTATAAAATAAAATCTCTCTCTTTGGTTAATAACAAAGCAAATTTTCTGAAATAACTGAGAGTGAGCTATTGCAAATGATTCAAAATCTAGAAATCTCCAAGAAAAAAAGCTAAATCTGAACATTCTCAATCAGATTAACAATTCCCAAATAAGACCAATATCATTCTCCTCTAACAAGGTCTCCTACAAGGATATCAAGCAATTAGCGAGTAAGCTTTTTGCACATATTAAAGATGATAAAATGGGAGAAATGCAAAACAAAAGACAGACAAAGTTACTTCTAATTTAGAATTTAGATGAATAAAATTTATAACTGTGACAATTGACTGGATTGGAGGAGAACTTTTATAAAAATTCAAGTTACTTTTCACATCTTCTCGATATCATCTAACAATTGAGATTTAATCTTAAGCTACAGAGGGAAAGAGTCATAGCTATGAAAACTTTCGATTGATTCTTAGTTTAATTTCAAAATGAATTCCTTTTTTGCTGCTCCTTCATTTTTATTGCCTTTAGAGTAATTTAGTTAACTATCTTTATAAGATTAGAAATGTGTAGATTAGATTATTGATATTTTTTTAAACAAAATGTATACAAATTACTCTAATCGATACTTTACAAATGTGTTTACCAATTGCAATCAAAGACAAAGTCAATCAAGAAGTCAATTAGGGCCATCTTTTTTGGCCCTGTTCTGTGGCAGGGTATAAACATAAAAATGCATACAAATTGTTGGCTCGTCGTTGTTGTTGTTGTTTTTACTTAGTCCACTTGGCAGAGAGCAAGTCAGTCGTGTAGGTCTGTCGGTTTGTCGTCAGTCTGTCCATGCTGTCGTTTCTGGCCAAACGCAAACATTTTAGCCTTTTGAGCGCGCCTTGACGACAGATTTAGACGTTAAGCAGCCGCGTTAAGTGTCCCCTGGGAAAAAACGCGGCTAAGCATGCTCGGTGTTGACAAAACGACTCCTCAGTTGCCAGAGTTAAAAGTAGTTGTTGTAGCTGTAGCTGTTGTTGTTGTTGTTGTTGCTGTTGTTGCTGTTGCTGTTGCTGTTGCTACTGCCATGTTGTTGCTCAAGTGCACTGATGTTGCTGTTGTTGCCGTACAAGCAATTTGTATAGCCATAGATGCAATCGGTATACCAAAATTTTAACACCATTAACTGACCAGCGGCAACTTTTTGTTTTGTTTTGGTTTTGCCAACTTTGCTGCATATTTTCGCGCCTAATTTGCGGCCCCACCTCAACACCACACACACAGATACACACTCATACACACACACACATCGTATGCACTAGAGATCATGTACTCCTTTTTGGATTCGTGGGTGCTCCGCACAATCTAGATATTTGTCTTTTTTTTGGTCCAAATGCGCAGCTGCACAGTGGTTGCAATCATTTGAATGGGTTTAAATCGTAAATTATCGCATGTATGGGGCTGGACAGAAATGTATAAATGCAATTTGCTGAATTGTTATTAATCTTAAACCATAAATTATTTAATTAAATTTTGCAATTTATATAAAACTTGCCTAACCGCAATTGACAATTTGAACTGAGATTGACAATTGCCAATTGATTTGATTGATTGAAGCCCAAACCCAGAGATGAGTTTCCATTGTGGTTTGGTGGATATACGATAGCCGTTCCATATCAAAGAGAGGGAGAGAGAGAGATGAGGGAAATGCACCGGCAGCAACCTCAAAGCCTCACCATCGTCATCATCATCATTCGCAGTGGCACAAGTGACAAAACAGCAACAAAATGTCATAATTGATAGTGACACATAGAGAGAGAGAGAGAGAGAGAGAGAGAGAGAGAGAGTGGGGGAGAGGGAATAGAATCCGTTCCCCTCTATACGGATTAAGCACAAATTGTGTTTATGTTCAACACATAGAAATTGTGACAAGTTAATATACGAGGAGCAAGAAATCCGATTATAGGCATGACTTGATTTTCATTTTGCATGTGGCCGCAATTTGTGTGAATCGAATCCCAATTCCAGCTGCTCCTTCTCCTAATTGCATCATGGTTGAGTGTTGGTTGCTGGTAGTAAATTAATTATAAATTCCATATTCAGTTTTACCACAAATGTCGCCAGTTTCTGGACGCCACGCAAAAGTCAATTCCAATGGCAAGAGTTGCCAAGAGTTGGTACCAGGTTTAAACTTCTTTTGATTGCAGTCCAAGCAATAAACAAAAGAGAAGGAAAGAGAAAGAGAGAGGGCGAGGGTGAGAGAGGTAGCTAAACAAAAGACCTGATCCCATAGACTATTGAATTTAATTTGAAATGGGTTTATAATTTATTTGATACCTCATCCGATCACATAGACCACACACATGTTGTAGTTGTCTCTTGTCTAGGCCGTTGTGGCTGTTTTTGTTTCTCTTCGAGTCTGGCCAATTTAAAAGCCTCGCTTAAAATGTTTAATTTAACATAAAAATCAAAGACGAACCAAAAGACACATAAACAAGCACATTATCGCCCAGAGACACGAATGCGATAAATTTGTACAATAAAAACAAATAAAAAAACTGATTTCCGTCTAATGCGATTGACACCTAAAACATACAAACAAATTTTACTAAAAAAACAAAAACAGAGAAAGAGAAAAAAAACATTCAACATAAATACAAGGTGTATCGTATCGCATCTCTCCCTCTCTCTCTCTTTCTTTGTTTCGGTTCATTTTCAATTCCTGTTAAACAAAACAAAACAAGAAAATCGAAATACAAGAACATAAATAATGTTATTAAAATAGACAAACCAAAAGCAAAAGGAAAAGCCACAACCAAAGCCCCGGACCAGAGGCCGGAGTGGGTCAGGTTGATTAGCTCATCACTTGGGCCACTAAAAGAGACACTTCCATTTGACACTGATTGGTCGCTTTGGTCCACAAGTTGACAACGAGTAGTAGAAGAAGTTTGGGCCAATACACAAACCGAAATGAATATATGTATATACATATATCTGTATATATAGTTTTAAATGAATGAATGCCTACAGCTTTGCCACAATAAGTGGGCAGCCAAAAACTGTCCAAATGTCTGTTTATAGACAAACTGTCATTATTTATGGTATTAACATCTTCGAGATGATGAGAATGTGTCCGATCAGCAATTAATTGTTATTATAGAATATATTTATAGATACTCGATTCTATAAACAAATTTCGATATTTATGTTACGAAAAAAAAGACAGTTTAATTGTTCCCAAATAAACGTTGCATCAAATTGAATTTAAAAAAAAAACAAGAGAATGGGAATTGAATTTACTCCTACAAACCGATTATAAATTTGATTATAAATTTGTTTAAATAAATCGGACTTAATATTGATATGTATGAGTCATGGTTTCGTAAGCATTTTGATAGATAGATAGATATATAATACATTATTTCTAGGAAAAATTACCAAATTATTCAATTAATAAATTAATAAAACTCTATTCTTAATGAACTTTTTTTTATGCAATTTATTTGATATAATACAAGTGCATCCGACAGACGTTGTTCTGTCTTAACTACAAATGTTGAACTCAAAGTGGCATTATCTTTCGAAAATTGATAGTACCAATACAGAAATCTTCAGGGGCTAATGCACTGCAACTTTGCTAGAGATTATCGCAAGAGGTCATAGTTAAGACAATCGGTTGAACGGGACAATTAGCATATTATACAAACCTTCTCCGTAGGAAAATACTTACATACATATTCCGATTTTCATAATCATCGGTCCAGTAGTTTTTGAGTTCATCGATGACATACAGACAAACATTTATTATACCCTGTACACATAGGGTAAAAGGGTATATTAAAGTCGCTAGAATGTATGTAACAGGCACAAAGTTTATATATTCTTCATCAGCATCAACAGTCGAGTCGATTGGGACATGTCCGTCTGTCCGTATGAACATCTAGATCTCGGAGACTATAAAAGGTGGAGTTACCAAATTTGGTGTGAACATCCGTCTAATGTCCAGGTAGATCAAGTTTGTTTCAAATTTTAGCCACGCCCACTTCCGCCCCCGAAAAAAGAATTACTAGAGCTGTATTAATGATATCGTATTCTTACTTGGCACACTTGCTTATATAGCCAAACTGCACCAGCTGACCAAATTAAACATCGGAGATATGCCTATATCTGATTTGTTCTGAAATGCCAAAGCGACATTGTCAGATAAAAAAGAGCGAGATAGCATGCGTTCGCTGCTGCTGCATGTCAAAGGGAATTTTGTTTTGAATTGATTGTGATTTTGAGGGTGTTCGAACATTTGCCTAGTGACTACGCAGATCAAGACAGTCTAAACTGCCAAGGGAAAGGAAAGGAGAGAAAAGAAAATGAAATTTTTTATTAAATTGATCGCTATTTCGAGGATGTTTAACTTTATTTAATAAAATAACTAGTTGGTACAGGGTATACTCAATGTCGGCAGGGACGACTTGCTTGCTTCATTTTTATATATATAGATTTGCCTCATCTTTTTGGAATTTTGGCACAGTATTTGAACTACTGTGAAACTTTTGTTAACTTCACAACTTTCTAATTCAATTTGCAGTTTAAAATATATATTTTAATTTCTATATATCAAAGACTTTTTCTGGTGTGGTGTGTAGCAAGTCATTATAGGGAAGTTCAACTGTATATCAACAAATTTTGTCCTGCTAATCCAGAATTTATGTGTTTTATAGTCAAATATGCCTGCAAATAACCAATTTTCGCAACGTTTCAGAAATTTTAAGCAATAATTCTATAAATTATTCAAACTCATTCCGAATCAGAAGCATTCTTTAAAAAAAATAAAGCAAGCAAGTCGTCCCTGCCGACATTGGGTATACCCTGTACCAGCTAGTTATTATATTGAATAAAGTCAAACACCCTCGAAATAGCGATTAATTTCATAAATAATTTTCTTTAACATGCCGCAACAGCGAACGCATGCTATCTCGCTCACTCTTTCCAGCTAGTGTCGTCTTGGCAATTCAGTTCAAAACGCATTAACGTATATCTCCAATACTTATTGTCCGATTTCGACTAAATTTAGTCAGATGATGCACTTTGGCCATAATATTAGGTGTGCCAAATAAGAATGTGATTCCTTAAAACTGCTCTAATAATTAGTTTTTTCTGAATTGCGGGGGCGGAAGTGGGCGTGGCAAAAATTTTAAACTCTCTTGATCTGCGTAGTCACTAGACAAATGATCGAACACCCTCACAATCGCAATCTATTTAAAACGAAATTCCCTTTTACATGCAGCAGCAGAGAACGCATGCTATCTCGCTCTTTCTTATCTGCCAATGCCGCCTTGGCATTTCAGTACAAAACGAAATTCAACAAAATTTGCTCAGCTGGACCAGTTTGGGTATATAAATAGGTGTACCAAGAATGTATCGTAAGAATACGATATCTTGAAAGCAGCCCTAGTTATGGTTTTTTTTTAAATTGCGGGGGCGGAAGGGGGTGGCTAAAATTTGAAACAAACTTGATCTGCGTACACTAGGGCGGGTCCAAATACACATTTTAAATTTCAGATCTATACCTCAATTTGTTATAAAGTTACATTTAAAATACCCAAAACTGAAACCTTGATGCTTCTCTGCGGGGGCTGAAATTAATTTTAGAGACATGGTTTCTTAGTGAAAGTTTCTTAGACGCTTTGTGCGGAAAAAAATTGACCCGCCCTAGTGTACACACTAGACGGATCTTGAAACCAAATTCGGTACCTGTAGCTCTTGTAGTCTCCAAGATCTCTATGTTCATACGGACAGACAGACGGACATGTCTCAATCGACTCGGCTAGTGATGCTGATCAAGAAAATATATACTTTATGGGGTCAGAAATGTACATATATTTCTGCCTGTTACATACATTTTAGCGACTTTAATTTACCCTTTTACCCTATGGGTACAGGGTATAAAAAGCAAAGCAAAAGCATAAATGTTGTTTTTGTTTTATAACCAATTCAATAATTTTTTCCATTTTACATTATTTCTTTACCATATTAAATCTAAATATTTTAAAGAGTAAGGAAGGTCCGACTAAGTACCGATCAATCTATATATATAATATATAATAAATAATCAAATTGGTAATTAAACTTAATATTTGTCAATGTATTTCAAGTTAGTTAAATCAAAAAAAAAATTCAGACAAATATAAAAAAATATAAAAAATATATAAAAAATATTCGGCTCTGCCGAAGTTTGTATACCCTTGCAGCTTCATTGTTTTATTATTTAATTTAAAAACAAAACTTTTAAAGTAATTGAAGAGAAAACTCAACTAAACATTTTCCCGAATTCGCCGAGAATCGAATCCACCAAACACCGAACCATCGTGCGACCGATCTTTACGTACTATGTCACCATCCTCACTTAACTCAAATAAGCTAGTTCGACATACATATATAGCAAACGCATGGCATCTCGCTCTTTAAATTTCGTTCTGTGCAACAACACAACGCAAATGTTTCTGTCTCTCTCACACACCGCGTGGTGACCAATTTTTGCATATGTATGTGTGTGTGTGATTGCTTGGAATTCGTTTTTGTTTCTTTGCTGCCAAAGAAAACTGCTTATTTTGCTCGAGGTACCTCCACGTTTTAGTTAATAGCTCCGGTGATAATTATCCGATCCGACTAATTTTTAAACTTTACCTGCTCAATCGATTGAGGAACTTAACTTTTCATGTTTCAACCATGTAGCTTGAAATTTAAGCTCGAAAACGTCTGGCTAAACAGACAGACGGACAGACGGACATGTCTCAATCGACTCGGCTATTGATGCTGATCAAGCATATATATACTTTATGGGGTCGGAAATGTATATTTCTATGCGTTACAAACATCTGACCAATTTTATAATACCCTCTGCAAGGGTATAAAAACAGTTTTCCCAAGCTTTCAATATACGCGCTGGCATAATGATCTTTTATAATCTGCTTCCCATTAGCATAACTCATAGAGTCAGGATAATTTTCGATTGGATTTAAGTCCGGGCTGTTCTTGAAATATTTCTAAGTGAACTTTGCAGAGTGGATGGGTGCATTATCCTGTTGGAGAAAACCCATCGAAGTATCACCGTAACAATCTTCTCCAAATGGCACTAAAATAGTCTCCATCAGTTCCACATTCAGCATTCATTTTATGTGTTATAAAATACATCGGAGCCTTCCATTGCATCTAAACGCTGCCCAAATAATTCAAAACTCTCCGTGAAAGTTCCTGGACACGTGGACTTGTAATAATAATATCGGTAGCTATCAGGGCCATCTGAATTAAATTTTGTTTCGTCGCTAAAAATTACATTCCTCCTAAAATTTCTACGTATTAGCAAACTGCATTTGGGCAGCTTTTTTGCCTTGGCAGTAGCTCGGCCAGGTCAAATTACTTCTTATTTGAGAGGCGCTGATAGTTTCCTTAACCTCTAGATGTTTTATTCGCCTTTTGTCCCGATTGTTAATCAAAGGGGGTCGCCCAGAACGGGGTTTTCTTCCAACATTTTTTGGGTTTCTTAATAATTTTTCCCAATATTTTCTGCTGTTGTTGTTGCGAATTGATATGCCCATTTCAAGCAATGCCACAATTCTTCGACGCTCTTCATCGGTTAAATGTGAGAAATTTGACATTTCTTTAGAAAATTACTTTATACAAATTTTGATAATGGTTAGCACTTCCTTTTTATACCCTTGCAAGGGTATATTAATTTTGGTAAGAAGTATATATGGTACATATATATATTCTTGATCAGCACGATGAGCTGAGTTGATTAAACTCTGTCGTATGTTCGTCTGTCTGGATCAACAGCTTCTCCTCCGAGATCCTTAAGGCTACAGAGCTGCAGGCATTGTTTATCTCGGAATCATTCCGATCGGATGACTATATTATATAGCTCCCATAGGAACGATCGGTCGAGAATAGAGTTAAGCTTCCATAACTTTGTTGTTTTTCAATAAAATATTAAAAAATAAGTACTTTATGAGTTTAACATACTTTCTAATATATCCACCAAGTTTTATCAGAATCGGTTGACTATATCATTTAGCCCCCATAGGAACGATCGGTCAAGAATATTGTTTTAGAGCAATAACTTGGGTGTTTTTAAGCGATAGTTAATTAAATGTTAAATTTAATATTTGGAAGTTTAGTATACAATGGTGGACAAAAGTATTTTGACATTGGAAAAATTAAACTCTTTTGCTTATATCTTGTGTTTTATTGATTGAAAAAATTTGAAAAAATCAAGAGGCATTAATAATATATTTAGATGTTTAAAAATAAAAAGTTTTCTTTATTTCATTAACCAGTTGACAAACCAATATTCATTTTTCATAAATGTATATGGACAAAAGTATTTTGACATTTTAATGTTGTTAAAAAATTAAGAGAAATAGTAAATATTTGTAGTTATTACAAACATATTAATAAAAAGTAAACCCGCCTTTGACATCAATGTCCTTTTGTAAGCGTACAGGAATTGATTTTACTAAATTTTTTAGCGTATCCAATGAAATATCCTGCCAAAGTCTTTGAACTTCTGCAATCGTCTCCTCGCGCGTTCTGGATAAGTCTGGGCTTCGTTTTCTTTTTATATAAGCCCATACATTCTCTATAATGTTGAGATCGGGGTATTGAGGTGGCCAATCTAACGTATTGACATTGATCTCGCTTAAATACTTTGTTATCATATGGGCTTTGTGACATGGAGCGTTGTCCTGCTGCAGCACAAATGCTTGTCCGATGAGCCGGTCACCGGAAGAGAATGCGTAGTCATTCAGGACACGCATATACTTTTCCTTATTCATTGTTCCATCGATTGGTACCAAATCGCCCAAGCCGTTGAAGCACACATAACCCCAGAACATCACCGATCCTCCTCCATGTGGTACCCGTTCAATCACAGGTCTAACTTTTTTGCGACCATTCTTTGGTAATCTGCAGTAAATCTTTTTCTTCGACCCATGATACGCAAAAGAGCTTTCATCTGTCCATAATACTTGTTCCCAAAACAATTGTGGCTTGTTTATATAGGATTTGGCGAATGTTAATCTTTTCAGCTTATTTTTGGTTGAAATTGAAGCAATTGGTCGAGCTATGTATATAAGTAGAAAAATCAGCCTCCTTAAGCCGTCTTTCTACAGTTTTTCTACTTATTGATATATTATGGTGCTCCTTCAGTTCGATGGAAGCTGCTCTTGGTGTAATCAGCACATCTTCTTTAAATTTTCTTAGTATTATGCGATCTTCTATAGGCTTTGTTTTGCGTGGTCGTCCTGATCGAGCCTTATTTTTTAGTGATTCATTTTTATACCCTGTACCCAAAGGGTAAAAGGGTATATTAAAGTCGCTAAAATGTATGTAACAGACAGAAGGAAGCGTTTCCGACCCCATAAAGTATATATATTCTTGATCAGCATCAACAGCCGAGTCGATTGAGACATGTCCGTCTGTCCGTATGAGCCCGTCGATCTCAGAGACTATAAGAGCTAGAGCTACCAAATTTGGTGTGAGCATCCGTCTAATGTCAAAGCTGATCAAGTTTGTTTCAAATTTTAGCCACGCCCACTTCCGCCCCCGCGATTTAAAAAAAACGATAACTAGGGCTGCTTTCAAGATATCGTATTCTTACTTGGTAAACCTAATTATATACCCAAACTGGACCAACTGACCTAGTTTTGTCGAAATCGGACAATAAACATTGAAGATATGCCTATATCCGTTTTGTACTGAAATGCCAAGGCGGCATTGGCAGATAAGAAAGAGCGAGATAGCATGCGCTCGCTGCTGCTGCATGTAAAAGGGAACTTTGTTTTGAATTGATTGCGACTTTGAGGTTGTTCGATCAGTGTCTAGTGACTACGCAGATCAAGAAAGTTTAAAATTTTTGCGACGCCCACTTCCGCCCCCGCAATTCAGAAAAAACTAATTATTAGAGCAGTTTTAAGGAATCACATTCTTATTTGGCACACCTAATATTATGGCCAAAGTGCATCATCTGACTAAATTTAGTCGAAATCGGACAATAAATATTGGAGATATACGTTAATGCGTTTTGTACTGAAGCGCTTAGGGCGACATTGGCTGGCAAGAGTGAGCGAGATAGCATGCGTTCGCTGTTGCGGCATGTTAAAGAAAATTATTTATGAAATTAATCGCTATTTGGAGGGTGTTTGACTTCATTTAATATAATAACTAGTTGGTACAGGGTATACACAATGTCGGCAGGGACGACTTGCTTGCTTCATTGTTTCTTTATTTGGTAATATATAGTTTGTCTAGGTACATTGTATGATTTGCTAAGGTTTTCTACAGAAATACCTGCATTGTACTTCGTGACCATTTCATTTCTTACTGATTCACTTATTTCACGTGTTTTGCCCATATTTCAATAAAAATATAGCCTATAGACACACTAATATTAATCAAAATGATTATTATTATTACTTTAAATAAGAAAAGTTCAAACTCAGGTTTTGTGCCACGCGCGCATCATCGGGAATCAATATGAAAAGCATTGTCCAAATACTTTTGTCCAGCCAAGAAATCATTATCTGCAACGCAGATAATTCTAGGAAATATACGTTTACCGATATCAGTGAAATCTTTCGCTCAATCATTAGAATTAACGAGGTCTCTCTTTTACGAATTAAATGGATACAGTTACTTCTCTCAGTTTTTAGAAAAAATTGGATTTATATTTTCCAATATGATGTCAAAATACTTTTGTCCACCATTGTATATAGAAATGTCTGTACGTAGTTTTTGTCGAATTACATATTTTTCTCAAGCCACGAACATTTTTATATGTATGTACATATGTATGTATGTATGTAAGTTTGACTTGTTTTAAAAGTCAATAATGTTCAATCAATCAACCAAGATGTTCAATACTTAACTCAAAAAGAAACTTTCATGAAAAATTTCATCTCAGTAGCTTTATGGGCTTCGAAGAAGATATAGTTCATCCTGGCAGAGGATCGGACGGACGTCTGACGGACATAACTAAATAAACTCAGTTCATCGTGCTGATCAAGAGCGTATATACTTCATGTAACGGGAGATGTATAGAAAGTTAAGACCTTAAAACCGATATGGAAAGCTTTTCTTAATCTGATTTCAAGAGATATAAAACTAAGTAGTTTAATGGAGAGTACATCCAAAAGTGGAAACTTTAAACCGACATCAAGTAGAACAACTTATTCTTCGATCCAATTCTTTAATAAGATATATACGTCTGATTCAGTAGGTATGAGACAAAGAAGATTCTTCTCGGTCGATTATCCTTCCTTCCTTCCTGAAAGGAGCAGTAGGGTGAATACCCCCAAGAGTACCACTGACTGCCCGAAACGTATTCGCTTGCTTCCTGCGTGCATCGTTTTAAGTATTCACTAAATCCTGATCCTTTGCCCTATCTCAAGTGGGAAAATGTGCCCTAAAGGAAGCAAGTGGCTGGTGAGATTGTTCGAACGTAAGTTTACAATGATTGCATTCATTAAATTTCATCCAAAGTTTCATGGTCCGTTCGGTTCTCACATTTCGTCAGTCGGGATGGGGTCGAACCTTCTCCAAGTGGAGTTGAACAATTAGTTGCCTGATTTATCGATGTGGAGCACAATCCACGTTGGCACAGGAGCAACCATTTGATTTCATTTAATTTGCTGGTGGATGGTGGCGGATGGCAGAGGATGGTGGTTCGTTGGTTCAGTGGTTCGAATGGTGTTGTCAACGAATGTTGATCGCGAATGTGTTGCTGCGCGATCGCGCAACGCGTTATCGTAAAATTTGTGGTGGAATGTGGCAATAGTTTTTCGCAAGTTGGAGCAATTTGCGCGTGAATTATTCCAAACGTTGCATTACAAACGATTGCAACGTGGCCACAACTTTAATTGGCACAAACAAGGAAGTCGTTTGCCACTCTGGGAGCCTTAAGCTGACTCACATTTTACATGGATGGACTGGCAGGGATGCGTCTACGATGTACGTGATGTGGACAAAGGCTTTGTGTTGACTTTGCACAAGCAAATGAGAGGCCATAAAATCATATTCCAACGAATGTCACACTTGAGTTGGTGGGTGCAGCGGCAGCAGCAGCAGCCGACTGTTGGAGCAGCAGCCGGCAGTTGGAGGAGCAGCTGCGTCGTCTACGACTCTATTATCGAGTTCAGGTAACATCGCGTGAAGCTTTTGCAGGCTTCCATTTAATTTCCATGGCCAATGGCTTGTTGCATTTGCTTAACCAATTGTTCATCGTTCAGTCCAAGTGGTTGGAGTCAAACAACAAGCTCTAGTCTGGCTGTTGTTGTTGCTGTTGTCGTCGCTTCGTCTCCATGTAAGTAATTCCTGGAAGTTAATTTCATTAAGAGCAACTTGCAATGCGCGGCGTATTTATTAGCCACACGATATATTGTATGGGTATGGGTTGGTATAGGCATGGGGATGGGTATGGGCTATGGCTCGGCTTTGTTTTCAAGGAATCTGCCGACTGCTGACTTGGCTTGTCCATGCATTTGTGGAATTCATCATCATCGGCGACAGGCGGCTGTTGATGCCAGCATTTCCCCCGAGTTGCTGTTGCAGTTGTTGTTGTTATTGCAATTTTCATAACTTATTGCTGGTGGCATGCAAGTCAGACAGCCGGATCCGGTTTACTTTGCTTTGCCACTTGTTCCAGCTAAATAAGGTGAAAATTTCCTTAGGAAAACATATAAATATCTATATATACATGTGTGCAAGTGCGATTTCCAGTTAATAAAATTAAACTGCAGTCTACTCCAACCATTCCCCTCCCTTGCCCCATCCTTCATGCACTTGTAAAATTCTTATTAATTGTTCTCTGTGGCAAAAAAAAAACAAAAGTTTGCCACATTTCTTATGCCATAGCCAACTCACCATCTCCATGCCTTCTCCTGGCCCATTTGGTCATTGGCCATGCCGACAAGTGTTGTACACGCATTCCAAATACTTTTCTATCATTAGCCCGGGATGTTCTGTCTGGCTCTGTCCCGGTAAACACCTGCTTGAAATGCCATTGGTTTAGTTGTTAGCAGCGATTCTTCTTATTTTTTATTCAAAACATATATCTATATATATAGCACACAGATATCGATCGATGACTTCTTACACAATGAATGGAGGATCCCGAAAAGGGGTCCTGAACAAAACAAAAGCACAGCAGTGATCTTAGACTGAACTGTTTACAAAAGAAAAGGAAAACGTTTAACATCTCTTGGGGACTAATTCACATGCAGAAAGGACAATTAAAACTAAGAATCTCTTTCAATATATATCGAACCTTCTTCTGGGACAATGAAAAACTTATCAATAAATATATTTCTGATGTGTTGCATTTCAGGAGCAACTGTGAGCATTTGTGGTGTAGGTTGATCTAGTAGAAGAACTTATAGACTCCAATCAGTATTAGAATGACCACCAAAATGAAGAGCTTGGCTTTTATTCCATATTTTTGATCCAAGCTGTTAATAAAGTTAAAGAAATTCACTGACACACTTTGACCCTCTGGACGCAAGGAACGGCGAGCTCTTGGTTCGTAGCCAGTACCTCCAGGAGCAGCAGCGGATAAAGATGAGCCCGCTACAGTTCGCCTGGTATAGGGACTGCTGCGATCTCCAATTTTCTCCGATCTCAAACGTGCCAGATTGCGGGCAAATGTGCTCTCGTATTGGGACTCCTCCTCGTCTTCGTTGTCATCGCTCAATTGATTCGGGAACAAGTGGGCTGATGGTGAATGGCGATATGGTGTGGCTGAACTAGGAATAGGCTTGGGATTCACATAGCTTGGTGCGATATAGTTGCTATAGCGTCCACCCTGCATGTTTAGGTAATCATACGAGGAGCTACCGGCGGTTCCGAGTGGTGACTGAGCAGCCAGAGTCTCGGGCGCATGAACTGCAGTACGCGTCGATGCTACGGGATGGGCACGTGCCGGAACTGAAGCCCGAGACGAAACGGGATTCAAATTAACAACAGGAGCACTGACTGTTGGTTCGTATTGGCGTGAGCGTGGCGGATCCACAGTCTGACTGCTGACAACGTACTCGTGCGTTTTAGTTGCAGTCGTGGTTAACCTGGGCCTTTGGCTACGTTTCAATTCCTCCTCGGCCTGATTCGCTGCTTTCAACAATTGCTCTTCCTCTTCGTCGTCAGACTCCAGCACAATTAGGGAATCGACTTCCAAAGTTTTCTCGTGTTGAGTACTCCGAGTCGGTGGCTGTGGTTCCTCCACTATGGTCTCCGGCTTCCTGGTCACGTCCCGGCGCTCTACGACGGGCACTGATGAACTGCTACTAGATCTGCGACGAGTCTGTATGGGTGCCGGTACTGTTTGCTGTTGCTGTTTAGACTTATCCTCGGCAATACGTGGTCGCTCCGTCTCTTTGGATTCCTTTGTAGACTGTGCCACTGCCAGAGTACGGCGTGCTTTTGGCGCTGATACTGTTGCAACTGAAGCGGAAGATGGTTGCATTGTATCACGACGGTTGGAAGTTTTCTTTGGACTCGCCGTAGAGGTTGGCGACCCTGTCGCCACGCCGCCCAAAGACGCGCGTAAACGTTTGACTAAAACTTTGCGGCTACTATCTGTGACGGGAATGTTTGGCATACCCTGGGATACCATTTTGGCCCTCAATTCGGCATTGGACAGAGTGTCCAGTTCATCCATATCAGCCATTATAATTTATTTGTATGCAATTTCTTCTAGCTAAGACGGTTTTTTTCGTCGAAAATTGAAATTTGGCGTCACTTTCAAGTAGTGTGACCAAGCACAATAAATACTGAAATACCAAAATAAATACAACGGGACAAGATTTTTAAAATGCGCAACAAATGGTTTCGAATATTTACTTTGCTTATAGATGTCACGGATTTAACTACTCTTCAATAAAAGTATAAATTGACTACCGATTCTAATTAAAAGTTATATTATTTCGTTAAATTTAAAAAAGAACACACAAAAACTAACAGTCTGGCAATATTTTTGTCTGGCAGAATTAAATAAATTGTGCTATTTACCAACACTGAGTGACCATGTAGTAAAGTAAATAATTTGCCATCAACAAATAAACACTGCAATAAGGAAAACTAAGGCTTAAAGCACAAACTAACTACCTTCTACATCTGAAAGAGAGCAGCCAATTTGCCTACAAGTCCCGGGGCATCTTAAACTAAAACATCTCTTTGCCAATTTTGAAGAGGGGTCAATAATGGATATTTCCAAGGCACCCAATCCCCGAAAACTGCAACTTTGTCGGACATACTTTCTGAGTAAGCCATCGATTGCCAATTATGACTAATAAATAGATTTATCTATCCTTAAACACTTCTTTCCATAAAGCTGGCTTTGCTTTTCTGCCTTTTGTTTGGGCCATCAATGTGTGCTGGTTCTTTGAGGAGGCCTTTCGTAAACCCCCATACCCGGAACAAAGTCAAATCAAACGATGTAAGTTTGTTACTGTCGATAGGTCATTCAATCAACCTCAAAATGTATTAATTGTAGATGTCATATACTCAACAATGGGCACTTTGTTGTGGCTTATAGCACTCATTGGCTGGATCATTATATTCCAGACGAATCGTGCATCATGGGGAGCAACTGCAGACTACATAAGTTTCATTATACCTTTGGGCAGTGCATAGAATAAGAATTGATAAACGAACTAAGGACATTAATTCATTTTTATAACATAAAATATTACATATAAGCGACCTAAAATAAATTAAAAAGACTAAATACGGTAATTAATAAAACTTGGATCATATGCTGAGAATGTGCGAACAAAAAATTGGATTTCCTTTGGCAAAACTGTATTGAAAGTTTAATACAAGCGGAAGTCGAAGATCTAAATAAATGATGCCCAGTTCAGTTTTTAAAAGTCGGCCAATCTCTCCTTTTCCGAGATGTTTTTGGAACAGCAACAGAAATGGATTAGTACTGATTGGAAATACATATATACCTTATGCGTTTCAAAATCGTCCCCCTCTTCGTTACGTTACCAAATTCGTAATGGTTTTGTAATTACATTTCTTTTTATTCACATCTAAAGCTGATTTTGTTTTATAATTTGTTGGTTTTTTTTTTGTATACTTTAAATATGTGTACTATATTTTCTTGATTTCTCAAATTTCTTAGCCACTAGTTTTGTTTTGCTTTTTGCTTTTGTTTGCTCTTTTAATTGTATTTCGTTCATAATATGTAATTATTTGTTTGTTATTAATGTGTGTTTGATTTTATATAATTTCTTTGCTTCTGGTTAGATACAATTTCATTGTTTTAGAATGCCATTAAATTTGTGTATATGTGTCTGAGTGTGTGTGTGTGTATGTTTCTAAAATACAATACATATAATTTTAAAAAGTCTGCTTGTACCAATCCTATATAAGCTTAAGATTTCTGTCATCGTTTTAATCGATCCAATCGAACAAATTGTTACGGCGATTTTACATACATGAATCGTGCATTGGATTAATATTTGTTAACCATTATTTGATTCCATCGCACGCTTAAACAATTTGTTATTGCTACACATTGAAGACATAATTGATTATATGTTAAATTTTGTAAATGTTTATGTAGTAGTATGTACGTAGTAGATTTAACTACTGCTAACTACCTACACATAGTCTGCATTAATCAATCCACTGCATTCAATCAATCAATCAATAAATTAATTAAGAACATGAACTAATTTACAATACAAAAAAAAAAGAGTCAATTTCAATTTATATTTACAGTCAATACTTTGTTGTTTTTGCTTTTATTCATATATATAAATATATGTATAAACTCTAATGAATTGGAGTAGGGTGGGGGTAGTGGATCAAGGATATATACTTCGCCACATCGTTTGCGTTCAATTTATTGGATTAGGAGCGGTCGTTAGGGAGAAAGGGGGGTAAGCTTAGGGCTAGGAAAAACATTAAGTGCCAGTAAATCACGCGTGTAGTCTATTTGAAGCGGCTAGTGATCTACACTACACACATTCACATTCACAAAGATAAATTGTATCATATACACGAATATATATATCAATCATATGTACCATATATATCGCATACACACATACATATGTATATATATATTATAAATATTTAGAGTACAATATAATGCTTAGAAACATTTGATTTTTTGTGTTTTGTATTTAGTTGTGTAAATTTAAAGAATCCATAATGAACTTACAACATATCGTTGAAAAACTACCAATACGAATAGTACACACATAGTTACAAATATATATATAAAGATGTATGTATATGTATGTACACACAGACATATATAGACATATATATGTATATGCATATATATATTTATATTTATTAATATATTTAGGTGTTTAATAGAATGATGAATGGGCAGCGCGCCCATTTGTCTTTTAGATGCAAATCTTCGCGCAGCTCCATTCGCAACACAGATCAGGATACTAATGAATACAAATACACACATTCACGACGACGCACGCTAAATGCTAAGTAATGTCTACTTGTAGGTATATAGTATATGTATATATATATATATATATATATATATATATATATTTATATATATATATATATATTTATATAGAGAGAGATATAGTTATACATATCTAAATTAGATTATCATTTAATCCGTTAATGAATCGTTAAACAATATTCAGATTATTCATATTTTGCCATTTTTTACAAAGAAATCGAGTTTTATGTTAAGGATTTCCGTTTTTTGTTTGTTCATGTTCGATTTACGCCTCTCTCGTACGATATATGTATAAATATAGGTAATCTATATATCATCTTTATATGTTTATGTTTAGGTATAGTTAGTTTTTGTTTGTTTATGTGGTAATAGTCGTAATAATATTAATAATAATAATAATTTAGAAACTAATTGTTTTTCTTTTGTTTATAGTTAACACGTTAAACGAAACATACAAAAAATACTTATAGATATAAATAGTCGATTCTCGATTCGGTTCCTTCGATTTAACATCTTCTCTTCTTCATTATCTTTATTTCATCTCTTCGCCAACTGATTAATTGAGACACGCAAAACAAGAGGGATTATGGAAGTGGATAACAATTGAAATATATGCTGCTACTTCTTTTTCTAGTTGTTCTTCACATTGTAGGCCTTCTTCTCGTTGCTGCCATTCAGTGGTTCTCATTTCGACGGTCCCGGCGGAAATGGATTTATCACAGCTACAGCAGCCGCCTGCTGGCTAGCCAAAACGGCCGCTATAATCGGGTCAAAGAAAAAGGATCAAGTTAAATTGATAAAAGACAACGACAGGAGGTTACTTGGTACTTACCTCCATAGGGTGCCGGATACATGGGATAACCGAGTCCCACATGGGTATGGTGATGTGTATGCACATGACGCTGAGGCGGCGGACTGCGGGAGTCGGCGGCACCGGCACCTTGAACTCCGCCAGCAGCTCCATTGCCAGCGACCCCGCCAACTCCAACTCCGCCGGGCACAGATCCATTACCCGATGGACCACCGCCTGGTGCTGGCCCACCTGATAATGGTTGCTTGTGCGCGTCTAGCGCTGGTACTGGCGTCACACCATGGGGCTTCTGGCCGGCCAGATCTGATTTGTTGCTGGCCCCCGAGCCCATTCCTCCTGGTGGTGGCTGTAAATTCAGCGGCCCACCGCCTGCAGATCCAGAATTGGAACCCGTTTGATTTGGTCCATTTGGTCCACCGCCGATAAGGACATTGGGACCAGAGCCGGGGCCACTGTTAGTTGGGCCACCGCCGCCTGGTCCACCGCCTCCCGGCTGAGGTGGTCCAAGACTGGGACTACTGACGCTCACCTTGACGGGGCCGCTGCCGCTGGTGGGCGACTTGAGAGCTCGCTCACTCAGCTCATGGATTTTGTGCGTGGTATAGTATTGGCTGGCTGCATGATGTAGCGCATCCAATGCCTTGGTACCAGTATTCCGAGACAGATCCTCAGGGGCATGATACCGCGGAATGGGCAGATGATAGGGTGGAGCATTATATGGGCCAGCGGCAGACATTAAAACATTCCGATACATGGGATGATTCGGATCGAAGCCAAATGGGGCGGGCGAAATGTACGAAGGATGCAAAAAGTACTGAGATGTAGGCGGTGGAGGGGGCCCCTGTGTTTCCATAGTGGGCTTCTGGCCCTCCTGTTTCACCTTCAACTGTTGCTCATCTTCGTTGGAGTTTTGCTTTTGTTTCGGCGAGTCCTTGGTTAAATTAGTGGCCTTGTTATTTGCTGGCCCGGATTGACTCTGTTGCGATTGTTTTAGCTTCTGCTGCTGTTGTTGTTGCTGCTGCTGCTGTTGTTGTTGTTGTTGTTGTTGCTGCTGCTGCTGTTGTTGTTGTTGTTGTTGCTGCTGCTGATGTTGTTGCTGCAGATGTTGGTGATGTTGTTGCAGCGCCTGCTGTTGATGCTGGGCAATAGAAAGTTGCTGCTGCTGTTGTGCCTGCTGTTGGGCCTGCTGTTGTGCCTGTTGCTGCTGGGATTGCTGATCATCCTTGTGCAGCATGCCCGGGTGTGGTTGCAGTCCGCCACCAGGCGCACCCGCACTGGCGGCGGCAGCAGCAGCCTGATTCTGACGACGCTGCTGATCCGAGAACATGTAATATCTAGAGAGGAAAAATTTCAGATCGAATTAAATTAATGAGTAACCAATTTAAATAAAGATGATATGTGCAACTAAATAAACCTATTCGACTTACCTCCTCAATTCCTCTTCGCGAGCTGCAGCCAAACTCATCGAATGACGCTGATAGATACTGGGATATGCTCCAAGTGCCTGCAGATCTTTCGGATGCAGTGCATGCGGTTGCTGGGGCTGAGGTGGGGGTGCCTGTTGCTGTTGTTGCTGCGACTGTGCCGACGGCGGTTGATGCTGCTGACCAGGATTCGAGTTGAGCTCCTGCTTTATCTCCTGTTTGACCAGCGGTTCTTGCTTAATAAGTTTATTGGCCAGGAGCTACAAATGACAGAGATCCATTGTAAAGTTATCCTAATTACAATGTAAGGAGAAAGGGGATCATACCTGCTGTTGCGGCATGTGCTTGGGATTCTCATGCGGACTGGGACTCTCTTTTAATCGCTCCTCTTTGATGCTAACTCCAGAGAGCTGTTGGGCCTGGGAACTAGACGGCAAACCCGGATGGCCGCCCATTTTGGCTGCCTCTTCCGAAGCTACTATAGAAACAGGTCCGAAATTGGGATCCACATTGTAGGGATAGGCAGGCGGAATAAAACTACGAAAGGAACACACAGATTATTAATTAATTTTCCAATTGGATTGGCAATATGCGGTGGAACTCACTTGAATGGGTAGAAGTGCGGCATACCCTTGCCAGGACCTGGACCTGCCAAACCAGCTGCTCCCAACGCTGAAATGCCACCCAGCCCAGGTGGCAGGGATCCAGGTGGAGGACCAGCCACTGCACTGAGATTCACAGGTGGCGGTTGGCTAACTGCTTGCGATGTGGATGTTGGTGGCGGTGCTCCCACCGAGTTGCCCTCCTTACCATTGTTGTCCGTTTGTCCTGGTTGTTGCTGTTGCTGGTGTGGGCCGCCCACCTGTTGTCCGGGGGACGGTTTTGTCATCAGATCCAAGGGTGGATCCTTGTTCTTGTTGCTATAGTCTGCCAGATGAGCGGCAACTGCTTGCGGATTAGGCGGTCCCAGCAGGTGTTGTGGTTGGGATTGGCTATTTGGCGGTGGTGCACCAGGTTGCAATTGTTGTTGTTGCTGCTGCTGCTGCTGTTGTTGCTGCTGCTGCGCTTGAGCCATACTGGGAGGAAGACCTGGCGGTTTTCCAGAATCCGGACCACCTTGCACCATATACTGTTGTTGCTGTGGCGGTGGAGGAGCTTGTGGCTGGGCTGCCGGATAGAACTGATACATGCCATAGCCACCCAGACCGGGCATTTGGGATGTGGGCGCTGTTGGGACTACACCCACGTCCGATGGCTTCTTGCCCAACAGTTCGATGTGCTTGCCTGGCTGCGATTTGTCCAAGAGATCCTGTTCGGCTACTGGAGTCGAATCGTCCGATATATCACTATAGGCCGGACTCTGCACATCCTCACGAGAAACTCGACCATCAAAGTCACCTGGACCAGGTGATTTGCGGTTCTTCTTTTGCTTGCTGACACCTCCCACAGATGCCACAGCACCGAATCCAGGCGAGGTCTTTATTCCAGCTTGTTGGCCATAACCAGCTGGTGGCTCCGGACGAGGTGGCGACTGTTGGTTTTGCGGGAGTCCCGACTGTTGTTGTTGTTGCTGCTGTGGTGCCTGTGGATGCAATGCTCCACCATCTGGAGGTCCAAATCTCAATACGCCCGCTTTTACTGAAGGAGAAAAGGAAAATAGGGAAACATTTAAGACTCATTATCACATGGATTGAGGATTCACACTTACATGCTGCTCCCTGCTGCAGTAATGCCTGCTGCTGCTGCTCCGATAGGAGACCACCCATCAACTGTTGCTGGTGTTGGGATAGAGCCTGACCAGAAATGCCAGCGGTGATGCTACCTCCGGCTATAGGTTGATTAGCCCCAGTCGCAAGAATCTGTTGCTGCTGCTGGGTTTGTGCTGGATTGGGTGCAGCTCCAGCCACTGCTGGAGTGACCACCAATGGAAGAAGGGGTACACTTGGAGCTGCTTCTGTTCCACCTACAACCACACCTGTTCCGATGCTGGGCGTGCCTGGTGGAGTAGTGGCTGCTGTTGCAGAAGATATTGCTGATGTTGTGGGTGTCGTCTCTGTTGCACACGCTAAGGAGGAAGAGGAGGAGGAGGTGGAGGAAGAAGCGGTGGAGATGGCGGAAACAGATGGCGTCGTAGTTGCAACTGACGCCACAGAAGATCCACTTGTTCCATTAGACACTGTCAAGCTGGATGTGGGTGTTGTCGGCGTGTTGACACTTGATGCCGTTGCTGGCGTTGTAGTATTTGCTGCTGTTGCCACTGCCGCAGCCGATCCAGGCGAGGGCGGCGTGGGTGGCTCTTCTGGTGCTTGCATGGAGTCCTCATCCATTGAACTGGCGCCTCCGCCAGCACCATGGGCATGCGACTGATGATACCGCAGTCCATTGGCATGCTTGTACTTCTTGCTACAGTCCTGCTCAGGACACTCAAGCAATACCGGGGAGATCGCACAGGGCGAGGCAGTCTTACATTTCTTTGTGTTGATTTGCACATTGAGTCCGGTCACCGGATTGAGCAGGCTCTGTGGCTGGGTGGCCAGGCCACCCCCGCTGGCCGATATTGGAATTCCACTGGCATTTACCATGTTAACTCCACCGCAGGCTCCTGCGCCACCGCTCGCTGCATCAGCATCGCCATTAAGCGGCGATGGTGCCTCATCCTTGGATTTGCGCTTCTCTGGCCGAGGCGGTAGAAATGCTGTTGGCGATGTACTGGGCGTGGCACCATTACCACCTCCGCCTCCATTACCAGATGAACTGCTATTATTATTCGATGCATTTCCCGAGGCACTGCGCGTCGCTCCGCGTCCCTTGGTGGCACCATTGCGCAGTTTTGAATGCACCTGAGCATGGGAAAAATAAATCTGAAAGATTTCGAATGGGATGAGTAATAAAACCAAACCCAATTAATCAAATGTATATATATACAACATACCGAGCTTCTGGTTTCGGTAAAATTGCTCAGATCGGGAGTTAAGCCCGCGCTGCGTCCGCGCTTACCGCGTCCCTTTGGAGTTCGAGAATCTAATTCTTCAGTTGGTGAATCACAGAATCTGAAAAGGGAAAGATCAGAAAAGGCAAAGAATGGATCATTTGATGGTTTATTATAAGTAGTTTGATTCTTTGGGAGAAGATTTCTTATATATAGAAAAGAAAAAGAGAGAAGTTAGTTTTCTTCAACTTGGATATGAATAAGAATATATATTTTTATGAAGAGAGACAGATTCACTGCCAATTAAAAGTCGGAGGAAATTATCGGAAGAAAAGAGGAAAACAAAAAAAAGAAAACTTAATATTCAAAAAGGCATATTTATTTTTATTTATCTTCCAAATTCAACTATGATCTAAGGGAGTCAATCAATGCCTTAACCAACATGAACAAGGATCCCAAAGAACCCACCGACTATACCGAACAAGCAACCAACTCACCTTGGAGGAGCCCAATCATGTCGGGTGCAATCGAGCAATGTGCCCACATAGGTTTTGCCACGCCACGTTACATTCACGACGAGAACACCGCCCTCAGTCTCGTGCCAAACGATGCCCTCCAGGGTGACCGAGGTGCCCGGTTCGCAGGGTCCCAGGCAATCTGGTTCGGTGATGGTGCCCACCGAGGTGCCTATGCAGATGTCGACCATTTCCTTGTTGGTGGAATTGGAACCGCTGCTACCCGTGTTGTTGTTATTGCCTTGCTCATGCTTCGCTCGCTTGGCTGGCGGGGATTTAGTCTCCTCTTCGCCAGCTGATCCGGCTGGCACTGAGATTGTGTGGTGCATGGTTGCTGAGATCATTCCGGGAGCCATTAATTTAGCCTGCGCCGCGGCAGCTGCCTTAGATTCTGCAGAGCTTGAGCTGTTCCCGCCGCCAGAACTGCCTTGACTGGAGCTACTACCTTGGCCACCAGCATAGCTGTTGGAGGCGGCTGCAGCAGCCAATTGGGCAGCAATATGTGAGGAGATTTTAATGGAGGACTCTTTTCCTGGCGGTCCCGGAGCATTCGGTCCAGATCCACCAGTTCCGCTGCCGCCGGACTGTGAGTTGGAATTGGCAGAGGAGGAGGCTCCACCATTGCCGCCGGCTGTGGCCGCTAACAAAGAGGCCGAGACCACAGCTGCCGGGGATCCAGCCGATGGTGTGAACACTCCCGGCGGCACCGCCGACATGGAGGACGAGGAATTTGCCGTATTGGAGCTATTGCTTCCGCTGGAATTGGAAGTGGTCATATGGACGGCCCGTCGTATGCACGAGTGATGGGAACAAGGTGATCCCACTTCGCCATTGCAAGAGCAGGCCGAACCACCCGACGTGCTCGAGCTGTTCTTCTCCGGTGTGTCCTTTTCTCCGGCTGCGGAGGCAGCCGCTGCAGATTTGTCCACGGACATGCGATTGGAATGTGCGTTTTTGTCCTTTGTCTTCTCCCGCCTATGCCCGGAGCTGCCACGTTTGGTGCCTTGGGGCGTGGACTGAGTGCTGCTAGAAGAGTTGCTGTTTGAACTCCCATGGCCGGCATTGTTTTGACCACCGCCACCTCCGCCGCCACTTGAAGAAGAGGATGAGGAGCCGCCGGAGCCACTACTACTACAGGCATTGTTCATATGTTTATTTTTGCTACTGCTCCCACTGCTTGAGGAGGAATTGCCGCCACTCCCGCTACTGTTGGATGAATTGCCACTGCTGGCGCTGCTCGAGGAATTACTGGATGATAGGGAAGACGCTTGATTGGAACTGACACTCGAATTATTGCCGGTGCTACCGACGCCGCCGCCACCATCCTCATTCGAAGCGGATCCGGAACCCGATGACCCCGAAGAGTTGCCGCTCAAGGCTCCGTTCTGCTGCTGATCTGTGGCCTTTACTATTTCGTGCTTGGCCTCGGAGCTCTTGGTGCCCGGCTTGGTGCGCTTGATCTTCATTTTTAAACCTTTGTCGAGCGTAGCCTGATGATCAATGGACATTTTTGCGCTCGATTTTCCACTAGAGCTGCTGCTGCTGCCGCCTTGAGAACTCTGGCCACCGACTTGACCACTGATGCCTCCTCCGCTGCCCGCGTTGCCACTTGAGCTGCTGCTGCTGCTGTTGTTGTTGGTGGTAGAGGAGTTGCCACTGCCACCGGCTGAACCTGATCCACCTGATCCGCTGCTATTGTTGTTGTTGCTGTTGGTGTTTGCGTTGCTGCCCGTTTGCGAGGACATGCCGCCAGCGGAAAATTTCGAGGCGGCCTGTTGACCCGGCCCACTTGTTATTCCTGTTGTACCTGAGGACGAGGATGCGGAGACCAGGTTACCTCCCTTAGAAAAGCCAGCAAAAGTCGATGAGGACAAGGTGCTAGCTTTGGATGAATTGGAGGAGTTGCTGCCGCCGCCGCTACTACTATTACTCTGGACGTGGTTGTTGTTGCTGGTCAACGGACTCGGGCTGTTTAATTGGGCAACTAACGCGGATTTATAGGCTTTGGAGTTGCTGCTGCTGCTGTTATGATGATGATGATGGTGATGATGCTTGCCCGACGACGACGAGGAAGACGACGACGATGAGGAAGATCCTTTGCCCACCAGGTTGCTAGAACTACTGGCAGATCCTGCCGCTCCTGCAGACGATGTAGATGATGTGGCAGCCGAATTGGAGGAAGAACCAACGCTGCTAGGTATGGGCTGACGTGTGAATTTAATTGTGGTTGGCGAGGTGGCCGACAAGTTGCTATGCAATGTGGTCTTGTGCGTCTTGTGATGAGCTCCAGCAGATGTTCCTGATGCTGAAGCCGATGCCGACGATGTGGATGATGCACTGATCTTGCCTGCTGATGAAGATGATGCCTGCTGTTTAGCATTTATCGAGGTAGCTTGGTTGCCACCACCCGAACCTGATCCCGATCCTGTACCCGAACCCGAATGTGCTGCTGACTTTTCAATATCCGCGTCTAGATCGTCCAACAGCTCTGGTATCCCACCAATATTCCACTCGTCCTCGTATTCAAAATTTGTGTCCTTCGATTCGCTTGAATTGGAGCTGCTCGATGAGGAGGATAATGATGAAGAGGAATGCGAATTTGAAGATGCTCCTTTGCCGCCGCCACTCAATTCTAATAGAAGGAGAAACGGAGGGGAGTAAAAATTAGTTGGCAAATTATTCGATTCTTTACATGTGCTTGATCTATGTATGTATGTATTTATATGTATGTACATATATACATACATACATTCGTATGTGGAAATGTATGTATTTTGGTTTTTTTATTTCTTCATTCTTTCTTACTTACTTGCATTCGTATGTTTCCTGATCGTGTTGTTGTTGTTGCTGATGTGGTGCTGCTGCTGATTATTTGCTGCTACCTTCACTTTGTTATTAAAATTCAACGCTTGATTCGTTGTTGTTGTTGTTGTTGCTGTCGCTGCTGTTCCCGCTGCCGTTGCTGTGGTTGTTGCTCCTGCTGATGTTACTGATGCTGTTGTTGTTGTTGTTGCGTTCGCTGCACTTATATTAGCTAACAATTTATTATTCTTAATATTGCTTTCCGTTGCTACGTTGCTGCTATTCAGGGCCACCTGTGAAAAAACAATAAAATTAGAAGAGATTAGAAAACTCTGCCAGCCAGTAGGTAAAAGGATGATGGCAAGAGTAGGGTCGGGGGTAGCCGTTGGGCATCTTTTTCTTATACCTTTTCAAACTGTGTTTCCATTCCATATTATGCATTTTTAATTAATTTTTTTTGTAATGGAAAAATTAAAAATTTTTTAAATATATTTTGCGCGAGCCTTTCATTTTCTTTTTCGGCGTCCTTTTTTCATTACCATTTGGTGGCACAGCGGCAACGCAGATGAGACTGAACTAGGAAAAAAAAAACACACGCACACACACAGAAAACTCAAAACGAAAGAGTCCCAAAAGCAACCACCGAAAACGGTACAAACACATATCCAGTCACACACACGCACAACTGAGAGCGGGAACGGCAAAGAGAAGAGAGCAAGGCAATTAATACAGTAGATATACGGTAGAACGAACACACTATTCATTATAGATGATGTACGCAATAAATGCTACTCAAAAATGTAGTATATAACCAAGTAAGAATGAAATTAAATGCTACAAAGATTCCAATACCGGTATAGCGGAAAAATTGAAAAATTAAAAAAAAAAAATTAAAAAATATATTTTCGAATGTGTTTTGTTCAACCCTGTGTAAATTACTTATTACTGGTTCATGATATCTAGTGGTTACTGTATAAATCTATCCATTTCCACTTCAAACTACAAGTGTTGGTAAACGCTTGCATGACTCAACTTCGGACCGCTCGTAAATAATCAAGAAAAGACAACTTTAAGTGATTGTGATTGCATATGCCGCCCTGTTAACTCAATAAATCAGACATCACTACAAAAAAATTTAAGCTACTGCCGCTCAATAAACCAACAACAAATAAATGTGAACACATTTGTTTGTATGTATGCACATTTATGATTTTTTTCTTTTACTTTTTTTTGCCAGTCGTCTAGTTGTTGTTTCGTTATCAGCGTATTTCTGCCCCGTTCTTACCTGCCGTTCTTATCGCACCAACGGCACTGTAAACTGTTCGAGTGGCCACTTGAAAAAGCAAAAACGACCCAAAAAAATGACAATAAAATAATTAGGCTCTTATCATGGGATGGCCGAGGCGGGGATGGCGGTTGGGGTAGAGTAAAGAGAAATAGTTGGTGGGTGGGAACTTCTTACCTTATTCGGGTGGTGGCTAGTGTTCGCCTCGTTACGTCTCATTGACTCCATGCAGACGCAAACGATTGGGCGGCCGCACTGCGCGGGCGGCCCAAAATATTACCGATAGTGGTGCCTCCTAGGAACGACGACTTGCAGCCAGCTATAGTAATTGTTGATCTTCTTTCTGTTGTATTGCTGCTCCAAATGTTCTTGCTATGACTGCTGTTACTTGAAACCGATGGACGAAGAGAGCTTTGCCGTTTTCTCAAATTTTCCAAACAACGGCCACAATACAAGGAGACACAGGGCCTCGGCCCTCGGGCCAAACTGTTCATTTTCAAAACTGCAAAAAAATAATTATAAAAAAAACATAAATGAGAAACACAATAATTAATATACAATTTACATACATATTTTAAAGAAATCTACTAACTATAAATAGAACTTATTGCTGTGTAGTTTCCCCTTGATGTTGTTCTAAAATATTTTTTTGCAACTGATTAGCAGAGCAAGCACTACAAAAAAAACAATATTTGTTTTGTTTTATCGCCTGGATGAGCGTTTAGGGGTTCAAACTGTAATCCCCAACCCATAGAGATTGAGCAGTGAGTACAAAATGTTTTGATTTACTAGAAAGTAAGTAGTGAGGGGGAAAAAGGAAATGCTAAAAAGCAAGCTTCAGCTTTAATGACTTGGTAATTAAAACACTTTTGCACAATTGGTTTGATAACGTCGTCTCCCTTCTAGCCAAGACTGCTCAAGTGCTTTAAATATGATTTTACCATACAATAATATAAACAAAAGTACCTACAGATATATGTACATACATGTGTACATATAGATGTATGCATAAACATACACACATACATGTGCGTGCTCAAGCACAGTAGCCATTCCGATTTCAAGATAAGATAACAACAACTTTCACGACAGCAACAAATAGAGCGCTTATTAGCGCTAACAGTTCACCGTAAAAGTATTCGCTTGTTACAGGTTTAAAAATAAAACGGTAAAAAAGCTATTTAAAGCAAATAAATTTAAATTATTACCCTAATTAAGGGTACTAAATGTGCACTTTGATTGTAGTCGGTACAGCGTTAGCTAAATTAAAATCGTTAGAAACTCTGTTGTTAAACAAAATACATATCACCAACTGCTTAAAAGTTCTTTTGTTATAGACTGTTAATTAAAGTGATGTCATAATGTCATGTCTATACGTTGTCTGTGCGTTGTTCCATTGATTTTGTTGGTTTAATAGTATTAACTAAGTATAAAAATTTGTAAAAAGCTGGCTTTAATCTGCTTTAGTTAAGTATTCTCTGTGTCGACTATATAAGCGGATTAGTCGTAGCTATCTATACATAGTTTCATACAAACATACTCTTGAATAAATACATACATATGTATGTACATATGCACTTATCTATGTATGTATGTGATTTTTGATTTATGTAAATCGCAAATCTTTGTCAAATTGTCAATCCTTGAAATGCTTAGTCGTATTAATATTGTTTGATTGATTGGTCAGCCACTTGTGTTGAAATAATTCATATTTTTATTATTTTCCATTTGGCAATTTAAAATTATTTAACATTTGATGATAATTAAGTGACACGGGAAACATGAAACAGATCGACAATAAAAAACGTATTTCGATTCATATTTCAGTAATTGAATTGTTCCAACATTTGATTGTTGGCCTTAATTGACCATTTTTTGTTACAATCAAACAAATTATACAATGTACATACATACATACATATATACTGATGTATGAATGAACATCTTCTTTTTTGCTCTAACACATTTCATTCATGCCGATTTCTTATCTTTCAACACACGTGGTGGGTGGCAAATAGCGTGTGGCATGTGGCATTTAAAATCAAGGCGATGACTGTTTATGACGCCGCCAATGATGGAACGGGGAACAACAACAACCAGATTGAAACACACCATAATTTAGACAATTCAGTAAACTACTAATAGTCGAATGCGGCCCATTTGGTTGAACATTCCATTGAATTTTGGTCAAGTTTGGGTTTATATCACAACTCAATGTAATACCCTTTCTAAATCATCTTTTGACAAAAGCGACCATTCTCTTTAAATCTTTAAAAGTAAGAACTAAGGAATCTAGAATGTCGGTTCAGTTATTATGAAAAAATTAGATTGTCATTATGCTAATCATAATGTACGATATGTACATAGATACTTCATTATGTTGCAAACTTCCACATAAAATTGATATACTCTGTAGCTGAGGGTGTGGACAGAAAAAACAACAACAATTTAAGGGAAACAGATAAAGCGGCAGGTAGAAAAGATAAAGTAGAAACCGACCGACCAAATGTTCAGAGAAGTAAAAGACGCAGTTGGAGAAGGAAAGGTACGCAAACTCAATGCACAGAAGTAAAGACAGCGCCGGTCATCGTTAAAGTCGTGTTTTAAATTGGGTTTGCGGCAATCTGTGTATATGTACATACATACATGCATACATACCTATCTAATACGTAGAATTGAGAGACGTATGGGGTGCTGGGTAGTGGGGGAACGGCATCTTGTTATGACCACCGTCCAATTCTTGGGTCCAAAGCACTGTCCGCACGTACTAAAACATAATGCAGCAGCAGCAGCTGCAGTGAGAGGAGAACCCAAAGAATTTAAGACCCAGAAGAATGGGCGGCAAAGTTAAAGATTTATGACAACATCGCTTCGTCGTCATCCGCATCTTTGTTGTTGCTCTTGCTGCAGAGGATCCTCCTCACTGCATCAACTGTTGGCCGCTAAATGAACGCCTCAGGGGAGTTTCCAGTGAGCTTTTATCATCGTTTGTGACTGTGTGTGTGTCGCACCACAAGATGAAACCAGTGTGGATCACATTGATGCTGTGCTGGTGGTGCTGCGGATAGTAGCGGCGATGCTTACTTGTGGTTGGGCTAATAATTTTGTTGCTCTTATTTCCTTTTGATTCGCTTCGATGCGCGATAATTTGATTTCAATACCCTTATTAAGGGCTTGGGTATACATACATTCGAGATAAGTGCGTTTGTTGTACAAGTCCCTTGATAGCCGGCAGGGTACTTAATATTCGGCGCCCGTTTTTATAAGTACACATTTTTGCGTTGGCGTCTGTGGACTGATACTTTTTCCTTTGGCTCTATAAAGCAGCGTTCAATTAAATTAAGTACAGATCACACAAAAAAGGGCTGGGGGCAAAAGGAAAATCTCAAGTGCCACTAATAAAAGAGAAGTGGGAGAGAAACATATTGAGAGAAATAGAGACACATCATTCTTTAATTGGTTTCTTAATGTGGATCCACTCCACTTCTGAAATTTTGAATCCAATTTTTATTTAAAGAATCATTGTTGCATGTTGAAAAATCTGCCGGCTCATGCACCGAGCGTGCCATTAACTCATTAAAGAGAAATACACGTACACACGATGGTATCGGAGGAAACCCTTGTTAACACTAAATCGATAATGAATCAAAAACTTGTTAATGTTTAATTTGAATGGCAAATGAATGAACTTTTTCTGCTATATAAATTCGCATTCAATGAGACAATGCAACCGATTGCCATTTACCAGTTGTTTCAAAATGCCTTCAAGTTTGTGCTTCTCGTTGGTTGTGTTATGGTTAATGGCCGTATTTGTGCCCAATTGCTCTGGCAAGGTATATATTTTAGGATTTCGGTTTATTCAAACTAATTCTCAACATTGTGCTTCATTTTTTAGAGGAATTGGGATTACGAGATAGTTTCTCTCGACACATATACCTCAGATGAGACATTACTCAACCTAACCGGCCGTGCGGATCGTATTAAACGGGGTGAATTCGGTTTCTCAGTAACAGTCGATGTTAATATTGATTTAGACGAAACAACTACGGTATTATTATTTACGATAGTCCAGTAAAATTTGATCGATATCTCCTTTTTTGTGATTGGATTAGGTTGAAGCTACTGCCGAACGAAGTAATACGGGCGATGAAAGTGACTATAAACCAGTACCTTGGACTATACCAGCACAACCACATCCCGAATTCATAGACGGATTTTATAAGGATATAGTTATGAACAACTTTGCATCATGCTCCAATTTGCCGAAACTTGATGATAAGTATACACCGCCATTTCCCAGAGGTCATTATGTCATGGATAAATGTGTGCCCAATGGTGATGGATTTCCGGAGATTGCTCCCGAAGGATACTATAAAATCCTAGTCAAGTTCACTGGACCCGTTGACTGGGGTTTCATAACTGTTATCAAGGTTATAACCAAATCGCTGTGAATGTAATCAATATAATATTTTAAAAGGATTACGGTATATACATATATCATCATATAAGTCGGGCAGAATATTATTTAGCACAAAGAATATCTAAAATAAACCAACTGAGAGCATTATGGGAACGTGTTTATAGACTATTTTTGATGCCAAAAGACAGCGCAATGAATCTGTATTTACATTGTATCATTGTTATGTTGAACGAAAGTTCGTATACTGTTGCAAACTGTTATTAAACAATAACATATTTACAATGGGACAAAATTATTAGAAAGCATTTAAAACAAGTAAAACCTACATTAACAGTTCGTAGCTTGGGAAACAAAAGTTATTTGGCAAAAAAAATTTTTGGTCCGAATGTTCCTATAGCATGCAGATGACCGATTTCTATTTATACTAAACTTCCAATTTTCAAAATTGCTCTAAGCCTATATTCTATCGTTCCTATGGGAGCTACCGATTCTGATGAAACTTAGTGGATATGTTATAAAGCACAAAAAACTTAAAAACAACATATTTTGTAATATTTAAGTGAAGACCAGCAAAGTTATTGAAGTTTAACTCTATTCTCGACCGATCGTTCCTATGAGAGCTATATGATATAGTCATCCGATCGGGATGATACTCAATGCATGCAGCAAAAAGAAGCCTATGTGCAAAATTGGCTGCCTATGGATGAGCTCTAAACTGAATGAACCATCCGGGTGTTAACAGATGTCATTCAAACATACATGATTCAATGATAAAGTAATCGTTCTTCTGAATTAATCCATTGGGTTTAAAAGATTCGTAAAAATATATACATGATTTTTAAATAATAACATATCGACAACTTACAAAGTAGCCCTCGTAAAATGTACGATAGTCCATGAATTTGAATGAGGTTCGTTTTTCGCTAGTTATGCAGATCATTGTTACTCAACAATTTTGGAATTTAAAGTACAACTACTGCGAACTAATTACGTTCTTCAATGTAATATTTTTATCATTTTTCGATCTTTCTAAAGACCGTTACGTATAATCATGTCGTATTTGGCTTATAAAGGAGAGACTGGCATGCAAAGAATTATTAGTAATCTGCCATTACACTTTGAAATGTTATCCGGAACATTCAGTTATGGCATTACCATTATTTGGGTATTATCTGCGACAGTCCCCAACTGCACAGGCAAGGTGATTTAAACTCTAAAAGTGTCCTTAAGTATTCTATAAACAACTTTAACCTGGTTAATCACATAGCGTCAATGGGAGTACGAGGTGATTTCGATTGTGCCCTTCACCTCGGATGAAAGTAAACTAAAAATCGAAACGCAAATTAACCGCATAGGTCGAGGCGAATTTGCTTTTTCAGCACAAGTTGAATGGAAGTATGATGTGGATGATAGCACTATGGTAATTTTTTATCCAAATTATATAGAACTATATTTAGAATGCTGTTTTCTTCGTTGGATAGGTGGAGGGAAAGGGTTATCGGAGTAGTACAGGCGCTGAAAGTGACTACAAATTACTTCCTTTTGATGTCCCCAAGCAACCATATCGCGACTTCATTGATAATTACTATGAAGATCTTATTACAAACAACTTGGGCCATTGCTCGAATATGCCAAAATTCGAGAAATTCGAACCTCCATGGCCCAAGGACACGTATATTTTTGATAAATGTACTGGAAATACAACAGGATATCCGGACTTTGCTTTAGATGGCTTTTATAAAGTAGTTTTCCAAATTACCGGCCCAGTCGATTGGGGTTTTACGTTTATTGTAAAGATTTTGAATAAATTCCATTAAACACCTCGAATTATGAGACTTAATAAAGAAAACTTAGTTACTTTTAACCAAATTGGAACTGATCTAAAATAGATTTATAAAGGAACGAAGGACGAGTATATATTTATCTTAAATATGAACCAATTGAATGAAGTTTTTATACCCTTACAAATTGAAAACAAAGTGGAAAAATAAACTTCAAGTTCTATCAACATAACGATCCGAAACACAAGGCCAACATGGAGAGGAACTGTCTCTTTAACAGCTTAAAAAAACAGTTTGAGCCTAGAGCCCAGCTTTGAGCCCCATTAAGACGTCTGACGGCAGTTATGGATCCCAAAGAAATCACTTTGATAATTCTAACATAGAACAGCTGAATTTTGTGCATTTTTTCTTTGTTGTAAACATAAATCTGATCTATTCTACAAGAATATATTTTTAGTTTACTTAAGTGCAAATACTTTCTTGCCAAACTGTATATGACGATCCATATAATACTACAATTTGTTTTTGCCAAAACATTCCTGTGAATTCCTCCTAATAAACCTCCATTAAGAGTATTTTACAAGAAAGGTAATATATGGACTCTACGAAGATTTGCCAACTAGAAATTATGCAATTAGTCTATTTTACATGATCCTTTACCAGTTCTTTAGCCTGATTGAACAGGCCTTTGCCCTAGGATATATTCAAATTCCCTTCGTTTTATATATAAAAACTTATATTTGTGGTTCTACAAAATCGAGGCACTATAATAACTCGATAAACCTTATTACAATGTTAATAAACTGCTCTTGGTTAGGGTATACTAATTATATTTAGAGCCACAGAAGTCTCGAACATCGCAATTTATCGGACTACTGTGATTACGTAAAACTTAATTAGATACATGAAACTTTAGTGCAAACATGATGTAAAACATATGACATTCGGATTAGGTAGAGAAGATTACAGATTAGCCGGACAGTTATGGACGACTATATATAAAAGCACCTTGGCTTAGATTTCCGCATCATTGTTCTGTGAAATGGGATCAACTCGAAAAGTTTTATGGGTGTTGATACCCTTTCTCCATAGTTGCTTTGGCAAGGTGGGTGGCTATCCTTGAATCTTGAATCTCAGTTCCGTGCACTAACTTAAGTATCTCTTACAGCGAATGTGGGAGTATGAACCAGTGTCCGTAGCCACGTTTTCTGCGGATGAAAGTCTACTAAAAATTGAGGCTCACATCGATCGAATCAAACGTGGCGAGTTTGCTCTATCGTGTACACTCGTGTGGAACTATGATTCAGATGAAACTAGTATGGTGGAGGCCACTGCCTATCACAGCAGTACGGGCGATGAGAAGGACTACAAGTTACTACCATGGACCATACCAAAGCAACCCTTCTATGAATATCTGGATACCTACTACGAAGACGTGATCCTTAAGAATGTTGGAGACTGTTCGAATCTGCCACGTTTTGGGGGTAAATTTCAGCCACCATGGCCCAGGAATACATATGTTTTGGATAAATGTGTTTCCCAAGGCGAGGGTTTGCCAGAAGTTGCCCCACCTGGATTTTACAAGATCATTTTCATTCAAAGTGGCCAAGTGGAATGGGGATTAACACTTGTTGTAAAGATAACCACGAAAACCTTTTAAAGACGTATAATGTCATTGAAAATAAAGGCAATTTAGCAACTTCTAATTGTTTAGATTAATGCGAAGGTTAATTAAGAGTTTTGTCTATCATGGGATTCACCCATACAATACAACAGGTGCCTGTAAAACTCCCTGACCTGTCTGTGTAGTAGCAAATTGGACTATACTAAGGAATGAATCCACCTTTGTTTTCTGGATACTAAATCACTTCGACAGTGACTTGGCTTTAAAGAGAAATCGTACAATACTTTCAAAAAACCTTCTAAAGTAACTACATACTTCAAGTAATGATTTCAACAACTTTTCCTTAGGATCTCTCATTCCTTAAGAGTACCCAAGGTGCCACTTCTGAGATGCATCCGAAATCATTCACCAAAATGTTTTATTTTCGACAATGAAATTCAGATTGAAATTTAAGAGTAAGAAAGTTGGAATATATTGATTGCTTTTTTCAGATTTCATTGAAATTTTGTTTTTAAAATAACATATAATTGTATTTATGTGTTTCCTTTGTAAATTTTTCGAAAACATTATCCGATAATCAGAGCGTGCAATAAAGAAAAATTTGAATTAAATTCCTAAATTGAACCATCGCCAACAAAATTGAGATGAAACTGATATTTGTATTGTGTGTAAATCCCAAAACTATGTTATCCATACTTTTGACACAAATATATCGTGTTTGTCCGACTATAAAAGACTCTGTCAGGCAATTCATTTACATCATTCAGTGAAATGGTTTTCAGTATGTTAACATTACTGTTAAGTCTATTGATAATAGTATTCCACATTTGTGACGCCGGGGTAAGTCGGATACAGATTATTTGAAATACAAGTTCGAACTGAAATTGAATTTCCTCCATCTGTCTACGGAAGCGCAATTGGAATTCCGAACTTTTATCGGTTAGCACTAATACTACAGATGAGAACCTTCTGAACATGGATCTGCGTATTGAACGGATAGATCGTGGGGATTTCGGGATTAGCGGAACAGCTGCTTGGCACTTTAATGTCGACAGTGAAACTATGGTGAGGAGAATGATGAAAACAGTTTGTGCGAATACACACGAAATCCTTCCAGATAGAGATGCTAGTTTATCGCAGTCCTACGGGCGCTGAGAGCGACTATAAGCTGACACCGTGGACCATATCCAAGCAGCCCTTCGAGGAATATCTTGATACATTTTATAAGGATATTGTCGTTAAGAATTTGAAAAACTGTTCGGATGTGCCAGATTTTGGGGATAAATATGTGCCGCCATTTCCGCAAAAGGATTATACCCTCAATCGCTGTCAGATTAAGGGTGATGGATTACCGGACGTTGTACCCGAAGGATTCTACAAAATGGTTATAAGCGTCGAGAATCCAATGATCTTTTACATATCAGTCATTTTAAAGATAACAACAAAATATTATTAATTCACTTTAATTGTAATATATCCAACGATATTAACGAAAGGCGTTTTCAAGCCAAGTGTTTAATGCGATTTGTGAAATAAATATTCAGGTAGAAATCGGTGACACCACAGCTGACGCGCCGTCCTCCTCTGTTGCCACAACGAGTAGCCCGAGTGTGAAATTGGCAAGACATGTTTGAAATTGTTGTGGTAGAAAAAGAAAAAAGTGTTAAGTGTCCAAATGCCTATGGCTTAGTGAATATGTGCAGGGGCAGGGGTAGGGGCCGGGCAAAGTTACAAACGCGAAATAAGCCGCCAACAGTGATGAGGGTTAGCCGAGAGGTTGGCTTGGCGCGGTGACTGCTGCCGCGCTCTCCACTCACAAAAGAAAGAAAGAAAAAATGTGGCCAAAAGAGTGTCGCCGTGCAAATGCAATTCGAGTTGCATTTCAAGGGAAAAGTCTGCACAGTTGTTGGCTAATTTATTGCAAATTGTTTAAGCAACGACGTTGAAAGAGCACTATGGGGAAAAGAGAGGGTGGCAGAAGCAAAGAGCTGATGTTGTTGCTGTTGCTTATACTATTGCCATTGCTGCTGTTGCTGTGGTATGGTGTGGCGAGCTGTCAACTGGGTGACAAGCGTATAGCTCTGTCTCCAGCTGCAGTTGCTGCGTTTTTTTTTCACTTTGGGCTAAAGCCAAACGGGCAAATTTCCATTTCATTCGCAAAATTTTGGCTTTACTCTAATGTTTATATGTAAGTAAGTAATTTGCATTTGTAACTATCTCTCTGGATAGGAGCTCTTTGACAATATCAAATAGTTATCTGACATAAAATAATTACAACATTTTAATGCAGACAAAATTGTTGCCGCCGTTTTTTTTTTTTTTTTTTTTGCCCTGCTGCCACTTTGAGTGCTAATAAAAGTGCGTGTGCGTGTGCGAAATAGACGGATAAAGACAGAGAAAGAGATAGAGATAAAAAGAAAGGGGATTGGAGGGGGGTGGGCAAGCAACATTATCGCTGTTGTGTGTTGCCATGGATTGTTGTCGCTTTGTGCTAATTAAGCAAAAACGCAACCAATTAGTGTAACTTAAAAATTATAGGTACAAGTAGAAAACGAAAGTATAGTCACTAAATAAAGAAAGACTAAATCTAGTTAGACGTTAAATAAAAAACTGTATTTTATTAAAAAAGTCAATAAATTAGCAATTTAAAATAATTGGGTATAAAAATAAATAAGAATGCATGCGGCAGATGAAACTAATAAAGCCTTGGGAAAGCCTCCAAGAAAACATTTTCAAGTTATGCCAGAAAATAGAAGAGGACTTCTATAATGCTTCTTGTGAAGATGGCAAAAGTCTTCAGAAGAAAGAGACTTGATCCTTTATCGTCAATTAAACGAAATTTCTGCGTAGCAACGAACTTTCCAAGAACTATCGGTAATAAGCAGTAACACTTTCATCTGGAATGGCATCTAGCCGCAGGGGGCTTATAATAAGCCGATGATCTCAATAACCTGGACAAGGATATCAGCTATGCAAGCGATTACCCAAGGTAATACGTGGTGATATTTATTCAAACGTTATAATCAAAAGCTATTATGATTAAGTTGTTGCACCGTGAGAAAGACTAGTGACAAACTATACTAAAGTGTTAGTAATTGATGAAAGCTTGAAAAGATCGTCTTATCGATCGATTAGGATTCTGTATAATGATAAAAAAAGGTTCTTAACTAGCTAAATGGAGTCGACATGATTGGATACTTTTACAATTAGTAAATGCATATCATCTCCATCACCTTTGGCATATTTTACGATACCAAATCTTATCTCAAATAGTTTCTCAGTTAAGAGAATCTATCTGATTGTGAAAATCTATCTAATTTCCAAGTTGTAATTATTTTTATACATTTTTTACTTCTGCTCTTCTTTTTATGGATACTTTTGTAAGTTAATTGATACTAAAATGAATTTGCATCTGCTATTGAAATCTCAATTTAATATCAGCATTTCAAGTTGCCGACTGTGGAATACAATAAATAAATACATAAACTTCCAGAGACAAACTTCGTTTTTGTTATTTGCATAAAACATTAGTTAAGAGCATAATGGTATTGATTGTAGTCAACATTTCAATGAAACGAGGTAAAAAGGTTAAACATATCTGCATTTGAGATGCGGCTATAATAAATAAACAACCGCAACGATTTTGGTAGCAAGGGGAGGAGTGCGGTGCAATGCGTTGTAGTGAGGTGGTGGGGCAAGGGCAGCGGGAGTACAATGCTGGAGCTGGGGTTGGGCAGGCAGTCGTCAGAATGCAAAGCTTGTTAAAATTCATGTAATGCATTAACAGAGAACAACAACCACAAATTACACACAGTGGGACAGAGAGAGATAGAGTGACAGAGAGAGAGAGAGAGAGAGAGAGAGCAAGACTAACAGACACAACAACCAAAAGGCCGACGGGTCTGCAATGAAAAGGCAATTAAAGCGCAGCAGGCCTAAGCACAACCAAAGAGACGGACCAAGGAGAGTTTGTTGTTGCTGCTGCTGCTCTTGTTGTTGCTGTCGCTGTTGTTGTTGTTGTTACAGCAATCAATTGCATGCTTCAATGGACAAATATACGACGAGCATAGCTAAGCAGAGAGAGAGAGAGAGCGATAGAGAGGAGCAGCCATAGTCAGAGATAGACAAGACTGATATGAACGCCAAAGCAAATGCGTTTGCTCTCCACTCCGCTTCAGATGTATGTACGTATGTATGTGTGTGTGTGTGTCCGTCGGTCTGTCTGTCGTCGTCTTTGTCGACATCGTCGCAGTCATTGTCCGTGACAGACAGCTGTGGACGGACTCTAGCAGCAGCAGAAGCAGAGCAGCACAACTACGAATAGATGGACTCAACTAGATAAAACCATAGTTGCCATACCATCGAACATATAAACATACATACATATAGCCATTGCCAGCCGCCAGTGTAATACCGCATTTGGCATGAGGCCCTGGCCCAGCCTAGGAGTGGAGTAGACTAGAGTGTAGTGGAGTGGAGTAAGAGTCGTGGAAGTCATGCTCTTTGCGTCTGCATCTTCATTCCACACACACACACACACACTTATTGAAACTGGCAGCAGCAGGCAGTCAAGTGGAACTGGCTAAAACTTGTTAACTTTTGCTACAAAAGGTTCGCTTGTACGAGTACACAATACCAAGAGCGACGTCAAGTCAATCAAGCTATTGGCTTGGCGGCAATTAATCACAAAACAACAACTAAAAAATAATGTGAAAAAAAACAGACCCGAGGACTAGCTTAATCATGGCAATCAAGTCATCTTGCCTGCCCCATCACAACAACAGCAAGTACGAGAAATCGTTTAATTATCACTTGCTAGCCACAATTAACAAATTTTCATCAACATTTATGGTAAAGACACACCCACTTCTAACCCCCCGCAACACCCACACACACACACATCCACCACACAAGTACGCAATAAATATTCGGCATCTGTTTCATTCAAATAACTAGAGATCGTTTTTAAGCTACTGTTAATCTAGTAGTTTTGTTTTTTTCGCAAGCAAAAGCATTTCCTCATCAAATCATCTTTTGATTACTTCTTAATGATGACCGATTGACCGCCAATTAACATTGACCTGAAGCCCATTTACGCTGCACTGCATTTTCTATCGAAGGTGTTATCGAACAAACGCGTGACGCAGTTGTGCGTTGGGCTTATAATTTTCAGATTTAGTTGTTGTTGAAATTTAATAATTAAAATATGCACTCATTTGCTTTAAGTTTAAGCCTCCTCCATTAATTTTTTAAATATTTAGTTAGTTTTTCTCCAACGAAATCTTTTTACAATCACAGTTACTTGAAGAAGTAAATGTACATTTGACCCCAGAGATAGCCCTAGAGTAAGTACAGTTTATCTTGTTCACCTATGTATGTATGTTATTAACTCAATGGGAAAGCGTAGAGAAACAAAAGTTTCTGTCGCTTAGAGATATGTAAGAAATATTTTTGGATAGCATAAATTTAAACTACTTTGCTGATTGTTCTAAACTAAGGATTGAAGTTTTTAGTATATAGTGATATGGCTTTAAAGTTTAAACATATGTATAATTAATCTGGAAACCTAAAGCAATTCCATATACAGTTTGCTTGTGTGAGACAGTCTTGGTTTTTGTTTGTGAAAGCAAATAAAGTATATATTCCATTTTGCATCAAATTTCGTTATTATTTATAAAATTATTTTTCAATTATAGTAAAGTATGAACCGCTCTGTATACTTTACCAAATTTAATTTAAAGTGTCATTTCTGCAAGTTTATAAATTTGTAGAATAAATGTACATATGTGCGATCATAAATATGTACATATGTTTGTATGTATATCGTATATGGTAAAGTGCTACTTCTGATTTTAGTTGATGGATGTTAGCACTAGTAATAAACTTAATTTCAAATTGCTATAAGTGAGGAACACCGTGTTGTTTGCATTTAGCCACCCCGCTCTGTTCGCACAGGTAACTCTCCACTATAAACGGCAGCCAGCCAACGAGCCATAAAGAACTTTCTGTTGTGCGTCTTTCTGAGTGTGATTCTTTTGCTGTTGCATTTTCAAGTTCCTTTACCCATATTGTGCCATCCGCTTAGCTTTGTCTTATCCCCCTCTTGTTGGCCATCGTTTTCTTATTCCCCATTTCTTCGTCTCCATCTCCGCTCCCTTATCTTTTTCTTCTCCAATTCAAACTCAGAACTCAAGTGCTCAGTATGTCCTCGGGGGTCTTTGCTGCAGCTTTTGGTTTTATGTTGCAAGAGCAAAAAAGACAAGAGAGAACGAATCAGCGGTGAGGAATACGGACCGCCTGTACTTCTTGGTGTGATTTGACGGAACGCACACACACTCACACATACAGGTTACAACTTTGACTAAGCGAAAGAGAAATGAAACAAAAAAGGAGCTTTAACTTTTGCACCATTCTTATACACTTTGACATACTAAAGGTGGATTCGTTTTGCAATGCACAGAATAGGAAAGAAAGAATAAGAAGAATAGTTGATGATGATCAATTTCCATTTGGTTTACTTTGGTTCACTTCAGTGTCTTGTATTTCTAAGTAAGGGTATACAAATATCGGCACTGTCAAACGGAAGTTTGGCACGGACCTCTGGTAAGCTTCTTCTTTTTTTCTTCCTCTTGCTGATGAAGTTGAACAATTTGAGATACGACAAGCAGACTCACACACACACACACTCAAGATGAAGAAAAAGAGATAGAGACAGAGAGGGAGGCAGGAACGCAAGTTAGTTGGTGGATCGGAAGACAGAGGCAAAAATGCAGACAGCTAGGGACGGACTGACTTGTGGAACGCTCATTTAGTTGCTTTAGCAACGACAGCTACTACTACTTCTACTACGACTACTCTGAAATGGAATGGAATGGGACAGCTCTGGTTGGCAAGTTCCTCTCGAAAGCAATCAAGATGCAAAAACTTTTGACGACAACGACGACGACGACGACACACGCAAAATTTTTGTCTCTTTTCTATTCCAAAAAATTGCTAATTTATGTGATGATGAATTATGCGAAAGTTAAGCGGCGACGACGACGAAGATGATGATGATGACTAGGATGACTCCCATAACACAAGTTGGCATTTTCAATTAATTTTAATTGTGCTCCTGCATAAAAAATATGTAAAGATGTACAGGAGTATCTTTACTTATAAACGAAGACATACTACCCCACTCACACACACACTGCTGCGGATCGTGGGCGTTGAGTAGTGGGAAAGGGAAGGTGGTGCCGGCGGTTCTCGAAATCTAACTACTTCGACTCTTTCACTTTGTCTGTTTGTCCGTTGTCTGTTTTGTTGTCTGCCTTTCTCCTCATCACAACTATCGTCAAGATTTATGAATCCCGAATACCGAGTACCTTCCTCCTCCCTTCTCCTTCTTACTCCAGGGCCTGTCGTTTTAAATTCAATTTGATATTTTTTTTTTCGTTTTCTTCGAGGTTGTTGTTGTTGTTGACAGTTGCACTTTATGGCCCATGCACAATTCATGGCTTGGCTTGGGCTTTCTTTCTTTCGTTCGGTTGGCTGAAAATTGATTTTTCTTTTATCTTACTTTTTTTATTTGTCGTTTTTTTCGTTTTGCTTGTGAAGGGTGTTGAGGAGTGTGTGGGCGTTGTGCAATTGAGTTGTATAGATATTTATTTATTTGTCGGTTGCGGCCAAATTAACAAACCTGTAAAGAAAAAGCAAAAAGAGGGAAACAAAAGGTGAGTAATTGTTGAAAGTGTTGCGAAAGTAAAGGTTAGTTAAGGAAGGACAAAAAGGGAAAAAGGAGTTGCTGTTAATTTAAAACAAAGCAAATTCATTTCTAAATGGCGTAATAGTCCCCATTTCGGCCATAAATACAAAGAAATTGTGAGTGATGAGCCAATTAACACAATAACTAACAAACTGTAATAAGAGAGGAGAAGAACGTGTTCTTTTCAGTTGTAGTTTATGATTCAAATAAGTTAATAGTAGCTCCTAAGTTATCAGTAACAGTAACAATTACATATTCGATAAAAAAAATTATGATTAATATTTGTTTTAATTACCTTTAACATTCCTTTTTTTTAGTTTTTCATTAATTAATATACCTTTGCATTTGTAAGTACATAATATGTATACCTATTATGTACTTTCATAATATTCAGTTGAATGAAGTAATTTTGAACGCATCGCTTCTCAACTTGAAAACTTGGCTTTAGGTTTAAACAAACGATTTATAGTTTAAACAATTACGTTGACAAACTAACTGAACCGTATCTTTCTTTTATTTCAGTATAAATTGATGATACTGGGGAAAAATAATGTGAATAAAATTAGTGATGTAGTTCAAAATGTTCGTTTTCACCCCACTTGGATTCAATGTAATTTGTAATACTCTGACACACACACACACACATATGTACATATATACATATGTATGTGTGTGTGTTGCCATCTATACCAAATCTGAGCGAGGGCAATCAGTGCATTGTGAAGGAAAAGTGTCGACGGGAAGTGTCTGTCAAGATGAGTTTGCACTTTTCGTGCGCTGGCAAGCAAACTTGGCTGTTAGAATCTGGAGTAAGGCACACACTGTCAGCCAGTCAGCCAGCCAGCCAGCCAGCCAGCCAGCCAACTAACCAGTCAACCAACCAACATGGTATCCTCCTTCTCCCCCAGACAAAGGCGTCGCGACGCCAACCAATTTCAAGGAAGAGAAGGAGAACGAAGAGATGCATGGAAGAGATGCGGGGGGGGAGTTGAAAAGGTGATGCGCCCCCACTTTTGTGCAAACTGAAATGTTTTCGTTTCACTGAGCAGCACAACAACAACAGCAACAATATTCGACAACAACAATAACGACGTGCTGAGAGATGCCGTAGCGATTTTGTTTTGGTTTTTTTTCTGTTGTTGTATTTTTTCACATTGAATTTTTTTTCTCTTTTCTTTCTTTCTTTCGATCTCTTTCCCTGCGCCAGTCAATTCAATTTGAAGCCATTTAGCATCAATTTGCAGTAATTTGACGTATAAATTATGTCAAATTGCCGAGCAGCTTGTCATTGGGTGTACTTTGTTGTTGTTGTTGTTGTTTTTGTTGCTGTTCTCACTCAGTCACTGGCTCGTTTCGGTTTCGGTTTGCTTTTGTTGCTGTTGTTGTTGCCGCTGCCGCTGTTGCTGCCGGTTTTGCACCTTTTTTTCCACATACACACAGATACATACATGCATACATACACAATGATTATGCCCGCCAGGTAGAAACCGTCAAGCGAACAAGCCAGCAAGCATCAGTCCCAGTTTACTCTACCCTATACCACTACTCAGATTCAGATCCCAATCCAAATCCCAGTGCCATTGTGTGCCTTCCCCCTCTTCCATAAATATCTGTTTCTTCTTTCCCTCCCTCTCTTTCTGTGGCCACGTTTGGCACTGTGTGAATTTTATTTTCGCTTATGTCGACACAAAAGAATTTCACTTAACACACACACACACACATACAATACACATGGCTACGGGGTTTTTTTTTTGGGACGAGACGAAAAAAGGGTCCAGAGTCGCCGTCGAACACTAAAAGTGCTCATAAAGCCGATATATAAACTACACAACAGAGCGACAGAGAAAGAGAGACTCGGATGAAGAGTCACAATGGAGAGACAGACGGAGACGGACGACAAACAGCGAGCGAGGGGGAACAATTTTTACGCTTTTGTGAATGTTTAACATTCAAAGATATCATCGAAAAATTCACTGGAAATGCTTGTACAATATAAGGAGAAGAAAACAACCAGAACAAATAAACAAAAAAAAAAAGAAAAAAAAAAACGGAAAAAAATTATGTATACTGAGTTGAAGAAACGACTTTACGATTCCCTGTATAGAAGCGTTTCTTAAGAAAGAGGACAAGAGCACTTTTAATACTTCGTATTTTCCTAATAGTCCGAAACTTAGATAAATAATTAAATTAAATTATCTATTTCGTATACTATTATGTCTACCATCCTTTTGAACAAGAAAAAAGTTTGTGTAAGCCAATTCTATCCTATAATTCCTTTCTGATTTTATTCCAGGGTACGCAGTGACGAGCATGGACGAAAGAAAAAAGGGACTTGTGAGTGGCGGAGAAGACGCTGACAAAGCAGAAGCCCAGCTAGCTAGTAGATGATCGTTCATCGTCGTCGTAGCCTTCCCCTCTCTTCTTGAATTTTGTCGCCTCTGCGTTTGGAGTGTTTGCTGCTGCCGTTCACGCGTCGTAAACTCGGTAGTTCCAACAACAATAACAACAACAACAAAAAACAACAAAGAACGAAAAACTTCCGGAAAATAGCAGGGGGGCGTGGCGGCTTTGCATTGAAAATGAAACATGTCATCATCATCACATCTCAAGGGGAAACAGATTCTGTTTTTATTTTTCCCCCTTCCATTGATTCCTTTAATATATAAAAGGAATTTCCATTTGCATTTTAATTAAGTGAATGGACAAACTAAAAGGGGAAGAGAAGCGAATAAGGGGGCCTCTCGTGGAAGGGGGCCATGTGCTCTAACTCTACGGCGGGTGGATGATTTGGATATTGGTTAGATAGGTAGCAAGAAGGAAAACTTTATTATCTGTACAACCAATTATGCATATCATAAAACACTTAAAAACATTAATGAGTGTCAGACAGCAAAAGCAAGCAGCGACAACATCGTCGGCTTGGCGTCGTGCATGAGAGCCACAAAAACAACCACGGGCCAAGGAAGAAGAAGCTGGGGGGACCCGGAGAACTCCATAAACAGACCAGACCCAGAGTCATTTACCAGTCACTCAGTCAAGTCAGTCCACCCAGCAGTTGTCTTTCGGGGACAGACTTATACACCACTTCCCACTTGGCCACCACAGGCACGGAGTCATTTGTTTCATTCATTCACTTACAATGGGGGGCCAAGGGACGTACCGAAATTGAGGAAGAAGGCGCAAGAAACGTGATGGGGGGGGAGGTGATTTAAAGATATGAACGGGCTTTTGTTAGCGATGGGCGGCCGAAGTGAAACTCACAATTTCAGATTTTATCAAAAAGTTTTATTAATTGAAAATTAGTGGAGATTTCAGAATGATAGAGGAAATCTAATTTTTATAAACGGTAGAATGTTAATTAAACCTTTTAGTAGTATGTATATTAACATAATTTCTTAATCAATTCGAATCAAGATACTGCGTTAAATATTCAATAGTAATCGGACGGACGCGTGTGCCGTGTTTTTGCCCCTTGCCATTTACTACAGCTCATACTCATTTGACCATCTCTAGTAACGCCCCCAACTGTTTCAGTTAGTTTATGGGCAAAGTCAGCATGTTGCCACTTTATTGCCTGCTTTACATTTCTGTTAGTTTTAGTCAGTGCCCAGGGGCAAATGCAAAGAGAGTGTGGCGTTTGTGTGTGTGTGTGTGTGTGAGAGTCGTGTTATGCTTTGCGGGTAAATTAAAATTCGACTTAATCGCTTAAACATTTAAAAGGCAAGCTAAAAGCCAGCAGGCATCACTAGCAAAATCTCATGTCGTCCCCGCCTATTCCTTCCCCAATTTCCCCCATGAACAAACAGCAGTGGCATGTCCGTTCTTCCTTTTTTGTGGGTTTTGTTGGTTGTTGTTGTTGCTTTTGCATGCGCAGAGCAACATGCGCCAAAGTTGTATAGCAACATGACTGCTATCTCTGTTACACTTGCAGACTTTAATCAGAGAGCGCCATACAACAAACATGGCTGCCGCTCTCTTAGCAACTTCACGAGTGGAGAGCGAAAGATATGCCCAAAGAAATAGAGAGACTCAGAGAAAGAAAGGGATACATGATGTACAAATACACAGATAGATAGTAAGCAAAAGGCAGAGAGAGAGAGAGAGAGGCATAGGAGAAAGAGCAAACATAAAAGAGAACGGGTGTTGTTGTTGTTGAGGCGCTTATGGAACAGTTGTTGGACAAAGGTGAAGTTTAACAGAAAGCCGCAGGAGGGGAATGATGGATATTTCGCTACTTTACTTTTTGCACTTTTTGCAGCCGCCTCCTTTGAGGGGATCTGAGGTATAATTTAAACGTTAATTAAGATTTTCAAAGCTTAAACTGTTTAATAAAAGCAAGCGGCGCAACACAAAAGCAAAGAACGAAAAGATAAAAAGAGAGAGAACAGATCCTGTTAAAAATTTGCGCAAAAGTCCGTTTAATTTTATTGTCTTATAAAGTTTTCTCATTTATGTGCATGGCAATAACAAAAGAAAATCCTTCTCACTATCTCTCCTCTCACTTTTCACCATCCGTTATATAAGAAAATCTTTTAAGTTATACATATTGTATCTATCTATAAAATCAAATTAAATTTTCCACCAAGTTAGCATTCTTTGATAGTCTCTTTTTATTGTAATTCTTACTGAATGCAACTGCTTAAACAAAAATTAATTAATAATTTTTATGCCATTGTTGCAATGAGATGATGAAATATGCCCCACAAATGCAATGGCAATAAAATTTCAGGGCCTGGTCATAAAACAGTTGCCATTTCAATTACCACACAAAAAGTCACAAAACACAGAAACTTAACTACCGCAGAGCAATAAACTTAAATGACGCACAAATAAATTTATATACCCACAGACGACACAGATATACATACAAATATACATATGTATGTATGTGCGTATATGTGTATAGTATATAAAGAATATAAAACAATGTTTTTAGTGCAATTTTTTAACTTATAAACACGTTTTTAGTAATAAACTAAATGAATTATGTCACCAAAGACAACTTTGTTAGATTTATGTTCAGACAAGATAGTTATAATTAAAGGATTTTGGTCCAAATAAAACCATTACCTATAAAAATCTTTACAATTTATGATTGAGTTGAATCTCCTCTCTTAGATTTCTTATGACGTGTCCGGGTTTCAATTAAAGTTTTATAATTATAAACCCCTTACAAACTAACAACAACTTGTTAAACATAAATATTTGATGGATTATTTTGTGGGTGTGTCGAGTAATTTAAGTGGTTGGTGGGGGGATTCCTATTTTCAGTTTGATTTAGTTATTATTTGGACAACAATTTCCGAGTTGCCAGAAATGTATACTTTTAATATGACTTTGACATGCAATGGGAATCTTACCAAAACAAAAAAGTGAAAAACATGCCAAAAACTAAAGGCAGAACAACGAAAACCTCACATAAAAAAAAAACATTGAACAGAGCAGTGGAAAAGAATTCTAATTGAGCACAGTAGCAGCAAGTGAGGGACGGCAGCAGCAGCAGCAACACGGCGGCAGCAGCAATGTTGTTGATAGCAATCAACATCAATTAAAGCAGCTGTCTGTCTTTCCCCTCTACCCGATTCGTGTAATTATATTTGTTGTCATCATCATCATCATCATCATCATCATCATCATCAGCAGCAGCAGCAGCAGCATCAACATTGTCAATGCATTATGTTGGCACTCGCTTGAGCACTGAGGCGACTTTGCAATTCCCGTCAGTAAGTAGTAACAGCAACATGTTGCTGCTGTTGTTAGTGCCGCGCCTCTGTCTGTCTATTTGTCTTTTCTGCCTCTCTGTCTCTGTATGTGTGTGTCTCCTCAGATGGCAACTGTTGATAATTATAATCCGCTTGTGGTTAAAATGGTGTTGCCTACCTTAGTAGCGATAAGCGCGCATGAATAATTATGTTGCCGCGAGTAGTTGCTGCTGCTGTTGTTGCTACTCCTGACAATGTCGCCTCTTGCCCAATGCGCGACAACAACTCATGAATAATTAATGCATTGGCCGCGGACTGCTGCTGCTGTTGCTGTTGGTGTTGCTCCTGCTGCTGATTCGCTTTTCTTGGCAAAATGTTGCTGCTGTTACACCAAAGGCAGCAGCAACAACTTGTCTCCTTGGTCGCGCACTGCTTGTTGAAATATCTTTTCAATTATAGCCGGAAATCGTGAATTATACAATGAGATATGAGAGGGGGGCATTGTTGCTATTATTTTGATTAAACTTGACAGTTTGCCTTTCTGGTTGAATATATTTCTTTCTTTTTTTTCTAAAGGGTGCCGACAACAATTAACACTTGAACAGAAGCAAACGGCAGCAGCCACTTTCAACTTAATTTGTATAAAAATTTATGCAAAAATTCCCACATTAAATTAAATAAGCGATTGGGTTTGTCTAAACAAAAGAGAGAGAAAGAGGGAGAGAGAGAGAGAGAGAGAGAGAGAGAAAAGGAGGGGTGAAAAAACGAAACATTTCGAGGCGGTCGTCGCACAATTGGCACTTGAAAGGCATCAAGATACAATAGCAATAACTGCAGTAACAGCAGCAACAGCATCAGCATCAGCAGGCTGGCAGGCAACAACAAACAAGCCAAACAAGTATTGCTGCCGTGCCAAGGCAACACAGCCGATAAAAGGCAACAGCAAACAAAAGGCAAAGGCAAAAACAGAGGCTAAGGCAGGGACAGTGGCAGGGGCACATCCTAGGGTCTGGTCTCCCTCTTTCTCTATCTCTCTCCTTCTCTAGGTTGACTGGGAATTGAATTCCATTCAAAAGACAGCAGCAGCAGCCAGCAGCAACCAGAAGAAGTGAGGGAATGGAAAGGAGGCTGCTGTTTGTCATACTTGCAACAGCAGCAAATGCCACAACTGGAGGCAATCCAAGTGAAATGGCTTACATGCAATGCTTTCTCTCTCTCTCTCTCTCTTTCTCTCTATGTCTATATCCCATCCCGTTTCCCCTACTACTTTGGCACTCTTTGGCCTTACCCCCCTTGATTATTTGAATGCAGGGAGCAGGCGTGTTGAGGTGTGTTGGCGATAGCATCTTGCATAAAATTACTGCTGCCAGCGACAGCAACAACACAGCAGCAGCAGCAGCAGCAACAACAGCAACTGCAAGAGCAGTTGTAAGGGAGCTGCATCCCAACGGCAGCAACGGCAACAGCCACCAGCGACGAGTCTGAGATGCTGTGCCACTGATAGCCTCGAAATTGTTGGCAGTTGCAATTTGCTGTTTGGAATTTTAAGCGAGCCAACAATGAAGTTCAAGCCAAGCCAAGCCAAGGAGCAGGATGATGACAATGAGGAGGCATGGTGGGGAGAGGAATGGAAAAAGGAAGAAGAAGAATGGCCAGACAGCAACATCATTCTCATGCTCATCAGCAGCAACAGCAGCAGCCAAACCAAAGTGGAGGCAACAACAACTTTAACCCATGGCAAGGCACAAAAAACCAAAACGAAATTGGTTAAAATAAATTTGTGAATATTAAATATTAAATGAATAGAAACAAAGAAGAGGAAAAAAACAATAAAACTTATTAATATATGTACTTAAGTGTATATGTATTCTTGTTCAGTCAATCGATCCATTTTCCTTGTATTTTAAAATTCCTAAACATATTTAATAATTACCAAAAAATTTCCTAAGGAATATATAAATCTTTTTGAACTGCTCAGATAAAGGTCAATTATGTATACTCCTACATACTTATTTTCCCCCATTCAGTTTGCCTCAAGTGGGTTAACTTAAGCTCACTCCTTGGGCCTCCTGAATTCTGCTTTGAAAAAAGAACCACAGGAAAAAAAAGAAACGAAGGAGAGAGAGAGGCATGCAGGAGGGACCAGTGGGCAGGCAGAGGCTGGTTTGCTCCTGCTTTGCGCCTTTCATTTTTTCCCTAGTTTTTTTTCATTTGTTTTTTTTTTTTTTTGCTTTGCTCATTCCAATTCAATTTTTGTTGCTGTTGCTGTTATTGTTGTTGTTGTTGGCTTTGTTTTGTTTGGCTTTTGCATAAAATCCGAATGCCGTGCAAAAATCGAAATAAGATATAGCAACAACACACTGAGCAACAACACACAGCAGCCAGCCAGCACGATTTATGTTAATCAGACAAGAAGGCGGCGCGCAAAAAGCTGACGAAGAGAACGAATCGAGGGAAGGGGGATATATAACGATGGAGGAAAACAGAGAGATAGAGAGAGAGAGAGAGAGAGGATGAAAGGGGAGGCAGCGCCAGTCGTTGCATTCAATCATCTTTTATCTGGCATCGCCGGCGTGGAGGAAGTCAAAGTTGTCTGCCTGCCTCTGCCTGGGCCACAGAGTCGCTTGGAGTTGGAGAAGAATATCTTTTTGTGGCTCCCCTTTCGGTTATTATGTATCGCTTAGATACATTTGGAGCACTTTCAGATCTCCTTTTTTTTTTTTTTCTTCTAGAGCAGAGTCATTCACGTTTTTGTGGTGTCTTTTAAGTCTCTCTGTGAGATTTCAATTTGATTTGTTATCGATTTGATTTCAATTTGCCAATTGCTTTGCCTCTCCCTGTCTATCTTTCTCCCTTTCTGAGAGAAAGTTAGTTTTACTTGAATCAAATCAGAGTAGAGAGTCAATGCAATGATAATGCAATATCATTCCAAAATAGACAAGTTGTATTCCCACACACTAAAAGTTAAAAAATGGATTAGCGAGAAAGCGATATACTAAATACAAATACGAGAAACTGTCATCTTCTAACACCAATTCATGTCATAGTGAAGATAAGCATATTGAAAATCACATTTTTCTTAAAATGGCACATCAACTTAATATATACATATGTACACACATACAGACAAATACGATTAAAGTAGTGGCTTCTGTTTCCAGTAATTAGTTGGCGATTAACGATGCGAGGAAACCTTTTGTAGTAGTCTAAGTGTTTATGGTGTCAAACCACTCAACAGTACAGTTATAAGTAAATACTCAGAGCCCTTACTTATCGGACATCTCGCTCTGCATTGCTGAATTGAACGACTATCTGGCGAGTACTTCATGAGAGAATTGAGTCTAAATAAGAGATTTCAAGAGACAACACCAGAAAGAAGATAAACAAACTAAATTCTATTTCATTCAGTTATTCTTATATTAGGAGAGTATATCAGTCACTCTTTTACTGCTGCACAGGAGCAAAGGGCGGCCCTTGGACAACTTTGTTCCTAGATCGAATTCGTTTTAATACCATGTTTCCATAGGGTAAAAGGACGTTAAAATGTATGCAACAGGCAGGAGGAAACATTTCCGACCCCATAAAGTATATATATTTCTGATCAGTATCAACAGCCGAGTCGTTTGATACTTATCCGTCTGTCTGTCCAACCAAATAAACACTATGATCTCGGGGACTACATAGACTAGAGCCAAAACTGGCTTTACCATATCTTTACTTGGTACAGAGTGTACTCAAAGGCGGCAAGAAGGACTTGTTTGCTTTATTTCTTACTGTACAGGTGCCCTTGGTTAACTTTAGTCCATATTAGAGGGAGTAATTTTTTTCTTTTTTATTATGTTTTATTAAATACGTTTTCGTACATTTTCCCAAAAACATTTTCTTCTCAGGCTGTCTGTATAGCGGTATTTTGAAAATCACCGCAGTTCTCCCATAAACAGACTTTTCAGTCGACTCTGGGATTTGCAATGACTTTTCACTACTTTAATGCTTACAACTATGTAGATGGGAATTACAACTATATGCAGCGAAAGAATGAGATTATGTATATTGCACCCGTAGGTGCAAAGTGGTTAAAACAAAAGCTTTACCCTTAATCAACTAAACAGTAGTCCTGTTTATTTCTTAAATATTTCATTCATTTGTCAAACTGACGGTTTTACGATTTTGTTTTTTAAGCCTGGGTGTAGTCGCAGACTGGAACTAAGTTTTCCAATTCAATCTACTCTATCTAATGTCATACCAGGAAGTGTGTTTCTATTTGGCTCAGCCTGATCAAGTGATCAATTTAGCTAGATTGCGGATCATACTTGTAATCTTCTCGAGTCATGTTATTATCCTATTGCTATAGAATCAACGACAAACATGCTTTAATGGAAATTAGTGGAATTATTACAACTTACAGAATGAGATATTGATGGAGTCGATAAGTAGACTTAAAATGGGCGGTTGGAGAAATCAGCAATCAAAATACCAACCTGCAAATAAAAAAAAAATTATGTTTAATTAATTTCAATCAATATGACAGATTTCGAATGTCGGATTAAAAATGTATTTTTAAGTATATTGTTTGCTTTTAATTTGCAATTGAAATCCGTTAAATTGCAACAGTCGAAGAGGCTTTACCACAGAAAAAAAAAACAAATACAAATTTAAATGACAGCTGAGGGAGGGAGGGAAAAAGGGTAACATGTACAAATGGGAGTCAAAGGAGTGGCCGAGGTGGCGGGCTCGGTCGACGCCCGTCAGTCTACAGAGTCTTTTGCCACAGTGAGAATTTATTATCTAGAGAAAGAATTTTCGATTTTTCGGGTGTCTGTCAAAATATTTAAATACATAAAAATTTCAACCAAACTTTCGCCAAGCTTTGGACATAAAGTATTTTTAGCGTAAATAAAAACTACAACAAAATGTTCTAAAGTCATCAAAATGGGTTAGGGTAATTCAGGATAACGGAAATACATTATAGTTACTGTCAGTTTGTTCAATTTCAATTGGCAATTTGCTAGAGAATACATATAAAGAATACATATACATATATTGTATATATATTTATCCGAAAATTAGGTTTTTAGAAAAGAATTTCTCTTTGGTCACCCTAATAAACTAGACTGAGTTGCCTACTCACTGACTGAATGACTAGCTGACGGGATGACTGACTGACTGACTGACTGGTTTCGTTGACTTGTTCTGCTTGTGCACTCGGCCAAAAAGAAGAAAAGAACATATATAGAAAAGAGAAAGAGGAAAAAAAGAGAACTAGCAGTTGTGCCATTTTGGCGCTTTTCATGCACTTTTTGCGCCGGATGTGCTGCAAAAAAATTTCACACACACAGAGACACACACACACATACAAATACAAATAAATGCCGAAAACGTGAAAAAGAAAATGTTGTAATTTTAACAAAGCACCAAAGAAAAAGAGCACAACAACAACAAAAAAACACAACATGGGAAAACCGTCGAAGCAAATTTTCCTCCCTTCTTTTTGAAAGAAAAAAACTTTTATCGGCTCTGGGGTAAATGCGTTTTTGATGCTGTCCGGGGGAGGGGGTTGGTACAATGGGTTGGTTTCTGGTAGTTTTGTTGCACTGTGAGTTTAGCCTCTGGCTCTTGACAAAGCAAGAACAGAAAAGTTTATGCATTAAGCTTATGCCAATTATGAGTTTCTTTTTAGGTTTTGTTTCATTCTTTTTCTACTTTTCCTTTAAAATATAAAAACACATCCCCAATCCCCACTCCCACCTTTGACCCTCCCCCTTCATTCTGCCTTTATACTCTCTTTTGTTGGAAAATTGAAACAACTTTTGCAATTACTTTCCGCAAACAAAACAAATGTGTGCGAGTCACGCAATCTGTCGACTACTGTACACGGGCGATTTCCTATCACCACCGTTCCACCCTTCCCCCTCCCCTCCAAGCCCCACTCAACAATTATCCAGCATTGTTTGTGTATGTATTTATGCATACATATTCGTACATTCCATACAAAATGGTAATGACAATAACAAGGCTGAGTGGAGAGAGAGAGAGAGTAAGAGGCGAAGTAGCAGGTGAAAGATAGGAGGAGGAGGAGGAAAAGGCGACGCGACATTCATAAAGCTGTTAAATTGTTGTTTTAGCGCTCGACTGTCGCCCGAGTAACGAATGCACATACATTTACAGTTAAACAACGATATGAACGGAACGCATTGATACGGCAAACAACTGTAAAGAAGGTTTCACAACGACTTAATTGAATAATAATTCAATAAGACTTATAGAAGTCAAGCGAAACAATTTATTACATAAGGGTATACAGCACCTGATGAAATTTCCCAACCAATTTCGATTTGATATAACGAAAAATAATCTTTAAGTGAATTGTCATATTTTTTTCAATTGTACAGAATTTTCAATTGTCCTTTTATTGATTGAAATAAAACTTTTTAAATAAATACATTCTGATGTGTAAGAAGATATTTCAAGTCTTTAAAGCAAATTTTCAAAAAGGAGAATGAAATGCAAAGGAAAGGAAAATCCTCTATCTGTATGCACATACAGAGTTGTCTTTTTCCTACTCCTTCAACTTGTTCCTTCTCTTTTGTTCACTCAAAAATGTATCTACCTAGAAAGACACATACATACATATAAATATATGTATATGTTGGTATGAATGTATTGTGGTCTGTGTCCCACTGCGGTATGCAACAATTTTATTATTACAGTTATTTGACTTGCAGAGCCATACAAGCAGCACGATACAATACACACACATGTACGTACATAAGCACACATAAAGGCATTGCATACATAAGCAGTTTGTGTTGCTGACTACTGCCAGGCAATGGCACTGGCATTGCAATTTGCATTGTTTGCTCTCTCCCACTTGGGCTCAATTCACTCGTACTGCCTCTGTCACTCTTTTCCTGTAAATGTATGTGCGTGTGTGTGTGTGCGTGAATGGTTTTTAAATCCTCGCCCACATGCACACCTACACAAGGGATTGCTGTCTCCGCAATTCTATTAAATTATGTGTATACAATCCCCCTCTCCACCTTTTTTATCATCCACCATCCACAATCCACTCTCATTCCCACTTCCACTCACTCCCACTCCATAACCACTCTTACTCTGTTAAATTGCCTTATGCAATTGCCATAGAGAGAGAGAGAGTTGCTGCTCACTAAATATAATTCACCGTTAACACTTCCTCTCTCCATTTCCCGCTACCCCACTCGAACAAAACCCTATATCTCTCTATATATGCTTGTTGTCTGCATTCAATAATTCAATTATGCATGCCATTTAATGTCTCTATGAATGTGTCCCTTACTGCGTGTGTGTGTGTGTGTGTGGATGTGAATGAGCATACAACAGTCTGTTAAAGAAGAGTGTTGACATACCAAAATTTCATATTTGTGTTGACAAACGACTTTCCTCCTTATTAAATAGCTGTTGTATAAATGCAAATGGTTTAGCTATTGTTTTAGATTTCATTCATTTTGCCAAAGCTTTATGGTTTTAAGCTGTAATCGAATAACAAATTCTAATTAAAAAGGTTTCTTGAATACATTTGATTAATTTATTTTCCCTATAGATATCACTGTAGCTTGGAAATGTTTCCTTTTTTGACCAACTGTAGCTAAGTAAACTAATTTCAATATTGCATAAATCCCTCTTGCACTCTGTACCCTAGCTAATGAATTTTGCATATATTGCAAATTATATTTTCAACTCCATCTGCCCAACAATCAGATTCGAGAATTAGTGAAGGGAATCTTAATAGAAAACTAAAAGAACTTAAATTGCTCAAGTATTTGACAAACTCTTGATGTTTGACAACACTTGCACTGAAAAAGCCTACAAAAATTTCATCACAATATTTGGTTGGCTTTTATTTATAACTATAATTGCTGACTTGTCTGCGTTCTAATTAAAACATTCGTGTCGTATGTTTTTTTTTCGCTTGCATTTGCATACGCCCACACCTTAAATACGGACGACGAGCAAAAAATTAATGAAAAATGCCAGCGTGCATACTTTTCGAGTTCAATGTCTTCTCATAAATAAAAGCAAATGTCAGCAGAAGCGAATTTCATTTGTCAATTTTTTTTTGTTGAATGAATTCTATATTTAAATCACGTGGCCGATAAATAAACATATCGTATCTATCACCTGTTTTTCTTTATACAACATTTAACACAAATAAGTAAAGGAATTCACTTCATTTGGTTTCTAGCGTATGTGAGTGTGTGTGTTCTTCTTTCTCTTCTTTAATAAATAGTGTAAATTAATTAGAGTGGAATTTATTTTGCACATACTAACGCACACGCACAGACAAACAAACATGCATAGATAAATATTTATTAGTATGCAAAGGGACAGAGAAGAATAAGAGAGAAGGAGAGAGAGTAAGAGGGGAAGAGGGGGCGGGTGGAATTCCTCCTCCTTCTATAGCACCGACAATTTACGCCAAATGCCTGGTAATTTAATTGAAAATGGCAGCCTCGGGCACCCAACCGACTGAGTAGCCCCACAGTCCCAGAAGTAGCAGCAGCAATGAGTGTGTAAATACGTACATATGCATAATATGTATGTATGTATATGTGTGTTTGTGTATGTATGTATGTATGTATTTACGTGCGGCACTTGGCACGTTCCGTGCCAGCGAAAAATTCTCATAATAATTAAACGAAAACGCGTTGATTGCATGCAATTTGCATTTTACGACTGACCGAGACGACTACGACGACGACGGCGACGACGACAACAACAACACAGCAACAGCAGATATCAGATCTCTCTGTTCCCCCCTCTCGCTCTCGGACAACTGCTACCTGAGTGCTGCATGTTAGGGTAGGCCGACCAGGCAAATGGCTAACCAGACCAGATACACGGTACCAGACAACTAATTGAAACTCAATAAGCAAAGGCTATTATTGTTACCACTCTCATAGACATATGACACCGCCCACAACAATCGAACCAAATCGAATCGAATCAATCGAATCGATAATGTTAATAATGACGGTGATTATGATGACGACACTGTTGATTAGCGCGATTAAGCAAATTAGTTCCTTTCATTCGACTATATGTGCATGGCAAATTGAGACAAGGCGACGACGACTACGGCAACAACAGCAATAATTTTCCAGCCAACTCATCAAATTTCAGCCAATTGAATTGGTTATATCAATTGCGTTAAAAGCAAGTTCGAGTTTTCACTAATCGAGAAATGACAATTTCATTAATTGAAAAACTTTTCCAAATGGCAAGCAGAAAATGCTCATTTCTCTGAGACGTCAGCAAAAGTAATTCGCGTTCAGTTCGTGCTCAGAATTTTAGTTAATGGAAAGTATCAGTGTCTGATTTAGATGGAATTACATTACATTGTAGTTTAAAAATCGTTTGCATCATTTCTCGATTGAAACTTTACTTTTCATTCTTCAAATACAAAACAACCATCAATACACTCTTCCTTCTGTGTTCTTAAATGGTTTGCCCCAATTAAGAAACAAATTCTAGATTGGGAAGAAACCTCCATGGTTTCGCCTGCAATAAGGCGGCATTTCCCTCTAAAACTGATTCCAATTGACATCGTTAAAGGATAATTGCAATAGATAAAGATCAAATAATACTTTAGAACTTTCCTTAATTTATCTTCAATTGACATTTATCGGTATTATTATCGGTATTTCAATATATTTCATGACATTTTGTTCCACTCTATTATAGACGATTTGAAACTGATTCCCATTTCGTTTCAATCCATTCCGTTCCATTTCCATCCCATTTAATTCGATTCCACTATTTCTGAAACTATATTCCATTAATTATAATATTTCATTATTTAAGACTAGAAATTGTATTTTCTATTCATTTCTTTTCATCTAGATCGATTCCATTTGTTTCGATTCCAAAATAACTTCATTCCATTCCATTATTTCCGATTATTAACAATGTAACATTCACTACTTTAGAGCAAAACTATAGTTTCCGCAGATTCCTTAATTTGATTGATGAAAGACATTTAAAGACTTTTTAAGTATCATTAAGCATCATAGAAACGAATAGTATCTAACCTTTAAATTCTCTAAAATGTCTCTAATAATCTTTACTTGTATAAATAAATTGTTAAATTAATTGTTAAATTAATTGAGAAGCTAAATCAATTACCGTTTTGGAGACTTCTGTTGGCCACATTTAAAAGGCATTATAAAAGAAATTAATGGCTTTTTCTTTAGGTTTTTTTTTTATAAATAAACTTATGACTTGCTTTTCGATGGAAACAATTTTCATTTGGGCGATTTCCTTTTCGTTTTCAATCACCCCACACGCGGTCGGTGGCTATATTATTACCCCATACCCATGCCCGCCCTCTGCCATTCTCTGCCGCCCCCTTTGCCATTCATTGACGTCTGCCAGAAAAGATCAAAAGAGTTTCACAGTTTTCAATATCGGAAAAGAGAAAAATCAACACACAATTTGCCAAGAAATCAAAAATACAAAAAAGCAAAAAAAAACCCAAATTGAATTTAAATTTAAAATCAAAGTTGGTTTTTTTAATAGATTTGATAAACAAAGGGGATTTAAAAATGGAAGTAGAATCTTATAAAACAAACTTGATCTAGATTAAGCATGAGTATGAATATATTCTATATAAGTAGAAATAAATGGAATTTGCCAAAAGTCAAACTAGAGAATGGAAATTTTGCAATCAACGTTAATGAATTGCTGATTGATTTCTTAGTAGATGCGTCTGTATTCCAATGAAGATGTCCTTTACATGCTTATCCACCTTCTATCTACCTTCCGTAGAATCCTTATCACCCTTCCAATCAATTTATAGTTTCTAACCATCTCGGTATACCCTTTTCACTTTATTCACTTCTATGTATAGGGTATATATAAAGGCAGCAATATATTTCTTTTTGATTATGACGATGTTTGGTTTCTCTTTTGGTTTCTAGGACATTGAAGGGGAGCGAGCCGGGGTGGGGTTACGCGTGTGGTGGCAGCTCTAAATGTGGGCGTTGCCTGTATCTTGTCGTGCCACGCCACCACTTGGTTCATTGCCAAATATTTTGATTTTTTTTTTTTCATATTTCTTCTTGAAATGATTTTCGCCTTTGCCATAGAAGAGATAGAGAAAGATTTATGTCTGTGGAACAAGTGAAGCGCGGAGCAGCAAGCAAAAAGAGGAAATTCTTTTGTTTTTCTTCTTTTAGCGTTTTCATCGGGCAAGAATGAGAAATCTCTTTGGGGGCACTTAAACATGAATTATTGAGATTTGTGTGTTGTATATATAAACAGATATATGTCTATATATATAGATGCATGTGTATATATATTTTTACATATTTTTATAAACATTATAATGCCAGGCCATTTATTTATTTGCTGTTAATTAATGTCAAGCATTTCAATAAACAATTAAAAGGAATGCGGCTCAATTGAAATTTATGAATGCCGTCGCGTAGTTGCCTGCCTTTGCCCTTGCCCCCTGGGCAACCAATGTTCCCTGTCCTTGCCCCAGCCCCTGCCCCTTCCCTTATGCCTTACGCATTGCCACTGCGGCGCGTTCATTTAGTAATAAATTAATTTTGTAGGTTTCGATTTTTATTCAATTTTTCTCTGTTGTTTTGTGTTCATTTTTTTGTGTTTTTTGTTTTTGGCGAACTGTTTCATGCTTCATGGCGCATGAAATGCAACAGTCCAGTGCAACAACAAAAAGTTGCATAAATGAAATCGCATTTTTCTTTCTTCTGTTTTTTTGTTGCCGTTGCTGTTGCTGTTCAGGGCAATGTAAATGTTGTGCAAACATAATAGGCGCCAGGCAATTTAAGCTTTAAATTCAGTTTGTCGATTCAAGTTTACAATTCATGCAACGAACGAACCAACCAACTAACCGACAGACCGACACACCAATCGACCGACCGACCGACCGACAGACCGATGTGCAGCCAAAAGAGGCAACAACACAGAGGACCGCCACAATGAGCGGCATGCCTGTTGGTCATTTTGCGCCTCACCTCAATTTGTGGGCACAGTGCCACGCCCTCTTCAATATTGTATATACAGGTATATATACATTGTATGGTTATATATACCGATGCCGTCTGACTGACCAACCGACCGGCCTCCTGCGGTTTGTATTGCGTGCCAAAGTTGCCGCCTTTTTGCATTGGCCAGCCAATGTCCTGTTCTGTTCTGGTCCTGCTCCTGACCAGACAACTGAATGCAAAAAGTTGTAGGGCAGAAACAGAGAGAGTCAAACAGGAAGGGAGAGGCAGGAAAAGAAACTACGTAAAAGTTTCGGATCAAACAATCAATCCACTGTTAGATTATGTAGGTTCCTCAAGGAATCAGAAAACAATGAAAATTTTGACAAAGTATAGAAACCTTTAAGGATTCCTTTCCATTTACTTTGTCAATGGATATAGTTCACCTATGTGATTGCAGATGGCAAACAAAATTTACCTAAATATCACATTTGATGATGATAGTCGATAGTATCCATGTGTCCTGGGAAATTTAGGAAATTTGTTTTCAGTGCTTTCCACACAAAACTAATTTGTTCGAGTGCCTACAAACAGATATCTTTTGTAGAATTATCTGGAGGACCAAAGGAAAGTGAAATCGTTCGGTCCGCCGAGTGAAGTATTTGATCCTTTTGAACAAATTACATAAAGTTTATTGTTGCTTTGATAAAGATTTACTGAACCAGTAGAAATAACTCGTCTTAGCTATCTGGTTTTATCTTTCCTTTAGTCTCAATCATTTCTAATCGAAAGTTAAATCCTTAAAATCGCTATATTGTTGGCATGTGTTCTTGTTGTTGTTGTTGGTCAAAACTTGTTTACATTGCTGGCAATTAACAACGGGCAATAATAAAAAAAACAGTCCATAACTGAAATATCCATGAAAACAATAATCAATGCAACACAAAACAAAACAGAAAACCAAACTGCCAACTGCATCCAGCCCAGGTGAGTACACACACATACACACTCATACGAAACTACTACTACAACAACTTCTCAACTACAACAATCATTGTCGGTCGTCGCATCGGGCAGGCAATGCAGTTTGCTCGATTAAATTTTAAGTGCCGTGTCATTAAAATCGCGTGAGAGGTCGCCCATGGTGTTTAACCATTGGCAAAGGAGGCTAAAAGCGGGACTAGGGCTGGTGGGAGGGGGGAAGGTAGGTGTTTTCTGAATTGAGTTGGGTTAGTTAGGAGGGTAGCGATTTGCTTCGACTGTTAAACGAGCTGTGAAAACAAAAGAAGCAAACTGAAAAAAAAAAGAAAACAATAATAAACGGAGAGCAACAATAACAACAACAAGAGCAAAGAAAACAAGCTACAAATTGGTGGGGTGGGGAGAAAGGGGAAAACTGCAAAATTGTTAAAAACTGATGATAGAGAGAGAGAGAGAGAGAGAGTAAGAGAATAAAGCAAAAAAGGGAATACAGTTAATTGAAATATCAAAGGGAAACATCACCGATTGAGTTAAATGAAAATTTAGAGGGGAAAACAGATAGAAATCTGAAAGAGAAGATAACATTAAATTCCTTTTACGTTCCAACAAATGAGAATGAATCTTAGATAATTAATGTAAATATTATTCATTGAGGGAAAATTTGGGTATTGCAAGTTTTGCTCTCATTTTTCGATTCAGTTGTAATTCTCAAAGGTTCTGGTCAAAGGAAGTCAAAACCTACCGATGAGAGAATTGGATAATTCTCGCACTGGCCCCTTTTTACGATGTTTGTAAATCGTGTAAAAGTAATGACCTCGAGACATTCGATAAAACTATCAAATATTTATTACCATCTCAAAATTTATATTATTTAAATTTACTATTAAGTCGTAAAGAATATAAATAAAAATCGAATCAACTCTTGCCAAAGAATTCAATATTATGAACCATGGCAATTTCTGAACCGTGACTTATCCATTAACTCGATCATTAACACCCGCCACATTATAAACATCATCATCAATAGAATCATCATCATTATCATTGTTATGGGCATTGGCATTATAATTACACCAAGTCAATTAGCTGCCTTAAGGCAAAAGAATCGGCAAGAATAGGGGAAAAATGAAATGCTCGGTTTTGATGGTTTCTCTTGAGGTCCTATAGCAGCACCGTCTCTCTACCTCTATCCTCCCCTCCCCTCCTGCTGCTGTTGTGTCATTAGGCCGAAAACATAAAAGGCGCAAAGGGGCGCTCTAATTAAAATTACAACAACGTAGGCAAAAGTGAGAGACGATGTGAACGAAGGGAAGAAAGGGAACAATGGATAAGCAATAACAGGCAGTACACACAAACACACTCACACACACAGACACACACACACACTAAGAGCAACAAAGGCAAAAGAAAGAAGGAAAAGTAATTGAGTCGGAAAACAAGGAAAGAGGGAAAACACACACAAACGAGAACAGGCGGCTGCTACAAACACGGCAAAGCAACCCCCAAACCCAAGCATAAACCCCCAATTCATCCCCAACCCGTAACCACGACTTGAAGAAGGCCTGGCAGGAGGCGTTTAAATTAATGATGAGCATCCTGTTGACCCGTCACAGGGTCGCTCCTTCAAAAGTGGGTGGATAGGGCAGGACTGGCGTTAAGGTAAATACACACTTTGCCAATATGAAATTGAATTAATAACAAAAAAGCAACAAAAAACAAAAGCAAGCAAAACACACAAACAATTGTTTGATCCTAATTTGCCATATGCACATAATTAAAGTAAATTTAACTAACGTGGCTAAAAAAAAAAAGGCCAACGACAAGTCCTACGCTTTAAAGCTGATTTCAGACTTGACTTGGCTCCCATCAACAGCGATGGAGAGTAAGAGAAAGCAAGAGGGAGTGGGGAGGGGGGCAAATAAAAATGCAAAAACGTAGCTGCTGTTGGATTTTATTCGCGCATTTCACATTTTATCAGGCATTACGTATACGACCCAGAGTACGCTTAGTGTAGGGCGGAAAAAATGGCAGCCTCAGGGCAACATCAGCAAAAGAGGAGTGGAATGGAATGGCATAGAAAGGAGATATAACAGGGGGAAAGCGGGTAGCAACCACAGCACAGTCAGGGCATATCCTGTGCGGACTGAGCTCCACTTCTCCCGCCTTCCCCCCTCTGTGTGTGTGTGTGTGTGTGTATATACGCTTTAAGCTCCTGCTGGTTTCAGGACATATTTTTTTTATGCCAGCTCACTTCTCGTACATGGCATATCCGGTGTTGAGTGGGCAAGAAGAGAAAAGGGGAAGGGAACCATACACAGGACACAGGACGGGCCATGGACAGGACGATGCGAAACGTGCAATGGCAGCTGGAATTTACAATGCTCTGGCACACACACACACACAACCTCTGCGCACAAATATAAAATATCCTGCCAGCTTGTGTGGCGCTTCCTGTGTAGAAGGGAAGCATCAACCAACAAAACGAACCACCCTAAGCCACCACCATCACCACCACCCTGACATTTATTTTGTCGCAGAATTCTCTACATTCCTCTTCTTCCCCCATCCTTCCTCGTTTACGTGCTCGTCCGTCCTTGTTGTTGCTGTTGGGCGTTGCTATTGTTTTTTTTCTTTGCTTTGTTTTCACAGGAGCTTTTTGCAGGACGACTTTTGTTTAGTGAAAATTTTCCACAAATTTTTTGTTAAAGGGTTCAAAAGCTAGGCAAAGCGAACGCCAAGAAAATTATTTAAATTATGCAAAAAATGCAAAAGAAATAAATGTAAATTTTAATAAAGTCATTGCTATAACACGTGCCCCGTGCCCCCTCTGCCCTTTCTCCTTCCTACCCGGCACACATACAAATTTTATGAGGGGTAAAAGAAAAAAAAAAACAGGGAATGAGACGTGCAAGGGATGTGGGAAGTGAGAAGTAAACTCATGAATCTCCACCTACCACATGCAGTGTCCTCCTCCCCTGCGTCTATTTGTTGTTTGTGCGCCTCGGCAAAGTAGTTAAATAAACGCACGCGTGGCAACAACACAAATGAAACGTGACAAGGACCGCCGCCGACAAAAACAACAATTGCAAACACAGACAAACTCACACACACACTCACAAAACAAATCACCCTCACTCACTCCTCAGTCAGTCATTCAGCCAGTGAGTGAGTGAGAAAGTAAGTGAGTGGTCTGTCTTTCTTCTTCTCGCACGTGCCTCCGCGCACTTTAACCCAATGTTATGTTCCTTTTTCCCTTGCTCCTTTCCTAGTTATAAGTTATTTTCCCTCGTTTTGTGGTTTTCAATAATTTATATAACCAAGCAAGTGAGTGTCCCATCCCCCTACCGCTAACATTGCATGTCAATTTGAAATTAACTCTAACCTTTTTTTTTTTTCGGCAACCATTTAACCATGTTGAAACTATTCGGAATTCGGAACTGGGAACCGTGTCCACATGTCACAACATTCGACACTTTACAGGAGAATTCCAACCACAAATTTGGTTGCCAGCTGTGCAAAAGTTGTTCGTTCTGTACATACTTTCTTTCTTTCGGTTGGTTAATTAAAAGTAAAGCGAAGTATTCTAAATAATTAAATAGATAGGGACTGAGCAAAAGAGAGAGAGAGAGAGAGAGAGAAACAGTGACTGAATGTTGCTAGATAGAGACAGCTGCGTCCCAACTGAATTTATCTTCTTCTTTGCCCTGTCAAAGGGATTTTCATCATGAACTGAGAGGAAGACGATAAAGTTAGCCAGACAGGAGGCGGCTGGCTTATTCCAAAGTCTTTTGCCTAATGCGAATATCCATTCCTAAGCTATGTAACTCTTATTCTGTCAATCTATGGCGCCTTCAAGTATGCTACATATGTATGTATGTATGTGATAAAACTTATTTACATGACTGTTGCTTCTTAGATGTGGAATGAAAAAGGGTCCTTTTGTCTTTTAGAAACTTGTTACACTGCTCAAATCGCATCTTTCAACTTTCTATCGTAGTCAGTATATGTAAGTACTTTAAAAGTACTTGAATTTAGTCCAAAAAGTAATTAAAGTATTGTGATAAGATGTATCTCCAATGAAAGAACAATTTACATTTCGTATATTCAATTTTTAATTTGTACTTTTAATAATAATTTCAATTTCTCTTCATCTTCATCCGATTGTGTACTTTAATTTTATAGTTAAATCGGTAGAAAGAAGCAAAGGATGGAAAGTTTTCCAGTTGCTGCATAACTTTACGTTTAAATGTATGCAAATCAATGAGAGAGAGAGAGAGAGATGACGGGTGCTGCCAACTTGTGAAAATCAAATTAAGCAATAGCAATTGTAAAGCTCAGCGGGGAGCAACGCAACAGAAGGAGACGCGCAGGAGAATGTGTGGCGCGTGGGCGTGTCAGTGTTTGCAGTTGCTGCTGCTACACTGCGACAAATGCAGAGACATAGTCAACAATGTCATCCGTTTTGGGCTGTGTGCCAACATTTGTATAACTTTTGCCTTAGGATAAGGAGTGGTGAATGCATCCACCCACCATCCACCATCCACTAGCCAACTACCGAACACCCACGTATGCCCATTGGAAACATTGCAAACAAACCAACAAGAAAAAAATAAAAGGGCAACTGTGTAAAACACTAGAAAGGAGCGCAGCAACTTGAAAATGTTCCGTCTCTTCTTCGAGTAGTTTTGCAGTGATTTTACTCGAAGGGCTTAAAACGAGGGCAAAGTGAGGGACTCAGGCGAGACATGGAAAGAAAATGGGGCAGGGGAATAGAAGGGGTGGGACAGCAGGGACAAGTCCAAGTTGGCATACGAAATTGAATTGAAGTGTGTGCTTCAGTTTTGTGTTGCCAGGCAGAAGGAAGTAGTTAAGTGAACTCAAGGGAAAACTTTTTCAAGCGCACAAAAACAACGAAAAACAACGAAGAAATGTGAAAGAAAGTGAAGAGCAGAAAAACAAGGAGGAGGAGAAGAAGAACAAGAGCAAAGGAACAGCAGCACAAACACACAGAGAGAGAGAGAGAGAGAGAGAGATAGAGAGAGAGAGGGAGAGCCGGAGAGTGTGGGACACATGTACATGTGTATGTGTGTACACATTTCTTTTTCATGTCTTGCATAAAAGTTTCCATCCTACTTCAACCCTCCCCTGCACGCTCTTCTCCTCCTTTCATCTGACAATTTTCTTAGCTTTTGCGTTTTGTTTTCTTTTTTTCCTCTCTTTTTTATTTTTGTATTGCCACCCCCTTCCTCCCACAAGTCGGATGAGCAATTTTATCGTAATTATAAAATAAACGGAAACATAATTTATACTTTACACATTATTGGGAAATTTAATTTATCGATTTTTGGTATCGATGTCGAACATACGATAACTTGTCATATCGATGACAGTTACATATCCACGACAATGTTTCGAAAAAATGTTAATTTTAACTATAGAAAGTATTAAATTTGATGATTAATTTAGATAAACCAACAATTTTAGTAAGCAATCCAATCCATCAAAACTGTCGCTTCCTATCGGCGATTATACAACACTGCAAATGTAATGGCAAGTGCTTTCTCCAATCGATTTGACTCTGTGGGTGAGGCCCTCAAACGATTGTAAAGTGCCAGGAATTCCCGATCGGTCCAACAGCGCAAATTGCGACGATATATCAAGGGTATATCATCTAAATCTTCAAAGAACTTGGTCAAATGGGCAGCCATCACAACACTCATCAAGGACATGCCATTCCGTTCCAAAGATTGGGTAATTATCTCATCCTCCAGTGATGAAGCCGCCGACACGGAAGTGCGACGTTTACTTGTGGAAAATCGACGGGCATTATCCGCATTGATAACATTATTACACAGTCTAGCTAATTTGGGTATAATAGCCTCTGAACCTGTTTCAGTCTGCACTCTCGGATCATAGAAATGGGCCAGGACACTCAAATCGGCGGAAGAGCTAAACTCCTTTAGATCCAAAACTTGCGACTCTTCTATGGCTTGTATGTGCTGGCTTAGTAGATTGAGACGTACCCTTAGAACTGGATTACTATCGGCCATATATTCCAAATCGTTAATGACCAAAGCGAAGATTTTCGTGGCTGTCAATAGCATAGATTGTGTGACCTTTAACACCAACTGACCCGTAAAATCCAACATTTCCTTATGCAAAGCCAAATTCTCAAAACTGCAGGTATCGGTGGAGAATTTGGCATCAATTACCTAAGCGACACCAATTAGAACATGATTATTAAACGATGAGTTGTAAGACGAACCCCGATCAAGAGCAGAAAACACATCAGCTTAAAGGTCAGCATCATCATCTATGTACATCAACGTCGACTAGGCAAAAGAATAATGAAGAGCCGAGAACCAACTGAGGATGAAAGCACCGTAGGCACATCTATATATACACTTTCCAAGCCCACAAATTTGATTCTGATTCAATTTACTATGCAAATTCCATCTAGAGGGTTAAGCGATTTAAGTGAAAAATAAAACTCAAACTAAATGCACTCGTTTACATATGTTTGTACATCTTGAGTTGTGCAATGAAAATTTACCTAATCAAAAGTGCAAGTAACTGTACACTTTTCATAGTTGCCTGCCTGAGGCGAAAAACAATTCAAATTTTGTGCCCTTAGCCTGGTGACTTTGGATACAAAATAAATAATCGAGAAGTCAACGAAGAAAATAACTGCTAACAGAAATGCTCTTAGTGCTAGAATGATAAATGTAACTGTAACAGTTCTTAAAACTGTTTATGCTAAGCAAAGTTACTTCCAAGACTCAATTGTTGTTTCATTTTTAGCATTTTACCACCGTTCCTTCGTTCGCATGTTGCGACACTTGGTTAGGAACTGAAGCGTTCGTTGAAGGAACAAAATGGTTTCCGGACATTGACGCGTACAATTCGCAGTACGTTAAAGTGGCCCAACTGACATCAGGACAGCGAACCCTAGCAGACAGCATTAAATGGACAATGGACTACAACTAAAATAATAATAAGAAGTAACTACGAGCTGATATTTGGGAATATGAGTTTCAAGCAAAGCTCTGGTCCGATAACAGGATAAAGGCAGTTTTAAGCGGAACATAGAATTCGAAATGGTTAATCTAAAGTATATTTGATACTGATAGATTAATCTATTCAAAAGTGTTTAGATGATCTAATAAAGAGAATGTATACATTTACAAAACACTTTCCTATTTTGCACTCATTCAACTCTTATCGAAAAACTATTCTCACATAATAATGAAACATTAAAGTAGTCCAATTTGCAAATAATAGATTTCTGTTTACATTAGCCCATATACCATAGGATATAGATATACATAGATATACATTCTGTATACGTTGTATTTCATATGTAATCCCAAAGTTGGCTTCTTGATAATGACGAAGCATGTTCTGTTTCTGTTTTTGTGGTTAGTTCAACTTTTGCAAGTTTAACAGAAAAGTTTTCTATTCTTTTTTTTTTGTGACATGAAATAAAACTTTGCTTTTTATAGCCAAAAAAAAAGAAGGAAAATGTCAACGGAAGGTCAGCTCTTTTTCATGAGTCGACTTTGTGTGTGTGTGTGTGTGTGTGTGCTTATACGGATTTTCCTATCCCCCCGTCACAGTTTCCGTAAATGTATCCAAAAGCAAAAGCCAAATAATTTTTGGCACTGATAAATGTTTGGCCTGTGAAAAGACAGAAAAAGTTTGTTTTTTTTCCGTTTTGTTTTCCGTTTTTTCTGTTTTGTTTGACAACGACCGCAAACGCCCACTAATCCACTGGGGGGAGGACCACCCACTGGGTTGAGTTTGCAGAGGATACAAAAGATTGTCAAAATTCTTTTTGCTTGTGGCTAAAAAAAAATTGAGTAATCTAGAATTCGAATGAAAGCTAAAAATCATTTTCCTATTTCGTTGTTGAAAATCAAACAATCAAACGCAATTGCGTGTACGTTCGGAATGGATTACCGACTACAAAACACCCTGTATTACTTTAGCATTAATACAAATAAAGCAAAATTAACGACACAGATTAGAGTATTAAATTTAAATTCTGAGAAATCAGTAAAGATTTTTCTATAATTTAAAGCAAATTAACTTTTTTTTTATCTTCTCTATATTCTAATCACTTTGATTCCGTTCTTTATTCTAAGAGTATGAAATGGGGTATAAAAGTTTTTATTTAATGACCACGCCCACGCCTCTGAATCTATATATGCATGTGTATGTGTATGTGTGTGTGTGTGTGTGTGTGTGTGTGTGTGTGTGTGTGTGTGTGTGTCAACAAATGTCAAGTGTGTGTGGACATAGATAATTTGCGGAATTTGTTTAAAAACGAGACAACGATTCTTTTTCATGTGATTTTAATTTATTTATTTCTCAAGTTGCTTTTGCCAATTGTTGTTGCTTTTGTTGTTGATTCGCTTGTTTTTTTTTTTGGCAACTAATTTAACACAAGTCCGAAAAACAAAAGAGAACAACAACAACAATGAAAACATGAAAAATTTATAAATAAACCAACTAAAGGCAAACAAATTTAAATAAATTAAAAAAAGGAAAAAAAAAAAAGCCAATGAACAGAACAAAACACAGCGGCAGAAACAGCCAAGGGGAATGTGGGGGCAAGGGATGTAGGCGGGGGTCAATTTGTAGCGCAAACAATTTTTCGCCGCATTTTGTGTAGTAATAAAATTAAATTTTATTAGACAAGCTAAATGCGTATACACAGCAAATAAATGCCAACAACAAAAACAAATATCTACATATATAGAGGAGATATGTATATGTATGTACGTTTGTATATATATATATCTATATATGTATATAAGCCAGCGGCCTCATATACCCATAATTCATAAAGGTAGATACATACATATATAGATATATCTTTATATATATGTATGTACGTACATATATTTCCCATCCATCTGTTGTATGATGATTTCAATGTTTTCGGTTCGAAAACTCAAACAACATTTATTGCCCGATTCGCCTCGCGGAATATTTATTTGATTTTTTCAAATTTAACATTACGCACATGTTGCGCTGCCGCTTAGCTGTCAAAAGTGAATACTATCAACGACTAATTTGATACTCTACACCCATCTAACTCTTAGAAATGAACTCAACTGGGAAATGAGTCGCTTAAAATACTTTGAATAAGGTATTTCTACCCTTAGTTAACCTCACTCCTTGTTCCCCATCTGAAACTTAATAAATAGTATTCCATTTATCTAGAGAGTTAAGAGATCCTTTGGATACATAATTCTCTACATTTCTTATATGATTTATGATCTATGTATCATAATCTCAACACTTTTAATAAGAAAGTTTCCCTTTACGGAATACTAAATTCAACTCGATAATAATAAATTATGTTTATCTTATTAGTTCTGTACCCTCTCTTGCTATATTTTTTAAGAGCATCCCATTCATATAACAGATCATTTCCCATCATAATTTAAGGAAAAATCAACAACAAAAACTTGTTTCGAAAACAGTTTTTAAATTGCCATCTATTTTTAGACATTGTTGGGGTTTTTCTTGTTCGTTTTGTTTTTTTTGCTCGAGAGCATTTTCATTTTTAAGCTGTCGACATTATTTAGTTTGACACATGTGTATGCCCCTCCCACTGCACACCCCACTCCCTCTGCCTACTCCACGTCCCCTTCAATCCACTATGATTCCAACATGATCCAACGCCAGGGGCCGCCTCTGGGGGCCGTTAATTATATGTGTATGAATATGAGTGTGTGTGTGTGTGTGTGGGTCCATTTGCCAACTGGGGAGAGACACAGAGGAGTGGCGGGCTAGGGGACAGAGGGTGCACTGGCAGGGCGGCAACCACAAGCTAAATCGATTTTCAAGTGGTAAACTTTGGCATGATATTTTTTTTTTTTTGTTTTCCATTGAATAAAACAAATTAACTTGTTTGTTTATAATTTTTTTGTTGTTCTTCTCCGAGTGTATGTGTGTTTGCTTTTTTTTTTTTTGAACTGGCGGCACAACAACAGGGCGGTGGGGCGCATTTATAAAGTTAAGGGCGTGGCTGGTGGCTCCCCCTCTCTCTCTCTCTTGGTTTTGACATGCCCATTTCCCATTATTTCCATTGAAATGACGCGATTCTTTTCTTTTTTGGTTTTTTGTGTTTTTCTTTTTTTTCTTTTTTATTATTAGGTATTTTTCCCCACTGCTCACATTTTTCACACGTAATTCTGACAGTTTTATGCGACTGTGTGTATGTGTGTGTGTGTCCGCCTTCCTTCCATTTCTTTTTTTTTTGTGACTTTTTTGTTTTTTTTTTGTGATTTTCTTGTTTCTGCTTATTTTGGCGTGTATTTCATTTTTGTATTCCAAATGTGCGAAATGTCATAAATTTTATGGCCAGCGCAGCGCATGGAAAACGCGCAGAGAAATGTATGTAAATGTAAATGGAAAAATCTTAACCTCGACTCAAGGATACTCAGTAATAAAAGTCGAGTAAATCAAAATGAATTCATTCCCAAATTTGTTCTTTTTTGTTAGAAATAAAGGGATATACATAAATCCTTGTTAGTCTACAAGTTACAGATAGATTGACATGTTTAAGCAAATCAAGAGAGACTATTTGCCCTTTCAAAAGCTTGAATATCAACAAAGTACCTGGTATTACTCTTCGGCTAAGTAAAGAGGGAATATTTATAAAGAGAAATCCACCAACGCAATGCGATGGTAAGTTGACAATGCAATCCCAATCCCAGTTTAAGCGAGCTTGTAGACCTACTAGAAACTATATTCCTCTAACTCTTCCACGATGTACTACTAACTACCTTATGTATGAACCTTTTCGAGTTCTTTGTTCTGATTATAATCGTCTTTACCATGTAATCAGTTCAGAGCTCTCTATTCTTTTACTAAAAACTTCTATCCTTTCCTATCTAGCACGTAACTAGCTATAGTTTCGCTTTTTGTCTGTGTTTTGTGAATTGTCCCCGCGACTCGAGCCGTGCGTTATGCGACTTGCGCCCCTCGGTCGGTTGGGCGGGAGGTGTGGGCAATTAGTGCTCCCGTTGGGATTCGCGCGTAAAAAAAAAAAGCCACAAAGAGGAAAACGCAGAAACTGCTTTTGGGTGACCAAATGCATGATCCGCACTCTAGAAAAGGACGTAGATCAGGGGAGGTATAAAAATAGTTTTGGTTGGATAAGGATGGTCGAAAATTCCGTAGACTGTTGCTTGACAGAACAAAGAACACTTAAGCCCTACAAAATTTTGTCAGAAATACATTCATATGAGGAGTAAGTACAAATCACTCTTCTAATTCAATTGTTTCAGTATTAAAATAATAAGATCAATTACTAATTTAAAGGACGATGTATAAAAGATATCTAGTTTTACTTCTATGTAAATGAGTGCTTACAAGTTATTGTAATCTGCAAAGACGGTTTATTATCGCATTATATCGACTCGTGTTATACCATTCCTTTCTGAATCTAATACATCCTTCGGACTTATGGGACGAGTTACAGGGTATAAAAAGAAAGCAACAATGTTTGTTTGTTTTCTCTTATTTTTGACTCGGAGGGGGAGGGGTTCAAGAAGTAGTAATGAAATTCGTATTCAGTTTATTTTCTTATGTGTTTTATTTGAATTTTTTTATGACAAAAAAATGCTAATGGTGTCAAAACTTCATATGTTTCCCGAACTTAAAGATGAAGATATATCTACAGATAAACATACTCAGATACTTATACATATGTACATACGTAGATATGTATGTATATAAACCATATAAATATGCGTAGTAAAAAACATTATTCACAATTTCTTGACAACTGAGAAATTAATTTGAATAACCTTGCGAGTGAGTGAGTCTCTGATTTTAATTGATTTCAAGCATTAAATAAATAAACAGCATAATATAATTACGAAGAGTGAATTTATTTTAAGAATTTGTCAAAAGAGATCAAAAGATTGCGTAAGCATTACTTGTCATCTTACTCACTTAACTTGCTACAAGTTAACAAGAAGTCTTGGCTCGACTAAATTATTATTTTGTTATAGGAATATCTATGTATTGGCACAAATATTGAAGAATAGATATCCTTTGATGATCTAAAAATAAAGTGGTCCCGTGAAATGGAGCCTCGTTTATTCAATTCAATGTCGGATTAAACTGTTATCAAATAGTTTAAGTAATATTCTTAACAGCGAAAGTAAATCAAGCTTTAGAAGCATAGAATAAAATGCTCCAACGAACTTTGTTCAACAAACCGGCATCTACTGTATACATATGTATGTATGTATGTACATATATAACTCTATAATCCCCTGCTGTGCGTCTCTTTCGAGTTTTTGGATAACGTGGAGCTCCATTTAACTGAATATAAATACATAAATTTTTAAAACATATTATAGAATTTGCACAGAAAATGTGAAACACTTGCTAGTAAATAAGGTATACATAGATAATCATACATCTGTAAAGATACATATATGTATGTATGCACGTTCGTATAATTTCTCCTGATCTTAAGCAATGTCTTCAATCGTATCAATATCATCACTAGTTTTTGAATCGCATCGTTGTTACACTCTTTAATAGGAGAAACTAACTAATTAACTAATTAACGAGTTGAAATTGTCAACAACTGACATTGATAGCTTATTTGTTAACCTATTTAAATATATGGCTTATTTATAGGGTATTATAAATCACCGCATTCCTTTGTTTTTATTTTTCTTTTTTGATTTTTCTTTGACGTTTGTTTCATGTTTGAATAGCTGAGATTTGAATATTTAGTTCTCAACTTGCCAAATGTCAACAGAAAATTCTATAGCAATATTCTTGTGCCCGTTCCCCCTCCCCCGTTAACCGCAATCTGAATATTTCAGATTTGGTTTTCGTCCGTTTTCCTCACTCACCCTCTCCCTCTCACCATTCATCACTTTTACCCTCTGAGTGGGGGGGGGGGGGTCCAACAGTTCATAGCCCAAAAGTTTTGCGGTTGTGTATATGTCTGCATTTTGTACATTGCGGTTTCGAAAAGTTTTACGTTTGCTTTTATTTTCGAGGGAGTTTTTTGCTCCCCCCCCCCTTCTAGAAAGGGGTTGGAGGGGATTGAGTATGTGTGTGGAGGGGCGGGGTCGGAGCGGGTTGGTGTTTTGGTCAGGTTTGTCGGAAATGTTTCATTAATGCAAAGCACAAACCAAAAATTACAAAAATGTGTGGCGCATACATAAATTTTCATCTACACTCCTTCCTTCCATCTCTTCTCTATCCCTGTGCACTTTCCGCACTTTTCCCACACTGGTTTGGTTTGGTTTAGTTGAGTTGGTTCGCTCGTTGAGTTAGTTCGCTCGTTCACTAGTTCTTTGGACAGTGGTTCAAATTTCGTTTGGTGTCAAAAGGCCAACTGTGGCGGCAACTGAAACAATTTTCACTAAATTCTTTTCAAATACAAATTATGCATATTAGTTGGAAAATTTCATTTTCCTTGCTCCCACTTTATCTCCCTATTTCCCTTCTCTATATATCTCTCTCTCTCTCTCATAGTTTGTCATTTTGTCTCTCTCACTCCAACTGCACGGGAATATAATGTTTCAACATTCAAAGTAGCATGAAAATCATTTTAATTGCAAAAGTTTTTTAATTAAAATTTTACCAACGAACTACATTTTGTTGAATGTTTCATATGGCCGGGCCCGGCTGGCCATTCTTCTGCCATTCGAGGGAAGTTTTACACATACAGTCTTTCCTTTTTTTTGGTTTTGTTTTTTGCTAATTGGCACTCACCTGCAATAGGGAAAGAAAGAGATGGAAACAATTTGTTAGATAATTGGTATTATAAATATGTTTAAATAAATGCGCATTTTAATGCATAATGAAATTCAATTAGTCTGCATAAATAAAAACACAATATAAACATTCGGAATATATAGATATAAATATAATTTAAATAAATGGCGCCAGCAGAAAATATACACATATATCATATCAAACAGGGTGATGGAACGATTGAAATTTTATAGTAAAATTAAATATAAAAAACAATTGTTCTTATTTAATAGTAAATATTAATTTTGTTAATTATCAGTCAAAACAACTATCTGCCCAGTCAATACAACTGCAAACCTCTCAGTTGGACACCCTATACCCATATATTCATCAAATTTAAATCAAAGAGATGAAAACAAGAAAAAAACAACAAAAGCAGAGCCAATTAATGTGACGCATAAATAAATTTATTGACAATTGTCATCACAATTGAATGGTGGCAAGAGCAAGAGCAAAAGGGGGGAGATATGTATGTACTCGTACACACATTCATACATATAGTTTTATGGGGTGAAAGAGAGGGGGGAATAATGGGACAAATGTGTGGCTGGGTAACACAATTGCGAGTGAGTCGTCGCCCTTCCTCTCTTTCCCTTTTACAATGGACAGCGGCCTGCTATTAGCTTGTCTTCCATTAAGTTGAATAAGTTGGTATGAGAAATCTAGTTACTTGATCGACAACGACTTTAAAATACCCTATACTCCCTTCTTTTCTTGAATATTTTCTTCAAATTTGTTCAAATGAAAGATGGCAAGGAGGAAAAGAAAAAGTCTTGGCCAAGTTTAATAATAATTTTTACTTTATTTTGTAGATCGAAATATACCGAGTTAAAAAAAAAACAAGTGAGAGGTATTCAACAGGCGTCTCCACAAACTGTAGAGAGATGATTTAGTGGCTCGAAACTTTTTTTTTTCCGAAACTGGTTTTCAAGTTTGCTTTTTCTTGCTAGTAAATTAATGTCAGTGGCATAACAAAAGCTGATTTGAGAAATGGACTAACAACAACTATTGAAGACGACGTTGTATACATAAAAGATTAATGAGCTATTTCTATAATTTAAATTAACTTTAGTAACATGAACTAGTTTTTGCAATTTAACGGCTTCTTTATCTTGGAATAGATCTCTAGATCAGACTCTGATTTCATTTTAATCATAATAGTTAAGACAAATCTGAAAACAGGCGCTAAAAATACTTTGCTTTTGTCCAATAATGTGTCATTTATATTAGCAAAAGTCATCAGATAGTACCAAAGACATAATCTGTGATCCTATGATGAATGTGCTCTGCTGCTGCTGCTGGTGAAGGGCCAACCAGATTGACCACACCAAGTCATGATGTTTTGTTACTTGGCTCTGACCTAAAAACAACTTTCTAATTGCATTTCCACCAGCCATATTCCAACACTTCTTGGCTTTTGTACACCTTCTCTCACCTCCCTCTAACTCTCCTCTTTCAGCTCAACGAAAAAGTGAAAAAGTAAATTTTTAAATATTCTTCTGATGCTCGAAATAACTTAATTTTGTCTTTCTCTCATTCCTATTCTCTGATCTTTCCCAACTAACCAACCAACCAACCAACCAGCTTCAATTAGCTGGCAGCGGCGACAATGTCATTATGCCGGGACCTCTTGAGATTGACTTTTAATGACCGGAAATAAAAATAAGAACTGTATAAAAGCTGAAGCGGGAGACGGAGATGGCAATGGAGCAGAAGCGACCAGAGCCGCCAACAAGAGAGAAAAACAAAAACCGAAAAGCAAAAGAAAAAACGTGCCAAGTAAAAAACACAGAAAGAGAAAGATGCGAGGAGAGATGGAATGGAGAGGAGCGAGCAAAGAGGAGAATGTAGAATGAACAAAAAAAAAATATAATAAAAATTGCGGTTTTCCAGCAGCAGCGGCAGCAAAAGGCAGCCAAATGAAAAATGTTTCAACTGCCGCCCATTGCCTGTCCCACTGTCAGTTGGTTCGTTCCACAATTTGCCCTCCTCTTCATGCCCATCCCGTCCTCCCCAACCCATATATGCTCCCAACTGCTGATGATGATGACGGCAATGGCAACGGCAAAGGCAACGCCAAAGCGATGGCAGCGAAAGGCAAAAGAGCCGCAGAGGCAGGCAGACCTCAGACCCCAGACCCAGCCACACAGTCCGAGTCGAGTCTGACACAAAAAATAAAACAAAAAAAAAATAAATAAAACAACAGCAACAATAATTCCGTTAGTAAGTCATGACGTCGAATTCCAAATACCCTGCAGCAAACAAAGAAACTACAGACCAATGTTTTGTACATATTGATGAGCAAAAGTTTTGCATATACCTAAAATTTAATCGATTTATTAGGATATACTAGAATGAAATCTATAAAAAAATATATATTTAAAGGTAGATGGATGTAACATTTCTACTCCCCCACATATATCCTTTTTGATCAGAGAGTAAAGGGTATAAAAATCTACGGAGATTTCATCGTTTTGCCATTCTAGAGTTTTTTTTTTCTTTTTTGTTTTCCTTTTTTCTGTTTTTTTTTTGTTTTCCTTTTTTTTCTGTTTTGTTTGGTTTGGATTCTTTTTTTTTTTTTTGTTCGTTGTCGTCGTCGCATCTCAATGCTTGGGGGCCCCTTCTTCTTCTCCATCCACTTTGACTGTTGGCGCCCCCACCTCTTACCCTTCCCCCCACCACTCATTCACAGCCACTCCCTCTCTCTCGCTCTCTTCTTGTCTCTGTCTTTCGTCTTCACATTTGGCTCTTTTGTGTTTATAAAAATTGAATTGATGAGTTGCCTCAAATGAGTTCAAAAGGTTAATAAACGTGCCCAACAACAACAACAGCAACAACAACAATGAAGAGAGCCAACCATTTGAATACGAATTTTTATTTGAATGCTTAATATGAAGCAATTTATCTAATTGCACTTGATTCTAGGCAGAATCGAGAAATGAACGAACAACCGTACCCCGCCTGCCACCCCTCTGGTCACGCCCTGTTTGTGGCTCCCTCCTCTCCGTCTCTTTTTCCTTGCCTGGCACATATCTCAACAACTGTTGGCAGTTGGCCAATAATATTGATCTGTGAAAAGCATTTTGAGTGCCAGCCACAGAGACCCCCAGCATCCGACAGCAACAGCAGCAGCAACAACAACAACAACAACAATAATACTATATAGCAGCTATACAAATGAAAAATGAAAAATACTTTTAAGCAAATTATGCGCACGAATGCAAATTGTAGCTGACAACAATTGTGGGTGTACAATAGTTGTTGTTGTTGTTGCCATTGCTAAATTGAGCAACATCAAGTGCCAAAATTGTTGCCAGCACTTTGGCAATTTAATTATAGACACCCCCCCCCCCCCCCCCCCCCTTCCCAACCCCATTAAAGAGCAGGGAGAGCAGGGCCGGGCCAGGCCAGGCCAGGTCAAGCCATGCCAGCCCCAACCCGATACCCAATCCACACCAGACAGAGGCAGCGGAAAAGGTACCAACTAACCAAACACAATGCAACAAAAGTAGTAAACTTAAATTCTTATAAATTTTCATGCATTTTCTACATTAAGTATTTAAATTAACTATAAAATTACATTTAATTTCCCACAAATTGGGCCCCAGAGGCAATGTTTATTTCAGTTTTCAGAAACTATCAAAATAAACTAAATCGTTTTTTTTTCGGTTTTCTATATTTGGATGCCAAAATCTAATGGCAATGCTAGAGAGCGATATATAAATAAAATAATATAATTTATTTTAACAAATTTGTATAAACATTTGTATATTTAGTAAGTTTGATATTTTAAAGATATTTTTGAGAATTCGTTTATTAATAATAAATTTGTCGTAGAGTCGAAGGAGTTGCATTAATAATTCTGTATTATAAGATAAAGTCTCCGTGTAATAATGAAAAATAACTCATTAAAAACGTCCAATTTAAATGAAATTTTTACAATATTCTTTACTTCAATTAGATAAGAAAATTGCAGAAGATGTAAAAAATTCTACTGTGATAAATCTTTCATATTTAATCTGTATATTTTGGCTTAACTTGTGCCACTTTTAAATTAATATTGTATTTTGTATTATAATTGGATTCTTGGGCTCTTTCATGCAACTTAATTTCTCTTGTTTTGTATCTCAAAGTCAATTTCAATCCTTCTTGATTAGTATTCACTGTATCTATTGACCAGGTAGATACAAATGTGTCTGTCTATCTCTGCCTATGGCTCACTCTATGAATAGAGACATTGTGGGTCGTCGTCCGTCCGTTTGTCCCCCTCCCTCGTCGTCGTTGCCGTTGCCGTCATTGTTGCTGCTTGTCGTCTGTTAATTTATGCAAATTGCATGGTGACCAAATGTCTGGGGCGCGCCAAAATGCCTGTCATTAAATAGTCTAAATAGCGGCAGCAGGAGCACCAGCAACAACAACAACAATAACTCATATTGATTAAGTGCCGCATTATTTGTTGCAATTAAATATAATTAATTAAATCTATGAGAGGCGCCATTTAAACATAAAGCAAACATCAGCATCAGCAGGCAAAAAGGCACACTTTAACGATTTAGTTTAGACTTTACGTAGACAGTGAGTGTGTGTGTGTGTGCGAGTGTGTGTGAACATTAACTATAAGTTATTGTATAAAAATCAATTTGCATATGCAAATTGGTTAAGCTCAAACACTGCAATTGTTGCTGTAGTTCTTGCTGCTGCAGTTGCTGTTGCTGCTGTATCTGCTGCTGCTGTGAAGTGTTAATAAATTGTCACGCGCAATGCAACAATAATACAAAGAATAGAAGAAAAACAAGCAACTTGAAGACAACAATAAATGTTTGCTATAACTTGCCTAAAGGCAACAACAACAGCAACTACAACAACAATTTGAATTGCAATTGCATCTACAACAACAACAACAAGCACAAGGCAAACAATGCTGTTATTGTAAACGGCAGCAGCAGCAACTCAACGGAACCAACCAAACAGGCAACACAAACCGCCAACCAGCCAGCCACATCTTACCCCAGAGCCAACTTCATGTCACAATCGATTTGTTCGCTTGGTTCGTTCGCTCGTTCGTTCGCTCGCTCACCTACCAACCCACCTCCCCTCTCCTATCACCCTCTCCCATCCGCCATTGTGTTTAACAGCGTGCCAACTGCAAGGGGGAGGCAAAGGCCTCTGTCTAAATGCATTTTGGCTGCCTGATTTATGCACTCTCGACATCGCTCATACGCCATGTTAGCCCCATGTTATTCTGCCACCGCATGAAAATAATTATGCAAATATTTCATACACAAAATACATATGCAAACAAATAGAATATACATATATGTATGAACAAACGTGATTTTCTTTTGGGAATTAAGAGAAAATCATTTGAAAATACTCCGAAAAATAATTCATATACATTTATAACCAATATCTTTCTGAAATATCTCATATGCCAGCATATACAATGACAAATTTATCATTTAAGCAATTGTTTAATAGTTTATTTCAACTTTAGTCATTTGCCCCACGATAAGAACAACAACAACAGCAAATTAAAAGTTATAGCTATTTGTTCTGTCAATGAATTTGATATGATAATCTTTTAGATATACTTTTTAGTGTTGCATGTCAACGGGGTCATGTAACATTAACCTTTTCCCATCTCCTTCTTTTGGGTATGACTTATCATCGATCGCACTTCAAGTACTCGGTTATCGCTTAGAATTTCAAAATTTCAATTGAGTACGTTTCGAATTATACATTCTACAAAAAAAAAAAAAAAACAAAGAGTACTCTCTCTCTCTCTCTCTCTCTCTCTCTCTCTCTCTCTCTCTCTCTCTCTCTCTCTGGGTAACGCATTTCCATTTCAAGTATTTAAATAGGATTTTCAAATCGAAAATTTACTTTACTTTCATGTTGACTTCCCTTTCCTTTCTTTGTATTTGTTTCCCGTGTAATTTTTACACACATTTTTTTTTTTTTTTTTTTATTTGTTTTTGTAGATATTCCCTTACAACTTTTGACATCATCATCATCATTACTTGGTGTTGGGTGGTGTGGGGGGGGGGGGAGGCTTACAACTTATTGGCTTACAACAAAAGCGAAAGAGAGGGCGAAAACAAAGCCGACTAACTGACAGACTGACTGACTGACTCAGCAGAGGAACGCGTCGTTGCGACTGTCCGACCGACATGTTGTATGCCATTTGAAGCTCAGTGAACTCGTTTGGCAAACAAACCAAAACAAAATGCGAACAAAAAGTATCTCTTTTTCTTTCTTTTTTATATACATTTATATTTTATAATGTGCCACACGTCGTCTCTGTTGCGTGTCTGTTGCCCCCCTTCCCTCTCTCCTAATGTACTCATTCGGCGCACTTTACCTTTGCGGGTGGTCTTTGTCGTATATATGTATCTAAATATATATATCGAAGTGTATAACCACACTCTTACCCTCCTCCCATCCTGTATTTGTGTGTGCTCTTGTTAACTTGTTCGCTTGTCATTCGTCTGTTTCATTTCATGACATGCTTTCATGTCACTAAATTTGATTTTGTGTCGCAGACAACACACACGGCACGGCAGCCGCAGAGCTCGGCATACACGAAAATTATGGCCATTAAATTGGCTTTTTGGCTTTTTGCACGAGATAGATTTGATAGATACAAACGACCGTCGAGCCGACCAAAAAACCGCCCACCTACCAACATATGAATAGAGAGAGAGAGACGCAAGAGAAGAAGGAGGGGGAGGGGGAGGAGGAGTAGAAGTGGGCAGAGAGGATGGAAAATTGTGTTGTTGTTATTTCTTCTCCCTCGCTATCCTCTCTATCTTTCTTTTTTTCCCTCGGTTGGTTCATTTATTATTGATATTAGCCACGCATTCATTATAAATGACAAATTTCAATTTGTCTATGCATAATAGAGAATGTGTGTGTGTGTGTCTGTTGTGCGCTTTTGTTTTTGTTGTTGTATTTTCAACAATTTAACTTCGTTTCACTTTAAATTTATCGTCACTTCACTTTGTGTGTGTGTATGTGTGTGTGTTTCAATTGTTTATTAGCTGCTGCTGCCCATTTAGTAGTATTTTTATTTTTCGTTTATTTTACTCTTTCTTTCCATTCGTTTTCCCTCCTTCTCCGAGTGTGTTGAGTGTGTTGTGTGTGTGTGTGTGTGCGTGTGTGTCTGTATGTATTTTTTTCACAGTTGAGCGCATTAAACGCTTAATAATATGTCACACAAAACCAACATCTCATATCATTTTCAAATGCTTTATGAATTGTCTGTGTTTTTGCTTTTTGTGGCGCCAACTATAATGTGGAAACGCTCGAGTGATAGAGAGCAACCGCAGCGAATGAGTAACAGATGCGATGCAATGCGTGGTGTAGTGTGGTGTAATGTGGTGAGTAATTGAGCGAGTGCGTGTTAATTGATCGATTTTTAGGTTAGAATCGTTGCTCAAGCGTATGCAGTTACTTGACTTCAATTGAAAATTTAGCAATGATACATTATTCCATGCGCTCCTGAGTTTCGATCTTTCCAATCTTTCAGAATGTATTTAAAGTTTGTTAAGAAATGACATTAGGAGTGAATTCAAATTTAAAACAAAGAAGTGCTAAAGCATCTGTTTCTCTTCCTGTTATGTATACTTTTCTATATTTTATGACTATTTACCTTCTTTTCAACTAAGTTCTTCGACAAAGTTGGTTAGAAAAAAGGACCAAAAGAAGACTAATTGAACTTTCCAAAAAGTTACGGTCTTATTTGATGTAATTTGTTTCGAAATCTGATTGCTCGCCTTATTAATGGATCTACATAATCTATACGAGTCATTTGCTTTAGAATGCATTCATTCATATATGTATACAATCAATAGACCATATTCCCCTGTCTTTCACTTGACTTTCCACACTTTCTTGTTAAACATATTTTCAAACCGTATTGGAAATTCAATATAAAATAAAAGGAGAAAAACTATTGGCTTACTGATTAAATCGTTTGATTAAAGTGTCAAACGAAAAACTATTCCGATAATCTTGATTCAATGTCGACACACACGCACACACACACTCATTCAATACATTTCTCGCCTGCCTAGGCAATTTGGGCAATGTGCGTCATGTTCATGAACCACCATTCCAACTATTTGAACCACCCTGTAACACCATCATCACCCATCGTCATCGCCACTCCAATTCAAATAGCAATCCCATACCATCCCATCCCATTCCACTTCACCCCATGCTCTATCAATTGGCAGCCAGTGGCAGCGGCAGCAGCAGCAGCAGCAGCAGACAGAGGGCAACCTTTTATGGCATGGGTAGGTAGGTAGGTTGGTTGGTTATATGGACCCCCTGCGGCCGTTTGCATTGCCAAAGTGAGAATGGGAAGGAGGCAGGGAGGGGTGGCAGGAGTGCCGGCAGATTTTAGGGTGACGAGGACAGCTGGCGCACGGCAGGGGATATTCAGTGACGGGGGGACGGTTATGGTGACTACGACCAGGGTAGGGGCTAACATGATTTGCACGCTTCGCTGCTTCGGTTGCATTTAACATGCCTCAGAGCAGCAGTAGCATTAAGAGCAAGAGTGACGGACGGTAAGGTGGGAAGGGGGGAGGAGAACCAAAGAGTGTATTGGACTCTGGGATGGCGTGTGGTTTGCTTTTGTGCCTCTCTGCCGTGCTCTGCGGTTTGGTTAGCTTTTTTTTCTTTTTTTTTTTCTTCCTCTCGTGGTTCGAGTGACCACCAGACGACCGCATTTGGCTACAATTTGGTTGGACGGCGCCGCAAAACGCGTTCCGTTTCGTTTTTCGTGCGCCATAAAATGCATAAACTGCAACTGCAACAGCAACTGCAAAACTGTAAACTGTATATGGAAATAAATTATGACACTAATGCACAAACAACTACGACAAACGACGAACGGCCGACCGACCGACCGACCGACCGACCGACGGACCGTAACAGCGAGATCCAACGAGATCAAGTTTTATATGTGTCCGTATTTCTATATATGTATGTATGTATGTATATCTGTATGTAGTATGAATTATTTAGCGGCGCCTAATGGCAATTAGTTGCAAGTGACACGAGCCAGTTCAACAACGGAACATGACTTGAAACAAAAACAACAAACTCTATCGACAAAGCAAAATGTAGGGTAGAGTAAAGAGTCTACCAAAATGCCCCCCCATGTGAATGCATTTAAAGAAGTTTATTACTAAAGATGCGAGAATTCAATTGAAACACTTTTAAATTCAGATTCGTAATTAATCTCCAATAGATTATGTAATTATATATTTCTTGTTTTAATTAGGGATTTGAAAATGTAAGAAGGTTTTACTACTATAATAATATAGCCTATTGGACGATATTACGAAGATAGTCCTAGTTTTATCATGATTTAAGTGCAGAGGGAAAAGTGGGGAAACTGTTTTCCAGTAAGGCAAATAGGAATTTTCTCCACAATTCAAACTCCTTTATCCAATTGCTCCTTTTTCTTTTTCTTATCTTCCTATTATTCCACTTACATATATCATTTGACTTAAATCAAAGGTTAGGGTATCAATTAGAGACAAACAGGCGGCAGCCAAGAGGAGAAGGCGGTGGTAACTTAGGGGGGGGCATGTGCATCATGTTCATTTTCCAACTAGCTGGCTGCGTGTTGTGTTGGAAATGCTTCATTTGGAATGTGCATAAATTATAAGCACAGAAATATAGATAAATAAATAAAGAAAGGAACGCAGCAGTGTGTTAGAGACTGCGGGTGTGGAAGAGAGACAGACAGATTGTTAGATAGATACACATCAGCCAACACTTTGGTCTTGTTGCTGTTGTTATTGGTGCTCAGCTCAGACAGCTGTAAAAATTATCGATAAATGTTTAATAGCTCAACACGCACATTCGTTTTCATTTTCAGATAGCGCACCGCAAACACCAACCCACCGCCCACCTCCCCGCGTACCGCGCAACGCTCCACCGAATGAATATTCATAAATAAATAAAACATAAATAAATCAACTTGGAAAGAGAATGCGAGAGAGAAAACAGAACAAACGCACAAAAAAACGGAAAGGGAGTCGAGTAGGAGACAAATAGGGGGGGAGGCGCGGCACACCTAGCTCCAGTACTCTTCTTCTTATTATAAAACGTTGACTACTTGGAGGACTTGGACTCGCTTCTCTATCTCCCTCTCTCCCTCCCTCTCTCTCTCGTATTTAATATGAGCAAACATGCGACGAGCGTGTAAATATTTACTAATGAACAATATTTACTTTGTTATTAAAGTAGTCGACAGATGGGTCCGCTGAGACGATGGCAATGCCAAAGGAGGGCAAAGCGAGACGGACGACGACGGGGTGAACAGGGCCAACGGGCTTGGCGTGTTAATGGCTCTGTAAGAGGAAAGGCGGGGGGGAGAAACACTGACTTTGCCGAATCGTAGTATTACTCCGACTCCGTCTGTTGTTGCGGTCGTCGTGATTGCGGCAAAACCACAAGATGGTAGCACACACACACACACATACACACTTGATTGCTTGGCATGCCCCACTGAATGACTGTGAACTCGCCCTCCTCACCTCTTCAAACATAAATACCTCTATATATATGGACGAGTATATATACTCGTCAAGAACTTCGACGGCGATAATTGCCCTAAAGGGCAAAACCCAATAGTGACAAAGTGGCATTACTTTTCAATTTTACAAGTGCCTCTGCTGCTTGCTTGTCGGAGGACTCAATGTTCATCAGCTACAACATAATCAATGGAATGGGCATGGGCAATCGTTTAAAATTTATTTTAATTATGGCCAAACGTGTATATTCCCAATGTGTTTTTTTCCAGTGCTCGTCGTCACCCTTCGCAAAGCAAAGGGAGAGAGAGAAATAGAACATTAAACCCGGCAAGGGGGAAACTTTAATGGCCAAAAATGCAACATACACACCGAGACAAACACACAAACACACACACGGAGAGCCGAGGGTGGAAAAAGCAAAGCAAAGTGTGCAGTAAGAGGAAGGGAAAGGCAAGCAGGCAGGCGGCATTCAGGAAAGGCATGAATCATGCATTATATCCGCCGCATAGTCGTCGTCCCCTTCGTTTGGCTTAAACTTAAATGTGTTGCCACGATAAGGGATCAGATCGAAGCGCTAGAAGGGGAGACGAGCAGAGCAGACTCCATCCAACCAACCAACCGACCGACCGACCGTCCAACCAACTCGCTTTCTGTATGGAAGACCTGTTTCATTATAATTATGACCCTCATCAAAAATATTTGACTCAAGCGGTTTGTCAGTACAAGGGGGGGAAAAAAAGAAGAGCACAGAGTGTGGGGTGGGGTTCTTTCCCTTGTTTCCATTTGCCTTTTTCTATAATTTCATTGAGAATAATTTGAAATGCTTTCCTCATGCCTCCTTGCCTAGGGAAAAGGGAGATACATATATATGTATATATATTTTTCTTTGGCAGATTTTTATGGTGAAAAGCGATTACGCAGCAGCAAAAAGTGCCAAAATAACGATTAACGAAGGAAACTGACAAAAACGACGAGCAACGTATAATAAGGGTTGCTTTTTATTTTAAGGGTTGGCTTTGCCCAAAAGTTCCTTCTTCATTCCGTCCGTCCGTTGTTCTGTCTGTCTGTCTATCGGCCTGGCGGCTGGCTTCTGCCCCTGTGCATAAGTAATCCAGAATTGTATAATGTTGTATAGCAAATTTTGACTTTGCCCCTTGGGATATTTACGTCGAGCACGCTTTTGATTGACTGGATTCCCTTTTTTGCCCTTAAAAAGAAGGGTAAGCCGCCTACAGGGAGGAGGGGCAGTCGATTTAAATAGAAGGCAGCTGTCTGAATTGTGATTGTAGAGAGGAGGGATGAGGTGAATGTGGTTTAGGTGTAACCATATCGCCAACAGAAACAGATTTGTTGCATCCGAGAACATTGACTGACCGTGTGTCTGTGTGTGTGTGTGAGTGTGTATATAAAACCCCAAAACAAACAACAAACGGCTAAACTACTTAATACTCTTAATGTTGCGCGTGCTGAGCTCGTTTATTATACTCGAGGAAAGGTGTGAGGAAGAGGAAGCACAAATTTGTGTTGATGACCGAAAGACCGACCGACCGACCGACCGACCAACCGACCAACCGACCATTGGTGGTCAGAAGCATTCAACCACTCTGTGTTAGTGTAAGGCGGAGTGACAAGAAAACGAATCAGGAAACATGGCAAAAACAAGCCCTCGTTGTGTAGTTGGACTTTTATTATTATTAAAGACTTTTTCAGAGAAGGATTAGGGCTATTACTCTACTAAGTCATTCACTCCACATGCAAGGGATTCAACATTATGTGTGTATGTCTTCACATGTAATGTACATACATACATAAATATTTCCCCATTTCATGTTTGAATTTTATTTGGCTTTCAATTTCAATTAAATTCCTGATGGGTTATTTTTCTATTCAGAAGAAAGAAAAAAGAGGGGGACGGACAGAACCAGGCACAAACACTGCACTTTTCTCCTTGTCATACAATTTGTATATTTCTCTCCATGGATGGAACTCTGGGTATGGTGAACACAAAAAATATTATCAACGTCATGCTGAATACCCGTCCGCCCTTGTGCCCCCCCCCCACCCTCTTATGTCGTCGCCACGTCCCTCCTTTGCGTTTGCCATGTTTTCATTCCATTCTCATTCCATTCTGCCCGTCGCTGGCACTGTGTTATTGTTTCTAAAAACGCCTGTGTGTGCAAGGAGTATGTAGCAACCATCCAATGTACTCTCCACTCCACTCCACCCCACCAAGCCTATACCCGGGGATTTCAAGCGTGTAATGTATGCTTTTCATGTTTTTATGCCATTGTTTTGTGGGCATGGAGAGGAGTTTCAGTTTCCTTCATTCTTTCACTCTTTAGCGCTATCTCGTTCGTTCTTTCGTTCGCTTAGTTGCTTGTTCGTTCTCTTTTTTACACTCGCTGCTTTTCGGTTACCATCGACTGACGACGGAACTGACAAACTGACGACATATCCTTTGCCAGGCAACAAACGAAACACAAAAAAAAAAAAAAAAAAATACATTTTGGGCCTCCGAACAAATTCAAATTCAGTCTTGTTCCTGTTCTGTTTTGTTCTGTGTTCTGTTAATTTATTTCAACTCTTTTTTTTCCCATTTTTTCATTTTTTTTCACTCTGCCCACTGTATGTATCTGTATGTACATACATATGTATGTGTATGTTTGTATGTATAGTATAGTCGGAGCTGATTGCCATGCCAAGAGAGCCTCGTTAAGAGACCGAGTCCAGAGTCTGGATGACTTTGTCCTTTTATTTTTGCCTTTTTGTCACTTTTTTTTTTCGTTACGTAAACACAACACGGAGAAGAATGGTAAGTGGCGGAGCCTGAAGGAGAAGGAAGAAGAAGAAGGTTGATGATGATGATGATGGTGACAAGGATGTGGGACGATGTTGGCACCGTGGGCACTTAATTAGATTATGCGCCTGCGCCTTCTCTCGAACAAAAATGCCAACAAAAAGCCACTTGGATAATTAACCAACCAAAAGGTGTGAGCGAGTAAGTGAGTGAGTGAGCGAGCGAGCAAGCGAGAGTGTTGATTAATGTGTCGCTGGGATTAATTACAGATAATTATTATAAATATGTAGATACATATACTCTATATAAGTATATACTCTATAGTTGGCAGAGGAGGGATAAGGGGATAGGGAAAGGTAAGCAGCTGCCGCGACGAGCAACAAATATGCTAAATAAATAAACAAAAAACATTCATACAATGAAATGGATAAGAAGGGTGAGTTAGAGGGGTGCACAATTACATAGCTGACACCTTTTGTCAGAGGCAGGATATAGCCAAGGGGGCCCAAAAATTCTGTGTAACTGTAATCAATTTTTGCTCTTCCCTTCTTTCCGAGGGGAGAAGACAAAACTCAATACAAAATTATTCGCCCTTAAGTTGCCTCGAGACGCAAAACCAACCGAGGGGAGATTAGGACAAAAGGGAAACAGGAATATTTCATGAGGGTTGCTTCTTTACCCAAAGGACCAAGGGTTTCCCCATCCTTCCCGCTCCCTCACTCTACTCTCTCCCTCTGATATTCTCTTCGAGCTCTTTTCCTCCATAGTTCAGTTCAGTCATATTAAATGCTAATTTTCATTCGATTGAGTGCAACAAAGAGCTGGCAGTTGGCCTAGAGAAATGCTAAGTAGCATGAAAATTAATTGATTTGCGGATTAAGTTTAGACAAATAAAAACAAGCGGAAGGACGGGCGGGGCGTGGCGGGCGATAATGGCGGGGATAGTCAACTTGACTTTGCCAAAAAAACTGAATTGGTTGGCATTCCACCAAACCGGAAACTGTTCAAGTGCCATTTGAACAAAAAACGCAATGTGTAATTCATATTGAATAACGAACTGAAACACAGACTGATAAATGTGATTTAGAGGTGGAGGAAACATCTTTTAAAAGAAGGATATCCCTCTAGAAGTAAACAGGATCTTAATCAGTCGCTGAAAGTTTCATCCAATATATTAGTTAACACCTTTATTTCGGTATGAAATACAGTTAAGAGTGTTCTTTCCTTTCTGCTATATAGTGAACAAATCGTTCCTCTCACGTACTACACCACTCCTCACATCTCTGGTGATGCTCTTTGGCCAAATGAAAACCCGGAACGAAGCAAAATGGTATGGCAATTGTGACTTTGGGACTTGCCATCGCTTTGGGCTTCAGTTCGATATGCTTGCCTTGTGGTTGTTGTTGCATGTTGATTGTTGTGTTGCTGTTTGGCATGCAAATTGTATAGAAGGAAGAAGCGAGAGAGAGAGGGATGAAGAGGAGGAGAGGTCAGGGGGGTTTTCATAGTCATCGTCGTCGTCGCGTCTTCTTGGTCGTGGTTCCAGTTCAATGCACAAATACACAAGCTTGGCAAAAAAAAAAAACAAAAAGAAGAAGTCGCAATGCGAGGAACTTGGCAACATCTTCGTACACCCATATTCTCTCACCCTCTCTCTGTCTCTATCACACACACACATGGATATGGACACGTTGTTGATGCATATCTAAAAGCATATTAAGAGTCCGCAACAACTACAACAACAGCAACTACAAGTAAGTGTGTAAAATGATCAGCAGCAAGTTGCAAAATGCAACACAAGGGACTATAGAAGGAAGAATAAGGTAACAGTGAGAGAGAAAGAGAGAAGAGTAAGGGGTATGGCAAGTAGAGGTGCCCCACAAGTATATGAATATATACATTTACATACATACATATATGTATATATGAACGTGTGTATGTATGTAGGTATAACTTGCATATACCGTCTGTTGTGTGGTTAGGACAAAGCGCCGGCAACAGCTTAAGTATAGATACAGACAATGCGACTCGGGCATGGGTTCTGGGCTCCGACTCTGGCTATGACTCTCGGTCTGTGCCTATAGAGGGTATGGAGTAGGGCAACGTGCCAAGCACTACAACAGCAGCATTAAATATGTATGTATGTGTGTTCGTATGCAATGGCAAAAGGGAACGGAACCAAAGTACACAGACATAGAGCCAGGATCCGACCCTTGCTCTTGCTCCGGCTTACATAAACTGTTTTGCAGTGAACTCCATGCGCAATGGCTAACAAGAGACTACATACATTCATATGTATGTATGTATGTACACACATGTGTATATATAGAACCGATAAATGTAGAGAAATAGAGAATATGCAGATACTTTTACCATATGAACAATATAAAACTTATTTTTCAATAGTTTGACTGTTATTTTCTACTCCAACAATTTTTTATTATTTATACTTGTAAGTAACAAGTCATATTTATGTTTAACTATTTGAAATTTACTTTACTTTGGCATTGTCTTTACATCATTTTATATATCATTATTGCCAATACTCAAAGCATTTACGTTTTACGTTAAAACCAAATACAGGTAAAATGGAATTTCAGTATATTTCAGTATTAAAAGACTTTTTGAGAACCTTCAAGCCAACATTTGGGGCATATTTTTGTGACTAATTTTGTAATGTCATCGATATTTTTAGTATTCCAACAATATTCATATTGAGTCAGTCATATATTGAGTCAGTTGAACAAAAATTGGGATAACTGTGATTTTAAATGTTTAAAAAACAAGCAAAAGATTTGTAGATTTTCTTTTGTGTACAAAAATATTTTAGATCTGAACTAAGAAATTTAACAAGTATTATTTTATTTTTGTTTCACATATTCACAAATTAAATTTTCATTTAAAGAAAAATATTTTTTTTTTTTTTTTTGTAATATGCGTTTTTTTATTTACAATCTGTCCTTGGACAATAAGTAAATTTGGTGATTCATAACATAACAGGAATAGTCGGCTCCACTGAGTCAACTATTATATATTAACTCTAGGTTGTACAGATGAGTAATTAAAAATATGAAATTCTTTTTACAAATCTAAATCTTTAAGTCAAAGAATTATGTTTAATTCCTTGTTAAGTTTCGTCGAAATCGGTTCCAGGACTTTTAAAAAATTATAATTACCAACCTTTGGAAAAGTTTTTGAGGAAAAGGCGATAAGAGTTTTCTACAAGACCGTCTTTTTAATTTTAAATTCAAACAATTTTCAGTTAATATTCCTAAAAAATAGTAGTTTTGGAAATGGATTTAAAAGTGATGTTTAAACCATTTCCCCTGAAACATTTCCAATTTTTTAACGAAGAGTTTCTTTTTAATTATAGATCTTCCTTTTACTCTCACTAATCCTAATTGATAAATGATATTTATAGGAATCTATCAAATAAGCTGAGATACTTTGTAAACTGTCAAAAAATATGATTTATAATAAACGACTAATCTCGTTTGTTTCGTTAAAAAAAAAATAAGAATATTAAAAACAACAATCGAAATCAGTCAGTGCAATTTATTCGCATTTCCTAAAAACATTTAAAAAATTTTCTATGTATGATAATTTTGTTTTGTTATGCAAATAAATGATAAATATTATACTATTTCCTCCCTTCCTTTGTTTATTCCCATCTGCTTTAAACAGTTGCTTAGCATTCGCAGCACACACACACACACACACACACATTGCTGTCGTAGGTGGTTCTTTTCATTCCATCCATTCACAGCTCCGACACCTTCTTTAACTTATTGTTGTTTTACACTGTACTACAAAGTCTGTGGTAACCGTAGGGGGAATTGTTTCAAAGTCGCCAAAGTGTCTGCAATATAAAGAGGGGAAGCACTCCATAACCAATTCTTGATTACCAGCAAAAGCTGTTCTTAAAAATTATCTTGAGAAAATCTAAGGGAAGATCTAAAGTCTCTTAATTCGATTTGTTAGTTAAGCCATTTTAATGCAGTGTATCTTTAAATCGGTGTTCCAACATTGCTATATATGTATATACGGTATAAATTATCTTCCTTTTTGTTATGTGTTGTCTCTACCCACGCACGCATTCAATTCGAAATGCCTGAGGGCAATAATAAAACAATTCCATTGAATACTCAAAATACAAAACCACACGCATTCACACACGCACACACACACACATACTTACATCCCACTACCATTGAGAGATAGATTGGTAAGGGGGAGACAAGCAGGGCAATGGGATAGTAGTAGTAGCCTATGGCCATAATCATTTTGGTCTGTGCCAGAAATGAAATCTATTGTCTGCCAAAAAGTTAACGCACTTTATTGCTATTGTTCCAGAGCAATGCCAAAGAGCAGCTCTACAGCCACACGTATAGTGTGTGCCTGTGTGTGTGCGGTGTATGCTGTGTGTGTGTAGCTTCTTCCACTTTACTCCATGCAGTCATTTGTCAAGCCGGCGCGCCGGTAGAGATACGAGTAAGAAATACGAAATAACATGATGATGAGAAAGAGAGGGGGAGAAGCGGCATCAACGCCGACGAAGATAGGGGGTGGGGGGAGGTGAAGAGAAAAATGTTGGCAATACAATATTTTGCCATTATGTCGAACAATAACAAGTCGACATAAGTAGATATGTACATATGTATATACATACAAACATATGGATAGAAAAAGGGGGAAACACGAAAGAGATTGGAGGACGTGGAAAGGCCAGAAAAGGGGCAGAAGATTTAAAATGAGTAAAAGAAGAAGAAGGCCAGAGACCCAAGACCCAAACGAAGAAGAATACCAACAATAACAACAACAACAACAAGAAACGAGCCAAGCAAGCGAATAGCTGCCAATTTCAGGCTTAAGTGTTCTTTTTTTTTTTTTGTATTCCCACCCCCCTCCGCTCTCTTCTCTTCGTCACACACTAACTATAGCCCCGGCACTTCTACTTCACTTCACCACAGTCCCTTTCATTGGTTTGGCTGTTGCTCCCTCTCCTCCCCTCTCTTCATCAACGCTTCTTGCTGCCTTTTTCAGATACTACAGAAATACATTGAGCCAAAGAGCAACGACGCATATGAAATTTAATACCACTTCACCTTTTTTTTTCTCCCCTCTTCTTTATCTTCCTTTTCTTTTTTTTCTGCTTCTTTTTTCTTATTGTTGTGGCTGTTGTTGTTGCTGCTGTTATTGTTGCCTGTTGTTGTATGGCATCCGGCACTCCCCAGCCAGCGGGTGCCAGATTGAGCGCTTTATTAAACATATTTAAAGAGGCAAAAGGCAGGCAGCAGCAAGCAAGGGGCACAGCTTCAGGCGCTATGAAAACTGTGAAAAGCCAACGGTTAAATGCGGTTGAAAATGAAAATGAATTAACACAAACACACATACACACACGACGATACAGCAATTTTCCTTCTTCACTTTTTTTTTATTTCCTTTTTTCATTTATTTCCTTTGGCCGTTTTTTGTTCGTTTTTTTTTTTTTTTTTTTTTTTTTTTTTTTTTTTTTTTTTTTTGCTTTCCTTTCAACTCAAACACAAAACATGAACATTACGCTTGAGCAAGCACAAACAATCTCCAAGAACAAGAAATGAAAAAAAAAAAAACAAACTTATACTACAAAAAAAAGAAGAAGGAAAAAACAAAGTTGCTTCTGCCACAACGACAAAGTTTGCAGGCAACGAACATGAGCGAAGAGGGGATAAAACAAGAGAGAGGGAGAACTGAGGAGTTGGTAAGTATGGAAGGGGAAGGCCCAAGCTGCTTCCTTCTATTGCAAGCCATGTTCGATTTTACTGTATTCCTTTTTCTGCTCTTCTGTAATCCCCGCTGCTCCGCTCCTTCGTGATACTATGGATTTTCAAACAAACTGAAATCCAGTGGCAGCCATCGCCTGGCCTGAATGGACTATCCTCTTCAGACTTGGACCCAGTAGCCAAAGTAAAATGAAAGAAAACCACATACTAGAAAAAAACAGCTAGCCGAAATTTCTATACCCTTAAAAGTGTTCAAATTATTCGATTACATAATAAGGCATTGAAAACATCTAATTTGAGTTGTTATTCAAATTAAGTAAAAACGAAATCTATACCAAACACCATTAAGTGCGAGTCCTACAGGAGTCTTTAGGGTATACTCAGCCCTTCCTCAAAAAATCCTTAAGGCATTTCTACGAAAATCAACGGGGAATGCACCCTTCCTCGATGGCTTCAGTTCAATTAACGGAAAGGATTCTTTTTTTTTTTGATAATAATGGTTGGTTACACCCGAGCAAAACTCAGGGAATCATCATTCATCGAAGAATTCTGTTACTGAAGGGCAATGACAGGGGATTGGAATACATAAGATCAAGGTACTCTCATCATTTTGCAGAGTATTATAGAAAAAAAAACAGTGTGAACATACACATACCACAAATCGGATCTACATAAATGTATCACAGAGGGGTGGGACCAAGGAGTGGTGGAACGTTGTAAACGTAGATAATAAATATAATTTATGCGCTACACACATAATAGCACACACACAGACACACACACTTTAAAAGGTTTGCCTAGTCGATAAGCTGTTTGTTTTAATTACAGAATGAGAGGTAGAGAGAGAGAGAGAGAGAGAGAGAGAAACAAACAAAGACACGCAAAAAAAAAGAAACAAGTAAACTGGGAAATCGAAGCGGAAACAACTTTAACTGCAAACTTGGCTGCCAACTTGCGAGGCATTTGAAAAATTTGCAATTGAAACTAATTCGGTTAAGTGCAGCCAGACACCGATAAAACTTGAGGAGAGAGGATGCTGGTGAGGAAGAGGGGGGATTTCAAGGAGGAGGCATGTGTGTGTTTGTGTTTGTATGCAGCAGTTACTACCCCATAAATTCCATGCTGGCATGCTGCGAAACAAGTTGGTTGCACATGGAGCAGAGTGCATGCAGCATGCAACAAATTTCCTAGCATTTTTATTAAAGTCGGGGAAAAAAAAAAATTAACACCAAAACTATAACAACTTCGTACAGACAGCGAGACAAACAACTTTGCGGCAACTAACCAGCTCAGTAGTCCCCAACTCCAACTCCGTTCCCTCCATCTCCTATTCCGACTTACAATCACTCGTCGTCATTTTCATTAAATTTCATCTCGTTTGGAGCAGCAGCAACCGACTCATTCCCGCTTCAAGTCAAACATTAAGTTTAATACCCTTTTCCAAAAAGGTATAGTCACCGATTTCTTTAGTAGTATAAAAAAATACGATAAAGGTCTGTAGTAATTTCATAAGATGGATCTGTTAGAGTATTCAAACTTCGGTATTGTTAAAGCTATTCAGGTTTGTCAAATAATTGCACGTATTGAATGTTAAACAAAGCAAACAAACTGCTAAATTGTTTCCTAATGAAGATCAAATCAAATGGTTATAAAAACCAAAAAATTGTTCAAGTTTTATTCTCTTTCTCTTTCGCTCTCTGTTTGCAAAGTTAAGCTGATTTATTGTTTGACAGCTGTTGGGCATTTCAGTTGATTTATTCATTCAAAATTGCGAAATGATATTAGTCATTAAAATGTTTTCACTTTAAATCAGTGTGAACTGATTTCTAATCCGTACTGCTGCCTAAGATTAACCGATTTGAGTTCTCCAAGACAAATCTCATTAGGCCATGTCCATCAAAGCTGTTTATAAACACGTTTAAACAATTGAAAGGCAAATCAGCTTCATATATCTTTGATTTTTAAATATTTTCACATAAAATCAGCTTACCAACAGACATATAAATGATATAGTCAGTCACACATACATATACATACGTTGTATGTGTATACATTTAAATACATATAGTATGTCAGTATTTTAAAAGATCTTAACACATTTGCGGCAATATGAGTACAAAAGCTGTTTGTTTTCGCTTATGAAAAAATATTTGTTCAACTTATTTGTGACTTTGTTTAATTTGTTGTTGCTGCATTGCGCCTTTTGTAAATAACAAATATTAAGTACACACACAAATACAAAAATAACTAAAAAGCCCCAAGTCATAAAAACAACACAATCGAGAGACGTGGAGAGAGAAAAGGCAAGAAAAGGTGCGGTATGGATTTGTATTGTGCGCTTTAGCAACTCTTTGGCGTATTGATAGTAGAGTGTCTAGTTTCCATACCCTGTAATTCAGTTGAAACGTAGAGGAGATAGGCAGAAGGAAAAATTACACACATTCTCAGTTTTTATTTTTTGTAATTCATTATCGTTTTACTTAACGTGATATACATATGTAGACCGCTTATGAGCACCATAAAAAAAGAAAAATATTGCTTTGCTCGTGTACAGGAAATTACCAAAGTCGACCACACTATTAGTCGAAATGGTTTGCCAAAGTGTTGTTGCATCTCACAAGCAGTGCAGTTAATCTTCTCTTTATAGCTGCAGCTAATTTGCCTGGCAAAGCCAAAAACAACAACAGAAAACAAAAAAGAGAAAAGAAAAAGAGAGCTAAAGCAAAGCGTTTCACAATTTTCAATTGTGCACGTCAAAGTGTTAAAACGGCACGCGATTTATGTCTTCCACCCCCCTTCATCGCATTTACCTCACACCAATACATGTATCCATTCTTACACATTTTCATGCCGTCTCCTTCTGCCTGTCAGTAGCTAGCAATCTGCTGCTGCTTTTGCTGCCGTTACAGCGCGTCTTAGATGCGCCTAATTAAGCAGAGACTGAGGGCAGCGGACAGCGACTCAACGTTTTGCTTGCTTTATTGATTTACGGCTGGCAATCAAGTGTGAAATTGCCTTTTCTCCCCCTACAACCAACCCCCCTCTTTTTCAATGCTTATCGTCATCGCCATCTCTCTGCCACCGCAATAGTCAAACAACTCTTTTCATTTTCTCACTCAAAGAGGCGAGTAAATATTTTTATTAAAATATGCAAAAGTTTCCTGCATTTCATTTTCTTTCTTCCTCTGACTGTCCGCATGTGTATGTGTGTCTCTTTTCCTTTCATGATTTACATGCGGCTCATTAATCTCTCTATAGTCACACAGATTCAATACCCTGTACTACTAACTGGGTATGCATGCAAGTGATGGACAAAGTGGAATGGAACAAATCCAACCAAACTCTTTGTAATTCGCAAGAGCGCAATATAAGCATCTATCTTTCAATGAAATCCAGTTGAATTTAATTCTCTTAATAATTTAGTTTTGCAGGGTATTTTCGAAACGGTGCTCCAATTTAACGAAATGACGGAATTTGTTATCTTAAACGCGTTTTTAAACCAGATTCAGTGCCTCTTTTCTCAGTTTTGTTTTTTAATGAAATCAAACTCTTGTTCATAAATTATCGGATTGACTTCGGCTTTGGAATTTAGCCAGTTTCTAAAATAGTCAATAAGAAGCAGGCAGAGAATGACAGATAGAGAGAGAGAGAGAAATAGATTGAAGAAAAGAGACCCACTGTGGCGACAAATATGCTGCCTGCCTGATAGACTGCAGCTGCCACTCGGTTTGCCAATTGAATTGCAACTAATTTGTTGTAGTTGTCGTTGCTGTTGTTGCCCCCACATTTTGATAGTGTCATTGTTGTTGTTGCTGTTGCGTGCTGGCCTCATAAATTATGGCAATTATGTTAATGCAGTCGAGAGCTAAGCAGTAGGCGGAGTAGAGAAGAAGAGGGTGGGGAATGAAACGACAACTGACAATCGACCACAGAAACTTAAGCCCCCAAGTATTAAGCAATTTCATAGTATCAAGAAATCAAATATACATAATATACACAATTATCACGTAAATGGCCATTATAATAATACAATAATAGTAATAGTAATAATAATAATCATTAAACATAAACACAATGCACAACACACGATAGCAAGGGCAATTTACTTAAATTACAAAACGAAAATTTAAACAATTCGCAATAAAATGACAAGCCTCTCCATAAATAAAACATGAAATATGGTTTGCCAGCAACAAAAGTTTTGTAAATTTAATAAAAGTAACAAGCAAAGCGACCAAAAAAAAACAAATAAAACTGTGCTGTGAAAAGGTGTAAAACATAAAGGTGGGAAGGAAGGTAAAACAGAAAATTAATAATAAAAAAAGAGCCAAAAGAAAAAAATGAATATCATAATATGGTATAATCTTTTTTTTATTACCTGAACCAAGCGGGAGACTTTAATGCTATAAATGTTTGTATATAAAAGCAGATATACAAAATACATACAAACATCCTTCTATATTTGTATTAGAAGATTATGCTTCAAGTAAGGGGTACATCAGCTGGGAAGCAGCGTCTGGAATTTGCTATATCGAACGAATAATGTAGGCATAATAATTGTGTAATCTCATTTCGGTTTGTTTTCTTTTATAAAAAGTGATTCACCTAAACAAATCAAGAAACGATGATCAGCAATTGTTAATCATGGAAAACCTCATGTGAAATCCGATTAATCAGTTTTCGATTGAACTATCAACACATCAAATTATTTTAAATATATAGAGAGCACTTATCGCGTCGAATTCCAGAGTTCCCCCATTTGTTTCTCAGATTGCTTTTCAGTCTTGTTCTTCCCATTATAAAGCAAACAAAAGTCGCAGCGTGTTTCATTTGCGTTGTGGGGAAGCTACTAGGCAAAGCGCAGCGAGAAATAAAGCATCATAAAAATATATCAAAATAAATACAATGAATAGAACGGACGACGACGGGGGGAGTAGAGTTACCCCCTCCAAAAAGAAGAAGAGAAAACACCAAGACTTCAGTAGCAGCAGAGGGGACCAGGCCCAGCAGGCGCTTTGCCTCATATTAATGTGGAAACATAAAAGAGGAGGTGAGGGCAGAAGAGGAGGAGGAATACAAAATATGCTTAGCTTGGCTGATAAACAGGCCAGAGACGATGTGGAAGACAAAGTCAAAGTCGAAGCCAGGCAAACAAATAAACCCAACAAACGTGCAAAACGACAAATGCACAGACAGATAAAGAGAGAGAGAGAGAGAGAGAGAGAGAGAGAGAGAGAGACACAAAGACAGACAGTTCAACAGGACAGACTTTTGGCCGTCTCTTGGACGCTGTCTTGAGTGCGATTTGGCTTTGGCTTGATGGACTACCATCTACTGTACTCCGAGCTTCCCCCCGCCAACAGCCACGGCGTTCTTCTTCATGCGGCAAACGCAAAAATACAGACAGTGAACGACGTTGACTGACAAACGCCGCAACAAGAACAACAACAATAACAACAGCAGCAACAACAAGGGGAAAAAAAAACAACCGTAAAAATCTACAACAAAATATGCAACAACAAAAGAACGAGAGAAACGCAAATGAAAAAGAAAATAAAAGAAACCAAAGGGGCTCGTGACCCAACTAACAATCGTGGAGACATTTCTATACCCTACATCAGATTCTATTTGCCCAGCTGTTTTGCTTTCACAAGTATGCTGATTCTTTCCACTAATATCAATATCCCCTTCGATGCAAGAGGGTATACAAGAAAGAAAACAAAAAAAAAAAAACCAAACAAGAGCCGCCGGGCAAATAAACAGTGTGAATTTTATGAGATACACGAAAAGCTAACATATCCTCATACACACACACGTATACATACATACATATACATACATATAACCAATTGGATACATTTTTTATGACTTTTTTGTTGGCTTGGCTTACCATTCAAATTTTATAGGTATGTATGTATGTGCGTGCGAGTATGCATGTGTGTGTGTGTGTGGGTGTGGGGGGAAATCAATCGACTAGAGTTCCATTTGGTTTCCATTATTTATTTTGATACAAACTCCGTTAATTGGTAGATCGGCAGCAGAGGAAGGACAGGACTTCTTTCTGCTCGAAGGATGAATGGATGTATGGTTGTTTGGATGGTTGGCTATATCGATGGATAAATGAATGGATGTATTGTTTATGGTGATGGTAATGGGCGTTGCTCGGATTACTCTAGCTGACTGTCTTCTCAGCTAACTTTAGCTCATGGCGTTTGCCTTTCATGCTATTTTTGGCAATAAATGACGGCGCGTGTAGCGAAAACGAGTCAGATTAGACACCAAGATACAGACATACATATACATATCTGTATCTGTATGTGTATGTGTAGGTGTGTATGTATCACATAAACAAATATACACACAATCGTCTCGTATAGTGTGTGAATTTCTGAGGAAAACATTTCAAAGCATTTAATTTTATCTATTAAAAACAAAAAAACTATAAAAAAAGTTTTATTTTTTGCTACCTAATTTTTAAGATGTGAAGAAAACAAGAATCCTTAAAAAAAAACTGGGATTTCTATAAAAGAAAAACATTTGATAGTTTACCGATTTTAAACTTAAATATGTACATTAATACAGCACTAGAAAATTATTGAAAATTCGCTAAAAACTCTCAATCTATTCTTCAAGAGGCTTTTTCCATTGGCGATGGAATTTTTAAAGCCTTTTTATTAAATTTTGCAAATATGAATAATAGATTCAAGAAAACTGTTCTGATCGTTAAATTAGTTTTGAAAAATTTTTGATTCTGCACCTAATATATCGATATTGACTATTTCTTATAATAATTCGATCCGACCAATTGTTAAACTTGACAAATACACACATTTTAGGAGGCCTGACTACCAAGTTTCAACCAAGTGGATAAAAATTTAAGGTCTAAAAGCTACTAAGAAACAGACAGACAGATATGAATAGATCGACTCAGCTAGTAATCAAGAAGATCGGAAATGATTTCATTCAATTTCATTATAAGGGTGTCATAATAACTGCAAAAAGATATTAAACAATAACTTTCTGTGTATAGAGTATCAAGAAAAAGCTTTTCCAAATTGGACACAATTGCTTATCCTTTGGAAAACAATTTTACAGATCTTTAATTTATTATTTTTCTATAGCAAAAACAAAATCTTTCTTTGGAAATATTCGAAATTATCGTTGACTGAATTTTTTAATTTCCTCATTCTCTTCTATCAAGAAGAGTCACAACTATTTTTTACCCAAGTCGAAAGAGTAATTCGAAATTCGGCGACAAAACTCGCTTTGTTTGTTTAAAGAAAGTCTATTTGCAATAATGAAATGTTTGTGTTGACATTTCAAAAGCTTTCTGGAATTTATGAAGGTTTTTCTCTGTACATATTTATTTAATTTATATTCTGGTTTCATTTCATTTTTTTTTTTTTTATCAATTTTATCGTTGTTGGTTTTTTTTTTTTGTTGCTTTGTTTTGTCTGTTTTATCAAGAGCTTTTTTTGCTTGTGTGTGTGTGTGTTGTCATAAAAAATAAATATTAATTGAGATTATCGCAGTGTGATATGGATGATTGGAGAGCGATATTTACACATTATAATTAATTGTTCATATTTATTTGGAATTTATTGAATAACGAATGGCAGAAAGAGAAAGGGAACGGTGAGTGTGTGTGTGTGTGGGAAAAATGATTGTTCATACATATCAATTTATATGTATTTAATTATTGTACATTTGTCATAAAGAATTTGCATGAAAATTAAACTCGTTTTAATCACCTGAAATATAGTTTTTTTTTCTCTCTGTTGTGTTTAGCTTTCATTTTTTTTTATGTTTTTTACCCCGGAGCTCATCTACTCACTAAATGACTACTACAACCTACAACAACAACAAAAACCTACGACTAATATGCAAATATATGAGTATGCCTCTGTTCCCCACCCCCCGTGGCGACGAGCCGGCAAGCATAAATTAATTATCAAAGCAGTCGTTTACATGCTTCGCTGCCCAATGAGCGAACGAGCGAGTCAGAGAGAGATGGTGAATTAGAGTTGGAATTGGGGGTGGGGAGGGGGGGTGTTGAGGTTAGAGAAGAGACACGAGAGACAGACACCCGCTGTCAGTCAGGCCATGATGTTGTATCTTATGGATACAACGACAACAACATCAGCCAACTTTTGCGCTGCTCAAAGTCAATTTTCGCATATATTTAAAAAAAAATATATGTATGTATGTATATGTGTATACAAAACAAACGAAAAAAAAAACAAAAACATCATCACAATCAATTTGCTACGTTTTCTCGTGCTGGGAATTGACTTTGTTTTTTTGTTCGTGGCGTTTTCTTGTTGTTTTTTGGCATTGCTGTTCATGTTTCACATTGTGTTGTTGTTTTTGGCTTGGCCCACATTATCTAGTGAACGTTGAACGCTTTCGTGCCTCTGGTGTTTGTTGTTTCTCTTTTTGTTGTTGTTGGTATATTATTTTAACACTATGCAACATGACGCATGTACATATGCATTGTATGTATGTATGTATGTATGACATATGGCTACCCCCACAGCAGCACGCGCAGCCGCAGTAACCTCCTGGTAATACATTTATAAGCCACAAGAAAGGATAATGCACACACTAGTAGTGAGCAATGGAAAAAAAAGATAATGAATTAGATTTTGTGGAGGGGAATGAGATCACCCCTTCCTCTCACAGTAGTAAAACATATTTAAATGCTCTCTCTCTCTCTCTCTAAAGAGTTTAGTGTAATTTACCGCACAAACTAATTAAAAGTTAATTACGTTTGGGGGGTTCAAATCTTTGTCGTACAGTGTTGTTATTATATTTTTTTGTTGTTGTTGCTTTCGCGTTGTTGCTGTTGTTGTTTTTTTTTTTGCTCATTTTCGTCTACATGTGTTTAGCGTGTTCAGAAATTTGCTTTTTTAATGACTCTCTTGTTGATTGCCGGCTGGTGGCTGGCTACACGTTCCTCTCCCCTCCCCTCCGCTCACCTTCCACATCGCACTGCCCTCCTACAGCCACTCTTTTGGCTGCTCTTTAGTTTAACTCATTTATTACGAATGTTTAACAAAATGTATCGATTCATAGTGTATGTATGTATGTATGTGTGTTTGTGTGTGTTTATATTTGGCAATTTTAATTGTTTGATTTTTGATTATTTATGGATCGTTTTATTTGATTAAGTATTGAATATCATCAAGCGCTCTTTTAACAAATTCATTTCAAGTAAATGAAATTGCAAAGTTTCTCTTTCTGTTTGTGTGACTGTGTGTGTGTGTATCTGTGCTTTATGCCATGCCAATTTGCATGGGCGGACAGACAACGGGGGAGGGAGGGAGAGAGAAAAGCGTTTGTCACTGTCGAGACATTTATGAAAATTGAACAAATCAATTAGGTTTAATCTTGTCGGTTCAAGGCGGGGCAACTCTTAACAGTAGTTTTTGTCTGTCTGTCTGTCGGTCGGACTGTCTATCTGTATGTGTGTGTGGGATCACTGACAAATAGACTGACTATATAAATTGTCTGTCTATGAGCCTGTTGCTGTCGTTTGCTTTAATTTGACCCTGCCCATACGGCACACGTATATACATACATAACATATTCATATGTATGTATATGCACATATGTACATTGATAGATGGACAGACAAACAGACAAGGCAGCTAGCTCTTAGCTAAATTAAAAGCCAAGGAAAAACACCAGCAGTAACAATAACACCAGCAACAACAACAACAGCACCCACATGAAATCAAATTATAAACACTATAATTATATGTGTATGATATTTTGTCAGCCAATTGACACATTTGTAGCGTTGAAGTTATTCGTTATCGTTGGCTGGTTGGTTGGAGAAACAACAGTTAAAAACAAGAAAAAAAAAACACACACAACTACAACAAGTACTTATGGCAAGTTGCAACAACAAACAATGGCAATTACCCATTGGCAACAGAGCTAGAGTAGCGCTCTTTTTCCCTCTCCTCTTCTGTTAGCCAACTTAAATCGGCAGTTAACGTGGCCGTGCTTAGACAGTGAAACCTCCCGCCATATGCTGCCATTGCCAGCAATGTATTGTTGTATGTAGTATAAAAACTAGGCATATGTCAAACGATGATAAATACCCTTCGTTATATACCATTAAATCCCATGTAAATATCATAAAATTTACTTTAATTATTAATTTTGTTTCTCATACAAAATGAGAAATGTCCCAACAATGGAAATTTATACATGTTTATGTAGTCGAGTTAGTTATAGTAACTAGTAGTAATATCATCAACACAAAACAAAATATTATTTAACTTAGAAGGAAGAATAAGATTCTTGATCTCTGTAGATGTATTTACAAAAGTTTAGAAACTATTTGTGAGATCATTGTTTAAAAAACTAATAAAGAAAGCTTAAATATTGTATATAAATGATTTGAAATTGTTTACATTAATTATTAAGCATTATTCTATATATGTATACATATGTTAGTATATCACAAATTTATGGAATTTTTACTGTAAGAGCAACAACAATGGCAACAATAAGTCGTGTTTTGTGTCTTATGCCTGGTCACTAAGGCTCTAACCATCGACATTACGCACAGTATGACAAATTATTATGTATCAAGCTAAAGCTAGAGATACATTTGCGTCGGTTCAGAGATACACATACACAGAAACATTTACCCATACATGCATACGTCGTATTTGTATATGTATATAAGCTCACTAGTATTCAGTGCTGGTGCTAATGACCGTAACTAAGTTGGCGTCACGATTGTGTGCGCCACTGGTAAAAACCCCTCGCATTGTTCCCCCCTACCTACACCATACACACATCACCACCTTACCCGGACATTTCACCACCCCCCCTCTTTGAGACCACTACAACTTGCAGTGCGGTTTAACTTTGTTGCTTGTCGTTGGCTTTTTCTGGCCATTTGTGCTAAAGCATTTTAATGTTCGTTTTGTATATCTATCTATCTGTCTGTATATAGTGTTTGTATCTCGATCTATGCATTTTGTGTTGTGATGACTAAACACAGTTGTTTAAATAAACAGTTTGGCATGTTGTTTACAATGACGATTAACGATTCTGCTCAACAGAGAAAAAAAAATTAAATTAAATGGAAATGTGCAGAGCAAATGTTTACTTAATTAAAACCGCTCATCAAATAAACACACAAATTTGTATCTGTATCTATATCTACATATCTGTCGGATACATACATATGTACATATATATGCATACTTCAAGTTTATTATGGGCCCGGGCAAACGAAATCAGAAATTCAAATCATTTTGCTTCCGGAATTGCCAACAAAAAGAATAAAAAATAGTAACGACAGGGGGAAGGAGGAGGGGATCAAGATTCGATCGATAATTTATTGCCTTCTGACCGATCTATATGCATTTATTATGGTATGGTAGTCCACCAATATGTACCATATTGAGCATCATAATTAACATAAAATTAAGATTTAGATAAAATATTTCACACGAAATTAAATCAAGAAAAATGTTACAAATTTTCCCAAAATGAATACATCGCACTCGCACCCACACATATACATACATGCATACCTACATTTTGCTTGCTCATAATTTAGGTAAATAGCAAAAAACACGCCCAATGAGTAGTCGCCGGCTAACCCAAACCCATCGCACCCCCTGCCATTTTCCTTCCTTCCGTTTTCACACACGCATACAAAACTTCAGCACTCTTAGCTCTGTCTCTTTCTAACTTGCCTTTGGTTTTATTAGGCAGCCGGATCCTTCTTCCTCAATCTGTATTAAAATTCTATTCTCCTTCTCATTTCAATCATTTCGATTTCATGTTTCATTCCAAATCCCCTTGGGCATCCTCTCATCTTATATTTATGGATGAGAATTTCTTGCGGGTTCTTGTTACTCAATGAGCTGTAATTTTTATTCTCAAATTGAGAAGAAATTAACTTGAAAAAAAAATAGATACAAATTTAATTCGAATGAATAAATCTCAATAAGGCGCACCAGAGGCCTGTCAAATTTTCTAAACTCCATTTAATTACAAATCGGCTTAAATTGAAACACCTTAATTGGCATTAACTTGGTTGGAGTAACAAAAAAAATTATATATACAAGATACAAACGGTAATTAATCAAACTGGAAATCAATTTACTCTCTTGCTCTTACAGATAGCGCCATCTCGGTCATACTCACACGCAGACTCTGGGCAGAGCAAGAGCATGAGAGAAGAAAAAATGAACATCACTCGTGGCGTGGAGCAGTCTGTGTGGAGAGGTGGCAGCGGTGATGGAGCAGCAGGGACAGGGGCTATACACACATACATATATATGTATGTATATACATTCATGCATACTTATGTACAAAATACATACAGATATCTCTGGTTTATACTACTTGCCTTTTTATAAATCCAAAATAATCGCAATTTCTGCCGTTGATATGCTCGTTCCTTGTTCATAGACACAGCATACAGTTGTTACGTTGACGGGGGGAGGGAGGATGGTAAGTGTTGAGTGGGGGGTAAGAGTTGTTGGTGTTGTTGGGCAGGCGAGGTGCGAACGAGGATTTTGTTTCGTTGTTGTTGTTGCTATAGTTGTTGGTGTTGAAGTATATTTTCGCTACTGCTGGCCTGCTCGCTCTACGTCAACGAGAGCTGCAAGTGCGAGCGCGAGAGTGAGAGAGTAAGTGAGAGCGCATACAAGAGCGTAATAATCCACAAAAGAAACGCCAAAGTTGAAGAACTCCCCTTTCTCTTCTCCACCTCCACGCACCCTTTGCACTCTCTCCACCAAAGGAAGAATTGTATAAATCCACGACAATATATTATTTCCTAGGAGCAGTTTTTTCTTTTTTTATATCTAAAGTATAGATATACGCATTTAGGTAAGAGTGAGATGATCCGAACTCTTTTCGTTTTTTAAAAATTTTTTTCTTTAATTTTTTCAAATTATTTGGTTGGTTTCTTTTAGGTTTTCTTTTTCACAAAATGTATTAACTTTTTATTGGGCTAGTTGTTAGATTTTTTATTTTCTCTACAAATAGACGAAGAAAAAAATAAATAAACGGCACCATGAGTCTGAGCGAGCGAGTAAGGAAAATAAAAGAAGGAGATAGAGAGAGAGAGAGAGAAAGAGCGTAAGAGCTCCAAGTATTAAGCTCTGTTTGCCTGGCCTGTGTGTGTCTGTATGTCTTAGCAGAACAGAAGCTGACAAACATACAAACACACATATACACAGAGCTGCAGAGCTGAAAGCTTATTGAAGAGGGGGCGCGGCGGTAAGGGATACCCGAACGAAATGACGCGACGCGACGAACGAAACGCTTCTTCTTCTTCTTCACCTTGCACACGCGCGCTCCCGCTCACAAATTAGTGAGACGAACGTTTGTCGGCGTTCTTTTACCGCAATGTTTGTGCGAAACATAAAAAAGCTGACATATGTATGTATATGTATATATAAGTGTAAGTGTGTGTGCACATGCGCCGCGCGAGAGAGAAAGAGAGAGACAAAGAGAGCGAGTTGTTGTTGGGGCCACTGCGCTGTATAGTAATTTTATTCCGGCACTATTTTTGCTGCTGTTGTTGCTGGCAACATATTGCCGTGCCACACTCTTTTTTTACAACTTTTTTTTTATACGTAGTGCATAGTAGTAGCTTGATGCTGCTGCCGCTGCTTGATGATGACGATGATGATTACGCTGCTCTTTTGGTACGCACACACACACACACAAAGGCACGCACAAGTCAAGCCCAAGTGGGTAATTTGTTTTATGAGTAGCGGCAAATAGCACTTGTACATATGATTGTTGTTGTTGAATGACAGACCGACAGACGGACAGATAGACAGAGACAAGCCAACGAGTAATAATTTTTAATGCGTTTTTGGCATTTCTACGCTGCTTGGGTTAATTGCTTACACGCATACGTACACACACATATACATATGTATATATATGCACGCACACAAGCTGGGACGAAATACACGCACACAAATTCAAAAACGCGTATTGATGGTATCACGATCTGCTGTGTGGACCATAATTTTTTCTTTTCTTCATTTTTAACACTTTCTGTGTTGTTTGTTGCACCACTTCGTAAACCACTTTGAACTTCAATTCAAACTTCATTCACATGCCTTTGCTTACATTTTTCTCTTACTTTCACAATTTGCTTAGGAAATCCCTTTTGTTTTTCATTATGTGTATTTTTTCACTCCTTTTAACTTTTTGTTTCTTGTTTGTTTGTTTTTTTTGCTTTTTCTTGTTGTTTTTCTTGATTGAATTCCAAATATATTGATGCCTTGTTGCGCGAACAGCGTTTTATCCGTGCTGTCCGTAACGAACGAAGGAAACATACAAAAGCGAATAATTTGAGAGCGAGGCATGGCTAGCAACGATTAGGGTTGTCAGCTTACTTAATTGAAAGAAATGAGAAAAATGCCCTTCCAGTTATTTCGTCAAATTCAAAGAAAATATAAGCATTTTCAACTGACTAATGGTTAACGGAGTAATTTCTTACTTATGATAGCAATAATGTGTGAATTTGTTCATTTGTTTATTTATTACCGTATATTATTTTCCATGTGTTTTGTAAACTAAATTTTCGTGAGCTGACAACTCTGCGGCATTTGCTCAATTTGACTCTATCACTCTCACCAAACACAGACAAATTCCCTCACTCACACATGTATGCACGCATACATACTCAGCTCGCTCTCTTTCTCTCTCTCTCTCTGTGAGCGGCATTTCTTTAATGGCGGCTTCTTTGGGTACGATATATTTATCTCTTTCTATTTTGTTTACAATGCCTAGAGTGGTTGCGAGTGAGTGAAGCAAGTAGTGTTTGAGTCGTTCTAGTCGGCGTTTTGCTGCTTGCTTTTCTTATTGCCTTTTTGCAAATTGTATTTGTTGTTGGCGGGGGTGTCAGTGGGGTCGGTGAGTTCGATTGCTCCTCAGCGTTGTCAATGTGCGTGCAGGATTGATTACTGATTGGCATGTCCTTTGGTCATAGGTTCCTTTTTGTTGTTGTTATATTTTGTTTTTCTTTTTTTTTTGGGATTAGTTTCTATTTTTTTTTTCTTTCATTTGTCTAAGGGGAGAGTATATAATGACATAATGAGATTTATTAGGACCAAAATAAAGCCATAATGTTCCGTTTGACCTTTGTATAACTTTGACAGTGGCAATTCCTGTTCGGTTCATATGATTCCTGCGTATTTCATTTAACAATTTCCGTTAATTTTGAAAATGGTTGAAAATACAGCATAATTTTGGGGTATTTGTTCATTTTGTGCAAGCCCAAAGGTATGCAGTTAAAAAGTGATAAGTGGAATCTCAACCCTTGCAGCATTTTGTCAAAAGAAGCCCCCTCCCACAAACAAACACCCAACTCAAACTACCCCAGCTTTATCACTTTGCAATCCCCCCAACCACACAACTTCTTGTGGTAAAGTGTTTGCTTGTTGTTCTTGCATTGGCATTCGTGCACGCTCTTTCAATTTTATTGCTGTGATTCTGATTTCTAGTTGGATTTGACTATACACATCCATATACACAAGAATATATACACAGACAAACACGCACACCCACACATACAAACAGACACGAACATCCTGGCATTTGGGGAATTGATATGCTTGTGCGCTTTTTGCTAAAGTTCAAATATTTTTCATTTTATTGCTTAACTCACACACAAAGAAGCTGAAGAAGGAGGCGATGGAGAGGAGGCACACAGGAATACCATGTAGATGATGTACCCAAGGGTGCTCAGGCAAACAACATTTGTCAATGCTGGCAATATTTCATTTTAGCTCCTTCTCCCTTTCTCTCTCACACTCTCCTTCTCGCGAATTCGCTCTCTGCTTTTTCTCACTCCCTCCCTCTCTCTCTCTCTGTCTCTATCTCTTTTTAACTGGCATAGGCTAAAATGGACGGACGAGCCCACAGTTTACGGCTGAGTGCCTTGCCAAAGGACCTCAATTTGGTATCCAAAAAGGCTTCATGCGTGTGTATGAGTGAGAAGATGGTGTGTGGAGTCGCCTGTCAAAATGAAAATAATCCCCCAAGAGGCTTTTGTCCTTTCTAACAGAGGCGTAGCCGAGATCTTTAATACGATATTTGATTCAAAAGGATAACACCTTGCTACAATGCAATGTATTAGGAATAATTATACAAGATTTGATAGTTACATTGTATTCCATTCCGTCATCCAATGGCCTTTACTTGGGTCACAACGCCCATGTTTCTTGCTTGTCTTTGTCTTCTTCCTGTTTTCTCCTTTCCACTTGCTCCTTATGGAACACACATACATATAGGTAAAATGTTTCCACATCGTTTCAATGTGATGTTTCTGTGTTTTCTGTGAAAATTATGTAATTATGTGCGTTGGAAAAACGGGCAAATAAATAAAATGCTCATGCTAATGAAGCTATTAATATTTTATGCGCTATTTAAACAACATGAAGAAGAGGCCAAGACGAAAACAGATGGGGGGAATGGAAGGGAAAGAGAGTGGCCACAAAAGTCCTTGCACACAGCATGAATAATAAATATACTTAGGAACAAGGCGCATAAATGTGTACCAGCAGCTCCTTCATCATCTTCATTATCATCTTTCTTTTTTGTACTACTTAATGTGATTTTCAACATTTTGTTGACCATTTTGCATAAGCATTAACAGTGAACATATTGTTCACATACACACATACCAATATAAAAAGCTAATGGCAATACGAAATATGTACATACATATCTATCTGAGCTATCTGATGGGCCAAAGTGAAAATCTTTTCACACTTTGTCAGTTTATCTCTGTCCGTTTGTCTGTATAACTTCTTCTTCACTCTCTGAGAATTTCACTTGCCGCATTTTGTTGCAAAATATGATTTCATTGTGCTCAAATTGAATTAAATTTTTGGAGTGTGACGTTCCCTTTTGCAGCGGCCCCCCTTCTCACTCTGCTCCGACCTTCTCACACCGTAAACCGTCTTAATTCCTTCTCACAGAGACTTTAGTAAAGTCGCAGCTGCTCTCTATCTATCTATCTCGTTTTCTCAATTTCTTATTTACTTTCTCACTCTTTCTCTCGGTCTCGCTCTCTCCCTTTGTCGGGTGGTAGTGCTTTTTCTTCTTCTTTTGGTAGCTTTCCAAACGGAAGCGGATATTTTCAACGCGCCATTGTTATTTTTTGAGTGCGGGAAATTGTTCGTCGCAACGTCGAAATGAAACGAAAACGTACGAAGAGGCATGGCCCTTTTTGCAGGCACTGTATAAGAATGGAGATGTGTGTGTGTGTGTGTGGGTTCTCATCCGCTTCATGCTTATCATTGTGCTGAGCGCTTCGTCCTCATCCTCATCCTTGTCACTTGCTCGGCTCTACTCTGCTCTGCTCTGCTTGTGCCTTGTCGACAGCTTTGTTTGTGTTGTAAATATAATTTTACGACTCTGCCACTGTCAGTCAGTCAGTCAGTCAGCCGGTCGACCGAGTCAGTCAGTCAGCCAGTTGGATCTGTCTTGTCCTTCTTTCTCTTCCTCTACCCTGTCTCCCCCCCCCCCCCCCCCCCCACACACCACATCTTATCAACTCAACTGTGGCGCTGTCGTTGCTTTTTGTCTGTCGTTTTTTTTTTCTCCCCCACTTAACATTTTATTAAGCGAAAATGCTTGTGCCGTAAAATGTGCGCTACATGTTGCCGTTGTCTCGTTCCTGCCTGCCCCCCCTCCCCTTCCATGCTTGCCACACGCACCATGAACTGAACCCTAGGGCCTTGGGGCTCTGCCACAGTCATCGTCATTTTCATTTCCTGTGGTCGTATTTATGCTTTTTATTTGAATTGATTTTATTTCGTTCGTTTCGCCTTTCCCTTTTTGGCGTGAGCATGTTTTCCTTTTCTTTTTCTTTTTTTTTTGGGTTTGGGCTTTCCTTTTTGTTGCCCCATCTTCTGTCAGTGTTTGTGTGTGTGTGTCTCTCTCTCTCTCTGTGTATGTGTTGACTGTTATGTAGTTAATACGTTGATTTCATTTTTATGATCCTTTGGCCACTTTAATGTTAATTTTATTATCATGCTCGAAGGCATCTGAAGGCAATTGACAAAAGTGACCTTAACCAAAATATGAGAATAGAATTATAGATTCCATTTCGGACATTTTGGAAATTAATTCGACCGCGATATAGAAATTAACTGCATGCATAAACATTAGTTTGTCTCGATTGCCTCTGGCAATTGTCACATATTTGAATCGGCGGCATATGATTACTTTAATCGATTATTTATATCCCATTTATACAATGTTCTGCGTAAAACAAAAATTTAAACTATAAAGAGTTATTATTCAATTGCTTTGTTGTTGTTTTTATTCAATTAGTGACATTTGTAACGTTTGATTGGGAATGATATACATATGTAAAACAGTTATTTTCACATTTTATTTTGAAAATGAGTAGAATAATGTCGGCCACCTCTGTTAAATAATATTTTAGGATATTCAGTCATTGCTCTCCTCGCACTGTCATCTATGTCAGTTGACAACTTGAGGATTACTTGGGACCCAAAACATTGCTTCTTTCTTTATACAAGTCTTTGAAAAACAACAGGCATTGGGTATTTTAAGAAATTTAATTGCTATATAATACATTTTTTTTTTAATTTCCATTGACGGGAACCTTCCCCCATCTCTTTATAATGCTCGTTTCCATTTGCGACCTTCCTTCCACCCATTTTTGCCTGTAAGTTACAATTAGCTACATAAAAAAGGTCAAATCACAGCAATCGGAGGTGAGAAGTGATTCGAACACAACCCTCTACCCACTACCCTCTTGTAACCCATAGGTTAGAACGTTTTTTAAATACCCTCCCCCCAAATCGAATCAATTTAAAAACGGCTTAATTCTTTTAACTTCTTGGTCTTTATTGAAATCCAAACCTCGCATTTTTTAAATAGGTTCCTTCCTACTACTTTGCTTCCCCTCTTAAATCAAAGAGTTCACTCTCTTGTAACCTACTGAAATAACATAATAATTGACTGAACAATTGTTGTAATAACAGTCAAGGATATATCTTTCCTATTCTGTTTTAAGTGCATTATAATTTCTATATAACTCAATTTCTATATAATAGAGTTCGTTTCTAGTAGCGCATTACATAATTCAAGATACAAATAAAAACTGAATAAGTAAATGCTATAAACAGAAATTTGGAATCAGAAATACCAAAAAGCCTCTTCTAAATACCTCCATCTATAATTCTGATTTCATAGTTTTGACTTTAACAGACTTTACTTACATAACTCTTCGACCAATTTCTGAATCACATTAAATTTTACTTCTTTTCAACTGATTCGAACTAATAGACTTAAGCTCTTCCACATTTCTATATTCTTTCATATGAGTTTTCATAATTTTCATTTTATTTATGCCTTTTCCCTTGCCAATATTAACCAGGCTTGTATGTGTGTGTGTGTGTGTGTGTGTAAGTGTTATTGTGGTTTCTTGCAACTTTCGTGTTAATTTGAGGCATTTCATGGCCAGCTACCGCACAAACACAAGTCCACAAACATATCGGGGGTAACACGTTAATGGTTTGGCATACGCAACTAAATCAACAATTACATGGCACAAACCGCAAATGGAAGGAAGCCAGACACATAGATAGAGATAGAGATAGAGAGAGAGGGGGAAAGAGAAAGAGAGAGAGCGAGAGAAAACTTGCCACATCATGACAGGCTGAGAGTATGGAGGCAGAGCAGCGCTAATTTTGTAGCCACTTAATGTATACAAGGCACCAAGGAACTGACATGGGCCATGTGTATACATACAGACAGATACATACATACATACATGCAGATACATATGTACATATATCAACTTATATACGTATGTATATCCTTACATATATACTTAATAGTGTAGTAGAATCCTCTTGTATTTTGCCAAGTTTTAAAGGCAAACAAATATAGTCTTTGTGTGTGTGTCTGTAAGGGAGATGCAACTTCGAGGACTCCAACTAGTTAACGTCACTTGAGTTGAAAAGTTTTCTGCCAGTTTGCATTGTTTTATAATCAACTTGCACATAAATTTATATGCACGAAACTTTTTGTTCATCCCCCTCTCTCTCTGTCTCTCACTCAAAACCACAATGAACAAAAAGGTTAACCGAAATACACACACACACGCACACACACACACACACACACACACACACACTGGCGCATTTACTTATTGTAGTGAAGGAAAACTAATCTCAACAAATTATCTTTCTAGCATTCAACCAGAGTAGTGGGTGAAGGCGGGTTGGGGGGGTGGGCTGATGAGAATGTACCCCCGAGTAAGATAGAACATCAACTTTTGCCACAGGAGAAAGTTTATTCTTTGGGGCTGTGCAAAAGTTGATGCGATTATGATTTTCAATTTTCAGCAGTCAACGCCGGAGAAACGAGAATGGACATCATAAAGTCCTGGCACGACACACACACACACACAGAGAGAGAGAGAGAGAGAGAGACACCCACACAAACATAGTCATACATACATACATACAGACACAAAAACAAACAACCACGGGGGCCAGAAGTAAAAGCTATAGAAAATATGATGGATGGATAGCAGAGTTCGAGACAACGAACAAGAGAGGAGGAGAAGAGAAAAGGAAGGGATAAAGTGTGGGGGTGAAGGTGGAGGTGGGGGTAGGGCAGTAGCATCAAAATCAGCAGCAACCGAATGACTGGTGCTTGCGGCGTCCAACAAATAAATTGAGTTTTGCGAGCCAAAGCTACACGGGACGGAAGGGGACAGAACGAACGAACGGAATAAGACGGAACGGACAGTAGCGGCAGCTGTTCCACTCTCAACAACAGTAGCTCCACAGCAAATCCTTAGCACAGTTATAACATTTATCGTTGTGCAAACTGCCAGCAGCATCAGCCGAGGACGAATTGTGTGAAGAGAACGAGCAAGAGAATGGGCAAATGAGCGAGTGAGAGAGCAACAATGGCGAGATACTGAATTTTTGCACAGTGGGGAGTTCTGGCGCTCAGATTGAATGGAATTGAACTAAACTAAAGTTTTAAGTTGGCTTAAAAACTAGTAGCAACCAATTTTAAACTGAAAACGAATGTTAAATCTACATAGTTTAGTGTACAAGTTGTTTTTTTAGTACAAACACAAAGTGTACATTGTACATACTTCGGACGATTCCAATTTAAGTTGAAGGAATGTTCAACGGTTTACCATACAGGATGGGCCTTTTCACATTTAAATTGTAATTCGGGTCGGGTGCGTTAATTGACATTTTAGTGCTCTCTGAGTCAAAAATTGTTATAAACACTCAATTCGAAAACAGTTTGATAAGTCGAACCGAAAGTAAGAACCGCGCAGCTGTGATTGCATTTTATTTCTATATTATTTATAGGAGGTCGTTAAGAACAAATGTCGTCAATTAATGCACTCAAGAGTAACATAGTTCCAATGGACTATATGATATACTAGGGCTGCATAAAAACTGGAAAACCATAACCAAATTAATGGACACATAAACTGCAGATCTACATACTAACTACATACAGTTAGTCTTTTAACTATATAAGTGCTTTAGCATCCCTGGTTTTTCTCCTTTCGCCCTGGTGGCACATTTATCAACGAAACGGTAAAACTGCTAGCAAGAAACAAATAAGGAAAAACGAAAACCTACATTTTGTTCACATATTTGATTTGATTTATACAAAAATTGCACGTTTTATGTTCCATGTAAAGAAATGTATTGTGAGCTTGTGTGTGTGTATAGGTGTAGTTGTGTGTGTATGTCTACTCTCCATTGGGAACTGTCTTTTGACTCTGTTCAGTGTCCCCCCCTCTCTCTCTCTTATGACCAGGCCAACGGCAGCATTTGCCTCGTTTATTTTTTCATTCCTGTTCAAATTATATTGTTGACCATCAACAACGTCGCATGTTGTGCCGCTGGTTTCCCAACCTCCCGCCCTTTCCCCTCCCAAACACTCTCTCCTCCCCCTGCTATCCACAGTTTCGTTCGTTGATTTTGTGAACAGTTTGTTTGACTGACAGCAACACCAACAGACCCAACATACCGGCATACCAGCCAGAACCAGAACGATAGCCATGGCCATGATGGACACTGGCTAACCCCAGTACCTTCAATCTTTGGAGCGGCGACCCTTTTGTGTGCCCCTTTTTTTCATACTTGTTTTTTTTTCTTGCTGTTTTTTTTTTGTGCCATTTTGCCTGCGGCGCATCAACAACATTAACGCGCTTCGTTGCTGTGCTCACCCATAATCCTTTCAATTTTTAAATCATTTTTTATTTCGTCCCCTGCTTTTTTACTGTACTTCCCATTTACCCTTTGGGGTGTTCCCTTTGCCCATTGCTTTTTATGAAGTCGTGCCTTCTACGCGACCCTTTGCCGCAAATATTTTTGGTTAAAGATGAAAATGAAACGTGTGCATTTCGTGCTTTTTTGATTGATGCGCGTTGTCAGTCGAGCGACCGACAGACCGACAGACCGACAGACCGACCAACAGACCGACTGACAAGCGACCCTTTGCTATCAAAACCAATCCCAAATCACTTTGCAGCTCACCCAGTTGGGGTCTTAGACTAAGGACAATGACATGTTTACCCAAGCGGCAAGACCAACAGAAATGCCATAACCAAAGCTCTCTGATCGTTTACACCTTTAAAAACCAATTCGCTATACCATCAATTACTGAATTTAATCAACTCGTTAAGCCCCACACACACACACGCATACACACATAGATATGCAACACACAATTGCATCAACATACTTGCAACTCCACCTCAGACACCTGCAACATCATCATCATCAGCAGCAGCAACAGCGGCAACATCAGGCAGTCGGTGAGGTAATTACGAAAATGAAATCAGTCCGACAATGTAAGCCCTAGAGGGCGGTTGGACACAATTGAAATGGCCAGGGGGCGTGGTCAGATGCTGTTGATACTGTTGTTGCCCCATTGTCCGGCATCGATTGGATTGGCAGACCCCAGACCAGACCAGACCGAAACCACATAGCGCAGTCATCGCAAGTGCCTGGTGGACTCTGTCAATATTTCTATATAGTCCTGCACTGAGAGAAAACTAAAATATGGGAATTGAATTTCAATACGGGCGATTTCTCCAAGTGTAACGGACATACTTAATGAGGTGGTGCACAATTACCTGAAACCAAAATTTATCGACAACATTTTCCATTTGACAAGCAAATAATTAAGGATTAATTTATAATTTACATAAATAGCATAAGTAAAAATTTCTCTTAGTGTTTGAGTTTGCAATCGACATTTGCGAGAGTAGTTTGATAACTTATTGAGTTTTTTAACCAAGTAAGTACAAATTATCAATCAATAATCAATCATTGATATTGACAGTTTTTGGTGTTTAAATTTATTCTATTAGGCAAGAGAAGAGACTGTCCCGTTAAACTGTTCTTAGTATGTATTTAGTATGTATGTAGTTGGTAATATTAAATATATTTCATTACCGTATTCTGCAAAAACAAAAATTATATATATAATTTAGCCGAATTCTTAGGAAGCATATAAAGCTAGTGAAACCGAAATCTAATAGCTTAAGAAAGTATGTCAAACTTTATGTATTTTTGATCCACTTGTTCGTATAGCATATAGTCCGTCGATTCTGATGAAACTGAAAAGATCGATACTTCTATATTTACAAAACTTAAAATTATCAAATTTCAAAACAACCAAGTAATTGATCTTAAATTCGATTTCTAATAGACAATACCTATTAAAACTATGCACAAGTTAACGTTGGATTCGGGTTGCAAAAGTGTGTTTATTTAATTTAGCACTTATGTTACTTAGGTAGTAGTTGACAATTACACCTGTACCTCGCTTTACATGGTAGATACGTTCCGGACAAAATCGCGTAAAGCGAAAAAGAGTGTAAATCGAATTTTATGACATTAATTCAACTTAAAGCATAGCTTTAAAATGTAAAAGAATCATTTAAGTCATAAAAAACATAGAAGAAATAGGTTAAAAAAATAGTTTCATTAAAAAAAAATTTAAAAATAAGTAAAACAAAACATGCATTCCATAAAAAAAAATATATGTACTTCATTATAAATAAGAGATATTTTATTTCTTTTAACCAAACTTAATCACTATCACTTTCAACCATAAGTTTCCGCTTACAAAGATGGATAATTTCCGACTCATCACTGGATAAAATAATCTCACTGGATTCTTCTTCTGCATTAACTGAGTTGATCGTAATCAAAGGTTGCTGAGAATTTTGTTTTGGAAAAAATTCTGAAATAAGCTTTTGTTGCTTATTTTTACTTGTCATATCTTTATAGACTTCTTCATATTGTTTTAATAGATCGTTAACACCTCTTTGAAATTTAAGACCACGATCTAAATTAACATCTCCTCCTTGAATGCTTTCAATGTCAGATTCAAAGTCATTTTTTCATGGTAAAACTTTTTTTGCTTTTGAATTAAATGGTAAATTCCCTCTTTACTAAACTATTATGGCAGAATACGATGTAGTATTGCCAGATTTACAGTAAAAAAAAAATAATTAAAATTAAAAAAGTAAATAATAAAACTTTTGTTTTCGATTTTGAAAACCGTGTAAGAACGAATCCGTGTAAAGCGATTACCGTGTAAAGCGAGTACTGTGTACAGCGAGGTTTAGGTGTATTCTTTATTCGGTTGGTCTTTGAATTACTGTAGCTTCCCTCTATAGGGAATGCCACCAGTGTTTAGCCGAAACCATTTGAGAATTGTTGGAGAACATCTTCTCAAACAATTGCATAGTGTGCTTTCTGGGGCACACTCGTTTTGGGCAATGGCTTCAGTAGTCATTTAAGGGACGTTAACTTATATGATATAGTCAATCAATTTCGAACAAATTTTAGAGTTCAAAATGTAAAATGGATGAAAACTAAGTTTAGTTAAGTTCAAAAAGTTGAAAAATAAAAATTTTGTAATACCAAATGTTATGTTTGACCGATCATTCGGAAGTAATATGATGTAGTCAACTAGACAACAAAGAACTAGTTGTTGAAAAATAGCTTTTTGATAAAAAGAACACTCAATAAATTAGCTCTGAATTTAAATTTCGTTCTCTATCATTCTTAATGAAGTAAAATAAAATTTGTTAAACAAACTTTTTAAAAAATCGTTGAAAAATATATTTAAAAATAAAACGAACTTAAGCTTTTACTTTTTGAAAGTTCTGAATTGGAAGTAAGAAGATTCTCTCGAATACTTAGATGGAAATAGATGTAACGAGATCGGGAGCTTCTTCTTCTCTATATTTTGGTGTTTCAGATGTAGAAGTATGTATATGTGAGAGTGCACTACCCATTATTCATGAAAATAACTTAAAAAACACTTTTTTTTTAAATTAATTTCATTAACGGTTGTCCCATGATTCGGCCTAGATCCTGCATTTGTTACTTGGTTTCAAAAATTAATTAACAAATTTACATTTTTGTTGATTTTGTGGTCTCCTTTGGCGGAGAGCAATCGTCGTCGATTTTCGAATTTTTGATATGTTTTTTCTTGGGATTTCAATTTTTTTTTAAGAGTGATAAATAGTTTTATAAAGGAGGGTAGTTTTTTAACTAAACGTCTGGGTCAGTGTGGTGTCCTTACAAGAGAGATGTTCATTATGATATTATAGAAATCTAAAAATAAATATATATACATATATAGTAATAACTAAAGATTTTAGCACTTGATGACAGCTTGTAGTGATTCAGTTTAGTTAAATAATATTAAATTAAATTTTATTTAAATTTTTAAATATATTCTCTATAGTTTAATCTTTTACCTTTACTTAATTATAGTTCGATAAATATTTCTTAAATATGAATATTCAAAAATTCCGCCACAGTTTCAACAATGGTTTTACTCGCTTTTTCAGGTATCAAAATCAGATTAAGATAAAAGTAGACGTAATGACAAAAGGGCAGCAAAATGAAATTAATAACAATGAAAAGGAAATATTTTAAGCAGTCGAGTGCACTTAAGAATCCAATAAATCATTTCAGCAATGGAATGTCTCTTATACATATTTCGAATTGATAAAGCTTCGACACTGTCAAACAAAAGGGATAAATGCAAAGTGTCAAAATGGAGAAACCCATAATTATATACCCTAAAAACGGATAAGGATATGCTACAGTCCAGTGAGACCAATTGGAATTCATGTTCTTGCCGCAGAACATTCAGCCCGCTCCTAATCCCAGTCTTGAATAATACACTTTTTTTTCCACAATTTCGGGTTTGGGTAGTGATCCTATCTTAAGAAGTGATACATATAATTGTTTTAAAGGCGATTCGTTCGTGATCGTCATGTATCCAAGAAATTTCAAAGAAGCAGGCCGTTAGAACATTTCCGTATCGTTCTTTGGAACTGATTTGGGTTTTTGAATAATAATACGCGGTTTGAGTGGGTTAACAAGTTCAGTAATCCCTAAAAACGTAAGAATTCATTTGCAAATAAAGACTTGCTCTCGATTCTATATCGTTTTAAGAACTAAGTGGACGGTAATTTAAAACCGTTCTGTAACTCGTGACTCCCTTCTGCTTCATATATTTCTTAAGATATAATTTAATAAAAAGTATATGGGATATCTCATGTAGGTATGGAAAACTGGAAATTTATTTTCATTCTAGTGACTGAAAGAAGAACGATTTGGAATCGAATAAATCAAACTAAATCGGAAGCGAGATATGGATTTTGATAAGTTCATACGATATTGGAACTGGACTTATAGAAGGAGTATCCACAAAGAGAGCGAAAAAGATGTAAATGTGTAAAAGCAGCGCATCCGACGACCAAATACAAGCAGAAGCTGAAGAAAAGAAAGTCCCGCAAAGTCTCTGTTTCGAGCTGCCTCTCTTTCACGCTGTCTCTCTTTCACGCTGTCTCTCTTTTACGCTGTCAATCGGTGTTCGTGCTCACTTCGGCAAGCGATTGGCTCGTGTATGTATGTGTAATTTGCCTATGGGTAAGTGGGGGGCACACCTGACTAATGGTATAATTATGGAATTGAAACATAAAAATGGAACAACGGGTTCTTACAAGAATGAGCGAATTTACACTGCGCGACAACCGATTAGCACACCCATTGCTTCCTACATTTGAGGCTTAATATCAGCCAATTGCATTATGCTTTCGGCATGAATTTTTTAGTCATTAAAAGTTTACATATTTGAGAACAAAAAGAAATGATAGTTAGGATATTAAGTTTATTAATAACGTTTTAACAGAATTTTATATAAACTAATATAAGAAATTGACTCAAATTTTTGCGACAACCGATTAGCACACTCAGTCGAAAATATCGAAAAACGTAGAAAAATGGGCTGCAAAGCCCACTACAAAATGTTTTATTGATACTTTAATCTTTTTCAACTTATTAGAAAACAAATTTAATAATGTGTCGTGCCACCATGATTAAGTATGACCTCGTACATCCTTTAGGGTAAAGAGTCATATAACTGCTGTATCAAGGATAGTGAAATGGTGCTTCAAGCATTTTTAATTACTTCCATTAGCTCTGTTTCAGTTATGTATGCCTTCCTGACTCTTATACTTTGCGTGCCAGCTATCCCCAAACATTTTCAATAATATTCAGATCAGGCAAGTATGGGGGCCAAGAAAGCAACGGTACGTTTTGACGTCCAATTCAGGACTTTACGACCTTGGACGTTTGAATAGGAGCGTTATCCTGCTGGAAATTCCACTTCAAGGCTGCAAAAATTTCTTTAATTGCAGGAAAAGCCGTTTGCAATACCCCATTGTATGCTGAGGCATTCATTTGACTTGTCAGAAATTCAAGTTCTATTGGTCCATAATAGGTAATTGCTCCCCAGACCATGACACCACCGGCACAGCTGTGTCGATCTAAATCAATCGATCTAAAATCAGCTCTTCCTTTCTAAGATCGTAAAAGTAGTACGAAAAGCCATCCGGACCCTCTAAATTAAATTTTTTTCATCTGAAATGACTACATATTGCCACTCCTTAGTCCAGATTATATTCGATTGGCAGAATTCGAGCCGTTGCGTCTTTCTGTTTGCGTTTGGAAGCTTTTTTTTTTTTAATTTAAGGCGTTTAATGTGTTTTGCATTTTTAACAACGCGTTGCACAGTGTGCACACTCGATTTAACACCTGATTTGTCTTTGATTTTAGCCGCAGAGTACCGTGAGTTAGACGCGTTCCTCTATATAAGTCGCTTGTCAGCCCTTGTTATCACTGAAGAGGACCGTCCTTTCATTTTTTTTCCATAGGTAGGCTTGTTTTCCAAAGATTAGGAAATGACTTTACGACTGCGCTTAATATTTTTGGATATTTGAGTGACTGAGAGCCCACACTCTATGTAAGCCATTATTCTGCCTTTTTCAATATCATCTAGCTGCTTTAATTTTCGCATAGTTTAGTAAATTAGGCTTTTTTAAATTTAAAAATAATCAAATTAAAAAAAAAAATAACTTTAATTGGTCAGATTCGACAGCTTTCACACAAAAATCAAAACTAAATGCGAAATGTGCTAATCGGCTGTCGCAAAAAAATAGCATGATTTTTTCCATTGCTTCAAAGAAAAAATTTTAACTAATTAACAATTAACTTCCAGAGCAAGATTTTTGTTTTTATAATAAGTATAAGTGCAGAAGAATGATAGAAAAATATAAAGAGCATGATAGAGTTTTACAGCTACTTGTTATTTGTATTTAAAATGAGAGGTAACAGGGTGTGCTAATCGGTTGTCGCGCAGTGTATAACATTTGTCTCACTTGTAAACAGTAACAAAATTCAAGTGTACTTATTTTTACATAGTTCTTTGCTTGCTGGTACAGGGTATCTTGAATTCGACTACTCCTTTTACTTTCCTGATTTTCTTTTCTAGCTAGCTCATTTCAATTTAGTTCTAAGCTATCGTTTCTGCTTGGGTCGCACCCACTCTAATTCTCTGTTTCTTTTGAGTTTTCCAACTCAATTTCCATGGCACAAAAGAGAAAAATCAAAAGAAAAAGAAAGGAGAAGGAAAAGAAGGGAGAAAATCGTTTGCCAGTTACAACTGTCAGGCAAATAAAAATCAAATTTAAAACGCTAAAGAAACTCACAGAGAGCAGAGCTGGAAAAGCAGACAACCAAAAGACAAACGACCGGAAGCGGTCGTGAGCAGGGGAAAAACTGTAGCATTAAGACTAGGGAGGAGCGAATGAATGGGTAGTGAACTGGGTAAAGGGGCAGAGAGCGGTAAAGGGGACGGGGGAGTGGTGAAAAGGAAGCTTGCTGGCTAAATGTCGCAATTTTACGAGTCAATATAAAGGTGCCTGGGGAGTCATTTACAGGCGCACGGCGGTTTGGTTTTTGTTTGGTAATAAAAACGAAAGGAAGAAGAAGGAGCAACAGCAACAAAAACCAATGGTGGGACAAGAAATACAACAACGACAACAACCAAAAATAGGAAGTGCTGCCTTTTACGGCCAAAGCTTCACATAAAAAATTTGTAGACAAGGGCCAAAACCAGTGTGTTTGAGAAAGTAAAAGAAGGGCCAATATTGCAACGGCCCTGCCAAACGGGTTGTTCATGTTCGTGAAGTCAAATATGATGGCAATTTTTATGTTCCCTTTTTTCCTTGTGAAATATATGCACATATATACGTATACATATATATGTATGTATATCTTACCAATGAAGCATAAAAAATACAGAAATGAAAGAAAAAAAAAAACGTCTCCATCGGCCCCCTTTAAAAATGATTTACAATTTAACCTGGTTTTTATGACAAATTTACGGTACAGTAGTAAATGGCATGTGAGACTTTATTGCTTAGAACGAAATTTAGCGACACATTTTTAAATTAGTTTCCACCTTTCTGGATGATATGATATATACATATATAAATATATATATAAATTGAGTTTCATCATTCCAGGTAATGACAATAATAAGTGAAAACCTGTAAAAGTCATAAAAATGACAAAGAGAAGAAGAACTTTTGTTCTTTGCAGTCGCATATTTCGATTTGAAATTATAAGAAAGTCCCTTATTGTTTTGTAAAACTTTTGATTTTGATATTGACAGTATTTCAAAAACATTTCAATATGATTTCATTTCAATCTTCTTTTCTTAGCGAGCGGATGGAGTTTTGTTTTCAACTCTAAGACATTTATAGAAAATCTTGTTCCGTGTTCTGAATGATGAAATTGTCTTGTGATCGTTTGATATACAGTGAAACCTCGATATAGCGAACTTCGTTATAACGAAAAGCTCAATATAACGAATTTTTATTAAAGTCCCTTGAAAAAACCTCGCTTTTACGAAGCCTCTATATAGCGAAGCAATTTTTCGAACACCTCTATACAACGAAATATACTTGGGTAGCTCATGAGTGAGTGAGCCAAAATGAATGGCTCACTGAACTGAGCCACTGAGCTTGTTCATTCAATATGGCTCAGTTTGGCTCACTAGTTCAGTTTGGCATACTAGCTCAGTTTGGCACACCAGTTCATTTTGGCACACTAGTTCTTATGATTCGCTCAACTGGCGATCTCAAAGTGAACTTATAAGCTATCTACAAGTGAGCCAGTGAGCCATATGAGTGAGTTGGCTCACTTCGAAAAAAAGAATGAATGAAGAAAAGACGTTAAAGTTCCGTTATCCCAAACTGATGATGATATTGTTGATAGTGTTTTGAACAGAAATGCAGTCTACATTGTTGAGGAGCATGAAAAGATCGAAAACGTTATTACTGCCAAAGAAGCTAAGCAGCTGGTTGAAAAGATCCAAACTTTTCTTGAGGAACAGGAAGCTATACCAAAAAGTTTTTTTTTTCACTTAAGCGCTGAATATACCAAAAAGTGCATTCGATAGCTTATCATCCGCTGAATGAAGTGTTGACGGCTGCATTCGAAACTTGCGCAAACAAACAAGAACTACCAATTATTTTAATAAATATTAATAGAAAAAATGTTTAACTTCTTTTTTTTTATATCCACCCCATTTCAAAACAGTATTTATAACGAATTTTCTTTCAAATTTCTTTAAATTTCGTTTCACCAAGGTTTAACAAATAAGTACCTATACGAATTAATAGATATAACGAAGTATTTTCTGGTTCCCTTCAGATTCGTTAAATCGAGGTTTCACTGTATAATATAATAAGTATTTCAAGTGGGATTTATGTATTATCTCCTCATTAGTGAAAAAGGCATCAACCTAAATTTTACATTAAAGTAGTTAAAAGACCCGAACGGGTCAAAGTAGTTGGATGATGTTGTAATTCTAGAATCTTGGCGGGATTTGAATAAAGTAATTTATCTTCTCAGGTTTACTTTAAACAATTATTTTTTTTCAATGAAGTAAATGTAGCAAAGTTTCATCAAAAAATTGCACAATACTTTTTAATAAATATTTGGCAAAGAAAATAGTTTATTTCATATTAAAGAGCACCAAAACAAATTTGGTCCAAATTGAACTTCCTATTGAGTTAATGAGAGTAGTTCTATTTAAAGTTAAAGGTTTTCCTTTATTCGCCATTTTTTTTTAATATGGAAAAGGGCCTGAATAAGTCGGTTCTAGACCTGTTCTAATAAAAGAAACAGCAATGCCAAGAAACTTGTCCCCAAAGTAGAGACTCATGGACGAAAATCGATAAAGTCGCCAATACTTGTCTAGGGATTAATTCGAGAACGCAAAAAGGACCTATTTAAATTGAAATATTATTTACATATACTAAACATTAAAATCCATAGATGTTGATGTGAAGTTTGCAGTTGCTTTTGATAGTGAAATCCTAAAACATGAATGGTTTGTTCCAAAAACATTGTGAACAGACGCGGATACCATTTTCTATGAAATCATATTTTATATACTTTTCTTAATCAGACACATGAAAATAAAGCTTGCAAGTTGTATCTGTCGACATTGAGTATGCACGCATGGCACATACACACATATACATATCTATCTTATTGGCCGATTTCAAAAAATTGTACAAAAATTGTCTATTTTATGTTATGCTTTTACGCTATGAGTACTTAATTATTAACTATGTATTAACAACAAATAATCCAGGAATAAAAATCTTAAAAGCAAAACCAGAAGGATGGGCATCCTGGCCCATCGACCTAACCTCGGCCGTGCCGAAATTCGTATACCCTTGCAAACTGTTATTTAACAATTACACATTTATAATGTAACAAAATCATTAGAAAGCATATAAAACAAGTCAAACCTACATTAAATGTTCGAATGTTGAGAAAAAAAGGAATTCGACAAAAAAAAAATTTTTGATCCGATTTTTCCTATAGGAGCTATAGCATATAGATGACCGATTTGGCTGAAACTTATCACAGACTATATATATATCAGACTATATATACTAAACTTCCAAAAACCAAGTTTCGTGACAATCGCTTTCAAAACACCCAAGTTATTGCTCTAAAACTATATTCTTGACCGATCGATCCTATGGGAGCTATATGATATAGTCAACCGATTCTGATCAAACTTGGTGGATTTGTTTATATGTGTATTAAACTTATGAACACAAAATTTCGTAACAATTGATTGAAAAACAACAAAGTTATTGAAGTTTAATTCTATTCTTGACGGATCGTTCCTATGGGAGCTATATGATATAGTCATCCGATCGGGATGATTACGAGATATACAATGCCTGCAGCAAAAAGAAGCCTGGGTGCAAAATTTCAGCTCTGTAGCTTTAAGGATCTCGGAGGAGAAGCTGTTGATCCAGATAGACGTACAGACGGACATGGCTATATCAACTCAGCTCGTCGTGCTGATCAAGAATATATATACTTTATATAGTCGGAAACGCCTCCTTCTACGCGTTGCAAACTTTTGACCAAAATTAATATACCCTTGCAATGGTATAAACAGGCGGCAACAATCGCCTCAAATTTTGTTTTATGGGATTATATCTACATGTAGGACCGAAAAATAATGTTTTTTTGAAGAACATTAAACAAATGTACATACAGAAATTCAATGCACTTTCAGAATCCGTGAAGATTTTCAAAGAATTTGTTATAAAAATTTATGTATACAGGTAATAATCAAAGTTTAGATTTTTAAACAAATAGCAGCTCTTCAAAAAAAAAACAGATTTTTCAAGAAAGATTTTACTTTCTTGACTTAAAAAATTATTCATTATTTGTTAAAAATATGTATCTAAGAGTATCAATTGATAATTTCAATCCGATCGGCCCACCATTGAATCCAAACGTGAGTAGACCTCGTTATATGTATATAGGCTTATCGCGGGATCGATATGTATTCAGTATTCAAAGTATTCTTAAATAAATGTACCACATTCAATATATACAAAAAAAAAATTGAATACATTCAAAATAACAATTGCCCCTTAAGTAATTATTGAAATAAAGGTAATTTTCTATTAAAGTACCACGTAAAGAATTTTTCTGGTGTTGATTTATTTCTGGGCAATTTTTGATAGAGGTTTTAAAAATAATCCAGTTAAAGTCTTCGATGCTATACATCTTTATAAACCATCCTGGCTTAACGTCAACATATTTGGAACCATCTACTACACATACAGTGAAGGAAAAAGTGTATATATAGGCAACTTTTAATCAAAATTTTATTATCAACATAATATCAAGAAAAGAAATTATGATATAATTTATGACATACATCAATATAAGTTGTGAGAGCAATTAGACCACAGACATAATATTGCAATTATTTAAATTAATTAAAGAATGCCAAACACGGCACCGAACCTGAAAAATATTGTATCCACTGTCAAGATGCGGAAATATAATGGTTTGGAGAGCTATGGAGGATTGCTTTCAGTGAAAGAACATATTGCAAGAGAATCCATAGCTTGGCCTTGGGGAACTCCTGAATCTTTCAGATTGACAATGGTCTAAACTTTAGACTCTAAAGCATACCCCCCATGTCGAGCAGGGCTGGCTGGTCTATTATGCTCCTCACTCGACGGACTTAAACCCCAATCGAAAATTTGAAATATATGAATTTTCAACTATAATATAAAGGGTTGAAACATACTTTTTCCTATTAATTATTCCCATTTATTATTATTATTACTTGTGTATTAGTTTCTTAAATGATTGAATAATCAGTTTTTTTCCAAAAACTTATCGAACCATGGGGTTATGTACACCTTTTTGCTTTACAGAATGTACTGTAGGCAAAAATAGCTTAAGTAAACTACTTATATCGAGACTATAGCTAAAAACACTTCAAATGATATGAAATTAAAAAAAAAAAAATGATCAATTTATATGATATATGAAAAAGAATTGTGTTTCTCGGATGAGTCCAATTTTAATACATATTTTGGGATCCTTTGGGTCGGAAAAAGTGTGGAGAAAACCTAATGACGCTCCTCAGGTAAAAAAATTTTATTCCAAATGTGAAAAATAGGGTAAAGGTTTGGGGGTGCATGGCCACATTTGGAGTTGGCAAACTAGTGTTGGAAGATTAAAGGATAACCTTTAGAACAGCTCCAATTTAGTGAGGCTACATACTATTTTCATAAGAACAATGACCGGAAACACTGGTCATATCTCGTGAAGGAGTGGTTACTATATAGTACTAAGCAGTTGCACACCTCTCCTCAATAGCTAAACCTCAATCCAACTGAGCACTTTTGGATTTTGTTAGATAAGCAGATCCGGAAGAGCCAAATATCCTTATAAATGGCCCCAATGTCGTTCGAAGTGGTTTAAAATTGCAGAAAATGATACCAAATCTTTGGTACGATGAATGAATAGTCGACTGCTTGCAGAAATTGCTGCAAAAAGGGGACAAACTAAAAATTAATTCGAGTCAAATTAAATTTTTTTCACTTTACTTCAACTTTTTTGGCATGATTTTCTTGTTACTTTTTGTAAATGAAAACACATTTATGTTGCCAAATATATAATATACAATATCTCAGCACATTTTTCTGTATGATATTTGTTTTACGCTTATTTTAAACAAATTAAATTTAAAAACGTGAGTTCAGTTAAACTTTTTTTGCCGACTGTGTATATATTCAGTTAGGTTCAAGGTTCTTTCAATCGATCAGAATCCAACATTTCTATAACAGAACTTCTAACCATACATATATATTAAACAATAAAAATTGCAACAAGTCATAAATTTTGCGGTACACTCAATCAAATGCACACTTGGATTTTTTATAACCGAATGTTTTGAATTGGGCACCGGTTTGATACAAACAATGATTGTTTATGAGCACGTGTAGTGACAAACCGGATCGAATGGTTTGTTTGAACAATGAATGAATTGAAAAATTTAATTTCAAACAAATGTCGTTTACTGATCGAACAGACAAAGGCATGCATTAGTAGTTTGCGAGTAATTGAATTTACGCTAAAAATATGTAAACGAAACTCAAAGTTAAGAAGTTTTACTTTGTGGTCAATACTTGGACTTTGCAAACGATCATTCAGCAATCGTTAGTGACACTATTCAAAATTCGATAGTTTCATTTGAAACTATTCAACTTGAATAACAGAAACTTGAAGAAATGCATTTAGAAAACAACTTAACACTTAAGAGCTAATTGACAAGACATTAAATTCTTTGAAGCAATGTAAACCTGCCTACATGTTACCTTAATGTGGCCACAAATGTAACTTTCGAACATACAAATACGTTTCAATATTTTAGATGATCTAGAAATATCTTTGATTATTGATTATTGCAATTCCAAATATTTGTTTAATTGTACTATTGGTCTTTTTTGTTTTCTTTCTAAGTAAGAATATTACATTGCGAATTTACAATTTCTGCACTGAGCACGACTTTTTCCCAGTTAAAAAGTATGTGTTCTATCGATAGTGTACAAATACCAAAAAGTTATAGTTTCGATATATCGATAAATCGCCAGCTTTACCGTTCGATAACAATTAAATTTGAGAGTTGTGCATTTGACTTCGAGTCGAAGCGACGCCTTATTTTATTTCCGTTTTGGGTAAGAATAGCAATCTGCTGATGGATGGATGTGGAACCTTCATTTTTTCATTAGTTGGATGCTTTCAAACTTTACTATACGTGAGGGTATAAAATAAAGTAGGCTCTTCCGCAGAAATTATTTTCCTTAACTAATATTTATTCAGTTGCAGTCGATGGTTTCAAATATGTACATACATCATGTGCTGCAACTTTTTAAATACATTTTACTATAAATAACTTAATTATCTGTTCATGGCACTCATTCGCAATTTCCTATAGGATCTCTCTACTATCCTCTGTATGTGGTGCTACTCCGGAATTTCATGGTCAAATGAGCAGAATTGTCGGTGGCTCGTGCAGTACAATGATTGCAATTTCCATGGACTGTTATGTCTCCGTTCTTTATGGTTATTCTTGGAATATGTATGCGCCCTGAAAATGAATTATAGAATATAGTTTAATTAATTTATGTTGTTATTTGTTATACAATTAGATTGCTTACCACCATGACTTAGGTCCACTAAGACGACGAGCGACAGCAGCGAAATAAATATCAAGTTCATCCACTTCATTGCGACTTAAGGCGAAGACACTCAGTGACAGTCTGATCAAGAATTTGCCATTTATGTGCTTTTTATATACAACAGATCATTCAACGGCAAACAACATGAGCAGCTGAGGTCGGCGCCATCGATGCGATAAGTCATACTAAAAAAAAAAAACCTAGAATATATTTTAATAGAGTGTATTGCCGATGATGGCTTTTGGTTTTTCCCTCGTCATAATGCCAGAAACCCCCTTTGACGATTTGATTATAAACCCGGAGAGCTTTTAAGCTCGTCTCTGTAGAGTATTTATCTGGCCAAGTCTTGATTTTAATACACAATTGCATCAAGCTTTAATATATGTATGTACTCCCTGGCATGCCTTGTCAAACGGAACAGGTCTGTATCTACAAATCCCGCGGACAGAGTTTAATCTGCAAAAAAGGGGCTCAATGTGGCCGGATTGTAATCGGAGAAGTGTGAATGAGTTTTTTAAAAGCGCGCTTAAACAAATGCCTCAAATAATTGTCGTAGTGTCTCAGCAGCCTTAAATTAACGGACTTTCTTTTTTGCTTGACTGAAACTATTACAACTATTCCATAAAAGTTTTAGGTTTTTTCTTAGCCATACGCTTAATCGAATCCAATATTGCAGATCCATGTAGTTAGATCAATTTTTCCCGAAAATCGGAAAATTTTAAACGAAATATTTTTTAACTTTCGATCCGTTATGGTAAATTGTACATATCTAGTTCTTGTTTCAGATTCGTTAGAACTGACTCTAAATTCGTTTTGAAGTTTAAAATATTTTTGGATTAGACCATTTCCTATTCTTAGATTCCGAAGTTTCGAATTGAGCTATCCTTATAAAACTTCGGAAAGACTCACTTTTGGGTATAAAGAGGCAGAGTCAATCTTCGGTACATCCCTATTTCATTTGATAAAGATCGTGTGTGTACGTGTGAATTTATCCAAAATATTCAATTACAATGCTATTGATGCATTTTATTAGCTCAGTTACTCCTTTTTAATTGACAATGCTTACCATTTTTTTTTACCTTTAGCTTCATATTAGATTGTAAACTTTGTTCTTTTTTCTTTCTTAGCAAACTTGTTTTCGTTATAATTTATAATATTATAATTTAAAAAGAAGCTTTGTTGACGCTGCTTTTATATAGCCAATAATTGTGGTTAACGTTTTCCCCACTTTTTACAATAGTTATATTAATATTACAATTAATCAATGCCTTTTTATTATGTCTTAAATATGCACATAATTCAAATGAAGATGTGTATCTGTCTAGTGATGTAAGACTAGAACAATAAGTCGTTCCCCAGCACATACATATGTGATGTAAAGTTTTGTTGATATTGTTATACTCTAAAATATCTACAGTGGACTCTCGTTAATTCAAACCTGCGATAATTCGAACCTTTCTGTAATTCGAAGTTATCACGAGTCCCCTACAAAATCTCTTTATATTTCGAATTTTGTCCATACATTTTGGTGCACTCGGTAATTCGAAGGAAAAAATCATTCCTACGACGCGGTAATTCGAACTCATATGGTCAAACCCTCGACAATTCAAAGTTTCTTGGTGTGTTAGTAAGAACTTTGGCTTTTAACAGTTAAATAAATAATTACGGATGATGAAGAACCATCAATGGTACCAGTAGTGGACCTCAGCGGTGTGAGTTTTTTTTGACCATATTCAAGTGGATAAAGATGTTGCTGTCTCAGGATCACTAACCGATGGCGAAATTTTATCTTCGACAGATACGAATGGAAGGACCAACGATAAAGATGAAGACGATATATAAGGTAGCAAAAGCCACACTCGATAACTTACAAAGCTTTTGTCTACAAAACTGATGAAACAGCATATGAGACACTTTTTTCACTTAAGAAAATTGTTGAAAAGTCTGAGCAGCAGCAATGTGATCCAAAACAAACCCGTATAAATTAATTCTTTTCAAAGATCAATTAATTCATATTATAAATATGTAAAACATTAGCAGTTAAACAAAAACACTTGATAATTCGAAGTATTATTAATTCTCTCTCAAAAATTTCGAACCATTTAATATTTCGAACACTCGATAATTCGAAATATTTTAAGAGTCCCTTGAATTTCGAATTAACGAGAGTCGACTGTATTTACGTAGGTAACAAGATAAACAGGGTAATGGAGATCCATTTCGTATAATGATTAATTATCTATGAACATTTCATCATCATATTTTTATAATCTTCCATTTGAGAATATCTCTTTTTTTATCTCATCTTGTAAGATAAAATGGAAAAACTTTACAGGTGGACTCCTTTGACATATGCAAAAGGTTTCGATTCTCTCGTTTTAAGACGATTACACTTCATTAACCAATGAATTATAATGATATGTCGTCGACCTGGTCGATTAAAATTGGGCTCGTGCATTTTAAATTGAGAGACTCTGACACCATGATTGTAAAATGATAAGGAATATATACACATATATACATTATCTAAGTCGGCAAATTATACTTTAAATTTTTCTTAAAGTGTCTTTAATAAAAAAGCTCTCAAAAGAAAAAAAAAAACATTACGGCTAAGGCAATGACAATGCATTCTCAATCTGAAGTTGATACTCAAAAATTTTTGTTTTTATCCTATAACTATACAGTAGAATCCGGTTAAAACGACTCCGCTTATAGCGTCCGTCCGGATAAAGCGACGAAAGTTCGTTGTCTTGGTTGGACCCAATACAAACTTATACGAAAGGGTATCCGGTTAGTACGTCGACGTCAAACCGCTTATAACGACGAACCGCTTATAGCGACGATATTTTTCAACATTTTTCACACTGCAACCGTTTATAACGACGATCCGACAAAAATATATATCGTAATGATCAAAAGTTACAGATTATTAAAATCAAGAATAATAAGAGAATCACACACGTATACGACTTTTTATGTTTTAGAAACCTAATAAAAACACAAGAACAATGTATATTTTTGCTCCTTTCGGATAGTACGACCTCCGGATATAACGACGTAAAACCTCGGTCCCTTGAGCGTCGTTATAACCGGACTCTACTTTATTTCTAAAGATAAATAAACTTATATCATGGTTAATGGAGAAAAATAAATCGCCCTAAAACCGAATTAGACGAAACCAATTGTCCTTGATTTGGTTTTCACTCCGGTATTCGTTATCTTTCGGTGATCATTGATGACAAAATTATAATACCATTAAATTGGACCTACGATTTCTAAACATTGTAAAAACTTGTGATATCACTAGAACACAATCCAGAAAATAAGCGATTAAGTATAAATGAACAATCAAGAAGATTTCCGATTAACCTTGCTATCCTTATTTCTTTCTTTCCGCTTCTACCGGGGGGATAATGGAATAAAATAGACTGGAATCGTAATTTCTGTGCTAAGAGAAGTATTACCAAAATGATAAAGCTTAGTAAACAATAAATTTTTAAAATTACTAAAAGTAATAAGAAACTTTAATCGTATTGAAATTTGTATAGTAGGACTTCAGCTTGTCTTAGTGATCACGAATATGTATATTTAATATTGTCCCTTAATAATGTCCTTGTATACATACCTTCTTAATCTCAGTTTTACATTTAATTATTCTACTGAAGATAACCCAGAGACAATTTTCTGATCTAATGGGAGCTTCCTGTAATGTAAACTAGCTGTGAATAGTATTCGATTCGATTAATTTTAATAGAATTGCATTTTATATTCATATAAGCGCTCTGTGATATAGTAGTCCAATATTTTGGTAATCAGATTCGATGAACAAAATTAGTTTTTATTCATTTGTTTGGGTTAGATTGAAAAACCTAGAAAGTTTTTATGTCAAAACTTAAACTTAAGCCTATTGGCTATTCATTTACCGGATCCGAACTTTGTTAAGATTCGATTTAGGCTAGACTGATAAGAAAAATTAATACTGAGTTCCATCCAAATTGCTCATTGAATAGTGCCCTAAAAGCGCATAGAAACAGACAGATGGTGAATTAGACATGGCTTAATCAACTCGGCTATCGATGTGGATCTAAAATATGCATATTTTAGGCAGTTACAAACATTAGACCAATTTTAATATAACGATTATTGTTCCCCTTGGAATGAACTTCCAATTTCTGTTTTGTTAAAATGTTTCTAATTTATTCCACTTTGATAAGTTGTTGAAATTAATTGAATCGATGCTAACTCTTGCCCTAACTAAATTAACTTTGAGTTTGTGGATTTAATTGTTTTTATTATCGATTTTGTGTTTAGTTTAGTCGCCACCGCCGCTAATGCTGCAGCCGACACAATCCTTGTTATGCACATAGGAGCCACCAGGAATAGGACCGCTGTAGCCATCCTTGATATAAACTGGTCCACCGGCAGGACCACCACCTGATAGAGGGCCGATACCAGGACCAGCACCAGGCCCCACACTAGCTTGACCTGGACCGCCGCCGCCTATGATGACAGTGCCATGTCCTGGAGTGCCTTTGTATACCTTGTTGCCCACAACCAGAGTCTCAGCATCGGGAGGGCTGCAGTTCTGGCATTTGCCATTGATTACCACCGAGCCGCCTGCCGAGAGGGGAGAGAAGAAGAGAGTGAGCAAAAGAAGGAGAGAACCATAAAGCAAGGTGAAAAAAAAAACTTTAATCTAATCCAGTTGCCGCCTACCTGCTGACAGGGCCACCAAGGCAGAGAGGATAACAAACGCAAGGCTCAAGCTGTTAGACATTGTGTGAAGTCTCTGTCAATTCTAAACAAGGAGCCGAACAACCCAATGCTTTTTATACCCAACCGACGGTGCTTCTGGTCTTATCGGAAACCAGATTTCTGTCCCATGGGAGAGTGGAAGGGAGAGCAAAAGCGAGAGAATCATCTTGCATATTTGTAACCGGTTTATCAGAGACTTCTCGGGAACTGTGTATGTACGTATATATATATATAGAACTACTTGGGTTAACCACAACAAATCTGTTTGTATTAGTATTTATTTATTTTGGTTTATTTTATTCCATTTCACAGGTTATCTCGAGTGGTCTAACCGCGTATATTGCATCCAACACAGTCGTTGTTGCGCACATATGTTCCAGGTTGGCCACGGGAATCAATTGTTGTCACCGGCCCACCGCCCCAGCCGCCGTCGCCATCACCGCCGCCAGTTCGGATTATCTGACGTCCTCCCCATTGGCGTTTATTGCGGTTTCTTCCAATATATTGTGAGCCACCACCACCAAACGATGTCTGATGCAAACCCCAACTACCGCCTCTGTTGCTGCTGCTGTCATCCAAGTTCCAATCATCATCATCATCCTTGTATCCGCGAGCTGGCGTAGTTCTTGTCTTGGGTGTCGTCTGTCTTGAATGACCACCACCACCGCCCCTCTGATTGCTAGATCCAGTTGTTCCTCGTGGCGTTGTTTGCGGCTGATTACAGTCTACGCATTCCCCCTTGATGGTCACCTTACCGGCTGGAAGAGCAAGAGTTTATCAGAGATCTCTGTGTACCTATTTTATAACTAGTTCTCACTGACCTTGAGCAAAGGCCAGCAGGGCCGATAACATCAATAATGCCAGGGTTAAGGACTTCATTTTTAATCCAAATACTCTTTCGATTGGCAATCCGATTGAATTAATTCAGCCCCTTTTTATACCCGTCGGCCAGTCAGTCGATTGAATCTAACGTATAGAGAATGCTCTTCAGAGCGTCAAATTCATATACTATATGCACTTATGATTTCTTTTCTATATATGTATGTGCTTACATATATGAAAACTGGAATTGCCCAGATTGTTGATTAAATATTGCAAACCTAAATACATTTCTATATATATATTTATATTATTTCTTAGCGAAAACAAAGCTGAACTTTTCACCTACCTTGAAATATACATAGATTAAATTATTTATTTTCTACATATAGATTAAAGTACAGTTAACTCCACTTAGAATATACCTTGATAGTCTACCAATTAATGAATATGCATATATATACATATATAAAACAAAGAGATCATTTAATGAAATTATGAAAGAGTTTTATCCTATCCTATCATTATACCAATTTCATGTTGATATATGCGTAAGAAAACTTTACATTCAATTTTCAATAGTAAAGCGAATCAAATGTTTTAATTTAATATTATTAATTCTATATTAATATTCGATCTTTCTTCATATGTTTCCTAAGCATCGTTTAAAGTGAACTATTCTATTGTAACATTAATTTCGTTTACAAAATTTAATGAAAATGAACAAATGTTTATAGCCATTATTAAAAATAAATTGTTTTGAATAGATTTATATATTATTTTTAACCCATGTATATATAGTTCTATAAGATCTATCAAAACAATTTAAACTTGCTCTTTGATTTCGATAACATAATTTTTTCTGTTATGCACAATTAAAAGGGGTTCTTTTAGATAAAATCTCTCTTCAAACATAGAGAATTTTTTTTAAATTATTTTTTATATTTATATTTTCAGTTGCTAACTTTATGAATATTTTTATTAAGGAATTAATTTATCATCCAAAAGTTAAGTCACCAGTTAATTTCTATTTTGTCCCAAGTTTAACTTTTAAATTTCGCTCTAATTTGTTTATTTTTAACTTTAAAAACACAATTAAAAAACTGATAAAAAGGAAAGTTGATTTTTATATTTGAAACTGCCAAAAATGTTAATTTTTATATTTTTCGAGAAGTAAACAAATTTGCTTTGTAAATATTTTTGAAACTGATTGTTCCTAGACGATTTTGATAAGCAATTTTGAATGAATTGAAATTTAATATTAATGAAACTGTCTTAATATATGTATTACACTTTGCAATAAACAGAAATATTTCAATTTTGATGAGAATATTTTCAAATTCCAAGACAAAAAATATGTAAAGAATATTTTCCCTGATTTTCTTTTTAGAATTGAGTTGAAATTTTTAGATATTTAATATTAAAATGTAATTTGCTAAATTTGAATGTAATTTGTAAATATATTTAAGCTTTTGTTTTGTATATATCGATCATGACAATTGGTAAATGTTTAGGGAGTTATTATTGATATTTACACAAGTTTCGAACTATACCATTTTATTTAGTTTAGTTGTCATAAACATGTCGTACGATGCTTGGGGAGGGCTTTTCTATTAACTAAGATAGTTAATTAATCTACAATTCATGGAAATAAGAGTATTTGCAAACACATCCAGCTGACCCTATGTAACACCCTGGGTAATACCCAAGAGTAAAAGAAGAGACGGAGAGAATATGACAGATTAATTATATTTGCCAATTCCCCCAATGCAAAGTGCTTTAATGGGAATTTCCCTCAGTCTCGGTCGCAGTTTCTCTCTCTCTCTCGCAGACGCAATAGAGCGAGCGGGTTATCTTGCCTAGAATTGAGCTCCTAGAGCACTTCGATTGCATGTGGCGGGTCCCCTGTTGTGTTGGAGGTATAAAAGATCGCTCATGTTGGGGCAATTAGTATCAGTTCATCGTTAGCCATTGAACAGCAATCAAACCAAAACACTATCAATATGAAATTCTTCTCAGTTGTCACCGTTTTCGTGTTGGGTCTCCTGGCTCTGGCCAATGGTAAGTTTACAGAATTTGGATCATAGTTTAATCATAATAATAATAATAATAATTCTCTTTGACCAGCCGTCCCTCTGTCCCCTGATCCTGGCAATGTAGTCATCAATGGCGATTGCAAATACTGCAATGTCCATGGCGGCAAGTGAAGACCACTAAGGAAGAGTACATGGACTTTGCCCAGAGACTGGAGTGGGAGATTACCTCAATATAATGACAGCAATAGATTATTTAAAATGAAAATTAAATCTAGTAGTTAAATAACATTTAAAAATACACAAAATAAAACTCTTTTTTATTTTCCCCATAAACAAAACAACAAAAAACAAAAAAACAACAATTTCTGTGAGTTTATTTTATCAACAGTTTGACATTTTCTTTGTTCTTGTTCCATTGTCAAAACTTTATTAATTTGAAATATAACTGACACAAAGAGAGTGAGAGAAAAAGAGAGAGAGAGACAGTGAGACAGACAGAGATAGGGAGAGGCATACAATTATGGTATTCAGATGATTTATTGGATTTTAAAGTGCATTGAAGCGCCACACTTATAATTAATTTCTGTTTGATACCCTTTCCCAAAAGAGGAGTATGCAGTTAAGTCAACTCTTTTGATTTGATAACTAGGATATAGTTATAGATATAGCTGTACTTTCCTATAATACAAATTTTAAATAAAACTTTTTCATACTGAAATGCATATTTAATAGACATACAGACATATATTCAATTTGAAAGCTCTCTCTTTGAAATTAGTTTTGAATTGGAATTCTTTCAAATTCGACTTCTTTTAAATTCTCAACAGCTACAAAATTTTTGTTTATTTGTTTATTTTTATTACTATTTGTTGTTGTTATTTATTCAAATAAAATATTGCGCAAAAAGTTGATCATTATCAACAGTCTCGTTTAAGACGGAGATGTCCATCTCTTTGTCCGCATAAAATTGAATTCTTTGAATATATCAAAAATATTTCAGTGAGGGGGTCCACCCCTCCGGATCTGTCCTTGCCCTCAGTTGGGCGGCCAGCGGCATTAAAATAAAGAAGAATTGTTCCTTATAAAAAAAAAAACGGTCGACGAGAATTTGTCCGATTTGGAGGTTTCACTGTACTATGCTTAAGAGAGCCGGATTGCAGTCGTTCACTGATTGAAAGAAACTTCAAGGTTGATGAAATGCCGGCTCTATTTGGCACAGGGTGTAGCCATGTCGCAGTGACGAATGGTGTGTTTGCTCGGCGTCTAACGGTAAACTGCTAATTGATAAATGTAACGTACCGTACTGTAAATGAAATGTTCTTCAATTACTTCATGAAATTGCATACAGTCTGTTACAAATATTTAAATATACAGTCGACTCTCGTTAATTCAAAACTCAAGAGATTCTTAAAATATTTCGAATTTTCGAGTGTTCGAAATATTAAATGGGTCGAAATTTTTGAGAGAAAATACTTCGAATTATCAAGTGTTTTTGTTTAACTGCTAATATTTTACATATTTATAATGTGAATTAATTGAACTCTGAAAAGAATTAATTTATACGGGTTTGTTTTGGAGCTCCTGCTTCTCAGACTTTTCAATAATTTTCTTAAGTAGAAAATGTGACTCCTATGCTGTTTCATCAGTATTGTAGACAAAAGCTTTGTAAGTTATCGAATGAGGCTCTTGCATCCTTAACTGACACCTCTGCCAAGGGTTCAGATATATCGTCTTCATCTTAATCGTTGCTCCTTCCATTCGTATCTGTCGACCATAATATTTCGCCATCGGTTAGTGATCCTGAGACAGCAACATCTTTATCCACTTGAACATGATCAAAAAAAAAACTCACAACGCTGATGTCAACTACTGGTACCATTGATGGTTCTTCATCATCCATAATTATTTATTTAACTGTTAAAAGCCAAAGTTCTTACTAACACACCAAGAAACTTTGAATTGTCGAGGGTTTGACATGTGACTTCGAATTACCGCGTCGTAGGAATGATTTTTTCGTTCGAATTACCGAGTGCATGAAAATGTATGGACAAAATTCGAAATATAAAGACATTTTGTAGGGGACTCGCGATAACTTCGAAGTACAAAGAGGTTCGAATTATCGCAGGTTTGAATAAACGAGAGTCCACTGTATGTGAAAGGCTTTTTTCTTCAAATAAATCTAAATTTACAAATTTAAAAAACAAAACAAACTTGAATTCATTTCATTTGTTTACTTTCTGATCAATTCTCTTTGCTGATTATTTTAACTTCGACGTAATTTCCATTGTTTCGCGTCACATTAACTTTTTCACACGTTGCCAGAAGTTTTTTTTTGTTTAAATTTTGGTGTTAATTGACCACTCATATTCGCAAATGTTTGTTGATTCTTAGGAATAAAACAAAAATAACATAGTGCAGATAGATTTCTTCTTTAAAAAGAGATTGAAATTAATCGGTTACTTTGCTAGTTAAGACGGGTAACTACATTGGGATAAGGATCCCTTTTTCACTTTAATCTTTGATAAATATTTTAAGACCCATTCAAAAAAAAACAGATGATTGGGTTACTCAGTAAGTAAGTAAAAGATTTCAACCGATCGTCACAAAGGCTGCTATATTATTTACTCGATCGGAAAGTGATAGATACATGTACATACATACATATGTATGTATATGTATACCAAACTTACAAATACAATTTAAGAGTATAATCTCCTATTTATTTCTCCAAAACTTTCTAGTCTATCGCATTAAAGGGTATTCAAAACCGAGGGTATTTGTGCTTCGGCGTTTTTACCATAGCTTTTGTGATTGTTTGCTTGCTTTTTCTGTTTTTCCTTTAATTCAAATTCCTTTTCCCTGCTACACCACATTTTATTGCGCATACGCAGTGTGTAATTTCATTTTTATATCCTTTGTTGTTGTTGTTTCCTGTGCATTTTATTTCAATCTCATTATGACATCTTTTCGTTGGTTTTTCCTTGTCCCGTGGACAGGCAGTGAAAGTGGCTAACGACGCGGGCCTTAACTGAAAAACCCTTTTTTTTGCGCCCTATCATTATCCTTTGCTTCTTTCCAAACTCAGTTGACTGTCTGTAAGAGAGTTGTTCATTTTGCAAGGATGTCGGGCCAAGTGGCATTTACTTTTGTAAAACGGAAGAACTGCAGACCCGTGTGTTCCTGTGTTGCATGTAATTACACATACACACACACACACACAAGTACTTATTATATTAATTACAAAATAATTGTGCTAATTTTTTTTCTTTACCAAAAACTTGAGTATGGTAAGCCTAGATTATAATGGCAACATAATGATTTGCTTTGTCTACTTTTTCAAATGGGAATACAAATTTTAACACAACGGAAATTAGCTAAATCCACAGATTTTTAAATATATAGAGAAAGATAATTGGCAAGGGTATACAATCTTCGGTGTGAGCAAAGTAGCCATTCGCACGAATATTTTAAAATACTTTTTATAAAAATTTAAAAATAATTGGAAAAGTTTTTCACCATTTAAAGTCAAAGTACTTTAAAACTTTCTTCTGGGTTTTTCTCAAATAAGAAAAATAAAAATGGGTTTTTCCAGATTTTTATGCTGTTCTTTATCAATAATTGTTTGATTTGTGTGTTGAAGGGATTTGCCAGATTAATTCAATATATATTAATTTATTGTTGTTTTCTTTTAATTCGAGAGAAGAGACTATTCTATAAATAAATTGTTATACTGCAACAGTTGAGCTGCTTTAGATTGAGAATCTAGAGAGATGAACTAATTAAAAGTATATAGTGTATAGTCGCTGATACTTCTATATATATTGTTATTGATCAGACAACTGCAAATTAAATTTCTGCATATTATTATGAATCTTGTCATTTCACACAGAGCAAAAATATATTAACTTAAATGCGTAATTGTTTAGATGCAACAACGTGAATTTCTCGGTAAACAAAGTTAAACGGGTTCTTAATACTTGGAAATACATTTCAACATATGTATATAAATATACAATCTCATTTTAATAGACCGACCTGTTTTTTTTTTTTCATTACCCCAAACCTGATCTCAGCACGTGAATTGAATCCACACTCTTCTTATCACTGAACTTGGATTCAATGGGAATTTCTCAGTTGGTAAACGAACTTGTGTGGGGGGAAAAATCCGAGTTCAAATCTCAATCTAAGTTCTCAATGTAATTTTCCCACTCCCCAAGCTAGCCATAATCCACAGTTAAGAGCACGTGAGAGCGTCACTATAAAAGCCTAGACATATTGTGAATTGGTCATCAGTTTTTAGTAACAAAGACAAGAAAAAACAAATATGAAATTCCTTTCGGTTGCTTTCGTTCTGGCTGTATTGGCTGCTTTGGCTAACGGTAAGTTATATATTAAATCTATATATAAAATTATTTATTAATTTGTTAATCTTTTGCATATAGCCACTCCCCTAAATCCTGGCAATGTGATCATCAATGGTGACTGTCGAGTATGCAACGTGAGGGCCTAAGAAGAGAAGCGACATTGCCACAATATGCCTAACAAATCAACCACACAGCCAAAAATGTTCAATAAAATTTAAGTACAAAAAAAAACTTAAAAAACTGAAAGCCTTAAAAGAAATGTAAAAATTGTTAAATAAAAAACCAGTTAAAATGAAAACAAAAATTTGTGTTGCATATTTGTTTATGAAAGATAAAAGCAGGTAACAAGAGCATCCTTCGCTTTACAGTAGACTAACAGGAGAAGGTTAACAGGGACAGATTAACATTAACAGTTCTATATCAGAGAAATAGGAAACAAAAGGTCTGGCAACTCTAAAAGTGAACAGTGGTGCCAAGATAATTAGTTTAAATTAAAGTTCATTCTTTAATTTTCCGAGAAACCAAATTGTTTAAAAATATACATATGAAAAATATTGAAATAGTATATAATTAATTTTTAATACTAAGCTATGTCCGAGAAGGAGAAAATTAGTTTATACATAAATATATAAGACAAATATATAAACAGATATAGAAAACGAAAGTAAGTTGTATTAATGCGCTCCTAAGTACAACCCTGATCCACTAACTTATATAAACTGTATAGTGGATGTTTATTGTGTACATATGTATGTACATACATATGTGCATGTAAAATTACATACTTAGCCATTGAAAAAATTAGTGCATTATGTATTTGTTCTCTTCTTGAACTCGACTGAACTGCCATTTTGATAAAGATTCAAATGGCTTTGGGCCATTGTTATCAATGCAAAAAGTGTTTTTTTTTTTAGAAATTATTTTATTTTATGTTTTAATCATAAAATTGAAATTAATCAAAAGAGGATTTGCTGTCTACTGCAATATTTAAGTACTTCAATATTTCTTTATATAGAGCGAACTTAATCACTTAAAAATAATAGATTTTAATTGCAATTTTTTTGTTTCAAAGTTGTTGCATTATTAATTTAGCTTTGATATTATTTTTTGGGTTTACCGAAAACAGAAAGTTCGAGAATTGAAATAAAAATTTTCGAGATAAAAGATATGATAGATACTTAGCAATATTGAAGTCAATTGTAATGATTAAGATTTATGATAAGATTTTGTCGCAGATGTATCAATGCGCGTGGAGGCTATATACATAAATTGAATTATTATAAAAACCAGTTAATGAAACTGCATCAAAATGTTCAAAACAATACAAACAATTTAAAACAAGTAGCCAGATAATGATACTTTCTTTCTTCTAGATTCAGAAGACGTCACTTGGACGAATCCTAGCCTAGCCTAGCCTTGGTTTGGGTTTCGGTTTAAAATATTAATTATATAAATATATAAAATCTCTTATCTATGTATATGTTTGGGATTTTCCACATATGCATTTGTGCCTCATTGTTTGGTTTTTGTTTTGCATTTGTGTTAATGGCTGCAATTTGGTATAAAAGCCCGTGCTGAGTGCTAAACAATTCAGTTTGATTTTGATTGTTGAACAAAAATGAAGTGGATCAGCTTTGTATTGACTCTGGCTCTATTGGCATTGGCCAGTGGTGAGTTTTACGAAATATAGTAATATAAATATTCTGTTCCAATATCTAAAATATGTTCATTCAACAGCCTCTCCTTTGGTGCCCGGTGATGTCATCATAAACGGAGATTGCCGTACCTGCAATGTGCACGGTGGTTAATAATCACACTAAAAAACGTGTTTCAAACAGAAAGAGAAATGAACAAAGAAATATAGAACAAATTTAATATTTAAATTGAATATGGAGTATTTATTTTCACATTTTGAATGGGAATAAACAAATTAATCGCCTCGAATATTGCAGACTTTGCAATCGCCATTGATTATCACATTTCCAGGGTGCAGTGGTTGGGCTATAAAATAGAAGTTGAGGGAATAACTTACTACAATTCTATATACATATAGTCACAGTTACTTACCACTAGCCAATGCCAAGAGGCCTAGAAGAAAAGCAATAGATAGCCACTTCATGTTGTTGATTCTACTTAGTAGCTGGTACTAACTAACTATTAGAAAAGTCGTCTTAGTGGCTGCTTTTATAGTCTCAGGGATTGGCGACAACTGAGAGAATTACCCAAAGCACATCTCTCTATGTTCTCTTTGAAATATCAGATGAAAACGAATTGCGCACTTTATGGGAATCGTAAATTAGAGGCATGGCCGCATTTTGTTTACCCTATCCGCTATTTCAGTTGATCATTGTGGGTATAACAGATATAGTATTCGAAATAATTGTTAATATCTTGAGCAAGGTTCGAATATAATAAATAATCGAATATAATCGGAAGAATGTTCATATTTAAATTATTAATGCTCTAACAAAAGTCTAAACAAAGTTAAACTTTCTTAAAGTCGCTTTAAATAAATAATAAAATTCTCCTAACATGCCGCAACAGCAAACGCATGCTGTCTCGCTCTCCCACCCCACTGAGCAAAACGTTTTTCAGCACTAAGCGGTAAATCGCATGCTATTTCGTTCACTCCTATGAGCCAATATTGAACGAAACATTGCTGAACAAAATTTTATTCATTGATAACCGTTAATTGTTGTCCCATTTCAAAGGATTGACGATAGTTGCATTATGATTCGAGAACTTTCTTTTTAAATTGATAGGATTTTAAATAAAGTTTTTATAGTATTAATTACTTGCCGGTTTTTATACCCTTGCAAAAAGGATATATTCATTTTGGTCCAATGTTCACAACGCATAGAAGTAAGCATCTTCGACTATATTGACTAAATATATGTATATATCAATATTATTGAGTATACATATGTATGTACATACGTATGTATTCTTGATAAGCACTACGATCTACCCTAGAACATGAGACCCCTGGGCAAAAAAAAAATGTTGTCTGTAGTGAACAATTACAAATAATTTTGATTTTTGGTTTATGAACCATTATGAAATTAAAGTTTGTTTTCCTCACGGATCAGCGAAGATCATTTTGCCGCCCCCAAATCACTGCGCTCGGGGCGAGTGCCCCCCCTGGGCCCCCCTAGGTACGCTACTGCTTGTGCGTCTGTCTGGATAGACGTGATCTCCCCCGTGTTATTATTAGACATATCTCGAAATCAACCCGATTAGGTGATTATATCATTATATTATACCAAAGATCATCGAGCTAACTTTTCATATCCCTATCAGTTGAAAAGGTCTAATTGCGTCTTTAATCCTGTGATCGATGAAGATTCGCTTCTCAGCGTGCTCAAGCCCGTGTACTCACCAGGACCTGATGGGATACCTGGTTGTGTACTCAGGTTTTGCGCTGAGACTTTGATTTCCCCAATTCTTAAGTTATTTACTTTGTCCGTTGAAACTTCCTCTTTCCCAACCATTTGTAAGGAATCTTTTATTATTCCTTTGCATAAAAAGGGTAATAAATCCGTAGCTTCAAACTATAGGGGTATTTCCAAATTGTCTGCTATTCCGAAGGCATTTGAGAAAATTATAACTTCTCAACTGCGACATTTCTGTAGTTCTATTCTTTCATCTTCTCAACATGGGTTCCTGAAACGTAGATCTACTACCACTAACCTTTTAGAGTTTACTTCTTTACCGATCGAAGGATTCAGGAATGCATTGCAAACTGATGTCATTTATACTGACTTCAGTAAGACCTTTGATTCTGTCAATCATGCACTGCTTTTGTTCAAGCTGAACGACCTTGGGATTCCAAGCCTTTTGCTTAATTGGATTTCTCAACATCTCAAAAAGTTTAATTTAAAACTTATCTTTCGAAGATCATCAATGTGACCTCGGGGGTGCCACAAGGTAGCTATCTAGGACCGACCATTGCTTTTTACGCTCTTCATTAATGACCTTCCGTCAGTTGTAACTCACTCTCGCGTGCTTATGTACGCTGATGATGTTAAACTTTGTATTAGTTTTAAAGACTTAAGCTCTCCACGTCTGCTTCAAGTCGATCTTAATAACTTTCAAACTTGGTGTGAAATTAACTTATTAAAACTCAATGTTTCGAAATGTAACGTCATGTCATTTCATAGATCCCCTTTGCAAATAGTGGTGTATTATCTTAATAATACCCCACTTGAACGTTTGAACGAGATTAATGATTTGGGTGTACTCATGGACCGCAAATTAAATTTTACTCGTCATATTAATATCACTGTCAATAAAGCCATGAGTTGTCTTCGTTTCGTTAAGCGATGGTCGAAAGAATTTGACGATCCTTACACAACCAAGACTCTTTTTATTTCACTGGTCCGCCCCATTTTGGAATATGGATCATGTGTTTGGATGACACCAAGTGAAAATTGAATCTGTTCAAAAACAGTTTTTAATTTTTGCTCTTCGTGGTTTAAACTGGGATCGAAATGTTAACTTGCCCTCCTATTCTAAAAGATTTCTTTTGATTAACCTTCCCTCCTTACTTAATCGTAGAGTAATGCTTGGTTCTTTGTTTATCCACAAGCTTTTGAATGGACAAATAGACTGTCCTAATTTACTCAATCATGGCAATCTATCTGTTCCTTGTAGACTAACCCGAAATTATGTCCCTTTATCTTTAACACGCTGTACTTCCAACTATTCTTTGCATGAACCTTTTCGAGTTCTCTGTTCCGACTACAACCGCCTTTATTCTATTTAATCGGATCAGAGTTCTCTATATCTATTCTAAAAACTACTATTTTAAGTTATCTATCTAGTAGTTAGTCTTAATTATTATTTTAGTTGTCGTCCGTTGTCCACGCGATTTCGTTTTTGCATGCTGTTCTGATAGGGTTCGCGCGTAACAGGCATTGTCCTGGTGTAGCTTGGGCCACTTAAACGTACTGCGCATTGTACGCGTCAACGTCCAGGAAAAAAAATATCACATGTGTATCTTCCACCAATAACTTTGTTATTATTTAATCAAGTATTAGAAAGTCGGAAGTTGGCGGATTTGATGCACTTCTTAACATAACCACCATGTTTTTTCGAAATCGATCACATATATTGTTTTATATATGCGACCAAAAAAAAAGTTGTTTTGCAATTTGTTTTACAAGTTAATGTAAGTTAAATGGGTTTTCATTAGTTTTAAATACTTGATAAATCGGTTGATGATCCTTCATTTGTAAGTATTTGTAAGTTTCGTATATTTATGTATATAGAAATATCTCTTTTGAGTTTCAGCAGATTCTTTCGATTATGTATATGCTATAGTTGCCATAGCAACAATCGGAATAAAAAAATTTATAAATATGTACAAATTTTTAAGAGCTTTTATTTGTTCTCAGACTTTAGATGCAATTTTTTATTGATTTTATATACTTTTTATGGTTCTGAAATAGAATATATATGTTCTATATACATAATAGAACAAAATAATATATGGAATGAACATTTTTTTGTTTTTTATTAGTTTTATAGGCTTCTTGATGATTCTGGGACAAAATCGATTAACTTTATACAAATGTAGGTATATGTATAATATAGCCGTCTTAGAGAAATCAAATCTATATTAAACAACTCTCAAATTTGAACTCATCTGCTTCGAATTTTCAGGAGAATACAAACTTTTTAACGGTCGAAGACAGACCGGCCCTTTTTTTTGTAGGTCATTTCAATTCCTGTGACGTCAGAAGATGTAATTGAAAAATCATTTTAATTAATGAACTGCAAGGGAATATATGTACAATATACATTATATAATATATATATGTTGCTTATTTGATATTTCAAAACAAATAAAATACATTTTTTGCGTTTCTGTCAAAATCATCTTTTTTTTACAGCATTTTGACTGATCTAACTGGTTTGCGTGAACTGATTAGATCGTGTGTTATTTTATCAATTAAACTGCGAATAAGCAAACACACTTAATAAAAAAAATCGAATTAACGGTTTTCTTATAGACATCTCTAAGAGAGAATTTTGTGCTTCTTTTTTTTATTGACCGCCGCCGAAAGTTCAAATTCATTTACAGATGATAACAAAGAAATTATCAATATATGGTCAAATGCAACACGAGAGAATTCAAATTTAATTATACAATACAAACATACAGATGCACACGTGTGAGCTTATATATGTACATATATACTCTATATACATATGCCTACATGTCTGTATGTATTGATAGACTTGGCCAGATAATGATAATTTCTCTTTTATAGATTTAGAACCTGTATGACAATCGGGTACACTGACCCTGTCTTAATTTTGTGTAGGTATTATAGAATCGGTATGATATATACTATAAAAGAAATTATATGAATTAATGCAATTTCTTATCTATTGTCTGGGTTTTTCCACAAAAGCGTTTGCATCTTCGTTTCGTTGATTTGCAGTGTTAACGGCTTCAAATTTGGTATAAAAGCTCGCCTCGAATGCTAAACAATTCAGTTCGATTTCGATTGTTCAACAAAAATGAAGTGGATCAGCGCTATAGTGACTCTCGCTCTATTGGCATTGGCCAGTGGTGAGTTTTTATTCGAATAATATTCATACAAATATATTTTTGGCATTTGCTATATTAAATTTTTACCTTTTTTCCAGCCTCTCCTTTGGAGCCCGGCAATGTTGTTATAAACGGAGACTGCCTCACCTGCAATGTGCATGGAGGCCGATAATCTTCCAAAGGAAAAAAAACATGTTTTAATCTACATGGAACAAATAAAAAACAACAAAAACATTTAAATTGAATATGGAGTATTTATTTTTTAACAATTTGAATGGGAATAAACAAGTTAATCGCCTCGAATATTGCAGACTTTGCAATCGCCATTGATTATCACATTTCCAGGGTGCAGTGGTTGGGCTATAAAATAGAAGTTGAGAGAATGGCTTATACAATTCTATATATAGTCACAGTTACTTACCACTAGCCAATGCCACGAGGCCTAGAAGAAAAGCAATAGATAGTCACTTCATGTTGTTGATTCTACTTAGTAGCTGGTACTAACTAACTATTAGAAAAGTTGTCTTAGTGGCTGCTTTTATAGTCTCAGGGATTGGCGACAACTGAGAGAATTACCCAAAGAACATCTCTCTGTATACTCTTTCAAAAATATAAGATGAAAACAAATTGCGCACTTTGTGAAATTAGTAAATAAGAAATTTGTACAGCTTTTTGCATACGCTTACGACTATGCGAGGGAAGAATCACGTTTTTGTGTAAACAGTGATTTGAGGAAGAATAAAATAACATACCCATTTGTAATTATACCCTTGCAGGGGTATATTTCCGACTATATAAAGTATATATTCTTGATCAGCACGATGAGCTGAGTTGATTAAGCTCTGTCCGTATGTCCGTCTGTCTGGATCAACAGCTACTCCTCCGAGACCCTTAAAGCTACAGAGCTGAAATTTTGCACATAGGCTTCTTTTTGGTGCTGCAGGCAAAGGTATATCTCGGAATCACCCCGATCGGATGACTATATCACATAGCTCCCATAGGAATGATCGGTCGAGAACAGAATTAAACCTCCATAACTATGTTGGTTTTCAATCAAATGTTACAAAATTTTTTGTTTATAAGTTTAGTATGTTTTCGAAAATATTCACCAAGTTTCATTAGAATCGGTTGACTATATCATATAGCTACCATGAGAACGACCGGTCAAGAAAATCGTTTTGGAGCAATAACTTGGATGTTTTTAAAGCGACTGTCACGAAGTTTGGTATTTAAAAGTTTAGTATATATAAAAAAGCCTGTGCCGAGATTCAGCCAAATCGATTATCTATATGCTATAGCTCCCATAGGAACAATCGGAACAAAAATTTTTTTTTTGTCGAATTGCATTTTTTCTGAAGTCACGAACATTTAATAGAAGTTTGACTTGTTTCAACTTTTTTTATTGCCAGAAATTTTCTATTTAAACAAGTTTTAATTCAAATTTGAGTGCTGGGTGTTGTAGTATGAAGATCTAGCATTCATTTGGTCACAACAGTTTAGTGGAATATTTGAAAATTAGGTGATTCTAAGGCAATTTCCAAAAATACCCTTTTTCGTGATTTTTTAAATTCTCGGGGTATTGTGAACCACTTTTAAAATTGAATAAAAACAACGATTTGTGTTAGGAAAATTTTATTTATTTCACTAAAATATAAATAATAATTGAGAAATTAGTTGTTGTAGTGAAAAAAATTACACACGTCAGCCTGAAATGCAATTTATGCAAGTCCAATAACTTTCAGATATTCTGGCACATTTCAAGTGCACTGCACGATCGCAGATGTTGCAATGTATGGTATTTTGCTGATTAATTTTTTCGGCATGTTTTCCATTCACAAGCATTCACATTAAAAATGTCGTTAAATGGCAAGAAACAAGTGGCTCATAATTCCCCAAGAAAAAAGGTCCACTATTCCCCGAACCCTCATTTTTATAAAACGGCTGAAAAAAACAACAACAATAACAAATACATGCAAAATTCCATTATAATTTTTAAAGCTAATATACATACACACGAATATTAAAAACATAGTTACCTCCGTCGATTCACAGGAATAAAGAAAATATAAGGACATTCAGGAGTGTAAACTATACATCGAGAGCATCCTATTTCTATTTGTTAATAAAACAAAGTACCAATGCCGGTGCCCACACTTGTTCATTATGGAAATTATAGGGTATCATAAGACGAGTCGATAACAGTCATTCGCATCTGTCTTAATTCACTGGGGGAAAAAAAATGGCGCTGTCTCACGATTCCCCGTGGCCCAAAATACCCTGCCTTCCCCTATGTGTATGTATATCAGTTTACTGTTATTTTGTTCACTTAGAAAAATAATGGGAACACTGTAACCAGCCATCAGCTGGTTGATAACAGGGTGGCAGCGTAACGATCAAAAAAAGTGGTGTGTAACGTGTAAGTGGTGGAATAAATTAATGTTTCCTACTACCAATTTTAATGAAGTTTTTTAGGTGATGCGCCAATGTAAAATCGACGTAAAAAAACTATATTTTTATTCATTGATACCAAGGTAATAACCTATCAAAATTACATTCAGTAGTTTGCTAAGATTGATCCAACAACTTTAAGCATTAAGACTTCGACGACTAAAAAAAGCCTTACATGAAAAATCCTTCACTTCAAGAAGTTCGCATGCATTTTTCATTGAGCTGTCGTTGTGAGTTACGAAAGATACAACTTATATTCAGTAAGACTCCACTGCGTGAAAATCATTCGAATTGAATCTGTAAAAGTCAAAAAAGTAGCTGAACTAGGCTTGAATTCAAATTTAATAAAATGACAGCTTATGGCCAAACAACATTAATTTTTTGCAGTTTCAACCTTCTGTTGTAATTGGCACGCCTGTTGTAAGACACGCATTTCAGGGCAGAGCGATGTTTGTCTTTAAAGGGCTCGTACAGATTTGGAAGCGATACATACAGTGACGAACTTAATTATTGGCATAGCAAGCTTTTTGAACTACATAGCTGAGTAAATGTCAAATTGAAGTAAATGAGCAAAAATGTAGCCAAAGAGATCAATCTTTTATTATATACTAACAAAGTTTAAACTTGGTATTAAAAAAATATCGAAAACTAAAAAAAACGGCATATTTCACGAAACTTAATTTAAAATTTTTCTTTTTTAAATTTTGCGCCCAAAGCCTTTATGACGGCTAATAAGAAGTTCTTGTCCATTATGCCGTCTATGAATACCAATTCACAAACACCTGCAGCAGACATGCAACCCCACACCATAACACCTGCGCCACCATGTTTAACTGTTAGAGTTACATATATTATTTTTATCAAACTTAGTGTTTGGCTTTCTCCCTACTGTTTGGCGATATATATAAACGGAAAATATTAAACTTGCTTTTATCAGAAAACAGCACTTGAAGCCAGTACTAAGAGGATTTGAATATAAAGTCCTTGGCTTAGTCTTTTTGTTGGTCTCTGAGTTAAACAGTTTTCGTTATAGGTATTCGTGATAGTTAGCCTCGTGTAGTACAGCCGTCCCCACGTTTTTTTTTTTAAGTCAGCGATCTGTGTGGAGGATATTGCGGGGTTCACATTTATTTTCCGGATGATTTGGCGTGTGTTTGAAAGTCTCCAAGTTTGAGGCTCCTTTGAAGCGTTTTACGATGCTTCTAATTGTGAAGTGGCTTCTATCCATAAGTTACCCAATTTCTGTATAAGATTTCCCTTGATTGTGCAAATGAAGGATGATTTTCCTCTGCGCTATGGTACTTTCGTTTTGGTTTCGTGGCTTAATAAAGCAAAGAACAAAATAAGTTTAAATAAGACGCAACTTTCAATTTCTAAATGCAAATTTGTCAAAGTTTAAATAACGGAATATGCCATTCTGCCAAGTTGCCAAGAAAAGAGTTGCCTAATCGGTCAAAATATTAAAATAGAGCCACAAATAAATAGTCTGCCAATGAAATATGCCGTTTTTTAGATTTCTCTTTTTTTTAATGCAAAGTTTAAGTTTTTGGAAAAAAGTTTGATCACTTGGACTAAATTTTTGTTTAACATTTACTTCAATTATAAGTGAAAAAACTCGGCTATGAAATTCAAAAAACTTACTGAGCCAATAATTAAGTTCGTCACTGTTTGTACATATGTATGTACATACATATGTATCTTAGGTATACTTTGTATTTTTTTATTGACAATACTAAATGCTCTACGTCTAGACTCTTAAGCAATTACGGGCATAAGCCGTAATAATTTTGTTTTAAATTTTATGCAAAATACTGAACATTTTTCTATGGTAAAAACACTTTCTTGCTAAACTGTATTTACGTATTTACCCTTTAACTCACTTTAAAAATGTTTTCCATTGCAAATTACCACCAACACAAAATCACCAAAAAATTTTTTTTTTCGAAAAATATGTGTTATAACCAAAATAAAAGCAAACTTTTTTAGGCCCTTAATCTTAAGTTTGTTGCTTTCCGAATTGCGCTTTACTTCGCCAGAGGTGTGTAAAAAAACAACGATATTTTATAAAAAAAGGGAAAATATCGATACATCCATAACATCATTTCCACCTACACCTCTATCGTGCACATTTGCAGCGAAATAGAAAGAAGGGACTAAATTGCATGGACGAAAAGTCTTTTGAAATAATTACACAATCGCAATTAAATTTAATTTAAATGTAATTAGTTAAATTTACATTAACGGTATAAAACAATAAAGCTAACTCCACTTATGTACATATGTACATATACATACCTATGTATATAAATGCGTTGCACTAAAAAAGTTACAAGGATGTTAATAGTTAATAAGAGCGAATGAGACAGCTTACGTTTTGAGTTTCACCTTTTCACCTGGCTCATACAAGTAAATAGATAGTGCGTAGATACTAGGATATCTTTCTGCATACAATTAGGCCGGGGGACCCCAAACCCCTATTTTCTACTTTCGCTAATACAAACTGCTGTATATGTATATTGCATACATTAATCTCAATTGCCTTAACAATTTTACAGTAGATAGAGATGAAATCTGGGGCAAGTGGAAAAATTCTCCTTCCCTTTCCATCTATTGTTTAATTTTAATTTCTAGTACCATTAAATAAAATGTAATGTTTTTTTTAGAAGAAATCTGGCAGATGATAGAGAAGACAGAAAATTATGAAAGAGTATCTGTCAGGAGACGCCACACTTTCTGGCTCTTCCAACTGGACAAGCACTGACGTCTTTCCGATAGTTACCACGATAGTTTGCCTAATTGGTGAGACACTGGTGTAGAAAATGGCACAACTAAATATGTCAAGTAATTTAAATTAGATTAAGTATTGCTATACATAATAATAGATACACACATATATTCATATGTATAAAGTCAAAATTTCTCAACGGAATAAAATGAAAATGAACGAAATTTTGCGGTTGAATTAACTTGACTTGATGAAAGTTGTATCGCAATGTTCACCCTTCTGTCTCATGTCTGTGTGTCTGTCTCTCTGACTGTCTTTCAATGGCGCACATTGTTGGCAATTAAGCCAATGAACCATTACAAACACCAGCCATGAGTGTAAGCCATTCCGAACAGAGGGATGGGATGGGATGGGTTGGGGCATGGTTGTTGTTGGTTGTGTGGTTGTGGAAGTCTCACTCAATCCAGCATTCAACAATGGGTATCCATCTACCCATCCACCAGTGGATTAGCGGGCTGTGGAAAAACGAAAATGTGACACATTTGTCAACGTAAAAAGTATTACGGTTAAATGAACCCCGACATGTTTGAACGTATGTAAAAACGAATGTATGAAGGATGAAAAGGAGGCCAGACTCGTGGTGTGCGAGTACACGGATAGTCGACACGTGTGCGTAAACAATTTAATTACAAAGTGTTGGCCTGAGAGTGGGAGGGGAACAGTAACAGATGTTAGCCCACCCCGTACCATCCAAAGAAGGAAAAAGTTAATCATGCAGTCATCAGAGTGAGAGTGAGAGGGGGAAAGTCACAAATTAAAGACTTCCAATTGAGGGAGAAACTTCTTTTTATGTTCACAGCTTAAACTGAACGATTATGGCACTCATAAAAATGTAATCTGAACTCTAGATATCCAGCGATACACCACCAAAGTTAGGTTTTGAAAAATAAGTAAAAAGAAATTGAATTACTGGTTATTTCTATCCTCGATCCTATTTATAAAATTAATGGAGATTATATGGCCCAAGATAAAACTAATCAACTTTTACCAAACGTTCCATAAATAAAGCCCTAATTTATAACCAAATTGCTTAAATGTTTGTATCACATAGAAATATAAGTTTCCGAATCGAGCAACATAAAAAGTCAAGTCTATCTGTCTGTTTCTTCGCACGTTTTTGACTTTATATTTTGGGATATGTGGCTGAAATTTAATACATATTCTTCTTAGATGTGTATGTTTGCCAAGTGTTGGAATAGGTCCGATCGGATATCATAACTATCGATTTAATCGATGTGAAAAAACATTTTTTTCCTTTTTGCGCATAAATTTGTACCTATCCATCAAGATTAAAGCATATGGAATTATCACTTGGGATAACCTGAGCCAATCGTAGCCCAAAACAAAAATAAGAACTTGTAAGAACTATCTTGGGTATTAACATAACAACCGCATTGTGGGTAGACACAAACTTTGACCTTGTCATTCTCGTAAATTCAGGTGTTGACCTAATGAATGGAGCATTAGAACCATATTCAAATAAAAACACTGAATTGGACAATGCGTTTTTTACCACTTTGTAGATGTGGTCAACTCTTACCTTTTATAGTGCTGTATGCAAGAGATCAAGAGTACGTTTCTAATTATTCGATTTTCACACCGAAACGGTATACATACATATGTACTTTGTAGCAAACTCTCAAACAAAACTTTTTTAAGTTCTAAACAGAAAGCAATAAGCAAAACTTACATTCCACCTGATGATCATAATCGTGATCGAATGAGCAAAATGCCAAGTTGTCATTAAGAAACTCAATCTGTTCATCTAAAGAATTGAAATTTTGAGATAAGTGTGCTAATGTGTTCATCTGTTAAAGGTTTAATTTTAAATAAACTGATTACTTTATTAATTTTTTTTGTTTAATATTTATGCATCATGAAAAACAAATCCAGATTGGAACTGTGACTGTATATGTATTCTAAATATATGTAGTACATACATATATGTTTATGCTTTCCTTTTGCATTTATTTTATGGACTCTGCACTTTTGCTTTTATTACCATCATTTCCTGCAGTAATAAATTGCAAGCACATTTTTATCGCATAACTATATTATTAAATATTTCCCGCAATGTTCTAGTTATTTAATGTTCAAAATAAACCAGCACTTTTAAACTAATAAAAACTAGAAGGATGGGCTAACTTCGGCCGTTCGTATACCCTTGCAAACTGTTATTTAATAGTTACACATTTATGTGACAAGACCATTAGAAAGCATATAGTCAAACCTACATTTAATGTTCGTGGCTTGAGAAAAAAAAAGTAATTCGACAAAAAATTTTTTTAGTCCGATTGTTCTTATAGCTAGATGACCGATTTGGCTAAAACTTAGCACACCAATTTCTATTTATACTAAGCTTCCAATAATCGATTGTTGTGACTATCGCTTTCAAAACAACCAAATTATTGCATTAAAACCATGTTCTTGGCTGATCGTTCCTATGGGAGCTATATGATATAGTCAACCGACTCTAATTAAACTAAGTGGATATGTTTGAAGGAGTATCAAACTTATAAAGACCAAATTTCGTAACAAATGATTGAAAAACAACAATAGTTATTGAAGTTTAATTCTATTCTTGACCGATCGTTCCTAAGGGAGCTATATGATATAGTCATCCGATCGGGATGATTCCGAGATATACAATGCCTGCAGCAAAAAGAAGCCTGGGTACAAAATTTCAGCTCTGTAGCTTTAAGGGTTTCGGAGGAGAAGCTGTTGATCCAGACAGACGGACAGAAGGACAGACGGACAGACGGACAGAAGGACAGAAGGACAGACGGACAACTCAGCTCGTCGTGCTGATCAAGAATATATATACTTTTTATAGTCGCAAACGCTTCCTTCTATGCGTTGCAAACTTTTGACCAAAATTAATATACCCTTGCAAGGGTATAAAAATGCAGCCTTGTATCATTACGCCAAAGTCGTAAAAATGCTTATAACAAGCATGTACATTAGGTCGGGTCAATTTTTTTTTCGCACAAAGTGTCCATCTGAATCGGAATCTACGAAGAATGCTAAGAAATTTTCAATATAAAACTATGTCTCTAAAACTTATTTCTAGCCTCCGCAAAGAAGCATAAAAATTTCAGGTTTGGGTATTTTTACTCTAACTTTTTAACAAATTGAGGTATAGATTTGAAAATCGAAATGTGCATTTGGACCTATAAACATACTTATGAAATTTGAATAACTTAATAAAGTGGGCGTGGCACAAGAGAGGACATGCCTAAAATATAGTTTTATTCAACTAATTTTTTATTTTTGCAAAATTTTAAAGTCTTGTTTTGACTCGATTTGTCGATTTCTCGCACGACTTTCCAATGTCACTGACAATCACATCACCTCCATTTTGTGGCATCACCCGTCGTGGCACATAAGTCAGCCACTGCACACATCGTTCGGTTCCTTAAATGTGAGATGGCATTCCTGGATCTGTGGTGTTTCAGTCGAATTTACACTGCTAAGTGTTCATGCGGCATCCACATGGCACTAAGGATTTGCCCGAGATTGTAATTAAATGACTTTTTATGTATGTTTCGTAACTAGCCATTTAAAAAAATCTGTTAGTCAACATTTACTCAAAATTATACAAATCTTCTGATGCGTTGACATTTTAGGATGCTTTCCAAAAAGTATTTTCATGATATTCTCCAGTTAGAATTTAAATAGAATTTGATACAAACCAAGTCCCTTTGTCTGTCTGGATCAACCCGATCTGTTTCGAGACCCCTTAAGCCAAAACTTAAAGTTTTGCACAAAGGCCTCTTTTAACTGCAGGCATCATACATATATATATATATATATCCCGGAGTCATTCCGGTCGGATGAGTGCATCATACAGCATATAAGAACGGTTGTTCGATAATAAGGTTTATCTATAACTTTGTTGTTTTTCGATTCAATATCAAACTAAGTGAAATTTAGTGTTTATAAGTTTACTATACTTCTAAGTTTCACAAAAGTCGGCTGACTACATCTTATCCTATGTAACGAGCGATCGGCCAAGAATATAGTTTTTGATGTTTTTAAGGCGATTGTCACAATATTTGGTATTTGTAAGTTTAGCATATACGAAAATATATCTATTGAGTTTTTACTGAATCGGTGGACTATATGATAGTGCTGTTATTGGAATAATCGGAATAATCAACAATGACTGTGTGTGTTTATTGTAATATTAATGAACAGGATAATATAAAGAAATTAAGTACAAAATAAGCAACTTTAGTGACTGTTAGCAACTTTAGTGACTGTTAGCAACTTACTCTACGCCTTCACTTCACTTCATCTGACGTCTGCTTCTCTTCTTATGCTTCTCTGATGTTGCCAAACCACAAATCTCGACTTTTAGGATGGCAAACCGCTCTGTCTAGTTGCCTATTTGACACTAAATATACAATATAAAAGGGAAAGTGATTTATTTTTGGTATAGAAGGTTTCCATCTCCAAGACTTGGTGAACCAAAAATTACCTAGTTTTTTTTTGGATTTAAATTGGTAAGTCACATAACTCGGCCCCGACTTTATGGTCTCTCTGGGTATGTCGAGTCACTTTACTGCTTTTGGTTTTGTGAATGAAAAAAATTGCAAAAAAAAAAAAAGAAAAACAAATGAAAATCTGGAAATATTTCCTTTTCAAAGCAAAAGTGGATACTTCCTCATGTAATGCAAATTCTGATTTCAGTATCTGACCACAATCAAAGAGCAGACAGTCAACACATTTCGCTTTCACCTGAGCACGTGAGTGAAATTGCTAATCAACTGCAAAACGCGTTGTTGTCAAGGGTGAAAGGATCAGGAGAGGACTCTTCTAGGTGGTTGAGTGGCAGTCCCCCACATCCTCCACATTCGCTCATTGGTTTCAACGGTGGCGCTCCAGAGTGACAGCTCATATTCAGTTGCGTTGGTGCTGTGGTACTTGTGGGTGTAGGAGGTGGGGCTTTGGATTTGGGGTTGCGTGGGTGTGAGTGTGAGTGGGTGTGGGGCAAGTCGAGTGCTTTAATGTATTTAAGCTTTGCAAGCATGAACAAACATTATTGTCTACTGGGAATTCGAGAATTAGGACTTTTGGTTTAAGTGAACTAACCAGATGGACACATCTCTCACATTTTGGTCATGTCCAGGCACAGTGACAGGCACTAATAGGGCAGGTGGGTGTGTGACTTGGTGGGTGAGTGTTTTGATGGATAAGTTGTGGGTTGAATGATTTACGCCCAATTTGGTGAGTTAGCAAAAAGAGTGATGAAATTGTTGGTAAACAAAATAATCTGGCTTAACTTTTGTTTTATTCAGATAAATGAACTGATATATACATATATATAGTCGTTAGAACTCATTTACTTAGTATGTGAGAGATCAGGAAGAACATCCATTAAATACCTCCCCAGATTTTTAGCCTACAAGTCAGGAAATTAATATAATGTTCAGGTGTACTTTAATATAACTTTATCCTTTGATTCTTCCTGTTATTTCATTAAAAGTATTTCAAATGTTAATTGGAGCAAAGCCACCGTTTAAAACATAATTAATAAAGAACAGGGAACAGTTAAAGTGGTTTAATTTTGCCACTATTATATTTTATTTCATTAAAAAAATATCAAAGAAGCTAACTTCGGCTCTGCCGAAGTTTGTATACCCTTGCAGCAAAATAATTGGTATAAATGTTTAACAAAATCAAAAAAAAAAAACAAAAAAGAAAAAAACACATATAAAATTTTCACTTCTTAACCGAGCATTGAACCATCAAACACCGAAGCCCATCGTGCCAACGATCTCCACATACTACGCCACCGTCCTTACTTAGCTAACGCAAGCTAATTCGACATATATGCAAACCCATTGCATCTCGCTTTGTCAATTTTGTTCTGTGCAACAACACAACGCAAATGTTTCTGTCTCTCTCACACACCGCGTGGTGACGAATTTTTGCATATGTATGTGTGTGCGTGATTGCTTGGAATTTGTTTTTGTTTCTTTGCTGCCAAAGAAAATTGCTTATTTTACTCGAGGTACCTCCACGTTTTAGTTAATAACTCCGGTGATAATTATCCGATCCGACTAATTTTTAAACTTGATCTGGATGATCGATTAAGGAACTTAACTTTTCATGTTTCAACCATGTAGCTTAAAATTTAAGCTCGAAAACGTCTGGCTAAACAGACAGACGGACAGACGGACAGACGGACGGACGGACGGACAGACGGACATGTCTCAATCGACTCGGCTGTTGATGCTGATCAATAATATATATACTTTATGGGGTCGGAAACGTATATTTCTATGCGTTACAAACATCTGACCAATTTTATAATACCCTCTGCAAGGGTATAATAAGAAATACACCTGGCCCTCGCTTAACACGGGGGTTACGTTCCTAGAAAACACCGTGTTAGGCGAATTCATGTTAAACGAGTAGTGGGTTTCATACAAAATAAGGGGCTACGTTCCAAGATGACCCCAGATTGATTCAAAATCAAAATATTTATTTTTCAAATTTGCACTATTTTGTTCAACAGTTTCGATAACAAAATTAAACTAAATAAAAAAAATGAAGCAAGCAAGTCGTCCCTGCCGACGTTGAGTATACCCTGTACCAACATAAGAAGTAGCCATCAATTTCATACAAAATTTTCCTTTACATGCAGCTACAGCGAACGCATGCTATCTCGCTCTTTCTTGTCTGCCAATGCCGCCTTGGGATTTCAGCGCAAAACGGATATAGGCATAACTCCGATATTTGTCCGATTTCGACAAAATTTGGTCAGCTAGTCCAGTTTTAGTATATAATTAGGTGTGCCAAGTAAGAACACGATATCTTTTGTACAGCTCTAGTTATTCGCTTTCCCGATTTGCGGGGGCGAAAGTGGGCGTGGCAAAAATTTGAAACAAACTTGATCTGTGTATGTATTAGACGCATGTTCACACCAAATTTGGTGGCTCTAGCTCTTATAGTCTCCGAGATCTAGGTGTTCATACGGACGGACGGACGGACAGACGGACAGACGGACAGTCGGACAGACGGACGGACAGGCGGACATGGTTCAATCGACTCGGCTAGTGATGCTGATCAAGAATATATATACTTTATGGGGTCAGAAATGTATATTTCTGCCTGTTACATACATTTTAGCGACTTTAATATACCCTTTTACCCTATGGGTACAGGGTATAAAAATCAAAGAAGTTTTACCATTTTCTTTTTTGTGGCGGTTCTTCCTGCTTATTGAAAAAATCTGTAATTTTCGATTGCTTTGTGTCTTTTAAAGCTTTTTTGTAGCACAACTGGTAAGAAAAAATGTTTTTTTCCCAACTGCCTTGCAAAATTTGATGGTCTTTCGATATTCGGATTAAAATTTACAACTAAAGATTTCAGGTTGCTTGCCAATCCAATGATTTCTCTAAGTTTTTCTAAAGATAAATTATCAGTAGACTCAGTTTCTCTAGAACTGCTGTCGTGTAATTGTGAATTTTTATACCCTGTACCCATAGGGTAAAGGGTATATTAAAGTCGCTAAAATGTATGTAACAGGCAGAAGGAAGCGTTTCCGACCCCATAAAGTATATATATTCTTGATCAGCATTAACAGCCGAGTCGATTGAGACATGTCCGTCTGTCCGTCCGTCCGTATGAACACCTAGATCTCGGAGACTATTAGAGCTAGAGCTACCAAATTTGGTGTGAACATCCGTCTTATGCCTAGGCAGATCAAGTTTGTTTCAAATTTTTGCCGCGCCCACTTCCGCCCCCGCAAATGAAAAAATAAAATTTTAAAATCAATTTACTAGAGCTGTATTAAAGATAACGAATTCTTATGGACATAATTATATAGTCAAACTGCACTAACTGACTAAATTTCGTTTAAATCGGGTAATAACCATCGGAGATATAGCCATTTGAATTTTGTACTGAATTGCCAAGGCGACATTGGCAGATAAGAAAGAGCGAGATAGCATGCGTTCCCTTGCTGCTGCATGTTAAAGGGAATTTCGTTTTGAATTGATTGCGATTTCGAGGGTGTTCGAACTTTTGTTTAGTGCCTACGCAAATTAAGATAGTTTAAAATTTTTGCCACGCCCACTTCCGCCCCCGCAATTTAGAAAAAATGAATTACTAGAGAAGTTTTAAAGGAATCACATTCTTTTTTGGCACACCCAACAATGTGGCCAAAATGCATCATCTGACCAAATTTAGTCGAAATCGTACAATGAATATCGAAGATTGCCAAGGCGACACTAGCTGGCAAGAGTGAGCGAGATAGCTTGCGGTAGCTGCTGCTGCATGTTAAAAGGAATTTTTAATTAAGTTGATGCCGATCTTGATTTAATATAACTAGTTGGTACAGGGTATACTCAATGTCGGCAGGGACGACTTGCTTACTTTATTTGTTTTAATCTGAACCAATCCCACAATGATTGGCTGAAGAAGTGATGTTGTATGAAAGTTTTTGTAGAAATTTTATTTTCGAATGGCTTGTATTTTCTGGATGTCCAGGGGCGTTGTCCAACAACAAAAGTGATAAAAAGTCTAAATTTTTCCTTTTTAAAGTTTTTTTCACATCGTGTTAGGTCGAGGTTTGTAGCGTGTTAACAGAGGGACGTGCAATCGTGTAGACCGAGTTAGTGTTAAATGAGGTAGTCTTAAAAGGGGGGCCAGGTGTATTTCTTTTTTTGTGGTATCTGTGAATTAGTTAACGTTTCATTTAAGTTGACGTGGGATTATTGAGTGTGTCGAAACCAATAAAATATATTTAATAGTTTAATCTGCACTATACTTGGGTAGCTCATGAGTGAGTGAGCCAAAATGAATGGCTCACTGAACTGAGCCACTGAGCTTGTTCATTCAATATGGATCAGTTTGGCTCACTAGCTCAGTTTGGCTCACTAGCTCAGCTTGGCTCACTAGTTCAGTTTGGCACACTAGCTCAGTTTGGCACACTAGCTCATTTTGGCAAACTAATTCTTATGGTTCGCTCAACTGGCGATCGCAAAGTGAACTTATAAACTATGTACAAGAGAGCCAGTGAGTCATATGAGTGAGTTGGCTCACTTCGAAAAAAAAGAACGAATGAGCCGTTTCACCTAGATGAGCTGCTTTTACCCAAGTATAATCTGCACAGATAGTTCCTTAGTATGATCAAGGTGGACATTTAAAACATTTTGACTAGATAGATATGAAATTACTTCCAAGGGAGAATTACTTTTATAAATTTTTAACAAAAAACTTTCTTATTTTACAATTTCAAACGATGGTTATGCAATTGGAAGTTTCGTTTAAAAATAAAAAAGCTCGTCGATCATGTAAAAACATAAACTTGCATCGTTTTTCTGGTTGATGTCCCGAAGAGCGCCTAAGTGCATATAGGTATTGAACAAGGGAAAAAATTTTGATTTTTGAAAACATGGCAAGCATTTCAGAAAATTTGTTTCCCTCTTTTAAGGAAATTGTCGCTTCGAGTTGTTTAAGAATAGTAATAGTTCTATATTAATGGTGTTCTTTTGTTTCAATCCCTAAGGAATAAATATGTTTAAGCAGATTTTATGGAAATTTGAAACCCATCAGTTGAAGTATTTCTGATAAATCGATATCATCAACATTGAGAAGTTTGTGGAGGGGCGAAGCTCCTGGCAAATGAAGCCCACAAGTTATTACCAGTTGGGATGTATATGGGAATAAATTAAGAACGTGCGGTAGACTCGTTTTAGACACAGGCCAGTTTTATTTATATTTAGTTACATAAATCGGGTCGTATACAGTATAAGGCGTTATCGGATATATAGAAAAGAGCTTGAGAAGAGGCCAAGCAAATTCTCGGATTCGGGGATAGGGGGAAAAGGCCTCCTCTTACCCCTGCTGGTCACCCTTTTTGGCGTGAACAACACTTTTAAAGTTTTAAAAATTTTTGCCTTGACCTTAAAAACCTTATATCTTCAATATAATTTATCGGATTGGCTTGTAATTACAGAAAATGAAGCAAGCAAGTCGTCCCTGCCGACTTTGAGTATACCCTGCACCTTATATTCAATAAAATCGAACCCCCTCAAGATTGCCTTCAATTTCATGCAAAATTCTCTTTTACATGCCGCAACAGCGAAATTACGCCATCCCGCTCACTCTTCCCAGCCAATGTCGCCCTTTGCATTACAGTAAAAAACCGATTCGGGTATATCCCCGAGTTTTGTTATCCGATTTGGACAAAATTTGGTCAGCTGACGCAGTTTGGCTATATAATTAGGTGTGCCAAATTAAAATAAAATATCTTTTTTATAGCTCTAGATATTCGTTTTTTTTGCTAATTCCGGGGGCAGGAGTGGGCGTGGCGAAAATTTAAAATAAACTTGATCTGCCTATGCATTTGACGGATGTTCACAACGAACTTGGTAGCGTTAGCTCTAATAGTCTCCGAGGTCCACGTGGTCATACGGACAGACGGACATGTCTCAAATGACTCGGCTAGTGATGCTGATCAAGAGAAAAGAACTTTATGGGGTCGAAAATGTTTCCTTTTGCTTGTACATACAGTTTAGCGACTTTAGTATACACTTTTACCCTATGGGTACAGGGTATAAATATAGTTAAATATTTGTACAATCCGAAAATGCTAGAAATAAATCCTTTAGGACTCCCAGTCCAGATCAAAGCTAAGCATTCAAGTACTTATTAAATTTGTCCGTCCGTCATACATTTCATTTATTCGGGATCGCGACCCTTACAGTCTATACCTCTGTCAAAAAATAAAAAAATAAAATAAACAACATTCAGAATAACTGCTTCTTATTCAGCAAAAATATTGCATAAACTTCAACAAATTCCGCAGTTATAGATATATGTATGTACAGTAAAATTGATATTTGTGCATAACGTTTTTCCAATTTTTTTCGAATTCTATTTGTCCGATTTTTTAACCCTTTTTTTATTTAACAGGTAGTTCTTCATGTCTTCATGTAAAGTTGATATTTGTGCAAAACTCAAAATATCAAAAAATGTTAGGAAATTAACTAAAAAATGAACTTAATGAAATTGATTAATATGAAATAGAATCTCCCTTTTGTTGTGCAACCAATTGCAATCTACGGGGCATTGAGTTCATTAAGTTTTGCAGCGTGCTTAAATCAATGGTGGCCCATTTCTGGACAATTGCCACTTTTAAGTCCTTTAAAGACCCAAACTGCCTTCCACCCTCATAAACCTTTGCTGTAAAGATTCCCCAAATGTCCTCAATCGGATTCAAATCTGGACCTTTTGCTGGCCACTGCAATAAAGGGATTTTTTCGAGTCAAAGGACGACATCGTGTGCTTTGCTATATATATAGGAGCGTTATCCTGTCCTCACCGTGGAACTCTTCTGCAAATGATATAAGTTCACTATCGAGGAGATCCGTATACATTTGCGCATTCATCCGACCCGAAACAAAGCAAATTGGTGACTTTCCAGCATAGCTAAAAGCTGTCCATACCATCATAGAACCACCTCCAAGGTTCTGTCTGTAGCAAGTCTGCCTAGGATGTCTTAGGTCTCGCCAATACTTTTGATTGCCGTCTGGCCCGTCTAGATTGAATTTTTTTTCATCACTGAAAACTACCTTTCGAAACTCGGTGTCCCAAAATTTATATTTTTCATAAAAGGCTAGCCGAGCCCTCTTATGCCGGGACAAGAGCTTTGGCATTCGTACCTTTGCGTCATATTTGAGATGCAACTCTTTCCGGCAAATCTGTTGGACTCTCTGTCTACTTATTGGCAACTTCAGCTATGCCTTTATTTGGGCGCAACTTATGCTCTTAGTCGTTGCCATCGCTCTAATGTGCCGTTTAGTACGTGCATCCACTTTCGGTACTGCTCCTTTTCGATTGTTTTGGGCATATTTCCCCGGATTTTTTAAATAATTTGAGATCGCATTTCGATGCCGGTTTAAATTTTTGGCTATTTCCGTAATTTTTATGCCACATTCAGCCATAGTTTCAATTTGGGTCCTTTCTTTTCCGCTTAACTCCGCTGCGAGAGGTATTTTTTATACCCTTGCAGAGGGTATTATAAAATTGGTCAGATGTTTGTAACGCATAGAAATATACGTTTCCGACCCCATAAAGTATATACATATATTCTTGATCAGCATCAATAGACGAGTCGATTGAGACATGTCCGTCTGTCCGTCTGTCTGTTTGAATCACGATGACAGCCTCAAATTTCAAGCTACATGGTTCAAACATAAAAAGTTAAGTTCCTTGATCTATCAAGTATGGTGGGTTTGAAAATCAGTCGGATCGGATAATTATCACCGGAGCTATTAACTAAAACGTGGAGGTACCTCGAGTAAAATAAGCAATTTTCTTTGGCAGCAAAGAAACAAAAACAAATTCCAAGAAATCTGCCGTACAAACACAAAAGACCCGAGTTCGAATCCGCGCGGCACCAAATAAGAAATATATAAAATTATTGTTTTTTTGTTGTTGCATTTAAATTTAATTTTTACCCATACACCCTACACCAAGTTTGAACAAGATCGGATAATTATTAAGGTTACAAATCAATAATCAAATTTAAATAAAATTGACTGTGAGAGAGACAGAAATATTTTAGTTGTGTTCTTACACAGAACGAAATTGAAAGAGCGAGATGCAATGGGTTTGCATATATGTCAAATTAGCTTACGTCAGCTAAGTAAGGACGGTGGTGTAGTATGTAGAGATCGGTGCCACGATGGGCTCGGTGTTTGATGGTTCAATGCTCGGTGAAGAAGTGAAAATTTTTAGATGTGCTTTTTCTTTTTTGTTTTTTTTTTTTTTTTTTTTTTGATTTTGTTAAACATTTATACCAGTTATTTTGCTGCAAGGGTATGCAAACTTCGGCAGAGCCGAAGTTAGCTTCTTTGATATTTTTTTTCCAAAAACAGTCAAAATACAAAAATAACAGGAGTAGGTGCAACAATTTTACTTCCAAACAATTAAAAAAAAATTTTGTTAGTTTAATAATTTTTTGGAGCGAGATAACTGATGCTTGACACTCAAAATGAAAATAAAGAACTTTGCACAAATATCAACTTTCTAGTAGAGCTATGACTTAGTCTTCTTCATAATCCTAACGGGACTTAAGATTAAAAGCTGATGAGAAATAAACACATGGAAGTACATAATAAAACACAAAAAAACATAAAAAACATGTTTACTCAAAAAATTTATACCGTTACTGGAACAAGCGCAAAACGCAAAAGAATTTTTGCACAAATATCAATTTTACTGTATGTATGTACTTAGACCCTAAGACATCCATTTGATGAAATTCTACTTTACTTAATCATACAAAACTAAATTGTTGTAAGTGAATTTGTTTTAGTTTTGTTATTCTAAGCTTTGAAAACAATTACAATTAATTTGAAACGCAAAAATCTTATCATTGGCTACGAAAAGCTCTCATTATGTGCTCCACGATCGCAGTGTCTGAGTCGCTCTCGAGGAAAACAGTCGATCCCTCAGTTATGCTGCTGATCTATGTGGTATTTGCGTATTTGTTGGGTCAGAATGTGTGCCAGGCGAATGTCGGCAGATTGGTTTGTTACTATGATGCGGCGGCAAGTTATGCGCGGGAAGGTGAGTAATTAGTCTTATCTTTCAAAGAACAGCAACAGTGATCAAAAGGTTATCTGTCACATTTTTGTTTACAGGGTTGGCCCAGATGTCGCTTAACGATTTGGAGCCAGCTTTGAATTTTTGCAATTTTCTGATCTATGGCTATGTGGGAATCGATGGGAATACATCCCAGCTGAAGAGTCTTAATCCACATCTAACGGACGAAAGTCGACACTATAGTCAGATTACGGGATTGCGGCATAGATATCCACATGTTCGATTTCTTCTGTCGGTGGGCGGAGACCGTGACCGGGATGAGCAGGGGCAGGTGGACAGTGGAAAGTACATGGATCTTCTGGCAGATCCTGAGAAGAGGCAAAGCTTTAGAACCAGTGTGAATATGCAATTGCAGAGTTCTGGCTTTGATGGCTTGGACTTGGCCTGGCAATTCCCAAAAACGTTTGAGCGTAGGGAAAATGTCCTAAAACGGGTCTGGTCAAATATCAAAGGATTCTTCAGTTTCTCATCGGAAAGGGATAAAAGTAAATTGCACAGAGTCAACAACAATTTGGCCAATTGGTGAGAGAGTTGCGAATTGACTTGCAACAAAGTGGCAAGTTATTGACCTACTCAGTGTTGCCCCGTGTAGACGTTGAAGGTGAGTTTGACCCAAAACAAACTCTTTGGCTCTGAGTTAACTTCCTCCTCCTACAGCCTTTGTAGATGTCTCCACCATCATGGCCTACTTGGACTTTGTTAATCTTAATACGTACGACTTCCAGACCCCCGAGTATTATCCGGAAGAGGCAGATATCCCATCGTCATTGTATCACATGTACGATCGGAATCCCACACATAATGTACAATACCACGTAGAGTGGTGGCTCAATGCCACAGCGAACCATCAGCAATTGAATCTTGGTGTGGTCACCTATGGACGAACTTGGATAATGTCTCAGAAATCGGGTATCACTGGCTATCCTCCCATATATAAGGCAGATGGAGCTGGTCCCCCGGGCAATCAGACTCGCCTTGCTGGTCTCTTAAGTTGGCCCGAAATTTGTGAACAACTCGCAAAGGATCCTGTCCAGGAGAAGCCATACCTACGAAAAGTTGGGGATCCAACTAAACGCTTCGGCATCTATGCCTATCGATCCGCGAATGAGAATGGTACAGATGGCTTTTGGGTGGGCTACGAAGATCCCGCCACGGCCGGCATAAAGGCCAGCTATACCCAGGCTCTGGGTCTAGGAGGAGTAGCAGTCCATGATTTGTCACTCGATGATTTTCGTGGTCATTGTGCGGGTGAAAAGTATCCCATTTTAAGAAGCATTAAATATAAATTGTAAAAATGGACACAAAGAATGTTATTCAGGTAGAAGCTTTGTAGATTGATTCTGGATTTAATAAAACAAAATAAAAAAGTACTTAAATATGATAGCCATAAATAAAACTATGTAAAAGCTTTTGTTTCAAGTTGAAAGACCACTGCACACAGTTAAACGAAAGAACATTTATCTTCCCAAGAGACTTTACTTTGATTTTCCATCTTCAGAATGTCCTTTAAAGGTTCCAAAGGCATTTAGTCGTACAACATTATGTAAATTTTATGTTTGTTATAAAATGGTCCACAAATGTGGTTTGGTTATACCATTTTTATGAGCATCAAAGAAATTCTTAAATATTAATAAAATGTGATGGGGGTGGAAGTAAAGGAATTCCATACAGAGATGGATTATAGATATTTCTTTATCCTTTGTATATTCTAAGGGATGAATCTATAAAGTGTATTATTCCACAAAAAACAAATGAAATACAGTGAAAAACTTAAAAGTTTTGTTTTATCACATTGAAAGAACTTCAAATATGTAAACAAGTTAAGAAACTAAAAGAAAAATTAACTTGAGAAGTACTTTTTTAACCAATTTTTTAGTGATTTGCACTGCACTTAATACTTATACTCATATATAGAGCCATGTTTTTATTTTAAGTCAACAGTATAAATACAATTAAGGTAAATAAAGAATAAAACTTTTAGTATTCAAAAAAGGCAAAGGATATGAAATATGTACATAGAAACGATAGTTTTACTAGGTAAAGACGAGTGGAAAAGATAGAAGAGAGAGATGGGATAAGACTAGACAGATCAATGATGAAGCTACATAGAACACTTAAGAGATTGTGTTTATTAGTAACATTAGGATGGGAGGATAAACTCTCTGAATAAGCGGAAGAATAGAGAATGAGAAGTGGATTATACCATTCAAAACTAAGAAAAGGACTAAAACAAAACGATGCACACAAGATGAATTTGGAAGGGCAGTAGAACTGCACTGGAAGTCTTTTAATTTATAGAAAAGGCCAGTATGCCAGATAGTATCAAAGGCTTCTACGTAAGGTGTGGAGATGCAGACGAGGTAGGAAATCGACCAGAGGAGTGATTTCTCAAGGAAGCCATATGTGCACAGTTTACCATGCCAATATGCCAGTCAAAACGGACTCCTGAGTTCTATCCTCACATTACACCGGCAATAGTCGCCAACAACATACATAGTACAGGATCAACTCGAGATGGAAAGCCCCATCTGGCGAGCGAAAGGGGTGTCCGTGACTCTAGGCTAGAAATATATCTCTGGCTGGTGGGAAGGTGGATAACACTACGGCTACGTCATAGGCTAGAAATATACAAATACATTCTAAAGCCAGTCTGTTCCAGACCGCACCGAATTATAATTTAAACGTTCTAGAGTGAATTCTTAATGATAATCTCTCGGACGCCTTTGCTCGCCACCAAAGCAGAAATTCACAAAATACTTGAGCACCCCAGGGTAAGTGAGGAGGTCTCCAAATTAACGAAGGAACACCTAGAACAGCACTAAAACACACCGCCTAAGAAGATTCCGCACGCTGGATTTGTCAGATAGTATGGCGTTATCCACATGGTCCCTACATTCTTACTCTCCTCTACCACACCCTATCCCCAACCACCTTTTTAATGAACAAGATATAGAATTGAAATAGATTTAAATTATTATGAACGGAATTTGGTTATGTTCTAGGAAAGGTCAGATTGCAAATGGAGAATATCTGTCAATAAGAAACCATAACATAGATTTCTAGAGAGAGTGACGATGGGCGTCCTAATAAGGCCAATAATAGGGAAAACAGTAAAAAGGATCCTGGCAGACCCCTTATTGAACCTAGAACAAACTAAATGAGAACCTTCTTAATTTAGCATACCTTTCAAATTTTAATTTTATTTAATAATATTTTAATCATTCTTAATAAAAAGTATTTGTTGCATTTATCATAAGTATATTATTCCAAGAAGAATACTTTTTAGTTTCCTGGTTTAATGTCCTTTATGTTCAAATGTGAAATTCCTATTTTCGTTTTTGTTTTACCTTATTTTTAGCCAAATGCCATGGTCTAGTTAAACTTGAGATTTTCCTTTAAGCCGATTTTCTTTAGGCTTTCAGCAACTTGTTTGCTTTGCTTCGTTCTTTTTTCTTTGCAAAATATTTGGAAACGCCCGAAAGTATGCTATAATAAATTGATACACTGTTTGGAGTGGACTTGCAATGTGCCGGAGCGCACAGGTTGGATTCAGGGTAGAAGAAGGAGCCCAACACAAAAAGGTTGTAAAGCAAAATCCAAAAAAACAAACCAGTGAAAGCACGGAGATTCTTTTTCCCAGCAGGAGGAGTAAAGGGAGTGGCAGCAGCAGCAGCAGGTGAAGCGTAAACTCCTAGAAAATACCACTGAGATGGAGTGGTGTGGCTGGGGGGCGGGGACAGCGACCAGGTCTGAAGTAAAAGTTGAAATTAAACCAATTAGTTTGGATGCCGCCGTCGCCTGCAATGAGGCGCATAAAAACGACAGGTGGAGCCGGGTTCGGTCCGTAGAAGTTGGCCGTGTATTTAGGCGGAGCAGCTCCCTTTTTAAGAGTGTATTTTAAACGGCGACACAGCAACGGGTGGGGCGGGGCGGTGCGGGGCGGGGCGGGGAGGCTGGTTACTTCCGTGGCTGGCGCCCGTCATAAATTAATTATGATTTAACAACTTTAGCATGCACGACACGGCACGGCACAGGAAAACTTTGCGCTTTTCATTTTCTCCAACAACAAATTTTTTTTCGTTGTATTTTCTCTTTCGTTCTTTTTATTTGTCGTTTTACAGAAAAGTGGAAAAAACAAAACGAAAATTTTATAATTTTAATGAGGGAAAAAAGTTTTCAGAGTTTTCTTTTCGTCGCTCGTTTCTGGCCATAGAATCCTCCTTGAAATGATGTTGATGCCAAGGATGATGATGAAGATGATGATGGTGGGGCAAGATGGGGGGTTATCTTTGCTTTCACTGCTTGCCTGCCCCACTCTTGATATCCGCAAAGGCCTTTTGCCATAGTTTATCAAACTGCTTGGGCAATTTTGCTCTCACACGTTCAGCCAGTTGGCGAGCTCCTCGTAGATTGGCCTTCTCGTAGTAGGGCAAAGCGGAGAGGCGACCTAGCCAGGCCGATAATTTTGGATACTTTGATGCCTCGATGGGGGCATAGCTGAGATGTAAAGTGGACAATGTGGACACTAGACTAAAGTCAGCAATGGTTAAATCATCCCCAGCCATATACGAATGATCGGCCAGAAACTGTTCCAATAGGGCAAAGGCCTCGTTTAGTTCGTCTATCTTCTCTTTGGGCAACTCGGTCACATTGTCCTTGAAGATTAACTTTTGTAACTGCTTGAAACAAGTGTGGAACAGTATACCAGACTCGAAATGCAAACGTTGATCGATAACAGCCCGCTTTAGGGGATCCTTGGGATACAATGATTCACCATTGGCCTGGCTCTGTCCATACTGATTGACCAAATAGCCGCAAATGGCGTGCGAATCCCAAATATATTTGCCACCATCGTCCTCCAACATGGGCACCGTATGCTGGGGATTCTTGCGCAGATAAGCGGGATCCAGGTGTTCACCCGACTGCATATCAAGCTGATGGAACTCATAGTCCAGTTGCAGGGCACGTAGGGTCAAAAGCACTGCCCGCACTGGTGGACTACTCTCAGTTCCATAGAGGATAAGGACCATTTTTACGATTTCCGAGAGATTCTTTTACTACCGACAATTTCCAACAGACTAAAAGTTAATTTTTTGTGGACGTGAGTTTCCAACTTTAGATTAGATAAGATTTCGTTTAAAGACTAAGACAAACTAGAAACTGTAAAATTTGATCATTATCATTATCACAAAGACGTCATAATGCTGCAAGTTTAGATAAGTTGGAGCTACGTCAATATTTGCTTGGATCTAGATAACTTCTGATTGATGGAGAGACAAGGGCGGAGGTGACTAAAAAGGGATGTTCCACAACAACACTAAATCAGCAAGAAATTATGGCAAGTGAGCCAATAAATTGTATAGATCCGGGTTCCCCATTCCTAAAAGTTAAGCAATATGAAGCAATTCTTTGAGTGATCATAAACCTTCAAGTTTAACTTATATGATCTAATGAAATTATTTAAAATCGATTTCAAACTTTATAAAATATTCTCTAAAAACAAAAATGTTATTCTTTGGATCTACAATCCTTTTAAGAACGTTGTTTCCTATGCTAATTTAATATTTTGACCAATAAAAAGTTTTCACACAAAATCCAAAAACTTCGAAGAATTGATGCTAATCAAAATTTGTTACATAACTTTTTCAAACAAATTCATATAATATTACCGTGTCAAAGGGTGAAAATGTGGAGATGGTGTTGGAAAAAACTGGACTAAAGCTTTTAAGCGCTTTTTTGTAACGAATTATTTGAATTATTTGAAGCTTGCGAAAGCTTTTCTCGCTAACGGACAAGTGTAAGTCCAAACTTTGATTATAAATTGTACAAGGTCAGTATCCTACTGAATAAAAGATATTTCATTAGCGTTTTATTTAATATTTTTGATGAAAAAAAGTTTTTATTGAATTATATTTAAGACCTTTAGCTGATAGAGAATGATTTCCCCAAAAGTCACAATTAACCCTTCTTAGTTAACCAAAATGAAATGAAAAATATCAAAGAAGCTCGGCCAGATTAACTGGCTTATTATTTTATTTAAAAACAAAAATTTTAAAACGATTGGTATAAATGTATATAAAATCAAAGAAAAAAGAGCAAAAAAACACTTCTATAAACTTTCACGTCTTAACCGACCGATTTCAAACTTGACCTTCATACACCTTTAAGAAACCTAACTACCAAGTTTCAACTACGAATTTAAGGTCGAAAAGCTGCAAAGAAACAGACGGACATGGCTAGATCGACTCGACTGTTGATGCTGATCAAGAATATATACATACATATGTATATCGTTAAATTTTGTTTACTTTTGCTTACTACAGATTGAAGAGCAGTTTAAATTTAAGATTCGATTTTATTTTATTTAGAACGATAGAAAAATGCCTAGAAAGGACCGAAACCAAATTTCAAGTTATTTATTTATTTTATTTATTTAAATTTATAATATCTTTCTTTATATAACTACCAGGGAAAAGTTATATTTCTTTTAAATTTCTAAACCAAAATGCATTAAATAGGAGGAATATTTTCATAAATATTTTTAATTGTTAAAAATTAAAAATTGAGAGAGTGCCAATATCTGTACATATCTCCGGAATAGTTTATTATGGTGTACATGGATCACATCTCGGTCAGTAGACAAAAAAAAAAACTAATGAATGGAGCAAATCAAAGGAGTTAATTCTTGATTTACCCTCGTTAGCACTTTTTTCATTTATTTACATTTAAAGTTTTGCATACTAAACATCCGGTCTTTAGCAACGAATGCTCAATTTTGCCACAATCGACTTAAAATTTGTATACAAAATTCGTCACACATTCTTCATTTAGTTAGAAGATAAACAAATGAAACAAAAATATGTGATTTTATTATAAAATAAAACATTCTTCAACAAAAATATTTTATTTTGAAATCAATGTTCTATTGAAGTAGCTTTATTTTAATCAGTATATTATAATTTCGAACAATGCATTGGGATGCCTGTCTTTTGGCAATTCCTTAATAGTTATTTCTAAAGGATAATTTGTCATGGTTTACGAATTGGTAAAAAGTCGTTTCGATCCTTTAAAGTCTTTTGTACTTAATACGCTCTGTTGAGAAAGTCTTAAAATATTCATAGGTTATATTGAATATTCATAAATACTTTTACAGTCGATCCGAAAGAAATATATATGTTTTTTATGCCTTTAGAGCTATTATCGAACGCTAAATCAATTCTATGAATATACTCAGACAAATCCCTGATCAATTATTCATAAAAAATTCAAATATTTTATTCTTAAGCCTTCTCGAGTACCTCAAATAGGAGAGCACGACCTTCAGCTTGTTTAAATGTGATATTCGTAACAAGAGATTTGATTCTTGAGAACCATTGTTAGTAATTGTTTAAATAATTATCATACAAATTAAAACAAATTTAAATTCAAAATCAAAAAAATGAATTTGGGATATATTTAAACAGGTAAATTCAATAAAAATATTCATATCAGGGAATTCTTATTTCACGAATGACAAATCCGCTCCTTTATTTATAAACTCTATGGATGTTGTCAACGAATATCGTTTGAATTTTCTGGGTAAAGACAGGCTAAATATGTATGTATGTATATTCTGTATGCTTTACATCGGAAGATCACTTCCAAATTCACTTGACTTGAATTATCCGATGGCAGTTTTTAGCTGATTTTTGCAACTGTGTTACTGGACACTCATTATTTAAATAGCCAGATAGGCGTAAGCTATGTCTTTATTGCAGAATTATGATTCCTCCTAGGATTTAATAAAATCCTGCGTTGGAGCTCTAATCAGTTATTAAACTATTTTGTTAATAATACTTGAATAGAATGTTGGACTTAATGGCTTTTACTCTTACTTTGCCTTCATTGATTTGTCCTGTCTTAGAACATGGATCCTCCTTATAGTCACCTTTATACGAATCACACCAAACTGGGATAGATTTCATACAGAAGTAGTTTCTGCCTTTCGCTCTTTTTAGGTTCAAAATTATTATGATATTATACTAAAGGAAGAAAATTGTTTTAATTTTAACACATGCTCCTGAAAGCTCAACTATCCTTAATCGAATGGATCAGCTAAATCTACCTGACCTGGTTGACCCATTACAAATCATATTCGTTTACTTCTCACACGATACTAACTAACTAATCCTATTTGTATCCTTTGCTACTTGGTGTTCCGTAATATCTAAGTAAAATACTTTGTTAGAAAATAAATAAGTTTTACCTTTATGTAATCCATTACACACTTAAGCCATTTCAGAAGATTGCCGACTGGGCCTTTCTTTAATGGATCATCCATGGATATTCGTGGTCAAGATTATCCATTTGCCTCAACTTTATTGCAAATTCAAAAATGCACTTTAACCGGAATTTTAAAAAACTTATTGGAATAGTTTATCAAAGAATAATAGGACTATATAAGGATTTTCAAGCAAACATTTTAAAATTACTAAAAACGTTTTCAACAAGTTTTTTAGATTTTAAAACAAAACTCTTTCCGAAGATTGTTAAAGATCAGTATAAAACTTTTCAATTATAAAAATGAAATCCTTTTCTCAATCACTTTTTAGCACGTTTTCAAGTAGCAGCCATTTTTTTCGTTTCTGATTTTTATTTCCCAGTTTTGATTATTGTAATATTTTTCCACTTTTTTTGGTTTTTTGTTTAGACTTTGATATTTAAGATAATGAAACGAAAACAAATTTAGTTTACTTCTAGAAAGGGAATTAAAAGTGTTTTCATAAGTCCATGAAACAAAATCTTTTCACTAAATTTTTCTTACAACTTTATATATTTTCTTACTCAATAATCGAATGTTCTGATGAAAGAGCTCCATATGAAACCGACCCACCCTCCCGATATGATCACACAATCAGCGAAGGGGAAATGTGAAACAAAAGCTTTGTGCGAGCTTTTTTGCTTTTAGGTAAACACAAACAATCTGTTGACTTGTGCATATACATACATACTCACGTGCACACAATCGTATATATGTATGTATGTATGTTGTATGCGATAAACCGCAAAAATTAAAGCTGCTTCCACACATACATACGTATGCAGTCAGTCCGTATGTGTGTAGGTGTATATATACATACATGTTTTCGGACCGAGTAGGCAACAAACAGTTTGAATAGTCAAGCCGGCAACGTTGAAGCGAACAGAACGCAAAAGCGAGAAAGAGAGAGATAAAATTGAATTAATAAAAAATGACTTCAAAAATAATATTGTACGGTGTCGATCTTAGCCCCTGTGTGAGGGCAGCCAAGTTGACCCTCAAGGCTCTCAATGTGGACTACGTTTACAAGGAGGTGAATCTTCAATCTGGAGAGCATTTGTCCGAGGACTACCTGAAGTTGAATCCACAGCATACGGTGCCGGTACTGGATGATAATGGTACCATTGTTTGGGATTCGCATGCAATTATCACCTATCTGGTTGATAAATATGGCAAATCGGATAATCAGCTATATCCGAAAGATCTGGCCAAGCGGGCTGCCATTGATCAACGTTTGTTCTTTGACGCTTCTGTAATCTTCACTTCCTTGGCCAATGTAAGTGGACCATTTTGGCGTGCTGGTGTAACCGTGGTGCCGCAAGAGAAACTGGATACCATAGAGGAGGCGTTGCGCTTAACCGAAGTCTTCCTGGGGGATAATACCCATTTAGTGGGTAATAACCTGACATTGGCCGACTTCAGTTGCGCCACCACAATCAGTTCGTTGCCAGCGGCTCTCGATATTGATCCTGTGAAATTTCCCAAGGTCTTGGCTTGGCTGGAACGCCTCAAGCAGGAGGTTCCATACTTTGACGAGATCAACAATGGACCAGCAAAAGCCTATCGCGACTTTTTGAGAAGTCAATGGACTAAATTGGGAAATTGAATTGAAGCCACTAAGAGTTAAATACATTTATTAAATATATAATAGAAACCAAACATTACGTAAATAAACCAATTGAAAGTAATTTAATTTTACAAAGCTTTATCACACCCATTTGAGCTTTTTCTCCAGATGAATCGGTACAATAAATAGTTGTAAATAGTTTGTATTCGTTTAGTTGCACCTGAAAACTGACTGAAGTCGGACAGACGGGAACTGGGAATATGACGATCATTTTGTATGGCATGGACATAAGTTGCCCTGTTCGGGCCTGTCAGTTGGTCCTGCGAGCTCTCCAACTGCCCTACGAATACAAGGATGTCAATTTACTTGCGGGTGAACATCAAACGGAGGAGTATCTGAAAAAGAATCCCCAGCACACTGTTCCCCTTTTGGATGATGATGGCCTACTCATATGGGACTCGCATGCCATTGTCTGCTATCTGGTTGATAAATATGCCAAATCGGATGACCTATATCCCAAGGATCTGGCTAAACGGGCTCAGGTTAATCAACGTCTCTACTTTGATGCCAGTATCTTGTTTATGTCCTTGCGAAACATAAGTGTCCCCTATTTCTACAAACAAGTTTCGCGAGTGCCCAAAGAGAAGATCGATAATGTTCGAGCTGGCTACGAGCACTTGGAAAACTTTTTAGGTGACCACAGCTATCTCACAGGTGAAACTCTGACCGTGGCTGATTTGTGCACCGCAGCTACAGTTTCGTCCTTGCCGGCCGTCCTAGATCTGGATGCCTCCAAGTACCCCAAAGTAAAAGCCTGGTTGGAACGTATCGCACAGCTGCCCCACTATGAGGAGGATAATGATTTGGGGGCCAAGAAATATATTAAAATATTGAAACATGCTCTAACTTTCGAATAGTTTGTAAACAGAGAAATGCAATATTAATAAATGATTAAGACAGAAAAGCTCATTAACTTAATTGCTAGTCATGGTCTTTGATTAAATATGCTTTAAACAAACCAACTACAAGCACATACGTGTCCCTTTCGAGGGACAAATGTTACTTTTCCTGACACTTTCCGAGTATAAAAGGGACACTGGTCTGGGACAGTGACATTCAGTTTTTGTTCGGACATCGTCATGGGTAAATTATCGCTTTATGGCCTCGATGCCAGCCCGCCGACTCGGGCATGCATGTTAACCCTTAAGGCTTTGGATTTGCCCTATGAGTTCGTCCAGGTGAATCTGTTTGAAAGTGAAAATCTCTCGGAGGACTATATGCAAAAGAATCCCCAACATACGGTGCCCATGTTGCAGGATGAGGATGCCTATATGTGGGACTCGCATGCCATTATGGCCTATTTGGTAAGAAAGTATGCATCCAATGATGACCTCTATCCCAGAGATTTGCTACAACGGGCCAAGGTCGATCAACGTTTGCATTTCGAGTCGGGAGTGATTTTCGAGGGAGCCCTTAGGCGAATCACCAGACCCTTGTTGTTCTATGGGGCCACCACCCTAGAACAGGCCAAAGTGGATCATGTTGAGGAGGTCTATAATTTTGTGGAAACCTTTCTCGAGGGTCATGATTACATAGCTGGCGATCAGTTGACCATTGCCGACTTTAGTATCGTATCTACAATAACTTCAATTGGCGTCTATCTCGAACTGGACACATCCAAGTATGTTAAGATAGCCGCCTGGTTGGAGCGTCTCCAAGAGTTGCCCTACTACGAAGAGGCCAATGGCTTAGGGGCCAAGCAATTCGTAAACCTAATGAAGTCAAAGAATTTCACAATTGTTGCTTAAAAAGAGAGAGCGAGAGAGAGAGAGTTTTGCTAAATCTAGATTCTAGAAAGAGAGCAATCACACGACACCAAAGAGACACGTCACTTATAGTAGATTTAGTTCGTTTTTCTGCCTTGTCATCATAACACAGCAAAAGCTCTCTTTCAAATTGAAGAGAAAACCAAGTCGTTTGTCTCAATATAAAGCACGAAGCTTGCTCACAAGCGAAACTAGTAGTTCCCTTAATTTCACACCAGCAACAACGAGACCAAAACAATGGGAAAACTTACACTCTACGGCATCGATGGCAGTGCCCCCGTGCGCTCAGTCATCCTCACTCTCAATGCCCTGGAACTGCCCTTCGATTATAAAATTGTCAATCTGTTTGCCAAGGAGCAATTGAAACCAGAATTCCTCAAAATGAATCCCCAACACACTGTGCCCACTCTGGACGATGATGGCTTTTATGTGTACGACAGTCATGCCATCAACTCTTATCTCGTAGGCAAATATGGCAAAAGTGACTCACTTTATCCCAAGGATCTGCAGCAACGTGCAATTGTCGATCAACGTTTGCATTATGATTCCAGCGTGGTAGGAACTAAGCTGCGTGCCATTCTCTTCCCCGTGCTCCGATTGAATCAAACTGAAGTCAGCCAGGAGAAAATTGATGGCCTGGCCGAGGTGTACGACACATTGGAACTGTTCCTAAAGAGCAATGACTACATTGCTGCCAAACAGTTGACCATTGCCGATTTCCACATCATTGCCGTTCTGACCACAATGTTCGCCTTCCTGGAACTGGATGCGGCCAAATATCCCCGACTATCCGAGTGGGTTAAGCGCATTAAGCAATTGCCCTACTATGAGGAGGCAAATGGCAAGCGATTGGAACAGTTCTTGGGTCTGGTCAAGAGCAAGAATATAACTATTGTGTAATTTTATACTTAACTCTCTTAATAAATTCACTTTTTAGTACTAGTTAAATTTGTCTACTAACAATTAGTCATTGCTTGGATATTTTAAGCACTTGCCACTGTGAACTTTAAGCGAGAGAGGGAGGGAGGGAGGTAGAGAGAGAGCTTTGCTTAAACTACCTGTATACTCTATATATAGCTATCAACATGTTGACATATGAACAGGTGGAATACAGAGTGGCTTTAATCACTTTTCAACTAAACCATGAGCGTAGTCTCAATTAACTTTTTCGAGGGTTTCCTTCCTTACAATGAGTAGTAAAATTTTTATTTGCTAATTGTGCAAACAATAACAATAAACAGAAGCGCCATTAATTTATTCTGTTTGCTTGAACATTCACTTCATTGCTATAAAAAATGATTATATTTTTTTTTATTTTTAGAATTAGGAATAAATTGGAAATTAATTGCAGTACCAAAACAAAACAAAACTTGACGTTGAAGCAAAATGTCATTTAGATTTTCATGAATTCATTTCTTAGCCTATGTTTTAAACTTGGCTTTCATTTTTGAAAATACTTTAAATAAAATAAATATTCTAATTATGAATATGATAATCCTCTAATAAACATGGCTGAAAGAAAGTTTACGCTATATTTGTGTTACTAACTCAAAGTTGAAATAAAAATAATGAAATAAATTAGCAAACATATGTTAAATAAGTAGTTAACAAAGTTGATGCTACCATAGATATGTAGATATTGTACAGATATTGCTGTAATTTTTACCAAGCATTCGTGAAATAATCTTGCAATCATTGCAAGGCATGGAGAAGGCTTAAATGAAATGTTGATAAGAAAACATTGTTTATATTATAAACAAACACACACCTGTTGCAGGTATACCAAGAGACTTCCTTTGAGTTTAGGGTAATAACAAATGACAAGTAAGTGTTTACATATATAGAAATCGATATCTATACTTATACATACATATATTTCATAGAAAATATAATTTTTCATTTGTTTATCCATTCTGCATTATTAAATTATATTAAATTAACAGTTAAATTTTGAATATTAAAGTTCAGTTGAAGGAATATGACTATCCTTGGTAGAAGGGTATAGAGAAATTCAATTAAAAATAAATCTACAAGTAGGAAGTACGAACTTGAATGTTTCAATGTTTCAAATCTTAATCTATAATTATTGTCACAGAGTCTTCTCTTTGCCCAGAGTGCCTGCTTAGTTGATAGTGGGGAAAACAATGACTTGGCAGTAAGTCTTCTTAATTGACTATTTCTTATCGGTCATTTGTGGGTCTTAAACATTGTTTTACTTATCAGCAAATACAGTTCGAATAAACAAGCAAAGAGTAAGATAACGCTATCGAAAACTTTCTTGTTTACTCTTTAAACTGGCGTAGTAACAAACCCGTAATCTAAGTAACTAAGAGAATTTCACGATAACAGAAAGAAAGAGAGACGGGCAATTTCTCATGAAGCAAAGTGCAGTTTTTGCAATTTCCAGTAATTCGAAATGCAATTGGACCCCCAACTGTTTTAGTTCGAAATTTGAAAACGAATATCGGAAGCAAGCTTACTCTCCCTGTCTCTCTGTTTTAAAGCTCCCTGGAAACTGTGGGGCGGCTGTGGAACCAAGCACTAAGCTTGGTATAAATAGATTGCCTCGCCTTAATTTCTTTATCAGTTGAGTTTGCCATTTGCATACATACATTGAGAAAAAATGTCGAATATTGTTCTCTATGGCATGGACATTAGTCCTCCAGTGCGTGCCTGCCAGTTGGTTCTCAAGGCTCTCGATTTGCCCTACGAGTACAGGGATGTGAACTTGGTGAAGGGTGAACATCATTCGGAGGAGTTTCTGCAAAAGAATCCCCAGCATACTGTTCCGCTCTTGGATGACGATGGTCTACTAATAGCTGATTCTCATGCTATTGCCTGCTATCTGGTTGATAAGTATGGGAAATCGGATGACCTGTATCCCAAGGATCTGGCTAAGCGGGCTCTGGTTGATCAACGCTTGTACTTCGATGCGACTGTTCTGTTCATGTCCTTGAAGAACATTTGCGCCCCATTTTTCCTAAGGAATGTCGTGAACGTGCCCAAGGAGAAAATCGACAATGTAGAACAGGGATACCAGCACTTGGAGAAGTTCTTGGAAAGTAATCCCTACGTGGCAGGTGAATCACTTACTGTCGCTGATTTGTGCTGTGCGGCCACAACATCCTCGTCGCCCGCTGTCCTTGACTTGGACCCTGTGAAATATCCGAATATAACAGCCTGGTTGGAACGAGTTTCACAATTGCCCTACTACGAGGAGGCAAACGGCTTGGGGGCCGAGAAGTTCATAGGTCATTTAAAGGGCGTCTTAACCATTGTGTGAACGGTGCAAATATTCCCACACTTATTTATTAAATAAAAGGCAAATTATTGACCAAAATGTAATTGATATGATTTGCTGTTTCTTAAACATCGGCGGAGGGGGAGTGGGCGGATCCCTTTAATCATGCAAATGCTTTTCAGAAGAGACAAACGAAAGCTCTACGAAGAGCTTTTTGTCAAAATTTCTATGTATATAACGAATAGTTATATCTATCAGAACCTCAGTAATTGTTCAGTTCTCTTGACCAGAATATGGCAAAACTAACTCTGTATGGCATTAACGGAAGTGCCCCCGTCCGCTCTGTCCTGTTCACGCTATATGCATTGGACATACCCTTTGAATACAAGATAGTGAATCTGTTCGCCAAGGAGCACTTGAGTCCCGAATTTCTTAAAATGAACCCTCAGCACACTGTGCCCACACTGGACGACGATGGCTTCTATCTGTACGACAGTCATGCCATTAACTCTTATCTCGTAGGCAAATATGGCAAAGATGATTCGCTCTATCCCAAGGATCTGCAGCAGCGTGCCATAGTGGATCAGAGATTGTACTACGAAGCCAGTGTTGTGTACAACGCCATCAAGAGCATAGTATATCCTTTGGTCTTCCTAAATGAATCCACTATACCGCAAAGCAAATTGGATGCCTTGTCGGAAGTGTACAAGACCGTGGATAAGTTCTTGGATCAACACAACTATGTGGCTGGTGACCAACTAACCATTGCTGACTTCCAGTTACTAACTATGTTAACTACCTCGACAGTCTTTGTGGACATAGAGGCTGAAAAGTATCCACAATTGAGTGGTTGGGTGTCTCGCCTGAAGAACCTGCCCTACTACGAGAAGGCCAATGCCAAGGGCCTGGAAGAGTTCTTTGGCATGATAAAAGCAAAAAATTACACCGTTTCGTAAAGACAATTAAAATAAAATGAAAATATACAAACTTAGTTTGCATTTTTTTGTTTCTAATCATTAACTGACCATTTCATATTCAAATAATGATGACACTACGAAGAGCTTTTGTTTCCGCATATACAACAAAAGCTTTTCGCTTGACTAGAATGTACCGAAGAGAGAGGAGCATTTCTTTTCTTATATACAATAAAGGAAACTTACTCTTAAAATCTTTAGGTGTATAGGTATAAAATGTTTGTTCTCCCAATCAGTTTCGTCCAGTTTATTTTTGAATATGGTTGAGCTAACACTCTATGGTGTGGATGCAAGTCCTCCAGTTCGTGCCGTTAAGCTGACTCTGGCCGCTCTCAAGGTGCCCTATAAATATGTCGAAGTGAATGTTTTGGCCCGTGAACAGTTGTCGCCTTCCTTTTTGGAGAAGAATCCCCAGCATACGGTGCCCACGCTTGAGGATGAAGGCCATTTCATTTGGGATTCACATGCCATTATGGCATATTTGGTCACAAAGTACGGATCGAGCGATGATTTGTATCCAAAGGATGCACTGAAGCGAGCTGTCGTGGATCAGCGATTGCATTTTGAGTCAGGTGTGGTTTTTGCCACAGCATTGAGAAGCATCACTAGACTGGTCCGTACTTTGACTCCAATTCCCCAAGAGCGATTCGATGCCATCACTGAAGTGTACGATTTTGTTGAGAAGTTCCTTCAGAATCATGATTACATAGCTGGCAATAGTCTGACTATAGCCGACTTTAGTATCGTCACATCCATAACTTCTCTGGTGGTCTATGTGGACATCGAGCCGGCAAAATACGTAAAGATACGCAATTGGATCAGGAAACTCCAACAACTGCCCTATTACCAGGAGGCAAACGAAAAGGGGGTCAATGATTATATCGCTTCAATCAAAGCAACTAAATATACGTTGGCCAAATCCACACTATAACCGAATTTCACAACATCTTATCAATAACAAAAAAAAGAAACGTTATCATTATCAGAATTGTTTGTTTTCAAACTCAACATTGAGCTCATTATCTCAAATAAAGCAATTGTTGTTAGTTTTGTCAATTGTAATTATAAAGAATATGAATTGATGATTAATATTGTGTATATATATGGATTTAGTATACTTTTATATAAATTTTTATATACATGTAGTATATATTAAGATACAATCTTTTCTATATATATGTTTGGCGGAGAAAAATACTTCAATTAGTTGTATTATTTTCGAAATTCTTTGGGTAAAATATACATAGAATCTTTTTTAAACGAGCAAGCTTATTTTGACTTAGAATATGGTAACACTAATATCTTTATCTATATCTGTATTTGGTCACATCCTTGTTATTGAATCTATATGACATAGTTGTCTAATCACTCTAGATTTAGCTATATTAACTTAATTTATTTATTTTTTTTATTGTTTTTTCCATTGAAAACAGTTTAAAAAAGTTTCGCAGGCTTTTAAGGACTTTCTCTAGCCCCTGATAGCTCTAACGGTACATTTAACCTGGAGACCATCTTTTAAAAAATATTAAAAATGTTAAAAGTTTGATTTTTTAGTATGTTTATGTATACTATATACCACTAGAATCAGAATCTAGTTTAAGTAAATGTTTTGTACAAAAAAAAACTTAATTTATTTTTATACCCTGCACCCATAGGCTGAAAGGGTATATCAAAGTTGCCAAAATGTTTGTAACAGGCAAAAGGAAGCATTACCGGCCCCATAAAGTATATGTATCTTGATCAGCATCGATTAAGACATGTCCGTCCGTCCGTGCGTCCGTCTGTAACTAGTTGATACAGGGTATACTCAATATCAGCAGACACGACTTGTTTGCTTCACTCAGATTACAAAGTCCTTCTTAGTCCATTACTTGAACGACTTTCTAAAGTCACTAATGTTACATCATCGTTGACGGCACATATCGAATGTGGGATGGAATTCCTGGATGTGGAACTGTTATTTCAGCGGAATTAAATTACTCCAAAAAGACTTCTTACGGGAGACGCTTAAAGTAAATGGAGCTACGCTTTCGCCGTTATCCGAGTCAACTAAAGTCATGTGATCTGTGCAAACGAAAATAATGATATTTTTCTGCTTAAAAGATCAGAATTTAGTTGGGTTATATAACTTTTTGCTGTGGTAAACAATTTTTATTAATAGCAATTTTCCGTCATCAAAAGGTAAACAAATTATTTTTAGTATGCGCAAAAAAAAATCGTTTTGTATTGCTTTGTTAACAGTTTTTTGAATATTTTGTGCCAAGTGTATTAAATAAAATTAATTTCAATTTCAAATAAAATTAATTTCAAGGGAATTTCCATATGGCAATAAGTTGTAATATTTTATATTAAAATACATTGGTTCATAAATCTCACAAACTAAACTAAGATCAGCTGTTGTTAACCCATTTTAGCCGAATGGGTATTTAAATTATAACTTCTTAACTGCAACATTGCTTCATGAAACGTAGATCTACTACCACTTACCTTTTAGAGTTTACTTCTTTACCGATCGAAGGATTCAGGAATGCATTGCAAACTGATGTCATTTATACTGACTTCAGTAAGGCTTTTGATTCTGTCAATCATACACTGCTTTTGTTCCAGCTGAACGAACTTCGAATTCCAAGCCTCTTGCTTAATTGGATTTCTCAATATCTCAAAAAGTTTTATTTAAAACTTATCTTTCGAAGACCATCAATGTGACCTCGGGGGTGCCACAAGGTAGCTATCTGGGACCGACCATTGCTTTTTACGCTCTTCATTGACCTTTCGTCAGTTGTAACGCACTTTCGCGTGCTTATGTGCGCTGATGATGTTAAACTTTGTGTTAGTTTTAAAGATTTAAGTTCTCCACGTCTGCTTCAAGTCGATCTTAATAACTTTCAAACTCAATGTTTCGAAATGTAATAGATGCTCTTTGCAATTAGTGGTGTATACTTAATGTATTGTAGTAGTTACTTAATCAGATCAATCTATCTGTACCTTGTAGACTAACCCGAAATTATGTCCCTTTAACTTTAACACGCTGCACTTCTGACTATTCTTTTCGAGTTCTCTGTTCCGACTACAACCGCCTTTACTCTGTAATCGGATCAGAGTTTTCTATGCCTATTCTAAAAACTTGTGTTTTAAGTTATCTATCTAGTAGTTAGCCTTAATTATTATTTTAGTTGCTGTCTGCTAGGGTTCGCGCGTAACAGGCATTGTCCTGGTGTAGCTTGGGCCACTTAAACGTACTGCGCATTTTACGCGTCAACGTCCAGAAATACACAAGAAAACTCTCAAATTATAAAAAGTATATCACAATATATTTTTTACGCTTAAAGAAACCATACTAATTTTCATGGGGTTTTCTGATTTTTTCTGAGTTGGAGAATGCTCACTGTTTTCAGATGGCCTTACGTATCCTTTAAAGAACAAAAAGAAGAGAAAAACAAAAATGAAGCAAGCAAGTCGTCCTTGCCGACGTTGATTATACCCTGTACCAAGTAGGGATATTTAATGTGGGCAAAAACTCTCAAAATCGCCAGAAATCTAATATAAAACTCTCCTTACATGTAGCAACAGCGAGCGCATGCTATCTCGCTCACTCCTGCCTGCCAATGCCGCCCTTGGCGTTTTAGTACAAAACTCATGTTCGTGTAGCTCCGATGTTTATTGTCCGACATCGAATAAATTTGGTCACGTGTTGCATTTTGGCTATATTATTAGATGTGCCACAAAAAGAATTCGATGCTTTCAATATGGCTCCAGTTATGCGGTTTTTCTTAATTAAGGCGGCAAAAGTGGCCTTGGCAAAAATTTGAAATAAACTTTACTGATCTAAAAACTAAATTGGGAACTTGTAGTCTCCAAGATCTCGATGTTCATCCGGACAGACAGACGGACGTGTCTCTAACGACTCGGCTTGTAAAAAATAATTACCCAACAGTATGAGAAATATCAATTCAGGTAATTAAAAGCGCAAAGCAAGTGATTTATTTTTTTTTTTTATTTTATTGCAAAGCTGTCAATGTTTATAAGGAAAAGTTCATAAACCCATTGTATGTTTATTTGTTTTTTTTATTTTTGGTGAAAAAAAGTCTTAGTGAAAGTAGAACGAACCATGGCCTATTGGGCATTTAAATAGCCAAAAAATATCTCAAATATTGTTTCTTCTCTTAACTTCTATGATGCACGAGGCACGCCCATAAAAATTTGATCAAAATCGTATGAGCCGTTCTATGGTCAGTGTTTAACCAACAAGTTTGAACAAATTGAACCCACACCTTCCGATATAGGCGTATTCCCAAATGAAATGTGAGATTTAGAGATTAAGTCTAGAACAAAAGTTTTTTATCAATTTGGTGCTCACCGGAAGTTGTTTCCAGGTCTCAAAGACCCACTTGCTGTGCGTTGTCCACTTGTATAAGATAATATATGTATGTAAATGGTGTGGTGAAAGTTAATTGAAACGCAATAATAAAACAAACCAATGTAATGGTCCACTAAAATAATGCCATTTTCAATTGGTGGGTTCTCTCTATCACTCCTATTAAACTACTAAGAGTTACTTTTTTTCCTAAAAGTCCCAAGTGTCAAGTTTTACGTGATCCAATTGTTCTCTGGTGACATTTTCCATTTAGGAGATCGGATCTCTTGCAGCTGTGCCAAGATTCGGGACTGGCAGCAATCGGCTTGACTGTTCATCGATAATGACTCGAGAACTGCAATTTTTTCCTGCTGCCTTGTTGGTCAATCATGGACATTTTCAGGACATTGTTTTTAATGGCAACCTCACTTAGCAACATTAAATAGTTCGGATTACAATTCAGTAAATGAACATGTTCTAAATATGTTTTCCACATTTCTAAGATATTATTTGAGGAACGTGTTAAACTTTCTTTGAATGCTCGTTTTTATTTATCTGCTTAATTTTAGTTTTGCCACAAATTTTCATAATTTTGTTTGCCTTTAGCGCCCTAAGGACTGCTTAAGAGGGTTATTTTAGTTCTGTTCCTTGTTTAAGGTTCACTCCAGTAGAAATAATATTTCAGAATATCCTAATAAATTGACAATTTTATTTCCCAAAATCCACTTGGTATGTCAATTATATTTGCTGCCTGAGCAAAATAATTTCTATAAATATAAAATTCTGTTCCACTGCATCAGCAACATGGAAGAAAACTTAATTTGCAATATTCGTTACATACGAATTTTTGTTAAAGAGCATAAAAATTGTTCTTTTGATCGTACTCTCTTTGTATCCATATTTAATTAAGTGGCTCGTTGCTTTCCCTTAAATAGTTAAGTTTATTACATAGAAAGAGTAGCTAATATTATAAAGAGATTTATTTACTGCCTTTCGAGCTCTCTCTTTCTGTTCTCCGATAGGTATAAAACGGTTGTTCCCTTTTGAGTTTTGACTATAAAACGATTCAGTATGGTTGAGCTAACACTTTATGGCATAGATGGAAGTCCTCCAGTTCGTGCCGTTAAGCTGACTCTGGCCGCTCTCAAGGTGCCCTATAAATATGTCGAAGTGAATGTTTTGGCCCGTGAACAGTTGTCGCCTTCGTTTTTGGAGAAGAATCCCCAGCATACGGTGCCCACGCTTGAGGATGAAGGCCATTTCATTTGGGATTCACATGCCATTATGGCATATTTGGTCACAAAGTACGGATCGAGCGATGATTTGTATCCAAAGGATCCACTAAAGCGAGCTGTCGTGGATCAGCGATTGCATTTTGAGTCGGGTGTGGTTTTTGCCACAGCCTTGAGAAGTATCACCAAGTTGGTCCTTTTCCTAAACCAGACTGTGATTCCCCAGGAACGCATCGACGCCATTGTGGAGGTCTATGATTTTGTTGAGAAGTTCCTACAGAATCATGACTACATAGCTGGCAATACACTGACTATAGCCGACTTCAGCCTTATTTCCTCGATCACCTCGTTGGTGGCCTATTTGGATATCGATCAGGCTAAATACGTGAAGCTAAGCAATTGGATCAAGAAACTACAAAAATTGCCCTACTACGAGGAGGCCAATGGCAAAGGAGCAGCATTCTTCAGCTCCGCTATCAAGGGGAAACAGTTTACAATCGCATAAGCTAAGCTTATTTCACAATTTGTTTAAAGAATGAATAAATAATTGTTTTGTTTGACGAAATGAAATTGGACTCTTGAAAAAGTTTCTAGAATCGTTACCTTATGCCGGCGATAAGTTATATGTACATCTCGCATGTATGTATGTACATATTTGTGTACATTTGTCATGCAAACAAACATTTTCAATTTGTGCTATTATACTTATATATAATATAGATAAGTAAACTTTTATAAAATTTGACAGATAACAAATGAAATAAACTTATAAATATATATTAAGGTGTACATACCGACTACTGGGTGTTATGTAATCAAAACGATTCCCACGGCATAGGCTCCACCTTAGGATTTGATCATGAGCTTTCGAAACACGAAAACAAGTTGAAAACGAAACAAACATATTTTTTGAGGTACTGAATTTTATATACTCTTACGATTTTTGACTCTTGATCGACTGTTGATCGAGTCGATAATCATATTGGGAACTTTTTGTTATAGTATTCCAATACGAAAAGTTTTAAACTTATTTATAGCTGAGAAAAATTTGTACACTAAAACTTTTTAATCTATAGATCATATTGGATATATAGAAGTTTTTCGAATTAGAATTTAATTTTGAACTGCTCGTTATTATGGAGCTGAAGATATATTGGTTTCAGCTTATTCCAATAAATAAACAAATTTTGTCGTTATAAATCCTTTGTAGTCAGATTTATACATAAACCTTAAAAGCTAATACAATAATTTGCAGACAAACGGAAATGACCAGATCGATTTGAATTTTATCCCAATAAAGAAAACATAATGGTTTTAGTATCTGACAGAAAATCATATCTGACCACTGTTATTAAAACTCTATAAAAATGTTCTGGATATCGGGCTATATGATCGCGATTCTCAAATTTATAATACCCTATGCAAGGGTATAGAAATGTTATGATTATTTAGAATTAATTGCAAAGCTTTTACTATCGATTAAGTAGCGAATGTTTAGTTTAGTTCACTTCAGTTGTAACACAACAGTTCAAGTTGAAACACACGTTCGAAAATGGGTAAACTAATTCTATACGGAGTGGAGCCAAGTCCACCGGTCCGATTTTGTAAGCTGACTCTACACGCCCTGGGACTCCAGTATGAGTACAAGCTGGTCAATCTCCTGGCTGGGGAGAATAAAACAAAGGAATATATGCTAAAGAATCCTCAACATACAGTGCCCATGCTGGAAGATGATGGCCATTGTATTTGGGAATCACACGCCATATGTGCCTATTTGGTGCGCAAGTATGCCAAGGATGACTCGCTTTACCCCAAGGATTACTTCAAACGAGCTGTGGTTGATCAGCGTTTACACTTTGAGTCGGGCGTGGTGTTTCAAGGCTGCATTCGCACCATTGCCTTGCCCTTGTTCTATCAACTTGAATCGGAGGTCTCGCGCTCGAAAATCGACGCCATCTTCGAGGCCTACGATTTTCTAGAGAAATTTTTGGGATCACAAACGTATATGTGCGGCTCAAACCTGACCTTGGCCGACTTCAGCCTGGTCTCATCGGTGTCCAGTTTAGTGGGATTGGCACCAGTTGAGGAGCAACGTTATCCCAAACTTAGCAGCTGGCTGAAGCGTATGTCCGAGTTGCCTGATTATCAGTCAAATAATGGCAATGGGGCACAAATGTTAATTGACATGTTCACAAGCAAGATAACAAAAATTGTATAAGTTATCATAGAGGTTATTTGAAAAATGTAAACAAAATATATATGCGTATATATATACAAATGAATATATTTTCTTGACTTAAATATCACATTAATTGTATTGTTATTGACGGTAAGGACAAACTTTTAGATCGGATTATTCGAAAGTTTGTCTCATGAATATTGCACAAAAGTGTTGTCCCTGTCACAAGGATTTATCAAAGCTATACTGAAGTTTTTGTTTATATTAAGTCGCGGATTGTTTTCAAATAATCTTAAAGTAAACTACTTTATATCGTTTTTCAAACATAAATCAAAAATCATAAATCTTGAATCAACAAGAGATCAAAATATAACAAAATTTGGAAATGCTCAGAAATAACAAAAAATTCAAGATAGCGATTGATTAATCCATTGTGGGTTTAATTAATTACTTTCAATTAATGAAAGTCCCATAAACAAAATGGGAAATTATATCTAGAAATTTGTTGCACAGTGAAAAAAGAAATTGCAAAGGAACACGCCCAAGTCTCAACTGTTTTTCTTGCGTTTCTCCAAAGCCTTCCAAACCAGTTTCATGCGTTGAACGCATTCGCGATGCTGGGATTCCCATAGTAATGTAGTCAAACGGCCCAAAGTGGCCTCCCCAGTCTCCGCACTGCGCACCCATTGCAAGAGCAGCTGGTAAATCACCTGTTGATATGTGAATAATGATCATCTGAGAATTTTGCAAATTAATATTTTGATTATTTGATGACTAACCTCTTTGATATTGCCATGCATTTGATGGTCTATTATTGCTTGCTCTATTTGACCTTCGGAATGGCCCAGATCTCGCATAACCTGCTTCCAGCCTTCACCCAAATGTTTGGATACTGCTTCTAGTATATGCCTATCTGGCTCCTCTTGGGACTGCATCATAGTCACAATGCTGACTGTCTTACGGGCTGTGATTTGCTGGATGCCTCCGCTACGCTTGCCATCCAATGATGTCGTGGCGCCCACATCTTCAGTGGTACTGGTGCTGCTTTTCCGTGAACTACATGCACTAAGATTTTGATTGAAATTGTAAACGGAGCCGAAGTGCAAGTTACTGGCGTTTGAGAAGTTCATGACCACCTGTTGCTGAGCATTGTGCACATTCATTGTGTTGTTGGTGTTAATGGCCCCATCGGAGTTTCCATTTACCAAGGCACTTCCTGGAATGTTGGTGGACTGGACCACATCCATGGAATTGTAATTGGGATCTGATAGCTCCCTCAAAACGGATTCCGTTAGATCTGCAGACGCTGTGGGCGTTTGCGATGAAAGCGAAAGAGCCCCACTGTTGACGTTGTCCTGAGACTCATCCAACACGGGCAAGGCATCAGACTCGAGGCGTCCTATCTCTGGCACAGTTGTACTATCTGTTGACCCCGTTGAGGGAGTCTTGTTGCCATTGCCAAAGACTGTGGGCAGGAGATTCTTTAGCTTTGGCATATTGAATAAATCGTAGGACAGCTTCCACCAGTTAAGCAAACTAAATTGATGTCCGGAAATACCAAAGAATGAGAAAGAAATTAGCTCTTGGGAACTCTTTTTTTGTGCGATTCCAAATATGCTCTCTCTGTCCCAGGGCTGGGTCTATACAGCTGCAACAACATCTATGGTGCTATCGATAGTATCAAAAGAGTGTAGATTTTGCGATATATCAATTTTATTCTCGTTCTATCGATAATAAAACAATGGGCAAAATGTTATTTTCTTGTCACAAATTATATGGATTTTTTTTTGATTTAACAAACAAGATCTAAAGAGCCGATAGTCACTACATACATAACTCCACTTTTCTGTAGGTGGCTTTACGGGCATCTTTTCTTTGCCTTTTTTAATTATTCCTACTATGTTCCCTCTATGTTTTACACATTTTTTCGGGAAAATTATACTTTAATCGACGAGGTTAAAGTATTTAACATTGAATCAAATGTTGGATTAAACACTAAAAGATTGAATCAAATATTGAAAAACACCTTCATAGTTAAAATTTTAAGAGTATTAGCTCGTTTGTTTCAACAAAATAACAATATTTCCAGTTGTGCCAAATTGGTGACTATATATTTTGTTTTTGATCAGATTAAAATGAATCTTCAATCTTCCATTAAGTACTATAGAAAAAATCGGTCCCTTTTTATGATTATTCAACTCTTCTCATTCCGCCAGGGCTGTAGAAATTACGAATGATATCGATGAACTTCACTTTACTATAGAACATGTTTATGTCCATTTTCTTTATTAAACACTTTAAATTAATAAAACTAATTGCAACACTTTAAGAAGTGATTGGCTGGAGATGTAAGCAGACATTATTTTTAACAAACAAGTGTAGTAATTTGGGATCCATTTCATATTGTGATCAAGAATACTGACGTGATCACTTAATAGTTCTGCATCTTTTCAATTATTTAACTATTCCATATACATTTATTTAATGTGATAATTTTTCGAAGAGCTTGTCGGCGAGCGCGGGTTACCTTATCGATACAAAAAATCTATCGTGAAGTTTTAAGTTCATCGAAATTATCGATAAGTCCATTATTGGTTTTGTAGCCCTAATTCTCTTCTTCTTCTTTTGCCACGTTCACTTGGATTCGTACGTACGTGTGTGTGTGTGCTGATTGCATTCTCTCTCAATAGAAAGTCTTGGGTATAAATTAAACGTAAAATTCCCAACTAAGGTGTCCTCTTTATAAGTGCTATAGAAAATTGCATAAGTTACCATAAAAAAGTGCATTGATTCACAGATGCCAAATGCCGCCGGGGAATGCCTGCAAATTTGGGCCGCAACCGCTTCGCAGCACCTTTTCTTTTTTTTTTTTTGTCTTTCTTCCCTCATATGATATGACATGGCAACGTGGAGGTCTCTGGCCTGCTGCTTGGGCCTTATTTGAAGTGGGAGCTGCATTTTGTCCGAATTAAATATGTTTTTTAATGTTTTACGCGGAGTCGGGGCTGTTGCTTATACAATAAAAAAAATATTTACGACAAAGAAATCGCGCGTGCTAATAAAATTGTTGAACTTTTAAATTATTTTTTATAAATCTACGCCCAACCGCTGCTCGTGGGAGGAAGCTCTAGAGTAGCAACCTTTCACCTGATTTTTTTCGCAGAACCATACGGCAAACGGCGGCTCGTTTCCGCACAGAGACTAACACCAACACATATGCAAGTACGCACGCCCACGCCGTGGTATGCCGCATTGTGTTGCTCCAGTTTCTGTGTTCTGAGTGCCAACCTAACAACAATTGTCCAATAAGTGGCCCGCATAATTCAAATACACCAATCTCCCCATATGCAACAGACTTTCCATAGAAGGGGACACAGGAATAGCAACAGCAATTGTTAATTAAATTATTAACAATAATAATAATTATTTTGTGTTTAATTTTAGCAGAAGACACGCCAAGTTGGTCAAACTGGATTTTGTCAAAGGACTTAAATAGGCCGGATTTTTTGGATTTTACAGTACAGTAAGTGGAATTTTTTGTCTTTAATATATTTGAATAGCTTAATAAGTGTGTTTGTGTGTGTGTGTATGTGGGACAATTTAGCTATATGTATTTGTGTTTGGCTGTATATGTGTGCGGAGCCCAAGAAGTTAACGGTTTAATGCCTAAAAGTGACTACGTCAAGAGTTTTTGCAACTCTTCCTACTCCCTCTCTCTTTTTTGCTTGCTGAAAATACATCAGGTACAAGAAATTTCAATATATGCATACAAATTTTTTGTTTCTTCTTCATTATTTTCTGTTTAAGCTGAACTTTTGGCTTTGTCTTAACATTTGTCGACGTCAGCGCCGCTGCAAGCGTCGCATGTTTTTAATTTTTACCTGGTGTATGTCTTTGCCTTTTGCTCTCAGAAAAAAAGAGGTGCTCAATAGAGCTCGAGCACTTATACACAGGCACACGTACACACACATACACCTATACACTTGTCGATCGTTTTTATTGTAGTAGCCGGCTATCATCCGGTTTTTATATGACTCTCCGCTCGACTGAGACCCCATATCCCCTCCCATCTCCACCCTAAAACTTAAGCGTGTGCGCTCTCTTTCTTGCTCTTGCCTCTGCTCTCACTCTCTAGTTAGCTGGTGCTGCTGGTTTGCATGGTTTCTTCATTTGACACATTTTTCATATGTTGTGAATGAGAATGTGTGCGTGTGGAGGCGATATTGGTGGGGCAGCCACAGCTTTGTTGTTGTTGTTGCTGCTGTTGCTGTTATTCTGTTGGCTTTTGAAGAGGAAAAATGTAGGCTACAAAAACTTGTTAGGGGAACTGATTTAGAAAACAGCTTTTTTTCAGCAAGTAGGGTACATAGGTATATCTGTTTGTATGATGATCTCGATCTCTATTAGATATCTTATCGGTGGACTGTATATTCATCAGGAAGCATTTGCCTGCGTGGCCGGCCCAGCCCCTTCTCTATATTTCCCTTTTTTGACCACACTATTCCATACTTATCAGTAGCAACAAGAAAAAGAAACAATTTCATTTCCATTCTTGCTATTACGTGGCCATTTCGCATAGTTAAAGTTAAGAACTTAGTGAATGCTAAAATAGATTTGGTTTATCAAATCTTGTCGACCCTCTCCCTTTTCTGTCCTCTCTCTCTCGTCTATAAGCAAAACGGCAGCAGGCACTCAGTGTTTTGTAGCGTTATCAATGGAGGAGAGACGGACGGAGCGACCGACCGACCGCTACAATAACGACATGCGGGTCGAGAGCTTATCAAAACCAAAAACCAAAAAGTATATAGAAATTTATGTGAAGTAAAAATAAGTAGGAGAATTCGAAAGGGAGATAAACAGACACAGAGAACACAAAGGAAAAGAAAGAGAGATACGAAGATCGACAAGAAACTAGTTTTTGGTCTGCTTAAACAACAGCAAACTGAAATTCCTAAATATAGCGTTTTCTTCTCAATCTACGAAAAACCAAAGAAGGTCTTGCCCTAAATTTTCTTTCATACATACATAATACTTACATCGTTTGGAGAAGGCACATCGAACTTTCAGTCCCAACAAATTTCTCCCAAAGATCTCTCCACTAGTCTTTTTAGTTTAAATTATATTTTGTTAACCCATTACTACCAAGAGACTAAGGACACGGTGCTCCACTCCGGTTGTGAAAGATGCAAATTTAGGAACGGTTTTACTTCTCATTTTTTATTAAATTTTGCGTAGAAGTTATCAGATACATTCAATTACAATTCAATACATAGGACAATTAGGTATAAGCCTAGGCAGATGGAAAAAATTCCTCTTAACTTGGCTTAATGTATGTATTTAAAGCTTTCCTCAGCGAGTATCTTGTAATAAGGCTGAACTTGTTTTCTTTCCTTTTTTGAAATTTTTCCAGTGGTACTGTAACGACTTGGAACGAAAAAGGACTCTTCTCTTTTTTTTGAGTAATGCAAGCAGCAGTGATGGAGGAATCTAACGGTGAGTCGGTCAATTTACTTCTTCAATTCTGTGCCAACTGACAATTCCAAAATCTTCCATTAGCAATCAACATTGAGCAACAGCAAATCGCCCTTAATAATGGCCAAGAGCAGGTGTCTAATAACAACGAGCAGCAACAGCAGCAGCAACAACCATCATCTCCCACTTTGGTGGCCACTCCCACTAGCACTAGCGGAGGCAATGCAACTCCCGCTTTTAGCTACGATGATCTTTTCCCGGCCTTGCCGACGAATACATCATCTGCAGCGGCTATATCCAGCTCGTCTGGTCCTAGCATAGCTCGCGTCCAGAGCTCTCAGAACTCCCAGGTAAGTAAGGACTATCAGAAGGATATTCCAATTGAATTTAATCATGCTTTTATCTTAGATTCTGACTCTCTCGGGTGAGGAACGCAAGTCTACCGAATCGGACAAGTTTGGCGAAGGCGAATCGAAGCGCATCTGCCAGCAAATTACGAAGGAGACGGGCGCCCAGATCGAGATTGTCAGCAATAAGAATCAATCGTTGACTTTTTTGATCAAAGGCAAACATAGCGAACTGTTGGATGCGCGCCGTAAAATTCTGATGAGCTTCTCAACTCAGGCCAGCCGCCAATTGACCATACCCCGCGAGCATTATCGCGTCATTCTGGGCAAGGGTGGTCAGCGATTGCGGGATTTGGAACGTTTGACATCCACGCGAATCAATATCCCTAGCCAAGGCGATGAAAGTGAGTTCATTACGATCGCCGGTACCAAGGAGGGTATCGAGAAAGCCGAACAAGAGATACGTCAACTATCCGCTGAGCAATACAAGAAATCATCGGATCGCATTTCCGTGCCGAAGATTTATCATCCCTTCATTGTGGGTCCCTACAATGAGAACCTGAACAAGCTGCAAGAGGAGACGGGGGCTAAAATTAATGTGCCTCCGCAGCAGGTGCAAAAGGATGAAATAATCATATCTGGCGAGAAAGATGCCGTGGCTTCGGCTAAGGCTAAGGTGGAATCCATCTACAAGGAAATGGAGAAAAAGTGCGCTACCGTTAGCGTTGAGGTGGCCAAGCCACAGCATCGTTATGTGATTGGTCCGAAAGGTTCAACCATTGCCGAGATTCTTCAGCTTACCGGCGTGAGTGTTGAGATGCCACCCAACGATTCCACCTCGGAGACAATAACCCTGCGTGGTCCGCAAGTTGCCCTGGGCAATGCCCTTACCGTTGTCTACCAGAAAGCTAATTCGGTTAAATCGGTGGAAATTGATGCTCCGCATTGGATCCACAAGTACGTAATTGGTCGCAAGGGTGCCAACATGAAGCAGCTTGAGGAGGATTGCCCCAATGTGAATGTTAACTGCTTGGAGGATAAGATCAAGTTGGAAGGTGATCCGGAGAATGTCGACAAGGCCGTCTCCTATCTGACAGAGATCATACGCAACTATGAGGAGAATTTCACATTTGAGGTAATGACTGTGAATCCTTCCTACTACAAGCACATCATTGGCAAGGCTGGCGCAAATGTTAATCGGCTCAAGGACGAGCTCAAGGTTAACATCAATATCGAGGAGCGTGATGGCCAAAACAACATTCGCATCGAGGGACCCAAGGAGGGCGTGCGTCTGGCTCAGCTTGAATTACAAGAAAAAATAGACAAACTGGAAAATGAAAAATCAAAGGACGTGATCATCGATCGTCGGCTGCATCGTTCCATTATTGGCGCGAAGGGCGAGAAGATACGAGAGATCAAGGAGCGGTATAGACAAGTCACCATAACCATACCGACCCCCCAGGAGAATACTGATATTGTAAAGCTGCGCGGTCCCAAGGAGGATGTTGACAAGTGTCACAAGGATTTGCTCAAACTGGTCAAGGAGATTCAGGAGTCGTCTCACATAATCGAAGTACCGATCTTCAAGCAATTCCACAAGTTTGTAATTGGCAAAGGCGGCGCCAACATTAAGAAAATTCGCGATGAAACTCAAACAAAAATCGATCTTCCTGCTGAGGGCGATACCAACGAGGTGATTGTCATCACCGGCAAAAAGGAGAATGTGATGGAGGCCAAAGATCGCATTCAAAAGATTCAAAACGAACTCTCCGACATTGTGAACGAGGAGGTGCAAATTCCGCCCAAATACTACAACTCCATCATTGGCACCGGTGGAAAACTTATTTCTGCCATTATGGAGGAGTGTGGAGGTGTGTCCATTAAGTTCCCCAACAGCGATTCCAAGAGTGATAAGGTAAGGCGATGAAACATTTTGTGAAGGTTTCATAGTTTTTAATAACATATTCCCTCTAATCAATCTGGCAGGTCACCATTCGTGGCCCCAAAGACGATGTGGAGAAGGCCAAGGCACAGTTGCTGGAGCTGGCCAATGAACGGCAGTTGGCATCCTTCACCACTGAGGTGAGGGCAAAGCAACAGCATCACAAATTCCTCATTGGCAAGAACGGCGCCTCAATACGGAAAATACGCGATGCCACTGGTGCACGTATCATTTTCCCCTCCAACGAGGACACCGATAAAGAAGTTATAACCATCATTGGCAAGGAGGATAGTGTGAAGAATGCCAAGGAGCAGCTGGAGGCCATTATTAAGGAATGTGATGAGGTCACCGAAGGCGAAGTCTCAGTTGACCCAAGGCACCACAAGCACTTTGTGGCCAAGCGGGGCCAAATCTTGTACCGCATCTCTGAAGAGTGTGGTGGCGTAATGATTTCTTTCCCACGTCCAGGCAGTAACTCAGACAAGGTAACCATTAAAGGAGCCAAGGATTGCATTGAAGCTGCCAAGCAGCGTATTGAGGAAACAGTAGCCGATCTGGAGGCACAGACCACCATTGAGGTGGTGATACCACAGCGCCAACATCGAACCATTATGGGAGCCCGCGGATTTAAGGTACAACAGGTCACATCCGAATTCGATGTGCAAATCAAGTTCCCCGATCGTGACGCCACCGATCCCGTAGAAGGTCTAACCAACGGCACTGGACTAAATGGGGAGTCTAGCCAAGGTCAAGAAGAGGGCTCCGATCAAATAGTGGAGCCTGTGCGTCAATGCGATGTTATTCGTATTACCGGCCGCATTGAGAAGTGTCTAGCCGCCAAACAAGCACTCCTCGACCTTATCCCCATTGAGGAAGAGCTAAATGTTCCCTTTGATCTGCATCGCACCATTATCGGACCCCGAGGAGCCAATGTGCGTCAATTCATGTCCAAGTACGATGTGCATGTGGAGCTGCCACCCAGCGAGCTCAAGTCGGACGTTATAAAGGTATCGGGAACACCCGCCCATGTGGCCGAGGCAAAGGAAGCATTGGAGAAGATGATCGAGGATTATGAAGCCGATAGGGCTGATCGCGAGCTACGCTCGTTTGTCCTTCAAATTGACGTCGATACGGAATACCATTCAAAGCTTATTGGCCGCCAAGGAGCAGTCATCAACAAGCTGCGAGCCGATCACGACGTCAACATCTCGCTTCCCAAACGCGATGATCCCAATCAACGGATTATTTCCATTACTGGCTATCAAGCCAAAGCTGAGGCAGCCCGTGACGCCATTCTAGAGATCGTTGGCGAGCTGCAGACCCTCCACCGTGAAGTCATCGAAATCGATACGCGCATTCACTCGCATATTATTGGCCAACGCGGACGCACCATACGCAAAATCATCGAAGATCACAAGGTGGGTGAACGAAACAACTAAAACCTGCATTTCTAGCAATATCTAATGATTTCTTGCATCTATTTTTTAAGGTGGACATCAAGTTCCCGTCCTCCGATGAAGCTCAAAATAATCCCAATGCCGTGACCATCATTGGCAAGGAGGAGGATGTGGAGAATGCCAAGGAAGTGCTGCTAAGCATGGCAGAGGATTACGAGCGCGATTACCTTGAGAACTTACCACCATCACCCCAGCAGCAGACTGTTGCTGCCTTCCTTACCAGCAACTCTGGAGGCAGTGGTGGAGCCGCCGGCGGCGGTAGTGGTGCTGTTTCGGCCACTGAGAATGGTTTCATCATGAAGGATGCTCCTTGGGAGAAGCAGAAGCAGCAGCAAGCTAAAAATCTAACTGCTCCAAACACTCAATCGCAGGAGGATTTTCCTCTTTTCGCTGCCGGAGGTGCTCCAGTGGCTGCCACGCCCATTACCTCCGTTTGGGGTCCCAAGAACTAAGAACGCCAATGGGAGAAGCGGGAACGGGGCAGCAGCAGGCGTGCGGACGTCTCTAGTGTCAAATGATATATTTATATATATATATATATATAGACTTTTATATATATGGTATAGGTTGTCCTCTCTCCTAGGAGCTTTTCTACAACGCAATTTGTGCAGGTTAATTGAGAAAAACAAAGTAACACAACAAAAAAAATAATGACAAAAAACTAACGATAAACTATTTTTGTATAATTTGATACACACACATTCACACATACAGACACAATACATGAAATTGCATTTATACGGACATGTTCGGTTCCGGTTCCTGGTCCCAATCGTCTCTCCATCCCCTAATGCCTCTTTCCCCTCTCTTTCTCTATCTGTTCACTTCAATGCCAATTTGTTCTTTCATTTAAACACAGAGCATATGCAACATCAATAACAACAACAAACAATATTCTAATAGTTAAGCAGAAAGTTCAAGAAATGTTTTGTTAAATGAATTGAAAAATGGATTGATGAATGATATTTAAAACATCCAGAGAAGGAAAAACGAGAAACGAAACAAAGAAACAAACACAAGAAACACTTATTATAAGTATAAAATGTTAATTATTTACTCTCGCTGATTTCTTTTTTTATGATTATAACTATATACATATTATGATTATGATTGTAATAACCGATACAAGAAATCTATCGTCTTCTTAACGCAAGAATAGTTAATTATCCTAACTGGAGACAAAAGTGCATTAACGTTGATTCTAATCTGCTTTTGCATAAAGAATGGAGTAAAAAGGTTAATGTATTGAAATAATTGAATGTATGGTGATTCATTATTCGTGAAACTGAATCATTTACCGTGAAGGGATTTTAATTTCCGCACGTCTGCTCCTGCCCAAAATCGAGTAACATATGACCAGCTTTGTTCCCTGTTCACACACACACACTCACTCACACACACACATTTCAAAATGAATAGAAAAACATTTTTACATTTTGTGCAATTTTTCTTGATTTATATTAAATTGTTTTCGACTTATACACTTATTTCCCCCTCCCAACTTACAATTTTATTATACTCGCGGGTGTGTCGCAAAAATCAGGGGGGGAAATGACTTTTTATATATGTTTTTCATTTCCCCTCTTCCCTTATACCATCCCCCGCAATTTTTTGAAAGTTGAAACACTAAAATTATGAAAAATAACCATTTCAATTTTTTTACTATTGCTATTCAAAAAGAAAAACAAAAAATACAAAAAAAAAACACATACAACATCAAAAACAACATAAAAGCCAATAAAAAACGCAAACAAATCATATATACATATATTTTTACATGTTTTATTTTTGATCTTTTTTTGTTTTTGGTTTCCCTTATTTTTTGCTGGCATTGAAGGAGAAGAAGAAGCAGAGGAACGACAACATTAACACCAAGTAAAACAGACCTGATATTGTAAATTTTTCAAAATATACATGCATACAAGAGTAAGAACAGCAACAACAACAACTGCATTAGTAACTAACTTAAGAGTGTAGCAAATACGACGACAACAACAACAAAAAAAAAACGTAATAATAAAAATGTATATATTTTCCTATATTAATGAAGAAAAACCGAAATCAAATGTACGAGAAAAAAACGAAAGCGAAATATTTTCACTCATGATGTACTGTTTTTTAATTATTCAAACAATCTATTAACAAATATGGATATTTTCTTTTGAAATACAAAACAAAAAAATATGAATCAAGTTTTAAATTTGAAACGGAAATGTATTTTTAATGAACTGGTTCAATCATTGTAGACCTGTGACTTCCAAATTCGTTTGGGATCACCTTGTTTTAAAAAATGCCAATGGCAGGAAAGTCATCGATGTCACCGTCCTCGTCTTCATCACCATAACCGCATCCCCCAAGCTGTGGATCGGTTAGTTCTTGACCTTCAGCGACATCCTTTACTTCTGATCCTGCTTCATTTTCTGCTAAAGGTAGCGGAGACGCCACTATTATAAGAACAAAAAGAGCTAGGAAGACGATCTAAACTAAAAATAAAGACTAAACATGACGACAACTGGAAATTTTGATTACTTACAAATAGTTTCATGTTGCCGTTTAACCGTTGACTAAAGGAATTCAAAACTTGTTTCGCTTTTATATCCGTTGATCGGTGCGTATACTTATAAAAAAATTCATAAAGATGCTAAAAAATGTCGTCGAGAACAAAGGAAGCTGAAACCCAATAGCTGAGCCAGTATATGTAAGAGCACCGATTTGAAGATTCCCTATACTAATTAGTGGCCTGTCAAATATTTAAATACCCTGACCCCTATTGGGCATGAAATAATAGCAATTTTAAATAAATTTTCTATTAAGTTAGGCACGCTGTTTACAATTGACTCAATTTAATGGAATATAATTGGATGTTGAAATTATACAAAACTTAATTATTGATAAATATTGTATTTCTTCTTCGTTACTCAAGAGTCTCCATAAGACATTGCACTCTAATAGTTATTAAGACAAAGAAATGGAAACTAAAAAAAAACTGCACTATAATTTAAAAGCGACGCCAGAACTAGATCCGAGCTTTTTGAACTTACGAACGTCTATCGTTATCGATTATGAAAGGTTCATTCTGACAATCGACTAGTCGATAATCACATTTACCAAACGAAAATAGCAAAATTAATAAAAATAAGCTTGTGCGGTAAAAGACAAAAGCAGATAAACAACACCAAAAGAAGCAACAATGGAGGATCGTAAGTATTTAGCATATTGTGCAAAATGAGTTAATTGTGTAAACTGCAACAAAAGTCCAACTGGCTAGGTGCGTGTGTTGCAACTTTAGCCAGGTCTTTGGTATTCTTATTGGAATAGACTTCTTTTGTTTAAGACGTGTGAGAGGGAGATGAAGTCAAGGAAGAAGGTTCTAATTAGTCGGCGGCAAGTTGCTTTATTTATTGGGTGCTGCGCTCAATCTCAGGTCACTCCAATGCAAAAAGATTGGTTGTGGTTGAGTTTAAAAAGAAATTATTAGATGAGTCATGGTCGTCATGTTTTCCTTTTCCCTTTTCCCGAAATCGAATAACGAATGGACGGCCATGCAACGTTGGCGAAATGAAGAGAAGCGAAAAGAAAAGTCGGAACTCGTGGAAGGCAAAGTAAAGTAATTTTGCGAATCTCGGCAAATAAAACAATCTGGGAAATATTCATTGCAATTCGGTAAACAATTATATTGTAAATACGTGGCGAAATGTGGGCAGAAGGGAAAACGCAGCAAAATGCCGCCCCAGAATAGAATTACTTTTAATTGGCTTGATTCCCCGTCAAACTGATGAATATAGATAGATATGTATGTGTGTATTGATTGATAGCACATTAAATTGTGCCATTCTCCTTGTTGACATTTCCAGGCATCGAAATCAACTCAATTTTTGTCCCACTTGTTGATCGTACCAAAATTGTTGCGCCTCTGTCTCTCTATTGTTGCAGTCGCAAATTGAGAAAACCAGATTTTGTTGTTGCCTTGCTTTGTGCTCTTTTTCTTTCTTTTGTATTCTTTTTCTATCGTGTCTTGTTTCTGCTTTTGGCCAAAGTAGAGTCTCGAATCAAGTTCAGTTACCAAGTTCACTTACAGCTTTGCTGCAGAAGAGAGCGGAGGCTGCCACAAGCCACAGAACGGGAATAAAGAAAAAGAAACATAAATGCATAAATTCACATTATGTGAATTTCTTTGAACAACGAAAAACAAAAAAGAAAACAAATTATTAAAGAAAAAGAAAAAACTAGCTTTGGAAATGTGATAGCTACAGAAAAACCGAATCACGATTGAACCACACGAATGCTCCTCCATTTCCCATAAATGCCACGTTCAAAATAGAAAGTATTTCTTGTTGTTTTTGTTGGTGATGTCGGCCAACATGAAAGAAACCACAAAGCATTACCAGTTATCATCATTATGACGGAATCGGAGCCAGTTAGCTTGGAGTTTATTGAGGACTCCTATTTGCCGCGCATCGATGATATCACTTTGACACCATCGCTAGATCAGGAGGAATCTAATGATCTGCTGCTTGAAGATGATTTCAATTATGGTATAAGTGAAACCGAATTGTATTTGAGGAACTTGACTATTGATGAAATCTTTTACGATGTGGATTCGGATTATACCAACACATTGGAACTACAGGCAGTCGAAACTGAGTTTGCCGTAGCCAAAAGAATGAATCCACAGACAACAATAGATAACTCCTCCACATCTTTGGCCAAACGTTTTCGTCTAAAGTTCTTAACCAAGCGTTCAATGCGTGATGTTAAGGTCACGTTTATAGATTTTTCGAAGCCTTATCTGGCCAAAATATCAAACAAAGATAACTATAGAAAATTTCTACACATTGGTGACCTGGGCAAAGGTATTTTTATTCAGTTATTATTATTATATCAGACAGTTATTCTCTATACTTTCGTTTACTTTAACGTAATCAGTAACTAACACTAATTTTACATATTTTTATTCTGCATTCTATTGGCGAAAAACAGTTTGTGAGTATAAATGAAAAAATATGAAACGAAATACTAATCATTTGACATTTTATTGAAAATCAAAATACCAAAACACCAAAAATTCGATTAAAAAGCCTTTGAGGACATTACTTTCAAAGGAGGTACATAGCGCAAGAACACACTAAGAAAACACCAAATTGTAGTTTGTAATCGGAATAGAAACTTTATAATTCCCTGGTATATATTTTATGTAATAGATAATACTGCGAACCTAACGGAGCCGTCGTCTCCAGCTGCTTCTGTGGCTTCTGCAGAAATTGCTGCCGAGTTTGCGGCTTTAACCGTTGAGGAAAAGGAACAGAGGCGAGCCGAGTGGAGTCAGGTTGGTCCTAGAGAAAAACAATGATGATACCTATTTAATATCTTGATTATTTCGTTCCTTTTAAATAGGAGCTGGCACGTGTGGAGGAAGAAATCAATACGCTGCGCACCGTCTTGGCCTCAAAGACGCGTCTTGCCTCCGATCTCAAGCGCAAGCTGGGCATCACCGTTTGGAAGGAGCTGACTGATGATGTTAATCAAGGCGTAAAGAACATTAAAGAGAGCACCGTGTAAGAAATGAGAATGAATTTCAGTTATTTATAATCATTAGCTTTTGCTTTAATTTGATTTATACTTGTTGTAAATATTTTTAATTTCTAACCTGGCTTTTGTTTTCATTATTGTCGATGCTAATTGATAAAAATTTAGTTACCAATCGGTGGAGCAGAGTATGGGCACTTTTACGAAAGCTGTACATGAGGCACCCTTGTAAGTGGAAATGTGTTAAAGTCGAATTTCGCCCAATTAATTCACCTTTTCTCACTCTACTTTAACACGAAAGAACTTCTCTCACCTGTTTGTAACTAAAACGAATAACTAAATCACCATGTACTTAAAACTTAATCTTTGAGTTGTGTTGCCGGAGTAAAAGCAATTGAGTAATTTCAGTGTGCTTTCTCTCCCACTTTAAATAGATTTCAACGGACTGAATCGGTACTTAAGTCAACGGGAGAGAAAACTGCATCAGTCTTTGGCAGCATTACTAGCGGCATTACCTCGAAACTTTCTCAAATGAAAAACTCTGATTCGATGCGTTCTATTGAAGCTTCTGTTGGCTCTGCCTATGAGAACGTTAAAGTAAGCTATGAACACAACAATTTTATGTGCCAATCTCACGCGGTAACTACTATTTTATTTATATATCTATATATCTTGCATTATGATTCACATTCACCTCATCTCACCACACACTAACTAACTGCAATTTTGGGCACACATTTATCCCAAAAAACAAAAATACAATACAATACTATTAATACAGAATGTAATACTATACAAACTGGTTTAATTTTTGTTGCATGACTGAATGCTCTTCAGCATTTGCTTTTGGTTTGAACACATCATTTCCATTTTGGCTAACACCTCCTTCTATTCTATATAATTGTAGACCAAGGTGACATCACGCTCGGGTTCGGTTTCCAGTTTCCCAGACGCTCTAGATGAGAACCAAACATCGTCTGGACTAAATTCACCCACAGACTCTTTGACAAAATAGAACACAAGCCACAACATTAAACTATTTTGAATATGGAATAAACAAATTCGCGTCTAATAATCAAACAAACACACATAAATACACCCACACACACACACTAATAAATTATTTAACTAACACCAAGATCAGAATTTATTTATACATAAAAGATATATCTGTGTGTTATATATATTGTATGTAATAATTATGGATTAACGCGTTTTTGAAACAGAAATTACTTACTTACTGCATTACATTCTGTTACTTTTGATAGAATTCTAAGTGTGAATGTTAATCAAATTCATTCCTAGCCCTTTTTTAACAACAATCTTGAAATGAAGATAACTTATTGTGTATAAAATATTTACAATTTGTTTATTTTTACGAATATTTTTTCATTTTCTTCTATAGGCTTTGAGTCGCGTGATTAGATGGCGTAACTGATAAGGAAAAACGAGCATTAAAATAGCGAATATATAAATTCCAAATTATTAAACATCATGAACAGAGCTTGCAATGAAGCGAAATTTCTTAATTTTAAGTAAAAAGCACCATCCAAATGTATAAAATTTCAACACACACCCCACACAAACACACACACTGAAATAATGATTCGTTGCTGCCGCTTTTGGTATAAAATTTGCTAAATGTGTATGAAAATAATTTAAAATAAATGCAAAATTAGTACCCATAAAAATTCATTATTTTTAACCATCGATTAAAATTTGGAAAATCATGAAAATTAATTTGGATTTGCTACTTTCTCTTGGTATATAACATGAAGTTTCTAGATATTTTATACTGTGTAATATACAGACATGTTCAAAAGTATTTGAGCAACATAATTTTTTTCTCATTTTGCACTTTAGAGGCTTTTGTTGTTGTTGTTTTTAGTTTGAAATGCCAAAGATGCATACCGTTAGAAAGTTTGGTCTGTTTAGATGGACATGAAAGAAGAATTGAAAAAAATGACGGAGCATAGGACAACACTAAAGCAAACGAAAGATTGCCTATCTCTTTTCAAAATTATTTGAGCACATTTTATGCGTGTCAAAATTATTTTGGCAATGGAAAAGTTGCATTTACTCTTCGATTGGCGTCCGGAAAGTGCAGTCATTATACTTCGCTGGTGTCTCTTAATTAAAATGGTTAAAACTAAAGAGCTTTCGGTTGAGGTTAGGTCTGAGATCGTAACAAAATTCAAGGGTGGAATCTGCGCTTCGGCCTTGGCTCAGATTTATAATATTTAACGCAACACTGTGTACTTTTTGAACAAAAAAAAAGGAAGCATAGGGAAATTTGGAGAATTAAAAGAGATCTGGGCGAAAACGTGCACTTGATCCGAGCCAATGCAGACGACTATTGGGAGAGATTGCAGAGAATCCATCAATAAGTCCTGTAAAAGTCGCAGCGGCATCAGAAAATTTAATTGGCAAGAAAGTCAGCAGCTGCACTATCTATCGCAGGATGAAAGAAATTAACATAAAAACGTACGTGGTCCGGAAGATTGTTGATATAAGCCCAGCAAACAAAGCAAAACGACTAGATTTTGCTTTGAAATTCATACAAAAGCCTAACGAGTTTTGGCGCAACGTATTGTGGACGGATGAGGCGGCTTTTAAATATCAAGGCTCAGTGGGAAAGCGATTTATGCACCTTCGAAAGAGTGAAAAGCACAAGGCTGTGCAGCCCTTCAACAGATTTGGAGGAGGTACTGTAATGTTTTGGGGATGTGTCTGCTACTACGGATTCGGAGACCTTACACCAATCGAAGGGACTTTAAAGCAAACGGGCTATGTCGACATTTTAAATAATCATGCTTTTTCTTCTGGCAACCGATTGTTTCCATCCACCGACAACGCGCCATGTCACAAAGGATGGATACCAACCGAATTTTTAAGGAGCGCGGGTCAGACTGTGCTGGACTGGCCACCACAAAGCCCAGACATTAACATTATTGAAAATGTGTGGGACTTTATAAAGCATCATCGGACAATTGATGCAAATCGGAATCGCGAGGGTACTATAAACGAAATTCAAAATATTTGGTCAACATTGACTTTGGAATTTGCGCGAAATCTCGTCAACTCTATTCCTGCACGATTGCAACAAGTTATTGATCTCAAAGGCGATGTTACAGATTTCTAATTTTCTCTTGAAAAATATATTTAATTGTTACAAACTAAAATTTCTTTGAGTTGTTAATAAAACAAGAAAAAATCAACTTAACGTTTTGCTCAAATAATTTTGACACGCATAAAATGTGCTCAAATAATTTTGAAAAGAGATAGGCAATCTTTCGTTTGCTTTAGTGTTGTCCTATGCTCCGTCATTTTTTTCAATTCTTCTTTCATGTCCATCTAAACAAACCAAACTTTCTAACGGTATGCATCTTTTGCATATCAAACTAAAAACAACAACAACAAAAGCCTCTAAAGTGCAAAATGAGAAAAAAATTATGTTGCTCAAATACTTTTGAACATGTCTGTACAAGTATAAAATTCTCATCTACTACTGAGAAATTCTTACCGACTTGGATAGTGGTCGATCTTGTTTTTTGCATAGTTTTACTTTCATGAGTTAGCAGACACATTTTTCGTTGCTGGTAACTGGACTCAAGATTCTGCAGTTGGATTTCAGTCCGCTTCTGCGATGGTCTTACGGGATGCTTATAAGCTTACTATTTATTCGCGCTCCCCAGCACAGATGGATTTACACTAATTGTTGCCTTTTTATGATCTATTTGAAGTTTTAGAGCGATAAAAGCCATCAAAATGGGCTTAAATTTTGTATTGGAATACTAATTGGTATTGATTGATGTACAAACGCCGGTAATCCTTTACGGCTTTAAACAAATCCTTCTATGCTCAGCAAATAGAATGCTTTTGGACATTTTAATAATGTGTGTTTGGAGTGTTGTTCATCCAACATTGCGGATTAGCTTTAGTACAAAAAATTATCTAGTCTAGATAGTTAAGCGGTGTATCTTTCCACTGACGCATTTCGTTAGGTAACTTCTGGAAGATCGCAGATTGACGTTCACTTCCAACACAAAGAAACTGAAATCCTTCTGAAGAATCACACCTAATGCCTGAAAAAAACATTAATTTTGTTTTACAATCTTTTAATCTTATATTTTACTTAATAAATACAAATTCCAATTCCTAAGGATACTTTTTTGTTGGAAGCATTATGAAATATTTATTAAATCGGGAAAATACTTGGAAATATTACACAATGTTATCCTCTAGCACGGGCTGTTCGTCTATTAACCTTTCAAAACTCAGTCGGGATAAATCTATGGTTTGGTATTGCCCCTCCAGTATTAGCTCAGAAATGGCTCGACCTACAGCCGGGGTTTGCTGAATCCCATGACCACTGAATCCAGCTGCTATGTAGAGATTTTTGTAGTACGGATGTTTACCAATGACACCATTAGCATCGAAACTATTATGATCGTAGTAGCCCGCCCAACTGCTTTGGACTTTTATCGACTCGAAAGCAGGAACTCGGGTGGCCAGTGTGGGCCAAATGTTTGACTCGAAGTAGCCGTGATCCACGTCGAGTGTGTGGCACTCCGGTTCCTCTGCGTCGCAAGGACTTCGACCGCAAAGGAAATTGCCAGTGAGGCCATCGCGTCGAAAATACGTTCCATCGGGATCAACGGTCAAGGGTGTGGCCAAGCCAGGACAATTTCTTCCCTGTGTGCTGAAAACGTAAACGTAACGCTTCCGAGGTTCCACTGGTAAAGCAGTGCGAAGAATCTCGTTAGTTGAATTGGGATCACCGATGCCGGCGAAACTGGCCACGTTTCCCGATTGTGCTCCAGCAGCCAATACACAAGTATTGAAGTTGACCTTACGCTCCGGTTCATTTGGGTCCCCAGAAGAGATTATGGCTCCACTTAGATTGCCGTTGGCATTCCAGTCGAATCCAACTACTTCTCCATTGACAAATCGGGCACCATACGAACGGGCTTGCTGCTTGAAACCCATCAACAGGGCCCACGGATCGAACCAACCCTCTTTGTTCAGGCCATAGCAACCCAGTTGAATATTATCGGTGCAGAGCCACGGGAAACGTTTCACCAAGCCACTCGGATCCAGTAACTCGTTACGGGCACCCAATTCGTTTTGAAACTTGGAGTTCCTGGCCAACATATCGGCTCCCTTGGAAGAGGCCAGAACGAGGTAGCCATTCGGTTTGAAATTTAAATCCACATCGCCCAAGTGTTTTTGACTATTCATGATGAACTCATAGCCATATAGAGACATTTGTATATTCTCCGCCAACGAGAATTGTTGACGCAGTCCACCCACCGAGAGCACAGTTGAGGCGCTTGTATACTTAATAGAACAGAAAATCATGAAAATTAGTATACTTCTGGTAGGGATTAGGGGAATCTACTCACACAGGCATCCCGCTCCACTACCAGCACATTAAGCTTCTTTTGCTGCTCTGTGGCCTTGAGTCCAAGCCAATATGCAGAGGAGGCTCCCATGCCTCCACCTCCAATGATCAAGACGTCGCATTGCTCGGGCAAAGGATCCGAGGGAGGAACCAATGGTGTTTGACTGCTAAGGCATCGCCAGTGCTGCAGTGCAGCTGTTCGCACAACTCGTCCAAGGCTCAGCATTTTTCACACTACGCAAAGCTCCCGTCTCTGGCCTTTTTTGATGAAAGCCAATAAAAAAAAAACACCGTGCCTCAGATTAGATTTGTGCACTGTATGTGCAAATAGAATAGAGAGTTCATTGCCGTTCCTTTCGCACCCCCCACTCAAATATCCCCATCTGAGTAAATACTATTATCTGCGACTAGCTCATCAGCATTCGTTATGAAAGCGTTTAGCAGAGGCGAAAAGACGAGATGCCGGAGATTCTTGATTTGGAGGGCAGTTTTCTGTTTTGAAATAATGTGAAATAGCTTTTATTAGTTCTCCACAAACACTTTGTATTCTCACTTAATATAATATAATCTCCAGTTCTATCCGATCTTAAATGTTATGCCCCTACTAAACGACACAGTACACGGCTGATAGAAGGTGTTGATACAGACAGTTGAAATTGAGGATTCCTTGCTCAACAACTCTTTTTACCCTGTACATCATAGAGGTCGAAATTGATGTTACTGTCAGAAGAAAGCATCAGAAGCTGTGTCGATTGAGACATCCGTAAGAACACTGAAATCTTGGAAATTATAGAAACTCTAGCTATCAAAATTGGTATGCACATCCGTTTAGTGTCTTCTTAAGCCATGTCGAAATTTCAATACTCTTACATAATTTCCTTTTGGCAATTCCGAATTTACAACAAAAGAATTCAAATCTGAGCTTTTTTATTGATGTCTATATAATAGCTTTATTATATAGTCAGCCGATTTTAATAAAATTTAACAAAAACATAATGAAAGAGAAATAGTAAAAAGTAAGTTTAGAATTAGTAGTTTGGGAAATAAAAATCGGTTTGTTTCTATGGCATATGGATGATACAGTCAACCGATTCCAGAAAATTTTGATGAAAGCACTTACACATCCATATGTACATACATATGGAAATATATGTGACAAACCAACAAATTTCGAAAAGTTATTAACCGAAAACCCATTTTCCCACCGATTGTTCCTAATAGAGCTAAACGATGTAGTGGTTCAAAAAGATATGATACAGTCCTACGACTCTAAGATATATGTGTTTATATTTATACTATATACTACAATAATACCATTAGGAGATGCTTCTCTCCATGCATTGCAAACTCCTTACCAAAATGAATATACACTACTTCCAACCTGACCTTCGAGGGAGAAATGCTTTATGCATTTTAATTGCATTTTTTGTGTCCTATTTCAGTTAGTAGTCTAGTTAATACTAATACTTAATACTAATTAAATAAATATCTTATTAGAAAAATCAGAAAACCAATATCCAACTTGTTCGATGTTTTAATATATGTCGGAGATTGAGATATTATTTAATAGGTAATATTCAAATCCAATGTAAATACTAACGCAAAACAACATGCTAAAGAAAACAGACATGACAGGACATTACAGAGATCAAACTTACTGGGAACTAGGTTCGAGACCCATATTGGTTGTATCGGCCGTGAGTGACAAGTGACAAGTAAGACAAGTGAAGATGAAAGGGAAGGTGATTATTGCCAACGATAGAGAAATGCACTTTGGAAAGAGACCTTGAGTCCAGTCGCGACTCACTGAGCTCCCGGAAAGAAGGAAAAAATATACTGAAGCACAAGATGACTGACGACATAGAAGATGCTGGGAATAAAATTACCCGTTCCCGACATATACATACATGTTATTATTTATATCTACAGTTTCAAATATAACAATATCTATTTGTTTTGTTGAAAATATGAAGTAATGCGTTTTGAACAGTGAGTGGGCGTTTTGGACAAATGGTGGGGATTGGCCAGGAGCGATTTGGCTTGGGATCGGAAATTTAAAAAACGAAATGATTATTGTTTTGCTCATTCGTATTGGTATTAAGATCAATATTGTGAAAAAACAATAATATTAAAGAATATTTGAAATTTTTATCTACATTTTAAACAATTGTTTAATAAACTAAAGATGTCTATTGCCTCCCCTTGTGCAAATTGATACAACTTGGTATCAAACCCAGTAAAATCCCAAAACAATTTGATGATTTTTCAGAGTATCGAATTGGTAAAAAAAATCAAACAGAAAGAAGGCCTGGAAATTGAAGTTCCCATCTGTGAGCCAATTCAGTTCTCTGTTTAAAACACTCTCGTACAACATAGACATATCGTATCTAAAAAAGTTATTTTATATATTTTTCATAAAATTCTTCATTGTTTTTATTGAAGTCGACATGGTGCTGATCCGTGGTGTGTACGAGACCTGGGAGCTGAAGGCTTCCGTCCTGAGCTGTGTTGTCCTCTTTGTAGCGAATTGTAATGTGTTGCCCATGCATTATCTGGCCGATCTGCCTTCCACTTTGATAACATTATCCAGTGTGTTGTTGCTCCATCATTTTCGTGTGGAGAATATTGCCCCAGTGCACAATCTTTGGCAATTTTTCCTGGAACTTGTCCTGTTCTACATATGCAATCAGATCGTTATAATCCTGATTTGGGAGCAGTTCTGTTACATACTGGATATACTGGAGTCTCAAGCCACATCTAGGCCCATTGTGTTAAATGCATATCAGAAGTCGCCCGATTCCTTATTCTCCATTAGACACAACACTGTCTATTTCATAAGGCTGGTGGTCGCCGTCGCTATTACGTACAGCTCGGTGAAGTGGACCCTCTTCCTGGACTATGTGCTCCCTTGGCGACGTTACTACAACTACTTTTACAATCCATGGGAAGTAACGGATAAAAGGAAAGTAGTCAGGAGCTCGACTCGTGCGCGTTCCGCTTCAAAGCCTCGAACTAGAACCCGATCCAAGTCCAAACGACGTGGTCGATGAATGAGCTAGCCAAGCATTTGGAAATAATTAATATTTAAATTCTTTTACGTTTATAGTAGGGAAATTTGTTTGATCTCGTGAGTTACTTCTTGGTAAATTATATATACACTTGCAAAGCACGTTGTATTTAATTGACTTGGCTTACTTAATTAGAATTGGATGGGGTGAACATTCCAGCCTAACATATACAGTTCCTCTCGCGAAAAATTCCAACAAACTGGGTCTGCGTACACCCTGGATGGACATTGCCTCCAAATCATTTCATCATCAAAGACGGCTTGTAAGCCACGGCACAAGCTTCTGTCCACAGTGTTGGACTCCCTGTAGTTGATCCCACTAACTTTAAAGGATTATTTCAATAAAATTTGAATTTTCCATGTTCTTTTTTCGAGCATATCTCAATCACGCTCGATAGGGTTCAATTCTGGAGTCCAAGAAGGCGTTTTTTAAATAAAGTGAATTCAAATTTCTTTTTATTATTCACTGCAGGAAAAAAAAGGCTTTCGAAGTACAACTCCATGTAATCCGGCTTTTTACAACGAGTTTCGAATGGACTGGACACAAACTTACTTAGTAAGGCTTCTTTTGGTTTTAAAAGACTTTTTGAATTCTGTAATAAACTGGAACCGACTTTGTGTTCTTCACGGTGTGTCATTCGGCATTCTTGGTCTTCTGGCCTTGTTGTGAACCGCGATCAGTTTATCACTGTTTCCAAATTTTTTGATAATACTGGGTTCAGTGGAAGGTGGCTTAATGCAATTGTTTTCTATAGACAAGTTCAATATTATTTTCGAAAATAAAATGACAAATCGTGAAATCGGCCCGTTTTGACTGGAATCTAAGAAAAACTAACTTTAAGTTCAACTGTTCGAGAGCATAAGGAGAAGAAGAATGATGGATAATTGGAATACAAAAAGTTTGCGAATTAATTTTGTGCCTTATTTTAAGAACTTTTTGTGTTTTTTTATAGTTTCTTGTCTGTTGCGGAATCGGATAACTCAATGCATGCACATGTTTTAAGATTGAAACAGTGTTTAGCATATTTACAAAAATAATTACATACATATTATTGACAAATAGGCTCTATTAGTTGAACCATTTGACTTAAAACCGACCGATGTATGTACATATGTATATAAATAGACAGCGATTAACATTATTATTCTGTTCATTTAATATCTGCTTAATTTAGAGTAAAAACTTTTGGAAAACTTGCAATTGAGGAATATTTAATTTCTGACAAGAAGAGTCAGTTCCGAAATCCCAATTTTTTGGAGGTAAGCCATTACCATTTTTTTTTTTTTTTTTTCACTTTAGACAATTGGACCAGTTTAACTATAAATGGCGACACTGGTACGGAAGTTCCTGATCCTAAATACGGCAATAGTATTGGATCGCGTTGGCGGTGTTTCTAATCTTATTAATAATGGCGTGAATTGCGATGATAGACTTTTTCCAATGGGGTTCCTGTCGCATCTCAAAATAAAATTATTTTCCGATATCCTTCTTCAGTTCTCGGTTACAGATTTTTTCAAATCGTATTTTTGTCCAACAATTTACCATCACTGCTGACAAGGTTTTTCTCAATTCAGAGGACCCATAGGGTTCTAACACAAAGTTAGTACTGCTATTTTTATTCTATTTCTATTTTAATTTTTGCTTTGCAGAGAGTTTAGAATCCTAATACAATCAAATATTATTATACAGTCGAAACTCACTATAACGAACCCATATATAATAAAGTTTTCCATATAGCGAATCAATGTTAAGAATACTTTAATTTTGATATATTTTTAGTGTACTTTAATCTCTTTATAACGATTATCCGTATAACGAATATTTCCTTATAACGAAAATTTTTGGGGTAGCAACTTGTAAATTAAAGCGTTTTCAATTTGCTTATAACGAATTTAATCAAATCATTTTCCGTAAGGCAGTGGCAAGTATTTTTTTAAACCAAAAATATAAATAATTTGTAAAGAATGCAAATGAAAACAGATATTGGCATTTCTCTAACTTTTTTTTGCTTTTGAATATTGCGAATATCACTTGAAAAGTGGCACCGCGTTCAAGCATAACTGTGTTAAAAAATTGATCATAATTGATCATAAAAGAAATGTCCTAGAAAATTAAGTAAAAGATGAAAAGTGGAAAAATGTAGTACAAACAAAAATAACTGACTTCTGCAAATAAAAAATGTTAAAAACAAGAATGTTTTCTCTTTTCTATATAACGGTTTTTTTATATAGCGAAGAAATTATGCGGTCCCTTGGGATTCGTTATAGAGAGTTTCGATTGATAGATATTTAAAATTTTAAATATTTAAAATTTATCTTTGAAAAGTTAAAAAGAGACATCTTAGATCGCTGATGTGCAAAGAAAAAATCGATAGTCACCACCAAATGTGGAAACATCGATAAAAAAAAAAACAATAATGTAATCGATGTTTTCACCAGCCCTAATCGATAGTGCCATCAATTACTTTGGCAACACTAGTGTGGAGAATTTTATTCGGTTTGTTTTGTTTTTGTTTTTAAGCTGAGTAAAATTAAGTATACGCATACCAGTACAAGCGGTGCTCCACGCCGCATTCACAACATCGAGACGGCGACCGGTAATTTTAAAGGGAAGAAGAAGAGACAAATTTATAAATGGAAGTTTGTTTAGGCGAAACGGCAGTACCAATTAAAGTGCAATATTTCTTAAACTAGGCCATTGTTTAATTTATTAAGATGAATTTTACATACTTCTTTGTGCTCATTTGGCTGGCCTATTTAGTATGCAGCGGAGTACTGCTCTTTTCTCGGGGGTTTCTTTTAGCACGAGTGTCCAAAACGGAAACAAGTACTTGCCGCCGGCTGTCCACGAATCCCAATGATGTAAGAAAGCAATCCCAAAGTGAATCATGTGTCTCACAAGAGTTTTCTATTTCAGGAATATGTTCTCTCACCGGAGGTTGTAAACGAAATATTCAAGGATGTGAATGCCTCGTCCTCGTCGAATCTATGTCTTCCACAGAAATCCAAAGTTATTATACTAGTCATCGATGCGCTAAAGTTCGAATTTGGCGTTTACAAAGACAACCTAACTGAACCACCGCTGCCTTATCAGAATAAATTAAAGATCTTGAATGAGCTCCTTGTAGAGAGGCCGGAACATGCGCGTCTAATGCGGTTTAAGGCAGATCCGCCGACAACCACATTGCAACGCCTGAAAGGCCTCACCACAGGCAGCCTGCCCACTTTTATAGACATTGGCTCCAACTTTGCCTCACCAGAGATCAACGAGGATAATGTTATTGATCAAGTAGTGAAAAGCCAATTGCCTTTGGTCTTTTTGGGCGACGACACCTGGACGGATCTTTATCCGCGTCGATTTAAACGCGCCTACGCCTATCCTAGTTTTGATATTTTCGATTTGGACAGCGTTGACCAACAAATAATGAAGCACTTGCCGAAGGAATTGGCTAGCGAGGATTGGCAAGTGCTTATAGCCCATTTCCTTGGGGTTGATCACTGTGGCCACAAACATGGTCCCTTGCACGAGGAAATGGCCCGCAAACTTAGCGAAATGAATGATATGATAAGGTAATGCTATATATCAATAAATAATACTGTATTGAAATAATAATTTTCCCTTAAACTTAGATCTGTGGTGAAACAAATGGACAACGATACAGTATTGTTAGTCATGGGTGACCATGGTATGACAGCGTCGGGAGATCACGGAGGCGATACAGATGACGAAACAAATGCCTTGCTGTTTGCCTACTCTAAGCAAAATAGATTCTACGGTAGCGATGCGGGGTCAGATAGCGAAATGCTGCAGCAGGTAAAAAAAAGAGATTAGATAGCTTCTGTAAAGAACGTCACAAAACATGAAGATAAGATTAACATTTGAAAATTTTGCTTCAGATCGATCTGGTGCCCACGCTGTCGACGATACTGGGTGTGCCTATACCCTATTCAAATCTTGGATTGATCAACTTCAATCTGATCCCTGATGTTCCTGTTCCGCATTTAAGCAAATTCCAAACCCTTCTCCTGCATGCATGGCAAAATGCCCAGCAGATCTATCGCTACTTCTTCAGCTATGCCTTGGAAAATAAGCGGACCTTCAATGTGGAGGAAATGGATAAGCTAGAAACGGAATTCATATTGCTTACTCATCGCGTTCAAACCATATACAATGAAGCAGCCTTCAAGTCGTTTGTCAGGGATCTGAATATACATCTCAGGGATATATTGAATGTTTGTCGCAACATTTGGGTAAAATTTGATCCCACACAAATGTCTCAAGGATTGCTGTTCTGCTTTCTGCCAATATTTTTTGCCTTCCTCTTGATCAACAACTCGAGCAGTGCGGATTTCGCCAAAATCTTCAAGGCCAAATCGATTTCATATACATATTTGTTGAACTTTGCCGCTGGAGTGTTTGGCTATCGTTACTATAAGAACTTCTCGTTCAAGACTGAAGAGCATGGCGTCATTTTCTTCACCAGCATTTTAAGTAGTGTACTCTTGGCGTTTTACACATTAAAGCACTGGACCAGCATAGCCAATAACTGGTCAAATGTTAGGCGATTCAGTCATATGCCTGCACGCTTAGTCCTATTCTCCAGCATGGCTGTATACTTTTCAAATAGTTTTGTCATCCAAGAGGCCAAAATTTTGTCCTACCTCTTGGGTGGTGTCATCTTGCTACTAGCCTATGAGCTGATCCAGCTTAGTGCCAGGCTGGACTTCAAGCAAAAGTTTAAGACCTCGCAATTTTTACGCTCAACATTGCTAAGATTAATTTTGGCCAGCTTTTTGGCTGTTTGTTTTATACGTTTTGCATTTAGCTTGTTCCGCTGCCGGGAGGAACAAGGCAACTGCACGGACTTTGCCACCCAGCAAGGATTTTCTACAAAGAAATCTGGTTTGGGCAGAATTTATATATTGGCTGTAGTTATCATAGTAATCTATACAACATTAACCCGCTTGTATTTACGATCCTGCGGTAATTTGACGGGCAATTCGCCAAATGTTTTATTGGCCCGGTATGGACCCACAGTGGCCTCAATATGTGCTGGTGGCCACATACTACTCGCCAATAGCTCGATTAAGACTGTGCAACGGGTTCACATTGATGCCATGGCCCTGGTCATTTATTCATTGCTCATAGTACAAATTGTTGTCGTATCCTGGTCGCCATTAATGACCTTTGTGCTGCCGCCAAGAAATCCGAACGTGATTAGTGTCAATGGCAAGGACAGCATAGTCCCGGAAATATTTAGAAAAATGAAACGCATGTATGAGGGTGACGACGCAGAGCGCAGACATGAGATACCCGTGGTCTATGGCTTAGCCACTGTTTACTCCTCAGTGATCATTACTTTTGGCATATTCCTGGCCATGGTATTGATTGTTTTGCTGGAGCCCCGCGCTGCCATTGGTCTGGTGGCATCTATGGCCATCGGAGCAATTTTACTGAGTATCCATGGCATTCTGCGATATCGCACAGCTACTAGTTTTGGTAAGGTTTTTTATTGTCTGTTTAATAATTATTTACTTAAACGTTCTCTTTATACTCAATAGAAGCCTGTGTTCAGCCCACATTTACGGCCTTGGTGGGATGGTTTTTATTAGCCCACTTTTGCTTCTTTGCCACATCGCATCAGACCACTTTGTCGCAAATAGATTGGCGGGCTGCATTTGTGGGTCGCACCACCGGCATGGGCCAGTCGAACGCCATTTCCGGAGCTTTGGTCATCTTGAATACGTTTTCCGGTCACATTTTCTTTTTCTCCGTCTATGCCTTGCTGAGTACGGAGACATTTTCGCTTTTTGCCCTGTTCCCAAATCTTATACGAACCAACAGTCGACTTGCCAAGCCAGACACGACTGCTACATTAGCCGATGTGGCCAATGAGGCAGTTGGCTTTGATATGACACGCGGGGAATTGACATTGTATGAGTATGAGGATATATTTCTGGGATCTGGATTTAAGTTGGCCACACAATTCATTATGCTGCAGGGTCTCAAGGTGGGTAACACAACATATTGAATACTCGTTCTCTAATTTGTTTCCCTTTTAGATATTTTGCTCGATGTTGGCATGCACCATTCATTGCCGCCATTTGATGGTGTGGAAAATCTTCGCTCCCCGCTTCATCTATGAGGCCTTGGCCACTTTTGTTAGCCTGCCATCGCTTATATTGGGCTATCTCCTAGTATTACGCATTCATCGCGCCGTCGACGCACTCATCAAGCGCATCAAGACTAAGGTCAACTGAACTAATGCTTTTACATTATTTATTTTGTATTTTTAATAAAAGAGAAACCAAATGTGGCAAATGAAAAGACAGATGAATGTTTTTTCTTTCCCTGGTGGTCTTGGTTTTTTACTTTCAGGCTAAAAATTACAATTTTAAAATTACACATTTTTTAAAGAGTTTTTCAGAGAGACGCTTTTCAATTTTGAAACAAATATTAAAAAAAAATCCAATATTCTTACATGTAGTATGTTTGTATAGTTACTCATATTATCTTAGCATTTAACACGAGCAAATATGACATAAAATAGATAAAAATTAAGTACACATTTAAAACTAGATCTTATATTTCTGGGGTGTAATGCGCGAGTTAAGTACTCAAATAAGTAACAACGTGTATGCTTCTGTTTCTTTCAATGTGTCATAGGACCAACATTCACAATTGACTATCTAAATTTATTGTATTGACCAAATCAATTGTGAAGGCTTTAAATTAAAATTTACACATTAACATTAATTGCTAAAGGGCACTACATAGGTTTTTTTTTTGATATACTTAAACAAACATTACAATTGGTTGCCATCTCAAAGTTTTCATTTAATTTTCTGCTAATTTTGCTTTTATGTTTGCGTGTGTGTGTGTGTGGGTGGGGGTAGTAGAAAGAGATTCGTTATGGAATTCTACTGGCCATTGAGTACCAATGGCGTTTTCGAAACTCCGTTTGTGGCGCCCTTGTCTATAAAATTAGAAGAAAGAACAAAAAAAGAAAACAATCCAAAATCAAATAATTATAAATTTAGAATTTTAAATGACAATTGTCAGTTTGGTTAGCAGCATGCAAAGATCATGGAATGGGTTATGGTTTAGTTTCTATGAATGATGTATGTATGTGAGTTCAGTAACAAATAAAGGAAAGTAACTTTTGGTTCAATATTCTTTGGCTAAGCATTATGAATAGGATGAACGAGTTTAGTTGTTCGTCTAGTCGCTGGTTTCATCGTAGGGATGATATTGTTGTTTTTGCTTTTGATCCTCCTGATCCTGTTGCTTACCATGCGTCGCTGTGCGGCAGAACTTTTTGGTCGTGCTCCAGTCCTCTTTTAATGACAGATTGAACATGGAATAATCCGGATCGCCAGTTACTTCTTTGACTATATTCAAGAATTTGGGCATACAATTCTTGAGAGCATCGCCAGTTAAAGATGAGTAGGTCTCCAACAGGACCAGACCCTTGCAGCTGTAAAATGGAATTATCAAATATATAAATGATTTCGTCGAATGATATGTGGATCATCCTTACCGTGGATGACTTGGCTCTTTATAAATATCCAACTGGAAATATTGATTGTTGATTAGGAAACAGCGCCGTTTTTTATAGATTGTAAAATGGGCATCATCGCGCTGGGCCAGCAGATTCATATAATCGCGATGGGTCAATTGCGTCTTCACCTCAATACGGGCCTGGCCGTGCACATTGGGACGACGCTGGGTGTGTATATAACTCCAGTGATTCTTCTGTCCACGCTTGCGCAAACGTGCCTGGACTTTGGGACCAGCCGATTGCAAATAATGGTGCACCACATCAAAGTCCTGGAACGGTGGGAACTCGCTATCAGGCGGCAGAAGGGCAACTGCAAAGGAAGGATATATATATTGTACGGAAAATTTTCAAAAGGCTAAATCTTAATTTTACCCAAATATTTAAGCTTCCGCGATGTGGCCTGCAAACGATCGCCTATATCAATGCCCAATTTCTGGCAAACGGACTCAATCATGCGATTCATTTTGGCCTCAAAGTTGGTTGAATTATCAATAACATCAAAATAAGGATGACCAACCCAGGCAGCAGCTGATTTGTAGTCCAATTCACGAGCTAAATCAACACCCTCAGAGCGGCACGCATGATCCTAAAATAAAAATCAAATGCGATTTAATTGATGGATGTGCATGTTCCAGTTATATAACAACGATTTCTGCCGTTTTAACTAGCACTATAAAGCCATTTACCAGGAAAAGATAAAAATTCAATTCAATACCTGATGGTAATGGCGCTTTCTTTTCTAATTGTTTAAATTGCCACAAAAGAAACGATCGAGAAATGTTTTCATATAAATTCACTCGGACCCACACACTCACCTCTGTAGAGTAGAAATCCTCGGCTCCATTGGCGGCCGATACCAAATGCAAGATTTGATTATACCGATTATCTCGCATCTCGACAGGATTCCATTTATTTCCGGCCATCATTTTCTCCCATTTGTCCTTTGATATATCTAAAAATAGTTAATATAATAATATATAAATGCATCAATACTTCTTTTTAAAAGGGTCGAAATCTCTATATATTTGATGATCATGTTTACTTACAGGCACTGGCGTCCATAACGCCTCGATCGCAGATGATAAGACAGTTCCTTGTACTCGAAACGCCCAGCTCAAAATATGTATTCTCGATTTGCACCATGGTGCGAATCAGATTCTCCTGAAATTTATATGCTACGAGAGAAAGAAATTCATTGATCAGCATTTGTCTGCTGCTACCCGAAACCGGGGAGGAATCGAAATACAATTGCAAGCAAACTCCAAATGGAATGTATGTAATTGAACACTTTATGCGTTATACATATCGATTAGGATGATGGTACTGGGTATTGGTTAAATGGGAGAGTGGGGACGGGTGGTACATGTATGCATACATATATATGTATGTGTTCACTTGAGTTGCTAAAACAAGAGCAACCATGAACAGTTCAATAGACTTTTCAGATATTCTAATCAGTAATAGGAAAAAAAAATGTCACGCTGTCTGACCAAGTTATTGACGCATTGACTCAAAGGTCTCAAGTCGGATTACAAAAGTAATTCAATGATCGGGGACCAGCTGTTCAAACTGTTTCCCCCTCCCCTATCCATCTTACACCCTTGCCATGCCATCCTATCTGTCTTATTGCTCTCATATTGTCTCTGCGTCTGGTTGCTTTTTTGTTGATAAGATTCAAAACGGAAAACAAAAGCTAAAACAACAGACACACAATTGAAACACATATCACTCATACGTATGTACATACGTACATATGTACATAGTATTACGTTGCTATGTTGTTGCAATCAAGTGGGTGTGGCGATGGGCGAGAAAGAGAGGTGGTGGGGCAAACTTGTTGCTTTGCTCTCGTTAGTTGTTTAATGGGGTATTACGGTTTCTCTCTCGTTGCATTGAACTTGACCCAAGGCATCGTACGATTGGATAATGGGAATTGATCGATGCCAGGGTTGAATGCTTTTTTCCTATTTTGCCTGTTGTTATATTTTGCGTTGCGCCTCTGTCGAATTTCTAATTCAATTAGCAACGATGATATAAGAAGAAAGAGAATGATGCAAAAACAAAAAGCAAAAAAAAAAAAAGGGAATTTCTGTGTGTAATTTCTCTAGTTATTGCGCATCAGAGAATGGAAAAGAAATCAGCTTTTTAAGCCGATTTCAAACAAGTTTATGTTCGAATACGAGTACATACACTTGTGTGTGTGCGTGCGTGTGTGTTTTATGTTCTTTGTTGAATTATGCAAAATATTTACGTTAATTCAGATTATTTCGGTTTTTTGGCGGCACATTTTTAATTACATAATTAATGCAAATTAACTAACTAGCAGCAGCTTATATTGGAAAGCAAAAAAAACAAACAAACAACAAAAACAAATTCATTTATTGCCAATCAATTTAAGGGAATCGAATCAAAGGCACAACGAATCGATGACAACAACAAAAGCAATTAACAATTAACGAAAGGCAACGTCAAGCATCATTTTGGCATTGTTCCCGCCCAGTCAGAAGTATCTCTATCTCTACATATCCATACATATGTAATATATGAATGAGTGTATAACTGTATATATCTGTGTGTGTGTCATACGTGATTCCATTCCTGTATCTGTATCTATATCATGTGAAATACACAACACAAAAATAACTAAACTGAGTAATTAACGCCAATCTGTGAAGAGAGAGTAAACACACACACACAAAGATTCGAGAACCATTCATTTCGACCGGAAGGGGACGGGGAGTCCCCTCCTCAAGTAAAAAAGGGCGGGGGTGTGTTCTGCGAGCGGAGGAGCGTTACCTATCGCGACTAGCGTCAGCAAGCACGTGACGTTGCCTCAAGTGCCTGCTGTGTTGGGGATTTATAATATATATATTTAATTAGCCTTCGTATACATAAATAAAGTCAAAATGAAATTGAAAAGCTGGGAAATGGGGCATGTGGTTTTCTTTTTATATTTTGGTAAATTATTGCAAAAAAGTTTTCCATTGGATTGTGTAGTTCAGTGTACACAATTTCCAGTCATTCGAATTCAACATAGTAAAACGGAAACAAATATATTTACTATATATATGTATTTATGATTCACATGAAAAGGTGATTGCATTCTTTACTCTATCAAGTCCGATATGGACATATCGATGAAGTCACTAACTCTTAAATTAAACTAAATCTATAGAAATATTGATTTGACAGGAAAAAGAACTGAAACAAATTGATAAAAATTTATAGAATTACGTTGTAGTTCTTCCCATATTATAAGATCTATTCAAATCTATTCGAAATTTGATGATACTTCTGAATGATATTCAAATTCTTGTATAACTAATGAAGGATGAAGGCTTGGCAAAATTTATATTCGAATTTTAAAATATTTTATAAAGCAAAGCACGTGTAGATGGCTCTTTCTAAATACATATTCATAATTTGTCGTTATCTAAATATAAATGCCCCATTTAAGCTCCTTGCGAATGAAAGAGGGAAAATGTTTTGAATGGGAAAAATGGCAAAAGAAAAAACATACAGACCCGACCGACCGAGTCTCGACATGGCGATGGCAAAGATTGTTAGTGGTTGTGTCTAGTTGAGGGTGGTGGGTGGAGGAGGGCAGGAAAGGGGGTAGAAGACACTGGTTGTGGACACATTTGAAATGGTAAATGGACAGAGGACAACGAACAATGTTAGAAGACAAAAATCATAAATCAGAATTATGAAGGCAGATAAACAAAAGTTAGAACAAATATTTGCATAAGCGAATTGCTATTCATAATTTCATATTACTTTTTATGCGCGGCAACAGATCTGTTGAAGATTTTTCACTGTTGTCCCGATAAGATACACACACGCATAAACACGCACACACACTAAATTGTAGACAATCATAACTTCAATTCAAATCACCGCAACAGATGTGTGTATGTAATTTGGTGGCAGCAACAGCGGCTTGAGGACAACTCACCTTCGCTGCCATTGGGCTTGGAGGCAGCTTTGGCCAAACAACGTGGACAGGATGCAGTCAAATCGATGAGACTATGCTCCGGTGCAGCAAATGGTAGATCTTTATAAACGTAGGTGGTGGGCGTGGGTGGGTCTGCGGCGAACCAATCAATATAAAGAGAGATCTTGCAAGTGGCAACAACTAAATCGAATTTCTACCTATTTTGGACTATAATACACAGTATCACACGGTTAATGGATGATGATATATGTATGTATGTAGCATGCCAGGCATGTATGCATATATAACATGTGACTAGGCCCCCCTACCTGTATGTGTATATCTTATCGTTCCATCTGCTAATTTAGATATAACCACCACAACAATCAACCCGTTATTCACCCTAGATAACTTCTACGGTGTGGCTCCCCGGCCAATCAATCTAATTGCAAATCCATAAATACGCAATAGACAAATTTGCTTAAAAATAAAAAGAAATTTCTTTTGACAGTTTAGTATTGAGCAAATTGCGCTCAGTCACGCAATTCTTGAGTCAGAGAAAGGATACTTAAGCGGAATTATAACCACCATTATGAATAATAATTACGTAAAATGAACGAAATTCATTGAAAGAAGCAACGTGACTTTTGTGGGGGCCTCCTGAATGCCGTCGTTTGTCTTGTCAAAGACTTTTAGTATGAACCAAACTAAGTACATATGTATATATGTATACTATCTATAGTATCTCTTTGGCAGCAGTTGCTAGCTGGTATTTAAAAATAAATCCCTCTCACAAGCATATATAATCGTGGGATATATCTATGCATATATGTATAATGCTCTGTGTTGGTCTCTCGAAAGTAAATATTTTGATTTATTTTCATTTTCGAGAAAATGCTATGGCGAACTTGACAGTGTGAGTTTGTTGTGTGTGTATATATGGTATATGTGTATGTATAAGGCAGATGTTGGGGGCAGAAGGTTGCTTGCAAAGGTATCATTCATGTATATCTATATTTCATCTATATCCTATATACCATTGAAAACTTACCTTCTTTCTCGGTCAAATCGGAGAATTTAACGCCACCACTAAACGGATCAATCAAGAGGGGAAGAAGAGAAAAGAAAATCGATTGAAATTACAAAATTAGTTCATCTTGGGTAAATAAGTTTTATGGACAAAACTGAGTTCTACATTAAGACTACGTTTTTCATTTACTATTTAAGTTGGATCAAGCAAAATGTTAACTTAAAGTCATTATATATATATGTGTATATAGTAGATACTGCAGAAACAACAGACAATTTCCCATTGCTTGCAGCATCAAAATCAAAGCGAACTCAAAACTAATTCTTATCAGGGTTTAGAACATAAGTTTCATTTTGAGTAGCTTGATTAGCGATTTTACATTTTTTTTTAATATTTATTTTTTGCTTTTTGTATTGTTTAGGCATTTACCTGAGTAATACAGTGGCCGTTTCAGGCACGCGGAATACCTGAAAATATTTAACATGCTCATTGCTTTGTTTCGTTTCGAATTTCAAGAGGGCGGGCGGGGATGGGCAAGTGTGTAGAATGTAAAATCTATTTTATTATTTCTTTCACTGATTTGTATTGATATTTTTGTATTGCCCAGAGAGCTTGACGATTATAGAGAGAGGGGGCACTACTTACAACTGCCCAGCAATAACTAATAATTATACAAAATTATAATAAATATATATAGAAAAGGCAATTGCAAGGATTTCAATTCTCAACTGGTTTACGATTCCCCTTTTCCCCTCATTTCTTACAACTAGAGATCTGCTTTATGCCATATTCATCTCCTTAATGGAGAAGCAACACTCACCTTCCATCCGAGATTCTCAAAGAACGTGCAGAGTCTAGATTGTCCGGTTGTCTTGCCACCACAGGGACCTAAAAAACAAAAAGAATAACAAAATGGAAATTCAGTCATCTAGCTAATGGTTAACGCAAAGATTACAGATTGTCTATATCATATTCCATTAGCTAATCTTTCCGATGTGACCCTGTGTGCAATTGTCTTCATTGTCATTAGATGTGCCCTTGCATTTTGTGTGTGCAGTGAACAGGAAATGAAATCGAACTTTACAAATTGATTTTGAACTCTGCGACCCAAATAGCGCCGCCATTTTAAATGTTACTCAAAAGTATTGCGCGGTAGTTTGTTCCTCTGCACAGCTGACACATCGGTTGTTTATATTTTTATCAATGGAATTGATGTTCCACGTGTCTCAATTAATGGGGCCTGCTTTTGAAAGTTTCAAATATATATTACAGATAGCAGATGTGTGCGAGAGTGAGCGAAAAAGGAATTCCATTATATTTAAGCGATAAGACAGTACAAGGACAGATATACACACGCACATACATACACACGTATAGAGTATATATAGAGGATTTCTTTCCCCCAAATAGAAATCTTATCTTAATGAATTTAAACTAGAAGGCAGTACCAACTTGAACAGTGCTGATATTTGTATACCCTTACAAATTCATTGTTTATATAGTTAAATGATTTTCAAATGAAATCTGATCAAAACCGATTGTTTTGATAGGCCTTCCCTCCTCCTCTTATAGTCAATCGGACGGACAAGGCTTTGTGAAGTCAGATTGTTGTTTCTGATCGAGAATAAACATATAAAATATGGTCGGTGATGCTGTCATATTTGTTTTTTTCGATTTGTTACATACAAAATCTGTTTGTTATTCTTTAATCAAATATGTCTCCCACTACCCTAATCGGAAATAAATAAAGTGATTAAGTAAGGCCACGCTTCAAGGATTATCAAATAAAAAATTAATTTGAAACTAGTTTATTAATCTTTTTTTGAGTTTCCGCCTAATTGCAGGGAAAGCTGCTCCGTAGAGTAGACAAATAAATATCTGCAACTACCCCTTCAAAAAGGAAAAGCGTGAAAATGGGGAAAACTATGCCCGCTCGCGACCTTGACACAAATCGTAAACAAAATTTGCCATCACGATTGCGAGTGGACACTTGTAACAGATACACAAAATAAAAGAAGGACCTTGCAAGATTTTACTCCATTGAAATGTGGAAAATATTTTCCTTTTTTTTTTTTTTAACTTACCTCCTGTTAGGACAATTTTATAGACACGCTTTGCCGTGCTTGAATTATTTGGCATTTTATTTATCTTTAACACGGGCACAGCATTTGGTTTTGGTGAGGTTGACTTGTTGTTATCCACTTGCCGCTCCTGGGGGCGCTCCTTGGTGGCGGTATCACCATTCGTTCCTGCCGTTGTAGTGGCCGCCATCGTTGCTAGAACTGACTGTGATGGTGGTGGCGTTAACCCAGGTGCCATTAGCTGGTCGGCTGTTGTTGCCATCTTTTCGTCGCGCGCAGCAACAGCTGATTTGCTATCCGTAGTATCCTTTGGCCTTGTTCTATGTCTTATACACTCTTCTACGAGCGGTAACTAGGAGGAAATGCACGTGCCTTTTTAAGGTTATGACCACAAGCGCAACGACAACGGAGACGGAGATGGGACCTCGTGTACTGCAAAATCTGCGCAATTGACAATTACTTTCATATTTCTTGGCATCGATAATGGCAAAAAACTTCCACAAAGATTTTTGGAAATATGGTCGTTACGCTTTTATTATTTTTTTTTTTTTCAATTTAAAGCTTATTCCTGCCTTCCAATTTTAACGCGGTTTTCCCGACATCCAAACACCGAAATCCGCCTTCTACTGGCTACAATTGGAATTCTGACGGGAACTGGGACGACTCTGACATCAAAAACGCAATTCTTTCGCACCACATCCGAGTTTGTAGCTATCAAAGTTTATTTGCTTTATAATTGCAGATCAGCATTTTGTTATTGTCGTCGAACTGAAGAGACCGCATCCGCGTCGAAAATTAGAACAAAAAAAACAACGTCACGGGCAAAAATTGGAGATGGTTGTGGCGCGGCCGCTCAGTTATATAGGGGTTTAATTCTTTTTTTTCAATACAAACAGCTGTTGTAGAGGTGCTTGGTATTTATCGATACCGCATAAAATTACGATGCTTTCAAATGAATACCCCTATGGTCGGGTCTTGTATTGGAGTCGTTAATTTTTAAAATTTGGCATAAACAATGAATATGGCTTTGAATTAATTGAAAGATCTCAATGGGCATGCCAAAACCTAGGTGAATGCAAAAATATTTTATTTGAAATTTTTTGTAAAAGGAAGTATGAAGGAAGTACCAAGATATCTCAAAAACTACTTAACCGATTTAGCTCAAATTTTGAAAAATTGTTTATTATATATAAACCTATCTAACGAACTGAAATAATTGCGATCAATTCGCTATCTTTTTTTTCAAAAGTGTGTAAGAAATTTTTTTTTTGGAATTTTGAATTTCAAAGTTCATTGTATGGGCTGAGGTTTTACAATTCAAATAATGTTTGGTTTTTGCAATTCGGATCAACACAATCAGGGGTGGATCCAGAGGATATTCAAAAGTGTCAATGTGTTAAAGTGCTTCATTGAAAAACATTGTATTCTTCGTGTTAGAAATCTTTTTTGAGAGGAACTCTCCCAAAATTTTTTCAAAACCGCATGAAAAAGTCAGCCCTCACACTAGACGACCCCTTAATTAATAATATATATGAGTTAATTTTCAAGGTTTCTTTAAAACATGGAAAACTTTTCTAGATTATAACGTAGATAACTACGTTTAGTTCGTTTTATACTGTATTAACATATGTTTTTTAAAAAATACTCGATACTCGGAATCGAACCGCATCAAATAGGGGCATTTTCCCAGCGCAAGGTATACTTTGTACTAACATTTGGTTCTGCTTTTGTTTTGCAAAGATAAAAAGCTGAATAAAATAAATCTGCTGATCGAAGTAATTGGCTATGTACAATCCTGATCCACTATCTCTTTTTGAGGACCCCGACGATGAACAGCAAAAGGAGAAAATCAATAGACTGAAGGAAAAAATGGCAAAAATCTTGGCCAATGAGGCCGAGATAATGAACCTGTTGAGTCTAATCCCAAAGAGTACTGAATCCTTTGAATCAATAGAAGAGCAGATAAAATACTTTCCCATTAGAGCTGAAGACGAATTGGCCAAACTGGACGCGGAGTTGGCAGATTCAAACAATAAATATGAAGCACTGATGAAGGGCATATTAATACCAAACCAAACTACTTCAACGCCTTTAAGCAAAACCCTTCCTAAATTGTTTTCAGCAGAAATACTGACTGCATACAACTATGAGGGAGTGAACAATAAGAGAAAATTCAAAGAGTTTGAGAATATAAATGCGACTATTTTCAGTGAGTATTTAAAATACTTAATTACACAATTAACGTTATTTGCTGTGTTCCTTGCAGAAATCCTAAAGCGAGATGGTTACACAGATTTCGAGTATGTAGCAGATCTTCGATATGCTTTCAAGGCATTTAAGTCGCGATTCTATAAAAAAAAAATACGACGAGCGAAAGAAATTGGGCCTAAATAAAGCAAGTTTAAAGCACTTTTAACCGAAATGCGTAAGTCCTGTATTTTGTGTGGTGGAATGTTGAACTACTTGGTTGTATGATTCACTTCAGTTTATTATGAATTAGCAGTGTAATTTTACATTTAATTTAAATGGCTATGGTGTACATAAGACCAAAAATCCGCCTAACATTGACAGAGACAATAAGAACATACAAATGTTTCTTCTTAATTAACTTCTGTACAAAACCCATCACTCTAAAGTCAATCTTATGGGATATATGTATAGTTGGTATAAAGCAAATATTTTATGGACAAATTTTGTCTTACGTTTTCTATTTACCAGGTGTTCAACCAAAATTCTTATTTAATGAATTCTTTGCCTTTCTTTTTACTAATTAAGTTTTGCTTCTGGAGCCAGTCGAATTATTTCCTGCTTTCCCATAATCTGCACATAAGGGAAGCTTGACTGACAGTGGTTGCGGGAGCGACGAAATCTATCTTGACCATTCTCCAGATTTCTGTGGGTCTTCTACCCTTCTGATGCCCGGATGTGGTATTGGTTTTATCAGTATAATGCAAACAATATCTGGCCAGATACACTTTCAAAAGCTCCGAGAAATGAAGGTACAATGCGATTTCAATTTTAAGTATAATTCTTATCTTATTCTTTACGCATTGCAGTATTCAAATTAAGTGGGAAAATTTGAAAATTCTTAAATGGGTTAACTGTTCCGCCTCTGAAAGGTCTTTGATTGGGTGCTGGACCTGAGGTCTAGCAGGCCCCCAGCGCTCCAAGGTTCCAAGCCAACTGCATGAAAAGGATGGTGGGCAATACTATATCCTCTAGATAATTAATTCAGTGTTTTTCATTTGGCCTCAAATATTTTGGTAAATTATTAAAAAAAAAAATTCATTCAATAAATTTGGAGGGAAGGAAATTAACAATATCATATTTTTTCTTCTTAATTTATTTAAGTTTTTAAACTAAACGACGTATTTGCATGTTTATAAAATGTTTTTTTTTTTCATCGTTTTTACTTACTTATCAAAAGTTGCTTAGTTTAATAATGCGCTTTGCTACATATATTTTACACGAATTTTGGATAAGAATATTCGGAATTTCGATTCTTTCTGCCTGGACTCCACATCAACTGAAGTCCAAAAAAAAAAAATGGTATATGTGCAAAAAAAATGTCGTTTACCTAGCCAATTTTTAATCATTTTTGCCGAATACTCGGCATCATTGCTCAGCAGAAATATGACATCCTCTTCAGAAAATGCTTACCAACAATTTATAAATTTAAACTTAATTTAACTGGAAGTTAAGCGTTATTTAAAGGTATAAACATAACAACAAAGTGTGCACTGGCATATATTTGAATCGTATAACGTTTACGATCATTTGCATTTCATTGTCACGTACGGACGCATCTCTGGTCGAGGGTTATCGGCGAGGGTTATCGATACTTTGTTAAAATACAACCCTATATAAGTCGTGACGTCTATTAGGTATCGATATGTCCAAATATTCAGTTCTAAATTGAATTGCGTAGTTTTTGTTTTAAATTAGAATCTCGCTGAGCCATGTGCGGAACTCGAACTCCATTAACGACGCGCTAATGTACGAATAAATAAAACTTCGACTCGATTTAGAATAACCAATTAAAAGAGATTCACCTGCAGCTAAACGGGTGAAATTAGCAAATAAATATTGTAGTTGTGTAGTTTGTAAATTTTCACATAATACTCCACGTAACGTAACATGTGTGAGCGCGAGTGAGAGAAAAACAGAGTAGCTCTCCCAGCCAGCTGAGCGAGGTCGGTCGTGGCCAAAAAGAGAAACGGAAAATAGAAAATAGACAAAAACACACAATACTGAAATTTGACAACTTTTGGTTGTTGATAAAAACGAGCGACAGAGGCTAGACAACGAATTTGTATTCAAAATTGTTTGTTTTCTATTTTATATCAATACGAATCACGCGTGTTATGCAAATTCTGAAACCTAACCAGCTCAAGTGCATCATCTTATCCAAACTGCGACACACTTGGACACTCCTTCTGGTTGTTGCCCGTCTGTTGAACAGAGTCTATAAAAAGACAGTCCTGCCATTTAAGTGGGAACCGCATCCCAATAATAACAATAACAATCACATAATGGAACAGGACTTGCCAGAAGAAGAGCAGGGTCAAGACCAGCAAAGACAGATGGAGAATGTCCCCCATGGGCCCGCTAATATTATGGCCCTCTTCCAGGCTGTAGCTGCCAATGTTGTTGAACCCATGGACGCAGCCAGCGACATGGAAAACGAAGATGCAGATGACATGGATGATGACGATGTTGAAGATGAAGATGTTGATGTGGATATAGATTATGGTGATTCCGATACTGAATCGGAATTCGAAGACATTTACTCAGATGAAGAGGACGATGACGAAGAACAAGATGAAAGATTTATCACTGTCAGGGGTCGATCCAAGAGTGCACAGGACTTGTTTTCAAATTCTGTCCAGATGGTCCAACAGCAGGAGGTGCCACAATCAAAGACATTGCGTCCATATTGCTTCCAGGCATTCCGTCTGGTTAAGTGCCATTACAAGGATAGACATAGCTCGGGGAGCTTTCCACTAGCACGCAGTGGACATCGTATTATAGCTTCCAATTCCCATCTCTATTCTCTGGGTGGCTATAATCCGCGAAGTGCCCTTGTTGCCTCACGCCGTGGTCGTTGTCTGCTCTTCCAGGAGCTCTGGAGCTATAATTTTGCCACAAATCGCTGGAAACTGGAGCTAAATGCTGATAATGCTAGCAATATGCCTGTGGAGCTGGCCTCTAATGCATTAACCATTCACAATAACGTATTGATTGTAAGTATGATTGAACACACATGTACGCCTGTGTGTTTGTGTGTGCATCTGTCTTGCATATGCCATACAAACACAAAGGTTTGTGATTTGTCCAGCTCTCCCCCCTTTGCGTTGCGGATATTCAATGGAAACTTGTTTTCCATGCCATAACAAAAGCCATAATTATGTACAAATGCATTTGGTATGGCACTATTTTTCTTTCTCTTTCCACTGGCTAATTCAATCTATGAATTTGGCAACACAAAAGATACAAGAAACGGGAAAGTGTCTAATATAATGAAAGTCTCTCAAAACTCCTTCAACGAACAAAAAGCAAAACAAATAACTTTTGCATTTTTGAATCTTCCTAATTGGTATACACATACATAGATACATACATATGTGTATGAATCTGATCTACAATCGCATACATAGATATGGCATTCAGAGGGCTCAATGCCACGCCCTGCACTTTTATTTTCAATTCGTATTTTTTTTCGTTTTTGTTTTCTGTTTTGTTCGTGCTTTGTTTTTCGTCACTTTTACGCCTCTTTTGCTTTGTTTATGCATTCTAAACATACTCCGAAAATTTGGTTGGTTGACGACGAACCGTAGCGAACCGCAACCTTTCCCCTCTACCCCTTCCTGCGTCATCATCTCCCCCACCACACACTGAACAGCTGGTGCTGCTCAGACCAAACTATACCAGGCCAGGGCCATTGCCGTCTCTTTTTGTGCGCTATTTGTGAGAGAGGAAGAGTGAGGGAGAGGCCATCTCGACCATCCCCCAATACCATCCTGCTCTATGGGTCTCTCTATTTAAGATACGACGCAGTTGTTGTTTATACTGCCGCTGCATGCAACAACTTGTTTTCCAACTTTTCCCCCAAACAAAAAATTGGAAAAGCCAAAGTAACCGTTGTCGACCTCCTCTCCCTCCCCTCCCACTTGTAGTATGTGTAGAGGAAAAGCGCGCGCGTTTTTCCTAAGGAAAAACTTGGCCCCTTACAGTAGTAAAATTGCCGTCGGGCACTTTATGCTGGTTGATGATTCGCTCATAGTTTTCAATGCATTTTCTTACAATTAATTTTAATTTGATGATGTATCATGATTGCCCAGATATGTACATATGTACATATGTTTGTATGTAAGTATACACTGGAGACACATGCTTCCGCTTATCTGTAGACTTAGACTCAGCGAAAGACTCTGTGCCTCGATTTGTTGCTGGGTGGGTTGGGTGATAAGCATTTAGGTCTCTTCTTTGTTGCCTTAAATTATTATCTGTTCATTGAATGCAATGTCAGGGGGCGTGCGTTCCTTTTGCTTCCGCTACACCCAAAACCCTTATCGTAATGCCGTGGCATAAATTCCGAAATTAAATTCCCCTATTTAAAATCTGCAAGAAATTCCAAACTTTACTATAGAAATATAATATGTTTATCTTATCTTGTAGATCCTCTCTAGTTTATTACATACATTTTGTTTTTTTCCTTTTTTCTATATAGTCTCATGGTGGCACTGGGTATCCATTTGGTGAGTCCTGTTCGAATGATTGCTATGTGTATTGTGCTGGCAATAATGGAAAAGCTGCCGTTGAGCGTCTTAAGGTCACTGGAGATCTGCCTACTGCCCAATATGGTCCGGGAATAGTAATACATAAGCATTATTTATATACGATTGGCGGTACCACGGGTTTTGATTACACTTGCGATGTATATCGCTTGGATTTGCGCTCTAGGGTGTGGGAGAATGTCTATATCAGTCGTCCAGAGATGCGCGACGATCCAGAGGGTCGCTATCGTCACGAGGTTGTCTACGATGGCAAGCATATCTTTGTGTTGGGCGGAGGCACTTCACATTCGGTATACGACCTTCAACGTATTCCGGCCTACAATCTGGAAGCCAATTGCTGGAATTACTTTGACACATATCCCGATCGGAGTGCCATCACCGTTGGGTCTGAGGACAACAATAAGGGTTATCCCAAACCCCGCAAGTGCTTCTCCTGTGTGCAACACGAGTTGTATAATGGCGATATTGAGGCCTTCATAACCGGTGGTCTCCAGGTGAGCTAAGACTTACTTTCTCTTTCGTTTACTCACAAATGGTTATTAAATCTTGGTTCCGTTTTTTAGGGTGATTTTTGCACATATTTTTCGGACATTTGGAAACTCAATTTGCGTACAAAACAATGGACACTCATTGTGACCGCTAGCCTGCCACGGCCCTTATATTTCCATTCAGCTGCCCATTCGGATAACGGGTGCATGTACGTATTCGGTGGCATTGAGTACAATGAAAAGGAGATGCGACGTCGAAATGATCTCTATAAGATGTGGATGACCATACCAAAATTGAGTGAAATGTGCTGGGATGCCATTACTTATTACAATGAAAATCTCGATTGCTTTGATCGCAAGAGTCTGTTGCGTGCTGGGATCCCGAAGTGCTTCACCCAACGTCTGCCGCCGCAACGCAAAAAGATTTTCTCCAAGGATGAGCCGAAGGAATCCAGAATTATATCGCTATATTCGAATCCGAAACGAGCCAGGTCCACTACGCAATAAATAGTTCATAAATATGGAGGAGGAAGCGTTGCAGCATGAACCCATCCCCTCCCCCCCCAACACATAGACATGTATAATATGCATACACAGGCAAAGCAATATATATATATACATACATTTAGATTTATGTATATATAGTGTGTTTTCAATGTATGTATGTTTATTTTTTAACAAGTTGTTTTCAAGTGTTTTTGATTTTTGAGCGCGCGCTGTGATCGAATACGAAGGACATTTATATTTATATATATACATATATAGACATACATATATGTATTTTGATATTTCGAGACTTGGATGAAGAATAAGAATGATGATATAATATGTAATTAAGTTTAGCTAGTGGCTCACGACAAACAAGCAGTCATCAGCAGGTTTCCGAAAAAAGGACCGAATCAAAGAAACCCAAATGAAGTGGCGCACATTTCAAGTAATTAACTATAATCTCTCCTCACTCTAATTTTACCCCTTTTTGCACACTTATAATCAATCTATCTGCCTCCCTCACTGCCAGACTCATTTACGTCAAGTAACATATAATACAAAACATATATTGAAGGCTGCACCAAAAGATTTTCATATAGTGGAGGGCCAAAACTCCGATGTATTTTTCGCGAACTGTATATAACATTTAGCAGTAGAAATAATTATTTAAATCTAATCTAAGATCAGATATGTGAAGCTCGAAAACATAACAGTAAAAGCGGAAATAATATACAAACATTACGATGGTCCAGGCTAGCCTGCCCGGAATTGATAAGGAAATTGAAGGAATACAAAAAAAAAGTTGCTCGATATTATACATACATATATTATACCATTTCCCCAAGACTAAATTTGGTTGATTTTAAGTTAATAAAAATATATTTAAAATATTTCAAAATGTAAACTGTATTTTGTTTTCCCTTGAACATGATGTGACCTAGTTATCCCTCGTTGGCTCAGGGTTGAATGTTTCTCATGCTTTGGAGTCATGCGCAATTGTAATTTGCAAAAAGGAACAAAAAAAAAAAAAACAAACAGAAAGGAAACTACGTATCTAGGAAGCAGGTAAAGCGAAGGTATTTTCGGTGGTAGAAGACTCAGATTGTTAATGCGTCGTCAGGGGTCCCGGTATGGCAGCGGAAGGGGTCCGACTGCAGTTTCTCTTCACTGCGTAATAAAACCGTGACCTGGATTACCATTAACAATATGACGTCATACTTAAATATACATACATACATACGTACTTCGTCTTCAGTGGTTGTTATAAATAGCCAAAAATTTAATACAAAGAGACTGTGCATAGAAAATATTTTGAATAGTTTGCTGAAATATCTTTTATATGTTTGAAATTGATGTAGTTTGTCAGAAATGCGAATAAAACTTGCAAGAGAAATTTTAAAGCATAAGTTGAATATTTCTTTTATCTTGAGAGTTCCTTTGAGTATTGTATGTTGTAGAATTTATGTATATATGTCAATATGAATCAAAAGAGGATAATTATTAATAAATACATAGAAAAGGAAACATGGTAATTTGCCCTTGGTTTCATTATATTCTAACGCAAATTTAAATTATGACTGGTCTGCGGATTATCCCTTAATAGTTGATTAAACGATAAAAATATGCTTTAAGGCATTTAAAAAACCTTGTCACATAATCTGATTTTTTTGAAGAAAATAAAGCTTCGTGCACTTTGGCTGACTATTAAATATGCCAAAATGAAAGTTATTACTTACTTTGTAGCCAAAAATTAATAAAAATATAGAATATTCTTGGTTTGCCTTTCGTTTTTAAAAACTTCCGTTATTGTTTTATTTTTCGTTATTATAAAAACGACAGATGGCGCCAAAAAATCAGGTAGATGGAGGCAGCAAAAATTTATTAGTGTTTATCGAGTATCGTTCTATCGGTTCGCTAATTACCAATTTCTTTGTTTATGTTGTGGAAGTACTTTAAGCTGGGAAATCATGTTGAAACCCAAAGCTCTAACCCAAGTACTTAGCCAAGCTAATACAGGCGGTGTCGAAAATACTCTGTAAGTTGCATAAGCCAAACCTGTTACCCTGTTAATTTTATACCTGGTTTTAGTCTTCTTAGTCAGGAGGGGGACCTGCTGGCCTATTCGGGATATGGTGACAAGGATGCACGTATCACAGCTGCCATAGCCAGCAACATTTGGGCAGCATATGAGAAGCATGGACGAAGTGCCTTTCGGGAGGATCGTTTAAATTTTGTGCTGATTGATTGCGAAAGTGGTCATGTGGCCATCACACAGGTGGGAGCAGCAGATTTTTAGAAAATTTAAATCTAATAAGTAATTGTATATTAACATGTCCATTATTATTTCACTTATCCAGGTCGCCAGTGTCTTGCTGTGCCTCTCAGCCAAGGAGCATGTGGGCTTGGGCATGCTCAAACAGAAAGCCATGTCCCTGGCTGCATACTTAGAGAGGCCATTAAAGCAGATTTCGGCCTCTTAATGCCAAGGAAGAATTAGATTTAAGTATATTAAAGTTAAATAAAACATAGATGCCATTACGTACTTTTTGTTTGGAATTGAATTGAAATTGTCACTTGTTTTATTTTTTTGGAAGTTGTATTTTTTTTTCTGCAAGAATAGAATTTATAGTAAACTTTTTTTATGTGGACTAAAATGACTTATTGAAATTACTCTGTCTATGTATGTTTATATATATAAATATTTATATCTTATTCAATAGCGTACAATTTTAAGGTTCGATCCATGCTTGTGGAGGCCAGATATTGCGCATGTTTTCCAAAGCGTACGCCGGTAGCTAGAGCTGTGTGGTCATTAAATATTTTCAAATCCTGCCATTGTTTGCATAGATAGACCCTGGAAACAGATAAATATGTAGAATGTATTGATTAAATTCACCTTAGTAACAACAAAGTAAAAACAAGTATAAAATCTGCCTAAGAATATGCACAAAATCAAGAAAAAAGTTTATCGTAAATATGAAGGTAAAACTTAAATAAAAAATTTAAACTGTTATAAGCAAATCTTTAATAAACAAAATATTTATATATATAGAATTCATACGGCCTCGTGGTCATGTGGAACCAGAACCGCCCAAACCCATTAATTTGGTCATCGATGATTTCAATGCGGTGGGTGAAAATTCAAATTAAATCAAATTCCAACTTATTGGGATTAGAATTATCCGTTTTGGAATAAATAAAACTTAGATCGCCTTGTTAATTATGAATATTTGTTCCATGTTATAATTTACTTTGAATGGTTCCAAGTATTTGTTTTTTTTCACTTGTTAATTTTTAGCGTGGCGAAATAGCCAATCCCCGTGCCCCATGTGTGGTAACCACAATTGATCCTAATTATATAGAAGATGCCAGTATGCAGCGTTTGGCCAAAAAGTTCCGCATGAAAACGTATGTCCCAAACTATTTTTTTTCTTCTTTTCAAATTTAATATTTTGTCCAACGAATTCTTAGCGACATTCTGCTTTTACGTGAAATCACACGAAATAGATTCATGTATTATGCTACCCAGGAGATGTTCCTGAATAGGAAGCGCGAAAAAGAACAGCAAGATAGATTGTATATGGAGGCTGAAGAATTTCATAAATTCGCTGATGATTCGTTAAAGAAAATGGAGGCCGAGGAATTTAAGAATATGCTAGAGGCACAGAAGAAACTGAAACTTCTCAAGGAGAATAAAGTTGCCGAGGAGTTGAGCCAGGTGAAATTGCAACACCAACGTGTCCTAATGGAAGTCCAAGAGGTGTATGGACGCTTTCAGTATTTACTAAAATTGATTAGTTACTTTGATGACACCGTGGAAGAGGACATGGCGGACCAAGAAGAAGACGAGGAGCAGAAAAGGTTACTTTTGCCCAATGAAATAGTTGGCATGGAGATAAGTGAACGTCGACCTGCTGGGTTAGAGCAAGTGCAGCAAGTTCAAGACTACATGGAACGGGTGGTGAGACCTTATCTGGCCAAGCGCCATCATTTGAATGCCGAAATATGGATAAAGGGTTATGAGCGAAACCGCATGAAGGTTTCCAATTACAATCGGAGGTTTACCCAATTGGCGTTACTTAATCATATTGTGGGAATGCTTCATGACAAGTCGGTGAGTTCCAACAGGAAGATTTAGTGGGCACACAAAGTCACGATCCCTTTTTTATTTGTCTTAGCAAAAAACGTATGAACGTCAGGTGAGAAGCACAGTTTTTCTCAAGGATCCCGAGTTTCTGCAACGACGTGTGGCTGCTCTGCAGCAGAGGGCTCACGATCTACTGGATGACTATGAACAAAGATATTGTAAAGAGTAAGCTAATCTCGTCCTTGTTTAAAGCTCATTCCTAATGACCGCCATCAATCTTCTTTTAGTAAATTAAATATCAAATTGGCCAGCATAGTCCCGGTCATCTTGAAACACATACAAAACAAAGTGCAGCCCGAGCAGAAGGAGGCGAAGGAGGATCCAGTAGCAGCGCCAGTGCAAAAGGCATCCAAACAATGGCGAACATTGGAAGATTTGCAAGTTCCACTGCCCACTCCCAAAACGGAATCTTATAAGGACGAGCAGGATACCACTTTGGCCAAAGTGGAGAAAATTCAAGCGTATGCCTTGGAAATGATGGGCAAAATGGATACGATTCCCCCAAATCAATTGCACATGTTGGAGCAACGAGTTCGCCGTCGTTTGGCCATGGAAAAGGAGATGTCGCGACGGGCTCTGGTCAAGCAGAATCGGTTGCACAACTGGATGGAGCACTTTAAGAAGCATCATCGCCTACTGCAGCAGCAGTCGGCACAGCAGCGTCGCAAGCATAAAAAGTAGTCCTAATCCAAGAAATAAGATTAAAAATAAAAATCTAAATCTTACCTGACATCTGTTCCTGCTATGGCCAAATAGGTACCACTTTGATCGAAGCACAAATCCTTGACCTCGTAGCCATCATCCAGTTGGATGGTCTTAAAATTCTTTAGTTTGCGCAAATCCCACAACTTGACGCAGGCATCATCCGCGGCAGTGGCCAGGTAGTATCCATTCTCGGAGAACGATATGGCCGATATGGGTCCAGTATGCCCCGGGAAATTTGCCACATTGCTCTGCTCTTTGAGATCCCAAATCTTCACCTGGGCATCCTTAGTGCCTGTGCCAAAGATCAATCCATCCGGATGGAACTGGGCTGTGGTCAAACCCATTTCGGCAGTGTCCATGACTTTGGTCAGGAGTCGCCCGGTGCGTATATCTGAGAAAGCCCAATGCTTGTCCGATGAAGTGGACAACAAGTAGTCCCCAGTTGGGTGCAGCGAGAGTCCAGTTACAGGTCCTTCATGGCAGCGCAAAAGCAACTGTGTCTGAGATGTAGGTACATGCCAAATTCGAATGTTCATGTCCGGCGAGCCGGTGATGACCGTGTCTTCGTTGGGGTGATAGATGACTTTTGTTATCTTCTTTGTGTGCCCCTTGAGAATGGCCACAACTTGCTCGGTGTCCTTGTTGAAGACGGTAGCATTTTTGTCATTGCCTCCAGTCAAGATTTTGCTGTGGTCTGCACTGTTGATATCCAGAGCCAAAATGCCCGGTACAGATGCAGAGTGCAGGCCGGGATGAGAGGCGACCGTAAGGAAACTCTTCACTTGATCCGCCAGTACCAGATCCTCGGGAACTGTACGGCCGCGCTTTTTACGCTCTTGCGTTAGTACTGTGGCCTTGTCCTGGAGCTTCTGTATAACCTCACTACTCATACCCGCCTGTTCCATTGGATGAGTGGCACTGCCACCGGCCTCGGCGGCTAAAGCTGGCTGTGGTATGGCCGTTGGAGCATTAACGATACCCGCCTGTGGCTTCAGTGTGGCTAAGGCTTCGCGAGCAGCTGCCACTTCCTTGTTGAGACGCGCTATGACTCGACAGGCGGCATCATGTTGATACAGGGCATGGGACAGCTCTTGACGAGTGGTTTGCAGTTGCTGTCGCTGTGTAAATGAATGAATCATTAGTGCATCCCACTCGTCCTGCATTGTTTTCAGCGTGGCCGGTATACTGGTCGCACTGGGTGGCTTGGGCTTCACCACAGCCGGAGTCTTGATTTCAATCAGCTCTTCTGGTTTCAGTTCCTTGCCACTAATGGGGTCGCATCCATTTTCCATTAAATACTTTTCAATTACCCGCTTCTCGAAAATCGCTCCAGAGTAAGGCGATACTACGGGCGTCTCGGGCACTTCATTTGTCACTGCAAACCCCAAAAAAACAAGAGAAAGTATACAATTGCAATATATTTGATAACATGGAGAGATTCGAACTTACGTGCGCAAACCAAAGCCATTGCTTTTTATATAAAAACTGTTTGGGGTATAATTATTTTTCCGGCTTTCGCAAATTTTCACACGTTTTCTCTTAGTAAAACACCGGCAAAGCTAAGAAAAATTATCGATGCTGTAGTCGATACTATCGAAATATGTGTGTTTAATTTCTTATCGATTTTTTGTGCCCCCATCGATAGTCTTCCAATTTTTTTATTACCATATATATAACTTTATTAATATATACCACATTTAATATAAATTACTCTAAGTATTGCCAATTTTTGCCTTTAAACATTTATTACCCTTTTGCTGCATGTTGCTGTCAACAGACAGTCACAGGGAAACGCTGACAAGTCGGCTGGTGTATCGATAGGTGATCAGCTGATTGTTACCATAGAATTCTAACCACCAAATGGTAGCGGTAACTGAAAAATGCTTAAAAACTTAGTTAGATTGAGGTCCAGCACTAGCCTCTTTAAAATAAATACCGCACCAGTACGAAGACTAGCCCTCACAGGAAAAAAAGAAGAAGATCCTCCCAAAAAACATGTGAATCCCTTTTCCGAAGCCACTCCAGCTTCCGCTTTTGCCGCAGAGTATCAGTTAAGTGAGACTCCAGAAGAACGTGATAAGCGATTGAAAGTTTTACAACTAGAGGCAGACATAGCCCATCAGGAGGGTCGCCGTGTTCCAGCTGTGGACTTTTTCAAGGAACATCACTGGCAACATATCCTCACACTGCCCACCAAGTCGGCAAGAATCAAATACTATGCCTTTCTGTGGCAAATTGAAATGAAAAAGGAGTCAGAAAAGCGCAAAAAAGAACAGCGTGCTCTGGACACAGAACGTCGGATGGTAGAGGTGCGCAAGGAGCGTGAAGAAAACGACCATATAATATACGGTCTGGGCCACACATCCCTGTTTCTCCGCATATATGACACCACTATCAATCACTGGCAAAACAATCGTCTCACTCGAGCCATGCAGTTTGCTCCGAAAATGGTTCTAGACTGCTCCTACGATCAGCATATGAACAATCGCGAGGCCTCCTATGCCGCAAAACAGTTGATGCTGAGCTTCGCCGAGAATCGTATGAATGATGAACCCTTTGATCTGCATTTCTGCAATGTCCAAATGGAGACCAAAAGCATGGAGTTTTTAAAGCGTTATATACCAACGATGCTCAATCCCGAGTTTCCGATGAATGTGCACACACAATGCTTTACCGAGATATTTCCCAAAGAGCAGTTGGTCTACCTAACGCCACATTGTCGAGAGGATTTGGTGAAATATAATCCAGATGATGTGTACATTGTGGGGGCCATGGTCGATACTGTTAACAATGAGCCCTTGTCCTTGGCCAAGGCTAAGAGATTGGGATTGCGAATGGCTCGCCTTCCTCTGGATCGTTACCTGCAATGGGGAGCGGGTTCCGGAAAATCTCTGACCCTTAACCAAATGATTAACATAATGCTAGATCTAAAGAAGACGGGAGATTGGGACACTGCACTTAAGCATGTGCCGAGACGAAAGATTGTGGACATCAACCATCAAGGTGAGCAGGAGCGCAGACGCAAGGCTTTGGGCACACGAGCAACGAAACTAAATGTGAGGATCGATCATTTGCTTGGCTTCGAGCAAGATCGCCGGCAGGTGACAGCTTTTGGTAAACCCAACCAAAGGCCAATACGTGAGCACAAGGAAGGATTGGAATTCCAATTGGACAAGTGGGCAATGGGCAAAGGGAAGAAAAAACAAAGCCAAAGTTAAAGCTTGTTTATAATGAAATAAACATAAGATTTATGACAAAATCAAAACAGGAATAACATTTAATTGGGTGACAGCTCCACAATTTTGGGACCTTCGTCATTTGTCAATTCAACTATTTCCAGGCAATCGGTTGGTACCTGCACCTCGGCATCTTCTGCATCCTCTTCCATTCCAACACATTTCTTGTATTTTAGTATCATGTTCTTGCCATTAATGGCCTGATAATTGATGGCTGGTTTCAATCCAGCCCTCTTCATCAGATCTTTGGCATTGGATTCAAAGGTATTTACTTGCTCCTTCCTTTCCACAGTCATCAGTTTTGTCTCCTGGATCATTAGTGCTTGATCTTTTAGCACATCGAAGAACTCCTTCGAGAGAAAGGTAAAATAGTTGTGGCCCACATAGGCAATATCAAAGAATCCACACCAACGCTGGGCGCCCTCCTTTAGTTGGACTATCTCCAAGGATGATATGAAGTGCACAGTGACATTGGGCACCTCTAACCAGGGCTGATCATATTTCACTTGATTCTGATCATCATTCTCGCTAAATGTCAGGACTGGACTCATCTGAAGCATTACAGATCCGTATCGACGCGAACGTGTCGGATCATGCACATACGCAGTTTGGGTTTGCAGTTCATGGAAGAGCTCTAGTAGATTTCGTTCCACTATGTCAGTGGCTCTGTAGTCGTTTTCGCCATGAACCGAATGATGCATGCGCTCTTCCGAAGTACGCAAACCGAAGCCACAGAATGGTCCCGTCTGCATATCACCCACATAGCCGCGATGGAGGTATGAACGTCCATTTCTAACCAGGCCAGCCGCGTAGGTTTTATTGGGTTTGCAGTGCTCATACTCTGGAAAGACAAAAGCAATTCCCGTCTCACGCCAGTAGCGATATTCCTGGGAGCAAATCTGCTGCCCTTCGCGGTCCTTGATTGTCATGCTTAGATCCCAATCAAAGACTCCCAGACGATGGTCATAACGGACGCCCAGCAGAGCCCGCGAACGCTGCTCCCAATAGCTTTTGATGTCATAGACATGTATGGGCTTTGGTTGCCAGAAGCTGAACGCCATTTCCAGTCCATCTCGCTCCTTGTACTTTAATCCCTCCAGGTTAAGCATGGGAGCCAGTCTCTCCAGTTGGTCGTCGTCAGTGACCATTTTGAGCAAAGTACGAGCCTTTGCGGTCATATAATGATGGGAAGTGGGTCGAATCAATGAATTGCCATAAATGTCCATGAACAAATGGACTCGCCCCACCAGGCTAAACGATCCCGACGATTCCAGTGCAATGGCCAGAAGCAGCATGCTCCTGGCCAAAATTTCATCGCATCCCTCCAAGATATAGATGTTAAGTTTGGGTTTGCTTCGATGTGTATAGCGCTTCGCCAAAGTCTTAATCACATGTCTGGCATCTGCTCCGCCGCAGATTAGAATGTTGAGTGCCTCTGGATTCACTGGGCCATCCCCTGCACCGGCACAATGTGCTTCAGCCTCACAGTCATCTTGTAATTTAAACGCTTTGGCGTATTCCTCGTAAAAATCCAAAGCCGAACTAATACCCCAAAACATGATTTTTCCGCTTTTCGACTCAAATGGAAAAAAATTGAGGAAAACTTAACCTGAATCAAAATTGACTTGTTTGACTTGATTGAGTATCGTTGCCAGGACTACTGCCTATTGCCATGAAGTCCTGCCTGTTATTGTGAGACAAAAAAAAATGTATTCTTTTCTTTCCCCCATTCATTCTCATTTGTTTGCATCCGTTGCGAGGATTAGAGAGACGCTTCTCCTTCTGCTCCTATTCCCCATATTCCTGCCAGTTGCTGCTCCTTCTGGTGCTGCTTTGGCCTGTCTTTCTGCCATAACGGAAATTGCTTTTCAATATCAGTTGCCTGCAGCGTGAGAACTGGACAAATACAAATGCCCTGGAGAGAGAATTGGAGCGAGGAGTGCCTATCTTGGTGGCTGGCTGAATCGTCCGGGAATAATGCATTATTCAAAGCTTGCGCCGGGCTGGCCTTTTAGCTGATTGCGTCACAGTGGGGCCAATTGGGTTGACACATATGTACATACATATACACATATGTACATATATACGGATCCAAAGTGATAGCCAGGGGGCACAATTGTACTTGATTTATAATTTACTTTATTATAATTTACTTTATTCAATATGCTTCCTAAAAGCATCATAAATATTTTTAAAATTTATTACACAGAAATCATTTATAAAATAATAAAACAAAAGGAATTATTTCATTTATTTTTGTTATTCACTTAATAAAAATCAACTATCCTGGTTGAAATGAAGAATGAGGTAACTATTTTTCTTTTTAAAATTAAGGAAGAAATAAAAGTACAGAATCGATTGCAATTATACCCTGTACCCATAGGGTAAAAGGGTATATCAAAGTCGCTTCAATGTAATGCCAAGAGTGCCATTGGCTGATAAGAGTGAGCGGGATAGCATGCGTTCGCAGTTGCTGCATGTTGAAAGAAACTTTGTATTAAATTGAGGGCGATCTCTAGGGTGTTCGACTTAATTTAATATAACTAGTTGGTACAGGGTTTCTAATTTTATTTTCATTTGAAAAGAACAAAATTAATCAATTAGTGAATTAGTCTGATCAAAGCTTAGACGGCTGAGATTACCAGATTCCCAAATGGAATATTTAACACCCGGTGATATTTTAATATTTTTTTTTAATATTAAACTCGTCGAATGAGTGGGAGATAGTGTCCTGGCAACTATTGGCTCGAAAAGTTACAAATTAAAAAATATTTATAGGTATAGGAAAATATCGCCTGTAAGGTAGCTAACATATCCAAGAATTATCCTTAAATTAAGCCCGATTACTCCAAAGAAGGTAATAAGAGATCCTTGATATAAGCGAAACTAACTAAGAGTTGTCTTACAACTGTTATAAAGATTAGTCTTAATTTTTTAAACGTTCTTTAAACTGATTCATTGTTACTTAATATTGTAACTTAATAATATTGGTAAATCATTAATACAGCTGTCCCGAATAAATGGCTAACAATACTCGTTCTCAATATATGTACATATGTACATACATATGTACATATACATTCATACATATGTAGTAACCATATAGTAATCTACATACCATATAGTAATTAAAGAACATCTTAACGATTTATTGCAACATTTTCCTTGGCTTTCTGGAGTTCAGCTAAAACCTTGAATAAAAAGCAGCTAACTTTTATTGAACTTGGCAAAGTATTTACGGAATTTTAGGAACAAATTTTAAATACTTGAATTTTAAGAGAATTTTAATCAATTAGAAGAGAGCAAAGTCGTCTAAACCAGCACGCATTCGGTTGCCTTGACTTAAGCAAATAGAAAGTCGAATAATGCAAGTTGCGATAAAAATCGTTTACTATACTTAATCCGGTGAATTGTCCTCTTGTAGCTTTCGCTTTCCTCTTTTTGTTGGCAACTTTCATTTGACAAACGGTTGGAAAACTTTTTAAGACATGGTTAAGTTGCTCGAGAAAAGTTTTTGGCAAACGACACGGGCTAGCAGTATGCATACATATAGACAGATACATCTATGTATGTATGTATGTGTGTAAGGCAAGTTTAGTTGCACGAAGGATGGGGAAGGCTTCCAGCATGGTTGCATCCGTGCATCAACTTGTGCCTTGCTTCAAGTTGCAATTAAGAACAGAAAGTGCCGCCATCTGATGACAGATGCTTTAAGTCCTGTGATAATTATACGAATGATAATGATGATATCCAAATGGCACTGGCTTTTGATTCGCTTTTTGGCAAAGTGTTGAGCTACGAATCCAGTGGGTCATCTGTGCCGGTTCCCTTACCTACAATCCTTTGCCTCTGCCTCACCATTTGCCATTGGCTGCTACTCATTCAGGCAGAAAGCGATTCATCAATGCGGGTTCCTTTCCTTCTCCCTTGAACAAAAGTAATTATGTAGGGGCAAACAAAAGTAAAAAACTAGAAGGATGGGCTAACTTCGGCCGTGCCGAAGTTCGTATACCCTTGCAAACTGTTATTTAACAATTACACACTTATAATGTGACAAAATCATTAGAAAGCATATGAAATAAGTCAAACCTACATTAAATGTTCGTAGCTTGAGAAAAAAAGTAATTCGACAAAAAAAATTTTTTTGGTCCGATTGCTCCTATGGGAGCTATAGCATATAGATGACCGATTTTGCTGAAACTTAGCATAGACATTTCTATATATACTAAACTTCCAAAAACCAAGTTTCGTGACAATTACTTTCAAAACACCCAAGTTATTGCTCTGAGACTATATTCTTGGCCGATCGTTCCTATGGGAGCTATATGATATAGTCAACCGATTCTGATAAAACTTGGTGGATTTGTTTGAAGGTATATTAAACTTATGAACACCAAATTTCGTAACAATTGATTGAAAAACAACAAAGTTATTGAAGTGTAATTCTATTCTTGACCGATCGTTCCTATGGGAGCTATATGATATAGTCATCCGATCGGGATGATTCCGAGATATACAATGCCTGCAGCAAAAAGAAGCCTGGGTGCAAAATTTCAGCTCTGTAGCTTTAAGGGTCTCGGAGGAGAAGCTGTTGATCCAGACAGACGGACAGACGGACAGACGGACATGGCTATATCAACTCAGCTCGTCGTGCTGATCAAGAATATATATACTTTATATAGTCGGAAACGCTTCCTTCTATGCGTTGCAAACTTTTGACCAAAATTAATATACCCTTGCAAGGGTATAATAAGCGAGAGAGAAAAAAAGGCAGAGTGACAAAGACCTTGAGAAGGGTTCAGTTCACAAAGCATCATGCTTTAAAATTCCGGGCCTTAAACAATCGATGGATTATTATGTGAATATTTTTCATGTGGCTCCTCTCCCTTGTCTTCCTCTCTCTCTCTCTGTTCACTCTGCCGCTTATCACAGGCATTCATTGTCAATGCTTTTCCGCAAACTTTTCTCATTAGACAGTGCAAACAAAATGGCCGAGTCTGCGGTTTTTCCCCCACAAAGCCCCCCACATTCCACATCCTTCATTGTTTCCGCCTTTGTTTGACATACGCTTGGCAAATGGTGTCATAATGGCCACAAAACTGCACACACAAAAATAACTAAACCGGGGAATGGGAATATCATTGTGGGCGTGGACGGCAGAGGCAGCGGCAAAGGCAGAGGCAGAGGCAGAGGCAGATAAATCAATGCATAACGAAATCTGGCCCGATCGAGGGAATCAACGAAACATTAATTGTTTTGCTTTTTCTGTCAACTTTTCCTGTTGTGCGTGACCAATTAGCGAACCAAATGAAAACCTTGACTTTATCCCACTCCCCTCCCAACACATCATTAATTAAAACAGATTCCGAATTTGTGTTTTGGTTTCTTTTTTTGTTTTTGCTGTTCCAGTTAAAGTTTAGTTTAATTTTGTTAATAGACATAGACAGTTGTTGGGGTTTCTGTGTGTGTGTGTTTGTTTGCTTTTTTTATCATTAAAAGTACATTTAGAATATACACTCAAGAGATTCTCATTTATATATATGTATATATATTTTTCTTTTTTAATTTCAGCTACAAGGACATATGACTTTTGCCTGGGCCCATGAAATACATTTGCGCGCCATACAAAAATCACATTTTTACTACTAATTCTCCTTTTTCTACGTGTAATACATTGGACTGGCTTGCTCCCTGCATGGAAATTCAAATTTTAATAAAACCGTTTCACATATATAATACATATGTATCTCTCTTTTTGTATTTTGCAACCTTTTTTGAATACCATACCATAGAGAGAGAGAGAGAGAGAGAGAGAGAGAGAGAGAGAAAGAGAGAAAACAACCGAAAGGTCCTCAAAGACTTACAGTAAAATGAAATTTGGATTTCTGGACTTGGAATTGAGTTGGACACTTCCGACATTCATCTCATTCAACTACGATTAAACGTTGACTCACTCATTGAAAACTGTTCTGCATACGAATCAGAGTGTTCACATTTGAATTGATTTTAATAGTATTTCCAGTAATTTTTGAAAGTGCCGCCGGGTGTTGGTGGGCAAGATAGCAACGCGAAAAATGAAATGGATTAGTCTCTACACTCTTGAAACATTGTTGTTGTTATTCAAGTTAGTAGAAATATTTCAGTAAATATTTTTGGAATTACTCTAATTCTCGATTTCTATTTCCGTATTCTCTTACTTTTCCAAGTTTACACGGTTTTTTACTTTTGTTCCGCTTTTGTATTTTGTCGATTGAAACATTTGATAGATTTATGCAGTCTTCTAATACTTATTGACGGCAAAGCCTTCGAGACAATTTCCGTGATTGGAAGAAAGTTTCAAGTACTTTCGATAGTTGTGTGAACCACATTTCGTGTGAGTGATTTAACACTTCCCTTCAGGTATGGTGTTCAAATATTGGAGATTTGCAGTTCAATTCAGAATATGAGAGCATCAGCCCAATGTATGTACATAACAACGGTCTTGACTAAATCTAATTGTGTGTATTTTAAGATTTTGTAGTTATGTATTTCGGAGTTTAAACAATTTTCACATGTGACATGCATTAATAGATAAATACCTAGTAGAAATATCATATAATCTTCTTTTTCCGTTCTCTGCATTTGTTAAATCTTTTATTTTTTTGTGTCTTTTCTTTGTATTTTTTTTTTTCGTTCTAGGCAAGAACCTCTGATTGTCAGATAGTTATTGAAGGTTATCTACGTGAGTTTTTCATTTAAGTTAACTGCACAAATCAAATGCGAAATTAAATATAAAAATGTGCAAATCTTTAGATTAGAACAGAGTTCCAGGCTAGATATGTGGTTAAGCTTAATATTATTTACATCCTTTTTGCTTTGCTTGCGATTGAAAGTGTCTTTTTTCCATTTTTCTTCTATTGTGTGTGTGTGTGTGTGTATATATTGCATTTTCAGCATTTTCTTACAAATGTTTTCCATTTTAAGCATAGTTACGCTTTTAACCCCTTAAGAGTTTAATTCTGCTTTTGGCATTTATTTTGAACATTTTTCTACACATAAATAAGTATATACTAAGTGTATATAAGTATATACTAAGTGTATAGTTTGCATGTATTTAAGTATATAATATAATCAACATTTATAATAGGTACATAAAACTTGCTACAACATTAAAATTTCGCAATGGCTTTTCTTGAATTGCTCACTTAATCCTAGGAGTTCCTATAAAGTCTGAGACGGTGGTTTCTGGCTTCTTAAAAGGGGAAGAGTCTACATATGTAAGTCGTACATACATATAGTATGCACAAATATGAGTATATAGTATATATCTTTGTAAAGCAGAGAGGGTACTAAGTTTAACTAGAGTTCTGTTTGACATCCATCAAAACTCTAAGCTCATCCGAAATCTAAGATTGTGGAGTAGTAGGAGGGGAAGTTGGTGTGAGAGTGCCTTACCCCATATACATATATTTGTATCTATGAATGTATTAAGTAGTATGCAAGTATATGTGTCTAATATAACACTGACTTGGACTTGGACATAGAAATTAGTTAGGTAAGCTGTCGTTCAATCATTATCCTTTGTGATATCCTCCTCCTCCTGTAGCGAAATGATCTGAGGAGAAAGCATTACATAAATAACATGAGAATGGATACGTGTTGTAATATGGATCTACTATATACGTATTTTTAAATTTATATATGTATGTATGTATATATCATTTTGATTCGTCTTCATGCCTGTCTCTAAGAGAAAGCTCTAATAGAAATGAGTCTAGAAATATTTACTTGCAATTTTACAAATGAAAATTTTTAAGTTCTTTTTGCTATGATCAGTTTCCGTTCTGATTGATAATAATACCAATAATTGAGTGCTTACTTACTTGCTCAGATCCAGATCCAGTAGACATATGTATATATGATTTCGAGTATTGTGTGTTATTTGATAGTATTATCCTCTCTCATAATCTAATACAATTGGTTATTTATCTTGTTTAATATATAATAAGTATTTTCTATATTTCTCTTTGTATTTAGTTATATGTTTTGTGGTAATTTTGGTTATTCATACTATATGTATCTATACATATATATGAAAATTTTGGATAGTAGAAGTTTCAGCATTCGGTTTTCAGTGTGATGAGGTATGCCTGTATGTATCTTATATATCTGATATGAGAAGATTTCTCTATATATATTTATTAATGGGTCAACTGTTTGCTAACCCCAAAACCAGAAAGAAAGTTTTGAGCCTAAAAGAAATCGTCGAAATCGTCTAAAAATACAAAAGATTTTTGCATTATGTATTAACAGTTTGTTAACTAGCTATAATTAAGTTATACGTAGACTTTTTCTTGCAGTGTCGTGCTTTTTGCTTGGTGCCTACAGAACAACACTCAGAGAATCGGAATTGGAATCGATTGCTTAATTTAGATAAATTAATGTGCTCAAACGGGAAAGGGGAGGAGAGAAAATTGAAAATTGATCATGCCAATGCGATAGTTATCGATATACATATGTATGTGTATTGTATAATACGATGGTACTTTCTTTCTTTTGCGGATGTTTCTTATTCAAGAATTGATTTAGTTGGTTAATTAATAGATTGCTTCTTTTGGTTTATTAGTTATTGTTGACGTAGCTTTTGTTGTTGTTGTTGGTTTTGTGGTTATTGTTGTATTAGTAGTTTTTGTTGTTTTTTACTGTTGTTGCTGTTGTTACGGTGGTTGGTTATGGGGCTTGTTGCAGTGAACTGCGGGAACTGGTTCTCGAGCTGTGAGCGGTGGCTGTTGGTTTGGTTGGTTGGGTCGATTCATTGGAATAGAAAATGAAAATGGAAATTTTCATTTTGGCATTGTATTATTTGCATTCGGTATTGGGCATTTTGCACATTTTGCAAAATCTTTAGCCAATATTTTGCAATTTGCCAAACAACAAAACTTTATAATAAACTTTCACAAAAAAAAGGATAACGTATATAAATAAAACAATTTCAAATAGCATATTGTTATGTACACATCAAGAGAGCTTTTTCAACTTATTCGAGTTAAAACTGAATGGACGTAGTGGAGGGAGTCTGGAGTAATAAAACAATTCATAAATATATGTATATATGTATGTACGTATGTATATGTATATGTTTGTATATATCGTATGTGAAGAATTGTAAAAACATAGCAGAAACATTTACATATGGTACAAGATAGAAAGTTTTGCCAAGATTGCTCTTCATTTGTTTGCTTTTCAATTTTTGTCTTTTTGTCACTTGGCTCGTTAAGGGGGAAAAGACAAAATGTGTAAGACAGACAAAGAGAGAAATAAAGAAGGAGGAGAAGGAGCAAAACATGCTTTCCAACAAGATAAGTATGTATACATATGTATGTATGTATATGATGAGTAGGAGAAGAGCATGGACATGGTAAAACAAAACGCTTACCTCGCTGAATTCTCATCTGAATAATATGAGTTCATTTTGCATGCTCGTCATTAAATCCAAAAATTAATCTCATAAATTGCATATACCATACAGCATACCCCCCGGGGAAGACCTTCCGTACACGCATCCGCATTCACATCCGCATTTGCATCATGCGTGGTCTGATTTGATTGCTTTTAATTAATGGAAATTGCGCGATTAAATTCATTACACCAAAAACACCACCTCACCCCACACTGCACGAACTGTTTTTTTTTGTTTGCTCATCGAGTTAATCGTGCTGAAATTGAATTGATTGGAAATTTATGCATTCGATTGGAGCAAATGCGAATTCATACTAGTAAATTGGCGCATAGTATGTAGCATACTTTTTGGAGTTAATGCCAACAGAGCGATTTTTCCTTATGTCAAAATGTTTCCACCAGGCAAAAGCTGACTACTAAACGTTTCATCTTCAGACTCCATTCGACTATTAATATCTTATATTAATAACAAATTCACTTTTACTTAAACTTAAAATACTATACATACTGGCGCAAATTAATCTTATAACAATGTCACCCCCAATCTGTTCGCATGTGTTTAATGTGCCGAATTGAAATGTGAAGAATAACAAAAGTATAACTAAATTTTGTTTTTCTCCAACTTAGCTTTGCTAGAACGGGGTTAGCTCAGCCTTTCGCTCTCACTCCGAAAACTTGTATTTCTTTTTACAATTTTTTGTTCCTATTTATTGAAATTTCTTATTAAATGTTGTTATAAGGAGAAAAGTTCTTGAACACGTAAAACATATTTTTATACCCTGTACCCATAGGGTATATTAAAGTCGCTAAAATGTATGTAACAAGCAGAAGGAATAGTTTCCGACCCCAAAAAGTATACATATTCTTGATCAGCATCAACAGCCGAGTCGATTGAGACATGTCCGTCCGAATGAACACCTAGATCTCGGAGACTATAAGAGGTAGGGCCACCAATTTTGTTGTAAACATGCGTCTAATGCATACACAGATCAAGTTTATTTCAAATTTTAGCCACGCCCACTTCCGCCCCCGCAAATCGGTTAAACCTATTACTAGAGCTGTATTCGCTGTTGCTGCATGTTAAAGAGAATTTTGCATGAAATTGATGCAGATCTTGGGGGTGAAACCATTCGAAATTGGGTCAAGAGTATGAATAATTAAATATATAATAATTGCTTATTACTGTGTTTGGTTTGTTTGATATATTTTTACATAATAGGAAGACCAATTTTCATCACACGGAACCCCATAACAATTTGTGTAGAGATAAAATAGGTGGCAACGCAGAAATCAACAGGTGAGGCAACTCGGTAACGGCAGAGTTGACAAGAAAGGACAGTTAATATTCTTTTAAAAATTTATTTGAGATATGTTTTAGTTCATCTTAATTTTTAAAGCTGATTTCAAAGAAAATTTCTATTATCTTTATAGAATTAAATCTTTGAAAAGTATTTTAAAGATTTATCTTAAGGAAGTTCCACTTACCTGTTTATTTCTTATGGGATAGCTGAAGCACATATGAATTTAAATGAAACAAATTATAAATTTGGCAAATTTTATTTGAACGAAAAATAAAAACGAGAATAGAAAAGTAGGTACAACTAGGAATACTCAAAGTCTATGCATGGCAAGAATTATAGAATAGGATAAACTTTAAGTAATAAAGTGAAATAAAAAACGTATTTCGTGCAGTGCAGTGTAACATTGCTGTGATTTGGTGTGGCTGTTCCTTATCCCACTATGTCATTGGGTCACACATTCATTGCAAGTGGGTGGAGCCGGTTCTGGTGGACTTGAATTCGGACTCGGCTGGATCGAAGATTTCGATTTGCCTCGGAAGACCTGCCAGCGTCGATGGACATAGCCATAGGAATCGGACCTGGACGGAGAATTCGGCTTCTTGACCTGAGGTAGTACCACACTGGCAGTTTCAATGTGACCCAGGGAGGCTTGTCGGGATTGGGGATGGAGGACGAGATCTGTTCGCAGACGTTGGATACGACGGCTGTCGTAGTTCTCCACCACAATTATGGGTGTAGGACGGACGCGATGGGGTTGATTAAGACGAATGTGAGGCTGCAGGGATTGGCAATTGCGTTGCCTCTGACTACGCCACAGATGAGTCTTGATGCTGGGCCAATGAAACAGCTGTCGGAGAGTTATATGCCGAGGGGATTCAGACTCAACTGGTGGTGTGGACACGGACAAGGGTTGTTGAAGCAAATCCCTTACTAAATCTGGGGCAACCCGGTCACGGTGATTTGGGTTCAGTTCGTTGTTGGTCGATGTCGTGTTCAGTTGATCGCAGCTGTTGTGGTGTGGCGGCGTTTTCACATAGAATTTGGTTCTGGTACGGGATACTCGCAAGCTATTCGTCTTCCATGCATCGTGCAGGGATCGCAGGCCGGGCAAGCGTGCGAGTAGATGGATGTGGTCGTAGGAGGCTGACAACATACCTGCTCGCTCATCCTGGTACTCATCGTCATCGGACGACTCCAGGCGGTCCTCCACCAGCGATGTCTGGCGTGACAGACCCTATTTAAACCACGGTATTCAATTGGGAGTGTAAGCGAACAGAGACGAAGAAAGCATAAGGAAAGAAAGAGACGAAACGAAACGTAAAATGATAAATGGTGAGCGGCATCTACATATGTAACTCGGCCACCATGGCAACGTATACAAAAGCGGGTTCTGGGTCTTTGCTGGGCTGTAGATCAGCTCCGTTTACTCATCGCCTAGGCTACTCTCTAGGTACTGAATTTGAGACAACGGTTTTTGTTTGGCCTTACGGCCGCTTACTTACCGCATTGTGACGTCTTCGTGGTGGCGACCGTTTGTTCCACAGAGCCTCTAGCTGATCAAAGTGCTGTGATTGAGCCAGTGCCGCTTGCTCTGGACCAAGATTAGCTTGAGAGGTTCCAGTTTTAGTTTCGGCTATTTTTGAAATCTCCTCCATGCTGGCTGAGACACTGAATCGGCGCTTTAGACGTTCGTCCACTTGGGCCATCATTACAGAGGACGTTAAATGACCATATTTCTTTTGCCAGGTGTACGTATCCAAGGAGACTTCCTTTTTGAGAAGCCGCTTCATTTGACGCTTGGGCCCCTGCGGGCGAAGATCTAACCGAGCCAAAGACAAAAGCAATAAACAGAATGACAAATAAGTTCATTATCATTTTTAAAAAGTTTTCAGTTTTGGAAATGTACCTTCGACATCTTTAGTGGGTCCCGAATATGTGGGCAGCTTTACATATTGCGCTGGAGTATTATGCAGACAGATCACTGGTAGGTTATAGCTATCAACCAATTGGACAAGAACACGAGACACCTCAAGACTGATGTCAAAATGTGTGAAGGGCACATGCATTTGAAGCGAGGTCAGAGCCAATCCCCGCTTGGTCTCCCAAACAATTAAAGTTTTGTCATCGCTGCCGGAGACAGCGGTGGAGCCTGGTAACGAATGAAATAGTGTCCTTGATATTGGATTAGGATATAGTAAGTAAAAACTTACCATCTGCCGACACTTTAACTCCAATCACAGCCCCCAAATGACCTGCAAGTGTATGAACCTCTTCGCCCGTCAGTAGATCCCATATTATCAGATTCATATCCTTAGATCCGGATATTACTTGCGTCTTGTTGGTAACCGAAACGGCTACACAAGTCACAGCGTCACTGTGACCCACCAGCACTTGACTGAGTTTGCCTCCTGTTGACTGCCAGATCTTGAGCGACATATCCCTCGATCCCGTTATGATGTGCAGGCTATCCGCGCTAATCTCAAAGCAGGTGATCTCATCTGAATGCGATACTGAGTATTTCTCATCTTCCTGGGTAAGGGACCAGATCTTCAATGTGTTGTCGCCATTCGTGGAGCAAGCGAATCGCATGTTGTTGGTCACCGAGAGATTCTTGTAGGGACCCTGAATGGTCTGAAGAAGGTTTCCTGAATCGGCCATCCAGACGAGCAGCAAGGAGTCTCGATCTGTGGAGATAACCCGCAAGGAATCCATAAGAACTACCACTTGCATCACTGGCGCTGTATGAGCCTTGAATGTATTAGTTATCTCTCCAAGAGATAAGCTCCAGACTTGCACCAGACGATCCTCGGAGCCGGTGGTAAGAAATTCTCCATTTGGAGCAAACTTTAAGCAATTGACCACACCAGAATGACCGTCCAATGTGCACTGAAATTCCGGTGTATTAATCCGCATTAGATGGACACTCCTCCCTGATGCAATAGCCATTTGTTGTGAGTCTCGAGACAAATCGAAACATGTAATGGGCGGCAAAGTGGTAGAGGGCGAACGCTGGGCCTGCAAATGCTTCTTGAGGCTTCTCTTGCGGCGGGGATTACGGGAGTATGGGTTAACATAAAGCTCCTCGTTGCGGAAGGAGTAGAACGTAATCTTATTGCCGCCCACAGTGATTAGGAAATCATCATTATCCATCGCATAGACTGCGGTAACCGGACCCGGATTCGGTGGCATCGATCGAACCAGTTTGCCAGAGTGCATGTCGTATATCAGAGCACGAGTATCCTCACATCCCACCACACAGCGTTGGCTATCCTTTCCAATCGAGATGGTGCGTATCTGCGATGAGAAGAAGATTAAAACCAGCAGATCTCTTCTAGGTCCAATTTACCTTTGACTTGTGACCCTTGAGCGTGTGCAATTCCTTGCCCGTGGCCAGAGTACGCACATAGAGAGCATTATCATCGCAAAGGGCCAGCAGGAAGACCTGCGATTAAGATATAAAAAATATACATTTGACATTCGCTATATAAAATCATTTATCAGTATAGATAGATCGATCGATCAGTTTAATATACATATTGTTTATTTTTTGGGCGATTCTCGAATTTTGCAATGTTTCAGATTGTCATGTTGCCTCCCACGATAAAGGATAATCAAAATGAATGGAATTGAATAATGAGGAGCACGGAACGAAGACAATAAAGCAACTGAAGCCATCCAATCGAATATTAATAAATTGCATTCCGCACATTCATCGCGTTGAGTCCTTCCCCGAGGCGGCGTTGAAATTTCCCATTAAAGGAGACGTTCGAAATGGCAAAAAGCACATCGACATGTTGTCGTTGGCCATTTGTCTGCCGCATTGCAACATTTCAATTTCCCGCGCAGTTCTCAATGATAGAGAACAGGGCGCAGGAGGAGGAGGAGGTGGAGTGCTCAGAGAGTAGAGACGTGGTGGAGGTCACCTAGCGTGCTATGAAGCCATCAGGATGCTAGCGTAAAAGTGTAAGAAAGTTGATTTCCGTTTGCCATTTGCTAAGGACAAGCTAAGAGTCACTTCACCGTTTGGCATCGCTACCATGGTTCCATCCTTCCACCCCAGCCACCAGAAGGCTCAAGTGGCTCTGATGGGAAATATGTGTGTGTGTGTGTGTGTGTGTGTGTGTGTGAGTGGGGTGGAGAACGGAGAGTATATGGTTATGTGAGTGTTTTTGGCTAAAATAACATTTCAATTTTGTTGGAAACGTGAGTTTCAGCTGCCGTCGGCTTGTTATCGCCTAGGCAATTTGTTCAATTTTTTGGCGGCACTTTTCTTTAATGTTGGAAAATTTTATTTAATGGGTACCTCAAAATGCGGTTAAGCAACCGGGATTAGGGTTTCTAATTGAGAGATAAGGTAAACGGCAATGGCAATAAGAGTGAGAGGTACAGGAATGCAGATAGGACGAATGAATGGCATCAAAAAGCGAGCAAACACCAGTTTTTGGCGCTTCTTGTTCCGTGTTCCGTGCTTTGTGTTTTGTCAACCAACTGAAATCGGATGCTCTGGCATATGACGTCGACAGGAATATCAGTTGAAATGAAATTCAAGTCAAGTCAAGCTCAGAGATTAACGGAACTTCTTGGCATACCTGAAACTACAGTTTGTCATTGTTGTTATTGCGTTTACTCTATACTTGGATCTATTGTCAACTCACTGTGAATATAAACTACGCGACTAAAGAAATGCGGCTCCGTTCCTAGTACACTTGGGGCACACGCATCAATTGTCACGCAAACAGCATCCTCGCCCTCCTTTTCCTAAACTAAATTTACTATAGTTGCCGTTGACAAAAGACCTTATCTGGCAATCCCTCTGATCCCCTCCCCCAGCACCATTTACCATTCTTTTTCAGATTGTTTTGCGTGCCAAATTGCTGCTAAGCATGTATGCCCATACATATTGATAGGATAGAATCAACTTGGAGCAGGGAATTTCTGCATTTCTTGTCTATTTTTGTTCCCATACTCTTGCCGAAAGGGTATATGTATTTGTTTAAGTCTGCTGATTGCAACAAATAGAAGTTGATTGTGAAGAATATATGTACGTTCATTTGTAAATATAGGCTCATATGACGTAACCTATCACGTAACCTTGCATCTCTGCACCAACTGGCAACGCTCGCTGCCCGCGTTCCTCCCTTACGTGTAAGTTAGTTGTTTATGTACTTTAGGAAATGTTTTTGGTTGCAGCTTAAAATTATAAAGAAAAGTACAAAAAATACAAAGATATTTTAAATTGGAGTTACAAAATTGTAGATTAATTAAAAATAAGGACAAACATCACAGGATACAACACAATGTGTGAGACGTTTTTTAAGTTTTAATATGGCTATGATAAAATTTTCTGGTTTTAGTAGTATTCATAGAAATTTAGCAAGTAATAATTTGTTTGATTTAACAAAGATAACCAAATGGTATAATAATTAAATTTATAAAAGTAAATATACTATGCATTTTCCGACATTATTGACTTATTGTCCACATTTGATCCATCTTAAAAGCTTGCGATGTATAAAAAAAAATGCGTTATGTATGAAGAAATCTCGATAAAGTTCAAATTATCAATGGTGAATTTTGAATATTTGCAGGAATAGGAAAGTATTTTATACTTTGGAACAAAACATTTTTATAAGTAAAATTTTGTGAACTTTTGAAATTATTTTCCACACTAAGTAATTATTCCTGAACAAAAAATAAATTGTATTCATTCCACTTGGGCCCTTTGCTTTAGTTTTTTACAATAAAGTTTCAATTTAAAGAACACCAATAAAACCTGTCAAGTTTAACTTGTTTGAATTGATTCAATTAAACTTGAGCGATGGCAAAGTTTAACAAACTGTTTTAACAAAGAACTATTTCTTTGTTTAAACAAATTATGCTAACGATTCAAAAACAGAAACATACTCTTCTACATCCCCCAACTTTTGTTACTTTGGGTATAGGAAATTTCGACACAAAACGGCACTTTCTGGTTTCCCTAAGGAGATTAGGGTACATAAAAGTGGACAAATAAAAACCTAAGGGGATAAAAAAGGAGAATAGAATCCCGGAAGAAGGTCATTTAGTTTACACGAACAATTTAAATCCGGAAACTATTTCAAGTAATTTGAAGAAACGTAATAGTTAGTCTTGTAATACCGTTATTATTCTGAACGATAGGGTATTTAGTAGTCGTTTTTTTCAACAAGCATAATTCTTTGAATACTTTTTGTCAGGCTGATTGACAACAATGGATTTGGTGTGTTCCATAATGTTCTACATACACTAAGCCGGCATCACTTATTAGATTTTATCCCTTGTCTTGTCTTGTTGTCTTGTCGTGCCTTGCCTTGCCCTGCCTTGCCACAGCATTGACTTAAAGCGTTGCCAAGTTGTCACAAAACTTTATCTGTGAGTATCTTTTACATTCATGCGTATCTTTAAATTGCCTTGAAAGAAAACTGAGCTGTTTTTCTATGACTCTGCCATTCGAACTCCCTCTTACTCTTCGCTTCGCTCCTTCCCCCCCTCCTGGTGGAGCTGTAGTCTGCTTTGGTGACATTCGCTTAAACTGTTTTATTTGTTTATTTAAGTTGTTCTTGTTATTCCACTCAAGTGGAATATGCGACTTAAAATAAGTAAAAAGTGGAAAATGGAAAAACTTTAAGGCGCTCAAAATGGCAATTGAAAACTGAAGCTATGAGTGCAAAAACAGAAAGAGAGAGACAGATAGAGAGAGAGAGAGAGAGAGATAGAGAGAAAGAGAGATATAAAAAGAGAGAATTCATGTCATTGTGACAGAGTGTTTTTTATTATTATTTTATTTTATATGTACATACATATATATATGTACATACATACATATATATATATATATTTGGTTTTTTGTTGTATTTGTTGAGATTGCTTAATGGCTGGGAATTAATGGAGATATATGACAAGCAAAGATATTTCATAAAATGTAGCAAAAAATAAAATAAAAATGGTAAACATAAATGGAATTTAAGAATCAGCTAAGCTCCTCCATCCCCATCGAGTTGAAAATCTCATCTGACAACTTTCTATGCACATTCGAAAAGAATTGTGAAGACTTTCCAATTCAAATCTCATTTGACGTTCAAGGATTTAGATCGTAGATAGACTTGTATTCCTAACTGACATTCCGCAAGGACTCACATTGCATTTATTGTTTATATCTAATTAGAATCGATATGTATGTATATTGTTCTGTTGGGTAGAGTATTCAGATATGCAAATGATGTTTTGGTTGATTCTACTTACCGAATTCCATGAGATATCGATACGGAGCACTGGGCTAGTCATTTGCATGGTATTCAATAAAGCAAAATTCTCCAAATTCCACACGCAAATGGTTTTATCATGGCTACCAGAGATAAGGACATCACAGGCTCCGGCCACCAAAATGCCACTGACTGGGCCACGATGGTGGCTAATGCGATGTATCTAAATGTTATGCCAGAGATGGAGACATAAAGAGATATATAGAGAATATTGATGAGCTCATTGAACGCAATATGCTTTTGATAGTTTTTGATAAAATAAAACGACAAAAAATAAGAGGAGAAGGGCTTTAAATATTAATAGCGGTTCGCCATATCCCAGAAATGATGATGATGGAGAGGGGGCAGAGGTGGGGGTTTGGGCATTGTGTGTGCGTGACACATGTGGTGTTGCCTTTTGACTTGTTTTTTCTCAGTCCTGTGGTTAACTCCCCCCAAACACCCAACCACCATCTCTTTAACTGGTTTGTTTTACTCTACTTTTCCCTTTTTTTTTCTTTTGTGTGTCACATTTTGTATGCATTAAGTTAATTACCGCCTAGCATGCGATGTGTTGACAATGCCATGCAATCCCATAAGAAGTAAGGAAAATTGAGGTGACTATAGCAGAAGCAGAACCGGGGTGTTGGCCAGGGGTAGGTGGTAGTCACACAAAAATGCCAAAAGTTTGATAAATTACCGCACGACTTTGAAAATGCCAACAACATGAAAGGGAACACCCTACAGTAGAAAAAAAACAGCTAGCACCAGCACCAAGAGTATGACATGGCGTATACGTAATATTGTAATTAATTTAATAAGCGCATGTAATTGTGTGTTGGTATGTATGCATGGGCGTGTGTTTGTGTGTGTCTGCGTGTGCACATTTAAAGTCAAAATTCCTACTCACTGATGGCCAATTATGCGTATGCATATATAAATATATATGTATATATGTATATTGCAAAATTGACTTTAAAATGCGCCCAGGGACAAAAGGAAAAAGAAAGTGGCAATAAATCTAATTCATATGTATGTATGTCAACAGGCTGCGCAGGACACGAAGGACGACTCGTCTGGCAATCAGAGGGAAATTTTCAACATAATATGACTTATGACTGGTAAGTAGCCCAGGCTTTGAACTGCCTCCTCATGCCTCATGGCGATGGGGCATGCCTCAATGGTCGTGGCGCAGATGATGCAAACAGCCGCAAAATGCGTGGCTGACATAAATTTCATGTTCAACAAGCGAGCGCTTCATGACCTTGTCTATCTTCCCATCCCTCTGCGTGTGTGTGTGTCTATGGGTGGTTGTGTGTCTGTTTTGGGGGTTAGTTTTAAGGGGTCAGTTACGGGTTACGGTGAATTTGTAGGGATTTAGCCATCCAGCATGGTTTTGGCCCAGGAATTATGCAAATTAATGTGGTCTGTTTGATTTGGCTTGTGGTGAGGCTAGCCAATTAGTTCGCCAGATGCATTTTTCATTTATTCCTGTGTATTGGTGTTGGTGTGTGTGTGTGTAAAGGCAATTTCCAAAATGGACACGGAGAATTTCCATGAAATTCTAATTAAACTGAAGCAGCACAGCAAAAACCAATCAATATCGAAATGTAAATAATTTGCTGATAAACATTGTTTGGAAACTAAATTAGATTTATAAATTACAACACCCGCTTAATCTCTCGTAGGTTATTCAGGTCCGATCTTGGCTTAGAACTTACCAATTTGCTGCTGGCCAGTTCTGTGATGGCTATGGTTCCATCGTCGCTGCTGCTAATGATCAGGGTGTTATTCACGCCAGCTGCTACGCTCGTGATGGCTGCCGTGTGGGCACTGCAAAGAGCGGATAGGAGGGAAGATAAATTGATGCCTTTGCAGAGATTCCAATGCCACAAATTATGCTTACTTGATGTGTGCTCGGCGCTGGCGCTGTGACACGTGCCAGACCAGAACGGTGGCATCCTCGGAGCCCGTCAACAGCAATTCCGACTCCGGTTGCGGTGGTGCCACCAGCAGGCACGTGACTGCCGCTGTATGTCCTGCAGGGTCATATGATTAGCAGACGCTTTATGGTAGTAGCACACGTTATACGTGCTCGATGGCCAAACCCCAAATACCGCATCACCCATACTCACCCTTGAATATGTGATCCAGAGAGTTGCTCATTATGTGCCACTGCTGCACCTCACCTGAATTGGTGGCCAGTATCAAATGCTGCTTGGAGGGGGCCAGGCAGACAGCACGAATGACTCCCGTTCCCGACACCGTCATGGTGCGTATCTGCGATGGCAATGGAGCTGGCAGCCATCCTGTTAACGGGACTAGCAATGGCACCGCATACCCATCACACCATGCTGTGGCCGATCTCACTGTCATGCTCAGCAGCGAATTGTCATCGTCGTCATGCTCCGCAATGGGACGTAGCCAGGAGATTAACTGTGATCCCAGCTGCATGGGATCCCGTGTTAGGACATCGCTCGACTTCCTTATAGTATAATAGATGAGCTCAATGTCCCTATCCAGGATGTAGCAGCGGACATGCTCGATTAGGCATCGCAGATAGCTTATCGAAACAGTTTGCACCTGCAACAGACAAAAGAGAAGAGAAGAGGAGGACGATGATGAGCAAACGCTGCAAGGTCAAAGAGTAAAATTTCCATCACTTAATTAAGTTAAGTGCCCGATCTGATCAAAGTTTGCCATTGTTTAATTAAATGAAAAAAGTGGCAATTTGTCTGGCACATTGCATTTTGCTCTCGTTGCCAGCAAACAAAATGAAAACTTTTGCATATTTTATTCCACGTTTATTTAACTGAACGTTTGCTTGATTAAAAATTCATCATTTCCTTGAAACAATGTCAACAACAATCGCTAAAAACAAATCAAATTGAGTGCTTAATTCGCAAGTTGCCATGCCAGGAAGGTGGGTGGAGGAGAGGAAACTTTTATTACTCTATTTTATTTTATTTCACTTTCCTTTTTTTTGCAGCACAAATAATGAGTTTTGCGCTTTAATCTTTCCTGCCAATGGAGTGGAAAGGAATGGCATGGCATGGAAAAAGGATTGCTCCATGAAAGACAAAAAGGCAAATGGCAAACGGCGAACGACGAACTCACAAATTGCATTTTGTCACGCAGGGAGACAGAGCGGCAGAGACGCAGAGAATTGGAGAAATGACAATGAGAGACAATTAAACGAATGAAATGAGCTGACAGCTGCCATTGGATTTTTAATTGGCGAGAAGAGATAACTAAAAATTCGCCATTTACTCTCGCTCTCTCTCTCTCTCTCTCTCTTCCTCTTAACAATCCATGGAAAATGCATTTTAAACTGACAGACAGAAATCTCAAATCTTCTCAAATATGAAATCCAAGCCGATTACCACCATTGAAGGATGCACTACTGTACACTTGATAATGGACAATCTAAGATAAATATTTGTTAAAATAAAAAATATTCAAAATGGAGAAGCAGAATCCATTTATGTGCAATATTCGGGAATAAGAATTTAAATAGAGAAGAACCCGATGTAGGTCAAAAAAGAGGTTAAAGAACGATTTATGCAGTAAATTAAGTACAGTCGACTCTCGTTAATTCAAACCAGCGATAAAATTGTTGCTACCAGTAGTTGACATCAACGATTTGAGTTTTTTTTTATCAAAGGATCACTAACCGATTACGAGATACGAATGAAAAGAGAAACGATTAAGAGGAAACATCAGAACCAGACAGAGGTGTCAGTTTAGCTAGCAAGAGCCTTATTCGATAACTTTAATCCACAAACAGAAACTGATAAAAAATGTCCTTTTTCTACTTAAGAAAATGATTGAAAAGTCTGAGTAGCAGCCCGTATAAATGAGTTCTTTTCAAAGTTTATTTAATTCACATTATAAATATGCAAAATATTAGCAAGTAATGAAAAGCACTTGATAATTCGAGGTTTTTTTTTTTTTTTTCTCTCAAAAATTTCGAACCATTTAACACTTCGAACACTCGATAATTCGTAATATTTTAAGAGTCCCTTGAATTTAGAATTAACGAGAGTCGACTGTATATATGGAGAGGGAGCGTAACATACACAAAATATACTTTTCTTCAACTATTTTTTTTACAAAATTTCAAAGTGTTGTTTTGACAGTAGGCTTTTTTTAATTTTGTTCGGTCAGCACAAATTTTACCACTAAATATCCGAGAAGTTATTAACAAAGTAGTGCAAAATAATTCATTTTTCGCCCAAAGTGAAAACATTTTGCTAGCAATGCTTTTTGATGAAAAGAAATCTGACAAAATTTCGTCAGTTGTTGCAGTTTGGCAATATAATTATCTGTGTCTATGTGTTTATTCAGATAGACGGACATGCCTCAATCGACTCGGCTGTTGATCCTGGTAGAGAATATATATACATACTTTGAAGGGTCGGAAATCCTTCCTTCTGCTTGTTGTATACATTTTAGCTACTATATATTATATTACCCTACGAAAGGATCCCTCTGGGTACAGGGTATAAGAGCAATTAATAGGCAGTTTCTTTTGACTTCCAAATTGGTATAAGGCTTTTTAATGATTCAACGATGATTATTTCAATAATCGTATTTTTCAAATCACTGACACGCAAGACCATTTTTGGAATGATTGTAACACAAATGTGAATATATCCAAGTTATGTCGAAGTTACATAATGAGTAATTTGCAGTGAATAATAAAAAGTAATTGATAGTAAAGCCAAAGTTAATCGAAATGTAATGTAATGCAAATGCCCGCATGTGGAATATATAGCGGAGAAGTCGGTAATTGACATATACAGTAAATCCTATTTTTATTATTTTGTTAGAACATTGTATGAATAAATGCTTCTAGAATACTGAATACTAAATATATTCATGGCGTCCTCTAATATGAGACAATGTGAGACATTTTTTAAAACTGTACTATGTAAACAGGGTAAAGGATTCACACAAACGGACAGACCATATTGTGTTCAAGAATATATATTTGTATGTGTTGGCTTAGACTGCGTTCTCAATCCAGGTGTCGTCTAGGTAACTTGAACACAAACTTCACCCGCTGTCCTAATCGATTGTAACCGGAAGTCATTGGAGTCATAATCGTGGACTCGTAGTCAATTGACTTCCATCAAGCTGCCTCTGGTTGCTAGTTGGCGGAAATGATGCCAATCTTGGTTACACGAACCAAATGAGGAGACCCTAACCAAAGCATTCGTTGAACCTAAGCACCATCAATACTCAGCAGGTGGCGTCCTATATCTTGGGTGACATTCTGCCGTCTCTTCCCATTTTAAGAAGCTCCTCATAATAAGTGTGAAACTAGTTAGCTCTTATAGTTTTAAAATTGATGGAAACCACGTTGTTTGACATCTCTTTTAGCTCAATTTGCCGCCTGTAAAATGAGTTCCATGGTCTATTAATTCCTAATGCCCCATATAAATCCTTTTTGGTTGGGAAAAAGTGTCGGAAACTGGTTTAACAATGCGATCAAGAAATTAATTGCTGAAATTAGTTTCCCATTTAATATGATCCGTGCAACAAACAAGGGTAATCAAGTTGATTTCTATTTTGCAGTTTGCGAAACTAATTTACTCCTCCAACCAACCCTTCGGGCCGTGGGACGTTTGCCTCCTCTCCAGCGATTTGGACGACTAATTGGGAGTGAAAACGAGAAATTGAGATTTCAACTTACCGCCGCAAGGAGGAAATCAAAATTGCAGACTGCAATTTGCTTGAAGCGGGTCGTGTCGTCGGAGCGCATGAGATGGTGCCAGCTCTCCTCGACATGCCGCATGCTGTAGGAGACATCTGCGGCAATGGGATTGTAAAAGGTGGAGGTGTCATCGTTGTGATGTGTAGATGAGGATTTGCGGCCAGCCGAAACATTGTCCTTTTCGCGCTCTTTGTCCTTGTGCGATGAGGAGGATGATGAAGGTGGGAGCAGTTCCTTCAGGCTAATGACTGATTTCGTTTCGCTTTTAGTAGACTCATTCTCCAGGGTGCTCTCCTCCTCATCCTCCTGCGGAAAGAAGAGATTCGCCAGCTCGATGTGTAGTTGTCGGGTCCTCTGAACATCCATGTACCGACGTTTGGCCACCCCAGCGCAGTAATTGTGTCGCCATTGTATAAGGACCTTGCCGGACATAATCTTGTCATGCAGCAACAGAAGTTTGTCTATAGAGAGGATGACATCAGAAAGCTAGTTTTTAGTCATATTAGGCGGCACTCACCCATTTCCCTGTGGATTTTTTTAAAGCTGGAGAAACTAAAGTAACCGTTCTTCGTCTCAATTAGAGACTCTGGATCCTCTGTGGGCATCAGCAACTCCAACAATTCCGTCTCACTCAGCCCGTACTCCGAGCAGGTTATGTAGGCGGCCAAACTGCCCACTGCCTGCTTCCCATAGTGGCGCTCCAAGGCATCGAACTGCTGCTCCACGTAGATCTGAAAGCTCACATCGGGCACATCCTGGGGTATACATTGCGGCGGATTCTTCAATCTGGTGGCATATTCACCCAGATTCAAATCAAACTGATATTCAGCTGATCTAAATCTGTCCCTCTGCATAGGAGTGAACTTTAGCTGTTCCACAGCAGTCGTCGAACTGGATATAATCTGCACATTCCAGGGCAATGATGTGGGCAGCCAGGATAAGGCAGTCACTATATCGCAATCCAATGGATTCAGCAAATGCAAATCGTCGATAAAGAGGAACAGAACATCATTATTCATGTCCTCAATGCGCCGCAACAGGTTCTGGAACCAATTGCTTATGTATAAAGGATCGAATGAGGCATCCTTTGGCAGGTATCCCTCCGGTATATTGAAAATAATCGAAATCTGTTGACAAATGACACGCAACAGTTCCAAATTGTATGCGGAACGTGGCGAGGCCTTGGCGAAGCGTATCACACGATGCACTCGAGTTGAACTAAACCAACTGGTCACCTGGCCATACAAATGGCTGATAATAGCGCTTTTGCCACTGCCATCGGATCCGCAAATAAAGTACGGGGCATGCCGGCTGCCATTCCTAAAATTGGTCATCAGATTCTGTCGTAATTGTCCAGGCACTCGGGATTCGATGAGGGCCGAGCTCTCAGTGTGTTCACGCAGGATGCGCAAATGGGTGGCATGTTCATGAAAGATTTCCTGCAAAAGGAATAGGCAGATAGTGTGTAAGTGAGAGAGAGAGAGAGGAAGAGGAATGTAATTCATCACAGGTCTCTATATTAGATGCCAAAGTATCATCCGCTTCCGTTACCCCTACCCAACATCCTCGTTCGTGTACCCATCTGTCGTTCTCATTCCCCACCACCATCATCATCATCGTTATCATCATCTTCATGATGATGAGAATGGGATGCCCTCCACCTTCGTCAGCGTGTTTGCCACGTAACTTTGTTTACCTTAATGTCACCTGCTGAGCAAAGGCGAGTCAGTCATAGCTAGTCATCGTTTGGTGTCTGGCTTTGGCATGTTTGCCACTAACAAGTACTCATGCCACTCGTATCAAGGTCAGGACTGGACGAGGGAAGCTAGAAGGGGGCCACCGAATTTCAAAATAGATGGAAATGTGAATGAACTGATGCATTCTGTAAATCTAGATGGATCAGTTATAAATCTGTTCCAAAATTGAATTTCGTTTTTGCAAATACAGCGCCCCAGATTAAGGGGCCTTGTCAATGCTATCCTGCATTCAGTCGTATGTGTGTGTGTGTCCCAACTGCTCCAGTTGGTTTAAGTAGCTTTTGCCTTTGCTCAATCCCATTGAAAGAGGAGTTGAAGTGGGGGGGAGCTTCTGCTTCTACTTCTGGTTATGTGCATATTGCATTCCTTGAGAACTTGCACACCCATTGAATCAATAGGACCACCCAGGACAGAACTGAAGAGGTCAGCAGCAGTTGAGATGCATAATTAGCTTGACATTTGACTTGTTTTTAATTTCGTTTCATCTTCACATGGAGGCTACATTTCGGTGAAAGTGGGCAAGGGGATGAGGTTAAGATTGTAGGTACACTTTGCATATTTTTTGGTTGTGGCTACATATTCTAGAACATTTTGTCAAAGCTGGCTGGCTCTTGGGCGGAGTGGAGAAGAATGTCGAAGGGGGAAGGATGGAAATGCCTTTCGTAACACTTTCATTTTGGCCATGGAGCACGTTGCGCCTGAATGCAGTTTATGTTGCCGCGTCGTTAAGTGCAAACAAGGACCAGAGTCATGATAATGCTAGTGGTAATGCTGGCGGTGTTGGTGGTGCAGGTAGGGGATGGGTGAACCTACATTGTGCACAAGTGTAAGTGTGTTAATATGTCAGAGTGTAGTAAAAGGCATGGGCATGGCCACGTCCGCTAATGGCAGAGGGCAGAGCTCCCAGCTTGCATTACGCGGCTTCGTCCTTCGGTTTCCACTAAGTTGAAATGTTAAATGCTTTTAACAAAAGCCAACAAGAGTTGAGCAGACGGATGTGCTCTCCTCCTACCACACAGCCATCATCCACAGCACTTTACCCCTTGTTAGGTTGTGCAACAACAAGTCAGAGTCCGAATGTAATTTGGCCCAAAACTCGTAGACAGAAGTCCCAAAACAAAGCAAAAAAGGGACACGGCAATTGCTTCAATTTCAATTTGGCTTTTATGGCACAAATAAAAGATTCCCATCTTTCGTTCCCTTTGAAAACTCTCCTCACACACACACACACGTTCTCAATTTCACTTTATTCCAAGGTGGAAGAATCTGTTCCCTGCATCCAGTAAGAGATTTGAAAAGGTTGTCAGGTTGTGTGATTATATTTTATGAGGTTTACAAAAATATATAATTTATTCAAGGATTCTCAAGAAAGCTTTAATCGGGATGCGAACTGGTTAAGATATCTGTAAAAGTAGCATAACTCAGCATGTGATCGATTGGGATATCAAAGGAACCACGAGGTGATATGTATAAGGATATGTGATCAATAAATTCATCAACAAAATCTTCGTTTAAAATTTGAAATATTAAAGAAGTCGTCAACTTCATTTCAAAGCGACCTCGTGATCTGATTGGCATTTTTTATTATTTTATGCTGAATCTTAAAGTTTTAAAATTTAAATTACTGTTTAAAGACTTTTGCATAATGCATAATTAAGGCCCATTTAATAAACATGCCTCCAAATGCCGCAGGCTCTGGCCCTGCCCCATGCATGTCCGTTACTTCAATGGAAGTTTAAGTTTAAAATGTTGGACCAAGTATTATTTTTTCTCTCTCTCTCTACTCGGGTGTAATTCCAAGTATTAATTTATGACTGTTTTGGAATGCTTTGGAATGCTTAGGATCTGTTGATTAAATAAGAGTCCAGAAACGAGAAAAACACACACACAAAATGTGTCTAAAAATAAATTAAATTTAATGCTCCAGGGCAGATGGAAGGCAGAGGAAAACCAATGTAGAATAAAGCCAAAAGCACTTTGTTGCTTGTCTGTTGTGTTAATTGTTCTTTTCACTTTTCGCCCCCGCCTGCTCGGCAGTAAGTAGATGGTGTCTGTGTATTTGGGTCTTGTGTGTTTGTACCTTGGCGTCAGTCTGGACTCACCTGCACAGTCTTTTTCCTCCCCTTGATAACGTCGGGATCATTTGTAATATGCGCCTCGATTAGCAGACGCAACTTGTCGGTGACTTTGTTCTTGAATTTACTCAAATACGATTCATGGTCTTCATTATCCGGATCGATGGTCTCGCTGTCGCTGACACTGCCCGGCACACTGAAGCGAAACGCAATAATAGAATGACCAGTCAATTAAATTAATAAATGCAACATATTGATTTTGCCTACACTAAAGTAGTGTGATTATCCGTAGAAAGGTTCATGGTCAGTTCATCTTTGATTTTGCGCAAACGTTCGCTGGCTTCAACGTCCTTGTTGCTGGAGGAAGCGGCTCGTTCCCGAAATACGGCCAAAATCTTCTCGCTGGACAAACCTGAAGCCAACACAAGACGAATACAAGTATTAGCTTTTAAAATGGGTATTCGCATCTATTGAATTACCCATTGCCCGTTGCACTTCATGCTCTATCTGTGTCCGTCTTAGCTGCTGAATGCGCTGCAGGAAGTCTCCCTGGGCACCTGTTTGAACCAGTCGCAGCAGGGATTGGTCGAGAGCCTTTTGCAAATGCTGCGATTCTGTCAGCCAGTCTTCCAACGGCAATAAGCTGCAGCAAAAAAGACAAACTAATCAATAACTAACGGTGGGATAAAGAAGAGAAAGGGGATAATAAAGTGCCCCATGCCCCCAATCAGCATTTCATTGAGGAATTATTCAAATATTTGCCAAAGTTCAACTGGCAAACGAGATGAAAGCAAATGCAGATAATTGCGCCAAGACATGGAAACCGCAGCTAATGGCATTCAAAGAGAGATTATGCAACACTTGTTTTCCCAACTACTTACCGATAGTCCTGTTTGAGCACTCGTTGAGCCGGGCCAGAGGACGGGCTCTTAGCATACCAGCGCTCTAGCAGAGCCTTCTCGTCGGCACTAATCTGTGGCTCGGCAAGGACAGCCATGTAAATGTCATCATCTAGTTGAATGGGCAATGGAAGACGACCGATACCATCTCCAATCAATGCCAAAAAGAACACACTCTTTGTATGGGCATGGCAGATGTCGATCTCATGTAAATAGTCCTCCAACAGATATGGATCACGCTCCAACTGATTCACCTCCAGTGACCCAGTTCCAAAATGCATATCCACGAATTCCAACTGCATAAACAGAAAACATATTTTAAGATCGCAACGTTTATTTAGACAAAGCAATGTTTCTAGCAGCTCTCCCAATTTGAGGGAACAAGTAAAAAATGAAACAGCACTAGCTGATAAGCTTTTCTCACATAGTATTTTGGGATTTTTATGAAACGGCTGTTAAGTTCGGAACGGATGGAAATGCAGTGGCATTTACAGCGACTTTACAGCTGCCTTTGGAAGACGTGGTGGTGTATGAATGAGAAACTTTCCCTTTTTATTGCATCAAATAGTAGACCTGACTTAAGGAAATCATAAAATCAAGTGATTCTGTTGCAAATATCTGGATTCCAAGTAAATGGTAAGGAAAAACAAAAGACTTATTCGAGTGTGTGTTTAGTAACTGGAGACATTGTGTAACTAATACAGATCATATACATACATACATAAAAAACATATTAGCATACATACAAACATACCTACATACATACATATGTATGTAGTTTCATTTGTGAACATTTACATAATTGCAGAATTTAGTTTTGACAGGGGTAATTACGTAAAATTTCTGTTTGCACTTAATTAGTTCAATGTTTACTCGGTTGTATTAAAATATAATTATAAAAGTTTAATCTCTAGTTATACATGAATACACACATATGTATGTATGTACATACAGTCGGTCACAGCTTATTTGACCCACCCAAGAAAACAAAATTGAATCAAGTATATCTTTTAAACGGAGAAAGGTAACAACAAAATTGAAACGCAGAATTTTCAGTTAATATATGAACTAAAGAATACGTAATTCATTTATCTTAATTTATTTATTTTTTTATACAAAAAAGAGCAAAAACTAGAAAAAGTCGACATTTCAATGTCACAGATTATTTGACCCAGCATAACTAAAACTTTTTTTTCTTGATATAAACCTCATCTGTTTAAAATTTATTGTTTGGTGTGTCTTCCATTTGTATCTAAGACAGCTTTAATCCTATTTGGCACCGATATAACCAACATTTTAGTAGTTTCCGGACTGATTTTGGGCCATTCCTCAAGATGGGCTGTTTTTAACCTATTTTTGAGGGATTTTGGCCGATTTTGGATGTTATTGCCCAATATTGTCCACAAATTTTTAAGGACAATAAGATCTAGTGTTGGTGTCAGAAGTTTGACCACATCAGAGCAGCTCCAAATAAGCCAGGTGTGCACTTTTCCCCTACGTGTGCATTGGGTCTTTATCCTGATGCAGCAGAAAATTATAACTTTTACCTAGATCCTAAGGATTTTCCACAATTTTTTTTTTGTATACCTTTAGATATGTCTTTTATGTCCTTATAGTTCCAACAAACTCCAGCGCCAGGACACCAGCTGACAGACATACAGGCCCAAACCCTGACGCTCCCACTGCCATGCTTCACAGTTGGCTCAAGCTATGGTCATGAAGCTCTGTATTTGCACCACGGTAGGCGTAAGGATGCCCATCCGAACCAAATTTGTTAAATTTAGACCTATCAGGTTATATAACCTGCTCCCAGAGGCCGAAGCTCATGTTTTGCTGCTCCAAGACCACCGCCTAGGCCAACTGTGAAGCATGGCAGTGGGAGCGTCAGGGTTTGGGCCTGTATGTCTGTCAGCTGGTGTCCTGGCGCTGGAGTTTGTTGGAACTATAAGGACATAAAAGACATATCTAAAGGTATACAAAAAAAAAATTGTGGAAAATCCTTAGGATCTAGGTAAAAGTTATAATTTTCTGCTGCATCAGGATAAAGACCCAATGCACACGTAGGGGAAAAGTGCACACCTGGCTTATTTGGAGCTGCTCTGATGTGGTCAAACTTCTGACACCAACACTAGATCTTATTGTCCTTAAAAATTTGTGGACAATATTGGGCAATAACATCCAAAATCGGCCAAAATCCCTCAAAAATAGGTTAAAAACAGCCCATCTTGAGGAATGGCCCAAAATCAGTCCGGAAACTACTAAAATGTTGGTTATATCGGTGCCAAATAGGATTAAAGCTGTCTTAGATACAAATGGAAGACACACCAAACAATAAATTTTAAACAGATGAGGTTTATATCAAGAAAAAAAAGTTTTAGTTATGCTGGGTCAAATAATCTGTGACATTGAAATGTCGACTTTTTCTAGTTTTTGCTCTTTTTTGTATAAAAAAATAAATAAATTAAGATAAATGAATTACGTATTCTTTAGTTCATATATTAACTGAAAATTCTGCGTTTCAATTTTGTTGTTACCTTTCTCCGTTTAAAAGATATACTTGATTCAATTTTGTTTTCTTGGGTGGGTCAAATAAGCTGTGACCGACTGTATATGTACATACCTCAATTTGACGGTCATCGTAGAGTCCTTGCAGTTCTGGTCCAACCAACTCCAGGAGCATGCGGCGCTCTTGATTGAACTCATGTTTAATGCTAGCGACATAGATCTTGATCAGGAGTGGCTTCGGCAGACGCGTCTGTGTGGTGGTAACGCCTCTTAGTGCATTCAGCACACTTTCATCGATGGGCGCTGCCATTTTTGGGCCACAACTAATGCGGATTTGTTGTGCTTTATTTGCTGTTTGTTGCCCTTCGTCCTTCGTTGGCAATTCAGTTTGCCTTGTTTATGGTTGCTTTTCTATCTGCACTCTCTGTTCGTGTGTTGTCTGTGTGTCTATTTGTGTTTGTTTTTATGTGTGTATTGTATTTGTGTATGCTTTGTTTATTTAACTTGGCCAAAATCCAGCAACAGCTTCGCCCTCGCGGTTTCAGCAGCACCAACAGCGACAGCTCCAAGCAGCCCAAAGCTTTGGCACATGTTCAACATCCACATGAATATAAATACATATACATATGTATGTTCATATATGGTAGATAGTATCTCGATATGTGAATGATTGTGAATATATTCGGCTCACTCCCCTCACATTCAATCCATTTGCAATAGGGGCCGGCAGCAGCACGACACCCCGCCTGAGGTCCTCTGCATTGCGTACCAAAAGTTTATCCTTTTTAGTTGATTTCTCCTCTTCTTTACTTTATTCTCTTTTTTGGTGTTGGGACTGCAAATAAAAATTGAAAAGAGCAAATGTATTTATGGGCGCCAAGCGAAATTTATGTGAAAAGTAACAAAAAATAAAAAGGAGGCAAAACTTTTTCACATGAGACACGAAAAGTTTTGCATGAATTGTTGCTCCTTTATGATGATCGGGACTAGGAAAACTCGGAAAAGTGTTAACAGTTGACTGTAATTTTTGACTGAAACTTTTTCCAGACATTGGCAAATAGCAATTTCGACAACAATTTTTTACAGCAAAACATTTGTACAAAATTCCAAAAAAAAAGCGAAAGATACAAGTCATGTTTAGACTATTATTATAATTATTTCAAGATGAAATATTTTACTTCATCTTTAAATACAACATGACAATGAAAGTAATTGCATTTCAGTTGTTTTTGTGGCAAACACTCAGAAGAAAGCGTGAAGAATATTTCTTCAGACTGTAGTAATGTAGTTTAATAACTTAGTTTTTTATGTCTCGTTTTAATAAAAACCTTTTCTTTTATTGCTAACTATTAAAACAAGTGTTGGAAAATATCTCCTTCGCTCATTATTTTCACATGTTACCTGCCACGCCAGTGTTAGTAAATTTTAATAGATTTCAAACTGACTGATACCACAACTCCTTTGAACATTCAAATAACGCAAAGTATGCAGCTCAATTCACCTTTTTAACTGGAATTGCTGGGAGTCCAAAGACTTCAAGACATCATAAAGTAATAGCCATATTTTCAAAGCAATAAATTGAATATTTATTGTCCAGATTAGCGGCAATAATGATTATTGACAAAAATCTCATATCTGGATATATAGGATTCCATTAGATATGTGCAAAATAGACCGATTGATATTTGTTTCCCGTATATTTAATGTAACTTAATGGTATGATATGATAATCCTTTTTACTTTACTTTTTACGGTGGGACAATGACACTCAAACAAATTTAATAAGATTGAGTGAGAATTTCACCAAAAATACTTTTCATTAAACTTTAAGCCACATCGCAGCCGCAGACCATGCGAGGATGAGGGACAAGAGAGACATAAAAGAGGACAATGGTTCCCCAGTCCTTCCCCTCCGATGTCCTTAGGTTCCCTTTCCTTTCTCTGGTTAGTTACTAATGAAGACCCCTCAGCCTGGGACTTTTCTGCCGCCAAACAAAATCGATTGCAATTAATTCCGCTTCAGTGAGTTGGCTAAATTGCTCGTTTGAGGACTAAAGGCAATGCCTTTAGTTTTGCCATTTAAGGATTCCAGCCGTAGCCGCAGCCGTAGGTGAAAGTGTGTAAACGTGTGTGTCAGTTTGTTTTTACCAAAAGCTGTCAAATTATTTATTTCTAAAACAAATTACGCTTAATAAGCGTCGATGTCAATTTTTGTGTGTTTCAATGATGTGAAAATTATACAATATGTATGTATGTACATACATACATGGAAATGTATTGGCTGGCCATTTGGTAGAAGGTGCGAGCCCGTTTAGTTCACAATAACGCCCACACGGGAATAACATGCATAAAATAGCTATCTAAAAGGATCTGAGTGTGTGTGTGTGTGTGTTTAACAGACAATTACCTTGCCTAGGAATGGATCGTTATGCCGATTAACCCCATTATTAGACAATTTCCGACATTTTTGGGGCGTGCGGGCAGAGCGTTTCATCAAAACTGTCAAATAACAAAAACTTGGCAAGGACATTTAGCCATGATGAAGGAAGCTATCGAAGTTGTTGTTGCTCTTGCTGGTGTTGTGGCTCACACTCTTCCTGCCCCCCTTTATTCTGCTCCCGTTTTGCTGTCCATAGACTGTCTTGGTCTATCATTCGGTCCACTCTTGGCTTGTGAGGGGATTGGGTGTCAAATGACTTCCATTAGGGAAACGGAAACGTATCCAATGTCTCTCTGTATGTGTGTGTGTGTGTTCGTGTGTTTGTGCATCCATGTGGCTGGTCACAATTCGTTGCAGTGAATAAAAATTGTTCAACACTGAAAGCGAGCCACATCCACTCGATTTCATTTTAAATATTTACCAGAAATACCACAAAGAAGGTCTCAACAGTTGCCAACAGGGAAAGTGCATTTCATTGAAAGCAAAGAGAGAACGGGGAAAATGAAACAGCACAGACGACAGCACGACGGATACAGCAACAGGATAGGTGGAAGCATGGAGGGGCGGGGGCTGTGCGATGAGGAATTTCAAGTATAAGATTGCTTGAAAGAAATGTGCAAAAGGCATAACCATTTTGCAGTTTGCATAACATGAACATTTTCGCCATACTTTTACTTTTTGCCTTTGGCTGGCTGGCGAAATGAGAATCAACATGACGAAGAAGGAGAAGCAGAAGGAGCAAAAGCAACAGAATGAGAGCAAAATAACTAGAAATAAGATAATTGCAATGCACTGAAGCTTACTGATAGGAAAAAATATACATAAATGCAGTGACTTCATTTTGATTTCAGATTAAAGATACACAAAATGTTGAGTATTAAGAATTTTGCAAAAAAGGAAAGATGGCCAACTAGATGGATTCAAAAATTGTCCACAAGGACTTCTTTATTCTGTAAGAGGAACTTGGGGATAGGAAATGAATGTGGAGAAAGTATTCAATTTAATTGGAATTTACTATGATAAATCGGCTCAGGAGAGGATATAATTAAATTGGTCAGATGATATTTACACACAGGAATAAGCGTTTCCCACCCAATATTACTGATCAGCATATCAAACGAGCCATAATGTCTTAGGCATATTAGTCTGTCTACTTCTCTGCTCCTTTTAGATATAAGTTTTCTAGCTATGAGGATGAAATTCGATATATAAGCTTTTTAGGTATTTAGGTATATCAAGTCTAAGAATTGGTCGGATCGGATCACAATTTTTTTATTTTTTTAATACTTTATCTAAACTACTGTAGCACATCTCAAAGTCAACAGGTTCAATTCAAGTCTACACTTTTTGAACTTTGCATTTACTCATACGAAGCTAGTCTAAGTGCGCTCTGTCCTACGAAACTAAACTCTTTTTGTAATAGGTCCTATGGGAGCTATTAGATTGAGGCAGGTTTCCGACGTATGCATATGTATATATTTTACCATTCGATTGATTAATTGTCATGGTTGCCACCCTTCTCAAGCTTGCAATCAATAAACGTCCATAATGGCTTTTTATGTGTTTGGACCTTAAAATTTGTTTCTTATACTTCTATGGGACTCTCCAACCTTATTTGGATTATCAGATGCATAATGGGAACACTCCCCCACCGCCCCACTCCACGGCTTTGTAGCCGCATAACGTTAACCGAAAACCAAATATTGGCATTGACGCGCAGGACATAAATAAATAAATGGCACTAAGTCAAAGACCGCAACAGGCAACAGAAGCAAAAGTGGAAGCAGGAAACAGGAGCCAGGAGCCAGTACAGAAAAGGATAGAGGAAAAGAGGCGTAGAGCAAACACAAAAGAGGCAGCAGCAAATAGGAAGCAAAAAAGAAAAGGGAAAATCAGCAAATAAACTGTGGCAGCATTTTTAGAACAGAGTCAGGCAACGTATAGATAGGGGAGGAATACGAGTAGAGTAAGGAAGAAGGACAAGGACAGTATGAAAAGCGTTGCAGGATAAGCCATATATACGTACGAGCATAGAACTAAGTATAGTAAGTAGTTATCCTGGCCGCTTAGCTGCTCATTTTTCCTGAAATATTTAAGAATGCCCAAAATTAGAACAGTCGCAGCAATTCATTTCCCTTCTCTCTTCTTTGTTACTCTCTTTCTTTATTCTGCAAGTTTTGTGCCTTTTATTACCTGCATTTGTATGCCAAGGAGAAATGTGGAAGCGTCCCCTCTCTCCCCATTCCCATCATTGCCCACTCTACTCTGACTATGTCCTGAAAGTATGCCATGAATGTTGTTTTGTGTCTCGACAAAAATAGCAACACAGACACACACACACACGCACACATAGAGAACATTCATATGTATTATATGTATATACATGCACATATATACATATGTATATATTTTTTTGGGCCACAGTCCCAGATGTGGCTGGCGAGGATTGCCATTGCTGTGGCTCTGGCTCTGGCTCAGTTCTCATTGAAATAAAAGTTTATGCCACGCCATCAGGCCAGACGTGGCATCTCGCTCCTCCATTTTTCTGTTTCTTCTGATAAATACAAAATGAGCTGCCATTTGGGTAAAAGTTTGTATTCCCCTTCCCTTTCTCCCTCTCTTCCTTCCTCTCTCGCTCTCTCTCTCTGTGTTTGTGGCATAATTGATTTTTTTTCTCATTTTTTTTGTTGCTTTTCGGCTGTCCGTTTGTCAGATGATGCGTGAAAATTGAGCAATTTCACCGTTGTAACTGTTGCGGGCAAATCGAAAGGAATCGAACAGCCTTTCGTTGAATGTTTCCTGTAATCAGGCTACGTGCCACCTAGACTCAAGCAATTTGCATGCAACAGAATCAATCTGGGTGATTTATGGTCCCCAATATACTTAACACACTCTTGGCAATTAGAGTAGACGTGGAGTAGACGTAGCAAGGACATGGCCGGCTGTTGACAAGGATGTGAATGTGAATAAGGACCACACACAATTGATGTCGAATGCATGTGCTTACATTTTTGTGTTTTCCTGATTGCTGTTCGAAAGTCTCTTCAGTTTGCCAGAACTTGGCAGTTATGAAGTTAATTTGTAAGGCTTCGATGACCATTTGATCGGAGTCTGCTAAGTTAACCTTTCTCAATCAGAATGCTGACCCGTGCAAGGGTTCGCATTACCATAAAGACAGTATTCACCTAACCAAAACCATCCAAGCCCCAACTCACACACACACAAACACACACATAGACAGATGCTTACGCACACAGATGTTGCTCGTTTGATTGTGACGAGGCTTTTAATTTGGAGACTTGAAAAAATGGTTGCAATGCCTTTTGACAATTTTTATTCCTTTCCTACCTGAAGGTCGTTTCTCGTTTCTTCTTTATTCTCTAAGCACATACACACACATACATATATATGTATGTAAATATATATGTATGTAGATATATAAACCTCACTTTCTTACTCTTCTTTTTGTCGTTGCCTCCTCCCCCCTTTTCTCTCTCTCTCTCTCTCTTTGCTCGATGCCAGACTCAGGGGCGGAACAAACACAGTTTAGCCTGGGATTTAAAATTAATTAAAACAAATCGATAAGTACGAGTACGCTTAATATTTTAAAGCAAAAATCTTTGCCAACATTTTGGGTCTTTAGTTCAGTTGTAGCAAATAATAAATTTATGATTCGAAACTGAATAAAAAAGTTGTACTTTATTTCGAATTTCTAGCACTCTCTCTCTTAATTGACAAAAAATTTATTATTGGGAAAAAATCGTAAAAAAAACACTTTGTTTTATTTATTTATTACACTTCTTGACGACCGAAATAAAAAAGGTTTTATTGGAAGTATTTTACTTCGCCAAGAATGAGGAAAGTATTAGAAAATGAATATAGAGAAACGCTGGTCAACAAGGTGTTAATAGCTCCAAGTGTTGCCATTCTCGGGTTAAAATTAAATATTGATATCGCAATAGCATTAGAGGGTATGAAAGATTAAAATCTATTGATTTTAAAACTTAAATTTAATGTGGATCGAGTGGTTACTTACGCCCTAAGGTAGGCCAAGATTTAAGGAGAGGCCTTACTCTTACTTTTCCCCCCTTAGGATGCGCCTATGTCTGGCCACTGTCTTATTTATGCATAGCAGGCAGTGGCAGAAGAACAGAATGGAAAAAATGCAAAAACAATTTCAAGTGAGTCTTTCATTTTGGGCTCTCACTTGTCGTTTTGTGTTTCTTTTAACGTTTTCTCTATAGTGTTCTATCGCTTTGTTTTTATTCCCTGGCAAAACGGCAAAAGTAAATAAGCTTGCACAGGCAGCTCACGCAATTCATGCTTGAATACATTGTGCTCGTGACTTGGTAAGAAAGCCTGCCAACAAGTAGGAATTCTCCTTGCCAGACCTATCCAGAGAGTAATGCAGGAGAAAGCGTTTCCAAAGACACATCGAATTGTGTACACTCTTACTCATTCTCCAGCAACAAATGGAAAGAATGAGTGTAGACAAGAAATCGACAGCCAAGAGAAAGACGAGCCCAAATACTAAAATTGATGACTCCGTCAAGAGTTGCCATTAATATCAGCTAAAAATATGCATTACCCGAGTTAGGCAGAAGGTGTTAAACTGCCAGAAAGGGTATAGAAGAAGTGGGGGCATGAGGAGTATCTACAAAAAGTGAATGTGGGGGGGGCATAAATCAAAAAGTCCTGTAGACAGCAGCCTTTTTTTGTCTGTCTGTGGCTGTGTTTGAGCCTTAAAACCTTTGCCCATACACACACACTAAAACATAGTCACACTAGCTCCCATTCATATGTACATATGTATATGTGTGTGTGTGTATATATTTATATAAGTAAATACTTGTAGACATATATTTTTTTTAACAGCCGTGCGCATTTCCGGTCGCTTGGCAAATTCGATTTCATGCCATTGTCACATAAAATGTTCGCTGCCGAATTTCATGTCAATGAATTTTCTTAAGAAAAACTTTTTTGCTTCCTTTTTTACTTTCATTCCCTTTTCTTTTCCCTGCCCTTCCAATGCCTCCCCCTTTCGATTTCATTTTGTTGCTGTGCCCTCTTTGCTGCCACTTGCCTTTCACCAGAATCGACAATTTTTGATTCTATTTACACATTATTATGGCAAGGCATTTTGTGATTTTCTGATTTTGTGATTTTTGGCATTGTGAAAGGATTGTCGGCTTTTTGATATTTAATTATTGAAGGATTTGCCAATATTTGTCTTGCGGTTGGCCAACTTCTTGGGAATATTTCCGAGTTGCCTCTTCTAAAAAGTAAAAGTCAACGAAATAAAGAGATTGTTCCCTATACATAGAGCTGAAGCAATTGAAACTTTGTGTTCTTTTTTGGGTCAACAAAATTTTGATAACTTTTATTTAGCTTGTTTCCTTTTATTGATTAAATATGGATATGTTGTTTTCTATTTCAGATATTTATTTTACGACTTTTGCACATTGATAAAAGTGACTTTGCTTCTTTACTATGTACATAATATTCTGGCCAACTTTATTAATGGATGACATTTTCGAGTCCCAGAAGAATGTTCGGACTGAAGTGTGTGTGTATGTGGGTGGAGGTACAGGCCAAGTTATTCTGCACCGCAGGAAGGAAAATGACTTTTAATTTTTTATTTGCATAAATTTACCTTCGTTTTCCTTTTACCTGTGTGTGTGTATGTCAATTTGAATCGGTGGCAATTTGCCAAGCTCTTACAATGCACGGGATGATGATGGTTGGAAAACTCATCGCGTAATTGCACAATGAGCAAATATGATAAGCAGCTTTCAAGTTAATGATGCATGCTACAGCCCCCTCCCCTTTACCATGGGCTTATACACACACACACGTGCATAAGTGAGTCTTCGATTTATCTCTTTCCCGGCGGCAACTTATCAGTACAAATCACAAATCATTCGCATTTCCATTTCCACTGCCATTGCCATTGCCATTCCCAGATAAACAACATTTACGGAATATTGCCAAAGTTTTTCTTTGCCTTCAGCTGATAAATGAGGATAACGATAAGGATAACGAGAGTAAACACTAAAGGGGGAACTCAAAATTATTGATTTTCCCGCACTGACAAACAAAGTGGGTGGGTGGGGGAAATCAATCTTATTGATCCGCTCCTTTCTTCCACTACAAATTGGGTCATGTGTTACTATTCAATATTCATGACTCAATTGTGGCTTGGTTTCTGTAATGAAATAATTGCATGGCGGACAAAACAAACTAACAACCAACTATCCACTTTCAACTGCAGGCCAAGTTTCTTTGTGTGGTGGCGGTTGGGAAAATTTGCGCTTTTCATTAGACAAATTAAGCCAAGGAAAACTTTGCTGGCGCCCAGGAAAATTAAATTTCAATTTAAACAGTTTGTGTGGAATCAAAAGAGCTATGGGAGTGGGAGTGGATGTGGATGGCAGTCCTTGTCTCAATCTCAATATAATGCCAAAGTTTTTACTTTTCATACAAGAGTCGCACTTAAACATAAATAAGAGGGAGAGAGAGAGAGGCAGATAGACGGAGAGGGGGGCCCAGAAAATGGAGTAGGAAAACTCAAGAGGAGCATAAAAGTTGATGCCTGGTTTCTTGTTGTTGGCCTCTTTTTGTTGCCTTCTTTTTTGTTTCAACACTGGCACTGGGTGAAATCTGACTGACTGAATGTTTAGAGGATTGGGGCAGATTGGAGGCTGCCGTTTTGCATATGCAAGTGCTTCTAGTTGACCTAAAAGTCAGGTCAGTTCAGCTTAGCTCAGCTCAGTTCAGGCCAGGGCCAAAATGCAAAATGCAGCCCAATAAAAGCAACTTGAAGCTGCCACCTTCTCCTTGCCCCCAACCATTTACCTCGGATGTGGCTTCCTTTTTTGGAAAACTGTGCCAAATTGGTTTCACCCATAGGCCTTCTCAAGGCTCTGGGGCTCTCGTTTCCGGCTCCACATGTGACCCATTGTGTTGCCTGACGCCAAGTGCCAACATTCATTAAACGGTCGTAAACAAGTGGCGCAGATTGCGCTGAAAACACTCGCACAACAACAAAAACAACAAGTACAACAAGTACAACAACAATTGCAATTACATGCCGTCTCCGAAGAAGAAGCATGCAACAGTTTTTGTTTTTTTTTTTTATTATTTATGAGCCAAAGCGAATAAAATTGCAAAGCCATAAAAAATATCCCAAAGACACGCACACAAATTCTAATTACAAGAAAAGGAAAGGCTAGAAAAGCAAAAAGGAGAAAGGAAAAGAGAGAGAGAAGGAGAGAGAGAGTTCAAGGACTTTCCGGTGCTTTTTACCAAGTTCTGCCAGTTGACTGTTACTGTATCCAAATTGAAATGCTATTCAATTGATTTCCTTATGGAAATCCGATCAATATATAAATTCGATTTTATCTTAAACGGGCGACACTTACTATTTAGAAACAGAGACTGATAACTGGGCCGACATATTGGTATGATATATCTATTTAGTATCTTTATTAAATTAAAATTGGTATGATATATCTATTTAGTATCTTTATTAAATTAAAATTGTAAACTTCCCCATTAATAAGTACTAAAAGCATACATAAAACATTTGGATAGTGAAATGAAGCAAGCAAGTCGTTTCTGACGACATTGAGTATACCCTGTACCAACTTTCAAAATCGTCAGAAATCTGATATATAACTTGCAATAACGAGCGCATGCTATCTCGTTCACTCATGCCTGCCGATGTCGCAAATAGGAATAAGCACCTGCCACCAGGTGTATTTTGGCAAATAAGAATTGGATGCTTTCAATATGGCTCGTGTTATTCATTTTTTCTTAATTAAGGCGCGAAAAGTGGGCGTGACATAAATTTGAATTAAACTTGATCTGCGTCCACACTAGACGGATCTACAAACAAAACCTTCAGCTCTTGTAGTCTCCAAGGTCTCGATGTTCATTTGGACAGACAGACGGACGGAAAGACAAACGGACATGTCTCAAACGACTCGTCAAGTGATGCTGATCAGGAATATATATACTTTATTGGGTCGGAAATGTATATTCCTGACTGTTACATACATTTTGGCGACTTTAATATACCCTTTTACCCAAAGGGGACAGGGTATAAAAAGTTTTTCATAAGACCTGACTCGAAATGATAAAAAACTTTTTGGTATTTGCAAAATGGATTACTTTTATTTACCTGCATTAACTTTGTATGTATGTACATATATAGTAAGTTAATATTGGTTCAGAATATGAAACACTACAATCTATTTGCAACGGGAAGCATTTTAAAACTGTTTAAAAAGAAACTTACTAAAAAGCCGTTTGATCATCAACATATCTTTTGCTCCGGTTATTTAGCAATATGGATAAAACTTCGTACATAAATTTCTAATCGTTATATGATTATTGGCCGCTAGGAATAACATAGAAATGGTATTTAAGCCAACTTCAAAATTCAGTTATGTTCGCTTGTAAAGTTCAATCTTATTTAATATTTTATCATAATATGAAACATATGAAAGAATAGGTAAAGAATTTACGAGAACAAAACACATGGTAAAGAATTTATAAACAATAATATTCCTGCCCTAAAACTTTTTAAAAGTAAATTCCTGATAGATTTTATAGTTATTCTACTTTGAGATTCCAAACATTTGACGACTCTATTGAATATGTACATTCTCTTACCCTTTGGAGTACAACATCAGTTATAAGAAATCTGTGCCAAATATTCTTAACCGTGTTTAAATTAATTTGACTCGTAAATATTGATTTGAATGATATTTACATACATATTATCGAATCCTTCCATCCTTTGACAAACATGAAATATTCGATGAGTGTTTTCCGAGTGAGAATATGTAAAACAGAGAAGCGACAACACATACATATGTATGTATGTGTGCGTCTGTATGTTTTACATACAATTTTACGGTTATATGACATAAGAAATTCTTGTAAATTATTGGCGAATGCTTAATATTATTCGCAATGATAAAGCGAAATTATTATTTGGGAGCTGAAGCGTATTTGCATTTTAGAAATAATTGGCAATAAAAGGCAAAACTCTTGAAACCGAGCTAGGAAATGGGATGGAATTGTTAGCAAATTTCAATATCGGTTAATTTAACGGCAACGGGGAGCACTGTAACTGAAAGCTTTAACAATTTTTGATATTATTGTATTGTATAATATTCTTAGATGAACAGGTGTCATATTACCCAGTTAGTCTGGGAAATTTATCATTTGTGGCATAAACTTGGTCTACTTAAAGGTATGGAAAATGTAGCCATACATATGCATGTACATACATACATACATGCATATGTATGTATACGTTTGTATGTCTTCAAGAGTATTACAATTTCGTTGTTGTTATTGTTGCCGTTATCGTTTGGCAAAACATTCTTCATTTCCATTCTGGTTAATGTGTGTATGTGTGTTTGTATCCAGTTCCAGCTGTGCCCAGCAGCTCTACCCCAGCGAAAGTATTTCATATTTAATTAAAATTGTGGCGCACATACACACGCACAGAATTCCAAGACACTTACATGGCAGAGAGATAAGTACAAGGGGAACGAATGAGAAAAATGAACCGGGCAACGTATGTATGTTATGCATTGAAACAACCACAGACACTGCACAAACACACGCACAAAGGCATTAAACCACAAACACACACACGCATATTGGCTCAAAGGCGTAGCCAGGAATCTTTTTGCAGTTGAGTCCACTTTTCTTATACATATATGTATGTATGTATGTATGTACATATGTAAATAAAGTTCTAAACATCCGAAATCGATATACTAAAAAATCAATGTGTAACTTCCATAAAATGTACATACATAAATACAAATGTCCTTATTTACTTAAATCTCAATAAAATCTTTCCCACTAGCAAAAATGTGACTTTGTTACTTACTTATTCAATCGCACACATTGTTTTAGTTACACTGTGAGTGTTAAGGATACTACATGCATACATACATATGTATGTACTAAGTATTTATGTAGCTTCATTGAAACATCATTACCCCATTTTTGCACATTGCCAACACTGGCACATGTTGATTAACATAACTCTGTAAACTGCAGCCACTTGCCGATTACAGAATGAAGTTCACAGTTACTTGCACATTGACCAAAACAAAGGAAAAGGAGAACAAAAAAGCGGTACTCGATTGCAGATATGTATGTACATATGTATATATTAGCGCTACCGATACAAATGTTCCCCTTAGTGACTTTATATTCGTCTTGATATCCCCTCGCTACGCCTATGTACACTTACATACATACGGGTACTCTTAGCTTTGTCTGGCTCAAAACAGAAAAAATGGAAATAATGAAACGTTGTGCAAATATTTAAAATAATATTTCGAATGTCGGCGTTAATGAGGTTTGGCTTTTATTTAGATGGCGATAAGAGAGCAAACCAGAACCAGATACCACATAAAAAGCCACAGTGAGTGTGAAAGAGACACAGCATTTGGAGATAGAACAAGATGAAGACACAGAAAAAGACATGGCCAATAAGCTCTGTTGAGTGTCGGCTAATTCGCAATTCTTTAATGTCAAACAGATGCAAAGGCAAAAATCAAAACAGACAAGAGTTGGGCAAGGTATTAACATCGACAACGCCCACCACAAAAAAGAAACGTACCGCCCCGCCCCGCCCCTCATTCAGACAGGCGTGGCAATTAAAGCGCGTGACGAAAACACCCGCAAATAATTATTTCGGTTTTTGCCACAGATCGACGCCTGTTTACACGAGAGCTGTCAGCATTTGTTAATAATTTTTATTCCATCAGCTTCTCCTTTTTTTTTGTTCTTCATCCTCCCTGATCCCCTGCTGTTGCTGCCCACTTCCTGCTCCATTCTATATTTCATTTCACGCTTGCTGGAGAAGATTAGAAGAAAGTACGCGAAAAATGCGCGTGGAAATGATGGCAAAAATTGTTGTAGTTGAAAGTAGCAAAGGGGTGGGGGTTCGGGTGGGGGAGCAGTATGTGTGTGCATGTGTGTATGTGGTATTGTTGTGGGTCGTCTGCGGTGGGTTTCGACTGCAGCCGGGCAATGCCATTGGGGCGTTTGTTGTTGTCTAATGGCGTTGCCTTTATTAAGTGGTTTGAGTGTTGATTTATAGCACTTTACCGCCGGTTATCCTGTTTTTAACAGGGACCGCGCCACTGCCATGTGAAGGACACTCGTACATTGTCCTGTCCTGTATGTGTGTATGTACGTAAAGGTGTATGTGTGAGTGAGAGCGCCCAACCTTGTCGTTTAAACTTAAAGCGCCACTTTGCATTTTAACTGTGTTTGTGTGTATGTGTGTGTGTGTGGCAGATAAATACGTTTTTTAGCTTATTACTCATACGCCACGTTGTTCCTGTTGCTGGCAAAGGTCCCTAAGGTAGACGAGAACGACAGAAAGTCAAAAGCAGACCAAACCAGACCGCACTTTATCTAATTGGCGATGGCAGGAAGAAACAAAATTTAAACCACAAAAAAAAACCCCAAATTTGATTGATGTAGGATAAAGAGAGAGAGTGAGAGGGGGAGAATATTATAAAAAATGTATAAATCAATTTTTGTGTTTCGTTAACCAATTTCATGCTACAGCTACTTCTGGCATGCCCTAGAAAGAGCCTCCACTTTAAAGCAATGCGGACTCGAAGGAACATTGTCTAAATCGCAGGTGTTACATAAAATTTATACACAGGATCACAATAAAAATCACACAAAGGTCTTTCCTTTCATCTGCTTAGAACAATAAAAGGATTTCCATTTAAGACGAATCGTTTATGGTGAAATTCAAACCGCACAACCAGTCAGTATTGGATAGTTCGATATGATCTAACACTTGATTATTATCATTATATTCTTCTGGACGTTGACGCGTACAATGCGCAGTACGTTCAAGTGGTCCAAGCGACACCAGGACAAAGCCTGTTACGCGCGAACCCTATCAGACAGCATGCAAAAACGAAGTCGCGTGGACAACGGATGACAACTAAAATAATAATTAAGACTAACTACTAGATAGATAACTTAAAATAGTAGTTTTTAGAATAGATATAGAGAACTCTGATCCGATTACAGAATAAAGGGGGTTGTAGTCGGAACAGAGAACTCGAAAAGTTTCATGCAAAGAATAGTTGGAAGTAAAGCGTGTTAAAGAGAAAGGGACATAATTTCGGGTTAGTCTACAAGGAACAGATAGATTCACCTGATTGAGTAAATTAGGACAGTCTATTTGTCCATTCAAAAGCTTGTGGATAAACAAAGTACCAAGCATTACTCTACGATTAAGTAAGGAGGGAAGGTTAATCAAAAGAAGTCTTTTAGAATAGGAGGGCAAGTTAACATTTCGATCCCAGTTTAAACCACGAAAAGCAAAAATTAAAAACTGTTTTTGAACAGATTCAATTTTTACTTACTATAAAAAGCAACTCTGGTAGACATGTCTTTACTAAAGATTTTCAGAATTCTTAAAATTTTTTAGTAATTAAAATGTGATGTTTGCTATCTATCAAAAAGGTGCCAAAAATTGCCTTGTTTGGAAAAACAATCAATTCAATAATTAAACATTTATGTGTATATTCTGACAGAATAAAATTGTTAAAAAAGTTTGCAAATAACTTTAAATTTTTAGCAAAGGAAAACAAAATTTTGATTTTGGAAACAATTCTTGGCCTCTGAGTATAATAATGAATCTATTTAATCTGCAATAATACTTGCTAAAAGATTATTGCAAAAATTATCTTTGTAGTTTAAGATTGTTTTGATTGAGAAATCTCAGACTAAAATAAATTATAGAAAGATATTTCTTTCCCACAATTTTCATAGAACTGTTTCGTTTTCTGTTGTTTCAGAATAAAAGAATTCAAGGTTGCCAGATTTTCTGATATGGAAAAAGAGTAGAAGAAAATGTCTATTGGGTGATGGGAACAAACTGTGTTGTCTTCTTTGATACAAATGAATTTGCCATCCACTTAAAACAATCATCTGAACTCTCCATTCCCATTTCTTTTGAATGTTTATAATATTCTAATGATTCGCTGTTCATTTAAGTACAACAGCGCCATAACGAAATACAAAATAAACGGATGCTATAAAAATTATGGCAATTCAAAAAGATGAATAGAATTAATATTAATGGATTTTTGCTCTATGTAGAACAAATACGCGGACATGGAAATTGACTTATGCACAATGGCCAAGGTCGGTTGAAAACAACCAAATATACATATAGGGGGGAGGTGGAGAGGGAGTACAATTTCGGACCTCATTTGGTCCAACTGAAGCAAACAAATGTGACCCCAATTAAATGGGCTCTGTGAAAGATGAGTCAGAAATGGCTCATAGAATGGGAGCGAGCAACAGAGGTAGCAGGAGGAGCAGAGGACGATAACAGGATGCAAGAGGCGCAACAAGAAACAGCGGCATCATCGCATACATATAAACATTTTATAGTTTCAATGAATATAAAATTGAGTGTGGAGCGGCGAGTATTCAATGAATGGCAATTAAAATTGGAGGTGTGGTAAAAAGCTCAGTGGCCAGTGAGTACGGGTAGGGGTAGGAGAGGGAAGAAGAAGAAGTAGGGGTACTGGCTATTGAGCGGAAAGCAAATCCAATACAAAACGAATGGACGCACTTTGCATTTGTTTGTTTAGCTGCTTTCAACTTTTATGCCTTTATGTGAGTTTGTCTAGGTGTGTGCGTGTGTGAGTGTGTGTGCAACATTGGAAATCGCGCGTGCAAATATAAACAAGATTTGTGTTTATATAGCTCAAAGACAGAAGCAACAGTAGCAAGAGTAGCCAGTGGCAAATTACGCATACGCCCTGTCGACAATATGAATAAGAAGAAAATTCGTCTAATTGTAAGCAAAAGCCATAAATTTATTTTATAACTTTGCTCAGCTAGAACAGAAGAAAAAGAAGAAATTGAAATGGCTTTTCATCCTCGGACTTTTTTATGAATTTTATGTAATCATTTCTAGCTAATTAAACGGCTGTTAAATTACCATTTCGTCTAAAAGGCTGCATAACCTTGGCCAACACTGAAATTTGTATACCCTTGGAATATTCCGACAGTTGTTTACGGGATTCCTCAGCCGCCTGATACGGCTAATTAGACACACATATGTATGCAAACTTCTCTTCTCTCTCTTTTGACTAAATGCTGAAGTTGCCAATCTGATTGCAAACTTTAAGTTCATTTCAACACATGAGGATACGATAATGTGGTTGATTAACACTAAAGAAATTAGTTCATTGCGCTGTTATCTTACCTAAAAGGTAGATGTATGTACATACTTGACGGTGGGAAGAATGCAGTCGCTAACTTTCTGTTTTGACGTTCAAAACCAACAAAACATGTTAAAATACTTTAGTAAACATTAATTGAGTTTTGAAAAAGGCACTGCGAATCTTAATGTTTTACTAGGAAATTAATTTTTTATCCTAAAACTGAATTCCTGTTTCGATTTTAACAATACCCGCACATTATTGAAGAGGAAAAGTATCTAGAAATTGGGAGTCATTTTTCGATGAAAGAAATATTATTTTTATATTAAATTTAGTTTTAAATATTTTAAACAATCAAAATTATCTCAGATCATTTCTTAATGTATTTATTTGATTTTATATTTGTCAAATGTTTACAGCTGGTAACAAAGTAGTAAGCGTGTTCGATGCAATTCAATTTTCATATTAATTTCTAACAAACTTATAATATTAGCAGTTAATTCAACCTTTTTTTTGATCTTTGGCTTAAAGAAACAAACTGTTTACAAAGGGTTTCCACTTTCGATGTTCTATGCACTTCATTGCAATGGGTAAGGCCAAGTTTTGCATTAGCAACTAAATATTGTGTCTGGATTGGTAAACTTTGTTTTGACTCTTGAAATTGTTGTCCATTTATAATGTGAACTATGTCAATATGGAGGAAAAAGTGGTACATCCAATCCATTGAAGCATTAAACCACAAAATTCTAGTTCCGTGCCAAGATCTTCTGAGTTTCGTTAAAGTTTCAATGTTTGCCATTTTGACTTGCAGCATTTTTACATTATCTAAACAAAAGTATTTAAAATAATTGGTGGATATACATACATAGATGCATACATACACACATACATATACGTAGACTAAAGTTGAGAAAGAAAGTTTTTTGTAACAAATTCCAGCCTCATTTTTTTTTTTCTTTGCTCCGGCTACAGTTGACTTTTAGTTTTCCTTTTAGACGATAGACGATAATATAAATTAAACATTATATATGGTTAACCAGCAGCTTAACTTGACTTCATGTGGCCATGGATTCTTTCTTCTATATATGCAAAAGCTTTTTTTTAATGGAAAAAGTTTGTTTTGTCATTATTTTTATCATTAGAGAGAAGAGGCGAAGACAACTTTCACGTAAAAAAGAGAAAAAAAAAGGAACGTAACTTTGCATCTGAAACCAGGCTTAATGCTGATGGAAAGACTTTAGAAGAAAGGTTTTGCCGCAGCTGACCTGTTTCGGATTCAAAATCCGATGAAATAATCGTTTTTTAAATCCGTTTGAATAATTTGTATCAAACAGTTTCACGGTAAAAGCTGAAAAGTTGCATTTCCAAATTTATCGCTGATACAAAACGAACTAGAAACTTGATAAATGATATTCGGGCAGAATGAAATCAAAATACTAATCGAAATGTTCAGGGATCATCGACGAATTCAATATGAATTATATTTTCACAATACTGTTTATTTCTTTTCTTGCAAGTCAAATTAGTTTAAACACATTCAAAAAATATGTGGACGAGTTGTTTTTATTTAGATTTGCGGATTGAAGACAGTTTGATTATAAATTGGAATCGATATTTCAACAAGCGATTGATATTAAAAACTATTTGGAAAACGCTATCCAGTCAACATTGCAATCTTCGATATATGTATAAATATATATGTATATGTTCAGTTACTATTAGTATAATCTATAAGGCGAACAGCGTTGTTTTGCCTTTCACTTGTAGTTTTGGATTCAGTTTCTTGGCTCTTTAGTTGCGCCATGTTAGTTCTTAATTAACCGTCGATTAATTATTTGCCAATTTACCCTCATCAACTTTTTGGCCGAGTTCTAATTAACTGGTGGGGAAGAGAGAGAGAGACATGAGGCATGCCTCTAACATTGCTCCCTCACTTGTGCCACCCGCTGTGAGTAAAAGTGGCTCCATGTCCAGGATGGTTTGTGTCTTTGCGTTTTTCTTTTTCTCCTCTTCTTCGTTTTCGGTGTCCCTTTTGCTTGTTGGGAATCTTTTTGGCCCACATGTGGCTGGACTATAAAACTCGCTATATTAAATGTTGCATAATGAACTTGAAAGCCCCAAAATGTGGCTAAAAAGTGCCTAAACACTCGTTCATGCCCACACCCATATTCATATTCATATTTATAACAAGCATTCATGGTAGAGTCGCAGAGCCGTTGCCGCTTTGTCTTTTTTTACCTTTACCTGTTTCTGCCGTAAACATTTTTATTGGCCATTTTCGAGGATAAAAAGCAATGAAAGGATATCTCCGCCGCAACATTGTTTACAATGGAAGAGGGGAAGGGAGGAGGGGGTATGACGGGTGAATTGGGAGTGGAAATACCGCCAACATACATACATACATATATAGTAAAGCATTTTTCTCATTTTTTTTTCACTGTTGCCGTTGTCATGGCCATTCAATTATCTTAATATTGCGTATACGCCGGGTATACTGTGAAACAATTTAGTTGTTCATGTTTTTTGAAAAGAGTGAAAGACAGAGACAAAGCGTTACGAACAGATGTGAGAGCGAAGTTGATGGAACCACATAATAATAAAATATGTTGGTCAAACCATATTTTTTTCTATTCAGAATATAAATATGATGTTTAATTAATTATTAATAAATATTAAACAAAAAACTTACCCAGCAGCTAAAATGTGTCCTTTGTGATTCCTGCTTGGCCCTTGATAATTAAAATTTTATTATAAATATATACAATATATATACATATATCTGTATATATTCAGTTTTCGATTGGTTACACACAACTTTTTGCTGTAAACAGAATTTCTTATTTACTTTTAGACCACAAAAAAAGTTCAAGAGTGGAGAGTTCCATAGGCGGGGGTGGGGTACTGTCATGTGGGGGGATGGTGTTAAGTGGGCATCTCTCATTTACATTTTATGCATATTTTAATTGCTTGCAGGACCGCTGACAGCTCAACCACTGTTCTGTCCGTCCGTCTGTCGGACTAAGGGAAAACAGTTAAGATAAAACAGAGCCAACAACATGAGCCCTCCAATAGAAGATTGAAAAGAAAAGGAGAAAGAGAAAGAGAGAGAAGAAGCTAAAGATGAAGAAAACAATGCCAGGACCAGAGGAACTTTCCCGCTGTGTCTGTATTTGTCGGTGTCTATGTGTGTGTGTGTGTGTGTGTGTTTGTGGTCAATGCACTTGGCATTATTTTCATTTCGTTTGGTTTTGTTCCATCTTCATCTTCTCCTTCTCTTCTTTGCTTCCCATCCTTCGGGTATTCATTGTTGTCGCTTTCATTTAATTAAAAAAAAAAAAAAGAGAAATTTTTAGAGGGAAGGAAGTTTTTTCCTGAACTCGACTGGACCTTGCGTTTCTCTCCCTTTTCTTTATGCCATTCTTTCATTTTGCCTCCCGTTTATTTTCCGCGATTTTCTTTTGTGTGTTTATTAAACTTCAATTAGCCAAGTTTTTCAATTAAAAACTGAGCGCGGCTCAGGCGAGGTGCAGTTCTACGGATTCCTGATCCTGAGCAAAAGCAAGAGGAGCTTCTTCTATCTCGAACGAATGAATGAATGCAAGCTAAAGTTTATGCCATTGTGCGGATGATACGAATAACCCTTGGAAATGAATAAATTAATGCATTTTCATTTGCATTTTTCATTTCCATTTGTGTTGTGTTGTGTTGACATATCAAATATCAATCTCTCTGACAATGATAAATGCGAATCGGACGAAATTTCAGCTTTCATTTTCATACCAACAGCGAAACAAATGGCCTCTTAAGTTAACCCAAGATGCGAAACACCTGCTGAAGCCAAAGTATCCGACATATCCCCCAAACATAAACAACTCGGCTCGGATACCAATGTGCCCCGACCAACTCGAAGAACTCCAGCAACTCCACTGCCACCAACTCCACTACCACATCCCACTCCCACTCCCATCCCATCCGCAATTACTGTATTTGTATTTCTATGTGCTTTAGATGATTCACTTGCTTCACTTGTTTACACACTTCACTCCCTGTTGACCTCCCCCCGAAATGGCAGGCTGCTCACGTCTTCGCGCCCGCTTTTGTTTTTTTTTGTATTTTTTATTTATTTATTTGTTTTTTTTTTTTTTGTGTTTTCTTGAAATTTATTTTGTTCACTTTTGGCCAGCTTTTCTCAGCGCTGCCCGCAAACCAAACGCTTTGAACTTCAACGAGGAACTGAATATGCCATTACTGGCAGAGCTCGGCAAAGCTTTCCATTCTAGGGGCACGTTTGAAACAAAATGGTAATGGCACAGCCTGTGTGCGCGAGAAAGAGAAGGCGACAGCAAGCTTATGGAGCTAGGCTAAGAGGGGAACTGTGCGTACAGAGGAGAGATTCAAGTTAGTTGATTCTGGTTGGCCGTGTAGGGTTGGATGTGTTGCTTTAGGGACACTTGTGGCGCGTTACCACAACTAAAAATGTTGCCAGCAACAAAATGAAGCAACAGAAATGTTGCTAAACTAATTTAAAGAGAAACAAACAGAGAGAAAAACTGTTGCACATTTACTTGATTCATTTGCAACAAATTACAAAACTATTTGTATAAGTTTACTTATGAACTATTTGCCAGCTCTTTCAAGATGTCCAACCAAAAGACGAGTCAGTCTCTCCGTCTGTCGTTTAGTCAGTTGCTCAGTATCCCGGTCTGTGTGTGGGTGGACGAGTGTGTGGGTGTGTTGGTGGTTGGGTGTTGGGGATGTGAGTATAGAAAGTAAACACATTTGTTGGCCATCTGTTTTGGTTAGGCACTTTCTGATAAGATAAACAGTTTCATATGCACGCAAATATATATACATTACATACTATGTCTATATCTATGTTAACGCGATCGGGAAAATATGCTGATATTGGGTGGTATCTAACTCGCACAATGCATGTTTCAGTCCCGGGACAGGAGAAAAGACAAAAAAACAAAAGCAAAGCTTTCCCCCTTGGTAGCGGCATGCGTTCCATTCCCATTTCGTTTCATCTGGCGCTTAATTTGGAAACGGCAAAAGGCAAAGACCTTTGTTTATGAATAATTTCATAAACATTTCATTTGAACTCAATTATTTGTTTAAAGAGTGAATGAAATGAATTAAATGTACAAAAAAAAAAAACTCTTTCCTTGACATCCTTTTAACCAGGCTGACAGCAATACAAGGCAAAGAAGAAAAAGACAGACACGCTAACCCTTTTTAGGCAACAAACCGAAACACAGAAAAACAGAAACACGCACACACACATGTCCTTTTGCCAGGATTTTTACAAGGATTTAATGCTCTTCTGTGCCGCTGGCGTCAAATTAGGCTTGAAGATTTATGGGGGGCCACAGCACAAGACACTCCATTAAAGTGCGAATGCGGAACGGAATGGTAACGTAACGGAACTTTAACTGTAATTAAATTGTTGGCATAACTCTCGCAGGCAACTCGAGGACAACTCGTCGTCAATTCCGCCTCCATTCCCGCCCAGTTTTAACATTAACATTTACATAAAAGCCTTCATTATCGAAACACAAATAGCGACAACAACAGCAACATCAGGCAAAATGATGGCAACGAACTCAAAAGCAACAGCCAAGGGTACAGAGAGGGGGAGCCGAGGATGGAATATGGGCAGGTGTCATGGCCTAGCCCCAGTCTACAGTAAAATTAAACACGATTAGAATGAAGGCAGCAGGAGCCAACAGCAGCAGCAGGAGCAACGGGTTGTCTGCCCTACTGGCATTAGCATATCATGTTGCTACTGTGTACCTCCTTCCGTGTAAGGGGGTTTGCGAAGTGAGGGGCTCTCGTGGAACATAAACAAAATGGGGTGGGGGACACTAAAGGGAGCAGCCCTTTTTACCAAGCAAAATCAATTTCAATAGTTAATAAGCCGCCCGCCTGCTGTGGCCCCGTCTTTTTTTTTTTTCTTTGCGCTTGCTTCTTTCCAAGGATGCTCTATTCTGGGTAATTGAATAGATATGTGTGCGTGTGCGAGTGTGTGTGTGTGCGTATCCTGCGGCGTAGCTTGGCTAATGCACTTGCCACTGGCTGTTGCATAAATTAATTGATTTATCAAGTGCAGAGACAGAGATGGAAATAGAATGGGTGAGAGAGGGAGGGAGAGACACACACATGTTGGTACGCTCCCAAACCGCTCCCACCCCCCGCTGACTTGTGGCAGCTGTTAGCTACTGTTGCTGCCTTTAATTAGCATTTCTGGGGGTTTTTAGGGCCAAACAATTAATACATATTTGGCACGTTAATTACGACTACAACTATTGCCCCTACACCCACCGCCCACCCTTTGATGCATTAGATAATGGGCCACACGTGCCAGCTGGCTTTATTTATGGCTAAGCAAGGTCCACTACACTCTGGCTAAAACGAGAGAGAGAGAAAGAGAGAGAGATGGAGGGAGCGAGAGAGCTGCTACCGTTTTAACGACCCATAAATCTTTGCATTTCAACACATAAATCGGTTGAAATTTCGCCCAATAAAACACAAAATTGCCTGATAATGCATTAACCTGAAAGATAAGAACAGAGAACAAACAATGGCCCCAAACACAAACACAAACAATAACAATAACCGAAACAAAAAACAAAAAATGAGAGAGAGAAAAATAAAGTAAATAAAAAAAGGGTCAAATTACCCGCATAGAAAACAGCCATTTCACGATTTTCAATTTCAGAAATAAATATTAGATAACCTCGACTTTTCCTTTTGCGGCAAAAAAAAAAAAAACAAGAGCTTCCTATTTAAGCTGTCATATTAATCCTCTTTCAGAACTCGGCCAAGCAGAGAGTTCATCATGGCAAAAAAAAATGAAATGTGTATGTATGTGTATCTACGAAGGCAAGCGAAACTCCAACTCGTCCAACTGACCGAGAATGGGGGGAGGAGAGTTGGTTGACTGCATTTTATCCTGCTTCACTTTTTGCCCGAATCCGTCACAACATTTTGGTTCAAGTTTCAAGTGGAAAAGTGTACAAATTGTGTAACTCATCTGTTTGCGGTCCATCCAATGGTTGAATTTATTTCCACTAATGAGATGACCTCTCATCATCCAAAGTTTATTGATTTTTTTGACAAAAGTCCTTATCATTTCCCCACCTGAATTATCTAAATTAAAAAACCATTAACTTTAATTTTCTTAATTTTTATTCTCAGATAGAGCCAACATTTTCATCTAAAGTCGTTCTTAAATATAAAGGTTTGAGTACCCAAAAATGTTTATTTTTCTTAATATCGAATGTAGTTCGAGGTTTATTTGAAATTCCTGTACAAAGTCTGATGTCATCTACGATTTGCGCTTTGTTTAACCTGTAATAACGAATATTGTTAATAACTTAATTCCTAAATTGTTTTTAAAATATTGGGAAAGAACAATATTCAAATCCTGGATAATAACTTTCCTTGGTCTCAACTTGATATCCTCTTAAAAAGTGATTGCAAATCTAAAAGAATCAGGTAAAATGCGATACTTTGGAATCTCGTAATCGTTATTGTCCCCCTTATGAGAAATTTATGACAATCATAGAAAAACATTCTCCAAACTTCGAAAGCTGAAATGAGTTTTCAGGTTTGTATAATCTTCAAAAAAAAGAACAGATATAATGGGATGTTTGTAGAACTCATGAGAAAGTGTCCTTCAAACTTAAAATCTTTAAAAACTAACCTATTTTCCTTTATTGTCAATATTTAATTGTTGACTTCTTTAAGAGATTGCTTTTGAATCGTAATATAGAACCTCAGAGAGTTCCTTTGAACGAAACAGCTATGAATTGTACTATGGAATCTGCTCCAAAAGAACGACTGGTTCTGTAGGAGGAAACTTTTTTGCTTCTGCTTATCGTTATCTTTGCTCAATCGATATTGACTACTTATCCAACTTCCTAATACTGACTTGATGAAAATCAGAAGTGTCAATATTCTAGGGGTGATTTGATTTCAGGATTATTCATTTGCAGTCACAGGGATTTGTATGGCGAGTGATGACATTACGGTCCCGGCTGGCCTCTCTCTCCAGGGCCTGTCAATTGGGCATCCGCTCGCTGACGCCTTGAATGGATGGCAAATGAACTATCGCTCTGGAGAAGGACGGTGGCAGGGACACGGGCACCTGTTCCTGTTTGGCTTACGCCACTAATCCATCAACGCACAACAAACCAGCAGGCGGGATAGCAATGTAGATTCATAGAAAGTGGCAAACCCAACACAAAAAAGAATCCAATAAAATCCCCAATGCCCTTGCTTAGACCAAGAACAAACAACAAAATAACAAGCGTAACAGGAACCACGAGCCTCCATTAAAATACATACTCGAAAAGCCCCTAAAAATCCATTCATTCAGGTGGGCGCCATAAAAAAAAAAGAAGGAATCCAACCAACCACGCCCACGGGCGCTCGTTGGTTTCTGTTTGCGCCATCATTCATCCCGGACAGGACGGGACAGGACATGGAACATGGATATGGATTTTATTCGTGTACGTTTTTCGTTTTCATTTCCATTTTTCTTTCAGTGAAACATCGGGAACAACAATTTTTATTTATGCTTGTTTTTACAGTTCAATAAAGTTCAATAAAATGACAGACGCAAAAAACTGGCACACACTGGCACGCAGGAGGAAGTGGGGAAGGAAGGCAAGCAAGGATAAAGTGACGAGGAGGTGGGGAGTTAGGACTTCAAAGTCGATTTGATAAACGGCCCAGATCAAGTAAATTAAAGCGCTTTCCTCTGTATCTCTCTCCCACCCCACTCATTTCTTTAAGCCTCGCAGGCATTTTACGATTATTCTCATGCAAAATGAAGAGCGGCAAAATATTGCAGAACTCAAAACGAGGCTGAACAGTGTAAAGAAGGTCAAGTATGTTTGAGTGAGTGTCTAAGCTGAGCGAACTGACTGAGCGCTACTTGTGTATGTACGTGTGTGTGTGCCTCTGGCATTGATGGACGAACGCAGTGTGCCAGAGGAACATTTGGGAAATTGAAATTGAAACATATGTTACGGGGGAGTCAGATTTTTGCAGCAGGGGTTCTAGAAGCCACAGTGTTCCTATGGGAACACCGATCTTGATTTCAACCAGTTTCATTGTACCCTAGTAGTTGTGATTATATACTCTTGGGGAAAAGAAAATAAAATTTAATGATGGGACATGACTTAGTTGACCTGCATGAACGAGAATGTACATTGTGTTCGAGTCTCCCTTTAATGGAATGACTTAAATGAAAACTTTGAGTCGAAGGAACGAAAAGAAAATAGTCAATTCAACTAGTTGTTATTAGATTTCTGGAAGAAAACATTGGTCAAAGCACAGCAAGAGCCAAATGTAGAAAATCTTAAACTCATTATCAGGAACCAAAAGTAAATCTTATTTTTAACAGTTTTAGAATTTTTCTATCATTCTTCTTCGGTTCTATAACTGCTTTCATGTAGCATAGAATGAAACGATCCATTGCTTTAAAAGGGATACTCGAAGTAACTAACATCTCATCAACAACAGCAATGCTAGGGTAATGAAAGTCAAGTTTTAGTTTTGTGTACTATAACGGAGGCTATAGCCTACTTATCTGGCAAGAAAAGTAGGAGTAATGTTTCATTTAATGAAATTACTCATTAAAACAACGACTCCCCTTAAATGTTTCCTTCGAGCTATTACTGATTTTGTGATAAGAACAACAGTGTATCCATTTAAACTCAGACCCATATGGTGGCATTTGGGTCTTGGCTAAGATAAACATCGTCGTTAACTGCAGCATTAAAGTAAAAACTACAACCATTCCCCCTTAATAGCATTTCCCTTGTCCGTTAAAATTTAAACCGTGCTAAAACCGCAGAATAACAACGTCAACTATCACAAAACAACATGAACAACAACGGGAAGTGTGTGTTCCATCGTTGAAATAGTTTGTTAAAGAATATTCTCATAGAATTACAGTAACAGGGCACCTTTGCGGAAATATCCTATGGAGTACTTTAAGGTATTCCCGGCAATTCTTGTGGTTTCAGTGTATCAACTGAAATTTGAGAAAATGACATGACAAAATCACTTGAATTTTCACTTCATTACCTAAATGGGAAGAGTGGCTTTAATAGACGGTCCAGTTCACTAACTGCCATTAGGCATTTGCATGACTCCAAATGTTGGGTTGTCATTGATTGGGTACCGGCTATTTGGATTTGCTTTGGGGTCCGCCCTTCATTTGACTTCATTGCGCTGGTACGCGTTCATATCTATATCTAAATAATGGCATGTCAGTTTTAATTTGAACAACGATTTATATCCCTGGACCCCAGGCCCAGTCCCTGGTCCACTCCATTGGCTTGCTCCCTCGTCTTGTCCTACCACTCCAATGGCATTCCCTTCTACGCACAAGTTCATTTCCAATGAAAACGCACAAAATAAAAAGAAAGCAAAAAGCGAAAGCCAAAGAAGAAAACAAAAAAAAGGAAACAAAAGTCAGGCGGGCTTAAAGTCAGAACCATAGAGCCACATTATACGGACATCTTCATTGTGCTTATCAGATTCTTTTAAGCACACTTGTCCCTGTCCCTGGCTATATGTATGTACGTATGTATGTACGTATATCCATTATGGTTTGGAAGACCCATTCGCCCAGCCACTTGTGTATTCGCCTGCTCGTCCTTGTCCTTGGACATTGTTTGTTTTTTAAAAGGCATCGAGCGAACAATTAGCCCAATGAATCCTTACATTTAATTGTTATAAATGCCAAGCACAATGAGAGAATTAAGTAATATTTATGGAATGAATGGCAAGGAAATTCAAAGCAATTGGCAGGACATCTTCTTACGCCTTTTCTGCTTTATTCTCCGTCTAGGAGAAGAGCGAGAGATCATTAATAACACTGGAACACTTCGCACTGGAACATCTGCTCCAGCTGCCTATCCAGGATTCATTCATGGGTGTGTGGTTGTCCATTAATCTAGCGTGCCTAGAAACCTTTTTTCTGCTCAAGCCGTGCCAGAGCATCTGCTTTTGCTGCCTCAACTCTAACTGTGATTTCAATTAGGGTCCCAGCCAGGAGTAAGGAAAAAAGATGAAGAAAGCAAGCAAGGCCCAAAAGCACAAGGCAAATGAAATTATGAAGATAAATGTCACTCGTCAAGTGGCAATCAATTAGTTAATGCTTTCCAGTTCGTCCTTTTTGGGCTTCAACAACAATATAGTTTTCCAAGTTCTACTCTCTGTGTGTTTCTGTGTGAGTGTTTGTCGCAGAAATTATTCAATTACGATATTAAATTTAATGCCCAGGACACACACACACACAGACATACATACAAACAGTGAGCCAGCAGGGTATTGGAGGGAAGAAGCCAAAGTGACACAGAGAACGAGAGTGCGAGTGAGAGAAACAGCGAACGCTTTTGATCCCACTAAAAGCTTTAATAACTGTAAATTGCTTTCACAAATTTGTCTTGAACAGACACAGGAACAGACTCCAGAAGGCATCTCCTGCTCCAGTTCCAGCTACAGCATCAGCTCCACTTTCATCTCCATCCGCCATTTCCACTTTCCCACCACCCGCATACCTGGGCAACCTGTCGCCCTTCGTTGTCTCCGTTCACGTTTTACCATTAGGTCTCGCCCCTTTTTTTGTGTCCCGTGACCAAATATTTAAAGACCTTCGACGTGAGCAGCTCTTGAATTCGGAGACCGTTATCGACATTTTTTTTCTTCTTTTGCTGCATTCCAAATGAATGTCGCCCTCTCTCCCGGTAACTCTCTGGACCCTGGCTCCTTGCGTCTATCTCCTTCTTTTTTACATGAAATCCAATTATATTCACCTTTCCTGAAAGAGCAAGCCATTAACTAATACCGAAATCAGCTTAAAAATTTAATTTCTTACACCTCAACAAGGCTTGGAAGAAGGGCTGTCTGACGATTGAAAGCAAAAATCCGCTTATTTAGTTAAAGTTGAATAAATTCTATTTCGATTTTGTTTGCTGTTAAAGAAAAGGGATAAACTAAATAACCTTGATTATAATTTCATTAATGCGATGGCAGGCCAAAAAATATATCCGACTATGGTATACCAGTAAATTTAAAAGAACTTTCGTATTTCGTATTTAAAAGATTAAATGCACTCATAATATATTTTTTTAACTAAAATGAAATGAAATGGTCAAGTATTAAAAAACCTCTACAAAAATGGAGTGTAAAGGAAAAGCTAAACCGTTGGCAAAATCAATAAATTTAATTTGATTGTAGAAAATAACTTAACTGAACGTTGGACTAAAAATTGAACATTGGAAACATTAAAGTAAAACAGCGGAATGAATCTCTAAACGAATCTGTATACACAGAAAAAGTTCTGCATGTCCTCCTGAATTCTCAGTTGTATAGCGGCTTGGTTTAAAGTTTTCTTTAAGTTCGCACGGATCAAAATTGCACGTACGTTCTGCAATAAGGTTTAATAAGTTAAAGTCACAAAACAATTTGTTAAATTAAATGGACCATTCTTAACTTTCAAATCAGTTGGCCTAAAATATAAGTTATTATTATTATTAAAGTGTAGGATATAGTTATAAACTATCAACCTAACTATATTTTACAAGCACTGGCAACTAAGGCCTTCGGCTTAGACGAAAAACTACATCCATGCACTAGCCTGGGATTCGAACCCGGATCCTCGTTGTTCAGTTGACTAAAATGACTGGGCCACTTAGACAACTCATCTACCGAGGACTGCAAATTATAAGTATTTATATATTTATAAAGAGATTAAGTAAAGTTTTTATATGTTCCAATACAACTGTCTGTATGAAAAGATTAAGCAATAAACTTAAAGCTACTTCGTTTTATTCATTTATCGAATGTAGCCCATAGTCCGAATACGTTCATTAAATATTTAAGAGCATACTTTTAGTCTTCATTCCAATTAACTTTTTGACGTCAGCGTTGCGCTTTTTTCCGAAAAGCTTTTAGATAGCCAGCTTTGAAAACATATGATCGACAATTAGTTGCTCTCTAAAGTCTGAGGTACAGTGCTGCCATTTTAGCTATTTTCAAGTCAGATCTGACTTCTTTTATTAAGAATTGCGGGAAAAAATTTTGAAACAGCGGGTAGCGGGAATTCTAGCTTTACAAATCAAAATAATTCCTGAAGAAAAAAACATCAACATTTTAAAAGAAGAAGATTTTAAAAAACATGTCAAGAGACCTGTGTCTTGGCTCAAGTTCGAAAAACAGATCAAAACTGCATGGTTAATGAGATATCTATTTGGGAGTGCTGTAGTAATTTCATAATAGAGCTCTTGAAACAGTTGAAGCATTGTTTTATATTGTTTTAATAACTATTTTTTTTCAGCTTATTTTTCCTTTGTGTTTTTCAGCTTTTTTTTCTTCTATCTGGCTTTTCTTGCTCGAAAAATTATGGCAGCACTGTATAGTAGGGAGAGCGCACGTAACGGCGCTTGTTTTGCTCTCTCTCGCTGCCGCGAATTCGCTCAGCTATTTTGATCGGAATTTGAATTCGCTTAGCTATTTTGATCAGAATTTCCAGTTCGCTTTACTTTTGTGATCAGACTTCCAGTTCGCTTTACTTTTGTGATCAGATTTCCAGTTCTCTCTAATTTTCAATTCGCTCTAAGACAATTTTTCTTCCAACAGTTAATTAAACTCAATATTGAGTATTAATAAAAATAATAAAATTAATAAAATAAAAATTAATTAAGTTTTTGAAATATTTAACTGCTCGTAATGTATGTACATATGTATACTAGCAATTTTATATTTACTGTAACACAAACGTTGACAACTTTGAAATACTGAAAGATACCCAAATTTGATCAGATCCTCTGAATAAGATGGAGATTCAAATGACGATAATATGGACGACCATAATTTCTTTAAAACATTTTAAATTCCCCATTATGTGCTGTTTAGCTTATTTTTTGGCTTATATTTTTCAAATTTTAGCATATTCTAGTTTACTTTTTTCCAAATTAGTTGTTTTTCGACAGAGCCTAAAAGTAAGCGCAAAATTTGCTGTTCCTTTAAAAAAGTGTTGTATATATTAGTAGATGTATTTTTAGCTGTCACGTGTTGATAACATGCAAATTGCCCATTGATTAGTCCATTTCAGTTTGTTGCCGAAATGTCGCAGAAACCGGTTCTATACTATTCCCCACGAAGCCCTCCCAGCCGGGGTGTCTTGTTGACTGCCGCCGCTTTGAATGTGGATTTGGACTTACGGTAAGCACGACAAAAGCAAAAAAAAACATAACCAGTCAACCATGTTTAACCACACTTTCTCTTTCTCCACCGGTTTTGCAGTCAAGTTAATGTCAAGGCCGGAGAGAATCTAACTCCCGAATTTCTGAAACTGAATCCCCAGCATACCATACCAGTCCTCGACGACAATGGCACTGTGGTCAGCGATTCTCATCTGATAGCCAGTTATCTGGCTGACAAGTATGGCAACGGGAGTGCAGACTCCCTCTACCCCAAAGATCCTGTCCAGCGGCGCCTGGTGGATGCCAGTCTCTTCTTTGACTGCGGGCACTTGTTTCCACGAGTGCGATTCATAGTCGAACCCATTATCTATTTTGGCGCAGCTGAGATACCTGCCGATCGAGTTGCCTATTTGCAAAAGGCCTACGATGGCCTGGAGCACTGTCTGGCTACTGGACCATATCTAACTGGCTCGCATTTAACCATTGCCGATCTGTGCGGCATTGCCTCCGTATCCACGGCCGAAGTATTTGCCCCCATCGAGGCCGACAAATATCCGAAAGTTGTCGATTGGGTAAAACGTTTGAAAGCCTTGCCCTATTATCAGAAGAACAATCAAGAGGGACTGGAAATGCTTGTCAGTGTGGTCAAGGGTTTGCTGGCTGAACGCCAACAGGGCAAATAATCAATCAATACAATACATATATTTGGTCATAACTAATAGAGTCATGAGTTTTCATTTTGGCCGGGTGGAATGGCAAACATAATACGGGAATGCGATACGGCTGACATGACAGCCATAACAGGAAGATGAACTCGAGCAGGAACAGGAACTGAAATTGGAACTGGAACAGACACGGACACAGTCACAATCACAGTTATATGCAGCTGTTCTCGCAGTAATGGCAAAAGTTTTGTTTTTATGGGCCAACAGGACCAGCAGCAGCACAAGCAACTTGAACTTGGTCCTCGACACGACTCCGAGTCGAGTTGATTCCAAGTCCTTTGCTGTGGGCATGAGTATGGGATATGGCTATTGGTATGAGTATGTATGAAATACAAACCAAAAGTTTTTCTTTGAAGCTGTTCCCTGTCAGCCATTGTTGCTGTTATTGATTACAAGTTGTAAGTGATCGCATTTATATTTAGTTGTTGTTTAAGCTTGTTTGCGGTCCGTTGTAAGAGTTTTTGACTTTCGCCACTTAAATGCGACTTGCTCTACATTCTTCCTATCCATTTTAACCAGCTGAAAAGTTTCCATTAACCCATCGGGAGGAAAGCCACAAACTTTCCGCCCGGCACGCAAAGAACCTCGCATTTTTCAAAAGAAATAAAACGAAATGTGGAGCAAACAATATGAACTGTGGACTGGGCTGGTTTATCGATTTTCTGGCTGAAATCAAATTATCTCAAATAATTGCAAAATGTTTTTTGTCCTTTTGAGTTAATAGTAATAATCTGTGACCAAAGATAAATTCTTTACTATTGAATATGTATTTAATTTCGCATACTTACGGATTAAAAATCTATTTAAAAACTTGGTTTCTATAATTTTCCTAAACTTTGTGCATCGCTTCCCAAAATTGAAATCGACATATACGGGATACAAATGAATATAAATGAATATAAATAATAATAAAACTATAAGCAAAAGCTAACTTTAACATTAGTCAAGTTTATATGTATGTATTTTTTTAGTTCATTTATTTGCAACTGTATAACAATCAAGGATTCAACAAGAAATAGAACAAAATCAACAAAATGGAGTCATAGGTATTACAGAACAAGAAGAATAGACAGCATAGTATACAAGTATACATAGTCAAGTTTATATGTATGTATGTATGTATGTATGTATATGTAAAAGCCTTTCAAATTTCACCATTCCACTAAATTTTTACACTTCGCACAGCCCACAATTAAGTATTCATTAACAATTGTTTATTAATTATTTATCTTAAAGTCCGCCACTTATATTGATAATATTCTTATGCAAAAGCTTATTTCTAAGGCTTATTCCGAATTACCCTGAAAAACTAAAAGGTGTCAATTGGTTAAAAAAAAAAAAAACAAAGTATATTCTAAGTGTTAAAAACATTCATATAAATACATTCATACAAGATAAGTATATTAGTTACTTCAAGCGTAGTGGACGCCTTAGCCACTTTATTCAACTTTCAACTTAATATGCGACCTATGGCCTCTGCTTCCTCTCTCCTTCTACCGTTGCCAATGGGTTGCCAGACCAATCTGGTAGCAGCTTGCCACCTTGCATATGAGTATATGTACATATGTATGTACATATTTCTTCAGCAAAAGAAATTCAGTGAAGATTACATTGGTCCCAGATACATTTGTATGTAAATGTATGTATATGACTTGTTATAAATGTTTAGATAAAGAATATATATTCCATATATGTATGTTGTAACATTATCCAGACAAATATAATTTTTAACAAGTAGCCAACTTCTGAACAAAATTTAAATTAAAAAAAATATATACATATGTATACATACATACATATGTACGCATTTTCCATTGATATTTTATTTAAATATCTTTCTTTATCTTTAAAATTTATTTTTATATTGAAAAATATTTGTTTAAGTTTTGTTTATTTTATATTAGTTGCGACACTTTCTGTGAGTTGCTTGCGGGTTAAAAGTGTTTTTGCAGCTTGTTCATGGCACTGTCCGCAACTCTCGCAGTTTTGATTCAGTGGACGATGATGATGACGATGATGATGATGATGATACCGGAAATGCTTGACAACTATTGCAGCAACAATGACAACAGCAACTGCAACAGCAGCAACAAAACTAACAATGATGCCACATCACTTTACGGTTAGAAGAGAACTCTAATGGCAAGTGACGGCAACACAACACTCATTCGCAACATCAGCCTCATGATGCAACCAGCAAATGGTGGTGAAGGAGGGAGTGGGAGGGATATAGTGTTAGGCATGGCTCGGACATGGGGGGCGGGGATCTGACCGTTGAGTGCTGTGCCATTATGTGTGTGACAAATAGTTAGAACAAGCACACACACACACGCACACACACAGGCATTCACATGCTACTGCCATATCCAATTTAAGTGCAACAGCCAAAAAAAACGTAAAACATTTTTGACCAAAAATTTTTCGTTCTCACCACCCCCCTCCCCACTCTGCATTTGCCATTAATTCGTGTGGTAAATGAAAAGGTGGACGCTCGACTGCCTTTTTTCTTTTCTTTTGTAACTGTGTGTGTTTGTGTGTGTATGTGTAGGATTTAAGTTTAATACCTCCAAAAAAAAAAAAGGACAACGAAAAGCAACAACAGCACACAAAAAAAGGGAGAAAAATTTGTGGTCAAAACGCTTGCCATCCAGTTAAGTAAAGTCAGTAACCGAAACCGAAACCTCGACCGGGAAATGAACCAGAATCCGTATACAGGAGCAACTGGAGCTGCTGCTCGTGATTAATGATGCCATCGGTGTGCCCAGGCCGGGCCGGGCCGGGCCAAGCCATGCCGCCCCTCGCATTTCCGGTTCGTTTAAAGTTGAAATGTCCTTGTGTATTGTGTGTCAGTTGGCTCGGTGGTACGGGGGGAGTGGGGGTCGGGTCATTGTTTCATTGTTTGCTCTGCTTTTGGTCTGTGCGGCAACTGCTGCGGTTTATTTAACAATTGAAATTAACTTCTTTTCAACTAATATTTCAAATTAAACCTGCAAATAAGATGAAACAAAAAACAGAGTACATACATATATACATTAAATGACATAAATAAACTCTGATTAATCGATAACCACTTTCTGTTCGCATAATTAAACTAATTGGACAGACTACAAATCGACTATGCTAAATGTCAGCCAATTATTTTATAAATTTCAATAGATAATTATGACATGGACATGAATGCGAATTGAAAGTGTAATATGAACAAGGATATGCTCCCTACTTTGATTTGAGAAATCAATACAAACACAGTTAGCCCACATGCACATATGTATGTATGTATGAATGTATCTGCCTCTCTCTCTCCTGCTCCATTCTATGCCACAAAAGACAATTGACATGGTCCAGGTGCGGATTAGGAATTGAGAATTGTCAAATTTAAATCTTAAACTTTTGAGTGTTTCATTGAAAAATCACTTCGTATTTCATTTAAATATTTTCATATTTTGCTTAAGTGATTACCTGACTAGTCTTATTCTTATTATCCTTCAAAGGGATGTGATTGTAGATTGCCCCGAAAATTCGCTGCAATCAATTTAAATAAAAGAATCTGTTTGGCAATAAAGTTTAAAAAAAAAAGAAAGTTAACTTGATTTCTTATTTCTTTCAATTTTGGATAATTTTACCCCAAGAAAAAAAACAAAGGGCAAAGGGAAGATTTCTCAGTAGCAGGCGAATTGGAAAATATAATAATTGATGGAGAGCTCTCCTCTTTGCAGGACGGAATGGATACAATAGTTTCTAGATATTTTAGGTAAGCGTATCGTACAATTTATGACTTAGTCAAGTATGATTTATTATCCTTGCTCCAGGACTTTAGATGGAAAGCGCTTGACTCTATTTAGACATTAACAAGAATTATCATAACTGCAACATTATCAAAGTACATTGACAATTGTTCAGTTATAAGCCTTATAATACCAATCTTTGATTAATCACTCCCTTAATTTTTTTATTAAACTTAAACGTTTTTGGTTTACAAGTAGGTTTCCAATTTACAATTAGGTTTCCATTAGGTGGTTACAAAAACAATTATCATTCAAATGCCTAACGATTTGTTAGATACCTTAGATTAATAAAGTCAAACTTATCTATAATAAAACAATTTCAAAGATACAACTTTCTCCTTATATTTTTTCCAGTGTATATTATATGTTTTCTATATAATCAAATTTCTTAAAAGAAGTTATAATTTAATACATTTTTAAATGGAAGGTAATTTCTAACCGTTACTTTTTTGTTATTCGAAATTTCAGTGTTTTAGTTAAATATATTATAAAGAATCGAAGCTAAATTTCAATTTTAAATCTTTAACTTTTTCTGGCCCTACCTGAATAATATTAGTCCCAATTCATATATTTGAGGTCTTTAATCAATAAAAGGAAATGTTTGTACTTTATGTCATCAAAGGATTCCTTAAGGATTAATTGCTTTAATCGATTCCCATTTGGAGTACGTCTTATCCCTTACTACGGCACTGGCATGCGACCATTTAATTGTTAATTATGCACACACACACAAACTCACACACACACACAAATCATTGATTATTGTCAATGCCAATTTGTTCTCAGAATGGAGAAATCAGAATGATGGCCAAGGGAGAAGGGTGGGGGAGTGGTTAAAAGGCAGCTAATCAGTGCAATCAGCTTAGTTTTGTTTTAAAAACCAACGCCATGTCAATGTGTATTTGTGTGGATGCATATGTGTGCGTGTGAGCTCAACAGAAAGGACAATGCCGAAGCGATTATCCTGCTCAACGTACTCCCCCCCCCCCCCCCCCTCTCTCTTGGTTGCCTATCTGTCTGGTCTGCCTGAAAGTTACTGATAAAGTTTTGTGTGTGCGAAGGAAGTGCAATTCAAATGAGGTCAGTCAACGGCCAGGACCAACATCAGGACAATGACAATGGCGACGACGACAACGACAACGACAACGACGATGACGATGAATGCAGGCAATGCTCGAGTGCACTTTGCCCCACCCCCCGTTTTCGATGCATGTTTGATTAAGTGCATGCAATTTGAATGCTGACAACTCACCAACAGCAACACGAACAGCAGCAGGAACATTTGCATAATTGGATGGATATATATATGAATGCCATCTGCTCCTCCCCTCGAAACTTGATCTGTAAATGCAAAAGCAAAGTTTCGACTGACGTTGACATGTCACTACATTTTTCATTTAATCAATATCATGAACAATGGCAAAGGACAGGCCGACGGCAAATGCGACAGATGTAGTAGGTAAATGATTGAGTTGAAGCCGAAAAAGGTTGTCGCAATTTCATTTCCATTTTCGAGTGAGCCATTGGTTAAATAATGAAAGGAGTTGAAGAATTAAACTTTTAAGCAACAAAGCAACAAAGTTTCTGTTCTTTCGTTCGACATTCTAATTATTCGACATCCAAATATATGTACATATAAACTGAGTTCAGTTCTTTGCCTTAAAATTTGTACCTTTGAATTGGACGAAGCCGACTTTGAATATGCTCTCCACAAAGCAAAAGTATTTCAGAAAGTCAAACTCCCTCAAAATCCTTATTAATTTAATATAAAATTAGCCAAACATGATGCAGTTGACATTTCAGTTTATCTCGATAATTTATTTTCCGATCTCAGCAAGATTAGATTATATTGACTGTCCAATTGAGAGTGCCCAACAAGATACCATCAATACAGCATGAAGTAAACTTAATCTACGTACTCTTTTCACGGATCTAAAAACCACATTTCATATAGACAGATACATAAGTCTCAGTCGACTCGGCTATTGATACCGATCAGGAAACATATCTTTTACATACATTCTAGCGACTTTTATAAACCTGAAACTCTGATAGAGAATCTATCTACTCCGCAAAGAACCCAGATTTTGATGGCATATCACACTCGACAGATTCTGATTGATAAAATGTTGAATATATTTAGGCCCCCAAAATTGTGCTTAATGTTATGGTAAAAGAGAAAATTTTCTATAAAAATTTAAATTAATGGGGTAAGTAGTTTTGTTAAGTAAAACTTAGTTAACAAAGCTCTATGGGGAATTTGACCGGTTTTTGCGCACTTTATTCAAAAGTTGGTTTCTATGCATTGATTTCAATACATATTTGTTGACTAACATAATAAATACAATTTGGTTAAGTTTTTGGAAAAAATGGGCGTGGCAACAACCGCCCTAGGCCATAAAACCTCTTTTTACCCAAAAAGTATGATATATAATGGAGCTGCGATGTGCTTGAAGAGGTTTTTGGAGTCTGATAATGCGATCCTTCGTTTTTAAAGTTCGAAAAAAAATATTGCTTTGCATTTTGAGTGTGTTCTTTTGCAGCACAATATTAAATTTTTCATAATTAGTGGTCTAGTAAGAAAACTTTAATTTTTTAAGGACTTCTTGCAAGTATGTAAATTTCAAATTGTTGCAGGATCAGTTATTATTATGCTAAGATGCTTTTTTCGAATCTGCTAACACAGTTTTTGCTAGTTAGCTGCCTTTTTTTTATCTGTCCCCCTTCTTTATACCCTGTACCCATAGGGTAAAAGGGTATATTAAAGTCGCTAAAATGTATGTAACAGGCAGAAGGAAGCGTTTCCGACCCCATAAAGTATATATATTCTTGATCAGCATCAATAGCCGAGTCGAATGAGACATGTCCGTCTGTCCGTCCGTCTGTATGAACACCTAGATCTCGGAGCTAGAGCCACCAAATTTGGTGTGAACATCCGTCTATTGCATAGACAGATCAAGTTTGCTTCAAATTTTTGCCACGCCCACTTCCGCCTCCGCAAATCGCGAAAACGTATTACTAGAGCTGTATTAAAGATATCGTATTCTTACTTGGCACACCCAAACTGCTCCACCAGACCAAATTTGGTCGAAATCGGACAATAAACATAGGAAATATACCTATATGAGTTTCGCTCTGAATTGCCAAGGCGACATTGGCTGGCAAGAGTGAGCGAGACAGCATGCGTTCGCTGTTGCTGCATGTTAAAGAGAATTTTGCATGAAATTAATGACGATTTCGAGTATATTCTATTTCATTTAATATAACTAGTTGGTACAGGGTATATTCAATGTCGGCAGGGACGACTTGCTTGCTTCACTTTAGTTTAGTTTTTTTAGTTTAGTAGTTAATGTGGGTCCTCCTACCCATCTAATACAATTGTTAAGCCTTCTCTGATCGTCCAAGACATATTTCCATCACGCTAGTGTCTATTTGTTTCATATGGAAACATTTTTTTCCTATAGGGGATAGGGAGGTTAGGCACTAAAAAACGAAATTGCACTATTTGTGGATATTGTGACTAACTTATTTGAACAAGAATTGCACATACTACCAAATTTTGAATGTTTTAGACTAGTCACTGGTGGACTTTTATATCTTTCCTGAGATTCCCTGACAAAATTTTTCTTAAGGTGACCCCCAATTTTTTTCAAATATTTCAACACTCACTGTCAATTTCCATAATAGAGATTTACTTATACATAGTAGAAATACTACTTATTTCATTCCATTATTAATTTTTCCAATATCCACCCTGAAAGTTGAGCATAAAATTTTCACTATATCAAGCAAATTCGTTTTCTGCAAAACATGTGTATTCAGTAGCTGTTTTCTCAACAGTGTTGAACAACGATAAAAATACAAGTATGCAACATTGACCTTTGATCTTTTATCTATCATTCGCCATCAAAATTATTTGGTTTCATAAACTTTCAGAAAATGAATTAAGTGCTCAAAAAACGCTCGAATTCTCCATACTGCAATGGAATCTAACTTATTCATTCTAAAGCTGATAATATGTTGCATATTTTTAAGCGCATTAGTTACTGCAAACATTGAAAATTAAAATTGGATTCGTAATACATTTTAGATCTTATGTTAAATATAATAAAATGATACAAATGTGACTTTATATCAGTTACTTATCAATAGGATAGATAGAAATCAAGAACACATATGAACTTTCTTTGTTGGCACAGATAGTTAATTCTTCGTTGTTGTATTTTAAAGACATTCCATCCATTTAAATTGTACGCTAGTTAATAGCTTAAAATATTTATACTTTTCATTTTTTGTTTTGAAAATATTCATGGAATTGAATTCAATGTGAAAACAAACAACAAAAATAACAGTTTTCAGATTCAGTTTCAGTTTTTTCTGCCAATTATACTTTTCCCAAAAGAAAAAAACACGTTTAGAAATCAGAAAAATATATCTGCCTGTGACAAGTGGGTGTCCCATATACATAGTTGTATCCTTATGCTGATTTTTTTACTGCCTTATTGTCCTGGCCATTCTCCCTGTCTTTCTGTATGTGACATTTGAGAATCTTGTTAGGGACAAATTGCCCGAAAATCATTCAATAAAAACTGTAATAATAGACAACACATTTTTTGTGTTTGGCAAACTTTTCCAATTAGAGAATAGCATCAACAAATGAATTATTAGGAAGGAAGCACACACATACACACACATTCACGGCCGTGCTCAGAGGCAACCGCACTGTGAGCACCCCCACCCCCTACAGAAATCTTGTCCTTGCTGATTATGGGGGCTAAGTGCCTTTAACTTGAATGAAACGCCGTTTTCACGCATTCGCCTCATTGCGCTCCGCCTAGCAGAGTTTTTGTATATTTGTGGAAAGGGCGTGCAAGTGTGATAGGGGCGGAGGCGTTGCCTACCATCACTTCAACGCCTTTTCCTTAAACCAATTAGTTAAGTCCCCCTTTGCCAGCAGAGCCAGCACAGCGTCCACGAAATGTTGCTATGCCATTTTCCTTCTCGTATCCATTTAGATTAAAATGTTTGTGGCCGTAATCAAGGAGATGATGAACCTTGTGATGAGCACGATGATGATGATGATGATGGTACTCTTGGGATATCATCCAGTCTGCTTTCAGTTTTCCTGGTTTATGTGGTTTACCTGCAGATGTTGCATTTGTTGAAATTGCTAGCCAGTACACATACACTTATACATTGCACTTGGTGTTGGCCACTTACCTCACTCACCTTTTAGCCTTACTCACTCGCCAGCTCAGGGTATCAGTTTTTGGTTAGGTCCAAAACAAAACGTCAATCTAAATGCCTAACTTATGGCCCATGCTGGCCACATTACGTATACGTGATTTGCATGTTCAACACGTCTGAATTCACCATTAAATTGAATTTTCACTCAATACACACACAGGCGCACAGATTGAAAATCTCTGACCTGACTCTCTATTCGGCTTTAATTAAGAAAATATACCATAATTTTCCCCATCACAATTCAAAACAAACAAGGCGTGAATTCCTTGAACATTTTTCGCACCCTCAAAACGAGAGGGAGAGAGAGAGACGAGTGGGGCGAGAAAAGAGAAAAGAACTATGCCAAACAAAAATTTGACCCGGTTCTCCCTTTACGCCTCGCGGCAATTCGTAATAACTTAATGTTTTTCGCCCTACGCAGAAAAAAACGAGAATATTTACGAAGAGGCCAAAATGAATTTAATTATCTTTTGATTTCTTATGGAAACTTGTTTTTCAAATGCAAATTTTAAGAAGGTGGCAGCTGGAAGATGACTTTCTTACTAGTTCAAGACGAATTTAATTTGCATACAATTAGCCGTTAACCGATTGGACCGTTATCTGAATATGGGCACACTGTCACACATCTAGATAAAGAGCAATCGAATAAGAAGTAAGCACAACCGGAGAAGCAGATGATGCATTTAAAATATATAATTTGCCATTACCACATTCGGATTCCCGTTATTTGTATAATGATTATTTTTTATAAGGCCAAAGTTTACGACCGACATTCGTTTGCCATTGATTCACCGAATTCCTTCGGTTAATATATTATTAATTCTTTTAAATTCTTATAAATCCATTGGAAGTTTGGATTTTAAATCATAAAATCATGTATGTTTACATCATATTTTTTATGAAAGACAGTTTCTATTATACTTGAGTAAAAACAGCTCATTGAGGTAAACCGGCTCACTCGTTCTTTTTTTCGAAGTGAGCCAACTCACTCATATGGCTCACTTGCTGATAGCTCATGAGACTCGTCGCGCAACCAGCTTGAAAAAACTGAAGCAAAATACGTTACATTTTAAGCTTTTTAAAAAAAAATTACATATTTAACATTTTTTTCTTACACATATATTTTTTTTTTCGAATCGAAAACCACGATTTGCAAGAAAAAAGTGAACGTTCGCCAATTGAGAAGAACGCAAAATGAGCCATAAGAACTAGTGTGCCAAAATGAGCTAGTGAACAAAAGTGAGCTAGTGAGCCAAACTGACCCATATTAAATGAACAAGCTCAGTGGCTCTGTTCAATGAGCAATTCATTTTAGCTCACTCACTCATGAACTACCCAAGTATAGTTTCTATAAAGTAAATATAATGAATTTAATAAGTTTCAATATCAAATAGTTTTTAAATTGAGAATTTCTCTATAAAGACAAGTTTCTATATAGAAAGTATCTATAAAGAGAAGTTTTTATAAAGAGATAAATCTTAATAGGAAAGATTGACAATATTTACATACATATTTCTACAGGCTCTAAATTGAACAAATTTTAACCGACTTCTTTATTTTATTGGTTGTTTATATACTTTAAATAGCATTTTTGAAAATTTTAAAAACTGCAAAAATCGAGTCGAAAATTAATTTTTTAGATTTTAATAGACTTTAATTCCAATTTAAAGAAGAGATTTCTAAAAGCAAACAGAGACATAACAAATCAATGTGAAATGAAGAAGGGACTTAATCAAGTCCCAGAATATATTCGTCCATCGTACGTCCCTGAACTACGGAACATTATTTCTATGATATGTCGCATAGGGGCTGTCTATAAAAAAGATTCCAATATGAGGAAGCCCATATGTATAAGTTTCGTAAATAATAATCTTCTCGAAGGACTAAGCTACATTTGGTCGGTATTAATGAGAGCATTACGTAACGTGATGCGGAGATTCTATCGGATGAAGAGTTTGTAAACGCAACTTTCGAGTGCTCCCTGTTGCTGCTAACTCTGCATTATTGAAAGAATAAATATTTTAACTTGTCCAACAACAATTGTATTGAAAACAATAAATTCTTTAGTTCCTTATGTATAATTCTTATATCAATTGTATAGATCTTATGTCAATCTGCCTAAATTGTTCATTTCAGAAATCTTAAGATGTTTCCTCAAATATGTGACATCCTGTATCTTTTTCTTCAACTGAAGATAAAGTAAGGCACGTTTTTTGTTGTCTCCCATTCTTGGATTCTATATTAATTAGCAATAGGTCTCTTCAGTCCAATAAGTCAGCAGAACGGGACACAATATTTGGGCATATTTTGGCTTTTGAAATTTATAATTCAGGCAAAGCTATGTAAGTATAGTTCTCTTTGCTCCATACACACAGCATGTTCCGTTTCCATCTCATACCGACACACTGAAATGGAGGAATGAATGAAGAAGAGGAATTTCATTTTGTCTACTGGTCCTAGACATTTGAGATAAGCATTTCATACACCGATACATACATATACAGAGTTTATTATACACGTGTGCATGTGTTCCATATGATCCCAGTCAGAGGAGCTCGCATTACTCCCGTTCTGTTCTATTGTTGTCGTTAGGCAGGTGTCAATGTGCATGTGTATGTGTATGCGCCTGTGAATGTATGTGTGCAAAGTTATTAAAACCATTCAAAACGTTTACTTTAGATTCAGCAACACACCCGTACCTCCCCCTCAAAGCCCATTCCATTGTCCACATTCAATGTGTGCATACATAATTATATATGTATGTACATATCTATATGTATGCGCGTGTGTGTGTGTCTTTCGTAGAATCATGTATAATCATATATAGGCGTAGACGTGGGCGTGAGATTTGCATAACTACACATGTTAGGCATCTCCCCAAACCTGAGCTAAAGCCAGATCCTAAGCCTATTGGACACAAATAGGTGTTTTGGCATAAAGGGTTCCAAACCCCCCTTCCCCCCATCGATAGGCAGTTGTTTGCCACCGTGACAAGGGTACACAAAGTGTTCGACGAAATTACGAAACCGTTGCAAATTAGCAACAATGGAATATACATACATATATATGAATTGTACACACAATAACAAAACAACACGCAACCAGCATCCGCAGAAGCCGCAATGGGGGGGAGTCAGTTTTCCGAAATGATTATTGTTATTGCCTGCGGATGAGCCGCCCAAAAGTGGAATAATAAAATCAAATAATCGTAAACATAACAAGTCCTGAAAACTATTTGAGATATTATGTATCAAGTACTGCCACTTATTTGAAATGTAACTCCAATGCCAAAAATAACTAAACAATATTTAGCCCAAATCAAGCCAAAATTTGTAGAGTGAATGAAACAGAAAATGATTGAAATTGATGTGAGGCTCGACATTGAAGGTGGTTCTACATATGTATGAACCTGGATTTTTATCCAAGAAACAAACCTATGTAGGAATGGTAAGATAACGCCGGTTGACCGAATAAGTTGACAACGACCAAAACACCAAAAAAAGAAAGATAGGAAGGAAGTGAATTTAAGAAAACAAAGTAACAAACAACTTATCCTACATCCAACTAAACTTGCTTAATGATATTTGTATTTCAACACAAATGGTACAACGCGTACTTTTCACTAGAGGAAAGGCACAAACATATGTCAAAATCTAATTTATAATACTTGATAGGATAAGTTTATGCCAGTTATATGACACTAAAACTGATTTATACCAAAACTATCATTGGACCTATCGATCCTATGGGGAAATTCTACGAGTATATCATTTTCAAAAAACTGTTTGGCTGTTAAAACGGATTCCAAATTTTACCGTCATATGATATGCCGGATCTTGGGATCAACCGGATAGGTATGTACATAAGTTTATTATTTATAAGTTTTCCATGTAATACGCCAAGTTTCTCAAACTAAATTTAGTTTTCATTATCTCTGTATATGTATATTTTATTTAAACCTGTTCGAAATCGATTGGCAATATCGTATCACGGATCAAATATAAAATTTCAGAAAAAGAACTTGAATGTTTAAGTACAAAAATTCGGTATCTGTGAGTTTGGTATTGAGGTAAGTGTGGTATTGAGTTTCGACAGAATCTGCCGACTATAAGCTGTAGCTTTCAAAACTGAATATATGTGACCGACACGGACATTTATCTAAAATTTGATTTAAAAAATTTCTGATAAATTATTCTTATCTGTATATCAAAAAGAAAGTTTGCATGGGTTTACGAACTTCGGCACGGCCCGTCCTTCTAGTTATTTAAGATTTAGCCCGAGAGCCCAAAAGTCTGCAAAATACCAATACTACCTACTCATTGACCCAGAGTGTCAACAAATGTATTCACAATTTCTGTTTTTGTGGTCTAGAATACATATGTATATTCGGTTAATATATAAAGTGCAGTGAAAGTTTATTTTAGACTATTTCATACTGATCGCACCCATGCACCTTTCATAGATATGTATACATATAAATGAAATACGAGTATATATGTAGATATAGCTGCGGTCATGTCGCTAGGACGTCCATTACGCTGCTCAAAATGTTCGAATTGAGCTATCCCCTTCACGATTTGGCGATACCCAACGTATTTCGGTAATCACTTCTCCACTCTAGGATTTGTAGGTCAAAACATTCCGCCGGCAACCGTTTCTGCGAGGCCTGGAAAGATTACTTTGATAGTCTTGACAACATGCTCCCTAATCTGCTACTGCTGAGTAGCTACCACTTAGAAATTCTAATCCACATTACGTCTGTGGATCAGTACAATCAATAACAATGTATAGAACAAGTCGCCAAGGGTATATCCTCTACTAAGTAGAGGTAGTCTTAAACTCAATCTTTATTCCTGTTAATTTAAAATAAAATTCTCTTAGCAGTAACATTGTTCCTGTGAAAGCTATAGCATATAGAGAGAAGTCAGGTTTATTTTTACGAAACTTACAAATACTGAGTTTAGTGACAAAAGGATTTAAAACACAAAAATTCTTTATCCAAAACTCTATTCTTGACCGGTTATCTCTAGCGAAGATACATGACTATATAGACAACCCATTTACAAAGTATTTTCGGACCGATCTCTCCTAAAGCAGACATTTAATATAGTCAACCGATTCTGATAAAACTTGAGAAAACAACATAAAAGTGTATGAAACTCACAAACAAGTGGAAAACTCACAGCAAGTGCCTTGATTCAGACTGATGGACTGATCTATATCGATTCGGATCATCGTCTATTGATCAAGAATATATATATGTATATATATGCTGTATTTGTTCAGATATGCGTCCAAGCTTTCAAAGAAAAGTAACATACCCGTTTTGCAAGTGAACAATGAGTTCTAGGACGTGAATCATTATATCATTGCCAAAAGGTCTGTCCAGTTCAGGTGAACTTCTTATCAAATGGAACTGCAGCGATTATTGATAAGATAGACTTCTGATTAATTGTAGTTATAAATACCGATATAATGTCTGCGCCTTTAGTTCATTGCTCTTACTTCTGTTGCTGCTGGCGATGAGTGCGTTTAAGGTGCCTGAGGCTTCGATTATTGCTTTGGAGCCAAAGGGCTTTGAGGTGTCTATACCAGACGAAGAAGGAATCTCTTTATTTGCCTTTCATGGAAAATTAAATGAAAAGTTCGATGGATTAGAGGCCGGATATTGGAGTCGGGACATAATCGCCGCGCAGGATGGGCGCTGGAGGTTTCGGGATAATGCTACTACCCTTAAACGTGGTGATATGATTCATTTCTGGACCTTTGTGATCCACAATGGCATCGGATATCGTCAAGATAATGGCGTCTTAGGGTTTGAGTTAGAAGATTTGTAGAAGTTCGGGCTAACTTTGGCCTTGGGGAAGTTTGTTATCCTCAAGATCTTTAACCATATTGGCGACTTTGAAACATCATTTTTAAATGTTTTATTAAAAAAGAGCATAAAGAAAAATACATTTTCTTGAATCTTGTTTGACAACTTTTTGCCTTTTATCATGTAGGACTGATAGAAATAATAAGACAATCCTCATACCTGTCGACCTGCATTTTTGTCCATTTTATTAAAGATTCCATTATATTGTCCTATTCCGTTTCTTTTTATTTTCTTCTTTTCTTTTTGCCCAATAAAATCACATATTTATGGCGCAGAAAAGTTTGCTTTCATCCTTCGCTCCCTGCGGGTGGATTGCCTTTTCAATTTCACCACCAGCCTCATACAGGTGGCTGACAGGCACCAAGTTGAAAAGACAAAGCCAATGGGAAGGGGGTAGGTGTTCTTTTTTTTTTTTTTGTCTTTTGACCAAACTGTATGGGAGGGAAAATGTGTTACGAACAGGGTCAACTTGTTGTCCAGTCCAATGCATACACAGGTGCTCCATTGGATGCAGTTTTCTACTTTCGTCTTTTTTATTATTTTTATAGTCACTTGACATAACAACAGGGAACTAGGGGAACGGGCAAGGACACGGGCTACATACATATATGGCAGAGGTGGAGACTAGGAGAAGAACCCAAACATGAATGTTATTTCATTTGCGTAAACGTTTTCCATACTCCATGGTCGGGATGATGAATTGGTTTTGCGGTCTTTCCAGTCAAATGCATTTTGAATTGGTTTTTGTTTGATTTTGGGTTGTTTTATTTGCTTCCATGGATGGACGGTGCTTCCAGGGTCAAAGGGAAATTCATTAATACTAACACAAACACACAGACATATACACAAACACATACATGCATACCACCCACACTCAAAGAGGAAGTAGATGAGTGAGACAGAGAGGGGAGGAAAGGAGAGAGTGTCGGCCGGCTTACAAAACTAATTTCGTTCGGGGCTAACCCAAATGCAAATGCCTTTTGTGTGGTTTTTAGTTTACTTTGTATCCCATTTTCTGTCTCTTCCCCCCTCTCTCTCTCTCTCTCTCTCTCTGTACCCCGCCCTCTTCTTGATTCCTTTTAACTACAAATGTATGCCACACTGCATAAAAAGCACATTTGTAATTTGTTCCTTTTTTTGTTCTTGTTGTTGTTGTTGTGGGATAAGGGAAGAGAAGGGTAAGATGAATGAAGTCAACCAGGGAAGAGAATCTCCGATTCAGATTTTGTTTGTCGCCAGCGACGCCGCCTGCATGTCGTTGCTCCTTGCATAATTTATGCGAAATCAGCGACGTGGCTGGCAAACAACCCGCACACACCGGGCCAGGACAGGCGCGGTCCCGATCCCCGGCTGAAACAGCTGCCGGGAGGGCACTTTATTTGCCAGCACGTAAAATGCTTTATCCACGTTTCATTGTCACCAGCAAAGTAACAAAAAAAAAAAAACGCAAAAGTAAAGAACCTATTCGAAAGTTAAGACAGGTAAACGACTTTTTTAATACCATTTAACAATAGCAACATTAACATATTATTGCTTAAATATTTATTTGGAATTTCCAATATGAAATGAGGCATTCCAATTTGCATACTTATTAAGTTTAATATTAATATAGTCAACTGATGAAACGCTATATAACATCAACTGAAGGGTAGAAAACAAAGAATTGTTTTGAAATTTCATCATTCAATCTAGTTAGATAATGGAAGGCTATATATCATACACTTAGAATTCCAAAATTGTAAATTGAAAACAAAACTATTCAATTCGAATATTAAATGGAAATGGAATTGCCTTTTAAAGGATATTTTAACACGACATCCGTGATGATAACTAATTTGTCTAATTATAATTTATTATATAATGATCAAATTTATTAGAGAAATGACCTAAACGTGCCACTTTGCCATATGGGTACAGGGTATTACAAGGAAAGAAAAACAGAGATGCTTTATCTCTGCCCGACTACAAATTTTTACGCAGCTAAAAATATTAACGCCTGAGTCTCATACCTGTCTATCAGCGGTAAGGCTGCTCGGCTTCAGGGCTCCAGGAGATGACAAAAACTTTGTCTTTAGTCATTCAGACTTCTATTTTTTTCTCTCTTTTTTGTTTTCTTTTGCTAAAAGGGATTGGGGGGAGGGGACACTGTATGGAGATTATGGATAATCACCCTGAAAAGAGAATGGCGCTCAGGCAGAGGCAAGGAAAGGAACAGAAAGGAAGAAGACGCATCTCGTTTGTTTTTATCGCACTTTTCACTTGAATTTTTTTCTTGGCTCCACTTTGTGTTTATTTTTGCATAATTTTCTAAGCGCCTGTGCCAAGATTTTACTACATTTTCATTTACCTGCTGCCTGTGGACATTTTTTGTGTTTTTCAACCTGCTCCAGCTCCTGCTCCTGCCCCTGCTATTTATCCTCGTGCATGGTGCGTGTGCACCAACTTTTGAAGTTTCCATTTGGGGAAGGGGGCCCCGACGCTTTATGTTGGTGATTCGTACTCCTCGCACCGATAGGTAAGTGAGGCATATTGAGGTCAACATTCGGTTACTCTACCGTATCAATAGAATATGATAATCGAACATGATTTCAGTTTCGTGTTTCACTTTCAGTTCGTCTTTGTGGTTTTGAAATTCAACACTAAAAATCTCTTATATAAAGTATCCTACTATATTCGAATAGCAATCAAATCCAAGAATTGAATAACAAGAAATTAACTGACAAGTTTTCTTCTGTTTGCTTTTTGTGAAAGGAAAAAGAGTATCTTAAAATCGGTCCAACGATAAACAAAGTGTACGATTTTTTTTTTGTTTTTGCCTTTGTTTTTTGTTTGACATCTTCCTCATTATCCGAAAGTTACGTTTTTGAAAAAACACACAGAACGAAAACAATTTCATTTAAGAAGAGCAACAAAAACGGTTAACCATTTTATACCAAATTGTATTATTGCCGTTAAAAGGGGGATGTGGGGGTGGGGGCAGCGATTCCTTTTCTTGGGTGGAAAATGTTTACTTTACTTTATTTTTGCCAACTTGGCCATTGGCATTGTTATTGCTCCTGTTCAGGCGTTCAAGGCAAATGAGTTTACGAGCCCAAAAACACAAAAAAAGGGAACTAACTTCTGCTCACATCTTACTAGGATGTTCCGTACTTCATGCTCCTCCATGCTATGTGTTGTGGCTCCTCTTTCTTTTTTATCCCTTTATTTCTGAGGGCAAAAAAAAAAAAAGGAAGACTTTCCAACGTAATGAGGGTCAAACAATATTTGGGCTTTGGTTTTTCAGGCTCGTGCTCTTGGCTCTTGGTTTTCTTCTTTTCGGTTGTTGCTTCTTGTTTGTCTGGGTAAACACTGGAGCCTTTGCCCGAGGACTCAAAAAGTGGCCACAAAACAAAACACAGATTTTATGTATAGTATGTATGTATGTATATGTACATACATAAATGTATGTATGTATGTAAGTACTTTTTGAAGTCAGCATTAAGCAAAGGAACTTTAAAAATCCTAAATTTGGTTTCTGGTTTCCTATACTCTAACAGAGAGGAAATTTAGTCTTACTCTGTGTAATTCTTTCATTATTTTACACTCTCTAATTTTGAAATATTATCCATATTTCCAATAAATTTTGTATAAAAATTTACTCAGCTGCAAGTTAGTTACTACTTTTACGTTATAATATTTTAGAGAACATCTTCTAAGAATTTGCTTTATTAAAAACAAATACATAATAAACATATTTCAATTTTTATTCGGCAATGTCGGATATTGTGTAGCAGGAGGCAACACTCAAAAATCGTGATTGGAATATTTACCAACACATAAGATTTGAATACAACGGTCAATTGATATATTTACTAACACTAATATTAACAGAACAGCAGAAATTAACAGAGAGAAAAATTGATTCTGAAAGTAAACCCACCCAGTAAGCATTTTTGAAGTTAACAGAGCATAAATGAGTCTTTTATGAGTCGCGCGACGATTGAAAATAGTCATATTTGCGCTCATTTTCTGATCATAAATGACCCATTCGTCGGGAGAAAATGGTACCCTAGCCGCGACTCATCTTGATGAGTCGCTTATGACTCTTTTTTTTAATCATAAAAGAGTCTTCCACGAGTCATATTTTAATCATAAAAGAGTCTTCCACGAGTCATATTTTAACCATAAAAGAGTCTTCCACGAGTCATATTTTAATCACTTTCGAATCATATTTAAGTCGCATTTTCAATCATACGCGACTCCCTTTTGATATCCGTTTTCATTCATGCGCGACTCTTTTTTGAGTCATTATTTCAGTCATAAGCGATTCTTTTCCCAGTCATAAACGATTATTTTTTTAATTATAATTTCCATTATTTATTTTATTAAAAATAATATTATTTAAATTTATTCAATTTCCAAAAATTTAAAGAAAAAAATTGATCCAGTTGACGGTCGTCTTTCTGCACCTCCTCATCAAATTCTATTAAGGCGTCAATAGAATTGAGAGGAAGTTGCTGCAGACTGCGAAATTCAACGGCGACATCAACGGAAGAGTCCTTGTTTCGCCTTCACTCTAGTTTAAGAGAAACCACTTCCTCTGTCAACTTCGTAATTGTGCGTGTGGTTGAAATTTTAAAGTCCCGCAGCTCATCTCTTAGCTCCGATATTAATCTAGCCAAATCATTGTTCGACACGTCCACGTTTCTTACTGAAAACAATATTCCATAATAATTAATATGAACCTATGATAACGGATAATTGATTACTTACATGTTGTCAAATCATTCGAAGGTACATAATCAAAAAATTCGGTACTTGGAACTGAATTACTCTGCGGCGATTGCTTTGCATTTCGATTTTGTAACAAAGCAAAACCAAGCAATGATCATATTTTAATCACCTGCATGCTCATTTGGCGATTGCTTTGCATTTTGTTTTTGTATTTCAAACCAATCATACTTTGAGCATATGGAAGGGTCATTTATGAGTCTTCTTTCGATCGCCCAGGAGATTAGTCGTTTTTTAATCGTCAAGGGGACTCAAAAAAGACTCATCAAGACGATTTCTGTTAAAACAGTCTTCCAAATGCTTGTAGGGCAGTAGCAGACAGACAAATTCATAAGTGGAAATGAAACAAGCAATTGGTCTCCTTGAGTGCACCTTGTACCAAATAGATGGTACCTCGCAAAAAAGGCGCCATCAGCTTAAATAAAATGATTCCTTTATTAGTTATGGCCAAACATCCGACCAATTTTATTATAGGCTCTCCAATTGCAAAAAAAAATGTACTAACGATAATAAAATGGAGTAGATCGCCTTGATTCAGATAGACCGAAAGCTCTGATAAAGAATATATATTACAGTAGAGTCCGGTTATAACGACGCTCAAGAGACTGACGTTTCATGTCGTTATATCCGGAAGACGTACTATCCGAAAGGAGCAAAAATAAACATTTTTTTTTTTTTTTTTTTATTAGCTTTCTAAAACATAAAAATATCAAAGAAGCTAACTTCGGCTTTGCCGAAGTTTGTATACCCTTGCAGCTTCATTGTTTTATTATTTAATTTAAAAACAAAATTTTTAAAGTAATTGAAGAGAAAACTCAACTAAAAATTTTCCCGAATTCACCCGAGAATCAAACCCACCAAACACCGAACCATCGTGCGACCATCCTCACTTAACTCACTTAAGCTAGTTCGACATACATATACATACATACATATAGCAAACGCATGGCATCTCGCTCTTTAAATTTCGTTCTGTGCAACAACACAATGCAAATGTTTCTGTCTCTCTCACACACCGCGTGGTGACCAATTTTTGCATATGTATGTATGTATGTGTGTGTGTGATTGCTTGGAATTTGTTTTTGTTTCTTTGCTGTCAAAGAAAATTGCTTATTTTACTCGAGGTACCTCCACGTTTTAGTTAATAGCTCCGGTGATAATTATCCGATCCGACTAATTTTTAAACTTTACCTGCTCAATCGATTGAGGAACTTAACGTTTCATGTTTCAACCATGTAGCTTAAAATTTAAGCTCGAAAACGTATGGCTAAACAGACAGACGGACAGACGGACATGTCTCAATCGACTCAGTTGATGCTGATCAAGAATATATACAGTATGTCAAACAATTGTTTGCACAATGAAAAATTTTACCAAATTTCATATTTAACGCTGTATTTCACCAACTTGTAAGGCATTTTTAACATATTTTTTTGCTGAATATTATAAACAAAATAATATATTTTCATAAGAGATCATCAAAATAACATTTAATGGTAATTCAACATAAAAAACAAAACAAAAACTTAAATGCCTGAGAATTCCAAGTGTCAATTAATTCTTTGCAAAATGCAAACTACTCTACAAAAGGGAATAGAAAAGAAGCAACGGTGCGAAATTCCGGGAAATTGAAAACGTTGTGCTTTTGCCTTCTTACTAGTCGACTCTATCATTCAAGATTTTAAGTTTTGGCGTACGTTTTGCGGTCTTAAAATTGATTTAATCGAAATGCCTGGAAAACGCGTAACCGAAGATTTGATTCAATTGGTTTACTTTAACCATGCCAACGGGAAATCTGCAAAAGAGCTGGCGGAGATGTTTTCCATAAAAATTCGAACAATTTACAACATTCTAAGACGCGCCAACGTTGAAAATCGGCTAGAGCATAACAATTCTGGAGGTAGACCGGAGACGCTTAGCAGACGGGATGAATCAAAAATTCTAAAAGCCATTGACAATAACCCGCAAACAAGCCTAAGACTATTGGCGTTGACCATTAAAACTGATTGCGGGGTATCCCATGAGACTGTTCGGGAAGTTTTAAAAAACAACCAGTACCCTTCGAGATTAGCACCCCAGAAGCCTTTGCTGTCTGCAGTCAATGTCAACAAGAGGCTCACTTTTTCAATAGAGCATATTGCAAAGCCGTCCGACTACTGGGACAATGTGATTTTTTGCGATGAGACAAAGATAATGCTCTATTATCACGATGGTCCATCAAAAGTTTGGAGAAAGCCAAAAACTGCGCTTCAAAATAAAAATATTATACCAACAGTGAAATTTGGAAAGTTGTCCGTGATGGTGTGGGGATGTATTTCATCCAAGGGCGTTGGAGAGAGTCTTTGGATATACTGCGAAAAGAACTCACAAAAAGTGCGCACAATTTTGGCTTTTTCGACCCCCAGAACCCACAAAAGCTAAAATACAAATTATACCAGGATAACGACCCGAAGCATAAATCGCATTTGTGCAGATCTTGGGCACTATATACATAACTGCAGCAAAGTAATAAATACGCCTCCCCAAAGCCCAGATTTAAATCCAATCGAAAATTTTTGGGTTTTCCTAAAAAAAAAAGTGGCCAAACGCTGTCCAACAAATAAAACCGCCCTAATTAAAATTATTAACGAAGAGTGGCAAAAACTACCGGAGGAGTACGATCTTCAACATCTAATTGGGTCGATGCCAAGGCGCCTACAATCCGTAATTGATGCAGAAGGAGGTCACACAAAATATTAAAATATTTTGACATATTTTCGTTTCTTTTTACTCAGTCTTATACAGAAGTTTGCATTTTGCAAAGAATTAATTGACACTAGGAATTCAAAGTCATTTAGGTTTTTGTTTTATTTTTTATGTTGAATTACCATTAAATGGTTTTTTGATGATCTCTTATGAAAATAAATTATTTTGTTTATAATATTAAGGAAAAAAATGTTTAAAATGCCTTACAAGTTGGTGAAATACAGTGTTAAATATGAAATTTGGTAAAATTTTTCATTGTGAAAACAATTGTTTGACATACTGTATACTTTATGGGGTCGGAAATGTATATTTCTATGCGTTACAAACATCTGACCAATTTTATAATACCCTCTGCAAGAGTATAAAAAGTCGTATACGTAATATGCATAATATTCATAAGCATTATATAACAAGATTAATTTGTGGTTCTCTTATTATTCTTGATTTAAATAATCTGTAATTTTTGATTTCTACGATATATTTTTTTCTCGGATCGTCGTAATAGCCGGTTAAAGTGTGAAAAATGTTGAAAAATATTGTCGCTATAAGCGGTTCGTCGTTATAAGCGGTGCGTCGTCGACGTACTAACCGGATACTCTTTCATATAACTTTATATGGGGAGCTACCAAGACATCGAACTTTCGTTCGACGGACGATATAAGCGGAGTCGTTATAACCGGATTCTACTGTATATTATATAGTCGAGAACGCTCCCGTTGCTTCCCACTCAGTATGCGCTAAGTTGAATTCGTCAGCTTTCCCTTTATGATTCCATACATGTTTTCTATTGGTTTCAAATCTGGGCTTGATGATGTCTCCGACATCATCACCATTCGCTTAAATGCGTAATTAAATTTGCGTTATGAAGAGCTGCATTATCATGTTGAAAGGTACATACATACATATGTATGAATGTATCTATTTACATTCCCCACTTTGAAGTGCTTTGGTAGTCAAGGAATTAGGTATTTTGGAAATTTAGTAAGATGGTATGACTCGAGTGCTATCATCACCGGAAAAGACGTCAAATTAGGATTCGACGCTGCAGGGAGTTTAGACATCAAAATTGGTATGAATTTACACATGTATATATGTAAATCTTTTAGTTCTGTGCCGAAGTGTTTTGCAATTCATTCCTTATAGAACTTGCATCCATTTTGTTTTTTTTTTTTCATTTGGTGGCGGTTTATTCCCTCTTAATAGTTCTTGTACCTACATAGGAGGTTTTCCCTCACAATTGTCTCCTATCAGGTAATATTTGACACTTGACCTCTTCTGGCCGTACTATTTCAAATTTTTCTATATACTTTGTAGAAGGGCGAAGAAGTTGAAAATTTGTTAATAAATTAGATACAAACATCCCCACGCTCTAAGATGCCGCATTTCATAATCGTTCCCAACGAAATTACTTATGCAGTTAACCTTGATGGGGATTGGTAATTTAATTACCCATGAAAGAAAAAAATATAGATTTATTTTTGATAATCAATTATTTTTATACCCTGTACCCATAGGATAAAAGGGTATATTAAAGTCGCCAAAATGTATATAACAGGCAGAAATAAGCAAATGTTTATATATATTATTTATACCCTAAAAAGTATATATATTCTTGATCAGCATCAACAGCCGAGTCGATTGAGACATGTCCGTCTGCCTGTCCGTCCGTCTGTGTGTTTGTTCGCAGCTTTTTATACCCTTGTAGAGGGTATTATAAAATTGGTCAGATGTTTGTAACGCATAGAAATATACATTTCCGACCCCATAAAGTATATATTCTTGATCAGCATCAAAAGCCGAGTCGATTGAGACATGTCCGTCTGTCCGTCCGTCCGTCCGTCCGTCCGTCCGTCTGTCCGTCTGTCTGTTTAGCCAGACGTTTTCGAGCTTAAATTTTAAGCTACATGGTTGAAACATGAAAAGTTAAGTTCCTCAATCGATTGAGCAGGTAAAGTTTAATAATTAGTCGGATCGGATAATTATCACCGGAGCTATTAACTAAAACGTGGAGGTACCTCGAGTAAAATAAGCAATTTTCTTTGGCAGCAAAGAAACAAAAACAAATTCCAAGCAATCACACACACACATACATACATACATATGCAAAAATTGGTCACCACGCGGTGTGTGAGAGAGACAGAAACATTTGCATTGTGTTGTTGCACAGAACGAAATTTAAAGAGCGAGATGCCATGCGTTTGCTATATGTATGTATGTATATGTATGTCGAACTAGCTTAAGTGAGTTAAGTGAGGATGGTCGCACGATGGTTCGGTGTTTGGTGGGTTCGATTCTCGGGTGAATTCGGGAAAATTTTTAGTTGAGTTTTCTCTTCAATTACTTTAAAAATTTTGTTTTTAAATTAAATAATAAAACAATGAAGCTGCAAGGGTATACAAACTTCGGCAGAGCCGAAGTTAGCTTCTTTGATATTTGAATTTAAATTTTAAGCTACATAGTTGAAACTTGGCAGTTAGATTTCTTAAAGGTGTATGTAGACAAAGTATGAAAATCGATCGGAATGGATTACTTACTATATGATATATCCAATATCGGAATAATAGGGATTAAATTAAATTTTCTTTCTTTTGGAATATAAATCCAATTTGTAAAAAAACACTACCCACCAAGTTTGACTTAAATCGGATAATTATTACGGCTACAAATCAATAAAACAAATCGTCAATATAATCAATTTACTCCTGCAACAAAAAATTTCTAAGAAATCTGCCGTACAAACACAAAAGACCCGCGACCGAATCCGCGTGGCACCAAAAATGAAATAAATAAAATTATTGTTTTTTGTTGTTGCATTTAAATTCAATTTTTACCCATACACCCTACACCAAGTTTGAACAAGATCGGATAATTATTAAGGTTAAAAATCAATAATCAAAATTTATAATTTCTATTATTTCAATGCTCAAAATTCTTCAACACGCGGTGTGGTGAAATATTTTCGTTGTGTTCTTGCACAGAACGAAATTGAAAGAGAGCGATACCCTATGTTTGCTATATATGTATAGTACATACGAACTAGCTTAAGTAAGATAAGGGGGGATGGTGGCGTAGTATGTAGAGATCGGTCGGCTGATGGCTTGATGTTTGGTGGTTCAATTCTCTCGGTGAAGATGTGAAAATTTTTAGATTTGTTTGTTATTTCTTCTTTTTTGATTTTGTTAAACTTTTTTTTTCCAATTATTTTAAAATTTTTGTTTTTAAATTAAATAATAAAACAGTGAAGCTGCAAGGGAATACAAACTTGGACAGCGCCAAAGTTAGCTTCTTTGATATTTAGTTATGTATTTACTTGCTCTACTCTTAAGATACATACATACATAGATAAAACAGCATCAATTTAGGGATTAAGGAGACTTCTCTATTAGCGACGGTTATACCGTTTATTTTGTATTGGTGGTTATGGCGAATGCCGTAGGTAAGTAAATACCCATGTACCAATTAGTTGGAAAAGTAGGTTCGACATGGCCTTATCACCAGTATAAGCCTTATAAAACTTTCGTTTAATAACTTTTGAGAGCTGGTGTCAACCCTGTTTTGACATTGTCTCGGTGCCTTATTTACGTTTGACTCGTTTGGTCACACTAAGGCAACAGAAAACAGAAGTATTACAGCCGGCTATAGAATTAAAACGCGTTCGTTAAATTAAAAAATGTTTCAAGACGCTGCAGGTAATCTCTCGGGCAGATCCCCGTGTGGCAAATTTCACACTGATACCACGATGTCCGAAACAGACGTGACATTCACACCAAGACTGTGGGAACAACGCTATTGCAGCGTTATTACAATTTTGGAAAATGAACTTTGGGCGGAAAAAATTAAATGTGTCGTGGATTTTGGATGTTCCGAGATGAAGCTGTTTCATTTGATGAGACGCATCGAAACAATAGAGCAAATACTAGAGGTATTTATAATACTTAACAAAACTTTTTATCCAAATGCTATATTTTAACTCATTGAAACTACATATGTACATGCCAAAAAATTTGAGTTAGTTGAGCGAGATAAAACCGAAAATGTTAAAACACAATAAAGTTTCTTATTATAAATAACTTTTTCTTTGTCAACTTTGGTTAAACTTAAACTGAAGCCAAATTATTTAATTATGTGTGACATCTGGGTCCAAACAACAGACTAATTTTCTTTTCTGATGCATAATCCAAGTAACAAAGAAACAAGAAAAACACCATGGTAACCGAAAACAAAAGAAATTAATACAGCTTTAAACAATATTCGATTTATTTAACAGATATTTACGAATGACGTTTGTTATTGATCAAGCCAAGAACACAATTTTTCTTATCTCTTTGCTTTCAGAACAATTTGATTTGACTTTGGTTTCAAAAATGATTTCCGTCTTCTTGTAGCCAACCAGATAAAATAGATAAACCAAAAGAGAGAAATTTGATTCTATGTTTTGTCTGTTTTATTTGTATCCGGAGTTTATGTGGCTTTTTATACATATTTATATCCTAGTCTTAGACTTAAAAATTTTTAAGAAATAACCTTTTATCTAGTTTTATGAAATACTTTTTCTTTTTCTTAAGGAGACTATGTATCCAAAGGGGATAATTGGATGAGTGTGGGGATAAGCGGGAGTTGGTGGTGTGCATTGTGTATGCAAACATAAGTATATAAACCTAACAAAAAGTCTAACACATTATTTGTTACTTCAAAATCAAAATAAAAAAATCAAACATTTTAAATATTTGCTATCAAGGCGATATACAAATCTAACATTATGTCCATCATTATCATTAAATCGTTTCTACTGGAGACGGAGCCGACAGCCGATGCCCTTCCATTAAGGTGCTGTGATATAGTATAGTATAATAATGTATGTAAGCTTTTATTTGAATGATTCAACAACTCTCCTCTCATTTGCTTGCTGGGACTACAAGGGAACGATGGCCTAAACTTAAAAACAAAAATAAAAACTGTAAATTACACAACATTTAGTGTTGTGTACCCGCCCTAACTCTTGTCCACAGTGGGCGTAACTAGGTATAGGCGTGTCTGTGTATGTCCCCGTATTACTTACTAAAAATACTTTAAAACCGATTTCAGTTTTCCATCGCTATTGATCCATTGTCTGTCTAACTCAACTCTGTAACTATTCTCTGTACTATTCTTCGTTTATCGGTTATCCTATCACTTGCGACAATGTCTGGACGATGCTTGAACATTGCGCCCCTTAGCCCCATAGTTATTTTCATCATCGTAGTCGCCATACACACTTTGCTGTATAGGCAACAATTCGGAATTGTTTGAATTGTTTTCAACGTCTTGCTGGATACCCATTATTACTTCAGTCTTATGTAGACAGCGCCGTGTTCGCCGCTGCTTGGGTTGTTGTTGTTGTTGATGGTGTTGATGATGATCCTCCATTCGACGCGATTGACTCGCCTTATATTTTCGATCAGTCTCACCGGTGGCCGAGGCGGCGGATGCTTGATATTGGTGCTCCTTGCGTGTGGCGCAGCCACGTTTATTGCTAGCTACAACTGCCGATAATGGTATTGACTTATCCATGGTCACATGACCAGTTGCCTCTGGAACAGTTGCCGTAGTTAGTTTTCCTTTGGCTGCGGATACGCGACTAAGCTTAGCTGATTGCTTGTTGTTGCTAGTGGTACGTTTGCGAACCGTTCCATTTCCTGGCTCTTCAATCGCGATTTTGCCCTCCACCAAGTCGATATCGTCAGTTCCAGATGCAGCTTCATCTACTTCATTCTAAAAAGTTTAATAAGATTAGGTAAGTGCTATGTGTATTTGGGTATGTATTTTACCTCATCTTCCTCTTCTTGATCTACGTCCTCTTCAGTATCTGCATCTTTCTGATCCACTTGGTTGTTGTCACCGTCATTGTCTTCGTTGTTGTGTTCCTGCACTATCAGGCCTTTATCCCGACGACTCTGCTCTACGGCCAATATCGCATATGTTGGCTTGCCCTCATATCTTCTAGGAAGACGTGATTTCAGCGGGCATATCTCCTCCTCTCTCTCAAATTCTTTAACAGCTCTTTCCCGAGCTATTTGATCCGGATCTTGCAATAGTATCTCGGCCCAAGAGAAACTCTTCTTCTTTGTATTCTTCTTGTCCGACTTTGAACGCAGATTCTTGGGTGACACACGATTCGTGAGCGAATGCTCCTGAAATGGAGTATGTAGGGCCGAGTGTCGCATCGCATTGCTGAAAACCTTATTATTCACATCAAAAATATCGCATTTGTTGTTAGCCAAAGTTCCTCCATCTACTTCATCCTTAACGCTAATGCAGGTGGCTAAAATCTCATCACTACTCAGACGCATCTGATTGGGATCATGCCCAAGGCGACGATACTCACGCTTAAAAATGTTACGATAACGCTGATAGTTGGGTCGCTCCTGGTAGGCCAATTGGCCGATCAGTTTCAAAAACTCGCCCAAATACTTAGGAACCTGTTTACCATAAAACTGACGTGACATTTCTGAGACATTAGTCATGAAGAGCTCCTTGGCCCGATGGACCTTTTCCTGTTGCTGCTGGAGCGCTACATCCTTCCAAGGCAAGTAACCCTCAGACCAGTACAGTAGATTATAGCCTAAGCACTCAAGGTCGCTCCGACGCGAATGGGCACCCATATGAGCGTCCCGCGATGTAAACTCCAAAGTGCCATCGTGCGCACGTCTCTGATCCATGATGAATGGCCGATGAACACCGCCATCCTGATATTTGGAGGCCAGACCAAAGTCAATGAGGAAGACATGTTCCTCTTCCACAGGGATGAGCTGATATTGCGGCGGAGTTTTCGTTGATCGCTTACTGTCACGGCTGCGAGAACTTTCCTCCGACATGGCAACTAATTCCCTGTCTTTCATTAACTTCTGTTGACGTCGTGTGCCCAGACGTTTGGCCGTAGAAAAACTGGCTGATGATTTCTTGCTGGAACGTCGTATTGACGGTGGCAGAAATTCCTCTGACTCGTTATCTGAGCTGACCGGTGACTGATCGCTATTCGCATTTTCGGTCCCCTGCTCCTTAATGGGATACCCATCCTCGTTGAACTCCTCACGATAGCTCACCCGTTTGGTGGGTCGTAGATAGTGCGACTTTACCATTTCCTCATACATGGAATTCCGCTTCTCACGGCGGCATGAACGCACCGGATTGGAACCGCTGTATTCGACACCAGTACGCGGTCTACCTCGATTCCTTTTCACTGGCGTTTGGTAGCAATCCAAACTATTGCTGTTGTTACTATTTGTGGTGGCTCCATCATCAAAATCTTCATCCTCATCCATGTCATCGTCCTTATCGATATGCGCTACCCGCCTAAGGCCGAATTTCTCATCCCTCTTCAAGAAAAATTCATCGTCGTTGGTGGTCTCCTGCTCCGAGCTGTTTCCACTATCCGTAGTCTGTTGCTTTTCCTCATAGTGCTTATCTCTGGACACCGGCTGCCTCTGCAGATACTTGCATTTGGATATCATCAGATTTTGGGCCTTGATGTCATTGTGGCAGTAGCCCTTGTCGTGCAGATACTCCAGCACATTAACAATGTGTATAGCCAGCACCAGGACTGATTTTTGCTGCACCCGGGAGTTTTTGATAAGCGAATGCAAATCCCGATCGAACCGAGGTAAAACCAAAAAGCGATAGCGACCATCCCCAAAGTAGTGAGTACCAGAGGCAATGTAGCTAGGTATGCCAGAAGGCGGACCTTGTGCCAAAAGAGGTGGCATCTTCGCCTGCACTTCCTCATTCTCGTGACCATTGGTAACTGCTGTAAGCACTTATAATTTTAAGAAAAAGGGCAACAGAAAATAATTTCAACTAAACACTCACCCTTGCTCTGAGAAGTGTTGATCAGACAGTGAATCTCAACGAAAAGAGGTCCATTGGAATGTGGCTCAATTTTGACCACATATTTGGCGCTCTCTGAACTTACAGGACACACAGTTTCGTCCGATGCCAGAAATATCTCACCGAAGTTTCCCTTTCCTGAAGAGGTATAAGGATACATAAGCCGTTTATCATGGCCGATTATATGGTTTCACTTACCTAAAGGTCGCCCTAAGCGCCATGCCTTAGAGAGTACATCTCTCAGGATCGTGCCGTTGACCACAGAGGGTCTTAAACTATAAACTGGGCGCGGTGACTCTGTGACAGTATTGTTATGCTTCTCATTGCTCGCCAGGCTTATAACGCTGCGTGCCTGTGCGTGGGGTGTGTGAACAAGTGTCGAGGCAACGTCACCACCAGACACCGATGATAACGAATCCTCATCATCATTTTCATGGGACTCGTAGCCATGGCTTATCCGTTGACACTTCCCTGTTACCACCACCTCCTCTTCACTATCTTTACCTTTAATCTCAGCTCGTTTGCGCTTTCTTATACTTCGGTCTGTAGGCTGACGTTCCAATAGCAGGCGCTTCCCCATTTTGAACTTCCACACCGAGTTATACTATCAGATCCCTCCCCTTCTTCCCTCCTTGCTTTGCCTTGCCACGTGAAATTGAGATTCAATCTAGCATTGAATTTACGATGAGCAATGGGAAAAAAACAAGCGGTTTGTTTTTGTCTTGATTCCGTTGTGTGCGTTGCTTTTACCACCGTCTCTTTTCGCCTCACATTCGCGGTGCCTGCTGGTGTTGGTGTGTAGAAGAAGAGAAGTTTGTAAGTATTTAGAATATATGTATGTATGTACAGTATTCAAACTTGTGTATTCACTTGCAGACAACAACACGTCAAGAGTTAATTCTATTGTATTTTAGGTGATTATTAATTTTTAGTAATTTTGCTTTTTTTTTTCTTCGTTTTGTTTTTTTATATTTGTGACCCATCACAAATTCCAGTTTCACTTTGTGCCTTGGGGTCGGATACGATTTGACAATGGAACAAGTATACACATACATACACACACTAACATACATACATATATGCAGGTTTAAACAAAAACAAATATAATAATTTATCCAATTTGACGAAATTATCGTTTCAAACTATAAAAAAAACTAATTCCATGATTTAACAAAGCAAATTTCACATTTTTTTCGCTTGTTTTATTGGTTAGGAACGTCTGTCTTTGCATTTGGGAACGGACGGACACATACAGACACAAGCAAACGTATTGTAGAGAAAATCGATTTTATTGGCCGGCATTCAGGTGCTTTGAGTTTATTAGTTAACAAAATTTACTAAATTACACATGTCTCACTGCTGATTGATTTGCTTTGATCGCTTTTTTCATTGCTTAGCGCAATATTCGTTTATAAATTAAATTGATTTTTCAGTCCCATGTCGATTTGCCAGTTCACTCTTCTTCTTTTTGTTTTCACGTTTTTCTTTTTATTTGCAGAAGAAATTTTCACTAGTTGTTTGCTAGCTAAACCTTCATGCTTACACTTTTCCGTGGATCCACTTGACTAATTATTCATTTTCACTAACTGTTGATTGGTAAATTTGTTCATTTATTTAATTAGTTTTTACAACAATTACATATTCTATTTGTCTGCTGGCTAACAAACAAGCCAAGGTTTCGTTTCCGAATTGTTCCGCCATTTTGTTTCGTTTTCATAAACCTTAACATATTTGTCAGTGCTCGCTAATGATACTGTTAATAACATTGCTCACTAAGGATGCTGTTAAATAAGGCAGTTGTTTATTTAAAATTATAATTTAAACTGCATGGAATTTTTTGATCTTTCAGGTGGACATAGATGAAAATGTACTAAAGGGAAACTTACTATTCATAAGACCATTAATGGCTGATTATGTAAGACAGAGAAAAGGACCGCTGCATGTGGATGTGCTGCAGGGCAGCGTATCTGAATACTCCAAAGAATTACAAAATGTAGATGCTGTCATCGCTTTGGAATTGTAAGAAGTTTTTGTAAATGCATATACATAGTTAAAGTAATTAGCCTTATTTTTATGCAGGATTGAGCATGTCTATGACGACGTTCTGGCCAAAATACCAACCAATATATTTGAGTTTATTCAACCGAAAATTGTTATAATCAGCACACCAAATTCCGATTATAATGTGATATTTACTCGTTTCAAGCCTCTATTATCAAATGGTTTTCGTCATCATGATCACAAATTTGAATGGACTCGCGAAGAATTCAAGTCCTGGTGTCTAGACATTGTTAACAAGTATCCAAATTATATGTTTTCCTTGATAGGATTGGGTGATCCTCCGGAAGGTTATGATGAAGCAACTGTGGGTCATGCTACGCAGATGGTCGTATTTGTACGTAAGGATGTAATAAATATACCTCTAGTGGAGCCACTAAACGCCCCTCCTGCTTTGGACGAAGCCACTGCCTACAAACTTTTACATTCTGTGGACTTTCCATATTTTGTGGATACTCGCACCAAAGAGGAGATCATTTGGTCAGAAATCCAATACGAACTAGGTCGTTGGAAAACCTATGAGGATACTTATGACACGATGCTAAATGCATACAAAATGCCTATGTCCTACCTTCTGGAGCGTACTGAACAGTTTGAATCCACTCGGGGCATTTTAGATGAGTTACTCAAAGCGAATCATGTACGCGTTGAGGATGAGTTTATACTTATAGAGGAGTCGGAGGATGATAGATCTCAAGATGAAGATTACAAGGACGATGAAAATGAATATGAACCGAATTCTGATCATTTAACAAATGAGAGTGAAAAAGAATTTTGGGACTAAATAAAGTTTTTCTTAGGACGATATTAATTAAAAAAGTATTCATTCAATTGCCAAATGTTTCGAATATCATAAAATTGATTTTCTATATGTAATCTTGTAACAAATCAATCGTTTAATCCCCCAAATACAATAAACATATTTATTTATAAGTATATGTATCTTTGCACATGTGTACATCATATACATATAGTGGTGGTTTTCCCATCCCTTGCCCCTCTGTCCAGGCAAGAAAAACATTGCAAAAACTCTAAAATTGGGGTGGTGGACGCCAAGATGACGACGTCGCCGTTTCGTCTGACTCTAGCACCCGCACGGAAATTGCTTTTGTTTGCAACAACAACAGCAAAAGCAACAAAACAGAATCAAGGGGGGATGCAGCAGGTCGTAACATTAAAAGGGAGTACGACTCTGTCTGCTGCGGTTGCCTGCCTGCCAGCTAGAGAAACGTTCAGTTAATGGAATCGGCGTCATTGTGGAGCCAGCCCGCCGTCAGTCAGTCAGTTAGTTAGTTGCAAGTAAACCGCGTTGCTGTGCAGGCACGAAATATTCTCGGATGAGCTTCATGCCCGCCTAGCCCTCCTTGCCGTGACAAATTCATAAACATTCACAATCGAAAAATATACAATATATATCGCAATACTATTTACATATACATACTAACTTATAAATATATATAGGTATTATATCCGTTCGGTCGCCTTGAATTGTATGTCACATGTAAATAGGAATTTAACTCAATTTTTACTACATTACCCCCCCGGCGATTGTCGTGTTGTTCCGTTCGTCCTACAGCTAGTTATTCAATATTCGGCAGCGAGCTTAGACATGGCCGATGAAGGTGAAGGGGGCAAAGAAAGCGAAAAGAAGATTGTCCATGTCTATCCCTTGGTAAAGGTTGGTCTACCACCATAGCGAAAAGCTGTGCAATAATCTGGGATTTAATCACTATCATTTTTTAGCATTCGGATATGAACGAAGAGATGCGCACTGAGGCCATTGAATTGAGTATCACCGCTTGCGAAAAATATTCATCCAACTATGAGGTATAAACTTATTCCAATCCTGACAGTCTAATATTGTATATAAGCATATGTTTCTCCCATCCAGCAAGCTGCCAGAATCATTAAGGAGACTATGGATAAGAAATTTGGCATCTATTGGCATGTGGTCGTTGGTGAAGGATTCGGCTTTGAGGTATCCTATGAGACGGAGAACATACTTTATTTATTTTTTGCCGGCAATTTGGCCATAGTCCTGTGGAAATGCTCTTAGTCGTTCGACTAGAAGACGTTGCGGGGGAAGAAGGAAAACAGGTCAACCAACAATCAACGAATGTACCTAGAAACCGAACCACATTGCGAAACCGATACCGAAACAGAATTTTTGTATTAAATGTAGTCCTATATATATGTGTGTATATTATTATATATAACAACATTTGGTTAACCTATTAATGGAATCCCCCTATCCAAACCAGTGGTGGTAAACTTGGGGGACATTTCCATGGCAACAAATTTTGTTGTTGGTAAAAATTAATTGAATTTTATTACAAAATGCAGCTTAATCCGAAATTTGTTTCATTTGTCTCCAATATTTAAGTCTTTGGCCAGTATTTAGGCATAGACATCTTCACGATCAGCACCAGCTCCGTCGCCGCCATCCTCCAGGTTGGCAAAGAGCAGGAAATGCGATGTTCGATGAAGTTCGTGATAGAACTCTTTGGGATTGGCCAATTGCAGTTCGTACTTCATGTTCGGGTCATGTCGTACGCCCATGAAATTGTAGTTCCAACTGCCCTGTGCTGGGACCATAAAGAATCCAAGGAACTTGTTTGAAAGCAACATTTGAACACGCTCGTAGTGAGACGGCAAATAGCCCTTGGGATTATTGCCCTTATCCGTATTTTTGGATCCCCATTCGAAGCCAGAGGGTGTCAGTTTGTAGGCGGTGAGTGAGCAGGAGCCGGGTGTGAATGAACAGGTTATCACAATTGTCTTCTCTCCATCCCAGTGGGCATTTTCCTGCATGATCTTGGCATGCGTAGTTATGTCCTGCGGTGATAACTGTGGCAACTCATTGGGCTGCGTGTGTATCCAACCCAATGGTTCCATATCCTTTAGGTATTGATGCGTGGGCAGGGCATTGGGAAGATTGATAGTCTGATGTGTACCCCATTGAGGAGGCATTACAATGCAGCGGATTTCCTTCACCTGAGGATTGTCCGGAGGACTCACACCATACAGATAGCCAGCAATCTGTGCCCTCAAATCGGAAATGGTTACAAACTTTTTCAATATGTTCTTCGGCAGGATGTAGGTGTACCCCGTCTCCTTGATATCATCCGAACTGACATAGATATGATTCGTCCGCAGATGCAGATTCGTGGCCGAGATGGCTCGGACCCTCCACTCAGTCTTGGAGCTGAACGTTTGCGTTTCGTAATTGGAGGTTGTCGATGTAATGATCTCGTCTCCATGCTTGTTCGTCGTCCGCGTTGTGGTGGCTGTCAGTTGGTTCTGCTCCTTGGTCTGCTTTTCGATCTCAGCAATTTGTTGCCGCTGTGCCGAAGGGGCACTAATTTCCATGCCCAAAATGATGTCGCGAATCTCGGACTGTGTCAGCGAGGCAACATTTACATTGTTCTTTTTGCCGTAATCGGCCAAAATGAGATCCTTCAGTTGGACCTCTACCTTGATCCATTCCTCGTCTGTTAACGTGGGCCATATGTGATGGGCTTCCGTAATGGTAGTTTTATCCGGCTTAAGGATGATCTTTGTCCGCTCCGTGTTGACATGCAATGCTCGGAGGATCAGAATGAGACGACTGAACGCCGTATACGAGGAGATGGTCTTTAGCCAATCATCATAAAGATTGAAGAGTACCATTTGGGGCTCGGTGGCCTTGAGAATCAGATCACCGAACTTCTCCACCTTGAGGCAAGCCTGGAAAGGCAATTGCAACTCCGAGCCCTTAATCACAATATTGGGAAAATCGAGCAAATGGACTTCCAGTGGATCCAACATGCCCTTGCGTGTGACAATAATCTGTTTGGGCTGCTCCTCCACTGGCAAGGAACGAATTAGAGCTGCAACTTCTTCTGCTGTCTTCCACTTAGCCAACTGACCCAAACGCTTTTGTCCAGCCCACACAGAAGTGTGAATGATCTTGAGGAAGAGCTGACCGGTCCGAGGATTAAAAATAAAGATGGCTCCATTAATTGGCTTTGTTGTCAGATTGCCCTCAAAGGTTTTGTGAATGGTCACACGGTACACATTGGTGTCGTCCACAAACCAAATAATTTGGTTGGAAAAGAGCTCACCATAGTTCTGAGAGCTAAGATACGGTTCGGTGGGCTCCGAGGAATACAGCTGCAGGGCTTTCCGAATACGCTCACGAAGCACATACAGGGCAGGATTGGCCTTCATGATTTTGGCCATGGCTTGCTGAATAAGTGTCTTGCATCCGGGGAACCAGTTGCCATAGGCTGAATGCAAATTGTACGCCAGATCGATGGCAATCAATACACCAGTGGGTGAGGGATATATGGACATGTTGTCTGTGGTGTAATCCAGGAATTTGGCCCTTGCATACCGCTCAACATCATGGGAGTCGTAGTCACCCCAACGTAACTGAATGTCCAGCCAATATTTCTGTGTTGTGGTGTTGTCCATGGTGTCTTTTGTGTCCGCCAACAGCGATGGACGCGACACATTCCACTTGTACGCGGGGAAGAGCAATATGTCAGCACAGGAGGAGTTCATTTTGTAAGATTTACGTGGATGGATGGTTTCCTTTTGTACTGTCTCAATCTCCAAGGCGTCCAGCTCCTGATCGAACACCTGGCACAAATCCATCACAATGGATTCATGGATCTTTTGCCACAAATGGGCACGGAATATCTGAATAAGGGATATCTTTAGCGTGGGAATCTTACCATGCATAAAGATGCCCGTCAGATCCAATTGCACCTGGAAACCGACGTACACGTTGGCTCGGTTGATGGTCGGAGACCACCAAAGGGTGAATCGACGATTCGGAATCTGATTTAGACCCGAACGTTGGGCATTTGTGAGTTTCTTGTACTTCATGGATTCCTCAAAACCAGAGGCCTTCTCCCAGAACAAACCTTCCCACGTGGGGAAGTACGTGCCCTTGAACAATGTGTGTTCCAGAATGCCCTCAACTCCGCCCAGTGCTTGAATCATGTCTGTACGATAGTTGTTAAGATTCCAAAGTTTACCATCGTGTCGTTGATGTGTCCACCAAAAGGGATTCTGTTTTAACACCTGATACTGCTTAAATTCTGTCCGAATGCGCCAACCTTTATCATAGGCCAGGGTGTGCCGATCCTTTTGGAAAAGCGTATTTATGCGAGGAATGCCGCGATCCCAACTATCCTCCAAATCCTCCAGAGTGAGACGACGATTCTGAGCATTCGCCTCCTGCCGCTTCAGTGCATATTCGGCCCAAACCCGTTGAGAGTCAATAAACTCACTCTCCCAGGGTTGAATATACCGATACAAATTGGGTATTAGCTGATCCTCATCATGCGACATGCCCGAACGGAAATGTGTGATGCCCACATCCGTTTGTTTGGACCAACGCAAGTCCGATTGTGGAATAAGGACATGACCCATACTCAACATACCCAAGCCACCCAATTCTTTAGGTGTATAGAACACAACAGGCGGAAATCGCGAAGGCATCTTAGAGTTCAAACCAATTTTAATACGGGTCTGAATCTTATTCTCGCACTTGACCAACAGATCCAGCAACTCCTGCGTATTTACCACAGCCTCACGGAAGTAGGTCATCAATCCAATCAATGCCGTGTTCCATTTGTTGACAATCTACAGTAAACCGGTTAATATTTTTTATCTTTTTCTTGATTTTCAATTTGGTAAAATTACCTTGGTAAATGTGGTTGAGCCGGAAGCCATTAGAATCTGCCGGACACGATTGTGGAAACGGCCCAAAGATTCATCATCCACCCGCAGGAAGCATTGAGCTGTACGTTCCTTGGTGATTTCATTCTGCAAATTCCAGACGCCATCACGATGGGTGAACTCCTCGTTTTGCGTGCGGCACTGGAAGAGAAGGGAAATTGCATTTCGGATTATCAACTGAACATTTTAATGGATAGAAAAAATGGAACCTTGGGCAAAATGCGGCATTCAAATCCGCTCATGTTGAAGAGTAAATTCGGATTGTCCTTGGAATAGACAGAAACAAAAGTATTCTCCCAACCAATGGTGGTAACAGAACGGGGCAGACGGTTTTTAATGTCCCAGAACACGGCGCGTCCTCTGCAAAAATATAAAGAATTTTATTGATCTGCACATAAACCGAAACCACAGCAGTTAAACTCACAAATTGACATCGTGCTTCATCAGACGCATGCGGGCATCTCGTGGCCAGCATTTCTTATTGTTATAGCCAACAATGTTCTCATTGTTCGGATCGGGATGTTCCGTCAAATAACGCTGGATGAGATCCCTAGCTTCTTCGGCGGAAAATCTAAAGAACAAATGAATGCGATCCACGTAGCGACAATATAGACGTATCGGATGCGCTACCTCCGTGACGGCATCCTGGAATGTCAGGAAATCGTTTGGCATTTGTGGTGGTCCGGCCATTTCACTGGATCGATGCAGACCCAATACCAACAGATCGAGGACTAATCCATAGTATTGCGTTATGAACGAGGAGAACTGCAGTCCGCGTATGATACCATAGCTGTTGGTGTGATTCATGTCCTTGTAGTTGATAACCACATTATTTTTGGCTGTCATATAATCCGCTATATTGTGGTCCACAATCAAACGGAGCAGACGATTAAGCAGGGTCAAGTCAATTTTCTCATACAGTTTCTCAAAACGCGATTCCAATAGAACATTACATTCGCCTTCGCCCACATCCCACACATCCTGAAGATTGTTAATACCTGATGGGACACAAATATTTCTGTTTTAGTTGCTCTGGATGAACGGAAGTACATGTTAATCCTAACTATAAAGTTTACTGCTGGTTCAAGTGGAGGCATATCTTCGGCGTGAGGTTTGCAACAAGGGGATGATCAAATACCTATCACTTTGCCACAAATCACACGCCCAAAATGTCCAAGAATGATCCATCACGAGGTTTAATGAAGTTTTTACTACCTTGACACCATTTATAGGCCAAAAGCGGAGGTGGCTCTGTGTCGCTGGGTTTGATCCAGGGTGGAAATAGACGCCTCTTATCTGCCTCATACCATAGATACTGGTCTAGATAAGCATCCGTTATCTTCTCCAATGGCTCCACTTCATAGACGGGTATCAAATGGCTATACAAATCCATGAACTCAATCCCCACCTGCAGAAAATGAAAGCAATTTAAAAACCTTTACTTTATCATTTCGGTAATGGGTCGGTCACCTCTTTAAAAGCTCTTTGGGTCAGCAAATGACGCTTAATGCGGGACAAGGCCTCATGAGGATTATCGTAGGCCTGCTCAATGAGACCCAATTCCTCTCGCTGGCTTTGATTCAGACGCGACTTTACACTGTAAGCTTCCTTAAGTCGCTCCAAGGCTAAAATAAGCAGCTTCGTGTCGTGCTTATATGAGAGCGGGGGAAACGGAATTGGAGCAAAGCGCCGGGATTCCAGCCAATGCACAGTTGTGGTATATATAGCGACAGCCTCTTCGGGTGAAATGTAGGGTCCATCCTTGAGATAATTATGCTGGCGTTCCTGCTCCGCCTTCAGATACAAACGCGTGAGACGACCCAAATTCTTTTTGCATACTGTCTTGTCCACAGTGGCTCCACGACGAATGCGCTCTCGATTGTAGTGGGCTGTGTTGGTCCACCAATCTGCCTTCATTTTAACATAGCGCAATATCATGTTTTCAATGGGTATGGGCAAACCCGGCACTTTCCATGGTATGTTTGCCTTCCAGCACCGCCAAGCCTCCGACAAATGCTGCAGAATGGTACGCGCCTTGTTCTGCTTAATGCCCTCAGGCATCATGTCCACAATATCGTGCATCACTGAAGCACGGAGCTCCAAATCAAAGTGGGATTCGACACGCTGTTTGGTCACTGTCTTGGCCACACCCTTTGAGTGACGACCCTCGAATTGACGGGACAACAGATTGCCCAGCCAACGCTCAAGAAGCGGAGTGATGCCTCGCATAAAGAACAACCATACGCGCCAACCCGGGGCCCAAAAGCCACAACCTGGACCCTTGCCCACTGGACCCGTGTTGAAGCGATAGTAAATCAAATGCTTCAAATCCTTGCACATGCGAATTTGTCGCATCAACTTGTACTTGTACCGATACATTCCGGTCAGTTGGCCAACATGGGCAAAAATGTACTGAAGGCCATCGGCCAGTTGAAAGGCATCTACATTGTTCAGACGATATTGAACATGCGAATCAATGATCAGCTTAGTAAGGCGCAAAATCTCACGGCACAAATGAAAGGCATTGCCGAAACGCGACTTTTTGCGCTCCTTAGTGGTCAAGGTTTTCACGGGCTTCAAATTGAAATTGTAGTCCAAGTGCAAATAATTCAGATTCTTACGATGAATAAGAAGATTAAGCATATTGTAGCCCTGGCGACAGACCTGCAGACCAGCCTCCACCCAATCCAAAGTGGTGGTCTGGAAAAATTTCGTAGCCTTGAAAGAACGGAAAAGATACCTACAAGAAGATGAATTATTAAATATATATAGAATCTCTTTCTCTCTCAGACTACTCACCGTTTCTTTTGTGGCTTGGGTTTACGATGCTTGAGGGCATTCAGCACATAATATTTCAATAGTTTTTGGTAGCTAACCCGCACCTTAACAGGATGTCCAGGCGGGCAGTGCTCCTTGTACCAACATTTAACCAAGGGTACATCAATAGCTCGTCGGGAACGCCCTGAACGCATATTAAATGGCCGTGGTGCCCACAACAAGGCAATTCCATTGGCTGTATTGTCTGTATAGAGTGGAGTGTCCTGTAGAAAGGGCTGTACATCATCGGGCAATGTAAAATCCTCATCGTCATCGGGCAGCGGTTCTTGGACTTTTGAGTTGGCATTCCGATGGGAAATGGGATTTATTAAGGGATCAAAGTAAAAAGCTGGCAAGTCGGGATCTTCAGTCTTAATGTAGACCACGTTGGGTGTGTGATACCTAGAAGAATGTGGGAAGCACAACTTTGGATTAGCTACGGATTAAGCAGTAAATTTATTTTAAATAAATATGTACGCAACTATCAGCGGTCACAATATACTCTTTTCAATCATGACCAACATTCCTCATTGCAACTCCCGGCACAATTATTTATAATCGCTAAAAATTGGTAGTAAGTTTGGGAGTCTTTTTTGCTCTCACACGTCATGAAGCGTTGCCACACAAACTAATCAATTGGCAACGTTACTAACGCGTTAGTTCTACAAGAAAAATGTTAAAGAAATAACAACTTTTCATCTACGTATATAATGTTTCATATGTACAATTTTCGACGTCAGTTAGCGATTCTGCAATACAACAATTACTTACAAACTCCTCTTGTTGGTGTAAAGAGACTTAAGACTAATAGAGTTTAGAGTACAATTGGCAATTACTTTTTATACCTACAACTAAACGATTTAAGCAACAAAACGTCTGATAAACATCGCTTTGCAATGACTTTTCAACTATGTAGTTATAATTTAATCTTTTAGGCAATACTAAATTCTACAGGTAATATATGTAAACTTACCAGCTTAGATGCACAAAATGCGGCATATTGTTGTATAGATAAGGAAAGGCAATTCGATACTCCGTTCGAATTGGTTGACGAATGATTACCTTATTAATGTCATTAAACTCGTTCCAATCTTCGTCCCTGAAGTAAGGAAAACCAGACAAGAAATATAAAAGACTTATTCTAAGACTCAAAAAGATTTGACACGTACCCAACGTTATGATCTTTGATAAGCGGCTCAAATTTGGGTCCACCTGGTATGGCCATATTCAAGGCCTTGGCGGTGAAGAAGCTCTTTGGATCAAAGAGATAAAAGAAATTGTTGTCCACCAAATCGGTGAGCAACTGATTGGCCAATCGATAGAGTGTGGCTAATTGTGGTAGGGAAAGATTCCATTTGCGGTATGTTGAACCATTCACAAACCTAAAAGCGAAATATATTTCCTTTACTTTTGCGAAACTTAATGAAAGATAAAAACTATGTCAAATACTGACGGCGTATCCACTAGGGGTCTATGGTCATAAAACCATTTGTAGACGGCATTATCTTCATCATTATCCAATTCAATTTGAATTGCTTCCAAGGGCTCCACATCCAATACGTTGTCGGCATAGTCAAGAGGCGGCTCCTCATCGTCAAAGGGTGGAAAGCGCATACGTTTAAAGTGACGGCGATCCCGCTTCTCACGACGCATCATAATCCACATTGTTCTAAACGGAGAAATATTATAATTATTCGAATATTCAAAAGAGGAAACTCATTCTCGGTCTGGCTCTCTTACCCCCACTGGGCTATGTATACGGGTTCAATTACCCAGGGAATTTCATTTACAAAAGTGATGGCTCCAGTAATATGGTAGAGTACTTGTACATCCCGTATCTGCTCCCACGGCATGGGCATATTTTCCAATAGCTTAAGCACGGCATGTGGCATGTACTTCAGGGCACCCAAGTAGACACGTTTATCATGGCGATATTTGCGTGAGGTCATATCACCATGATCACGGATAATCTTTCGTATATGCTCGGGTGGCATGTCCTCTTTTTGGGTGTCAATAAAACCAAATTTTCGTTTTTCTGCAAAACGTTTGGATTGCAAATGCTGCCACTTTAGGGCCTTCTCTTGCAGTTTTTCCTCCGTGATTATATCAGGCTTGGGTGTCGGTATTTGACCCAATCCAGGCTGACCAGGAGTGGGGACTGGCATGCCATTGGGCTGACCGCTGGCTGCACCACCACCACCAGATGGGGGCAATGGTGCTCCTGGCGGTGGTATCTGTTGTATCTGGTTTGCCATCTGCTGCTGGGCATGCAGTTGGGCCTGTTGGGCATGGGCCGCCGCATACGCCTGCTGCTGGGCCATCAACTGTGCGGCCCAGGCATTTGGCGGTATCATATAGGGTGGTATGGACATTGTTTTCGAAGTCGCATCTAGGTCAATTATTTACTAGAAAATGCAGAAGAAAAAAACGCTCTGAGTAAGTCTCATTTACACACACACACACAAGCGCAGACACAGACATGTTTTGTCGGAAGCCGCGCATAAAGACATTTTTTCGTTAAATAAAAGATATAAAACGCTAGTTTTATGACGAATTTTGAACTCCAACCATTAAGTTAATGTTCTTGGCCTAAACTCTTACCTAATTTTCACTTTTTCCCCTTTTTATTCGTTTTTTCCATAAATTTTCCCGGTTTTGCAAAACGTTTACAATCCGGCAGCCATTACTATCGATACCACCAGCAATTTTATCGATACTTATTATGCCCTATTTGCACATTTGGAAGGAACGACTGGAATTTCTTAGAGACATGAAGCTGCGTTTACCACTTGCCGCATTTTTCAATTGTCATGCCATATCACTATAACAATCATTGCAGTAAAATAACATAAAAAAATTTATTTATTGTTAGGATCGTTGCTCACCAGTTACAACAGTTAAAAATTTGAAGAAATGAAAATAACAAAAAAAGTTGATTCAAAGGCCTTGACTCTAACTATCTATTTCTGTTTTAGAAAAATCGTTTACTTAACCTGTTTATAACATACAAAGTCTTTTATATATACATTTTTTTAAGATTTACATCCAATATTTCTTTGTTTGAGTTTCAAAGCGAAATGAAATTGAGGGGAAAGTAAACATTTTACAACAGTCTGATTCGATAAATATCGGAGTTTGAAAATTTAACAAGAACAAAAAATATACCTTATTGGTTTCAAAAAAATTAAACGGTATCAAATTGTTATTGTTATTCGTGAATGTGTTACATCGTTTTATTCAATCTTATGCATAAATACTTGTAGATGAGTGAAATAAAAACAGAGTGGCAATTTAAATGTGAATTATTTGGGGATGGTCGGCAATCAATTTACCTGTACCGTAATCTATTTATTTATTTAGCTGATTAGATACTTTACTCGGTCACTGCGTCATCTCATATTGATGCCAACTGGTACGGAAACATGTTCTAAAATTCAAAAAGATATAGTAATGCGATTCCAAATTCGGATTCACTGAATGTGAAAACCTGACCCTGATTCATTTTCAATATCCAATTTCCTTGCTCTCTCACGGTTAATGACTTTTCCAGAGCTCGAAATTGTTTGCTTATTCAATTTGCATCATATGCAAATTCGATCTCATCCACTATAAAAGATGTTAGAACTGTGGTTCCCAATCACAGTTTATCCCAAACATTACATCTAACTAGAACTGCGAGAACGATTCAAGAAAAGGTGTTAATTTGGCTAATAAATATTTGCAATCATTGAGAAATTTTGCAAAACAATATTAACAATGGCTAAGGTAATAGTCTGATGTGAACTAAATTCGCAATATATATAATATAATTATATATTATTTACCATAACACAGCTCTTGATGATTTTACTGGCGGCTTTGATAGTCATGACTAACGCAGGCCCAATAGAGGAGGTATGTTTATACATCTATAAGACTAATTAATTTCATACACTTTGGAAACTTTTCAACATTCGTCCATTTGTATAGAAACGTTTAACCGCTGAAGTTGAACCTGAATCTGATTTAGCCACAGCAGACTCTGTCGGATACGGCTATTATGCAGCTCCAGCTCCAATTGCTGTGGTACCCAGCTATTATGGACGCTCTTCCTACGGCGGCTGGGGTGGGGGCTACAAATACAGTGGAGGTTATGGATACGGACGTTATTATGGCGGTTATTATCGTCGTCCCATTTACCCAATATGGGGCTAAGTTAAGACCAAGTACATGAACTTTTTAACAAGTTTGTGATGTCATCAAAAGTGCTTTTGACCCCACACACATTCCACCCGGCATTATCACAGTTCACAATAAAACATATCACAGCACATTATTAATTTCAAATTTTTGCTTCACTTGCTCCAAAACCGGATTGGGTAAGAGCGCTTCCAAAGAAATTTCAGCCATTATGGCTGAGACGAGGCTTCGGTCAGACATAAAGAAAATTTTAATTACCTACCAATTACGAAGTGAGCCCTGGACCCCAGTTAAAAAATGGTTATGAAATGTTGTTAAAAATTTCTCTACAATATTTTGAAAGTGTTTTCAAGTGTTGCATAAATATACATATAAAATTGCAATTTGCGAATCTAATGGCGATAAGAGGCTCCAGTGTGTCGCTTCTTGGAGTGATGCTGCTTCTGTTGATGCTTGTTGTGGTTTATCTTTGACTCTCTGCCCGAATGACTCGATTTGGTTTGCCTGGTATTCCTCTTGGACTTCAGATGATGGCCATGTTGTTTTTGATGGCCTCCAGCAATCAAGGAAACAGCCTGTCTCGCATGCTTAATGTGCTCTGATTTTGACCCATGATTTACACTATGATGCTCTTGATGCTGTGGCGAATGGACATGGTGCTGGTTGTTCCTTAGCTGTCGTTTGTGATGCTGGTGATGATCACGATGATGTTGCTCCCTCAACGGCTGCATGGCCCAGGTCACGGCAAATAAGAGAGCGACCAATATGAGTATCTAATATCGAAAGAAAAAGGTGAAAATAAATTTCCAATGTTTTAGAAAAACTAGAGATTAGAGACCCTGGACAAAGGGACTTAAGCTACACATCATCGGTCCGATAAGATAACCCATTTTCACATACGTTTTTCATCATGTTTAAGCAATATTTCTAATTCCGAACTGCGTTTGTTGGGCCTGTGTAAACGTACTCGCGTTCAATTGTCGACTGGTTTTTCGGAAACTCTTCCGCTGGTGTTTATATCGTTATCTTTTTATATTGCTGCCGCTTTATACATATGTACGAATGTATGTATACATACAAACATATATAACTAAGTATGATAGCAAGCGGCAAAGACAAAAAAAAGGAGTAACGAGTCGCTGGTTTAATGTTTATAAATAATAATAGATTTAACAGATGTTGCCTGAAGCTGAACTCAGAGATAGAAAATTCAGTGTAAGCATGACTTTGTCCGTATACCCAATAAAATTTATATTACCCACGTGACAGAGTAGTAAAGTTCATAGTCTTTATATACTCTCATATATTATTGTCTAGAATGTACGCCTACGTGTACTTTTGTCAATTGAGTCAAGATAGACAATATCAAGACTTGCAACAACTTTTTCAAATCTTAACGGCGGGAGCTCGTGTACATTCTACGCATGTAGATAAAATGTAAAATAACTTGTAGAAATAACTTGAGTTTTTCTACTCTGAGTAAAATAAATTTAAATATTTTCTTTTGTATTTTCTTGGTTTTTAAGCAACTTATTTGGGTAATTATTTACCTTGATTATAAGGATTTTAAGTATCATAAAATTAAAAAATGGGAAAGACAAGATAAAGCTAATTACATTTAATTATTCTTTAGTTAATTCATTAGCTAACCAAAATTGGTCCACGTAACAAGAAAAATAGAAATGCACTAACTTAATAATATTGACAAATATGATCAAAATCGATTGACTATATTATATAGGGGATATTCAAAATGTAGTTCAGATTAAAATTTGCAGACCTTAGCGCTGTAAAACAAATTTCCAGTTTTATACAAAAGGTTCCGAAACAAAATGAATTGTTGAATAGCAAACGTATCCTATCTTTGGTTTACAATAATCACAATCAATTACATAGTATGTATCTTCTTTGTATGTAATACATACATACATACATATGTATTTTAATATGTTCATAGATTTTATACACTGTCATCTTATGCATATATTTAACAGCAAAAACAATTTTAAAGGTCTTCTCAAGTAAGAAAAAGGTTTTAACTTAATTTTTGCCAATGTATTTTAAATACTTTTTAAATACATTACCAAAAGGCAACGACAGAATAGTGTGGATAAATGATAGAATAGAGATCAATAAAATTTTAAATATATTTTATATAAGCCAAAAAATGTACTTTGAACTGTCCAGAATGTTCCTATTAAGGCGTTACGGTATAGTAGACCGAAGCAAAGCTAATGAGTAAAATGCTTGGTACGCGTTTTACTAACAAAACAAAATAGTTGTGAATGCCTAATTACCCTTTGACCTATCGTTTTATGACTCCTAAGTGATATAGTAACTAAATCTATCTTGTCGCAATTTTATTCAATTTTTAATGAGACAAAATTATCCCCTTCCGCTTAGAGGAGTACTGACAATATCATTTGTATAAAGCTAAAGCATACTTTTCTTGATCTCATACCCTTACAAAAGACGGTCTATTCATTTTAGTCATAAGTTTGCAATTTATGTAAGGATTATATTAAGTATACATGTATGTTTTTGATTAGAAGGAGTTGGTTTTTTCATGCAGGCATTACACTCATATATCTCAAAATCATCCCAATCGGATGATTATATCATGATACTTGGGTATTAAGAATTTTATGCTTCTAAATCCATTGGCATTAATCTTAGTATTCATTTGTTTTATTTTCTTGTCTATTATTTTCTTAAGATTGACCCGAAACGAAACCCGAAAATGTTAACTCACCCGTCGTTCGATTGAAAATTAACCATCTGCTTCTCAAATATTTTAGGATATTCGAATGAAAAACAAAAAGTTTTTGATGTTGAAGCCATAGTTTTAACCATTCCTTTCTATGAAAGTTATTTGTACCAAGATACGTAATAAACTACTCTCAGCAAAGAAATAGCTTTAAGGATCTCTGGAAGAGATCTTTTTCAACTAGGCATACGGGCTATTTGATATATACACTTTTGAAAAATGAGATTTGACTGCGCCTTTTAACTACTTTTAAATGTATTGAATCTCAGCTAAGATTTGAATAATATTAGCCACGTAGTGCTATTGGACCTAAAACGTGTATCTCTTATCTAAACAACTGTCGGATGAACCATATTTTTACAGTCGTATTGAACAGTACTCCGATATCTTTGTTCAAATCGAATGCGAGTTATCTGCTTTAGCTACTATACAAATACGCGTACGTATGTATCATATACAATCATGAGTGGCATGTTTCCCTCACTTGAGATACAGATAACATTGTCATTAAAAAAATATTGCGTACTTCATATGGAAAAAATACGTTTTCTTTTGTTCAATAACTTGTATTTAATATGAGTTCACATGACTCTCGACCACTGATCCAATTACATTACATGATTATTGCAGGTTACTGACCCAAATTAGAATTTACAAAAATGTCTTTATGTATTTATATATATAAAGAGTTAATAGTTACGTCTAGTATAACTGATCTGTCGCCCAAGACTAATACAGAATGTAGCAATCATAAAGCTTTCATGGTTACTAGGAAACTTTTCCATTATTCAATTTTATTATATTTGGAACCAAACAGGATCGTAAAAGAAAAACAAATTTTATCTTTGAATTGCTTTCGTGCTTTTCGGGTGTTTTGTAATCTATTGATTTTCAAGTTTATTTATTGGATCTTTGCATAAGTGTGTGTATATATATATATATATATAGTATATAGATTCTATGTTTGTTAGTAGCATTGTATATAAATATATTAATGTTGTGGTTTGCGTTTTACGAATGCATATTTTCTTTCATCTTAACCAAAAGTTATTGGGATTCAATAAATTGTGTGTGACTAAACAAAGTTGCTTGATAAGACATGTATGAATATATGTATATAAAGAAGAAAGTTATAAAAAATATAGTAATAAAGAAAAAAAGCATAAATAAAAATTGAATAATTCAAAAATATAAACTTAAAAATATAATTTTTTTTGTGAGTTTTTCAAGTTTTTTTAAATTTTTTTTTTACGTTTTTTATAATTTTTTTATGTTTGTTTTGGGATTATAGTTTTGTATAATAGTTTACGACAGTTGCTCTTAACGGGGCTCAAACCATGATGTTGTTGTTTGTTTTATAGTGGGCATAAAATAGAAGGACTACCGCGAAGAAAGTTAACTCGCTCGGACGATTTTGAATGTTTCGATTTTAAGACTTTGAATTTGAATAAAATTTGAATTAGTATTGCGTTGAACACATTGGGGTCTCAATATGTCAATTTGTGGATTATAGTAGTTAATTAGGGGGAAAAAATCCTACAGTTAGTTATATAATGTATTGTATGTAAATGTTGCATATTGATTATTGATTTGATGTTATCAAGGTGTTGATTATTTAATTATCTCTTCAATCTGGAAATCGTTCGTCTCTTCTGCCATCATCCTCTCTCTTTGCGGGGAGTCAACTACTCCTGAACGGTGTAAAGGAAATAGTAGTTCTCATTGTCATTGATGGCGGCTGGTGGTGCCTGTGGGGCCTTTCTGGACATTGGCTCGAAACCCATAAACAGAAATGCTTCAATTAAACGCGCGCGATCCGGTTGGTCCTTGCTCATGACCATTACAATGCCATCCACCTCCAACTTATCCTCGGCAAACTCCAGTAGTGAGATAAATGTCTCCTTGGAGCCAGCTGGTTGCAAATCTTTGGGAAAGGCGATGTACAGCATATTGTTTATTGGGTTCAAAATCGTCATCCAATTAGTAGACTGGTCTTCGGTAACGTGCAACTTGATGGAAATTTGCACCGGCTGGTCATGCTGCAAGATTTGGCGCAGTACCTCCTGGCAATCATCCTCCGAGCACAACGAATGGATGTCATGCTGCAAAGATGCGGACTCCAAATCGGAACACGAAGAGGAAGCCGATGAAGATGCCTGGGAGCTGGCCTCAAACAAGCTGCCACCAGCCGAGTCGACCGAAGACTTGCGGCTGTAGCCTGTAATTGAACACAACGACAACAACAAAAATATGCGTTTAAATTGATGAAATAATGTAAGCTGCTTTGGTGTTCACTCACCCGTTAAGAGCGATGCCCTATCGTGATCTGTTCTGTGGTGGACAGGGACATCAGGACCACCACAGAGGCCCTACGCCGAGAGAGATGCGGTAGGATTCATTCGACATGTTCGTGGCGCAAGACGAAGTCGAGATGGTGCGGAATTTGCCATCAGAGGCCTTAGCTGCAGCAGCACAGGCGGCAATTCCGCTATCATTAAAATCTCTTCTAACGATACTACTACTTAAAATTGGGTCGCTGTGAAAACGAAATCAAAAACAATTAGGAAATATAAAAAAACACATTAAAGCAATTAATATGCTTTTATCACAATGCTTCATCCATAGTGCCGATTTTGTAGCGTAGATAATGTTTATTTACCAAATCATTTTTAGGATTTTTGTGGCAATTAATGGCTTGTCGAGGCTCCTTAGCGGCGCAATAGTCAACAGTTAACTAACTGCCACAGCGACAAAAAGCAAGGCAAATTCGTTATCTCTTTATGGCGGAGCAAATTAATTAAATCTACATTTTGCTTTTTGTTGCTTTTTATGACGCAGGAAATGTTTATGGTATATGTGTGTGTATAAAAAGATAAGTTCACCAACAATCTTATCTTGAATAAACGCGGCGATTAAACGATAACGATAAATTGACTAAAAGACAACCCTGTGTGTGCACGTAGCCACTTTCTCACCATACAACATGGCGTCAATGAATGCCGGCTGGCAACGCTGCAAACACACACACACTTGGCAAACGTATAGCGTGAAAATATTTTCCGGCATCGGGGATAAAAAATTACAAGTTTACTTAATAAAGTTATTCGTATAGTGCTGCAAACATGTCTATTGGAGTGCCCATTAAAGTTCTGCACGAGGCCGAGGGCCATATAATTACTTGTGAGACAATAACCGGTGAAGTTTACCGCGGCAAATTAATCGAAGCCGAAGACAACATGAACTGTCAAATGACACAGATTACTGTCACCTACCGGGATGGACGCACTGCCAATTTGGAGAATGTGTACATACGCGGCTCCAAGATACGCTTTCTCATTTTACCCGACATGCTAAAGAATGCTCCGATGTTTAAAAAGCAGACGGGCAAGGGCTTAGGAGGGACAGCTGGTCGCGGAAAGGCGGCAATACTTAGAGCACAGGGTAAGTCAAATATTCTGCCATAGAAACATCAGAACTTAACATTTTTGGAAATTTTCAGCACGCGGAAGAGGAAGAGGTGGTCCACCAGGAGGCGGACGTGGTGGAGGCGGTCCTCCTGGGGCTCCGGGTGGTGGTGGACGCGGCGCTTGGCAAGGCGGACCTACTGGTGGACGTGGACGCGGCGGATTGTAAACCCTGCCAACAACTGATTAATGGCATTTCTAATGTTTAAGTTGAGGGAATTATATTACTTTTATAAAACGGGGGGTATAACGATATTTTATTTGAATATATATATATGAAGAACAAATTTGTCAAAATGGAAAACCGAGCAAAAAAAATTAGTTTTTTTTTAACCAAAACCAAACAATGTTAGTAATTGTCGATTTTCGAATATTATACAAAGAGAGCAATTCCATGACAGTATTACAATTTCAATGTATTAAACTGGACTGTCGACGGATAGCTCTCTTCATTTCGCTATTCGGAATTTGGGTGCAGGGGAAGCCAAGTGGATGGGCATAGAAAATGCGACATTTGAGGGTTAGGCAGAAAATTGTTAAATGGGTTAATGTTTAGTTTTCTTTGGGCTACGTCGAATATCATACAAAGAGAGCAATTCCATGACAGTTTTAAAATTGTATAACTGGACTGTCGACGGACAGCTCTCTTTATTCATTTATTCGCTTCTTTTCTACAGGGTATGGGTGTTAATATTTAAAGAACAAAAAAATGGGACAAATACGAAACGAAAATATGCTAAACATTTTTTTGTTTTTCTTTATTTATGCCAATTAGAAGAAAAAAAATACAAACTGCGCACTTGGCAAAAGATTTTAAATTGAGAGAGCTTTACCGGCGAAGCAAAAAAAAAATAAAAGGGGACGTCAAACATGTGGAGGAAAAAAGAGATGAATAAGCGATGAATACGGAAAAGGCAACAACAATGGCGAAAGCGAGACGAAATATGTATGTATGTATGTGTGCCTACAATTAATAACTGCAATTTATGATCAATTGAAAGAAATCCCAATTCAAATGACACACAATTTATGCATACCCCTCCTCTTCAACCAACACCATCGTGTCGTGCAGTTGATCCAGCCGCTCTTCCTTTTCAGACAAATTCATGTTTGCTTTTGCCATCGAAGTAGCACAAATTCTTTCTTCTCTTTAATTTAAATCACAGGTTAAGTTACGTCGTGTCTGTATTTTATCAGTTTATCACAGTTAAGTTGCTTGGATGAGACTTTTTTATTGGAACTTGGAAGTTTACATTGAAAAATTGTTCTCTTGCGCGATTGCGTTTTGTCTTTTGTTTTCAAGCAATTAAAATATTTTTGTTTGTCTCTTGATTTGCTTCGCCGTGTGGCGTTCGGTTGGGCGTTTGTCTACCGACTGACGACATTCAAGTAGCAGTGGCAACATTTATGAGATTCTAGTTGGACATATTAGATATACTATTTTCAAACACCACGAGTACAGTTGCTGTTTTGGGATACTAGTTTTGAAATGAACATTTTTAGCATAATACTATAAAAGGCATATTTTGAATTTGCTTGTACTAGCCCAAATTGTGTTAGTCGCATGTTTTGGTCAATTCTGTCTTAAAAATTTCTTGGTTCATCATCAAGTTGGAATATGATTAGACAACAACAAATTGACTGCACTAATGCCATATTTCAAGTACATTAACTTTTTATGCCCATTAAAACCGAATATCCATATATTACTTAAATAGATTACAGTTGTTTCATTTTTTTTTTTTTTTTTTTTTTGGCGTTGCACGTGCCTCTCATAAAAGTATGTGTATACAAGTATAGAGAACAAGAAAGGAAAAACAATGACAAATCAATATATTAAATTTAGCCAACGATATCTACGTCCAAAAAAACAAAATTGACTTTTCGCAGGTCGGAACGTCGACTAGAAAATACCCTTTCCCCTTATCAAATGGGAGCTGATAACGGCAATTCTAACTGAATACAGTACCTACATGCATAATTTAATTTTTATATTGGGAACAAATTTTTTGATACTTTTTGCAACCAACTGATGGTTGTGGTACTTTAAAATTACAGTTACTGTCCGTTTTTTAAATTGGTTATACCCTTTCGCGTTATATGTGCAGGGTATAACAAAACAAACAAGATTTGCAAGAGGAAGGTTGAAAGGCGTGTGGGGCGAGAGTTGACGTTATGTCTGTGTGTGACCCATTATACAGACAGACACACACATACACACCGCAATTATATATACACACACACAAATATATTATGTAAATATACACATATACAAACGAGTTTAAGTTTCATATGCATTTACAGTTATATATACATCCATACATACATGCGTATGTATGGCTGAATGGTACATACATACATATGTATGTTTCTATTGAACTCACGTTTCTGCACCACGCATTGAAATTGATATTAAAGCAAAAGGCTAAATTTTACATACCGACGGCATTCACGTGAAGTTAAACAAATCCAGTTGAATTTCAAATTTTCTATGCAGCAACCTTGTGAGACATTTTTTATGGATCGCAGATAAAGAGAAGCATTTACGAAACGATTTAAAGACTACAATTTAGATAAGATAATTTCTAGAACAAAGGCACGCTATAATTTATGTAACTACACTGCATGATGATGAATACGAAGCTGTCCGCAAACAGATACGTATATAATTCTAGCTCATAGTATAAACATGTCTTAAACAATGTGCAAACAACCTGTAGAGTGGGAGAAGATTTAGATTTATTAAACAAAAGAAAACAAAAAAAAAATCAGATAAACACAAGTACTTTTATTGTACATAGTATATACATATGTACATACCGTCCGTATGAATGTATGTCCATACATATTGTATGTATGTATATGTAAGTATACAACCCTAAGACAATAGAACTGATAAGATAAGAAAACGAAACTGACAAACAAGAAGTTACCAGAAGGTGATGATGATGCTGAAAGACGATCTCACTCATCATATGACGATGCGACCCAATATCGAAAGTATATTCTCATTCCCCTTTGTTTATCCTTCTTGCCACACAAGTGCACTTCAAGTGGAATTTTCCGCTGTTTGCTTTGTGCTGTGTGCCTGTGAGTGTATCGGTGTACTGTGTCAGTGTTTTGCTTATAACAAACTTATCGAAAGCGGCGTCTCGGATGGGAAATAATAAAATCCACCACTGGGGGTTGCAAGAAGGTTTGAGCCAAGAGTCACGTATTCCATTATTGCAACTTAGCTAAAAAATGGCGCAGCAGAATTTGCATACATATGTAGTTACATACGGGGTAACTTGGTCACCTCAGATGTTTGCACACACTTAACAAAAGATTAAACTTTAAATAAATATATTTAACTACTTTTATAAAACTTAAATAACCATATGCAATCTCACTCTAGTCCTATTAATATCGGAAATAGCTAGCTGAGGGGACACCAGTTGTGGTCTAAATGATTCATTCTGAATCTTGTAACCCTCTGGATAAAGCTAATATAAACTTATCATATTCATACTGAGAGAAAAAAGAAAATGCTGGACCCCAAAGTCATTGGGGTCGTTGCTTTATATTCGTTATAATTAAGGTAGATAAAAACGATAGTCATGCAAATAATATTATTAAAGTGGACTGTTAAATAACCTAAGCTAGGTAAGAAAAGTTATAATAGGTATGAATAGTAAGATTTTGACTAATTTGGTCAAAAATAATTCAGATAATTTCCTAAATATTGATCGATGCAATCAACTGACTTGATTCTTGATAAAAAAAATATAATTGTACTATCCTGTAATTAACCCGTTTACTTTAATAATAATCCGGAAAAACAAGCCCCAAGTTCCCCATTTGTTTCTATTAAATAAAGATTACAAACAGACACATATAATATGCATGCATATACCCAAATTCGAGTTTGTGTTACCGATTTAATCAATTTACGGTACATAATATACCGTATGTATGTACATACATATACATAAGGGAATCTCTGGAAAGTTCTTTTTACTTTAGCATAAATCCGTAGAAAAACAAATTTAAAATTGAACCAAATAAAAGCGAAATGGGAGACCAAAAGAAAACAATTTCAAACAAACACACAAATGCAATTCAATTAACTGTAAATATATTTACAGTACGCTGTATGTACCAAATAAACATACATATGTACATACATGTGTCTGTTTGTGTATAAATTGCATATGTATAAATTTAGAGATGTGCTGATGGCGTTGCCATCTTTTTGAAAACAAACTTTCAATTATATTACACTGGACGATGTATAATTGACCAGTCATGCTCCAACGAATTAAAAATTAAACCTTGAAGTTTATTTTTTATGCTCCTACATTGATCAGAAATTTACATACATACATGTATATATGTACATATGTAACAACAGACGGCATGAGGGGGTGGCAGCACTGACCAAAATGGCAGCTTTCAGAAAGGAGGTATGGAGCTAACGGGGAAGAAATAATAAATATGTACACAAATAAGCAAACACGCAAAATAAAGTAAAAAATCACATTTCAAAACCCAAACATGTTATATAATAAAACAATTATGTGTTTGAAATCAATTTATTTACTTTACTTACGAAAATTGTGGCCAACTAAAGGTATTTATGTTAATTTCTTTGTTTATTCTTATTTTGGTTATGGGTGACGCACACATACATATATATGTACTAATGCATGTGTGCTTTGTGTTAAAAAATAAATACCACCACCACCGTTTTACCGTAATTTACACTTAACTATTGCACTCTACAAACCATTACAACCAAAAACTACTTTTCTTCTTATTGCTTATGCCACCAATTGGAAAATGGGGGCACTATTTTCCATTCTTTACATTTTTTTTTTTTTGATATCACACTACAAAATCGATTTTGCACTATTTTCTTGCTTGTATTAGCATAAGTAATTGGTGGGACCATTACTTACAGTTTATTATTCATACTTGATGGCATTTTTACACTTAATGGTTGCAAATTAACGCACAAAGAAATGAAATTAAAGAAAAATTAAAGGTTTTTCGGGAAAAAATCTGCTCGGAGACGTTAAAAAACGTTTAACTCTTTCTGACACACTTCCTTCTTCGATGACCACTGGAAACGGAATAAATTTATTTTGTTATTAACAATCGATATAATACATCGATGTTTGGCTGGCAGTACCGATAGTTTGCGACTGAATTCGCTTTACAAATTAGAATTCGCTCAACATTTGCCAATGATTTAGAGCTGCAAAGCCAGGCATCGATTTTTTAGAACTATTATTATTTTAAAGCGTCCAATTTCAATTTACAAAATTTAAATTAATTTATTTCAGATGGATTTGTATGTACAAACTATGAAAAACATATCACAGATCAAATAAAATCAATTCTTTTCAAGAATAAAAATTTCTAGAGAAAACTCTAAGATTGGTGTTGGAATGGAGGTTGGCGATTTCGAAATGGTGTTGCTTGGAGTAAAACTTCTATTACATTTTTAGGAAGAACATGTCATTTTCCAATAATTTTTCGGATTCAACACCATCGATGGTGACAGAAAACTATCGATAATAGTTCAGAAAGGTAACAATTCGATAGCTTGATAGTGCTATCGACAATTTTCCAGCTCTAGTTCGACAGTGGAGGAGGCGACAAAAGCAGCAACGGATTTTTCTAATCTTAAAAACACGTGGAAAATTTGTTAATTTTTTAACTGAAAACCATGAGCGCCTTTCCAGGAACGTTCGCGTTCGACGAATATGGTCGGCCTTTCATTATTTTGCGCGATCAGGAGAATCAAAAGCGCATCACTGGCACAGACGCCATAAAGGTAAAGAAAATTTCAGAGAAAAAAGGATTTCCCAAGGATACTTAAGCCCTTAAACTACCGAATGAAGTACATTTTAATAGATATTAGCTACCACTGGAACATATTTTTTGTTAGGTGCTTAAAAAATGACGCATAGTCTGCGGAATGTTCCAGATGTTCATTTCAGCCGGCTGGAAAAGGAAAGGAAAAACTTAAATCAACCATTTATTGGCAACAATTTTATAAAATTGCATTAATTCTATTGAGTCCTAATAAGTTTTGCTTCATTAATAATATTTTCCGTAAATAAGATGACAATCTGACGTCACTCGAACTTTTGAGGTTAAAAAAGCCGCACAGATGTTGTTCCCCTGTTGCCCTCTCCCTCACTCCGCCTTGGCGTCGTCTGAGTCACGCGCCTTCAAGAAAAGTTTGATACTATTTCCCCATCCGTTCCTTTCCAGACGCACATTATGGCAGCGCGCCAGATTGCCTCCACCCTGAAAACCTCTTTGGGTCCCAAGGGCTTGGACAAAATAATGGTTAGTCCCGATGGCGATGTCACCGTGACGAATGATGGAGCCACTATTATGAAGCTGATGGAGGTGGATCACGAGATAGCCAAGCTAATGGTCCAGTTGTCGCAGTCGCAGGACGACGAAATCGGCGACGGCACTACTGGTGTTGTAGTTCTAGCAGGAGCTCTGCTGGAGCAAGCTGAAGGATTGATAGACCGTGGCATTCATCCCATACGAATAGCAGATGGGTTTGAGTTGGCTGCTCAGTGTGCCATCAAGCAGTTGGACGCCATTGCACAGCCCTTTCCAGTGGATCCCAAAAACAAGGAGCCATTGATTCAGATAGCGATGACTACTCTGGGCAGCAAGATCGTTAATAAATGTCATCGGCAGATGGCCGAGATGGCTGTGGATGCCGTGTTGAATGTAGCTGACATTGAGAAAAAGGACGTTAACTTTGAATTGATTAAGATCGAGACCAAAGTGGGAGGTCGCATGGAGGATTCGATGCTGGTCAAGGGCGTAATTGTGGACAAGACTTTAAGCCACTCACAGATGCCCAAGGAATTGAAAAATGTCAAACTGGCTATTCTCACCTGCCCATTCGAGCCCCCGAAGCCAAAGACCAAGCATAAGTTGGACGTCACCTCGGCGGAGGATTACAGAGCTTTACGCGAATACGAACAGGAGAAATTCACGCAGATGGTCAAGCAAGTTAAGGATGCCGGAGCCACTTTAGCCATTTGCCAATGGGGATTCGATGACGAGGCCAATCATTTGCTCCTACAGCAGGACTTACCAGCGGTACGTTGGGTAGGTGGTCCCGAAATTGAACTGATTGCTATTGCTACCGGCGGCAGGATTGTGCCACGTTTCGAGGAGCTGACACCAGAAAAGCTAGGCACAGCTGGCTTAGTGAGGGAAATGGGTAAGGAATCTCTTACTGTTCTGGAAGATTTGAAAAGAATATTTCTGATGTCATCTATTTTTCTCTCATTTTTATTTGTATAGCATTTGGCACTTCCAAGGACAAAATGCTGGTGATTGAGGAGTGCAAAAACTCGAAGGCCGTGACCATCTTTTTGCGTGGCGGCAATGCCATGATTATTGCCGAGGCCAAGCGCTCCATCCATGATGCCATTTGTGTGGTTCGTTCGCTGGTTAAGGATTCGCGTATTGTTTATGGTGGCGGAGCAGCCGAAATCAGCTGCTCTCTGGCTGTGGCTAAAGAAGCCGATCAGTTGTCTACCCTGGAGCAATATGCATTCCGTGCCTTCTCCGTGGCCTTGGAAAGTATTCCTTTGGCCTTGGCCGAGAACAGTGGCTTGCATCCAGTTGAGACATTGTCCGAGCTAAAGGCCAGTCAGGTATCGGAGAAGTTATCCAGTTTGGGTGTGGACTGCATGCTTACCGGAGATGCAGATATGAAGAGTCACAATGTGGTGGAATCTTTGCACTCGAAGAAGCAACAAATTCTGTTGTCTACTCAGTTGGTTAAGATGATACTCAAAATCGATGATGTGCGCTCCAAGAACGATGGTGGCATGTAAACCACAAACTCGCAGACACACACAAACAAATCCCAACATCAGCAGCATCAATCTCTTAACCTCTTCGTACACTGCTTCATCTTCTCCGCCTCCTTCACTTGCGCTCATACTTATTTGTACATCTGTATTAATTGTTTACTTTTATTAATCAACATCAAAAACAAGAACAAGAAAATTCTTTGGAAAAGAAGCAAAAAATTATATAAAACATGATCCCTATATAATATATACAATTAACTAAACCATTTTATGAATCTCGTCTCACACTTTCTTGCCATTGATGCTAGCCAACTGCTTCCTATTCATCTGGTCAAAGAAGAGTAGACCGGCCGCCCTCTCTACAGTCTCTGGCGGCACCTGAAATACTTTCAATGGCGTGTCATTGCTGATGACTTTGTTGGGCATCACATAGGCCTCCAAATGAAGCTTTTGGTCCGCTGCAGACTCGCCTACTATAACTTTGTAGAAGTGTGTGGGTACGGCTACGGTGTTGGTTCCAATTACCTCGTATTTCACGTACATTTTACCATCATCTTCTTTATGTGGCAAGTATAGGGGACCCGTGCACACATAGACATTGGCATAGGTATTGGTCAGTTTGCGGACATACATCTCTAGTGTGTTCCACGCGTCCCGATTAAACCCTTGTCCCACCTGAGGTGCCATATTGGACAGCAAAAAGGTTTCGTCACAATGCTTCTGATGCAATCTGTGATTACCTGCTGCAGCCATGTGTCCTCGATCGTAACCCGATCGCCTGTAATCAGTATTTTGCGAGCGAAAGAATGGATGTATACTTTCGTCCTGGCGGAAATCGCATTTTGCTCTGTCTACTGCATCGTTCTTGGCAACTGTGTCCGCCGTCAGATGCTCAAATACCCAATGGGGTACGCGATTTCTACGATCGTAGGACAGCACATAGTCCGAGTGGGAACGCACATGGTCAAGACCAGGAAAGCCATATTTCATAATCTGTGAGATGCGTGATGGAGTGGCATTAAGATTCAATTCATTTGGAGGTATTAAAGTAGCTGCTGACACGGTAGCAAAGGTAGGCAGACCCGGCAAGGGCAGTTGAAGAGTATTCTCATTGTCAGCCTTTCCTTGGAGACGTTCGGCATAGGAACCAAGGTAGAAGGCACCTAGGGCAGTACCACAGATTGCCAATATGTGGCGTACTGGAAATTGACTCATTCTAGTAGTTTTTAATTGATTATAAATAAGTTCAAAAATAAAATTTTACTTTTACACTTACACGATGCTCCGTCAGGTGTTTTCTGACACAGTTACGTAACTCATATAACGTAACACCTGTCGGACACGTAAGACATACACTGATAAAAAATAAATGTAAGTTGTAAAATAATTTTTAAGAGTAGATTTTGTGTATACTGTGAACACATAGAATGTATTATGAACAATAAGAGAGTCCTTTGCAACTTATGTCCTATATATATAAAGTCGTCCGACTTTGCTAACTTAAATATTCGAGTTATTGATTAAAAACTTTGTTATCGGCCGATCTCACTCGTGGCAGCTGTATAGTCATTGAATAAAATTCAATTAAAAATCAACAAAGTTAAATGTAAAACCCTATTTTCTATCTTGAAGGAAATATAAACATTCTTGTGTAGTCGGGGATGATTTCTTCGTTTAATTGCTCAAATACGCGCTGTTTTGTATTAAAAGTTAAAAATATTTTCGAAGTTACAAAAACGTGTTATTTTGTATTTTAAAAACTTTTGTTAAAAATTTCTAAGTTTCATTTTACATATGTTATATTTAAAGTATACACTTTAAAGTTTAAACATACAAAAACATTAAGCTTGTTGTATATTCTTCTTTTTATACCGTTGCAGAGGGTATTATAAAATTGGTCAGATGTTTGTAACGCATAGAAATATACATTTCCGACCCCATAAAGTATATATATTCTTGATCAGCATCAATAGCCGAGTCGATTGAGACATGTCCGTCTGTCCGTCTGTCTGTTTCTATCAACTTTAAGATAGTAAAATTTTAAGCTACATACATAGTTGAAACATGAAAAGTTAAGTTCCTCAATCCTTTGTGTAGGTAGAGTTTAAAAATTAGTCGGATCGGATAATTATCACCGGAGCTATTAACTAAAACGTGGAGGTACTTCAAATAAAATAAGCAATTTTCTTTGGCAGCAAAGAAACAAAAACAAATTACAAGAAATCTGCCGTACAAACACAAAAGACCCGAGTACGAACCCGCGCGGCACCAAATAAGAAATACATACATATGTATATAAAATTATTGTTTTTTGTTGTTGCATCTAAATTCAATTTTTACCCATACACCCTACACCAAGTTTGAACAAGATCGGATAATTATTAAGGTTACAAATCAATAATCATATTTGATAGAAATTAAATGTATTTTAATGCTCACTCACACACATATGTACATACATATGCAAAAATTCTTCACCACGCGGTGTTTGAGAGAGACAGAAATATTTTAGTTCTGTTCTTACACAGAACGAAATTGAAAGAGCGAGATGCAATGGGTTTGCATATATGTATGTCGAATTAGCTTCCATCAGCTGAGGAAGGACGGTGGTGTAGTATGTAGAGATCGGTGCTACGATGGGCTCGGTGTTTGATGGTTCAATGCTCGGTGAAGAAGTGAAAATTTTTAGATGCGTTTTTATACCCTGTACCCATAGGGTAAAAGGGTATATTAAAGTCGCTAAAATGTATGTAACAGGCAGAAATATACATTTCTGACCCCATAAAGTATATATATTCTTGATCAGCATCACTAGCCGAGTCGATTGAGCCATGTCCGTCTGTCCGTCCGTCTGTCCGTCTGTCCGTCTGTCCGTCTGTCCGTCTGTCCGTCTGTCCGTCCGTCTGTATGAACACCTAGATCTCGGAGACTATAAGAGCTAGAGCTACCAAATTTGGTTTGTAGATCCGTCTAGTGTGTAGACAGATCAAGTTTGTTTCAAATTTTTGCCACGCCCACTTCCGCCCCCGCAAATCGGGAAAACGTATTACTAGAGCTGTATTTAAGATATCATATTCTTACTTGGCACACCTAATTATATACCCAAACTGGACCAGCTGACCAAATTTTGTCGAAATCGGACAATAAATATCGGAGATATACCTATATGAGTTTTGCACTGAATTGCCGAGGCGACATTGGCTGGCAAGAGTGAGCGAGACAGCATGCATTTGCTGTTGCTGCATGTTAAAGTGAATTTTGCATGAAGTTAATGGCGATTTTGAGGATATTCTATTTCATTTAATATAACTAGTTGGTACAGGGTATACTCAATGTCGGCAAGGACGACTTGCTTGCTTCATTTTCTTTTTTGTTTTTTTTTTTTTGATTTTGTTAAACATTTATACCAATTATTTTGCTGCAAGGGTATACAAACTTCGGCAGAGCCGAAGTTAGCTTCTTTGATATTTAGATTGTTAAGTAGCATTTATCAGCTTCATTGTACCACTTTTGTGTTTTTTCTCTTTTTGTACACTTTAATCATCTACTGATCAAGCGGTTCCAAGTTGCTTGAATTTTTAATTTAATTTTTAAGTTTATACCATTTAGTCAAAGACGTAAACCATTTACGATTTTCAAAATTTGTTTTTGTAGTAAAATTTTTTTTAAAAAGTAACATTATTATTGATGTTATTATTATATTTAAGCTCAATTTCACATATTTAAAAAAATATTAATTATTAAAGTTATGGCTACTTGTTTTGACCCTTTTCCAAAAAAAGGACTTTGGTGACCACCATAGCTCCTTGAGGGTTCATTCAAAATCCATCGGACAAAAAGAATTAGTCAAAATAATTCTTTTCAAAAATAACAAAATAACAAATAACAAAATTTTTGGTTTTCGAGAAAAAACTACCGTTAAAATTTAAAAAAAATTGGAAATTTAGTTTAAAATTAAGCAAGCAAGTCGTCCCTGCCGACATTGAGTATACCCTGTACCATTATGTCAGTGGCGGATCCAGGGGGGAAGGGGCACGAACTGGGGAAGAGTTCTCCCCCAAAAGGCTTCTAACACGAAGAATACAATGTTTTCAAATATTGAGTCCTCCCAAAAGGTTGCCTTTGGATCCGCCCCTGCATTAAGTTATATTAAATGGAACAAAACACCTTCAAAATAGACATCAATTTCATACAAGATTCCCCTTAACAAGCCGCAGCAGCGAACGCATGCTATCTCGCTCACTCTTGTCAGCCAGAGTTTCAGAGTTTGGCTAAATTTGGCCAGCTGGTGCAGTTTGTCTATATAATTAGTTGTGCCAAGTGAGAATACGATATCTTTAAAATAGCTCTTGTAATTCGTTTTTTCTTATTTTCGAATGTTCACACCAAATTTGGTAGCTCTAGATTTTATAGTCTCCGAGATCCAGGTGTTCATACGGACGGACAGACGGACATTGCTCAATCAACTCGGATAGTGATCCTGAGCAAGAATATATAGAATGGTGGACAAAAGTATTTTGACACCATATTGGAAAATATAAATCCAATTTTTTCTAAAAACTGAGAGAAGTAACTGTATCCATTTAATTCGTAAAAGAGAGACCTCGTTAATTCTAATGAGAGAGCGAAAGATTTCACTGATATCGGTAAACGTATATTTCCTAGAATTATCAGCGTTGCAGATAATGATTTCTTGGCTGGACAAAAATATTTTGACAATGCATTCATACTGATTTTCGTTGATGCGCTGTTGGCACAAAACCTGAGTTTGAACTTTTCATATTTAAAGTAATAATAATAATCATTTTTATTAATATTAGTGAGTCTTTGGCTATATTTTTATTGAAAAACACGTGAAATAAGTGAATCAGTAAGAAATGAAATGGTCACGAAGTACAATGCAGGTATTTCTGTAGAAAACCTTAGCAAATCATACAATGTACCTAGACAAACTATATATTACCAAATAAACAAACAAAAAAAGAATGCATCTATAAAAAATAAGCCTCGATCAGGACGTCCACGCAAAACAAAGCCTATAAAAGGTCGCATAATACTAAGAAAATTTGAAGAAGATGTGCTGATTACACCAAGAGCAGCTTCCATTGAACTGAAGGAGCACCATAATATATCAATAAGTAGAAAAACTGTAGAAAGACGGCTGGAAGGAAGGAGGCTGATTTTTCTACTTATATTGCTCGACCAATTCCTTCAACCAAAAATAAGCTGAAAAGATTAACATTCGTCAAATCCTATATAAACAAGCCACAACCGTTTTGGGAACAAGTATTATGGACAGATGAAAGCTCGTTTAAGTATCATGGGTCGAAGAAAAAGATTTACTGCAGATTACCAAAGAATGTTCGCAAAAAAGTTAGACCTGTGATTGAACGGGTACCACATGGAGGAGGATCGGTGATGTTCTGGAGTTGCGTGTGCTTCAACGGCTTGGGCGATTTGGTACCAAATGGAACAATGAATAAGGAAAAGTATATGCGTGTCCTGAAAGACCACGCATTCTCTTCCGGTGACCGGCTCATTGGACAAGCATTTGTGCTGCAGCAGGACAACGCTCCATGTCACAAAGCCCATATGATAACAAAGTATTTAAGCGAGATCAATGTCAATACGTTAGATTGGCCACCTCAATACCCCGATCTCAACATTATAGAGAATGTATGGGCTTATATAAAAAGAAAACGAAGCCCAGACTTATCCAGAACGCGCGAGGAGACGATTGCAGAAGTTCAAGAACTTTGGCAGGATATTTTATTGGATACGCTAAAAAATTTAGTAAAATCAATTCCTGTACGCTTACAAAAGGTCATTGATGTCAAAGGCGGGTTTACTTTTTATACCCTGTATCCATATGGTAAAGGGTTTATTAAAGTCGCTAAAATGTATTTAACAGGCAGAAGGAAGCGTTTTCGACCCCATAAAGTATATATATTCTTGATCAGCATCAACAGCCGAGTCGATTGAGACATGTCCGTCTGTCCGTCCGTCCGTCTGTCCGTCTGTATGAACACCTAGATCTCAGAGACTATAAGACCTAGAGCTACCATATTTGGTGTGAACGTCCGTCTTATGCCTAGGCAGTTCAAGTTTGTTTCAAATTTTAGTCACGCCCACTTCCGCCCCCGTAAATTAAAAAAGAAAATTTTAAAATGAATTTACTAGATCTGTATTAAAGATATCGAATTTTTATTTGGTGGACATAATTATATACTGCAAAAACGTTCAAATCGGGCAATAAACATCGGAGATATAGCCATTTGAATTTTGTACTGAATTGCCAAGGCGACATTGGCAGATAAGAAAGAGCGAGATAGCATGCGTTCGCTGCTGCTGCTTCGAAGATGTTCGAACTTTTGTTTAGTGAATACGTAAATAAAGATAGTTTAAAATTTTTGCCGGGCCTACTTCCGCCCCCGCAATTTAGAAAAACGAATTCCTAGAGCAGTTTTTGGCGAATCACATTCTTATTTGGCACACCCAACAAGGTAGCCAAAATGCACCATCTGACCAAATTTAGTCGAAATCGTACAATGAATATCGAAGATATACGAATGTGCATTTTGAACTGAGTTGCCAAGGCGACTCTAGGTGGCAAGAGTGAACGAGATAGCACTCGGTAGCTGTTGCTGCATGTTAAAAGATATTTTGAATTAAGTTGATGCCGATCTTAATTTAATATAACCAGTTGGTACAGGGTATACTCAACGTCGGCAGAGACGACTTGCTTGCTTTATTATTAATATGTTTGTAATAACTACAAATATTTACTATTTCTCTTGTTTTTTTGAACAACATTAAAATGTCAAAATACTTTTGTCTATATACATTTGTGAAAAATGAATATTGGTTTGTCAACTGGTTAACGAAATAAAGAAAACTTTTTATTCTTAAACATCTAAATATATTATATTAATGTCTCGTGATTTTTTCAATCAATAAAACACAAGATATAAGCAAAAGAGTTTAATTTTTCCAATGTCAAAATACTTTTGTCCACCATTGTATACGGAGTAACCAACTTTCAAACTTGACTTTATGTTCTGAATTCAGATTCGGTTTCAGCGGGAAAAACTATTATAAGTATTATTTTTGTTTTTCTGCGTTGAAACACAATAAAAATTGATATGATATACATACCTCACTATCTTCCACTCAGCTCATTTAGAAAATATTCACCCCTTTTTATACCCTGTACCCATAGGGTAAAAGGGTATATTAAAGTCGCTAAAATGTACCTACAGGCAGAAGGAATCGTTTCCGACCCCATAAAGTATATATATTCTTGATCAGCATCACCAGACGAGTCGATTGAGACATGTCTGTCTGTCCGTCCGTCTGTATGAACACTTAGATCTCGGAGACTATAAGAGCTAGAGCTACCAAATTCGGTTTGTAGATCCGTCTAGTGTGTAGGCAGATCAAGTTTGTTTCAAATTTTTGCCACGCCCACTTCCGCCCCCGCAAATCGGGAAAACGTACTACTAGAGCTGCATTAAAGATATCGTATTCTTACACCTAATTATATACCAAAACTGCTCCACCTGACCAAATTTTGTCCAAATCGGACAATAAATATCGGAGATATACCTATATGAGTTTTGCACTGAATTGCCAAGGCGACATTGGCTGGCAAGAGTGAGCGAGACAGCATGCGTTCGCTGTTGCTGCATGTTAAAGAGAATTTTGCATGAGATTAATGGCGATTTCAAGGATATTCTATTTCATTTAATATAACTAGTTGGTACAGGGTATACACAATGTCGGCAGGGACGACTTGCTTGCTTCATTTAATTAAATGAAAAAATTGTTGATTACTTTAAGATTTCCATTTCAACTTTTATTTTCAATTCCAAAATTAAAGAAGCTTTCAAGTATTCAGAGATTTGGCTGTTAAATTAGAAAATTTATAAAAACTATATTTTATTATTAATACGCGTACTAATGCCATTTCACACACATACGAATTGTACACATGCAACTTAAAATGTATTCTTTTATTATATAAGTAGAAAAGATTGATCGCCCGCACGCAAACTGGAAGTTGTCATTAAAATTAAAGTGCCTGGAAATTTAAATTAATAAGTTAATTAAATTTGTATTTTAGTTTTACGACGACGATGACAATCTCATTGATAATCACGCTGGGAACACTTTGTTCTTCGCCTCGGCTATAACACTAATTGTAGGAGAGTGAGGAAAAGGGGGGGATTGATGGAGTTGTGGGGAATATGTATCTATGTAAATGCTAGCACGATTCCTTATTGCAATCGACGAAATTACTAAACTCCGTGGCATTTGGTGGGCCTTCGCTATACAAATATGTGACCGGCCAGAGGCGAGCAGCGGCAAAATCGCTGAGACTCTGCAGACCACCAGGTCGAGGGGGATGCTGGCTGTATTCACTGCTGGCTGCCGTTGCTGGTTGATGTGGCTGCTTCTCTTTGCTAAAATGGGAATGGGTGGGGGCTGTGCTATTCTTATCGGGATAGTAACGATCGCTGCATTTGCGCCACTGATCCGGCTCGTCGCCCACAAAGCACCTGAGCGAGCAAAGTGATTTGATTAGAGTGATAAAGAGGAGGAGGAGGATGTAAATACTTACCAGGGGTAGTCAAAGCCTCGACTATAGCCACATGGATGATCTGCCTTACAGCAGTAGTCCCAGGAGCCCACTTCCGATGCGTCTGTCTCGCAGGAATAGAAGCCAGTTATCAGATTCTTCTCGCAGGGACTGCTGCGTCGACAAGGCTTTCCGGACACCGAATAATGCCGCCAGGCCACATCGCCTTTGTTGCGAATTGGAGAAATGGAATTTAAATAGGGTTGGGTCAGATTGCTGGGCTTGCGTCAGGAAGCATGCGCCACAAAATTGTTACATACAAGGAACATTTCGGGTTAGTACTTGGAGAAGGGGGCAAAGCTATTTGGATTCGTTTTGTGATGAACTTTGGGGTTCCGGATTAGGTTCTGTACATGCTTAGTAAGAGTTATTTACATGCTATAAATTCAATTAAAACTACGTTTGGGGGTAACTCCTTGCTCCCAGGCTATTTACACATGGATTGAGGTGCAACAGGTTAAGAGTTTCAGTTTACCAGGTTCCCGGAATATATCCATGCGGCGGTCATTGTTCACTCGCGAGCCACCAATTGTGTTGACTTTGTCGCGACATGTCCAATCGAATGGATTCCAGGCAAAGAGCCAAAAATCACGTTCCTTGGTGTGCGTATAATGTATATCCAGCTTAAGCTCGCTCTGATCGAGGTCCGAGAGTTCGCAGTTGAAGGAACTGGCATGGGATCTGCAAAATAAGATGAAATATTTTTAATCTCTTGGCTTAACCAATTCTTGCTGGCCTCACCCATAGCTGAAGGCATAACACTTGAACTGTGTGGTCTCCCTGAATCGAATGCATTCCTTTTTACATGCCATTTCCGAGGGCACTGATATGACCTTTTTAATGGCCGGTGGCAGTAACCTGGCCGGTGATCCATAGCCAAGATAGCACACTAAAATGACAAAAGATATAGACTTATATTCATTGAGAAAGATTTGTTCATCTACAAACATTTCTTGTGCTTCTCATCCACAATGGGTTGGATTTCACAGCCGTGTCCATAGCTGGCACGCTCAAAGATATCAAAGGCAGCATCTAGAATCAAATGACGCTCCTTATCCATATCTCTGACTGGCCAATCACTCAACTGGCAGTTATCAATGATCCCAGCATGACGTTGTTGGCCATACCTATAGGCAAATGCGCGACATGTGAATTTGGTGGAGCGAATGCACTCCATTTCACATTCGCCAACGGTACGAACTGTAAGGGAATCTCTTACAATTGACTTGAAGAATCGTGTGGCATCAATGGCTCGGAAGAAACACTCTGTGGACAACGGAGAAGACAATTCAAGTGTCTGGTTGAACTGCTGGTTTTTTGAGAAACTTACGTGCATTTCGTGGATCGGAAAGCGCCGTTGTGCTTGGGCTATGCGGTCCATCGCTACGACGAGGTGGCGACCTACACACATCCATATCATCTGCCATCGAGTAGATGTCATAATCACGATCTGGCTCTATATCTACATAATAGTCCAACATATTGATAGGCCTGTCGCAGAGCATGCAATTGTCCCGCCCTGCCTGATTGTAGCGATAGCTGAATGTATGGCAACTAAAGCTGGGGCGTGGGTCAGAGCAGAGACGTTCGCACTCGGTCAAAGTGGGAACATTGTAAGCATGCTTTACAGCGGTTTTGTGGAGCCGGAAACCCTCACTGGTTTTCGCCGAACACTCTAAAGGAAATAAATCGAAAGAAAATATTCATTACACGAATTGGTTATAATTGAAAGGGATTTGGAAAATCCACCTACCATCTGGTCCTGGACGTCGTGTCCACTGTTGCCTGTAGTCATTTCGTCTCCTGGGATAGTCATCTTCATAGCCGGACCCGGGATAGCTTAATACCGAATTCGATTCTCGTGACGGTTCGCGACGTGGTGGACCCAATTGAAAGTAATTGAAATCATGCTGATCCTTACGCCTTTGCGACTCGCTGAGACCCCAATATGAGGTATGTTTGTTGTTGTTGCCGCCATAACTACCGCCATAGTGACCCCAGTTGTCCTCGCCGCCAATTAGGTAGGGTACAAATTTGTTTGGATTTTTGTACGGGCCAGAACCGGAGCCAGGTGGAGGAGAAGGACCATCGCGATCCAGATAATTGTGAATGGGACGACTTGGCTCTGGCGGACGATACGGTGAGTAGTCGGGACCAGGTCTGTAAGGCGGCCTATATTTATCTATGCGGTCGGTTTCCGGTCTTGGAGGCGGAGGTCTATAGGGTGGAGAGCTATCATATCCAGAGCTACTTGGTAATGTTTCCCAGCGATCAGGTCTATAACGATCTGAATAATCTGGACGAGAGCCTGATGAGTGATCGCCATAACTGCTGGGTGGAGTGTGACCAAAGTAGCCCGAGCTATGCGAAGAGAACTCATAGGAAGAGGCGCTGGATGATGAAGAAGTGGAACTGTGGGAGGAAAAAGGACGATGCTCATAGGAGCCACTTGGCGGTGGAGGTGGAGGAGGACCAGATGGACCACGATAATGATCCACAGCTGTACTGATGGACGGACGATAGCGATCGCGATCACGATCTCGATCGTGATCTCTGTCGCCATAACCACTTGGACTGGATCCCGGACCATTATTGCTTGGTTTGAAATATATGGGTGGACTGCTCAGAGGTCCCTTTGAGCAATCTTGACAAGCATTCCTGCGGCAACTCGTCGGAGCATTGCGATCTCTTTCATAGTAATCATAATCCGGATGCCTCAACAGGTTTGTATCCCTTCGATTGGGACTGGAATACAAATCCATTTGCGATAGAGGGATCTCAATCAGTTCGCAATCGCCTTGACCATGCCCTGAGGGATCCAGTCGATAGTTGAACCCTTCGCACATGAAACGCTTCTCATGGCCGCACTCTCGCATGCATTCCTCCACACGCTCGCAGGAGATTGAGCGACGCACCCATTGGGGAGCAATGCGTTTGCCGGCCAATACTCTACGGAAGCAGGCTGAAAAGCAGATGAAGTTAAAGCAAAAGATGATGTTCTGCGCTGATGATGATAACGATGATGATGCTGTGGTGTGGCATGGCACTTTACGCAATCGCCAAAGAAAGAAAATAAAGAAGCGCCAGTGTGGCAAACAAAAAAAAAGAAACAAAACTCTGAAAATCACTGAAGCGCAGCCAGAACCAAAGATCGGGCTGGGATTGCGGCACATCCGCTTAGCGTTTTCAGTAAATTATGTTCGAGTCATGTTTTCAGTCCAAGTACATCGCCACGAGAGATTATCTCGAGCTGGAAAATTGCTGTAGTCACTACTTCTTCGTTGTAGCTGACTCGTAGTAGTTCCTCAAGAACGTTGGAAATTATGCAAATTACCTTTAATACGCACTCCCAACACACACACACACACACACAACCGAAACGCTCTGGAAAGGTTTTTGACCGAATTGGGGTAATGATGGCTTTCCCTCTTACCTTTGGCATCCTCCACAATGATAATTGTGCTAGTTATATCACTATGTCTGGTAGGACTCACGAATTTGGCATGGCTATGACTGGCATTGAGGATCCAGATTATTAGGCATATAAAAAACCACTGGAACCACATTGAATTTAGTTCTACAAATAACTCAGCCAAGCACTAAATGAATTCTGTTTCTTTTTTTATAATGAATTTTCACTAATTACGCAATAAGCTCATTAATTAAATTCCAAAATTTGAATAATTTGAATGTCATCTATGAGGTTTTGTTTTTTGGTTAGGTCATGTCATGTCTCAGGATACACACACATTATCTCCCTCTCTCTTTCACTCAGTTCACTTGCTGCACGATCGCGAGAACGATTTCCGAGCACCGACACGCTATGTAGGCGATTCTAATGGCGAATGAATTGTGGATGTGGTCAAGCTTGCGGTTTTATACGATATTAAGAAAAAAACGCGCGCGCGATTTTCAAAGCTCTACTCGAAGCTTTTCGCTCACTTTTCCGTGGTGCTCTGAAGATGTTGTGGTTGTTGTTGTTGCCTTGGAATCGTTTGACTGGGAATCGTTTTTATTAATGAACAATTTTTCGGCAGCTGTTCGAGCTGAAGCTTATCTGGGAGTGTGAGTATCGTGAACGAGATCCAAGATTAGAGATGCACAAAGTTAACCAAGCGTTGCCAGCTAGTCAAGGATGCCATCATAACATCATATTCGTATCATATAATTACAATAAGAGCAAGGTGTTTAATTAGCTCTCAAAAAACTATTGTCTGACTAAAGGAATCTCGTTTAGATTGCTGAATTACAGCTTTTCGTAGTTGGTTCGTGGCCAAAGTCTTGCCCCAGTGAATGGACGGATTTTAATTTGAATTTTGGGTAACTGGCGATGAGTCAACGAAATAGCTAAAGTGTCGGAAAGAATACATACAATACCCAAGTTGATATTCTAAGGAATTTCCTGCATCACATCCATAGCTTACAACAATTGACTTGTTCTTGCCAACTACGGATCGACCATCGATCATCTTACTAACTAGCTAGTTGAAGGGAGAAAAAAAATGCAACTGCGACTTGAGCGCATTTCCGTTTCTGTACCAATGTCACTGCTGTCGGTGGTCGGTGGTCGGTGGTGCATTGTGGGTGGTTTTTGCTGCATTGGTTTGTGTTTTGTGCTGCTTTGGCTTCTTTTTTTCGGCTAGTTGCATTTGCATACAATGCTGCCCCTGTGGGTCTGAGCGCCGCCTAGTCAAGTGCACCGTGTTCTGCACTCTTACACAATTTCATAGAACATCCCAAAAAAAAAAAAATAAAATAAGAATAAAAAAACAAGTCGAAGAACAACCGAGCTAAAAAACGTTTGTATAACGCTTCCGCTTTGCGTATTCTTATCGTTCAAGTGTCAGTGGCGATCTGTCCCACGCCTAATAATAATAATAGAGACCAAAAAAGTACAAGTAACTTGTGCTACTAATCCCACCAACTAACTAACTAACTAACTAACTAAGGTGCACACACGCCAAGCACCAAAATTAATTGCGACGACAGACAGACAGAAAGACATATGAATGTATCATCAACATGTCAACTCCGATTCTGGCAGTTGAACTTGGAATTCTTGCTGGGCTTATGTCACCTGTGGGGGAGTTCATGTACTTTCCGTCACAGTTGGAGAGCTCTAACAAAAGTCAAATAAAAAAGGAAGTTGAGTCGAAATCAAAATACAAATTGCTCTTTGATGAACTAACTGGCTGGGTAATTTTTGTTTTTAGAAATGTCATAAATCTTCAGCTCTTTTTTTTTATTTCTTTTTGTTTTGTCCCAATAAAGTTGGCAAAGGGAATTTTCTTGCCTTGGAGATGAGATCATGGTGGGCAATGAAAATGGCCATGGAAAAGTAATATTCATATGCATACTGAAATAGAGTCAGTTTTCCGCTTCATAAAACCACCAAAGTGCGCAGATCGAGTCGAGTTGAGTCGAGTTCAATTGATAAATTACCCCAAACACCGCATTGATAACCTAGATTTTGGTCGTTTTTGCAATTTATCAAAGCTCTCTGACCCCGCATTATAGTTTATTTATTATAGTTTATGCGAGCTTTTATTTTTTAGTATTGAGCGCATGCCACAGCCATTGCCATCTGTACAACCATCCACCCACCCACCCACCAACCAACCCACCCACCACAACTGACGGGCATTATGACCAGGCCTAATGGGTTTTTTTTTTAGTTTTAGTTTTGTTACGCAAAATCAAAAGCCAAAGAATGTGGGTCAACTGTCTAAATCGGTGTGCACTGTGTGTGTGAGTGTGTGTGCGAGATATTGTAATGAGTTTTAATTGTTTACTACATTCTTTTTTTTTTAATTCTAGGTTAGTTGTTATTGTTTTTGCTTTTCTCTAAAGCGCAATTTTGAAACCGAAGTGACCCGTGTCATAGGCTGATTATCGAATCCAAAGAATTAGTTGGAGATGGAACAGTTAGCAGGAGAAGGAAATATTTTAATTAGCCAAGTTTATCCACTTACCCTTCATTTCATCCATCGGATAACCCAGATGATCACGATCTCTGTCATTCGGACGCTCTGAAAGTTGTTAAGTTTTCCATTAAAATTAGACAATGAAGGATATTTAAAAATGAAATTTAATTTCATGGAGCAGTTGAAAAGGATTCCGACTATTCCGAAACTGTTCATCATAGAACGTCATGGAAAACTTATGCATATCGCATATGTTCGATAGAATAGAAATATTACAGTTACAGTGACAGAAGCATTTCTTAAAGATCACCAAGAGATCGGCAATCTGGCATGTTGTTGACTCTTTATTGATGTTCCGTTCACGATCCTTTCTGTCCATGGGACCCTCTTCTTTGAGGATACTTCCTCCATGACATTATATTACCTGCATTCTAATAATTTGTACTTACTTCTATGACCTTGCATATAGTCATCGGGATTAAAATAAGTGGCTATGGACTTGTCATCATCATAGCCATCGCCGGGACGCATTTCACTGCCGTTGCGACGCACATAATCATCTCGTGGAGGCGGCATCTGTGGCGGCATAGGGCGTGTCATACCATAGCCATCACTGTGGGCGGGCGGATCTGGTCGATTGTTGTAGTCCGGCCTGGGCTCATAGCTGGGACTTGGTCTTGGTCCATAGGAAGGGGGAGTGGAACTGTCATAGGGTCGCGGGGGCGGAGGATAATCATTGCCAGGACGTGATGGCATTGGCAGTGGTGGCCGCGGAGAGGGATAGCTGGGCCTCTCATCCGCTGGACGCATAGTGGTGGGTGGTGTGTATCTCTCCGGTGTTCCATAACTGTAGCCATTGCCGTAACCCAAACCGAAAATGGGTCGCGGAGGACCATGTGGCGTTGGCCTTACACTATCCTCATCCAATGGGGCATAGTGAGGCCTGTAGCGATCTTCAACCTCTGGCGCATTAGCTGCATATCCACCTGGTATGTACACTTCTTCGTTGGGTGAAGGATAGTTGGGTTCATAGAGCATAGGATACTTGTAGAGTGGATAGATATCATGGGAGAAATACAAACGATCCCCCACGCCACCCGGTGCTGATGCCGGCGGCGGCGGAGGCGGTGGCAATGATCCATCAGTATGTGGAGTGGGATTTACCACCAGCACTGGGGTGTTGCCGACATCTAGCGGTCGATTGGGTAAGTTCACTGGCGTTGGTCCCGGACTGATTGGACTGGGTCCCGGATCGGGATGGGCAATCGAATTGTCGCTCAAATCAAAGCAATTCGTTTTGCGAGTATACAAATCAAAGTCGGGATCGAAAATAACCCCACCAGGCCGTCCGCCACCGCCTCCGTTGCCATACTGCTCCGACGACAACTGACATGTGCCGTTTCCGCGTCGATGCACACTGCACACCGAAAAGTACACAGAAAGATTGGCGATTCAGTTTGAGATTGGGTAATCGTTTGACAGCAGCAACACAAACAACAACTCACCCGAATGAGATGGCCTGACACTTCTCTCCCGCCTGTAAACACTTCTCCTTGCACATCTTCAAAGAGTTCGTGTCTTCGGTGCGGAAGGTCTTCTCAAATGGCAGCATTGCCTCCAAAGCAATTCGTTCGAAGCAGTCTACCAAAAAAAAAGAAAAAAAAGAAAAAATAATTCAATTTTTATATTAAATGCCAGACAAAAGATCAAACATTGCCAACAATCAGTGGGGATGAAGGGAAGAAGACAAGCCAGCATTACATCATCTCTCATCTGGGGTGCCAGTTCCACTTGCACTTTCAAGGCCATCTCTTGGGCCCGGGTCGGTACAATGGGGTATGGTAGGTTAGTTTTATTAGGCGGCTCTGCAATTGCCAATTGTCTGTCTCACTCTATTTTTTTTGTCTTTGTTCTTTATTTAAATTAGAATTCTAATTTTTCGTACTTTTGTGTTTTACTAACTTTGCGTGCCGCTGGGACGCACCTGACTGCCAATTAACCCATGTGTGCCTCAGAGGGTTTTGTGTTTACCCTATGAATAATTCAAAAAGGTCAGCAAACACAAAAAACAAAAACAACACAAAACTTTTGCTGTTGCCGGTTTCTGTGCTGCTGGTGGAGTTAGTTCTGCTTGATGGATTGACACTCGATCATCATCATGATGATCATTGTGAAGACGATGATGATCAATTTAGAAATTAGCTTGGACTTTCGCTTTTACTTTTACCAATTTCTATACTTGAATGGAAATCAAATGGTCATAAAATAATATGAGAACACCTTAAAACTGTTGAACATATCCAATCCTATAAGATCGTTATATATATGTCGATATCGGTAGAGTGATCTTGATCCTCTGTCAACAGTTGCTCTCTTTATTACCATTGAGAAGTTATTATACTCATGATTATTATCTAAAGATAAATCGATCTCAAGTTAAGATAAGTTATAGGACCTTTGGGAATAAGCAGAACAGGGAAATTCACAATATCTACTACTCAAATACGCAATTAAATAAAAGTTCTTTAGAAATTAAACAATAACTGGTATAAATGTAGTTAAATGGCAATATTTGAACTGTCTTTTAATGTACTTAACAAGTTGCATTTTTTTTCACAAAATTTTAAGCAAAAGCAAATGTTTCCAAACAATCTCTATACTTTCGCTAGTATACATAGACCTATGAAGTATGTACAAATCTTTAACTTAACTTTGTCATACAACTCACTGTCATTTTAAACTAGCTAAAACGTGATATATACATATGTTTTTACTAAAAAGCAAATAATGATGCTGATCAAGAATATATATGTATACTTTGTACCTTTTACCCTATGGGTACAGGGTTAAAAACTGGTCCAAAACACGTTAACCATGCGTGCCCACCCTTAGGTATGCCGTAGAATTTGTTTTTTAATCCCTTAGCTTATTTCAATTATGAATAATTTGTAGGAGTTAATTAATTTTCATTCGGTTAAAAGTTAACTCAATTTGAAGTAAGCAAAAACAAGGAAAATTAAACTTTTTTTAACTTGGAAAAATAAAACAAATAGGTAGGAACATTTGTTTAACAATCTAAACAGAAGCAATCACAGCTTTAAAAATTATTTTCAACTGATCTAAAGAGAAGCTCACAAACAATTCTAAAGTAGAATTAAACTGATTTTCAAATTGACATTATTATTAAACTTTAGCAAAGTTTAATTACTTTTTAAAATGCAGAGTCTTTTAAAATTTACGAAAGAAGTAGAACAGTTTACTTAAGGACTACTTTTTTGCAACCCATTGAAAAAGAGTTAACAAAATACTCAGAATTCAGTTCAAAAGATATTTAAAAAAATCACTTTGATCAATTTTGTGATCATTTCAATTTTCGATGCAACAAAATTTAAAGATAGTTTAAGGCAGTACGGAATATAAAACATAGAGAGATAACTCAAGCTGCACTTGTTATATTCTTCTCACACACACACACACACCCAACTTACCATTGCGTGCTGATACCAGCTGATTATCCACAGTTAACGCCGCTATAACATCGAGATCGATGATCATGTGCAATGCCCAAAGCCAGCATAATATCCGGTGATGAAGTTTTCTCTCTATTATAGCATACATGTTGTTCGCTTTGCCTAAGATTTCCACTTGAGTAACAATTTCCTTTTTGTCACTCTTCTTCGTTTTGTATTTTTTTTTTAATTTCTAAACTTTTTAATTACACTTCCTATTTTTAAACATTTTTCGTGTTTTTCTTTTCTCTTGGGTAAGTCTTCGCAGAGCAACTGTTTGGATAGACGGGAGTTTGTTAACTGAAAGACAGCAACCAATGTGAGGCGCGTAGAAACCTTCTTCTGAGGCGCCCCCTTTCTTTACATTCGCATTCGCGTGCCAGTGCGGTTCATTTCTTCTTTTTCTTTTGTATATTTCGTTTATTGCCGTTTCTGTTTCGGTTGTTTTTGTTTTTTTGTTGTTGCTGACGGCTTTCGCGGCGTTACGTTTCGCTACTTTTCACATTCTTTTCACCGTTAATTATATTGCCAAAATATGCAGATCATTAAGAAATGAGCTAAGAGATCAGAATGAAAGAGTGTGGGGATCAGCGTAAGCTTCTTCTAGTTTAATGCCTCAATATTGCGGAAGAAGCTGAGAAATACACATAATTAAAATTGGAAGTGGGGAAGTACGAGTGGGAGAAACAGAGAGAGAGAGAGAGAGCCAAAGAGAGTCAATAACCTGGCCTGGGCAGCCAACCGAACGCTTGCCATATGAATCTCTGCCTCTGTCTGTGACTCTTCCTTAACGATGACGCCAGAGTTGGGCTCCTGACCTTTCGTCCAACTGTTTAACTTGCCTCAATAATTATAAAAAAAAAAATACAAAATTCTAATGACAAAGTGTTCAGCAATGCGTAAATCTAACAATTGGCCAACTCATTGCCAAATGTAAAATCGAAAAACAAAAACCCAAAAAATAAAATATTAAAAATTTTTAATTGTCTCTTAGTATGGCAATTAATTTAGGTATTATGTCTATTTGAGAGAGAATGTTCATTTGATTAATGATGTTGGGAGTTGAGGTTCTAAAAACAATATAAGCAGCGGAATGAAATCAGTTTTATTTATAACAAGAAACAAAAACCCAAAATTTTCATCTTTCTTAATTTTCTTGTTCTTCTTCTTGTCGCTTTTACTCTTGGCGATTCGAATAGCCGGGAAAGGTGAGATAACGGTAAATTAGCGAATGAAAGCCGTTTCGCTTTGACACTTGCGAATTTTTCGGGGCTAATGACAAGAAAGTTCTGTCAAACAGCAACCGCCCACACCTCCCCCCTTTTTCAACCCCCTCACAGATTTTATAATTTACATTTTTACTTTTATTCTTAATTTAATTTCTTTTTTGCTGTTTTTTAGTTTTTATATATTTATTTTCTTTTTTGTTTTTCGTCTCGTTACGTTTCGTTTGGTTTCACTTGCGACTGACTCTCCACGATCCGATCCGCACTCGCTAAACAATTGAAACTGAATAAAAATATTCTGATTTAGTTGTATTCGAAACTCATCGAAAGAGCAGAAAGCGATGCCAGCGTCAGCATCAGCGTCGACAGCGGCCGCAGCAGAGCCATGGCTTCAGCAGAAGCGTCAACAAAAAAGGCATTGCCACTCCACACTCTCCATCTACATTGATTCATCCATTTGTTGAGCGTGCGAGGCTCTGCAGAGATCGTCATTATCATCATTAGCATTACCTTTGCTGCTCCCACTTGAGACTGGAAATGGGAATGGGGTTGGAATTGGGCCAGGGTGAGGGTGAGCGAGAGGGAGGAAGTCTCTAGGTGCTTGCTTTAGTTTCGTCTTTGCCCCGCTACTTCGCCTAATAGGCCCGGCAATGACTCTTGAAAATTGTTTTAAAAACGAAATTATAATAAGAAATACGTAAAAAAAACACTTTTGACCCAACGAATTTGGAATACTCTAAGAAATATTTGAAAAGTTAGCTAACCTAAAGAATATCAAAATTTGTAAGCTATTAGCAAAGACGGAGATCCTGAAAGCAGTAATTCATAACATACAGTGAAAAATCTTTATGGCAGACGATTGCCAAAGACGGTTGCTCAAGAGAAATGTCCATTTAAGAGAGAAGAATATACCGATATATGTACATACATATGTACATACATATGTTACATCAAATCGATCCTTTTTTATTCCTGAAATAGACATTAAAACTGTTTAAATTCTTTATCATTTGATTTGGTAAGGAAACTTCTACAACTTTGTTTTCGATCCATCTAGGAATAAAGGGTATTCAAAAATTTGTTTCACGAGTAATTATTTTATAAGAGCAATTGGAGTTGTCTCAGACTTGCTCATTGCTTATAGAATTTAGTAGAACAGTTGAATTATAACCACCTGTAAGCACCTGGAAGAGTTTAAAGAGAATCACAGTGAAGAGAAATGGCATAATCATTTACGCTTTGTTAGACAAATGAAATTCAAAATTTAACGGACTGCACTTGAAATTTTGGCAGCTGCTGAAGCGTTAATTAGTGCAAGTTTTCACAAAGCCCAACCGAGGAAAAAAAAACAAAATACTTTTTAAATTCAAAAGGGGGAAAGAAGTGAGGGACAAAGATTCATAATTGGCGACACCTTTAAGTGCTGCGACCTTGTCATGGTTGCCGGCGTCGTCTAATTCAGGCCGGGGCTGTTCTTCATCAGCGCCTCGGCTTAGCAGCAGCAGCAGTAGCTGCAGAAGCAGCAGAGGGAGTCGGCAGCAGCGGCAACACCTCCTCGATTCTCCATAAACTGAGCTGATCTCATCATATATAGCCTGACTGCCGATGCTAATTTGCATATCAGGAATTAAAAAGAATTTTTTCAAGGTGCAGCAACTGCCTGAGACTTTTTGACCAAGAATCTGCCGCCTTTTTGAAACGAATGAGAGATTACCAAATCTTTGGTTTGCCAATTGTGCCAATATTTCTTGCACAATCAAATTTTTAATTTACATTTGGAGGCTGCTCCAAATTCACATGTATCCACATACATACATATGTACATACACACACATATACATACATATGTAAAATAATGCATGCCCTCGTCTTTTGGTTTTGGGCCCTATCAAAAATCGCATCAAAGAAAAAATTCATTCAAAATTCACCAGGCGATTGGCATTTTGGTGGACGCACTGCGCCTGCCAAGTGGGAAAAATATTACCATCACGTTTTTCTTTGATTTTTAAACTGGATAGCGTGAAAATTTCAATACACAGCGCGTGTCTAAAAAAAAAACGATATATACTATGTACATATGTATCTATATATATGTATTATGTGCTGATCAGAGTGGGCAGACGTACAAATAAAACTGTCCGCAGGAACTCGCGCATCATGTAATACCCTCAGTCCAACTCTAGCCATCCAACTCCCATCGATTGGGTAAACAATATGTACAATGCGATATCTGTTATGGTGCATATAAATTTTCAGTCAAAGGTGATTGACAGTTTTGGGCTAGTAAGTCGGAAGCAAAAAGTAAAAACCAACTGATAACAGAGACACGTGAAAGGGGCCCGATCAAAAATTCATCTATCGTTCCAAAATATAACAAACTTAATGTCTTGTAAAATAACAGTGACCAGAATATATACTAACTGAAAATTTAATTCTATCTCATTATTATATGGCAAACATTTTGATTTCCTGTCTTCGAAGAATTCTAAAAGAGATGTTAACCTTTATTACTTCCTACAATACAACATACATACATATGTATAAGATAAACATAAAAGATATAAAAAGAAAATCTTAAATTCAAGATACCCGAATATTATGCAACTCTACAACTAAAAGTTATAGTTAGTAAGTTGATTAGAGGTCATTTGCAATTACTTTATAATAGTAACATATTTAATTTTCATTTTATTGAACAAAAAAAGTAGAAGAAACGTAAAAAATTTCATGTTTTCCAATATGAGAACATATTCCTTTTGATTTGAAAAACCCGTACATATAAGCACAATTTGGTGGTTTCTAGGAGAACAAAAACACATTAATTTTTAGGTTTATATTTTCAGCTATGAACGAATATTTAAACTCGATCCCAGCTTACCCTGAAGTATTTAATGACGAAATGGTAAATTAAGCGGATTCAGAAGATGCCAATAGATTGAATGACTTTAATACACATTGTATATATGTTTATATGATTGTCACTCTTCATATTTCTGTTCATAAGCTCGAACGGCTTCAGAGAATAAGAACCCAAAAGAAAAATCAAATTTATATAATGGGGGAAAAATAAAATTAAAAATTTGTTTCTACGCAATAAAACATTAAAAAAAAGGATATAAGTTAAATCTGTTAATTTATTTATTATTAGAAATTATACATGTCGGAAATGGGTACGTTTTGTTTCCAGCATCATCTACATATGTCGTCAGTCATCTTTACATTTTATTCTTATGACTTTCCTTACCAGGAGCCGAGCGTGTCGCTTTCCAAAGTGCATTCCAGCTCTTTGGCAATTTGCCTCTTGAAAAGGTTAAAGTTTTGGGAACCATTAAATCCAAGTTAAAACTCGCGTATGCGTCCTTACAATTAAGCTAATTTCCTTGAAACTAATTACCGGATCAAAATTTTTACACAATATTCTTAAATTTGTACATATGTTCATTCAAAATATGCAAATGAAAAATTTTAATTTTTTTTGATAATTACAAGTATGTAGATACAACCCCTTAAAATAGGTAACATTTTGGTAAAGCAGAGGCAAAAAAGAGTTTTCGACCTTAAACAGTTTGTATTTTCTTGTTCAGTGTCAATCTTATCCTAACTTTCCAGGATAGTGGATAAGACTTTGAATTTTTAGCACCTTTATCTAAAAGGTATAAAAACCTAAAAAGTTTTCCATTGAAATCAAAACACCTCAAAAGTTTAAAATTTTCCAAAATTCTTATCCAATGCCATTGTCTGTAAAAAATTGGTTGTCAATGTTAAATAATATTGAATAAATTCATTCCTTACCATTTTTTCCCCTCCTTATTTTTTCCCCACTATTAAAGTCATATATTTTGTTCTTTTTCAATTTCATTTTAGCCACTCTCGGACTCTCCTTTTGGCCACTCTCGGACTTTCCTCTTTGTAGTAGTTCCCAGTGAGTTTGGCATTGATCTCTGTAATGTCCTGTCGTGACTTTCATTTTTTAACATGTCTGATTTCTTTAACATGAACGTTAGAATTTACATTCTATTTGATTAATACAGTGGACTCTCGCTAATTCAAACCTGCGATAATTCGAACCTCTCTGTAATTCGAAGTTATCACGAGTCCCCTACAAAATCTCTTGATATCTCGAATTTTGTCCATACATTTTCATGCACTCGGTAATTCGAACGAAAAAATCATTGGTACGACGCGGTAATTCGAACTCATATGGTCAAACCCTCGACAATTCAAAGTTTCTTGGTGTGTTAGTAAGAACTTTGGCTTTTAACAGTTAAATTAATAATTACGGATGATGAAGAACCATCAATGGTACTAGTAGGTAAAATCAGCGGTGTGAGTTTTTTTGACCATGTTCAAGTGGATGAAGATGTTGCTGTCTCAGGATCACTAACCGATGGCGAAATTTTATCTTCGACAGATACGAAAGAAAGGAGCAACGATAAAGATGAAGACGATATATCAGAACCTTTTTCAGAGGTGTCAGTTAAGGTAGCAAGAGCCTCATTCGATAACTTACAAAGCTTATGTCTATAAAAATAATGAAACAGCATATGAGACACTTTCTACTTAAGAAAATTATAGAAAAGTCTAAGCAGCAGCAATTTGCTCCAAAACAAACCCGTATAAATTAGTTCTTTTTAAAGATTAATTAATTCACATTATAAATATGTAAAATATTAGCAGTTAAACAAAGACATTTGATAATTCGACGTATTTTCAATTTTCTCTCAAAAATTTCGAACCATTTAATATTTCGAACTCTCGATAATTCGAAATATTTTAAAAGTCCCTTGAATTTCGAATTAACGAGAGTCGACTGTACTAATTACAGAAGATTTCAATCTCTAACATACACATACACTTGAAAGTTTTTCTATGTAAAAGTTTAAAATTAAATATTTCCAATTTGTTCTATTAAAATATTAGTAAAGGTGAGTAGTTTGACAAATAATCTGCAATTTCAGATTAAAACGCTTAAGCGATCATGTAGCATATAAGATATATTCAATTTAAGTAATTCAGCGGCACACGCAATCTATCAATCTTATTTTGGAACGTTTTCGAGAGATTTATAGTTGGAACCTCCCATGCGGAACCGGTTTCTCTTAACATTCATATTTCCTTCTTATCATAAACGATTTGTGTAAAAACTCTTGGCGATTTGCGTTCAATCATGTTAGCCCAATTGAGTTGAAACTTACCACTTGTACCCCTTCGCCTACCCTTCGCTTATGTCTGTATATTGAGATCAGCATATGCATAAGACATAACCAGCAAAGCACTTGATGTCGTTGTAGATCATTTACAGAGAGAGGCCCCCTCGCCAATAATCTGCGACCAGCTGATCAACATCTGCATTGATTTGGCAACAACAGACATCGAAATCAAATGTTAACATGACGCAGACACAACAGCGCCCCAATGACCGATTCCCGAAAGCTAAGAGTATGAGATGTAAGTGGGGCTATTTCGGTTTGTTCCATATTCGTGGAAATCGAAACCCGCCTAGCAGGAAGTATTTGCATTCGTCGTCATTTGCTTTGGCAAATTTTAGATTCGCGCGCCGGTGTTCATAGAAAATGAAAGTATAAAATAAATAATAGTAGCAAGTAATAATAATCTGCAGTAGCCAAACCCAACGCGCCCCCTTTAGACCCGGAGGCTTATTGTTTTTTCTTTTATTTTTGGTGCTATTAGGCTGCACGCATGGGGAGCGATGTCTCCATGTTATATGTATGTATGTATATATGTTTATTTATTTATAACCATTATGCAATTTGCCAAGTCTAAACCGGGCAATTTGTGGCGAGAGATATCCCTGGATTGAAATAGTCCACATACCTTGTGTCTTTGAGCCAGGTTTAGGTCTGTTGGCTGCTCAAGAGTGCTTCCAGCTGCATTTAACTGGCATGAATGTTGTTGTTGCTGTTGCAACAGGCAAAGGTATAAATGTTATGTCAGGGCATAAAAAATCATCACCAACGAATCTATAACTACAACAAATCGTGTAATGCATGATGTATGTATATGTATATCTCTATGGCTATTGTTAAGTAATTGCCTAAAATGCGTTTTATTGCAAATTTCCGTTACTGTTGTTTTGAATCGTACGTGATTTGTGTTTAATGTTGACCCATTTAATTGGACAGCAAACACATTCAAGGTCGTTTTTGCGTCAAGAAAGAGAGAGATGTTTGTGGTCTGATATGGGGAAAGGAGGCTACTGGAACATGAACTGCCTGGCTGGCGGGGAGCAATTGGATATTGCAGATTAGTGCGACAATTTTGGCCCTCACGTTCACTTTTTTTTGTTGCCTCTTCTTTTGAGTGGTGAGAGAGATGTCTGCAGAAGGTCACTGAAGCTAAACGATCCAATACAATGGTAATAATCATAAATAATATTAATATGTGCTACTTGATCATTCACTTGGAATGGTTTCTGAAAGCCCCCGCCTCTCCGTCAAACAGAAAAAGACTAAGGCAACAACAGCGATGACAATTGTGATTATGAAATAAATGTCATTCAGTTATTATATTACACAAAAGACACTGCCACATATACAAACAATGTGTATATATAAACATACACAAGACATCAAAAATCTGCACTACATTATTGTCATCCGGGGTCAGTCAAAGTTCGATTGCTAGGTAAGACCTTAAAGTTCGACTTTTCCAGCAACTGATGCGTGGACAGCGGCCAGTGGACAGTACATACATATACATATATGCATACATACATATATCTATTTTTGTATGTGTGGTTTGTGGAAACGACAAAACCGAAGGCAACAACAGAGAGTCGTAAAACCGTTAACATTACATTGGAAGCGATGCACAGTGGGGCCATCGTTCATTTCGCTTATCAAAAATCATATCTTCTAAAGTAGTGAAGCGATTTTCAAAATTTAAAAAGCATTTGATAGCTTATTATTTAAGCCTCAAACGGGGTTATTACCTAAGTACCACGTGCTCGGCTTGCTATGAAAGGTCAAAGTTGAAAAATATTTCTAGGCATATTTTACCCATAAAATTCACTTAAAAAACGCTTTTTTGGCGACAAACGAACTTTATTATTCGAATTTGATAAGATAAATAAGATTTTTTAATGTTTTGTTTTAATTTTTAATTTAAATTGCAAAAAAAATATACCATTGCAAGGGTACATTAATTTTGGTCTTCTCCAAAACCCTTAATGCTACAGAGCTGAAATTTTACACATAGACTTCTTTGTTGTTTTTCAATCGACTATTACGAAATTTGAATTCAATTAGTTAAATACACTTTCTAACATATTTACCAAGTTTTATCAGAATCGGTTGACTATATCTTATAGCTCCCATAGGAATGATAGGTCGAGAATAAAGTTAAGCTTCCACAACTTTGTTGTTTTTCAATCGAATACTATAAAATTTGTATTCTATTAGTTTAATATACTTTCTAAAATATCTAGCAAGTTTCATCAGAATCGGTTGACTATATCATATAGCTCCCATAGGAACGATCGGTCAGCAATATAGTTTTAGAGCAATAACTTGAGTGTTTAAAAAGCGATTGCCCCAAAATTTTCTATTTTGAAGTTTAGTACATATAGAAATGTCTGTGCTAAGTTTCAGCCAAATCGGTTGGCTATGTGTTATAGCTCCCATAGGAACAATCGGATCAAACATTTTTTTTTGGTCAAATTACATTCTTTTCTTAAGCCATTAACATCTAATGTAGGTTTGACGTATTTTATATGCTCTCCAATGATTTTGGTTCATTATAAATATGTAAATATCAAATAATATTTGCCAAATTTTCGTGCGCTCTTCTTCTTCCTTGTACCTGGAACGCGATTTTAACGCGAGGTTGCATTAGTTTTTTGGCTTTTTGACAACTCTCCGCAAAAAAGCGCAAAACTGCACTATATAGGTCTGAAAGGTTAATGTTCCCTCTATCACATGTTTATGGTTTCATCGTGTATCTAGGTGTATCTCTGTTAATTCTACTCCACCAAAGTTGAAAAAATGCGAAAATTTAGTGTGTTTTTGGATTTCAAAAATATTTTGGATCCATAACTTCTAAAGTATTATCTGTCGATTTCATTTTTCACTTTTGCCCAACGCGATGGTGAAAAAAATGATTTTTGGTCAGCTATCCGGGCAGAGGCCCCACTGTGCGATGGCAAAGAGTTAACATTTTTCTGTTGTTGAAATGTCTCACGTATTTTGCCTGTGGTCTGTTGTTGTCGGTTTGGCTCTTTGGTTGCATTGGAATTGGGTATAAAACAGATGAGTCGTAAGCCTTTGATTATCAGTCAACGGTGGACAACATTGGCAGCAGTGCATCGAATCGAAATTTTGTGTTCAATTCAAAAGCCCACCCCATCCAAAACAAAAATATTTTTAAAATGAATACCCTGAATGTTTTTGTAAGTGAAAAGAAATCCTAAGGATAAAATAAAGTGATGAATATAGTGATATACACTTTTGCAAGGAATACAACTAATAATCCGCTCACGGTAGTCAATAAGATCGAACGTCCAAAAACTATACTGGTTTTTGTATAACAGTTACACAGCGGTTGCAGTTTATGATTACGATTAACAATCGCCAACCATAATATGTAGATCAGATCCGAATAGAAACAGAACGAAATGAAACATTTTAGATCTTTAACACGCCCCCCACCTTGGATTTAATCGGTTTTCAATTTCTGAAAAGAACTGATATTTTTATTGATGTGGGTAACCGAAACGGTTAAACGGTATTAAAAACCAACAACGGTTATAATTAATTTTCCTCCTCTAAACGGATCGATAGGTTTACGATTCTGTGAAATTAACTCGAATCAATAAAACTATTAACTATAAACTAAGAAACTAACTATTCAATTTGTTCCGGATAGTTTTTATTATGTTGAACGTTGATTAATTTCTAACTATATTTGATTTGATTTCTTTTCCAGGTGTTTGTTGCTCTGTTCGCTGTGGCTTATACAGCTCCTAGTCCTGGTTTCTTTGGCAAACAGTGAGTAATATCGAAATTGGTACAATCCACAACTATCAAGACTATCTAAACTATCGACACGATAAATAACCAACATAAATGTATAGAAAACCAATTTCCCGTCTAAGCCACATTATGCAAACTGCTTTGTAATCTCTAACAAGCATTCATATGGCTTTTTAAACGCTCTCAGTCGGGCATTATGAATTATATTGTAAATATATAACTCGTACAATTACCAGCAAAATGAAGCAATCAAAACACTCATATTAAAGCCCTAACCTATCCCGATTATAGACTCGCTTGAGTTTAGTCGAGTTCAATTACCATTGAACTTACTTCGATTTGTTGGCAATGCCGATTGGCCATAGGAATTTCACACAAGCCAACTAACTACTACTTGGCGCATTGGCATTTAATTCATTTGATTTCAGTTCAGTTTAGTTTTTTCTTTTCATTTTATAATGCGCACATAATTGCTAAGGCTTAATTAAAAATTCCGTACATTGACGTTGTTGTCTTTGGCGCTATCATTGTTGTTGTTGTTGCTGTTGTTGCTGTTGTTGTCCGGGTCTGGGTCTCCTGCCAACTTATACTAGACAATCTACGTCGAGTTCAAGCATGTGCAACAATATAGTATCCGATTAGCTAATAAATAAACAATTTCTGCCAATTATGTGTTATCTCCCTCCCTCGCTATTTCTCTATTTTATTGGCACTCCTAATTTGACTTTCATTGGCTTTTCCACACCACAGTGAACATCACACGATTCATGTGCCCTACAAGGTCCATACGGTGCATCATCATCATGTCCAGAAAGTTCATGTGCCAGTGGTAAAACATGTCCCAGTGCCCATTTACAAGGAGGTTCCTGTCCATCATGTCCATCACGAGGAGATTCCCGTACCAGTTCATCATGTGCATCATGAGGAAATTCCAGTCCATCATGTCTATGAGGATCATCATGATTTCCACAAGGGCTGGAGCCATGGACACGGACATGGCTGGCTGTAAAGCCCACCTTCCTCTTCACCTGCCCCTCTGATCTGTAAATATTGTACAAAACAAAACTAACCAAGGAAAATCATGTAAATAAAATAAAGTTTTCTATTGTAAATCTAAATAAGTTTGTCTATTGGCAGAATGTGTGTGTGTGTGTGTGTGCGAGTGTGTTTGCTTCTGGATTGGTTTTGGGTCTACTTTGTATTGGGCCATGTAATTAACCAGTCTCTTGCGAAATTATAATTTCCAGTTGCACTTGACCTTGGATCGACTAAAAGGCGGCAATTAAGTTGGGAGTTTTGCAAGAACGACTTTCACAAATGTTTTGTAAATGAGGGTCAACCAGCAAGTGAATGCTGCTGTTGCTGGTGTCCACTCCTTGCTCCAAGCAGCGGAACTTGTTCGGCGTTCGGCCTGCATTCTAAGTGCATGACGAAGAGTTTACGATTAAAGCATCAGTTTCAGCAATTGCAGTGTTCGGCTTCCTCCATACCTTTACTGGACCATTTTTTCCATTTCATCCGATCAGATGGTCGGAACACGGTAAATTTGCTCTCATCCGAAAACAGAATCTGATCCCAAAAAACAAAAAAAAATGGTCCAGTAAAGGTATAGAGGAAGCCGAACACTGCATGAGACGCATGCAACCAATTGGCAACAGTGAAACATGGTGGCGGAGGGGCTTTGGTGTGGGGCTGCATGTCTTTTGTTCTCGTTGGAGAGCTTATTTTTATAGGTGGTATAATGGACAAACAAATGTATATCGAAATTTTAAAGGCAAATTTAAAAAAAGGTGCAGAAATGTTGAGTTTAGGCAGCTTATTTACTTTTCAGCAGGACAACGATCCTAAGTACACGGCCCATGATGTGCGAATGTGGCTTGCATACAATACTGCACACTTTCTTCCACACCCCCCAATTACCTGACCTCAATCCAATTGAACATTTATGGAAAGAACTTGATAAAAGGCTTCAAAAGCTATCGAAACTGACCAAATCTGACCATAGGCGGTTTTAATGGAGGAGTGGCTAAAAATAGATAAGAGTTACGGAAAAACTGGTGCATTCAATGCCAAACCGTTTAAAATGCGTGATAAAACAAAGAGGCATACCAACTAAATACTATATTTTTTTTAGTAGCTAAGTTTTTTAAGGTTTAATTTGTATTGCCAATACTTTTGTCCATTTGAAATCGACAAGCTTTTCGTTTTTATTATTTTACAAAATTAAGTTTTGAAAAAGTTCCTTTTCCTTTTTGAACTGTTTAGGCAATCAATAAACATCTAAGAATATTAAAAAATATAAACAATTGAAACACTAACATTGTTAACTAAATATTCTGGTTTTTATTTGGAAACAGGGTAGTTGCCAAAACTTTTGTCCATGACTGTATGTATGTGTGTTCCTATTTATTTTAAACTATAAAAATCAATGCTAATTAAAATTCCCTTTTCTATTGATTTAAAACTCAAATTATTTTGACCAACATTTTGCTTTTATTTGTCGCCAACAACACACAAAAAAGTTGTTCACTTATCGAGAACATTTTGCAGGAGCCTGGAAAAGGATCTTGCTAATATTAGTGGCAGTAGGGGAAATTGGGGCATTGGTGAGGTGAGACACCCGCTGGATACAGACGTTCTGTCCAGCCTGGTAGTGGTGGAGCAGCCACTGGAGCAGCAGCATGACCAGCATTCACATCACAATAAGGATAATTGGGACATGTTTGGGGATTGATGCCAGCTGGATATTTGTCACCGCCAGCGGATGAAGCAGGAGCAGCATTCCACGAGGGCTGTGGTTGCCACTGAGGCTGTGGTTGGTTCCATTGAGGTTGTGGCTGCCACTGCTGTTGGGGTTGCTGCCACTGAGGCTGCGGTTGTTGCCACTGTGGCTGAGGGGCACCCCACTGCGGCTGGGGATTATGCAAGCGGGCGTTATCACAGATTGGGAAACCGGGACAGTCCTGTGGATTCACACCCGCTGGATACTGGGCAGCTTGTTGATGTTGTGGCTTGGCCAGGGCCAATGCCGAGCATGAGACGAACAGGAGCTGAGAAGGAGACCCATTAGTTATATCCAAAAAATCCAACGGTGAGCAGTCCAGTTTAGTCCACTTACCACTTTGAAGAACATTTTCCTGGCTGTTGTGTGTGTGTGTGTGTGTGTGGGGGAAGGGTGGGTAATCCTTTAAACCAAATTGGACTATAAAGTCGTTAGGCAATAAACTTCCAATTGGATTCCTGGTCAACGGTGCACTGTTGTACCATTGCTCAGTCATCAAGCTTTTATACCCGAACCATTAGCTTAGAACCCGAGTCTCTGTCTCTGTCCCAGTCTCTGTCTCGGTCTCGGTCTCGGAATTGGTTTCACTTTCAACGGCAACTCTAAGTGCATTTGTTGTTATTGTTATTGTTTTTATTGGTGGTGGTGCTGCTGCTGCTGCCGCTGCTGCTGACTGATCTCGCGCATATTTTGCTTGATTGGCCCAACAGATTATTATTAGACTCTGGGTCTTTGTTGTGGAGCGCGCGAACAAATAAATCGAACGGGGTTTGGACATATCGGGCAACCAACCAACCAGACGGACAGACGGCCCATACGACCACAGACACACTCTACACACTCTACATCTAAGGCAGAGCGAGAGGGAGATCGAGTTACAGGTATGCCGTCATTAGCAATGAACTAAGCCCCCAACTTGCATTTTGGCCAAAAATAAAAGAAACACTAACCGAAATAAAATCTTTGTCTATTTGCGCGTTGGCGTTTAAGTCCCATATGGCCATTTGTTTCTATATAATATTGCAGCCGCCGGCCGGCCCTTGCCTTCTCTTCATGAATCACTCTATTCATTTTGCCCATTGCCATGCCCCATGCATGAAGCATGCCCCATTCCTCTGGTGCATGCTCAGTCCACATGTTGTTGATGTTGACGTCGCCATCCGCCGCCTGCCCGGAAGGCTTTTGCCCATATCAAAACCAATATAGTCACACTCATTGAATAACGGGAGGGTGTCAGGGTGGGTAAATATCAAAACTGGTTTCAGTGCAGCGAACTTGCACTAGATTTCAATGCAAACATTCGAGAGGTGACTTAAGGTGCAATTCTAAAACTTCTTAAAAACTAGGGCTGCATGCAAACAATGACTGCATACATACATACATATACGATGTGCATACATACATACATACATACGTATGTTATATTCCATTCTTATGAGATTGAATTTGTTTATCAGAATTTATTGATTGCTTATTCTTTATTGACAAACAATTGGAAACTCCTCAATTCCAGATCAGATTTAATTACCAATCTAAACAATATTATAATATACTTATGTATAGAAAATACTTTTTTTTATCTCAATCTTCATAGTACCAAAGTACCCTATAATTAGGGGTATAGCAGATCTGAGTATATTGATATATAACACATTTGGCTGTTGTATTAATCGTCTATATCTCTCTTAAACTTTAAACTTTACTTTATTTACCTGTACTTCCTAGATTAAGTTAGTTATTTCCCTTTGGAAATATAGCAAGAAAAACTAGTTCTAGTCGAAAGGTTTTTATATAAATTAGATTTACTTAAACTTCACCTCTGTAATTGGAACTACCCATACAATACATATGTATCTCTTTTTTCACTTTGGAATGTATTGTAAACGATCGATATGACTATTACTATGATCCTATTGTAGGCAGGTCAGTAAAGAGGAAATCCTATAATGAGAATTTTCACAGAGGCTCCAAATTTAACGACTTGGTATTTGTAAGAAAATTAATATAGATCGATAATCTCTTGAAATTATTAGCAACAATTGCAGCCCTAGTTGACTGCTATTAACTTGTTTCAGATATGGTAATATTCTGATTGCATTCGCAAATACCCGTTATATACCCACACTGGCACGCACACACACACAGCCACACACAGATGCAAACGCATGTCAATGCCAGCAACGCCTCACGCACCAACACTTCCTGGGCTGCAGCTTGAGCCTGGCTGGGAATGGGACTTACGTCAGAGATCAGAGACCCCCTCAGAGTTATGAGTTGTGAAATTCAATTACAAGGCGAAGAAAAATGCCACACAAATTATGAGCTAATCAGAGTCTCCCCCGGGCCAACCAAACACACAAACAAACATATGTATGTACATGCATCAAAGATATAGATGTAGACAATCACACACATGTGTGTGTATGCATGTATGTTTATCGTATAATGGACACACCATGCCCAATTGTTGGCAACGGTGTAACAGATTTAGTTTAATTCTTATAATTTGTGTGTTGCTGTTGCTGCCGCCAGGCGAGGAATGTGCGCGGGCGCGGCTTTGTAGGTGGCTTTACATTGGTCCACTCGTGCTGGCTGGTGTTGCAGCCAGATCTCGTTAGCCTTGATCAATGGCCCGGAAAATGTGTAAAAGAAAAAAGCTAGCGAAATAGAAATTGTTGACTGTTCGCATAATGCTTCATGTTCAGTCCAATTCAGTCCGGCCTGTCCGGGCCATGTGTGTTTTGTTCTCGCTCTTGTAAAACTGATTGATTTTCTTGGCCTTTTCTTATTTTTGGTTTGGAGCTGCTAGTGTTGTTGTAGTTGTCGAATGACATTTTCTGTTGTTTCTCTTAATTATCCACATCCATTTCATTCTATAGATTAACCAGCGGAGGTGTGGCTAAAAGAAAGTTGCCCGAACAACAAATTGGCATATTCTCAATTTACAATTCCTCGCTATTTTGTATTTCAACAATTATATCCAAAAAACAAAAAAAATCTTGTAGATTTATACTAGTGAGTTTTCCTTCTTTTTTTTAGGTGGCGAGGGGAGGGCCTTAAAGATTCTGATAAAAACTTTGCTTAAACAATTAAATTAAATTAAGTCGCTTTTTATTTAATGGCCAATTCTTCGGCTATAGCTTCGCTGACAATAGTCTCTGCCTCTGGCGGCTCTACATCCACCTCTGGCTCCGCCTCCGTTTCTGCATCGATTTCCATTTTTGTTACAGTCGTTGTAGGCGCCGCTGCCTCGGCCGCCTCCTTCTCGTTTGCGGCACTTTCAGTCGTTGTTGCTGGAAATTCCGGCAAAAGGGTACGGCGAACCAATTGCTGTTTATCTACAAGAAAAAATGTAATAATCAAAAAGAATTCGTCAATATCAAAACTAAACTAACCAGAACTTTCAAGCTCATCATCAGATGATGATGAATCACTGTCGGAACTATCGTTTCGCCGTGCTGAGAGCGGCGTCAAAGAACCAGGGGCAGGATCAAGCGTTATACGTGGACCCACCGGTCGCTTCTTACGTGCCGGATTCAGGGCATTGCAAAATGCACACCGAAATGTTGTAAAATCGTATTCCTCCTGTGGCAGCATGCCTAATTTTGGAAACCAAAACTGAATTGATATTCAGATATAGAATTCAATCAATCAATTCTCACCATTATGGGCATTGCACTCTTTGCAGATCATGCCATACCGATTATTCGGTGTATCGCCTACAATAAAGTCCACCAGACGATCAAGTGCACTCCGCGACCGATCGTCGATTATGGGAAATGGTGTACGCCGGCGCAGCTCTTGTCCAATTGCCAATTGCGGGGACGAGGACGTCAACGACAAAAGACTACTATTTAGATTATTATTGACATTGCGATAGGCACTGGTATAGGGAGTGAGGGAGCGTTGCTGCTGTTGCCTCGAAGCTGCTGCTGCTCCAAGCGGCTGGGGAGTGACCGGCGCTGAATTGCTCGTTAATGTGCGATTAAGCGACTGCAAACTCTGTGCACGGGCTTGTGTACCCAACTGGCCAACAAGGCGGCTCTGTTTCTTGTCACCAAAGCGTTCCAATAGATTCACGGCCACCTGTCACGAAATTAAAATAGTAAGTAAACAATTCATTAATAAATTACTTGTTAAAAAAGATGATTCATAAAAAGTAAGTGGATTTGATCTAGCTATGTTTGTTTACATGTGTATCCAGATAAGGTTTCTTATCGTTTGTATTCAGCGCTTAAAGCATTATATTTAGCTGGAGATCACGAAAGGAAGAACACTTTAGCAATGTAACAAAGGTTCGACAACGATTCCTTTCAAATAGTCTAAGGATAAAGATCCTCATCTATTAATTTAAAGTCAATCAATCATTATATTCATTTGTCCGATATTGTTAACGAATCTATTTCATGAGATTTCATACTAAGAAGAAAAAAGATTTCACAATTTTAAGTGGGGATTACACACTTTTTTACTGTCTAAAAAAACTAAAGGAAATAAGTAAACGTTAAATTATTTAAATCTCACAAAACACCTGCAATCTTATCACATACATACATATCCATGTATTTTGGGGCTATATAGAAGTTATCCTTATTAGAACACCTATATGTCTGTTTCTTTAGAAATATTTATGGTATATGTATGTATGTACTAGACATCTGCGTAAATGTACCCATCATCATTCAATCATTCATTCGAAAAATGAGTACATGTATTTTCTGAATAGGTTTAAATGAATGTTGTACAATTGGCTGTATTGACAGTTAGTGTTCTCACTCACTCCAATGTTTTACAGCAGTTAATGAGTACAGTAGACATCGTGTGCAGTTGTTTCACTGCACTTACTGAACAGTGAGTTGTTATTGCAGACTTCTTGAACAAAACTTAATGAAAACCGTAAGGATAAAATATTATGCGCAAGAACAAGAAAGTCAAAACAGTTTTTAGCTATTACACTTTTATTTCGAAAAGTGAATTATTGCATAATTCCATAGTATTTGAGTGTAAAAACATTATTTTATTTACCATATCGATGATGGTTGCAATTTTGCAGCGTTTATGGTTATTTACATTTTTGGCAACAGAAAATTTTTGGCAAAATGTTACATTCATCTGTACACTTAAATGAGTAAGCACACGCGATGTACTCATAATTATTATTATTATTATTATAATTAAAGTATAGGATATAGTTATAAACTATCAACCTTACTATATTTTACAAGCACTGGCAACTAAGGCCTTCGGCTTAGACGAAAAACTACATCCATACACTAGCCTGGGATTCGAACCCGGATCCTCGTTGTTCAGTTGACTAAATGACTGGGCCACTTAGACAACTCATCTACCGAGGACTGCACTCATAATTATTAATTGTGTACAATGTGTAAAAAAGTGACAAATGTTGTACTCACTTCAAATGAGTACAACTATTACTGTCACTCACTCTAAATGGGTACAGTAAAAATGTTGTACACTTCTCATCTGTCTAATTGAATGTAATGCACAGCAAAGAATGAGTACAGCATTCTTGAGAACACTACAATACTGTATAGTAATATGGTGTTCGAAATGAATGCATTCATGCAGACATGTATAATGAATGTTGTATATTACTAACAACAAAATAGAACCTTATAAAACACCTTCAAATCACATTCATTCTTAGACATTCTTTTGGAACACTAGGAGATTTTTCCAAATAAATGTATTCTATTTTTTTTAGTTTGTCTTTGTGTAAACGTAGCGTTAAATAAGTTAACATTTCCAGTTGGTTTTTATTTAAATATCAAGGATAAATCCCCCCCACCGAAAAAAAAAACTTCATAAGAAAAATTTTTTGAGTCGATTTTCCCTCCCAAGATCAAATTATTTTGCAAAATTTGCGTAACAAGAACTCATTAATGGAAAGTTGTGTAATGAAACTAGCCATAATACAAGCAATTCCCTATAAATTTACTAAAATTTCATTTCAAATTTGTCAAAATGATAAATTAAAAAAAATCGCCAATACGAAATTGTTGAATATCAGACAAAAAGCAATAGATTATACACTAATGCCTCTGTTAAAAGAGAGGAAGAATAGCCCCTCTCCTGCATATGGTATTTCGGGTTTCGATTAGATAAGTAAGATACAATCAGTCGAACTGGTCGAATCAGACTTGTGTCCAACTGATTCTCAAAAACTTGATCAAAATGATATAGACATACATATAATATAGTTTAACAAAAATTCCCCCATATTCATAGACGAAATTAGAGACAAATTCTGCATTTCGATTAAAGGAATCTTATTGGAATTATGAACGCATTATCGCGTTATGTTTTCTGTAGGCACTAAATCGAACGAGAAAAATAACATAATTACCTTATAAGTCTCTTTGTCCATGACCTGCTCCAATATCTTGCTCTTCTTCTCCTTCAGCTGCGAGAGCTTATCGCCATTTTTGTTGAGCTTGCGCTGAAAGTACCACGTAAACATTTGCCGGAGCAATACAATGCTGCAAAGTAAAAGAACAACAAAAATTAGCAATCAGAATGAATGTTGGTATTTGGTCGGCTTTGTGACCTCATCGTTTCAAATCGAACTGAATCGGATTGGATGACGATTACTCACAGTACTGGGAAGAGCAGCAGCGGCACCAAGTACATGATGCGCCCCTGCGTCGTAGGCGGGAAATAGAAGAAGTAAAACAAGGCAAAGCCCACAATGTACGCGCCGATGGTGAAGCCAACAAAGTTGGTGACAAAGCGACGTTTCTTTTCCTGCGTATTGATCATGTATTTCTCTAGCTCTTGGATCTGGGCCTGCAGTCCCTCCAGAACAACTTGCGTCGATTTTTCTTTCTAAAATTAGAAATTATGTATGCAAATTTCGGCGGGGCCTCAAAAAACAGCTACATAAATATGCATTCAGTGTATACTTACACGAAATTTCGACAACACGAACCCCATTTTAAAAACTTATTTAATGAAATAAAAAACAAATGTTTTTATCTGGCGTGTAAACATGAAAGCAACTAGACTAAACCTACTATTTAAATATTTCTTTATTTTGTGCGGAAATTTGCTAAGATATCTCAGTAAGTGTGACCACAGATGCCAAGCACAAAAATGACGAAACATATTAAGGTGGACCTCAGCGCAATAACGTGACGTCAATAACGAATTTACATGTGGGCAAAAGAAAGCTAAAATTTATTGTGCTAGGTCTCAATAAGGTGAACTTGGAACTTTCTTGATTGATACCATAGCACCATATAACTGACGCAATCACAAACACTTAAAACTTCAAATTAAAATGAACAAATTATCGTAAATTAATTTTGTTTTTCTTTTTCGACTTAAATATTTTATTAATATTTAAATTTCATTTTTACGCCAATGAGTAGGTCAAATCAATGGTCGTATAAATAAAGCAGTACCACTGTGCAGGTAAAGAAGCGAACAGCTGATCGAATATGTAACAACAAAATTTTAAGTTGAACCCAATTTCAACTGGCAGTAAATTGATTGAATCTTATAATGATATTGCCATATGGCCGCAGCACAGTCAGTGCAGCTTTGCACCGTTGTCGGCAACGTAAACTGGTCTCCACGTGGTCACCATTGGCTACAGCCTTTAACGCCCCGCCAGGAAAGCGAATAAATTTTACCCGTGAAGATGTTGGACTGTTCCGTATGCCGGAGCTGCGAACATTCGAGGGCTTCTACCTGTTAAGGGACAATGTGGAGAACAAGACTCAAGAGCTGATATCGGAGGCAATCTCCAGCCAAAGGCGGCGAAAGATGGTTGACATATTTGACGAACTTTCCGATTCGCTGTGCAAGGTTGCCGATCTGGCTGAATTTATTAGGATAGCTCATCCAAAAAGCAAATATACCCAGGCGGCAGAGGAGGCATGCATTAGCATATGTGGGGTGGTGGAGAGGTTGGAGTCACATCTAATTGTTCTAATTGAATGTCGCTAATTCGTCTCCCGCTTTTTTTTTCTAGTTTGAACACGCACAAACCTCTGTATCAAGCTCTTAGCAAAGTTGTGGAGCAGGGTGATATTCTGGCCACAAATGACGTGGATAAACATGTGGCCAAATTGTTTCTCTTCGACTTTGAACAGTGTGGAATACATTTACCAGAAGACGAGAGGCTGCGCGTTGTCCGTTTGAATGATTACATATTGCAATTGGGGCAGAAATTCATGAATGGCGCCTCCCAACCGACAGTGTTGCACAGCAGCTATGTGCCCGAGTCCATAAGAAACTAGTAAGCGATATTGTACTGAAGGATTGACGACAACTAATTGATAATCCTCCTTAGCTTTCCCACTTCCGGGGATAATGTAATTATCACTGGGCTTTGCACCAATGCGGAGAATGTGCAAATGCGAGAGGCCGCCTATAGATTGTATTTGCAGCCCTCGGAGAGCCAAGAGCAACTGCTTAAGGATTTGTTGCTCTGCCGACACGAATTGGCCCGCAGCTGTGGCTTTGAGACCTACGCCCATCGGGCTCTTAATGCCAGTACAATGGAGCGTCCGGAAATCGTTCGTGAATTCATTGATGAGCTCTCTGACAAACTGCGCCCGCGTGCCGAGGAAGATTTTACTCGAATGACGAAGATGAAACGCGTTGAAAGCAGGCAGCCTAATGCTCTGGCCGAGATATGGGACACACCGTACTTTACCACCCAAATGAAGCGGCTATCGCTGGAAGAACAAGCTAACGAATTTCTACCCTATTTCTCCCTGGGCGGCTGCATGGAGGGTCTGGATAATTTACTACACTCGTTGTATGGCGTTCGACTAGAGAATACAGAAATGGAGCCAGGCGAGTCCTGGGGAAGTGACATCTACAAGCTGGCAGTGGTTCACGAGAGTGACGGACTTTTGGGCTATATCTATTGCGATTTCTTCGAGAGAAGTGGAAAGCCTAATCAGGACTGCCATTTCACTATTCAAGGGGGGAAACGACTGCCCGACGGGACCTACCAGTTGCCAATTGTGGTTGTAATGTTGGGTTTGGCCCAGCCACGCTGGACCGGACCTACTTTGCTTTCCCCGGCCCGAGTTGATAATCTTTTTCACGAAATGGGCCATGCGATGCACTCAATGCTGGCACGCACTGAATATCAACATGTGACAGGGACTCGTTGTTCAACAGACTTCGCCGAGGTACCCTCAGTGCTGATGGAATATTTCGCCAGCGATCCTCGGGTGCTTCGTACATTTGCCCGCCATTTTCAGACGCACCAGCCCATTTCGGAGGATATGCTCAAAAGGCTATGTGCTTCCAAGCATTTGTTCGCGGCCAGCGAGACTCAACTGCAGGTGTTTTACTCGGCTCTGGATCAGGTCTACCACGGAGAAGGGGCTGGTGAGGGACGTAACACTACAGAGATACTAAAGGACGTGCAGCAACGTTATTATGGACTTCCCTATGTGGAGAACACAGCGTGGCAGCTTCGATTTTCTCATTTAGTTGGATACGGGGCTAAGTACTACTCCTATTTGATATCCAAGACAATTGCTTCATGGATCTGGCAAACCTATTTCGAAGCGAATCCCTTCAACCGTCAGGCAGGAGAGAAATATCGCTCCGAGATTCTGGCGCACGGCGGTGCAGTGCCAAGTCGCAAATTGGTAGCAAATTTTCTGCAACGTGAAATGACCCCAAGTATTTTGGCCAACAGTCTAATCCACGAAATCGACGCAGATGAGTCTAAAATCAAGGAACTTATTGTCACCCAGAGCTAAGCTAAATTCGCCACTCATGAATTTTTTTTTTGTATATATGTATTTGTGATTAAAATTAGTCAACTGTCGTTCGTAATTTGGTTATTATTAATAGGCAAAATAAAGGCAATGCTAGACAGGCCCCAAAGCGGGCATCAGTTCCACGCCCACAAACTCCTTGGCCACTCGTACGCCCACAAAGAACATTCCGAAGCTTTTGACCAGCATCCTGCAATATGGAAAAATGGAAAATAGTTCTCATACAGTTTGATTACATAAAATTCATGAGAAAAAAGGCGTTCACTTACCACTGGAACTCGTTGTTGTAAATGCTGCGTAAAATATTGAGAGGATTGGTTGATTTTGCCATTTTAAAGAATTTTTACTACGACGCTAGTGAAACTGTTTCTTTTGTAAAATAATATTTATATTTTAATACGTCCAACACGAGGAATAACTAATTTGACGTAAACACACTTGCCGACTGAGCTGCCAACTTTTCTGTTACGTAGTCCAGAAAAACGGCTAAAAGAGAATTATAATAATAAAACAAAATAATTTTATTAAAATGTTTTTAAAAACAGAAGAAATACACAAAGTATATAACGTTTTCAATAAGTTACAATATTTTTTATAAAGTAACATTAACTTTAATTACTTAGTTTATCGTTTCTATTAAATAAAACTATAACTATGCAGAATCTGAAAACAGTAAATTTTATTTTTATGCTAAAAAATAAAAATATTTTTATTATGAAACGTAATGTTTTGCTTTGTAAACTAAGCTTATATTAGAAATAAATTTTTGTTGAATAGCTAAAAATTTAAAATTAGTTTTCAGCCTTTTAAAATGATCGACCTGGCCACACTAAATAGTCTTCGTTGCACGTGCTGTCTCAAAACAAAAAAAGCACAAATTTGAATTTGCAGAGAATTACATAGAACAATGGACACCAACGAGGCAAATGAAGAGTTGAGCATGGAGGTCATAGAACCTGAAGATGCCGAGAGCGATATGGAACCGGAAAGCGATGATGAATCTGAATCACAACAACCCAAACAAGTATATCTGCCGGGTCGATCGCTTGCCGAAAACGAGGAGTTGGTCTGTGACGAGAGCGCCTATGTAATGCTGCATCAAGCGTCGACTGGGGCTCCATGTTTAAGTTTTGATATAATACCGGATGAGTTGGGCAAGGGCAGGGAATCCTTTCCCATGACCGCTTACATAGTGGCTGGCACCCAGGCAGCTCGTACCCATGTAAACAATTTGATTGTGATGAAGATGAGCAATTTGCACAAGACCCAAGAGGAAGATGACGATGATGAGGATGAGGAGCTGGAAGACGACCAAGATGAAGTAGCCAACAAGGAAGAGCTAAAAAAACCACAAATGACCTGTGCCCTTATTAAGCACCAGGGATGTGTAAACCGAGTACGATCCCGCCGCTTGGGTAACACTGTATTCGCCGCATCCTGGAGCGAACTGGGACGAGTAAATATTTGGAATCTGTCGCAACCCCTGCAGGCTGTGGAAGATGCACAACTGTTGAAGCAATACGAGCAGAGCGAGGCACTTCGTCCCGCATATACATTTAGTGGACACCAGCAGGAGGGTTACGCCGTTGATTGGAGTCCCTGTGCTGAGGGTGTACTGGCGACCGGCGATTGTCGTCGCGATATACACATCTGGAGTCCGTTGGAGGATGGCGCCAGTTGGAAGGTGGACCAACGTCCCCTGGTGGGACACACACAGTCAGTCGAAGACCTACAATGGAGTCCCAATGAGCGGAGTGTCTTGGCCTCCTGTTCCGTTGATAAGAGCATACGCATTTGGGATTGTAGAGCGGCGCCACAGAAAGCCTGCATGTTAACGTGTTCGGATGCCCATCAGAGTGACATCAATGTGATCTCATGGAATCACACGGAACCCTTTATAGCCAGTGGTGGCGACGATGGATATCTACATATCTGGGATCTCAGACAATTTCAGAGTCAGAAACCAATTGCCACATTTAAACACCATACGGATCATATAACTACCGTCGAATGGAGTCCCAATGAGGCCACCGTATTGGCCTCAGGCGGTGATGATGATCAAATAGCTCTCTGGGATTTGGCTGTGGAAAAGGATGCCGATCAAGAGCAGGCCCAGACTGGCAATGAAGATGAACTGAATAAGCTGCCCCCGCAACTACTCTTCATCCATCAGGGCCAGAAGGAGATCAAAGAGTTGCACTGGCATGCCCAATTGCCAGGCGTCTTGCTGTCGACAGCTCACAGCGGTTTCAATATCTTCCGCACTATCAGTGTTTAAATAAAGAGATGATAGTGGGGCACGTGAATTGGCGTGAATTGGCCCATTGAGATGAATAAATGTAAAATTTCATTTAATTTTATTTTATTAACTTTATTACGGGTGGATTTTAGTTTAGTGGGGCTTCTGTTGATCTTGCTGTTGCTCTTCCTCATCCATCAGCATCGTGATATTGATTAGATGACGCATGGTGGGACGACCGTGCGGGCAGTTCTGTAAAACAGAGGCAAACAGAGAGAGAAGTTTAGAGATTTTGACATTGGTAGCGGTTATACCCTTAATCTGTATCTCGGATTCCAGCAGAATGATATACAACCGCATTGCTGTGAGTTCCATGCGGCAATCCCCAACCTAATTCCTCGAATAACACACAAAAAGAGTCGCACCGCCTAAACAAAATCAACTATGGAGAAACCGCCAAAAGCAAGCGACACATTCAAAGACCAAGCATTAACTCTTGCGGAAGCACCACTAATGGGACATCACAAGGAGAAACAGCAGGTAAGTTGCATAATCCAACCATGAATTGCTCACTAGCCTGGATTGACCACTTTGTAGGAGCAGCCCAAATGGAGCTGGCATTTGAATTTGGCGGGCTTTGGTTCCACAATTGGAGCCGCTGTCCCAGTGGGTTACTGCACAGGAGTGATGAACAGTCCAGCTGTGGTAAGTCTATCTGCACAATGGATAGGTGCTCATCTCAATTTCTTATTAATAATCTGCAGCACATGCGCTCCTGGTGCAATGAAACATTAATTTCACGCTACGATCTTCACCTGACACCATCGAGTCTGGAGTTACTTTGGTCAGCGGCGGTTTCTTTATTTCTAGTGGGCGGAGCTTTGGGCTCTATAACAGGAGCATCTGTGGCCACCAGATTTGGTCGTCGTGGATGCTTCTACATTTGTGGTGTTCTGTTGGTCGTCGGTTCCATTTGTTTCTACGCCTGTCGCTTACTTAGCTCTGTGGAATTGCTTCTCTTAGGTCGTTTGCTTGTTGGTTTTGCCGGTGGTCTTATCACAGCCTTTATGCCCATGTATCACAGTGAGTTGGCGGCACTACAGCAGAGGAGCACCTTGGCTCCGCTTTGTCCCATGGGTTTAACTGTGGGCGTGGTCATTGCCCAAATCTGTAGTCTTCAAACAGTATTTGGTAGTGCAGAGCACTGGCACATCGCGTTGTCGTTCTATGGTCTATTGGTGGTCATTTGTTATGCGCCGCTTCATTACTATCCAGAGAGTCCCAAATGGCTATACATTGTTAAGGGACGCAAGGAGCAGGCACAACTGCAATTGCAAAAGCTACGTGGCTATGCCGCGGACAGTGCAGCTCTGCAGGCAGAACTGGATGACATGGAGATGGAGGCCACATCCAAGGAAACTTCAAGTGGCTTTATGGAAGTCTTGCGGAATCCTAGCCTCCGCCTTCCTCTGATCATAACGTGTGCATTTCTGGGTGGTCAGCAATTATCGGGTATCAATGCGGTCAGTAGATGATTCACAGATTCCTCATCAACTAACTAATATTTTGGCTTTCTCCAGATCTTCTATTATTCCGTTTCCATTTTCCTTAAGGCAGGCTTATCGACGCAAGGTTCGGAATGGGCCAATTTGGGAGCCGGTTGCCTTAATCTGTTTACCTCAATGTTGGGACCAATTCTCATGGAGCGAGTCAATCGCAGACCACTCATGCTCTTCTCCACATTATTCTCCTCCATTTCCCTGTTTCTGTTCGCCATGATGCTGAACTTTATAGTGGGTGAAAGAATGTCACCGAGTGAATTATATTGACTCTCTGGCCATTTTCAGGATACTTACAGCTGGTTCGCCATGGGCTGCATAGTGTGCATCTTTCTGTATATATTCTTTTTCCAATTTGGCCTCGGACCCATGCCATTTTTCATTGGAGCAGGTCTGTTGGAACTCATTTGTCTTTGGAAACAGTTTCAGATGATTCGTTTCAGAACTCTTTGAGGTGGGCCCGCGTCCAGCTGCCATGGCCTTGGGCAGCGTCGTCTATTGGCTTGGCAATTTAACCATTGGAATGGCATTCCCCACGCTACAGAATGCTTGGGGTGCTTGGGTCTTTCTACCTTTCTCCATCACTTGTGTGCTACTGTTTGGATTGACGAAACGCTACTTGCCCGAGACTCGCGGTCGTGATCCATCCGAAGTGGCGCCGCTGGTAGCTAACGGCTTTAAATCAAAGCTTTCATAGCTGTATCCACAGAATCTATCTAATAAATGTCCAAAAGAGCTTAGCCTCTCATAAATTCTGAAACATAACAGACAGTCTTCTTGGGCTCTGCCACTTGCTCTCTCCAGACAGTTGGGATCTATATGCCATGGAGGTAGAAAGTGCCAGTTGTCTGATGGAATTGAAAAGGAACCCAAATAAAGTTGCTGCCCCCAGCTGGTCCCCGCTGCTGGTGTGGAGCACCATTGGCAGCACCATAGGTGCCGCTGTACCCTGTGGCTACTGCATGGGTGTGATTAATGCTCCTGCCGTGGTAAGATGTAAATCTCTTTGTCTTCTAATCGCAATGGTCCAGAATACTTTCTCTCTTTCTTGGATAGCACATGCGCTCTTGGTGCGAGAAAATTCTTTGGGAAAACTACAGCCTCACTCTCTCGGAAGCCGCATTGGACACTCTGTGGGCACTGATTGTGGCCATTTATTTAATTGGCGGCGTCTTTGGATCAGCCTGTGCTGGATGGGCGGCCAATCGGTTTGGCAGGCGCGGCTGTTTCCTTCTGAGCGGCTTGCTGCTGCTTCTGGGTTCCCTTATGTTCCTCAGTTGTCGCTCGCTGCGCTCTGTAGAACTGCTTCTAATTGGCCGCATTGTGGTAGGCTTGGGTGGGGGCCTGGTCAGCACCTGCCTGCCCATGTACCACAGTGAGATTGCAGCTATTCCACAGAGAGGAACTCTGGGAGTGTGCTGTGCCGTTGGGTTCTCTGTTGGGATTGTGGTATCGCAGATTTTCACCTTGCAATCGCTTTTCGGTGGAGAGGGAAACTGGCATTTCGGATTGAGCTCCTATGTGATCTTTATGGCCGTATGCTATGCTCCTTTCCGCTATTATGCCGAGAGTCCCAAATGGTTGTATATAGTGAAACAAAGGCGAGAGGAGGCGCGTCAAATGCTTATAAATTTACGTGGAACCGATTATGGCATAGATCAGGAAATTGAGGCAATGGACGCAGAGGCTTCCGATAAAGTCACTACACGAGGCCTTGGCGATGTCGTAACTGATCCAAAGTTATTGTTGCCTCTGATACTACTCTGTTCGTATCAAGGTGGCCAGCAGCTATCGGGTTGCTCCTCCATTTTCTACTATTCTGTTTCCATTTTCGAGAACAGCGGACTCTCCTCCAGCACTGCCGCCCTGATGTCCCTGTGTGCGGGCAATGTGAATCTGGCCACATCGCTGATGGGTCCCCTGCTTATGGCCAAGTTCAATAGGCGCACCTTAATGCTAATGTCGTCTGGCTTTTGCGGACTACTCATGTTTTCTTTTGGCTTAATGGTGGAATACACGGTATATATACTTTCCATATGACCAATCGTCTCCTTACAATTCCTTTATTTGTTCGCAGCATCAAGTTCCTTGGTTCTCATATGGTACTATGGGATGCATTTTCCTTTACCTCATTGCGTTTCAGCTTGCATTGGGCCCAATGCCCTCCTTCATTGGCGCAGGTCTGATGCGATCTCATCCTGAAAACATTTCATTCCAACTAATCCTTTTTTCTCGCTTTAGAGCTCTTTGAGGTTCCATCACGTTCTGTGGCCTTATCAATTGGAAATCAAGTGGGCTGGGGTTGTAATTTTCTTATTGGTTTCCTTTTTCCATCTCTCCATTCATGGCTGGGATCTTGGGTGTTTCTTCTGTTCTCCATGTTTAGTTCTTTGGTCTTTGTGCTCACAAAACTATATCTGCCGGAGACACGTGGTGTTGAGGTCACCATAGTGGCCGACTTAGTTTCAAAAGGCTTCAGGAGTAAGGTTATGCAATAACCAATCAACCATCGGAAAGATAAATTAATAAGGTAACGAGAACCCCGAATGAACTTCAACTATGCCGAAGTTTGCATACTCTTCCAAATTTACCATTTGAGAAAATGTTTTCAAATATATGACAGCTATATAGTATAGTCAACCGATTTTAATGCAATTTAGATCTATCTTTAGGTATACACGACTAGCAAGAACTTTAAGCTTAATCCAAGTCACATGAGACACGTAAAGTTTTGTATACAAAATATCTTTTTCCTATACCTTTCTAATCGGAGCTGTATGATATAGGTAATCGATTCTGATAAATTAAGAAATGTATAAAATTGTTAAATAAAGTGTTTAAACTAGAACTATATTCTTGTCCGATTGTTGCTATATGATAATGTCGTCCAATCAATAATAATAAGAACCTTTTTACAACATTTTGCTCTGTAGCTTTGAAATTCTTAAAGTCATCTCTTTGATCGGTTGACTATGGTAGCTATATGTATAAGCAGCATACCAACATCTAAAGAGCGTACGTTTATGCTTTTCGATCTTATTGGTCTTAACCAGATTTGGCTTCTTGAGCAAAAAGTATTACAACATTTAATTGTAAACTTGAGAGCAAGGGCATTTGAATTTCGGCATGGCCGACAATCCCATTTTTGAATTTTATATGATTGCACTTAAAAATGTTTGCTAGCAAACCCGTAAATCAATGTCTGTACTTGCCAAATTATCTCTAAGCGAATCCAGTTAAGCTAATCTTAGCCAACGTAGCCAATTGGATTATAAAGGCGACTTTTGTGTCTATAAAATGCTTTTGGGAAAACCCAAATGAAACGTTATGGTATGCAGATTCCATATATTAATATATAAATTCTACCCAAATTGTACCTAAATAAAAATCTAGTTTTGTATTCCTGCTGTTATAATAATTTATAAATGGGAACCTTAAAAAAAACTTACCCATGGCTGTTCGATTTCACCCATCTGTGTGATGAGTCTTTTCATTGTTGTCCTCCGGTTAAGGGCTTTTCCAATCATCACAGACTTGCGACATGCCCTTGAAGCAAACATCGAGCGAATACGCGAGGGTCGACATATTGTGCCCTCAGGTGCATCCTGCAGCATAAAAATCAGCTCATCAATGTCTTCCTTACCGAATTCCCAATTGCGGCTATATGGTTTACCCAACAGGCGAACCTTTTTAGTAGCGGGAGCTATGGGAAAAAAGCATTTTCTTATATTTTTTCATCTCAATAAACAATTTAGTTTGCCCCCACCATCTGGATTGATTTCAAACTTAAAGCCATTCTTCTCAAAGACTTGCAGATGATCCATTAGGATCATCTCGTTCATAGCTGTCAATTCCAGAGTTTGTGGAACGGTCAATCGTTGATACTCCAATTGCGTAGTTTTTTGCAGTGTCTCGAAATTATATTTCTCATCTGCCGCATGCTGATCCACAATAAAGAGATCATCCTCCAATTTAACAATGATGAAACCCAAATTAAATTGCCCAATAATTTCCATACGAGCGAAATCCTCTTTGGCAATTTCCTTTTGCAGTTCAGCTTCCGCCTTGACATTTTGGCTTGGATTAATTTCAGTTTTGAAACGCAAACGTTGCAATCTGGCGCGAGCTTTGTTCTTGGATTGCCGTTCCTCGTGAGCCTTCAGGCTGGCTGCAATCTCCTTAAGGGAAGTACGCAGCTCTCCGCTGCAAACATTTTGGGATGACCCATCATCCTCATCACCACTATTGCCATCGAATTCAATACGTGTGGGCAATTCAATGTGTTCATCATAATCATCGTTATTTGGTGTTTCGGTGCTCGGCACAAGATTCTTAAGTGGGATAGCTTCCGGTCGCTTGGGTTTTGGTGTTGTGGATGGCTTTGGCTCGGCTATACTTAGGCGAGTCTTAATGGGCGTAAAGACCTTACAATCTATGCGAGATGGTTGCGTCATCTCATCATAAGCTGTAAATAGTAATAGATAAATCTGAGACGAAAGTCCAATTAGCATCCACAATCCATTTACCCAATGATTCGGTTTGCATTTGTTTAAGATTCACAAAACTTTCATTGAGTTTTGGTTGTACTTCGATTGATTCTTCTTCAATCGCTTCTGTGTCACTTTCAAAACTTTGCATCTTTGTTGGTGGATCTTGGGTTAGAAAATCCTGAATCTTTTGTAGCTTCATGGAGCGTGCAGCTAATTCTTCGGTCTCAGAACAACGGCGCTTGACTGAAGATTTTGGAGCTACGCCTTTGGTATCTCCAGTACGCCGCCATTGAGTAAGCACATCCATATAGCGCTGTGTTGAGGTTGCCGGCACATCTTCCATATCCTTTTCCTTGCTTTCTTCGTTTGGGGGGGATGCTTCTTCTTTGAGTTTTGGCTCTAGCATAGTGACAAGGGTTGTATTTTGCATTTGGAATGTGGATGGCATATTGCCAAACGTGTCTAGCAGAGATTTTTTGAGAGCCAAGATAAGGATTTTCTCATTGTTAAGCAGGAGTTGACGCTTATCTGGAGTGAGATTCACATCCACATCAGCTCGCGCTGTCACTATGTTGAGATATATGAATGGCTGTTGTTGGCCATTGAACCGATGGTACACCTCATTCATGACCTTGGTTATCTAGACAAAAGTATTTTTCAGATGAGTTTAAAACTCAAAATAAGATTACTCACATTTTTGGGATCACAGGGACGCGAATTCACATAGAAAAACTGACGATCACGAGTAGATCGGCCGGCTCCATGACGACAACTAGAAATGAAGCCTTCCAATTGAAACTCATTTCGATTTAATTGCACCACGTCCTCGGCAGAGAACTGTGTTGCAGTAGTATCACCTTGCGATTCCAATTCAATCCTTAAATCATTTTCGCTCAGTTGACCCTTCTCAAAGGGCGACTTGAGCGGCACAAGGTCGGCTACTTGGCGTTGTCCAAACACTGCTGAGATATTGGCCAGCACATCGTCAGCACCATGGGTTTGTAGAATTATGGACTTGACTCCTTTTGCCGTTTGATTGCTACATATCACGCGAACTGACTTAGTAACCAAGCAATAGGCCTGGAGAATTTGGCACATTTTGTTGAATTCTTTCTTAATGTTGCGTGTAAAATCTCGCCGACGCACTGGTAGAGTGGCAAACAAGTTGGAGAGGATAACAGTGGTGCCCACACCTCGTGCACAGGGTAAACGCTTCTTTATCCTGCCCTCGTGATCAAGTTCGATTTTCACAGCTGAAGCAACAAAGAAGCAGAAAAGGTCAGTTTAGGGATATTAACAATATACATATTTCCAAACTCACCCACTGCAGTAGATTTGTGGCGGGTCTGTATAGTCATGTCGGAAAGGGCACATAGAGAACTCAATGCCTCTCCGCGGAAACCAAACGTCTCCACACCAAGTAGGTCCACAAATTCCCTTATTTTAGAGGTGTGATATTTAGCAGCTACAAAAGCAAAACATAAAAATATATTCGTTTTGCCATAATAATTTACGTACTCATTCCCTCCAGATTGGCTTCTTCTACTCCACTGCCATTGTCACTGACTTCCACGCCCTGCAGCCCCTGATCCTTGAGTTTAATCTCAACTAGTGTGGCTCCCGCATCTATAGAATTCTCAACCAACTCCTTTACAGCCACTGCTAAACTAAGTACAACCTGACCAGAGCAGATTTTGTGCACTGTGTCCTTAGCTATGGCCTTTATTTCGCCCGATGGAGCTGTGGTGGGCTGGGGCAAATTATCATCTTCATCCATGTCTGTTGTTGTCAGCAAATGAGTACCAAAAATAAACCATAACAAATATTATTTGGCGCGTTTAAAAGGGACAGTGTGGCCGTATCTGGTAAAGCACGAAATCACTTAAATAACTGGGCTAACTTAAGTTTCCTTGTACAAAACAGTTTAAAACTCCGCGCTAAACCAAACAAAAACAAACTATGCATTTTAACGATGAATTCATATGTTATTACTTTATGTAACAGTTATAAATGCTGTAGTCCCTTATTAATCTCTCCGAACTAAATCGGGAAAGAAAACTCATAGTCTTTATACTTTATATATACATATACTTTATATATACATATACTTTAGTATATACATATACTTAAATATGTATTCTTATATATATCCTGTTTGCATGAGAAAAGAGAAATACACATTCAACAAAACAATGTAACAGATCCATAAAATTATATTTACTGAAATCGGCCTAAATATGAGTAATAGTAATAGCGATAATTTGTATAAAATGTTATTGTGTTCTTTTTATTGATAAATTCAGGAAATTTTCTGTTAATGTCATATTAGCAAATTTTTTGAGGCATCCGTCCGCTAGATGGAGCCAGAGTGTTGCTCAACGTTTTTTAATGATTTAATTTTTCGTACCTGTAATTAAGTAATTATTTTTAAAAGTTAAATAACCCTTAAGAGTATTAGAATATGTTATAACAAAAAGTATTAAGACGCGATGAATAATGTTTTGAGTATATACGTACAGAAAGGAATAGTAATAAAAAAGTTTTTATTTTAATAATAACAAAGTTAAACATTATTTTAAATAAATATACGTTAAAAATCTTTTTACCTTTATATTTTATATCCTTCCAAAAAAAAGGTATATTTTGAAGCTTTTCCTACTATATAAAATATAATAGTCTTACATATTCTTTATCAGCAGGATAAACAGAGATGATTAAGTCCTGTCTGTCTGTCTTTCTGCACATATGCTTAGGCAGAATCGGTCGACTATATGCTATAGCTGACAAAGGTTCTTTTTTTTAGCTAATGACATTGAACTTAGGTTTGAAAAATGGCATGACTATATGCTTCCTATTGATTCGGTTAAATTTTATATAGTTATCGAAAGACATTTTGGGTTTACGAACGTCGGAACGGCCTATCCTTCTACTCCATTTTGTAAAAGAAGATTGTTAACACAAGAAAACATGCAGCCTGCACGTTTTATGCACATTGTATATACAAACATATGTATGTTCTTTGCACATATGTTAAAATCCACTGGTCCTCAACTAAGGATAAGTCGGAACTTAAAGGTTAGGACTGTGATTTTTCGAGAACATCATGCTGTTCACTTGGAAAACATTCACTAGCAGGGTCATTGGTATTAGGATGTGTCAAAAATATTAGCGAAATAAACGCTATCAATAAGAAAATTTAGTTGGTATTCATTTTCCGGCCAAAAGAAAACATTTATTTAGTATTTTCAACATATTACAAAAATAATGACAATAATCTTACATGGTATGAACTAACGTATCAAATTGTGGTGTATAAAGATTTGAGGTCGATTATGTAATGAAATAAGTGTGTGTAAATGTGATGAAACAGAATGATGAATGTCAAAAATATTATATTATTATTTTATAGTTGAATGCTTTAGTATGTCAATAACAAGAATTATTTTAGATTTTGTATAATATTGCCTAGTTAAAAGTTGCTTAATTATATATATTTAGCTGGATGTAGCCACAGGGTCTAGGATATTAGCCGTAATAGTATCTTCTCTGGTGCCATCTCTATTTGGGTTCCATTCTTATTTGTTCTGTTTTTTATTTGCTTTTATCATTTGCCATTGTCTCCAGTTTTTCGATGATCTTATTCATGTCCATGTCTTTGGCAATCTTAACGTACATTGTTCTTCTTACCTCATGGAAGGCCACCCATAGGGGCAGCTCTTTGGCTAGTAGCTTCAGATGCGCCTCGATATCTTGGGGTGTCAAACTGGTTCGGTAACTATTTTGAATCTTCTTGATGATAATCTCCAGAGTGAGCACCCCCTTACGTTCGGTGATGAAAACATTACGCAGATGGCGCGCCAGTTCCGGCAGGCGCGAGTATTTGGTGGCCTCCTGATCCTGTGATGGGCGCCGAGTCATTGCATCTAAAGCTTTGGCTGCCTGTTTGGCCCTTATTTTCTCAATTAGAGATTTGGGCAGGCCCTTAAGAAGATTAGGAGTTTCATCGGATGGGACAGAACATTCTTTTACTGTGGGAGTGGCTGTGGTAGTCTCTTTTATTGCAGCTGCTGTGTCATTTGGAGCGGTAGAAGTTGATGGAGCTGCCTCCGCTTCCGTTCGATCTCTCTCTAATTTGGCCTCATACCGATCCATGGCCCGCTCCATCGGCGTTGCACAATTGAAGAGATTTCGTGCCGTAGACAGTATGTCTTTGGCCGAGGAGTATTTCTCAACATTCGGCGGTTGAGGCAGTGCAGCCAGTTCCACCTCTGGGCAATTTTCCAAGTCGAATTGTGGATGCCAGCGTGTCAGGGCCTTATCAATAACAATTGGTGGATCCAGGGATTGAACAAAACTCTTATGCGTCTCCTTGACACGCTCGAGGAGCAACTGATGGAACCGTTGAATGCGAGCCGTCATGACATGTGGATTCATAGACGTCGACTGCGCCGACGCGAGCACATCGTCCTCATCGATCTTATTCATGCGCTGCTGCTCGGGCAATTGCTCCACATTTGGACTAATGACCAGTTGAAAATAATCCGCTTTTGACACCGAACCAAAATTCCGCATCTTCATTTGGCTGAAAATATAGGCATCTGGGTAAATATGCTTGATTTGGGCCAAATGAGATTCGTTGAAATTTTTCCGCAACATCCGCTGCACGGCTGGCTTTAGCTTCTTAAACGTGATGCATTCCTTTCGATTGTGGAACATAGCGACCACTGAGTCGAGTCCCTTGAAAATGTCCAACAAATGCCGATATTTGTAGGGCAACGGCAACTGTCCCGCCTTGCTGGTCTCCACAAGGCTGGCAAAACGCTTATAAGCTGGCGGCTCAACCAACTTGACGGGCGAACCATTCTTGGCTGGACTAAACAGCAAACGCTTGGATGCATCCGTGTGCCGTGGCGACATAAGTTCATTCTTGCCAGGAGTGGGTGGTGGCAGTTTTGTGGGTGTTTTAAATTGTTTCAAGGGACTGTGAAAAATGAGCAAAATAAACAGCAACACTTATATATAGGAACTTTAATTTTAAAATATTCTTAAAGAAAATTATACATAGTAAAATATTAAAAAAAATATATTCTCTTTTCCTAATAATTTGACTGTTTAATGATACCAGAAATTGTTTATTACTCCTTTGAATTACTGTAGCGGTCCTGATGTGCAAGACAGTGTAAAGAAAGTATTCTATACTTTCATTAAAATATTTTCTTACCATTTCTGATAAATTGTTTTAAATATTTAAGGTAATTGAAATAATTAGAACAGATGTAAAAACAGAATTCATAATAAATACTGTTGCTCCTCTTGGTTAATATAAATGTGGTATATAAAGGATATACATATATTGCATTACTTTGCTGTAAATCGTTTTCGAGATCTTTTAACTATATAGAATTCCTGCCCACAGCACCTGTTTGGGTATAAAAAATGGATCTATGCATCGGATAAGATATATCAGAATTTTACTATGCATTATTTCTGTTTTCGAATTCGAATACAATTCGAATGCAAATAAAGTATTTTGATCGGATGAAAGAATGAATTTAGTAAAAGACATTTTTGACTAAATTTTATGCTAGCAAAGCTACCTAACAATTGTTGTGTTTTCATAGTCGAATCTTTGAAATTAACTTCTATATTTATCCATGTTAAATCAAAATAAGCAAATTCTAATGTCATTGCATTTAAAGGGCGGAGGAGTTTGTTAATATTAAAGGAAACTCGGTTTCTTAGAATACCATCTTAAAAATATGCCACAAATCGGGCTTCCTCTTCCAACAGAAACCTAATTTACTGCAATTCATCTTAATGGGGTGTATGATAAGGATAACAACCCTCTTAGCTATATATATATACAAAAACCGTTACAAAAATTTATCCATCTACCTGAGTTAGACACAAAAAAAGTAACTCACACATACGCACACACGCATTCCAATGCATAGATCAATTGGAAAATCAACCCCCGAAACATAAGGGAATGGAATAGACGAGGTCAGGGTATGAAAAGAGCGAAGGGTAAACATTGCTATACACTCACATACACACATACAGAGCGAAGAAGCAAATGCAACAAAATTCAAGTACATGTAAAATGTTTCTTAAACGTCACGAACAACAAGTACAACAAGCAGAAGAATCGCAAGTTGGTTCGTTTGGTGAAATGCCTCATCAGCAATTGGACGCTTGAATAATAGCCGAGGCGAAGCGACCCGCCTCACCAAGAGACGCGGACGACCTCGATATATATGTGTGTATATATACACTTTATATATGTATATGTATAAATATATATGTACAAGAAAATGATGTTACCCGGTTTTTTTGCTAGCTCTTTCTACTCTATGTTTCTGTTTACGTTAATTCTAGGCCAAGAATTGGGTATGGAGTTTTCTCGTCTCACCTTGTGAGCACCTCCAGCTCAATGGTATCGAACTCCTTCAGTTGCACTCCCATTTGGGATGCTTTTGAGGGGGATGGTCCGGCTTCACGTAGCCTTCGATTGCGCTCCTCTTGTTCCTTGCGCTTCTTCTCCAGCACAGCCTTGCGAGCTAACACAGCCTTAAGTTCCTGAAGCTTGGCACTTCGGGTGATCTTGGTCTTGACCTCATCGAAGGTAAGTTGACGCTTGAGGTCACCGCCCGCTGCCAGTTTAATGGGAGAGGCATCCTTGAGGATTTGTTTGGTTGGTGTGCGCATTCCTCGCTGCACATTGTCGGCATTTTGCTTGCACATAAATGCCAAATTTGTTTTGGGTGTCTGTTCATTGATAATCTGAACTGATACGGGAACATCTTCCTCATCGATTTTGCTTGGTGTCGGAGGCTGTTTGCGAGGCGAGAGGTTGCCTTTGCGGATGAACTGTACCAGTTTAGGTTGCTTTATGTGTGCCTCGATTTTGCTTATGGGCTTCTTCTTGCTCGCCGATTCTTGAGGAGTTGGGGCAATAAGTCTAACTTGGCGACCAGAACGGGTGCGCATACCACTGGCCACTGCCTTAATGGTGTCTATGTCGACATCTTGATCTGTGGGTGATGATGCAGATATACTCTGTGGGGCAGCCACTTCTGCGGGTTCGGCCAGACGCTGGAAAGGAACCAAATATTAGTGAAATGGCCGCAGGATAAGCCAAGCACAAGCATACGCACACACACATCATTTGATGCACTTACCCTATTCTTAATTGTGGTAGCATCATCGACGGCCGCCCGTTTGCGGTTACTAAAGAATGCAGCGACCGATGGCTGAGCCATTTCTTTTCTTTGTTTCTGTTGTTAAAATAGTGATACTAATGGTAAATTTGCTGATTGCAAATGTGAAATTATCGCTTTGACCACGTCCGAATTTTATCTCAATTATATGCACGCGTCGTGCCACCGTACTGATCAAATTTCAACTGGCCACGATTTTTCTTTGCTTCTATAAATTTTCCCTCCAAAATGAATATAACGCGCCAAAACAGGCTCAGTGATGGAAAACTAAAAAGTGTCGATTTGAAACAGCTGTTACATCCGCATTGTCCAACACTGACCGTCATTGCAGGGATGCATTTAACATAAACTTCTGCAATTTAACAGAGTTCTGCTAACACACGGCCAGAGTAATTTTGCACGTTTTGTTGTTGTTGGCTGCATTTTCAACCGTTTCCTGCGAAATGCCGGACGTTAACGTATAATATGTTAAGCTGCTTTAAACCATGTAAGTATTGGTTCAAGTAGAAAACAGGAATTTAGTTTTAGGTCAAATCTGTACGCTGCGTATTAAATGTAAAGATGAAATGAAAACTGAAATGTGAGTGGAAAAGAGTCCGCAATAGTCACTGCTTGATTGTCCGCTGTGAGAAAAAGAAACAGAGCTAATGACTATTTCTTTTCGATAGCGATATATCACAGGTCGAACGATAGTCAAATGTCATCGATACCTGCAATAAGCAAAAAAAAAAAACGCGAATTTCTGTAGACCACAAAATTGTTCTATTTATTAGTTTTATGATAGAGTTAAGACAACACTGCTAAATTTCATTTTGGTATTCCAAGCAGAGACAGCAGCGGACGAGCAGCAGCAATCTTTTGGAAACAACTGGAAGAGAGATCCCGTCCTGAGGCAAGTAGTAGAAGAAATCCCCCGCTCCCCTCCTTACCAATTGGCAAGGCGTGCGCATACACCTAAATATACAAATGCACATACACGCAAACATATGTACATATGTAAGTTTATGTGTATGTATGTTTGTATGTGCAAATCTTTGTACATTGCCTTATTGAGATTTGTGCACGTTGTTTTTTTCTACTCCCCCCCGCCATGCTTCATCTTTGCGCTATAGAACAGCTGTTACACCAACAGAACAACAGTTAAGCGAGTGACAGCGACGACACCAAAAGCAACAGCAGCAGTAGCAGCACTACCAACAACAACAACAAGATGAACTCAAAAGCTGACGTCAACCGACGCGTTTTGGCCATTCAAGCGAAGAAGAAACGTCATAAGAACAACAAGAAAAGGGGCAAGCAACAGCAAAATGGAAATGGAGCAAATCCCTTGCAGGAACAGCAGCAGTCAAACTCTCAGTCCCAGTCCCAAAATGTGCCAGCAGCGACGGAAAATTCTAATAATAGCCAGCTAGAAAATGAAATACTTCTAGAAACTAGCGTAAAGGCATCATCCTTAAATAATGCTACCGCATCCACCTCAAGCGGAGGATCGGGCCACACACCCGATACTCTAAATGATTACCAGCCGCCGTCATCAGCAGCAGCAGCATCGGTATCAGCAGCCCAGTCCAAGCCGAACTCGAACAAAAATCAGATCATTCACAACCAACAGCCGCCGCGCAGCTCTTCAAACGATTCTGATGAATCGGATATGAACAGCGAGAATGAGGAGCAGGAACTTAAAGAGGATTACTGCAAGGGCGGTTATCATCCCGTTAACATTGGCGACCTGTTTCAGGGTAAGATATTAAAGAGATGTCACCTGTTTGCGCCTCACACCCCGAACCACATCGCGCCCCATATTAACCATAGCAATATGTATTTTATTTTTCGTTTGTTTATTTCGTTCGTTCGTTCGTTCGTTCATTGGTAACCCAAAACGCAACCCACCATTGAAGGTAGCCATATTGGTATTTCAAGCCCCGCAACCCATCCTCCCGTCAAACAACAACAACAGGTTGTCCATGGTTGACAAAGTGGAAGCTCACAAACGCCTCCACACACACATCTATAGATACTAAATCGAAAATACAATATATGTATATATATATAAACATTTTCGTGAGTGTTCGTTTATTTGTGTGTGTGTGTGCACTCCACTTAGCGCAAGGGTTGCTTTTGGCTGTCACCTTTTTTTGGGCCAGTTTCTACCCTGTCCATTCAACCCCTCACCCCACCGCAAACACATACACATGACACACACACACAAAGAGCACACTTTAAGCTTTTCCGCATAGACATTTGAAGTGCTTTTTCTCTGTTGCTTGATGCAATGTTGCACAGCTTGTCCAAACACAATTGGGCCACCAGATAGTAGTCACCAGTAGCCACTAGTAGTCACCAGTAGCCACTAGTAGCCATCCAGCTGCTCTTCCACGTTAGCCTATGCATTGTTTTTATTTGTTTTTCCAAATAAAAGAAAACTCAAGCCCCTGGCCGGGCCGGGCCGCCTGCTGTAGAATTTATGTGAATTTGTGTGATGCGATAAGAACTCTCGATAAGGACGTCTGACGCACTGCAAATCATTTGATTGTTTATTAAATATATATAGAATCATCTATATAATAAGAGCCGTACATACCTTTTGGGTGATGCATATTATGAAATGTTTAAGTACCTAATGAAATGCTAGATAAGAAAGTAAAACTTTTTAATATATTTGCGAAACGTTTGATTTGCAAAACCAAAAGGATATATGGCCAATTCAAGACATTCCCATTAGATATTTACTTTAATCGAAAGGTCTTCCCAAATTTCGCTTAGCTTCATAATTATAACTTTAATAATTTGCATTGTTTTATGGCAGTAAATTAGGAACATTTCTTTCCAGCGTTTATTAGGTTTTTTTTAATCTAATCAAAATTAATTTACTAATTGATATTTAAAGTACCATTTTTAATGTATTTAACGTCCACACGCATTTTTAACATGCGTTTTTAGTTAGTACAGTGATTTACAATGTAGTATACTATTTTTTTTAATGAATCGTTAAATTGACTAAATCGAAATTTCCGCTTACCCTCGTCCATTTAGGGCGACACCAACGGTACGGGACAGCATTTTGTTGGCTAATTTCATAGATTAATAGAGTTGATCATTTGAGCTTCGAGGCTTTGTAAAAGGGGTATGAATAATACATACATACATCTATGTATGTACGTTTAAATAATTATCAATTATTTATATTATCGCATTTTGTTTTCATGAAAATATATTGTCAATCTTTGCCTATTGTCTGTGTAACAATATAAGAATAAAATGCGTCTACGCTTTGCCTATTTGAAATGAAGTCTGCCTGCCTGCCGAGTTCTATAGAATGGGCGATACCAATGGTGGTCAGTGCGACGCGCTGAGTTCAATTAAATTGCCGACAACGATGACAAGTAGACATCTCCGCTTTGCTCATTCGCATCCCTCTTGCACTGGTCGCTTGAAGTGATTAAAATGGATTTATTGCCATCAAAGGCAAACATTTGTGATTTCATTTTTCTGAGTGGTTCGTCGTTTAGTGCACTTTTGAACTTTACTCTTTACACTCTCTTGCTATGGGTGCCCTGTGAGTTTCTGTTGGTTATTCCATTTGATATTCTTTTTTTTCGACAGGACGCTATCATGTCATCCGGAAACTTGGTTGGGGCCACTTTTCTACCGTTTGGCTGTGCTGGGATCTGCAGGAGAAACGCTATGTGGCAATCAAAATTGTAAAGTCGGCTCCACATTTCGCTGAGACGGCTAAGGATGAGATCAAGATACTCAGAACAGTGCGTGAAACGGATCCATCGAATCCACGACGACAGAAAACCGTGCAAATGTTGGATGACTTTAAGATTACGGGTGTGAATGGGACACACATTTGCATGGTTTTCGAGGTGCTCGGTGATAATCTACTGAAACTTATACGCAAATCGAATTATCGTGGCATTCCGCTGGAGAATGTGAAAGCAATAACCCGACAGATTCTGGAGGGGTTGGACTATTTGCATAGCTGCTGCAAGATCATCCATACGGACATAAAACCGGAGAATGTGTTGCTCTGTGTGGATGAGCCACATGTCCGTTCACTGGCCACAGAGGCCACTCAATTGTATTGTATGAACTCCAAGATGTATCCCTCGCTGGTTAGTCGGGCGCCCAAGGAGTACCGTGAACCCCAAATTACTGGCAAGATGAGCAAGAACAAGAAGAAGAAATTGAAGAAGAAGGCCAAAAAGCGCATGGAACTGTTTAAGAAGCAGCGAGACTACTTAGAACAGACTGGCCAGCCAACACCTGGGGGGGACTTAGAACACCAGCTCGACTTGGTTGAAAATCATAATACTGTTCAGAATGGCGACGGAGACGTCTCCGATGTCGAGGAAGCGGAAACCGAATCGGCTGTAAATGTGACGAATGAGCCGGAACAGGTGGAGGCCGATGATGGTGAGGATGAGGATGAGGGTACATCATCTGCAGCTGCTGGGCAGCATGCAATCAAAACGGATACCTCCCATCCAGTTGAAAACAATGAGAAGTCTAAAAAAAAGAAGAAAAAGAAGAATAAGAGTAAGTAGTCGAGTATATATATGTGTATCACATTCCTAATCTTTGTCCTTGTCTCAGATAAAGCAAATCAACAGCAGCAGCAATCTCAGCATAGCCTTCAGCTGGAGAACTCGACCAGCAGTGGCGACAGCAATCCATTAAAGAGCCCCAATGTTCAGACAAATGGCAGTAGCAGCAGCAAGTCCACCAGCACGCTGAAGGGACAATCGAATGGCTCTGCCTCGAAGAAGCCTTTGAGACCTAAGCAGGAGCAACAGCATCGATTGAATAACAACAACTTCAATTCAAAGCCCAACTCGAATAGCAATTCGAAAATCTCAAGCATCTCCTCATCGGCTAACACAAATGGACCGTATTCTGAGCCCATTCTGCCACCGCCACCTCCGCCTCCGCTGGCCAAGCATCGGCCCAAGCGGGATCCAGCTCTGGAAGAGTGCAATGTTTATGTAAAGATCGCCGATTTGGGCAACGCTTGCTGGGTGGACCGACATTTCACCGAGGACATTCAGACCCGACAATATCGATCGCTGGAGGTCATTTTGGGTGCCGGATATGATACATCTGCAGATATATGGAGCACTGCGTGCATGGTCTTCGAGCTGGCGACCGGCGATTATCTCTTCGAGCCGCATTCGGGTGATACTTACTCACGGGATGAGGATCACATAGCCCATATCATAGAGCTCTTGGGTCCCATACCCCGTCAAATTGTGTTCCGTGGCACTTATGCCCAGCAGACATTCACCAGAAATGGGGAACTGCGAAATATAACTGGTTTAAAGCCCTGGGGCCTCATGGATGTACTAGTGGAGAAGTACGAATGGTCAGATGGCGAAGCGGAGGCATTTGCGGCTTTCTTAAAACCTATGCTAGAATTTGATCCGGCTAAGCGGGCCACAGCTGCGGCGTGTCTTGAGCATCCGTGGCTTAGATAAGATACGATGCAACCTGGTTGTTGGCTGCGAGCCAGTAAGCCAGCAGAAGAAGTAGACGCAGGAGCAGGGGGAGTGACAGCAACACTATCAGCAGCAGTAGCATCATCATCAGCAGCAGGAGGAGCAGGAGCGTATGTACAATCATCGGCATCTGTGGCCACTTTGGCTTCCATCTCGTCAATTGCATCCACTTCGGCAGCGGCCATGGCAGCTCTGAGATCACGTCCCTATATAGAGGCACCATTTGTGGCGACTGCCTCGGCACCACCCACACCACAGCCACATTCAGTCCAGAGTTCAGGCTCCACTGCCCGCACCGCCCCGGCCACACCCACGCGACGTCGAAATGCTAATAATATGGCCGATGAATTTAGTTTAGCCATGGCCACGGACAACTCTTCACTTCAGCCAGCTGCTGAGTGTGAATTGCTTCAGCCCCAGCAATCGGTAGCAGTAGCATCATCATCATCCCACGCCAAGCCCAAGTCCAGGCGTTTATTTTGGCGCAAAGCTTTGCGCCGTGTCTTTCGGCGTCGTAAGTGACGCCAATTGCGACGTCGACGGCAGGACTTGCCCCGTTGGCGTCCCACACGACGCTGTCGGCGCCGACAGCTGGCTGAGCGAGTGCGTCGCATTTGTGCTTGCTGTGCCTATGGCCAAGTGCTGCTCCGGGCGGCACGCGTTGCCCTGCTCAGCTGTATCCGTTGGCGTACGCGTGGTCACATACGCAACAATAACTTTTACTTTAGCAATCACTAAAGTATCTGCAGAGACTACTCTTGGCCTACTGCTGCTGCTGATCCAGCTAGACTCCCCTTGCAATAGCGCGCGATAGCCCTGTTCCCAATCCGAAATGTAATCCTTAAAGTTAATCAGCGATATCGAGATATTTTTGGTTTACGTAGATCTTAATAATATTATAATTCGAGGCACTTAATTTATTTCCACTGTGTTTTACACCGATTAGACAATTTTCCGTTGCTACTACTACATATGAAATTATATGATGAATCGTATTACCACCTAAATATACATATACATACAAACATACATACACACATACTATATATATCTATATGTATATATATATATATACACATTTAACTAACTGACCCATATGGTGTTTATAAATAACTAGTCCTGTACACAAGGCAAACGAAAGATTTGCATCTGTTGTATGGGCCTTCGTTTTGTTGAAGAAGCTAATGAGAATTCAAACTATCAATCCCTCTGCTTCCTTCCCTATCCGCAAGCGTTTCGAACATTTGAAGAAACAATTTACCACAAAAATGAAAATAAATGAATCGGCAGCATAGATTTGGTATTGTACATTTAGCCAAGAGGCGAGATCAGCAATTAAATGAACTATATACATACATAATTATAGCAAATAGTTAATTTACTATTGTAGTTGACTTCATCTGAGATCCGACAATTGATGAATTCGGTTTTTTTTACAAAAAGAAAAACGTGTTATCACATAATTTTTTTTTATTATTATTTTTTATGTGAAATGTAAATGAAAATATATGCATATATATCTTGAGCTGAACATAACAATAATGAAGACGAAGACAAAGAAGAGAAATGAAATGGCGACATCGTAGTTAAAGTTAGTTTATTCTCCAAAATCAATTAAGTAATTGACTTAAATAAGCAAACTAAAGCACTACCAACAGCAACAATATAACAAAAATATCGTAAACTTTATAAATGAAAATGAAAATTAACAATTTAAGTCCCCAAATTGAAAGCAAAAGGGAACGAAACTCAAAAGCGAAATGCAATATTGTTCGAAAGAGAATAAAACAAATAATTAAAATTCTAAAAGTTATAGAACTTAGCGGAAATATTACATACACACACGAACACTCACACTTATTCACTCACACACACACACACACACACTCCTACTAAGGGGGAAATATGTCTTAAAAGTTAATAACGATATAACAAAACATTTATAAAGGCCACTTTTAAGTTAAGGCTACGATTTATGGCAATAGATTTGTTCGATGTATATCGCCGGCTTATCAGAAATGCAGAAATGTTCATTGTCTATGGATAACGAAAGCAAACAAAACAGTTTGGGACCGTCTAAATTAAAGTATATAGATACGATATATATATATATATACAATATGTTTATTGGATAAGTGGCCTTATTATTCGGTTCTCTGCACCACACACAAAGCACACCACCACCACAAAAAAACTTACAGCTTAAATGCAAATAAGACGATAAGGAAAAAGGCTTCAACACATACACACACATACACAAGACACACGAAATCAATCTGAAGAATTAAAAAAACTATTGTATGACTTAAAGAAATATCAAGAGTAAACACTAGCAGCAACAAAAACAAGCTAAAGCAACAAGTTGAACAAGATAAAAAAAATGAAGTAAATATATAATATACATATGTTTAGTAGTAAACCCGATAAAAAATGAACAACAACTTAATCATAATTGTAATGAAAGTTTCTCATCCCCTTGCTCTTCGGCCAGGTCGAAGTGAAAGTTGCGACGCCCCCTTCTCTGTCTCTCTCTTTCTCTCTCTCTATACATATATCTAAAGTATGCTCTTTGAAATCATAAAACGGAACAGAATCCAAATAGCTTTAACTTGTGTGCATGAAGAGGAAGCATAAGGTCAAAGTTCATCAATATCCAGTTGCCGTTGCCATTGCCCATGCCGCAATGCAAATTCCAATTACCTAAATATCTATAGGCAAGAAATAGATGTCCTCCGCTTTCCAGTATCCTGCATCCAACATGTTAGATCCCTTATCCCGACACTTTCGCTTTCAAAGAGTATAATTATGAATTATAGGGATACATAATTTATTGATGTAGTTATAAATAAAGATATAAAATTAAAATACAACATACAATAAAATAAAATAAAACAAAGAAAAGGAAAATGGAAAAAGCAAAAGCAAATTACATAAATTGGAAACAAAAACAAATTGACAACCGAATGCATATTTCTTTATTTTCATTTCATTTGATGGAAGATGCCTCTCTGATGGGTGGACTGGGCAGTTGCGAGTGATGGTGGATGGGTTTCAGACCCATTGTACGCAGAATTTATAGCCATGATATAAAAATCACAAAAGGCAGCCAAGTTGAAATTGAAAATGCGCAAAAAAAGGACATTTGATCTGTGTGACCTTCGACCACTGTGTACAATAAGTACACATGCTTACCTTTGGGCATCATGTCACGTTTGTTTGCCCAAAGCTAAAGCTGGCAAATTGAATTTTATGTGCCCTGGCCGGAGAAATGATGTTCCCACGTCATAGTATATATATATGTACCTACATACTACTACATACATGTGTGTAAGTGTGTCTGTGATTGTGTGGAATCCTCTATCTGCCACTTTTTTTTCTTATATTTGACCAAGTGCAATTCCCCTACCAAAATCAAGCCAGAGCAAAACTTTTCTTTTGCTGCAATCGGGGAGAAGTTAAGTCGATATTTATCTTTTGGCCAGAACAATGTATGCACATACATATATACATACATACATATGCCATACATACATATGTACATAGCCAATCCCTCTGGGAAAAGATGCCAAAGACAAGTGCAGACTTTGGACCAAAGACCATGGATCTGTGAATTGTTTGCCCAAAGTTAGCAAAAGTATGCAGAGCTTATGTAGGAAAAGAGAATGTAAACGAAATTGAAATGGTGTAAAAATGTAACTTAGTTGGTGTAAAATAGTGTATAATAACACTGTGCAACAAATTCTATGTTTCGCTTTATCTTTTCATCGACGGTTAAAAGTATTCAAGTATCCTTTTGCTGATTTACAAAAGGATACTCCATGAAATGTATGTAATTGGTTAAAGGAAGCATTTCCGGACAAATCAAATTAGTTTATTTTTAATTAGAACCATCAGCACAGTAGATTGAGGCATGTTCTGTCCGTCCGTCCGTACTAAAACCAAGATTTCGAAAACTTTAACAGCTACCAAATCTGGTGTTAACATTCGTCTTGCTTCTACGCAGATCAAGTTTGTTTCCACACCCACTAAAAAATGAATTACTGGAGCTGTTGTAAAGGTATGACATTTATAATTGGTACATTTAATAATATGGGAAAATAAATATCGGTTATATATGTATGTATTAGAGAGCTGCATGGATGTCAAATGAAGCAAGCAAGTCGTTCCTGCCGACATTGAGTATACCCTATACTAACTAGTTATTATATTAAATAAAGTCAAACACCCTCGAAATAGCGATCAATTTCATTAAAAATTTTATTCAACATGCCGCAACAACAAACACATGCTATCTCGCTTACTCTAGCCAGCCAATGTTGCTCTCAGCGCTTCAGTACAAAACGCATTTACGTATATCTCCGATATTAATTGTTCGATTTCGACTAAATTTGGTCAGATGATGCATGTTAACCACATTATTAGGCCTGCCTTAAAAACTGCTCAAGTTATTCCTATTTTAAATTGCGGGGGCGGAAGTGGGCGTGGCAAAAATTTTAAACTTTCTTGATCTGCGTAGTTACTAGACAAATGTTCGAATACCCTCAAAATCGCAATCAATTCAAAACAAAATTCCCTTTTACATGCAGCAGCAGCGAACGCATGCTATCTCGCTCTTTCTTATCTGCCAATGCCGCCTTGGCATTTCAGTACAAAACGGATATAGGCATATCTCCGATGTTTATTGTCCGATTTCGACCAAATTTGGTCAGCTGGTCCAGTTTGGGTATATTATTAGGTGTGCCTAGTAAGAATGCGATATCTTGATAACAGCCATAGTTTTTTAAATTGCGGGGGCGGAAGTGGGCGTGGCTAAAATTTGAAACAAACTTGATCTGCTTTGACATTAGACGGATGTTCACACCTATAGTCTCTGAGATCGAGGTGTTCATACGGACAAGTCTCAATCGACTCGACTGTTGATGCTGATCAAGAATATATATACTTTAAGGGGTCGGAAACGCTTCCTTCTGCCCGTTACATACATTTTAGCGACTTTAATATACCCTTTTACCCTTTGGGTATAGAAAGCCGCATTCAAATGGACAATGCTCAAAATGAGTGAATGAGTTGGAGTGCGAAGCGAATGAATTAGAATGAGTGACTGCTCTAGGATCGAACTCGAACTCACAATGTTTAAACGCAAAAGAACGAATGAATGAATGGCAATGCCTGAAAATAATTCGAATTCATACGGGTGACAAAATTATTTTTGTTTTCTGTGGGATAGAAAAGATAGGAAGACATGCTTCAGCGCTGCGAACGAAATGAAGTCTGTGCTATGTATAACGCGAGTTCATTCAGGTGTCTTCGACTTTGGCAAATTTTTCATTTCGCTTTACACTTCATTCATGCTTAATCATTAGTTGGTACAGGGTACACTCAATGTCGGATAGGGACGACTTGCTTGCTTCAATAGAGACAAGTTCTGTCTGTCTGGCCAGATGTTCCGACTATATAAACTTTTGTGTATTCTTAATCATCGTGATAAGCCGAAATATAGCCGTCCGTCTGTCTGTATCAACACGATATCCTCCCAGATCCTTTAAGCTATAAAACTAAAATTTGCACAAAGACTTATTTTTGGTGCAGGTATTGTTTATCTTGAAATCATTCCGATTGTATTACTATATCGTATAGCTCCCATAAGATAAAATGGACAAAAATATTGTTTTAAATCGATAACTTTGTTGTTATTCAAGTTTTAACAAATTTAGTTGACTTTATAAAATTTAGGAACTATATACTTTATGTTTTTCAAGCTACTAAGTTCTTAATAGTTTTTCTTGGACTCGATCGAAATTTGTTTGGATCTATCATATAGTGGGAGCTATATGATAGATAAAGATATGATCAATAAGAAACAAAGATTGATAACTTGGTTGTTTGAAAAGCGATTATCGGAAATGTATCTAGAAAATAGAACCCGTAAACTTAACATCTGTGTAAATTTGCTAGTAGAAATATCTTTATGGAATTGTAGTAAAATCGGTCGACTATAAAAAACTAGCTAAAAATACATATTTATGTATTTTCTTATGATTCGGTTAAATTATATACTTATAATTGAAAAAAAGTAAGTATGTAAGTAAGTAGCCCATATTTCTAGTTTTCGAAATACAAAATTTCTATTTTATTTTTAGGATTCGTAGTTGATTCATCCAGATGATTTTAAGAAGCTTCCGAGTAAAGTATGAATCAGACAAAGTGATTAGCTACTAGGGAAAATATTTTAAGAGGGGAGATACATACATGTAAATGCTTAAATTTTCGCTGATGTTTGTGATTTTTTATTAAAGAGTCATTGTAGGATTTTGAAAATTGGCATGTTGTTAGTTTCAATATTAAACTAAAAAAAAAAAAAAATTGATCATAAAAATTCAAAATGGCGGGTGTACGTGATATTTTTCCAGGAAGGTCGGAGCGAGGCTTGTCAATCGGCGGGCATTCTAGCATCCTTTCTATTGATCTGAAAACGAAAAACCAAACATTTTTATATTTCTTAATGTCATAATTTCTATATGAACCTAAAAAAATTAAAAAAAAAAATTAAAAATTCACGAAATACAATGCTTCAAAAAAAAAAAAAAATATATATATGAATTTTGGCACTACTTAAATAAAATTATTTTTTCAAAAATTTTTTTAAGTACGCTGAAGAAAATTTGGTGCCATATTCTGAAAGGTCTATACTAACATATTATAGAAAAAAAAATATTTTTTTTCAACATTTTATATGTATCTCCCCCCTTACGAAAAGTTTCGAGATTCCTATTATGATGTTTATTTTAAAGCTGTTGCAGATCTTCAACCAAACATTAGACACCTTTGACAGATACTTAAGACCAAGTGCATTAGGTATTTGAGAAGCTAGTTTTTATATATATATATAATATTTTATATATATATATAATATAATAATAGAAAAATTCATCAGATTTTAAAGTCAGCGCTGCAGTTAATCAATGGCATTAAATGTTCAAGCGGCAACAGTGCGTATGAATGATTTCAGAATTAAGTTTCAAGTTTCAATTAAAATACTTTTTCATAATTAATCCCTAATTGTGTGCTCTTTGCTCCCGCTTAGCCCTACGCAATGCCCGTTTACTTATAAACTTGGGAAGACAGAGTTTTTACACTTGAATTCAAGTGCTTAAGGTTCCATTTGAATTTGATTTAGTTAAAAGTTGAGCACAAAGGAGACCAGGAGACCCGATTCAGTGTGTTGTATGGGACCCGGATTTGCTTATAAATGTCCAACAAATGACAAACTTGACAAGGAATAACAACAACAAAAAGCATTAACAACAAGGACAAGAACAGCAGACAAATGGAGCAAAGTTTTGCATGCTTAGTATCCCTTCCCGAAAAAGAACCAGAAAGGACACAACAAACAAACAAAACAACAACAACAAAAAAGGTGGCAAAAAAGTAAGAACAAAATTCTGATTCGGACAAAAACTCGGTCAGAAGTTTCCCGGTGCCAGAAAGTGTGTGTGTGTGAGAGAGAGCGAGTATAAAATACCCAAACAATTGTGATCGATATTTGTCACATTTGCGTTGCTTTTGCTTTGTTGTAAAAGTTTTAAAAGGTTCCGTTTTTCGAATGCGCCGGAGCGCAAACGATTATTCAATTCAATTTGTTGTCCTGAGAACCTTTAATGTCCTGCCAGCCCCCTAATCCCAGCCCCGCCACTTTAACTCGTCCAACAAATCCAAAAATCGTTGTGCACTTTGGCAATGCCCTCGTTTATGTCCTTGTTAGAAAATGCCAGCGAGTGGCACACTGATGACATTAAGTAGCTGTCGGGATGCCCTGGATTAGATAGCAAAAGTGCCTGATGTTAGTTTAAAGTAGATAAACAAAGGCGGTTCTGCGAAACCCCCCACACTTCCGCATTCCCCCTTGCCACACTCCTGCCCCCTTCTATTCAATTCTCTACCCTTCGCAGGGCCACAGCCTGCCATTTCCACTTCTGAGTGTGTTTGTGTCTGCGGTTCTATGTACGTGGGATGTGGGTTTCGTTTTCTCAGCATTTTGTCAACCGCACATCATCTTGGTTCATGGTCAAAATAGGATTAATCTTACCTTTTGGCTTACCTCAAGCATATTGTTGTGAGCGTTACTTTGAGTTAAACTTGAAGAAAGTTTTTAGTCGGCAAAATCTGTTTCATATTTGAATTTAATTGGACTCCAGAAATGATGAGACCAAAACTGATTTTCATTTTATAAAGTATGTGTATATATTAAATCAGTATTAAATCGGTGCAAAAAGTCGACTAAACTGCATGTTTAATCAGTTTAACTACTAGCATTAAATCTTTCAATTGTATCACGTATACGACATGTTGTCCACAAGATAAAACCATTTATCAGAAATACTTTCAAGTGGAAATTCATAATTAGTCAATCTTTATATTGTCATATATTATATTGGACGGACTTGACTCAATTGCATTGCCAATTGCAGGGTCAACCACTTGTGGGCCTACTTCAAATTCGGACTTCACTCCGAAAATTAAACCATTTACTTTAAGAGAGTGTAAAATTGGATTCTCTTACACTCCCTTCTCTTTCTCTGTCTATTTCTCTTTTAATATCTACTTAATTCAAGTTCGTTTTACTTACTTCTAAGTAGGAGCATTGCATTTGCTCCTCTAAACAAATACTGAAGAATAACTTTGAAGGTTTTTACAAACTTTCCCACTTTTCTGTTACTTGGACTTAAATTTTTCCAGTTTTCTTCGTGTTTTCCTAATGCTTGGACAAAGTTTTGCTCCATTTCAGTTAATATTAAATATGAAAAGGCTCGAATTAATTAAAATGTATGTGCCTTGTTTTTTGGTTTTTGGTATGTCTTCGTTTATATCTTTTTCCTTTTTTCATGAGGTTCCCTTTAATGTTTTGCTTGACACGGTTTTTGGGTATGTGTTTTTCTTGGTGTTTGTGTTGTTGTTGTGTGTGGCTTTTCCCCATTATAAACAGGCAGCTTAAATAAACCTCTTTGGGACAAACAAAAGAAAATTCCAAAGGAAATTCCAAACTCGTAAAAAACAAAGGAGACCGACGACCACCTTCAGCTAAAACATCCATGTGCGAGGTGAACTATTGCAATTTTAAATATGACTTTAAGGATGAATGTAGTACATATTTTTGGGATATATTTTGGATAAATCAAACGCAACTAGAAACAAGTAATAAAAGACAAGTTATGTTTAATGTAATTAAATAATAACTTTCAGTACAAAAATTTAAATTGCATACAAATATTGAATATAAATATATTCGTCGATTTAAATAGCCTAAGTTAATAGTAAACTAATGTATTTGTTATTGTTTTCATTGGAGGCAATGAAAATGTGTTGTATAATTTGGTTAAGTGTTGGAAAAGCGTGTTATCTTTAGGTGTCAAGCATGTAACGGTCAAATAATCTATTACCTATCGACTGTTAACAGTCTGTTAACAGGCTGTGAAAAACAGTCCCACTGCAACTGGCAACAATTGGGAAGATGTTCCACTTTATTTATCTTTCCGACTTTCAACTATAACTCTTTTACAGTTACACATTAATAAATATTTTTCATTTTAGAACATTTTTTAACAGAGTAATTCGATCGAATCAATTTACAAAATTAAAGTAATTTTTAATCAATTAACGTTCGTGTGTTCTACTATTTTTAAAACGCACCTCGTTTGCGTTTGAGTGAAAAGGTAGTATATTTGTGCAGATATGAACGATGAGTCGTATTCCCATACAAACAAAACTGAATATAGACGACATTCATATTTATTACTATTGAATCCCTAAGGAAATATTTCTGTTGTCCTTCTGCCTGTCCTTTCTGTCAGTTAGTCCAGTGCGTGTATGTGCCATGTGTAAATGTGTGCGTGTGTGTTGGCCATCATAAATTGTGCAATGCATTTACAAGCGGTCAATAATTGTAGAAGAAAAAAAAACACAAAACCAAATACACATATTATATGTATATGTATGTGTGTATGTATGTGTATGTACATATGTATGTACGTGTAAAGATAATGAAATCGTCAGCCAATTGAATTTGTAGAAATAAAAAGGAAATAAAACCGATAGCCACTTGATTAGATTTATGTTCCTGTCATTGATTGGGGAGTTTGATTTTGTCTTTTTTCTATTTTTTTTTTTGGTGAAAGTGTAAAGAGGGAATCGTCTGATATATGTATGTATATACATACATACATATATATTTATATATGTACGTGTGTGTCAAAATCAGCTGCCACTTTAACTTGGCTTCCGCCTCTCTGATAAAGTTAAAGTTCTTTAATTTTGGGGCAAACTCAATATTTACTTTCACTGTGTGTCCGGGTGTGGCAGCCAAGTTGTGCCGCCACTATGTGGCATGGCCCGTGGTGGTCCTAAATAAACAAACTTGTTTTATTTGTCCAATGTTGTAGGACTTTAAAGTGGGTTATAATGAGTTTGTTTTAAAGCTTTTGACTTCGAATTGCGAAAAGAGATCTTATACAAACTCTGTTCAAAATGAACGTAAAAACTCCTAAGTAAAGAAAAACCAAAAATAATTATACCAAGCTTAAAAATAAAACTAACTTTTTCTTTTTAATAATATGTTTATCCTTTGGGCCTAGTCAATACATAAACATAATACATAAACTTAGTTCCACCGGGAAAGGAAAAGAGATTTGAACAACTCAGACTGGTCAATTGTAGTCTTTTTCAACCTTAACGAAATTGTAATTAAGCAATATAAACTCCTCAAAAGAATTAAGGGAGCAAGAAAAAAATCCAAATATTTTCAGTTTTCTTGACGGACCGTACCTATGTGAAAAATCCGTGGAGCAAAAAAATTTCCAGGACACGGTTTCGGCGCATCCTCGAAAAGTATGACGGAAAACAAATTTCTCGATTTTTTTCCGGCGAATCGATCACATGGACCAAAAAGCCTGATTAATTGCCGACACTTTTGGTTTTTTAGGTTTCTTCTTCGTTAATGTGTCATGGAGATATCCTGAATTGAACATAAAAGGTTCTTTTCATCTTTAATCAAGGATATCTCGACAACAAATGGTCGTATTGAAAATAGGAAGACAGTTTATCTGCAATAAATTTTTTATTTTTTAATTTTTTTTTTTTTAATTTTTTATCAGTTACTGCATAAGTTCATATAAACAAAAAGACAACAAAAAATTTTGAAAATGTCGGAAGTCTAGCAGAACTAGGCAATCGATTGTAAGATATTATTCAAGTTTAATTTTCATTGCATTTGTGTAAATAAATTTATTACATATTACATGAAAATTTCTTGCATATCCTTTAATATCAAAGAGTAGCCAACCGAAGAAGAGGATATACATTCCCCAGTGACTGAGCTCCCTTAAATTTTAATTCTTACCTTTATATATTTTTTACATACTGTTAATTTGTTCTTAGTAACAGGAATACAGTTTCTGGAAGAAAGTATTTATGAATGTGATTATTTAACTTTATGTAAAAGCTCCAATGAAAAATAAATTTAAATAAAAGAATTTTAGTATCTGATAGATAGAGACAGAGAGAAAGAGAGGGACAGTGAGAGTGTTTAACTAACTTAATTTTTGAAGTAACAGCAGGAGTATATGTATTTACTTTTCTCGAGTCCTTTTCTATAAGGCTTAACAAATTGCGGGCAAATTGTGTTTTAATTGTCTAAAAATTGTTTCTCCTTTTTGGATGTGCATTCTAGTTTACTTTCAGCAAAAGTTGACTCTACACATTTCCATGATGCATCCGTCACAGAAGGCAAAAGGAATCCCCTTTGCATGCCCTCAATCATGTGCCTGGGTGCACTTGTTTGACTTGGAGCTGTTGTTGGTCTGCTTGTTGGCCTGGCTAACTGTCGCAATGCCCTAATCCCCCAGTGACCTTCAAATTTTGATGTATATGTACATATACGGGTGCGAGTAGATACATACGTAACGATTCCAAATGCGGTCTCGGTCTACCCATCTCCTACCCATTGCGTCTGCCACTGCTGTTCTGTCTGTTTTGTCCTTCTATTTGACTGTTTGCATTTGACATTTTCAATTTGCATGACAGTTTCCACTATGGACACAACACACACTCACTCACACTCACTCACACACACTCTTGCCCATCCTCCCTGCCACCTGTCTCAGTTTCGATTCAAACATCACATCAATATGTCACGTCGATGTAAGGTAATGGGATTGGGTCTATGTCTATGTCTATGTCATGGCTGATTTGGTGGGTGGGTGACGGTGGCGGTGCCTGGCGCTGGGGAAACATGAGTCTGGGAATGGAACTGTAACAGATTTTTGGTTTACATTTCACGTAGCACGAGCCTCTTGCCACTTGGTACTACATTCTGTATTATCTTTGGGTATATTCACTCAAGATTTTGTCTTGTAAAAGTTTGTCTGTCTGGATTTTAATTACTGATTGTACGATGAATGCTTTGCCTGGCCATCTTCTCCTTGTTTTTACTTAATTAGCCTAATAAAATAAAATGTCTTTCTAAATATCTTTCGCCTCCCACTCGCACTCCCATTCCCACTCTCTCTGCTGGCCATGGGAAACTTTCAATCTTCTTAGTGGAATTTGAGTTGAACAAACTTTCTGGCCACCGCAGCTAATTGAGTAGGTGGCCCTTATCCGAATCTTATCCTCTTAGCCAAAATGAGAGAACATTGAACAATTTTGGGACGTAATTCAATTGTGGCAAATTTCAAAAGGCAAAATGCTCTTTCTTCAACTTGTTTGATAGTTTAAGCTTTTAATGGAAAAATCGTGTTTTTCTTTTTCGGTTTTCCAATTTATGATATGTATAGCATAAAGGCGCCACAACCTCATCATCATCATCCGCGTCCTCGTCCTCGTCAGCTCATCATCATCTTGTGTCTTTTTATTACCGCCTCGCATTCATTTCTCCGTCTCTCTTTTCAGGTTTTTTTTTTTTTGTCCGGAAATTGCCGGAACTCAATGCCGACACCTGACAATTATAGCCGCAAAGGTATAAAGGTATAAAGGTAAATGTATATCTTCAAAAATGTACCAACAATTATTTACCTCCGCTGTCCGTGACTTTTATAGGGCTAAGCCTGGTGTCTGGACTGGAATGGACTGGACTGGCCTCTGGTGTGTGGGAGGAGGCCATAAATTAATAGTGAAAATTGATTTTTCGTTTTTCTTCCCTACTTTGATAGATAATTGAAAATATTGTTGTTCGTAATCCAAGACGGAACCAACAATACGACGGAGAACAAAATAACATATGTAAGTTTTTCTTTTATGGCCATACGAAGAGAACATTTGATACACTGAGAAAACCTTCAACTGAAAATAAGTTGGGAATAAAAATATTTATTTTTAATAATGAGCTTTGGTTTTCAAAAGAAATCTACAATAAAAATAGGCAACTATAACCCACAGGATGCAGGACCTCTGCAGTTATAGTTTCAGAAGAGTTTACTTTGTTCTTTGAATAGGACGGTCGACATTGACCATTCCTGACAGTCAGCCCTTTAATGAAGAATTGGACAACATTTTAAAAGTGACATATTCAATATGTATATATTCTATCCTGTTATTAAAGTTATAGCAATAGAAATAGAAACGGATTCAAGCCGGCATTAAGTATACCCTGTACCAACTAGTTGTACAATTTGACATAAAATCGTTTACTTTTCAAATTTTTGATTTTTAATCGTTATTTTTGCATTGCATTACGGGTAATAAAATATTTGTTCTGGAAATAATATTGGTTCCTCGAGAATCAGGATCTAGTGGGTGAAATTCTGAGCCGTACAGGCGGTCTTGGGAAACATTGCATAATTACTTGGGCTTTTGTTTACTACAGTGGACCCTCGGTTAACGAACACAATTGGTTCCAGCATCTTGTTCGTTATGCGAAACGTTTCTTAAACGAAACCACTTTCCCATATAAATCAATGTAAAATAAAATAAAGCGTTCCAGGTTAAAAAGGAGTACATTCCAATTTGTTAGCAATATTTCAATTTCAATTTGAAAACAGCATAAAATGCTTCCAAACTTTTAAGCAACTGAAAAAACTCACCAAATATGTTTCAAGTTCGGCTATTATTGAAAGAATCTAACATTTTTTAAGGAACGAAATGCCTATTAGAGAAAATTGTAAGCGTAGACGTAAGCTGATGAATACATGTGATTCAATGCAGTACCAGTGTCCAATGCAGCACCAGTTGTCCGAAGTGTTCGTTAACCGATGGTCCACTGTATTTATGAAAAAATTCAAAATTAGTGCACAAATATTCGAGAATGACTTTAAAAATGAATGAAATAAACCGTGAGTTAAACATAAATTTAGTTTAGTTGTGATCGAAATCAAAAAATCAATTTTTTTGCATCGATAAGCAAAGATCAATATTTCATTTTCGGTATACATATAACCTGCGTCTCGGAAGGATATCCTGGATTCTTAAGAGTCTTCGTACCATTGTTTCGAGGCAAACTTCATCAGGCGGTTAAAAAGTCTTTTTTCCGAGAATTTGCGAGAGGACGCCCAGAAGCTTTGATGTCGTTTTTTGAAATACAAAGCACTTTTGCACAAATTTTGTTCAAAAATTTGACAGTTGTTGTATTCAATTAATGAATTGGGACAATCAATATCAACTATTTTTTCTCTGAGTCCACTTCATTTTGAAATGGCTTAACGCCAACATAGGTTGATGCAAGGTGGACTGACTTATTGTCCTTCCATATCGTTAATAAAATGTCAGCATTTGCTTCTGAGCCACAGAATTCCGTAGAGTACCCACGTTGAAGTTTCTTTAAGGCATTATCGGTTGGTATCTTACAATTAGGAATCCAATTTGAGCGTATTGTCCCCAAAGTATAGAAGCAGTCAGAAATCATTATGTGGTTTTTGTATTTAGGCACTATACTGGACAGTCGAACCAAGATCTGGGGCTCATAGAAAAATGACATTAACACCTACACCACCATATACTTCAAAGCTGTGGCAAAAACCAGCCGAATCGCACAGGACGAATAGTTTTTATTTCCCATTTGTGGGGTTATTTGACATGTGCTGTGACTTAATGGTTCTTGCACACATCTATTCGCCTACACATACATACATATGTACATACATAAATGCTGAGGTGTTGGTACTGATTGATCATTAAAATGTTTTGTAATAAGTTAGTTGGGTAAACAATGTGCGATAGAATTTCATCATTTACTAAATGTAGCATTTGGATGGAGTGTCTAGGATCAGAAATTGCACAAAATTTTAACGACGATTTATCTAGAACAAGATTTTGACGTGATAGTAGTTCGCTTTACTGTCCGACATACATACATATGCATATGTATGTATGTATATTTAACGGCTACGGAGCCGACTTGTCCGAAGTATCCTTATAGAGAGAATTTTTATTTGATGTTGAATGTTTTCTCTCAGTGTGACCTTTTGAACATTGCGACAGGTCTAGCCCCGAAAATATGACAAACTTGACAAATGAGTTTGCTACGGAATAAAGTCCTTTATTTTTGCCCGAATATATTTTATTGACATTTATTTGCCGTTGTTGTCGTTTGCTGCAGTTGCCATAAGTCATTGCACCATTAGGGGGATGCCTTTCACAAACAATCGATTCCTATTGTCAAGCACAACTCGAGTGCCAGGGCTTTTCCATTTAACTTGTTCTTTTATGCGAATTCTACAATATGAAGGAAAAAGTTGGCATATTATTTCATATCATGCCAGAGAGTATATAGCAGAAAATTTTACCTTTCCCATACATTATTTAGTGTTTCCCATTACTCGATCAAGCCTGTTTGTATGTAGAATGTGGACATGAATTTGTTCAAACTGAATAAGTACAGATAACAACTAACTATATATAGTATATATTATATACATATGTTACATTTATTAAAAAAAAATAGATTATAATAAATAATTTAAATATCTCTTCTATGTTTTTCTTTTTGCTTTTAATTGTTTATAAATAATTATATTGTTTCTATTAAATTATATGGACTAAAGAAGCAAAAATTGTTTACAAATTACTTTAGTTAGGTGTAACTAACACTCAATACAAAAGTTATTATAGGAAAATGAAAGAAATAATTAATCAACATTTATCCGAAAAAATATAATCAACAACAACTGTAGCTAAACTTTGATTTTCACAAAACAGATCCACATTAATTTTATATATATATTTGTAAGGCGAATTGTAAATGTTAAAGAAAGAGTTAACTTGGCAGATTTTTACTTACATATACCAAACGGAAATACGAAATTAACTCTCAAATTGTTAAATTTACCAAAAATCTATAACTAAACATTTAAAAGAAGTTTCATCGATCGGGATTATTCTTCCTATTGCTCGATAAATTGTAACCGATTCTTTTCGTGTGACTACAACATATCAAAGGTTATCACTCTCTTTGCTTAATTTTAGTTCGAATTATATTATTGTATGTAGTTGAATTAAATTGTTTAGAAAATCGACAACCAAATTTTAATAATATATTTTGTAAACCATTTTCAGCAGTTTATTGATCAGCAGGATACACCTGGCCCTCGCTTAACACGGGGGTTACGTTTCTAGAAAAGTTAAGTTAAGCGAAATCGTGTTAAACGAGTAGTAGGATTCATACAAAATAAGGGGTTACGTTCCAAATTTCAAATTTGCACTATTTTGTTCAACAGTTTCGATAACAAAATTAATCTAAATAAAAAAGTTCAACTAAAATCAAATTAAAAATTATGAAATTCGATTCGTTGTAATAAATATCAAAGAAGCTAACTTCGGCTCTGCCGAAGTTTGTATACCCTTGCAGCTTCATTGTTTTATTATTTAATTTAAAAACAAAATTTTTAAAGTAATTAAAGAGAAAACTCAACTAAAAATTTTCCCGAATTCACCGAGAATCGAACACACCAAACACCAAACCATCGTGCGACCGATCTTTACGTACTATGTCACCATCCTCACTTAACTCACTTAAGCTAGTTCGACATACATATATTTACATATAGCAAGCGCATGGCATTTCGCTCTTTAAATTTCGTTCTGTGCAACAACACAACGCAAATGTTTCTGTCTCTCTCACACACCGCGTGGTGACCAATTTTTGCATATGTATGTGTGTGTGTGATTGCTTGGAATTTGTTTTTGTTTCTTTGCTGCCAAAGAAAACTGCTTATTTTACTCGAGGTACCTCCACGTTTTAGTTAATAACTCCGGTGATAATCATCCGATCCGACTAATTTTTAAACTTAACCTACATCATCGATTGAGGAACTTAACTTTTCATGTTTCAACCATGTAGCTTAAAATTTAAGCTCGAAAACGTCTGGCTAAACAGACAGACGGACGGACGGACGGACGGACAGACGGACATGTCTCAATCGACTCGGCTGTTGATCCTGATCAAGAATATATATACTTTATGGGGTCGGAAACGTATATTTCTATGCGTTACAAACATCTGACCAATTTTATAATACCCTCTGCAAGGGTATAAAAATTGGTCAATTGTAGATTGCTTAGAGTTCTCTAGCTTATGCTTAAGATGTGAGTGTTCAATGCGACTTTGAAAAATGTTGAAGGATTGATAAGATATAAAATCAAGGCTCGCCAATTCCCCAAACCTCTCAATTTGTTACAATGCCTCAATAATCTCATCATCTGAACCGCTTAAATCAACTTCACTTTAATCAGTTATATTAATTTCAATATTGTCGTCTTCTGTGGTCAAGGAGCTATCTACTTAAAACAAAAAAATTGAAGATTGTCTTTCCCAAAATTTGAAATAAAAGTTTTGTTCATCGGCGCCAACCGCATCGAAATCGTTGTTCATTTTGAAGCTTCGCGACATATCGTTGTCCGCCTGAGAGAAATGTTTTGTATAAAAATGTACGAAAAAGAGTGTCCGCGTCCTGCCAAGGGAGCGTCCGCCCAAGGGAACGGATTTTGTATGAAAATCATGCTAAAAAACTTGGGACTATAAAATTCGTTCGGCTAAGGGAGCTGTCCGCCTGAAGGAGCTGTCCGCGAGTAGAGCTTTCACTGTATTTCTATGCGTTACAAACATCTGACCAATTTTATAATACCCTCTGCAAGGGTATAAAAATCAAAGAAGTTTTACCATTTTCTTTTTTGTGGCGGTTCTTCCTGCTTATTAAAAAAATCTGTAATTTTCGATTGCTTTGTGGCTTTTAAAGCTTTTTGTAGCACAACTGGTAAGAAAAATGTTTTTTTCCAACTGTCTTGCAAAATTTGATGGTCTTTCGATATTCGGATTAAAATTTACAACTAAAGATTTCAGGTTGCTTGCCAATTCAAAGATTTCATTAAGTTTTTCTAAAGACTCAGTTGACTCAGTTTCTCTAGAACTTCTATCGTTTAATTGTAAATTTTTTGTTTTAATCTGAACCAATCCCACAATGATTGGCTGAAGAAGTGATGTTGTATTATTTGTAGAAATTTTATTTTCGAATGGCTTGCATTTTCTGGATGTCCAGGGGCGTTGTCCAACAACAAAAGTGATATAAAGTCTAAATTTTTCCTTTTTAAAGTTTTTTCACATCGTGTTAGATCGAGGTTTGTAGCGTGTTAACAGAGGGACAGTAGCAAATTTGCAATCGTGTAAGACCGAGTTAGTATTAAATGAGGTAGTGTTAAACGAGGTCCAGGTGTAATTTGTCTCTTTCAGTTAATTGTTTCGTTTCACTAACTGCTTCTTCGGTTTATCGATTAATGCAATTTTCTGACGCCGCGTTGCTACCTTAACTTGATGCGATCATGTATAAACGACAAAATGTTTGAATTGTCCTCCGTTTATTTAGTTCTTAATCGATTTATATTATTTTCCTAGGGTTAGTCGGTCGTAGTTTGATAATATATATCTTTATTGCAACTATTGTATTGAAATGAAAGGGTATCGGAGCTTCGGTAATCCCAAGTTGGTTTCTGCTCTATTATTATTATTGCAGGTCAAAGTGGATTTATGGGCAAATATTTTTCAAATGCCTTTGCATGATTATAACAGTGGGCAAGAGGTAGAGGGGTTGGGGGGTGGTTGCTTGACGACAAGTGAAGTGCTTTCCCCTTGTCTGAGACCTTTTTATGACGATTGCTTCAACGCTTGCGACTTGTTGCGGGCACTCCTTCGTTTCACTTGGTTGACTCTCTTGCAGTTGCACTTTTCCTTTTTTTTCTACCCTCCTCCCTCCTTCCCCTTCTAGCCGTATCTCTTGTTTTCGTATTCTATTTACTTTTGGCAAATGGCAAACAATTTCCGTTTGATGTACCTTGTCTAGTAGCCAAACTAATTGAGATAGCAAAGCGCGGCAAAGGAAATGTCTTTTTCTATCTACCAACCATTTACATACTTACTATGACACTACCCGAAACCCACCCCCCCCCCCCTATACCAACGAAAATCAAAAGAAAGAGAAGAAAACAATATTTGCCCAACCGCAGACATCAAAAATGTAAATACGTAATATCCAAAGACTTGTGCAAGGCGGCGATGGCGACGGCGATAGGGAAAGACCTCCTCCAAGTTGACTTGTCAGACATCCTCCAGCTTGTCGCTGTCGTCGTCCTTTCTTTCTTTCTTTCTTTCTGCTGGTTTTCCTAGAAATAGAAGACAGCTATAAGCTGGAGCTAGAGCTGCTACTGAGGTTGGGGAGCAGTTGAAGTGGAGCCCCAATGAATTAAATATAACCCATTCTAAAATGTATACGCCACAAGCTTTTCGCTTGATTGCGATTGCCCTCGAACAGCTCAGCAGCAGCAACCAGCAAAAGAAACCAGTAACAGAAGTAGGAGGAGGGGGCAGAGCCTGTGCTCTGGGTGGGGGGTAACGGGAGCAGCGGCAGCGGCAACGGGAGCCCATAGCTGGCTTGTCCTTGTCGAATGGAACTTCGATTTACATTTAAACTGCACAAGGCATAGCGTGACGTAAGCATTTCCCTCTCCCTCACCTGAACAGAAATGTATCTGTATCTGTGTGTTTGTATCCGTGTTTGTACATACATACATACATACATATGCTTATGTAATAGAACACAACAAAATATTGACTGGTTCTGGCGGCATGGTGTGTGGCTCTGGGCCTGGGTTGGGGCGTTAATAATTTACCCAACATGAAATGGCAAATTCTTGTACAATGTGCATTACCTTGGCTCAACTCTTCCCACGATGCTTCTGGACTAATGGAGAAACACCCAGAATCGGATGTGAACGATTCGTTTGGCTCTCTAATTACTAATGCAAAAGAAATCGATAAACATTTTTGAGAGCAAGTTTTTTCAAGAATTACAAAATTTTAGCTAAATAGACAGGATAAAGCGTTTCCAATTCCATTTCGACTATATTGTATAGTAGCCCAGTTATTGTACTTTTTATAGTAATAGTGTACCATAAAGTAGAGTGAGACCAATAATTATGCGGTTAACAATTTCTCACTTTGTTGTTCATAAAACTATAAAGAAAATTACAATTTTTACCTAAAACAGTCACCCAAAATGGACGAAAAAGTTTTCCCTTTTTTTTTCAAGTCTTAAAAATTTTATTTTTAGAATTTGGAATTTGTTTTAGTTCCATATAAAGTTTTAAGTCTTACAATATAAACAATGTTTATTTTTTGTAATTCTGATCGTTAGAACTGCTGGAAATGTGGCAGCAGTTTATAAGCTTTTTTATACCCCGCACCCAAAGGGTAGAGGGATATATTAAAGCCGATAACAGGCAAAAGGGAGCATTGCTGACCCCATAAAGTATATATATTCTTGATCAGCATCACCAGCCGAATCGATTGATTTCGATTGATGATCGACTTCCGTCTGTCAGTGTGTCTGCCCGTTCGTATATACACACACCTTGATCTTGGAGACTATAACTGACTAGAGCAACCAAATTTGGTATAAACATCCGTCTAGTGTCTACGCAGATCAAGTTTGTTTCAAATTTTAGCTTATCACTACCAGATTTAGTAGAAATCGGACAATAAATATCGGAGATATATGCGTTTGTAAGAGTGATCGAGATAGCATGAGTTCGCTGCTGCTTCATATTGAAAGCAATTTTGAGTTAAACTGATGGCGATTTGGAGAGAGTTCGACTTTGTTTAATAAAACTAGTGGGTACGGGGTATACTCAATGTCGGCAGGGGCATACTTGCTTGCTTAATTTTTGTACTTTTTTTTACTTTTTCTATAAATAGACTTTTTCTATAAATAAAACATAAGTACAAATGTTTCAAAATATTTGTTTGCGCAACATATTCGTATTCATTAGTATATTGAAAAAGAGAACTGAAACTAACAAACATAAAAAAAGATTTTTAAATGGAATAAGCGGTCCTATTTTTCTCTAGCAAAAAACGAATGGAATTGAGATATACCTGGATCGATTTTCTCTTTTTCCCATTTTTTGTCCAACTCATAATGTAGAAATCATTTTTAAAAGAGGGGTCATTTGTTTGAAATTTAAACTTAGAATGTCGCACGCTACAAACTTTGTAAAGGGATCAAGGGCAAAGCGCTGAATATTGTTTTTGTAAAAGTCGGTTTGCAATTAATATTTGACATTCCTAGTGATAATAGTAAACTTTCTTTTTCAATGTCGCACGCTACATCGAAGTATAGGCTAAAGAAAACGGGGAAATTTTGGATCACTTCTTTTACTTTTTTTTAATCCTTTTAAAATGTATATATCGAGATTTTAAAGAGCAAATGTCAAAGTGCTCTTCTGCTGTCTCTCATTTGGAGCAATAATGACAGTCGAACTTCTCTATAACGAATTCCACGGAATCGCATAATTTCTTCGCTACAGAGAAATTTCGTTATATAGAAAAGAGAAAATTTTCTTGTGTTTTAACACTTTTTATTTGCAGAAGTCAGTTATTTTTATTTGTACTACATTTTTCCATTTTTCATCTTGCAGATAATTTTCTAGGACATTTTGCTTGAACGCTTTGGCATTTTTCAAGTGATTGTCGCGATATTCAAAAGCAAACTGATAGCTACTTCATCAAATGTTAGAGATATTGCTAATGTCTGTTGTCATTTGCATAGTTTTGGGAATACCCGAATCACAATTTATATTTTTTCGTTTGAAATAATACTTGCCGCTGCCTTACGGAAAATGAAATTTGAATAAATTTGGAGATTAGAAACGCTTTAACTCACGAGTTGCTGCCCTAAAAAGAAATCTTTATAAGGAAATATTCGTTATAAAGAAATTAAGATACACTAAAAATGGATCCAAATTACAGTGTTCTTAATATTGATTCGCTATGAAGAAGACTTCGTTATAAAGAAGTTCGTTGTAGAGAAGTTCGACTGTAATAAGCATGCATATGTATATGAAAAATTACCCTATATTAGATAAATTTAATAGATTCTTTCTAAAAAAAAAACAAAAACAACCCACATATGTATGTATATAGACTTTAAATTTTACGGCTCCGGTTGACGTTTCTGTGGGAATGCTTATATACATATTTATATATCCATAGGTTTCCCAAGTAAAGTTTTTATATGTATATCCCGGAACTTTACATATTGTGAGAGAAAAAATAGAATCACAACCAATCTGAAGTTACGGCAAAAACCAATGTTCCGATAAGTTTTTGTTTTACCCCGCTTTAAAATTTATAAATTAATTGAACCAAAATCGATATAATTAGGCCCACACCTTGATTTCGATTCGATAGTCGGTTAAACTCACATGAAATATTAATGAAGAGTATTTTTCTGTGCTGTTCTGTGTTTTTCCATTTAAATATTTATTGTATTTAAATTGTAGTTCAAGCCAATGTGTACAGGCAAATGAGTTAAATTTAGAGAGAGGAATACGAAACAGAACAGAATACGAATTCAATTCATTCAATTATTCCACATCCTAACTGACCCTTCTACCTCCCTTCATACTGTCTTTGGTCAGTTATTTGTTAATTGTTGAAATGTTTCAATATGTGTGGACAAAACAATACAAATACATATAGTAAATATCTATCTGTATGTGTATTGTTGGTATATAATAGCAACTAACCTTTGCCCTTTTGCCGAATAAGTAGTGAATAGGTTTTTGTGTATGCCTGACCTGGTTGTTGGACAACTGGACGTGGCTTATTGATGTTACGATACTCCAGTTTTACTGCTCTCTCTCTCTCTCTCTTTGTCTCTGTGTCTATCTCTCTGCTCATTGTGGTATTCAATTCCATGGCTTCTGGCTGGTCCTGCATATTAAAAGAGTCGCGTAAATAAATAAGCATATTCAATTTTGATGAAACGTGAATGGTATCGAAATGTTTAACATAACTGGATACGTGACCGTAGAGCATTGCATCGTATGTGAAATTTCGGAATTGGGATATTGATATGGAAATGACGGCCGTGGAACGGCATTAAGTGGCTTAGCCGACAACAGGCGGCTGCTGCAATGCAGAGAAAACAAAAGGACAATTGTCAGTCGATTACGATATTCATTTGCTGTTGAATAATTCACTTAATTAGCCCCTGAAGTACCAGTAAACAAGACTAAAGAACCTAAGACTGAAATATTAAATGTCACAATGAGGGTAAATATGTAACAATACAAAAACCGCATAACATACAAAGGATAACAACAGTCGAAACCACAAAGCACATAACCAAAAGCGGGAGACTGGAAAGAGATGGCAAACCCAGTTGACATCGAACACAGCTTTTGCATGCAAATTAATTTGAATTTCCAATTTACATTCGTATAACAAATATTGATGATTGCCGAACAAGACACCAATACATGTACATGCGTGCACGCACGGACACTCATCAATTGATCAAGTGACCCATAGATGAAATTATTGTGTGATTGGCCTACAGCAGTGTGGCAACTCTAATGTAATCAGCATGCAAATTTACAGAGAGCAGCAATTGCAATGGCCATTGACAACCCGTTGGCCAGAGCTCATCAGCCTGCCATATAAGTTTTCATTTTAATTAGGTACGGCATTTACTGTGGTCCTTAACGAGATAGACAGCCAGACAGCAGAGGAGGGTTCATTATCGATTGTAGATAAGTGCGATGACATTGAATAATTTTAACTTCAAACCCCAGTGACACAATGGTAAAAAAGAGAGAGCTTAAAAAAAGACTTTATGCAAATTTACCGTCGCTATTGAGATATCCTTTACGAGCAATTGGTCAACATACAACAACGAACAGTAGCTCTGGATACAGGATTAGGGCATGATTGACTAGTAGCAACTTCTGATTGACTAATAATGACGATCTTCCTTAAGGAATACTAATAGTACATACCCAGAAAACATGCTAATGTTTCAACTGTAACTTGAGGATTGATCTATACATATGTACATACATACATATCTATACATATCTTTATTATTTTGGCAAATTTAGGTTTACCAAGAAGTTTTCATCAAATTCAAACTACTCCATTATCTTTCATTTACAGGGTACACAAATTTCGGGGAGAGATTTTTATTATCAAGAGTATTAGTACATTTTTATGGCTACAGTTCCACATTGACTTCCTTTTGTTGACCCACTTACTTACCTTACTTGCTCTCTGTTTGTTGCACGCTTTTGATAAGTTTTTTTCTTTTTCCCTTACCTTTTATTTATTTTTTCTTTCGTTTTTTCATCCACCCCCGAAATTCTATTTATACCGAAAGTTTTTTGTTGACGTGCTTTTAAAATTTCAACTTTATCGTCCATTTCAATTTCATATGAAAGTCTGTTGCAGCTTAACCTTGAATCTGCTACAATTTCTAATTCTATTTTCAGTTCATTAAGCGGGATTTTCAGCACATTATTTACGCCATTCTCTCGCACTGCGTAGTTTCCAAGGATTAACTTCTCAGCCCCCCTCCAATTCCAATTGTGTGTGGACTGTCGGTGACTGTAGGGGGAGCGCGAACCAGTTGCAACCGTTGAGCTGTTGAGTAAACTGTACTTAAACGACGGCACGTGCAGCAACAAGAGACATCAGTCTCATTCTCGTCGACAGCAATGCAGATGAAGATGAGATGAGTTGAGATGAGAAGCTGAGAGATTCATCCTCATTTAACTTTGCCAAGTGGAAAAGTCATGTTCATGTTTCAGCATGTGCTGCAACTGTACATAATTATAGTTTGTCTGTTTGCAATTTGCACGATAATGACTGAACTTGATTGTTGAAAGTTTACTTGAATTTTACTGAAACTTTTAGTTTGATATATCCTTTCCTCTAGAAACTTCTATAAACATAAATTGTCCCAGTTTCCAACTGTGAAGTTAAATTTTAAATTGGCATTGAATTTACCAACACTGGCAGTCAAGAGCCTAAGGTGTTCAAGACTTTAGGCAACGGATGCCCACTCAGATGGTCAGGTATGTATGTATATGAGCGTAATTATTTTAGATGGAAATATCTCAGAGAAATTTCGAGGATTCTATGCAAATTGTGTTGTATCGCGGTATGAGTGAGATATGCTCAGGGCGGTTTGAAACGAAAATTGATTCGGTTCGGTAATTTGGTCAGGGCTAAACTGTGTCCGGCCGGAATAGGGAATCGTCGTGTGGCACATTTGCATTCTGTCATAAATACAGTTGGACCTCGATTATCCGGCCCCCGATTAACCGGGCACCCCGATTATCCGGGATGAATTTGAATTTGTTTCATTACCCCTGTTAACCGTGATTACCTCTATTATCCGTGATTTCAAACGAAATTTTCTTTCTAGAATAATAAAATGAGTTCGGGGCTTTCCTGTTTTAGTTTGCAATCAATGAGAAACACGCCTATATGTCCATTTTACATATTTTTATGGTCAGTGTGCATTTGAAGGTTGATCACCTAACAGATTTAAAGCTCTGTATGTAAGTACTTATAAAATTTCAAGTACGAAATACGTGGAAGTTTTGCTCTCGATTTACCGGGTTTTTCGGTTTTCCGTGATGGCTCTGGTCCCGACCGTCCCGGATAATCGATATACTTATTATAGCAATGAAGAGCTAAGCTCCGTTTCTTACTTTTTATAGAGACCTTGGAAGAAGCTTTATATTTATACCCTTGCAGAGGGTATTATAAAATTGGTCAGATGTTTGTAACGCATAGAAATATACGTTTCCGACCCCATAAAGTATATATATTCTTGATCAGCATCAATAGACAAGTCGATTGAGACATGTCCGTCTGTCTGTTTGAATCACGATGACAGCCTCAAATTTCAAGCTACATGGTTGTTAAGTTAGTTCCTTGATCTATCAAGTATGGTGGGTTTGAAAATAAGTCGGATCGGATAATTATCACCGGAGCTATTATCTAAAACGTGGAGGTACCTCGAGTAAAATAAGCAATTTTCTTTGGCAGCAAAGAAACAAAAACAAATTCCAAGAAATCTGCCGTACAAACACAAAAGACCCGTGTTCAAATCCGCGCGGCACCAAATAAGAAATATGTACATATATAAAATTATTGTTTTTTTTGTTGTTGCATTTAAATTTAATTTTTACCCATACAGCCTACACCAAGTTTGAACAAGATCGGATAATTATTAAGGTTACAAATCAATAATCAAATTTAAATGAAATTAACTTTATTTTAATGCTTACGCACACACATTCATATGCAAAAATTCCTTACCACGCAGTGTGTGAGAGAGACAGAAATATTTTAGTTGTGTTCTTACACAGAACGAAATTGAAAGAGCGAGATGCAATGGGTTTGCATATATGTATGTATGTCGAATTAGCTTAGATCAGCTAAGTAAGGACGGTGGTGTAGTATGTAGAGATCGGTGGCACAATGGGCACGGTGTTTGAAGGTTCGATGCTCGGCGAAAAAGCGAAAATTTTTGAATGTGTTTTTTCTTCTTTTTTGTTTTTTTTTTCTGATTTTGTTAAACATTTATACCAATTATTTTGCTGCAAGGGTATACAAACTTCAGCAGAGCCGAAGTTAGCTTCTTTGATATTTTTAAAATAATTACATTATTAAGGCATGGGATATAAGAATAAGAAATGGGCAGAGAATGACAATCTTTTGTTGTCTTTATAATAGTTGTGGGCGAAGGATAGGCGGACGTAGAATGTCAGCAGCATCCATGGCATATATAATTTGGTTTTAGTTACTCATTTAACTTAAACATAGAATGTAAATTAAGCAAGTCAAAAGGCCATTTACCAAATAACAATACCAGCTACACACATACATACATAATTATGCCTTCCTTTTGGTAAATTAATGAAATTTTAACAAAGGCAAAAGTAACATGTTAAAACTTATCTTTGGGTTAATCGAAATTTCACTGCCGTAGGCCAAAACAAAAACTACACACAGACACGCACGGATTATGAAAGACACGGCGACACAGAGAGAGAGAGAGAGAGAAGCGAAGAGTAGAAAGAAAGGTGGGCAAATGGGTTGGAAGGACTTGTACATTTGTCACACACAAACAAACACAGAAATATACATACATATGTATGTATGTTTATGTATATATTTTTACATATTGTGCTGTTCAATTGTTTGTGCCAACAGACTAAACAAATGGAAGCGGTTGGCAGCCCTTCATGAAAAGAGAAGGAAAAAGCTTCTGTCGCATAACATTAGCATGCAAATTGCTAAATTGAAATTGTCATTCACATTTCTCGATGCTTGAGTTGGCTATTTGTGTGTGTGTGTACTTGTTTTGTTTTTGGCTTATTCTACTTTCACAGATTGTGTGGCCGATCATCGATCGAATTTAACACGTCAACGGAATAAGGTTTACCTTTGTCAAAATCTGAAATCCCGATTACACTTACCATAAATGTCAGTAATTAGTCTAACAAAAATCGATATGTCCGACAAGAAGGGCAAAACCCAAAAATAAACTCAAATTACAGTGCCGCAAATTGATTGATGGGCTGGGCCCAACTCCCAACTCTCAGTTCCTTACCTGCCCATCGCACTCCACTGACATACTTTGTGACTGACTGACTGACAGACCTTTCGACTGATAATGGCTCTTTAATTAAAACAACAACATTCTTCACTTCAACGAAGTCGGTCGTGTTTTTTTTGCGCTCTCGCTTTTATTCCAACCTTTTTATTTAATCCCGCAAATAAAAATTATTTTCCGCGGAATCTGTGCCGAAATTACTTATTACGCGAATAGCTTATTGTAACTTGTTCTTAAACATTTATTCAAAGCTATTATTACTTATTGTTTCACTTAATAACAAAACTTACAGTTTTGTTGTTTTGCTTTCATAGTCTTTGACTTTGTGTTTTTGATCTCTTTTCTTGCATTCGCGCTCTCGCATACACATTAGTGTTGTTGTTTGTGTAGTGCTTGCTCTCGCGTTTTTACATTGCCCGCGATCGCGACCGTTACTCTCGCGATTGTGTCAGTCTTTGTTGTTGTGTGTTATTACTAACTCTCTTAATTTCTCTTCAGTTTTTTCTTCTAAAATTAAAACTTTAACACTTGTGTTACTTCTTGGTCCGTATACATTGCTCATTTTTAAATTTCTTTTTTAATTTTTTGCCATTTATTATTTATTTTTTTCTTATCAGTAAAAATAATAATAAACAATTAAATTTACAATGGTTGTCTGCTCTTCCAAAAAGTGCCCTCATCCCCAAAAAGTCCAAGACGACTATCTTTTGTGCTGGCTGTGTGATAACATTATGCATGTCAAATGCGCGGGTTACACAGCCAAAGTAAAGGATAGTATTGGTAACGGCGGGGGACTAAAATGGAGTTGCGAAGCGTGCCGGGACGTAGAAATGGATATGCGTCTATTTATGCGGCGGACGAGAGAGGGTTTTAAGTCCCTGTCGGCTGGCTTTCTGAAACTTCGTGATGAGTTTTCGTCTCTGGAAACTCAGTTTAATAGTTATAAACTATTGAACGAATCACCGAAGCGGAAGAAGACTATCCCACGGGATTTCTCTCCCGATCCGCCGGCATCTCTGTTTCTGTCGGTTCCGGCATCGTCGAACGACCCCATAACTCCAAATGGTCAGCAACTGATATCGTTTAGGAGTCCGGCAGTGACTGCAGTTGCGGGGACGATTGACATTTCCCCTGGTAATAGTGCCCCGCAAACTGACCCGATATCGGTTGTAGTTTCCGATGAGTCCGGGCGAATATCCACTAATACCAATAAAGTAGTAACTAGAAGAGCTCTCAAGGCGTCATCCGCCTCAGCAGTTCCAGCGCAAAATGTTGTTGCTGCGGTTGCGACTGGCGCATTGAGATCTCTTGTAGCCATTCCACCAAAAAAGCAAATCTTTGTTTCGCGGCTCGACCCCAATACTACATCAGATGATGTCATAGCCCATATCCGGGCAAAAGTCGCGGCGCCAAACATTGTGGTGGAAAAGTTTAGGTTTTCATACACCCGTGACATTTCGTCATTCAAAATCAGTGTCCCAACAAATGTCTTTGACCAAATTTGTCACAAAGATTTTTGGCCGGAACATTTAGTTATAAAGGAGTATACGGCTAAGAAAAAGAAAAATCGGCCTCCGATTCGTCTGCCTAACACAACTAATCCTTCCATACCCTCTGGCTCGTCAGTAGCTGGCGGGTCAAAAAACTAATTTCGTCCCTTATTCTGGCCTATCAGAATGTTAGAGGACTAAAATCTAAACTTTCTAAGCTTTTTGTAGATAGTCTATCTTTTGACTTTCATATCTTGGTCTTTACAGAAACGTGGTTAAAGCCAGACATTTCTGATGCCTCTGTTTTTCCCACAATTTTTTCAACCTATAGATGCGATCGAATCTCCAAAAATGGTGGTGGAGTTTTGATTGCCGTAAATTCATCTCTTCCTTCAGAAATAGTTCTGCCACCTGCCGTTCTTGACATTGAATTTGTTAGTGTCAAAATTTGTTTGAAATCATATTCTGTATTTCTAACTTGCTCGTATATTCCACCGAGTTCTGACATGACGGTATATGCTAGCCATTTAGAAGCTATTCGCTTTGTCTCTTCACTTCTTTCGGATGCAGACATATTTATCGTTCTGGGAGATTTTAATCTACCTGACGTTTCGTGGCTTCCATCAGGTGAGTCTTCCTTGTTGATGCCCTCCTCCTCACATTGCTTTGTCGACGGTCTCCTTGAGTTATCCTTAACCCAAGTTAATCCTGTGCGTAACAAAAATGAGAGATCACTAGATCTTATATTTATGTTAGATTCTTCTAACTGTACTGTTTCGAGGATTGATCCCTTAGTCGTCCCCGAAGACAGTTTCCATCCAACTTTGGACTTGACTATTGATCTACCTTTTCGGTTATCAAATGCTGGTACCAGTTCGACGTCTCGTACCCGTTGCTTTCGTAAAACTAACTTTTCCAAGCTCAATGAGCTAATTCTTGCCACAGACTGGTCTTATCTGTACTCCTGTAATGATATGAATGCTGCCATTTGTTTTTTCTATAATACTATGTTTTCACTTTTTGATGCTTGTGTTCCACGTGTGACCCATGTGTTGTCTAACAAACCGCCATGGTTTACACGTGAGTTAACTAATTTGAAAAATGTAAAGTCTAGATATTATAGAAAGTTTAAAAAATCGGGTCGACCGTCTGATTTCTCTCTTTATGCTGTTGCTCGATCGAATTTTTCAGTGCTTAATACACTATGCTATAAGGATTACATTAGGCGTTGTAAACTTCAGTTCTCCCGTGATCCTAAGCAATTTTATAACTTCGTTAACGCCAAACGAAAGGTGGCAGTGCACCCGTCCTATTTATGTTTTGAAAATAATAAAGCAAACGATGATCAGGCCATTGCCGATATGTTTGCTGATTTTTTCAAAACGACCTATTCCTCCAAAGATCATCGAGCTAACTTTTCATATCCCTATCAGTTGAAAAGGTCTAATTGCGTCTTTAATCCTGTGATCGATGAAGATTCGCTTCTCAGCGTGCTTACTTTAGTGAAGCCCGTGTACTCACCAGGACCTGATGGGATACCTGGTTGTGTACTCAGGTTTTGCGCTGAGACTTTGATTTCCCCGATTCTTAAGTTATTTACTTTGTCCGTTGAAACTTCCTCTTTTCCAACCATTTGGAAAGAATCTTTTATTATTCCTTTGCATAAAAAGGGTAATAAATCCGTAGCTTCTAATTACAGGGGTATTTCCAAATTGTCCGCTATTCCTAAGGCATTTGAGAAAATTATAACTTCTCAACTGCAACATTTCTGTAGTTCTATTCTTTCATCTTCTCAACATGGGTTTATGAAACGTAGATCTACAACCACTAACCTTTTAGAGTTTACTTCTATAGCGATCGAGGGATTCAGGAATGCATTGCAAACTGATGTCATTTACACTGACTTCAGTAAGGCTTTTGATTCTGTCAATCATACACTGCTTTTGTTCAAGCTGAACGAACTTGGGATTCCAAGCCTTCTGCTTAATTGGATTTCTCAATATCTTAATAACCGTACACAAAAAGTTTTATTTAAAACTTATCTTTCGAAGACCATCAATGTGACCTCGGGGGTGCCACAAGGTAGCCATCTAGGACCACTGCTTTTTACGCTTTTCATTAATGACCTTCCGTCAGTTGTAACTCACTCTCGCGTGCTTATGTACGCTGATGATGTTAAACTTTGTATTAGTTTTAAAGACTTAAGCTCTCCACGTCTGCTTCAAGTCGATCTTAATAACTTTCAAACTTGGTGTGAAATTAACTTATTAAACCTTAATGTTTCAAAATGTAATGTCATGTCATTTCATAGATCCTCTTTTCAATTAGTGGTATATTATCTCAATAATACCCCACTTGAACGTTTGAACGAGATTAATGATTTGGGTGTACTCATGGACCACAAATTAAATTTTACTCGTCATATTAATATCACTGTCAATAAAGCCATGAGTTGTCTTGGTTTCGTTAAGCGATGGTCGAAAGAGTTTGACGATCCTTACACAACCAAAACTCTTTTTATTTCACTGGTCCGCCCCATTTTGGAGTATGGATCATGTGTTTGGTCTCCACAATATGGATCACACCAAGTTAAAATTGAATCTGTTCAAAAACAGTTTCTAATATTTGCTCTTCGTGGTTTAAACTGGGATCGAAATGTTAACTTGCCCTCTTATTCTAAAAGACTTCTTCTAATTAACCTTCCCTCCTTACTTAATCGTAGAGTAATGCTTGGTACTTTGTTTATTCATAAGCTTCTAAATGGACAAATAGATTGTCCTAATTTACTTAATCAGGTCAATCTATCTGTACCTTGTAGACTAACCCGAAATTATGTCCCTTTAACTTTAACACGCTGTACTTCTAACTATTCTTTGCATGAACCTTTCCGAGTTCTCTGTTCCGACTACAACCGCCTTTATTCTGTAATCGGATCAGAGTTCTCTATAACTATTCTAAAAACTACTATTTTAAGTTATCTATCTAGTAGTTAGTCTTAATTATTATTTTAGTTGTCGTCCGTTGTCCACGCGACTTCGTTTTTGCATGCTGTCTGATAGGGTTCGCGCGTAACAGGCTTTGTCCTGGTGTCGCTTGGACCACTTGAACGTACTGCGCATTGTACGCGTCAACGTCCAGAAGATATAAAAGGACTTGCCCTTGATTTTAATATCCCATTAGAAATTTGTTTTGAAGGGCCAGCACATTTTCTTTTCAGCGTGTGCATTTCTCTTGGCAACGCTAATTGGGTTGGCTAATTAAACATTGGCCTAACCATGTAACTGCAATTTCAAGTTTCTGTTGAACAAGGATGCAATTTAGTCTTGGTCAATTAACGCTAATGGCCATTGGGATGCTTATGAGACACACTTACAACACAATTATGTGGTTAAGACAAAGTGCATTTTTATGCAATTTTATGCATAAAACAATTATTAACTTTATTATGAGCTTGCATAGGTAACTCAATAAGGAGAATGTAAACGGCAGACTAAATCTTTTTTATACCCTTGCAGAGTGCATAATTATTATGTAAAACTGTTAGAAGTATACTTATTTAGCTTATTTATATATTTGTGTAGTTTAATTGGAACGCTTTCCGGTTATAAATATTTGATCAAAACAGCGCACTTTTCTACCTCTCCTATGTTAATGTTAACATTATAGCTCTGTTATGTTAATGCAAGTGTTGGTAAACATATCAGTTACTCGTTATTTTTTAATCTATTCTGTTATCTTAAGGTTGTTCTCTAAGTCTAAATGAGGAAACGTCTCATGTTTGTGGCAAGTGTTTTGTCTGTTCTTCTTTGTTTTATATTAAAGCTTATTATTGGACGGATATTGCAAGTTTTATGTAGTTATTATACAATGATTGTGCACAATTTACATCAGTTTTTTTGAAATGTAACTTGAGAGTTACATATAGGGAATCATCTTTCGAAAAAGAACCGTTCCGACTTTGATTTTCGCGTTCGCAATGAGATTGTAAAATTGCCACTTTAAGACAGTCGTGTCATGTGGGGGAGCAACAAGTACGCAATGTGTGCCATAAAACCAAAAAGGGTTAGTCGTATAATGAGAATCTAAAGTTGAGATGACTTCATTTATTTCATGAATATTTAGATGTTGCTACTTCATTAATATTTATAAATTTTAGATCTACGCAGATGCAAAAACCATATAGTTAACTTTGGGTGTAATCATGAAATTCATCAGCTTAACCAGCTCAGTTAGTCACCTTTTGGAAAGTTTAATACTTTGGGTTGAGTTTAGAATTTCTTTGGTCAGACTTGCCTTGACAACGCGGGCGAGGCGAATGCTTGGCAACGCGCAGACATTTTAACCAAATGCCAAAAACCGCTTTTATAATTTTCAATTTAAATCTAATATAAATTACATGATACGCGCACAATTTGAACGCTAATGAGCACAGACTTACGGTAGAGCTGAATTTGAAGCTGGTTCCCCTAACAACATATTGCGTGTGAATTTTAATTAAAAAGTTTTCTCACTTACCAAACCAAGATAATCGCTTCTTTATGCCTTCCAGGATCCAACTCCCTGTCAAACGGATGCTGTTGCGGTGTTTCTTCCCCGACGAGGGAAAATCCTCTTCGATTGCATCGATTTATTGAACCATCATTTGACAGTCGCTTAGGCTTACTCTTACCTTATGCGAAACGTGAAACCCACTTAAATTGACCAAAGAAGAACTTTTAAGTCAATTTGAATAAGTATATTTGGATTTATGTATTTATTAATATACTTGCAAAATTCAAAATATTCTCCATATTAATAAATTACTGGATCAGTAACTGTTTCAAAAGAGTATCCAATGTATTGTTTATTTCAATTTTAAATTTAATTTTAATTATAGATGCGGGTGCACCATAAGAAGAAAGTGCAACAGATTGCTTCATGGGTGTCCTATTATTCAATCTACTTGGGCTATTGTTTCCATGTGTTGCTGGTGCCAAGTTTCCAAAGTAATTAAATCTTTGCTGGCACATGGACAACATCAGCAGGAGATGTGTAATGTATTAACTTATGATCCCACCTGCTCCAACAAGAAAGCAACAAACTTGATGGCAATAAGTTTTTGGGGGTCATGGGGTCGAGTTAATACATTAGTAATGCAATTAGTTTCGACAGCTCATAATTTTTGTATGTTTCTAGTTCACTCTTGAAATGATTAACTAGTCGATTGAATGTTTTGTTTTTGTCTAGGGCCAATGGCCCAGTGGCAGTGGCCACAAACCACTTGCTTGATTCTTCTGTTTTGCCGTGTGTGTCTCTCTCTCTTTCTCTCTTTTGCTCGTGGTTGGCTGGTGGCTCTCTTTTTTCCACGCAGGCGCAGCAAAGTTACTCCGAAAATAGGCAGTCCAAGCGACAAAACGACGACAACATCAACGGACGACGACGTCGACGAAGCTAACGTTGCGTATACGCAATGTTCAGTCGCTAGCTGGACGTGATGTTGGCCGCAAGGGCGCCACGGGAAAAAAAAATTTCTAAATTCGACCAAAACTGAAACCGTTCACCTATATAGTAACCGAAACAAAACAGTAACAAGTGTGGCCTGAAGGCAAAAGGAAGTCAAGTTTTTGCCGCTGAAACCAACAAGTACCTAACAACTCTCTCTTAGTGTCCGTCGTGCGTTTACTATATTGCGTGTGCGTGCGTGTGTGTGCGTGTTTGGTGTGTGTGTGCGTGTGTGAGTGATTTAGTGAGTGTGTTTTCTTTGTGTTGGTGCTCGTGCATTGGGTGATGCGTGTGTGTGGATGCAAATCAAAGCGCAGCACACCTGAAAAATATGCTTTAGATTTTTATTATCGCGACGTTTGACGTTTTCGTTTGTGTACCGTTAGAACCGTTAGGGTTAAACTCGACAAAGTCGGAAACTCTGCAAAAGTTTTGGGCCACTCCGTACATTTACATAAATGTACTTTGGCATGCGCGCCGCAACAGGACCAAAACAACGCCAGGAACATCAACATCAACAGCAACAACAACTACAACAACTACAACAACAACAACGATGAATACGACGACGTTTGCACTGAATAATTAATGCAATCAAGCAATTTGAACCCGTTTTAAGTGTGTGCGCCAGTGAAAGAGGTTTCAAACATAAAACAAAAAAAAAAAAACAAAAAAAAGGAGGAAAGAAAGAGTACCCCTAATACGAGCTCCCAGTCTCTCTCCATATATCCATACATACATATATCTCTCTTAGCTAACGCTAGCTATTTTGGGTTTTTGCAACTTGAATGTAGACCAAACATTATAGAACTCACAGAACAAACTCTATTTTTCGATACTCTACTCTACTATTTACTAATCTATAGAAATTAAAGAGCAACAAACAACTGAAGATATATGTTTATAAATCTAGTGCTAACTGGCTATTAAATACCAATCATAAATTAACGTAATAAAACCAAAGGCGAGGCGTTTGACTTTTGCGCTGAAAGCAAATTTCAATTTTCACCCAAACAAAATAAAAAATCCAAAAAGCAAAAGTAAAACTGTCTGCAGACGACGACAAAAGCACGACCAAGAAAAAATACAAAGCAAAAACAAAAAAAAAAAAAAAACTCAAAACACAAAAAAAGTAGAAAGAAAACAGCAACAAATAACTAATAATAATTTTCAAATTTATACGACAACAAAGCATACAAAAAAAAAAAAAAAAGAAAAGTAAAACACTCACTCTCACACACAGCTGGCTGTGGCGATCTTAAGACATAGAGAAATATATTAATATATACAAAATATATATTATATATACTATAGGATTGTATATAGATGGATGCTTGTGCGTATATAGGCTAGATCTATATGAACGCAGACAGTTTGGCAGAATGTGTTGTTTCGATTAAAATATAAATGAAATTGAACTGGACATTGAGAGCTTTGACGTGAAAAGCAAATCGCTTGCCAAACATTGTTAAAAAACCGAAATTAAACGCTAAAAGAGAGATAAGCAAAACTAAATAATAAGGTACAAGGAAGCAGAGCGGACGGGCGGGAAGCAGCCGGGGAGGGCGCACTGAAGGAAGAGCCAGCCAACAGGTTGCCATTGGCTAACATGGCGGATAACAAGGCCACAAAATTTAAATTGCTGCCGGTAAGTAAGGTTTTTAGATTAAGCCATTAAATTGGCAGTCGAAGAAAATACTTTTTTTCTAAATGAATTTCAAGTTATAAATACAAATTGTTGGAACTTTTTTATTTTTATTTTTTAATGGTTTTTGATTGGATACAAAAAGTTTCACATTGTATTGGTTGGCATTTTTAGATAATCCGGAAAATTCTACAATTACGGTTACATATCTTTGAATCTTTTTTTAGGTGTTTTTGAGTTTTTCATAGATTTCATGTTACCAAAAGTTTTATATCTTAGTTGTTTAAATTTCCAAAGAACTATCATTGTATCAATTTTTATATGTAAATCTACCTAAATTTAGTCATTTAATTTTGAGGATAATTTAGTTTAAGTAGAAAATCTTGTCTCCCATATTTCTTTCATTTTAGAAAAGCAAATATTAACAGCGAGTCAAATTTATTGGTAAATAAGAGACCAATTCTTAGTCCAAGTATTAATACTTTTCGTGTTGGCAGACAAATTGTTTTCTTGCAGAAAACAAAATCTTTTTGGCCAAAACTGTTTCATAATCATTTTTACAACTTGATTAGTTGGCATTATTTATCACGTTTTTTAATAAATCTACAATCGCAAAATTTATTTGAATTGCTGTTAAATATCGAAGAAGTATTAAATATTTATCTAAAGTTAATTATTTGCGATTTCTACATATTAAGGAGTCTTCCGACTTCTTATCCGGATATAAATAGGGCTTTTCTTTAAGCTTAGATGAAATTGGAAATTTCTAACTTTAAGGGCTATAAAATAACGCAGCTGACTTAAGCGCTTACAGCTGTCAATTAACAGATGTAAGAAATAGAACCAGTGATTCTATAACTGGTTTTTCAGCTTACAGCTGTCTGTTAACAGGTGTAAGCAATAGAACAAGATTTAAAGATTTAATGTAATAAAAGGAAATTTTTACGTAGCTGCGAAAAAAGGATTTGTAATTTGCAAGAAATAGTGTTATTCCGCCATTTTGTTGGAGTTTTCATTTTTCTTTCTTCAAAAATATAATTTTATTTCTTCAATAGTTTTCAACAGTGTGTTTAAAGTTGTTATATCTGTATTTCTTTGCGAAAGGAAAACATTATATTACTTTTAATTGTAAACGGACGTCTCAACTAAAGTGTCTGAAGCATTTGCATTTGTTACAGATATTTCAAGCAAGTGTTTTTTTTTAGTATGAGACATTAAAAGAGTCTCAATTATAGTTTTGAATAGCAAAGTCTACAAATATTGTATGAATATTGTGAGCAATATTTATTTTCTTTTGCCTTCTAAGTAATATTTCTGAATTCCGTGCTAATGATGCCATATGGCACAAACAGAATGATATGTATTTTTCACATAATTATTATACTATTATGAAATTTAAATTTTCAGATGCCAAAGTCAGTAGATTATGAAATCACTATTTGCTTAAAAATATAGGCACCTTATTTTTCAATGGATACTATCTATTTTTATTCGTAATTGATTTTGATATGAATGACATTGTGAATAGTAAGTGCCAAGGTCTATCAATCTATATCTTACTTTGCAAACGGAAAGGTTTTAATTTACTAACTCTACCTGCTCTGACAAGCTCTCGAAATGTTGCAAAGCAGTTAAACACCTTTGTTTAAGGGTTCGGGGGATTCTTTCAAATTGCTCTTGGAAAATCCCACTACGGGACTCACTCGTGATCACATGTTAATACGCTTGTTTTCTTCTCATCATATGTGTGAGTAAAAGTTTTTCCGTTTTCATTTTTATTCTCTATAACAACAAGGAAAACTGAAAAAACTGACCATGTCACAAAGTGCCATAAACAATTTTACAACATTTTTGCTGTCATAAGATTAAATGTGCATAAAATGTGCTGGGTGCAAAGGCAAGAATACAAAACTAAAAAAAAATGAAGCAAGCAAGTCGTCCCTGCCGACGTTGAGTATACCCTGTACCAACATTAAAAATAAAACCTTCGAAGTAGCTATCCATTTCATACAAAATTTTCCTTTAACATGCAGCAGCAGCGAATGCATGCTATCTCGCTCTTTCTTATCTGCCAATGCCGCCTTGGCATTTCAGTACAAAACTAATGTAGGCATATGTCCGATGTTAATTGTCCGATTTCGACAAAGTTTGGTCAGCTGGTCCAGTTTTGGTATATAAGTAGGTGTGCCAAGTAAGAATACGATATCTTTAATACAGCTCTAGTTATTCGTTTCCCCGATTTGCGGGGGCGGAAGTGGGCGTGGCAAAAATTAGAAACAAACTTGAACGGACAGACGGACCTGGCTCAATCGACTCGGCTAGTGATGCTGATCAAGAATATATATACTTTATGGGGTCGGAAACGTATATTTCTGCCTGTTACATACATTTTAGCGACTTTAATATACCCTTTTACCCTATGGGTACAGGGTATAAAAAACACAGAGTGGCAGTGTAATTTTAAATATGCAAAGTTTGTATACTCTGTGAAACAAAAATGCTTCGCTATCTGGACTTGTAAATTACAGAGTATTTTTTGATGGAGCGTTTCTGTGGAATAAATATATTTACGCATATTTTTACATTAATAAAATATTCATTTTCCTAATGCGCAGCAAACTTGTCAGCGAAATGAAAGTTGCCTTTTTGCAAGGGTATAAAAAGGAACGCTGGGCGATGAAGCACCAATGGTTGAAGGCGAAACAAAAGCAATAACTATAAAACAAACACAACAATGCGCTTGAAATGTGAGAGAATGAAACACGAGGAATGGAGAAAGGGAGAGAAAAAAGAAAGAAGCGAACCATACACGGCATACAACAGCAACAACAGCAACAATAAATGTGTTACATACATTCAAACTTTCATACATACATACATACATACATTCATTCGAAGCTGGCTTTTTACGGTTTTATTTGTTGTTTTGTTTTTCCTTTTTGCCCCTGGGCAAAAGGGAGGGGTTGGGGGAGGAAGTGCACCGGATAGCAGGCCATAAAGGTACAGACGACAGCATCCAATTACAAAAAGTGAATATTTTGAGACTTGTGGTGACCTTAACATTTATTTCATCTCCGTTTTTTTTCTTTTCCTTTTGCTCCTTGCCTTTAAGTGACTTTCAAGTTTTTCTTGGCGTAACTGCAGCTGACCTGAATTTGAATTTGGCCCTTTAAAGTCAAACTTTTCCCTCAAGAAAGCAAAGAAAATTCCACACACTGTGACGGGGCACTGACTTTAGGGTACTCTGTAGTACCCCAAGAATGGGTAACAAAAAACAAACAAATTGGTGGACGTGTGAATCTTGGCAATGAATTTGTAAATAAAATTAATACAAGTATCAATTTTCAAAGAAGACTTGAGATGAGCAAACCCTTCTACACCTTTCGATAACTCGGTAATAAAAGTTTGTGAATTGAACTTTTCTATCAATTTGAATTCTTGTTGAATCACCGATTTAAGTTGTTTCCCAATTTCGCAGTTCTTCTCGCATGTTCCTAGTGCAATCACATTTAAAGGAAGGTTAACGGCGTAACCTTACCCCGCGCATAAATGTTAACAAATAAGAAATATTCGCCTGCTCGTGCTGGGCGGTGATAATGAGCCAGGGGCTCGCCACTCACGCGACTGTGGGCACTTGAGCACGTTTTACATAAATAGCGGCTACTGCCCACCCTGGTGGTCGTCCATTATGATGGCATGCTAATAATGACAGACTCACCCACCTTTTAAATATATAAATATATAAATATAAATACAAAAAAAAAAATGTGTAACGTTTCGCCGACAGAAGGATACCCTATACGGAGTATAGACTTAACTGAATGCATGACTTTTGACTTGTAGTTGCCTATTGCTAATCAACAGAATATGTTTTTACTTTTTCTTACAGATTTTTAGTTACTTTTATATACCCTTTAACGTTGATGAGCATAGGGTATTGAAACAAAGACCTTAAGCGTCGCCTGTCATTCCCACATTATTCACCGTTAACATCAACATTGAAACTGCCTTGTCCTGCACCCCTGCCCGTAGCCTGTCCTTAACAACGATGTCCATCAAAGTGAAAGGCGGTACAGAGTCTGGCAAAGCCCACAAATTATGATATTTGACTTGTGTACAATAAGCCAACAAGTGTCCGTTTTTCGTGTGTTTGGACAGCTGTGTGAAATTTAATTAGATTTACGATGGTCTTGTCCTGTTTCCGACCTGCTGCCTGCTACCGTTCCACCTGCTTGTCGTTCCATTCCCAAACATACATACAAACATTCGTATTACGCACTCACAGACATTGTCGTGGGGTGCGGGAGATGTGTGGTTGTGGGTGTGTGCGTTGCCATTGGTTACCTGACACAGAATCGACAGTGACCAACAAAAGAACTCTCCTCTGTGCTCTGTGATATTTTGCTTCGGTTTTTGCTTCCTTTGTACTACCGAATTTGGGCAATTTGTTTTTATCATCTGACTGGCATGTGGACTATGTGCTTTCGGTCCGGCTTAGACCAGAAAATGGCATCACGTTCTCTCGCGCAATTTCCTTCCTTTGTTTTCCCACTCATTCACTCACCATAAAGGAACAGCAAAAAGGAAAAGCAAAGTCTAGGAGAAAACTCTCCTCGAACCCAAAACTCCCAAAAAAAGGAAAAAAGGCCGACAGCAATACCGCTCAAATTTCTCACACTGTGTGGCAGATTTGTGTTGATTAACTGTCAGGTAAGAGCGTGGCAACTGGCAGCTAAGGAAATTGCCACCAGGCTCATTTGGCATAAAAACAATAACATTTTGCACTGTAACAACAACAACAGCAAAAATAACAACAATGCCTAAATATATATAGTGAAAACAATAACGAGATACGACATATTCCCCCATGGTTATATGAAACACACAAACGGCAAAAGGAGAATAATGATATGAGCACAAAATTAAATACAGAATACAAAATACGCTTACACACTTTCTTTCCTGTGCCCATGAATTGCAGACGGATAAAGATATGTTTTTACATATGTATATGCTTTACATACAAATACATAAAGATATAAAAATACATATATTCCTGTACTCAACAATATTAGTTCTATGGTACTTGCTTGATTTGTTGTTCTTAAGTATAGGAATATATCTAAAACAAAAAGGGCAAAATCATTTCAATAATCAAATTATAACTTGAAGCTGCTATTACAGTGGAATCTCACATGTTCCAAGTTGCAGCACTTTATACTTTTAATTACCTATCAATTGACTAATTTATTGAAAATCCATCAGCTTTAGTTCAGTGGTTTTATCTATTCTTCCCGACAACTGATTTTCGCAATAAGTTTTCATCAATTGTAAGTTATTTAGCAGTCAAATATTGCAGTTCTCGGTAGATGAGTTGTCTAAGTGGCCCAGTCATTTAGTCAACTGAACAACGAGGATCCGGGTTCGAATCCCAGGCTAGTGTATGGATGTAGTTTTTCGTCTAAGCCGAAGGCCTTAGTTGCCAGTGCTTGTAAAATATAGTAAGGTTGATAGTTTATAACTATATCCTATACTTTAATAATATATAATAGCAGTCAAATAAAGGATTATAAGTGTAAGGATGTAAATAACTTGTCATTGGTGAACGATATGGATTATCGTTGAATTATTACTGAAAAAAGGGAAAGGGACATCTCGACGTGGCACATTTCCCTTCAATTATCAACAATAGTTCTTTATTTAATAAAAGTTTCTGTACTGATGATTTCTTTAAAGAAAATTTAAAAATAACAATTTTGTTCGAAGAGAAGAGTACCAATTGTTTGGAAATACGGTTATATTCTTTTTATGAAAAAAAGTTTTTACCTTTTGTCGTGTTTTAATATATTCTTTAAGTTAAAATGTAGTCAACAACTTAATTGAAATTATTTTAACGAAATTAAAAGTAATCTTGGATCAGTCATTGAGGTTCTATTTCTCAATTTCATTTACTACTCTATAAGTTTTCGTTACTAGATGACTTCAATTTCAATTATTCTCCTACTATACCCTAAACAAATTTGAGAATGTTGGGGAATGTCGGTTAAATAAACAGAAAAGAGAAGGAGAGAGAGAGAGAGAGAGAGAGAGAGAGAGAGAGAGAGAGAGAGAGAGAGAGTACATCAACATAATATTCCGGGTGCATAATTAACCTTTTGTCTTTACATTTGTGGTTATTCTTGTTGTGGCGGCGGCTCTGGGTGTGGCAGCAAAAGGAAAAATGGCCATAAAATAAATTGCAAAGTTAATAAACAAGTAGCCCCGACGAGGCTTTGTGGCAGTTGGCAAAGGCATTTAGCTTTAAACACATCGTTAACTGCTTAAATAGCAACATGTGTGTGTTAAAGAAGAAGATGCCACCGAAGCTGCCGTTGCCGTTGCCGCTACCTCCGTCTCCGACTCCGCCACTGCTGCTGCCCTTGAGGCGGACTGTGTCTAAATGTGTGTTCATTATCACCTGTCCGTCCGTCGCATACACACTCGCACACACACTTGCATACTCACACACATTATGCCATGAGACAGATGAGTAGATATCAAACTCCATGAAGGGAAATGGCGGAGATGGGGGATGCTGACATCGCACAACGCATTCTTAAGTGCTTCATCTTGTCTTGTGAATAATATTTTTTGAGGGCTTGCCTGAGACTGGAGCGAGATGGAAATTGCTACCTCTACCTTGTATCTCCACACCCCCAAAGCCCCTGGCTCTACCCTCATTCTCTCTCTCTCTCTCTCTGTCCCTGTCTCCTGGTGGCAGAAATGAGCTGGCACATTTATGGCATCCATTTTCGGGCGAGCGACTGGCATTTAGTGCCCCGAGACTCACTTTCCGTCTATTCCTACTTCCTCTTGGAAGAGCCTCCGTCCGTATATACATACATACCTAATGAACTTTTGTGCTCCGCCAAATGGTTTTAGATGTAAGCTTCAGGTTTCCACAACGGATACCTCCTAGCCTAGGCGAAGGCTAATGGTTGGGGAAAAATGCATATTTATGCCTATTTCGGTTCAGTTTCTTTGTATTTATTCACATTTCGCTTGGCATTTTTATTGAGGCAAAGAAGCTCCTGCAAATATGTATCTTCTGTTCCATATGACTGAAGCTGTAACTTGAAAAAGTTGTAAATTAGTTTTGTGCCACCTGAGAGTACCTGCTACACTCGTGTGTTGTGTGCACACAAAATTCATGAGTTGCTCGTGCACACTCTAAATCGTAATTCTCTGTTTGATTAAAGGATGAGTGGTGCCTATAGATTTGGTCCTGAATTGGGTCCCTGCTGCGATGGAGTTCCTCTTCAATATGTTTTGAAGACTTCTTGGATGACATTTCTGTTGCCCTGGCGACATTGCTGCGAAAATGATGTAACTCCATCAACATTTGATGTTTCAATTGCTTACTCGTTTGCTCTTTTAACGGTCTCATTATACCCTACCTAGAAGGTATACAAAATTCATCACTATTCAACTGTAGAGTACATTTTGAACCATTTTTCCCACTGGATTCGATCTAAAAGTATTCTTAAGTATTAAAGAATGATTTCAACTATTTAAAGTTGTCTTCTATTATGAGTGTGAGTGAAATTACCGATTTGTTAGTGTGTTTAACTTTCGACATGTCAGTTTCAGATTCCTTCTCCTTGAAGTATTTCTTGTGTTGAAATTTTTGAGTGCCTTGAGGGGGTTTGCTCCTTCGTTCGTTCTCATAGTCGTTGCTACGGTCGTTAGTCCTGAACACAACAATTTGCAGCAAATATTTCAAAATGTCAGAATCAGGCAATGGCAAGGAGTCAGGGAGTCAGGGATGGCAAAGAAAAATTGTAAGTCAAATTACTTACTTTTGCCTATTTTCCAGTTGTCGCTGTTACTTTTGCTGCTGGCCTCGTGACTCGTAAGTTAACTCTTACTCGTCGTGATTGATAAATGGCAAATATTGACTAATTCATTGATTTTTCTCTTTTCATGTGCCTCAATCATTTATGTTTATAATTTATTCAAATTGTTTATACCAAAGCAAAGTAAACAAATTCTCCAGAAACACAATGAAAATCGATTAATGTTTTTTAACATTTCATCAGATTTCTGTGATTTATTTATGATGGATAAAGGAAACTTGATGGGAAAGGGCATGAACACGAATTGTTGAGTAAACAAATGAACATTTGTTTAGTCGATCCAAAATGTAAAAAGAAATAATTATTATTGTTTTTTGTTTAATTGAATGCGTTTGATTAAGCGAAAATTGCTTCATATATACAGAAATATTCGATATATGCAACATTATCGATTTATTCTACGAGAAATGAGGAGAAAGTGTGGCACAAATTTGCATAGTTTAATGAGGCATAACCCAACCCAAACTGAATAAAACTGTAAGAAAATTGTGTACAAAATTACTCAAAATGTCAGTCAGGCAATTTAAAAGGGCATAGCGCAAAAACCACTGCCACCCTGCACCACACCTGCGTCCCTCTTTGCCTCCACCTCTTGTGAAACTTGGGAGCGGATGCTGTAAGAAAACTAACAAAGTGCTCTAATAGAGCCAAGGGGCAACTGTGGCAACTGCAGTGCTGTTGCTGCTGCTGCTGCTGCTTAGAAGGTACAAGACAGAAGGGCGCTACTTGGTTGCTTGTTTTTTTGGGGGCGTGGCGTTGTGTTGACGCATGTTGACGATGCTTTTGAATGGCTGCTGGTAATTTGCAATGCAAAAACAACTTCAAGTGACTGAAACGAAGACGAACAAGCACAAAAAACTAAAGCCCTATCTCAGTCCCATTACAACAGCAACTACAACAGCTACAACAACAACGAGCTTATAAACAATGTTAAATATATTCAGTGCCAGATTTCATCTATATATATGTATGTATGTATGTATGTATGTATGTATGTATGTATGTATGTATGTATGTATGTATATATGTATATATATACATGTATAGCGTATTGAGTTTTGATTAAATGGGCTGCCCCGTTAAGGGTGAATCCCAATCGGTTATCGCTGACATTTGGCTGTCATTGTCTCTAAGTAAAGACGGCGGCTTATCACAAAGAAAGAACAACAAAAAAACGCAAAAAGAAAAGAAAAGTCCCCCTTTATACATATTTATGGTACATACATATATACTGTTCCATCACATCTCACGGATTAGCTATAAAAACCCCGTCACAATTCCATTCGAGACATCAATCAATTGTTCGACATCATTTGAAAAAGATGCAACTGAAGCTGAGTGCCATTTTACTGTTCGTTCTGGCTCTGGCCCTGTCTGGCGGAGAGGCACGTCATCGGCAAGGACCCATTTTTGATACGAGGCCATCACCCTTCAATCCGAATCCGCCCAGAGGACCGATTTATTAAAAGGCCATGCGATGCCGTTAACACATTTGTTTTATTAATTTGATGCAATTAAACTTAAACTGAATAAATATCAAAGGCGCGTCTGAATAATTGAATTACATTTAGAATATTGTGTACGGAGTGAATGGAAACTGTTGGGTGAAGTGGCGCGAAAGGTTGCTCTTGGAAGCCCTCAAAAAGGGAGAGAAGGGAGCAGAATCAGCAGCAGAAGCTGGGGCAGGGATAGGGGCAGGGGCGAGAGCAGAAGCAGCATCAAAAAAGTTTTGTTTTAGCTGCAAAATTTGCAAGTCATAATTGGAAACGTGCGTCTACTGAGTGGAGTGATTCCAGGATGGGTTCCCAAATTGCTTAACAGACAAATTAAGGCAAATTTAAAGGTTGCATAACTACAAGAAATTCTACAAGAACTATGCGAACTTTGTAATAAAGTTCACAGAGGAAGACAAACAAATAGTTCTAATTAATAAATTAAACTTTATACATTTGTGTTGGGAACTTATGTTTATCAATTGACAATGATAATAATTCAACTGAATGAGCTCCCAAAGGACCTCTTAAAAATTGGAGCTTGGCACAGATTTTTATTAAGAATAATAAATAAAGTAAAAAAAAATAAAATATTGCGGATTCTTTTAAAGGATAATTTATTGTAGGTATTGATGAATAAAGAAATGTATGAATTGAATATTAAATTAAGATGATTTCCCATTTTTATGTTTTACTGTCAAATGCTGTTTTTTCCTGGTAAGTTTCAAATTACCAATCTTTAAAACAATCGGTTCCGTAATGTTATTAGCTCTTATAAAGCTAAGAAAACTGTATTCCACGAATTCAAATTTAGCCTCAAATACCCCCAATTTCTTCTGTGTTTCCTACTACACGGGAAATCTTGTTTGAGTGTGGACTCATCTTAATATTTGAACTGCAAATCGCCGTCGAGGAGAACACTTCAATCAAGGCACTTCAATAAATTGATGATTGATTTATCGCCCAATTGGTTGATTTCAATCTAAGCTCTTGCAATTATTAAGTGGATTCACTTTATTACACACACAGATTACTATTCCCCCGCAGCGAAAAACCAAAATTACAATATTAAATCGTGGTAATATTGCTAATAGTTAAGTTAAAAATATTTCGCTATTGCCCTTATCCAGTTTAATTTCTTTGTCTTGTCTATATATATATATATTCGAATCTTTGATCAGTGAGTATTATATTTGGGGTATGACGTCTGGAAAGGCTGGTTTCCCCACCTCGTCGTTAGTTTCAATAGTAGGAGCAAAAGTGGAACTTCTACAGTAGACGAATCGACGACAAAAAACAGGTCAAAGAATTAAGTATAATCAACTATATCTGTATAGTAACTTCTTTCAAAAAAAAAAAAAAAAAAAACTATTTATTTGTTTTTTTTTAATATTATATTTTTTATACATATATCTATGTCATAATTTAAAAATCCAATATTTGCTCACAAATTTCTGTGGAAAACAAATAAAACTATTTATTTGGACGACATTCACCTACGGGAAATGTAGCCAATGTTTTAGGAAAACTTTTCAGAATTTTCTATTATTTAATGTCAAAATGTTAATATATCATTTATTTTGTGAGCATTTGCCGAAACAACTTTTCGCTAGTGTATTTTATATAAGCTTAAATATATACATATAAATATGTACATACATACATATGTACAATATAATAGATATGTCATACGATTTAAAAGGGCCACTGGTTCAGTTGAAGGTCTTTTTTCGTGGTCGATTTGAAATATTTTCAGTGATTTTTGTTTCTCACGCGACCCTCACGCGACTTTTGTGTTGACGCATCTAAAAATTTGATTTGATTTGCCTTTGACTATATAAGTAGATATTACGTAGTTTTTTTCATGTTTGTTTGGTTCATAAATAATATTAATAATAGGAATGTGTATATAGTGTGTTTATATGTATGGATGTTTCGGAACAAAGCCAGCCTTCAGGTGTGGAGGATGTTGTCCGTTTTATTGTCAACACCTCATCTTGTCTAGATGTTGGAGCGACGGGCGTGATGCCATTTATAATTTTAATGCAATTTAAATTTTTGTTTCGTTTGTGTTGACTCTCGGGGGGCGTATGAGTAATCAAAGTTGCCATCGATTCTCATCTACATAGATACTTATTATTATACTTATAGATAGATAGATAGATAGAAAAATATATCTTTATACTAGACATAAATGTTGAGTACGCGCAAACATTTCAATGAGCTTTACACACACAATTTTCATTTCGTTCTATTTTCAGATGCTGCGATCCAAGAAAAGCGCAAAGAAAAACACTTGCAAAAATTAGCAGCTCACTGTGCGCGCTTCGTCGACGGCGACCAACGACAACGACAACGGCAACGGCCGTGCATCTAAAAATACATGGTGAAAGAATATTGTATGCGCGTGACAGCTGCCTGTGACAACGACAAACTAGTGACGTCATTTGTGGCCCCTAGGTGGAGGCGGTGGAGGAGGAGGCTGCACAAATAAGTGAGCTAACAGTATAACGTCATTAATGCGGTATAAACTGGACCCAGTCATTTCAAAGTGTACAGTAATAGTCCACAAAGCAGGACAGAAGTGGCCAATAAAATGAACGGCGGCGGTGAATGATAATAAGTATCCCACCACTAACAACATGCCAAGTGGCAGCAGCGGTGCCAGCAGCATCAGCCATAGAAGAAACAGCATTAGAACCATGAGAATCGCACGAAAGCACAGCAAGAAGAAAGAAACGAGGAACAAAAACAAAAACAGAAACAGAAATTGTGCAAATATTTTGAATACTTACAGTTGCTGTTGCTGCTGCTGTTCCAATACCGTTCAAGTCTCAGTCTAAATTCATCGTCGATCATCGGCAGCAGCGTGGTCTACGATAAAGTAGTTCCGTTCCCATCGTTGTGTTGTTGCTTTGTTGTTGCCTTTTTATTGTTGGCTGCTGCTGCTGCCGCTGCCTCTGCCGCTGTCGCTGCTATTGTTGATAGTCCGTCTGGCTGTTGTTGTTGCTGACGTTGTGATGCCGATAATGATGATGATGAGATGCTGATGTCGATTTCGATGGATGTTGATAAAGTGCGGTACGACAAAGTGTTTAGTGTTCTGTGTTTAGTGACAAATTCGACTTATACGAGCAACGAAACGAATAAATGAAAACTTTACAATAAAAAAGGAAATCAAAAAACAATTATTCATCCCACGGATTAAAGTGAAATATAAATCAAGAAAACAAACCAAAAGTCTTAGCCACAAAAGTAAAAAAATAAGAAGATAATGCCAGCTATAAATAAAAATTCAAATAAAGGATTTAAGGCCATAAGCAAATTGCCACTGCAGCTGCTACTCTAAACGGTAAGCCGAGTCCACTTAATTAGCAAAGTGTACCTACGACCCAAGCACATGCATGAGTGTGCGTGTGCCTCTTCCCTTTTCATATCTGGTCTGATTCCATCTAGACAACCCTGGCACGCGCTGGCAAAACGGATTCGAGAGATATCATACATAGAAAACGATGTTCTGCATCCCATTTGGCCAACTTCATATCACCATCTCCATCTTCTTTCTCTGCTCTGTCAGTTTTTGCTTCATTTCATAACTCCAAATTGTTATACGTTGCGCATACGCAATTTTTCTGGTTTGTTTTGGTTTTTTCTGTTGTGTTTCGTTCTTTCGTTATTTCTCGGTTCTCATTTTCAGAGTGCGTGCGTTTCGCTTTCCTGTTTTGTTGTTGAATGTTTTCATAAATTGAGTTTGCTTTCCCGACAGCAGCTTGTTTGTTTGCTTCCCTTTGCCATGCCTCCATCTTACCTTATCATCGTCTGCCCACTTCATTTGATGTGAATATATCCTGTGTGTGTGTCCATACATACATATATTCTTCATACATATGCACATATTAATGTATGCCTGATTGTACGTACACTTGTGTGTGTGTGTGCGTAAGCTATACCTGGTTTTCTTTGTCAGTGCCTGCTCATTTCAATGCAATTGGGGGAATTATGAGGAATTAAGCACCCACATTTATTAGGAGAATGTGAGCCCCATTGTTAGGCTCGTTATATTGATGGGTCTTAGTCTTTCTTTTGAAAACATAATTGTTAGCTGGCATTAAATTGATTGAATGCCAGGACACAGCAAAATAAGCCACTGAGTAGATGCTTTTGATAAGCTCAGTAAGTACCATAGATTCTACCCACACACCCATTAAGCGAACAAAAACGGTAAGCTAATTTAAAATTTAAAGTTAATTGGTCGCCCAGTTGGATAAGTTTTATCTGTGTCCCTTAATACAGTGCAAAAGGAGACAAAAAAGTGAAAAACCTTATTATATTTAGACATAAATTGTAGCTTAAATCATCGAATTTTGTTTGCACCTCTTTCTGTTTTAGTTTAGGAAAAGGGTTTTATGCTTAAAGTGTATTTGGTTTCAATAAAGTAAGTTGCAACGCCGTCGAACTTCCTTATACTGAAATCTCACAGGGCCTTATTATATAAAAATTATGATAAATATTTTGAAAATAGAATGCCAAAGCTGTGTCTTTGAATTTCATTTATATACTATACATATGTATGTATGTACATATACAGAGTATCATTATTGTAAAGCTCAAATGTATCATTTGTAAACTTATTTTACCATTTTACGTTTATGATAAATAAGTTGAATGGGATTAGTATTGAAGAAATATTTAATATTAAAAGGCAAGTGGAATAACACATAGACCAACTGTAAGTCCGTTCATTGTTGTTGTCATTTTGCCATTGCCGTTAATTCCAGGTTTGGCTATGTAAGAGCGAGACGGCAATAAGTCACACCTAACGCTTAACGGACTTACTGAATGGGTGGCAACCTTGCATTATTTGAATTTATTTATTCTTTCAATATAAACATTGAATGTATGTATTTTGTTTGTAGTTAGTAAAAGAATTTAGTCAATTTGAGTTCTTTCATGGTGGACACACACACAAATACATAAATAAATATGTAGGATAAGAACTTTGGTGTGGTATCTTTGGCATCTCGGATCCAAGTCTTGGGCGCCCAACATGGGCTCCTTGCCATGTAATTATGTACAGTCAGCACAACATTTATTCGTACACCCCTATGTGCCATGTTATTTTATCAATAACTTGAAAAATAATAAGCCTTAACGAAATTTCTTTATGTCATAATGAAGATCTATGTTACTAATACCAGTTTTAAAGATAAAATCAAAAAAATATTCTTTGGCTTAAGAGAAAAACCACAAACAAATCCAAAAAGGCACTTTTTTACGCACAACAATTATTCGTACACTTTTCCGTTTGTGCCAAAAATCTCTTATTTTCTTAATTTTTTTAAACTTTTAATGCTTGGTAGGGCCACCCTTAGCTTTAATAAAAGCCTGTAGGCGTCGACGCATAATTTGTACCAAAATTTTTGGTTTCATTGCATTAATTTTCTCTCATTCCGTCATCAGACCTGTTTTAAGCGTATCCTTGCAAGTAATTTTATGTATCCTAAGTTTTTTTCTTCAGCAAGTCCCAAACGTGCTCTATGGGGTTCAGATCTGGCGATTGTCCTGTGGTTTTTAATTGTTTGAAGCCATTCTTGCACTAAATAAGATGAGTGTTTAGGGCCATTGTCTTGTTGAAACAAGAAGATCTTGGGATCTAGGCCAAATTTGTAGACACTAGGAACTAAATTTTCGCTTAGTATGTTCTTGGAAATGTGTTTGTCCATCTAGGTTTCAATAAAAACCATTTGTCCAGCGCTAGCTGCTGCTACACACCCCATAACCATAACATTTCCACCGCCATGCTTCACTGTTGGGATCAGATTTTTCTCATTGATGGCTTCATTCTACTATCGCCATACCTTAGAAGGTCCATCATGTCCAAATATATTAATTTTGGACTCGTCGCTAAATATGACTGTGTCCCGAAAAGAATACGGCTTGTTTAGATAAAGTTTGGCGAACTCTAATCGTTTTTTCTTGTTGGTAACTGAAAAGAATGGTTTGCGTTGTGCAACTCTACCATGCAACCCAGCCCTATATAGGCAGTTACGAAGAGTTTGCGCGCTAACTTTTTTTTGGTATCTTTCTCTATGACTTGGCAAAGTGTTGTTGATTTAATCCGAGGATTTTTTTGAGCTGTAGACACAACTTTTCGCTATTCCGAGGAGTTAAAACTTTACGTCTATCAGCAAACTTTTGTTTTGCAGCCAAATATTCTGTGTTATATGGCTGCAGTACCATTACAAACAAATAAAAACCATAGGACAATCGCCAGATCTGAACCATAGAGCACGTTTGGGACTTGCTGAAGAAAAAAAATTAGGAAACATAAAATTACCAGCAAGGATACGCTTAAAACAGGTCTGATGACGGAATGAGAGAAAATTAATGCAATGAAACCAAAAATTTTGGTACAAATTATGCGTCGACGCCTACAGGCTTTTATTAAAGCTAAGGGTGGCCCTACCAAGTATTAAAAGTTTAAAAAAATTAAGAAAATAAGAGATTTTTGGCACAAACGGAAAAGTGTACGAATAATTGTTGTGCGTAAAAAAGTGCCTTTTTGGATTTGTTTGTGGTTTTTCTCTTAAGCCAAAGAATATTTTTTTGATTTTATCTTTAAAACTGGTATTAGTAACATAGATCTTCATTATGACATAAAGAAATTTCGTTAAGGCTTATTATTTTTCAAGTTATTGATAAAATAACATGGCACATAGGGGTGTACGAATAAATGTTGTGCTGACTGTATGTCTCTTTGAATAATTTTGTACATACATTTGCATGTCTATCTGTATGTTTGTTTTTGTGTCTATGTCTTTCTTTTTTGCCTTCACATTGCTCTTAGTCGGCCTGCCTTGACAATGCACTTGAGTCAAGTTGCTTCCTATGCTATCTATTTTCTTCTGCTTTTTGCTTCGCTCTGCTTGCTGGGCGTCGCTTGCCAAACTGCATGAGTGGGCCAAAGAGGAGACGTCGGATGGTGGAAAAAGTGGGGAACACGAACTTTGCTTGTTTATTTATTTATAACATTTTGTTTGCTGCTTGTTTCCTCATTATTTTGTATTCACATTTTCATGCTGCAATTGTTTTTGTTGCTGCCGCAGCAGCCGTCGCCAAGAGCGACAGTCCCATGAATGATAACCGATTACCCCACTGCCCTACCATTTTTTTCTTACGGCCATTGTTTATGTAGTTAATTAATTTTATATAGTGGCCGTTGCACTTTTTTGTGGAAACAATAACACAATGCAAAATGATGCAACTTGCTGCCTCCCTTCAGCTGGTTGTGCTGTGGCGTGTCACTTGCTGCCAGTTTGAGTGAAATTGCTTTCACTTTGTTTTCCCGTCGCCGTAAGACATTGTGTTTGTATATAAAATGTCCTCTGTCTCCTTTTTTTTTAAACTTTTTTTCTTCTTCACCTGTGGCAAGAAAACAGAGAACAGAAACTAGTCGAGAAAGAGAGAGCGAGAGCAGGTGGAGCAGGTGGTAAAGAGTACGTGGGTTCTACACCAACTGATTGATCAATGTTGACAGATTTAACGAGCTGGAAAAGTGCAGCAAAATAATTCAATTATCTTATGTTAGTGTGTGTCAGTGTGTATATGTATATGTATGTATTCGAGTGTGTTTGCGAGAGGAAAAGTTAAATGTTTTAGGGCAAATGGAAGGGAAATATTTGCATATTCTGTATGAAAAAAGTTCCATCACTTTGGCTTTAGTTCCCTTGTCATTAAATGTGTGTGTGTGTGTGTGTGTAATTATTCATGTGGCATGAATCTTCCATCGTTTCTAACATCCCCCCCCCCCACTCATCGTGTGCCTCTACCTCGCTTCTGTCCCCCCCTCCCCATCAAGTGGTCCACGATTGCTGGCAACTAATAAATAATTCACATTGAATTAAATTGCGTGATTTCTTTTTAACTTGCCTTGCATGAAACATTCTTTTTGGCTTTTTCAGTTTTCTTTTTTTTTTTTTTTTTTTTTTTTTTGTTTTGGTTTTTAATTCAATTAATGCATTTGGTTAGATTTAAATTTTTGTTTTGGGTTTTTCCTCTGTGTGCAGTTTTCATCTCAGAATCAGTGTTGCTCACGGCAAGGTCCATTTGGCTTATGACAATGCCAATTTAATCGTACTTAAGCCAACCGATGCATTTATTGCGGTTTTTCTATTATAATGAATTTTTCCAATTGTTTGTTAAATTCTAATTATATTTTGATTTATGTACATTTATACCCGTCCAGTCATTGAAAAGAATCTACAAAATTTATACCCGATATGCTACCAAGATATTAACAGATAATGCATTATTGTCTCCTAATTTCTCCTTCTTGAGTTTTCAATTTCAATTTTCAATTTCAAACTTAACGACATTTCTTGCTTAGATATGGCAACTTACCTCTGTTAGCTTGTAAGCTAACTCTGTAATAATAACAGAGAATTCATATGAGAAAATTTAAAGTTTGGTTGAACATTTTTTGCTTCGAACAGAGTATTTAAAAGCCGGGGCAAGTGATTTAAAATAGGAAATTGTAATTTACAATCGCTTATTAGATTCATAAATTCAATTAAGTCTATTATATGGCACATTGGTGAATATATAAAAAGAGAAAACACACATACGTATGTATGTATGTACGTATGTTGTATATAACGGGCATAATACACACATCGCTATGACATAAAGGGTGAGGCAGCATGAGGTATTAGATTTGTTTCATTGAAAATAAAATTGAGCATTAACAGATTGTAATCTTTGTTATTTGGTTGCATTATGATTATTATTAGTTTTTTTTTTTTTTTTCTGAAGGTTAAGGAGTGTGCTCCGTGAAGTTATGATTTCCGGTAGTACTTTTAGGAACTTCTTGTGGTAAGAGCCAACTCTTGTAACAAATAACGTTATAGTAGGTACTAGCAAAATACTCACAGGGGACTATTTTGTTTCTTTTCAGAGAGTCCAACTGAACTGAAGTATGATTTTTATAGAAATAAATAATATTTTTTTTTACCTTAATAACTTTGTGATTGACTTTGACCTTACATTCGTTTAGCCTTTCAAGGGAAACTTTCAACAGCATTCCAATGTATTGTGAAACCTGATATATATTTCCGATGGATTTGTTTCGAATTGGGTGCTTTTTAAACGTGCAATTTTCATTATATAATATACATTCTGAATAATATTTCAAAACAATTCAATATGCAAATATTTACAATTGCCACATTCCCCTTGAGTCAACACACACATCTGTATCCATTCATACTCGTATTATGTTATGTATGTATGAATATTTCTCATCTTGTTGGCATTTTAACTGAATTATTAAATTGGTGTCAATGGAAGGTGCAGGCAGATGGTGGAGGGGTTTATGGCAGACAGAAGGCAACCAGACAGGCAGGCATCGATTATCATTAATATTTCATGTTAATTTAATTGATAGGCCTCATCAATTGGCTAATAAAATGCTGTAATAATAAGCCTTGCATGTGGCGCCAACACGCACCGATCCCCATTGCCCCATCTGCCTGTCATTGGCAATTTCTGTTAATTTGTCTGGGAGTCTCCTTTAACCATTAAATGGTCAATTATGCAAGTTGGATTAGTTGGCATGAGCGAGTTCTGTTACCTGGACTGGACTGGACTGGCCTGGACTGAAACTGGCCTGCTTTAGGCCCTTAAAGTGGCCTTGGGTCACACCACCAACATTGGTCAGTCAGAAAGTTAAGCAAATTTTTGTTTGCACAAACTTTGTTTGGCCCAAAGAAGAGGGATAGAGTGAGGACGAGTGAGAGGAGGGAGATAGAGGAAAGTTAGGAAGGCTGAAAAAGTCGGAGAAGTAAATTCCCTGACTAAATAATTTAATGAGCAAAAATACTCGCATGAGTGAATGGGCAAATGTTTTAATGATGCTGCTAAAAGAAAACTTTTTCTTACGCTTTTCTGTTGTGTTTTGTTTATTGTGTTTTTAATTAAACCACAAGCAATTATTACTAATGAATCTTTTCCTCCTTTTTTTCTCTCTTTACAGGTGTCTCCCTTGTATGAATCGGCCATGTGGCGCTCTAAATGACATTACGACCCCAAAAAGTTTGAACTCGCCTTTGTGATAACCTTTTTGAAATTGAAAAGAAAGTACGTTTAAGATTTTACTTAGAGCCACTTAATTTAATTTGTATACTTGTACCCTTGTTTTGTAATTCTCTTTAGTTGATTGAGAGAGAGACTAAGTAGACAACAGGAAGATATATAAAAGACAATTATCTGATATTGATACTGACACTGCTAACCGACCCTAGAAAAGACAAAACCTAGAAACAGAAGTAAGCCCAAGAACTAGACCTTAACTTAGACCTTAGTGACAGTCACCAGTTAGACCTTATATGTTGTCCACCATGCCACATGGGGACCGTGAGGAATGTACGTAATATATCCCGCCGATGAGCTCATCTTGATGACCTATGGTTTCTTTGCGCCACGTGTGAAACCGCGACCAACTCTCGACTGCCTGCGTGAGCCGCTAGTTCCTATCGAGTATCCCGTCAGAGCCACAGCCACCAGCACCACCGCCAGCACAACTACCAACACTACCACCACCAACGCCGCCGCCAACGTATCTATCTCCGTTTCTGTTGACGCCTCCCCGCCCATAACCTTTTTCAATCCGATAGCCGCTCCCACTCCGCCAAATTCGCCGCATCAGTTGTCCGCACCAGTGAACTCCAACTTCTTCAGTTTCGAGGAAGAGCCAACGGTATATCCCGTTCAGGCTCAATCACAAAGTTTGCCGCCAACGCCAACTCGTCGCACATCCCGCTCTTCTCTCACCCACTCCAACTCGCACCACTCCAATCACAGTCACAGCTCCAGTAAGCGCAGTAGCGTTAGGAGCAGCCGTTCCAGGGCCCCATTAACACCACCGCTGAACCATCAGCGAACGCTGAGCACGTCCATGTATCATGATGATGCCAACACTAACACCAACACCAAGACCAACACTGGAACAGCATCTGGTTCGGTACGAGCACCATTCCAGCGCAGTAGCGCCACATATCTTGAAGAGGAGGGAGCCGTTGGCGGTTTAGATTATGGAGGAGCAATCGCCAACCGTTCGCGAAGTCCCAGTATCTTTCTGGAGCCGCCAACTCCCGATCCAACACATGCCCACTTTGGCCCCGGATGGGGGCGACCCATGTCACCCATGGATTTGCCCCCGGAGAAGTCATCGAGCAGTGCGGCCAGCAAATCTCCGCCAAGCACCAAGTCACGTCTGCGGCCCAAATTGCATATTCCCTTGGGACGCTTGGGCCGATCTACCTCCTCGGACACCAGGGAGAGTAATCGTTTGCGTGAAGATGTGCATGTGCATGTGGAGAATCCAGTGTTCAGTAGCGAGAACCTGCGCCAAAACAACTTTGATGCATTCTTCGAGGCTCGGGAACCGGTCATTAAGTTGCATCCAAAAACTCCAAACACGGCCCCGGCAGACAGTAGTCGGGGCTACTCGCCACCCCTGGAGAACTATGCGGGTGTCTATGACTCTCCGCGAACGAGGAGTCCGGCCGGTGGAGGACGCGACGGTGGTCTCTTTGCGCGTTCGCCACGAGAGGATCGAGAAAGGATGGTCAACGCCCGTTCGCGCAGTGCGGATCAATGTGATGCGGGTCCTTCTTCGTCTGCGGCCGGAGGGGGAGCGGGCTCGGGTGGGGGTGAAAGCGTCAGCAGAGCTCACTCCAAAGGTGACAGGTGCCTTTCAATTCCACTTTTCCACTAGCTAATCAAATTGTTTACAGTTCTAATGCTCTGCCGCTGCCGCTGCTGCTAAGCGCAAGCAAAAACTATTAAATTAAAACAAAGCGTAGAACAACGTTCAATTTGTTGGAATGAACTTCTCAGACCTTTCCGTTTTCTGCATAACACATTTGCATATCCTAAAAGAAGCTACAATTCTACATAAAGACATGCTATCCTTTGAGTTTGTGTTCCGTACCGAATGGTTTTAATCTTTATGAAAAAATAGTCCTTAGACCCAAAACATATGTTGGAAGGGTTAAATTAAATGTAACTGACATGTGTCTCCAAATAGTTTATCCTTCGAATTATATTTCGGTTAATGCTTGATTTGTTGAGAACAAATATAACATTTTTAAACAATAACACGAATTAATCATTTCAGTTGAACCATTTCCGCCTCTTTTTCCTTCAAGTCGATATAACGTATTTTCGGTCTTATGTTTAAATTAATGATTATAAGAAAGAATATTAACAAAAATTTTCATGCCTTATTGTTAAGGTTGAATTCGGATCGATAACTATTTTATTGGTGATCTTAATGTCCCTAAGATCGATAACCGATTGAAACAGTTAATATCGTTTGGATAAGGGGACTGATTATGTAAAACTTTTCCGTTTAACGTTTCAGCAGATTTCAGTTTAGTTTGCTAGGCAAACACCATGTGAGTTAATATAAGTTTCAGGATATGCAAGCTTTGGCCTAGCCAGGGAAAGCTTTTTATTACTATGTGTTTGTTATGCCAATGAAACAGAGGGAGTAAGAGGAGAAGGGAGTTTGCACTTTGCATCACTAAACCAATCTGAGCAGATTTTCACGAATTTAAAATGCTTGACTACCTGCCTGTTTTTTTAAGCTGCCATTTCTAGTTGTAGCCCATTACAAGTTGCTCTTTGCCATTGCATTTGCCCGTTCCGTTTCGTTTCGTTCCGTTCCCTATCATTTGCACATGCAAAGGTGTTTGGCGTTTGTGCATGTTAAGTGGATTACTCGCACATGCATACATATATGTACATATATACATATGTATGTATGCCACATACGATGTGCAACTGAATTTGCGTGCCTTTGAGCACAACATTCTTCACATGCCAGCACGCACATAATTTCTTAGCCATCCATAGACCAACCAGTTTGAAAAGCAAGAGAAGAACACACAAAACTGGAGGCGAAAATTGAAGATGAGCACACGAGCAGGAAGGGGAGTAGGAGAAGGAGGAGGAAAAGTTCTCAGTTAGTTCTCATAGCTGGATGCTGCATCCAGCTGCGACCCAAAATGAATGTCAGCTTAGCAGCGCGTGAAGTGTAATCAACAACAACTACGCCGACAACGGCAATGGCATATCTTTGCAGATGGCACGTAAGGATGCCCTTAAGATGGGGCATACACGCCACCTACACACCACCCACATGACACCCACTCGAATTCATTTAAAAGTTCACAACGCGGGAAATTTGATGACCAGGGCAACATCAGCAGTAGCCGTATCCTGGCAGCAAACTAAATCAACAGCGTGCGCTACGTGATCCAAGACTCCAAGGCGAATGTCCGGGAGGGACTGCTGAGAATCACAGACACGTCATACCAAATTGCACATGGATAAAAGGATAAAGCAAATGGCATTTATGTGGCCAAATCATTTCTATAGGGGCTCAAGGATGCAAGGCAATGGTTATCCTGCCATTTTCTCTTCCTTTATCCTTATTGCCACTGCCACCGCTGTTGTTCCATTGTTGCATATTTTATGCGGCCCATTGGTAATTGAGCTGCGTGTGTGTGGGCCACTGACTAAAGTCAAACAGTTGGACAGTTTGGACACTAACTAAATAACGCAAACAAACAGGCACAAACAGACAAGCAGACAAACGGACAAAACGGACAAACATACGAACGGACAAACAGTCAAACATGAAACATGCCCACGAGTCTCTTTTGCCGTAACTCGAATGAAATTACGCTTCATTTATTGATTGAATTTGAAATGAGGACTTATTTTTTTTTTCGGTCCGTGGCCGTGTTGACTTTTGTAATGGGCCGAGAGACCACCGAGAAAGCAGCACTTGAAATTTCCAAAATAGATGAGGAGAAAAGAAAAAGGCGCAAACCAAAAAGGAAATCAAATGACTTTGCCATTGCCTTGGCCCATTCCACTCCACTCCACCCGAATCCAGCCCAATCCAACCCAACCCAACCCCACACCCCACTCTCAACTCATTATTTATGCATAAATACAAAAGGCAGCGATCTGTTTGATTGGCGAGGGGGAAAACAGATTTCAGACTTCAGATTTGTGTATAATTCTCGGCATGCCCTAATGATTATTTTCCCAGACTTCTAACTGACTGGCTGACTGGCTGGCTGGCTGACTGACTGACTCTCAGACTGACTGACGTAATCATACCAGTCTATGCTGGATAAAATCAAATTCAACACAAACATTTTTTATACCTATTCGTTTTGTTTGAAATTTAATATTTGATTTTCATTTTCATTTATGTTTATTGTTTGAAAAATTTTCTTCGTTTGCTTTTAATTTTTTGCTTGGTTCACGTTTTTCTCTTTTGCGTTGAGTTCAAACAATTGAATTTTCTTTTCAAAAGAATTTTCTATTTATTTCATTTTATTTTTGGTATTCTTTTACAATAATCAATCAATAATAATTGTTATTTTCTTCTATTGTTGGACCTCAAAATCCATTCATTCGTTTAGATTCTTCGGCAAAATCTTCAAGTGGTCGAAAAAATCGTAATTTCTTTGGGTGGAGGGGACCACGGGGTGGTTCCCTTAGCCCACAGGGCAGCATGGCATCCTATAATGGTGTGCTAAAGGATTACAGTCATAGCAGTTTGAATGAGGCTTTCAAATCCCAAAACAATGTCAACTTTAAGTTAATTAAAACAGGTGAGTATTGTTCATACATTCTGTATATTAAATGTCCGCCAGAGGATTTTCAGTGACACTTTCGCGTATATCCTAACACCCAGGTCCGCACTCTATGCCCACACCCATACCCACATTCCCATCTATCCCATCCGTATTTCCACATTCCAATGTCAATCCCCACAGTCGCACAACACAACGGAACACAACACAAAAAGCACGCACAGCAGGTGGGCGGACCAAAATTAAACGTGTAGTTGCAGGTGTGCACAAGGATAAGTTTTTGGCTTTTACACCTGATACGAAGCGATTTATATACCTGATGTGTGTTTTTATTTGATAAGTTTTCTCTTTGCGTTGATTTTTTATGGCTTATTGATTTCTTTTGGATGAGCCTATTGCTGGCTCTATGTCATTGTCTTCCTCTCATTGTGATTGAGCTATAAATCTATGAAATTCATTGACTGAGAAACAAAATTACAACTCTCGATGAATGGGAAAACTCTTGGCTTTTGGTTTAACATTGATATTAAAACTTTGTAATAACATTTTTCATCTACTTCTACCTCCGGAATTCCATCCATTCCATCCATTCCTTCGAATGCATCGAAACTCTGTGCGAAACTAAAACAATTATCGATTCCATTTTGCCCCATAAAAAGTATGCACACATAGTCGAGATATGTGAACTCGGAAGTCTCTCTGCTCCATGGAGGTGCATCCTTGGCACCTGTTGCTCAATGGAGGGGCAGGGAATGGGGTCGGGGCAGCCATCGGGAGTTCTCTTCAACTTTAACGCTTAAAGTTAAAAAGCAAAGTCCTTATATTTATATTCATATTTAAATAATCGTAAATGTTGATGGATTACCTGGCTGACAGGCAGTTTGGCACTTTTACTTTTTATGATGAAGCATTTTCTCTCGCAATTTTATGAGCATTTTCCACATTGTGGGGGTGTCTGTGTGTGTGTGTGTATGTGTGCGAGTGTGTGGATTGAAACATTTAGCTTAACAACAAAGTAAATGAAATGTCCTTACTTAAACTTTAGCACTATAAATGCAAAAGCAGCTTTTAAGCTGATTTTAAGCTAGTTTAAGATAGAATTTTCATCGAGTTGACATGAAAAGCACTCACCAGGTCCAGGTCCAAGTCAAAGGCACTTTCACTTGTCCATTGTCATTCAGACAGATAATGGACAGACTCAGACACATGTACATTCGTAAAAGGATAATATGAGTATCATTTCATTTCGTTTCCTTTCTTTTATTCACAGTATCCGATTTCAATGAAACACTTTCCCAACTCTATGAGGAACATGCAACTGCCCTACAAACTTTAGTGTCCAATTATCGCAAAAAGAATGCCGAATTGCGCAAGGAAAGGTATGTTTGTTTCCATTTTTTGGGATGAGTGGTCCCAATTGGCCTATGGAGAAGTTACAAGTGCATTTTCACATTTACGAATTTCACAATTTATACCAATACCATTTTGCAGACCCGCCTGCCATTTGGCCATTTTTCAGGCCTGGGAAACATTCCTGCAGGAAGTGGAAACCGACTCACAGGCCTGCAACGATGTGGCCAGTGTCCTTTCACGTCAGGTGAGTGGTCCAGTTGACATACCGAGTGGATGGATGTTTTAATGTGAGAATCATGTTAGACCTTCGAAATTAATCATGCAGCATCCAAAAATAGAGTAAAAGTTGTTTTTCATTGCATCGGGCAAAAAGTGCTTCTAAAAATATACAAAAATTTCCTACACTTACCTTCGTTTGAAAAAAAAGTTGTTTATTAAGTTTTCAATCGATATTTTAACGCAGGCAGCGGCCAACACCATCAAATTTCAATTTACCTGCTAAGCCCCAAAGCCTCTTTGTGTGGCTCGAATATTGTATACCCTTGCAAACATATGTATATGAATAATATAGTAGTCGCCCAGTTTTAATCAATAAACAATCAATTTTAATTAAATCTTTTGTTATCCATTTAGATTTTCTTAATCTAGGAGATTAGTTTTTGCATTGAATGGAAATATATTTGGAAATGCTTTAAATTTGAAATACTCTTTCGGTTAGAGTATTCAGAACCAGATACTAATTGTGTTTAATTACATACTTCTGTCGTAGGAGGGGGAAGGAGGATTTTGGGAAATGACATGTGTAATTTGAGTGCCGAATAATGTAATTCTTTCTTTCATTTTTTTTTTGTTATTCTTTTTTACTGCTCTGTTATGTGGGTGGCATTGTTTATTCTTTGTTATTGTGTTTCATTTTAATTTTGAATTTAATTTTCATTTCATATGGTGATTTGCATATTTCGTATACCCTAGGCCAATGTGGCATATAAAAGTTTTGAAAACGTTTTAAACAAGGGATTTGTTTAAATAAGTAAATTGAAAAAATATATAGTATAATGTTCTATAAACATATATGTACATACATACATACATAAATGCAAGGGATGGAAATGCCAGGTAGTTGAGGTTCATACGTCATTCTCATTGGCTTTGTTTATTTCTTTGTCTTAAGCAAAAGGAAGTTGCATTTATATCGTATCAAATATTCATTAACCTTTCAACTTTGTCCTACACATGCATTTAAGATATGAAATAAATTCTATTGAATTATAAATACATCTTTTACTTATATAGGTGTATACAATATATATACATATACTACGTGCGCACTATAGTTATTTCAAAATGAACTAGAATCTTTCTTCATGCAGATTTCATAGACAACAGAGCCTTAACTAAAGGTATCATATGTATGTCTGTTATTTAACATTAACATTATCTGTAATTTTTAACAGAATCCTTTATGGCCGCTTACATTGAAATCAAAAAATATCCGTTATATTTTCATAAGCTCTAAGAAGTCTTCTTCTTCATTCTTATTTCGCAATCAAACCAACTGCATGACTTAAACAGATGCTATTCTCATTTTATCTTTATATTTATACCCTTGCAAGGGTATATTAATTTTGGTCAAAAGTTTGCAACGCACAGAAGGAAGCGTTTCCGACTATATAAAGTATATATATTCTTGATCAGCACGACGAGCTGAGTTGATATAGCCATGTCCTTCTGTCCGTCTGTCTGGATCAACAGCTTCTCCTCCGAGACCCTTAAAGCTACAGAGCTGAAATTTTGCACCCAGGCTTCTTTTTGCTGCAGGCATTGTATATCTCGGAATCATCCCGATCGGATGACTATATCATATAGCTCCCATAGGAACGATCGGTCAAGAATAGAATTAAACTTCAATAACTTTGTTGTTTTTCAATCAATTGTTACGAAATTTGGGGTTCATAAGTTTATTATACCTTTAAACAAATCCACTGAGTTTGATCAGAATCGGTTGACTATATCATATAGTTCCCATAGGAACGATCGGTCAAGAATATAGTCTTAGAGAAATAACTTGGGTGTTTTGAAAGCGATTGTCACGATCACATTTCTCACAAATAACATATCAAGACTGTGACAAAGCTTGGGTCTATATATGAGACCAAAAATAACTTCAAATTAGTCTTTGAGTCATATAGAACAACAGTTGCTCTAACTTTTTTAAAACAGAACTTGGGGAAGCGTTAGTACCTGCTATAATTAAGTTAGTCGATTTAACTTGGCCTCCAACTATTTTGTTTTATTTTAAACCAAAAAAGAACTTGGTCAATAGAATATAAAAATTTAAAAAGAAACAAATTTTGATGGGAGGTTATCAAAGAACTTTTAAAAGAACATTTAGAAGTTTGATGTTGGAAAACAAACGATCTCTCCTTTGTGGGCTGCATGATATGTATATTCCGATTCCGATTCCTATAACTATTTTGCAAGGATATTAAAACAGAAAAGGGTATTGTTTTTTTGTTGTTTTTCTTTTAATGTATTTTTGCATATGGCAGTAGCAAGCTTGAAATCAGAGAGATTAATTTTCCATGTTAACGTAGTTCTTTAATTGAGTTATTTCTTTAGATGTTTAGTTAATTAGCATAAAACTAATCTTTACTTATGCCGTGTCTTTATTTTCAGGTATCGCGTCCAATGTTGGATAAATCCTTTCATCGCAAAGTTCAAAGCCGTAAAATATTTACACACAGGGAGTCTTTTGAGACTATTATCGCAAAGACTGAAGAGAAGCTGTCAAAGGTGAGTGACGCCCCCCTCCCCCACACTCGCAATTACTTTATAATAGTCCTTCATTATAAAGCTAAAAGTGAATATGTTTAGTTAAATTTCGTTGTAAAGCGGATTTCAAATGTTTCTGCTTGGCCCTGCATTGAGTGGGCCCACCTCTTTTAAGCCCAGTTAGCAATTTATGGCCAACCTACGTGCCGCGTTCACAGAGTGCGACAATTTGCCAGGGCCCCTTTTATGCATCTGTGTTTGTGAGTGTGTGTGTGTGTGTGTGTATCCTTCTGGCATATTTACCCTTTTTGTTATAAGGCATCATAAATTGTTGAAAGCAACCGAGTAAATATCTTCCTTTTTTTCCCCCGTCTTGCTTCCTTTTAGTGTCGCCTGGACTACAAGCAATGCCACATGGCCCATCGACAGAATCCCAGCCAGCATTCGCTTACCGAATACATTGATGCACACAATGCGTACGTGCAACAATTGCATGCCACCAATGGGATGCTGGAAGCCTATCACTGCGACACTTTGCCTCAACTGATGCAGGAGCTGGAGGAGATTCACAATGACCTGAGCGGCATTGTGTCCGAATCGTTGTTGCAGGGGGCCGATATAATTGCCAGCAAGGTGAGCTCCTCAATGGGATAACGGGATGGTGGTGGGTTGTTGCAAGTGATTTATGTATGCATATAGTGTACATAGCGCACAGCGGTTCATCAGGTGGTTTTTGTGGTTGTGGTAGCTCGGTTAATTTGCCTGTGACGCTTTTGTTTCCTGGGAAATAATTTGTCCACTATTATAATAATTGCTCATAGTCGCAATTTGCCCCAGGTAATTTGACTAATGGTAATGGGCGTGACCATTGCGGGTGTTAATTGCGTGAGGGGACGAACATTCGTACATACATATGTGCATACAGAATAAATATTTAAATACATTTGCGGCAACCCATTTAGATTTAGATTTAGATAGAGAATTTTCGAATTTAAAGCTCAAACGTTTCCTTTGCAGGCCCAAGACCAAGCGAAACGCTATTCGAACCTGACCATTCAATGCAATGCCGTGTCACCTCAGCAGGATCTCACAAATTTTGTGCGTCTACTGGCCCAGCCTTCGCAGGCACAAAAAGTTCCTAGACGTGTGTTTGCACCACCCCAAAGTGAGCCTGGCGACGAAACGGGCGACTATAATGTAAGTACAGTTCGTTTGTGTGTGTATGTGTGCTTGTCATCTATCAAAATTTCCATTTTATTGGATGGGTTGAAATGGGATTTTGGGATTGGTCTGTTCCAGGAGATGACGCCCAGTTTGCGCAACGAGCTTGTCTTTGACCGCCACTCAACGTTGTCGCAGCGCTCGGCTTTGGAGTCGCTTAAGCGTGAGGCTATCGAATTGGAATTGCAAATACGTCAGTTGCAGGTGCGTCCGAAACAGATTATGAGTGAGATGGGATGCACTTGAGTGTTGTGGATAATCTTTGTGTATCTTTCATTTGTGACCATTTGTAGGATTCAATCGATGCCCTGAATCGCACGCAGACCCGAGGCATTGAGGGGCAATTGTATAATAAGGTTAACGAGCTCCAAGAGGATTTATCCATGAAGAAGTTTGATTTGCGCGCCAAGCAAATACATTTGGCGGCAATAAAAGCTCAGGTGAGTTGAAAAGCTTCTCGAAATATAGTTGAGACAAGAACCCGTCGAATAAATACTAGCTAGCGTAGAGCTTAGTGGTAAAGCTTTCTTCTTGTACCAAAAACAATTGACATTGAGTGAAAAGCTCCTCACGTGCACCTGTTGATTAAATGGAGCTCTATATTTTAAAGGAAACTGTTTCTACTGATACTGGCCGATTGCAAAAAGTCTTTGAGATGAATAGAAATCTATAGTGAACCAATGGGACGTGGCAGATATTCCAATTTAAAAAATTAAGCTGTATATATTTCTCATACCTAAGGCACTTTATTTTTCTTTGCACGCTTCAGAGTGCACATGAACTGGTCTTCGTATGTAGGTCAAACAGCTGAGTTTTTGACATTCGTTTCCGTCACTCACACAAAGTGCGCATGTGACCTAAAACGGAAACTTCTCCCATCGTATCCAGCCGCCCAACCACCCTTTATCGCTCTCCTATTTGTTAGGATTACTCTGCTCTTGTAACTCTGTTTGATGGCGTCCTTCGTTTAGTACTGCGGTAGATTAGCTTGTGGATGGTCAGTGCGGATAAAGGTTTAGACCAACATCAACGGAAATTGAATTGTTGCGTGCACGTGTCGCCTTATAAATAGATTCCGACTACCGTTATGGCCACAACAGGAATATATACAAAACTTACCGAGTGTATCTCTTGAACGATTTTGAATTGTTTGTGATTTATGGTGTTTGTTTGTTGTTTTTTTTTTGCTATATTGTTCCAAATGCGAGTAACTGTAACTGTAACCTCAAACTGAGTATCGTGTATTTGAATCAGCTGTTTGCCGATTCCACCATTGTTGTTTCGTATCCGAGAGCGAGAGAGAGCCAGAGTGATGCATTGTGCGTAGAGTTGCCAGACAATCGGTTAACGCGAGTGTGGGTGTGCAGTTGTTCCTGTTTATAAAACGAACGTGCAACGCTCGCTCCAAGTCAGTCACGTGCTTGCACTTCGACGTATTCCATACGCGCCGTTGTCGCTTCATTTAAATACTGCCCGTCGTCGTCGTTGTTATCGTTGTCGTAGTTGTTGTTACTCCTGCTCCTGTTACTCAAGTGATCCCGTTCAACAGTATTTTAACCGTAAACGCAGACACAGCCGTAACTATACTCCGTAGCCGTTGTCGTCTCAGTCGCAGTCGGAATCGTTCGTCGCGTCGTCTGAGGTTTGATTGGCTGCTGCTGGTCCTGCTGCATGGCACAAATCGCAGCCGAAACTAACAATTAAGGCCTCAAACTATTTTTTGGTTTAGCATAAGAAAGAACAAACACAACAAGAAAAAAAAAAAAACAATATCCATTTAATAATTCTAGAGCGCAAGTCAGGCAGGCTTTCAAAAAATCCCTTCTGTCATTTCTAGAAGCGAATTCTTACCATTTAAAAAACAAAACTTGAGAGCATAGTTAAGCAAATAAGAGATATCCGTAAGTACGAGTAATTCACTCAATCAAATTAGATAAATGCGAACTAGTCGACAGCCTTGTAAAATATATTTAGCCTAGCAACTATCTAACTAACTAAAAGAACACAGCATCGCAGAATTCGCTCTCTGTTCAAAATCAATCTAACTATCCTTTATTATATCGTATGTAGCACTATCGGAAAACAGAAATTCCAATTCAAATATGATTTCACTTTTTTGATAACCAAAAAAAAAAATACAAAATATCAAATCTAAACGCTTGTGTAAATTTACTTAGCGCCTTTAATAAACAACACCACATACACACACACACACACACACCTACCACAACTAGTTTTATATAAAAGAACACACACACACACACATATCACATATAAACATACTATATATATTGTAAATAACAACTAATAACTTTTGCTAATCTAGTAGTAGCCTTACACTCTATACTTACTAACTATGTAACAAAACCGCTAGAGACTCGTTCTTTTTTTTTTGTTTTTTTGCATTTTGTCACTTGTCCTTGGATGTGTGTGGATGTGCGGAACTCCGTTTGTGAACGGCACCCTCCACCTACAATTACAATTGCTACCAAAAAACTAAAAAGAAAAACAAACAGTTTGACAACAATCTAGTTAAGGCTAGACGATTAGATTTATCACATACCTATCAATATACATATATATACATATATATACATAACGAATATCTGTGCACAATGCGCGTTATCGTACTCAAAAAGAATCGCACCAACAAACGCGGCGGCACAACGGGCACGCCCACGGCAACCACCTCGCGAGAGCCGCCAAAAAAATCGTACACAAAAGTAAGAATATTATTCGTAATTCGATATTTCAATTTAATTCTTTTCTCATTTTTTTTATTTTGCTTTTCAACTAAACGAAACAACAATTGCCAATACAATCAATTTTTGGGGAGTAAAAAACCAACTAAAATAAAGAAAAACAAAAAAAATCGTAAACACAGCTTATCCAAAATATATTATATGAAAAGTTATTTCATACAAATAAAAAAAAAATGAAACAGTGACAGTTTGAATGAGAAAAAATAAAATGAATGGAAAAGTCCTTTCACCTTTAATGTTTTGAAGGCGGTTTAACTTTTAATTATAGAGCATAAAAATATTAATTTTTCGTAACTACAGGATATTCCGAAACATTTCTTAATAATTATTATAATATTATCTTGAATACTTTTAAGTGATTTTTTATTAAAAATTATCTCAAATGTGTTAGAAAATCTCCGTTAATAAAACTAAATAAATTTAGTTCTTTGTTTGCGGTGACTTTAAATTCAAAAACATCACAAAAGATCCAAAGTAAAATAACAATATAAACTTTAAGGAATTGAAGCAAATATAGTATAAACAAAATAATTCAAATATTTACTAAAAAACGAATGTTTGTCCCAAAAATAGAACTCTAGATATTGGACTTTCCTTTTTTTAAGTTTCAGGGAAATGGGTTCAGTAGTTTAAAAGTAATTTTTAGTCAATGTTTTCAACAATAAACTAAACTTAAAATTTAGTTCATTTATGAAAGGCATTACTTTGAATAATTTTATTTTTATTCGGATCGGAATTGGATTAAAACAAATCGACTCACCTGGGGTAGCTCGATAAATAAATATTCCTTTAAATATTGTTCTTTCAAGTTTAAAATACTATTAAAACAAATTCTTTATATATGCCAAATTATTCAGAGTTATTCGCTTAACTTTGCAGTTGATTAGTTTTTCGTAGAATACCTTTAGGAGCTGCAAAACCAAATTAACAAGTCGAGTGATGAATAAATTTGTTCTTTTTCAACTGTTCTGTTGATATCTACATTCGGTCTATTATTTATTGCCGTAACCAAATAGTTTTAGACATGTTTACATTCATTCTTTTAAGACATTGTGAATATGAATTCACTTTATTAACTTTTGGGAATAGTGCCAGGACCTTGGCTGATCCCAAATGTTAGGTTGTCGTCTTTCCTAGATATCCAGCTATTAAATGCTATGATCTTAGATTGAGTACTCAATTTAGCATGCCTTAGTAGCAATTTAATTACCAAATTACAAAGTTAAATCTTGAATGCTTATTATTCACATAACTCAAAAATTGGTTGTAGTGGCCTGGCATGATATTATGAAAACATTTTTTAATCTTAAATATATTCATTTCTATTGCTATTGCGTCAACTAACATTTATTTAATCGCTTACGATATCCTTTAAGACATATTTATATATACATACATATATAATTCGTTCTATTTTCGGGCTAAGCTTCGCTTGTTCCTGTGTAGAGAACTTCAATCTCTGAGGCAGTGCCGCGCTGATGATGATTGTGCAGATGCAGGTAGAACGAAAAGACCACAGTTATGAAATATGACTCGAGAGCTGTGAAACATTGGGGAGACTGAACAATAAGTTCTTTTCAATAATTTCTTGATCCTTTTCTTACCCAGTGAAATGACATTGAGGACCATGTGCTCGGCAATCGGATCGGTAACGAGTGTGTGAAGCATGAAAATTAAAATGCACAAAACGCTTGTGTAGATCCAAACAAGGAGAAGAATTTTGCGTTGCTGTTAAGCAATTTGTGAGATTGGGTTAAGGTTCTTTAAAATGCAATTGAAGTACTTACAAACCTGGCTCCAAGAAATAGCAATAGAGCAGATAATAAGGTCATAGTGCCCATGCCCAGATTATACATGGGATTGTATGCATGGACATGTCGATGGGATGATACCTTACTGAACTCAGTTGTGGTGACAAACGATGGGACAATTTTTGCTGTCATCTCCTTTTCGTAGAGGTCGGAGTAACTTTGATAGATCTGCAACATACTGCTAAATGCCTCAGCAAGAGCAATCAGCTGACAGCCCGTTTTCAAATCAAGGAAGTAGCAGCAGTTCCTGAGACCTTCCATTTGGCGTTGATTACTTTGATGAAGATTATTTTTCGGGCATTCGATCTGCTTGTTGGTTTGGGTCTCTTGGATATCCTGTGTCCAGCATGTGTCCTGTTTGCTGCCGATCAAACTAAACGGTTGAGCAAGTAAATTTGGATAACGGGACATTTTTCTAAACAAATAAAATGACCCAATAGTCAATGAATTATTTTTCGGTGCTTGCCAAGTTCATTTTATTGTGAACACAAAAAGTCATTTACAATTTTCTGTTTTTCGATTAAGTTTCACAAGGAAAACCAATTTGATTTATATGGCATAGAGGGAGAGAGTGAGTGCGGCGGGCGGCGGCGGTGCAGTTGATGATGATGATGATGATGAGAAAAAGAAAATCTAAAACAATTCAATTTTCCAAGTGTGGAACTTTGCCAGGCCCATGAACGACCGACTATTCGACACAATCAGTTGGCCATAAGCGAAATGCGAAATTCCTTTACTGATTTCCTTTTTAAAAGCATTTCTCGAATTGTCTTGACTGGGGCCACTTGAACTTCCTTCTACAACCACTCTCCCTCCCACCACTACTTCCTCCAATCGGCCAACCAAGCAACAAACGAACCAACCAACCAATCATCCGTCTTCCTTTCGTTTGCTATACCCTGTACCCATAAAGACGGAAAAGAATGTTTAAATATCACTCGACGTTTGTAACACATTACAAATTGTGTATTAACAAACTAACTCGTTGTTCAACACTAATTCGTTCGCTTACATATTTACAGACATTAACATCATTTATGTTAATGTACATATGAAAATGCTAACATTAGAGCTTATGTTATGCTAACATTAGTGTTGGGAAATTTAAATTGTTATGATTTCATTTTTTTTTTGAGAAGTAATCAGTGGTAGAGGGTATTTAAAAGTCGGTACACCGTTCGATTTATATACATATATTTTTACTCAGCTTCCTCATTTCGATTCCTTTACTTTCGCTTTCGCATTGGCTCTCCGTTCTTTAGTCTCGAATGGTGGCCTAGGGCGATATTGTGTTTCACATTTTATTTACTGTTGTTTTTGTAATTGTTTCGCTCCTGCCACTTGCACTGACAACTCACTTCTGCTGATGCTGCAGCATAATAATCCTCCATGTGGCATCGTAATTCAATATGCCGCAAATGATTTCAATTTAAATTGAGTTTAAATGCATTTGCATTTAATTAATTAGATGTGAAAAGACATTAAATCAAGGTAAATACGATTGGAAGTTGATTGAATTATGCATGAACTGTTTTGGTGTGTTTGTGAAATGGCATCAAGTAGCCTCGGACAAGAAGACTTGGCCACTTTCGTCTCGCCTTACACACACACACACACACACACACACACACAAATACTGAATCTCCCCGTCTCCCTCTGTCTCGCGTTCTCGCTCTGTTCTCTTTCACTCTGCCATCTCTTGGATAGGCTTAGGTCAAAAGCTATGGTTGCCGAAAAAGGGTTAATTTTAAATTTATTGCGAATGGGCCAAATCCATGCAGAAAAAAAGGAAACCAGGAAGCACAAATGTAGGCGTAGGCCAAAAGTGGGAAAACAACAATTTGCACGTTACCCGCAACAACTCCTGAATTTATGTATGTCTGAGTATGGGTTTGTGTGTGTGTGCGTGTGTGTGTGTGCGTGGGTGAGTAGCTGGATGGCTGGGTGACAGAGCGATATTTCTCTTCGCTGTGGTCTGACACGTTATCTGGGCTCTTTGGGTCTGGGGCAGGTTCTACTTTATTTTATTGCTTTAATAAATATGAAATGCGTTTTCTCTACTCTCATTTTCGCCCCTGTTTTGTCTCCCGTTCGCTCTTACTCTCTCTCTCTCTTGAGTTTCCATATATTGTATGAATATATTTTGTAGGCATGTAGTTTTCCGCGTAGTTTGTTTCAAGTGCCTTCAATTAGTTCTGTTTCTGTTTATGGTCTTAGTCTTAATCTTAATCATAATCTTAATCTCATGGCCTGGCCACAACTTAATTGATGCCATATAAGGCATAATTTGCTTGAGCATAAATTTTAATTAATCATAAAAATGTTGGCATAAAAATATGCCACAGGTCTCGGGTATTGCGGTTTTTTTTTTGTTCCTCTTTGCGCTTTTCTCGTCCTTTTTTCTCTTTATTTATATGTATATATTTTTTTTCGTTTTCGTTTTTGTTTTTGCCTAGCCACGCTTCCTGTTGTGGCCTCTCGCCTGGAATTCATATTCGTGTTTAATAATAAATCACAAGATGCCGTCGGGAAAGCAAGCCAGTGCATCCACATACCGACACTCACACACACACATACACTTATTCATCTACCCACACACAGACACATACAGACAAAGAGTCAAATGCCAAAGGAAGCCAAGGGAAAATGGCAGGCATAAAAGGATTTGTATGGCAAAGGCGAATTTAATTAAAGACATCAACGGGAACTGCCTTGGATAGCTTGGGATCAAATCTTGGCAACCAGCTAACCAGTCAAGCAACCAACCAACCAACCAACCAAACATCTGTTCCAACAAAAGTTTCAGCTTTTAATTGCCCCATACCATTAGCATTTCACCTGAATGCCCGTTCCCATTGCCATTCTGTTCCGTTTCGTTGCGTTCCGTTCCGTTCTCCTTATTCCCCATTGCCATTTTCCATTCATCTCCCTACACAATGGAAATTCATTTGCAAATTTTTCCCTTTCGATATCAATTAATCAGCCAGGTACCTAGTAGACCACCACCTGCCCATCCCGCCTATTCATCATTTTATCAAACGGATGTCTGCCTCAGCTAATTTAGTGAATGAACAAATTCTCTGGTCTTGGCGGGAAAATGTTTTGCAGTTTGCATTTTGCTATTGTTTTCATATTTTTCTTCGGTGGGTTGATTTTGTATTTGCTTGATAAATATTTAAGTGAAATCTGAGCTGTGAACTATGAAGTTGAAGGCTACTAGCGCCACCTCCAACACTCCCCATGTGGCATGCCACCATTTTCTCTTACCAAAGCATTTGGCTGGTTGCCTGTTTTGCCTTTTTATGGTCCTTTTGGCAGTATTTGGTGAGCTTTGGAGATTTCAAATTTGTTGACGCATGCCAAGCGAAAGTAGCGAAAACACTTTGAAAAACACTTTCTTCACTTCAATTCCCTCCCCTCCCCCTCTCTATTTCTCACTCAGTCTCTTTTGTTTGAGTGTGTTTCTGTGTGTGTATGTGTGCATTCATTAAAATTTCATTTGAAAATCAGCAGAAATGCTGCTGTAATCTCTTCTAGTCATTTGTTTTGCCCCAGCCAAGACAGCTCGGCGATTGTCTTTCTTTTTGGCAGTAGCAAAATATCCTGTCAGCAAGCAGGAGCAGCACCAGTCTATGAGAAATTTCTCTGAAATCGGTAAAAAAAGAGTGCAAGGACAGGCAATAAACAAACGAACAAACAAACAAAATAAGATAGAAGGCAGGACGAGAATGTAACTTGATATGCTTGGGTCTTGAATATTTTATTGCTCTGAGAAACTTGTGTAATTCTTTAGCAAATAACCCAAAACAGAGAACAAAAAATTGGCTTGAAACTTTTATTTTATTACATTGAATATGCCACATTTTCAATGCGACTTTTCTCATTCTGCTTTTGCAATATGGGGAATCCTGCAAATGTCCAGAAAAGGACAAATCGCTATCGCTCTAACATTGCAAGTTTTCTTTGTTTAAGTCTAATAAATAGCGTAGTCGACAAAATAATAAGCTAAACTTTATGACTAACAGTTATAATTAATCTTAATCAAAAATGGAGGCTTAAATCTTTAGCAGCTGGGCATCCAGGTCCTGAGGGCCTAAACTGTGGATTTTTGTAAAAAAACAATCACAGGGAATAAGTACAAAAATTAATTAAATTGAAAATTAAGTACCCTAACAGAAGTCTAATTTGTAAATTAGTTGGAAACGAAGATCGAGTTGGTATTATCTATAACTATGTAGGCCTTTTCCTTTTTTCTAAATATAAATAAATATAATTTCTTAGTGTTAAAGTTAAAAATTTGAGGTTTGCGCGATTCAGTTAAAATGAAGCAAGCAAGTCGTCCCTGCCGACATTGTGTATACCCTGTACCAACTAGTTATTATATTAAATGAAGTCAAACACCCTCGGCAATTAATTTCATAAAAAAATTTCCTTAACATGCCGCAACAGTGAACGCATGCTATCTCGCTCACTCTTACCAGCCAATGTCGCCCTAAGCGCTTCAGTACAAAACGCATTAACGTATATCTCCAATATTTATTGTCCGATTTCGGCTGAAATTGGTCAGATGATGCATATTAGCCACATTATTAGGTGTACCAAATAAGAATCTGATTCTTTAAAAACTGCTCTAATAATTAGTTTTTTTCTGAATTGCGGGGGCGGAAGTGGGCGTGGCAAAAATTTTAAACTCTCTTGATCTGCGTGGTCACTAGGCAAATGATCGAACAACCTCAAAATCGCAATCAATTCAAAACAAAATTCCCTTTCACATGCAGCAGCAGCGAACGCATGCTATCTCGCTCTTCCTTATCTGCCAATGCCGCCTTGGCATTTCAGTACAAAACGGATATAGCCATATCTCCGATGTTTATTGTCCGATTTCAACAAAATTTGGTCAGCTGGTCCAGTTTGGGTATATAATTAGGTGTACCAAGTAAGAATACGATATCTTGACAGCAGCCCTAGTTATCGTTTTTTTTTCAATTGCGGGGGCGGAAGTGGGCGTGGCTAAAATTTGAAACAAACTTGACCTGCTTTGGCATTAGACGGATGCTCACACCAAATTTGGTAGCTCTAGCTCTTATAGTCTCTGAGATCGAGTGTCTCATACGGACAGACGGACAGACGGACAGACGGACAGACGGACATGGCTCAATCGACTCGGCTAGTGATGCTGATCAAGAATATATATACTTTATGGGGTCGGAAACGCTTCCTTCTGCCTGTTACATACATTTTAGCGACTTTAATATACCCTTTTACCCTATGGGTACAGGGTATAAAAAGTGTTTGTACCTCAAGTGGGATAGTAAAATTATTAAGAAAAATTATAGTATTAGACTTTACCTAATGTAGTTTTAGTAAGACAAATAGCCTTGTCTAGATTACTTTAATTTAGTCTATTGAAATAATGTAAATCAAATCACTGTACACTTACAAATATTTTTTTATTTCTCAGTTCGTATTTATTTCTTCCAACTGTTTTAACATTCCTTTGCTGCCTTATGTTAGCTTTAACATTACTGTTACGATGTACTGTTAATAGTTGTGTTGGTAAACATCTCAATCGTTTCGTAACATTTTAGTGTTACTTAAGATCTCAATTCATTGAATTACAACTGACTTTCTTTTTATTTGCATTTGAGTATGTAAATATTAAGGCAATTTATGCACAAATAAGTATGCTATACCTTTTATACTTTAAAATATGCCGCCACCCACTCTTAATTCGACCCGGCAAAGTAATTGGTTTACAATGCGCAAGCATTTTTTTTTAAGTGAAGAGGATTTATGTACATATATTTTTCCCATTGCACCGAAACTGCGGAAACCAGTTTTATCTGACATTCATAGTTTGTGTACTTTATGTTCTTAGAGCCCCCTTTACCTAAAATAAACGCCAAAGATAAAACAAAAAAAAAAAAAAAAAAAAACACGAAAAACACACACACACAAAAAGAAAAAGTGGAAGTAGGTGGAACAAAGGTATAAGAGAGAGAAACACAAAAATAAGTAGCGCTGCAGCAGTGGAACGAACAGCAATGATAAAACTAGTAAAGCATACAACATTGTTTGACTTTGTGGAATTGGTGCAGCATAGAGCAATTCCCCTTTGTTTGTTCACCTCTCCGCTTCAGTTTTGGCAGTTAACCCGTAAAGATGATAAATGCGAATGTCTTTCACTTTTGAGTTGGTTCTATTGCTGCTCCTGCTCCTTGTGCTTCTTGTTGTTGTTTCTGCTGCTACTAAAAGAATTTATGGCTATGCGCAATCGTAATTTTTCGGGGCGGTCCAAAAAAAAAAAAAAAAAAAAAAAAAAAAAAAAAAAAACAGAAAAGAAGAGAAGATTGAAAAATTTCCTTTTTCAAATTTCTTTTTCTCAGCTTTTTAGATTGACAGCACCAAATCCGAAGGCGGATAGTAAGTGTGGGCAGGAGGTAGTCGGTGGTTGGGTCATGGCCTACCTCAAAAGGGAACAGAAAGTCACATTAATCAACACTTAAACGTTTAATTGCCCTACATTAATCTTGAGGTTAAGCTGCATCTCAGTTTGCTTTCTGTCAATTCTGTGTGGCCTTTTTTACTCCTCTGTTTGGTCGGTTTTTGCTTGGTTTCATTTTGTTTTCCTTTTTTTTTCGTCTGCTTCAGCATTAATTTTGTCATTTGGCAATTAACTTGCAGCTCTCCCGCCCTCCATTCCCCTCTGCTTTTCCCACTCTTGCTCATTCAGTTGTTTGGTGTTGCCTCAATGGGTGGCAAATTCGAGGCTCGCCGCTTGTAAATATTGATGAGCCGCGGCGAGAACTGCCAACCAGGCAGCACAACCGAACAAACCAGGCAACAGCCCAACCATCAGGCCATCCAACCACCCAGTCGCCCAATCAACCAACCACTGAGCCACCCAGTTGATGGACCGTTGCCAAAATTATGTTCAAGCTTATGCTGTTGGCTTGCAGCTGTCGCAGTTTTGATTGAAATATGAGCATGAGCCATCGAGTTAATTAATTTTCACGTTGACATTTCATTTGTTGTATATTTAATGTGGGTTTTGGTTTACACTGTCTTGCTGTTTGCTCTTTTTCATATTTGCTATAAACTCCCTTTGACTTGTTTTGCAAAATATGTTGTGGCAATGAAAAAGTTGAGATAAACAAAATTGAGGAAAAAGTATCGACTTTAGTATACCCTACTAATGCATTCAGAACTTGCTTATCTCTATTAATAAAAAGAAAAAACTAAATTGAATAAAAATATTTAACACTATGGACAACAGAGCAGAATAAAATGTATAGATTGACTAACACAGATTTGAATATAAAGATAAGAAAGCTTTCCAACACTAGCGTTAACATAACAGCTGTAGTTGCTGCACTGTTGATGTTCACATGAGAGAAACAATCAAATAAATAAATAATTACACTGAAACTCCATTTGAACCATTATGCTTACCTTCTTAACTACTTCTTACAGGGTATAAAGAAAAACTATAATACATACAAATAAATAATTTTATTTGCCCTCTGCAATTTTGCAAGAAGAACAAAACAGCAGTTCGAGAGGAAAAAGAAAATAATAACAGTTACATGGCGCATAATCTATTAGAATGAGAGAAAGAGACTGAGAGAGGGCAAGAAAGAAAGAGAGAGAGAGAGAGAACTGAGCTAGTGGAAAAGATCTACTTCTCCATCCTTTTTCTTTCTCTGGGCATATTTGCCTTCCCGACTTGCATTTGCCTTTCCTCAAAGGGAAAAGTTTTTTGTATTTGCTTGGCACTTGTCTTTTATTTCGCCTTACACTTGCTGCTCTCTAGTCGATGTTGTTGTTTTATTTGCTTTGTTGTTGTTTTTATTTTCCGCTCTTTCAATTTTTATTTATGTAAATAAGTTTTGCCTCTGCCAGCCATTGTTGCAGGCCGCCGCCTATGCCGCCTCTGTTCCTTGTTATCGCATAAGGATGTTGTTACAAGTTTACTTTTTTGCTCGTCCCTTTTACCCTTTTTTGGTTAGTTTCGTTCAACTGCTCTACGAGCATCTGTGTACGTGTGTATGTATATCTGTGTGTGTGTGTGCGAATGTGAGTGTGTTTGTGGGTGGTCCACAACAAGAATACGAGTAGTGTCACGAGTGGCAGTTTGTAGTAAAATAGTAAACAAGCTGGCAAAGAATGAAAGAAAGCCAGTTGGACAACAAAAATAATACAGCTCGAGTGACTCCTGTCCATACCCTACCCCGGACCTACCATAGCCCGGGTCCTGATTCTGGTCCCTAGTCCTAGTCCTCGTGGCAGTTCTGCTTGTCGAAAAGTTTAATTATCACTGTGTTTTCTGTATGTTTTTGAGCGGACTCTCATGCATCGCCTCTTTTACCCTTTTTTTTAAAAAAAAAAGGACAGAGAGAGAGCAAAACATTTTGAAGTGAGTTGCTGTTTGAATTTCCAACTTTTCCTCTGCAGATAGTTTTCCTATTTTTTCTTCCCTTTCTCTGTCTCTCGCTCTTGAACATTTTTTGTGGTCAGAAGTTTAAACTATGTTTGTTGCTGGTGTATTTTATGCTATTTGCTGCGGGTTGTCTCATCTGCCCGTGGCTGTGTGGTCAATAACTATTGCATACTTTTGCGGTCAATATGAAGAAAAAATCACGCATACGCCACTTTAGTCTTCCACTCAAAAACTGCAATTAACTTGATGCAAAAGCATTCTGTAATGCCAAGCCCATCCCAACAAAGAAATTTCCATATTCATTCGCACATTAGGCAACTAAACACACCCACACACTCCCGTATACACATACACACACACACCACACATACATACATACGCATTTTATCGCAAGCGCAATTTTTTTTGCCTCAGCCTCATGAATTTTTATTACTGCCTGTCGTTAGTGCTTTGCATACATTATTAGCGGGTGTGGGGAGGAAGTGGTATGTGGGTGGATTGGGTGCTTTGGGTGGCGTGGCATTGGTTTTGTCGGGTGGTGTAGGGGGGTTGGGGGGGGGGGTTAGTAAAATTGCAAATGTGTCCTGTACATGTGCCTGCACATTTGCCATCAAGGAGTCTATGTGCAACTCATTTGTAACATTTGAAAAATGCCAAAATGCTACCATGAAACACATACACACACACACACAGTGCATATGTATGTGTTAGTGTGTGCGAGTTGAAAACACAGAAATAAATCAATGAGAAATAAGGCAAGAAAGCCTTCATGGTCTGGCCAGGTTACATCATAGAAAATGCCTTAGATGGCAAAAAAAAAGAAGAAAATTTCAAAAAATTTCCAAATGAACAACTTTCGAATGTGTCCTATATGTAGGACATTTATTATGAAATCCTTGGACCCAAATAGTTGAACCTAATGATAATTTGTATGCATTTTAACCAATTGCAATTTGATAACAGATATATACCTATATATGTATATATTCTATATACATATATTGGTATAGTCATTTGCATATACGCATATGTGAACTCAGAATTGGAATAAATTTAATTTTAATACTTTTCATTTAGTGATTATACAGAGTGGAATGAATATAAATGTATATGAAATGCGAAAAAGAACTGAAACGGAAATGAAATGTAAGAATATTTCAGTTTTTGGCGATAGAGCTGACTTAGTCACACGTAAATCGTAACCAAAAATCAGAACCAGAAGTTCTTTTCTTTTGATTTATTCATGTATAAATTTTTATTGAGTTTTACAAATTTGAGTTGTTCTTCTCCCTAGAGCTGGGAAGAAAACACAGTCTAATTGTCTCAGCTTCGGCTAGGCGTCGGTGTGCCCGTTTCTCGATCTTTTCTTGGCGTAAACAGATAGATTCAATGCCCATTACTTAAGTCTTTCAATTGGTAACACTTTTAGCTGATCTTTATCAATCCGTTATATCACATAATCGTTTCAACTCCCTCCTTAATGGTTAAAATCGAACCAAAGCTGATAGTTCTGATTTAGATAAGCCAAAGAATTTTTGGCCTTTAAATTTTTCTTCATATATCATACGTATCGTATATATTATATAGTTTATATCAATTTGTCATTCGTTTTGCTGTAGCTTACTGCATGTTTTTTTAACTCTGCGTTCAGTAGCTTCCCACGTTTCCTTTGTTTTTATACGATTTCGAGTGGCTTTGAAAGCGTTTTGAACGCTTTCCTCGTCCATTGCATTTACCTAAGTGGTAAACGATGCGACGTGATGCGGACGACAGACAAGTGAATTTGCATTCATTGCACGGAAAAGCGCGACAGTTACGAGTATAGCTACGGCCAATTCACTGACACCATCAATTTGCAATAAATCAATGCGAGTTAACCGGATGGGTATCGGGAATTGGGCGGCACTAAGGTGCCCAGACATTTGTGTGGTAGCTGGGCAGGGGGAGGGTAGGGGAGTGGCGGTAAATGTTGCCAAAGTGAGTATGTCATTTAATCTTTGCATCTGCATGCCATGGTCGTGACAACTTGATTGGAAATCGCACCTGGCCTCATTGGCAGTGGCCCGGTTTTGTTGTGATTCTCTTCTTTTCTTTTTGCTCTTCCACATCTTCTCCAGAACTCCCAAACTCCACAACTACATACATGTAGCTCCGACTGCAACTACGACTGCAGCTTGCAGTTGGTTTAAAGGACTTAAAGGAGCGGCAAGCCGTGAGCCAAAAAGTATTACAACTTCATTCTGCACGTACCGGAGCGCTTTCAATTAAAGCCTCGTTACAGCAAGGACATGAACAAGGAGATGGAGATGTAGATGGAGATGGGACTGGGAATGGGAATGGAGTGTAAAGTAGGGGGGGCGGGAAACTTTACAGTTGCCATGTGCCATCGGGGAAAAATATGTTGAGGAAAATACAATAAATACTCAAAGTGGTGAAGAGAAAGCGAGAGTGGGTGTTGGGTGGGTTTTTTGGTTGGTTGCTTGGTTCGTTCGGTGGCTGGTAGAGTGAGTGCGACAGCGAGTGTGCGAGCAAGAAGTACATATGTATGTAAGTGCATGTGGTACAAGGCCAAAAGTTTTTGCAGCATTGGCACAAAGCGCAGAACGTGGCATTTTCTTTTATACATTTGCAGGTTTTAGCTAGGCGAACGACTGTGTCTGTGTGTGTGTGTGGGCGAACGGGCTTTATGGGCGTGTCGTATTTAAGCCGCAAATATCGCCTGGGGTCCAACCATCTTATGGCCCAATGTGCTTGGCTTTAGTCTTTAATAGAGAACAAGCAGAAAATCGCTTATAATGGTGACAACAGAAAGAAATGGAAAAACGAAACGAAAATAGTTTTCCTTTCCACTACATGCATACAAATACAAATACAAATACGTATACATACACACACATACATACTAAGTAGTAGCATTTAAGCTGGAAAAATATGCTGGTGACAGGCAGAATCTTCAATTAAAAGTGCACAAATTTCCATTAATTGGAAATTTATATGCATTTTCACATTTTCTCTATTGCTCATTTGCCTGTGAAATGCAAACATTTAGAATGGAGAGAAGTGGCCAGAGGAGGGAAGTGTGGCAAAATAGGAGTCGGTGTTAACAAAAATATTTTCAAAGAAAACATTGTATACGCTCTTTCTCTCCCACTCCCGCTCTCTCTCTCTCTCTCTCTCTCTCTCTCTCAGTCTTTTACTGTGTCCGTCTGTTTTTCTGCTCGTGTGGTAAATGCATTGGCATGGAATTTTAATTGGATGATTTTTGCGTTCAGGCCACGTTTTACCAATTTTCATTGAATTTCAATTCATATCCAAAAAAAAGAAAACTATGTGTTATACATCTGTTGGTTTTCCTTTAGTGACAGAGGGGGGATGGGGAGAAAGTCTTTGAAGAATTTACTGTTGGCTGGTAGATAAGATTTTGAGCCCACACACGCCTTTTGCCACACACACACACACACACACGCACACACACAGAGTAGTCCAGGCACGCATTTGCCATAATAGATGCGACTAGGCTAAGCTATGCGTAAATTTGTGTCTACTTCAAACCCAAACTCATACATAAATACACGGATAAACACATAGATATGTATGTATGTATGTATGTATGTATGTCTGAGAATAAGTATATATACATACATAAATGTGGCATATGTATGTATGTATGTAAGCGTTTGATGATGTGGTCTGGTCCTCTGAAGCGTGAAATGTATGACAAAAAAAAAAAGAAGAAAGAATGAAAGAAAAGCTGATGCCGAAGCCGAAGCCAGAACCGGAGCTAAAAATACACATAACAATAAAAATACAACAAAATCAACACCAACCAGTGACTACTTTGCACTTGGCAGAGGAGAGAACAACGGGTAGCGGGCAGCTGGCAGCTAACAGCAGCTGTGGATCCCTGTTGTTGTTGCTGGCTGCGACAAGAAATCCAATAACAAATTATATGCGAAAGAGACAATTGGTCCTTTATTGCTGGCAACATCTACGACTACCATCAAGGCGACAACGACAACGACTTTTATGCGAAAAGTGCAAAATGATTTACGATTATGTTGATAAAATGGCTTAAATAGTATTTTCATTTTCTTGACGCTCGAGTGCACTTTGCCAAGCTCAAGCTTTCGCTGCTTCTGCTGCTCTTACTATGTATGTAGTTCTTCTATCCCTCTCTCTCCGCAGCTGTTTCAATTGTCTGTGGTGGCAAAAGTACCGTAAGATTTGTATTGCGCTCAAGCAACGACGACATTCAAAATCAGGCAGAATACAAAAAGAAAGAAAGAGAGAGAAAGAGAGAGAGTGAAGAATGAAGAGTAGAGCACAAAAAAAGGAGGAGCTGGAGTAGTTTTTTTTTTCTCGTAGTCAGCACACGCACACATGTGTGTGTAGGTGGGAGCTCATATACATATGTACATAGATGTATGTATATGTATATGCCTGCGTGCTTATGCGTGCCCGTGTGTGTGTGTCTGATGCCTTGAAATATTCATGACTCTGTCTTGGCCTTTTTCTTCCTGCTTTTGCCCTATATTTGTATAGTGTTTACCAAGTTTCAGTTTAACTGAAATGTGGCCAACAAGTCTCTGACTTTACGAAACTTTCTGTTCGTCTTTCGTATTTTTCTTTGCATATCGCCTTTAAGTTGATTCAAACCAAAATTGGTTTCATTTATGCCTCCTGCAAAATGTTTAAATAATTAATTTTCCGTGACGCAGCAAACTGATTTCCCCACACGCAAACAACACACAAACACTCTCACAATTTACCTTGCTGACTTTCATTCCTGTGTTCAATTATGGCAACGATGATGACGATGCAGAGGCTGATGATGATGATGATGATTGCGTGTTGCATCTGTGTGCCAGCTACATCATCAAGCTCCCTTTGCATCCAACTCCATATTCATTTCTGATGCATAAGTGACAAGCATTCAGCATATATAAAATATTTAAATATTCACTTGACATGTAATTGAATGAAACCACACACACACACACAAATATGTAAGCAAAAAGAGTTCATTTCCTTTGCCTGCGGTCTCTGAGAGGACTCAGGTGTGTGTGTGTGTGTTTGTGTGTGGGTGTGGGGTCGATCTTGGCAATGGCAATGTCCCATAAACTTTTGCGCCTACCAATTCCAATTACACACAATTGATTTTCTATCGCCTGGCAAAAGTAAATTGCCCGTAAAATTATTGCAAACACTCAAACATGGAGTCACATAAATCACAACTGGTGGTCCACCACCGCCAGCACCACAAACATAACACCACATTGCCATGAGCAATGATGCTGAAAGAATTTCGGCTTATTTTCGATTATTTGCTATTATATTGAATTCTTAGTTCGACTTTTTGCCCAACGGCATTTGAATTAATGATGACTTTTACGAGGGCACGTCCAGACGGAAAGGCATTTGCCTTTCGCTAAAATCGGACTCAGGTGGATCTGGACTTAATATGCATACATACATATATATATAGTGGGTGAGGGTGTGGTTCCGGCTGTGGTTAGATGTCTCTTTGAGGTCTTTCTATCTATCTATGCTATGTATTGTCATGTCAGAGTGACTTTAATTGGATTTCGATTTTTCCCTACTTGTGTCACGCATTTGTTGTTGTCGTTGTTGTTGTTGTTGCTGCCGATTAACTTAATTAATGTCACACTAATGACAGCTCAATGCGATTATTTTGACAACTGCACGAGGTGAATAGGCATAAACAACACCAATGAAAAGCCACAAGAGAGAGAGAGAGAGAGACAGATAGAACTGAACTAAATGAAATTGAGAAAATTAACAATATACTGGACACATGGTGAATAAAATGAAAATTTAATCTACAATTTGTTTCGAATAAATGAATTGCTAATGCGCAGGACACACACGCACACACGATACTTAATCCTCCCACCCTCGAGTGGCAAGAGAAATGACTTTTTAAGCCCCCGCTAATTAGTTCGATTCTTAAATGACAAACTAATTGACAAATTTGATTGGGTCAAGCCAATTTACCAAAATGATGAGTAGAAGCTGCCTTTAGCTTCATCACTTGATCCACATAACTGACTGACTGACTAACTGATGACTGACTGCCAATGTGCAAACAGCAATCTCTCCCCTCACTACACTGCACACTCCCACCCCCCACCTGTCAATGGCCCAATTGAGTATGCAAATCTGCAGTTGTTGGCTTGACTTGGCTGACTTGCTTTTGCTCAATCATCACCAGGCGAAGGCTCGTCATCGGCAGCTGCACTAACAGCTTATAATCGCAACTTAACATGCTAACAATAGCAGGAGCAGGAGCAGCCAGAGAAGGAACAGAAGTAGAAGCAGCAGCAGAAGCATCAGTGCAAACATCCTCCATATGCCGGATATCGCACAATCTCGAAAAAAAATGAGAAACTATGGGAGAGGGAGAGGCAGGGGGAGAAAAAAATTAAACCAAACCGACTGAATGGCAAGCCGACAGAATGTGCCAGTAGACCTACCTCACCTTCTCTGGGTTTTCCCTAGTAGGCTATGCACACTAAATGACTCACCAGCACATTCATACCAAACAGAGAGAGGGGGCGGGTGGTGGGTACTGTTAGGTCGTGTCGAGTGCGTTGCACTGAATTTTACAGCTTTTGTTTTGTTGCTGCTGAAGCTACTCAGGCTCAGTGTTTTATATGCGTTTATCTCTCTATATGGCATGTTGCCGTTTTTCATCCCCTTCGTCCTTTTTTTTGCAAAAGACGACACACTGCTGCTGAGGGACAGAGATGCGAGCGAGTGCGAGAGAGTGCGAGAGTATGGTCCTTGTGTCCTTGTGCCTGCTGGCTGCCTGAGCAACGTTTACAAACATGCAGTTGAGTGGCTCTGAGTGTCATTGTTCTTGAACATGTGTTGTCAATGTTAGAAGAAGAGAATCGACAATTCGGGGTAAAAAGCATTGCCTACGTTTGGGGGCCTGCAATTATTCTTTTAGTCTCAATTTACACAAACAGCTTAACCTTTAACTTGGCTTTCACCTTTCGCCCTACCTCCTTCCTCCTTCCTACCTCCCTCCCTCCCTTTTGCTGCTCACTTTTGGCAATATCTTGACTACAGTCACATTTCAATTTCAATATCGCCGACTGGCACTTTCACCCACTAAAAGAAATAGAAAGCCAAAGCATAGAGTAGAATGAAAAAGGACAGTGGGGGGGGGATAGAAAGAATGGCACTGAATAGAACAGAAGTCAACAGCAAGTGCAAAAAGGCGAATGCGAGCAAAATATTTGCCCTCCCAGAAATTGACAACTGTTTGCTTAGTTGAGAGTGTTTGCCTGTTGGCTGTTGGAAGTTGAATGTTGGATGCTTTTGCTATCGCAGTAGTTGCTGTTGTTGTTGTTGCCAGTCAACCACTATGGCTGGAAGCGGAAATTTGACACTCTCATTCTCATTCTCACTTTCGCTTTTCACTATCCCTCACTATCATTTCCACTTGCCAGTGGCATCCACTCCCTAAGGGCATCATTTCTATTCCCTTTCCCTTTCCCTTTCCCATTCCCATTCCCCGTTCCCAATGTTGAATGTTGTGCGCGTAATATCAGCTTACATTTTAATGGCAACTGGTTCCATAGTCAATTATATAGTTTCGTTAGCACAAAAATATGCAATTACATCCACTAAAAGGAAGTGGAACAGGAACTGAGAATGGCAGCCAGAATTTCGTATCCATGGCAAACTATTTGATTACCAATTGCTTTCCTTCATTCCTTTCTCGTTTTTGTTTCGTTTGCCGTTTTTATTCTATTCCTATTTTTATGCTTTCCATTCGGTGGCGGCGGCGGGGGGGTTAGTGGGGGGATAAGAGCATCAAGGGTTTTAATTACAACATCTATTTAGAAATGGGAGAAATGCACACTAAAGGAAATGGCTAATGGTATTTTATTGTTACTACATTGAAAATGGGAAAAAAAGAAAGTTCTTAGTCTAAATTCACGAAAAATGCAATTTAATTTAAAACAAAAGCCAATGAATTTAGGGCAAATTCTAAATTTAAAGAAAATCAATTTAAATGAGAGCAAAAAAAAAAAAGGGAAACTTCTTTCGTAGTTTCCTTATTTTCGTTACCAAGTTGAATAAACATTTGATTGAATATTCTCTGGTTCAAGATTAGTGCATGGTAACTGAAAAAGGATAAGGTCCTTCGATTTAAATTCAACCTAAAAGGGATAAAGTCCACATCAAAAAGAAGAGAATACTTTGACATTTGAAATGGACAAACTTTCCTGTTAAAAACTCAAACTTGGCTTTAACGAAACATTATTTAAGAACTTTGAATATATTTTAACTTTTGCCCTTGCCAAGGTAAAGTTTAATCAATAATCAGCTAATAGGATGAGTCTATATGTAGGTATGTATGTATGTAACTGTCTGTTGTCCTGCATGAAAATCATAAATTTCTAATGGATATGTAAAAGGAGAAACTTGTTGTCAACTTTTCCAACTACTACAAATAACAACAACAACAAGCGCAACTAGTCGGCCAGTCATTCGAATGATCTACCTACACTTTTTCTTTCCCTTTCCGTTTTCTTCTCTCTCATTTTCTGTGTCCAACTTTAATCAATAAATTGTACTATTATTAAACTAGTGCCACACTGGCGCACATTCTCCTGAACACACAGAGTGGCACACTATGGCCTGATTCCATCCGCAGCTTGGCCGTGCCACAAATATTTGTGTGCTGCTTGTGGCAGAGTCGTCGTAACGATGCCCAAAATATGAGCATTACACAAGCCCTGACAAGGACTTATTTGCAGTGCCCACAGACAGACACCAGAGCACATACTCGCCGCCTGGCTGCAGATGCGGGTGTTGGCATTGGGAGTAACAGTGGGGTGTGGGTGTGGGTGTGGCATGGGCCATATAGTTAAGGGGCTTCTGTTGCACCTCCTCCGTCTTCGTTACACTAACAAGCTGCAGTCTTCGTTTGGAGAGCTTGGCCCGTAACTATGGGGCCAAAAGCCAAGCACAATATGTGAACGATGCCGAGCGTGCAATTTGTAGTCAGGCATCCGCATCCTTCTCTTTTACAATGACTTGCCCCCGCTACCGTACTAAACTCTTTTGCCCACTCTGTCTCTCTCTATCTCCCTGTCTCTCTGGCACTTGGTTGCTTAATTTTATATCAAATTTATAACTGACTTATTGGCACTTGGCACTAAGATTATGCCCGCCGGGTCTCTATTCCATATAAGTTATTTCCAGTTATGTATACGCAGTGTATGCATGTATGTGGAAATAATGAAAGTTTTCCAGCTGCCTTTGGGCCTGTTCAAGTATTCACAATTCTCTATTCACTATTCATTGCTCGTCCAACCGGATCAGTTGAAGGTATGAGTGGCATAAAGTTCAAATGATGCTTTCATTTATGCATTTCGCAATATTGGCAACTCAGCAGCAGTTCTCATCCCTCCACCCCTCTGCATTCTCTCCTCCATCGGCATCTGGTTCCTTCTCCCTTCTTTGCCCAGGAGGGGGAGGAGCATTAAACAGCTGGCATTTACATACCCTTCGAGAGAAAAAGGGTATTTCGAATAGGAGAGAACTCAAATTAGTTGTAGATCCTGTCCAATGTCCTGATCCTGTCCAAAGAGTATTCAAATTTCAGCAGCATTGCCAATTGCCTTTTATGCAATTTTTTCAATTTGCTTCTATATATGTATATATATTTTTTTCTTCTCTTTTTTATCAAAAGCAATTTTGCAATTTTCTTTGGCTTGGCCTTTTAATAAATTCCGTCGAGTTTTGCATTTTCAGCAGTTTCCTCCGTTTGCTCCGCTTCGTTTTGTTTCTTTTCCTTTCGTTTCGTTATCCTTTTCGTTATTTTTCTTCGTGTTCCCCTTCGGGGGTTGCGCTTTGTGCTGATTTTAACACTTTTCGAAAATTTCCCGAGTAGGCGGTCGAAATTGGCGGAGAAACAAGAAACTGAAATTCGCTTATCTCATATACATTTCCCTCTGTCACTGTTGTTGTTGTTGTTGCTAGAATTTTAATGAAAATTTAAATAATTGAAAAGCATGTTGCAATGCCAGGTGGCAAGGATAAGAGTACTTTGCCTGATAGTATTGCATATTAATGAGCATAAAGGGACCCGTCGAGTCAGCAAAGACTTTAAGAGGTCAAATATTCCTCTCATCTTATTTTTCTTTCTGTATGTTAAAGCGATTTGGCAGTTAACCAAAATATAACGTTACCTGACACCCCCACCCCCTACAGGCCCCATCTCTTCTCCATCCTTACATAGATTGCCAGTGCTCTTGCAGTTCCTAACCGGCTGCACAGCGTTTGACAATGACAAATGAATACTTTTATGGTCGCGACCATCAACCCCAAGCCATCTAACTCCCCTCCTACCCACCATCCTTCCACCCACCTAACCAACCAACCAACCAACCAAGCAAGCAAGCAGGCAGCCAGCTGAGTAAGTGGAAGAAGCGGCAGCATTAAAAGTTCGTGTTGGCCAAAGTGACACCCCAGGCAACGAGTCAGCCAGGTAGACACAAAACGCAGGACGCAGGATCCTAACCAAGGTGCGACAACTTGTATATATGTATACCCCTCTGTGTGTGTGTGTGTGCTAGTCGTCGTACTTTGACTTGTAGTGGGACACAACAAAAAAAAGAGAGAGAGAAAAAAGCATGGCTTATGCTCTGACAGGAAGTGGTCTCTGCTATTTAGTATGTAGTCCTGTCCAACACTTGGCTGTTAGGGCAACAACAACGACGTGGAACAGTGTGCCTCTTCTGTATTTATTTAGACAGCCTCTCATCTTCACCTTTTCCAGCTTTTCTGCCACTACCTCCACTCTTCACTCTCCACTACTTCCTTCCTCGCATCCCGCCGTCAACACACAGTTTGGTTGGCTCTACCAGTGACCGTGCGGTGTTTACCAAACGAATTAAATTGTTCGCCTCAAGTGTATTTTGTGCTTTGACGCACAAATATGCCGCAACAACTGTGATTGCTATACCTCTCTTCCACCCCCCCCCCCCCCCCTTCTTCGCTAATTTCCCCCCTTTCTATACAATCCCCTCAATGCCAACACGATGTCTATGCTACCAAAAGTTGCCTGCTATTATTTGTTGTTGTTGTTTACCACCATCAGCCTGCAGGCATTTTTGTTCAGCCTCAATCTTTTCCCCCATCTCCTCTCTCTTCCCCCCTATCTCTCTCTCTCTCTGAATTTGTTAATCTGCGCCACTCAATCAGCGAGCTTCGAGCTGCGAGCAAAAGAACGTGCTTCCACTAATTGTGCGCACGGCATTTTCACAAATTTTGACATTGCTAAAAGTAAAAAGTTTATTTCAAGGATTTGAAATCTAACCCAAAATTAAACACAGGATTAGCCAAATATTTATCGCATAATAAATATGCAGTAAATACATATTACTCAATATTATTAGAATATTGACAAAAAGGGTTTCGAAACTAAATTCGATTTAGTTTTCCAACTATTCTTTAGTTTTCTGAGTGATATGAGAAATGTTCAGTTTAGTTTTCGCAATAAATATTTATATTACTTTGCCTGGAACTCGATTCGCCTCGATCATTTGCTTGTCGTCTTGTGATTAGGGCTCCCGAAAAGAAGAAATTATTATCCGAACTTATTTTATTGTATAAATTATTTGTTGGATCCTAAAGTCTTGGGTCTTAAAGGCTATGGGGTCGCATATTTGGTTGTGGAATCTTAGCGTGCATGAGCTTTCAACAAAAGGATGGTTCGGGGTTAGATCTAGTTTGATCCAAGCCTGCGTTTTCCGTTAGATGCCTAGGATCGACTAAAAATAAATGCTTTAACTGTAATTCTAAATCCTGGCAATTTGCTTCATCGGTGATTATTGTTGAGTTAGTTAGTCCACTTAATAAACTAGTCAATTAGAACTTGACAAAAGTTCTTTATCCTTATTATGGTGGGCAGCCTCTGGTTCAAAGAAAACAGTATAATACATAAGGAAATATAACTTAGAATAAAACCGCATGAATAAGGCTTCCGAGGAGCAAGAAATAAACCCTATCTTCATTTGTTCAATTCACAATCTGAACTCACTTTTATTTTCTAAAATGTTTGTTAGGAAAGGTCTAGTCTTAGATTCTAAGGGTCACATATTTGGTGGTGGAATTTTATTTCTAAATGAGTTCCAGAAAACCCGGATGTGCAGGTGTTAGATCTATTCATATTCCAAGCCTGCGTTGGTAGTTAGGTCCTTAGCTGTATGCAACGACTAAAAACAAAGCTATATTCACGTGACGTACGGTGTTTAGTCTTAAACACCGCAATAAAACCATCCGAAAAACCCAAGAAAAAAGAGTCTGATGTGACTCCTTTTAGATTCCTTAGCAGCAGATGCATTCGAAGATGCATTTTCGATTACGAATAAATTTGTCGAAATCGAAACTGTAACCTGTTCTTACTTCCGATTCGATTAGTCAATTTCAAGCATTTGACTTTTAATTAGCAACATGAAATATAACAGCCAATTTCAGCATAAGTAAATTTAAATATTTTCTATTAATCTTTGAATCTTGTATATAAGATTAGGAATTAGTTGAATAGAATTTGCTTAAGCAGAGATTTCATTCCATTGAGATAGCAAACCGTTCAAAAGTTCCTCAAAAAGACTCATTGTTAATGAATTCGCCTGTTTTAAGTTTAATGGAGTTCAGGTGAGTGTATATGGAATGAATGGTGCTCAGTTGAATCTATATAGAAAGAAATGCCCTTAATCACATCTGATAAGCTTTCCCTTAGTAAAATTTTGTATTATCAATGGTTGCCTATCGGCTACCCTTAAGGCAAAAGGTAATGCTTAAACATTTGTTTCGGTGGGCGAATGAACGAATGCAAGGCGAAAACTGGAAGCGATGCGATGTTAATATCAAATATCAAAGAAGCTAACTTCGGCTCTGCCGAAGTTTGTATACCCTTGCAGCAAAATAATTGGTATAAATGTTTAACAAAATCAAAAAAAAAAAAAACAAAAAACAAAAAAACACATCTAAAAAAAATTTTCACGTCTTCACCGAGCATTGAACCATCAAATACCGAGAGCCTATCGTGCCATTGATCTCTACACACTACGCCACCGTCCTTACTACGCTAGAGTAAGCTAATTCGATATATATGCAAACCCATTGCATCTCGCTCTTTCAATTTCGTTTTGTGTAAGAACACAACAAAAATATTTCTGTCTCTCTCACACACCGCGTGGTGGTTGAATTTTTGCATATGTATGTGTGTGCGTGAGCATTAAAATACATTTAATTTCTATCAAATTGATTATTGATTTGTAACCTTAATAATTATCCGATCTTGTTCAAACTTGGTGTAGGGTGTATGGGTAAAAATTGAATTTAGATGCAACAACAAAAAAACAATAATTTTATACATATATTTCTTATTTGGTGCCGCGCGGATTCGAACTCGGGTCTTTTGTGTTTGTACGGCAGATTTCTTGGAATTTGTTTTTGTTTCTTTGCTGCCAAAGAAAATTGCTTATTTTACTCGAGGTACCTCCACGTTTTAGTTAATAGCTCCGGTAATAATTATCTGATCCGACTAATTTTTAAACTCTACCTACACAAAGGATTGAGGAACTTAACTTTTCATGTTTCAACTATGTAGCTTAAAATTTTACTTTCTAAAACTTGATAGAAACAGACAGACGGACAGACGGACATGTCTCAATCGACTCAGCTATTGATGCTGATCAAGAATATATATACTTTATGGGGTCGGAAACGTATATTTCTATGCGTTACAAACATCTGACCAATTTTATAATACCCTCTGCAAGGGTATAAAAAGCAAACGTTTGTTGTTTCGATTTGGATTGGAGCTGAAATTACTATTGAAAACAATTCCGAAAAGAGAATAGGCTTGTTTAATAAATAAACAGATTTAATTGATTTCATTTGATATTTATTCGGATCGCAAAGTTACAAGAACTGATTCTAAGCAAAATCTAACAATATGCCTACACAGTGTAGATATGACCTTAGCTCTCTGGTGAAGAGTTCTCTTGAAGTGTTGCATCAATGCAGATTATGATTGATTTTCGAATTGAACAACTTCTTAATGAGCTTCAACCACTGTGCCGTGGCAGCAATTCTAACTATGCGTATCAGAATTTGTGGTTATTAAGTTTCGTTGTCGATTGACAGTCCTACATATGTGTGTGCAGGGTGTGAGTGTGTGTGTCTCACCTGGGCCTATATGATTAACGACGGTATACACACATGTATACACTCGGATTCAGATATAAGTACGTATCTATGTGTGTGTATGTGCACCCACACACACACAGGTTACAAATGCGGCAAGCATTTGACATCAATTATCGCACCTGGCCTTAGTGGTGCCACGTTGTACCCATGGGGACCACTCCACAGTCCTTGTTCCGTACTCTGTATTACGGTGTACGTGAGTCCCATCGATTTTCATCCGATCCGATGGAGTTGGGGCCTAAGCTGAGTTGCTGAGTAACGCGATTCATGTGCAGGCACGAAAGCAAGGCCAAGTTAATTGATTTTTTATTACCAGAATGGCGAGAACAACCATTCTTCCCCCGCCCCCCCCAACATAAGTAAAAAACCAACCGCCAATTCACCTCAATAACAAAAAAACTGAAAAAATGTAAAGGCAAAGAAAAAATGAAAAATAAATTGACAATTTTCAATTTGAGTTGCGGAAATATTTTGATTTCCTGTTTTGTGGCCGAACAAGGGAATACATACCATACCTACATATATACATATGTATATACGTATGTATATGTATGTATATATATGTCTGTATATATGCTTATATTATATGTTTGTGGAGCCTGTTCATGGTGTGGGTGAGACTTTGCTGGGCTTGCAGGCACACATTTTCCGCTCCATTTCCCTCACATACACATATTTTATTTTTGTGCAAAAAGCGAGGAAAAAATGAAAAGGAGAAGTCGAGCCAAGCCGAGCATTTTGTCAGTGCAATAAAAGTTTGCGTGTGAAACTGTCTGCCCAAAGGCAGTTGGTGTGGAAGTGGAGGGGATGCCAGATGGAGGACTGAGAACAACTCTTGCCGCCTGTTTTCGGCTTAATCAGCTGGGAAGACTCAACTCCAGAGGATGGACGCGGGAAGCATTTGATGCTGGTTATGGAGATGGCGATGGAGATGGTCTCATGGGACACATGCACTTTAAATTATGCATATTATTCGCCCACACGCCCCACTAAGTAATTAAGTAGATAGCAGCCAATGTTTCTCCTTATCCATGTGTGTGTGTATCTCTCTGTGTGTGTGTGTGTGTAAGGCTAAAATGAGTATTTATGACTCCCCATCCTTCTCTTTGTCTCTCCCTCTCTCTCTCTCTCTCTCCCTCTCTGTCTATCTCTTTATTTATTTCCCCTGTTTCGTCTCTTTCTATGTGGATGGAAGCACTTTAATTAGAAATTCATACGCCTAGTTGGCCAAATGCCTTTTCTACAGGATTTACGAAGGCTTCACTCCACACACAGTTTGAGATAGTGGTGAGCCACCCGAACAATGGACTTCACTTGAGATAATGCCTATTGGTTAATGATTCCACTTGATATCACAAGTACATTTATAGTAGATTTACATTTAAAGCAAATTGCTGAGATTTTCCTTAGAGAGACTCGCACATCGTTCTTGTTGACTTTACATTTGCCTTCTCTCTATATCCCTCTCCCTCTCTCTATCCTTCTTTTTTCCTCTTAAACAATAGTTTATCCATCTTCGATTCATTCACTCCTACTACTCACATTAATCTTGTGTATTGTGTAGGCTGTTGATATTGATTGATAAGTGGCTAGAAATTCGATTAGGATAAAATAAACTCTAAGCTCAAGTTAAGCCAATTGCTCCATTGAGGTCGAATGATAAATCGCCTTGGGAGCTGTCAGTTCACTAGGCATAACTCTCTCCCTCCCATCCACACTTTTCTGCTTCCTCGCTTTCTTTATCACACTGGCAACCATTTATCAGGAAAGTCTTGGTCCAAGGAAAGAAAAAGGTTAAGTAAATTGCCAATTTATATGAATGGGTTAAATCGAAACAGAAATTTAAAGTTCGAAAATCAAAATCAACGAAAACAAACTGCTGGTCTATCGCTTAAGGAGCATAGAGCACGTATCCTGTGGCCTGTCCTCCTCCATGTCCTCCTGTACATCCACATAATATTCGCATTCACTTCGCTCTGTGTCAACTGAGTATGTCATTTTATTGAATGAAAAACCACTCAGCTATTGAAAATCAATTTGTGCTGCAGCAACACCAGGAATCATCTAAGGAAGGACATTTAGTCAGTTAGTCAGTCGGTGAGTCAGTCAGTCAGTCAGTCAGTCAGTCACAGTTCGAGTTACAGGGCTAACAAGAAATAGGACAATAAATGTTCATATACACACACACTCACACACACGCCACGCACGATGAGAATTTTCCGCATTTACACTTGCAATAATAATAAAAATACATAAAAAGGAAACTCGAGCACCACAAAATGCAATGCCATTTGGAGGTGTGTGTGTGTGATCAGTAGTCCCGGCACATGTCGCCTTTTAAACCAATTCAAAATCGAGTTAAGAGCACAAGGACATCCTACCCATTCACACAGATACAGACATCCACCCGCACATCCTCATATGTCCTGCTCACCTGTTTGTATGCAAAATGAAGCGGCGAATCCTTCTCGCAAAATTGATGGCAGTCACGTAGAATGTCAGCCACCATCAGTATGGTGTCTCCAGCGTCAGGGAGAGGACGAGCGGCTGGGGCAGGGGGACCGAGTGCAAAAAGAAAATCCATAAAACACAAGTACAAACTTGGGGGCAGGCCCTGACAGTTTCTTTTTTTTTTTCTTTTGCTCGTAATAAAAATAAAAAGTAAAGAGCAGGCAAAGGAAAAAAGAAATGCAAATTACAAGCGGAAAAAATGAAGAAAAAGTAAAAAAAAAAGAAAAGAAAGCGAGAAAAAACCGAAGAAACGAAATGAAAGGATATGCGAGCATCTACTGCAAGTATCATTACGAAAAAGAATCAGCAAGGATTTCAGTTTAATGAAAGCTTTATCTCCAGAGGCCGCCTCTGGGTTAGGCCAATAAAATGCCCCATCATATGACATGAAAACCTATAAAATATGTACGCAACGACATGGAGTGGTAAGGGGTGGGGAGGGAATGTCCAAATAATACACAAAAAAAGCCACAACAGGATAGAGCCTGGTCGCCCTGCTGCTACTGATTCTGCTGCTGATCCTGGTTCTGGCAGGCGTTAAGCATGAGCCGATTAAGCGCACTTATCAGTTGGCTGCCTTTTGGCATGAATAAGGTAAACAACCTGGCCAGAACCAGCAGCAACCAAACCCGAACCAGTAAAGAATCAGGACAGGGCCGAATAAGACCAGGAGCAGATGCAGAGAACGGGGGGAAGGAGGATTGCCTGGACCAAAAGGCAAAGGCAAACAACATTCTGCAATTTTAATTGTGGGCAATAAATTTTACATATATTTTTCTTTTTTTACAACTGGACTTGGAGAATCGGAATCGGAGATGAGTTGCTTTTATATATTTATAAAGTGTTGCTTGTTCAGGACTGAGAAGGAACAAAAAAAAAAACAATTGCATACTTTAAGGCTATGTACTGACTTTGGTATACCCTTACTTTCTCTTCTACTTTTAAGTTTGCAAAGTTTATCCACTTATCGGCAATCATTTTATTAAATATTACTTGGCTAGTTTTATCATACAAGAGTTAACAGACAGACAAGTTATTGATGGTGATCAGGAATACATATCGTGCACATATTGCGGATAATATCTGGTTAAAGCCATTATAGTTTTTAGCCATTGAGTACACTATGAAACCTTTTCTGTATGAAGGTTTTTATAGATACATACATAGGTGGAAATCAAGTCCCTGATATTAATATCAAGTTGTTTCGATACTTATCGATATGTCGATAACTATGTACATAGATTGGTTTGTTTCAGTTTTCCATCGTTCCAATGCTTTAACATTTGTTTGTCAAATATTGTTCATGCATTTTCTCTGCACTTAGTCCTTTAAAAAATAATATTAAATCATTGATCAATAGTAATTTAACATTCCTTATTTAATGCGTTTCAATTTGATTTATGTATTGAATGTACTTTTATTTTCCAAGGTTATTAAATAATGCAAAATGGTTACGAATTGTGGTTTACCTCGATTGACAGGTTTGACCTATGTGACTAACTGACTGATTGACTGACTGATGATGACAACTTACCCTTTCTCTCCCTCCATCTCTCTCTCTCTCTCTTCTCTTTCTGTCTATATTTATTTGTACGTTGGAATTAATGAAAATTGAAAAAGTCCTTCAATAGCACACATTAACCATACGCCGGGTGGGTCTTGGCTTTGATTTTGCTTGGATTTTTGCGTTTGAGGTCGTGTTGAGTTGTGTTGCACTTTGGATCGATAGATGATGGATGGATGCATTGTCATGGCAAATGTGGTTGCATAAACGCTGCTCTATATTTCGCGCCACAATGATCACACACATAGATACATAATGCAGGCAGTGGAGCGGACACACACACAGACAACCCATTAGAAGTTGCAACACTTTTTCAACCCAGTTTCTATTCCCGTTAACAGCGATGCATTCCTCTCTGTTGAGTCATTTTATCTGTGTGTCTGTCTATCTGTCTGTCGGTCTGTCTGTCTTGATGTCTGTCTGCTAGTCTGTCCATACGTCTGTGTCTGTGCTGTGCTGTGCGCACTGAAAAGCACTCACTAAAACAAATAAACACTTTGCCCATTGTTTCGTTTTGACAAATGCGTGTAATTTACGGAAATGTTTGTTTGTTCATCTCTCTTCCCACGGCTTCTCCACATCCGACCCACTACTTCCACTCACCCACCTACATGCACGCCTCTCTCCCTCTCTCTCGTCCTTATTTACCGAAATTGTCTTAGGCGCTATTTGCAGAGCTCTTACATATCCTTAGTCCTCGACGGCAATTAGTTGAAGCTGGTTGGTAAAAGCCATGAAGTAAGCAAAGCCCGACTCCTGCCCGACATACATACATAGACATCGTTGGCCGAGAAATATAGGTTAACAACTGACAAAACATATCGCCGATGTCTATATATCTACTATATACATACATATGTATGAAAGTGGTGGGGGGGGGGGAGGTTTTAGGGGGCTGCTCATCAAAGTGGCAATAAAGTGAACCCCGTGAATGGTTGCCAGCCATCTGCTATCAGTTATGTTTAAGCAGATGAAGCTTGAAATTGCAGTCAGTTGGGGCTTTGGCTTGGCTTTTGTTTTCACTCCTTTTGTTGTGGCCTTAATGAGGAAATTCTCTGGTTCTCTTTGTTTTGGTTTTTAGCAATTTCGCCTCGGCTTCTCGATTCTCTTTTGCGTTACGTGCCGTGCCGATCCCCCTCCGCCTTCTTTCTTGATTCCTTTGCCAACGCTTCACTTCACTGGGGCAATTTATGATACCTTTGTGGTTTCAATCTCTGGCAATAGGGCAGCATAATTAAAAAATTGTGACAGCCATAAATTTGGTTTCGGTTTACCCAGGAGACGAAAGCAAGAAATGAAAGACAGCAGCCAGTAGATAGCCATTAAAATAACGCTATTCCTTTCTTTGCCCTTCTGTTTGAGAAAAACAAAAAAGAGGAAACATTAAAAGTAGCTTAAAAAGGCAACTGGAATCAATTAGAGCGCATTATATGAAAGTGAAGTGGAACTGGTACTAGTCATGGACTTGGAACTGGAACTAGAACTTGGAGTGGTCTTTTTTAAGCCTTTTTCAGTCGAGTTCCACAAATGGGAAGGGTTGACTTGGGTTGGGTTGGACAACATTTGATTTCATTGTGCAGCTGGTGCTCCTTGCACTGATTGCAGGACTCACATCCTAAAATAGCCAGGCCAACCCACCCCCCTCCCATCCATTGGCCATGACAGCATTTTGAAGCGATAAGGCAAAACTGCGGGCAGGGCGTCCCGGTGGCTGGGACTTTGGAGTCTGGACTAGGGGGAACTACGTACTGGAAACAGGCTGCCCTGTTGTAAAGTGTCAAAACGTGTACTTGTCTCTGCCAGGACACGCTGCAGCTCTCCTTTAATTTGAATTTTATGCACTGCATGCATAAATTTATGGCACAGGACACGCCTTCAAGAGCAACAACGATGATGACGATGATGAGGATGATGATGACGACGATGGACGATGACAACGATGGCGACGACAATGACAAAGCCAACATGACAGGCACATGTCCATTAGGTGGGCGGGGCGGTACTCTAACATTTATTTAAATGTGCTGGTAGCCGACAACTTCTTATCTTCTTGATTCGGCCCGTATTTTAAAGCGTTTTCTCGCTTTTCCTTTCCCCCCTCTTACTCCTGACCGCACTTTCCCAATTTAAATTTACACAGCCGAAACCGAGAAAACAGGAACAAAAAACGTTGCCTTTGGAATATGTAATTAAATTTTAATTGCCAAACTCAATTATTATTTTAATAAAAATGAACATTCTCGATGTTGTGTCATTATAAAAATGGCCAATGGAATTTTTGACCCCTTCCTGCCACTGAGCCGCCTCGGCCCAATGCCTTTGTGTTGCTCTTTGATGCATTGATTTTGATATCGTTGGCGCCATATGGACAAGCTTAATATCCTGGCTGTCAGTTTTGACTCCCCTCCAATTCCATCATCAGCACCGACCGCCGACATTCCCTCCAGCTCTGTTGGCCTGTCAAAGTGCTAAAAATACATATAACCTGTCGAAAATGCGAGCAAACTCAAAAGAAAAAGAAGAAATCAGGATAACTGAAAAACGGAAAAACTGAAAAAAAATGAAATCATAAAATCGGTACGAACGCGTCCTACTGCATTATAAATGTTGCAATTGCATTGAGTGCAATGATTTCACGATATGGAATTGGATACATCGTTCGTATAAAGTCACGCTTCACTCTGTCAGTCTGTCAGTTTGTCAGTCCTGTCTCTGCCTCTATGAAAATTCGACTTTGCTATTCCATGCGTGCTTGTTACATGAAACATGCTTATTGAATCGTGCCACACATTATGTAAGCATTTCATCAGAACTATGGGTATATATCTATATATATATGTGTGTATGTATGTATGCATGTATATACAATCAAAATCAATTCAATAACTGGCACTCGATCATGGAGAATAAGAGGAAAATTCCATATCAAACAGATACTACACCTAAAACTAAATTAAACAGTTTTTTATATATATGTATATATTCAAATGTTTGTATGTAAACATAATTTGGTAGCTCTAAGACCGATTAAGTATTATGGTAAACGCATTGATTTCTACTCATGTACAGTATTTGAATTAGGTCAATATATTTACATATATATGTACGTAAATATATCTACATGTTGGCAATTTGCTACTTATTTCTATTTTATTGGATTGTGCGCACTTTTCTACTAACATTTGAAAAGGTCCGTTTCCTGTTATGTTACTGTTAACATACAACTGTAACAGGTCTGTTCTGTTAATCAGTGTTGGTAAATATCCCGATTGTTGCATTTTAAACATAAAAATCATATTAATACTGGTAAAGTGTAAAGAATCCTCGAATTCTTAAATTTATACTTTATTTGAGTACATTGTTTAATGTTGTATAATGTCAAAAGTGTTTTAAATTATTCCGATAATAAAAAGAATGGTTTAATTGTCAAGTATTTTATTAGCTCTATGTGAGTTTCAGTAAAATATCCTTTCTAAGTAGCGCTCTAATTATCTGTTTCACTTGCTATTAGTTTCTTTTTAAATAAAAGAAAAGAAGTTTAAAAAAATTTACCATAACTATCTAAAAATAAACCTATTAGACCAGGAAAACTTTAAGAACGTTAACGGAGCGGAACTTTATCTTGTTGGAGTCAAGTAAAACCGGCTTTTAAAATTGAACATAGTTTTATTTGCTTTGTTCAAGTATTTTGAAACAAGTGAATTATTAATGGTAACTAAAATCTTTCGATGTTTTAATTTTTCCATCTACCCTTGTCGCACTCTCTCAGTTCCCTTTTTGGTTCATCTGACCACTTGCAAAGGATTAAACTATCGGATTGCAATTTTAACGAGATTTAATTGGACTTCATGGCCCAGCTAGGCAAAATCAATTGGTTTCAAAAATCACATTTTGCGCATAGACCGAAGGCATATTACAATATACAATTTAAACGAAAACGCATTTTACAGATAATGCGGAAGCAGACAGACAGAGATGCATATAGATGCAGAGGCAACGTGTGAGAGGGGCAGGGGGGGAGCATAGTTAGTAAGCCGGCTTTGCTAAACTGTGACCAAATGTCACACGTGGTTTTAATTTATGTTAGTAAAAGGACTGAAGTACATACAAATATATGTACACTATGCGTGCGTGTGCGTGTGTGTGTGTGCAGCATAATTACATTTTGTGGTATTTGGCAAAGTGTTGATTATTAATTAAAATAGCTATATTTGCCACGACACGCACACACGCATAGAGACAGACACACGGGCAGACCAGACAGAGTAATAGAAAGAGAAGAGCAAAAGAGAGAGAGAGAGAGAGAGAGAGTTGGCATATCAAAATAACAGTTAAATATTTAACATTTACGCCTAAATACATAGTGTTTCATGTAATCATGGCTCTATTATGAGTGTGTGTAGATTCACACATACATACAGCCTTTATATACATACATACTAATGTATTTGTCGATTTGTTTGTGTGTGAGTATGGAATTGGCACAAAGTTTTGTGGGCCAACATTAATATAAGTGTCTCTGTGTGTGAGTGTGTGTGTGTGTGTTAGTGCTAATGGCTGTAATTAAACTGCAACGTGAGACGTTTAAATGCAAATTGCAATTTTAGGCTCAAGTCCTTCTAGTCGCAGTGCTTACTCCTGCTATATCCATCTCTTTCCATTTATCCTTTTAATTGCAGAAGGAGTTGTTCGTTAGCAAAGTTGAGCCAACATCGCCGCGCAACGAACGTAAATTTTCCGCTGCTACAGCGCCATCGATGAAAACAAAGTGGCTGAAAGCATTTAAGAGCCTAAAGCCGGCTGGTTCTGGTTCAGCACAACAAGCAGATAGGTGAGTAAAGCCTCCTTAAACACACCGTCCTCGCATTCCCTGCCCTCTCGGCACTCTCCCCCCTTTTCCCGTCAAACGCTCCTCCTAGAGTAACCGAAAACAACGAAACGAAAAAAAAACCCATTAAGTCCAGCACAAACCACAGCAAAGTATAACCAAACGACCAGCTACCCCTCTATATATATCCCATACCCGAAAAAAATGGAAAAATGGAAAAATGGAAAAAAAAAAAACGAAACGAGTGAAAACCCCAACTGCACAGATACAAATACAGAAATGCAATATAATGCGGGACGGGGGAAAAACAGGAGCAGGAGGCGCAGAAGCACCAGCAACAGCTGGAGGAGCAGTGGCATGAGGAAGGAGGAGGCGAAAGGCATCAGTGCATAAAAAAACCCGCACTTTAATATGACTAAAAGCTTGTGAAAACGCAAAAATATTCCAAGGATTGGCAACTGTTTCTCCCATGAATTTTTTCTTTTTTTCCGTGCTGAATTTGAAAAGTGGAAAAGGAGGCCAAACCCCACAGCCAAAAGATGATAAAAAATAAAATGGAAAAATATTCCTAATAATTCCACTGTTTATGCAATTGCAAATTGTTGCATAGTAATTTAATTTGTTGCAATCCCTTTTGTATTTTAAGTTTACTCTAAGCTCTTCCCCTAAGTCGTTTCCCCCCCCCCCCCCTATCCTTCTGAGCCATCAATCTACTAATAATCTTTACACTTTCTCTCTATTATTATTATTAAATCATTCACTCACATTTCAAATACACATACGAAAATGCTTTTGATTTGTTCAAATAACATATACATATATATAATATATATATACGAATATATATATGCAATATAATCGCGTTATATCAGCCAACCACCCCGACAAAATCAAATGTACCACGCTGTATCAACCGTTTTGACCTTGAGGTAACCGAAATTCAGAAACAACAAAAATTTAAAACCATAAAGCTAAATCACTAAACATTCAAGAAAATTCCACAAAATATTTCATAACATTACAATTAAATAAATGGATATAACCAGAACATAAACGATACATACTTCTCTATACATATATGTAAAGTAACGATCGAACATCTATATATAAATTTTGACTTAACAAAATGCTGTAAATGTTGCACGCTAATGTAGAAATCGACCCCGATTCCCATCTATAGAAAAAACTAAATGCATCAATTACTGCACTAAAGCAGCCAAACTAATTTGATGTCCCATTTATAATTTCGTTATTTAGTTTTATTATTTCGCATTGCATTTATTTTGTAATGAAGCCAAATGCAATAAATTGCACCTGCGTCCTCTTCAAGGACCATCAATCACGTTATTTGTGGAGCAATTAAAATCAAGCTAAAGTGCAAAAAAAATAACATAAGGAAAAAGTGTAGAAGGAAAGCATAATTGAAAAATAACTAGAACATTGACCGACTAAGCCGAATACGACATACCCTTTCGAATGGAAAGTGCATAGACTATTGCAAGTTAGAGATGAAAATAAACAATAGAAAGTTCAAATGTTGTTGGATATATACATAATGTTATAAGCAAACAGTAATAGTTCGAATGATTCACAAAGTTTTTCTCTTTTTAAAAAGAATATCCATTGATTTAACTGATATTGGAATTAAGTTTTTAAAATACAAATTGATTTGTTATTCGTTAGCAAATTGCAAATGTCAAATCATTCAAACTTTGTTTAGTAGCATTTAAAATAAAACTAAAATAAATCATTAAAAGTGAATCACTTTATAAATTGAGAGAACTGGAAGATATAGTTAACTCATTACAAGCGGAAATAATTTTATATTGGGACTCATAAAAGTATGCTAAGGAAAATCAGTTGAAAGTTTATGAGATTTCAGATGCTGAATGGTTTTTTCTATATGCTTTAAGGGTCAGGTGATCAGATAGATAATAATTCAACATGCCTAGTAAACTAGAGTATAAACAAACAAACTTTGGTAAACTTTTGAATCGAAGTCTCTATTCCGTAATGGATCGGCAATGCTGCATGGTATCCATATGTTTCCGGCAAAGTTAGTATGGGTTACTCCCAGCGATTGCCACCATGGCCAATGCAAAGCATTGGAAAATATGCGAGAAATTGCAAAACTATAAATTTTCGCCACCAGCATATAGTTGCAACACAGTTGGTTGCGCCCCCAATTCGGCCTCCCCTCTATTTTTCAAATGGACCAGCAATAGCCAGACAGATGCATTGCATTGGCATAGCAATGGGCTGCATTCGGTTGGCCAATGGCAACAATACTTAATTCCATGTCGACAGCTTGCTCTCCCAATAATGATAAATCGAAAATCTTCGCGGCTTAGTGTGGGGCAGCCAGCACAAACATAATGACAGGTTGGTTGGGTGAGAGATAAATTCAGCTTCACCATATAAAGCACAGCCAGAGCTCAGGGCAAGGAGAGGGACAGAGAGAGGGAGAGCATAAGCATGTACTTAAGTTAGTTATACAATTTCCCAAAAATATAAACATTTACCAAACGCAACGTGACAAGAAAATCGCAGTTAAAGTTTCAGTTGCGACTTTTTGTTACTATTATATTGCAAAAGTTTTCGCATTGCTTTTGAAATTACAAAAAATTACTAATACGCCCCCTCGTCCGGCCAACCAACTCGCAGCATGGCCTGTGGTGTTGGTAGTTCAGTTAAGTTTTTTGGCTATTGTGAGTTTGTTTGTTCCATAAAGAAAAACTTTTCAGTTGTGCACAAAATGAATTAGAAAATTTCAAATTTGTAATATGAACAATTAATTATGCATTTTTCGTTTACATTTTTGTTTATAAATCGACAATGTGCATTTTTACTCATAGTAAATTTGTTACTAGCATAAACACCAACAACAACACACCAACACATTATAATAATTGAATAATCTAATTAATCATGTATACACTTATGTATATATACTCAAATGTATGTATATATAATACAGTTTATTTGTAGTTGTCCTAGCATAATAATAAATAAATAAAAGTCTAGGCTAATCCAAATATAATACATATATGTATAATAATATCTACTTAGTGTAGCATATATACTTAATTCCCTTCAAAAATAATAATAATAATAATCAATTCTTATCATCTGTAATGGAACAGATCAAATGTTGCGCTTTTCCCTTCTGTGTCTCTGAATAAACAGAAATTATTTACCCACTAACTCTTCCCTTTGGTTTGCTTGAAGCGAGGAGAAGGCCCAATCGAAATACCAGGCGGAGGCACAGGCCACCCTTTTAATTCATTCGAGGCATTTGGTAACAACTTTATAAGCCAACTTGCTGAGCTCAATTGTTTGTTTGTTCGTCCTCTCTCCCCCTCTCTCTCTCTCTTTATCTATATCCCCGATAGCATCGCTACCATCTGTTGGTCTGTCGGACTGTCAGTCTGTCTGTGTGCACAATATAAGCCACTTACAAACAATCAGCAACGAGTCCTGGACTCCTGAGCCGCCCGTTGCTTCCATTGTCAGTGTCTATCTGTCTGTCTGTCCGTCCGTGTGTCTGTCTGCCTGTCCGTCTGCCTGTGTGTCTGTTTTACGGGTAAATAAAACAGAGGCAAAAATGAAACAACAAAATTGCCAAATATATTCATATTTTTCTATATACAAAATAAAATATATATGTTCGTTTCTTTGTTTATTTGTTTGTACATTTTTATATCTTTCTCTTGCGAAATATTTTACAAAACTGTCGCAAATCGAAATAATATCATTATTATTTTTACACATAAACCGAAAATTGAAGCAATACGATGAAAAGATTCGGTTTACTTTGCCAAGTGTGATAAATGGGGCCAATTACATAGATATACTATGTATATACACAGATGTATCAGATGCAATTAATGCTCGTGGCAAATTAGACAAAGGACTTAATGGCAGTAACATCCGTATATATGTATGTATACGTATTTACAGATATATTTGCATACACACATATGTAGGTGTGTACAGTAAAAACTCTCTTTTTCGTGCGCCAAAGAGAGTGTTCGGTTAAGGAAAGAGATTGTTTCGCAAAATAATAATGGTCACCGAGAAATTGTCCGCTCAAAAAAGGTATCCACCGAAAAGAGGTGTCTGATATGCGAGGCCTCACTGTACATGCTCGCATTCAATATTGTTTGACACAGATTATCATTATATTAAAGACAATGAGACACTTTAATAGTCTAACTAAATAAGTTTTATTAACTTATTATCCAGTTAGTAGTGTTTAGTAAAAACGAGGGAATAATCATCCGTGGAATTATCAGTGAAATTGTAAATACATATTGAAATCCGACATCGAAAACTTTTTCGTCTTTTTATACCCTGTACCCAAAGGGTAAAAGGGTATATTAAAGTCGCTAAAATGTATGTAACAGGCAGAAATATACATTTCTGACCCCATAAAGTATATATATTCTTGATCAGCATCACTAGCCGAGTCGATTGAGCCATGTCCGTCTGTCCGTCCGTCTGTCCGTCCGTCTGTCCGTCTGTCCGTCCGTCCGTATGAACACCTAGATCTCGGAGACTATAAGAGGTAGAGCCACCAAATTTGGTGTGAACATGCATCTAATGCATACACAGGTCAAGTTTGTTTCAAATTTTTGCCACGCCCACTTCCGCCCCCGCAAATCGCGAAAACGTATTACTAGAGCTGTATTAAAGATATCGTAATCTTACTTGGCACACCTAATTATATACCCAAACTGGACTAGCTCACCAAATTTTGTCGAAATCGGACAATAAATATCGGAGATATACCTATATAAGTTTTGCACTGAATTGCCAAGGCGACATTGGCTGGCAAGAGTGAGCGAGACAGCATGCGTTTGCTGTTGCTGCATGTTAAAGAGAATTTTGCATGAAATTGATGACGATTTCGAGGATATTTTATGTTATTTAATATAACTAGTTGGTACAGGGTATACTCAATGTCGGCAGGGACGACTTGCTTGCTTCATTTTATTATTTACAAATATCACAAAAAAAAAAATTATAATAAAAAATTAACCAATTTTATTTGTTATTTTCCAATGAGCACCACCTTGATGGGCAAAAAAAATGATTGTTTTTGCGTGATTGAGTAATTGAATTTTTTATAGAATATTCAATATTTTATTTTTTCAAATATAATTTCTAACAGTGCGGCCACGGCTACAGAAACAAACAAAAAATAACTTGATACGTTTTGTTACTATGCAAACAATTAATCTAAATATTAAATATTAAATTCACATGATGCGTTTTAAGCAATTAAATTTCTATTGTTTAATATGTAAAGTAATCGATATAATTCTTATGTAAAATTAAAAAAAAGAAACAATGTTAAGGGCACACTTGTAATGCAAAAATAAGAGTAAACGGTCAGTCTGAAAGAAGGCTGACTAGCGTACACAAGCAAATTGTCGATGAGGTTCCGTTATATTGACTATTAGGAATTGCCCGAAAAGAAAAATGTGTAAATGTATGTGTGCAGCGCATTCGACGATCAGATGCAAGCAACAGTTGAAGCAAAAAGAGAATCTCCGCAAGTGGTCGGCTCTTGTATGTGTTATTTGCCGATTGTAAGAGAGAAAGGTCCAGGCGATTCTGCTGAATCGTGGGAGAATCGGTATTTAAACCAAAAAAGCTCAAAATCAAGTAATGTCTATTTGTTTGAATTTGTGTTCTTTTAGTTATTAAACACTACCACTGGAAAAAAATAATTTTGTAAATTTTTTTTTTATAAATAAGTATCTAAGAAGATTAATGAACCAATTTGCATTTTCATTTCTTTTCCCACCCTTTGGAAGAAAGGATGTACCGCTTCTGGTGTGCCAATAATTTTTGGGCCCACTGTATATTTATAAGCAGTTCTGAAAGTAAATGGTTTGATTTTAAGATCGTGTTGGATCAATTGGTTTTTTATGATAAAGAGAATTTCGATTTCGGACAAATAAAAATGAATATTTTGTTTTTCATATTTTCGACTCCAAACACACATACGCATACACATACACATACATACTCACACACGCACAATGCTATTCACAGAACAAAACAATCCATTTTGATTAATGTTCATTCCGTTCAATGTTCATTGTCCATTGTCCATTGGGCCATTGTTTGGCTTAGTCATTGTGCATATTTTTATATGAAATTATGAAATATACAGTTACCGTGGGGAAAAATAAATACATATGTACATATGTATATAAATGGAAACTTTAGCATTTCTTTTCCATTATAATTGTTGTTATTATTGTACATATGTTTCAGAGTATTATTTAGTAGAAGCAAAAAGTCAGAGCAAACAGTAAACGGGGAAAAGCGCAACATTTAGTGTGTGTATACATATTTTATTTTCATAGCTTGAGACACTCTGTATTTTGAAACTGTCTATTTTGGCTAAAATCCACTCATTCCTGATCCCATCTCAACTCTTCACAGGCGTAATGGTGCCTCCAGTACCACATCTGAGCCGCTGCGTCCCAACTTGGATGGTAGCCATCATCTGCAGGAGTACACGTACAAAAAGATAACAGCCTGTGATGTCTGCTCCCAGATACTGAGAGGTAAGACACAGTTTCTCCATCCTTCCTTCTCCATGCTTGGCCTTTTATTATGGATTTGATACATTCATTTTTAACTCGTTTTTGTGTTGCTCTTCTCTTCTGCTTCTTGTTGTTGGTAGGCCACACACGTCAGGGTCTGCGCTGTCGCATCTGCAAGTTGAATGCCCATGGCGATTGTGCCCCAAACTTGCCGCGATGCCAGCCGAAGCAGAAGCTGCTGCGTCGCCAGAAGAGCACCTCGGAGCTCGAGAATCGTGTTGATATCGAGGAAGAAAGTGAGTATTCGACAACATCTGCACCGCGACTCATTGCCATTCCCAACAACAAGAATCAAGTAACAAGAAACACTGCCGCCTGCTGTTACGTGAGCCAGAGCTGATGCTGCCAGAAGAAGCAGCAGTAGCAGCAGCAGCAACTGTGAACGACTTTAACGACTCTGTGAATATGTTGCCCATAGGTGTCATTGGGTTTTTAAGCACCCATGTACCTAATCTGCCATTGTATGTAGTTAGCTCTGTCAACCAACTAACCAAGCAACAACCCAAAACGGCAACTGAAAACTCGGAGCGAAACTAACCAATTTGCATGGCAATGTTTTTGGTATTGCATTATCTCTGGGTGTTGTCTTTGTCCCACCCACACCCATCTGAAAGCCTTCACTTTATTCATGCGTATACTAACTGTTCCAAGCGATTGAATTTGCATCCTCCCCCCAGCCTCCACCCCACACTCACCTTCGTCTCCGATCTCAACTCCCATTGACCAGGGGAACATTGGGCAACAACAAACTGTTGTTGTAACCAAGATGATGACAATTGGGAATACAAATACATGTATTTCATTGATTTGACCATTGCCGCCCCTCAAACACTCTCTTTTTAGCTCCTACTCTCTCATAGCAAATGTAAAGGAGGGGAGGGATGGTGGTGGATGGGTGGGTTTAAGGTATCACTAGATTCCACCATGGATTTATGGCACTCCGGGGACACGATGCTGCAGATTGCAGATTGTGTGGCATTTCTGATTTGTGCCACAATTGAAAATTTCATCGAAGAAACTTTTGCAATTTTTCCTTTAGTTTCATCAGTTTCCACTTTGTGTTTCATATTTTGTTTCTACTTTTTTTGTTTTTTGATTTTGTTTTTATTTATTTTTTGTGGTCTTCTTTTTTTATATATTTTTTTTCTACGAATAGAATTTTCATAGCTAACAATTGAAGTGTAAAACTATGTTCAAGTGCAAAATACCTAAACATTTTGTTGAGGTTTTTGGGTTGCGGTTGCATATACATACATATTTATACCTTTACCTCATCGCCTGCCATTCGAAAAATAAAAGAGAGAGAAAAACCCAAAAAAAAAAAGAAAAAAACAAAACAAAACGAAACAGATACAAAAACAATAAATCAATCTGAAAATCCTTTTCCCTTACAACAAACATGTTACCGAACTAAACCAGCATCGCCACAGGAATTCGTTAGCCCCCAAACAGCCCCAACAACTACCCCGACAACAGCCCAAACGGCCCAAACAGGGAGCGATGATCATAATCTAGGCACGGCAAATCTCTTGAATGTGCCAAATGCGAATACCAATGCAAAATTTCGTCAAAAGACGCCATTCATCAATCGTATCGCGCAACTAGGTACCCAATAACCGATAATAATCTGAATAAATAGTACTATATATTGCCACACACACACATATATACATATACCTACATATGTTTATGTATGTATGTATGTATCTCTCTCTTTATATATATATATATATATATTGTATGCGCCAGATACTTGACTGCCATATAAGCTTGATTGAATTTTATCATTTTTCAATTTTGTTCAATTTAGTTTTGTGTTTATTTTTTTTTAATTTTAGTTTCTGCAATGATTGATTGTTGCGCTTTGAATTCACTTAATTAGCGAGACGCGAATGATCAATAAATTCAATTAATTAAGCTCAAATACACCCATTAGCCATATGCCACTTACCAAAACCACACAAGTGTGAGAAAGGACACTGCGAGGACAATAACAGCAACCACTCAATTGAAACTAAAACCCCAAAAAAAAGTAGCAACAGCAATCTAGATCTTGACCCATCGGAATCGAAAATTTAGGCCTTGCTCGTAGGGAAAATCCATTTTCTTTAGAAGAAGCTTGACAAATCATAACAAAAAATCAAAATTAGTTGTACTCGTACGTAGAGAGCATGTGTTTTTAGACTTGAACATTTGGTCATTAGATTTGAGTTGAATCACCCAGACCACATAACATTATATATATAGAATCTTGATAATCTTGGGTACTTAACGAGGCCTCTGAACTTGAGTCAATGTTGAAGTTGATGGACACTCCTCCAGTCGAGTAAAAGTCGCTACACCTTAGATGTAATCACCATTGATGAATATTTCGATCCATATAAAAGTAATATATACTTTAAGTAAAACATTATTTTCACCCATCCAATTCGAAACGACTCATAAATCTAACCCCAAGTCCACCTCAATCAGCCCAACAATATCAATCGAATCAATCGAAATTTTGCAATTTGTACTAATGCACTTCACTAATACGCACTCACACCCATACACAAACACATCACATTATGACCAAAAAAATTTCCAAAAAACAAACAAAAATCTGAATATGAAAATGCGAACGCGATGCCCTTCACCATATCAAAATCAAAACCAAATCAAAATTAAAATCAATATGAAACGAATGCGAACTTTGTCAACTACTACGGCACTCAAAAGAAATAACCGAAATTGATCAAATTTATCGAGTGCTGAAACAAGCCGGCGAACTCAAATCCGGGCATATTCCAGCAGTTGCCGACAAATCCGTCCAGGGCAAAGCACCAATGGATGGCAGCAGCAGCAGCAATATCGCTGGAGGAGCCGTCCTAACTGTGCCCATTCTGAGTGAGAGGGCGCCACCAACAGATATACCCATGGTCAATGTGCCGGAGCTGGCCCTGCAGGACCAGCAGCAACTGCAACAGCAGCAACAGCTACAGCAGCAATTACAACAGCAGCAACAGTTACAGCAACAGCAGCAGCAACAACAGCAGCGAAGTCTGGCATCGGTGGCACAAGCGGCGGCTGTTCGGGCCGGACGTGGGGTACGTCCGCCCCCGGTGGCCATGCCCATTTTGGGTGTGCAATTGCAACAACAGGAGCTGCAGCAGCAACGTGGCGGCCTGCCAGTGCCCACACAAGACATATCTAGTAGCTCAGGTCCGCCATTAAACAGCATTTAATTGCAACAAAAAAACAAAAAATAAAAGAAACTAGTAGTTTGTTATGTTATATCTCTTCCTTCCCCCTCTCTCTCTCTCTCTCTCTGTCTCTCAATCTCTCTTACTACCTTTTTCCCTCTCGTTCTCTCTCTCTTTCTCTGTTTCCACTCGCCTTTTTTTAACTGTTTAATTTCTTCTTTAACTATCCCCTTTTTTGAATTATTTACCGTCTCTCTTTCTTTTTGAACTCTCCCACTCCCATTTTCACACTCTTTTTCCCCTCCTTTCACAATCAACGACAATTAAACATCTATTCATTTTGAAAAGCGTTCAGAGAACAATCACAAAATTATACACTCGTAGCATTTACAGAAGGATACAACTCTCACCCACTCCATCTCGATCTGTCTCGCTCACTCACTAGTTCACTAGCTCTCTCTCCTTTCTGTCTGTCTCTCTTTCCCTTTATCTGTCTGATGTTTCTCTGATAGATGCACCGCAAAGTAGCGCATTTGATTTGTATTTAGTCAGTTCACATTGCATTTTCTCAACAAATCTCCATTCATTACCCCCTTTCCCCACCGAAAAACCAAATGGAAATGCTCTACAGCAACAGAACTAAATGCTTCGCTTGCGATTTAGATATTTTAGTGAAATGACACACATATACATACATACATACACACACACACAAAAACAGACACAAATTCATTCTCAATTCGTATGCATTTTGTGTATAACTTAAATACATACATATATACATACATACATATGTATTTCAATATATAGCTACATATGTATATAACTATATCAATAAATAGCTGCCGAGTAGCTCCGTAGCTTAGCTTCAGCATCATTTATAAATAAATAAGTAACAAATACTTAGCATTTATATATCTATCTATTTGAATTTGGTATTTGATTGAACGTAATTAATTTGTATATGCTAATAACACTTTGATTTTATATTTCATTTTTGATTCTTAAAGCAAATTTAGTTCCAAATATGTATGGGTATGGCTGGTTGTGTGTGTATGATAGTGTAGAGTTGCATTGAATGTGTGCGTGAAAGATTAAGAAGACGAAAAGGATAGAAAATTGACTGAACATACAGATACCAATAAAAACAACAACAACTGCAGCTTAAAATATAATAAAAAATGGGAACCGAAGACAATCGGCAAGTTGCCGATCGATCTGTTGCCGAAGTGATATTCGCGCCTAAGAATGACGTAATCAGTTACTCACAGGATTTGCCGCTCTGCGGGTTAGGTAACACTTGGAGAAATAATTGCTTACTTCTTTTTTCTCTGCCTTTTGCATTTGAGAGCCGAATGTGCTGTTATTTCAATTCACTTGCAATATTGCACAATGTAAAGCATGTCAGGTTAACATGCAAGCGCATTACAGAGTGATTGGTTCTCTCTTCTTCTTCCACGCCCTCTCTATCGCTCTCTTTCCAAATTCGCTCTGGTTTTGGTGCTCCCATTCAGTCGTGTGTGGCATAAAATACTCTCAGTTTGTCCATTGGGGCGCGATTTTTGAACAATTTGTCTTGGTCTTGTTTATAATGGGATTATTTTGTAGTATTAACATAACTGAAAAAACCGACGTTCATTATAATTCGAAATTAATACACACATAAATGTTCATTTTTTTCGTATTCATATCTTTTTTGATGCCAATTTTCGTTTCGCTTGCCAAAATACCAAAAATAAAAAATTCAAACCAAATTAACCAACCAACAAAAACCATCAAACCCAACACAAAACTAAAAACCCAACAAAGATCAACGTTATGGATTGCCTTTGTATGCCCCCGCCCCCGTATCAGGTATGTCCAGCTCGGCATACATCAGCAGTGGCTTTGGCATTAACTACTATACGGCCAGCACATTGCAACAACAGCAACAACAACAAACATTTGCTTGCGGCTCGGCAACAGCATCGCCTTTACATCAGCAGCAGGTACAGGCAACACAACAGCAACTGCCAGCGACAAGCAGCAGCAGCAACAGCGGAAGAAACTTTTTGCAGAATGATCCAGGACTGAGGCGACGACTTTTTGCTGGCTTTCGGCCATTGTCCGGATTTGGACGATTGCGTCAGCAGCGATCGTCACAGCATCGATCCATATCATTGCCAGAAAGTAATTACGTGACCTACCATCACCATCATCAACAAGAACAAGAACTACAACAACATCAACAACTACAACAAATGCAATTGCAATTACTACAACAGCAGTACCAACTCCAAAGCCAATACTCATACACACCCAACCTTTACTCCAATCCCAATTACCCCTTGTCCCTAATCCCACTTTCCTATTGCCGAAGTCAACGTACAGCGCATTCATTCGGCGATTTGTACGACGGCAGCAATACTGAAATAACAGCAACATCAACAACAGCAATTGCATCTTCTACAACAACAACAACAACAACATCAACAACAACTTCAACTAAAAAAACATCAACAAGAATCACCAGTTCTTTTTGGAATAGTACTGCATTTATAACTCCAATTCCAATTGATGTTTAGCAACATTTTTGTATATTTTGTTTTTCTGTTCGTTTTTAACTAGATGAATCTTTTGTCGTTGAACGAATGAATGTAAAATGAATATTGAGTGTGATTGATTGAAACATTTAATGTCTCCTTCGTGTGTTTTCGTATGTGTGTTATCAATTATTCGTGTTAACACTTTCCACCTAATGCACACACACACACACATACATACAGGCACACCCACACGCACACACACACACACATACACTTAGAACAATAAAAATTACTTTAATCTCAACTTGTCGAAAAAATGGACCCCACTGAGTAAATGCCAATTAGTCTTAACCCAGTTTACACTTGAGGCAAATGGCTCATTTCCGTTGCAACAGCAACAGCAATGGCAACAGCAGCAACAACAACAACTGGCATCATTTGTATACATGGCCGAGATCCTTTTTTTTTTTTGTAAAAGGCGCCTGCTGCCGTTTCGTCTCGTTTCGTTTCGGCCGGGTTAAACAGCAAAAGAAACTTGCTGCTAACTGCAATTGCTGTTGCTGCTGCTGCTGCTGCTGTTGAAGCGGCTGCCGTGTAAATTACGAGCTATTGTCAACTTTTGTGTAAAAATGCAGCCACAAAACTCCCAACTAGATAAGGGGGCAAGTGGAATGGGGCAAAAGAGGGCGGGTAGCCAAACTGCTGGAGACGCATACAAATGTTACGAGACTCGAGGAAAAGTTCTATTTTTTTCTTCCAACTTTTACTCTTCTTTTGGCTTTTCTTTTTGTTCCTTTCTGTTAGTTTTCTTTCAGGATTTGTTTTTCTTTTTTTTGTTTTCTGTCGGACTGAGTTCATTTATGCTTAATGTTTGCTGCATTTTTGATGCCATTCCTTTCGCATTTAAGAGTGAAGAAGAAACGACAGACACACGGCTTAAAGTCGCTTACAAAGTTTTCCCTTTCTTCCATTTTTTTCCGCTTTTTGTTTTTTTGTTTCCGCTTCTTAAGACTGGGACGGAGTCAGTGTCGGTCCCAAGACGAACATAATTATGCTAAAAATTGTTATGGCTCACACAGTTTTTTCTTTTCTCTTTTTGTGTTTGCCCTTCTCCCTCTTTTTTGGTGGGGTGGGAGAGGGTGGCCTCTCCCTCTGATTATTTTGTGTTCTTCTTCTGTTTTCCTCTGCATGTTGTCGTCGTCGTCGTCGTCTTGTGCCAGGACTGGGCTCCGACTTCCTTGCGGCAGAAGTTCGAGGCTGTGTGTGCACTTATTTTTCTAGGATTATTTTTCTGCTCTATTACTCAGCGGCGGCCTGGGTCGTGGACCTGGTCCTGGTCCTGGTAGTGTTACTCTGGTCGCTGCCTCCATTTTATGCATGAATGCTGAGCATCTTAATGCCTAATATTTTCATTTGGGGTTCATTTTTTGTTATTTTTGTGTTCATTTTACTTAATTAGTTTTAATTCGCTCAGGCTCAGGCTCCGGCTCCGGCTCTTCGCTTTGCATGATAAAGTCATCCTGTCAGTCAGCCAGTTAAGATTGAAAGAACCAAAATATCTAAAGAATCACCTTATATATAATACAGCTGCTGCAAATAGTAAGACCGAAATGACAGCACGACCATTTGGGGAACCATTGATGTTACCCCGAACAATCCTTAAGAATCCAGAGAAGAATCAAGATGAGTCCAAGACCAAACGTCGAGTGCGTTTAAATTGAATCGAACCGAAACAAGAAACCGAAACCAAAACCAAACCCGTCAACGGCAAGATGTGACCCACACAATACGAGGGCCAGCAACAACATGTCCCAAAGCGACACTACAAAACTAATCTATCAGATACTTTAATTTTCTATTATGCCTAGTCCTTAGTTTCTTATTTATAATTTTTAAGCTTTTAATTTGTACTTTAGTTAGAACCGATCCAATAATCTTTTACCCTAGAGAGAAGCCTTACGACAAACGTTGCGAATCATTTGTTTTAGTTAGTAATTTATGTAATTATGTTAAAATATACCTATAAACATATATATATATTTCAATTCTAATTATTTGAATGTTGAAGCACAGTAATTATTATTAAAGTACTTGACTAGTTATTGAATTACTTTTATCAATTACATGTAGTAGCATGAGTGAGCAGCAATAAAAGAGAGAGAGTTCAATTTGTATTGTAAAGTATTAAGTTTTATGATTGCACACTTCTCTATATCTATCTATATATATATATGTATATATTTATGTTTGTACGATTGTTGTAAATATTGAGAGAAAGAAAACAAAACAAACAAACAAACAATAAACATTTTTAAATGGCATTCGCTATATTACATTTAATTTTTTCTTTCCCTTCTGAATGTAAGTGAATGACACAACGGATATTCCATTCAATATTTCACTCTTCACAAGGCCTAAACGAGATCTTTTCAATTCAACTCACTTTGCTTAACAGATTTTTGTTGAAGTTGTTAACCAACACACACGCACACACCCGAACTTACACACACGGCCAACAGAATGTTGGCAGTTGGATAAAAGTAGTAAAAAATATATATTAACACACTCGCAGCACACCCATCCATATATTATACACAAACACACACACACACACGTACCCACAATCGCTGTCTTTTGCCAAAAATGTTGAATGTTGCCAGAAAAGACACACACACACACACACCCTAAAAAGGAATAAATCCAACAAATATATTTATCTCTATATCTATGTCCTTTCCGTAGGGCCACTAAATGTCTTAGACTTTTTCATTTCTCTGAACAAAACGAAAAACAAAAACTTTACTTTTTTTTAGTTAATTTTGTGTTTTGGTTTTTTAATTAAAGATGTAGCTGCTTAGTTTTTTATCCAAATGCTAAAAAAAACAAACGAAATTAAATTTCAACAACTTTTTTCCACATTTTATTGCTTCTTCAAATCATTTGATCTCATGTTGTGTATGTCTCGCGATTCAATTAAACAAACAACAATTATAAATAAAATATATAAACAATATACACACGACCAACAACAACAACAACTACAGCCCCGCACTCACCGCGACGACAAAAATTGAATTTGCGAATGAAATCCCTGAGCTTGGACTCACCCGAATCGTCGGAGCTGCATGGCCAGTTCAGGCGTCGCCAGCAATTGCCGACAATGTCGGCGGCAGGTGCCTCCACATCAGCTGCTGGGCCCGGTCCTGGTGGCTATTATCATGGGGGCTCGGGAGGCCATCTGGAGCACAGTACTCCGCCATCGAACAACAGCCGTCTGCACTGTAAGTAGCCACAGATATGAACCCACCACTTCCTCCTCCTATCAAATGGGACGTGTATGTAACTACTACTACTTCTACTACTAAGTACTAACTACTACTACTACTACTATCACAAACTCCTGCGAATGTTCTCTGCGTTGCACCTAAAATCCCAGATAAAAAACCAATCAACTAATAATGGGCACCTCTTCAGCTTCCACCACTTGATCGCGATCTTGATCCTTGACAGTAAAGCGAAAAAATTACTTGAAACGGCATAAAAAACACTGAAACCGAACATGTTGAAACATTTATTGAAACATTTTTCAAACTTAATTAGTTAGTTGTAGGCGCTAATTTTGTAAATACGTTGCGAAAGTAAAGTTTTGTTTAGTTACATTTGATTAAATATTATCTATAAGTAGTTAAATTGATTGATTAAAGGCTTTTGTCATTCAGAAGCACATTGCGCCCATTATAATCGCCTTCTGCCTTCTTTCCAATCCAAGCAAATCCATACCAACTTCTTTCTGTCGAATCATCTTATAGATACGTATATATAATATATATTTTTGTATTCTGTCTATCCAACTATATCTTCCACTTTGCTTCATTTTGCTATTCTTGCTGTTTTTTCCGCTTTTGTTTTGTGTGTCTTTTTCGCCCTCTTTTTGGTTTTGGTTATGATTTCGCTTTTGTCTCCATCCAACTCCGCATCCAATTATCGAAAAATGTTTTGACCACGTTCCATGCTATTAACGCCTGCCATGTCCCTTTTGCAGCACCTTCGAGTCCCTCGCATCCTGGACGAAAACTGCTCTATGCCACACGTGGCATGCGAGGTGGCAGTGTCGACTTGCCGGATGAAATGGAGAAATCACAATCGTCGGCTAGCACATCGCCTTGCCTATCACCAGTAAGACATCCCCAGGTATTCCCCCTATCCGATCCCAATTAAGAATTTTCGCATTCTTCTTCCTTCATGATTTCGGCTTTGTTTGTTCATTTTCTTTTTTCTTCTTCCACTCCAACCACAAACCAAATGTATTTTTCGGCTATTACTGATCTGGTTTCCATTTTCAAGAAATCGCATCGTTTGTTGCCCACAAATCTGTATGTCATCCTGTACAATTTTAAGGCACGGCATGCCGATGAGCTGGACCTAAAAGCAGGCTACAAGGTAAGTATTAAGTGGGTCCGTCAAACTGGGTATATCAAAGCATAACGGGGATGCTCCCCTCCAATCAAACACATTTCGATTCGTATTCTCGTGTCAAAAATGTGAAAGTCGGTTCTTTCAAATTGCTTCTGGGCATGTATCGTAGTTTGCATCAGTGTTCCATTCTTAATCAGGGGCGGATCCAGGGGGAACTTAATATTCAAAAGTGTCAATGTGTTAAAGTGCTTCATTGAAAAACATTGTATTCGTCGTGTTAGAAACCCTTTGGGTGGGGGAACTCTCCTCCAGTTTCCCCCACTGGATCCGCCACTGTTCTTAATTGTAGCAGGACTACTGACAGGTGTTGCCTAGACACAGTCAAACACTGTTGCTTGTAGCATACTTAGCATACTTTTAGGAAGTGTAAAACCAACAATGACGTAATTATTAGCATACTTCTAGGAGCTGCCAAATCAGGTGGTCAAGCAATTGTTATTGAAATTACCATGTTCTGTATGCAAAAAAAGCCAAATTAAAGAAGCTAAGCGAAACTTTTTTCAACCTTTTTATTAAATTTAAACCAAAGGATTACAGCTAGTTTAGTTAGATACTAAGCATACCAAACAAATATTCAATTCAGAGTATATAAAGAACTGGTCAGTTTACCTGAATCCTGTTAAGATATCTCCACTTAACCGTTATGACCGACTGAAGGAACTAACCATTTGACGTAACTCATATTGGCAAAAGTCTAAAAGTAAATGGACCCACCACCCTGTATGTGTGTAAGCGTGTAAAAACAATCTCTGCTGCATAAATATATAAGTAAATAAATAAATAAAATGCTTTGTTTAATCCGCTAAGCAGAGCACCCAGCACACACCTACACAGCGGCAGCGCACACCCACTATCACAGAACCAGAGTGTGGGGGAGAAACTGAACAAAGGATATTGTCTGGGCGATATATACATACATACATATATACGCGTATATATTGACTATATTGAATATTAAAAACAACAAAAATGTTTATTATTTTTCTTCATTTCCTTTGTTTGTACTATTTATTATGCACGCCCACGAAGTACGGCAAATAGCGAAAAGAAAATAATAGTTAGCGAATTTTTGTGTACAATTCACCGATGCTCCGTTTCTCCGATTCTCTCATTCTCTGATTGTATTGGAAATTGTGTATTTCGCCCAAGGCAAAAGTGTTCAACATTTGCACAAAAGCTATTGTTTAGCTTGTGTCCTTGTTAGTCCTTAGCTACATATTGCCAGAGCTGCAGACGAACTTTTCCTCGATATTGTTATTGTTGAAGGACAACTCGTTCTGCGATTTTTCAACATGGAAGGTGGTAAAGGACTCCAGTTACTGAAATCAAACCAAGCCTTTGAATGCAAAGCCACTCACATCTTTAATAAATCTCATCACTTTAATTGGCATTTGAATGCTGCTATAGGTTTACAACTACCCCATATCCTTTTCCAAAATCTAAACGCTTGCTTAGACAAAACCTTCAATTACAATTTTTATGAATTGAAATCAAACAAAGCGCAGTCGCATGTAAGAAAATTCAAAGTAAATCCGAATTAAAACAGAACTGAAAAAATAAGTAAAAGTTATGAGGCCGACTTGTATATATCCTGTAATTATACAAAGCAATTATCCCAAATGCTACACTATTGGAACACCAAGGATCTGCAAGCCAAATTACTTTGCAGTCAGATCTTTTGATTTCCGCGATAAAGGCTGACGCGATACAGTCAGTCGGACATGTCCGATTCGGTTTTCGATTCTACTCAAGAAGTATCAAAAATTTTATGCCGGTTTTGGGGCTTCAATATATATCCTTTTACATACGGGAGCAGGGTATAAAAGGAGGCCGCTGAGCTGTGGCTAACCCTTTACTAAGTGCTCGTATTTTACTTTTGTTTATACTTGTGTCACAGTCAAGAAATGGGAAATGCTAGTAATTAGGCTTACTTAATGTAAAATTATAAGGGAATGCCAGATTGCACTCTGATTATTAAATATAATAGAACTTAGAAGAGTTAAACATATTTTATTTAAAGTAAGTATAAGTAAATACGAGTAAATATATAATTGCCCAACAAATTTGTACGGTATCGCCATGAAAATGTGGTACAGAAGAAAGTAAGACTAAAATAGTTAGATAAGGAGAAATATTTCATCAACGTGGAACTCTATTGCAGCAAGAAAGGAACACAGAAGGTATATGGGATTTCAGTATGATAGCCGTGGATTTGGATTGGTTTAGAAATTTAGAAGACAATGCTATAAAAGGTTAATTAATCTGGTTGGGATATACATAGTAAAATATCATAATTAATGCAACTATTGTTGCAAGATTGAGAATGGATTTAAAGTATAGTTCTCTATGTTCAACCAACAACGTCTGATAAGAATTAAAATATATTGGCTGTAGCAACTAAACACAAATAAAACTCAAATATTTTTTTACTTTATTATTAAGAAAAGTAAAAGTTGTTAAAAACTTTAAAAGAATTTACAAGATGTCAGTTCAATAAATACTAATATTATTTTAAGTTCAATCTTCTAAAGTAAAACTGATAACAAATTTTTTATGTGAGAAGATGAAATTCAAAGAATAACTATAAAAAGACTCAGTTATTTATTTTATACAGCGTTGGCAAGCTTTTTAGAAAGTCCTCTTCCTACAAATGGTAATGATTATAGTTAACTGCGCAAATTTGCACTTGCAAACACGATTGATTAGTGTAGGAAAAGTTCTGGCTCTGCTTTCTGAAATGTAACCAACAAGATATTCTCCAACACTTTTATTAACTTAACAGTAACAGCGGGAACTCTCTCAAAGCTATCTGATACGACAAACGGATGCTGCCTTGCTCACTCTTATCATGCTTTCTAACTCAAGCAATTATGTATGTACATATGTTTGTATGTATGTATATATGTATTTATGTGTATGTACATACGTTTATACATATATCTCAGCAATTCAATATCCGATTTTAATGCAAATTGGAAAAAGGATATGTTTTTAAGTATTTCAAAAGGAGTTAAGATATCTCTCAAATTGCTTTAGTTGAATGCCATGATTTGCCTAGATACTAGAAGGGACTTGTAGTACTCCTTTTTGTTTGTTACATATGTACATTTTATCAACTTTCAGAGTAACCTTTGAACCCTATAGATACCTTTTGCATGGTATACATAAATTCATTTAAAGTCATTTTTAACTTTGCACTTGGATTTCAGGTGACTGTCATTGACACGGCCGATCCCGATTGGTGGAAGGGAAAGGTGCTGGGACGTGTTGGTTTCTTTCCATCCAAGTATTGCGTGCGCCTTAATGCCAATGAGAAACCCTTGCAGGTGACACACAATCTCCAAGTGTCGGATGGTGAGCGGGGAGAGAACATGACTCTGCTGAGGGATCAAATAGTCATACAGGTAAGTTAGTTGGGTGAGTCGATGTTGATCTTAAGAAGAACTTACTATCCATTTCCATAATATCTTCCCGAATCTGTCAATTAGACGGGCGATGAAGTCAACGGCATGGTAATGGTGCGCTCCGCCGACAATCGCCAGGGCTACTGTCCAATCAAATATCTGCAGGAGGTGTGACAGCCAGAAGAGCCAGAAGAGCCTCCATTCGATGAGCGGGACAGGCCGCAGAAATCATCGATGCACGCGCCGTCGAGAGGGTCGACGGACAAGACCAAGCGTAGAATTAGAATTGTAGTTACTGATAATAACAATTTAGCTAGTAGTAGTGTTGCACCCGCACCCATTCCCTTGACCCGCACCCATCAGATTCCCAGAGAAGCGGATGCTGAAACGAAGCGTCTCAACATTGACTATGGCGACGATGGGAGTGCCGATTGGTGCAAGGACAAGGACATACTGATACTCTCTGGGAGACGCAATAAGAACGACAAGAACTGGGAGAATTGGGAACGCATACGGGAGCAGAAGCTGGAGAAGATGAAGAACATCTGCTTTGAGAGCTATCGTCAATCGAAGAGAGACAAGCTATTAATGGCGAAACCTAGACCCAAGCAATTGGACCCCACATGGTATACGGATAACATCTACTCAAACCGCTCGGACGATCTGGATGAGGATTATGTGCCCGATTGCCTTAAATATGGCCCTTATCGTACTCTGCGCGACATCAACGAGCAGGACGAGAAGTTTTCGGAGGAGCGTCGAGGTGAGGGAGAAGGCTCCCCGGGTTATGGTCTACAGCGCTCCAAAAGCTGCAAAGAGTTCCAGTATCCCAAGTCGCAGAGTTGGTGCTTCGAGGGCAATGTTTTCGAGGCCGGCGGAGGAGTAGCTAGCGCCAGTGGAAGTGGTCCGCCCACCACCTCCATCTTGAAGAATCGAACAGGAGTGCCCAAGTCGTACTCATTTAGCGCCACCACAAAAACCATGCCCTTTGACATCATTGATTACGATTTGCCACCATCCTCGAATACTCGTCGTGAAAAACGCGAAGCATACAGGCGTAGTATGAACATGCTGTACAGTAATAGCCTGGACGAGCGCACCTTGGCCCATAGATGCTGCGCACGGGATCAGTGCACGAATGCCAAGTGCCTTTTGGACGACATCTATCCGGGCTCCAGGTCAAGGGGTCGAGCTGGTAGTAACAGGAACCTGAACGCGGCCGACTGGCTGTTTGACGAGCGAGCAGAGGCGGATCACCGTCTGAGAAGCGTTCCGACGGTGATCTGCTGTTGTTCCACAGATGACTATTGCTGCCATCGCCAATCCCAGCACCTGGGACCCCGGCCTAGGTCGCGATTGCACTGCCCGGGCCATCATCCAGCCGCAGAGGAGGAGGAGCACATGCATTGTCGCTACGAAACTGATTTGGATCACTTCATACGGGCGGAGCGTGAGCGCCTACTTATGCAGGATAAATTCCTTGACGAGGATGAACGCTATTTAGCAGCAGCTGCTCCGGTTCCGCGAAGTTATTCAAATTATCATCGGCCGGCTCGCAGCAAATCTCTGCTGGAAATGCAACCACCAAGTCTATTCGACGAGGACACCTGCTCGGACTCGACGGAAATCGATCTGGAGGACTTTAACATTGATCTGGAGAAATATTGGGAGCAGCTGGACAAGCCACCTAGTCCGATCAACATGGACATGCGACGCAATATGCATAGCAATCTGAAGGTCAAGAATGTCAATGTGCGTTGCTACAACAATGGACAACCCATTGATCTCCACGATCGGGAGCATGAGCGTCTTATGATCAAGAAATCTCTGTTGGAGGGTATGCCCTCGCCTCCACAATTGGACTCAAGTGGGTCCTCGTGCAACAATGCCCCGGCAAATGGCTATCCTTTTTTTGATAATGCTGGCTCCCATCCCCACTCCCACACCCATTCCCAGCCACATCGCCACCATCAGCGCCCTGCCCCGCCTTCCTATGGTTATGGCCATAAAATCTATCCCGCTGCTGACACGTTACCTTCGTATCAATATAACAATTTCTATCCGGAACACAGTCATCCAACTGTGGGTAATGTGCTCACCCAGCAACCTACAGCCGGCATTCACCACCCCTCGGCTGGGGGACACTCGGCCCTCAGTCTGATCAATAACATTTTCTCCATCTACAAACCCAACAAATATTCTCCCGAGAACTGTCAGATGAATTACGAGAGCAAACCAGAACCATGCAAGAAGATGAATGTGCCCAGCACACGGCGACCCTTGGGAGCGGCAGCCGCCCCCCATCCGCATGAGTATATGCCCTCGTCTATGAAGCGTCCCCTATTGATCAGTGCCGATCAGCCGCACTTCAAGATCATACCTGAGAAGACAGGCTTGAAGATATCGCCATTGTTGGCCTACGATGAATATGGCGGAGTCGATAAGACGTCACATCTGAGGCTGAGCAGCACGGCGAGGCCTTTGATGCTTCCGCACTGATGGTGCTGGACCTTCCCTTGGTATGGTAATGGTAATTATTGTTAGTTATAAATGCTCACAGCCACCAAACTGCCGACATCTCTCTCTCTATCAATCCAAACAAATGAAAAAAACAAACAAGAAAAAAAAGAAAAAACCAAAAAAAAAAAAAAAACGAAAAAGACTCCTATTTAACCAAAACGCACAAACAACTGAGACCAGGCCCAATCATCAAATGTGGTAGTGGCATCTAAGCTCCTCCTCCTTCTTCTCTTCCTCTTCCTGATCCTCCACCACTTAGTCGTCGTCGTCGTCGCCGTTTACCATGCAGCAACATCAACAGCCATACCATTGGAAAAACCAGAGCATAAGAAGAGTATATGAATAGTTAATAGGTTCCGCTAATCAGGCAAGGCATCCCCTTCCACTCCCCTCTATCTACACACACACACACACACACACACACATACCCAATGTGCTTTTAATTCGCTTGAGAAATCGCTAGAAAAATCGCAACAAACACACAAAAGTACACTAACTTTTCGAGCAACTTTTAAGCAATCAGCAGAGCGCGTATTCGTTATCGATTTAGATACAGGTACATGAATCTATATACAGATACAGCAAATGCATAAGTATATGTAGATAAATAGTATTAGGTTAAGTTGTTCATACCGTGTTTCATCCAAAAACCAATATATTATATAAATATCGATCATACTTGCTACGATATATATGTACTATATACATATATAGCGTATACCCTATTTCTATAGCGACTAAGCAGAGATTTTATGATGTTGAATTGTGTGGACACAACTTTTTTAGGCATCGAAAGGAAACGAAACAGAATCTTTTATTGCCACAAAATGTTTTCTATTTTTTATACCAAAGAAACTTTGAAGCAACACAACCTTAACGAGAAAGTATAACTGAGAATATACGGATCAAGATCGAGATATGATATAGATTGCTCTCTCATACAAATATATGTTGCGGCTACTAGACCGATTTATATGCTATTTATATATACTAATGGTAAGTGTGCGATCCCCTAAAGAAAAATGCTTTTTACAAACCAAAAACCAAAGGAAAAACTAAAACTTCAATTTGATAGACAAATGAAAAGAAGAAGAAGAAAAAAACTAAACCAACTAGATTTGTATATATAAACACAATGGAAGAATATATTTATAATGTATGCGTATCCACTGGCCTTATTTATTGAGAAGAAATCGCACACACTGACACATACACATAGATACATGCAGAGACACACAGAGATACCCACACACACATACACAAACAAGCAAATGCAGACTTTTGACTTTGCACTTGAGAATTATAATGGAAAAGTTAGTCTCGATAGAAAAAAAATGAAGAAGAAAGAAAACTATTTCCTAAGGCTTGCATCACTTTTGTTAATTGATTTTTGGCGTCCAATTTTACATGTTGAAAAACAAAAGAAAATATATATATAAACTCATATATATACATATATCGTATTGTGTAGAGCTATAGAAAAAACTAAATCGAATTGCGAAAAGAAAAAAAAGAACATAAATATATTTGTAGATTCTAAGTGCAAAACAGGCTGCCCATCCTCTGGGCAGTGAAAACAGACAGTTTTGAATTTGAATTTATTTTTAATGACTTTTAAAATGAGAGAAATCGGTTTTTTTTACAACATAACGAATAACATTATTACATAAATTGTTCAACTTTTTGCTATTTACATAAGTGTACCCTATGGCCTATGAGATTAGGACTTAAGCAATTTTCTAGACCACACAATTTGCACAAACAATACGCAGACACACACACACACACTGACACACACATTATACTTAATATACTTATTAGACATAACCATAAACTGCACCCCTTTGCGATCTAATCCTACACAAAACGAAATCTACAAGTTTAGCAATTAAGTGAAAAATGTATAATTCAAATGGAATCTCGATGAACATGAAAAACGCCCAAATCTTATGAGTATGTAATTAAACCAAAAACCAAAATGGAAACAAGCAAGCGAAATTCAAATAGGAATAGGATGTCAATATCTTGGGCTCCTAAAATGCTGAAACTGGCAATTAAGATACATAAACAACAATTGTCCCCCCTTATCCCGCTCCCCATCTCAACAAGCATATATAAGAAGCTAATTTAAACTATTCATTATATGATAGTAGAATATACTAGAATTTACCCCTGTAAATTCAAAAATTGTGTGTAGCAAGTAAAAAGAAAAAGAAACATTAAGAAGCAACCCGATGGGTAACAATTTCAAATTACTAAACATACATATAATACATACATACATACATACATACATAATAGAAACTGCTTCATGTTTTTTAGTGTGTAATTTTTGTTATAGATACGATTGTACGATTATGTACGATTTAATATGATTACGAGAGAGTTGTATATTCTATGCGGCAGTTGTTGTATCGGAATGTGAAGTAGTGCAAAAAGTTATTGCTTCTATAGAGGATTAAGAGACATTGCAGCACGGAAACTAAAACTAAGCAAACAGAATGAACTCACACACACCACCACCACTTACCCAAGAACACACACACACACAGAGCGATTGTAGCCGAATACTTGTAGTAATAAAACTAAAACCAAAACACACAGAAACAGATAAAGTAAAAACTAAACTAGAGAAAACAGGAAACAAACACATACATACAAAGAAAATATCAAGTGCAATGTATACATATAGAGAAACGAAACGAAATGAACATGAAACAAAATGATAATGAAACAGAACAGAATAGAAAAATACTAAAGTTCAACTCATTTGAGCACTACATGCAATTTAAATTGTAAATGGATCCCCGTTCCCACTTCCCCTTTCTCCATACTCAGCAGCGGCCTCCCATTAATTTACCTGAAATAAAAATGAAATGTTAAATTCGATGTAAAAAAAAGGAAAGAAGAAGCAAGCGTTTTATTTATCTTCCATGGCGCGCCCCCAAAAGTAGGCAACTATTAAAATGTTTTACAGATTTGCATTTGCATTGGGTTTTGTTTGTTTTCTTTTTTTTTCTTCTTTTATTAAGTTTTAAATTTATATCACATTAAATTTTAAATTAACGAAAATACAAAAAATTATTATGCGACTCGGTCATAGGTTTTTTACAGTTATCGAGGGGGTGGGGGAGGGGGAGGCAGGGGATTATTCATTCATTGACTTGTCATATACAGATCAAAAGGAGCAAGAAGAGCAGGACGGTTAAATATTGTAACATTTTTTTGTTTTTTCTCTTTCTCTTTCTTTCCCCTTTTTTTCTTCTCGCATAGGTATGTATGTGTATGTGTTCGTGTGCATGTGTGTGTGTTTGTGTTTGTGTATGTACTTAAAGCTATCACTAAACTGGTTTGTTAAACTAATTGCATCAGAGTCAGTCAAAGTTAAAATGTTGAGTCTAAACTATTACACAATTGCTGGGACGGGTGACATCTCATTGAGCATGGTCCCATCCATTTGTCAGGCTTTATGAGCTAAGGTCTGGTCGATTTTCTGCTGCTGCAGTTGTTGTTGTTGTAGTTGTAATTGTTGTTGGTGTTGGTGATGGGATTGCAATTGGTGTGGGTGCTGCTACTGCCGAGCTAGTGTTGCTGGAACTGGCGGCAGCACCATCCAGATTCAAAGTGTTGCTGCTAGCAGCCTTTTGATTGGGAAATAGAACCGAATAGGCTGGCGGTGGATCCAATTCCTCATAGTTGGGCGGCGAGGTAGCACTTAACTGATGATCCAGACTACCTGCTCCACCATTGGCAGCGGCCAGCGCCGCCTCGCGCTCATTGTTCACAGCGTGCTGGGATGCGGAGGCTGCAAGGGAACGTATGGTTTCAATGTAAGAGCTCAGGCGACAACAGACAACTGTACACAAGTGCGAGTGCGTATGTGTGTGTGTGCGTGTGGAAAGTTAATGCCGGAAAATGTGTGAAAAGTTAGACATAGACATAGTCAGAGACAGAGACAGAGAGAGAATTATAGTCAGTTACAGAATCAGAGTTGCGATTAGTTAGTTGGTGGTAGTCATGCGCGGGAAAGGGGAGGGAACAAAGAACAATAAAACTCACATCAATACAAGAGAAATGTCTATGTCTTACTTGGAGCTAAAAAAGTGAGCAGTTAAACATACCCCAGAGACCGCAGATGAGTAGAGCGCCGCCACAGAGGAGCATGCCGAGCATGAGGTAGCCCCACGGTCCATATTTCGACAGATCCGAGTGGATGCCATTTCGTGTGGAATTGCGCCGTGTGAAGCCGCTACCCATGCCAGTTCCCATTGTTTCGGCTGTCCCATTGTCCTGCTTGGACGAGATGCTGCCATCTTCTCCGTCATGATTCTCGCCAATCGAATTGGGGGACCCTTCACCGCCAGCTGGCTTCTTCATATCTTTGGTATACACTTTACGTAAAGTTGTTGTTGTTGTTGCCGCTGCTACTGCTGTTCCCGTTGTCGTTCCGTTGGATGAGGCTGTGCCATTGTTACGTTGTCCATCCTCTGGCCCTGTGGGCGCATCATAGGCAAACAGATTGCGAAAGACTTCCAAGGCGAATTGCTCAAACAGATCCGACTCCAGAGCCGAGGGCAAGGTGCCAGCACCAGGACGACGCTGCTTGAAGCACAACTCGTAATCCTCGTCACTGTCGTATTCATTGCTGTACGGACAATGTCGTATGCCATCGCAAGCCAGCTCCTTTGAAATGCACAAGATGGGCTCATCCCTGCCAGCATTCAAATGAAATAGTAATTACAAAATGGACACTAAGTTAGCAGTCACCAGTAGCTACTCACCCAATCCTCAGGCATTGGTGTTTGGTGGCATCTTTGCACTGCTCCCCCTTGCCCAAAACTGTTATCATCAGCTTGGATTTCAAAGTGTGCTGGCCATGCTCCCACACAATACGCACACGGCCGTGGAACAGACGCACTGGATCCTCCATTTCCGATGCATTGTCCTCCAACTGGCAGGGATCCACGCGCCATTGTGCGGTATGGGGATCCAAGGAACTGAACTGCAAGGCGAAAAATATTAATTTGTTTAAACATTAATAGATAGATGCGAAAATTAACCAAAGTTGATTCAATAAAAACATGCGCCGAAATCTCAAGCAACGTGATAAAAATTGTTAAACAACAAAAAAGAAAAATAAAGAAATAAAAATAAACAAAGAGCGCTCGATAAACGATCAAAACTGTGAAAACGTTTGGGCAAGCAAATAAATAACAGAGTCAAAATTTAAATATTTACGCTGGAAAAATACAAAAAGTACAAAAAATCTATATAAATTGCTCTTTGGATATCATACAATGATATATCGTATATAGCCTACATCGTATACATATATCAATATTTTATTTAGAAAAAAAAAGTCAGAGAGATAGAAACAAATGAGCTTCTCGGGATTTGAGTTCATTAACTGAAAACGCAGTAAAGAGTCAACAAATTTAATAAAGGTGTGTTTACAACAACAACAACTTCTATAAAAACAATAACAACAACAACTGCAACAACAGTAAACAACAATTAAACCAGTTAATGCACAATAAGTCAGATCAACAGCTGATATCTGCTTTAAGCACTATTAACTACTAGTGCATTTCGTCATAATGACTAGTCCAACTCATTAAGAACAAATGCCATAATTATGAACCGCATCATCAACATGATTCCAGCCATTGCCTTCCCCATCCCATCCCATCCCATCCATTCCGACATCCACATCTCACTGGGAGAACAAAGAGTCTGCTTATAACTCAACTGGCATGCAAATGCCTACCCATCAGCCCATCCCTCCGATTCCACCAACACCTAGCCAACCCAACGGCCGTTCTCACAGTTGACATAGCATAGTTTTTTATGGCCGCCTGTCAGTCCGTCAGCCCGTCACTCTGCCAGTCTGCCACTCCGCGCACTGCTCGCATGTTTAAATGGCAACGCAACTGAAAGTGTTGCGTTGTGTTGCTGGTTTCGTTTTCCTGGCCAAATGAGACAAACGTGTTTCAAATACGAAACAAAAAAGAAGAGAAGCTTCAAAATTAGAGGGCTGGTCTAACATTAACAAACACGAAGTCTCTATACCCTTGCAAATACTATTTCCAACTATTTAACTGAAAGAATGAATTTAAAAGACTATAAATCTGAGCTATATAGAAGATAAGCTGATTAGGAGCACACAGTTGACCAAAGTTAATATACCCTTAGTGCATAGTTGGAAATAGTAAACCTCAAACCCCACTGCACGCCATTCCAACCCTCTCATCGAAGAGTGAATGCCAAAAATGGTTGGAATCGGCGCGCTTATGCAAATAGCTCTTTTTGTGTAGTTGTGGTTTTTAGCTGTTTGTGTGTGTGGTGTGAGTGGGGGCGTGGCAGTGGGGAAGCGATAACTTGGACTCTTATGCTGATTCTGACGTGCCCATTCCGCCATACCCAACCACTCCATACAAAGTGCTGACATTTTAGCTTTTGGCTTCTCTTCTTTTTTTTTTTTTTAATGAAAGTTAAACATTTTTACTTTTTCAATGTCAACTCCACCAAAAAAAATAACTTTAATTTTAATAAAAAATTTCATGATCTTATATTTCCGCTGGCGTCTGTAAAATTATGTGTTCTTGGACTTATTAGCCAATGGCCAAAAGGCATTAAATGAGCCGCATAAAACTTGAAGTTCTTCCTCATTTTCTAAACAATTCTCCTTAAGGGGAAAAATAATGAGTAATCATCAGACATTTCCAAACGATTGTCAGTGTTTCATTTGATTTCCATCAGGTAAACAACTTTCGTTACATTTCACAAGGTTTTCGTTTTCTTCATAAGCTGGAATTGTTTTCCTCGCTATCTGATTCGAGTCTTCCATCCATTGTCCTGTGCTACTTGACCGCACTTGAGCATCATAGTTCAGAGTAAGACTTGCGCCTAACTTGTTGAGTTAAATGTAATTGGAGACATTTTTCAACGTCAAATTGGCTCGCCACAAAAAAAATACACTTATATTACATAATTGTAACGAAAACAAAAAAAAAAAACAATGTCAAGTTAAAAACTTGTATTAAAATTCAATATGTCATGGAGAGAAACCAATTATAACCCAATCATCAAGTAATTTGGCAATGGAATTGCTAATATTGCAAAATAAAATTGAATCGGAAAGTAATTTTTCCAGACTTTGGCCAATTTATATAATTGTTCTAGAGAAATATAATTGAATAGAAACTCTTGGTAAGTAAAATCATTCTATTATGTTCCTTCCCTCTTAGTTGGCATTCACTGTACACACAATCAAGTGTCTAATTCATCCAAATAGCCCAATGTTTGCTCTACAAGCCACCCACAAAAGCACTTCAATTCTCACACTTTAATGCGATGGTTGAGCATGCGCAGCAGCAGAAGAGGAATCATTGTGTAAGGGAACGGAAGGTGTAGAAAATGGCAAAGTCGCACTAATTACACTCCAAGTCCAAGTACCAGAGTTCTTCTAACCTTGTTGGAGATCTATATACGTATGTGTACCTGTGAAATAGTATTTGCTACTTACAATATTCAATGGACAGGTGCGTCCCACCAAAGTGGCCGCTGATGCTGTTGCCGCTCCCGCTCCCGTTCCCGTGTTGTTGAGTCGCCCCATTAGCGCTGACATTTCCGTCAAGCTGCCCGACGACTGTCTGGATTTTGCTATGCTACCAGCAGCCGGCATTATATTCGATGATGATGATGATGGGATGGTACCGATGCTGCCAATGTTGTCGTCATTGGGCGACTGTGTGTGGCGCAGCTTTGGCAAAATGAGACGCACAATGAAACCATAGTTGGGTGGAGCACTCAATATTCGTGTGCAGGTTGAATGCTGGGCCCCAAAGCCACCCGGCTTCAGTTCTATAATGAGACTAGACTCTTTGCCCTCGCTTTCAATGAAATGCTCCGGCTGGGCACTGCACAATGGCTTGAATGTGGGATGTGACAGCAGATCACCTGGAAATAATAGAAAACCGAATAAATGAATTGAGCGCCAGTTTGGTAAGTTGGTAAGTGGAGCAACCGCACAACAGACACACACATATGGGGGCAGACACACGGAGACTCGCCTTGGAGCCAAATTTACAATCAACTGTTAATTTCTATCTGATATACCAGACATTGATTTCGGTTTGGGGTTTCGGGTTTACGTTTGATATATGTATATGAAGAGCATGCCGAGTTGTCAATCAATAAATAACTGATAAAGACTAAAAATAGTCTGTTGTGTGAATTGGTAGAAATGGAGATGAAATTTTGGTGAAATGATGACTGTTATCGCATATCGTCCAACACAGATGCACGAATGTGTCCAAATCGAAAAGATGGACATGGAGAATTCCACGTTCGCAATACTAAAACTCAATTAAGTTTGACATATTTGTGTATATAATTGAATAACGTTTGGGGGAAAGCAAAGGCCTCGCAACACCTATTCCGATATTGGAACACATATGTACATCCATATGTATGTATGGATATGTACACTCGGAGAAAACTTACATCGAATGGAAATATCAATTATTGCCATCAATGGCTACATTAAAGCGCAGAGTTTGAGTAATAGATAGTATATAACGACAAATCACTTTGAAAAATCAGCATCACGAATGGTTCTACGGATTGCGATGGAGGTATTTACAATCAAGATTTATACGTAAAAAAGGACTACCAATGAAGGGTGATTCAGAATAAACCCCAGAGAGAACAGTTAATCGTAAAGGATCAAGAGGGTACGGAAGCCATCTGGAAACTTTAGCGCATTTAAAGCCAGTTTTTGTTCTTCCAGTGTATGCCTAGCTCTACATGCTAGCGAAAAGTAAAGAAGGGGAGGGTAGGGGAGTGGTCAGTTGCTCAAGTCTCCTCCTCTGTTCAATTAGTTTGCACTCTCATTTGAACTGTGCGGCTCAGAGGTTAAAGATGCACGCACACACATACAAAATTGCGTCAATTAATAATCACACAAACACAGACATGGAGGCACATATGTATGTATATACAAACATGCGATAGAGTGAATGAATAAGAAACACATATAGACAGAGAGGGAGATATTGTTTGCCTCTTCTCATTTGGGGTTGTAGGAAAAAACTACTTTTGCATTATATTGTATTATAATATATTCTGGGTCACTGACTGCCACTGCCACTGCCAGCACACACACACACACACACACACATCCATCTATATCTACATTATTATAACTAATATTGCAACATATTATTGTAGTTGTTGTTGTTGCTGCTGTTGCTGCTGTTGCTGCGGCCGCCCTCGCTTATGTATGTATGTAAATATTTTGCAATTGCCGCACTCAGCCACAGTTTGGACTATTAAAAATGAAATTCACTTCATTCGCTTGCCCATGCAAAAAACAAAAACAATTTGCATTCGTTATTGTTTTTTCACATTTTTCATTTTGTTGTTTTTGGCCCAGCTAATTCACATTTCGAACTTGACACTAATAGACAAGTGGCCGATGCTGACGCTGACACACGTGCTGCACTCGAATCATTTATGGCCAACTTAGGGAGCTGAGCGGGGGTGATTCCAAAAACAAAAAATTGCATTTAAACACTGCATACTTACTTTCATACATACATACATATTGTACATACATACGTATACTATACTGAAGCGAAAAAAAATGGTTCCAATCATAAACCTAATTGTAAATCACTCACAACGATGAAACAATGCGAAATGTCAATTACGAAATAAAAAATGGTTATTTAAAACAAAAACTATGGTATTAAATGCGAATGATAAAAATGATTTCATTAGTCTGTCATATCATTTTAAGCCCGTGAAAAGTCCAAAGAGAATAGGAAGTAGAAACTATTTGAATGATCCAAGTTCTTTTTTACTAACCGGAACAACTGAGTTTCCCATAGTCATGTTCTTTGAGCCATGATGTTCGTTTCTCAGGCGGTCAACACGGTCTTATTCTTAATAATTCTTATTTAAAGAAATCTATATATCAGATATGGGCCCAACTTATATGATATATAGTAGTTAGAATGTTTATTCTTAACAAAGTGCCGCATTGATCAAGAAATCGATTCAAACTTCATCATCAACACTGTAAACTGATTTAAAACTCAGCAATTGTAATAAAACTTAAGGAGTTATACCAAAATAAAATTTCGCTGTTTATTGTTTCATAAACATTTAATATTCATTTTACAATATAAACATATTTTCGTAACTAAATTAAACGAAAATAAGTAAAATAAAATAGATAGAAAACATAATCTATTTTTCTTTAACTTGGTTTTAGTGGTAAATTGTTCTTTTGCGAATACCAGATAGATAGTCTAAAACATGCCTTGCAGCCTTGGAAGATTTCAAAGATAACGATTATTGGTGACAGCCTATGTAGCCATTGACCAACACTAGAATGTAACAGAACGTGAGTAGTTAACAGAAGTCAATTTTAACTTAACAGAGAGACATTAGCATAATAAAGCAAATCAAAGGATGCAACAAAACATTACACGCATTATTCTTCAAGAATTATATTAAAATCTATCAGAATTAATAGATTTTATTTAAACGATGCATTCTTAACATTACGGATCATTCGTTTTTTCGAATGGTTGTTGACTTTAAAAGCAAAAGAGTTATTGGTATTTAAATCTTTTTCAGATTATTTGAAGCAAAAGGGGAAAGTCTAAAGTCTGTGTTCTTAACTGGAGTGGAACCTAATGACAGGTATTTTACTTGAAAGTGTTACCAGAACGCGTTAACTTGATAATCAACTATGGATTACACCAAGGGGGTTGCTCTTAACATCTGGAAGAGGACAGAACTCTATCTGATTGTTAATTGAAGCACCATCCTATATAGCTGATAACAGCCAAAGGTTATGATATATATTCACATCTTGGCATTTTCCATTCATCAAGAAGTTAACAGCAGCTATAGAAATTGACAAGTTGTGTCTATGAAGCCATTAACCTACTCAGTTAACTGTAAGTTATCAGGTCTGGCAATTGTATTAGCCCAGAACTGTCAGTATTTGTTGAAATAAGTTTGATCTAATGGTCATAACCCATAATTAGAGTTAATCATTGCAAACTCTCAGCCATTAGCACTACAAAATAATCAGTTTTAGCCATTGTGTAGCATTTTGTATGTTTTTTATTGTTGGCTTTAGTTTTTGATGGGGAGACCGAGGCTGCCAGATACTATAGAGACAGGCCATAAAGCGCCAGCTTATGCCACTGAACTCCAGAGCTAATTGGGTTAAAAGCACGCATACATGCACACCTCTGGGTGTGTGTGTGAACATATAACAAGTTAAATTGCTGAGTATGTGGATGAAGCTATGTTTAGTTAGTTGCAGTGAGGCATTAAGGTTAATATGGCTATAGATGTGGCTTGTGAAGTTACCTAGAAATGGCTAACCGAAACGAAGAAGGGCCCGAAAAAAAATTAAATTTCACTCAAATATGCCCCGTTAATAATTTGTCTTAGTTTTCAGAGCAGAACGTTAATAGTTTTTTTCTATATTTAGGGGAAAGTGGAGCTCTATCTCTCTTCTAAATAATCAGCATACTTGTTTCGATCCATGTATGTGTGTGTGAGCCATTTCGTTTGAACTTGGTATTCGGTTGGTCAAACAAACCAGCAACATTTTCCGTTGCTTGCATTTGGGTAAGGTCAGGCAGACACACACACATACACATGTAATACATTTACACATACATGCATCAATATATATGTATGTATATACTTACAGCAAACAAACTTGATTACACAGATAAACCTCACAGCATAAACAAGTAAACAATTTTCCGAAAAAATTGTTCGACAATATCTGCTGCCAATAGACGGTAAGTATGTGCATGTGTGTGTGTAGGTCAAGCATCAGCTAGCCCCCCCTGCCACTTGAATCTCAAATTGAAAAGACAAAAACGAAACAAACAAACAAGCCAAAACCGAAAACAAAAAAGGGCTTATTTAAATGCGTAGATGCGTAGTCAATGCCGACGGTTTGAAGTGGGCCAGTTTCCAGTAGCTGTTTAGATTTAGATTAGATTTAGACAAACAAAAAGCCAACTTGGCCAAGAGCAAAACTGCAACTAGAGGACACAAAGCTAGTGAGAGAGGGAGAGAGCGAGAGGGGAGGAGAAAGATTGTCAAGCATCGTTTCAAGTGGCGGCTAGGCATAATAAATTCTGTAGCTGCCACATGATGCGAACGCGTGTTGCATGCTGCTGCTGCCGTTGCTGCTGGAAGCTGCTCGTCATAATTACGCCCGGCTGCCCACAAAACCAAAAAAAAACACACACACACCACTCATACAACAGCAAACAAAAAAACAAAAAAGAGACAGAGGGGAAAGTAGGGAGAGACACTCGAAAAAGTTGTTGTTAAAAATTACACAACACACACACACGCCCTCACACTCATACTCACACACACAATAGACCCACTGGCAAACGCCACTCAATGCACAAACAGCAACAAAAACAAGTCCACAAGTGCTCTGCCACTCGTTTGTAATACACTCTAGGAAAATGCCCACCGAGTTGCATGAACAGGTACGTATGTATACGAGTATATTAAGCTGCAGGAGGGGGTCGGGGGAACATGCGAAAAATTCCCAATTGTATAAACACAAATGCATATACATATTTATAAAATCAGTCGGCACAGAGTGAGTGCTACATTTCAGATATAATTTCCATTCTTCAGACTTCGGTTCGAGCTGTCACGATCTTATCCAATCTCTTAAAGATCCCAAAAGTGGTGCCTAATGCCAGGAAATGGAAATGTGTTTTGCCATTAAACAAATCTAATAGACTGATTCGCCCTTTGAATGTTTAATATTAAGAGATTAAAAGGATACTTGTTAAGTCTAATATTAGATAGTATTTTCTGCATCTTCTGACTTAAGATAACAGCGATTTGGAAATATTGTTTCTATCTTCATCTACGTATATTTCTCTGTATCTATAAACATTCAACTAAAGTCCACATAAATTAGTTTTAAAACTATAATCAAATTTCGCTTTTGAGAGTTTAAGTGTTAATTTTCATCTATTTGATGCAGTAAAATAATCTCTTGGGTCTTTGTTTATTGTCAATAATAATTTGAGATTTTGATGCAACTTTTCTAATTAAATATCAATTTGATGGAAAAAGTGTATTCCCATCTCGTTTCTGGAAAATTTCGAGTTCCATTTACTTGTGGAGAAAAATGGGTCAACTATCAAAGTCAGAACTGTAAGGGGTTAAGTGCTTGTCTGTCCCACTGAATGCTGGCCCCGGTACCAGTCCCAGCCCCAGCTCCAGCTCCAGCTCTGTATTCCCTTCCGTCCCTTTCCCAATTACTGACTTGCATATATACATATGTATATATTATCTATATATGTATGTATACTCACACACATATGTATGTATGGGTCTGTAAATGTACGTGCCCGGATAGTACGCCACAATTCCCGTTGGCCAATTTTCCTAATAGGTCAAGCGAATGTGTTGTTGTTAATGTTGTTGTTGGTCGTTGTCGTCTCTTGACTTTGTCTTTGTCGCTTGTCGTTTGTCTGTTTGCTCTCTGGACAGATATGAAAAAGGAAGGAATGAGACAAAGTGAGGGAGAGGGAGATGGAGAGTGGGATGTAGAGGGGGTAACTAAATAAATAAAGTGTACAATAAACAAGAAGCATTTCTTGTTCTTGTTGATGCTGCTGGTGCTGGTGTTTGTGTTGCTGTTGCCGCTGATGTTGCTGCCGTTGCGTGCAACACATTTGCAATCTAACGGCAACTGTTGCTGCTTAGTTAAAGCCGGTTGAACATGACTTTTGCCTTTCCCCACATTCCTCTCCATCTCTCTGTCTCTCTCCGCGCCGCACTATCCTCTCGGCCATGTCGTTGCGCTCTACCTTCTTCTTCTAATGGCCTCATACATAAATCAAGGCAGCCATTTTGCAATTAGCCAAGAGAGAAAGAGAGAGAGGGAGAGGAACAAAAAATAGAATTGCAACCAGCCAAGTCATGCAACTGTCCAAAAATATAACTTGAACCATTTTTTCCACTAACAATTTGCATTTTAATTGAAGGTTTTTATTTTATTTTTATTTTTCATTTTCGCTGAGAATTAAACCTAATTGAACCCCAGATGACATTCAGTTGCATAGCAAGCAGGTTTTATGCCTCACCTCACCACAACCCCGCCCACCTCCGCCCCACTAACCCTACACATCTCCAGAGAACTTGGTTGCTTTTCGGTTTTTGTTGAATTTGGAGGCATTCGCAACATATGTTGATTCTATTCTCCTCTTTTGTTTTTGGCCAAGTTGCTGAGTTATAAACCGGTTTTCATATGTTAGTTTGTATGATATAAAAATGTATACGATATATATATATATATATTTATATATTGATATGTAAATTGCTTTTTGTTTCACTGTATTCTTGTTGTTTTATGCCAAAATTTGAATAGTGAAATATGGACATGTGACTCTGCCTCTGATTCAGATTTAGATTCTGATACAGATGAAGACAACAATTGTGGTTGAGATCCAAGCGTAACATTTTGTATCTCTTAGATTTCTAATTTAAACTCTTTTTTTTTGAACCATTTGCATTTGGCAACGATGGGTTAATAGTAATCTTTAACCCGCTGTTGCAACCGGCCGATTTCTCTGCCATTTCTCCCCTGGGCCTTTGTTCTCCACGGTACTACCCAGACGAGACAAGACCAGACCAGGCCATAACTGTGTTTTTCAATGACAATGAGGTCGAGAGCTCGTCTGTTTTTGCTTTTTCTTTTTGTGTTGTGTTTTTGAAAACAATATTTTCTTTTCCGCCTGACGTGTTTTAATTGTTTCGTAGTCAGGCAACAAAAAACAAAAAAGAAAAGCGTAAAACAAAAAAGCAAAAGTGATTCATTTATGTGGTTAACAAAAACCAATACGATATTTCTTGGCTTATCAGCTAGAGGTTACTGTCAAAAAAAGCGTATACACAACAACAACTAAATAACATACAGAACATGCTTTTCAGAAAAAAAAAAAAACAAAATAAAAAAAGAATACAAAAACCATGTGCACGGCAGCAACATCAGCAGCAGCGGTCAAATACGGCTAAGATCGAACGAGCCTGCAACCGGTTTGTCAGCAAAAACAAAACAGTTAATAACTAAATAAATAAGAAACACACTGAATTGTCAGTGGTTCATAACACACACATATAATATAGTATATATATATAGACACCAAATCGGAGTCATGTTAACAAGAAATTTATAGAAAAAAAAAGAAAAACAGAAAAGTGGAATAAACTAGATAATCGCAAGAAATGAATTGCTGAAATATTAGAAGAACCTCTTGTAAATTTGGGGGAAGTACCAGAGAGGGAGATAAAGAGAAACAATGAGTCGAAAAGGAGAAGTATCATATTGCTTGCGATCAATATTTGTTCAATATTTAAACCCTTTCGTGTGACACATCAGCCAATCTGATCACATATCTTATACACACATGTTTATATTCGATTATTATGAAATTGTTTAAATATCTTCCTAATATCATATATAGTATCATATAGTTTTCGAGTCATATCACAACAATCCATTGCTTGCTTAATGGCCATTAGCAACAACTGTCAAATATCCTATATAACCACTTTAACTATGTATATATTGTTTCTACTATATTTAAGTATGACAAATATTCTTATAACTCGTTTATGCAATATACTTGGCCATTTCTCTCAGTGTACTCAAACATTTCTCATGCTGGCGGCAGATTAATACATATGTAATTAATCCATCCTCGTTGCTTCCTTTTTGCCAATTTCTTCACACATTTACACACAATACAACAACAGGTGAGGGAAAAAGTTAAAATTGGTGTCTGTGCACAGTTAATTAAACATTTTTTTGTTTCCCAGCATTTGCAACTAACCAAAGGAGACGGCTGCACTCTGGACGACAATGGCGGCGCTGGCTGCCAGCAGGGTGATCAGCGCCCAGGCACTGTAAATCTGCAAAATCGGATGACGTTGGCGCTGGCATCGCCGCTGTTGCTGCTGGGCACAGTTGAGGCATATGGGCGATGCTGCTGCAGCAGCAGCAACAACAGCTGCTGTGGGTGGAGGTGTTGCCGCCATGCTGCTGTGGCGACTTGGCGACATTAAAACTGATACAGCTCTTGTCACTGTTTTGTTTTATTCAATTTTTTGTCGGTATTATGTTTCACACAGACACACACTCACACACTTTCAAGGCACAAAAGAGTTGGACTTTTGCATAAATAACGGTTCACAAGCACACATAAAGCTCTACATTTGTCAAATGGTAACACTCGCGCGCGCCCTTTCTTCGTTTCGTTATGTCTTCTTTCTCGTTCTCTTTTTTTTTGTAGTATTATGTACTTCTTTTCTTTCTGCGCCACCACGACGACTGAGACGGAGGCGAGGCAGAAGACTGCGTCTTGAATTTAGTAGTTTTGTTGTAGGCTTGGACTTGTTACGACGAACGATCGAACCTTACTGAGCTTTACTTCCAGCCAAGCAGCCACCACAATGCCTCCGTTTCTGTCTCGGAGAATGACGACGACGATATGACAACGATCTCTCTAGCCCGATCGCGACAACGAGATCGCGTGGTTTGTGGACTGGACTGTGCCAAGCCAACCGAAGCCGAAAACTTCAATCTAAGCTCTGTGCTCTTTTTGCCTGCCTTAAAACGCTCTTAAATTCCCACATAACAAGAGAAATCGACCTGTAGAAAATAAAAACAACAACAAGCAAAAAAATCTAAACTCCTCCACCAACACACTTCCAGCTTACCCGCCCGCCCGCCAATCAGTGCAACAGTCCTTCTTCTGACTCATGGAGCTTACGGCGTCAAACGGATTTTGCATTTTTTTTCTCCTTCTTTTTTGCATCTTTTTTTTTTTTTTTTTGTGCTTTGCTTTCTTGTTTTTTGGGTTTTTTTGTTTTTTTTTTTTTTGGTGGTTCTGTAACCCAATTTTCAAACGAGTAAAAACGAAACAAAGCTAAAAAAAAAAATGAACGAATGCATGTGGGAAGCAAAATGCGAAAAATTACAGCAAGAGGCGTTCACGAAGAAATCGAAAACAGTTCAAACAACATATGCCAAAAGGGATGAGCACACAAATATCTCGTTTCTTTCTATATAGAGTATATGTGATGAATGCTTGAGTAGACATGCCAGAAAAGCAAATTGGTATTGACTCAAGGACGGGAGAGACTCAGGAATGGAAAAGACGGGGCCAAGAGTCAACTGTAAAGCAGTCACGAAAGTGGGTTAAAACGCAGTTCAGATCCCTGACTTATGTATGTCCAATTTTGGTTAGCGAGCTAAGAACGATATGCATGCAAAATTTTAAATTTGAATAAAAGAATATCAAAAAAGTATTTATTAAAATAAATAATACTCTTAAATTGAAACTAAAACGGAAAAGATGCGGAGTATTAAATTGGAATTGGTATTTGTATATACATACATATGTACAAATGAATGTGTAAATATGTCATAAATCGTATATACTATTACTATGTTTACTCTTCACATCGATTTTGAGATGTTTACTATTTAAATATGATATTTTAAGTATTTTTTAGACTCCGCTTCCCTTTTGATATTGTTCAATGCAGTTCAAAGTCTTCAAATTCTGCTTTTATTGACTTGGCACCAAAATTTTGAAACAAGCCATAAGCCAAACTAAACTCTTGAATATTGCATAAGCCAAAACATAGGATAAAAACGGCAAGGGAAAGGTAAGGAAAGGGAGGGCATTCATTTCCTCCTCTTGCTTCTCCTGTTTATCCTCATAACAGCAATTGGCTACTGCTGCTGCTGCCACAATTTATGTTGCTGCTGTCGTTGCTGTTGCCGTTCGTCACTCCATCAACAACAACTCAGCCGGTATGGCCAACATGAAAAACCTGGCATCATTTATTAGTTTTACTTTATGCTTTTTGCCGTTTTTTCTTATTGCTGTTATCGCTGCATTTGGCCGTTTGCCAGTCTAGTCGCTTGAGCTGCAGTTGTTGTTGTGCAGCTAAAAATAAACTGCATGTAATTATAGCCACTCTGCCTGGGTACTCCGACTGCGACTTGTTGCACTTATGTACATAGCCATGCCCAAAACCCAAAAAAACACCTCCGAAGACCAAACCAGCCAAGCAACTAACCAACAAGGCGAGAGGCGAAGAGAGAGCGAGACCAACACAGAGAGAAAGAGAGAGAGAAAAAGTCATCGCTCTTTGAGAGAGAGAGTTGGAACCTTAAGAGAGAGCCCAAAGTTGAGGCCTAGCTCTTTCCTCATCTTTGGTCACGTCGTCCAAAGCAAATGAACCGGCCCCACAGCTTCCACAGTTTCTGTGATAGGTCACGTATGCGTGTGATTTGTGAATACTTTAAAATCTTGTCCTGCTATCAGCTCTTACAAACGGTCCACCATGTTCATGCTTAACTTCTTGTGGCTAACCTTGGCCTAAATGCCACCACAACCAAAGAGCAGAAACTAGAAGCCAGCCCCAATACGTTATTTTTTCGAAGTAACGATGGGCAAGCTTTAAGCTTCTCTTTTTAGCGGAAACTCAAACCTTAAGCGAAACGGTAAAGTTTGCACCCATCCAAGCTTAGGGCGAGGGAGTCTGGGTTGACAGTTGTTACTTTTTATTTTACAGATGTTTATCGTAATTCATAATGGGGACTAAAAAATTTCTATGGAATCGTTAACTGAATTTCGGTTGTCCTTATGCATATATTCCAAATCGGCAAAAGAATCGGATTTCTTTAAAACGAACAAACTAAGTCTTTAATGGCCGTTTTTTAAATACGAATACCACATCGCTAATCGGTTGAAATTAGCAAAGGGTCCCAAAAATAATGCCGCAACAGCGAACGCATGCTATTTCGTTCACTCACCAGCCAAAGTCGCACTTGGTGCCCGACTTCGACTTTATTTGGTCATTTCATGCATTTTGGCCACAATTGTTATTAAGTTTGCCAAACAAGAATGTGGTTCCTTCAGAATCACTCTCTTATTTCGCCTTTTCTTTATTTCGGGGATGGAAGTGGAGATACTTGATCCGTAGAATAATATTCATACCAAATTTCCTTGCCCTAACTCGAAATGTTCATCCGGACGGACGGACGTCTCAATCGAGTATTTAAATACTTTATGTGGTCGGAATTGCTCCCTTCAGCCACTTGCAAAAAGACCTTCTTACTGTATGGGTACAGGGTATACAAAATTAGTAGGACGGACTGACTTCGGCAGTGCCGAAGTTCGTATCATTAGAGAGCATATAAAACAAGTCAAACCTATATTAAATACTAGAAAACCCGACAAACGTTGTTATGCAGACATTAACCATTATTAAGATACTGATACTTTACCATTCAATGGATTTATCATTTTAATATTAAAATGAAGCAAGCAAGTCGTCCCTGCCGACATTGAGTATACCCTGTACTAACTAGTTATATTAAATGAAATAGAATATCCTGGAAATCGCCATTAATTTCATGCAAAATTCTATTTAACATGCAGCAACAGCGAACGCATGCTGTCTCGCTCACTCTTGGCAGCCAATGTCGCCTTGGCAATTCAGTGCAAAAGTCATATAGGTATATCTTCGATATTTATTGTCCGATTTCGATCAAATTTGGTCAGCCAGTTTGGGCATATAATTAGGTGTGCCAAGTAAGAATACGATATCTTTAATACAGCTCTAGTAATAAGTTTTCCCGATTTGCAGGGGCGGAAGTGGGCGTGGCAAAAATTTGAAACAAACTTGATCTGTCTACACACTAGACGGATCTACATACCGAATTTGGTAGCTCTAGCTCTTATAGTCTCCGAGATCTAGGTGTTCATACAGACGGACGGACAGACGGACAGACGGACAGACGGACGGACAGACGGACATGGCTCAATCGACTCGGCTAGTGATGCTGATCAAGAATATATATACTTTATGGGGTCAGAAATGTATATTTCTGCCTGTTACATACATTTTAGCGACTTTAATATACCCTTTTACCCTATGGGTACAGGGTATAATAATATCCATCTTCTCCTTGCCAAAACATCAGTGGGTATTGCAATGCGTCATATGATCGATGCTTCTAATGCACGTTTATGCGCCATTGTGCATTCGTCCCAGATGATGATTTTCGATGCCGCTAAAACTTTGGCCATTGCTGAGTGCTTTGCAATATTACACGTTGGTTCTTCAATAGTTTGAAGATTTAACGGCAATTTAAATGCTGAATGAGCCGTATGGCATCCTTCTAACAATGTGGCTGCTATTCCAGAAGAAGCAACTGCAACCGCTATGTTGGATCTCGCCCGAACAGTTGCTAAAACTAATGACATAAGGAATGTCTTGCCAGTTCCACCAGGGGCATCTAGGAAATATAAACCGACATTTTCATCAGCGGTTGCCTTCATTAAAGTATCATAAACTTCCTTTTGTTGGTAATTCAACAGGGGTACATTCCTTTGAACTACTAAATCTAATTCCTGGTGATCATATTCACGTTCCCGTTCCAATTCTCGATTAAATGCGTCATTCATTTCACGATTTGGCGCTGGCATTCCTAACCTGATTAATAAATTACCGCACATGAGGTAACACATATCTTCGATCAAGGGTAAAGCACGATTATGTATCTCCTCATTCATCTCAATATCGTGATTTCTGGAACTGACACGACTTTGATGTAAAATATCTTCTGACATACTATCCTTGTATTTGTGCCACAAGGTTTGATGGAAAACATGTCGAAATTATTATAGCGAATAATGTGCGTATCTGACTTGGAGATGCAGAGATAATGGCTTCAGCGATTGTCGTATCCCAATGGGTATCGTTTTCTAATAAGATCAATTCTTCACATGCAGCACGATATGTTGGGAATATTACACCATTAACAGTTCGTAGTGTCTCAAATGAAGTTGGCCCACGCACATTTACCAGCAACAACCGCAAATAGAAACATTCATCATTCTTTGGATGAACTGTATACATACGACCAAGAGCATCAGTAGAACGCACATCTGGATACCCAGGAACCGCATCACCTTGCTTCCGTCTTTGAAAATTCTTGGATGAAGCATTCCAAGTATAATTATTAATTTAATAGAAATAGTTTAATATTGATTTCTTACAAATATCAAATTGAGTTCATCGATGACATAACTAATCCGGCAAACTTTGTTCCAAAATATTTTATTTATTTCTTAATGTCAAGTCACACGGGACCGCTGTCGAACGGGATAAAAAGTATCCTATGTCCATCTCCTGGCTCTAAGCTACCTCCCAACCAATTTTCAGCCAAATCTGTTCTGCCGTTCTTGAGTTATAAGTGGTGTAACTAACACGACTTTCTTTTATATATATAGACTAGCTGGCCCGGCAAGCGTTGCTCTGCCCCCTTATTTACTTGCTGGCGAATTAAATGTTTAGTTCATCCATTAAATGTTCGACGTGGCAATTTTCAAATTTTTTGCTACGCACTTAACTTAGTTTAATATTATTGAGTATACAATATTTTTTGTTGTGTTCTGACCTAAAAATAATAAGAATTACTATTTTGGTTGATACTGATCGTAATTTTTTATACCAGTTATTGCATTTATCATTGGTATATTGATATGATACCCGTCATCTCCTCTCCAAAACAAAATCGGGTATTGTAATGCGTCATAACAACGATGGAGTTCAGAAATTCGATTTAGTTGCTCATTCCTACGATGCAAAACAATATCTCTTTGATGAAATTGTTCTCCAACTATTACGATTGCAACTTCATCGATTGTTGGTGCATTAAATCGCCTGGCATGTTGTCCGAGTGGTGTTCTGTCAGCACGTATTATGATTTTATGGTCATCGGTGGGCATCTGATCCAGTGCATTTTTGAATAATTTGACCAATTCATTGTGCTGATGGAAAAATCTTTGCAGCTCACTCAAGATTTCTCTTCTAACATTTGTACCGATTGCACAGCGCTGGTTCAATTCTCTATCAACATCACCAATGAAATATATTTGTAAAAACTAATGGTCAGCATCTGGGAGTGGCAACAGTGACCCAGCCCTATGGTATATGTATCTGACCTTGAATCTGGAATTGTTTTTTCTCATAAATCAAATTGCATAGTAAGTACTAAGAAGTAATTACCTTAAAGGTCGGCATAAATCCATCTCTTATAATATTTGTAGCCCCAAAAGATGTCATTTGAAAGCACGAATTGTACTTTTGAATATTTTTCAAAAACTCCTTTGAAACTTGTGAATTGCCATAAATTAATGAGTGCAAAGGGTCTGGTGGAGGTTCTAATGCAGGCAATTTAACTTTTCCAGAAGCACAGCACATGGCAGGCGGTTCGTTTATAAATTTCAATGCTCTGCAATGCACACATTCTTTATTCATTTGTCCAATATTGGAATATATGCTATAATCAATTGTGCTATCATAATTATAAGCCGCCAATTCCATGTTGTTGTCAACCGTGTTCGCATTACGTCTACGAAATTCTCTAACAACTGTGGCGTTTCGTGTTCGTCTACCAGTATTTGAACGTCTTGGAAGTGGCATTTTGAATGTACTTTTTAAATTTTAATCTCACTTTTCTTATTGAACGCAAAAAATTGACATATAACACTATACGTTAGAGGTTTACATTGTATTGAAATGAATTCTTTTTATTCATTCATTTTAAAATGCCTTAATTTACTTAATCAAAGTCACTTTTAATTAAATTCAAAACCAAAATTGTTCTCGAGTCTTAGCGAGACAAACAAACAGCAATTAATGTCTAAAATAATTTTCGATTTTGACATATACATATATCAACGGTAATCTGATGAAAAAATCTGTTGAACTTTAAAGTCTGCATTTACCGTCATTTAGACAAAAATTAGCTTTCTTTTGGAAAAAAAAACCTTCTTTGGGCCACAACGAACATTTACAAAAAAAAATGGGCAAAATTGGTTAATTCCTGAATGACTTATTGAATTACAAAAAAACGGCTTACAATTTTATATATGTATATAGATTTGTGAGAAAAAAAGCAATTCGACAAATTGCAAATTGAAATTGCACCCCAAACAACCGAAAACTTGATTCAACCAATGCCTCAAAGGAATCAGGCTGTAATTGATGCCAAATATCCAATCATATATCAAATTTAAACCTTTATGTAGAGTTTATCCCATCCCATACCCTATGGCAGATACGACTTGCTTGCATTATTGTTATGGTTTTTGTTAATATAACTTTGTATTTCAGTTTTGTTTTGGAAATTAACTTTTTTATTAGTTCCCCAAATGATGACATAATCAGTTTTTCAAATTTCACTAGGATTTTCCAAAAACTTGCAAAACCGAAGGTGTTTGTACACTTCTTTCCTTCATAGAGTTTGGCAAGAACTATAGAAAAATTTAAAGTTTGCTTAAAGTTTAAAAAAAAATTCATTTTATTTTTTTAAAAACTTCTTTTAATTAAAATTTGTTAATTAAACTATATTCTTTTACAATACGGAAAAAAAAACAAATATATGTTTCGACAACAAAAGAAAAAAAAAAAGAAAATCTAAAAAACGCACAAAATTCCGCTGTCAAGAAAGTGTTCGTCTCGCCTTTTATGTTCCATTTTGTCATCTCTTCGCCCGTTTACCGTTAATTTTGAATTTTTAAAGCGTACACTTTTCAGTGACGCAAATTTCTGCGTAATTGTTTTATTAGTTGATGAAGAGAGTTAGAGAAACTAAAAATACCAGGCAAACGCATATCTGTTAAAAATGGGACAGATCATTTATTTTAAACCCGGATTGTTGTTTGTTGTAAAGGTTGTTGTCGGGCTCCGACGCCAAATTTGGCTGCCCACCCTTGATTTAAAGCCTCCGAAACTGCCGAGATGTTTGCTGTTGCTAAAAAAAAATAGTTTAAAATGTTTTGCACCGGGCCAAAGAGAAGGAATGACTAGAGACAAAGCCTGCAAGTGGAAGGCCTCGTAAGATAACACCAAGGGCTGAACGTGTATTGGTGCGAAAAGTCACCCAAAAACCCACAGCTTCGACCAGGACGCTTGCTAGTGAACTGCAGGAGGAGTGCGACATAACCGTTTCACGGCAAGTTCAGATAACATATAACATCTCAAAACGGATAGGTTTTGCTAGGAGGGACCCAGCAGAATATGGAGAAAGCCTTAGAAAGACAAACTATAATACCCACCGTAAAATTCGGAAAACTGTCGGCGGTGGTTTGGGAGTGTATATCTAGTAAAGAAGTTGGACAATTGTTTTCAATTGACAATACGATGGATGCCCATCAATACTTGGACATTTTGCGGACACACCAAATTATGAGTTTAATATTGATGCAAAACCAAACTTCAAATTCTATCAAGATAATGACCCCAAACACAAGTGTAAACACTTTTTTGGCAGTCCAATTTTGTTTTGAAATGTTCGCTTTGCTCAACGACAATTGTTTGATGGGAGTTTCTTCTTATTCGGTTTTATTTTCAAATTGCTGGGATTCCCCTGAATTAGTTTTTTTTTTTCATTGTACAAATGAAAGTGAAATTTGTGGCTGGAAAATTGATTTACTGTAAAGAAATATTCACTGGAAATTCATTATAGGAAGATCAATACATATACATAAGTAGACTGATAAAGGTATATACATACATATGTACATACATAACTTCATTATATAGAGTTAACTAAAGGGAAGTTCGACTTTAATTGGTAATGTTTTACCGTTGCTTACGTATGAGTTCCACATCTACTCCCAACTACGAGGGCTGGTACAACAGATTTAAATACAGATTTCATTCACATTTTTGTTTGTTTATTTACGTAAATGTAACTTAAATTACAATAACTGGTAACATCAGCAGAGAATATTTACAAAATGGAAATACTACGAAAGGAATTACATATGCCGCATGAAAGGGAAGAGGGGTCAAAAGGTATTGGATGAACATCATTTCTAGGTTGTTGAGTAGCTCTAAATGGCATGTTGGTACAATGACGACTCTATCTGCGACGCAGATGTATCATGGACTCCAAAGAACTGGGGTCCAATGTGGCAGCATGCTCCAAGTCCTCACTGCTGGCATTCTCCTCGGCCACATTGACGAAGGTGCTCGAGAGTTCGCCATTCAGGCGATTGATGCTGCCCGTGGCAATGTCATACATGAAGATTTCCTGCTCTGCGGTCACATCCACCGAGGATCTAGAATGGAGAAGGAGTTGGGAGTTAGGAGAACACTGTACAAGGGGTTTACAATAGTCACTCACTTTGCCACCAGCAGAACAACTGATTGCAGTTCCAAGTCCGTACGCGACTCTTTCTCTAGCCACCGTTTGAAATTATCTTTTGTGGGCTTCTTCACCAGAGTCTTGATGAGATCTCCTCCCAGAAACTTAACTTCCTTGCTGCTGTCGGCACTTCTGGCCTCGCTGCTTGCCTGCTGCTGCTGGGCTTCCACGGGAGCCAGTACAACGACACTCACAATCTTCTTGCCCTCCAACTCGTCACTTTCGGGTATGGGAAACTGGGCTCCATTGATCTTTAGAGGCAAATAACGATTGTATTGCTGACGCTCAGTGCCCACATCCACAGGGGTGACCACAGTGGCATCTGTGCGCAAATATTTGTCACTCACACTTTGCCCCTGACCGGCATCATAGCGCACCACCTTGACATCCAGATTCTGTTTCTGGGGCAAGGAATTGCTTTGCTTAACCCGTTCGATTTGCTTCTCACTGAGGGCCACCTTATCACCATTGGGTTTGACCACAGTCAGGACTTTGTTGGTTTCAGCAATCTGTGCTCCCCCGCCAGCACCATAGAAGTGTTGCAGATGCTCAGCGGGCAGATTTTCCAGGGCAATGTCCCCCTGCTTGTCATAATCCAGAATGGATATATCGGCATTGTTGAGGATCCCGGAGGAGAAGAGTTGCTGGCGCAGATCGTCGGGCACTTCGTCGGGCAATTGCAGCAGAGTCTGAGAGGCTTTGCCATTGGGCGTGGTTGATGGAGCCTGAGTGGGAGGAGCATCAGTTGGCTTGGAAGCAATTGTTGGTAGGTGTTGCTGCTGCTGTTGGACCGGCCCATGTTGTTGCTGTTGCTGCTGTTGTTGATTTCTTTGCTCGAGCTCTTTGAACACATCTGAGTGGTAGGTAGACACACTGAATGGTGAATTATCTCCCAATGGAGCACTAATTTGAGAATTGGCTGGTTGTCTGGGCTGCTGCGCAAAGTTGGTGCTGGCCTGAGCCTGCAAAGCAGAGGCCGTGGCCTGGGGATGCACTTGGAAAACGGGTTCAATGGAAAGTGGTTGGGATTGATATTGATTGTAGGTAACATAGTTACTGGGTGGCACTGGAGTAACAACCATGACCTTCTGACCATGTGTGGATTCAGCGTAGACAGGGGTTTGAGCTTGTTGCTGTTGCTGCTGCTGTTGTTGTTGTACGTGGTGCGATTGCTGAGCGTTTGAGGAGCCGGAACTGGCCGTGATATAGTGACCCGTAATGGACTGTTGTCCTGTCAATTGGCTGTCAAGGGGTTTGGGAGCCAGATTCGGTGCTGGTATATCATGGATGACCTCATTACGAGTGCTGCTGTAGGCGTACTGCTGGTATTGTGGCTGTTGCTGCGACTGAGAGGAACCAATTGGATTCTGTACAGTTTCCGTGATATGCTGCTCGAACTTGGGAATGGATTTCAAGAGCTCAGTTTCCTTGGATGGCTTAATGTCAAAATAGTTAAGCGCAGACTCTTGCAAGTGTTGCTGGTGTTGCAGTTGCTGCTGCTGTTGCTGCTGTGGTTGGTGGTATTGCTGCTGTTGGGGCTGCTGTTGTGGCTGGGGTTGATGGTGTTGCTGTTGAAGCTGATGGCTTTGCTGCTGCTTTTGTTGGTAAAAATCTGCTGGAGGTGTTGGCGAACGCACCACAAATTGTGGCTGCTGGACAAACTGAGGCTGACGAACGAATTGATAGGGTTGCGGGGCAATTTGTTGCTGCTTCGACAACGACTGATAATGTTGCTGCTGTGTCTGTTGCACGGGCAATGGCAATGGCTTCGTCTGAGCTGTGGGGGCTGGAGTCGGCCTGAACTTTATTGGTTGATATGGCGCTGGAGTTTGACTTTTTGGCGGTATTGTGGGGAAAAATGGCACCTGTTGCAGCTTGCTGGGAGGCTTCTGATATTGTTGTTGTTGTTGTTGCTGCTGTTGCTGTGGCGTCTGATACTGCTGATTGTGATTGACATAGTACTGGGATTGCTGCAGCAATTTATTGAATATTGTTTGAGACGACGTTGAAGGCAGCTGCTGATGCGTAATGCTGCTGCTGCTGCTGCTGGGGCGCTGATGTACCTGTTGCTGATGTACGTGCTGTTGCTGTTGTTGATGTTGCTGTTGCTGTTGTTGCTGTTGTTTCTGGTAGATGGCCGTTGGACCCAGTAAGGTAGATGGAGGTCTAAAATAGTTGGAGCTATGCTGAGCAGGAAGCTGCTGTTGTTGCTGCTGCTGCTGCTGTATCTGGTATTGCTGGTAACTGCTTGGATTGTTGCCGAATAGCAAATTGGAAACGGAACCAGATGAATGAGTGCGACCAAAACTACTCTCGCGACCATAGTCCGCCCGTGTATTGGCTATGAATCCGTTGTCCGACTTAATTCCACTACTTGGAGAGGGGGGCAAAGCCACGACTTGGCGTTGGATGCTCTCCGCATCGTGTTCCTCGAGTATGTGTCCAGTCTGATGTTTGTTCTCTGCCCCAAAGGACACATGAATGCCGCTGTTGCTGTGGTATTTCTCGGAATCGGGATGGATGATGGTCCGCAAAGTGGTTGACTTTACTGGGGGCAAAGGTGTCACTGGATACTGGACAATTTCCTCCTCCTCTTCTTCCTCCTCGTTCTCATCGTTGTTCAACGATGCAATTGGCGATTCCAGATGCAATTTGTTGTTTTGATCCTTCTTGTAGTTCACATAAAAGACATGGACCTTCTCCTTCTTCTTCTTTCGCTTCGTTACAATCGGCTGGGCTGGCTCTTCAGGCAAAGTTTCATTGGCATCCTTAATGATGATTTCAATGATGGGCTCTGGAGCCTCCAGATATGGCGGATAGGAAGCATAGGCGGGTCCAAAGTTGCTAGGATATTGTGCTGCAATTCGAATAATCGATGTAAAATTAAGAAGTGTTTTAAATTTGTACGTAGATTTCCACTCACCAATCGCATTCTGTCCATTGTAGTAGCCAGTCTGGGTGGGATAATAGGACGCCGTGTTGTCCACATAGCCAGCTCTCCGGCTAGCCACTTCAGGATATAGATAGCCAGCATTCCCAAAGTCATAGAGTGTCCGTTTGCCACGATTTTCACCTGGCAGAACAGATTTCAAACTCTTCGATTGGCGTGTAGTGCTCGTGGATGTGGATGCGGATGGGGATGGGGATGGGGATGTGGACGAAGAGGAGGAGGACGACGAGGCCGAAGTGGGAATAGATGATGGCAAGGGTTGTTTTGTGGGTTTCTTGGCAGATTCAAGTGACGGCTTTGTCTCGCTCTTTGGCTTACTGGTGGCATCCGGGTTGCCAGCAGCAGCAGCAGCAGCGGCAGCTCCAACTGCCACCAATGTCAACGCAAACTGTAAATTAAATGAGAAGAAAGTTTTGTTTTATCGCTCCATCTGATTCACAGAGACCAACCCGAAAGTATATATATTTAATCATTTTAAAATAATAAGCAGCGAAGGAAAAAACAACAATAACAACAATCATCACAGTTTAGTCAACACTCGCATAAAAAAAACAACAACAATAAAAACGATGCGTCGAACTACTTGAAAATATTTTAATTGATTTTTGTGCACAAGGTCGAGACCCCTGGCCAACAGGCCAACTGAGTAAACACTTTTACCCCAGCCCCAGCCAAGAGAAATATGCAAATAATGAAAATAAAAAGATGGCAAATTGGTGAATGCCAAAAAAGGCGAATTAAAGCCACAATAAAAGCAAACAACCAACATCAACAAGCCGAGCAAAAGCAAATGCGAAATTAGCCAAAAAAAAAGACACACACACACACAAGACGACGACGTGTGTTGTCATCTCCGCCTAGCATTGGGTCAATGTCAAGTTTGAGAGATTGAGTTGTTGACCACAGAAATGGACAGAAATGAAATGCAGACAACTTGTTAGGTTAAAAGGCAAGACTCGACCTTATCGCCAAGACCAGCCAATAGTCGGCCATAGATCTACAAATTGAGTTTTTGCGATTGCTAATGAGCAGCTCCATCAGCAGGCGGACTGATATGGCTTATCCGTGTCAGCCAATTGGCAATTGAGTCATCGCCATTCAGCCCATTTAGGTAGCCGGTTAGTGAGTTGGTCGAGAAAGTTTTCTGTTTTGCGAGCGGTGACGAATTTCAATTGACCAAACCCAACAGAAAGGTATTCGGGCTGGCAGATCCAAGCCCTGGCCCACGCCTTGGCAGCGAACAGAAATGCAGGGAAAACTCAATTGAAACTTTCCCAACAAATGGAAAAGTAAAGCCTCCAAATGACATGAAGTGCAAATGTCAAAGCGATGACTATGTGGGCGTCTCTGACATTTGATTTGTATCTAAATAAATCTAAATAATAATAAAAAGCAATAATAGCAAAACGTAACACTGGAAGAGCTCCATGCGAAGGCCAGGTCCGGACTTGTATAGCTGAAAAGCAAATGTTCGGTAGGTTGATTTGAAGATTTGTACATGTCCCATAATAACTAGAGATTGTCTTTGCTATGCCCTCAGCATGGCCCAATCCATCCCCGATTGGGCCTAACCTTACCCAGTCACTTCAATCTCACGCTAGTTGCCGGGTTGATTATGGCATCGTTGTCGCATTGTCTCTGTCTGTGGATGGAACATGACAAAACGGAAGCTGGGCAAACGGTTTTGACAGCTCTTGAGACGATCCTATAGTTGGCTTTTTGCTGCTGTTGTTGCCGTTGATGTTTTTGGTTGTGTTGCCAATGTTGTTATCGCCTTTTGTCTTAACTCTGTTAATGTTGATTTCTTTCACTCGCTTTCAGTTGACACATATTTTGACAGTTTAATGGTTTGCTGGCATCTTTTAATTGCAATAATTAAGTGTAGGACTAGCAAAGTTATAAATTATTTCAAATTGTTCATGATGTCAGTCAGTTGCCTCTGCTCCTCTACATCTCCACTCGGTTTGTATTGTATAACCTTTTGGCCATGATATGCTAATTATTGGTACGAGCCCACACAATCAAAGCGATTATTTAATAGAAATTGTCTCACACACTGACCTACACCTAATGCCATTTTTAGTATGGAAACCCACTCTCCCCACCCTTCCCCAACTCACCTATGAGCCATCTGGCATAGAGATTGGCCCTAATGAAAGCCCAAACTGTTTGTGGTCACACATAAAGGCAAAATGTCAAAGATTTTTGCAAAATACAAAAGCCAAAGCTAAGAAAAGAAAACAAAAAGCACACACACACACGCACACACACGAAAATGAAAACAAAAAAGAGACAACAACAAAAAATAATCAAATTCATCGACAGCAACAGCAACAGCAGCAGCAGCCACCACCAAAAAAGAGTTCATGAAAAGAAAGATGCTAACAATGGGAGAAAGTTAAGACGCACAGCAACACATACAGAAATGAGCCATCACACACACTCACACACACACATGGAGTTACACACAATTAACATAACGAAAATATTGACAAGCCAATAAATTTGGTGGCAAGCGCTTTTCCTCAGCTAGTCAAAAGAATTATGCAACGGCGATAGCAGAAATGGCTAAGAAACCATTGGCCAGGCATTTAGTAACCAAGTGTAAATCAAAATGATTGTATAATGGGCCAAAAGAAGAAGATGGCTGACCACAGGACAACGTCAACTAGCCAACTAACCAACTAACAACTAGTGGCAGCAACGGCAGGTGGCAGCAACAGCAGCAGCAGCAGAAACAGCAATAAACTTTATGTTCGAAGTGTCTGTTTACAACAAGCGGCATGTTTTGCGGTTGTTTCTTTTGCTGTTGGTGTTGGCGTTGGCCAAAGTAATATCTGGCAAGTTTTTGCCATTGCCAGTTGCCAGACTAACAACAGCAGCAGCAACTGCAACAGTTATGGTAACAGCAATCCATCCACTTAGTTTAGACGGGACAAATTGCAGCACAAGTTCTCATGTAAATGCGAATGCATTTACTCGTTTTTTGGCCAGGCTTTGTTTCATTTTTGTTTGGCTTCATTCTGCCATTAACTGAATACTCTCATATTTGCAATCGTGCTCTTGATGATGAACAGTTATGATATGTGCCAGACTATCTGCCATTGTTGGGTGTTGTTACTGTCATGAGAAAAGATTGCACACCAGCAACATGTGAGACACGTGAGACAGCAGCAATTATTCTGCCAGCAATTTGAAAGTCATCTTGCTGTATGAACCTTCCCCAACAAGGAGTTGGCTAAATTATAAGCCAAGAACGTCATAATGATGACTTGCGAATTGAGTAAAGCTGAAGTTAGTTGCCAGAAGGCAATCATGCAAAGTGGCAAAATGGAATGTTGGAATTGCATACTTCATATAAATAAATTAATTGCAACTAGTTAAAAGTGGGAGAATGTGAAAAGAATAACAAAAACAAAAAGAGTAACATTCGCATTTGGCACTGTGAGACGTCACCGACTGCGGATACATAAAATTTATCACTTTCTCGTCTTGGCTAATCCTTATAATTAAAGAGTCTCCGCCTTTGTCTTTGCCTTGCCTTGCCATGTCTCCCGCCCTGGTTGCATAACCGAAAATGAGTGAGAGCCAAGCAATTGCCAATGTGGAAATAACTGTAGCGAGACCAACAGGAATGAATACCTGGAACTGGAATTGGAACTGGACCTGGAAAGGAAGTGAGTATTAAACTGAGACTTGCGAAAACAAACGAAACGACTTGGGCGACAAACTGATGTTGCCGGTTGCCTGCTGCCAGTTGCCAGTTGCCTGGTATGCTACAATGATGACAGTGAAGATAATGGCCAACACAATGATGATGATGATGATGATGTTGCTGATGATGATGATGATGATGACGATGACTGCTTGTTGGGAGGCCCAAAAAGGCGTAAAACAGACCATGAAATGCCATTAATCGTTGCTGTTGTTGGCGTGCCATTACTTTATTGTCTTTTTTAGAAGTGGCGTACGACCAGGCACCAAATAAAAAACATACCGAAAAAAAAACAAAAATAAAGTGAAAAAAAAAAATAATCATAACGGAAGTTAGCGACGCGGCAGGCGGGAAAATTTAGACCACTGTAAACACTTGAGGTCCAAAACAAAGGGCAACAGAAGAAACAGAAGAAATATGAATTTATTAAACGAAATGAAAAATGAAAGTGAGAAAAGAAAGAGAGAGAGACAGACAGACAGATAAATGAGAAGAGAGATGGAGATGCTTATGGCCGAATCTACCTCAATGTGACATGAATTGGCCACAGCACCTGATGTTGGTGCTGTCGCTGTTGCTGGCGATGATGATGCGATGAGAAAGCCAGCCCAAAGCCATCCCAGAGTCAGCCTCAATGGCGGCAACGTGCCGACAAGTAGCAACTTTTCGTGTGCGTGTGTAAAGGCCCGCCACTCCACTACCACTGCCCCTCTGCAGTACCATAAAGTCTTTCCTTCTGGGTGTGGGAAGCAGGCAAAGCTCGACCTGTGCGTGCCTCAAGCTGATCTGCATAATAAGCACTGGAAAATGAAGATGATGACGATGATGCTGCAAAAGCAGATTTCCAATTTAATAGGAAAAATTGTAAAAGTTGTTTAACCAGTCCAAAGAATGTTCAGTTTTCAGTTTCTTCTGTGATAAAACAAATGAAAAGTTGTGTGGGCATCAAGTAAATGTGACAACTCGATAAAGTTGAATCGTTAGCATTGTCATTTAATACTCACAAATTGTAATTTACACCAATTGACCAATATTTTTCTACATGTTCATGCATCGATATCTTTCTCGCTTTTGTTGTACATTTTTTTTTTTTTTGCAATATGTCAATTGCAAATCACTTCAGTAATAAGCAAATTGAAATGCAATTGAAGAAATGTTGCGTATGAGCAGCAGCAGCAGCAACATAAACATAAACAGCAGCAACTGGTTATGCAAACAAAAAAAAAACTCGACGCAAATGAAACAAATTAGCTGCAAAAGGCACGAATGAGCAGCCATTGCAAACACACACAGCGTGTATGTATGTGTGTGTGTGTGTACATATTTGCATAGTGTAAGATATGTCAACATGTGTAAATATCTTTGAAATTATTTACAACGATTGGTCAGTGCAAAGATTGTCACGATGGGGGAAAAGCAAACATCGATGGGAAAACAAAAGACTGAAGCAACAAACTCGACACCTAATAGCAAAAATAAAACTGTAAAGTGAACAAAAGTGAACGAGTTCGGAAATATTCTTAAAAATTATTACAAGGATATACGTATGCATCCTTTATATTTTTACCTCCAAGTAAGCTTAGTCCTCGAATTTAAAACTTTAGAAAACAATGTTTAATATTGAGATCGTTCCTTAAAGAAGACAACAAGTCCAAATTACCCAATCTTTCCATTAAATCTCCGATTTGCAATTAGTATAGAAAAGCAAAAGTGAAATATGTGGGAAATTTATGATCCATTTTGGATATGAATATATACAAATATGTATACAAATGAAATCGTTCTAGCTTCGTCTTTTAGTTTTCTTCTCAGTGTCAATATATGTATATTCCATAAAAACGTGGCCCGCAAAACATTTATTTATTTATAGATATACAGTTTTCTAAGCACTTTTATATTTGCCTTCTGAAAGTATTAGTCTATGTTACAAATTCCCCACATGCTAAATGATGATAAAAAAGTGTGTAAGATTTCTATAATATAGATTTTATGGGGATATTAAAAGCCTATGAATGTGCAGAGGTTTTTTCAAAAGAATTAAAATTTATGAAAGAATTGTTAGTTACTTTTTGATTCACTGTTACAAATTACTAAAGATGAAGCTATTAAAATAAATCATTTTGATTAAAATATCAAAGGAACATCTTAAAACATAAAAGTGGGTTAACTTATGTGAGTGTTTGAGCATAAAAAATACGACACACGCGATAGCGTGTAAGACAAATTATATTCAGAGCATTTCCATTTTCCGATTTTCACGATTTTTGAGATCTGTTTAATTCAAATGGGCCTATTAAAGCATGAACTCTAGGACAAATTAAGAGTAAGAATCAGCCAAAAGCCCCTACAGCTATGGCTTTGTCCTTTACCCCTATAGCATTAGCTTAATATATAAGAACGCACTGTTAATGAAGCAAGCAAGCCGTTCTTGTCGACTAGAGTATACCCTGTAGCTGTGCCAAGTAAGAATACGATTTCTTTAACACAGCTAGTAATTCGTCTTTTATAAATTACGGGGGCCCAAGTGGTCAAGGCTCAAATTTGATCTGTCTAGACTTTACTTGGACTTTCACACCAAATTTCGTCGCTCTAGCTCTTAGAGTCTTCGAAATCTGGGTGCTCATACGGACGGACGGACAGACGGACAGACGGACAGACTGTAATGTCTCAATCGACTCGACTGATTATGCTGATCAAGAGTATACACAATTAAAGAGGTCGGAAACGCTTCCTTCTGCCTGTTACATACATTTTAGCGACTTTAGGAGATCTAAGAGATTCCCAATTCCTAAGAGTTTTACAAATTTTGTACAGAATGGCTTCCAAACGTAAGTCCTTGTTCTGATGTTCTACTTTCACCCCACAAGGTTGGAGACGATATCCAAATCGAATCTCACCCTAAAAAACTTGGTAAATCCAACAGAGAAAAAACAACAGTTTTTGTTAATGCGGTAAATTTAAAATTGTTGCCAATTTTTGGACTTACATTACATATATTCGTGTAAATTGAAGTTTACGCCCCTTCCTAATGGGCCAAGTTTTTGTTTTACTTTGGACAAAATCATTAAAATTGCTGTTTAGCTGTTTTTCGTGGTACAAACCAAAAAAAAAGCATAAACTTTCTTCATTGCCTCATGAGGCGACTGAAGAGCTGCCCCGTGTGCCCCTTAATTGTAGCATAAAAAAGCCGAACACCAAAAAAAAAACCGAAAAATCAATTAGGTAAGCGCCCTTAAAAAACATTCAAGAAACGCAAACAAATCCAAACGAATGTGCCGTGTCAGGTGAGGGCGGAGCCCCATACCCAGGGGACAGTGGACAGTGGATAGAGTTTTTTGTCCAAATTAATTTACGATCGGAGTCTTAAACGTCGCGGCAAGGTCGTTGCATAAAATAAATAAAAATCGAATAAATAAGAAAAAGCAACAAAAAAAACGTTAAAGAAAAAGTTCAGCATAAATTAAAGAGGCAAGTCGGCTAACCAGACAGCCGGAACCAGATTGAACTCTGGCCAAGATTAGGCAGGTATTTACATGTGATGCAATTTATTAACTGACCCCCCCGCCCGCTCACTCTCTCTCTCTCTTGCTCACATGTTTTACTCTTTGTTCATCTGAAAAGTTAACTAATTAAAAAGCCGCAAACCAGTTAAAACACCAAATTAGGCAAAGAAGAGCTAAACCTAATCGACACTCAAGCGCATTTATTGTAGTTCATTATTAATATTCATGGGAAATGCGTGCCGCGGCAGCAACAGCAACAGCAACAGCAGCAGCAGCAACAGTAACAGCAGCAACATCAACCGCAGCAGCAACATATTCCAACGAATTTAACCAAAGTTGCTTGCTTTACTTGGGTAATCATTTAATTAAAATATATATAAATAAAAGTTTACAAAAAAGAAGATGAAAAAGTAAACATCCCCGCATCATGGCCAGCGGCTTGTTTGCCTTTGTCCCGGCCAAAAAACCAAATAACCAATCCAAGAGAAACACACAAAAATGTATACAGAAACCGCATTCCGAAATTCATATTTTGTATGTCGCCATGCCATCGCGTACATTCACATTTGGTAAAACTTGCTGGTAACACAACTCGTCTTCAATTGCAAAGTTTTTCCTTTTCCTTCGTTTATGTTTATGCTTTTTTTTCGGGGCTGTCGACTGGACTTGGAGCGCATCTTTCAATTTCAATGCGCCAAAATAATTGGAGGACCAGAAAAGAAGAAGTGAAAGGCATTTGTCCAGTTGGCCGGCTGCCTGTTGCCAGGGCTGCAGCTAGAGAAGACATTTTTGCTGCACTTGTCGCCGCAAACTGAAAAACTTTCGGCAGCAATCCAAATACATAATAAAAAAAACCAATCAACTTTCTACACTCCAAAGCAAATGGGCAGTTTGCATGCGTGCGGCATATTAAAATATGCTCGGCCTATTTGAAAAGACACGAAAGACTCGACGGATTGCCACTGATGGGTGCCACAGACAGGTGCTGAATGGTTCGCCCTGGGGGCCAAGTGCGACGAGTGCACACAAGCACACACACAATTACAATTGCGAGTGTTCATCTGAGGCAACTCGAGTCAAACCAATTCTTTGGCAATGACAATTGGTTTTTCTTTTTCGTTTGTTTTCTTTCAAATTAGCCATGAATTGAGATTTCTATGCGCAGACAATTGGCACAGCAAAACAATTTTCTGGGCCAACATTTGTGGCATTTACTCGACTTACCAAACTCCAAAATGAACTAACAAAAACCGAAACAAGTCTAATACCAACTTGGACTCTTTTGTAAAGGTTACACACACACACACACACATAGAAGACAAACGCACAAAGACACACACACACACACACCAAATAGGCAAAGATCAATGATCATTATTGAATTTTTCATCTGCAAAATGTTACAAAAAGTCATCTTCATTTGCGGCGGGGACTTTTGCACAATCAACAGATGAAGTCGAGCCATCAGTTTTTGAAAGGCAAATGCAGACTGAAAGGAGGGCAACTCCAACTCTGGTGTTGATTTTGTTGATTTCGATGATGATGATGATGATGATGATGATGATGATGCTGGTGATGATGATGATGATGATGCAGCAGCAGGAAGGCAAATGAAGATGCCAAATGAGCAACAGCACTGGAAGTGTAATTTGGGTTCTACAGCAGGTGGCCTCCAAACTGTGATGGCCATTAAATGCAATTTGGGTTTACTATTGCAGAAAGAGAAGGTCTAGCAATCCTATTACTTGGCCAGGCCGTTTAGATAGACTTTATAATTATGAAATATTAGTTCTCCAATAATTCGAAAACAAAGTGTTTTCAAATCGTTTTACCAAACTAATCATTGACTTCCCTATCTTGATCTTCTACTCGATGAAGATATAGGTAAGATCATTGAATGCTATTCGAGTTTATATATCAAATTTCTATATAATGAAGTTAAAGTTTAACTGAAATTGAATTTAAATCAAATGTAATCTAATAATTGAATATAATACAACATTAATTATATTTTCATATAATATTCTGCTATGACTCAATCTCCTTCGAAACGGCTTTGCCGATTGTCATGCAATCTTTGTGTTTATAGGGAAGACAGTTCAATCAAGTGCGAAGAGTGGTAAATCTCATTTATCTTCTTTCAGTAGAAAAGGAGAAAATTTGAAAACGATTTGTTTCAATTTACAAAAAGAAATCTGAGTGGAAGGATTTTGAAACGGTTAAAGAGGAAATGCAACATCGTTGAAAGACTAACACAATAATTAGTCATTGCAACTAAACTAATTACTAGTAAACATTTTCAACCTTTATAACTGATTCTATAACTATTAATCCCCATTTGGTTTAGCAAATAGAAATCGAATTTGTATTTGTATTCGTAGACGTGAAGGCATCTTTTACATTAAATAATCGTATTGGGCGGATTGGGGTGAGGGGTAAAAACCAGGCAATGACAATGCTAACAAGTGCAAGGTAAAAACAAACAATGAGACAATTTGCAAGGCAGGCACACACCTTCATTTCCACCTGTCCACACACATTTCCACATACGCACACATACACACACATACTCGCACACATGTGCCCTATATCAAGAGAGATCTGTGGAGATAGGCAAACAATTTCCTTCGCGTAACAAGTGCCAAGTTAAAGTCTGTGATTTTGTTTTTTGTGCAGTTAACCGGAAGGCAATTCACACTTGGATTGCCCTGTCTTTCCCCCTGAATGTAATGACACAATTTGTCAATGTCAAGGAGAGGGGATAGGGAAGGGCGAAGGGGTTGCAGAAACGAGTTTACAAGTCGTAGGTCAAGCATGGCCAATGATGTTGATGGACTTGCATCTAAATTCCATTTGCATGTAAGCTGACAACCAAATAGGATTTCAAAATCAATTCTGATAAAAAAAAAGGATTTCTTGGTATTTAAAATAAATTCTATTCCTTAAATAGATTTTGAAAATTTTGTGAAAAGCACTTGCAAAAACCTCAAGTTACTTAGAACCATATTTGGATGAAGGATTGGATAAACAGATTTTTCATTTCGTTTATATATATATCTAGACATCCGTATATATAATTGAGAAGTTCAACTTACCAGCAATGGCAATGGAATTCGCATTTTTGCAGGATTATCAAAACTAATCCCGAATTCAATTCAAGGCGACAGCAGCTGGAAAAATTTTAAAATTTTGTAAAGAATATAAAAATAATGCACAAACGAAAGCACCAAGAAAAATATGTTTTTTAATTATATATGTAATCCAATTCGTTTAATATATTTTATTTTCTTTTTTTTTCATCTGTCACTTTTCACCCACGTTATGGCTGTTATCCTTAGATTTCGTATCTGGAGAAACAGATCACACGACACGCGGAGCAATTGTTGGAAATTGCAACCTGACCGAGTCGCTGCCGTATTATAACTGAAACTTCAAGTTGGTCAAAGCTCGCAACTTGGCCAAAAGATACAAAAAATCAGACACAGCACAACAAAGAGAGAGAGAGAGAGAGAGAGAGAGAGAGAGAGAGTAAGAGCGAGTTGAAGAAGACACGACACCTCCACCAAATGTGATTCGCCTGTCTGTCTGTGTATGCGTGCTTAGTGTGGTGTGGTATGGTGAGTTTTTCGATCTTCGTACGAGACCCCCACCCCCCTTTTGTTGGCACTCCGCTGCCGAGGAGCAACTTCAAGTATTCTCAATCAAAGCATCGAAAGTGAATCTGAAAAACACATTACGGCTCATTTTACTTTCAATGGCAAATGCTTTTTGTATTTGTATCGTACTCTAGTTGGACTCTATCATTACCGCCGATTCCCAAATAAGCGCAAATCATAGGAAACGAAAAGAGAGTAGAAAAAAACATACAGATATACAAAATAAAATTGTGCCGCCAGGCAGACATCGGCCAGTTGTCAGTCACACACAGACAATGTGTGTTAAAAATGCCGGCTAAAAAGAAATGTCCGGCAAACAACTGAAATGTGCGCGCAGCACATTAAAAACTCAGCCAGAGCCACGCCAAAAAAAAAAAAAAAAAACAAAAACAATGCAAAGAAAAAGATATAGCACGGGCAACAAAGATAAACTGGACAATGGGGGACATAATGAACTCAGCTTTGGGTTATTTTTATTATCTATTGATTGTAAACATTTTGGCAGCATTAAATAAGTGAAAGGAAATGCTGGCAAAACGGAAGCAATATTCAAAATGCGAAAAGAATTTGGATAACAAAAAAAAAATAAAAAAAAAAAACAAAAATTTCTATAATTTAATGGGCTAACGCAAAATAGGAACTATTCTTTAATTACTTTCTCTTCTTATCCGAAAGGGAATCCGTTTTACTATGCATCCTTGTAGTTAGGTTATTAAAAATTTGATTGCAATGAATATACAAAGATTGGAAAATGAATGAACCTGAAATTAAATTTAACAAGATTTTAGATCAATTGTTCTCATAGGAGCTATATTGATATAGTTAACCGATTCCAAACCTGTTTGAAATAATATTCGATTGAAAAACAACAGATTATTGACCTCAAACTCTATTTGCGACCGATCGTTCCTATGGGGGATTTGTGATTAAGTCATCCGTTCGGATGATTGCGAAACATAAAATTCACTGTGCAAAATTTCACTTGTTTAGCTTTAAGGGGGACAGACCGACAAGAATACATTAACTGAGCCCGTAATGTTGATGAAAAAATATATACATACATACATACCTACAAACATATGTATATCTTATATAAACTTTTGACCAATTAATAAAGTACATAATAGAACCACCGTTTTCCTTTATTTCGTAATTTTGCATTGATTTCCAAGTTCCTTTGTCGAAATGTAGCCCCAAATCATAACGTGAACACTCCGTGTTATACAATTGGGCATAAGTACTGCTTCTGCTGTTCTGTGTTTGGTTTCCGCCAAACCATTGTCCTGCCGTCAGTTTCAAAATCATTGAACTTGCTTTCGACGTCGCGACGTCCCACCAGCTTTGCGCCTTCTTAGAGTACTCCTGGGCAAAGATTTTCCTCAATTTCCGATTGCACTCAGAAAGGAAATGCTTTTTTCGAGCAACTCGGCCGTTGCACAGCCCTTTTTTTTTTTGGAACACCTAATGTTTTCGGCTAATACGGGTTTTCCGTGTTTGGCAATGGTATGGGCTGTCAATTCTGGTGAACTAAGTCGATGGTTCTCCTTTATCTTCCTCCCTATATCGGATTCTTCGAGCTCAGTCAATTTTTTCTTTTGTTTTACTTTGTTTTGTATTTGTTATTTGCGTTCAAGGTTGAACAAAAAAAAAACCGAACATTAATGAGAGCCACTGTAATAGAACCAAAGTTTTCCTTTATTCCGTAAATTTGCATTCCCTCTCAAGCAATTTACATTAAATGAAATCAAAAAGCAAATGAAACAATAATTTAGAATGCAAAAAATACATATGTATATATTAAAACATCTTCTAATTTCTCTATATTAATTAGCTTCAGATAAGCTAGACAATCGAACCAGGAAAAAGTGTAAAGAAGAAGATTAGGAAAAGAGCATAGCACAAAATAATAACAGCAAAAGTTAACACAACAGAGGTGTTAACAGGAGAAAAGCAGATGGAAGTGATCTGGCAACTCAGAAAAGCAGAATCAAGACTAAGTGTTGCAAAGGACCGAAGTATACAGCAGCAGAAAAGATATGCAATGTGTAAGAACTTTCCCTCATTAATCTTATCAAGTAAAAACTCGATTGACTACTGGGTACTGGTTACTGGGTAACGACACCTATTGCAGAGGTGAATTTTGAATTTTGATTATTTTAACAATAAAATTATATTATTTATTTTGTCAGTTAACGCACAACAATTTAAAACTTTATTAGGGCTTAAAAAATTTACATTTATAGCTTCTTCAATGTCAAAACCAGTCGAAGGGATTAATTGTTTGGATATGTTTGAGTGAAGCCCAATCTATATGTAGTTAAGTCATATTCAACTCTTTATTTGACTAAGCTTCAAAACTCGTTATCCAAATCTAAATTAAGCAGGTAAACCATAACTTTGTGTCCATAAAATTGACTACACGCAGCGTGCAATACTAACAACAGCAGCAGCAACATCAACAGCAGCAACATCCACATCAGCAACAGCAACAACAATAGAAAAGTGACAACAAAAAATGGATTTTTGTATACATTTTTTAGAGTACACAAATCCACCAGTATAAGCAACAAAATGCGTGTTGCAGCCGGGAGACGAAGATGTTGATGATGATGATGATCATGAGTTGGTGCTGCTCCCCAGCTGGTTGGCTTACTGGTCATGGCCAGACAATTTGCAGTAACCAAAAATCAATGACCGACCGGTTTTGCATAGGCTTTCAGTCGGTTGTCGATGGTAACGTAACAACTTTCGCTGAAAAACGTCATTCACAGCAGCAGCAATACCAACAACAACATAGTTGAAAATGGCAAAAGGCAGAGCAGACTCACTCCAAGTCAGAGTCAGAGCCAGAGCCAAAGCCAAAGTAGATAAAGCACAACGATATCATCGCAGAAGCAGAAGAAATTCAGTTTCATTGTCGCCGTGTCTTTCGGCCGTCTTTCTGCCATTAATGTCACGCATGGTCTAGACCAGTTTTCATATGAAGCGAAAATTCGGAAGTGCAGCTTTCGAGTGGCATCCCATCGGCGTCATCCAGGGAAGAGTCGTGGAGTGGTTGAGTTGGATACGGAGTTGGAGTCGGACACTGATTTGAATAATTGAAAACCACTTGGCCTGCAATTAAGAGCATAAAACGAGATGTTTGCTTTTGCCTTTCAATGCGAGAAATCGAGGCGAATGCATGCACTTGGCTTCAGCTCTGGCTTCAATTGCCGGAAAAATCGAATTGTTTGGCAATGACTCTTTGGCAGTCACCTAACATGCTATACACATTAAAACGGAATTGGGATTCAAATTGAAATTGGAGTTGGAGTCAGTGACGGGGGGACGGGGAGCAGGGGGAATTTGTAGCGGAAGTTGTTAGAGAAAGAAAATAAAACTAAAATTTCAACATGCACAATAAAAATGCAAAATGGGGCAGACTCACGCTCTTCTTGGCCAGCAACAACAACTGGCTCCAGTTCTATCAACATCAGAGTTGCCCCCAGGTAACTGGCTTTCATAATGAGGCTAATTATTTAAGGTCTAGAAAGGGAGAGAGAGAGAGAGAGAGGGAGAATAAAGCCATGTCCCGCATATTTATTGAGTTAATTACTCGGACAAGTGTGTTGGCCCGCCCAGCATGTTAACACAATGTTTGTGTGCCACATGGAATGGCAATTGGAGTGGCAAACAGTTCTCCAGTTGGGTACTACAAAAAGCTTCGACCAGCAGGATTAGGTCAACAGTTTCGTGATGTCTGGGAGTGTACTCATCTTAGCTCTGCCCCTTATGTGGCATTTGTGTTCTGGTCGACTCTTACTCGTACCAGATCATACAGAATTTGAGGAAAACCTATTGCAGTTGTTACACAAACTTAGTTTGGAGCAAAATTTCGACACAGTTCTCCTATATGGACAAGGATGCATCTTCTCGTCCGTTTTGCAGCACATGGAAGTTCCAACAGTTGTTGTGACTGAAGGCAGCACCGATTACGATTGGGACTACTCTAGTTTGACGTTGATTCTGACCTGTGGCTGGAAGGCGGATGACGAGAAGAATTCTCGAACTTTGTTCAAGCTGCAGAGAAACAGACGATTGATTTATATGGAGAACGAGCAAGTGAAGCCCAATCAAGTCTGTGGGGAGTATTTTGGCAAGGAGCAATATAATATAGCAATGATATATCCAGACTTTAGAGAGACTAGCGTCATCTTTAGGTGCCGCAACTTTCAGTTTCCCAACTATATGGAAATAAATGTTAAAGATGACCCAACACCAATATTCGTCCAACAATTCCGAAATATGCACGGATCTGTGATAGTAACAGATACAGACAAATTGGCTCCCCGCACCATGCTCTATGAGGATCCGGATACGGGGGAGATCAGAATGTTGGGCTACGTAGCCAATTTGGTCAACAATTTTGCCCACAAAGTGAATGCCACTCTGAAATTTCGAACCACTTCGACAAGGGAGGATTTTCGTAAAACAATTCCCTATGGGGATGTGTTGAAGTTAATAAAGGAGAACCTATTGGATATAGCTACAACGCTCAGCACCACAATGCAAGAAACCAATTTCGATACCCTCACCTATCCGTATCTATTGAATTCCTATTGCCTCATGTTACCCATACCAGCCAAATTGCCATATAATCAAATCTATACCATCATCGTGGATCATTTGGTACTGGCGATCATTTTACTAATGTACTGCATATTCTCGCTGCTCCTAATCTATTGCCGGCAGCTGTCTTGGAAAGGATTCAGCGTGGGCCAGGTCCTGCTCAATGACAAGACTTTCCGCGGCCTACTGGGCCAGTCGTTTCCCTTCCCCACGAATTCGAATAAGAAACTGAAACTGGTTTGCATGTTCCTCTGCTACGCCAGTGTGATGATGACCACCATGTATGAGGCATATCTGCAATCCTTTTTCGCCCGGCCCCCACTGCAGGCGTCTCTGCGCACCTTTGACGATGTGGATAAGTCACGGTACTTGATATTCATCACAAAAAGTGAATCTGACAGCCTCGCCGCCAACGCGAATGAAACTTCTTGGTCCGCTCAACCGAACCGCACGAAAATTGTGGACAGTTGGCAGGAGTTCCTTTCAAAGCGGGATACCTTCAACAATAGCTACATCTATCCCGTGTCTCAGGTGCGTTGGCGAACCTACCAGGAGCAGCAGAAACTGTTTGACGAACCCGCCTTCTATTATTCGGATGACTTATGTATGAACCGCTTCCTCTTCCTCTCACTGTCAATGCGCCGACATCTGCCCTATCGTGATCTCTTCGAGGAGCACATTCAGCGGCAGCACGAATTCGGCTTGCCCTACTTTTGGATAGACAGAAGCTTCTACGATATGGTGATCCTGCGCATTACCCCTCTTGAGGATTTTAGCCACCCGGAAAGCGTTGTTCCTGCCATTGAGCTGATCGATTTGTCCTGGATATTGGAAGTGTATGTCCTGGCATTGATTTTCACCTGCTGTTTCTTTGGCCTGGAACTATGTTGGGCAAATGGAACTATAAAAAAAAGGATCTCTTTCAAATCCTAGCACAATCGAAAATGAAATCGCAATCAGAAAGAACGAAATGATGTTGTCTTTTAATAATAAATTTAATTTTCACATATTTAAGTAGGAGTACAATTGTTTAAATTTTCTATTATATTTAATATTCATATTTAATAAAACATTTTATGATCTCAATCAATATCTTGTAATTGTTTTTCCATATCCCTTTTATACTATGTAGGATACCCAGAGGGTAGAAAGGAATATTAAAGTCGCTAGAATGTATGTAACAGGCAGAAGGGAGCATTTCCGACGCGATTTCAACCTGCCCGTCCGTCTGTCCATCCGTACACTTAGATCTCAGAGACAATAAGAGCTAGAGCAACCAAATTTGGTGTGAACATCTTTCTAATGTACAGGCAGATCAAGTTTGTTTTGCATTCTTATAATACTGCAAATCTTTCCACATCTAATAATATAGTCAAAATGCACCAAATTTAGTTGAAACTGAATAAACTGAAATGGCAAGGGCGAAATTGCTAGCATGTGTTCGCTCTTGCTGAATGTTAAAGAAAGTTTTGTATGAAATTGATGGCTATTTGGAAGGTGTGTGACTCCATTTAATAACTTTCAAAAGACATTTAAATTAAATCAAACATTAGAATCCTTTTCCCAATGTTTTCCAAGTCCTCTGCTCACCATTCAACAAAATGGTAAATGAGGTTTTATTTCGAGGAATTTACAACTTGACATCCGAAACTAAGCAACAAATGATGGAAAAACTAAAATATTTTTTGATTTGAATTGTTTAACTTTGTCAAATTGTTTATATTGTGTTTAATTTTTCTCCACTAGCACAAACAGCAATTAAATTGCAATAAATTGGAACTTAAATTAACCAAACTCCATATAAGTATAATCAAATTTCCTAAACGATGCGATCTGCGAGATATCGGGTACAAACAATATTGAAGGGTATCAGAAAATCAATTTGCATTGTTATCTATCCACCACCTCCGCACCTCCGCAATGGAGCGGCAGATGGCGGATACGCTTGCCATTTGCCATTCAAATGTGGAATCATAAAAGCAAACAACAAAGGCTACCACCAACAACCAACATCTACATACAATGCCACTCTGTTTTTTGGTTCAGTTCGTTTTGATCCGATACGCGATATTGATTTTGATGCGGTTTTAAAAGACACTCGGATGTGGAATTAATTTGCTGACTGATTGTGAAAACCCCTTCTGAAAAAAGAGAGAAGAAATCGAACCCAAAAAAAAAATAGAGACATTGGCATTCGCATTTGGTGCATTCCGAGCGATGACAACTGTTTTTTTGATGACTTGTCAAATCTTATATAAAGATTGCCGCTGTCTATAAATGGGCGCACAATGCGGGTGTCTCAGCAGGCACCATGGAAGATTATGCAAAACTGCCATAAAATGCGCTAATACTATGGCTTTTTTGGGCCACATATTGATAACTAACTAAATATGCATATTTGAGCAGCGTCATAAAACGGAAAAAAGAAAAATAACTAAGATTTTGTGCGTCACTCTGGCGCCACTTATGACTCGTGCTCTGGGGGATTGGGCAACTGCAGGCATAATGGTAAATACCCAGTGGGTGATCCGAATGGCTGTGCATTGTCATCGAGTTGGCTGTTTTAAGCGGAATTTGTATAATATTCAGAAATTTTCATTTCGTTTCTTTGCAAATCATTTATCATATTTTTTAAGTGTGATGATATAAACTAAGTCAAAACATTTTGCACATCATTATGGTTCAGTTCCCACTGGCGGGCAAGAAAGTAAATAAAAGTAAATATACATTATATATATATATATCAATTTGTTATGGGAGACGGATCAAATCGGATCATCTCTATTTCTGTTGCTCAAGCACCGCAACGAAAGTCTCCAAGCTCCAATTTGAAGCCATGTAAACTGTGGCAAACATTTTTCATTGCATTTGTTTTTTTTTTTTTTCTCCTTTTTTTCAATTCCCGAATTCTATTATTATTGTTATTATTGATGAATGATGATGATGGGTTAACCATTTACCTCGGTATCTGTCTTCGTCTCCGTCTCCATCTGCGTCTCCGTCGCAATCTTTCAGCCTGGTCTCAGGGTCATTTGGATTAAATGGGTTTTGTTTCTGCCATTGTGGCTTAGGGTCATTATGGTCAATACACACACTGACATATGTGGAACAATGGATGGAAACTGTAGATGGATAAACTCACTCATCATTCAATAAGTGTAATAGTTTAATTATTTAAACAAAACCAAACAAATCGGTTGCGGTTGCACCTCATAAAACTTAACTAATTCGACCTTTGAATCATTACATAAAATTTCACAAAAAGTGCTAAAAATGCATAATTTTGAAATACATAATTCGAAATGTTTGTCGGAGGTGTTAATTTCGACGACTAATCTGTTTCAATGTCGGCTTACTATATACGAGTAGTAGCTGCATTTTAACTAAAACCTTTGTTTTAAGGTCGCGCACACAGATGAAACACAAAAAAGAGAAGAAAAAGCAAGCAAATGCCAAAAACTTTACCCCTCAAGCCCGCCCGTTCAGCGACCACCAGACAGTAATGAAAACAAAAAAAAAGTAATTTATTTTCTTCCTAGTTTTTGTCGCTTAAAGCCATTAAAGAGTTTTAACGAGAAGATCTGCAAAACAGTTGCACCTTTTCAACGGTTCAACAGTTGCTTCCCACAACTCCAATTACCATGCCTGGAAAGCACTTTGAACTGTGATTTCTTGTTGCCTTTATCCGCCAAAAAACAAAAAGCTTTGCGTTCCATCCCGCTGGCCTGCGGCTCTGTCTCTATCTCCCGCAGCGACACCTTTGCGTATACGTAACATATTAATTATGCGGCCAAAACAACAACAATTCGCCATAAAGATTCGCTCGTACGTTAATTAACCGAAATTAATCAAACTCTCAAGCAACAACACGCAAAATGGGCACAAACTCATTGGCCCAATGAAAAATGAAAGTACTTCAAAATTAACCCCCTTTTTCGAAATTAGAATTAAAATGAAATCTACGAAAGTATTCAAAAAAGCCCTACAAAGCGCCATCGCATGTCACAGACTAAACTTAACAACAACAACAACGACTACAAAAAACAACAATTTTCATCATTTTGTGTCTTTTCTTTTTTGTTAAATAGGAAATCCATTTTGTTTCGTTTTAACAACAAATGAACATGCAATTTGTGCATTAAGCGCCAAACAAAAGTGTCAAGTGTGACAGTTTTTTATTCGAGCTCCAATCCCAATCCAAATCCAAATCCCAGTGCCAGTCCACAGTCAGAGTCGCAGTCCCTTTCGTTTTCAGAGATATACCCACAGAGACGAGAGGCACTCGAGTGGAGGAAACTTACCAAGTCTGCTCTTGATGTAAATTTCCGCTATTTCAGAAATATAATTATTATAACAATTAGAGCAAAATGACAGGTATGAAATATTTTCAGTCATTTAAAACATTAACATTAAATTGAAAGCAAACAGAAACAGTCGCTCCAACGTTGTTAACATAAAGTATCCAAATAAATACATATATGTATGTATAAGTATGTATATTCTGTTCAACAGGCAAATCACATTGACTGTCTGCCATGCAAACTGTCTGAGTATGCAAACATTGGCTTCTTATCAAAGTAGATTCGTTCAAGTTTCAGTCTGTATCATAGTCTGTCATATTATAGAAACCCTCAAGATACATATATTGTAATATATGGGCATCGTTTGAATTGATATCGTTCAAATAAGATTACATCCTACAGCTCCAATCGATGTTCAATAATGTTTTTATACTGTTGGAGAGGGTCGATGTACGCCTCCGATCTTATAAAATATATATATTCTAGGTCGGCATCAACTGCTAGGTCGATCTAGCCATCTACGACTGTCCATCTGTCTGCTTCTTTGCATCTTTTAGACACTAGTATTCACGCTTAGAGGATGAAATTTGGTACATAACCTTTTAAGGTAAATATGTTTGGATTATTTCACAATTGATCGGATCGGACTACAGGATACAGCCACTATTGGAATAATCTTTGAAAAATGGAAAAATTTATTTCCATCAAATAAGTTTAAACTAAATCGGATGAATTTTACGGGAATCAATAAAAATATATCTTTAATATGAAGCAAGCAAGTCGTCCCTGTCGACATTTAGTATACCCTGTACCAACTAGTGATTATATTAAATAAAGTCAAACACCCTCGAAATAGCGATTAATTTCATAAAAAATTTTCTTTAACATGCCGCAACAACTACCGCATGCTATCCCGCTCACTCTTGCCAGCCAATGCCGCCCTAAGCGCTTCAATTCAAAACGCATTAACGTATATCTTCAATATTTATTGTCCGATTTCGACTAAATTTAGTCAGATGATGCATTTTGGCCGCATTATTAGGTGTGCCAAATAAGAATGTGATTCCTTAAAAACTGCTCAAGTAATTAGTTTTTTCTGAATTGCGGGGGCGAAAGTGGGCGTGGCAAACATTTTAGACTGTCTTGATCTGCGTAGTCACTAGACAAATGATCGAACACCCTCACAATCGCAATCAATTCAAAACAAAATTCCCTTTTACACGCAGCAGCAGCGAACGCATGCTATCTCTTTCTTATCTGCCAATGCCGCCTTGGTTTTTCAGTACAAAACGGATATAGCCATATCTCCGACATTTATTGTCCGATTTCGACAAAATTTGGTCAGCTGGCCAAGTGGGGTTGGGTATATAATAAGGTGTGCCAAGTAAAAATACGATATCTCTAATACACCTCTTGTTATTCGTTTTCCCGATTTGCGGGGGCGTAAGTGGGCGTGGCAAAAATTTGAAACAAACTTGATCTGTGTATGCATTAGACGCATGTTCACACCAAATTTGGTGGCTCTAGCTCTTATAGTCTCCGAGATCTAGGTGTTCATACGGACGGACAGACGGACATGGCTCAATCGACTTGGCTAGTGATGCTGATCAAGAATATATATACTTTATGGGGTCGGAAACGTATATTTCTACCTGTTACACACATTTTACATACATTTTAGCGACTTTAATATACCCTTTTACCCTATGGGTACAGGGTATAAAAATAATGTATAATATACCGACTACTAATCAAATGAAGCAAGCAAGTCGTCCCTGCCGACATTGAGTATACCCTGTACCTTATATTCAATAAAATCGAACACCCCCAAGATCGCCATTAATTTCATGTAAAATTCTCTTTAACATGCAGCAACAGCGAACGCATGCTGTCTCGCTCACTCTTGCCAGCCAATGTCGTCTTGGCAAAACTCATATAGGTATATCTCCGATATTTATTGTCCGATTTTGACTAAATTTAGTCAGCTGGTCCAGTTTGGGTATATAATTAGGTGTGCCAAGTAAGAATACGATATCTTTAATACAGCTCTAGTAATACGTTTTCGCGATTTGCGGGGGCGGAAGTGGGCGTGGCAAAAATTTGAAACAAACTTGATCTGTGTATGCATTAGACGCATGTTCACACCAAATTTGGTGGCTCTAGCTCTTATAGTCTCCGAGATCTAGGTGTTCATACGGACGGACGGACAGACGGACAGACGGACGGACAGACGGACGGACAGACGGACGAACAGACGGACATGTCTCAATCGACTCGGCTAGTGATGCTGATCAAGAATATATATACTTTATGGGGTCAGAAATGTATATTTCTGCCTGTTACATACATTTTAGCGACTTTAATATACCCTTTTACCCTATGGATACAGGGTATAAAAATTTATAATTAGCAAAAAATACCATCGAGAAAATTAATTTTCGTAGTTTATACATTCAACTTAACTGAATGTACCTATTATTTTGGCCATAAGTGTATATATATGTATAGGGTAAAAGGCTATTTTAAAGTCGCTTAAATGTATGCAACAGGCAGACGAAAGCTTTCCGACTCCATAAAGTAAGTATATATTCTTGATCAGCATCGAAAGCCGAGTCGATTGAGACATGTCCGTCTGTTTGTATGAACACCTAGATCTCAGAGACTATAAGATCTAAAATTTTTGCCACGCCCACTTCTAGTTTTTTCTATTGTGCTAACATGAGGTAAACGTTTAAAATTTATTTCTGGAAATTTTAGTTATAAGAGTCCCTGCTTCAAAACAGACTAAAATGTCAATTTTGGTTGAACACAAAGAAAACAAATTTTTAAACTTCTTTTGTATTTCATTATTATTTACATTAGGCATACCAGTCTAGACAATAAAAATGTACTTTTTAAAGCTTTTAATTTCAAAGTTCCCGCACTTTGCGACATTTTTAAGCACTGGACCGCTTCAGGTAATCGATAAATGAAAACATTATTTGCTACGATAATATGGTATTTTCACCACTGGTCACACTACAGGTGAGCAAGCTCAATGTTTGCAACCGAAGAGAATGAGAGAGAGAAGCAACAGTTTTGTAAAAATACTAATACTTATTGTTGTTATTCGGCGATGGGCGGCGAGGGACGGACTACGTCTAGAATAGCTTTTAGTCTAGCTTAAACCACATCAGAAGCAGGGGGTGCATCGTACTCAAGTCGCTCAAGCTGGAACTGGATTTGTCTATATACATATACATATGTTAAAAAGAATAAAATCATAATATTTTCGCAAGCAAAACCGTGTCAAATGAACCTGACATAATTAGGAATCAAATAGTCAACGTCACATCGACACTTAGTTTGAATAGGTGTAGTGACCAACCCAGTGACCATCGCTACCTCATCAGGTTACCATAGTCATAGGCCTAAGGAACCGAACTATCATTCCCACTCCCCCCCCCCCAAATCCTTAAGGGCCATCGTAAGCAAAAGCCATGCTGCCTCGGTTTCGCTCCTTCTATGGCAAAATAATCATATTCTGCCTCATCGCTTTGTGCTTTATCCTGTACCATAAGGTGCAAACAAGTGGAGACGAGGATGCTCATCCCGCATTGGGCCGACCCGCTGCCCTCCGTGGACATGGACGGGACAAATTCAATATGTACAGTGACAGTGACAGTGAGAACGAAATTGCCAGGCCAGCCACCAAATCGCCCTACGAGCAAAGTATCATGCTCGATTTGTCGAAGCAACAGCCGGGCTTGGGCGACGATGGTGTGGCCGTCCATCTGACAGGAACTGCCAAGGAACGCGGGGAAAAAATCTACAAAAAGATTGCCCTCAACGAGGAGCTAAGTGAGCAACTCTCCTACAATCGCTCCGTGGGAGACCATCGTAATCCGCTGTGCGCGAACCAGCACTTTGATTCCAGTTCATTGCCCACTGCCAGTGTGATCATCATCTTTTTCAACGAACCTTACTCCGTATTGCTGCGCACGGTGCATAGCACTCTGAACACCTGCAATGAGAAGGCCCTGAAAGAAATAATCCTGGTGGATGATGGCAGTGACAATGTCGAATTGGGTGGCAAACTGGATCACTATATCCGGACCCGATTTCCCGCTGGCAAAGTGACTGTGCTTCGGCTGAAAAATCGGTGAGTAGTGGGGAAGAGCGAAGGGTCGGGGAACTTGGCCCACATCACAATAGTGATTCGACGGCGGCTGTTGGCTAGGAAAAGTTCAATTCAGCTAATCGAATCGCTTATGGGCTTTCTGACGATTTGAATAACGTGTTTGGGGTTCAACAGTCGCTTCCCACAACTCCAATTACCATGGCTGGAAAGCACTTTGAACTGTGATTTTTTGTTGCCTTTATCCGCCAAAAAACAAAAAGCTTTGCGTTCCATCCCGCTGCCCTGCGGCTCTGTCTCTATCTCCCGTAGCGACACCTTTGCGTATACGTAACATATTAATTATGCGGCCAAAACAACAACAATTCGCCATAAAGATTCGCTCGTACGTTAATTTGTGTTGTATTTAAATCCAGTGTTTAGGTTATTTTATTAAATTCTTTATTTAATATGTTTTCATTGAGTTTATATTCATTTGTGTGTATTCACATTTAATGTCTTATGTAGACTGTATCTTAGTTCTTTAACAAAGGGTTTTCTTAGCTAAGACCGCGTAGCTGCGCTGCCAGCGACGCCGGCAGAGGAGCGGTCTGCTTATGTCATAAATGCTAACGTAAGCTAAATATGCATATATGGATATATGCAAGAGTGAGGATGTATCATGTTACATTGCTGGTCGCTTGTGTTATTATTGTTAATTCAGCAATATCCAGCAATGCATTATTTATATGCTTCACTGTGTACAGTGATCACTCGATAGAACATGCTACATCCCCCTCCTTTAGAAAAATAACGTAATTTATGGAGTTATTTTAAAATTTGATTATGTTTGACTTATTTATTAATTATTAAATTTATTATTATTATATATTTTTTTTTTTACTCTCTTTTTTTTTTTGTTAAAAAAAAAATTTAATGAAATATAGTAGGAAAAAATTTTAGAAAATATTAGGAAATTGTAAGAATTATACATATTATTCATTAAGAAAAATTTTTTCTCTTTTCTCTTTTTTTTTTTTTTCGTACGATTTTTTTTTTTTTTTTTATGTATTAACCAATTAGGAATTAAAAATCTTTAACCTATCTTTATGTACTACCTGCTTTTTATTTTTACCATCTTTTATTTTTATATTGTCTCTATCTTCTATTGCTTCTATTGTGTATGGGCCTAAATACTTAAATTCTAACTTATGGCCCGTATCATTTCTTAATAAGACTCTTCTTCCTATTTCTAGCTCAATATTATTTATTTTCCTATCATATAGTTCCTTATTCTTAACTTTATGCTGTTCTAACATAACTCTGGCCCTTTTATAGGCCTGTTCTAATCTAAATTTTGATTCCTTAGCATAATCATCTATATTATAAAGTGGATTTATCCTATCTATTGTATTAAAGTGTTTTGGTAAATTTGAAGTTTTACCAAATACTAACTCATATGGACAATAATCATGTGCCATAGAGGGTGTTGTATTAAAACTATATGCGAAGTATCTTATCCATACATCCCAGTCAGTTTTGTCAACTGAAATGTATGAACGTATGAACTCGTTAAGTGTTCGGTGGCTTCGCTCCACAGTTCCTACAGTCTGGTGATGGTGTGCAGTTGAAGTTATATTTTTAATATGCAAGTTTTTGCATAAATCTTCAATTATTGAATTTTTATATTCTGTTCCCATGTCCGTAATGAACGTCTTCATTGGACCGTACTTCAGAATAAAATCTTCAAATATAGCTTTCGCTACTGTTTTTGCACTTTTGTCTTTAATTGGTATGATTACAAGGTATTTTGTTAAATCGCAGATTAAAGTAACTGCATATTCATTTCCTTGTTCTGACTTGGGAAATGGACCGATCGTATCCACAATTACCCTGTCAAAAGCCATTTGTGGCGTTTCTGTTATAATCAATGGTGTTTTTATATGTTTAGTTATTTTTGATTTTTGACACTTATTACATTTTTTTATATATTGAGATATCTCTTGTGTCATTTTTTATACCCTTGCAAAAAGGGTATATTAATTTTGGTCAGAAGTTTGCAACGCATAGAAGGAAGCATCTCCGACTATATAAAGTATATATATTATTGATCAGCACGACGAGCTGAGTTGATATAGCCATGTCCGTCTGTCCGTCTGTCTGTCCGTCTGTCTGTCTGTCTGGATCAACAGCTTCTCCTCCGAAACCCTTAAAGCTACAGAGCTGAAATTTTGCACCCAGTCTTCTTTTTGCTGCAGGCATTGTATATCTCAGAATCATCCCGATCGGATGACTATATCATATAGCTCCCATAGGAACGATCGGTCGAGAATAGAGTTAAGCCTTCATAACTCTGTTGGTTTTCAATCAAATATTACAAAATTTGTTGTTTAAGAGTTTGGTATACTTTCTAACATATCCACCAAATTTTATCAGAATCGGTTGACTATATCATATAGCTCCCATAGGAACGATCGGTCGAGAATAGAATTAAACTTTCATAACTTTGTTGTTTTTCAATTGAATATCTCGAAATTTGTTGTAGTTGAGTTTTGTGCACTTCTTCACATGTTCACTAAGTTTTATTAAAATCGGTTGACTATATCATATAGCTCCCAAAGGAGAGATCGGTTAATAATACAGTCTTAGAGCAATAACTTGGTTATTTTAAAAGCGACCGTGACGAAACATGTTGTTTGTCAGATAGGCATATCTAAAATTAACTGTATTAAGTTTAAGCGGAATTGATGAACTATATAATATAAAATATCAACAAAGTGGTTGTTTTCCAAGTAATTGTCACGGAACTCAGTTTCTAGAATTTTAATCGGTTGACTATTTGGTCGAAACTAGTGTTGACATTAATAACTTCGTTCTTTTAAGTGATTGTCTTCAAAAATTTTGAAACACATTTTAAAATCGAAGAACCATTCACATAACAATGATAATTATTAGTACAAACAAAAAATTTTACAATGCTTTTTATGATCATCAGTGATTCCTTGTATGTGTTTTTATTACCAGTTCAGTGTAACTAGGAATTTCCATAATAACAATGAAATCAATTTTAGCGTGCACCGGTGTTCAATCATAAGTTAAACAACATTCAGGTAAATTTTATACTTCCTTGGGATTTCACATTTTGCACAAATGAATCGTAAAGTGCAGGTGTTCTTTCGGTTTACCACAAATGTGCAGGTATATGTAGATGAAGGGTTACGCATTGATTAAAATGTATTTCGCAATGTTCAGGTCACTTTTATTTTAGCCTTTTTAATTGTTGACCTTTTTAAAGGGTTATTTTTTTAAGAAGGGTACCTCCGCCCACCGCTTTGAGTACCTGTTGTCTGGATAATATATATTCAGTGCAGTTCTTATTTCGCGGTTTAGTCAATTTCAACAATTGAAGTGATAACATCGTTAATTCGAAACACCAACGAACACCCCCAAAACAAAAGCATACTGAGTAAAACAACAATAACAAAAGAGTAAACATAATATAAAGTGATCGTTACATAAAGTGAAAAATCAAAAGTGAATACCAAAGTAATAATAATTTAAAGTGACAGTAATAATAATTTACAGTGAAACTAATAATAATTCAAAGTGAAAGTAATAATAATTTAAAGTGAATAAAATTGGGTTTTTAAAGTAAATAATATTGGTAATTTAAAGTGAATGTCAAAACTGAATTTAATATAAAGTGATAAAGTGAATATATCTTAAAAGTTTCTTTAAATCCAGAGATTACAAAAAGGTAAGCTGAATTCTGTTTACGAAAAGAAAATAATATAATTTTAAGTGCGATTTGTTTTCGGAATTTATAACTTAAAAAATTCAGAAACACCGGCATTTTGTGATTTTCTAAAAAGAAGTTAAAGTTTTAAATATTAGCGTCTTAATTTTGTGTTCCTTCTGCAATAATTTTTCGAACTATAGCTATTTAAAATGCCACGAGTATCTTCCTCGTCGCAAGAGACACGACGACGGGCCGCACGAGAACGCAGCCGAGCCCACTATCAACGAAATGTAGCTGAAATTAATACACGCCATGTTCATCATATTGCCGCTGTACGTGAAGCCAATGTTGAATTACGAGAAATGGAACGCGAACGGGACGCGTTGAATCATTCTCAAAGGCGTCGCAGTTTGCGTTATAGGACTGCAGAGCGCATTCAAGATGGGAACGCACATTCCCAGCGGAGGGAGGATCCGCTCTACCGAGAGCCTGAACAAATACGGGATGCGGCAGCCCGTTCGGAGCGCAGACAAGATTCGGATACTAGGCAACGAGAGCAGGAGCGGGATACTGCAGTTCGTTCAGAGCGCAGAGAAGATTCGGATACCAGGCAACGAGAGCAGGAGCGAAATACGGCAAGGCGAGCTCAACGTCGACAGAACCCCGTATATCGTTTACCTGAACAAATACGGGATGCGGCTGCCCGTTCGGAGCGCAGACAAGATTCGGATACTAGGCAACGAGAGCAGGAGCGGGATACTGCAGTTCGTTCAGAGCGCAGAGAAGATTCGGATACCAGGCAACGAGAGCAGGAGCGAAATACGGCAAGGCGAGCTCAACGTCGACAGAACCCCGTATATCGTTTACCTGAACAAATACGGGATGCGGCTGCCCATTCAGAGCGCAGAGAAGACTCGGATGCCAGGCAACGAGAACAGGAGCGAAATACGACAATGCGAGCTCAACATCGACAGAACCCCGAATACCGTTTACCTGAACAAATACGGGATGCGGCTGCCCATTTAGAGCGAAGAAACGATCCTGTTGCAAGAATCCTGGAACAGGGTGCAAACACTGCATCCCGTATTCGACGCCGAAATATTCCTGAGTTACGCCAAGAGGAGAGAGATCGAGACGCACAGAGGCGCCGTATTCGGAGGGACGACGCAACCACAAGAGCTCGGGAACAAGTTGTGAACTCGTCGCAGCGAAGAGAAACACGACAGCAAAGACGGCAGAGGGAGCAGCAACTTCAGGAAATGGCAGAGGAACGACTTATTACATACAGAGGAAACCCGCAAATCGTTTAGAAAAGTCCAGAAGGAAGTCACAACGGAACATTATAGCCAGAGCAGCACTATTGCCAGAGGAGCGAGAAGAAGCCAGAGATACGGAACGCTGTCGAAGAAACGAAAGAGCAACTACACAATATGCACGAAAAATCAGGGAAGGACCAACGGAACGTTGCATATGCTGTGGAGGGACATGGTTCCCAGATAAGGTACGTGGTTTGCACAAATTATCTATTTCTTTAAAATTTCCAAATTTAAATGTGGGCAACGCATTTTACTTATCATCGAAGTTTCCGAGTCAGTCTGATAAATATCTATTTTGTTTGACCTGCCACAAAAGCATTTCGTTAGGTAAAATTCCTTCAATTTGTCTTGCCAATGGTTTTGATTTTCCCGAAGTCCCCGATTGTCTTAAAGGACTTACATGCCTTGAAGAACGTTTCATTTCGCCACGAATTCCATTTATGCGAGTTGTATCACTTGGATATGAACGGCAATGTGGCATAAGAGGTGCTGTTGTTAATATTCCCATATCTGTTTCCGACACCGTGACAGCGCTTCCGCGCACTTTTGATAATACCCACACTGTCCAAGTCCATCTTAAACGCAAGTTAGAATATAATCACAATTTTATGACCGAAACCATCCGTCCTGCTAAAATTTTTAATGCTGTCCAGTATATGGTAAACACCGAGCTTTGGAGAAAACATGGCATTACCTTGTCCGATAACTGGCTTCCTCAAATTGGTAACGCCGAAGAAGTCCCCTTCATTGCTGATGAAGCCGATAGGTCAATTGTCGATCAACTTGTTGGTCAAATAAATTCCCCCAATGATAACCAAGATAGCGTAGAAGATAATGAAGCCATTAATCCTGGTGGCCATGAAACTTTACTCGATAACAATGTCATAGAACAAAATGCAATCATTAGTCGTATTGCGTTAGCTCCCGGTGAAGGGCGACGCCCAGTAGATTTAACGTTAGATGTTGACGCAGAAGAACTCTCCTTTCCCACAATATCCTGCGGTCAGATTTTCAAAGCTAGCACAACTTATGTCCGCAAAGCCCGTTCTCAAATCCGTTTTTATGATCGCCGTTGCGCCGTAGTCCCCAAAGTCCTTTATATGTATAAGCGCTATGAGCTTGAGCGAATTAAGAATTCGATATCCATTTGTCTTAGAAAAAAATCTGGTCCAAGTGTCACAGCAGCCAATATGCGCGATGATTTATATGTAGACAATTTGGTTCAACATGACGATGGATATCAAATTCTTAAAGGCTTAAGATCCGCTCCAGCACATTGGGAAGCAGAGAAAAAGAAAGTCCTAGCTATGATAAGACAATTTGGGTTGCCCACATTTTTTATTACCTTATCCGCAGCTGAAACTAAATGGAATGAGCTTTTGGTTATTCTTTCACAAGTTTTAGATAACAATATTATTAGTGAGGAGGAAGCTGCTAACCTCTCAAGTTCTGAAAAAGCTCGGTTAATCCGATCTGACCCAGTGACGTGCTCTCGGTACTTTGATAATAGATTGCGAGAATTGATGAAACTGTTCAAATCCGAAATTTTTGGGGAATTCGAACGTTCGCACTATTTTTGGAGAATTGAGTTCCAGCACAGAGGGTCACCCCACTCCCATGGCATGTACTGGTTTACGGGTGCTCCAAAACTCGATAATGGGGACACCTCCAATGTTGAGCAGGTGGTTAATTTTATCGATAGATTTATTACCACCAACGGAGACGATAATGAGTTGCAGGATGTACTTCGTTACCAGCGCCATAGACATAGCGCATCATGCCTAAGGGAGCTTCGGGGTCAGGAAATTTGTCGGTTTAACATACCATATCCGCCTATGCCTCAAACTGAAATATTGTTTCCTTTAGAAGATGAAGAGGCTAATATTGAAGAACACAAAAACCTCTTCAAAAAATTGAAAGAATACCTTAAGGTCTGTTCTGAGGAAGAAGCTGTTAGTTTTAATAATTTTGAATATTTTTTGTCCGTCCTTGGTACCACCTATGAGGGTTATAAGCTTGCTCTAAGATCCAGTATATCAAAACCACAAGCTTTTCTTCGCCGAGCTTTCAGTGACAGGATGCTTAACGCTTATAATAGAGATATTTTACGGTTACATCGAGCAAATATGGATATTCAATTTATCCTAGACGCTTATGCCTGTTGTAGTTATATAATTAACTACATTAACAAGTCAAACAGGGGCGTGTCTCAATTGCTGCGTGAAGCCATGGCTGAGATTGGCCAGGGAAATATCTCTATTAAAAGAAAGTTGCAACATCTCGGTAATAAATTTATTAATGGCACAGAGATATCAGCACAGGAAGCTGCCTATAATATTTTGGGACTGCATATGTCCGAGGCAGATAGTGCGGAAATATTTATTAACACGTCTCACCCCGATAAGAGAGTTCGGATGGTTAAGTCTAGAAGACTTCTGGACGAGCTACCCGAGAACTCAACTGATATCTTTGTGCCAAGTTTAATAGACCGATATGTTCAGCGACATGCTTCCTTAAATGAAATATGCTTGGCGGAATATGCAGCTTTTTACGATTTGAAGAAATCAACAAGACGAGCACCAGAAAGGGAGAATTACGAAGAAATTGAAGAAGATGGAGGCGAAGATGGAGGAAATGAAGCTAACCCAAGTTATGCTCAGCTTGATGGAAATGGCTCTGTTAAGCTTCGAGCTAGGCCAAAAGTAATTAGATGGCGGCGCTTCAGCCTTAATTCTTCACCAGCCGACTACTTCAGAGAAAATGTAATGCTTTTCTTTCCTTGGCGATGTGAGCAGACCGAACTCATTAGAAATGACAACGAACACACATTCCGGATTCAAAATTCCCGGATAAAAGCCAACAAACAAAAATTTGATGTGTTCGATGACATGGAACTAGAAGAAGTTCTTGCAGAATTGCAGCGTAATAATGAAGAAGAAAGCAATTCTGAAGAAGTTTCAGCTAGCCAATTTCTAGATGACGAGTTCAGGGCTCTCGCAGTGCCAAGTGTTGATCAAAACGTAAATCTGTTGCATGACGAAAATGTTCCTACTGACTTAGAAGAAGAAGGCGGAATTCGCCTAATCAAGCTTCCCCCATTGGTGCCTGAAAGTGATTTGTGCGCCCTTGTTCGCTCTCTTAATTGTAAGCAACGTCACTACTATGCTCATGTGATGCACAATGTGTATACCAAAAAAACCTTTTATGAGTATGTTGGTGGCGGTGCTGGGGTTGGAAAAAGTCGTTTAATATCGACTATATACCAATCGATAACCTGGAGAGCGACCAAGTTACCTGGTGCAACCGATTCAGCCAAGGTTCTACTGTGCGCTCCAACTGGAAAAGCTGCTTTTGGTATTGGGGGCCTAACATTACACTCCCTATTCTCCCTACCAATAAATCAGTCGTCAGGGGCTTTAAGGCTCCTGGGCAATGATGCACTAAACACTATCCATTGTAAATTGATTGACCTCCAACTTATTATTATTGATGAGATTTCCATGGTCGGCGCGAAAATGCTATCATATTTGGATCAAAGGCTGCGACAAATATTTAGAAATCCTGATCAATACTTTGGAGGAGTGTCTATAATAGTGTTTGGAGATTTAAAGCAGCTTTCTCCTGTTGGCGACAGTTGGATCTTTTCTGAGAGGACAAATAATCCATACAGTGCTCTAGCTGGAACGAATATCTGGGATAACTTTAAATTTTTTGAGCTTACGGAAATAATGCGTCAGCGTGGTGATCGCGATTTTGCTGTTGCATTAAATAATATGTCCGAAGCCAATATGACAAATTCAGACATTGAGCTCTTCGAACAAAGAGTTGTCCCCTTAAGTGAAGTTCCTTCTGATGCTATTCATTTGTTTTGTTCCAACGATGAAGTCTGTAATTATAACAGCATCAAACTTGCTCAAATAAACACAGAGGAATTTGTTTCCACTGCCACCGATACTATCAAGGCAGCAAACATGACATCCGCTAATAGGCAAAATACCTTGAGACACGCGCAAAGTATGAAACCAGCGAAGACTCAAGGTCTTCCCTATTCCCTGCACTTAAAAAGCTAAGTACATGGTGACTGTGAATATTGACACAAGTGATGGTCTTGTAAATGGAGCGACTGGTCAGTTGATGCAGATTGATCAAAACAGAATAAATGGCGTAATTAATACTTTATGGATTCAGTTCACCGAAATATCGGTTGGCGCGCTTGCCAGATCCAAATTTCGAGACATTCCCCACCCTAATTGGACTCCAATTCAAAGAGTATCTCGGGTTTTCCAGTGTGGAATCAGAGCATGCTTCAATTGATCGGAAGCAATTTCCAGTTGTTCCTGCTGAGGCTATTACCATTCATAAAAGCCAAGGCGCAACCTACAGCAAAGTCGCAGTGCATCTGCAAAGAAACATTAGTCGAGCTTCGCTTTATGTGGGTTGTAGCAGGGCAACATGCGCATCAGGCCTTTTCCTTATTGGTGACTTTCATGCTCCAACTAGATTTGGAGCTAGGAATGTACAAACGGAGCTTCATAGGCTTCGAGTTGAAAAGGCTTTGCATACGCACTATAATTGCTTGATGACTAGATCGGAATCCGTAGCCTTATATTACCATAACGTGGAATCTCTTCGTGCACACTACGAAGACATTGCCAATGATCAAATTATTTGCTCTGCAGACTTTCTATGCTTCGTCGAAACTTGGACTCTTCCAGCTGAAGATTATTCTCTTAGAGATTTCGACATTATTAAGAGAATTGATGGCAATCGAGTTGATGGTATTTCAAAGAAAGGAATACTAGTTTATGCAAAACATGGAATTTTGCAAAATATAGAGTTCCTATTTGAAACCCAAAATCTATTAAACCCCAGAGAAGTTTATCAGTCGATTGCCTTTACATACTTCAACACATCATTTTTAATTGTTTATAGGAATTCACAGTTTCCTATAACAAGATTTCGAACTGAAATTATAAACGATTTGGATAGAGTTCAAACTCTGCAAGCTAATAATAAAGTAGTGGTAATAGGAGACTTTAACATTTGCCGATCAACAAACACAGATCAGTTGGAAGTCCAACTTAATAGAAGGGGTCTCTGTACAATGTTGAATGAACCTACAACAAAACATTCAACTCAAATTGATTGGATTTGGTGTAATAACAATTTACCAGAGGCCACGGCTATTACATATGCGACACCTTATAGCCATCATGACGGAATCTTTCTAAAATATAAACCGTAGACACTTAGATAATTGATTGTAATAAAATTGTAGTATTTAAATAAATTGTAAATAATCCTCCCCGGGGATTGCGACCTTGTCGTGGTGGGGAGGCTAAGTATGTGAAAATATTGTGGGACAAAAATTATAATATTCAATAAATATCACAGAAACTAGCAGCAATCCAGGTGTAATTTTATTTTTAATTGAATCTGTCTATTTAATATGATTCCTTACCGAATTTGAGAATTTTATATAATAATATAAAAGATTTCATCGGCCGTGTATTGCAAGGGTATACAAACTTCGGCACGGCCGAAGTTAGCCCAGCCTTCTAGTTTCCAGTAATAATGTCTTTTAATTTTTGCTAAGGTTCTTGTATAGGATCATCGTGGAACGTAAACAGTATTGCTTCTTTTTCTTTATCATTATTTGATAATAGGGTCACCGGCTTGAGTAGCGCTACTCGTAAAGATATTAAATTCTTATTGCCCAATAATTTAAAAGATTCTATTGAAATTGTATCAAAGATCTTTTCGCTCGGTGCCACTTTGACTTGGCTGATATTAAGTATACCGGCTTCCTTTTCAAGCCTTTGGAAGAATTGACCTAAGTCGAGAATTCCATTAGTATACATATCGCAAATGTCAATTCTTGCTATAACTTTCTTGCCATGTTTGAATGTGCATAAAGTTTCAGTTATACGCAAGGTCACTACTTTTCGTACTTCGTCATTAACAATGACTTCATATACGTTGGGCTTAGAAGCATTAAGAGATTGCTTTCGCGAATCTTCTATATCGTTATATTTTTCTTTTCCTGCGCAGGAATTTAACTGTTTACTTTGGTTTCTGGTAGTGACTTTCAGAATTTTATTATTATTTTGTATGTTTTGTAAATCTTGTATCGTGATTCTTGATAGAGCGTCGGCCACGAAATTATCTTTTCTAGTTTTTTTCATTACTTCTTTATGTCTATCATTTTTGATATCTTGGGCTATGTCATAATTACTTAATGACTCTGTTTGGATTTCATTTAAATTTATAATTTTGGTTGAACTCGTTGTATTTAATATTCGGACAAAAATATTATCTTATTGGAAATTGTATTTCCAATGAATATTCCTTTATCAATTTCTTGATTCGGAATTAAAATGGTATGTTCAACAAAGTTTAGTTTTATTTGACGGACTACTTCAGCGCGAGCTGGAAGTATTATAGCGTTATTATCAAACGTATGTGTAATTGGTATATGTATTGGATAGTTGAGATTGTTTGGCCGAAGTATTAGAGTATCACTTGAATGTGTGAAATCTAATTGGCAGTTGAATTTTTTAATGAAGTCTATGCCAATTATACCGTCACTCGGAATCGGAAAATTTTGTTCTACTAAATGGAAGTTGTGAGGAATTATATATTTTCCTGTAGTTAATTCTACAAATGACAAACCGATTGAAAAAATTGATCCTTCCCCTATTCCTGATATTTTTGTTTTTATGTTAGTATTAACATTCTCAAAAATATCGACATTTTCTTTTAATAGTGAAATGTCTGCACCAGTATCAATTAGTAAGGTAAATTCCTTACCTGAATTTTCATTTTTTAATTTTACAAATATATTTAAATTAAGGTTAATATTGTGTACTTTCGAATATCTTAAGGGAGTTATTGGTTTTCCGGATCACTTTGCGCGACCCTTACATTTGAATTATTATTATTGTGGCTTCTATTTGAATTGCCACGGCCTCTAGGGTTTCCTCTAGTTTGGCCTTGTCCTCTATAATAGGAATTATTATTTCTGGTATTTCGGAACCCGTTGTATTGGTAATAGCCTCTTCCACGGAGGTTACCTCGGTTTCCTCGTTGGTTTTGTAACTGGTAATTTTGGTTGGGGGTCTGTCGTTGACGAAAGTATCTAACGGAGCTTGCCTCTTCAGTGGCTTCCGTAGAAACGTCCACGAATTTTGAAATGGCTTCATTCATGTTTTTGAATGTGCCTGACCGCATAGCATGTTTTACTTCAGTTAAAGTGCAATTTTTAGTCATGGCCTTTACAGCAAGTGTTGTGCTGTATTTGTTTGCTATTTCTGTAGACAAGCCATCATCGATGTAAGCTCCTTTAAGAGTTTTTGTCAATGTTTCAACCTCTTGGGCGTATTGGCTGGCTGTCTTGGTTTTTTGTTGGAGATTTAATAATTTTGCAGAGATTACCTCTACAGATTCTCCTAAAACATTTTCAGTTAGTTTTTTACTAATGGCAACTATTGTTTGCTCATTTTGTATTTCATTATTATTTACATTAGGCATACCAGTCTAGACAATAAAAATGTACTTTTTAAAGCTTTTAATTTCAAAGTTCCCGCACTTTGCGACATTTTTAAGCACTGGACCGCTTCAGGTAATCGATAAATGAAAACATTATTTGCTACGATAATATGGTATTTTCACCACTGGTCACACTACAGGTGAGCAAGCTCAATGTTTGCAACCGAAGAGAATGAGAGAGAGAAGCAACAGTTTTGTAAAAATACTAATACTTATTGTTGTTATTCGGCGATGGGCGGCGAGGGACGGACTACGTCTAGAATAGCTTTTAGTCTAGCTTAAACCACATCAGAAGCAGGGGGTGCATCGTACTCAAGTCGCTCAAGCTGGAACTGGATTTGTCTATATACATATACATATGTTAAAAAGAATAAAATCATAATATTTTCGCAAGCAAAACCGTGTCAAATGAACCTGACATAATTAGGAATCAAATAGTCAACGTCACATCGACACTTAGTTTGAATAGGTGTAGTGACCAACCCAGTGACCATCGCTACCTCATCAGGTTACCATAGTCATAGGCCTAAGGAACCGAACTATCATTCCCACTCCCCCCCCCCAAATCCTTAAGGGCCATCGTAAGCAAAAGCCATGCTGCCTCGGTTTCGCTCCTTCTATGGCAAAATAATCATATTCTGCCTCATCGCTTTGTGCTTTATCCTGTACCATAAGGTGCAAACAAGTGGAGACGAGGATGCTCATCCCGCATTGGGCCGACCCGCTGCCCTCCGTGGACATGGACGGGACAAATTCAATATGTACAGTGACAGTGACAGTGAGAACGAAATTGCCAGGCCAGCCACCAAATCGCCCTACGAGCAAAGTATCATGCTCGATTTGTCGAAGCAACAGCCGGGCTTGGGCGACGATGGTGTGGCCGTCCATCTGACAGGAACTGCCAAGGAACGCGGGGAAAAAATCTACAAAAAGATTGCCCTCAACGAGGAGCTAAGTGAGCAACTCTCCTACAATCGCTCCGTGGGAGACCATCGTAATCCGCTGTGCGCGAACCAGCACTTTGATTCCAGTTCATTGCCCACTGCCAGTGTGATCATCATCTTTTTCAACGAACCTTACTCCGTATTGCTGCGCACGGTGCATAGCACTCTGAACACCTGCAATGAGAAGGCCCTGAAAGAAATAATCCTGGTGGATGATGGCAGTGACAATGTCGAATTGGGTGGCAAACTGGATCACTATATCCGGACCCGATTTCCCGCTGGCAAAGTGACTGTGCTTCGGCTGAAAAATCGGTGAGTAGTGGGGAAGAGCGAAGGGTCGGGGAACTTGGCCCACATCACAATAGTGATTCGACGGCGGCTGTTGGCTAGGAAAAGTTCAATTCAGCTAATCGAATCGCTTATGGGCTTTCTGACGATTTGAATAACGTGTTTGGGGCATCTTCTGTGCCAGAACCGTCAAAAACACATTGAAAAGGCCAAAAACCAAAATGTATAAAAGAAGCAACCATAAAACCAGTTCTTCAAATAACGATTATTATGTGTGTTTCTTTTGAGGCTTAATGCACACACTCACACACAACCACACGTTGTATCTCTCACTTGATCTGCGAGTGTGACTGCTTGGTACACTAAGCAACCAGAAATATACATATTTTAAATCTAACAATCTTCCCAAACATCAAAATTAACTTTTATAAACTCTATGGTAATTTTTTTAAACAAACAACAATACTTTTTTATTCAATATAAAGCGGTTAACCAATTCCAATTAAGTTTCTTGTTGTGCAGTGTAATTTCGAATGGTATCTTTTGGCATTCTTCGAAGGTTGTCGCTTGACCTAATAATTTTGATTTCTTTTGACTTTTCGTTTTTTTTTCGGCTCTCGGTTAGCTAAAGAAAGTTTTTGGATTTCATCTTCTTTCTCCCTTTTACTAAAATCCTAGCTTGGGTCTGATTCGTGCCCGTTTGGCTGGAGCTCGCATGGCTACCGGCGATGTGCTAATCTTTCTGGATGCACATTGCGAGGGTAACAAGGGCTGGTGCGAGCCTCTTTTGCACCGGATTAAGGAATCGCGAACTAGTGTCTTAGTGCCTATTATTGATGTAATCGATGCAAATGACTTTCAGTATAGCACAAATGGATTCAAGGCCTTTCAAGTTGGTGGCTTCCAGTGGAATGGGCACTTCGATTGGGTCAATTTGCCAGAGCGGGAGAAACAGCGTCAGAGGCGCGAATGCGATCAGGCGCGCGAGATCTGCCCCGCCTACAGTCCGACAATGGCTGGAGGCCTGTTTGCTATTGATCGACGCTACTTCTGGGAGGTGGGAAGCTATGACGAACAGATGGATGGCTGGGGAGGTGAGAATCTCGAAATGTCTTTTAGAATCTGGCAATGTGGTGGCACCATTGAGACGATACCTTGCTCGCGAGTGGGACACATCTTCCGAGATTTCCATCCGTACAAGTAAGATCATCTTTTACTGATTCAGTTATGACTTGGTAAAACTAATTTTTTGGTCAACGACAGATTCCCCAATGATCGTGACACCCACGGGATCAATACGGCTCGAATGGCCTTGGTTTGGATGGATGACTACATCAATATTTTCTTCCTTAATCGACCCGATCTCAAGTTCCATGCAGATATCGGCGATGTCACGCATCGTGTGATGCTAAGAAAAAAGCTACGTTGCAAAAGTTTCGAATGGTATCTGAAGAACGTCTATCCCGAGAAATTTATTCCTAATAAAAATGTCCAATACTGGGGCAAAGTGAGAGCAGTCAATGAGAATCTGTGTCTGGACGATCTCTTGCAGAACAACGAGAAGCCATTCTATCTGGGTCTCTATCCCTGCGGCAAAACGTTGCAAAAATCGCAGCTTTTCTCCTACACCAACACCCAGGTGCTGCGGAACGAACTTGGCTGTGCCACAGTCCAGCACAGTGATTCATCGCCTCGTCGCGTCGTGATGGTTCCATGTAATGAAAGCGATAAGTTAAACGACCAGTGGAGATATGATCATCAGCAGCTGATACACAGCAACACGGGATTGTGCATAGACCACCAGGGACTCAAGACCCTTGATGATGCTCTTATGGCACCTTGCGATCCGTCTAGTGAATCTCAACGTTGGGTCATTGAAAGTGAATGAACTGCCGTAAATGGTGTAAAAGCGATATAGAGAGAGGACCAAGAAACTGACTACCGATGACTGACCCTTTTAAATGAAAACAGACTCCAATTAGCGCAGCAACTTGTAAATACTACATAAATCGAATTCTAGATTTATATATATATTTATATATATTTTCTATATGATGTATACTAAAGAAAGAAATAAGGGCGAGTAAACGAAAGTAAAGGATAAGTGTAAGGCGTAGTTAGTGCAAATCAAATCAAAAAGTCAGCTAATAACGATTAAACCTATGTACGTGTTGTGTATTTTTTGTGTGTGTATAAAATAGAAAATGTTGTATAAATAGACCATATGACGATGTATCCTATATACGTATTATGATATGTATAATCGTAATTGCTATGTGATCAGGAAAAGCGGCGATGAAATGGATACATCTACCTGCATTCCAATGCAAGGGGGCCATCTCATCGACAGAGTCTCTTTGATATCGTAAATTAAAACTGTCAAATTGTAAACCGAGAATTGTTGTAAGCATTTATCTATATACTAACTCTAACACATTACATTTTTGCCATTTATTTTTCATAAATAAAACAATAACAATAAAAAACGACTACATAAAATTTCAACTTTGTCTACTCTTTGTGATCTCGAAAAATGTAAAACAAACAGAAATGTTACCCAAATGTCCACAAAAAGTGAACACAACCATTAATGTGAGTATCTATGTATGTACATATTTAAGTAGCCACTGTAAGGCCTAGATCAAGGTCGAATCCAACGCAGTTAACCCAAATATTTGTCCAACAAGCAAAGAGGCCCCCGCCGTAACCCCACCCCAACAGGTTTACACAAACTTACACATTTGTTTGTGATTGAATAAACTTCATCTTAAATAAATATATATTCATTGCATGTTTGTATTTGTATATTTATATATATGTATATATATATATGTAAGTACATATTTCATTTGTTGTTGAATTTTACTGATTACCAGTGTTACTCTTTTTTTGTTGTTGTTGTTGTCGTTTTTTTTTTGTTTTTGTTAAAATTGGAGTAAAATAAGTGTAAATTACAGAAATTGCTGTTGATGCTGACATTTAATTGTTTTTAATTTTTGTGTTTTTTGTTTGTTCTTTTTCCAACTATTGTGAAGAGTAAAATTAATTTCGTACACGATTATCATTACACTGAAAAAAAGGAACACAAACAATTGTTTGTCTTTCGTTTTAGCCGGGTTCTTTGTGTGTGTAAGTTGTGTGGGTGTGGGTGTGTGTATGTGCGTGTGTACACAATAAAAGCAGTTTTTGGCTATTTTCTTACTTTGGTTTTTGTTTTTAAACATTAAGTTGATTAAGTTATGTAACGATTGATGGAACCTGCAATTTTATTTCCTCCAGTGTCTGCTATGGGCCAAATTTTGTCCTCTAGTTAACAATAATATTTCGTTGATCGTGCTAAAAAGCTCTAGAAGTGCGTAAATTTGTATACGAATATATTTAAATTCTCAACTATAAATCTACATACATATATGTAGTAATGTATGCTTTGTGTCTCTATATCTATTTGCAAGTGTGTGTCTAGTTATTAGTTAATTGCTATCCATTTGCAAATCATAATGTTTGTATGTATGTAATCTGTATCTACAATCGAATTGGGGACAAATCGGAATAAATTATTGCAATAATGCCCTAAGGGAATAATGGCATACAAACTAATTATAAGTTTGATGAATATAATTCTGCGTTAACTTCTCAAGGTACGTTTGGATATTGCATTCTGATTCCCAACTATCCTATGGCTAAGTACGTTAACTTTCAAAGCAAGCGCCGCCGCCAATGGCATTCATTTCTAATCTGATTCGTTTTATCTATGTTACACTTAAAGCCCAATGTGCGTGCATTATTGTTGTTATTTTTGTTGTTGTTCTTCTTGGTTATCATTTGGGGATCATTCATCAAGCTCTATTTGAATGTTATTTACGCTTATTAAATGCATTTAATTTCAGTGATTCCATTTTATAATCATTTTCTTATTTTTCATGTGTGTTCAATATTAAATATTTATCTATGATGCATTCTAGATACACATATACAGGGGCGGATTAGCAATCGTTCTCGAATCAGCCCTGTGTATATGTACATACATATGGCTAATTGTCGGTTAGTGCAACAAATCAAGAAAAAAATGTTTGATTACTTTGATTTGATTTCGAAATGCGGCGTCTACGAATCGCGCATACACACACTCTCATTCAAAATACGAATAAATTTTCAAATACTTCTTGAATTCGATCTACTTATGGTTAAACTCAAGCAGTATTTTAACTTTGGCTTGCCAAAGGTATATATATATATATATATATATATATATATATATATATATTTAAAAGGTAGATAATTTTTAATTAATATTATTACGGTATGTTAAATATGTATACATATGCCTACATATGTATTTATATATATGCATACATATAGAATATTTATTTTATGTATATGTATGTAATTGTAAGTAGGTATATATCGTATGTATTGTAGTTTTTTGCTTGCTTTCTTTTTAAATTTTTCAATTTCTTGGACGTATTTTCAAGTATATTTTTGTTTAGTTGCTTTTGCTTTTCCTTCATTTTTAGTATTAGTATGTTATTTTGCAAGTAGAAAACACAGTTCGAAAATATATATCTAGTATATATTGTATGTATGTTGTAAATACTGGTTGAATGGCTGTATTTCATCCAGTTGACGCATTTCATATTTCTGTTGGAGTTTTTCATTTTGGTTTCTAAGTGTAAATCGCTTATTGTTTTTTTTTTTTTTTTTTTTTTGTTCATAATTTCGATCCGTTTTTGGTTTTCTTCATATATAACATATGTTTTTGTAAATTGCAATTTATCTCAGACTCAGAGTTTTTGGAGTGTCTTGGATGTTGGTTTCTTGGATGGATGGATACGTTTTTTCGGTCTTATGTGGAAACGTGTTTTCTTATGTTCGTTCGTTTTCTACAAATGCTTTCACATGCTCCTCCGACACTGCCCTGCCAGCCAATATCATGGAACCAATACCGTGTCAATATTGGATCCTGCATATGTATCTCGGTTATATCTTAAACATAAAATTAAATATTCAACGCAATTATTGCTTCATTTTGTTACATATTTCTGGACAATCAAGCCTCTCCAGTGCTCAGAGTTAGGTGTAATACAATACTTAAATAAGACGCTTCACAAACTTTAGTCGCACAACCTTCAACATTGACTTATATACAACTGAAAGGATCTATATATGGTTATATATATATATATATATGTATATATTGCGTAAAAACAAAAATGGAAACCAAACGAAACGAAAAACAATTATCTCTATATGCAATGAAAATAAAAGAAATCAAGTTTATATAATATATATTTAGAGGTTGGATTTGGGACAAATTAAAAATACATCACATCAAATAATACAATTTACATATTTCCAGCAGTCTTCTGCTGGAATATAGAATATGTTGCTTTGATTATACATATATAACTAAATGTACAATTTGTGTAAATTATTAGATAAATGCGCCTAAAACAGAATCAGAGCTCACAGAAAACGGAATCAATTAGAGAGAATAAAAAATATTGCATGTCTCGTTATCGGTAGGTTTTAAGTTGATTACAATATATAAGTTATATACAAATAATTTCACAAATATATTTGATATAGTCCATAACAATTTAAAATATATATATGTGTATATGATAAGCTCATCAAGAAAAACAATTGAACTAAACTATAAAAAGGCAAAGAACCAATACAAAAGCAATATATAAATGTGGACATATATATATATAGTCATAATCAAAAATATGCTTTATCAAAAAGCATTTAGATGACAATTTCCTACAATTACAATGGAACAAAATTAAACGATGGAATTTGAAAAATATTACACATACATATTACACACAGATATATAAGATAGGCTACTAAGATCATGTCCAAGTAAACATGGCTAGTTCTTTCTCATTCGTCATTATCATCGTCATCTTCGTCAGAAGAGACATTATTTAAGGTATTATTTTGCTTCATTTTAGCTAGATTAATTAGTTATTTGTTCTGCTGCTGTAGACACCGCCATAAACTACTAAGAGAAGAAGCGTGAGGTTAAAAGTGTACGCGCATGCATTGCTTTGGATTTGCGGCATGTGGTGAGTGTTGCGAGTAGTTCAGTAATAAGCTAGCATATGATTCGCATATGGGTTATGCTCCGCATTGTTCGTTGCTGAATGCAATGCATTCCTAACATTTTCTTGTCGTCATAGTTCACATCATCATATAGTTCATAGTAGTTGTTGGAGGACGGTCTTAGAAGGCCGTCGAGCGTCGATTGGCATAGCACTTTTTGCCATATTGACTGTTCGCATCTGCAGCGCTACTGGTTGCACGCAATCTGTGGCAGGTCGCTGGCGTAGCCAAGGTTGTTGTGGGGGCTGTGCTGGTGACCAACGTCGATTGCCTGCAATTAGTCCAACGCTGCATTTGATGCGAACACTTTGGGAATAATCATTTGCGCGACGACACATTAAGCGACTCTCCACGGCTCTTAGAGCGGGTCATCGAGCTGCTCATCTCTGTGAGAATAGAGGAAAATGAAATGAAACATAGCTTCTCAAGTTATTGTTTCTTTTCTTCGTACCTTTGTTTATAATTTGACTCTTCTCCGCCGCCTTATAGGCGCGCATTGCCTTGCCCCGTTTGTCCAATAGCAATTTGTCGGCCCTGACAAAGATCCCATGCTTGGGCTTGCACTGGAAATACTGGATTCCCTGGACAGTGCCATCATTTTTACCAGTAGGTGTGTCCAGCTCAACACCTATCCAGGCACCTGGTTGGAAGTGTGTTGTCCCAATAAAGCTAATAACACCACTAGTATTATACGGACGGATTAAAACTGATTCACCCACGACTATCCAATCGGGCAGTGTTATATCCATCTCTTTGCCATCATCTGATAGAAAAGATATTGTAATAATAAGCTAAGTGCAAAACCCTATTTGATTCTTACCCTCGACTTCTGTGCTGCTGGACATAATACTTGTGTCCATGTAAGCTGCCAAACCTTCCATTTTGGCCACGGACGCACGTTGATTGCTGCGTGTCATATGGGCTGATGTGTTCATCGCGCTGTTGTTGGTGCCATTGTTGTTGTTGCTGCTGGTTGGAGGCTGAGTATTCGACTTTTTACGTCTCACCACCTTTCCAGGTGGCAGTTGATCGGTAACAATGCCATTGCCTTCAAGCTCTACTTGTTGCTGTTGCTCAATGGCATTTCCAGCAGCCTCGGTCTGGGTTTTGTTTCCATTCTGGTTGTCTGTGGCAAGTTCTGGCTGTGGATTTTGACTTTCTGCTGGGTGATCTTTCTCCTTTGGCAAGTGCTTATGACTTTCATTGTTGTTGTTATTGTTATTGCCGCAGGTATTTTTGCTGGGTAAAGGTACAGATTCCTCTTCGTCAGCATCATCACTTTGTGCATTTTCCTTTGCCTGCTCCAAGGGATGGCTTAAAGTTTCCTCCAATTTTTTGACAGGCTGCTGAATCTCTGCCTTAACTTTGGGCATATCCTTTAGAAAAGGATTGACTCGAGTCTGCCGATTTGGTGGCGAATTTGAGTTGACCCGATCAAAATCTAATTAGGAGGGAAGAATGTCAATTTCTTATTTGCTCTCCCATGGTGTAAATTCTTTATGCTTTTACTTACCCGGCGTTTCATCAATGCTCATGGAGCGCATTGATGCAATATCTTCATTGCTTAGATTGTTGCATGACACCGCCTGGGAGCCATAGCCGCTACTCGTAGAAGAACTCATGCTGAGAGTAGCCAAGCCAGTCAAGTGCTTCATGTTAGCATTCGCACTAGATGTATAACTCAAGTAGCTCTGGTTGGAGTGACTACTGACATCCATGAACGAATCCATTGTTTTAGATGCCGTTAAACGGGATCTGTTGGCCATGTTCTTGTTCTGCTGCCGCTCCTGCTCATATTCGGCGGCATACTCTGAATCCGAATAGCTATCTTCGGGCTCTTCGTCCAGCGAGCGGTGTCCACCCAACGGCTCCTCATGCAATGTGGTCATCCGCATACCCAACAGCTTGCTAGTCGCCGGCGATGCTAATTCGAAATAAGTTGGAAGAAAGATTAAATGTCAATTTTCAGGATTTTTATGTTCCAGCTTAGGATCTAGACAAACCACATACGTTTTGTTGGAGCAATTCTCAAAGTGTTCAAGTTCAAATTGAGATTCAAAAATGTTGGACGCGCTGCATTCCACATTTCAGGCGAATGAATGGGGGTAAGGAAGACAATGATTAGGTACTTATGGTTAGTTACAATGCGAACAATCAACAGATCATTCATGGATGAATGAGTAAACTATATAGAAAGGGCACCATAGGCGACTAGTTCACTTGTGGAGCCAACGCACAAACAAAAATTTAACTATGATCTAACAATAGGATAAATAGATAAAACTAGCAACTAGGAACACATAGCGCCTCGTGCTTGAGTCTTGTGCGGCTGTAGCTGCTGTGTGTGTGTGTATGTATGTGTCAGTGGGTGCACCAGATTGCATAAGTGGGAATTGTTGGATGGGGGAAATGATGATGATCATGATCATGTGATTATGTACACGAATTTCCGTTGGAAATGCATGAGAGGAGGCAGCAAACGAAATCGAGATCGTGGCTCGTGGATATGAATCTTATGGAATCGATGAAGACACAGTTATTTATCATTATCAAGATAATATATACCAGAACAAACAAAACTAACACAAAAACTACAATATATAAATTACTTGCTAAGAACTAATGGCAATATGCTAATCCTTCTTCATATTCAACGTCTCCCACTTCTCCCCCCTTTGGTTAGAACATAGAAGATAAACACAATCATGTTTTGGAAATTTGACTGTAATGTGTGTTGTGTGAGTGTGTATGAGTGGGTGTCGGTGTCTGTGTTGGTGTGATAGACAGACAAACTCAACTAACAATTAATGAATTTCAATAATCAATGCACTTTTCGAGATTTTTGTTTTTATTGATTGGGATTAGTTGTTTAGCGCCTGACATTACCTGACAGTAGAGCTATGGTGCCTGTCAATGGGGAATTTTTGAATTTGTGAATCACAGAAGAGATTAGGTAAAGAAGTCGGAACGGAAAACATCATTTACGAAAAAAAAAACAAAACGAGAGAGAGAGAGAGAGACAAAAGACAGAGAGTCAAGTGTGTGTATTAGATTATCGATATTCTCAATGATGGATATTCTTTATTCTTGCTTGATGTATATTTATGAATCAATTGTGAATGTCAATTTAGATGATAAGCATGAAATGCAAGGAGGAATGAACATTCTATGTGCATTCGATAAAGACAAACAGATATATAGGCTCGATCGAGTCGTCCAGATCGAGTGAATGCATTATAGTTGTGATTAATTATTGAGTTAGTTGTAGTTGCACTGAAGCAAAGCAAAAAAAATAATGTAGGAATTTCGCTCATTTCGCTGAAAGCCGAAGCATAACACAATATTTCTGAAATGGTCACAGAATATCACAGATTTTTGTATGGAATAAGGATTCATCTTGTTGTCTTATTATTACGTCATATTCAACTACATTTACAAATTCCAAATTACAAAAGTTTATGTATATTCCAACTACAATCGGTAACAGAGATACAGATATTGAGCGTATTCAAAACAAAGATAAATCCTTGATCTAGGGCAGCCGCTGCATATTGATTTGGCATAAGCATTACGTATGTATGTTCGTATAATTTGATTACATAGTGATAAATTCGATTATAAACTCATTTCATATGATTTCTATATCTTTTGGTTTTTTTTTTTTAAATTTTGGTTTTGAAAAAAGTTGCTCAAAAATTAATGGTGAATATATTCATAAGAAAATAAGTAAAATCTGCAGATATAACTCTCTGTAAATATCCAAAATCAGATACATACCAATGCCAAAGGCTTTCCCCGGCGACTCATCAGTGCTGCCCTTGCCGCCGAAGCTGTGACGATTCCGAATAACTCCGCTGCCTGTGGAGGACGCTGCTAAAAATAGGAGGAAACATTTCAATCAGTCCTCATCTTTGTATATGTTTCGGTTACTTACATGGGGTAAACTTGTTGGCCAGAGCTGTATTATTCAAATCCGCAAAGGACTCGGATCTTCCCACATTCAAGAGCGATTCCATTGAGGCATCGAAACGCATAATCTGCATAAGTTTATTTATGAGTTTCTTGGCATCATAAATTTCGTATTATATTTGTGTGTGTGTTTTTTTTTGATAATATTAATATGATGGAATACAAATGAAAAATCGATTAAAAACAAAAACCATAAATCAAAATATTAAATAAAAAAAAAAAAAGAATAAAATATACAAAGTTGCACAAACGCAAAATGAAAATGAAAAAAAGCGTAAGTTTACAATGCAAAGCATGGAGGATACAATTACGCCACGGATTAGGGACACGGATAAGATATCTTATCTTATAGTTTCGGTAGACTGGGATGAGGTGAGGTGGGGTGAGGTTTTGGTTGTGGTAGGAGAAGTTATGTAGGTAGGTTAGAGGTTATATAGATTACTTACACTCCCGGTATTGGTGGTCTCTTTGACCGCCTATGTTGTGCGCAGTGCGAAGCATTAACATATATGCATATTGTATATATTATATATATTTATATATATACATAGACAGAGGTATTACCAATACACACAAAAATATGGTTAGATTTATAGAGAGAAAGTGCGCGCCGAATTTCGTTGTAATTATTATTAGTAAATTCATTTTGGTGGTTAATACATTAATTTAAGTTAGTTTTTGATTTCGTGTTTTGATTTTGTTTTGTTTTTTTTTTTTTTTGGTGAAAGCGCATTGAAAAATTGTGAAAAGAGAAAGAATTAAATAGTTGGTTAATTTTGCTCGAGAGTGAGTGGGTGAGATTAAGTACTAAAGAAAAGTGATGAGAAGCACAGAAGGCGGGCCGCTCGGCCGCTGGCGCTGCAATGGATGAAGGAGCAGGATGATCTGATCTTACCTGCGAGAAGTTCGGCACACTGACGGTCTTGCGCATGGACAATGGTTGTCCATGAGCCGTCTCTAGCTCCTTGACAGCCACATTCTGCCGCAGGCGATCTAACGTAAGAATGCTCTCCACTGCCGAGACTCCCCGGGTGTATTTTTCTGGGGAAATCCAAGGGAGTAGTTATATCAACATAAAGTTGGATAAATTTGTGTATTGTGTACTTACCTATATACGTTTCGCCATCACTTGCCGAGCAGTCATCACCGCTAGCTGCCAGCTGGGCCAACGATTCTCGATCCTCCAACTCTTCAGAAGCCTTGGGAATGTTTGAAACTACTTCGTAGGTCACTCCACTCTGCCAGATTACATTTTCGCCGCGTACTAGACGGAATTTCTTTAGACGATCGGTTAGAGTTTGTCCCTTTTTGATGTTGATGCTGAGTCGTTTGCGGAGCACCAGATCCATGGGTGCCGGATGCGAGAGACGCACTGTGGTGCGCAGAATGAGATAGACCCGCTCATTAGCTTCAGTGACGCGATTAAGAGCTTGGCTGTCATGCATGGACGAGTCCCAGCTTGCCACACAGCAGACATCCTTCTCCAGATGCTGTAGGATTTGCAGTGTATAGAATTTGTGGCCATGCTCCTTGGAAAGAATGGAATTGATGCCCGCTATGGACAGTTCATCGTTGGTATTTTGCGCAGACAGATCGTCACCATTTAGGTTAAGGAAGAGAACGGGTACATGCGGTTCCATGCCTGAAGGCGGCTCCCAGGAGGCCGGTGCTCCTGGAATACCCGATCCTGGCGCCGGGACTAGCACGGCGTTGCGTTCCTCCGTAAGTGAGACCCACTGATGGACTAGACTCAGCTCTCTCTCTCGCTCCTGTTCGTTCTTCTCCTCCTTCTTAATGAGCATCTGGATCTGCTGGTCCAGATACTGGCGACGGCGGCCCAAGGCTTCGCTCCACTTCTCACGCAGCACAGTCAGATCCTCTTCCTGGTATGAATCAAGTGGTCGTTGGAGACGCGAGCGCACTGTCACACTGCCAATGGCTACATTAACAATCGACTGGCAGATGATGGGCAAAGTGCCCGAGTTCTGGACAGGTTTGACACGCACATTAACGCGCCGCTGCTGACCCTGACGCAGTTGATAGATGCCACCAGTGAGGACTTCATTGCGATTGGTCACCTCCACGGGCGAATATTCACCACTGTCATTCAACTCATGGATCTCCACCCAGAGTTCGATTTTGCGCGACAACTCTGCCCAGCGATCGACCAAGGAGCGAGCTTTGGCCTGCTGCTGCTCCACTTCCCAGCCCTTGGACTTTGAGAAGCCGGCACTGCGATGACCCCATACCTCAATGGACAGTGCACCCTCGATACAGTGCTCGAGAAACTCCTCGTTGATGGTCACTGTAAAATCTTTGGTGTGTTCGAACTTGAATACCATATTTTGATCGTGGGCTGTGGAATCGGCATTGATTACTGGCACGACCATCTCCTGATGACCCCAGAATGTGTACTGGCAAAAGACAAAGTTCGAGAGGGAAAGCGGCAAGCCGGATGCGCATTTAATGGTTACGCGACAGGTAATCTGGTTGGCCATTGGATCGACTGGATCGTCGTAGTCATCACGGGAATCCCCCGATGACTCTGAGACGGACTCGCACATACGATCCTGAGGCATTTGTCCAGCCACACGTTGAATTTCAACCTGAAGTCGACCGGCCACCTCACCCTGTTGGCTAATTATGGGCGTATGGTAGTCAAGCTTGACATCATGGAAGAGTACTTCGAGGAATATGTTGGCCACGCCAATTAGATTATGATTCTCCTGTGATTCATAGAAAGGATCCTGCGGCTTCGCATTGTCGTCGTCCTGAAGAGGTAGAATTTGGATTAGTTGAAGTCTTTACTATAATCAGTTCTTAGCTAGTAGTTCATTGTGTGTGGTTATGGTGGGTGAGGGTCTGTGGAAGTGGTTTTGTCTTAATTACCTTGTCATCATATTCATCATCTGAGAACGACTCAATAAAAGGCTGTTTCATAGGTTAATTGGAGGAATGCGTGTGTGTGAATAAATATACAATTACAAAATGGTTAGTACAGAGCACAAAGTGGCGAGATGGAATCAAGAGATGGACTCAAACATTTATCGAGATTTATGCAATGGAACAGACACGTACCAGTCCATTCAGAATTCGCTCCTTGTGCTCCTGATACATTTCACGCATATCGATTAACTTATTCTCCAGCTTCTCCATGGTCCAGATTTGACTGCCCGAGTTCAGACGCTTCACTAGAATCGCCGGCTCACTAACAAAAGCTCCACGCCGACGATTGGGGCTAAGATTAGCCGGCGGTATCTGTAGCGTAACAGAGAATTTGGTTTTCTTTTCCATTTCCTCGGCTAGGAAATTGGCCTCCTGCACTAAAGAGTTGGCCCTCATAATGTCTGTCTTTAATTGACCCAAAGAGCGGCGGAACATTTCATCCCGTTCCTACAAACAACAGAAAACAAATTTAATTAGAGGATTCTAAAATATAAATGCAGATTTTCGAGTGAGTACTCACCTGGGCCCATTTCTCCACTCGCATCTGAGATGTTGGAGTATTCGGTGTAATCTTGCCCATGCGCAATGGATCATAGGGAGCATATGGCGCATATGGAGTACTAGGGGAGAGAATATTGCGCAATTGTTGAAATTGCCGTTCGTATTCCTGTCGTTGCTTCTCCAGGGCCACCTGTTTATCTTCCTCATGCTGACGCTCCAACCGGGCAATGGCTGTCTGGATGGGATCGTTGCTTAGCTCGTTTTGCATTATCTCGTCGCGAGCAAAATTGTAATCAATCAGTTGAGCTGGAGTCTGGGGTTCCGATGTACTTATATTGGTTTGGTTGATCTTGGGCGAGTTGACACGGAAGAAATGATGGTTGCCCCACAAGATTCGATCACCATTCTGCAACGGAGTCTTTTCCACAGCAGCCGAGCCATTCACAAAGCAACGGGCGCCTTGAACAGGGTCCATATACAGGCCACTGTCCTCAATGGTAATGACACAATGCTCTGGCTGGATGCCAAGGCCAGAAAGTTGAATGTCCGGCTGCTGGCCACTAATGCTCCGACCTCCAATAAGAGTGCGTTCCTTCAGATAGTAGACCAGCAGCTCATTGAGCGAAGGATCTGCGTTCAAATTGACCAAATAGTATTTGTTTTTCTCCACCTTGATGCCGCTCGCCTGGACACTGATTCCCATCTTCTCCAGGGCCTGCTGACGCTCGTTTTGGATGCGTTCGGTTTTCACCAACTTCTCTTCCCAAGTTTGGGAGATCTGCTTCATTAGATTCTCGCTTTCGGCCAGCTTATCCTGAACATCACCCACTGGCGATCCAGTGGCATGCTTCAACATGCTTCTTAGTGTCTCCACTTCATGTCGCAGTTCTCGTATGATGCGGGCATTTGGATCTTCATTGACAACAGCATGATTTACAATGCGCTTGGCTCTATCTGCATAACGCAATGTAGACAACGTCTCTTCATAGTTATCCGCCGAGGGGGAAATTGTAGCCACCATAACCGTCTTGGAATTACCACCAAGATTATCCTTTAGTAGCCAGGTTAAAACAGAGTCGCGGTAGGGCACAAATTTGTCGTTGCCTCCCTTTTTGCCATTTGATTGATCGGCCAGCTTGGAAATAACCAAACCCAAAGTAGTCAAAGATCTAATAGAGGCAATGGATAGAATTTAGTCAGAACTCAGATAGCCACCTAAAGCGAATATAAGAACTTACTTGTTGATGTTGGAACCCTCTTTGAGACGATCGCCAACTGCTCCCGTTTTAACGGCACGCTCGGATCCAGCCAAATCCACTAGAGACATCCGCGAGACCTTCTCTCCACTCACACCAGTTGCCTGATCTGTGAGAATTTGGGTTAGAACAACTGAAAAGACGGCATGTGACCGCGACGATTCGGCATTCATATTGGTGGCAGCCACCGTGCGGGACTTGTTTCCTTCGGTCATAAGATTATCAATATCCTTGTACGATGTGACAGCCAACTGGGATAATCCGTCCACATATGGCCCAAGAACATTGTGTTCACGAACTTTCAGCGATTGCTTATTCGGTTTGGGATCGAGCAGATCGTGAACCTTCTCATTGTAGATCTCCATATATGACACCTCGACCTTGTACATCAGCTCTGGTGTCGACTTGTTGGCTATGGCCGAAAACAGTTTATCACATAATCGCGGAATAATGCCCTTGCTCTCCTGTGAGCCCATCATCGTATACGATTTGCCAGATCCTAAAAAAACGAGTAACGATGGAAGGACGATACATTAATGAGTGAACCGATATTGATGATCCTCTTCAGATGATAGTTACCTGTTTGGCCGTAGGCAAATATACATGCGTTGTAGCCCTGGAATGCATTATCCAATATATCCCGTCCCACGCAGTCGAAGACCGTCTCCTGTGATGCAAAACTATCATCCTCGGCGTTTAACGAGTAGAAGCAGTGATCGAATGCAAATGTCTTTGGTTGTTTTCTGTGCGTGAAGAGATGAAAGAATCGGGGATTAGGGACAGAATGTAAAACAGAATAATAGAAATTATTTGCTCACCTTTCGATTTTCTCCAAGCTTGGCGGATTTTGTAAAATCGTTTGTTGCTTCTCCATTTCCACGATACATTTTGTACCTAATTCAATTTCTGCAAGCAAAATAATGAAGGAATTTTTTTAAATATATTTAAGGAATATAAAATTGGGCTTATCCATGTTCATAAATGTTCTATAAGTATATGTATATGTACTTGTGTATGATCATGTAAAACTGAGATAATTTTCCCTCTTTTTTTTCATCACGACAGTGATAACAAGTTCAGACTAGCAGTCGCTGTTCAATTTTATAACATTCCTTCTCTCTTTCTATATATAAATAATAAATGTGCTTATTATATTTTCGAACACAAGTGCGAAAAATAATAAACAGAGAACGAGGCGATAAATAAATTCTCTACATACGACTATATATGTATATACATACATATGTAAATATGTACTTGTGTTTAAAAATGAGTGTATCGGAGTATGAATGTGCACGGACGGGGCCAATGCCAACGCCATTCAAACGCATTGAAGAACCTTTCGAATAATTGCAAACTGAAACAAATAATAACAATACAGTTGCCCAAGCAGTCAGCGCAATAAATATTACAACAGCCATAAAAAACAAAAGCCCTAAAACCAATACGATAGAGATATAGGAGCTAGGCAACATTACCAAATCGATGACGAAGTTTAGATACTCCGAAAACTGGAAATTGAATGACAATGGAAGGGAAATGAAACAACCAACATTGCTGCCTATGACAAACGAATAATACTCTTTTCTGTCAATTCCAAAAATAGACATTGCAGTAATAAGTAGGACTAAGACTTGGCCACATTTAATACGAACCATAAATAACCAGCAAAAAGTATTTTCAGTATATCAAATTTTATAACTTCTTCTTCAATTAATCCTATACGATCTCCCAGATGATGAAATACCCATGGTCTCGACTAAGAATGCGTCCTTTTGTAAGCTGCAGATACCTGGCCAAAATAAAGTTTAACTTTTGCTTGGTCTTCTATATCACAAAGGCACTCAAGCTCAATATTAAATAAACCGAAGCGTCAGCATTTTGGCTTTGTGCAATCCTAACCAGCAGCAGCTGAGACAAAAGTGATTACGCTACAAAAAGTGTTTGGGAAAGCTAGAGGATCGTGTATAAATAAAAATTAAATTTAAATCGGTTATGTAAACATAAACGCTTAATTGTGGTATATAAAGATATTTTGTGATTTCAGATGGCACGACTTAAATATTCGATATACATGCATATACAAATATATGTTCTAAAAAAAATTAATAAACTCCAAAATATGTAAATACATAAAGAATAATAATGATAACAGCTAGAACTATCTGTTAGTTCCTGTTATTAGGTTTATTATTGATCCTTTGTCTCGATATACTTCTTGGGACATTCCTTCAAAAATAAGTTCAAAGCAAATAAAAATTTAGATTCAATGACAAACTGCGCAAAATAGTTAGCAAACCCTTTTTTGTGTCAGGATAACGGCTAATAATGTATTGGTGGCAATACTTTAGCCTTTTTATGCCAAGTTCTGTCCTTCGCACAATTCGTAAATGGCAGAGAGCGAGAGAGAGAGCAAATATCATTCAGTCAGACAAACGTCTACCATCAACACATGTTTATAAGTACACAAACATATAAACATATATATAGATTTATATGTGTGTGTTTGTATTTATGTATCCTGGTTGGCGGCGGCCTCCATTACTTCCGTTCCGCTTCGTGTTGCAACTCAAGCAAATGTCGTGACAAGTCAAAGACATGGAAGCAAATGGATACCACAAAAAAAGGAAAGGAAAGAAAGGACCCAACGCGGCTGACTGCCTGGCTAGGCGTGTCATAAACTATATTTGATGTTCTCATTTGGAGTTCTGGCCAGTTGACTTAACCTTAAAAAGTCTTCACTTGACACAATGATGATGATGATGATGATTTTCTCTTGACTTGTCCAAATGTTGAAATTAACATACACACACATATATGTACATACATATGAGTGCTCAGAGACGGAGGAAAACAGGTTAAGCTTTTTGTTGTTGTTGATTTTTTTTCGGCCACAAAGTGACTTCATTTCGAGCTTTGCATAGGTTTTCGTGTTTGTGTCGGCGTTTGAATCTGTATCTGTATTTGTGTGTAGTTTTCATTTTACGCTTTGCTGGTTATAATAGCTCCAGAGGTCGCCACTTTCGGACATGGCCCAAATACGATGGCTAAGATTGACTAATTTCTTGGTATTACGAACGATACATGACATAAATGAGAGTATGTACATGGTGGGGTAGCATGCCAAACAATCCAAAACTCAGCCTATCCTCACAGTCATTGTGGAGTTGGTTTATCAGCCGTGAAATGTTTGATAAGATTTTTCAGCATTACTTATTATCATCACAAACAATTTGTTGGCTATGAAGCGGAATGAAAGAATAGCATATGAATAACACAGACAGACATACACTCATTCCCACACTCACACACAAACGCACTCACATTTTTCATTCGGCAGATTAAAACTTAAAACTGGATGGGGTTAAATTTGCCAAAGGTTTCCTCTCTAACTCTCTTTACCAAACGGTAACCCCTGTCACTGCCCAGCCATCATACTATTCCTTCTCCGTTCTTCTTCGCTGTTTCCGCTGTGGAACTCCAGTGAGTCATGTTGCTTAAGCGAAATGAATGAATGGCTGCGGATCAGTGTTGACATTGGAAACTTTTATTTTCCCTATACATATGTATTTTCTTCTACGTCTTTTGCATTTGTTTTTGCCAAAAGAAAATTAGTTGGAAATGAAAATCGTTTGTCAGACAGACAGGTAACAACAACAATAAACACAACAGCAAAATGAAACGTGCTGGTCTAGGCAAATTTATCAAACGAGGCAAAGGCAATGGCGACCTTTTTAGCCAAGAATTCAAAGGAAATCCGCAATAGAGAATTTGTGGCTCCTTATTTACACTGTACGGCAAACGCACGTTTCATTTTCGTCTGAAATTCAAACTGTAATACACACTGATTTTTTTAATAAACTGAAATATATTACAGAAGTCGAGTAAATAATTGCTGTACATTACAGAATGGTTAGGTTTACTCGAAGTTATCAATTTTTAATAAAAAGAATGCAGGGTCTGACAATTTGTTGAATAGTGTGTCCATTGATTGGAAAAGCCCTAGGCGCAGGCATTGTTCTGGGTTTATTTATGAAAGACTACCAAAGATTTAATATGACGATAGGGAAAGAAACGATGGAATGCAGATGAGATTGAGATGTAGGACAAAATGTATGAAGAGCAACTTACCACGGCGATTAAAGGGTCGCACCCTTACGGCAACTTTGATCTTATCACTGGACATGGCGCAGGCTGGCTCGTTGCGGCTATTCTCCTTTTGTCTCAATGGGATTGAGTCAGGGGGAGCTATTTCTGATGAGGCGCCGTCGTCCCCGCGGGAATTTTGCTTCGCACGCAATCCTTACTAAGCAGGTGCAGAGTAAGAGGTGACTCACACACACACACACTCACAAGCACACGGATGGCAAAAATGAAGTAGAGAGTGGAGAGCGGGCGAACTAATAAATTGTGTGAGCGTTTCAATTAGCGCCACGCAGCAAACACCAACAACAAAAAGTCCAGTTCATACTTTGTTATTGTTTTTACTACCTTCCCGTTCTCCTTCTTGTCGCACTCTGTGTCGCTATTTACTCGCTCGCGCTGAATGAAATATTTATTTGGCTTGAATTAGTTAATTACAATTATCCTGTCCGATTTGCAAATATGTCAACATTTGTATTACACACACTCGCTCACGCACATTAATTTCCACATATACGCACTCGAACTCACGCAGACACAGGTTAAAAATTGGCAAGTAAATTAAGGTAAGCAAAAAAATAAGCAGAGCTCCAACGACGCCCGTTTTTGACTTCTTTGAAGAATCGATTTTTATGACTTCTGTTTTCTTGCAGCTTGGGGGGTATTTTGTTTTAACTACTATGCACTGTAATCGCTCGTTTGTTCTCCAAGTGTGTTTTAATTATTATCGCGTATTTTTTCATTTGTTTGCTCTATTGCCCTATGTTTTATTGCATTCAGCTATTTATCTATTTATTGTATTGCGCTTTCATTTTATTCTTTTCGTCTTCGCGTCGTTTCTGTTTTTGAGGGTACATCCGTTTTGCAGCACTAATGCCCAGCTGCTGCATTTGCGCGTTAACTAACTCTAGGTATGTGTTAGTTCACCAACACTGATAAGTTTTATATGCACCTGTTTTTATCGATTTCATCGTAGATGATAATCGTTTTTATCAACACCATCACTATTGGCGGGCACCAAACGAAGAAATTTAAATAAAGCCTTAAAAAAATCAATCCTTTGTAGAAAATTAAAGGAAACACGTGAGCAGACACAACTAAAAGAGCATGTATGAAAAGTACGAAGGTAACACAAATGATAACATTTTCACATCAAAGTTGTTATCACTATTTGTAATGCAGGACATATGTACGTACATGCATACATACGTATATTTTTTAAATTACGCCAAATTTGGTAGCTTTTGCCCCTAAAGATCTACATTTGTGCTACGGACTAACAGTCAACGGACAACTATGTAGATCGAGTCGGGTGATTTTCACACAATATTCTAGAAACACAATTTCATGCAACTAACATTAAGATTTTAAACTGTTTAAACTTATTAACGGCAAAAACTCCCTTTTAGGCGGAAAACCTTTTCTATCCTCTGTACGAATGAAAGATGTTTTCTTGGGCACCTTTTAAAATCCGTAAACTAAAATTCATTCCAATTTAAATTTGCAAGTATACATATATTTTTTTCGCAACCTTGCTTTCCAAAACATAGTTCGTGTGCTCTGGTTTTGCAACATAACAATTATCCTGTCCGAAAGAGTACTCCTCCTTGACTCATGCGGAAGCGGCGCAAGCCCCTTTATTAACATGAAGTCAATGAACTTTCTCTTTGATGGGACGGGGGACACCAAGAACCGCAATGACGATGCTCAAAAAAAAAAAAAACGTATGTATATATAAAAAGAAGCCGAATTAGTGACGAAAATGCCGCCTAAATAAAACTGCAAAAAACAATGAAATAAAAAAACAGGCAAACACACATTTCATTTCGATTTCGTTTCGTTCGTTCATTTTCGATTTAATGTCGGCGATGGTGGTGATGCTGAGTGGGTTGTTTTTGTTGCTGTTGTTGTTGTTGTTCATCTTTGGTAGCTGTTGTTCACGTGTTTTCATCGTTGTCGAAGTTAATAAAGGTGTGAGCCCGAGCGCAGGGCGCCACAGTTGGACGGATCGCCGTGAACTAGCTTGAGCCAAGCTGAAAATCGAAAACGGAATTTTAAAGAAATTATAATTAATGATTTTGGATAGCACACGACGAGCGACGCATCGAAACAAATCATTAAATAGTAATATTATGTAAACAAATTTTTAGAAATTTTGTTTTTTGATACAAAACGCACTTTTAGTTTAGTGAAATTAGAAAAGTTCGGCCAAAAATCGGAAAATCAAAACTAACCCTAACTGGAAAGTAAGTGAGTTTGAGTTTAGAAAATACTCAACTAAGAAATTGAATTGATGTACATACGTACACCCTTCATATAAATATGTACATACCGGCTTCAAATACGACCTTCTTTAGTATCAATTAAAACGATTTCATAGTATCGTACTGCAAAATGTAAAGTGAAGAAAAAAAACGACCTTAATGACTGCATAATCTGTAAAAAAAAAGAAGAAAAAAAAACCACCGTCGACTTGCCTATGGTATTGCCAACTATGAACTTAGCTCGAAAACGAACCATAAAAGTGGCAAGAAATGAAAAAGAGCTGCCAAACTTTTTGTTACAAAATCTTTTGTTTGCTTATTGAGTGGACCATAAAATGGCCAATCTTAGGGATGCGATTCGCAAGCAAAAGTTAAGGTGAAGGTTCATTTGCATACCTAATGCCTGGGTATACTACACCGGTCTTGTTGCCCTTGAAATTGTTTTTTCAATTCGGATATATGTATATATCTATTGGTATTGTATTCCAATACCATATAAAACTCGATATATGTATGTAGCTGGCCTAGGATTTGCCCACGCATGCGTTCAGTTTGCATTGACAATTTGGCCGTTGCCTGAAGGAACGAGGGAACAGACCACCAACCAACCAAATGGCCAATAGTGAGTTAAGACCAAAACAAACAGTTTGCGGCTTCTATAATTTATGCACTGGTACTTATGCCTAAATATTTATGAATGTGAACTCAGCCGAAAAGCAATGCAAATATTTTTACAAAAATCGAGTTAAATTGGCAATTATTCAAAAATAGGTAGATAATCATTTTTTGGACTCGCACGTGTCCCCAGGTGATCCCTGAACTTGAATAACCAGTTTGTTGTCTTTCTCTGTTTTTTTTTTTTTTGGTAATGGCCTTTTTTTGGCACATTCAAACTGGAGAATTTGATTGGATGAATGAACTAGCCTATCACCTGCCAATTGTCAAGTGTTTTGAATTTGCCAAACCCAGAAACCTTCAAATCCCTGCCGCGCCCTCACCCAGAGGTATAGTTCAGTTGACATTGAAATGCACTTAGGCTGTGAATTGATCTTGGTATTAGCCATAGTCGTCATAAACACATAAGTGTAGCTCTGTATGTACTTACAGTTTATACCTGTTAAACGGCAAATGAGTCAGGTTGCGTCACATTTAAGGAAATCAAGAAAATTCCCCCCTTTCTCTCACTCTCTCTCTCTCTCTTCCGGTGGGAAGTTCATGTTTGACTAAGAGATTATTTACCTAACACTAATTGTATTTGCCTACAGGGCCCTACGAATGTAGGCTACCCAGAGTACCCATTCGAGGTGGATGAATTGTCAATTGTACATACATACGTCTGTGTTAGTTCCCCCCATTTGACAATGCACTTTTATTCATAAATAGTATTAGCAAAGCTTTGGATTACTTTAAACAAAACATGCCACTTTCAGTTGCCGACCCAACCAGCTGTGGGATCCATCATTATGCAAACGTATTGGAGACGAGCCCTTGTCTTCTGCATACTCGTCTGCATCTGTCGGACTGAAGCTAAATGGAACGATACAGATCGGCGTTATCAGCGGTATAGCTTTGGCCTACGCAATGCCAGCATAGCACTGCCCCTGCCCGTGCCTCTACCCCTAGCCCTACCCAAACCCCCCCACACACCACACAAGTCAGAGTCAGTGACACTGGCTAAGAGCAAAAGCCATCATGAGGCACTTTTGGCCCGCAGCTCTGTGTTATTTGGATTAACCAAAGTGGCCAATGCGAGCCATGTAAGTGGAATGTGTTACGCCCAGTTGCAGCAGATTCGGCGTGGAATACTAAACAAACAGGCGTGGGCTATGAAAGGTAATCTCAATTGACCTTCCTCGAAAACATGTCTCTATTGACATACGACATCTTGGAGAAGATCGATCTATTGCTCAATCGATATTCAAACAACATTGGACTCTTTAAATCTCTCAGAGCTTTGGATAAACACTAAAACTAAGCTGTATGTATATCTGTCATTGCAGTGCTGGATGCATCGGGAACCAAACCTTCGGGATTCGTTTTTGGCCAAAACTATTGGCTGGGGAGTAGGGAAGCCTGCCAGGGGGTGCAGCGGCCCGTGGGAATCACTTTGTCCAAGAACTATGACAGAGTCATGCACTACAGCATTCTCACCCAGAGTGCGCCCTTTGATATGGAATACAGAGTGGTTTACTTGCGTCATTTCTCACCATGGCAGGTGGAGATTAAGTTAATGTCCGAGCAAATATTGCACATAGGACTGTGCCTTCCCAGTTCGTGTCAGTCGGAGGAGATCAAACAGTTGGCCAGGGATTATGTGGCCGATGCCAGCTTCACTGACAACGACATTTACGACATGCAGCCAGATGTCCTCTACGTAAAGGATTTGAAGCTCAGTGAGAGGTTCTTTCAGCGAAGGACATTCAAGCTAGTGGTGGGTTCTCTGCTGTTGACAGGGGCTCTGATGTTGTGTGCCCAGCAACTACGTCTCGGGCAAAAGCAGAAGGATGAGCCAGATCCAGCAACAGGACTGGCTCCCGTAGAGTCGGAGATGTGGCGCACTTTGGACTTGATTCTGAAGTGGCAACCACTGCAGAGATTGGTGTCCTGCTATGATGTGTCCAGCAATTGGCAGAAGATCTTTGCCGTTAGGGAGATAAGCGGCAGCGAGATTCCTGTCATGAATGGCCTGAGATCGGTGTGTGCCATCTGGATATTGATATTCCACGTTGTCTGGTATATGTACTTTACGGTTCACAATAAGACAGTTCTAATCTCGTATGCGGAACAGGCCTTCTTTCAATACGTCTCATCGGCCCCACTTCTTGTCGATGTCTTCTTCACTATTAGGTAAGCTTTGCACGACTTTTGATTTGCAATCCGGCTAACGCTCTCCTGGTTTCAGTGGATTTTTGCAGACGTACAACTTTATGCGGAATGTGCAGCAAATGGAGACAGTTCGACGAAATAGTCTGGGAGGCAATCTTCAGCTGTTTGGTAAACTTCTCTTTCATCGTTACCTCCGCCTGGGACCACTCTATCTCATTGTTATGGGGAGCGTGGATTTGGTTTTCGCCTATATGGGGGATGTCTCTGTTTACCACATCAATGAGAGATTCGACGAGCTTTGTACCCAGCACTGGTGGCGCAATTTGCTCTTCATTCAAAACTTGTTTGATCACCGCGAACTGTGCGTGAACTGGAGCTGGAGTCTCGCCTGTGATATGCAGTTCTTCCTGCTGGCAAATGCCGTGCTCTTTCTCTATGCCAGGCACCCGAAACAAGCAAAGTGCCTGGTGCTTACTGCCCTTCTGGCCACCATTACTTGGTCCTATGGTATTGGCATCAACTACAAGTTTGAGTTCTCGTTCGATTCCACCTATGCTACGGGTACTCAGATATATACGAGTCCTTTTGTTCGGATTCTCCCATATATTGTCGGAGCCATTGCCGCGTGGTGCTTGCTGGAGAAGCGTTTCCATTATGACTTGAGTGAATCGCAGACACGATGGCTCTGGCATTTCTGTTTGCTGGTGTTTATTGTTTGCATTTACTCGACGGTCAAGAGGGATTTGGGTTACCTGATCACCATATCATTGTTTGTCCTGGGTCGAGTAATCTTCTCCTTGACAGTCTGCTGGATGATAGTCGGAAGTGCCACAGGCACTGGTGTCTGGTGGTCCCGCTTGCTGGAGGCAAAATGTTTTCAACACTTGAACCGCTTGTCTTATGGCATTTACTTACTTAATCCTCTGGTAATTGCCTTTGTCTACAGCCTGACCAATTCCAGCACCCATGCAGATCCCTTCATGCTAGTAAGTTATATGATTAACTCATCTCATTGCTATGCTTGTTTTTTATATGTATATACCATTTCTTGCAGTGTGTTGTCTGCTGTGGATTCACCATTATTGTGTACCTGGCGGCCATTATGTTCTCCCTTGCGTTTGAGTTGCCCTATAGCAATCTGTCTAGCCTCTTGCTACGGTCGCAGGGGAAAGTGAAAAACATTTGAAATTGTGATTTTATTGTGTGTATCTAAGTCATTAAACAGTAAGAAGTATTATTTGTTAAATTAGTTTTGTTTTTCTTATCCTTTCACAAGACTGCTCAAGTGTAGCATCTCACTAATTAAATTAAAAAGAATTCATTTAAAATTCAAAGACAAATATAATTCAAATTTAAAAATAAACGACTTCAAATAATAGCAAAGACGCATACCTCGATAGCTTATGCACGAACCATTGTCATTCGTCGTATAAGAACTAATGCGAGAATTATTTTATTTCGATATACACGCCATTGCCGTACGCAGGAGCATCACCAAGGGGGCCCCGAACTTGCCTTTTATGAACTATAAAAATTTCAAATGCGCAGCCCATTTTCTTTTTAAACACTTTCGTTCTGGTCATGCCAAGACTATTTTGTACGGAAAACTTATATTCCTAGAAGCAGAACTTGAACGAAATTGTTTAATTTCGATAAATTCGTGTGGGGACTCCGAACCCCAAAAGTTCCCCTGCGCATGGCCCTGAGACACAGAATTCTATTTCTTTTGCCAGAAAAGAAATTTAGGATCAAAACAGAAAAGAAATAAGCAACAAAGAGAAAATTGAAAACGAAGCCAAAATCGAGTGCGAGAAGTAAAGCTAAAAGCAAAGCGGGCTTGAAAAAAGGAAGACATGTTGCCACGCGGGAAGCCTAAATCTAGTGCATCAATTCCAATAGAAATTGGCGCCAATGAAGATGCAGAAAAAGAGAAGCCAAATGCATCAGATTCCATTCAATCCCAATCTCAGCCAGAGTCGAAGACGCAACTGGTTTCCACTTCACCCACAGTGAACAGTTCCCCTAGCAGCATGAACAACCAGAATACAAATCTAACCAAATCCGGCTCAAGTGTGAACAAGGAGTCCACGTGCCATGTGGAGTCCACAAGGGATAAAGATTGCCTACCATCCCCGCAGTTGTCTACAGCCCCGCCCTCAGTTAGCGACGTGCAGTCAAATTCGGCGAGCACTGAAACAGATGCCTCGAATGTATCACCCCTACCACAATCGTCCCAAGACATTCAAAGCAATGGCGACTCCGACGAGGAGCTGCTGGAGCGCATGCGCGGGGATGCGGTGGGCGAGACAATGTACAGCAGGAGATTTGTCTTGCAGACACTGATGCGTCTCAGCCAGCAGAATGAGGGCCCGTTGGGGCAGGATTTGGAAGATGATTTGTGCAAGGTGTGGGACATGTCCGTCTCGCGGGAATTGGTCACCCTTTTGTTGGAGAACGATGCCATCGAACTACTAATGTACGCCATCAGTGGCAGTGAGGATGTGCGTCTTTATGAAATCCTCATTGGGCTTCTGGGTAATATGTGTGCCCAAGTGGAGTGTGTGGAGCAGCTGACCATGAATCCAGATTGGATCGAAACGCTGCTCAAGTTGACCACCTGCATGGACACTGGCATGTTGGTGCAGCTGATGCGTGTGTATCAATATATTATGGTCCATGTGATGAGTGGGAAGGAGAAGTTTGCCATCGATTTCTACATCTGCTTTGCCGCCTTTGAGGGCTCAGCCCGGAATCTAGGATTTATTTTGCAGCAATCAGTGAGTGATGAACTGTTATCGGCGGCTTTAAAAGCCATCAATGCTGTTCTGGCCAGCTGTGCCATGGTGGAGGAGGAAAATGCCAGCACAGATCTCAATTTAAAGCCATTCGCCGAGGTCTTCCTGGTGCAGGAGCTATGCGAGGGTGTCAACAATGCATTTATGCGTCTCATGCGAGATGATCAGGCCAAACAGGCGGATGAAGTGAATGGCGGCGACGGAGACGAAACCGATGGATTGCCTCCAAGCAACACAGACACTGATGCCGATGAGGATGCCGATGTAGGCTATTCAGCATGTGGACCAAAAATCAGCTGCGAAGTGGAAATTATTCAGACTTATCTCAACATATGCACCATTCTCGTGCAGCTGCCAGAGGCTCAGGGATCAATGGATGTTTATGCTCCAAGCATTATGGACTGCTTGAATCGCATTTTGCAATTTCTACAGCAGCCAATGCAGCTGCTGCCCTTGGGTGAGCGCCAAGAAGAATATCTTGAAGATTTGGCCCACATTTGCAGTGTAAGAAATGAAAAAAGTTTAACTGTTAGCTTTGAAGTAACCTTTGTGTGTCTTCTTTAAATAGCGTCTCAAATATGTCTACCATCGCGATGCATTTGTGAATCTTCTTGAAACTTGGGCAAGGCTAAGGCAACACATCAAGGATTATAATCAGAGCAACGACGGAGACAATGGCGGTGGTGATGGCTTTGAAACCGACGAGGAGGATGATTTTCCGTTGGAGCAGTATGTGGAAAATGCTTTCAAGTTGCTCCGCCTTATGGCCTACATGCTGGTCAAGGCGGATTCTTCAGTGGATTTACAAGAGATTATTAAGGTCGATAAAATGGAGCTGTTCGTTACGTCTCTCAGGGCCGAGCAGGATGTGATCTTCACCAAGGCCCACGAACGTCTGAGCGAATTTCTAGACAAGGATCAGGGATCGGGCCAAGCCTAAAATTAAAGGATACTCCTTAGAGAACATACCACAGAAAAATGGACTGAGATTGTAGCTTTTAGGCACAAAATACATATATATATTTGAAATCTTAATCCTAATTGTTTATTCAAGTCCTGAATCCAAGCTAAGTTGGAACTTTTGGGCCTCCCAGGCTTTCCAGTCTCTGCCGCAGCATATCGCTCCACGATTGTTTGCCAAGGCGGACTCCCTTTTCGCCCGTGTGAATGACCAACAATTGACGATTACTTTCGTTGTTTAGTAAAAAGTGGCTACTATCCTCATTTAGGGCATGGGACACGTGCTCTAGGTCTGTATCTAGTTTGATAGTTGCAGCTCTCACATCAATATTAGTGTCCTGTTCAATGACATGGGATATATGAATAACGGCTTCGGTGTCTAGATTATCGGCCACGATCTGGTTCTTCCCGATCAGCTCACTTAGCTGAACATTCAGACTGCCCCCTTTGGTCACAACGTTGAGATTACCGCAGACACCAGCTTAAAATATACGGGGATAAAATTGATTTTAGGTTGATGACGGGCACGTGGCTACTTACTCATACTAATCTCTCCCACTTGGTGGACATGCACTTCGCTGGTTTTGTGGACATTATTTAATTCCAGTCGCCCAGTTTGTGTTTGGAACTTGGATTTCTCCACGTAACAACAGTCTGTACTAATGTTGCCAGAATGAGTCGAACAGTTCAAGATGTCGCCCTGAAGCTTATCCATGAAAATGTGCTTAAAACCGTTTAAAAAGATAACTGTAAGTATTTGGCGGGAAATTCATTCCATTTCAGCTTACCCCATTCTGTGTCTCCATTTCCGTTTTTTTCCCCAGCAAGGTGCCCAGGCAAACGATGTTGCCATTTTGGCTAAATAGAGATATATTGGTGGCCTTGGAATTTTTTATGGTAATAGTACCTTCAGCCCTGACATCAAGGAGTTCGCTTTGTATGCCCTCCACCCGCACATTGCCAACGCCTTCCACCACAAGATCCGCTCTTACGGGTATTCTAACATCACAAGAAAATTTCGAGTCATTTATATTTGCATTGTTTAATTTCTTTATCTGCACATTAACTATTTTGTCATCATCACAGACATTCACATCCAGTGAGACATTTAAGTTCTTCACCGCATCACCATGTAGTTGGGCTATGAGGGCATCACCGCTGGTGTATTGATGGACATCCGCTGGTTGGATACGCACAAAGAGATCGGAATACACATTGATCCTGGCATAAGGATTTACATAACGCATTATCTCCTGGTGCACCATGCGGTGGGAGTTGGACATCGTCGCTTTGCTTATCTTGACTTTGGCCTTTTTGGCAAATTGTCGCAGGTTATTGTGTAGGATCTGGGATTGCCATACACGCTGCAACATAAGCATGATTCCAATCTGATCTTGGCGGAAATTTGTTTATTTCAAATAGATTTCTGTTGTTCTATTTGCAATCAGCTGTATCTCTTTGACTCTAATCAACACTAAAATTAAAATCGCTATCCAGCACTATAATTTATCGACTGGCAACCTTATGGTCAGTCCAATTGGAGTTTTTCACTGAGTCGGGACGTGCATAATACGTAGAAGATTGCTGTCGCTAATTATCAGTAAAAACAAATAGTCAAAAAGCAATCCGAAAACATGTCCGGCAAAGATAGATTACCAATTTTCCCATCTCGCGGTGCCCAGATGTTGATGAAGGCCCGTTTGGCGGGTGCCCAGAAGGGTCATGGCCTGCTCAAGAAGAAGGCGGACGCTTTGCAGATGCGTTTCCGTATGATTTTGGGAAAAATCATTGAGACCAAAACCCTGATGGGTGACGTTATGAAGGAAGCTGCTTTTTCGCTGGCAGAGGCCAAGTTTACATCAGGCGACATAAACCAGGTGGTGCTCCAAAATGTGACCAAAGCCCAGATTAAGATCCGTACTAAGAAGGACAATGTTGCTGGTGTCACTTTGCCAGTGTTTGAGTCGTATCAAGATGGTTCCGACACTTATGAATTGGCTGGATTGGCCCGTGGTGGCCAGCAGCTTGCCAAGTTGAAGAAAAACTATCAGAGCGCGGTAAAGCTACTGGTGGAATTGGCATCGCTGCAAACATCTTTCGTCACATTAGACGAGGTGATAAAAATTACCAACCGTCGTGTGAACGCCATCGAGCATGTGATTATTCCCCGTATTGATCGTACCTTGGCCTACATTATCTCTGAGCTGGATGAGTTGGAGCGTGAGGAGTTTTATCGTCTAAAGAAGATCCAGGATAAGAAGCGCGAAGCCAGGGCTAAAGCCGATGCCAAAAAAGCAGAACTGCTTCAACAGGGAATTGATGTGCGCGAGCAGGCAGACAACATTTTGGACGAAGGCGACGATGATGTCCTCTTCTAAGTATTACCGGGGTCCGTCAACGTTTGTGTGCATATTCCAGCAATACTAATTGTTAAACTATTGTTCTATTGTTTCCATTTTAATTCGCCACAAATACTTATTGTATGTAGCTAAAGTATTTAGTCTATTCCAAATGTAAGAAAACTCTGTATTTGTATGTATGTATTTCATTAATGTAGTATACAAAAGTGCTAGCGCGCAAATCATGCATTAAAGTTTTGTTGTTCCATTTAGAACGCGATCATGTTATCCTGCTGCAATCATGAAAATAAAGGAATCTGGATTTGGATGGAAAAAATTGGTCAGATGACTTAAATTTTCATACAATAACAATTGCAAGTGCAATCACATGACTGTGAACATATGATTTAAGGTCAGATCAGTGTTGGGCAACGAATGTTTGTATGATGTTAGCGCTAGCAGGCTGTGGTAAGCAAATGACGTAAAAGTGTTAACGTTATTTTGCATTTTGTACGTAATTGGCAACCTTATAAATATAAGAAGAATATAAATAAATCAACAGTAAATTACGGCAATAGGACATGCACATGTTTCAGGCTGTTGTTTTGGCTGCCGGTCGCGGCACTCGATTGCCGGAAGTTTTGGGAGATGCTCCAAAAGCATTGTTGCCCGTGGGACCGTATCCACTCATATGGTATCCATTAAATCTGCTGCAACAACACAACTTTTCAGGTAATTTCGAAAAATTTGCCACGAGTATCTACTTTAGGTTTTATGTTTATACCCATTTGCAGAGGTAATAGTTGTGGTTCTCGAACATGAGAAAGTTGAGATTCAACTGGCTCTTGAACATACGCCCCTTAAGTTAAAAGTGGAATACGCCATTATTCCTAATGACAGCGATTTCGGTACTGCGGATAGTCTACGCTATATATACGATCGGATTAAATCCGATTTTCTTGTCATCAGCTGCGATCTGGTCAGTAATGTGAAGTTGTATCCGCTGATCAACAAGTTTCGCGAGCACGATGCCGCCTTATCTATGCTTCTTTTCAAAAGCGGATTCGAGTCGGATGTGGTGATGCCGGGTCCGAAGAGTAAGCACAAGCCGGAACGAGATTTGATAGGCATTCATCCTTCCACGCAGCGTTTGGCTTTCGTATTTGCGGCCAGCGATTGCGAGGATACTCTGAATATTCAAAAACATTTGCTTAAGAACAAGGGCCAATTGGATGTGTATAGTCGTCTGACTGATTCCCATATTTATGTGTTGAAAAAGTGGGTCATAGACTACCTCCATAGGGTAAGTTGTAAGAACGTTCTTTCTCTCTTTAACACTAATTTCTTGCAGAAGGAAAACATTTCCACTTTTAAAGGGGAATTCCTGCCACATTTGATTAAGAAACAGCATGCCAAACGACCAGCGAAGAGTACACAAGATACCATCTCGGAAGTCGGTGTGGTAACCAAAAATGAGGATCACATTTTGCATGTAAGTGCTTGTCTCTCTCCGTATATGTATATGTTGATTTAGATTATCGTTTTCTTATCAAATATCTTCATTGTTCATAGTACGTGCCGTACTCAGCACTTGATCAGAAGATTACACAGGCCTCGTTGTTCAATCAATCCCTCTCTCATGCTCCTTACCATGGTGATTTGGTGCGGTGTTATGCCATCCAGGCCCCCAAAGATGCAATTGGTGTGCGAGTCAATAATACGCTCAGTTTCTTGGCAATTAATCGCAAATTGGCTAGCATTTGGTTGCAGCTTTGTGGTGAGTCCCATCCACTAATTGCTCCAGGAGCCCTGATGAAATCCACGCAGACAAAGGAAATTATTGTGGCCGATAATGCCAAGCTGTCAGAGAAAACGTCCCTCAACTTTAGTGTCTTTGGATCAAACTGTGTGATCAACCCGAAAAACATAGTTAACAACTCTATTATTATGTCCAATGCCATTATTGAGGAGGGTTGCAACATTGACAACTGCATCATTGGCCATCGGGCGCAGGTAAGAAGTGGCTCGGTCCTCAAGAACTGTTTGATAGGACCCAATTTCGTCGTGGAGGAGAACACAACGACTCAGGCTGTGCATCTATCTAATGCCGATCAATTTATGGAGATTGATATCCAGTAAATCTATGAATTGTTAACTTAATGTGGCTTCCTTTATTAACGAATTCAGTTAGAAGGAGGATTCTTCTAGCAGGATATTAAATATTACAAAATAGGTACACAAAACTCGCGCTATTATTCAATCCGAGAAGGAGTGGGGAAGTAAAGCTAAAAAGGGGATACTAGACCCGATCTTATGTGGGTGATGGAACAGAAGGGGTGGGAGAGAGTGGTGGGGGCGACAAGACTGGTTGCTCTTCATCTACTTCCTCCGCTCGTACAGATATTCATCCTCATAGTATCGCGGCGTTGTGGCTATAAACACTTGCGGCCGGCGTTGCTGCAGCGAAATGTTAATCTCCTCGGGCGTGCGGAAGACTTGCTGCTGTTGCTGTTGCAGATGCTGCAATTGGGGGGCTGCTGTGAAGAAGCGATATGGCGTCGGCGTCACAGTTGGCGCCAATGTCTGCGGCCGCTGTGGTGGGAGCTGGGCATGATGCAGCTGCTGGTGATGCAACTGCAACTGCGGCTGGATAGTAGTCGAGGGGAGTGGTTTCCGATATGCCAAAGTGGTGGGCTGGGGTTGTGGCTGATGGCGAATCTGGGTGACGACCTGTTGCTGTGGCTGAGGTTGCTGCTGATACTGGACACGAACTTGGGGCACGTGCTGGGCTTGAACCTGAGGCTGGGGCTGCTGATAAGCCACCACTTGTCGGTGTTGCTGCTGTTGCTGGGGCTGGTGTTGGTGTTGGTGCTGTTGAACCCTTGGCCTGGCTGGTGGCAAATCCTCTTCCTCCTCGTCATCGTAGCGCTCGTGCTCATAGTAGTTTTCTGGGAAATACCGTTCCGAGTAGCGCAAAGTCACATTGGGTTTGCTCTGGTGCTCCTGAAGGTTAATGGGCTTGTACAGGTAATCGTTGACAATGTGGTACTTGGAAGATTGCTTGCATATGTTATCATGGGATGGTGGCATGCAAATTAAGTGGATTTGATGAAACGTGAATCCCTCCGGACAGATCCACGAATGCTTCTGGTTTTCCTGGCAATAGTGGAAGACCTCGCAGCTCAACGACTCATCGGCATAGTATCTAAAAGGGTAAAAATTGTCAAGGGATCCTTCCAGGTTGTGCGCTTAATCTTAATACTCACCCAGAGTTCCGGTCATTGCAGCTAAAGGAGGATTTACTCAGCAGCGTGGATAGACGATCAGGTTCCTCCACTTCCTCTTCCTCCTCCTCTTCGCTTTCCTCGCTCTGGGGCCTCTTAAGTTGACTTTGACTCTTCAAATAGTTGGTTTGCGGTTGCTTCCTATTGATGTAGACTTGGCGAGGCGGCTCCTCCTGATCCTCCTCGCTGTATTCGCTGTACAGAGGTCGCTGTTGCTGCTGATGCTGCCTGTAGGCCAGATGTGTTTGGGCCTGCGTTTCAAAGTCATCCTCCTCGTCCGCTCCAGCCGCATCGTTCACATCCAGGGAACGGGCAGAGAATCCCTTGGGCTTGGCTGTGGTGGCCGTTGCCGAGGGAGCTCCAGTGGCGGTTCCTTGAGTCAGGCCAATGGCTATTGCCAGGACTAGTAGCAGGGTTAAATGTGAACTGCAAATCAAGCGAACAGAGTGACAGAGACAGAGTTAAAGTCAGCAGCCAATTTATGATATGGGAAACTCTGTGGCAGGGCACAAAACACACAAAAAGAAAAACAAAAAACGCGGGAAAATATTTTGTTGTGCCAACGATGAAATCGATGCTGAAGATGTTGTAGCCACCAACCAAAGAAGGCACACGTTATGCAAGACCAAAGCCAAGAAAACAAACTTGTTATAAGCAAAGGGAGAGGTAGCGAGGGACTTTTGGAGACGGGAGCAGGAGCGAGCAGCGCAAATCGTTGGCCAAGCAACCAGAAAAGAGTTGAAGCCAAGCCAGAGATACCCTTGAGAAGGAGTTGGGAGAAAGAGAATGACCGAATGTCATTTGATAGTTAACCGAGAAATGAGGTCATTGGGTAATAGTCATCACAGTTAAATCGCATAATAAATAAAATCAAATATTTTGACTTTTACTTTTTTTTTCTTTTTATTTTGCGCTCCACCTGCCAATCTCATGTCTTGGCTAAGTGGTTGACCAAAAGGAAATGACAACGGGCGGGCGTGCTCCACTTCAGTTACTCTGGACAGGAGTGGCCTATAGGGGAAGGGAGGAAATCGGTAGGTGGCATAGAGGCCAGGAGGTGGTGAGAAGGGGCCGATAATTAAGGCACGTTAATAAAGCAAACTGCGTTATGTAACTGGCAATTCTAGTTGCTGCTAGTACAAGTAATTTGTCAGCCAAGTTGAAGCCTGTTTTTTTTTTTTTTTGTTTTGTCTCTCGCCTTTTGTCGCTGCCGATGAACCTTTGAACTTTAAATCGCCTTAGGAGGCTGAGCAACAGCAGCAGCTGCCTCTGCATTGTCACTGTCAACGAACCTTTTGCGAAACGATCATGGGAATACTCATCACGGCGCTACTCTCGAACGGAGAGTGAATAGTTTCTATATAGAAACGATCATTTCGGTCCGGCCAAACAACTTGTTGCCCACTTGCATCACAAAATTTCGCCCCAGACATTTCCTAGTGCTCTACATACGAGCAACTCTCGTAATCTCTGACTAGCCAGCCAGACAGCCAGCCAGACAGCCATCCAGCCAGCCTGTCTGCCATAAATGGAGAATTCATTGCATGTCTCTGGGACTCACTCTGGTGTTGGTATGTAGTCCAGATGTGGCACAAAATTGCATCACATACCACTGGGGGAGAGACACAGATACAGATGGAGCGACGATGCGTTGCATTTGGATGCTGGAAATTTGATGTTGATCTCCTCCTGTCTCTGCCTCTGCCAGCCATTAACCACAACTGCAAAAGCGGTTTCTGAATACATATATCTACGTAAATACATACATACATACATACAAAAATATACAGATATAAACACTTGTATGTACATACATATGTATATGAAACTTTTCTCGAGTCTGGTGTGTGTGTTTTTCTTGCGTTTAGTTTTATGTTATTACTCCGAGAGGTGCTCCGGACTATATTTGCTTTTGATTTCCTTAAATGTGTGTTGGGTGTGCTCCATGTTAGGCGGACAATTCGCATGCCGGTGACATAAGTGGACAAGTGTCGACTTGCGAAATCTGCCAAAGTAATGGCAACATTTTGAGAAGAACATTATATAAACCTTTTCATTATTCCACAATGCCAGCAATAGAAAGATTTAATGCCTCCCCCGCCTCCCTTAACTGCTCCATGAAATAGTATGAATTTAAGTAAGAAGCAGAGAACTATTACTTACTATTACTAGCTAAATCAAAGCTAACTTTCTAAATACTTAAAAGGGAAAACGAGTTACATTTCAGATAGAAAGGGTAAACTACCAAAGAAAGTAAAACTTAATGGACCACATAAGCGAGAGATGACTTTTTGTTTGGTAGAAGTGTTTGCTTCATTAGTGCCAAATTTGGTAGGAACCTTTCCCTAGATTTACCTGTAAACATGAATGTATTATTCTCATATGAAGTTGTCGTTTAGTTGCTAGGCTCACTTGATGTCAGTCCGCAATCTTAATGCCCAATCTTCTGACAATATAGAGGGGTTACTTTCGGAAGAAAGCAATTCATTTTAATTTTCAAAGAATATTGAAAAGTTCCTTTTGATTGTATATGGCAAACTTGCTTCTGCTGAGCTTTTGAAACTATTTTCATTTTTCCATTTTGACCTCAACGTGTTATACATTTCCCTTTTTGCTTTTCCTTAAATTACAGACAATTTGCTTCAGTTTACCATTCACAAGTTTGTTGCCCAAGTCTTTTGTTTTCACTTAGCTAAAAATGAAGGAAGGGGGAGGGGGAATGTTGTTTATTTTATAGTTTAATTAAAATACAAGCTCGTTAACAAACTGTTTTTTGTTCACTTATGCAGCAGCCTCTGTAATTGCCATTAAACTGTGTGAAATGCCAAAAGGAAAACCCCGAAATAATAACCAGACCAAAAAGGGGGCAAAAACCAAAAAGAAACGAAAATAAAACTAAATTACATTGCACTGTTTATCCAGTTGTTGTTGTTGCTGCTTTTCTTTTGTTAATGTGCGTGCATTTGTAAGGTTGATTTTTAATGTGCTTAGCTGATTTGCTTTTTTTTTGCTCTTACTTTTAACCATGTGAATTGTGCTACTGTGTGTGTGTGTGTGTGTGTGTGTGTGTGTGTGTGTGTGTGTGTGTGCGTGGCTCTTATAATTGCTTGGCAATGGTTTTTATGTGCCGCACATTTTCATTTTTAATTTTTACAAATTTCGTTAAACAATTTTGCAGGCATTAACTTTGCCGCTTTACTGAACGGTTGACAATGGTAATGAGCAATGCCTTTCATTTCTTTTTGGTTTTTTTTTTTGGTCATTCAATTCATGTGTTGCATTCAACACGGCCAACTATAACACTAGGCCCGATAATCGAAAGCCAAATCGATAAAACTTATTGCCAATGCTGCTTTTTTACTTGGATTTGGTGTGCGATACTGGGGCGTGGCACACTGCCCAAAGACATGGCACGCTTGGCCAATTGGCCATTGCGCATTTCTGTGCGTAACTGCGCTGTGTCTATGCATAACTGTAATTCCAAACGCCTCAAAAGCAAAATTGAAATGAAATATTGCGTATACGCCTTGTTGTCATAGTCGGCTTACATTTGATACCGCTCGCCCCCTCGCTCACACGATGTCTTTCTGAATTGTATGGTTTATATAATACGCAAGTATGTAATTTATCTGAATTTTAGAAAGGACTTTATGATGCAACTGGGCTAGAGATTGTGATCTATTTAGTCGGCATCGACCAAGCCCCAAACATAGGCTGACTCATAGGCAATCGCAGATGGACAGCTTTGGCTTTCTGATTGACACAAAAAGCGCAACTATATGGTATATGTATATATATATATATATATAAATGTGTAATATAAATTATTACACATTAGTGCTTGCTCTCCCCGTCTTAGACAATGAGATTAGGTAACTGCCAACTGTAAACTGTTGCCAGCAGCAAATGGAAAACCAAACAAAGCCAAAGACACAAAACAGAAAAAAAAACTCCCACGCCAAAAGAAGAAAAAAAATTGGAGAAAAAAAAAGACTAGAAGGAAAAGTCAGAGACACGCCAAGTCAGAGAAAAACTAAAAAAAAAAAGCGAAATGACAACAACAACAAATCTTGGTCTTGTGTGTGTCTATATGTATATGTGTTTGTTTGCTTGTATGTGTGTATGGTTGTATGTACGGTTGGTGGGTTTTGAAATGTTTCAAAAGAATATTTCGTGGTTGCCTGGCGGCGACAACAACAACAACAACAACACAACTACAAATCATTGTTAACCACAACACACAGAAAGAGAGAACACCAAAAGCCCGAAGGGGTTTGTGAAGGGGGAGGGGGGAATCCAAATCCAAATGCTAATTATTACCAAATCTTGGAAAGATTTTGGTGCTGGCTGACAATTTGTACTTACTGCATTTTAATGAAAATATATATATATGTATATATTGTTTCAACTTTGCTTATTATCCAATGCAACAGTTCTTGAATTTATCCTTTCTTCAATATCCTTGGCAAAGACAACAATTGACAACACTTCACTGCACTCTTATGTTTTGTATGTCTTGTTTATGGAACCTTTATGGACATATAGAAAATGTCTTCACTTTACAATGAAAATGTTGCACTTGCAGCGTTTTGTATCTGCAGCTGCGGCCAACTAACGGTTCGCGCCAGCCTCTAACAACAAAATGAATGGCTTTCTTTGGCTTGTTTATGTTTTATACCAAAAAGTTTTAGCCAGAGAGCGTTGACTAAATCAAACTCTTTGTTTCTCTTCCTCTCTCTCTCGTTCTCTTTGGCTTTTCTGTCTCTTTAATTGTCTCAGGCTGTGACTTTGCCTTGGGCTCTCTTCATTCGTTGCTGTTGTTGTTTTTGGAGTTGGAGTTTCGAGTGGCAGTCATATTCTTTAGTTGAATGCAACAGCAACAACAACAACAATATGTTACTTGGGATTGTCCGCTGGGTGGAGGGAAATTTGAATTAAGTTCGTTTCTTCAGTCTTCTGTTATGCCAAATGACACATTTCAATTTGGCCACTTAGTCATACCTACATAAGTAATGCAAATTAAAAATAATTGATTGGCCAGCCTGTGGGTTTGTGTGTATGTAAGTGTGTGTATGCATTTGATATGCTGATGCATTCGAAACTAGAAGTAAGTAAAGTAATTAACATTTTAGCTAGCTGATTTTTCTCAGCCTTCGTTTTTTTATTTTGCATTTGATGCTCCCACAGAAGCCTGTGCGGCAACTCAATGAAATGCTAAAAGCTAACACACATACATACATGCACACACACACCACATCACACAGAGACGCATAGACGTTAGAGGGAATTTGTTTTTGCTAATATGAATTAATTTACAATACTTGCAACAAGTGGGAGAGAAGACGAAAACGAAGACGACAGCAACAGCAACAGCAACGACGCCTCCAACTTTACTTTAGTCTGTTGAACTTTGCGTTTCTGTGCCGATGCCGTTACCGATGCTGCTGCTGCTGCTTCTGCTGCAGTTGCCGCTGCACTTGCATCTTGTATCTTTTATCTTTTACTTTTTTTTTTTTGGCTAACCGCATTCAAGCATTTCAATTTCAATTGCTTTGCGTTCAATGTCTGGACACTGACCGCAACACTATATATATATATGTATATATAACTACATTATATATATCGTGCATATATATAAATGATTTGGCAATGCATGCAAAGAAGCGTAACGCAAAGAAAGTGCAGCTGCTGTGGCTGCTTTTTGAAAAGTGTTTGAAGCCTGTTCACCGCCAATCAGAGTCAGAGCCAGAGTCAGAGCCAAGTGATATAACAAGTTCACATAATTTTCTGGCTTTTCTTTAGTTTTATTTTTATTACATATTTCCACTATATGGCACTTCAGGCACGACTCGAATTTGGTTAATTATTGCTTACTGCACAATTATTCCCAGGGACCAGCCCTAATTATAATTATATGCCATGCATCCATAAATGATTTCTCTGATCATCTCATTGAAAAAAGCAAAGGGGGAAAGAAACGTTTGGGGATCGTTTTCCATGTGTCTGTGTACAAGTTATATATATACATAGTTTGCTGCTATTTAAGCCATTGTCATCGTCATCATAATAATAGAGTATGAAAATTCATTACACGATTTAACTGCTTAACTGGCTGACCATTATGCAAAGTCCAACTGCACAAGTACAACCATCAAATACACAAGAGACACCACCAGCAGCAGCGGCAATAGGCGGCACGTTTCGAGGAAGTTGATTGTCACAAACAAAAAACAGAAACCTCTCATAATCATAACTGTGTTTTGTGTGTCTTTGCATTCAAAAAGACGACGACGACGACGTCAACGACGGTCAGGTTCAATGGGAAATTATTAAAGACATGGGAGTCAACCAGTAAACGTCAAAGACATAGAGCCCGGGTGGCCAACTGCATACACAGAGAGGAAAAGGAAAGAAAATTGATTATCCCTGGACAAAACTTGATCAAATGTGTAGTGAAAACGGAGAGTGAGAAGAAATGACCACCTAATATAGTTAAGTAAATACTATCCATCATCAAACCCCCTACAAAGTAAGCACTAAGCCCTCAGTTGCTGTAGGCCAACTCATACTTAATTGTCGGTCATCATTGAACTATTCTGCATTATCAAATCAAAGGTAATGCAACATACAACTATCAATCGGAATGTAAAGTGCAAGTCCAAATGAATAAACTTCTTCTTCCAGTGCATGAGCACCTGTTAGACACAATCGCAATTGCCAATTTGCTATTCGAGTGGGATTGGGGAAAAGCGAATGAAAGACATTTGCAACACAATAAAATGCTCTTTTTTTTCTCATATTTATATGGTTAAGACTCAAAGAGTCTAGAGTCTGGAGCAGTCCAGTCTATGAGTGTCCCATCTAGTGTGTTTATTAACCAACTAATTAGCCTTAATGTGAGTCCACAAGTCCATTCGTTATGTCATTTTGGTTTACATTCGTTTTCTCATGTTTTGTTTTTGATATGTCTGAACAGATTTGGTCTCATGTATGGATTTCGTAAGAATTGCACTTATGATTTCATTGCTTTGCCCCATAAAATGTATATCTCTGAGTGGTGCTGAAAAAGCGAAAGTAAATCCAAAGCTAAGCGCCTACGTTCTAATAAATGCGGCAAGACAGCTGAAGTTCAAGGTTGAACTTCACTGCCTCACTCGAAGAGTGGCGAATTGAAAATTAATTACATCGTCGATTCACACTAGCGAGGGGAGAGGGGAGTGGCGGGTAACCACAGTAAGGTATGTATTAAGTTCTCTGGCTGGCTCATTAATGGAGCAGAAACGGGGCGTTGTTTTTAAATTAGCAGATCATTTAGTTTTGCTCCAAGTTGGCTATAATGTCTGATTAAGTCATTTGTTTCCTACACTTGCTGACGGCATTTCGATTTGAGGGATTGTAGATACAAATACAAATATATATATTTGAATCCGAAAATGCAGAAACGTTTAAAACAAATAAAAGTAACATTTACATTTGAAACGATTTTAAAAGTTAAGACACATCATGCATTTTGATGTATTTTTCGATTAACTTCCCAGAGTTTGTAGTGGAAAGGGTATCTAGATTTCAATTAAAGTATCTCAATTGTTTTTACCTCCTGTTTCTCCTTCTTTTGTTTTCGGGAAGCCCGTAGTTTTTTTCTTCTTAATGGATGGATAATGATTAAAGATTTAACTGACAAGCAAGAAACAAACGGATTGGCCCGCACCCACTCATCGAGTCATAACCAGCAGTTTATTTTACCTGTTTGGATTTGCATTTCACATTCACACAATTTGGCCTAACAATGGTTAAACTTTTAGTGGATTAAAAACAACGAAGAAAAACAAAATTAACTTCCCAAATGCCGGAACTTGTCCATTTTCGAATGATTTGTAAGTTTTTCTGCTTGCGTTGGCTGCTTAAGCTTAAAGTTACCCATGTAGTGCGGAAAATACTTAAGAGTCTGTCCGGAAACATATAGATAAGTATATTCATAGTCATGATCTTGACATTGGGCAGAAAGAAATGCAAATTGAATTGAGTTGGCCAATGGCTCATAATTATCCAAGATACAAAAGGAAGGAAGTGCCAATGGGAATGGTTTCTGATTTGATCTAATCCACTTTTGGGCTTAAGAACTAAACAACAAAATACACAAATCTTCTCGAGAAACAACAACAACAACAACAAAAGAAACAACCTTGACACCTGTCAGGCATTTGTTTGATTCAATCCAAAATCAATTGCGAAGTTGGCCAGGCTTACAAATTTACCAACCCACAAAAGAAAGAAAAGAAAAAAAACGAAATCCGCTTTGAAGCATGAAGCGTGCCCAGCACCTGAAATGGATGCACTCTTGGTATGTGTACCTATGCTGAAGCTGGAATTGGAGTTCGAGCTACATATCTATGTATTTTGTATAGAGGAGTAGCAGCAGAGGGAAGGGGTGAGGGCAATTGGGCATGGCTGGCTGGCTAACGGGCTCTACTGTTGACTTGAGGCGTTACCAATTGACGGAATAACAAAAGAAATGCTGAGCCATCTCATCTGGCCGGGGCTAAAGCGGGCTCATTAATTTCAGTTCAAGGCATCGTCTAATTTTTTGTTTCGGGTTGGATTTTTTTTTTTATGTTAACTTGCACGTTCCGTTGGCGATTTGTAACAATAAAAAGGAAAAAACGAAAAATTCGCATTTCGTTACAATTTTCATTGTCTTGGGCGCAGTTGAATTCCAAATTTATCGGTCTGTCGGACGAGTGTGCCAACTTGAGGTTACCCTCTAAAATGTATGTAAAGGAGCATCGATACCTTGGTCACATCCAGCATTCGGGATAGCCGTACTTCCGCCTCCATTAGCGAATCTTTCACAGACTTTTTGTAATATCGAAAGCTTTCTGTTCGTAAGAAGATAATATATATCAAAAGTGTAGATATATACCCACTCTAGTCAATGCGTACAGGGTATAAGCGAAACAACCCTCGCTGCCTCTCCCAGGGGCCAGGCTATTAATTATCACATTTCAGCAAAGTTTTTTTCTTTTTGTTTTTTGTTAGTTGTTTTTTTCCTCTTTTGACTGTACACCGCCCTATAATTATTTGTGCAGTTCACTTTAATTACTTGAGATTTATTAAATTGGGTCAGTTTGTGGCGTGAACTTGAATTCCACAGCCACACAATGACACTTTGACTTAATTTTGTTTTGCCACTTTAACCGATAAGGCTAAATGATTTTGGCTTATACGATTTTGGGCAACAACTTGTCTACTTTATCGCAAAGAACCTCCAATTGATAAGAAGGTTAGAGAAAAAAATAGAAGCCAGCCAACGGAGGGACCTGTTGAAGTTTGAATACCCTTGAATACCCATTAACATGCATAATTATGGTAATCTGAGCAACAAATAAATGACATATCTTGCGACACATTCCATGGCAGTGTATAAACTTGAATTTTGGGGTGTATAAACTTGAAGATTGGTGGTAGAATTCTTTATTCTATTACTAGAATGGTAGAAACTCTATACAGTGAGATGATATCTGCGAGCTATTGACTTTGAACCGATCCAAGATGACTTTATCTACTGCAATGGAGTATCCCATTTACTTCTTCTTTTGGATTGCAAACATATTGGAAAATATAGTATACTCTTCTTGCTAGTGTATCGAAATGAATTGCTTGCTTTTAAATTCTTATTGGCTATTTAATCTGTAGCGTTTCAGTTGAATTTCTCGATTCTGTCGGCAAAGAGTTTTAAAAGTCAGGCAAAAAGAAGGGATATGGTATCGATCGGGTTGTATATATGTCTACTATTCCTGTTTCTGGGACTTGGGATTATGATTAAAGTGAGTGTTGTGTACATATATACAGAAATCGTTTTTCGCAATACGAATAAGATAACTTCTTTGCATTTCCCTGAACAGATTGGCCTAATGTTAGTTGGCAGAACCAATCACAGAGGTAAGAGCCGATTGTGATTTGTATTTTGTTTACCTGGTGGGACTTTTTTTTTTCTTTTTTGAAGCATTTAGCCAGCGTTTCAATCGTTTACAATCATTTTCTTGATAAGATAATAAAGCCTGCCTTTTTTGTTAATGAGTTAGTAGCTTAAAATTAGCTGACATATCCCCTTAGTTAGTTATGAAACGGCATTTGTCACATTCGCATTTAGATTGGCGGTTTAGTTAATTTATTAAGTAAATTAATTATAAAAATGTCAGAGAGTTCGGCGTTTGGTTACTTTAGCGTAGTTGTCCTATTAATAATTATAGTGAGTATAATCATTGATTTATCCTTACGATCTCTGGGACTAACTAATTGGTGAAATTTGCTTTACAGTTTATAATTAATGTGTATGTTAAGGCAAAGCGCAAACAGTCGCGAAGACAACAGCAGAATAGCGTTAATAACAATCGTACAAATACTCTCAATCAAAATCTTAATAGATTTGGTAAGCAAAATAAAATAGTATATAAGTTTTAAAAAATACATATGTGTATATAGATGGTCCAAACGATGTGCTCGAGAAGATATTTAAAATATGACTCATATATATGTACATACATTTCCTATATAAACAATTGTAAGAGTATATAAACTTCGATGGGACTCATCTGATAAGATAATGAGTTGCAATTCTGATACGAGTAAATCAGAATTTCGTTGCTCAACAACATTCGTCACGGGCCGTCCGAAGTAACATATATTGCAGATATTTTATTAACTTTATATTTGATCTAATCTTTGCCAACTTTGTACAATTTGTTCATTTTAAACAAAAGTTTCAAACGGTAGCAACTAAGTGGGAAGATAGATAACTGAACACAAATGGCATCTCTCTGCTAACTATTCTGTTAAGGCAGATATTATTTTAACAGAGAAACGTTAAACGGAACAGTTAAGAATGGAACAGTCCCTTACTAATCTTGAAATATTACCTCGAATTTATGAATACAGGATTAGAACAGTTGGTCTATAATTAGAATCAGATTAGCTTGAAATGCCCTGTAATTTCTGAGAATCTTTACATGTGTATACTATAAACATAATGATATAGTATATATTTATATTATATAGTGTCTGTGACAAATGACGCAAGGCTTTATCTCATCTTATCGTCGAGTAGCGCAACTTATCAACTTGATACGATTTAGTTAATGTTTTTGCTTCAGATCATTTGCATGCATTTGCTGCTCATTGTCAGATTGAAATGTCTTTTGTGGAGTACTATTATTTTATATCCTTTTTTCTGATATTTCTTATATTGTTGCGGGTAAGCAAAGGGTTTTCTATGTATATCTTGAAAGGATTCATCTTGTTATTTTCATAATCCCTTAGATGTATGTTTGCCCACACTACAAATTGAAAGAAATCATTTGTTGTTTTGGAGGTGGACGAAATTCGACAGGTAAGTGAACGGAATCACAGTATCTTAGCAAGCTGAGTTTTTTCAATCATAATTGTTTTCGGTATGAAAACTCATTCAACAAAATTCAAATTGACCCATTGAAAAATCTTCAATGTACACGGAGTTTTGGTTGTGTGGCCTTTTCCTCTTGATTATTCTAACTCTGGTGGCAAGGGTAAGCCCGTACATACTGTATGATGGTTTCCTAAATCTCAAGATATCTGTCTTTGTAAGGAGTGCTATCTGTTTGTCAAATTGAAGTTGGAGGAATGGAATATGCGCGTCTATGCCCGTCTATTGCGTCATGAGATGATGTTGCGTTTGGCCATTGAGGGTAAGACTTTACCCCCAAAGAAGTACACAAATAAGTACACTCCCAGTTCCCCAGTCGTCCTAAAGCTTCAAATCCATAAAAAAAAGCTCAGAACTCGATAAGATAATACCAAAATACACACACATGGGGGGGGGCATAAAAGTGGGTAATTCTCTAGAATAAAGAGGAAATGAGCTTGTTAACTATAGTATTTCTACGCCATTTCTCACATCAGTTCTCTGCTATACCCCCAGCCAGTCCAGTTCGGTTTTGCAAGGGGAAACATGTATCTGACTGACATATTCTATATACTGCTGATGGTTCTTTTGGTGGCTGTTGTAAGTTTGTAAACCCAAGAAGGGAATTCCTTTCTTTCAACTAAATGTTGTTAACTTTGCCCTCTGACAGTTGTGCTACAAGAGTATACGAAACAATGCTTCCGGTGAATACGACGAAGAAGTTTCTATAGCCCCTCCTAGTGTTCGCCCAACAATCACAGGTGCGTATTCTCAACACTGATATAAATACTGCAAGAATACGGGAATAAGTGGATATCTTTGTAATGATTAGATGCCTCTGTGCGAAAGGGTTTAGCTCGAAAAAGAAACAAATTTCGGTTACATTTTTTGGCATTACGATTTGTGTTTGGAATGTTTCTTACCCGGTTATTTTAACTCTTTGAAATAATTTATTGTTCCTTTTCAAATGATAATGCAATTGTTGAGTGCATCGTTTCCATTCGTCGTAGCCTGATAGAGTCAGTTGGGTGTCACCTAAAAATCCATAATTCATACATAGACAAGTGCTTGCATATGTACACACATATATACAGAGTCATTCATTCGTGTGTTTATGTATATAAATAAAAAATATATATCTACATATATATTGGTAATCATTGACTTGCCTAAAGAGCGATAAGAGTAATAGTACGTGTTAACGAAACTTGCCATGCCGAAATGTTTATGCCATTTTAGTAAAGTTTCTTGCGCGATTCGGTGGTAAAATTCAATTAAGGTTTTTTTTGATTTGAAATAATTTTCAAATAGCTATCGATTATGTGCACGTATATAAGTATGTTTATTGGTTTGGCTCTGATTCTGATTGTTGTTGCCATTCTGCTGCGCGTAAGTGGTCTCGAAACTAGAGAACCGTTCCGGTTTTATTTGCCCCTCTAATCTTTGGTGTGTCGTAGGTGTGTTGTCTTTGTGCCAAACACAAAAACGTTGTAACGGAACCACCGCAGGGTTATGGTAGAGGACCAGGTCTTGGAAATCGTCAGCCAGCACGTGTGATTCGAACTATACGCATAGATCCACCTGGCGGCGATGTGAACCTTAATACAGGTGAGCAAGCTCATCCATCAACAGAGAATTAAGATACAAGAGTTCTTGATGTGATTACAAGATAAGATATCGTATGCTATTCAGTTGGCCAATTTTCAGTTATGTTAAGGAAATATATATAGAGAATCGAATCCAATGGCTGTCAACATTGCAGAACAAAAAGACATTGGTTCAGTTGCCTCCAGGTTTTCCACAATGCAACATTATGTTTGGCAAACTTCATTGGTATGAGTTCAGTGTGTTGTTAGTTGTATTTCTGACCATTGTCTATATCTCTGTGAGCGTAAGTCGATAAAGAGTCGATGACTCACCTGGTCATTCAGTTGAAGGGAAACGAAAAATTGTCAAGTAGATTTCTTTTGTGCTTTCTGTTTTGTTTGTAGAAATATGTCTGCAGAAAATGCAAAACGCGCCGGCAACATGCAGCAGCAGTTAGTGCCCCCCCAATGAGAAGTCTCAGTGTCTCCCTTGCTACATCAGAAATGTATAGTGGGCGACTCGGTTGGATGCCAGGTGAGCAGCAGTGGCAGCAGCCATAAAACTTGACATTGAAACTATTCTAAGACTATTTTGAAAAATTATTTTTTTCCGACTTTGCGATAATTGTTTCGTTTCTTAGTTTTCCCCTTGTGTAACAATACATTTATTTGTATTTCACATGGCACCAACTCAACTTGAACTGCCCTGAATTAATTAATTGCTAATTAGCAATTTTTGTTAAACGCTTCCGCACATAAGGAACTTAATATGTGTTCTAGTTAAGAATTAAGTGTTGACTTTAGTATTTAAAATATAGTTCTGTTGTATTCTGGATACCCTTGTATATGGCATTACGTGACCGATTGATCAGTCCTATAGTGCCTATAATGCCCTTCCAAAAAGCACCATTTCAGTTCAGCAGGGATGGAAGTGAAACCAAATTAATTATAATTTTGATATCAAAATTTGATTCATTATCCTTGCTTAGTTGCTCCGTTTTTTTCCAATCAATAAATTAATCGATGAGAGCACTGCAAACTGCTTCACTTAAACCCCACTTGCCAGGCGAATCAAATGCATCCATTTGCAAAATAGATTAGTAGACTTTTTAAGCAGACCTCGAATATCCTTAATTGGAAATCTAAGATCGTCTATAACAAATTCGATTTTGAATACAAGTAGTTATATATTCTTTATAATTCATTTAATGTTTCCTATTTATAAGCAATTGCATATGGGTAAGCTTAATTTGTTTATGAATTACTAAACTTTATTTAATTGATTCCATCTGATGTATTTTGTCGGTTGTTGAACTTTAAGTCACGTGGCTTTGCAATTATAAATTTATTGTTGATGCAGAATTGCATAAATATATATGTATATATACTCCCATGTATTGGTACTATTCGTGTATGTGGCTAACTTTCATACATATATCATTTCGTCACATGCGAATCTCTTCGACGTGTTGTAGCGTCCTCTTATCTAATCACAATGTGGGACCTGCTTATCGGCAGGCCCGCTCCACCTGCCTCGAACAAGTGAACTAATAAACAATCTGTGATAAGTTTCCGTTCCAGCAGTGGAGACCTTTCGGCATTTTCGAATGTTGTGATGAATAAATAGTTGAACAGTTGCCCGGCGACCTTTAGATGAAGCGAATACCGAACTCGATCGATTGTTAATCCCGTATCCTGTCGTATAGCGAACCCCGCGTACCTTCTATCAAATGTGAACAATGAAAGATATTTTTGCCTATTTTTCGGGCTTTTTTTTGGTCTTTATATCCTGTGCCGTGCTATGTTGTTGCATCCGTTTCGTCATCTGGGCATGCTACGAAGTGTGGCGACCACGAAGACAAGGCGTCCAGCAGCAGGAGCATAGTTATCGTGGGCGACAACATCGGGGTAGGTTTTAGCTATATATCTAAAGAGAAATTTGATAGACTAGTTTTCAATTATGTTTTATGATGAAACTGAGGATGACTTCTATTTGACTTTGACTCATCGTCTAAGTCTGGATCTGAAACGTCTTTGGGTTTTCGGCACTTGGTATATTGTGTTTGAGCAATCTTATCGCCAATTTGTGGTTTCCTTTATATAAATTTAAAATTTAATAATGATAAGCCTTCGTATTTTTATTAACTTGGCCAATCTAGATTGAAAACTTGTAGAGTTCTCAGTGCGAAGTGACTAGTCAAACGAATCGCGTGAATTTCTCTCATAATGGATATTTTTATTATCTATGTAGGAGTATTCTTTATCCTATTCCTGATCATGCCAATTGTGTACTTTTGTCTACAGGTATATGTCCAAATTCTCTCTTAAATTTTCTACATACAACGTATTTGATTCCTTTTCTCGCCTTTTAAAGTTCTTGCTTTGGATTTTGATAAACAAATGCTGTGGTTCAAACAGTCAAAGACCCTCGGATCGTCGTCATCGTGATATTGCTTTTGGTATGTCTCTATGGTCACATATGTCCGATTAGCTTAAACTTACTACCTTTCCATTATGAATGTATATAGTGTCACGAAACTTGATAAGATTCCCGTCGATAGGGAGAGAGAAATTGGCAGTGTTAATTGGCTATTGAAACGTTTCGATTGTGTTTTCTGCAAACTGGTAGAGCTTAGAGCTAACAACGAAATGAATAAAGTTTTCTTCCTTATGTTTATAATATTTTTTTTCATCATTCCGCTGATTTATTTTGGCCTGCAGGTAGTGTTGAGCTTTCTATCCTTCCTTCGAATAATTCCCTCACGTTTATTCCCATTAAGTATTTGCTCTGGATTATTCTAACCAGATGGTGGCGTGTTACACCTCCTCCGCCCACCAGCTCCTTTGGCATGGCAAGCCAGGATCGTTCTGGTACGTATATCGTACGTAGGTAGGTGCACTTTTAGCCATGGCGAAATGGCATCCATAAAGCCATAAAACCTAGGAGTGCTTTATTGATGGGGGATACGAGTGCCTATGCAGACTGCTGTCTTGATAAGGCCTCCGTCCGTCCGTCCGTCCGGTTGGTTGTTTGGCTTTGGTTATGTTTCAGACATTGCCAATTAAATGGGAGCACGATAAGGCCATTTGGCTTAGTCTGTTCAGTGAGTTCGTTGCAAAATATGGGTGTTGTGTTAACATTTTTTCTGCTCCTGATAATTGGATTTGTGGCCTATATAGTGCTACAGGTAAAAACTTCCCCCCAGATTCCATTATCTCTATTCTGAATGACAAAATTGACATCGTTTTTCCATCAAGTGCGCCATTGTTTGGATCATTAGATGCTTATGTCCAAGTCAAAGAGCAACACCAACATCATATACGGTTAATACGTCCGAGAGTAAGTTGCGTCAGATTTTTGACCTTCTACAACAAATAAATGTTTGTTGCTAAATCTATGTATGTGAAAAGTATATACATATTATACTATACATATGTATATATGTATACACAACTTTCAGAATAGAGTTATCGTAATGCGTAGGTTGGCGATCATTAGTTCAACATTGTTGTGTGTACTGCAATCTAATCAGAGAACTCTAGTACTAGAGAAGTCGTCCCCTGTGTGTGAGCCTCGGCTTTGATTAGTCCACATTGACATCGCTTGGTTGCAAGTAAATCACGGAATGGCTCCAGCTCCACCATGAACTGGAGTAGCGAATTTGGCATCAACTTGGCTATTTATCTGTCCATAATTGTATTCTTCTTTTGCCTACTGCCCATATTGTGCTTCTATGTGCGTATTGAGAACCGAACTCTGGCCAAGATCTGCCCACCGCGACGACGGCAACGACGACGCCATGAGCAACACAGGCTGCGGCAGCAGCAACTAGGAATTGGTAACGTGTGCCGAGAGCTGTGGGTTTATCTAATCGCTGACCAAATAAATATGTATCGGTTGGCCGATTGGCTGGTTTACGGGGGCCGAGCGATTATTTTCGGCAATAGACTTTCAGTCGTAAGGCGAGAAACAGCCGCAAAATGACTTTGACAGCTAATTTGATTGTGGCATTGGGTTTTCTGTTTGCCATTTTTGCTATAAGCCAACTGATATACGTACGTAATTAGCCATTGAGATTGGAGAGCATTGAACAATTGCGATTATAATACTCTGTGTACTTTTGTTTTGTTAGCTAGCCAAGCGCATGTACGACTCCATGTTGCTGAATCAGCATCGACGCCGGGAATCGGGTACTTGAGAAACCAATACATTCAGTTATATATATATATATATGTATATACATACATGCTATACATAATTTTCTTCTTTTGATATTCGTTTCAGATCGTCAAGGTACCGTTTACAGCGTTCAGGAAGAACGACAGAACAATCGGTATGGCGACATATTCTTCATTGAACCTGGCAGTGAGGAGGCAAATCGTATTCGTGAACAGCTAGAGAAGGATGAAAAGGATTTGCCCAGCTATGATGAGGTAATGCGTATGTGCAATCTAACCACACCTACAGCAGCAGCAGCAGACACACCGCAAACTCCAGCAGCGATCGATGGCTGCTCAATTGGAATTGCTGCCTTGCCGGCTCCTCCATACTCGGAGACGGATCCCCATGCGGGGTCCGCTTCAAACCCACATCATCATGCCATCTCTATTGAACCATCGACATCGCGAGCTGCACAGACTCCAACGAGCATGGCACCAGTGGCCATGACCCTCTCGTCAACCGTATCCAATACGCAAGTCTGATCAATGAGGGAAATGGAAATCTGCTGCCATCGAGCCACACAATTACCAAATAGATTGTCGGTGTGCTTCAAATTATGTAAAGAAAACGTGTGATTTTAATAAGTATATATCGATTTAAGCCCTAGATATTAGAGTTCCATTTTGTGTAAATACATATTTATACTGTTAAGGCTGCAATAAAATACTTTAAGTGAAACAAATTCAATAACAAAAATTGCGTTGCCAAATTAAAGGCCATTGCAAAGATACGTTAGCATTGACTTTGTTCAAGCTATCTTTGTCCCACTGTAAACGTTTACTTCAAAATGGTATATGGCTATTGGGCTTTTATTATGGCTCTCAGAGATACATATGTATGTCTGGTTCTTTAAAACAAATTTTATGATGAGGATTGTGAACTTTTCAAAAATATGATTGAATTAACAACGAACACTTTAAGCATTTGAAAACGTTCGTTTTTATATCTAAGAGTTTTGTTTCCTTCTTTTTTTCCACGATATTTTTATAACAGGTAGAAGAAAGCGTTTCCGAACCCATAATTATATATTTTCCCTAATCAACATCAAAAGCCAAGCAGATTGAGATATATTCTCCGTATGAACACCTAGATCTTAGAGACTATAAGACTAGAGCTACCAAATTTGGTGTCAACATTCGTGTCTACCGAAATTAAGTTTGAATCAAACCGGGCCAGCATGGCCCATGGCACATTTCTAGGGTATGTACGTCTCTAATCCCCAAAATTAACCACCGAAGGAACATTCTGCTGGTGATTTAGGAGAATTCAAGCAGATCAAGATGGCTACTTTTCGATTTGTGAATTTAATTTGGGAGGAATGGAATATTATTGAAAGTGCCATTGTTGATTCCGAAAGATCCCACACTTCAGACAACGGCCCCAACACTATGAACGATGACAAGTTGGATGAAAGGTAAACTTACTTACTACCGAGTAGATATTACCGATCAACGGGCCAAATAGTCCACTGTGATGTCTGGTGCTCTTCAAGATGGCCTCTTCGAATATTTGTTAATGTTCTCGACTTGGCAGCAACAAATCCATGGGTTTTTGTGTAACGGAAATATCTTTCAATGATTATTCTTCTAAACAAGAAGACTTTACCGATCGTTGACGTTCTAATATCTCCCAAAAGTTCCAATAAAGAAATTGTAAAGAAGCTAATATATACATGTATATTAGCTGATTGTGATTTGTTTTATTGGTTACTTCTCGAAATTGATATCCGGGCTGATTTAAAGATAAGAATACGATTTGTGTGTCAAAAAATGTTTTTCTGTACTGATTATTCCGATAGTGACCACGTCATGAAGAAGTCCTATCCGACTAATTCACACCAAATTTAAAGCCTCTGAGATCTAGGTCTTTATACGGACGGACGGATGGACATGTCTCAAGCGACTCGGCTAGCGAAGCTGATCAAGAATTTATATACTTTATGGGATCGAAAATGCGTCCTTCTGCCTGTATCATACAGTTTAGCGACTTACTTACACCCTTTTACCCATGGGTACAGGGAATAATAAAAGAATTTTATTCAATTCAGCAAATTCTTTTCAATGCTTAGCCGTATTATAGATATTATTAAGTTAACTTACAGTAGATGCCGTCCATAATGCTATCGCTTTTAACAATATACCGTTTAAAACGATGGCAAGTAAGGATAAAAACAAGACAAAGAGCACAATACAGCAGAGGTCGGCACAAAGATCACATTTGATCACATTAATATTCAATTTTTCCAACTTTTAACGCAAATAACACCTCTAAGATTAAGCAAAACAAAAAACTTGAGACAGTAAAATAAAGCTGGTTTTATTACCTTTTCATAGAGGACAACAACGCACTAATTTTTACAAACTAAAAAAAATTAACAAAAACAAAAAAACAAAGCTGCAAATTCGTGTCACGTTAATATTCGATTTTTTATACCCTGTACCCATAGGGTAAAAGGGTATATTAAAGTCGCTAAAATGTATGTAACAGGCAGAAATATACATTTCTGACCCCATAAAGTATATATATTCTTGATCAGCATCACTAGCCGAGTCGATTGAGCCATGTCCGTCTGTCCGTCCGTCTGTCCGTCTGTATGAACACCTAGATCTCGGAGACTATAAGAGCTAGAGGTACCAAATTGGGTTTGTAGATCCGTCTAGTATGCAGCCAGATCAAGTTTTTTTTTTCAAATTTTTGCCACGCCCACTTCCGCCCCCGCAAATCGGGTATTACTAGAGCTGTATTGAAGATATCGCATTCTTACTTGGCACACCTAATTATATGCCCAAACTGGACTAGCTCACCAAATTTTGTCGAAATCGGACAATAAATATCGGAGATATACCTATATGAGTTTTGCACTGAATTGCCAAGGCGACATCGGCTGGCAAGAGTGAGGGAGACAGCATGCGTTTGCTGTTGCTGCATGTTAAAGAGAATTTTGCATGAATTAATGGCGATTTCGAGGATATTCTATTTCATTTAATATAACTAGTTGATACAGGGAATACTCAATGTCGGCAGGGACGACTTGCTTGCTTCATTTTTTCTTCTAGAATATTATACATTCTGCAAGCATTATCTCGAAAACAAAAATTATATATTTTTATTTTTAATTTGATACCCATTCTTTTTAACAGTGTCGTAGCATTTGTTATAATATTTTTTATAATATCGCATATTTGTTATAATTTTTTTGGTATATTCTAAGCCAATTTCGGCCCACTCTTCCAAAAGCCGGCAATTTAAGGCGGATATTGATGAAATAGGCGTTTTGTATACACGGTGGTAAAAATCACTTCACAGATTTTTTATTGAGTTTATGTCTGGGAATTGGAGAGGCGTTTCCAAAACTTTTGGGCTGTTGCTTTGGGTCGTTGCCTTTGTTTTAAATTTTTTTCAAATGTTTAAATGCATTTCATAGTTCTATATGCGATCTATATACACCAGATTTCCAAATCATAGCTGCTTCTGCTCCAAACCATTGTCTTGCCGTCACTCCCTAAAAGACTAAACTTGCTTTCATACGATAAAATGACGTCGTTCCAACAACTTTGCACCTTCTTAAAGTACTCCTCGGCAAAGGTTTTTCTCAATTTCCGACTGCACTGAGAAAGAAAATGCTTTATTCCAGCAACTCGGCCTTTGCACCATCTTTTTCTTATGGTAAGCCTAATGGCTTTGGCGGATTTCCGTGTTCGGCATAGAGTTGGGTAGACAATTCTGGTTTCTTCTTTATCTTTCTTACTATTTCGGATTCTTCACGCTCAGTCAATTTTTTCGGTTATCATTTTTGCTGAATTGGGGCGATTCTTAATTTATCTTGAAATCTCCAATTCGAATCTGTTTGGATTTGACTGATTTTATTATAGCTCTCGGCGCTTTTATGTGTCTACCCAAAACATTTCTGCAGTGCTGGAGAAGAATTTGGAAGGAATCGTGGATAATATGATTGCGGAAGAATGTGAGAGATCTGGTGTTGTTGTGGATAATTGCTTTGAAAAAGTTGACCCCAAAATACTAAAGTGGAGAAGCAAGCCATTTGAAACTCCATAGATTAGTTGCATATTTCTGGACCTTTTTTGACAGCCAAATTATTGATTTCATTACAAAGCAAACAGATTTGTTTGCAATGCAAGAACACGCCATAGAGCTAAAATGCACTTGTTATGATATCAAACGCTATATTGGTGTTTTACTGTACTTGGGAGTTCTAAAATTGCCGCAACTCCAAATGGCATGGTTAAAAGATGTAAAGCTTATCGCTATCAATGTCTTCCCAGGAACAAAGACCTTCGTATCGAAACAAAGAGCCTGTTGGGATATGCAGGCGTTGGAATCCAAAAGTTAAAGCTTATATTGATGATCCTAGACCTGCAATTATTGCCTCTTATAATAAGGGTATGGGGGGAGTAGATTTGGCCGATATGCTCATGGAGCTCTACAAGGTTCAAAGAAGTGGTACATAAGAATTTCCTATTGGTGCCTTGGATTATCTGTTACAAACGCGTGACTATTTTATATAAAGAATTTAAAATTGAACAACCCGAGGCAAAAACATATGCCTCTAAAAAAATTTGAATTGGAAATTGCCCACTGCCAATACTTCGATTGAAAAAAGAAAGGTCGACCATCGAGTATTGACAGGGCTAGCTCTTTAGTTTCCCTGTGCTCTCCATCAAGCAAGCAGTGTGTCTTCTCTACAGTCTAAGCAGTTCAGGTTCCATTATTGATTTGTAACCTTAATAATTATCCGATCTTGTTAAAACTTGGTGTAGGGTGTATGGGTAAAAAATTAATTTAAATGCAACAACAAAAAAACAATAATTTTATATATTTCTTATTTGGTGCCGCGCGGATTCGATCACGGGTCTTTTGTGTTTGTACGGCAGATTTCTTGGAATTTGTTTTTGTTTCTTTGCTGCCAAAGAAAAGTGCTTATTTTACTCGAGGTGCCTCCACGTTTTAGTTAATAGCTCCGGTGATAATTATCCAATCCGACTAATTTTCAAACTTTTCATACTTGATAGATAACGGAACTTAACTTTTCATGTTTCAACCATGTAGCTTAAAATTTGAGGCCGTCATCGTGATTCAAACAGACAGACGGACATGTCTCAATCGACTCGGCTATTGATGCTTATTAAGAATATATGTATATACTTTATGGGCTCACAGCTAATTTGACCAACCCATCAAAACCAAATTGAATCAAGAATATTTTTTTAACGCCAGACGGTAACGACAAAATTGAAACGCAGAATTTTAAGTTAATATACAAACCTAACAATACGTACTGCATTTATTTCAATTAAAACTTTTTTTCATATAAAAATACCAATAACTAAAAAAAAGTCTACAATAAAATATTGCAGCGTATTTGACAAAGCGATTATTTTGACCATCTGCGGCCACACTGATCTGCATTTGTTAATATGTTCGCACGTAGATCTTACACTTTTAATTGGAATTTTTTTAGCACAAGACGTGTTTGCGACATGGGAACGATAGAACAATAGAACAACGAGAGTTGATCCTTAACCATTTTATTTGTAAACTCGCCAGATTCCACAGTAAAATGAATCATCATAAATCGATTTGTTTGGGAAAATAGAATAGAAAATAAAGAGAGAATTGCTTGCAACAAAATTTTGACATTTGTACGTACAGTTATGAGCGACTTATCGTCTGAAAAGTTAAGGCAGATCCTAACATCTTTGCCCCAAAACTGGCCAGTGAACTAAAGGAAACCATTTAAATTGTACGCAGAGTTCTTCGAAACAGTGGTCTACATGGTAGAATCGCCCAAAAAAAAAACATTCTTCAATAAGACTTCGATACGGAAAAGATCACCAAAACAAGGACTCTGGCTTCTGGGAGCAGGTTATATTTGCTGATAAATCGAAATTCAATATTTTCGGTTCGTATAAGCGCTCCTACGTCTGACGTGCGGCAAATAGAGAGCTCCAAGACAAACACTTAAAGCTAACCGTTATACATGGCGATGGCAGCGTCATGGTTTGGGGCTGTATGTCTGCAGCAGGCATCGGGAGGCTGCCGCTCATTGAAACCACAATGACAAAAAGTTCCTATCCAAAAGTGTTAAAGCAAAATTTACTTTAAAGTGCTCAGGATCTCGGCATAAAAGATCATCAAGAATCCAAGCAACCCAAACATAGTTTATTTGGATCTGCCTACCCCCATGTGATTAAACCTCCGGCCCAATCACAAGATCTAAACGTAATTGAACAAAGCGAAAAATTTCTTTTTATATATCATGGACAGTGGATTTGCTCCTTCCGACCATATCTGAAATTTCCCTAACGGGTTTTCCATCGAAATGCATCTTCAAAATGATTTGCCGTGCTTCAACACTAGTTTACTTGCCACCCGGAGCCATTTCGGAAAAATAATTTGTGATTTTATCACTTGAATGAGCTTAAGAATATGCAAAAGTGCAATAAGCAAAACAAAAACAAAAAATTCCGCGAAATAACGGACCTTTTCCATGCTGTTTTCTTTTGTCCGATTTGGCGTTGAACCTCATAATCGGACTCGTTAATAGTTTTAATTTTTAATTTTTTTTTAATTTTTAGAAAATTAAAGCTGTGTAGATTGAAGGAAAATTATGAAACTTAAAAAAGGCTACTTCCTAGTAGGAAAACAGAAAAATAGGAAGTTCCTACTATGTATATAAAAAACACATTTACATAAAAAAAAATGTTGTCCGATTTGGCGTTGGAGCCACTGTATGTAAATGTACATATGTACATATCAGGAAAAACACCTTTTTTTGAGGTGAGTCAAATAAGCTACCTTCTTCCGTTTAGAAGATATTCTTGTTTAGTTTTATTTTCATTTGGCATAAAATTTGTTTTCCCTATTGGAAAGATGTTCCTGAATGATGCATGATTCATGATGAATAATTTATGATACCTGCATGTTTGTGAAAATAAAACTAACTGTAAACAAAAATGGCAAAAAAAAAAAAAATGCTAGAAGTTGATTGAATAAAGTCGTAAGAGTAAAAACAATTTAAGTCGCCATTTTAGAAAAAAACATAAAATACATACATACATATATATAGGCAAACCCGAGGTAAGGCTCTTTTGAGGGCAAGGAGTCAAAGTAAATAATTACCGAAATTTTTTTTTTTTTTTTCTGCAATACTTTTAAACGTTGCGGCATGCATCTTTGTCAGGTTTTAAGCCACACTAAAAAGTTGTATTTTTCGATTTGATCGCTGCTGGTCACACTTATCCGGGTGCTGCATAAATTGGAATATATATTATTTTGTTTATCATCGTTAATTGCACTTTGCACGCCAGGATGGGTTCGATAAAGGTCAGTAATTCGACGAACCAGTTGTGGATACTTAATCTTAATTTTAGATTGAATTTGCAGTGCAAATGCGCAGAGATGATCTAGTTTATGCGGATAACCTAAGACGAGTCCTGGAAGACATGGGACAGTTGGAGGAAATTGATATGGAAAAAGGCCGCGTGATTATAAAAACTCAAAAACCATGGTCGGAGGTGCATAAGAAAATCGAAAGCACAGGGCGGAAGGCTGTTCTCTCCGGCTTTGGAGGCCAGTCAGCCGTAGCCGTTATCAATACAACCGGCAGTGTCGTTGATCGAACACCTGTCCAGGGTGTCGTTCGTTTCACTACCATAACATCCAACAAGCCTGGTGTAGTTGTCGATGGCGTAGTAGATGGACTACAACCAGGACAGCATGGCCTTTTTCTTTCAGAGAGTGGTGACGTTTCTAGGGGATGTGCGTCCGTGGGAGAACCGTATAATCCCCAAAATTTGCCACCGACGGATCGTCCCGCTGGTGATTTAGGACACATACAAGCAGATCAAGACGGCAGGGCTACATTTCGATTTGTAAATTCAGTTTTAGAGGTCTGGGATATTATTGGGAGAGCCATTGTTGTTTCCGAAAAATCCAACACTTCAGAAAAAGGCCCCAAAACTCTAAGCTATGAAAATCCGAACGAAAGGTTACCTTAATATTACATCCTTTTGTCTCATTAAAGATTGCTTATGTATTTGTTATCCCACAGAATTGCATGTGGCATAATTGCCCGTTCGGCAGGAATACTCCAGAACTTTAAGAGGATTTGTGCCTGCGATGGGGTTAGTCTCTGGGATGAACGTAATAAGCCAGCAGCCGGGAAGGAGCGCTCACAAAAGTTATAATTCCGTTTAAATTCTTTTTGTAGTCGTTAAAATATATATGTAAATAATTTCTGTCGTTAATGTTAATCCAATTCAATTACTGCGCCTTTACGCTTTGCATCCGCCTTCAACTGCGCCAAGTAAGTTCGACATTTTGTTTTATAGGCCTGGACCAGCTTGCCACCCGGCATAATGGCAATAGCCACGTGAATCTGCAATACATTGAACCAATGAAGTAAAATGGCAGTTAACTTTCTGTAACATTACCTCCAGGTATGCCAGCTCTTGTTCTAAGTGTAGAGAATCATTCAGCATATTTAAAACCACATGAAACTTATCCGTGTCCAAGAGATAAGACATCTCGCCTATATTTTGTTTGTACCACTGTGCGTAATTGTCCAAATTTTGTTGCAAATCCATCGTGGTGGCTGTTGATGCACGAGCCGTAAGCAGGAAATGTAAAAGCGAACTCAGGCAACCGCTGGTGGCAGCGTGAATAAGGCGGCTTTTAAGGTATTCTATAACAAAAAGTCAAAGATTCAGAAACAGTTAACTACATTATTTATCTTGTACTTTTAATAAAGGCGTGTGTCTCTGTCTGTCCACAACTTGCAATGGACTGAAGAAGAATTAAATAGAATTTCCATCCCTTGAAATTATCCACAGTAGATTGCTTAAACAGATAGTTTAGGGCTTCCTGCTGATGGTTGACTAATAACTGTTTGGTGAAATGTAAATTATTCCTGTTTAAATTTAGAAATGATTATTTACATACCTGCGCACTTAGAGTCCTAATAAAAGTTAACTCATCGACCCCTTCGTTGATCCATAAACTAAAGTTGGCAAAGGCTTCGCCGATTTCCGTGGAATGATGCAGATCCAACAGAACACCCAAATGCATATGCACACACACACTCAAGGCATCGTTGGGCAACGATTGGGACAAAGCCTTCACATAGCATAAGTTGCTGATTTTTGGTTCTTGAACCAAGCCCATGAAGAGATTGCGCAAAGCATCAATTAATATGGATGTTAATAGCATGCCACACTCGGAATCTAGCAGAAAGAAAATGGATTAGTTATGTGCAAGTCCCCCGAGACATAGCAGAAACTCACTGAAGGCCGCGGACAAAAAAAGATTTGATAGCAGCTCAGGCTCACTCTCCAGAAAAATGATCAAATCCACCTGTAACTGCTCGGAACTTGGCTTAGTTAAAACGTACTCAGTGGCTGTGAGGATACGCAGCTGCTGCAACTGGGTGAGAACCCGAAAGCTTCCCACATTGGCTGGTAGCTGACAAAAGTATTTTGCAGCCAGGAGCTACTTGAAATTTCTTTAATTACTAATTAATCATCACAGTGAATCAATCAATCGTTTACCTTTTCTTTTGCATCAAGACATTTTAACAGTTCCGTGAACTCCTGGCTTTCGGTTGATCCTGGTTTCTGAAGGTCACATTGCGAGTGTATTGTCCTGCAGATTAGAGCAAAACTATTGCTTACATTGGACAAGTTCATTTTCTTGCTTTTTTAAGTTTCAAAATATCATTTAGTTGCTGATACACTTTTTGTCGCTTCCATTATTGTTGGAATGGAGTAAACAATTGATTATTAAAATTTTTTAATATTAGGGAGAATTCCCGCAATGGTTTATGTAGAAGTCGCAGTTATCGATAGTTTTTATCGAATTTTTTGATCTTTCGAAGAAAGAAATGCAGTGGAGTAGATAAGTGAAAATAGGAATGTATTTTGAGGTCAAAATATGTACATTCTGATATACTATTGCATCATTTACGACCCATTTTCCATTTCTATAATTTAAAACTTGTTGTTGATTACCAAAGTTATCAAGTTGCCCTTTTTGCCATGGTATTTTAATTGTGCCATAAGTTTGCACCGAGTTTATAAAGTATGCGTATGTACACATGTACATACATATACATACATATGTATGTACATATATATTCTTGATCAGCCTGAGGAGTAGAATTGATTTAGTTCTGTCCATATGTCCGTCTGTATGGATCCCGTCCCGCTGAAATGTGGCACATAAGCACCGATGACTATAATGTACAGCTCCCAGGAACGATCGGTGGAAAATAAAGTTTGTGATCAATCATTTTGTTGCTTTTTAATGGTTGACTATTTCATATAGCTCCCGTAGCAACGATCGGTCAAGAATATAGATTTAGAGCAATAACTTGATGGCTTTATAAGCGATTGTCACGAATTTTGGTATTTCTAAGAATACTATCTATATAAAAACATCCGTAATAAGTTAATAACAGTATCGACCGACTATATGCTATAGCTGCCTTTGAAACAATCGGATAAAATCATATATTTTTCTAAAGCCCAGGGGCGGATCCAGAGGTAAATTTGGGGGGGGGGGGGGGGGGTGACTCAATATGAAAAAAATGTCAAAATTTTTAGTTAGTTCAATTTATTTAACCAATTTTATACGATGTTTGACCATTTTAAAAAATCTTTCTAAAACTTCTTTCGATGTCACATCGATGTCGTAGTTTACATGGAGAAGAGCCAGCTCATTCAGTCTCTCTTGCAGCATCGTAGTCCTCAACCAAGTTTTGATACGGCGCAAAGAGGAAAAGACCTCTCAGCACTTGCGTTGGTTGCTGGCAATGTAAACAAAATATGAAACAGTGTGTGGATAATCGGAAAGATGTCCTTGTCACACTTTTGTAGTATTTCGAATGTAGGTGCCAACTCAATTCACCAATAAGCTAGTTGTCAAAATGTCATTTTTGAAAATCAAAAATGTTGAATCATTTCATAAATCTTAAACTATAATTACTCAAATAATTTAATAAACTTTTCAGAATGATATATGTATGATGTAGAAAGAAGGGGATTCGAAAAAATGTTTATAAATTGGAATAGTATTCTTACCCCCAATGTTTGAATTTAATGGAAACTGCAATTAACTGCCTTGCCTAACACCTAGAGACGTGTTGAAAAAGAGGAAGGAAAAATACAAAGTTTTTTTAAGCTTGCGCATTTCATAAATAATAAAAACCAACCATTTGTTAAAATGGTTAAAATAAATAAAATAAAGTGATTTGCTATAGAAAATTGTCGAACCTGTAACTCTCTTTCATCAAGTATTGTGCATTGAATATGATTGAAATTTTTTAAGAACTTTACAATTTGTCATGCATCAAAATTAAGATATGTATTTTGCGAATAAATTAAATTTCATAAAACTTTAAACTTTACACCGAGTTCGAGAGTATCATCAATTCTCACAACTTTCTGTGTGATTTAAATAAATTTTGTAATATGAATTCGAAGAAGATAATATTGTTTTATAGAATATAATCAAGTCTTAAAGTTGAAGTTGATTTTATTCTAATACAATTATGATGAATTTAAAAAATTTTTTTTTAATAGTGGTATGTAACATTACATTTACATGGAATTTCATAAATAGGGTACATTTCATGTAATTTATTCAATGTCAATGAAACTTGCGAGCGTTCCATAGAGTTTCAAACAATTCAAGTTAAATTATAACATATTTTCGAAAGTTCGTCAAATTTAGTGCAAAAATGAACTAAAGACAAATGAAGTTTACAAAATTCTAGTACGGTTTGTCGAATAAAAATTTCTCAATTGCAAAACTTTAGTTCCACGTAAATGTTAAAGAACTTATTTACATTTGTTGATAATTTATGCCTTTTCTCATCTTTGTTCCTCGAAATTTTATAAAGAGTTGAGAAGTTCCGCTAGTGAAAAACACACTTAATATTTTCAAAACTTGATCATTTTCCGAGATTAAATATTCTCATTTGAAGCCCAATGAATTGTATGGAATGTCTAAAAATAATACAAATGAACTCATAATATTCTGAAAAAGAGCAGAATACTTTTTAGGCTCAAACAAATGAGGATCACTCGCCTGTTTTTTTTTCATTAGAAACCTTGAACTCTAAATTTAGTGCCTGTGGCTTTAGCAGTGGTGGATCCAGGACCCCCACCACTGCGGATCCAGGGGGGGGGTCTGGGGGAGAGTTAGCCCCCCCCCCCTGGATCCGCCACTGCTAAAGCCACAGGCACTAAATTTAGATTTCACAAGTTACTGCTTCCTAATGAGTCTGCTAATTATATGTATGTAAGTATATAATGTCCAAAAACACAGACTGCAAGGGTATACGATCTTCAGCGCTGCCGAAAAAATAGAAGTATAGTTGTGTTAAAGTGTATTTGAACTTTGTATCACCAATACATACATCAACACCATATTTACTGCATAAAAACAATACCTAAATAACCGCAGTCCACGTGGGAGGAGTAAAAATAAAAACATTAATCTAGCCTATTGTAAAAGAGTTGTTAAAAAGTGAACAAATCCTTTTTTAGTACAAATCGTTTTCCTTATATTTCTTGACCTAGTTTAATGAAATTTGCTCAACTGGTACATAGGAGATAAAAAATTCAACTCTTGCGATTTGTTTTAATTTTAAGTCTTGGGAAGCATCCATAAATTGGAATTACAAACTCTCTTACATTCTTATAGTTTTAGATACGCATAGGAAAAAGAAGAATATATGTATGTATGTATCTGTATTAATATATGTAAACACAAATAATAATAAATCCCAATGTTATAAAGATAACATTATGTTTATTTAGCAATATAATGTCTTTTTGTGTCATAGATAACCTGGAGTATCCGGATCAGTTCTCAGGAACAATGTTCAACACGCTTTTTATACCCTGTACTCATAGGGCAAAAGGGTATATTAAAGTCTCCAAAATATATGTAACAGGCAGAAATATACATTTCCGACCCCATAAAGTTATATATTCTTGATCAGCATCACTAGCCGAGTCTTTTAAGACATGTCCGCCTGTCCGAATGAACACCGAGATCTTCTTGACAAACCAAGTTTGTTTTTAAAGTTTGCCACGCCCACTTCCGCCTCCGCAATCAGGGAAAAAACGTATAGCTACCATTTTTATTTGGCGCATCCAGTATAATAGCCAAAATGCACCTGGTGACAATAAATATCGAAGACATACGTATATGCGTTTTGTACTGAAACGCCAAGGACGACATTGGCAGGTAGGAGTAAGTGGGGATGCAGCTTGCTGTTGCTGAATGGTAAAGGACATTTTATATTAGATTGCTAGCTATTTCGAGACAAACCATTGTTAAATATCTCTACTTACAGGGTATGTTCAACGTCGGCATGGACGTCTTGCTTGCCTCATTCAAATGTTTTTTTTTTACTTTTGTGTTAAACTTAATTAAATAAAAAAAATAAAAGTAAAAAACTAACTATACTGGCAGGCAAGTTTAAAAAAGTGTTCAATAAAAATTCAAAATTGGCTACACCGAATATAGTTCCAATTCAATGTCTTCCTTACAGGAAGAACAATGACATATCTAGTTGAGACTATATAGTTGAAGAAGGCGAAGATAAGGATGAAGTCGCAGATGACTTACGCAGGCGGCGCCGACGCCGCTTAATGCTTGAGGAATTAGAGCCGTCGCTGTCACTGCTGGAACTTTCACTGCTAGAGCTGCTGGTCTTTCGAGGAGGCGCTGGGAGTGGGCTTTTGACGCCTGAATTGTCGTCTTCATCGTCCTCGGGAAGCTCATCGCTGGAGATGTTCTCATGCATGCGATATTGCTTAGGCAAATGGGACTCAGCTTCAAGAGGAGCCGAATATTTGGGTCGTTTAGCCTTGTCATCTAGCTGCTTATCCCCCAAGGATCCTTCCTGGTCAATTTCGCTTCCCGTTTGCTTTTTAATGCTCTTGGCAATCACTCGCTTTTGATGATCCAACTGTGGAAATAGATCTCGCGAGTTCTCTAGGGCCTGCTTAGCTGCATTCATCTCCGCCTGCTGGATGGATGAGCCACTGGAGGTTGCCAGACGTTTGGAGCGAAAATAAACGGCGACCTTGTAGACTCGAGTGTTGGTCGGTCCACTAGCTTCCACAACCTTATAATAGGGTATGTCTGGTTCTCCTCCATCCATTGTACGCAGGGTCAGACAGCATTGCTGGAGCTTTGACTTGGGATCATTCCAATCCTGATTCATGATGAACAGTTGAAGGCGTGGAAACAGACAGACATGACAAAACTGTTCACAATAAAGCAAGCCCTTGTCCACGTAAAGAGCGCCAAGGAAGGCCTCCAAGAGATCGGCACGATCTTTGGTCTTAAGATCGGCCTTGGGATTTGCGTAAACAGCATATTTAGGCATGCCCAGGTCATCACAAACGACAGCCTGAGTTCGATTGTTGACCAAGGAAGAGCGCAGCAGGGACAAGTGACCCTCGTGATGCTCCGGAAAGTGCCGATACAGATATTCTGAACAGATCAATTGCAATACAGTGTCCCCAAGGAACTCCAGACGCTGATTGGAGCCCAACGTCAGATGGGTGAATCCTATTGAACGATCTGTAAATGCTCGAGCAAGCAATCGGATGTGCTTGAATTTGATCCCAATAGAATCCTCAAATTTAGTTAGCTCCTTAAGAACACGATATGATTCAATACAACTGCGATCGCCCAAAGGTTCTTGCTCTTGCAGCGGGTGTTCGGGTAGGTTCTTCCAGATATTTAGTAGCTTTTCGTCCTGCCGGAAGAGGGCATCAGTAAAAACTTCGTCGGCTACCTTGATGCCACCATCCAAAAGTAGGGCTCCCATTAAAGCCTCAAAGCAATTGGCCATTGCATGGCGCAGCTCCAATTCGTGACACAAATCCGAGCCATGGGCGTACAACATGAACTCCTCCAGCTGTAATTTCTTAGCCAGAAGCGCCAAATGCTGATTCTGTACTATCGCAGCCCGATAGGTCGCCAAACCGCCCTCCTCTAGCTCAGGGAACATAAAGAACAAGTGTATGGAACTGAGGAACTCCACAACAGCATCGCCCAAGAATTCCAGACGTTCGTTGTGGGTTATATTAGACACCGTCTCGTGGTCTTTACCAAATCGTGACATAATGCTAACCAATGTATTGATTCCGCGCTTTCTAGTGTTCATGTAATGGATTTTCCGGTCTCCGTACTCCGGCTGGCGGATTCCACAGTTTGTTAAGGAATTGCGGGCATGATCCGGATTAGTGCCATAGTTTTCCTTATAGGACGGATGCGTCAATGCCAGTTGCAGTAAATAGCGATTTTTAAAGTGATAGCCAATGCTCTGCTCCAGCAAATCTAGAGACTTGTGGAATCGCAAATGTCCCGTCAAAACGGGTATCAACATGGCATGTTGAACAATATCACACATAATTCCCGTACGGTAAAATCCCTCTGAGCTGATGGCTACCGTAATATTACGCTTCATTCTACCCTGAGTGCGCATCTCTTGCAAACGCTGTTCCTTATCCTCCAGCTTGCGTTTATCCTTAAACGATGGTTTCGACATGTTTGCCATCAGGTGACGAAATTTCACATATTCCCTCCAGGCCTTTTGATATTCTGGGTTGCCGGCATAACTCAGCTGTGGCGGACGGATCCCAAAATGGACAATGGCTGGGTGAGAGATGCCTGTCTCGAGATCCGAACACTCGGGCAGATCGGAATTATTGCGATCCAACTGATCCACACGCAAAGAGCATGGCTTGTGGCCGGGTTTGGTGACCAACATTCCTTTTATGATGTCCACGTAGTTCTGCCACTCGTGCTGGCTTATGTGGTTCAAATGGAGCAGCTGTTGTCGTTCTACCAGTTTGGCTGAGTTGTCCAGTAGATACTTCAGTACCTCGCACATGGCCAAGACTTCCTTGCCATTATCTGGAAGCTCCCGAACAAATCGTGGTAGGAAATGAAATGCTGGACAAGACGGCTCATCCTTGGTATTTGCTCCATGTGGTAACAGGTCGAAATCAACTAGTTCAAGAAGCTCGTGGAATAGATATTTAACTGGTGCAAAGAAACAAGACAAATGGTGAGACAATAATTCTATTGAATGGAAGTAAATTTGATCAACATACAAAACAGATCTAGCTCATGAATGGTAAAGTTCTCCGGCATCTTTTCCTCGTCGTACTCAATAGTGTATTCAATGTTGAAGCGGATCACTTTGCACACAGGAAGGTCAGTGAGGCGGACATGGGAAAGCAGGGAGAATCCCTCAAACAAAAACTCGTGCTCATCGTGCTTGATGATTGTCGGGGTCTTAGTCAGAAAATTTGTGGGTGGGGAGATGGTAATGCGATAGTGATACAAGTGACTCGCATTGTTGGTATCTTTGTCGCATATTCTATACCCCGTCTCCCCGGGATAGATTCCGTGACGAATCCCAATGCGCCGTGACTTAGCTGAACAGCGACACAGAGGGCCATCGTTCATTTCACCGGGATCGTTATGCCACAGATCCGCGTGAACACGCTGCGGATGTTGTACTTTGCGCGACAATTCCTCCATGCAGCAATCCTGCTCAATCTTAAAGGCATCTTCATCCGAATCGTCGTCCGACGATGAGGAAGAACAGGCCTCTGACTTGTGTTTGTGGTTGCACACGCGTCGCCGGGCTTTCCTTGGTGGCGGCACATAGGCAGGCAAAGTTTGCCGCACTCGATCCGCTCGCTGTAGTAACTCGTCATCAAAAAGAGCGCAGAGCTTTTGTAGACGAACTCGTCCTTTGACCTCGTTTTCGTTTTTTGTGCGCTCATAGTAGAGCTCAGCAGGGGAAGAACGTACCCAGGATTCTGCTGGGGCCTCAGCTTCGCTGAGAGCATTCATTTTTTTAATATAATCCTCCGGTTTTTCGCAATAATTGGAGCACCATTGGCGTAACAGGCGATCCCTTTCTGTTTCTACCTTTGGCTTGATCTTCTCCACCGGTTCGCTTCTCTCACGATAGCTGCGGGGCACGTAATCTTGACTTCTGCTTGCATAATGATGTGATCGAGGTGGCCGTGACTGGTAGTAACCTCCGCTGCCGGCATGCCGTTGTTCATAGCGTGGACTGTAGTTGTAGCCTGAATAAGGACCATAGCTTTGGCTGTAGGAATGCCGAGGATTGGGCAGTCGATAGTTGGGAGTATATGGCCCATAACGTTCCTGGTATTTATAGCTATCATAGGCGGAATAGCCGGACTGTCCATATTGGTCATAGCCACAAATCGGCTCCTGTCCATACGACGTTGATTCCTGGTATTGGTAGGCTTCATAGGAATAAGTTGCTCCTCCTTGCTGATAGTTATCATAGCTTGGTGCTCCATATGCAGGGCCACTAGCACCATATTTATAGTAACCTGCTGAACTTGGGTTGGGCATGTAACTAATATTTTGATGAGGCGGTGGCTGATTATAAATGTATGCTGGTGCTGGAATCGAATTTGGCTCTTCCCCTAATTTGTTTTCCTGAGTTTCTGTCGGCGGCAGGGACGGTGGTGGTGGAGGTGGTGGCGGTGGCTGACTGGGTAATGGTGGCAATGGTGGTTGGTACATGGCTTAAGAAAATCCGAGCAAATTTATAGTAAATGTTTACTTTAACTACAGCAAATTTAGTGTTGCAAAATATAGCAATTAGCAGTGTCATTGCGATTAAATGAGTGTGCGAAAATGTAACACTTTTGAAAAAAATTGCGTTACAACTTAAGTGTTGGGTAACTACATATTTGAATGACTTTACCGCTACTTTTAAAAAATTAAGAAAAAATTGGCACAAAAAAAACAGTTGGATAATATTAGGGGATTGTTATCTTAGAAACTAAAAGGCTTTAAAAATGTATAATAAGCACTTGTTATCGAAATCAAATTGTGTATCTTTAAACTGTATTTTTATGTTTATATATTTCGGATAACTTAATCATTTGAATATTTAATTGAAAATGTTGAATTCACGTTTCTTTAACTCACGAGTTGATTAACTTTTCTGTCTGCACTTGTATAATAATATATTTCGGATAACTTAATTAATTGAAAATGTGATTGAAAATATTGAATTTGCGTTACCTCACGAGTTCATTAATTTATTCGATTTATTTTTATTTCTATGAATTTACAAAAACGTCCTTTGTTTGTGATTGACTTAAAATATTAAGCAGTATTTAACAATAATATAATATCATCCATGATGCCCGTGGTAAATAAAAAAAAGGTTTTTAATAGATACTAATTAAGGTATCTAAATAATTAAAAAGTGAGTTAAGTATTAAAAGTGGCTCAGAGTCGAGAATAATAAATGCAAAATAAATTTTCTAAAATTCCAAGCTGGTTTTAGCACTTCAACACGAGCAATGATACAATCTTGATTTCAACAATCGTAATATCTGTCCCTTTTCCAATACAGCGGAATGGGTGACTATTTTGGCAAGGGGATTGATCAAATTAAAACGATTGTTTTTTAACCTTCTTCATTTGGAAGAGAGATTGTTCAACAGATCGGGAATACGACTTTAAAGTAAAATACAACATAAAATAAGAGGCAAAACTTTGGCCTTAAAGCTTTTTCCCACGCGAATTTGAGGGACAAAGCAAACCAATCGAGAAAAACAAAGCAAAACAATGAAACAGAAAAGCCGGAAGGGATACAAGCGCAGGCGCTGAACTTTAGTATAAGACTAGCTTTTGCCTCCCCACGCTGAAAGCTACTGCAGGATAATAAAAGCTCACGGCGAAGACCATCTTTTCACAGTCTGTGGCAGATAGACCACCAAGAAAGTTGCGACAATTGCCAAAGAAAGGAAAGTAAGAAAGAAAAATATCTAAAACACCCAACGGTTTAGATAAATTGTTTAAGAAATTGGTAAAATTAAGTGTGTGATTAAAACAAAATTGATAAGAATGTGTGAGACACGCTCCATTTAGACAGAGGTAAGTTCAGTGGTCATTTCCCACACATTATTCGTAGTTGGTTTTAAGCTATAACCCATGTTCGAGCTCCACTCCAAGGTTGTGTCATGTGTTTTCGATTTTTCGTGCCGCCTTCAAGGGAGTTTTGGACAAAGGAAGAACAGGGAAAGCAACCATGGTGGGGCTGTCTGATTCATGGCCACCTTCTTTCCCCTCTAGATTCCCTAGACTTACACTTTTACACCCCCTAGCTGTTTACACAATTAGGTATCAGCTTTCCACAGATTGGTGATTGGGGGGAAAGATGGTTGCATTATCTACGACGCATTCATTTCATTTTGATGTGATGTGTGTCCATTTTTCCATTTAACCGTATGCTATATGCTGTGATGACTACGACATCGACAATAATGATGATGATGATGCCATTGCCATCCATGGCCAGCCCCCGGAACTAGACCTGGACTCACACATTCCATCATCATTGCGACATTTGATAACTCAATGTTGACCCCAGCAGGCGATAAGGGTGTTGGTGTGGGTCTGAGTATGAGTGTTGTCATTGCCTAGCCCTCACTGCCTACTCCTCCCTTTGCCTTCGTACCTTGCCTTGCGCTGTCTAGTTTCATTTGTTCTCATCAACTGACACTTGTTCGTGTGTTTATTTACTTGACTTTAACCTTTCCCTTCGGCCAAACTAATTGCGTTCTTACTATTGGTAGAAGCAACCAATTAATTTGCAATTTGTGTAATTGTCCTGACAATCCTTTATATGCTTTTCAATTCCCTAAAATGCTCTACATTTTAACGTATTTGTATCCATTTCATTTGGCAACAGTTGACAGAAATATCGACTTATCTTTTATTTTACGCTAAATTTGAAAGAAAGAGATACAACTTTTTAGCCTTATTGGTTGAGGCGCCATATTATGAACACGGCAAGCATAAAAAACAAAAATTTTCATATCAGTTCAAAAATGTGTAGGTGAAAATACATCAATTTTAATGGACCTTTCAAGTATTACATACTTTCATTTTAACTTTGCTTTTTATGTTTAAAAGCATTCAATCAATAATGCACTTTTAAACTCTACATTTGTCAGTTGATCTTAAACACTTATTTAGTGTTCCATTCAATATTTAAACGCATTAGTCACGATCATATATTTTGAACTTAATAATTTGGAACTTAGTTTTTGCTTTTTATTATACTTGTTCTAGACAAACCTAATAACAATCAGTGTCTATATATTTATAAATTGTTCGCAACTAGGTGATGATACAAATATTCAAAAGATTAATAAACTAGTTTTGTTTTGTATATGAAATAAGCAATTTCCAATCTAATATCATATTTAATTGTCCATCCCTACTTATAATTGCAGCTGTTGTCAGCACTTATTGCTCACATCTGGTAACACTGCGTTAGTTCATTCTAGCAGACACAACAAGTTCAATTTGTTTTATCCGTTGAATCATAATTTAAACTTTATGCCATCTATATTTTATCAATCATCTTGACATTTATTGGATAGACTGCAGTATTTGTTCTTTATATCTTTAATTCCCGTTCTATATGCTAAATTTTAGCTTTTCATTTGTATTACGTCTCTAAGATTCTGGAATCTTTATGTTTGATCCGATTGCCTTTGACCGCTTTGTATGTAATTAAGATTACATATTCCCATGTAATCCATTGGAAAACTAAGCCTGACTTCGGCCCGATCTACTATATAGCAGGGGTGGCCAAACGGTCGATCGTGACTATTAGTCAAGAAGTTTGTAATTGGTAGATCCCACAGGGTGTCGTTAGAGAACAGTAGATCTTGGGTCTAATCAAGTTGGCCATCCCTGCTATATAGAATGTATGTATGTGCATACATACATACATATGTATAAATAATCATTTCATTCTTTTCAACTGTCAAGAATGCGGCCCAACAATAACCTTGAGATTGAGACTGTCAAATGCAAGTGGATTACATTTGAAATGGGGGAATAGTTTTTGTTTTTCAGTTCATTTTCTCTCTGCTCGCGACAATTGTAATGCTATTCAATGTATTTATAGCTGTATTTTCTTCTTTCGGTACCGTAAATTGCATTTTGTTTTTGACATGACCCTGGCCAGTAAATATAAATAACTGTAACTGTTCCTGTGCCTGTAGATGCATTTGCTTTTCTAGGTTAGAAGTAGTTGATATGTACACTTGCAATCTTTTAAGTGTATGTATAAATAAAAATGTTGATGAAGACTCGGAGTCGACTAGTTTTCAATAGCCCTTTGTTGGATGCAGTGTATCAAATATTCATTGTCCATGCACTCGGCTGTTGACTGCTGAGAAATTAATGACAATGTCAAATTGTTTTTTTCCCGTCAAGTCAAAAGATTTCGGTCTAAATTTCTTAGGGGCCTCATAAAGAATGTATAATCGAATGGCTTTGTGTGTGTATATGTGTGTGTGTGTGGGTGTGGGTGGGTATGTGCCAACTGTTGCTACAGTTATGCAAACCCAAGGACATGGCCCGACTGATTGTCACCGTTGGCGTTTATTTCGGTTTGCCATATAATATTCAAGTCATTGCCGCTGGATTCCCCACCTCCTCCCCTGCCACCCCATAACTCCTTCACCTCCACTACTAAACTAATCAAACAAGGAGGTAGAGAAGAACTTAGCCTTAGCCCACGCAGCGACACGTAAAGCAATTGCATCCAGCTGAACGCTGATGCTGCCGCCACTTTTCTGCATGGGTCTATTGAAAATTGTTATTTGCCATTGGCAATCTTTTTCAACACATACTCACGCACTCTTTACCTTATATACATATGTACATATAAGTATGTACACACATACATACTACATAAAGAGGAAACTTTGATTTCCCAATACTTTTGCCTGCAATCAACAACCGTTACCAGAGGGTTGGAGGTGGAGAAACAATGCGTCAAGTGACTACGTCTACGCTAATCTGTTTATTCACAGTCTGAGTCAATACCAATTAGAATTTTTTGTGCGCAAAATGCAAAAGGATTGTCCCACACAAACACACACCCACACGCATGAATAAAGTCCTCAAATGTTAAATATTGAGAACCTCTAAAGATTTTATCCAACTCTTAAAATTTAAAATTAGTTTACACTAAAATGAGAACAAAATTTACAATTTTGTAAAATCTTTTATTTGTAGGCCATTCAATGGTTATGAATTATGTTCAAAAAGGATTTTAAGGAATATAACTAACAGTGGGCAGTGGGCAACCGATAAGAATTAAAATTGTAAAAGTGTTCCTTCACTGGAACCATTATGAAACTGATGTCCGATACAGTTATAAGTATATTACATATATACATACATACCTACATACATATGTATGTACATACATATTTGCAAATATCTTCTTCTAATCTTCTAATGCAGTAACATGCATTTGTTCTGTGTCATACATATGCTATATTAATTTTGGTAAGAAGGTTGCAACTCTTAAAATGATCTACATATATAACGTATATGCCTACATTTATGATCACTCCATTTAGGAAACTGCACCAAAATTGACCAAAATTTAGTCGAAATCGGACAATAAATATCGGAGATATACGAATGTGCGTTTTATGCTGAACCACAAAGTGCGAGATTGGCTGTGGCAAGTTTGAAAGAGATAGAATGAGTTTGCTGTTGCTGCGTGTTAAAGGGATTTTTGTATTAAATTGTTGGCGATCTCAAGGGTGTTCGACTTTATTTAATATATGTATGTACATATGTAACTAGTTGGTACAGGGTATACTCAATGTCGGCAGGGACGACTTGCTTGCTTCATTTTTTTAAGGGGGTATTCTAGTCTAGGATTTTGAAAAAATCGAAAAACTTTTTTCTGCACATTTCGAAAGCTTAGGTATTTCAGAATATCTCCCTAAAAGGATTTTTCAAAATTCGAATTATATCTGGAGTTATTGTCATTTTAGTGACGTAGCACCCAGACCGGTTTCGGCTAATCTTAAAACTTTGAACGCGTTTATCTCGAAACAGTTTTTTTCGATGCAACCGTCATAATATCTCAAGATCTAGTAGACCGATTTACTTGAAATTTGGCATAAATTGTCTTTATACATTCCTTTATGGCATGAACCTATAAATACTAAAAATTTTTCATTTTCAATATTTTTAAAAAAAATCGCAAATGATAAAAAATTAGTGGAAAAATCGACCACAGTTTTTGAGTAGCCACCATTTCGCGAAAAAATTGGTTTTCCTCATTTTTTTTGGTTCATACCATCATTGCAATTATATAGACCAAAAATGATTGAAAAATTTTTTTTCAAATGCACAGGAGGATTGATATCGTGACGGTTGTGACGTGTCCTTTTTTTCCCACCTCTACTTCAAGGACGCATAACTTCCTGAAATTTTCATATTTATTTATTTTTTATTTTTTTATGTACTCTACAAATATGAATAAATAAGTCATAACAAAATGGATAGTAAAAATACCAATTGCTTCTTATTTATTTATTCATTAAAAACGCTCCAAATTTGGTCTTCTAGACTAGAATACCCCCTTAAGCGATTGTCAACTATTTCTTTTTAATTCTAAAAGAGCTTTTGCATTTCTTGAAAAAGATATTATTTGAACTACCTATAAAAATCTTTACATACCCTTACAAAATGTATTCATATTATATTTATTTCAAGGAAAAGATTTGTTGCTGTCGGTGGCGTAAACATCCACTTTGAGTTTAATTTTTGTGTTCAGAGTTCAAAATCGTTTTATTTTCCTGTTACTATACATATCTTAAACGTAATGCCCAACTTAATTTAGACACAAACTTAGTACACATATATGTATACATATACATACATACATATGCATGTATATGTATGAATAGATAGTTCGCACATTCACCGGCACTGGCAGGAAAGTATGGCACAGGGGGCGGAGGCAAAGCCTCATGAAAACGGTAATGAGAATTTTCGTGTGAGGGAAAATAAGCATAATAATAGTACACTGCGGTTAAAACAGAGCAAAGGCTCTGGCTTGGATCCTTTGTGTAATCTGCATAACAATTAGCAGGAGAAGGACCAGCAGATGGTGACAAACGCTGTCATGCGGTTGTCTCAAGGAGTTGTGTGTACTCGCATGTACATACATACATATATAAATACACATGTGTGTGTGCGTGTGTGTACATGTATATGCATGTGTGTGCCAAATATTCTCAACAACTTGTAACGCGCTAAAAACTACACGGAGTCCAAATAGAGGTTACGGCAAAGGAACTGAGGCTTAAAAATCAGAACATAAAGGTAAACGCAGTCAATTAATAATCTTCATACTGCTGCTGCCACGTGTCGTTTATAATGGGCAACGTGAGGATCCGGCTCTGACTGTGACTCCGGATGTGTCCATGGCCATAGATATACACGTGTCTATCTATGTACTCCCTCCTTCTCTCTATCTCTCTCTTTATCGCTGTGTGTCTCTGCGTCTCTCTTGGGATTTCTCTCTTTGTCTCCCTGTGTGCATGTTGCTGTCAATTTGCACTTGATACACATCAATCATCGACCAAATTTTTGTCTATCGTTGAATTGTACAAGAAACTTGCATTTTAGACTTTCTTTAATTTTGACGTTTTTTTTACAGGTAACAGAAGGAGGAGCCATTTTCGGAAGGTAAATTGATAACTAAGTTTCAAACAATTGCATGCCATTAACAAGTAAACGAACAAAACTAAAGACCACATACACCAATTAAATTATTGTAATTGTATAACACTTCACTGTAAACTCGAGAGCTCTGAATATTGTGAAACTATTTTCCAAAAATGATATTGAATTTAAATCTACTTGTAACTATCTCTCTTACCATTTTTCTGTTTTACCATATCTTTCTCTGTCTCTTACACTGTTTCTCTATAATTATTTACTTGTCTCTTTGCCACAAATCTATGTTGTAAATTCAGAATAGCAACAAGAACAATGCCCAATGCTCATTAAAATTAACAAGACACCGACAAGTCCAAAAACAATATCATAACCAACTGCAACAAACAGCAGCAGCAGCAGTAGAAAGCAACTGCAACGCTAATTAGCCAGCCACATCCTGAAAAAACAATTGCAGATTAATAGTAGAAAGCCAGCGAAGCGAAACATCATCATGGCGCCATTCAAACTCAAATTCCGCATGGGCAGCTCGAGAAGCACTTCGGAGCAAGAACATGATCCGGATCCGCAGGTGAATGAAGCTCTGCTGGGTGCACAACAGCAGCAGGAACAACAGCAACAACAGCAGCAGCAACAGCACCAGGAACAACAGCAACATAATCAACATCAGCAGCAGCACCATCAAGCAGCAGCCAGCAGCAGTTCTACCCTTGATTCGGCAGATTGCAGCAGTCTTGGTTCGATGAGCAGCGAACGGAAGTTGCTGTTGCCTCCAAACAAAACATCATCGTCCTCCGTATTGAATAGCAACAGTTTGCGTTTGGGTAAGAATAGGCTAAAACGCACACACACACACACATACACACATAGACACTTGTACATACATACATATATACATACATACGTATAAACAGTTATAAGCGCACACACTTGATTGCTTGCCTACTGCAAAATGTGTTGCCTACTTCTTGGAGGTGGTGGGAACTGAATGGAAAGGAACACATCGCGAACGAAACCACAAATTTCCCCCATTTCCCACCCTCCTCTGCGGCAGGTTTTATTGTCATCTCCACCAATTAGTAACGTTAATCGCCTGACTGCTCACTACTTACTATTTACTGTGTTGTAGGTGCTCGTAGTTCATTATTTCCACCTTCTTCCCTCCCTCCTTTCTAGGAAAAAGTTATTTGACTTCCTTCTTTAAACTGCCTCTTAATTGCATGTCCTTGGTTTCTATGTACTGTTTAGATGGTCTCTTAAATTTAGTACTAAACAAATACAGAAATAAATAAGCCTAAATCATTATCAGATTTTGCTGGATTCAAATTGTCTTCATCATATTTGCAGGCTACATCAATCAGAGTCGTACACCGTGCATTGACGAATCGCCAACGGATACGGATACCGACAATTTGCCCACCACTCCACCGCCCTCCTACGAGCATGTCCTAGAAGAGGTGAGAATGACAAACTGGTCTTGCCATCTGTGAAATACTTTAGATCGGTAGTCGATCAGATTACTCCATTTGGTACATATTACGTACATTGTTAGAGATGTTACTCAAATGGGTAACCAGAAAGTGCTTCTTTGGAAGATTCTTTGGTTCACCGAAATAATTCATATCTCGATTTTAATCTTCTTTTCTCCCAACGTAGAACACTCGACTGTCTCAGCATCAGCGGCAGCTGTCCACGGACAGTGCCGCTACACCCAACCAGAATAGTCGACGCAGCTCGGCGAATAGCTCCCGGCATAGTGCCGCTCAATTGAGTGCAGCCTTGGAGCGCCAGCTGAGTGCCGGGGATGGTGGCAGCAGCAACAGTAGCATTTGCACCGATCCCGATTGCCAACAGAACATCAATCAGAATTACGCCAATTGTGGAAGTGGCCACCTTATTGCCAGCAACAACAATACCCATAACAACAACAACAATAACGAAGGTGAACAACAGCAGATCATTGAAGGAGTAACTGAACTGGAGTTGCATAGCGACAACGACGACTACGACTGCCAGGAGGTGGACAACACGCTAAGCGTGAACGATTATCTCCTAGAGGCGGAAATGGCAGCGGCAGCCACAAGGGTCGACGATAAGGTCTTTGCCGAAACGGGCGATGGCCAGTGCACTGATGCCCAGTGTGCACAATGCAGCGTGGAGGATGGGTGCAATCGCAACGGTGATGGGGATAATGAATCAGCTGGGGATGGAGAAGATGGCGGAGCCAGTACCAGCAGCCATGCACAACGTCAAAGTTTTTATGATCCGCTACTAAATCGAGGCAACTACGGCAACTACGTTGAGTGTAGGATTATCCACTAAAAACTTTCATTTTCGTTTACAAAAGATTGAAATTTGAATTTCATTTTTTTCGTCCCGTCTAGCGGCAGGTTCAAATGGAGCCTCGAGCAGTGGACAAGCCTGCCAGGAAGCCTGCTGTTCGCAAGGATCTGCCTCTCGACTAGGTCGACGCCAACAACACCATCAACAGCAACAACAACAACAGCAGCAGTCAAATTGCCACGGTAATCTACTGACGCCCGAAATGATGAGCAACAAAACCAGCAAAGAGATTTACAAGGACCTGGCCAAACAGTGGGGAATCACTTGCAAAATGTCGGAGAGTTGCCGCTGCATGGAATGTCAGAGTCACTATTTTGATTGCGACTACGATGATGTGAGAATAGGGAATCGCTTATTATTCTACTTGACTTGACACTAATTCCAAAATAACTATTTGTTTCAGAACGAGCATCAGAAAACCGATGGCGGCCTTGGCGCTGGCACGCCCATGTTTATAAGTGAGGTTATGCACGGCTCCGGATGCAACATTTTGTAAAGAGATTGCTGAACAAGTCTACACACACACAAACAAAACGAAATATTTACAAACAATATACATATATACAAAAGAGATGCATATTTGTATTGTATTAATATGAACCGGAAACGTTTACATACATATGTACATACTACATACATATGTTTATTTCGTGTTCCGATGTAATTTAGCACTGAATGTTCGCACCGAAAACAATTATAAACTTTGCACTGTGTAGCCTAGAATTCGAGATAATCTTAAGATAGTTTAAAGGAAAAATTACCAATCAGATCAAGAAGCCTTTAAAGAGGCTCTAAAAACATATTTACATACAATTATTATATGAATCTGCAATCCAAATGCGAGATATACAAATGGATATATACATACATATGGATACTAATTATTTGGTGTTCTATTTGACAAAAGTCGTTATCAATCGAGAGTAACGTTTCGTGGTCAGTTTTGGAAATCGATACAGAACTACATACATATATTGAATTGCTTGATTGATTTATTGATTGGTGTGTTGTATGCAGTAGGTAGTGAGTAAGTAGCCCACCTAAACAACAACAATTTTATTTGTAATTGAAAACCAATCATTGTCGTATTGTATAAATGGCTTCCCCTCCCACCCAATTTAAATACAACTGAATTAGTTATGAATTAATGTCAAATTGCAGCTTTACAAAACACACACACACATACACATAGTCAACATTTTTGCTCTGAAACGTTTTTATGTATTTTTCTACATTTACTTAAAACAAGATCAACTAAACAAAAAACAAAAGAGGAAGCAAATGCATGTAAAATAGTTAAGAGTGGCATTCCAGTGCCCTAGGAAAACAAACCAAATACTATAACAAAATAATCGTAATCAATTAAATAGATTATTAACTTAATAATCTTAGTAATAGTTGAGAGTTTCAGCATTTTTGTGGGCACTAACCACATCCAATGGGCGAAGATTAACGTTTATTGACAGTTGTCCTAACCCCAATCTAAATCCCAAAGAATCTAGCTGAAACGAACAAGAAATTGCATGTTATTCTAAAAACTAAAAGAAAAAAGAAGCGGGTTTCATTCGTAAACGAAGCAAATAAACTCTCAAATGAATTAACATTTATCCTAGTATAACTCGTAATCGAAATCGAAAGAGGATCGAAATGAAAGGATATACAACATATAAAGCCTAAGTCAAGTCTGTTAGCTGTTAGAAGTGTATTAGTGAATTAATATTATGCACGAGGGAAAAGCACCCCCAGTAATGAAACAATTAGCAAACACACACGCAAAATATCACAGGAATTGTACAAATTGAACACGTTTGTATGTATTCTCGAGTAAGCCGAGAATCGAGTATCTATAAAACAAGCGAAGCATGTAAAAGGACAACTAGAAACTAGAACAGAAACCAAGGCCTGTGGCTTTTCGTTTTGGGTTCAATAAATACAAAGAATGTAAAAATACAATATTAAACAAATAAAACTTGTGTTTGATTCCCAACAATGTCATCGCCATGATTCCTACCAAATATTTGTCCAGTGTTTTTGCAGAGATTGGAATAATCCGAACTAATGCCAGCACTCCAAATGCTGCATTTGCTGGCCGGCTTGCCGGGCTTATATATATACGAGTCGGCCAGATTTGTAAAGTCAAAGTGGCAAGTTATAAAGTGGCAGTAACCACCCACATGTTCGCCACGGCTGCAATTCGAAGCTACGGCAATGCCACAACCCACACGGGACACACGATCGCTGATAAGAACCGTAAAATGACCCACATAGAAGTGTCTGGAGGGAAAAGGAATAGGAATTAACATGAATTCAAAACTGTTTCTTACCCACTCCACGGGATTGAACGCTCGTATCAGATCTTCAGGATCTTCCACTTCCAGGTATTCCTCAAACATGGGCAGCAGTGTCAGTTCCAGCAGTAGCTTTATACTATGCTTATCGTAACTCGCTCCGACCAGGCCCAAACACTCCCCGGCCATGGGAAAACGCTGTGTGGAGCGGCATGCAGAGTGTCTAAATGATACAGTGGCCGCATGGGTACGTGCCATAAAGGCCAGTTCCGCATCCCAGACGAGCTCCCGCATTCGACTAGCACTGGGAAATGTCAGATTATTGATAGTAATGAGATTACCGCTAGCCAATCGATCGCGATAGGAGTTTAGCATTCCCAAAACTAGCTTATGAAATCTTGGAGTATCCGGAATTGTGGCTTTGTAGTGGGCTAATCCATCCAAGGGTTGGAGTTCGCTGTCCATATTGCACATGAAGTGTTTCATGTGGGCAGTAATGCAGACATGGCTACTATTGTGGCAATAATTGTAAGCCTTAATAATCCAGATTTGGCAGATTGACGTCACTACAAGGAGGAGGAGGATCTGAAGATGCATTGTCCACCAAATTAACTGGGAATTTCGACAGATAAACAACAAAATACTAACTAAAATCGTAAACAGAATTAAAATTTCGATTTGTATAAATGAAAGACAAGATATTTTTATTTTTTTATTTATGTCAAGTTTTCTCATTTTTATTTGAAGAGTTCAAAGTGTGTTCTATCGGTTGTGTCATTTTCTTGACATACCCTTGCAGATGTAGCCAATGTAACAAGTTCATATATACACATGGACATCTTTATTCTTGATACGCAACAAAATTATAGCCAAACTAGACATCTTTCTGTTAAACACACTGTGGAACCTTCGACAGAGTTCCGTGTCAATCAGTTCTATCTAAATTAGAAAAATTTCACAGAGTTTTGCTTAAATCGGACAGATCGGATAAATGAAATCTTATTTGTTACTCCTGTAGTAAGATTTCAAGAATGTAATACAGATAACATAAGTGAACATTTGCAAGGGTATAGAAAGTTCGGTGATACCGAATATACCAACCTGAATGAATCCATGTAGTTATCAAAGTTTATTGTTTTTTGTTCTTGTTTTAGGTATTTTTAGGAAGAGCTTGCCTATAAATTCTTTTAATAGTATGCATTATAATGTCATGTGAAATTTGTTGGTAATTTTTGTTTTATGTATTTTGAAAAAGGTTTTTGTTTTTTGTTTTGGTTTTGTTAGTGGTTTAAAGGGTTCTTTTTGTCTAACACGTTTTTTTCTTGATTGTTTATGATTATACACTGTTAATTATTTGATTTGAACTGATCGAATTATGTTCTTCAATAAGTCTATTTACAAAAGGCATTTATGGGTTTAACATATTAACAAGAAATAAAATTTAAAATAGGAAATAAGTTTTGATGTTATTTCTTTTTAGTTTTCGAACAAAAGGTACATGATTTCATTATTTTTATTTTGTTTTTCTTATAAAAATAGTTGTGTTGCTTTTTCGTTTTGTTTAGGGTTCTATTAACATTTCGCACTTAGTTTTTAATTGTAACAATTCTAACAAACAAATCACTTTTGGGTCACTGTGCGGTGCGGCATGGTGGGTGGATGAAACAAAAGATTGCATCTTCTTCATAATTAGGTTCGGGTTATGGTGGCGGATCGGGGATAACAAACATATACATATACATAGCTCTAACAAAAGTTGTTGCAATCAAAAAATTGATTTATGTTAACAACCTTTAACCTGTCTGTGTGTCTGTCTGTATGTATTAGTTTATGTATGTATGTATGTAGGTAGGTGTATTTACGCTTAGTTCGGTCATTCAAGTTGAATGTTTGGATTATATGTTTGAATGAAGGTGTGTTTAGTTTAGTATGGTTCTTCCTTTTTTTGCTTTACATGAAAAGTTCGGTACATTTGCGGTTTGGAATTTAATATTAAACTAGTATAAAATATATATGCATGTATATATATATTTATATTTGTGTGTGGGGGTGTGTGTGTGTCTGTGTGTTGGTATATGTATATACGCGCGATATAAATATACTTTCTCATTTCGAATATATTTTTTTTTTTCTTGTAAATGGTAACTATATGTATATTTAAGGTATATAATTATCAGTTTTTCGTTTTTAATTTACCAAAAATGTACAAAGTTGAAAGTTTAATTTCTCTCTTTCTCTCGCTCAGTTGCTCACACACAGATTGACTTAATTCATATACATATGTATGCCATAAACGGGGGTGCAGGGAGGGAGGGAGGTATCGAGAGGAGGCACATAATTTGAAACAGAAGCATCCTCGGCCAATTAGGAAGGGGGCACGGGAAAACCAACTAGAACTAATTAAAGCATGTATTATATGTATTTATGTATGTATGGTGGGGGGTTGGGGGCGGGCATGGGAAGGGGAACTAAGTATATATATATGTACAAAAAGAAAAAGGCCCTAAACTATACCAGACTAGACCTCATATATAAACATGCATGCGCAGGCTAAACAGTTTTCGAATTCCGTACAAAAATATATATATATATATATATGTGTGTATGTATGTATGTATTATAAATTTATATCCATTTCTCTATACTGTTTATATCACTTTCGGGGTGAAGAGTACAGTTTATAATGACAATAATGAAGACAATGACAATCGTATGATAATGACGGTAGTGATTATGATATTGGCTATGACCTAGACGCATGTGGAGGATGCATGCGAAACATTGGTGGCTGTTGCCGCCGCCGCTGTGGCGGCCTCCAGGTTGAAGTCCTTGCTGCGACAGCACATCTCACAGATGCGTTTTGTATCCGGGTTGAGGAACGTGCAAAAGCGGCAGCTCCATTCATTGGGACTGGTCACAATTAGTTGTGTGGACACAGGAGGCGGTTGTTTGGCTATGGCGCCAGTCCTATTTCGCGTCCCTGTGGCCCTATTGTCTATGGTAGCTGTTTTCAATGCGGATTTCACTTTTTTGACGCCAGCACTGCTGCTGTTTGGAGCTGGCGTTGGGGGTGAAGCCTGAACCACACGGCTGGGCTCACGTCTACTTTGCTGTGCCGACGACGTAGGCTTCGCCTTGTCTGCTCCATTCGTTTGAGCACCAGATGAGGATCGAGTTGTTGTCGGCTTGGCCGCGATTGGTTCACGCCTTGTCTTGTCTGCAGGACTACTTGTACCATTGCTCAAGGTTAAGGAGTCCAAGTCAAGACTCTGCATTAGCAAATCCTCTCGATCACCCAAGTCCTTTGAGTAACCAGATCGTTCTAGATTTTTGAATACATAATTCCAACTCTCAAAGCTTCCGACACCTTCTTGCACTTTCGGCATCAGTGGAGGCGAAGTGCTGCTCGGTCCTGTGAAATCATCTTGGCTTGGTGAATCATAGCTGGAAATATCCAATATAGTGGTGGGAATATCACGCTCATTAACTGCTGCCCTACGATGTCGCCCATCAGCGAGAGCCGTTAAACTTTGCCGCTCCCTCAATTCCTTGTGCAATTTGCGATTATTGTCCATCGGATCCTAAAGAAAAGTAAGGAAATTGTATAGTCTGTTGGTCAGGTGGTAATACTTCCCAAGACTTACTTGTTTCATCAGCTCGCCATGCCTATGCCTGTCAGTCGGATTGCTGCTACCGCCCGCCTCGGCCAGGGAACGCATGCGGCTGCTTTTGGGCACAGGACGAGCATAGACATACATGTCCTGAGCCGCGGATCGTGCCGGCTGCGGTTGAGGTAATGTGGTGGGCAAATCGTAGTCATCATAGGCCATTGAGTCTCTTGGCTGAGCATACATAGCATTCATATTTGACCTAACCTGACCACGTGGCGTCGTCTGATACATTCGCGGATCATAGCCGTGTACCCCAAAATCATTCTGCATCAATTGGGCACGCTCATCGAAATCAATGAGATGATGATCCGGAGGATACGTACTCTGTCGATGCTGCATGGCGGCTAAGGCAGCGGCACTAGCTGACGAAAGTGGAGTTTGGTGGCTGCCATGATAGCCACAACTATGAGGCACAGAGCCCAAGCCCGGCTTCTCAATGGTGGCATACATATTCTGGTCCACAGTGCGATAGCCATCGGCAGGCGTGGCATATTGAGCATTCTGTAGCTGGCTGGAGATATTATACGGCAGAGGATAACGGTTCCCTGGAGCATTATAGGCCCCAGCCACAGCCGCATATGAGGCGCTACTGCCTAAGCTAAGTCCGTCCAGGCAATCGAAGGGCGTCTCATAAACATGAGGATGTTGACATGGCTGCTGTTGGTGCTGTTCGAAGGAGTGGCGATGCGGCAGTACGGCATGTGGTTCTTGGTAGTGCTCCAGACTGCGGGAGTGAGTCATCAAGGTACCCGAAGGCTGCGTCTGATGCTGCTGCTGCTGCGGTGGGGCGGGATATGGCGGTGGGAATTTAGCCGCCTCGTTGTATGTGAGATTCATTGGCGAGCCTTTGGGATGGTAAGCACAACTGGGAATCCCATGAACGGCACAGGCACCACCTGCCCCCTTATTCACAGTGCCAACAGCTGCGACATTACTGTAGGTGTTTTCAGTAGGGATCCGTTGCTTCTCGGTCATTCGAAAGGCCATATCCTTAATGGTCTGGGTGGTACCTCCCACATGTCTTTCACGATAATGAAAGATATCCTGCCAACTGCAGCTGAATCCAGCTGCAGTAAGTTCAGCATAAATAGTCTTCATAATCTGACATTCCACATAGGCGGCCATGGCATCTCTGGAGACATTTGTGACTTGATCCGGACAGATGGGACCATCCAGCACAAAAGTATCCTCAGCCGTTTGTCGATATCCCATAGCGAGAAAGAGTTTATTGGCATCCACCAGATTGGACTTAACCTCATGCTGAAAATAGCCAGAGTAGGTCTACAACAAGAAAGAAGAAAGGTCATAAGTGAGATGGGAAAATGATTATTATTATACCATTACCTTGAGTACGCGGAATTCCTTGCGCCAGGGTTTTGTAAACAAATTGTTGGCATACTGACTGATGGCCTCGAAGCCAACTATCGCTTTTTGGGCCGTAAAATCGGTCAATTCTTGGACCGTCTTGCGTAATACCTGCTCCGTTTCGGGCAGAAAGAACTTGCGATCATGGGGCACTATGCAAAGGAACTCCTTTAGACAGCATTCCAACTTTTTTCGCTCCTCCAGTTTCTGGATACTCTCCTCCGTCTCAAGGAATGACCAATGGCGACGCAATATCTCCCCCCACAGATCGGCCAAGATGTCGCGGGCCACAAAGTCCGACATAATGCTAATGGTCCAAGGACTTGCATTCAATGCGCCGTCTTCTCCTGCAACAGAACAAAACAACAAAAAAAAGCAAGAGAGATAACTTGTTAAAAAGATTCCACAAAAGATGCATGTCAACATGGCCACAATGAAATACATTTTTGCTTATTCTTAGACCTTGAATCTTGTCTATTGATTTTTGCAAAGAATAGAAAAGAGAAACGGAAAGGAGAAAACCGAGGATGAGTACTAAGAGAATACGCAATCTTAACAAGTCCCTAACGGGCTGCTGCATTTGCTTGTCATGAATCAGCAACGGCTATATGCATGTACATATGTACATAAATACATATATGTATTAGTACATAGTACATATTAAAGGCATGACGCATATCCCCTTTATTCCCTGCTTTGCTATAGTAACATTACACTTCAGCTGTATGTATATCTATATATTTATATATCCATCCACTTGGTATAAATAGTAACAATAACTGGACTGATACCGAACAAACAAACAAGTAACATATAGTGGCGGATTGTGACCTGTCATCGATAATGCCCCGCAGAATACTCTTATCAGTCGGCCAACTCTGTTGACAACAACAATCACATAATGTCGGCATGTGCAATAAGCGATTAGATTTAAGTTAGCTAAAGCAACAATAACACAAAATATTCAACGAGTACATAAAGACAAGTATGTATGTATATACATATGTACATATAATAATGAATCATCATAATTATTGTTGAAGGAAACGGGAAAGGAGGAGGTTAGAATGGTGGTTAAATAGAGTTCAGACATTGTTACCTACAATTTCTATAAATTAACCTAGAATCATCTACAATACAAATGTATGTATGTATGTATATAAGAAGTGAATGAATCATTTCGTATAATAATCAGATATCAGTGGGCAACGTATGTACGTATGTACATACATACGTACATGTGTATGTATATCGACATCTGTATAAATGTACGTACATATGTACATACATTTATACATGCGTATGCATACATAGGCATATATCGTTGTATATTTAAATAATAATTTGTTTGTTTAGAAACGTATAATTCTGGCTGTTGCAGTTGCCAGCACAATAAACTAAATAAATTTGAAAAAAAGAAATTCAATTCGTTGGAATTATCAACGTGGAAACACCTTGAAACCCAATCGAGTGCAATTAATTAATACAGCAGAAACCGAGAATACACAACGGCGATAAGTTTCATTCGGGGTATTGCAAATGAGGGGATTCCCACTATTTGATCAGGTGGAATGCCATGCCGAAGCTTGTTAGCTTTCAGACAATTTGAGCTTTGACTCCATATCTAAAAATAAATAATAAAATAGAGATCTGATGCAGAATAGAATAAAGAACATGTCAATTTTAATTGTATTTACTAGAAAGTGGACGAAAAGTAACGCCGAAGAGCTTTTACTTTTATACCCAGGCAGGATATATTCATTTTGGTCAGAAGTTTGCAATACATAGAAGAAAGCAACATCGACCAAATTGAGTATATACATACATACATACATATGTATGTACATACATATACTGTTGATCAGACCGGTGAGCTGAGTATGTATGTTTGTATATATGTATGTATAACCATGCCCGACTGTCTGTTTGAATCAACACGATCACGATGTATTGTATAGCTCTCACAGGAACGATCCGTCGGGAATAGGGTTTAACGTCCATAACTTTGTTGTTTTTCAATTAAAAATCACAATGGGAGATAAATCTAGATTTAAATGCTTTTACATATATGTACATACAGTGGATCACATTAATATTCGGTTTTTTTTTTTTGTTCAACTTTGAACGCAAATAACACTTGCAAAACAAAGTGAAACAAAAAAATAAAAATAGCAAATTAAAGCTAGTTTAATTATCTTTTCATAGACGTACAACAACATAATATTTATTTTAAACTAAAAAAGAATTTAAACAAAAACAAAAAAAAAACGGCGAATTCGTGCCACATTAATATTCGGTTTTTTTTGAAAATCGTATTTTAAAACCCTTTGGCGTCCCCGAATTGCTTCAAATGGCTCAAAATTGGATTTCCCCGTAAAAAGGACCCCACTATTGACAATTATTGTTAAAAAGCATACCGAAAAATTTAATTGTTTACCTGCAAATTACAATGGGCCTGCAAGGGGAAAATTCAATATTGGGGCAGCGAGTACTTGGGCTCCAGTTGCATTTACAAAGGGGGACTTTTAAAGAAATTGGTCAAATCCTAAAAATAAAGCCAAACACACTCGCTGACATCGTCGGAAATTCAAAAATGAAGGAAGAATCACCCGAATTAAGCAAAAAGGACAACCGAAAAAATTGACTGAGTGCGAAAAATCCGAAATAGGGAGGAAGATAAAGCAAAACCACCGGATTAGTTCACCAGAATTGATAGCCCATATCATTGCCAAGCACGGAAAACCCGTATTAGCCGAAAACATAGGTGTACCAAAAAAAAAACGGGCTGTGCATCGGCCGAGTTGTTCGAAAAAAGCATTTCCTTTCTGAGTGCAATCGGATATTGAGGAAGATTTTTGGCCCAAAACTAGTGGGACGACGTCAAAAGCAAGTTTATTGACTTTGGAAGTGACGGCAAGACAATGGTTCGACAGAAACCGAACATAGAACTGCAGGTGCAGCACATACGCCCAACCGTATAACACTTTGGGGGTCACGTTATGATTTGGGGGTACATTTCGACAAAAATAGTTGAAAATCTGGTGTTTATAAATAGTATAATGAACCGGGATACATATTTAAACATTTAAAAAACAAAAATTTAAAACAATCGGCAGGGAAATGGGAATTTCCCAAACGTTTATGTTATACCAAGACAACGACCCAAGGCATTAGGCTTATAAAGTAAAGTCTTGGTTGATGTACATCTCCCCAAAAGTTTTGGAAACGACGCCCCAATAGCTTGACCTCAACCTAATATAAAATTTGTGGAGTGAGTTGGACCGCCGGATGCGTAAAACACCGATTTCATCAATATGCGACTTCAAACAAAGGCTTCAGGAAGAGAGGGTCAAAATTGGCAAAGAGTATAATGAAGAAAATTTTAAAAATATGCCAAAATGCCTTAATGATATTACTAAAAACAATGGATATCACACAACATGTTTAAAAAAATTTCTTTCCAAATAATATTGATATAAAGTATTCCAAAAGAAAAAAACCGAATATTAATGTGGCACGAATTCGCCGTTTTTTTTTGTTTTTGTTTAAATTCTTTTTTAGTTTAAAATAAATATTATGTTGTTGTACATCTATGAAAAGATAATTAAACTAGCTTTAATTTGCTATTTTTATTTTTTTGTTTCACTTTGTTTTGCAAGTGTTATTTGCGTTCAAAGTTGAACAAAAAAAAAACCGAATATTAATGTGATCCACTGTACATATATACTACCTAATCATTCTGCTAAACTTCTGAATGATCCAGTGATGACCGTCAAAAGTTAATTTTTTACCGATTTCAATTGAATCGAATTTAATTAAAATTTATTTCATAAGGAACCTTTAAGCTGAACACTATCCACTCCGGATTTCCAATTTTGAATTCCCACTGAATGCTGTTTACATTGACTTGAACATTTTTATACCCTTGCAAAAAGTATATATATTATTGATCAGCACGACGAGCTGAGTTGATATAGCCATGTCCGTCTGTCTGTCTGGATCAACATCTCCTCCGAAACCCTTAGAGCTACCGAGCTGAAATTTTGCACCTAGGCTTCTTTTTGCTGCAGGCATTGTATATCTCGGAATCATCCCGATCGGATGACTATATCTTATAGCGCCCATAGGAACGATCGGTCAAGAATATCGTTTAAGAGCAATAACTTGGGTGTTTTTAAAACGATTTTTACGAAATTTGGTATTTGGATGTTTAGTATATATAGAAATGTCTGTGCCAAGTTTTAGCCAAATCGGTTGACTATATGCTATAGCTCCCATAGGAACAATCAGATCAAAAAATTTTTTTTGTCGAATTACATTTTTTTCTTAAGCCACGAACATTTAATGAAGATTTGACTTCTTTTATATGCTTTCTAAAGTAATTGTAAATATGCCATTGTTAAATTACAGTTTGCAAGGGTATACGAACTTCGGCACGGCTGAAGTTAGCCCATCCTTCTAGTTTTAGTTATCGCTTGAAATGGTCTCCATTGGGTTGAGCCGATAAACATTAATCGTGTTCAAAGGGTTAGGATAGTCAAAGGCGTTGATAATAATAACTTGACTTTACAACAAATAAAAAAATATACATACATATATACAAATGATTTTAAAAGTTACGGCTGTTTGAGTCGATCCTTTTTAAAAAGAAGGACTTTGCAGTGACCAACATAGCACCATGGAGATTCATCCAACATCAAAAGGACAACAAGAATTAGTTTTATTATTATTAAATTTCTTTTCTTTTCAAATTTGTTTGAAATTGTTTTGTAATTTTCTTCTATTTTCTGGTTTTAAATTAATTGTTTAAAAAAATAGAAATTTTGTTGAAAACTTAGTGTAAAAATTTCATTGAAGTGTATCAACCGGTTTTCAAATTAAAGTGTTTACCGTTTTGGAAAACATAGTTTCGAGAAAAACGCATTTACAGTTTCAGAAGTACCTTGGACATACGTGAAAGGGTATAACTCGAAAAAGATTTGTCGTATTGAATTCAAATTTTTAGACAATATCTTTAAAACATCAATAAGATATTGTATTTATATTGGGCTGTTAATTACATTTAAAATTAATCAATTCCCGGTTTATCAAAAACGCGTTAGAACATTTAAAAAAATTGAATACATGTTCTTTTAGGATAAACTGATTTCAATTTGGAAGAGGACACCATAATATGATCCAAATACAACAGCACAGCCGTTTGGCCAGATCTTGCAAGGGTGAACTAATTTCAAAGCAGTTGGCCCTCTGACCCATCTGTTTGTGGCAGGTTGGATTTTAGCCACACAATATTGTAATTATAATTACTAGATTAACTGACAGCAATCCCTTTCCCTCTCACTCCCTCCTCCCATCGGCCAGAGTGGTAAAAAGCAGTCACAAAGTCAATTAATTTAAGGGAAAACGAAAGAAATGCGCTAGAAAAAAAAACCTCGGAAAGTGTGAATATGTATGGATAAGTGCATATACATATGTATGTATAAAAGAGTATATAGACGAAACATTGTATATACATACATACGTACATATGTACATATTTGGCATAAATATTTATTTCGGATTTATCAAATGGTCAAGAACAATTTTCAACTCAATATTCATCTCGAATGCATTTTTAATTATTCACGCTCAGAGATTGACAGGCAACAGAAAAACAAAATAAACGAAGTCAGCGCGATTGAGACTAGAAATTCAACCCCAGTTCCCCCTTCGGCCACTGCCTCCCTGCTCCACCACATGAAATTCTTTCTTTGGCTGCGGAACAATTGGCAGAAAGTCAACACTGAGTCAAAGAGGAGTGGAAGGGGCAGAATGGAGTGAGAAAGAGAGAGGAAGTGGCTATGGGAATATATTCCAGTTTGCTGCTGTAAAGATATGTATACATACATATGTACATAGTCAATGATTTTTTTAACCATTGTTGTTGTGAAAGTTTTATACACTTTAGAGAAACGGTTTTGATCTGATATGTACATACAGTGAATGTCACTGAAAATCGTACAGCAACTTATTTCTTGCATTTTGTTAGCTCATTGCTAAACTAACAATTGGATGCATGCAAATTATAATTTTACATAATAATAATATAGATTACTTTTATAAAATGTAAAAAAAGTGCGAAAAATGCACAAATTACTTTTTCTGAAAATGTGAAAATACTCTTTGTTGTACGAAAAATGATGCGTCACCGAAAATCGTACAGCTGTTCAATTCTTAAAATATCCATTGACGACCAAAAAATTTGCCATTGAACTTTTCCAAAATTATACTAGAAGTTGTTTTTTATGGTTTTCCGGTAGTTTTATTCAGTTTTAGGGTTAATTTTTGAAGAATATGAAGCAAGTATCTCCTAAGGAACGCATACGTAATTTTCCATTATGACAAGGGAAAATCTTGTAACGAAATAACAGGAATGCTTAACAGACATCAAAGCACTATCCATTACATCATTAAAAGACATAAATATGAAAATACTGTCTTTAATAAAGTCCGAATTCCGTCAAATACAAAGCTGACAGTCACTGGTGGTTGTGGATAATATGCCAAATTAAACTAAATCTATTCAAATCAACCCCAAAAATAAGCAAGGATCCAAAGACTTATTAGAAAAAGAATGTTAGTGAATTCACAATTAAAAGGTTGCTTCATATTTAAGATTATCGCTTGCAACAAGCCATACCAATATGATCGTAACGGCAGAGACTACTACAGTTTGCTCGGGAGTTCCAATCTAAGCTGAAGGAGTTCTGGAAATACGATGTTTTCTAGAATGAATCGAAGTTCAACATTTTTGCATCTGTTAACAAGCAGATTCTATAAAAAAAACCGAATACAGAAGTAGTTATGACCGATTTACGTCCAACTGTCAAACGCGGTGGTGGGTCGGTAATGGCTTAGGGATGTATGTCAGCTATAAAAATCCGTAAATCCGAAATTAGAACTCGAAGCACTTTTAAGCAGTATTTAGATAATGATCCCACACACGCCGCCTTAAACTCCAATACATGGGAGCTAAGCAACTGTCCAAAAATAATGGAAACTTCCGCCTAGTCTCCCGATATAAATGTCATCAAACATCTTTGGCTTATTCTTGAACAAAAAATTGGAAACTTTAAGGTTCCAAGAAAGGATGACTTGAAGAAAGGTCCTTCTAAGGAGTGCGACAAAATCAGTGTCAAAAGCAGAGAAAAGTTGGCAGACTCAATGCCAAAAAGGATTAAGGCTTTTATAAATGCAAAGGGCAGTCCAACAGAACACAAAAATCTATGTTTCTAACATTAGTTTTAATATTATTTTAAAAAAATGCTGCTGTACGATTTTGAGTGATCGATACATTATTGTACTTGGTACATCAAATGTTTTTTTTCCTAAATTTCTTAATGAAGTTTGGCTTGTTTTTTATTTTATTATTAAGATAATATGTTGACGAACCAATACTGATTTTCTCAAATTTTTCTGATTTTTTGAACATTCTTTTTTTTGCTCGGTGATGAAAATTGTTCATGTGTACGATTTTCAGTGACATTCACTGTACATATTTACAGCATACAACGTCCGATTTGCAGAAATAATATAAATTTGTGTACGTTGTACATATTGATACATTCATATGTATTTATGTACAGTAAGCCCTAGCTTATTTCTCAATTCCATAATCTTTGAATATTGAAAGACAATTATTGATTGAGCTATGAACTTTGAAAAATATGTCTTTGTTTTCTTTTTCTTGATTAAAATCATTTACTAATCAAATAACCAAGTTATTGCTCCACAACTAAGTTTTTGACCGATTGTTCCTATGGGCACTACTTATATATACATTACATATATATAAGTAGTGATATAGTGAACCGGTTCTAATAAAACTTAAAGTTCTACAATTTCAACTTTGTAGCTTAAAGGTTCTCAAAGGGGATCGTGTTGTTCCAGACAGACTGACGGACACACAGACAGTCGGACTTTGCTACAATTCAGTTCATGGTGTTGATCAAGAACATATATACATATTCTATGCGTTGCAAACTTCTGTCAAAAATTAATACACCTGACCCCCGCTTAACACGCGGGTTTTGTTCCTAGAAAACACCGCGTCAAGCGTTCCTGTTAACCTAGGAATGGCTTTCATACAAACTAAAGGGTTACGTTCTAAGATGTCCACAAAGTCAAAATAAAAACATTTGTTTTTCAAACTAAAGCTTATTTTGTACAAAAAAGTAGATGCCGGTTGTTGCGATTCTCAAGGAACCGGCATTATAGCAACGTTGTAACCGATATTTGTTATAGCCAAAGTTGAAAAAAATATATTTTTTTCCCATTTAGTTCTTGTTTTATTTTCTTGGACTGCTTAAACATGAAAATCTTTTAGGCATGTTCAACAAAATATGTAAGTGATTTACATGTTTTTTGTCAATGCTTTGTTGTTTTTTTTCAGGAATTTACACAAATAGGTCGAAGTCAACACTATCTCACAAACACATTGATACTTTCTGGGATCTTTTAGTGCCGACCGCGGGGTATTGTTTTGATTTTCGAGTTTTTGTTCTAACTTTTGATCGTTATAAAGGGTATATTGTGTATCATTATAAGCGGTAAATCGTTATAGACGGCTTCATTGTAACCGGCATCTACTGTAGTTGAACAAAAATCATTTCATATGCTGCAAACTTAAAAATATGAAACCCGATTAGAAGTAATGAAATCGAATCCTTTACCATCGATTATATGTATGAGCAGATTCTAAATGCACATCTTGAAGTTCAGAACGTGTCAATATTTCACATCTTGCTAGAACGAGGTTTGTAGTTAAAAGAGAGAGGGTAGCAGATTCGCAATGGTGTAAGAACGAGTTAGTGTTCAATGAGGTAGCGTTAAGCGAAGGACAGCTGTTTATCCTTTTTGCAAGAAATATTGGATCAGATCCCCGAGATAACGTAATAATTTGTATAGTTCTGGAGGATCAACAGGAAAAAAAAGTGAAATGGGACAAACAACAGTTTGCTTAGGGTCAACCCCTTATGTAGAAAGATTTATTAATTTGGCTTTTTTGTAGCGAAAAATTAAGAAAGCTTTCTTGGATGGCAACGTATGTAAGTATGTACATATATTCGATGTATATATGTACATACACTCATGATGAAAATAATAGATACATCCCGTAAGGTTCAGCTTCCGTTTTGTTTAACACTTTTTCTACTACCTTTAAGAAAAAAATTTAAATGCACGTTTGTTTATTGAACACTTATTTATAAAAAAAATATAATTTAAAAAAAAAAAAAAATGTTTTTCAAATGTTACGGAGGATATTACGCCACTTTTTTTTCCCTTCAGGTCCTGCCCATGTAACGTGATCTTTATCAAAATTTTGCCTCATAATCAAATTTTTTGTGCGCATCAAAGGAACACTTCTAGCGATACGTCCTGGTAGTTTTGCCATTTGTAATCGTCTTCTAATTGAAGAAGCGTTGATTACGTTGTCCATTTCGGATGCAATGACTCTTGACGACTTAAAAGGGTCAGAGTTTGCGATCCTGACGATGCGTCGGTCCAGTTCTGGAGTAGTTTTCGATGGACGTCCGCGTGTCTCCTCTTTATTTTGATCCTTTAATGCGTTTTGCACAAAATGAAAGGATCTTGCCATTAATTTGGCAATATCTCGCAGAGATTTGCCGCTCCTTCTGAGGTTCATAGCAATTCTGCGTTCCTCACTTGAACAATGAATATTTCGACCATCTACATGTGACATTTATAATTTTTTACTACAATTAACATATTTTTATGGAATACTTACTATATCCTTGCAGTAAACACAATCTTGCCTTTTTTTTTAATTTTTTCACTTCGAAGCCGCCGAGTGTATCTATTATTTTCAGCAAGCTCTTTACAAGAAATTGCGATTACTAAAAATTTGGGGGAAATACAATTTTTTTTTTGGCGTGCATTGCATTGCCCGATCGTTTTCTTATAGTTGCCATACTGTTTTTTTTGAAAATGTAAAAAATTAACCAGTTATGACATAAATACCAAAATTATATTGGTGTCTTTATTATTTTCATCATGAGTGTACATATGTATTTGGACGGAGCTTAGCTGTGCTCCAAGCCTAAGTGCAGCCAGTTAGAGTAGAAAAGTTGCGCAATCCGTTATTTTCCACTGTACTTTTATCCTTTTGCGTTTGCCTATCATTCCAAATTGCTCCCCAACTGGCCAAATGCGAAATCGTACAAATGCTTCAACTGCCGGAAGCCAACACGATGCCAACTTCACATACATACATACATGCATATGTATGTACATACGTATCTACACAACACTGTCACATATATGTAAGTGTGTGTATATGCGTTCGTAAATCTTTGTATGTATGTATGTATAAACAAAGGCTTATCAGTATTTTATTTAATATCTGCTTCGGTATATTTTTGGTAGTTCTCTCTCGCTCTCTCTCTCACATACACTCTTTGTCACTTTTTCTCCCTTTCGCTTGCTTTGGCTGTTATCGCAAAATCAGATAAAAGTCAAAGATCGTGCATTGCCCTAAGGGCGCGGGCCGAGAGCACAAACAAATCAGTAAAGTCAACAGAAGGAGAGAAACAACGTTGAATAACCTTGAGAAATGACTCATTTCTCGAACGAGCGAGAGCGAGTGGCAAATCTGCACCAAAAGCAAAAAGGTGCAAAAGCGACAACAACAGCAAACACACAGATAATCAAGCGAAAAGCAAGTCAAGCTAAGTCAACACAACAAAAATATGTGCTTGTATTCAACACACACATAAACAATGTATAAAACACACTATGCATACATACGTTCATTTGTAATACAAAACGCCGACCTCGCAATACCCTCTACAAAGTAGAGGCTTGTATTACTGATATATATATATATATATATATATATATATATATATATAACTGAACCGAAGCACTAATACCCCTCTTAAAGTCACTATTTTATATGCATGTATGTACATATATTCCAATTTTATAAATGACTGCGACACCCATATACCTGCCTTACCCAGTGTAAAAACAAAATCAACTCAAAATCGCAACCCATGAATGGAATCGTAATTTGTGAATGATAAAGAGAGAGCCGGACAAGAGTAACAACGGAGGGTGAGAGAAACTACATATTTGACTGATATTAGGAAACGAGAAATAAAACTGATTGTAAGGAAGAATAAATACAAATAACCTCGTTTAATTTTATTTACATAAATTTGTTTTTTTTTTCAACTATGATAAACTGAATTCTGCTAACTGAAAACTCTTAACTCTTTTCACTTACCCCTAGTGCTTGGATGCAAATGTCTGCTAGTTGTAATGGAAGGAAAATGCAAGTGTTGGCAACTGATTTAATTCAAAATTCCACTTATTAACTTGTTTGCCGGCAAACTGCAGCTGAGTGAACTCCTGAGTGAACCCCTCCCTCCGCTCGGAGCATTTAAATTGCAAAATCTTTAGAGGATGGAAGCAAATAGAGGGTCAGGGGGTAGGGTGTGGGTATACCTTCTTCAACTACGTAAATCATTTGTACAGTGCACGCAAATTATTTACGCCTGACTGCCAAAAGCTTATTAGCGACACGCTCAGTGCGACTCCTCAAAGACAGACTTGCCTCATAGTGATCCATTCCACCATCCCACTTCCCCACCCAGCCTCCTCTCGCCAAGCAGTCAACTCACTCAGTTGGCAGTGACAACGAAAGCAAAAGATAGAATTGAGCTGAGAAAGAGTAAGGAGCCGACAAAGTCTTATTGGAGCTGTTGCATTACAAATATGTAGCTATAGAATGAACGCAGGTGGTTTGTCCTTTTTACCAGTTAATAAAGAGATAAACTCACTAGTCGGTTGCAAGTAATATGTACATATGTATATGTAATTGTCATTCTGATTAGCTTAATTTTTTCCACAAGAAAATTGAAGGAAATAATGTCAATAAGAATAATAAAAGTAGAATCAAAACAATTATTAGAAAATCGATGTAAGTGCACAAGACTTTATACAAACATATGTACCATTGATGGTAGATTGCAGGGTATAACTAGTTTAATTATTTTTTGTGAGTCTTGCAATACACGCTACACCTATTTAAGCCTAAAAAATATTCATCATAAACAACAAATATTAGGTGATCAAAGATTTAATTGATCTATTAATGGAATATGGAAAGTACTTGGGTTTCGGGTCTATATTCGTTTGAAGAGTTTCTTAAACAATTAGAAAAATAATAATAGTTTTGATATTTGCAACTGTTTAGAAAATTCGCAGTTTCTCAGTTAATGTATTACAGTTCTCGTAAACGTACATAAAATTTCGTTTATTTTATATTTAATTGTTCTTATTAAAAGTTGCATTTTCCGATTTGACTGTGAACCTTCAGAACTCTTAAGATGATTGATAATACCAAAAACAGGTGGACAGGAAAGCAAAAGAAACAATGTGGTCGAAAAGTAAAATATTTGCCATTTAATAACAATTTTGAAATGAAATTTCCAGTTGAAATCAATTACTTAAAAGGCCCCAGACTCTTCTCTTCTTGAAAAAAAATATTCGGAAGGTATACACCGATGTTTATATACATACATACGTATGTATTTATGTGGCCGTGGCCGATCACATCAACTATATAATGTGCAGTACTTCTGTTTCGAATAGAGAATCGACAGGATGACGGACTGAGTTATTGTCATTGCTGATGCTTTTCGCATCCCATTGCAAATTGGTTTAATTAGCCCTCCACACATACATACAGACAGAATCATACACACACATGGCTCGTGCTCATATAGCCATATTAAACATGTTTTCCAAATTGAAATTTTGATAATCATCCTCCACACACACACACACACAAACTGCTGATGGTCAAATAAAATACCTAAAATATTGTAGTAACTGAATTTGCAGTTTACAATGTGGCCAAAAAGGAATTTTGGGTTGATTATATTGATTTTGGTTTGTGTGTTTATAGTGTGTGTGTGTGTTTACTCACTCCTCAAATAATGCTGGTCTAATTTGGATTATTGATTAGCCATTCTGATTCACTTTAGAGCAACAGTTTAAAGAGAACTGATTTAATATCTCACCTTACCTCATCTCTCCTTCCTGTGACACATTCTCTTATTTACTCTTTCTTACTTTCCTGGCAAATTGTCAAAAAAAAAGAAGCAATGTTTCATTTCAGGCAACGCAACCGGCAACCGTTTGGGGCAGGGTGCTCCAATTCTTATTTTCAGCAAACGCGTTACTAAATTTAGCTCACCCGGCTCACGTCGAGAAGATGGCAACTTAAAGCATTGTCGAAAACGAGAGGAAAAAGGGCCAAAATACTTTTAAGAAAACTTACACAAATTCCTTGACGTGTTATTACATTTATGAATTTTCATATTTTTTTTTGCATTGTCCCTGCATCCGCTTGGTGGATATGTCAACAGGGTCGGGGACAGCGTCAGGGGGGGACAGATTTCCACTGCCTTCTGCCGTTCTGTGTTGCCAAATTTTGCTGTTTATGTGTGTGTGTCGCTCTCTCCCTCTATATCTCTCTCTGTCTCTCCCTCGAAATGCTGTGCGTGTGTGTAGGTGGTTTACGTTTATTTTTAGCACTCCGAAAGGAAACACGATGAGACTGCGACAGCTTCCGCAATTGATGGATTTAGCTGGTCTGTTGTTTTGTTGTTATTCAAGCAGCTGCTCCTAATGCAGACTCTGATGCAGTTGCTTTTATATTATTAACAAAAATTACAACCTCTGCCCGTGCCACTTGTCATTGACTCTGCTTCTTCTTTCGACTTCCTCCTCCCTCTTTGTTTCACTTTTACTATGTAAACTTTAGCTATTTTCTTTGTTATCTCACTGTAGTAGCTGCACTTGCACTGTATATTTAATGGTTTTTATGGTCTTTCGATTGTATTTGCGTATTGAAATAAAAAATAATAACAATTTGACCAACCGTAGAACCATTTACTTAGAAAATAAAAACAACACTGAGAGAAATTTTTAGCAAAACATAACTGTCGATTGTCTTTGATGAACAAATCGATATTCTGAGTCGAGAAAGCAATCGAGTGTCGATATAAGAAAGTTAATTATTTTAATTGTATTTAATTTCTTTGTAAATATTTATTGTAAAACAATTTTGTTCCTTGTTCTTGTTTTTTGATTTTTCTTTTAAAATCTTCAATTAAACAATTGCACGAAGGCTAAGGTCAGAATTATTAAAAAAATTAATTATTAAAAGCAGAAAGAAAAATCACCGAGTAAGAAGACGATTAAGTTTGTGCTTTAAATATGTTAGCATATAAATTTAATTTTCGACCTAATGTTATCCGAATTTTTAAATGGTAGGTATTTTATACCTACCATTAATTAGGTAAGAAAATTAAAATTTGAGCAAATTCAAATATGCATTATTAAACGTGGACAATCGTTTTCCAACACTTATTAAATAGTAACGATTCGATCAGCTGTTTGACACGCGCTGGTTGTTTTGGTGAAAATAATTACGATAATGACCGATGTAGAGCTTGGTTTTGCCGAGGAACGCGATTCCTCCTGGTTGAGCAATCGTTATTTCCCAAGCAAATTGGGTGGGCAACCTGCCTGGCTAGAATTGGCAGAGCTGCCCAGCATCCAACAGCTAAAATGCAGCAAGTGTCAGGAGCAAAAGAGTTTCCTGTGTCAACTATACGCTCCCTACGAAGACGACTTTAACTTTCATCGTTCTATTTATGTTTTCATTTGCCGGAACAGGGATTGTCAGCAGCCCAATAAAGCAGAGTAAGTAACAAGCTCAGGGATATTAATCGCTTTTGGACCTTTTTATGTTGTGCGTTCTAATGTGTTTTCAGGTCTGTCACAGTGCTTCGATCCCAGTTAGCGCTGAAAAATGTATTTTATTCTGAGGAAGATCCCACTGAAGATGGTGAAGCCTTGGTATGAGATTATCACGAATATGGGATTCCTATTTTAAATTAAATTTACTTTTTTTCTTAGCCTCCCATACCAGCCCAAAAGAAACTTTGTGCCGCCTGCGGTTGTTTTGCTCCGCATGTCTGCAGTCGATGTAAGGACATTTTTTATTGCTCTTCAAGTCATCAGCGTGCCCACTGGCCTCAGCACAAATCAAATTGTGGTTCATCTGGTACACTGGTGCGCTCTAAACCTCTCCTTCAAATAGAATTTCCCGAATTTGAAATTGTAATGGAGAGCAATCCTACTGAAGCTGATTTTATACCCGACAAGAATGACACGGAGCGACTGGCTGAATTCGAGGAACTGCAAGCACAGGGTCAAACGGGAGATCTGGACAATGTCTCAGAGGCGGAAATGGATAAATATTTTGGCCAAACTGCTGTGGATGATAATTTCTTCCAAAAGTTCAAAAAGCAAATTGCCTTGGAACCCGAGCAGATTGTTCGCTATAAACGTGGGGCCACTCCACTCTGGATAACTAGTGTGGAAAAGACAGTGAAAGATCAACTTCATCTGCCAGATTGTCCTCAATGCGGAGGCGAACGTCAGTTCGAATTCCAAATAATGCCCCAAACATTGTCCCTTCTCAAGGATGATCAACTGGATTGGGGTATTTTGGCAGTGTATACTTGCACCAAGAGTTGTCCAATATCGGGTTATGTCGAGGAGCATGTCATCAAGCAGGACATTGTAGAGAATACGAAGTAAAACAGATGAAACTGATTACACAGAAATTTTATTTTAACAATTATGAAACGCACAGGGACGAGCTGGGGGGCCGATGAAGGTTAATGATGAAAGGAAGCTGTCGGCTACTTCAGCTTGATAATGGGAAAATAGTTATGCTTGGAGAAATCGAAGTCAGGTTGCCGTTTGAGACCCTTCTGATGACCGCGAGCCAGCACGTTCATTACCACAAAATTAGTCCTTGCGATTTGTAGCAAATCCAAAATCTAACAAAAAGGACCAAGTCCAGATTATAAAAAAAAAAAAAAAACTGAATGACACAATTGCTTACCTCCTGTTCAGGATTTTGGATGCTCTCCAAGACATTTCGCGCCTGATCAAAATGCTTGGCAGCCAGACTATAGAGCTCCTCTACACTGGGACGCATCATGTGGTCTCTTATGTTCTTGAACTCCGCATAGGAGACCGGTGGAGGGCTGGTCAAGTTTACAAAGGGCAGGAAGCGTCGATTATACCGTATCTCCTCGTTGTCGAACTTGGACATGGGCAGGCGCACACGTCCGTCCTTGGTGAGAGCTGCCATGGCTTTGTACATGCCTCCGCAGAGGCTGAGCAGGGCGTGGTAGTAGACAATTTCGCATCGATAGGGTCGCTGCTGCTTCTTATTTTTTCTTGGTTTAGCAACCTTGTTGCGATTCTTTCCAGAATTGTTGCCGCCCCCGCCGCCACTGCTGCCGTTTGCTAGAATTTTACTTTGGTGTTCGGCATACTCCTCCTGGGCCAGCAGTATGTTTTCGGTGCGCGTTAGTGCCGAAACGAGGAAGCCCACTAGAAACTCATAGGGATACCAATAAATGTAAAGAAACTCATGGACAGCATACAGCTCCAGTTCGAAACCGGACATTAGGAAGATCAGCATGGCACGGAAGCAATTGTATAGAACCCATGTGGAGAAGTGGGTGCTGTGCTTAAGGGCAGTGGCGTGTAGCTCATTGCCTTCGACGGCTCGTTCGTTGGCCAATTGATTCATCAGCGAATCCAATCGTGCGGCATCCACTTGAATCGTGTCGAAATTCTCTATTAGACGGCCCAACTTGTCTCGCTGCCTGGCCCGATTAAACCCGCAAATCCTTATAAATTGAGTAAAGGTATTCATGTTTATGCAATACCGGAAGAAAGTCTCCAAATGCTGTTGCACCTTTGGATCTGAGGCCACTGGATGCTTGGCATTTAAAACGGGCGGCGAGTTAAAGATCTGCACCGAGTGTCGAAGAAATTGCTTCATCGGCTGCTTTCCATGGACGAGGCGAATGCTGGAGCTGAACAAGCTCTGTAAAACGCTGCGCGATAGGATGCACTGGCCTGACTTTCGACTGTACTCGATGAAGAAGTTCTGCCAAGATAATTGGAAGGTCAATTTCACATGCATAAGAAATGTTCAAAGTCTGCATACCAGGGCCGAGTAGTAGTCCTTGTGGCGAATGATTTTGCAGGCATACTTAAAGCGGGAGATCATCTCTTCCAAAAATTGGTAGCTTCCAGGTCGATCTCTAATCTTAATGCTGCGTGGAAACGTCGGTGGCTGGCTGCGATCATGAATGCGAGGCGAGAAGCCCATGGGATTTGGTGCCTCAGCTGAAAAGACAAAAGATAATAAAATTAAAAATAATTTCTGAAACTTCCACCCAGACAAACGCCAGCACTTACAACCATCCACAGGCTGAGTGCCCCGATCTATGGTCCTTCTGATCAGAGGCATTAGTTCTGAGGCCACGTTGAGATTTTTATAAATATCATTGATGGCCTCCTCGGCACTGTCCGCCCCTGCCATCAGCTCTACCTGATAAATGGCCTGGAAGAGATGGCGCATGAAACGCAACCTATGCACAACCGACATTAAATCTTCGGGCGATGACAACTGCTTGCATTTGCGCACTAGGCCATCCTCCACCTCCTTAAGCATGAGTGCAATAGACGACGGTTGGGGCTTCTCGGCAGCCAATAAAGCGGAGTTGCCATACAATTGGAAATCCTCTTCCTCGTTGACTCCTGCCATGACAATAATGTTCTTTACGATGGCAATTAAGTTGCGCACAGCCGTACAGAAGGCACGCAGAGGTCGATCTTTGATTTGGGCAGGTGCATGCAAATAGAGACAGGTGAAGAGCACCTGATCCATGGAATTGCCCTCGAGCCAGGACACAAAACACGCGAATAGAGCATCAAAAATTCCAATTAGTTCAGCAGGCGTCAGTTCATCCAACTTGATAACGCCCATCTAAAGAAGAATTTCATATTATATGTAAGGATGCTGTTCGTCGCCTTGTGCAAAACGTACCGCGACTGCAGCTTCAAAGGAGGGCGGCGGTAAATCCAGCTTATCAAAGCCCATGCCTACATCCATTTTGGGATCCATAATCTCAATGGCGGACATGGCCTCAAACAGTCCAAACAGCATGTCCTGAGCCAATTCGCCAGGCAACAGCTCGGCGCATGCTTCATGAAATTCTGTGGTTACATCCACCCAGCCGTGGAGAGGATATTGCGTGATATCAGGTTCTTCGGTTGCATTGGATCCTCTCATGGTACGCTGCACGTTTGGATCCAAGAATCCACATTCGCCCATGCCCCATTGATCATGATCCTGATCCTCTATCTCAGCATGCTCCGAATGAGCACGAGCGGCAGCAGCAGCAGCAGCGGTTGCTGCCTGGAAGTCCGGAGGTTCAGCAATGCTGGTAAATAGGTGGGGCAAAAAAGAGACCATCGCTGGTAAATAAAGCAAAAGACAACTTTCGTATTTATCCTTACCTTGCATTCATTATTTGTCAAATTTTTTATAAATATTCTACTTAATATTGTTGTTGTTGCATTTGCAATATCTTCCCCAACACACGTGTGTCGTTTTATTTGGGTGTTTTGCCTTCTCCTTGTAGTTGGGGTTATCCTTTGGAAGCGGGTGCAACTATCTATAATTTGTTGAATGTTTTTGATTTTTAACAAACAAGTTATTTCATTTATGGTTTTTGCTTTTCGACTTTTTCTATTTTTATTTCTCCTCTCGCTCGTTTCATTTCCGTGCGTTTCTGTCGATATTTGAAATGGAATTGCTGTCACCACCAACAACATACCTAAGACCCCAATTGGAAATAGGATGCATGGAACGCGGCATAGGTAGTCCTAATGTTTTATGAAAAATACAAATGAAATTACTGAGCCAGTTGCAAGAGAACAATTAATCCGATTTATAAGTCAACATTAACATATCCACAAGGACATAAGGGTTTATCCTGCTGTTAATAAACAAAAATTTGTTCGTTTCATTTTCTGTATTTTTGAATTTGAGAAAGGGCCAACTTTAAAACGACAACAAAAATGACAGAAATGCATCACACATGTTTGGTACGATGAAAAATGAACCAGTTCGTTGTTTAAATTTTTTCCGGTATTAATAGTGGGAATCCAACAGTTAACATGCATCTGTTAAACCAAATACGTTACAGTAATGTGAAGCGCATTTGAATTTTCATTTGTGCTGACGCGAGACGAATATGAAAACTGCATCAACAAAAAAAAAAAGAAACGAAAGTTCTGTAATCAGTTCGTTGCACTAGTCGAGGTAATACTTCCATTAAGTAAATTAATATCAATGAAATGCATGCATTAGCAGTTTTTCATATTTAACTCGCGACCGCAGGTTCATGAGTAATTTATTTTGAGTTGATAACAAACTTTGGCGTGAACCAAAATAGTCTCGCACAACAAAAATTTCTTATCGCATTCGAATACAAATATTCCAAACACAAGTTTGAGTGACATTGCTGGTGTTATCTTATCATACAGCGGCTGCTGTTATCGGAAGTCTCGAGTCCCAGAACCCTTCATTTTGAGCGCTAAAGTGAATCGAAAAGCTCTCGCTCACGCTTTTACTCTGTTCATACTCGATATGAAGCCCCACTCCCCCTCTGTTTAGTGTTTTGGGGTTGCCCGCTTCGAGTGAGTTACACGAATTTTCCAAAAGAAAATTCAAAGCGGCGAACGCATTTGAGATTGAGTGTTATAGAACTGAAAAGCAGAAAGCGAGGGGTTGAATTGGTTTGTTTACAACAATTCTGTCTCAGTTGCAAACGCGTTGCCTCGTGGTAAATACGTCGACATCTCTTCTCCGCCTCTCACTCTGCCAATTTCTCTCTGCGAGTGCTAACGGTCAATTCGTCTACGGACAACAAAAATCGGCGGACAACTACACAAATCAAACGGAAACACGGCACGCCACAAATACCGACTATATACTACCAAAACAGTCTACAAAAGGAGGCACATTCTACTTGAGAGACTAACCCGACGTAAGTTAATTTTTATTTTTAAACAAATTTATTGCTTGACATTTAATTTCTGTCGCTTTTGGGCTGTCTCTAAAAATGTTTTAAATATAATAACAACATTTAATGTATACAAGAAACAAAACATAGATGAATATGTATTTATATATATACATACATATCTATATAGTATATTCCAATAGTTTTTTGTAGTGCCTTTCGCGTCTTAATTAAAAGTGAACCAAAATGTGACGAGACTTGTTGGAAGTTTGCCAAATCAAATCATAAAATAAAGTATTTAGAAATATTTACTAGAACATTTGTCACACATTAATCTTCCGACTTATCAGTTGAAAGTTACTTAAATGAAACAAAGTAAACTATTTCGTTTAACTATCTATATATTCTCCCAATTCAAACGGTTTTTCAGAACTTTATGAGTTGTTTATGTAATTTATTGTTTAATTTGTTCTTGCATTATCTATTCTTGTGAACTTTAATTGCTTTTACGATAAGACACTACCTAAGATAATAACTAACTAACGGAAATTTTCAGGCTTATCAATAAAATGTGAACAAAATATGTTTTTGAAAGGTTTGAGTGAGGCTCTTTAAGATTATCAAGAAAAAGACCTCATCATGTAGAATAGCGTGATTTTAGCAACTTAAACGAACACTATCTATAATTAAAGTAAGTCAAATCACAGCGAAATCCCGCAGAATTAACCAAAGTTTTTATGGGTCGTGACAATTGACCAAATTAAATACAAACTGGCGCAAACAGAGGACACGATTTATATGGATTCCACATAACAAACAGACAAATAACACACACAAAAAAAAGGAAAAATATCCTACACGCAATGAAAATCAAAGTCGTCTTTATCCAGAAACTCCGCCACACACGCACACACAGCACATTTATTTCAATTGATTTGGAATAATGGCAACGTGGCGTATAAGCAATGCCCATGGCAAGCGAAAACTTCGCATGCCAAACGGATGAATGGGCGTTCGAAATACCCTCTAGCAAATAGATGGCGACTATCAATTTTTTACTTGAGGATATGTCTAAGTATACATGTGTTAGTCTGTGTTAGTGGCACTCCACTCGAATGGAAACCTAGTGGAAATTATCGTGATGGAGGAGAGTACCCGCCATTCTGTTTGGTTACAGGGTATCGGAAGAAAAGGCAACTTTTGTTGATGCTGCTGGGTTGCCATTGAAGCGGAATAAAGAAGAAATTTCAGATATTTGCCAGAGAGACATTCAGGATTTGCCCTCTGTACACGTGCCCCACCCCATTCGTTTTCTACCTATGTATCCACATCCACATTCACAACCACTCCCAAACACAGGGCCACAACCATTCATCTCTCCCGCTCCTTTGCCACATTTGTTGGTTGTATCGATTTGATTGGATTTTATGTTCGTGTTGTTGTTGTTGTTGTTGTTGTCGGTACTAACTTTGCTACGTTTTATACGCTCCAATAAAGTTGATTCCCTGCATATGCCAAGTTAATTGAATTTAAATAAATGACCGAAAACGGATGAAAGGATGAAAGTAAGTCCCATTTGGCCAAGGGTATATCCCCACATATAGTAGAATAAAATAAATGGAAATATGTACATTTCAGAGTTCCATTTGTTTAATTACTGTTGAAGAGGCTCAGCTTTAAGAGGCAACCAATTAAGCTAAAATGTTTATCACTTGAAAAGTCCTTTAACTGAACAGCCACTCCCACTCCCATTTCTGCCTCGGCTCTCTTGAGCCCTTTTATACCCCTCGTCTCAAGATAGAATCATAACAATGACAATAAAAACACATCAAAATCAATCTGTCAACAAAAGCCGTTGAAGACGACGACGACAAGGACGACGACAACAATACAGAAGCCCCCCCGAGGGCGACTGGTTTTACAAAGTGTCCTGACTACGTGCCTGCCATCATAATCATATCCAGTGACGGAATAAGAGAAAAGGAAGATTTGCTTTATTTAACTATATTATATTTATATAAGCTGCATCATTAAGAAGAGCAGAAAACTTACTTTAGATAAACTATATTCAATTTGATTCCATTCCATTAAAGATAAATGGGTTATATATGGGAGAATCCGAAAATTGATATCTATAATAATATTTAATATACACTTCATTCTATACATTTGTGCTCGCCTTTGCCTTGACATTTGAATGTCCGGTCCTGGTTAAAGGGATAACCAACAATGTGAATAGGGGTGGGGGGGGAGTGGCTTTCGGTTGGCTGTCATTGAAATTCTCTCAAGTATTTAAATGCAAAAATGGTAACAAGCTAGAACTGAATCTGGCTGCTGCCTGGATGACTGTTGGCAAATCCCATTATCATTAGCACGCCGACTGCAACATCATCATCAGCATCATCATCATAGTCCTTATTGTGTGGCTGTGTGGGAGGGAGGGCGGATGGGAAACGGTGGAAAGGGGGAGGCAGCATGCCGGATTTCATTTTATTACAAGAGGAAAAGCAAACAGCAAAATGGCGCCAACATTGTCAGAGATTTCAGCTTGTTGCTGTTGCCATTGCAGGCAGCCAAGCGGCAATAACAATGGCGAAAGAGAGGGGTGAGGTGGAAGAGGATGCTGCTGCTGCTGGCTTCCTGCCAGCAAATTATTGTTGTTGTTGTTTTTTTTATTATCATTTTTTTCCTCTTCTGTTTCTAGTCTCGTTGTCTGCTGTTTGTTCAGTGAGTGTCATACACGGCGTATGCGCATTGTTAGCGATTGCCAGTAAAGGAGCTTATGCATCTGCCACTGGTAGTGAATGCTGGCCATATGTTGCCTGCCAGATTAGCTGATGCTTTAACTAACAACAACGACAACATCAAAGTTTTTCCCCCCTCACCACCCCTGCTCCCACTACAACAATTTCCTTATTCTGTTATGCATTTTAATTGAATACTTTAAAAGGGATTCTTTGTCGGGCACTAAATGCAAATGCCTTAGTTGCAAAATTGTGTATGGGTTTGTCCCTGATGATGATGATGATTTTAAATGAAGTTCACTCGAAGCAAAAGTGGAAATGAGAATTTAAATAGGGCAAAAGTCTGCACATGGTGATAGATAGGCTGAAAGAATGTTAAATGGACCAAGGGAGGGATGTATAAGAGAGAGGGATGTTTGATACACAGAGCACACAGTGGACTGGTGCACTGGTGCAATGCAAATTCAGTTCGTCAGTTCGCTCCGCCCCCAGGCCAGTTGACGATTTGATGCATGAACAATTTATGTGAAACTAAAACTACTGAAAAATTGCACAAAAAATAAATTGTTGAATATTTAAATAGCGGCAACCATTAATTTAAACCTCAATTTATTTGTTTGCTTTATTTTATTTGCTTTCTTTAAAACGCAGATTCAAATTAACAGCTAATAATCCAAGAACGTGTTGCACAGGGTAACTAAACTCAGGGTATCAAAGGATGCTAATTAGACCTTCTCTGACACACACATACATACATAGATATGATGTGCTGAAAATAACTTTATTGCTGCCTCTAACTGGGTTAATAAGCTTAGATAACACCTTATCAACAAGAACTTTCCCATCAGACGCTTTCTATTATTGGATAACAGAATAATTCGTTTCAAGGTTTATCAGAGTAAGGGGATTCTTCCACATACAGGGCTACTGGCTGTTTTCATATGTAATACTATACCTTTTAGAGTGTAATTAAATAATAGAAATAATAAGCAACTATTTTTCTGTTTATCTTTTTTTGTTCAATAATGATGTAATCTCTTTTTTTTGCATTGTATTTATTTCTTTGCTCATCTAAAGCGCCAGTGTTGCGAAATCTCAGAAGATCAAAGACAGCTGACTGCTACGACCTTGGCCGTTTTACCTCTCCTGTTACCAAACAGTTCCTTACATTGGCCTAGCAGAGTTGTCGAATCGATTCCATAAGCCTTTTTCATATTTACGATTTGATAATTTACAAGTACACTTGTCGGAACTAAAACAACTCAAATATATATCACACATAAATAATAACGCAAATATACGACCTGTTGAATTATAACACTTTTGTTATCTGTATATTTTTCCGTTACATAATTTAATTTAAACAGCTGTTGAAAATTTTATTTCTTTCTAGTAGATAAGGTTGAGAGATTGTGTTAATGACGTTCAGTACAGTGTTTACTATTTCCGTAGAGTGCAAAATTTCATTAAATTTGAGATATTACAAATTAGAATGAGTTTTAACACGGGAGCATTTTTAAAGGACCGACTTTCTAATACTCTTTGTCATGAAGCAAAAATTACTTAACAATCCCTATAAGTATGCCACAGTTTTGTGTTTTACTTTGTTTCTGTTTTCAAAGTTGAGGAAAACATGGAATGTTAACGAAAATGCAGTTAAGCCTTGATGAAACGATTCGAAATTCATTAATTGATTGATCAAAATCTTGCAGGGGGAATTATAAATGCTATGCAGGACAAATCCTTTTCCGAACCATTATCTATCTACATATATATATATATGTTATTAATGAGTATCAATTGCCGACTCCACACGTGTCCGTTTGACTCATTAATGAGTCCAAACTTGCCTGATCGGATCACTATAGAAATGTTAAATATATATATTTGAGAGTTTTAACTAAGTTTCGATTCAACTGAATGACTTTACAAGTTGAATGAAAGATAAATATTTTATCTTATGCAAATATATTTTACCGACTCGACTTTTTACAGGATAGAGGTCTTACCTGCCAATCAGCGGAACTCGGATAAAACTCCGCGAATGTTAAGATCCTTTGCCCCTTAATAAGGATTTTTGGTCGGAAGTTACCGCTTGTTAGAGGTGTGACAAAGAAAATGCCATTCTATCCCTTTAAAAAGTCAAGAATCCATTCTATTTCTTAATAACTAAATCGGTACTTGAGATATTTCTATTGCTTGAAGATTTTTAATTGTTCATTATTAAGAATATATCATTAAAATATATAATTAAGAATACACCTAGACCTCGCTTTGCGTCGTTTCGGTTTGCGTTTTTATAATTTTGGTCAGAAGTTTGCAACGCATAGAAGGAAGCATCTCCGACTATATAAAGTATATATATTATTGATCAGCACGACGAGCTGAGTTGATATAGCCATGTCCGTCTGTCCGTCTGTCTGTCTGGATCAAAAGCTTCTCCTCCGAAACCCTTAAAGCTACCGAGCTGAAATTTTGCACCTAGGCTTCTTTTTGCTGCAGGCATTGTATATCTCGGAATCATCCCGATCGGATGACTATATCATATAGCTATAGGAACGATCGGTCGAGAATAGAGTTAAACCTCCATAACTTTGTTGTTTTTCAATCAAATATTACAAAATTTGATGTTTATTAGTTTGGTATACTTTCTAGCATATCCACCAAGTTTCATTAGAATCGGTTGACTATATCTTATAGCTCCCTTAGGAACGATCGGTCAAGAACATTGTTTTAGAGCAATAACTTGGGTGTTTTTAAAACGATTGTTACGAAATTTGGTATTTGGAAGTTTATTATATATAGAAATGGCTGTGCTAAGTTTCAGCCAAATCGGTTGACTATATGCTGTAACTCCCATAGGAACAATCAGATCAAAAAAATTTTTTTTTCGAATTACATTTTTTTTTTAGCCACGAACATTTAATGAAGATTTGATTTCTTTTATATGCTTTCTAATGTAATTGTAAATATGTAATTGTTAAATAACAGTTTGCAAGGGTATACGAAGTTAGCCCATCCTTCTAGTTTAGTACTAATTTTTATTGTGCGTCGTTAGATTTCGATGTTGCGTTGCCCAGGAGTCCTTAATTTTTTCTTTAAATACTTATTTCTTCCAAAAGGTACCAGCACCTTTCGTTCTAATTGTGCTATGCTATCAAAACTGGGGAACTCCTGGTTTGCTGTATTGGCCCACCTTTTATGTAGTGTATCGCGTTTGTGCTTTTAGTGTAGGTTCTGATAATATATATGTATGGAGGCTGACATAAATTAATTGCTTACCTCGCACAACCAAGAGTTCACCAATGAAAGTTGCCACTGGAATTGAAAATCGCTAATTCTTCTTCACCTATTCAACTGTGACCGCTTAAAAAACAAAACCAAGGAACAAAACTTAACCACCGAACAATATATATAATATATATAAATATATATTCCCCAATGGTGAATGAAAAAACACAAGAAATTTGTTCTTCAATCAAACGTAAGTCATTTTTTACGTCCGACTGAGTGCAAGTAGAGCACGTTATGGGTATATTCACTGTACTTACTTCTATGATATGCTGTATTATTTTGATATATGTATTTTTAAACTGTTGGCAAGTGCATTAGGTGAGTCGTGCTGTCGTCAATAGTGTTAATTACGTTAGATGCAAAAAAAAAACAAAAAAAAATAGAAAAAGCGAAACAAACTTTAATCGGAGAGCAGAGGGGCAATTCTGTTGTCGTTCAACTAATTCAATTAAACAAGACAGCTTTAAAACTCTATTGGAGTGGAAACTCCACAAACTCCCTTTTGTGTCTGAGATAAGGTAACCTCCATTGCACCACTCCACTCCACTCCACCCCGCACCCACTCGGACTCGCACTTCAATCTCCAGTGCATATCCGACATTGGCTTTCAATTTCAAGTCACGTTCGGCATTCTGTGTTGACCTAACCAAGTTGTGGCTTAGCCAATCATGGGCAAACACATTGGACAAACGGCTGAGGCGGCTGGAGCAATTCAATTCCGCTTTGGCCAGCTACATGGACACTAACTCACTCACTCACTAACTCACTTGTCGGAAAAGGCCAAAATAAATAAGTCCAATCTGGGCAAATTGCACACGATTCGAATTGATTTATTGCTGAGGCAAAAATTTTGTACTAATGCAAATTTTCTATGATCTATCCGATTGCATATAGCACACATTTATATGACAGCAAATTTGTATTTAATCACAATTGCATACAATGTAGAGTGAAGTTCCGTTTTCACAACTGTGAAAATACATATATACTACTATACAAATACATATATATATATATGTATGTACATATACTATTTGCCAGTAAATGTCTAGTGGGAAAGTCATAAATCTTGCATTGTTTGGTTTATGTATATACATATATATATTTAGGATTGTCGACCAACCAATTTATAGCAAATATGTTAATTTTTCACGCTCTCTCACTCTAGCTCCTACACCCTCCCCCTTCGTACACCCTCATCCTCTCCTTTATTTAGCCACTGGCATTTAATAATCCGGTTGTCAATAATGATTTGCATGTTAGATATATAATTTTAATGCTTAACTAAACAATGTTAATATTAACAATATCAGATAGATATTTTGACTTTTAATTTGAGGTGAGAGTTGAAATGCATTAACCTGACTGCCGTGCAATTACACAATACATAAATTTAATTAAACATTGTGTTTATGTGTGTACACATATAGTCATAATCATACAGATAGATAGAGAGATACAGAGATCTTAGAACTTGAATATGACCATGAAAAGCGGGGAAAATAATTAGCTAAGATACCAGTAAAATATACAAGATAAAATTGGAATTGCTATCAAAGATATGAATTGGAAATGTTAAATCCAGGATTTCCGCTGCTTTAAGGAGTAGGTTAAAGATCACTTGATTTCCAAAAAGAATCAATAATCAATATCAATTGCTTAGCTAAAACAAAAACTAGAAAGATAAAAAGATGATGCCTTTGTATACATATTGTTTGACAATTATACTTCTATGAACTAGAATCATTTGGAAATAATGAAATTAAAATTTTTTATGCGCGAATCCCAACGGGAGCAACCGACAACCAACCGACCGTGGGGCGCAAACCGCAAAGGCGAATATATGTATAACTAGTTACGAGCTAAATGGGAAAGGATAGAATTTTTTAGGACAGGAATAGAGAGCTCTGAACTGATTACATGATAGAGACTATTATAATCAGAACTAAGAACTCGAAAAGGTTCATGCAATAAATAATTAGTCGTACATCGTGGAAGTGATAGAAGTATATAGTTTCTAGTAGGTCTACAAGAAACTGTTAAATGTACTTGGTTCAGTAGCCCGGGTGAGTCTATATCCCCATTATGGAGCTTGTGCATGAATTTGACGTGAAGCTTTATCTACGATTAGTAAGCGAAGGAAGGGCAAGTATCCAAGGCAAGTAAAAAAAAAAAAAAATACATACAAATTCGAAAAATACAGCTCAATAGAGACATTTCTATATACATACCAAATCACCATTGCCAAATTTTGTTAATGTCACATTTAAATCAAAAAATAAACTTTGTTTTTGGCTGCTCATAATTATAGAAGCTATGATATGGACATCAAAGCACAAGTTCCGATAAAACTTGAAATGCAATCTCAGTTTATTTACTGTTGTTCAGCATCTTGGAGTCCTCAAAAACTTTACTAAATTGCTTTTCAATTTTTTTCCATGAAATTTGAATCCATGAATTTCAAAATATTTTTAGTATTTTATCTAATATCTATAAAAGAAAAATAATAAAACTTTAGCCACGCTCACTTCTGTCTCTGCGCCATATTAAGAGTAATGTTAGAGTAAGAGTAAACCTCCTGAAAGCCGATAAAGTTTCAATATTGACCAACCAATTTCAAAGGAGATTAGACTAATGAATTTTAGGTCGGCGGTTTAAATTCATCATGACTCGGCTAGTGATGCTGATCAAGAATATATATACTTTATGGGGTCGGAAAAGCTTCCTTCTGCCTGTTACATACATTCCGCGGCTTTGGTATACCCTTTTACCTAATGGGTACAGGGTATAATAAAATGTATTTCGCAAATGGAAAAAGTGTGCTGACCATGTCATTCCCCATGTGGAGCGCTTTTGTTTTGCGAGTTGAAGAAGTTGTTCTGAACTCCCTCCTGGTTTCAATTTCTCCCCCCTCCCTCCTAGTTTTAGTGTATTTTTGTGTAGTTTGAAGTGAAAGCCATCACTTTTTTTTACTTGGGAAATATATAGGTATGTCTAGTGTACATAGTTGCAGTTTATCTAAAGTCTAGTCAATCATTCATCTCAAATTGTCATGAAACCCATCCTCATGCACATTCATCGGAATTAACAGCCTCAATTTATTAAGTTTACGATTTACTTTTCTATCTCAATCAGAGCTCGTTTCGATCGTTTAGCAAACGTTTAATCATTTTGCCTTTAGATACTTTAAAGCTGAGACGACTCTCATAGATCGGCACTTTGACTTGATCTTTTAAACGGCGTTAATGCCTTTTTAATTATCAATATGCAAACAATTGCTTGCAATCGATCATTAGAATAAAACGCAGTGCAGCGCAGTCATTAATGTCTATATGGACTCTCGATTCCAATACCAATATCTGAATAATTAAACGGTCTACGCGTTCGCGTGTTTAGCTGCCGCTAAACATTTGTAACTGTCAATTAGTTGGCTTCTCACAGAGTCAGACCCCAGACCGAGACCGAGACCGAGACCGAGACCCAGACCCCACAGAGATTGCTTCCACAGCAAAGGAAAAAATAAAACTCGTTTTCAACACCCTGACAAAATTTGGCAGCTAAATTACTGCCAATAAAAGCAAATTTTCGCTTTGTGTGCTTGAAATGAATTTCCGACAGTTCATTAAGTGCATGACGCTTTTGAAAATACATCAACCGACATACGTTAATAGTTGTAAACTATATGTATGTATGTATGCAAGTGTGTCTGTATGTGTGTAAATGCAAAATGTGCAAGCGAATTTGTTTATGCAGGGAGCGCACAACAATTTCGATTTGATGACTAAGCAATACCCTGCAACGTTGCTGCAACGATTGTCCATAACAGGTCCTACAAATCTAGGACTTCAATGACCCAAAAAGTGTCCAATGCGAAGAAGATGATGTCTGGATTATACAGAATCAGGAAGTCGTTTCGTCTTTAAATACTGCTACAGACTAATCTGTAGCATCTCAATCAAATGGCTACTAGATATGCCCTTTCATTTCTGTACTATGAGAATGTTTATTGCGTTAAGAAATTGGTTTGACTTGCCCATTAAATGCACAAGGTTTGAATACTTATTGAAATTACTTGAGAATTGCCTTAAAAAATAGGTTAAATTATATAATAATGACTAATAGACCGATCTGTTGTCAGGAGAAACTCATATCAAACCAATTTTCATCATTCAAATAAATTTAACTATCATTTCACTCAAATAAAAAGCAAAGTATTGTGGAAAATAGTACAACTTCATCTTCATAATGCTCGATAATTGTTATACCCTGTACCCAAAGGGTAAAAGGGTATATTAAAGTCGCTAAAATGTATGTAACAGGCAGAAGGAAGCGTTTCCGACCCCATAAAGTATATATATTCTTGATCAGCATCACCAGCCGAGTCGATTGAGACATGTCCGTCTGTCCGTCCGTCTGTCCGTATGAACACCTAGATCTCGGAGACTATAATAGCTAGAGCTACCAAATTTGGTGTGAACATCCGTCTAGTGTCTACACAGGTCAAGTTTGTTTCAAATTTTAGCCACGTCCACTTCCGCCCCCGCAATTTAAAAAAAACGATAACTAGGGCTGCTTTCAAGATATCGTATTCTTACTTGGTACACTTTATTATATACCCAAACTGGACCAGCTGAGCAAATTTTGTTGAAATCGGACAATAAACATCGGAGATATGCCTATATCCGTTTTGTACTGAAATGCCAAGGCGGCATTGGCAGATAAGAAAGAGCGAGATAGCATGTGCTCGCTGCTGCTGCATGTAAAAGGGAACTTTGTTTTGAATTGATTGCGATTTTGAGGTTGTTCGATCATTTGTCTAGTGACTACGCAGATCAAGAAAGTTTAAAATTTTGGCCACGCCCACTTCCGCCCCCGCAATTCAGAAAAAACAAATTATTAGAGCAGTTTTTGAGGAATCACATTCTTATTTGGCACACCTAATAATGTGGCTAATATGCATCATCTGACCAATTTTAGTCGAAATCGGACAATGAATATCGGAGAAATACGAATGTGCATTTTGAACTGAATTGCCAAGGCGACACTAGCTGGAAAGAGTGAGCGAGATAGCATGCGTTAGCTGTTGCGGCATGTTAAAGAAATTTTTTTATGAAATTAATCGCTATTTCGAGGGTGTTTGACTTTATTTAATATAATAACTAGTAGGTACAGGGTATACTCAATGTCGGCAGGGACGACTTGCTTGCTTCATTATAAACAATAACCACAGTAAGTAACAAATGATAGTTTAAGATGGGAGCTTGTAGTGAAGGACGATTTTTCCTCCTTTAGGGAGTCCTTTTCGAGTGATCGATTGCATTTGGCATCAACAACGTTTGGCGGACATTCCCCAACATTCTTTGTTTAAACATCCCTCGATTGTCCGAATAGTTTTTACATAAAGTAGTAAAGGACTCGACTACCAAAGATTCAACTATCAGTGTACGTTCAACTAAAAACACTTTTCGCCTTCTTAGTTTATGTTACCTTGAACTATGGAGACTTGGGTTCCTTAATAACTCCTTCTACCGAAATCGAACTGAGTTATTGTTGGGATCGAAATGTTATCTTACAATTGCACATTGGAAGACTTTAAATGACTTTTGCTTAGTGAAATCTTTTTTCCCCTTCCAAGCTAATGCGCGAGATTACCTTTCCGCTCCAACTAGAATGACTACCAATTATGCGCTAAATTAATCATTGGCTATGTCATTTAGTTACCAGTGGATGATTTTATTCAACTGCCGCCTAAGAAACAGTTGGTTGATCACAGAGATTTTTCAGTATTCAGTATATATACTAATTTAAGGAACTAAGGAACCTCATTGTTACCATAGCCCAAGTATTTCCGATCTGCTTGTTGGAAATTTAAATACATATATGCAAAATTTTAAAACGGCAATTAAAAAAGTTAAAGTCAAACTTTGATTGTTTTTTAATGGCCTCAAATTGGCACAATTGTAAGCTTTATAGGTGAATCAAAAACCAAACCTCGACAACCATAATTAACTTAATTAATGCAGAAACCACGGAAAATACTTACAAGTTAAACAAATAACACAAACTCTGGCAAAATGCATTCGATCCGAATCGTGTTGGAGTTCGGGGGCTTGTCCAAACAAGCTTAAAATAAGAAGAGCGAATTAACCCTAATTTTAGCACTTTACGCATATTTGGCATGTGACTGGACCAGAACACTCACTCCCAAACACAATGACAGAGAACTTTTATTCGAAACAAGTTCAACGTTAACCGCAAATTGGTTGACAGAATCGTTTTGTGTTGTGCTTCCCCAATCCAATCCAATCCAATCGAATCCAATCCCCCAATCCAGTTTAATCTCTGACTAACTATGAATATGCAAAATTAACAAATTGTGGAAAGTTTCTCAGAGGTTCCATTCATAACATTAGGTCACAGCAAACTGTGGAACTATGGGAAAGTTCCACTCTCGAATGTCCACCCACCTCGAATGTGACACCCTTTTGATGTCACAGGGTGTGCACAAATATTCCATTCCATCACATGATCGCATAGGTTTTCGTAGTAAATGTTTTTTTCTAATTGTGCTTTTGCTAGCTGAGTAATTGCAACAATTTACAGCGCGACACACTTAATGAACAATCGAGAACCAACAAAATGATTTGTTTACGCGCCGCATACATTAACGATCCGAATAATCCATAAACAAATTAATTATAACAAATGCCGCAAACACCGTAAAAAGTTCTATCCCCTCTCGACCTGCAAAGCGAAATGATCGGATGGGACCCTGAGAAGAAGGCAACTCAGACTTGGTGTGTAAGTCTTTGTGTGCCTTAGAATCGGGAATCCGTTCAAGAAATCTCTTCAAGAGAAAAATAACTTAATAATATTTATTTATTTATATATATTTTTATGATAATTGCCCTCTGAGCGCGCGCCAAAGTAAACACAACTGAGAGCAATGCAAATAGGCGTCAGTGCGAAAGAGAGGCAAGCAGAGTCTCCGCACTATGCCGTTACTAAACCACCCTTTCCCTCCCTCCGCTCCTCCTTTGCTTGTGCGCTGCTTTTGCCTCTGCGCTCTTTTGGTTCTTTTTTGGCTTTTGTAGTATTTTAATTGAGCCAACGGCGTGTGCTTTGGCCGGGGTGTTTGCTTGGCTATAATAAACGGCAACCACAGCAACCACAGCTGGGTACCCGGTACCCTCCTACCCCTCTTCCCCATCACCTCTGACACCTCCTTCCGCGTCCCAATGCCCGAAAGCATTCTCAAGTAGCTGTAGAGAGTGGCGGCGGATGGGCAAATGTTTGTCAGCTTTGACGCGAAAATTGTTTTCACATTCGGACTGGACAGCAGCTGCAATATCATTCACACGCTGTAAAGTGGAAATGGTCAATGGAAAAGCATTTATTAAACTGTATAGATCACATTGAGAAATCCTGGAACTAAAATTGTCCAAGCAGGAAGACGGAATGTAGAGTCTTCTAGTTGTATTCCCTTGGGGATTCTTTTCAAAGTTGTTTCTAAGTTGAGTCTGAATAACCGGAATAGATCTGATTAGCTTGATTAGGCAATAAAGTTTTTCATTTAAGATTCTGAATACTATCTTTCATAATTGCTGATGCATAAATCTAAAATTTAACCGCAGACATTTCCGAAATCGTTTTTCAAAAGTGCATATTTAATTTGCAATCAATTGTTAATATCGAAGAAAAATGGATTCTTAATAAGAGAACCCAAACCGCAAAAAAAAACAATGGACTCGCTGCTTTGTTTGTCTGCGGAAGTACCGGAAGCTTAGGGGGAAGGCAGGGGTCTCCAACCAAATTGTGGAAAGTTTGTAAAATTGCTACAAAAGTCTACTTTCCGACTATCTGGCCACCAAAAAACTGGTCACGAACGGACCTTAGAAGTTTCTAAACCCACAGCTCGAACTCTCTTTTGGCAACTTCTCTTTCTCTCACTCTCTCTTCCCGTTGTCTCTTGAATGACTCCACATCCGGTGGACTCTACACATAACTGGCAAGTTCTCAGTTATTGGCGTTCGGAGAACAGAAGAGAACGGAATGGAACGGAACAGAATCGATGAGAGATCGCCTAGCTACGCTTCGCTTCGTCTCGCCTTGTCTCGTTTCGTTCTCTGTTGTTTTGTGTTTTGTTTTGTTTTCTGTGTCTCGTCGTTCGGGTCAGTCGCAGCACACACTGCGTATACGTATTCCCCTCGGTATCCGTAACCGTTCCCCATATAAAAAGTGCAAACGAAGGCAAATGTTTGGCATTCATTGTTTGCACAAGGAAGGCAAAAGTTCGCAGACAGACAGAAAGCGTGTTCGAGACTTTCGCACCAGGATCCTTGCTCCTTCACCTGCAATCCAATTCGATTCTTGAGCCGTGTGTATATGTGCGTGTGTGTGTGTGTATTTAGACGGTTGCATAAGTAACACATTTGCATCTGTCAAAGCTGCAAATTGTTTTTTCATTCAACGTTAATCTTCAAAGTTTTTTTGCATCTCTCTCCCTCTCATACTCGGTGTGTGTGTGTGTCTCACACTGTGTGTGCGTGTGTGTTTCAGTGTTTAAATATATTTATTTTGTTTATCAACCAGCGCAAAAAAAATTTAAAAATAACAACAATAAAAGGCAACAGAAAGCCAAACAATAAATAAAAATCGACTGGCAAATAAACAAAGCGCAAAAAACGCGCGCGCCAAAAAAGCAAAAAGCGAAAACTACAAAGAAAGAAAGAACCAACAACCAAAAACTTTTCCTTCGCCTCTCTCGGCCATTTCTTTCCGGTCAGAAGCTTGTGCTCTTCCACCAGCTGTATACGTCACTTTTTCGCCAATAAGCAAATCCAAATCGCTCGATCAACATGGAAGTGCAAAATATGCCAGATCCGCAGCCTCACCAGCGCCTAATCCTTGACTCCAGATGTGCGGTAAGTGTGGCACATGGTCACAAAGCGTAAACAGTATGGGGATGACTAGAGTAGAACTGATGTCGTACTATTTATACCCTAACGACAAAATGTTTAACAATTTGTCAATATTGAAAAATCGTTAAAGAGCAAAGACAAACATTAATCAAATAGAACTTCTGTTTAGAAGATAGAAGTCTGCGTAATAAGCATAATCATTCCTTACGATAAGAACAATCAATATAAATCCAAATGGATATCTATGATAATTAGAACTATAAACGAGTTATAAATCCCATCTACATACTGGCTAAAGACTGCCCAACCTTTCTCGTAGTATAGGGTAAGAAATATTAAACTATTTATGTACATATTTACCCAACTCTGATGTGTGTCTGGGCAATTGCGTGGGTTTCTCCTCAGATGGTCTGGAGTGCGTATGGCATTCAGTTCAGTCTATAAACACACAAATACATATACACACGGTTGTATGTATATGTATATGTTTGATCATGTCTAACCAATTAGCGAATATTGTAAACATTTCCTTGGGGGCTGGACTTGAACTATGTATAATCGTAATCCCAAATTGTTTATTTTCAATTCCAGAGGTATTCAAAATTCCATAGTGGAAACCAACTCCTATCTTATATAAAAATATTTTAATAGATTTAATAATACGAACTCGATATGTTCCATTTCATTTCTCCAAACCGGTCAGAAAAATCAAGCACAAATTTTAAAAAATTTAAATCAACATCAAAATTATGCAAACTTTAACTGGATGAATACGAAAATGTTATTTGGTATTAGTGATTCTTTTTTAATAATGATAAAAGAACAATCATTTAGTGAAAAGGTTTGAAAGGAAATGTTATTTATAATACATATGGAAATTCTTCAACTCACCTGAGATTACATGTATATACATATGTGTATACATATTATGTACATATTTATCTATGTATATTGCCATTCATCTTGTTTTCAATAACTTAAATTTTAATCAATTTCTTCCACTATTAAGCTCATTGAAATATCGTCGTTATTCATTTAAAACTAAGTGGTAAGAATAGTTAGATAGTCGTGCCAAATAAGATTGCATTGATACATCTCTTTTAGTTACTTTCATTAATTTCTATATATAATTTCAAATAAAAGTTTTTGTTGCATGTTAAAGCTAAAAGCGAGTTGTGTAAATTTGCGTGACACAAAGTACACAGGATCAACAGGTCGTGTTACTTTTTCATTTGTATTTGAATTGAATGTTTTATTGAATGTTTCCTGAAACACGAACAAAATGTACAAAAGAGGAAAAATGTATACCGATAAAAATAAAAATATACTGTTTACTTTTTGCACCAAAATTGATTGCTTGATACGGACATGTTTCAGTGGATACAGTGGCGGATCTAGGGGTGCATTTTTATGTTTATTTTGTTTTTTATGTATAAGAATTCATAGTACAAAAAATAAGTTGGAATAATGTAAAATTATTCTTAGTTATTTTGTGATATGAAAATTGCAAAGCAATTTAGGGTAACTTCCTAAATGCCAACGCCCCCCGTGGATACGCCCCTGTGTGGACTGTTGATACCTATACTCAAAATATATATTCCTTATAGTAAAGGAATATATATATTCCTTATAGGATCGAAAATGCCTAATTCTGTCTGTTGCATACATTTGCTGGCCAAAAGATAATGCAATATCGTTAATATATGCATACATATGCACATATAGTAACCTGATTTCACTTGATTCGTCTGTATTTTAATCAGGTTTACTAATTTTTTGATTAGTTCCAGGGAGAGATTAGATTTAAAGTCGCAAAAAAAACGACAAAAATACTTAAATCCGGTAAATCTTCTCAATTTCAAGACATTGAAAAAAAAGATTCGAATATTAAATCAGGAAATGCAAAAAGTGCTAAATTCCTAAGTTGTACAAAGATATTGACAAAGTCGTTATAAGAAGATTTAACCTTTGTTTAGACTCTCTTGGCTATAAAAATCAGCTAACTGCTGTTGACAACAATAAAGACGAATGCATTTTTTTAGCACTTGAACAATAAACGAAACGGTTATTTTTAATCTCTTTTCTAAAATGGAAATAAATGACAATTTCTAAATAATATATTCGCTGTCCGAATGCACTTACTTTATTCTCTATACGGTTATTTGGAAATTATTGAAAGATGAAATGGAAATGCATTAAATACAATAGAGGCCGCCCGCCCATCCCGCCGTCTGTCCGGCATTGTTTGTCGTCTCCGGCGTAAATGTGTCTAGAGAGAACGAAAAAAAAACAACAAATTAATACGTCTTTCATCTAAGAGTCATAAATTATCGTTTCTATTAATATATATGCATGTATGTATGTATGTACATATATGTAAATTCCAAAGTGTTGTAGTAGACTTTAATGATTTGTTTTTGTCTAATTTTTGCAGCTGAACGATTTATATCCCATTGCCCGTCTCACCCAGAAAATGGAGGACGTGCTTAATGTGTCTGGCAAGCAAACAGCTGCTCCCATTATCACTGATAAGGATTGCCCCTATACCATTGAGTTGGTTAGACCGGAGGATGCTGATGCTGTGATAGCCATGCTCAAGACTTTCTTTTTCAAGGTAAGAGAGAGGGAGAGAGAGAGATGCCTTTACCACTTTTCTCACAATTGTACTAACTCGGCTCAAATCAAGCTGAACACCTGCTGCTGCTGCTGCTTATTGAAATGTGGCTAACAAACAATTGGATAAGTATCCAAAAACAAAACCAAATTTAAATATTGCTTCTAATGAATTTCAATTAGTGGTAGGGGGAGGGGGCACGTGTTGAGAGTTATTCACTCGACTTAATTAATTTAATTGAAACCTGAAATTCGCCAAAACAAAAGGTGCATAAATTTCAAATTTATGGCTTTTCTTTTTGAATTTCGTGCACTGCCCTTCCAAAGCAAAGCAAAGCTGGTGAGTAAGTGGATGGTTGGGGGGAGGGTGGAAGGGAAACAAGTTTGCCACATTTGAGTTAGTTCGACTGGAGAGTCATGGACTTGCATCCGATCGGTGGGATCACGACTTGATAGACACACAAGTTAGCCGGCTCCACGCCACCTTTGAAATCAATCTTAGTTGGAACGATCTCGGCTTGATCTTGAGTTCAATGCATTTCCATTTGCATTCGATGCTAGTTCCACTTCACTTAACTTTAATACACTTTCAACAACAACAATAGTACAATGGCACGCCCCATTTGGCGCCCACTTGTTGACTTGATTCATTTAATTTGCCTTATGCAAATTAGCCAATTCCGTTCTATCAAGTTATTCTTGCCCCAGAGTACTACAATGTAGATGAATCCGATGCGTGTCTAAAATCCATTCAAATGAAAACCACAAAATCACGAAAATTCCATTTCAATTTACATAAACTTACTAACACAAATAAAGAATTCAATTGTCCGAAAATGAAACAAAATACATAACAAATATTTATAGCGATTGCAAGATTGAAATTCAATTTTCTGAGGCACATTTCCGCTCATTTGTTTCTTTAGGATGAACCTTTGAATACTTTTCTCGATCTGGGCGAGTGCAAGGAACTGGAGAAATTCTCACTGAAACCCATAGAGGAGAATTGCTCATATAAGGCAGTGAATAAAAACGGCGAGATTATTGGAGTCTTCCTCAATGGCCTGATACGCAAACCGGTAAGTGGACTCCCCCTCATGTCGCTTTAACGTTTCCCGTTTAACCGGTCCACTTTCTCTCCCTTTCTTCCGCTCTCGGCGCAGTTACCCAGCGATGTACCCGAAAAGGCAGCCGACTCGTGCGATCATCCCAAATTCAAAAAGATACTCACATTGTTCGATCATTTGGAAACACAGTTCAATATCTTCGATTTGTATCCGAATGAGAATTTGATTTTGGATGGCAAGATTCTATCGGTGGACACCAATTACCGTGGTCTGGGAATAGCCGGTCGCCTAACACAGCGGGCCTACGAATATATGCGGGAGAACAAGATCAATGTCTATCATGTCCTGTGTTCCAGTCATTACTCGGCCCGTGTCATGGAAAAGCTGGGCTTCCACGAGGTCTTCAATTTGAAATTCTCCGACTACAAGCTCAATGGTGAAGTTGTATTCAAACCAGCCCTACCGCATGTGTCCATACGCACCATGATCAAGGATCTGCAAGATCAGACATCGTCCTCGGCAGGACCAGGAGCGGTGCCCACAAAACTGTAAAGTTGCAACTGTGCTGCAGTGAACGGATTCCCGGAATCCCCCTTAGGCATTTTGTACTATGTGATTCTTTAGTTTGTAGTAGTAGCTTTGTTTTTTCCGGCGGTGGCGGGTTGACTAATTTAATTTTAAACTTAATTCGCCAGGCGTATTAATTTGTAAGTGTTTTCGTGTTTAGAATTGTCGTGCTCAAAAGGATAAGCAAGTCCAAATAAATTATTTCCAATTCAAGAAATCATTTGTTAATCTTGTCATTCGATTATTGTTTGTTGCCCCAAAGGCAACGGAAATGTCGGTAATGTGATGCTGATCTAGGTAGTATATATACATATATTTCCAACGGTTATATTATCCTTGGGAAACTTAGCCTATGCTTAGTCTAAAACTTAAACATCAACGTTGTCTCAGGACTTAAACATCGTAATGCTCTAACAACTCCTTATCAAAGATTAATACGAATTGTAACCAATTGTTCTAAACCCTTTCTAAAGGTTTTTCAAATCTTTCCTAACTTGAAGTCAATATCCATTTCTATAAACCATAGTTGATCCTTTGCTTTTCGCAGCTTTTAACACAAAGTATTTATTTATATTTTATGTTTCTTTCTATTCTATTTCTTCTTTATTATTATTTCTTCTATCTTTAAATTTTATGCATTTGCAATGCGATCATTTGAATTCAAAATCGAATAGCAAGTTCTTTCTTAGACAGACTTGATCGGATAATGATCGTTTTTCCGTATGTCACCATATCCCTATTGTGCGAAAAACATTTTCGTATTGGTGAAAATCATCAGTGATATATTCAGAGTTCAATAAATTAAAATAAAGTGGTAAGTCTTGTTATATATACTATAACTGAAACAGGAAATTTTATTTTGTTTATTTACATTCGGCTGTTTCGCCGTTTGTTCCTGCATGTAACATTGGGTTACATTGTCTCCGTAATCAGGAAAAGTAATTTATTTCATAAATGAGACTTTGAATGTTTTCTTTGTTTTACCTTTAATTAAAGTCTTATGCTTTCTATCGATATCAAAAGATACAGCTAAAGTAGTTAACTGGGCCCGAAACTAACTAACTTCGTTAATCATTTAAGGCGCTTAAAATCTTATTATCTAAAAATTTAACGAAATATTGAATATTTTTTAAATGTTTCTTTTTTCAAAATGAAGCAAGCAAGTCGTCCCTGAGTATACCCTGTACCAATAAAATATATTAAATGGAGTCAAACACCCTCTAGATCGCCATCAATAATAATAGAAAATTCCTTTCAATATGCAGCAAGAGCGAACGTATGCTATCTCGCTTACTCTTACTTGCCAATGTCGGCCTTGGCATTTCAGAGCAAAACGCATAGATATGTATATATGCGGTATTTACTGTCCGATTTGGACAAAATTTGGTCAGCTAGTAAGAATACGATATCTTTAACTTGATCTGGCTGCGTATTAGACGGATGTTCACACAAAATTTGGTAGCTCTAGCTCTTATAGTCTCCGAGGTTTAGGTGTTCATACGCACGGACAGACGGACATGGCTCAATCGACTGAAGAATATATAAACCTTTTTAGCGACTTTAATATACCCTTTTACGCTATGGGTACAGGGTCATCACGCTCACTGGATGCCGCAACTCTAAACTTAAGTTAAAACTAGAAGGATGGGCTAACTTCGGCCGTGCCGAAGTTCGTATACCCTTGCAAACTGTTATTTAAATAACAATTACACATTTATAATGTGACAAAATCATTAGAAAGCATATAAAACAAGTCAAACCTACATTAAATGTTTGTAGCATGAGAAAAAAAAGTATTTCGAAAAAAAAAATTTTTTGACCCGATTGTTCCTATGGGAGCTATAGCATATAGATGACCGATTTGTCTGAAACTTAGCACAGACATTTCTATATATACTAAACTTCCAAAAACCAAGTTTCGTGACAATCGCTTTCAAAACACCCAAGTTATTGCTCTAAGACTATATTCTTGACCGATCGTTCCTATGTGAGCTATATGATATAGTCAACCGATTCTGATCAAACTTGGTGGATTTGTTTAAAGGTGTATTAAACTTACGAACCCCAAATTTCGTAACAATTGATTGAAAAACAACAAAGTTATTGAAGTTTAATTCTATTCTTGACCGATCGTTCCTATGGGAGCTATATGATATAGTCATCCGATCGGGATGATTCCGAGATATACAATGCCTGCAACAAAAAGAAGGCTGGGTGCAAAATTTCAGCTCTGTAGCTTTAAGGGTCTCGGAGGAGAAGCTGTTGATCCAGACAGACGGACAGACGGACAGACGGACATGGCTATATCAACTCAGCTCGTCGTGCTGATCAAGAATATATATACTTTATATAGTCGGAAACGCTTCCTTCTGTGCGTTGCAAACTTTTGACCAAAATTAATATACCCTTGCAAGGGTATAATGAAGCAAGCAAGTCGTCCCTGCCGACATTGAGTATACCCTGTACCATTAAGTTATATTAAACAAAGTCGAACACCATCGAAATCGCCATCCATTTCCTTCAAAATTCAGTTTAACATGCAGCAACAGCGAGCCCATGCTATCTCGCTCACTCTTGCCTGCCTGGGATTCAGTACAAAATGCATATACGTATATCTGCGATGTTTATTGTCCGATTTCAACTAAATTTGGTCAGCGTGTGCATTTTGACTATATTATTAGATGTGCCAAATAAGAAAGCGATATTTTTAGTATGACTCTAAATATACGTTTTTTCAAAATTCTGGAGGCGAAAGTGGGCGTGACAAAAAAAAAAAAAACTTGATCTGTGTACACACTAGACGGATCTACATACCAAATTTTTTAGCTCTAGCTCTTATAGTCTCTAAGATCTCGATGTTCATCCAGACAGACGGACAGACGGACAGACAGACGGACAGACAGACGGACATGTCTCAAACGACTCGGCTAGTGATGCTGATCAAGAATATATATACTTTATAGGGTCAGAAATGTTTTTTTCTGCCTGTTACATACATTTTGCGACTTTAATATACCCTTTTACCCTATGGGTACAGGGTATAACAAAAGAAAAATCTATGTAGACGGTGCACAGTGGGGCCTCTGCCCGGATAGCTGACCCAAAATCATTTTTTTCACCATCGCGTTGGGCAAAAGTAAAAAGTGAAATTGACAGATAATATTTTAGAACTTATGGATGCAAAATGTTTTTGAAATCCGATAAGAATTGTGGGTGCTACATCATCTCAAAGTGGAGACATTTTTCAAGTATGAAAAAAATGAACAATTTTTACAAAAACTTGAAACTTTGAAACTGAATAATGGCCGAATTAAACAATTGATCTTGAATATTTTTACTTTATTCGAAAAGTAAATTAATTTTTAGTTATTTCTTGTAAAAAATACAATAAAATTTGAAATACTTAGTAAATTGGAGACGATTCAAAAATACACTAAATTTTCGCATTTTTTAAACTTTGGTGGAGTAGAATCAACAGAGATTCACGGAGATTCACGATATAATCATATACACGTGATAGAGAAAACATTCACCTATCAGACCTATATAGTGTAGTCTTGCGCTTTTTTGCGCAAATTTGTCAAAAAGGCAAGAAAATAATCCAACCTCGAGTTAAAAACGCGTTCCAGGTACAAGGAAGAAGAAGAGCGCATGCAAATTTGGCAAAGTATTATTTGATATTTACATATTTGTAATGAACCAAAATCATTGGAGAGCATATAAAAGAAGTCAAACCTACATTAGATATTAATGGCTTAAGAAAAAATGTAATTTGACCAAAAAAATATGTTTAATCCGATTGTTCCTATGGGAGCTCTAAGACTATATTTCTGACCGATCGTTCCTATGGGAGCAAAATGATATAGTCAACCGATTCTGATGAAACTTGGTAAATATTTTAGAAAGCAAATTAAACTAATGGAATATAAATTTCGTAATATTCTATTGAAAAACAACAAAGTTATGAAAGCTTAATTTTATTTTCGACCTATCGTTCCTATGGGAGCTATATGATATAGTTATCCGATTAGGATGATTTCGAGATATACCTGCAGCAAAAAGAAGTCTATGTGTAAAATTTCAGCTCTGTAGCATTAAGGGTTTTGGAGGAGACCAAAATTAATGTACCCTTGCAATGGTATATTTTTTTTGCAATTTAAATGAAAAATCAAAACAAAACATTAAAAAATCTTATTTATCTTATCAAATTCGAATAATAAAGTTCGTTTGTCATCAAAAAAGCGTCTTTAAGTGAATTTTATGGGTAAAATATGCCTAGAAATATTTTTAAACTTTGACCTTGAATATCAAATCAACCCGAGCACGTGGCACCTCGGTAATACCTCCATTTGAATGCTTTTTAAATTTTGAAAATAGCTTCACTTCTTTAGAAGATATGATTTTTGATAAGCGAAATGAGCGATGGCCCCACTGTGCGGTGGTACTGGCATCTTTGTTACATTATAGTTGGTTACCTGTTAGCTAAATGGAAAAGTTTTTCATTTCCTATCCGTGTTCTTTAGCCAACTAATTCTCAGGAAAAGGAATTTATAATCGTCACGAATGTCCTTAACTCTTTATACCCTGTACCCTTAGGGTAAAGGGTATATTAAAGTCGCTAAAAAGTATGTAACAGGCAGAAATATACATTTCTGACCCCATAAAGTATATATATTCTTGATCAGCATCACTAGCCGTCTGTCCGTCCGTCTAAACACTGGATCTCGGAGACTATAAGACCTAGAGCCACCAAATTTGGTGCGAACATGCGTCTAATGCATACACAGATCAACCACTTCCGCCCACGCAAATCGGTAAAACGAATTACTAGAGCTGTATTAAAAAAATATCGTAATCTTACTTGGCACACCTAATTATATACCCAATTGCTCCACCTGACCAAATTTTGTCCAAATCGGATAATAAATTTTGGAGATATACCTATATAAGTTTTGCACTGAAAGTTTTATTCGCTCTATTCCGAAAAGCAATCATTTGCTTCCGTTCTAGCACGATATGACATATTGACACATCGTGAACTTCAGGATATTTTAGAATCTGGTGAAGGATTCGAAGATATGACTATCGTTGGGATTGCTTGAGATTGAATCGCAAAGCTCACAATCAGACGAAAGCAGCTCTGAAGAAACTGAGTCTATTCATAATTTGTCAACCAACTCGCCCAACACGGTGTTTTTTAGGCTCGTAGCCCCGAGCCGATCATATAGAAAAATCAATGGAATTTTACAATTTGTTATGGTTTTCAAAAAATATTGGAACGCGTAGCTCCTGCAGGACATCTCCTGGAGGTCCTCCGAAAAAAGTGTCTTGCGGTGAGCAGGATATCTCTGGTCCAGATACAGGTGTTGATTGAAGGATTACGACTTCCGAAAAAAACTCTTTTTTCGAAAATGTTTAGACTTTGAACAGGCTTAAAAAATCGAAATAATTTTCAGAATCCTTTTTCCTTCGATCATTACGAGGCAAAAATATCTAAGAATATCGTGTGATAATTTCAATCCAATCGGTTAAGCCGATTCCGAGAAATCTTGCTCACCGACTTTGAAAACATAGTTTCGAGAAAAACGCAATTGCAGTTTTGGGAACCGTTAAATCTTAGTTCTTTACTTATAAGCTAATATCTTTGAAACTAATTGGCGGATCGATTTCGATATTTTTACACAATATTCTTAAATATACGTTCATTCAAATAAAGCAGTATTTAAGGCAAAAATAACCAATTTTCTGCAGAGTAAAAGTAGTTTTGTCCTGTCACCTCAGACTTTAAAACATTTTTCAATACTGCCTTATGTAATTACTTTCGAAAACCCAATTGGAAGTCATACCTATCTGTCTATTGGTTGTCTATTTGATTGTTTTTACCACTAACGCAAATTAACTAAGTATATCTGAGTTTAAGTTGGACATGGACGATTTTAAGCCATTGACAAAAGCCTGGCGATCATTTAGGAAAAACATTACAATTACCGTCAATCTATGAATTCTACTGTGAATTCTTGTTTGGTTAATAAAATATGGCAATTCGTCATTCATTTGTCAGATCTATTAAGAACTAGAAGGAGGGCCTTAATTCGCATGAAATTCGTATTGTTCCTATATTTCCTATGACATCTATATGGATAGAGCTATATATAGAAATATTTTTATATATTCCAGTTATTCCGGTAAAACTATACTAACCGATCGTTGATCCGAACAGGGTAATTCCGAGGCATACAATGACTGTAGGAAATTTAATTTAATTTTGTTGGTCCAGACTGACGGACTGACAGACGGGCTATATCAACTCAGCTCGAGGTTCTGATCAAGGATATACTTTACAAGGTCGCAGATGCAAATTATATCCTTTTATGGAAGGACAGTTTATGATTAAAGGGCTGCAAGATCGGATTTCATCAACATCAACTGTAAAATGTATTGTAGCTTATCGTGTTTTATTGCGCCTAAATCCATATATATAGTTTAGTTTTCAATTCAAATAACATGATTTTTGTTTTGGCAATTATTTATATTCTATCCTCTTGCCCTACGTGCGTTTACACTTTTACGTGCTGATTTGGTGGACCTCCTGGTTTTCTTGTTGCGACGTGCCCGGAGTATCCTGTTGGCATTTGTACTACGACTGCGGCTACTGCGACTGCTTGTTGTGCTGGCAGTGGTAGTGGAACCTACCCTAATTCTTCTGACAGCCGAATACTGTAAATTTGATACGTAGACCCTTTTGGCATTGCCAGTACTCCCGGTTAATGATCCGGTTGTTAATGTGCCACTGGTGGTAGTGTCGGATTGTCCATTAACAATATCCAGGCAACAGCATGCCAGGATGCTGATAGCACTGACCAAAAGGATGAATCTCATACTTAGTTGAATGGTTGAGTTAGATATGTCTGAATCGAATGAATGGCTGAGCTTAAATAGTTGCCAAAATTTCTGTTCCTATATTTACACAGTTTGCTGTCAAAGTGCGTATGGTTTTCGGGAAGGTTAATGAAATGGTATAAACAAGGTTGCGTGCAAAAGCCAACGCCTCACCTTCGAATTAAACAAAAGCAAAAAACAAGCAATCATTTTCAATAAAAATTAAACTATTTCCATCTATTTTTGCAAACAAAATTTAGATCTAAGATCACACATACACATAGATAACCAAAACATTTAACTTGGTGAGACGCGATTACTTGGCTTCAGACTGATTGAATGGGCTCTTGGAGATGCGGTGGATCATTCGGCGTATTTGCTCTTCGTTGCCATATTTTTGAGCATCGGCTACGACGGCTGCATGATGAGAATTTGCTTCAGCTGACATTTCTTCCTGCATTTGACGGTTCAGTTCGAACGAGTGCCTGAAAGATTAATCCGAGTCATATTGAAGAAGAAACCAATAACAACCGCCTACTCACTTGACCGAAGTAAAACCGAAAATAGCCCCAAATATGCCCAGAGCCATAAGGAAAAGGGCAACCTGCCAGTTTGAGACACGTTTCATGCCTTTGATTCCATAGTATTCTCCTGGATTTGAGCTATAATTGGGTCTTACTTCCCAAGACTGATATGGCTGATCTGTCTCTGCTACCGGACTTCGGGCTCCGCCCGTTGGCAACCATAGCAGGCTATCATCGTAGTCCCGGCGACTTTGAGGTTTTGCCAAAACACGATAAGCCTCAGAAATTTTAACAAACTGAGCAGTTCCTTCATTGTTTGTTACATTGCTTTTGACATCGGGATGAAACTGAAAGCACGGAATTCGATAATTCTCTATGTCATCTGGTTGTACTTGGATTTCTCACCTGCTTTGAGAGCTTCAAGAAGGCATTTCTAATGTCTTTTGCGCTGCAATCACGGTCTACATTGAGGACGTCATAATGGGTCTCTGTATTGGGAGATTTGCTGCTGAAACTTTGGATATTTTATTTGAACATAATTTATATAACAAAAAAAAGGAAAAATCTTGAGCAAAATCCTTACTTACGCCCTCCAATGTGAAGAGTCCATTCTGGGTGTTAAGCACGCTAGTCGGAACATGTTTAAAACGGCTAAAGTGCAAAACAATTTTTTTTAGTGTATGTGTAAAATAACGTGAATTTTTAATAAAATTGTTTAGCAAATATAAATAAAACACAATAATAACAATCAACAGCTGATTGCTTAGGTTAACATTTTGTGTTAGAGTGACCGTTTCTTTAGTTAACAGTATAACAGCGTATTAACCTTTATTTTTTAGTATTTATTTTGTTTTGCGATAACACAACAGGCAAAAATTTGTCCATAAGAGAAACGAGTGTCAGTATTATCCCAGCCTTTTTCTGATCAGTGTTACAAAATCGTCGTTTTGCTAATAACAATTTCATTAGTGTGCATTTGTTTAGTTTACAAAAAATAAATGACTTAATTTTGAATTGCGTATTTCTCCCGCTCTTTAAATGACAGTTAAGTTGTAGGAATCTAACGATAAATGTGTTGGTAAATGCCGGAATAGTGCTGAAAAATATAATAAAATACTTTTGTGTTTTTTGTTGAATTGTTACAGAAAATATCAAGCTGCCAAAATGAATGAAGGTGCACGTAAAACTTTGGAACTGCAGCGCCAGGTGCGCCATAATGCAACGGATTATCAGAATGCAGTAAAATATTTGTATTCATGGGAAAAGGAGATTAAAGGCAAAGAGCAGGCAATGAAGAATGCTCCCTCTGCCGCTGCTGCTTCTAAAAATGTGAGTATTTGTCCTTTTCTGCTGTCCGCATAGCAACAATATTATCCACTTTTCCCCTCGCCTTTGAGCATAGAATATTCCAGTGCGCAGCCATGTGGAGTCGAAGGAAGAAAAGACCGCTAAATCTAAAAGTCCCGGTAGCTCAGCATGCACTCCAACGGAAAAGCAGGACTTGCCCGTCGATCCAATTGCTCAGCAACACAAAAAGGCCAATGATATTAAAGATCGTGGCAACTCCTATGTTAAGCAAGGAGACTATAATCGGGCCATTGAAGCCTACACAGAGGCTGTGGCTGTTTATCCATATGATCCCATTTACTACAGTAATCGAGCCTTGTGTTATCTCAAGAAAGAAGAGTAAGCCCCAAAGAGAGTCGATGGAACTGCAATAAAAACTAATTGTATTTTTCTTAGCTTTAACAGCTGCGTGGAGGACTGTGAAGCAGCCATTAAGCTAGACAAACTGTGTGCCAAGGCCTATTACAGACGTATGCAGGCCAATGAATCACTGGGCAACAACATGGAAGCCCTCAAGGATTGCACCAGTGTGTTAGCTATAGAGCCTAAAAATTTGGAGGCCAAGACAAGTTTGGCACGCATCAATGATCGGCTACGAAAAAATGGTTGGGCTTGTAAATTGCAAAATTTATTACCAATATTATAACTGCATCAACTTTCAGCAACCAAAAGTGGACCCAACTTTACTCCAAATCGTCCCGATTTAGTTGACATCTTGCCACTGGATAAACCTGCCTACAAGCGCTCGAAGAAGCCAATGCGACGTGTGCCCATAGTAGACATAATTTCTCCCAGAGCTGCCTCTTCTAACAACACAAATCAATTACGTATCTCAGATGATGATATCGATAGGATCTTTAATAGTAATTGCGGTACGTTTGAGGAAGTTAAGAAGAACTGTCAGGCACAGTCTGAACCAAAATCAAACCAAGCACCAGCAGTAGTAGTATTACCAGAAAATACAAGTAAATTGCCGAATCCAGTTCTCAAGGAGATAATTAAAGAGAAATCTGTCGATTCAACTTGCGTTAGCTCTCAAGTGCAATTGGCTCATCAAGAAACTACTATTACAGAAAGCACAATTGAGGTAAAGCCTTAAGTTATTTTTGGTCATTTTTTTTCCAATATGTAGTTTTTAATACCATTTTAGCGAACTTTGCCGCCTGAACCAATCGGCACAGCTCAATTTTATATTACCTGGAAAGAATTGTCGCCCTCACAAAAGTATCAGTATTTAAAATCGATTAAAATACCCAATCTGTGCAAGATACTTGGAGCCGGATTTGATTCAGATACTTTGACGGATCTTTTACGCACCATTCAAGAGTTCTATGTGCCCAATAAGGAGCCCACAACGGCTGCAGTTCTACATGAGATTAGCAAAAACGACGAATTCAATATTCTGGCCATGCTCATGTCAACAAAGGAGAAAGATAGTGAGTATCTTATTGGGTCATTACAACTCTTTCTTTTAATTTATCCATTGCCTTTTTTTCTGACTTGCAGTGATTTCCTGTATTATGAGTGAAATTAAAAAATGGCCAGCCAAGAATACAAATCTATTGGCCAATTTAACCAAAGCTTACAATGTAGAATAGAATTTTCAAAACCTCAAGTTTTCATGTACTTCTTTGATTATAAACTGTTCAACAAAATTATGTTTAAAGAAACCCAAAAGCACAATAATGTAATATAAATGTTATGGAGTGAAAAATGGCCGATTGGTACATATTCATACATGTATGTACATATGTATATAAGTATAAATGTACATAGAATGGTTAATGGTTTTGTTCTGGTTTTGGACATTAGATACGCCATATTAGCTTTTGCAGAAATGAGTCTATAAATGATTATTTCAAAGCTTTCACAGTCCCTTGAACCTAAACAAATCCCTTTGACGTAATAAAATCAAATAAGATAACTCTTAGTAAAGATCTGCCAGAAGATGTAACCAAAAACCATCAAGGCAAATGAATATTAAATAGCAAATTGAGTAATATGAATTAGTGTAATTTACATAAATCAACTGGATTAATTCAATCAGAGAATGGAAAGAGACCTGTAACAGAGCGACTCGACTCCATTAAATAGTTTAAAGTTGCCTGAGGAGGGACTAGCAGAGAGAACGCATGTTTATCCATTACACGCGACACTTTGCTACAGGCGAAAGAATCAAGTCAGCGCCTGTGTATGTATGTTTGTGAAGGGTGGGAGAGGGTGTAATTCATCGGGCCTGATCACGGATTTGTGTCAGCTGAACTGTGGGGGGAAAGGCAAGCTAATTGCGTGAGAGCGATAGCAGTCTAAGCGCACGAGTCTATGTGGGCCTGAGTTTTTGCTTAATCCCATTGTTGCTTTTACTAGTTATAATTTAATTTACATTTTTCTTAGCAAACGCTGTTGTGATTTCTCATTTTCTCACACAGATAGCGAGACATATCGAGTTGCCAGCTGGTTACGATTTTAGATTAAATAAAGTGTTGATTTTAAAAATTGTAGAATAGATTCAAGAAGAAAATGTTTTTGATTTCATTTCGTATTTTACTTATTTTCGCATTTGTTGAAATATAGAAGTCAGTCTTCTATATCAATGTTGATCAACTTTAGAATAAACTTTTCTGCGGACTAGAAAATTGGCTCTATTTTCAAAATACATTTATACAAATAAGAGTACTAATCCTATTATTGTATGTTGTGCTTATGTATATTACTTATAAGAGATAGTCGTCCGCACATCGCATTCAAATTCAAACGCAGTGGCAACTCCATTAACAAAAGCCAAGCTTCATTGAACAGAGGCAGCGAGGAAAAAACAGAGAGAGAGAGAGACTGAGAGAACGCCTGCAATGAGCCGAGTCTGTATGTGTAGCCGATCAACTACCAGTTGCTGTCCACACTCCAACGGATCTAGATAGGTTGGATTTAGATACATTTGCCGCCCGAAATAGAATCAATGAAAGAAAAAAAGCAAAAAAAAGTAACAGCTAATATAAAACCCGAGACTGAAGCTGCAACAACAGCGACTACACAAAAAGCAAAAGACCGATCATAATAACATTCACATCGAGTATACGAAGCGTGAAACACACAAAAAACGAGAAAAAATAAAATCGCAAAATTCGTAAACAATCAAAGTAACGGCAATTTGTGTAAGTGTGGTTCTGTTTCTGTCTGTGTCTTATATGCAAATGTGTGTGTGTGTGACTAATTTTAAAGCAGCTAAAACACAATTTTAAAAAAGATATTATTCCACAGGAATTTATACTAAACACGCCCCCGCCTATAGATAAGAAAGAAAACGACAATAATTCAACTAATTAAAAAAGGAAACACAATTTTGAGTGGGAAAAACTGGAAAATCCATTTAAACAAGTGCAACGAAAACAACAACAAAACAGAAAAATAGATTTCACTACAAGTGCGTGTGTGTTTGTGCATGTGAGTGAGTGTGCATGAAAGTTATTCGCACACAATTGCAAAAATCATTTGTATTAGAAGAAGAGTTTTGACAAGGAAACAAAACAAAAACACATTCAATTGACCGAAAGTATTAGCCATAACACCAACGTATGTAGCCACAATTAACCTTTTTGTTTAAATATAGCTAAAAAGAATCCGGCAAAACAATTTATGGTATGCGCCCAGTTTTGCCTCTGGCTTAGAGAGCAGCTTGGCTCTTGAAGAGGTCTCTCTCAGGTGCTGTTGCCGCCTACTGGCAATCGTGTCTAATTTATGCTTAGCCCCCAAAATGTATCTCGGCCAGTTTGCTTGCCTATGTAGTTAGCGGGTGGCGGCAAATCTCTTGTCTACTCTTTACGGATTGAAGTCTTCTTGTTTGCTCTTCAATATGCTGGATGGCTAACTGGCTGGCTGGCTGCTGCTTCACATTTTGTCTCATCTCGTCACAACCTGTGCCAAGCGCGCGATTTAAGCGTGTCCCCTTCTCTTCCTCCACCAAGCCTCCTGCTCATCACCCTCCCCCTTCTGCCGCAACTGCTCATGTTACCCATGAGCCAATAGAGCCCAAAAAGACGTTCAAAGACATAAAATTCAACCGGTTGGTTGAGTTTCAAGCAGCAGCAGCAGCAACAAGCAGTCTCAGTGTAAAAGTAAAAATAAGAAAAAAAAAAAAACATAAATAACAAAATCTGTATTTTATATAGATACACATATATATATGTATATATTTATAATTTGTGTGTTTTTTTTTTTTTTGCTTGAGGCTGTTTAGCATAGTTTCTTTTCTAGAAAGAGAGAGAGAAGGAGAGGGGAGTATGTCTTTCTAAAGATCCGCTTAGCTTGATTATTAATGGAATATTCCACTTGGACCAACCATTTACCATCGTTTCGTTTTTGCATTGGACTTTTACAACATCGGTTTTTGGAGTTAAATTTAATTAAGAATTTGCTTAGCAAATGTATGTTAATTACAAATTATTTTAATCATGATTTCGTACTATATAGAGTGAATCAGCTTCATTCTTGGTCAATACACTAATGACGCATTTATTGAGTCTCTCTCTCTCTCTTTTGCAAAGCCTGCCGAATCTTCTATGGTTTTTGTAAAATTTTCATTGACCTTTACTTGTTTAGGAGCTAAACTCGAAATAAAGGTATATCGATTATGTGATTAGGTATGCCACACGCACAGAACTCTTAATTACTAACGGAAGATCATTTTTAACGATATTTGTTGAAACTTTGCGATTAATCGCAAGTGTATATCAATTTTGGCATAGACGACATTAGCCTCAGTCCGGCCCTCTGGTCGGGGAGAGTTTACTTAATGATGAAGAATCGGGTACGTAGTAGTATAAGAAATTATTTGACAACATATTTAGAGCATTTGTGTTAATTAGTTTAATTACTTTGTGAAATATTATTGGTGTTGTTGTCCCGGCTGACGCCTTTTTTCGCTCCTTTTCTTTTTATGGCAACATTTGGCACATTTGAGGTGAATTTGGATTCAGATTTGGAGATGGAGTGCGATTTGTTTGCTCGTCTGCCAACTTAATTCGATTAAATTGAAATCATGCGTTCGATCTATGGTCCACTGGTCATAGCTTCTTCTGATTCTGGCCATTTGGTTAGAATGAAAAGTAATTGAGTTGTTAGCGGTGTTAGATCACATGCCCATGGCAATTAGCACACATACCAGCAAACAAAAATACATACATATATTAACGCTTTATATAGTACATATACAAATATATATACTTATTTATAAATCAAATTTTGCTTACGTGCATTTGCTTCCAACTTGCCGCCGCACGCCATACATTATGATTGTTGTTGTTGTTGTTGTTGTTGTCGTTATTGTTATTGTTGTTATTGTTGTTGCCATTTGGTTGGCTTTTGTTTTATTGAAATGTTAATAAAATGCTAAAAGCCCTGCTAATACCAACACAAACTTTAAAAACACAAAAAAAAGACTCTTCAAGATTTCATCTCAAGGATGGCAACGTGCGAAACGCTGCCCTGCAAAAACAATCAATATACGCATACTTCCGGTTATATCTTCATTTGTTCGATCAGCGAGTAATACAGGTTTTTTTCTTCTTCACTTATTTCGCATCTTCAAGTAAAGCAGTTTGTTTTTTTTTTATTTTCTTTAGTTTTTTCTTAGATTTTTGTTGTTTGTTTCATCTGTTGCGTCAAAGTAAATCAAATCACTTGAGTTTATTTCATTTTATTATGACAAACAAAAAAAAAAGAAAAAGAGAGTGCCAGAGTGAGAGAGAGAGAGGGAGAGAAATAGAGAAGTGAGTGAGTGGGCAATGTTCTCGGGGTTTGGGATAAGGCGTTAATTTAATCAAAATCATTGTGCGACAACAGTAACAACAACAATAACAATGCCTTTGACTGGTGACTTGATTTAATATAAGCTACAATATCTTCTGCATTCCTCTATATAGACATGTGTCTACATTCACGTACTCTATATATACATATATATATATACATGGATATATATCCATATGATAGTATGCAAATTGTTTAAGTAGCAACTCCACAAAACTGTCCATTGATATCATGGGTGAGTTTATATTTAGCCATAAATCAATTTTTTTTTGGCAAATTAATGGAACAGAAAAATCATCCGTTCGAACCTAAACTGATTCGTATATACATATATCCAAAGACTGGATTATGGTTGGAGCATATAAATAAATTCTAATTCAGATTAGAAATTTGTACTCAGTCCATTGATTGTAGAAGGAATCATTGGAAGGATTGTCAAATATAGATACGGATGTTCTTCTAATGCGACTGCAGACCGTCCATTAATATTTTTATAAATCTTTTTGTTTCTTTTTTCCTTTACTTTATAATGATATTGCCTTCCTACTCGGATTTGGACTTTGTTTTTAAATGACAATTTTGTCACTTGTTTATTTTAGATTACTTTGAATTTCCATTCTTTAAAATCCTTATAGAAGGACTCAAGACCACTTCCTTTAACTTTTTATTATTATATTATTATTATATCAAAAAGAAACTTGGAAAAGGAATCTTATAAGATTGAAAAATTATCGAAATATATCCTCAATAAAAAGTTTTTCGCAAATGATGAAGAAAATTTAAAAGTCAGGGACTGCAAAAAAATGATTCCATTACTCTAATAAGGAATTGAAATTAACTTTAAAAAGTCGAAAAATATATACAATGTGCTTACATGTATATGTTTGATATACTCTTCTTTATGTGACCTAAACATACATATGTATATGTGCATGTACATATGTAAAATTTATAAATTTTATTTAACAAAAGAAAACAATATTTAATAAATTATAATGAAAGCAAAAATCGTTATTTATAGAAGTTTATTTCCTAAAAATGCCGAATTGATAACTAGATTTTTTTTTTGGATTAAAGTAAAAGATGAGTTTCAACGAATAATTATTGTATTCGGATTTTTATTTGCATCTTTTTAGTTAGAGTTAAAAAAATGATTCTTTTATTGTAATTTTTAAAATAAAACTTGTAAATTGATTACAGAAACCAAAATTAAAAATATTCAGAAATATATTTCTGTAATCTCTATGTAAAACTTGGGAAACCCCATATTAGAGCCAAATACGAAAAACGAAATCAAAAAAGAAAAATACGACTTTATAAAGTAATATTAATGCCTGCTTGTACTTGAACAATCGTATAATCGATATATACATATATTAGATACGGCAAAGAATGAATCCCGATGCTCCATAGAGATCTCAATGTTTCGTTAATAAAAGATGAATATATATGGTGCGTAGATCCTCTACCTTAAGAGTCTAAGCGATCATGAAGAAATTTATTAGAAAATATTTGAATAGTGACTCAAAAGATAATATGTATGTGTTGAATGCAATGTTGTTAAAAAGGAAAGAACGAATGAATTTTTGAATAAAATTCGTAAATATTGTCAATCTATTGGAGGCTTACCGAACCTTTGAATTATTGTAATAAACATATAGTACTTATACTGTACAATTGGTTTAACTCAGAATATTCAGTTGCAGGAAATCTTTTGTTAGAGTTTGAGAGGGAAATTAAGTATACGTCGCTTATAACAATCTTATCAATTTTTCATGGCCTACTTATCAGCGTTATTCTTCTGAAATATTTCAATACGCAAAATGAATAATCGATTATAAGCATTTTGATGGTTAACAAGTTGCATTTTTATTTCATTTAAATCTGTGCAAATTGTTCTTCCATTGAGTAAGTGACCCTCAGTTGAAGCTGATAACTCTGTGGCTATAGCCGCCGCGTGGTCGGATACATTTATCTGAGAGAGTTCGAGTAAAAGGGAGAGACGGAAAGAGGCAAAGAGAGCAAGGGAGCAAAGAAAAAAGATATAATCACAAAGTTGGCAAAAATAAAAACAAAAAATCAACAACGTCATTTTGTAGCCAGACTTTGTGTATGAACTAAATGAAATATGTATGCAAAAAGTTCTGGTATGACAACTTTTAAGTTGGAAAATACTAAAACCGAAGACTATGCGCTAAACTGCAAATTCGAATTAAGTATACCCTACCTGACGACTCGTTCTAGGTGTCCATAAGTTAAATATTTTTTCGACGATTAAGATTTTTGAGGCAGACTTATTGGCTGACATTGTGACACCTTTGTTGATGCGGATTAGGAATGAATCTCTGACGATATCAATATGCCCGTCAGTTTGATGGGTGTCGGGTATGAGAATAACCAGTATTACTGCTTGATCTGACAACTTTGTCATCGGCTGCTTCTTCTTCTTCGTTTTTATAATGAAAATTCGATCAAGTTAATGAATCGTATTGCAATAGTTAAAAATAAAAATAAATGTGATAACTTGATGAAACTTAAGCCAATAAGACAGAAAGAAGTGTGTAAACAAATTTCTATTTTACAATTCGATTGAAGAGATGTAATATTTATACTTGGATTCTTTCAAATTTCCAGATCAATATGCTATAGATGATCCAAGAGGCAATCGGAGAAAAGAAGGATGCAAATGAGAAGTGGATGAGAAGAACAATTTCTTTTGGCTTTGAATAATGGACTTTGATTTCTCGGACTTTTGTAAGTAGAACTGAATTGTACATTTTATGACTGTATTGCTCATGGATAATCTGTCCTTATGCTTATCCTTGCTATGGCCTCATTGAAGGCTACCAAAAATAGATGGAAATAAACTAAATTGATGTAGCCAAAAAGAACTAGACAACTGGCAACTCATCAACATATATGTAGATAGTTGCAACCAGCCAACCAGCAGGCAACAGCAAACAATCAAATCGCTGAATATATTTCTATATAATTTCGCATTTGTTGTTGGTTGTTTCTTTGTTCTTCTATTTCATTTATTTGTTTGCTTTTTTTGGTTTTCTTGTTGTTGGTTGCTTGGCATGCGACTTTTATGTGCCTCACGAAACGTGCAAATTTGTTTGATCAATAAAAGGGACACCGAAAATATTTGCACACTGATTGAAATACATTTTCTCCCATAATATCCTGCCAGTTGCGAGAGTTTCCCTAACGGATTTTGACGTGTCCCACGCGACTAGCAAATAATAAAACAGAAGCCAAATAGACAGGAGACCAAATCAAATGATAAGCAAATTACTAAACTGTTTCTTATCGTATTGCATTGTTGGTTCGAATGCATTTGTCTAAATATTTGGTCCAATAGAAACAATTGCATAAACAAAGGTTTTCAATTTCGCTGCAAGCAATTTTTGATTCATAATTTCCCTTTCGTTTGGATCGTTGTTGTTGTTGTTGTTGTTGTTGTTGCTCTTGCAACTGTTGTTGTTGGTTTTTGTTAAATATTTTCGCAAATGCATTTTCACTAATCAGCGAGTTGTGAAAAGTGCATCAACCGTATTGCTCGCTCATACGTACATTAGATAATTGTTAGAAATTCAATTTCTGTTGCCATGGATGCTGCCGTTGCTGCTGCTGCTGTTGCTGTTACCAGTTATTAATAACTTGGCCAACTGATTGGCTCGCTGTGAGCGACTCTCCTCCAGAAGCAACAACATTAAAGTAAAACAACAAGACAATAAAATCTTCAGGAGTCGGACAACATCTACTTTATCCATCTATTAGACCCGCACCATGGATTATCCCAAGACACTAAATGGTAATGGTTTTATGCTAATCTTCATCATGCTTTGGCATAAATTAAATGCATAAATTGTTATTTGGCATAAAGAGGGAAACATCAACTACAACTGAAACTAAAACTGCGTAGCAATGTTTATCGATCAAACACACAATGATATATACGTACATACATATATATATAATCCGTCTGCTCTTCACTTTGTATCTGTATCTGTGTCTGTTCCCCGTATCTGTATCTGGTTGTCGTAGTCGTCGACGTCTGTTCGTTCGCCTTATCAGTGCCATGAGTTCTAACACATATATATATCCGTATTTCAGAAATCTGGTTTACGCCCTTCAATTGGAATAACCATACAAACACATATTTTTATTACTGGCGAAATATTTTTTTCAAATTTTAAACTTATTCGGTTACAAAATGACTTCAACTTCTCGATTACATTTCTGTTTCTGTTGACCCAAACAGCAGTTTATTATCGCAATTGCATTTCATTCAAGAAACTGGACAGCCCATTCAGAAGATTTTAGTTTTTTTTAAAGCTATAGCAATCCCAAAGAATCAGAGTTTGATGAATGAAAGTAAATGTCCATTACTCTGTCTACCCTTACGATTGTCAGGTGACTCTTTGTCCTTTGTTGCTGTACTTGACAGGAATATATTCCTCCTAGTTCCTTTCCTTCCCTCTAAAAGCAAGAAGAAGTAGTCAAAAACTAAGTCACAGTCGGGACCTGTTGATCAAATGCCGATACTAGGGAAAAGTTTTAAAACAGAATTAACTTTGAACCGATAGCCAAGGGATGGACTTCTAAATAAAATATAAACAAAACGAATTTAAAATAATATACAAATTTGTGTGCTATTCTATGAAACCGCAGAGTAAACTGTATTTTAAACAATTTACAAAAAAAAATTAAATAACAAATTGTAAAAGTTTCAGCTATAAAGAATTTTTTATTTTGTGTAAATTAAAGTTTTATATTGTGTTTGTTGTCTTCTTTTTTTTTTTTGTGGCCGCAGCTCGCCAAGATCTGCTTGATGGCATAGACAATGAAGCTCTGGATCTGTTCATGCAAGTGGCAGCCGGCGTGGGCGCCCTTGACAATGACAATGAGAATGACCAAGCAGGTGGTCATGGACATGGACTCGCAAATGTAGATCACTTGGGAGCAGGAGGTGGAGTTGGAAGCGGAGGCGGGGGTGCAACCAAATTGGAATCACCACACACACCACCCATGCAGGGGGGCAGCTTGAGCAGCACACCCATTTCGACACCACATACCCAACTGCAGCAGCAGCAGCATACACATTCCCATGCCCATTTGCCGGAGAGTCCACCAGATTCGGGCTCGGAGCCAGCCTACAGTCCGCTGGGCGAGACCCATGGCTTGTCTCTACCCGGAAGGGAACTTATCTATCCCATGTTGCAGACAGAGTTACAATATTCCTCACCACCGCATCCACACCAGCATCAGCATCAGCACCAGCATCCTCACCTGCAACAGATGACACCGAGTGGGCATCAGTTTGTGGCGCCGCCAGCCGATGTAAGGATTAAGCATGAGTCGGGTCTCATTATGAATCCGAATAGCCTAATGTGCCAGCAGCAGCAGACGCTGCAGCCACTGAACGAGCAACAGTTGCCGGCGCTGCACCAGCAACAACATCACGAGCTGCCGCAGGATCAGATGATCTATCAGCACTATGACAATGGCCCTGGGCCAGGCTCCGGTTTGTACTCAGCAGGCAGTTATCAGAATCTATCTACCACCTGCATGCTGACTTCCTCGCTGGGATTGGGCGATCGCGTCCAGGTGATTGGCACTAGCCAATTGTCACTGAATCGCCTCTCGGCCCCCTCCACGCCAGTTCACTCCTCGTCGCGCAAGCGCAAGATGTCGACCCAATTGGATTGTCAGGACTTTGCTCCAACTCCGAAACTGGATACAAATGGGGGCCTGGTAATGAGCCCGTTGCGTGCTTCACATCATTCTCTGGCCCCCACACCCCCAGATATAAATCTGAGCAAGACGCCCGCCCATTCACATTGTTCCGCCTCTGTGTCGCCAGCTCTGTCCGGAATCAATTCACAGGCTGATAATAGTCTCGATGGCCAGGCTAGCAACGCAGCTGCTGGTTCCGGATCGGGATCCGGCTCTGGCAGCGAAGCCGGCGACCCGGCACTGAGCCAATGCATTCGATTCAGTCCCTTTCAGCCGGAGAATTGGCACAAGTTGTGCGATCAGAGCTTGCAAGAGCTATCCGTCATCTACTATCGCGTGGATGCCGATAAGGGATTCAATTTCAGCGTCTCGGATGACGCCTACGTGTGCCAGAAGAAAAACCACTTTCAGGTTACTTGCCATGCCCGCCTTCAGGGCGATGCCAAATTCGTGAAAACACCGTCCGGCCTGGAGAAGATTAAGTCCTTCCATTTGCATTTCTATGGAGTCAAATTCGAGGCGCCCAATCAGACGATTCGCGTGGAGCAGAGTCAATCGGATCGCTCGAAGAAGCCATTTTATCCCGTGCCGTAAGCATTACTTAGTCTTCTAAATAAATTAAATGTCCTTTCTCACTCTTACTCCCCCTCACAGGATCGATCTCCAGAGTCACATCGTTAGCAAGATCACCGTGGGCCGTCTACACTTTTCGGAAACGACAAACAACAACATGCGGAAAAAAGGTCGCCCCAATCCGGAGCAGCGTTTTTTCCAGCTGGTAGTTGGACTCCATGTCCACACAACATCAGGTAACTTTCCAGTTGTGAGCCATGGGAGCGAACGGATCATTGTACGTGCATCGAATCCGGGACAATTCGAGTCGGATGTGGATCTCTGCTGGCAACGGGGCCTCACCCAAGAGTCTATTTTCCATGCCGGACGAGTGGGCATCAATACAGATCGGCCAGATGAGAGTCTGGTCGTGCACGGGAACCTCAAGGTATCGGGACACATAGTCCAACCGAGCGATAGCCGGGCCAAGCAAGAGATTGGTGAACTGGATACTTCAGTGCAGTTGCGGAATCTGCAGAAGATTCGCATTGTCCGTTATCGTTATGAACCAGAGTTTGCCGTCCACTCGGGCTTAAGGCGAGAGAGCGACACCCGCGAAATAGTGGACACTGGAGTCATAGCCCAGGAGGTGCGTGAGGTCATACCAGATGCTGTCCAAGAGGCTGGCAGTGTTGTGCTGCCCAATGGTAATGTCATCGAGAACTTTCTCCTGGTCAATAAGGTAGGAATCCCCACACAAATCCCGTGCACCGTTTCAATGTTTCCCTTTATTGTGGACAGGATCGTATTCTGATGGAGAACATTGGCGCCGTCAAGGAACTCTGCAAGGTAACTGGTTCATTAGAGACACGCATTGAGCATCTGGAACGTGCAAACAGCCACCAAAACAGCCACCAATTGCGTGCCAAGGATCTGTTGGACCCAAGCTGCCTTCTAGTAAACGGAGCCTTAAAGTCATCCCCAACAGCATCCTCCATTCACAGCCGTCGACGCGATGGCTACGAACTCTGCTCCAGTCGTAGTCTTCAAATTGTCATTTTCCTGCTGATCATTGTGATGGCTGCCTGGTAAGTTCACGTAAAACTTTCTCTAGAACTCTGGCATAGTTTTATTTGATGGTAAGGAAGTCTTTTAAAGGAATTGGGAAATCCTGGAAAATTTTAAAGATTGGGTCGTTTAGTAACTTTGCTTGTCGCTAATTTCAAGTCATGGACTCTTTTTATTTGGTTTTATTTTAGCCTGGCGGCCGTTTCAACTCTGTACTTTGTGGAGCACAACAAACAGCAGCAATTGGATGGGTACCAGCTGTTTGGGAATGGCCATCTCTTCCGGTCGGACTCCACATCAGCCACACATCTGAGCGATGAAGATCGGCAATATTTCCAGCATAATCTTCACACGTTATTCAAGAACAAAACGCATGTGGCCTGGCCAAGTTTGATGTATGCAACAAGTACATCAAGGCCACCGCCTGCTGCTACACATCCTGGCGAAGATGAGACCGAGGAACTGGCCGCTGTGATGACCAAGCCGCAAGTACAACAGCAACAGAGTCTGCCGAATCTCGGCAAACACATTCGGATCACCACAACAGCTCCGAGAGTGAGCAACAAGACAATAAGCAGTAAAAATGGCAAAAAATGGCCACTGCCCCAGGAAGTTCTGCGTCAGAGTGCAAATGGGCAAAAGCTTATCCAGTCTGTCCGCGTAGCAGGCCGCCTGTCGACTTTGCCAGGCAGCAGTAGCCCTACTAATGAGAATTCGACTTTAGTCTCCTCGGAGAAGCCACCAGAGGTCATTGCCCTGGCTCAGGATTTTGAGAACAACTCCATTGACATAGATGCCCAACAGCAGCAGCAGCAACAGCAACTCCAGGCCAAGACATCATCATTGCCACTGCCTCTGCCCTTGCCCACTCTCAAGCTGGATGAGAACATTGTGGTAGTGGGGACAATAGCGAGTAGCAGCACAGCTCCCGATCCGTCAGCTGGCCAGGCCATACGCAAACTCAATACTGGCGATGCAGTCATCTACAATGTGTATAAGACCGTGTCTCCGCCCACAGCCAATCTAGCCTTGACCACCAACAAAGTCAGTACAGAGCCGTCTCAGAGTACTTTGACCCTGGCTCTGGATGTCCCACCGCCGGCTCAGCCAGTGAGAAACAGCAGTGGAGGGCACGACAGTGCCGATGCTTTGGATTTGCAAAATCTGTCCAACACCAATGAGTCCGTGGATAATCCTATAACAGCGCTCTTTGGTTTCGAGTTCACCGGAGTGGGCCTACGGGACTCCAGTGTGGGCCGACGTTCGGCCAATCAGCGAAGTCTGGACTGGATTAGGCAAAAGAGTTTGAAGACCCCGGTATTTGGACAGCCCAAGGAATGCAATGGCGACGAGTCAGTCAGCGATAATTGCCAATCAGTTTGCTATGAGGAAACGCCGTCGACTCAAGTGCAGTCGGACAATGTGGATGCCAATGTGAAGCAACAACATGTGGAGGACCTAGACCTGCAGTCGGCCGAGCAGGAACAGGATACGGATATAATGGGAGAACAACAACCAGCTTCAGCTGGTCCCTCTGGACAAAATGAAACAGAGACGCAGGCGAATTCCCAGCGAGTATACCACGGCAAGAGCTCCCACAACACTGACGCCCAATCCAAACAGTTCTCAACGGAAACAGATGCGTCGGCCAGTGAGGATGCCTTGTACAGTGTAGTGGGAGGCCCTCAGCCATCAGCTGGCGCGGCGGCAGAGGTGGATCATGTTGAACTGCTGGGACCAAAACCAGATGTCGAATCGGAAGAAGCCCCATCAATAGCATTGGCTCCTATTGTGCACTTGGATTGTTGGAGCATTTCCACATGCGTTTTGGCAGCTCAGTCTAATTATACAATCGATGTGGATCAATATTGTCCCACAGCGGGCAGTTCGTGGAACATTACTTACATGGTTCCAGTTTCGCGTTATCTACAGACCACCAATCTGGAGCTCCATTTTAAGTATAGCACAACTAAAAGCAATTACAGAACCAACAGATAGTAATCGAATATCTTTTACATTAGTTCCAACAAGCCTCTGCAGTGGTCCATCTGCACAGACGAGGATCAGTCCAAGGCAAAGGCAAGTACTCAGCTTAACGAGGACGATGAAGCTCCACCTAGCAGTTGGGTAAAAGTCCTCAAACAAATGGGCAACAATAAGCTCATTCTGGCCTTAGACATTCCCACTCGCGGCATTTTCGTGCGCGACTTCATGCTCCGCGCCAGCCATGACCTTGAGCAGGTACATTTGCATCATCCACCTAGATAACGATACTATCTAATTCTATCCATCTTTCAATTGCAGCAAAAACTTTGCGATGACAACGCCCATGTGGCAAACCCCATACTCCAGTACAACTTTAGCATTGTAAGAGATTGTGATTAGTTAAACAATTTTATTTATGGCACGGATCGAATCTGAACCAATAATTTGACATCGGCAAATTCGAAAAAAGAGTAATGATGAGAAGCAAACAAACTGTTGGCCGGCTGGCAGGACATCAAATTACATTTATACGTAAAAAAAATATTCGAAACAAAGCAAAAGACAACAAACAACAAAACACAAAAACATTATTGAGACATTTTAAATAAAATATTTAGTAAAGTCTTTCATTATAACTCTGTTGAATGAATATTTTAGTTCTGAACAGAATCAATACTGATTTACAATTGTCTTTCCGATCAAGCTACATTCCCAATGGGCGCTCTAATCCGATGGAGACTTTATTCTCAACATCAAACAATATGCATCTGATCGCCGCAGTAACAAAAAGGGAACAAGAATATTTGTTTATCAAATGAAAATTAAATAGATCGGCAGAAATTTCTAACAAGGCCAGAATATTTATACGATTCATGTTACATACAAATTGTTAGATATTTTTTCCTAGAGGAAGTATGCAATTCTGCAAACTGAAAATCACAGTCAGCGGCACCAACTGTATAGATAGAATTTTAATTTTTCATAGAAAAATGTTTTTTTACTATTGAAACACACTTAACAAACGCTAAACATTAATAATGGGGATGCACTCATACTCCAAATGGCTGATCCTTGCCATCTTCATGGTATTTGATGTAAGTTTCGCCATGTGTAAAGTCTTTCGTGCCCTCAAGGCGTCCACGTGGTGGGGCCTTGTCATAATCGAAGGCCTTTTCTGATTTGCCAAACAATTGATTTGCCATTTCAATGTCCTCACGATATTTGCCGACAACAACCTTCTTGCCGGTAATGGGATCGGTTATGTCACCAAGCGGGTATACAACCTTTTCCACAGCGTGCGTGATGAGGCGGGTAAGGCGTTCGGGAAGCTCACGTATTAGGACCACATCGCCAGTCTTGCATACTTTCTGTGGGTCGTGGGCAAAATAGAATTCGTCCTTTTTAAAATACTGCAAGATTGAAAAGGCTGATTTTTATTAAGCGGCAGAAATGTTGAAAATGTGAGACATACCATGTTCAAATTCTTGTCCAGTTCCATACGTCGTATACGGATCTTGGAAGCATTCTGCTTAATGCAGGGCATACATTGGCCCATTAACAATAATCCACGAGCAGACATTATTTTGATGTTTCCTAATTTATATTTTGTATTAAAGAGTGCGGAAATTTGACAAACTGTTAGCAACAGAAGTCGCACTAACAAAACTGATTGATTTCCGTATATCTGGCAACACTAGTAGCAAACAGCTGCCGGAGTGAGTAAAGCAATAGCTCGAATTGAGTCGGCACTGCAGGGAGTAAGTTTTAAGCTAATCATATAAAATCCATGTCAAAAGATACAGCATCCAAGTAAAGTCTAGAATAGGATTTCGTTGCCCAGCTGCCGGTTAAGTAGAATATATAGTGGAGCTATTACCTAGTTGTTTATCATGGTGAGTAAACAAAGAAGCCTTATCAAAGTACTATCTGGACTGACCTCGCCCTTTGTTTATAGAGCTACGATGATGATGATTCCTTTCCAAAGGATTATGGCTATGGAGCTTACAACCAGGACGGCTTGGACTTGGAGCCCAATACCGCGAGCAGCAGCGAGACAAAACCGAGGATATTATTAATGGGACTGCGTAGATCAGGCAAAAGCTCCATTCAAAAGGTGGTCTTCCACAAGATGGCTCCGAATGAAACTCTATTCCTTGAGTCAACCAGTAAAATTGTCAAGGATGACATTAACAATTCCAGTTTCGTCCAATTCCAAATTTGGGACTTTCCCGGCCAAATTGATTTCATTGAACCGACTTTTGATTCCGATATGATCTTTGGCGGATGCGGAGCCTTGGTCTTTGTCATTGACGCAAAGGATGATTACAACGAGGCCCTGACCAAATTCAAGAACACAGTGATAAAAGCCCACAAAGTGAATCCGAATATAAAATTTGAGGTTTTCATTCACAAGGTAAGCAGCAATAAAACGAGCGAGAACAGATGAAGGCTTATCAGATGTAACATTTGTCCATGTTCCCACAGGTGGATGGCATAAGCGATGATTCTAAAATGGAATCGCAACGTGATATACATCAACGCTCTTCTGATGACCTCGGTGAAGCGGGGCTGCACAAAATCAATTTGAGCTACCATTTAACTTCCATATACGATCACTCGATATTCGAGGCGTTTTCAAAAGTGGTGCAGAAACTAATCCCTCAACTACCCACCCTTGAGAATCTGTGTAATATATTCATACAAGTAGGTTATTACTACTCAGAGTAATGCATTTCCAGATAAATAATGAATTTCTCTCAATTTCCATAGAACTCGGGCATAGAGAAAGCTTTCCTGTTTGATGTGGTTTCCAAAATTTACATAGCTACCGATTCCTCACCTGTGGACATGCAAACATATGAGCTGTGCTGTGACATGATTGATATGGTAATCGATTTATCCAGCATATACAGGTGGGTGAATCTCTGATCATTTCGTATCCGTGCAATAATAATAGACTCCTTCACCGCTGTGTAGCTCCGAGGAAACTGCATTCGACAGCGGCAGCGCCAGCCTGATTAAGCTGAATAACAATACCATACTCTATCTGCGAGAAGTTAACAAATTCCTGGCCCTCGTTTGTATTCTGCGCGAGGAGAATTTCAATCGCCGGGGCATCATAGATTACAATTTTATATGCTTTCGTGATGCCATAAGCGAAGTATTTAAGCTGCGTCTCATGAGCCAAGCGCGTCTGGAAAACAACGATCAGGATGAGGATGACGACGATGATGCACCGCCACCAGCAACGCCATCTCCATGACGATAAAGCCCCAAATCGCTCACCTTGTTAATCCCGCAAAAGGAATAATCAACTATTATTAAGTTACACCATTTGTTGTGAAGACATTTTCCGATTTTTATGTTTAAATTTTATCATACAATTTTTCTAATCTATGAATGCTATTTTTGTTCCAATTTTGTTATTGCCTTTGTTTTCCTGTTTTATTCACATTGTTGCCACACTTTAAGTCCCACACAAAAGCAAACAATTGCGCAGCGGTTGAAACAGAAACTAATAAATACGTTATATCTATTTTTAAAGCGAATTAACTACATATATCAAGATGGTAAATCACATGAAAAATTTAGTCCAATCAAAGTGCATATCGGTCGTTTACTAAAAGACTGTCATTCATTAACAGACTTGCATACCACACAGCTTGTTGCAAAGGAAACCCAAATCATAATTTTCTGCATCACTGTATTTTAAAGTTATTACTTACAACATCTTGGTAAATGGACGATATATATAATAATTGCCGAAAAATCAACGGAATGAACTTTTGAGTTCAAATAAAGTGAGTAAATGAAGAGCTTACAAATGAGTGTCAGGGGGTGTTCAAGAGTGTTTTTAAGTATTACGGGTATAAATTTAAGTATTCATAACTCATTATATAAAGCTTCTTGTACTCACTCTTCAAGTTTATTGAATGATGAAACAATAAACACAAATAAGTCTTATGCAAGTTAATTTAAAAGTTATATGCTACCTACAGTATTTTAAAAAGCACCGTATAATAAAGAAAATTATTAAGGTTCCCATTTAACCGATAAAAATGTTTTTAATACTTTTAGATGGCATGGGATGCTTCGACTATAAATGTATCGGGTTTATAGTGGTAGACTACTAAAAACACCGATGTTACAAGTGTTAGTTGTCTTCAAACTAATGGATAATATATTTTCTAATGAAGATAATTGGGATTTACCATTTCATTAGCAAAGCTCTTTAATGATTTTTTGTATATAAAAATGCTATTAAATAAAAAAAATATGTTTTTCAACTTTTAATATCGAAAGCAAAATAAAACGATCCAGTGCAAATTCTTTGTGGAACTTTATGGTTTAGGATACTTATGTAAAAAAAAGCGATAGTCGGCCTTAAATTTATTAAAATAAATTTTATTGAAACTTTCAAAAAGGTACACAAATAAAATGTTCAATTTCCACCGTTCCGATTAGTTTCTGTTTTAACGGACATCCCACATGATAATGTTTCTTCCATATGGTTCTGTTAACTCTTAAATGATAAGTTACATTTAACAGGAACTGCTAACTCGAAAATGTATTTAACAGTTTTTTATCTTTATCTATCTTTTATCTATATCGTCTTCAGTCAGTTGCAGTGCTGCCATTTCAGCCATTTTCAAGTCAGATCTGACTTCTTTTATTAAGAATTGCGGGAAAAATTTTTGAAACAGCGGGTAGCGGGAATTCTAGCTATACAAATAAAAATAATTCCTGAAGAAAAAAACAATAACATTTTAAAAGAAGAAGACCTGTGTCTTGGCTCAAGTTCGAAAAACAGATGAAAACTGCACAAATGGACATGTTAATGAGATGTCTATTTGGGAGTGCTGTAGTAATTTCATAATAGAGCTCTTGAAACAGTTGAAGCATTGTTTTATATTGTTTTAATAACTAGTTTTTTTTCAGCTTATTTTTCCTTTGTGTTTTTCAGCTTTTTTTTTTCTTCCATCTGTCTTTTCTTGCTCGAAAAATTATGGCAGCACTAACGGCGCTTGTTTTGCTCTCTCTCTCGCTTTGTTTCTCTCTATCAACTCTCTGCCGCGAATTCGCTTTACTTTTGTGATTAGAATTTGAATTCGCTTTACTTTTGTGATCAGACTTCCAGTTCGCTCTAATTTTCAATTCGCTCTAGGACAATTTTTCTTCCAACAGTTAATTAAACTCAATATTAAGTATACTATTTGTTTTTGAAATATTTAACTGCTCCTCTGAATAAGATGGAGATTCAAATGACGATAATATGGACGACCATAATTTCTTTATAACATTTTAAGTTCCCCATTATGTGCTGTTCAGCTTATTTTTTCCAAATCTGGCTTATTTTGACGCTCAAATTTCTGGCAACACTGTCAGTTGATATCTTCGAGTGAAAAAGACAAGAGCGGAGTTTAGTGAAAATCGAAAAGTAAAGCAACATTATTAAAATAACTAAGCAAATTCAATTAAATTAGAACAATTAGCACTTTATTCGCTTTATGTTGATGCGTCACATGCTGAATTTTGTGAATGTTGACAGTTGCCCTGGAAAAGTCGAATCTGTGTATTTGTGTGTTAGTGTAAACTAAAACCAGTTAGTAGTGAAAGAAATTCAATAACGCGCTGAAAAGCAAAAAAAAAAAAAAAAAAGAAAAAAGAAAGAACAAATTATTTCTCTCTCTGTGTGCCGTATACATATACAAATGTATGTATGTAGATATACATATGTGTGACTGTGTGTGTCTGTGTAAGTGTTAACAGTAAACCTGGTCTGGTTTGGGTCCGCTTTCCTTTGGCTTATTGCAACCTACTGACAAATTGATAGGAGCGCAAGAGGCTATTGTACCAGCAGGAGAGTTGGTGGAAGGAAGGAAGGAGTTTCCCCCTGGCAGGTGCGTTAAATGTTCAGTAAAGACAAAACAAACTTTCGTTACTTTGTTCCACACTTCATCTTCATGCATTTATTTATCTCTGTCTGTGTGGTGCTTGGCCTCTTTGGTTTTGATTTTGATTTGCGCTGACAATTCCATTCATTTGACTAAAGTGAAAGGTGACATTCATGTAACTTTAAATCTATTTTGCACACATTTTTCTTTTCGCTTCTTTTTGGTTTTTATACATTTTTTTTTCTGTTACTAAACACAGTCATTTACCATTGTTTATTAACTTTAAAGCTCATGCCAATTCCGGCGAGAGTTTTTATTGATTTTCACCTACCGATGGGCGGTCCAACACGAGTTGCAATTAATATACTAATTAAATTTTAAATAGTCAAGTGTTTGAACTTTTCTCATAGTTTTGGCATAACCACACCCATCCGCCTCATGTTACCTATTCATATGACCGGAAATGATTTCATACGCCACATAATCAACCCCTAAAAAGAATGCATCACTATTATTTGAAACTAACCCCAAAATTTTAATACCCTCCAATTTTCTATTCAACTATAATTCTTAAATAGTCTAAAACTATGTATGTATATACGTGGAGACTTCATCTTCTGATCTCAAAAATGTACCTTAAGTATTACCCCAGAGAGACATAGGCAAGATTAAAAAATTTGTTAAAATATTTTAAAGTTTAACAGAAGGTTTTTAACTGCATTTTTACAACAACTGAATAAAGAAATTCAATTTTATATTAGTAGAATTATTTGTCAAAATTTCCATCTGTATATGTGTTTGCATGTGTATCTATGTGCATATGTACATACATACATAAATGCTGAATGTCCTGCCACAATGTCAAGCTCAGTGTCATTTTCCATGTAATTTTTCTATTATTTACGTTAGCTTTTTGAGGTTAGATTGAGCCCTAAGAACGCCGGCTGAAAAAGATTTACTGCGTCGACGCCGTACAGAAAACACGTTTTCAGCTAATTGTAAGGAAATTGATTTTCCAACGTCTAACCAGAGGAAAAACAAAAAGATTACAAAATGCTTAAACCTGAAGAGACCAGACGAGACCAGGCCAAGTTCATTATGAAAGTAATAACCATAATTTTTCCATTTTTTCGCACGCATCAAAAAATGAATTTAATTAATGAGCTATGAACATTCATACACACATCCACAGGTACATACATACATACATATGTATGTGTTTGTGTGTTTCAAGCACGTGCTCTTCTGACCAAAAAGAAAGCAATTTGTAGGCAAATTAAATTGTTAACAAACCATGAAGTTGGTCAGTCATCAGTTAACCACAAGAAAAATAGACAAAATCTTTATTTTTCTCAAGTACACATTCATACATATGTACATATGTGCACACAATCATATATCTTCATGTACACACATAGATACATACATATGTTTGTATCATGAGTGGTTTTTTCGCTTTAAGCCATGTTTGATCGATTTCCTCGTTCGTTTTCTGAGTCGATGCTTCCGATGATTTGCCGTGCCACAGAATACAGACCACGGAGATAGAGATACATTTTATTCTGCCATTGTTTGTCGATTTTATTCTTATTGGTTGGCTGGTTGGTTGCTTGAAAAGCGGAAGCGACGCCATTTATGTAAATTGCTTGCGTGACATTTCAATGCGGCTTTGCATATGTATGTATTATGGTCGAACGGGAACACCGGGACGCAAACACTGACATTCGTTAAAGAGTATTCAAAATGCCAGCTGTGTAGCTTCATCCGATTCCCCTTTCCATTGTTATATCAAGTCAGAGTGTTGGCTTTGTTCCTATACTTTTTGTAATCAATGAAAACTGTATGAAAAACTCTTTTGCCTTTTTTCAACGCGCGCGCACACACACACACACACCTGTACCTGTATGCAATATCATTAAAGTACCAAAGAAATATAATGCCTTGTAATCACATTCGATTGCTAAAGGGCAAAAACTTGTCTGCAAAATGAGTTTTTACTACAAAGCAATTGATTTATGGCTTAAATGCTTTATAAAAAAGTGAAGCAAAATATTAAAAGTTCACTTTCGAGTGTCAAAGTGTTTCCCTATCTTTGTGATGGGGTACAATTCTTGCAATTGTTACTCTACAATCTGAAAATTGTTTATCCGCTTCATGTCTCCAATCCCTAGGTATAATGATTTATCCTAATTAAATACTAGATACGTATTTACATACATATTTCTATCAAAACTTAAATCTTTTATCAGGACTGTAAATTTATTTAATATATATTTCATTTTTTTTGCTTCACTTTATCTTAAATATTCCGAGTATATCATATGCTGAAGAGAGGGAGTCAACCTACATACATATGTACATACATATTTATCCAACAGCTTTTACCTTACTCACCCATTAAATATTTAACATATTCTCCTGTTTGTAAACTTGGCCCAAAAATTAATGGTTTGCTGTGTCGCGGTTTGGTCTTTTAGATAGTTTTATTTTTGTTTTTTTTTATTGTGTTTTCTAGTTCAGTTTCCTTTTGCCCCTTGAACGCTTTAATTCGTTTGCTTAATTTGGCTTGCACACACAACAGAGGAGTTCAGCGAGGTGAAACGGTTAAATGTTTCCAAAACTGCCTCCAAGTGGCTTGCGGGAAGAGGAAGGGGCGTCAATGCATATGTGTTCATTGTTATTTTTGGGGTTGCCCCGACTCCTCTCAATCCATTATGCTAACTAGACTCTAATGTGTGTGTATGCGTTTGCTCTGGTTCATACAGGGTGTTCGGTTCATCAACAACTCGAGGTTCATTGCGCGCAATGTATAAATAATGCAAAATGTGAACGAACATTCCCCCTACCTTCCTCATCATTTTGTTTTTGTTTCTTCAAAGAGGCACGTCTTGAAAGCAAATCAAAGATCAGAGCCGATGCGTGCGCCCACAACGGAATAAAAATGTCATCAAGTTATGACTTAATGTTGGCAAAAAAGGTGAAACAAACACAAAAAGATGTTGAAAAAGCAAGAGCAACGATCTATAGAAAATTTAGAAAATACATTTTAGTATACAACACGATAAAGTAACGATGAATACTCCTAATTGTCATTTTTAGACGCATATCAACTATTGTAATTTATTGGAATCTGGAAGGGTTTAAAGAATTCGAAGATAATATAAACTTATGTAGATAGACCGAGTTAGAAACATGCTTTACTTTTGCACCACAGCCTTCCCCTGTGTTTAACAAAACCGCTTAACCAAAATCACTTTTACTTATAGGACGCTACAATCTACAGACGGTTGTTTATGCCCAGTTGCAAATGCTTTTTACCGCGTATAGATTATTCAATTTTTTACTTGATATATGCATATCGTCTTAAAAAGCCGTTACTTACTCTTTATGATAGAAAAGCATTTTAGATTTTAAATTCCCTTGAGGGGCAATGCCAATTTTCTGCTTGTCTCAGATGCCGTCTCTTCTTTCTGCTGTCTGTACAAATTTTGGTATGCCGTTACACTGAGATCATACGGTTCTTCACATCATTCAGCTAATAGAAATTGACCTAGTCAACATAATATGATGATCATCATTATGATGATGACGTTGGCAGCAAAAGCTTTATGTCGTCAGAATCAGATGTTTTGCCCAAGTTCACTTAAAAAAACAGAGAGCAATAGAGAGAGAGAAAACAAGAGAGCATGTTTTATTAAAAGCTTTTGCTCTTGACTCTTTAAACAATGCGAAGAGAATAACTATTCATCTCTTAATTCTTTGGTAGACTCTTTTGTTAGTTTTGGCATTGAATTTAAAAATTTCTGTTATTTATTTATTAAAGATTTCAAACATTTGAAAAAAAAACCGTAACCTTAAAGGTTTCTATGGTGAAGGTACTTTGAAAGCTTGGGAATCACATCCATGTGTACAAACAGAAATGTTCAATGTACCTATACTTATGTATGTATGTATGTATATATGTGTGTGTATGAATTTTTTTTTAAAGTATATATTACTTGATATAAACATGAAAAAGTATAAGTACATACATACATAAAAACATATAAAAAATATATTTTTACACTGCCGAATATTTTAATAAATATTAGTAGAGCAGGAGAGCAGGAGAGGTCAGACAAGAGTACAAAGCCCAAATTGGATATAATATTGCACTTCCAATCAAGATTTTAAGTTGTAAAGAAATACATTTTAGTGATTGAAGTTAGCTAAAACCAAGTCTGGAGTATATTGATATACAAGTGTACCGTAAAAAAATGATTACTCAGTTTAAATCAGGTTTAGTCATTCATGTATTATATGCATATTCAGGTGACCCTTGCACTTTAGAGCAAACTTGCACTTTAGTAACTAATATCGCCACCTCAGCGCTCTAGTGCGACATGATATGCAACCTAAATACAACACTTACACCCAAATGCACTCAAGACCAGTGTAAACAAATTGTATTATTATGAAGTAAACACATATTTCAAACTTTAGAATAATACAAAACTTTTTTCATTTGTAATTGTATCCTCCCAATTCGTATACATATGTATGTACATACATACATACATATATCGACATTTCTCCCGTGTGTCTTGACCTGCTTTCTTTCTAACGGCAACCCGATCAAGAATATACAATATGTAATAGAATAGAAGATAGTACATAACATACATACATACATATGTATGTGCATACATACATACATATGTGTAATATTAGAGTATTTTGTACGTAACACTATATGGGAGGGACTAGTGAATGGATCAAGAAAATAACCTTGATTTGTTATTCTGCGCCAGTTCATTTATTTATTCATTCCTTCTCAATAGGAATAACAAAAATAAAAGCTGCGAGGCGTCGTCGCCGTCATCGTCGTCAAACGATAACAAATCCCACACGCGTGGCTAGTGTCCCGAGTATATAGAGGAGAAGTGGTCTATAGGGGGTGTTGGGCTTTCTATGTATGTATATTCTATTCTTTGTTAGTTTAGTTTATATAGTTTTGTTATTGTTTTAGTTCTTTAGGGAAAAACAAAACGAAATACCTGTCCACGTATAAGTGTGAGTGCAAATTGAGTAATTCTTTAAAATACTCTTTTAAATTTAAAATCAACAACAAGTAGCAACAGATTAAATAGGTATCATTTTTCCATCCAATGGAAACATGCTACGAATCCGATTAAACCCAAAATATTTACGTTATCATCGGTACTTAAGTACATAAACTACTAAAAAATTCAAATTTTCCTACTAGTTTTAAATGTGTTTATTTTCTTTGTAAAAGAATGAACACACAATCTTCAAATTCCAGAATTTGACATTTGTTTGAAACTTTTCAGTATTGTCATTAAATTGGAAAGCACGGTCACACTTTTCTACGGTGTCGGCTAGCTAACAAACAAACTACAGAGTTTTATTTCCCCTAGAGCAAGCAAAAGTCGCATTTTAAAATATGCATCTGCATTTTGTTCATGTTGTTGTTTACCGTTTGTGAACAGTATCGGGAACTTTTGTTTTTCTCGAGTTTGTTTTTGTTCATTTTGTAATTACACACGTTTTGTAATTTGACTAAAACCATGCGCAGTTGTTGTTGTTTGTTTACAGAATTCTGGGCAAATAAATAACAGAATGCATCGACATACATACATACATAGATAAAAGATTGATAGAGTACTGTATACATATGTATGTATGTATGTATATGTATGTCGCCCACATTATTCTCTTTGAATCTTAATATCGTCGAGCGAGCGAGCCCACAAATGCCAGCCAATAGGAGGCAAGTAAACAACCGGCAACGCGGAAATGTTTTAATATTGTTTTTTTTTTTCAACTTAGTTTCTTTTAAATAAAATGATTTATTAAAATTTATGTAAAAGAAAGAATAAACTTATTCCAAGTGCGTCGATACTCAAATCTGAGTCACTCTCTTTTCATTTAAACTTACGGAATATTACTCGTAATTGAATTCAATCTAACTACTCACTTTAGTGATCCAAGGAAAACAAACAATCGTTACCCTAGAATATTTTTTATAATGAAGTTGGTTGATACATAAGGACATAAGCCCGTTTGGGGATTTGTAAAATGAATCGGGGAAACATCAGCAATTTGTAGGTAAAATTCAAAAAATCTTGTGCATGTCCCCTCATCACTTTTCCCGTGATTTTTCTTCTAGATCGTAGAATAGCTGCCTGCGAAATACAGTAAATTAGTTAGTCGATAGTCATTAACATATGTATGTATGATAAATTTTAAAGTTATTTTGCTTTGAATTTCCATATTCATTGGAACTCTGTTTTTATACCGACAAATGCCTAACGGTTCGATTTAGGGGACTGCCCTCCGTTTTTACTTCCGTCCAAGTGCACAAACTTATGTACCCATACATACACATACATATGTACATACATACATACATATATTATTTGTTTTTTTTTTTGTCACCTCCAAACTGCGTAGATTTGATTAAGCGTAAAAAGGGTATATCGAAAATGACGAAATGTAAAAAGTGTAAAAATATATAGCTGAATAAATCCTCAAATTTCGAATCACCAACAGGATCGAAATAGGTATGTCTGTTTTTCCAAAATTTTGTTACTGAGTCCTTCGAAGGCTGTTATCCGAAATTAAGGATATTCTATTTTTTTTGTAACAAAATAAGAAATTTCTGTATCTTTACATTTCTTTATCCCACTTTGATTTACACTGAAGCTAAGGTGTTGAATAGTTTCACTTTGTTAGGGGATAAAAAACTATAAACCTTATACCGCTAATTGATACAGGGTATCCTGAAGACGGCTATCGAAATATTTTTTGAGCTTCTATTGTTCACTATACGACGAGGAGCCGGTTGCCTAGACTGGGCAAGCTAGTCCATATGTGAAATGTTGTCATTGTGCACGCGTTCGCATACATACATATGTATGTATGTATGTATGTATATACAAATACAAATGCACATATTTGTATGTATGTATGTTTACTTTCAATGCTCTCAACTATTTTGGCCTTGATTTCACGTTGTTTCTATTATACACCGGGTTATCTATCTGTATATTTACTACATATATTTTTCTCCGCTGAGCAGAAATATGTAGTTCGCTGGTATGAGAGTAAATTAATTGTTGTTGTCTCGTTCCTATCTTGAAATATGGAAAAACAGCACAAAAGTGGGAGCAATATGTACTATACATATACGCAAACACATAATGTATAAATGTATGTATGTATGTACCTATACATACATACATATATGTATGTGTGTTCATTAATTGAGGGGCTCGTCTTGTGGTTCCGCTTGTAACTTGTTTCTCGTTTCAGTTCAAGAACCTGTTGGATGTTTTTTATATTTTTTACAAATTGAATAACAAACTGTCAGTTGAACTGTCATTGAAATTAGATGGAATAAATTAACACTATATTCTGAAATACTAGATTAAAAATTTCATAATGCAGCACAAATTACAACGTGAAGATAAAAACTGTATGAATTTTCAAATACAAATCGACAGACCAAAGAATCCCAAATACCCTTTAAGGTTCAATTACAAGTTGGTAGAGCTTAATCGCTAGACGGATGTTAATAGATCTGTATATTGTCTCAGTAAGAATTTTACCAATGATCTCCAATCGATCTGTATGATATCGAAATTCTGCTTCACATTAAGAAGTCTTTTTATACCCTGTACCCATAGGGTAAAAGGGTATATTAAAGTCGCTAAAATGTATGTAACAGGCAGAAGGAAGCTTTTCCGACCCCATAAAGTATATACATTCTTGATCAGCATCAACAGCCGAGTTGAACTGAATTGCCAAGGAGATACTAGCTGCAAAGAGTAAGCGAGATAGCATGCAGTAGCTGTTGCTGCATGATAACAGAAATTTTGAATTAAGTTGATGCCGATCTTGATTTAATATAACTAGTTGGTACAGGGTATACTCAATGTCGGCAGGGACGACTTGCTTGCTTCATTTGATATACATATGTACATACATACATATGTATGCAAAGGTGAAAACCTAGAATGCCTTCACCCATTTGCTTTTAGATTTCAACAAAGTACATATATTTATTTTGTGTTTGAACCCTTTAACATATTTTTGGGTTTTTGTTTTTACCAGATCAAAATTGTAGTCTCGTTTTAAATTGTTGTTCCACCGGGGTTTCTCTGCATGAAGAGCGAAATTCGATAAGAAGTCAGTCCACCAGTAAAAAAGAAAGAACCGACGTTTCGTTGTGTACGTACAATGAGAGATAAAGACCAAGATAAAAAGACATCTTCTAGCCGTTGCGCGGGCAACTCTATGCGGGTTCATCATAAAGTGCACATGTCGAACGGAAGTGCATAGGGCAAACAAGAAAGACTCCAAGTGGCAGAAGTGGGGGAAAGGGGAGGGCCATTAAGTGACGCCCCGTCTGATGCGTTCAACTGGCATTTTATAAGGTTCAGTACACTTTTACCGACAACTTCAGTCGGACGTTTGTCGGCGAAAAAAGAAACTACTACAGTGTGGTGGACTTCGGTTTTCGCTTTTCGTATCTTGTTCCTCGTACTCCTCTTATCTGCCGGGACTCTGTTGTCTTATCTCGGCGTTTGTCAATCTTATCGCTAGAATTGAAAGAAAAAAAACCAATGTGAAAAATTGTTGGTCACATTTAATTTACGTTGTTTTCGCCACTTGCAGGCCTGGCGAACGATATTCCCTCTATTTGCCATCGTTATCCAATAGCTAATTAATTATTAAACACTCAAAACTGGTGCGTAAGACTATTGCGAATTAGAATTGAACACTAATTAATCAAATCGTTTGTGTATTTAAACCAAATTTCTGTTTAGTGGTCGTGCCTAACCTCAAATCTTGTTTATCAACATAAAAAGTGTCCATTATTGAAAATAAGACAAACCTTTGATAAGTTAAAGAGTTGATATAGAATATGGAATAAAGATCGTCAACTAAGCTCTAAGTGAGATAAAAGAATTGTATAGTCAGTCAGCTAGTGATTAGTCATTCTTTTGCCCTTGTCTGACTCCATCGACGATTGCACACATAAATATTATATTCCATTTTCGATTAGATAAACCTTTGGTGAATGGGTGATGAGTGTTGAAGTTGTTCATGCACCTCTGTAAATAAAATTAACGGACAAGGAACTAAACACAAACTAACAAACAAAAAACCAAATCAAGTGTATTACCAAGAGCTCCAATATTTCTTCTACGCACACAGATCAATAAGTAAAAGTGACACAGAGAGAGGGAGAGCCAACTAGTGACGGGACAGTTCCAAAAGGTCCAATCATCATACCATCATGCCACTCTTCGCCAGGAAATCATCAAAGCAACAAAGTTCGCCATCAGGTGCCAGCGACTCCGGTTCTGCCGATCACTACAATAACGGTGAAGTAACCATGCGAAATCGGGCATCATTACCACCAACGATAACCAACAATAATAATAACAACAACAATAATAACGATAAATCGAAAGCCCCATTGGTCTTTCATTGCCAATTGGCCCATGGCAGTCCCACTGGCCTCATTCATGACTTCTCCAGTGTCCGCGAGTTGTATCAAAAGATAGCTGAATGTTTCGACATCTCCGAGAAAGATATATTGTTCTGTACCCTCAATTCGCATAAGGTGGACATGACACGTCTTCTGGGTGGACAAATTGGCCTGGATGACTTTATATTTGCCCATCGCAAGGGCAGACCCAAGGAGATTGAGATCATTAAGTCGCAAGATGCTCTCGGTCTCACCATTACCGACAACGGGGCGGGCTATGCCTTTATTAAACGCATCAAAGAGGACTCTATTATCGACCGCATCGAGCATATTTGTGTGGGCGATCACATCGAGAAGTTAAATGGCCAGAATATGGTGGGTAAACGCCATTACGAGGTTGCCCGCATGCTAAAGGACATTCCCACTGGTCAAACATTCACACTGCGTCTAATCGAACCTGTGCGTAGTGGCTTCCAAGGCATAGGTCCTCGGAATTCATCACGGGCTTCAGGCAGTAGCCTCGGTGGACGCAACTACGGCAGTGGCAAAGAGACACTACGCTTCAAGGCCAATGGCAACGCTCAGATCGAGCCCAAGTTCGATGAGTCAACTGTGGCGGGAATCGATGCCATCAACAATCTCCTCGAGTCGTTCATGGGCATCAATGACACAGAGTTGGCATCGCAGATATGGGATTTGGGTAATAATAAGTCTAATTCGATGGACTTTGCCGAGGCCATTGATAATTCAGATCTGGAGTCTTTCGGTTTCACCGATGATTTCATTATCGAGCTGTGGGGTGCAATAACGGATGCTCGTCGCAAGAGTACAACAGAACCACCACCAACAGCGACGCCAACTAAATAGGTGCAGGATCGGACATTGATTGGTTTTCCCCCCTTAAATGTGCTAGAAACTTTTTGGCCCCGCTCCCCAAAAATAAAATTGCAAAATCATTTTTATTAACTAAATTTTGCTTCATTTGTAGTTATATATATAGTATATATATGTATACATATACATATATATATATTTTGCCAATTATTTTGTATTTTCTTTATTTATACATAAAAATACAAGTATTTATTTAAAAGAGAATGAACCATGCATAAAATATACATACAATTCCAATTCGATGTATATAGTTATTATTTTAATAATGAATAAAAATATTATTTATATTATTACAAAATTATTGCTTTCTTCAGTTTTTTTCTTTTTGTTTTGCCTTATTTTGATTTATTTGTTTTGGTAAGTTAGTCGCAACGATCGTATAAAACATATATATACATATAATATTTTATTTTATTCAGTCTTTACTATATACACTACCCCACTCCAAAGTTGTAAGTTTTTTAGCAGACGCTATATTCATTCCTATTTCCACGAAGATCAGAGTAGTGTAACGATTACACTTTTAAAATGCAAACTAAATTTAAATATGATTTTGGGAATTCTTCCAATGAAGTAAATATTGATCGACCATATCGTGAAAGAACAAATTGTCTTGAAATTTGCTTTCTAATCAATCCTCCATTCCATAAATTCACACAGGTAACCGGGAAAAAGATACATTTTTAGAGTATAAAAACTTCGATCTACACGAATTTCGATTTATTCGTTTGAATTATGTGTTTACTTTTCTTTATTTTGATTCACCAAACATCAAATACATATATAACATAATATACTTGTGAACAAATTTGTAGACGCCTTGACGAGTAAAATTCCACAGTGTCATAAAAACTGAATTGACCATGAACACGTGCTATTCTTGGTCAGTAGGACTCATTCCCCAATATATACATACATATGTACATATGTATACATTTGCCATTTCCTGTGAGATGGGGAGAAGTAAAAACAAAACAATTTAAAAAAGAAAAAAAAAAAGAAATAACTAGACCACATCTAGACTTCTTAGTCGGTCTGCTGTAAACATCAACGGGATCAGTTAGCATTGCGTCGCATAGAATGACGTAGATCACGTCGTCTTACAAACACAAACAAAAAGCTTTTGAAAATGCAATCGAAAACAGCTGATGGGCACAGTTATTCACACTAGTGAACAACAAATGAGCGGGGGAGGATAGAGATAACAAGAAACTGAGAAACAGAGAGAGAGAGAGAAATACAGTGAGAGCAACCGCTTGGCAACTACAATAACAAATTACATGACTATCCGGTTATACAGGTTTTTTCAGATAGCCACAAAAAGAATAGCTTTGGCCAGTTCGAAGATTTTATACCCTTACAAGTTCCTAAAAATACTTTTGTTTAATGCATTGACTTTTACTTATTTTGTAAACATTGAAATTAAACATTTTAATAGTCTTTTTAAAGTAGTCAACTATGAAAATCTCTGCTCAACTCTTCATTTAATAATTAACAAGGCTAAAAATTATTATATGTATGTAGTTCCCATATGTCGAAAATTTGTTGCATTTTTTTTCTTAACAATTTAAATTAAATTTAGTAAAAATTTTTTTTTGGAATGATTTTATTAACATGACGAAATAAATTAAATTATTAAGTTATATATTCATACATATGTATATCTCTTGAGAAATATTATCTGCTGTGTTATGTTTAAACCTGAGAAAGTAGTTTCAATTGATCCAAATAGATTAACTATGTTTAGTGTAAAATATTTCTTGGTGTGCGTTACAAGCTTTTTCCCACAAGTGATGTACATACGCTTTTGAGAGGCAAAAAGTTATTTTAAAAAAACGACTCTCTTTCTTTTTGCCTCTCTACTCACTGCCTAATTTAATTAGCTCTGAACGTTGTATAATTAACAATGCCGTCCCATGCCACTCTCAGTCTTGCTAAATCTTTTGACGGAGTAACAACAAGCGGAGACGGAAATAAATAACAAAAAAATAAAACAAAATATTTAATACACGGTGGAACATTGAGAATAATTTCGCGTGCTACTAAGCGGAAACAGAGTGAGACACGCAGAAGTTTCGCTAGTTTTTCCACTTTTCCTGTCAAGAATTGAACAAGAAAATCAAGGTAGTGAATTTTGAAAAACACAATTGAAAAATTTCCATTATACTCGAAATTGTGATCTGTGTGTGTATGCGCGTGTGTGTGTGTGTCTGTAGCAGCAATATTCATTTTCATTCTTGGCAAGGCAATTTTATTGGGCATTCGCTGTAGTCGTCTGACTGTCCCGTGGTTTTTTGGTTTGTGTTTGTATAGTAGACTCTGGACTTTGATCGTGACAAAATTGCAATAAAATGGCAAAAGCCCCACACAATATAATAATGATGCCTAACATTAAATTAACCGTTCTCTTTGAGATGTTTAGATTGAATTCAATTTAATTTGATTTTATTTAAAATGATTTGGCTTAACGCAGAGCAAAGGGGCTGGGCCTGGCAACAGCGCACCTCTGTCAGCTGTTCAAAATGTTGCTAAACATTTTTGGCTTCTACCTTTAACAACAATATGTGCATACATACATACATACATGTGTTTCGGGTCTTTGTCTCTCTATGTAATTTTCTTTGTTATACTTTTTTATACCCTGCATCCGTAGATCGAAAGGGTATATTAAGCATGTACAAGTTCTTTCGCATTGAAATTTTTTAATTCGTAGGAAGTTCGAACTTAACTTTTCTTTCTTTTGTTGCACAGGGTATTCCGAAGTCTAAAGACTCGATCAATTTTCAATTTAATTGCCCTCATTTCTTTTTCTTTGTTTCATAAGTTTTCTGTGTTTTGTTTTGCTTGGATCATTTCGCCTAGAGTCTGCTATACTCGCAGGTGAAAGTAATGTCAGTTCTTCAGGCGTGACAGATGCCTTCAAACATGTACATACATACATACATACATACATACATACAAACATTTGCACACATGTATTTGTGGCGTGATCTCTGGCAAAGTCTCAAGTGTTTCAATTATAATAAATAAGTAAATTATTGTAAAAAGTTCTTTTATTTCATTGTTTACAGTTTGCTTATCTACTTCACTGTTGGGTTTATATTATTATTGTTTTTTATTTATAATTTAATCAAATTTTTGTTGTCTAATCGCTTTCGGGTGGAATTTGTTTTGTTTAAATCTAGCTATGATTATCCATGTATACATTCATACATACATACATATGTACATACAAATGTAAATTCATATTATTTTTCTGCAATATTTAGACATTGAACTTTCTCCCATATGTATAAATATACAAACATATGCTTATAGATTTTTGATCTAGACTTACTTGATTTGCAAATCGTGCGTTCGCTTTGACATCGCGTGATATTTTTCAGTGGCATGATTAATATTGATACATACAGACAAACATATATATGTATGTATGTATGTATATAAACACATGTATGCATATACGTATATGTATGTAACTACAACGGTTAAGTGATAATATTACCCATGGTTTATAGTGTTTATCACACAACAATTGTAGAACACGCCACTAAAAACGGTTATTTCTTGATAAGCGTTTTATCACATACTATTTCTTGATAAAGCCTCATAAATAGTTTTCGGAATGTTCCTCACAGTTGGCAATTGATACGAATGTATCTACAAACATACGAAATTTCTGGAGACAAGAGTCTTTTCACCTTCCAAACAATCTGAAAAGAAAGGTATCAATTGCAGTCAGCAGATTCAATGTACTCCTCATATGGATTATTAACACCTGGGATTTATATGTGCATATACATATATGTATGTATGTACATATGTACATCGTTACTGGGGTTACTGTGTACCCATATCAGTTATTAACTAACAGTTTACTGTTAGGTTTAATGTCTTCCTTTTTCTAAACATCGTACAAATCAGTAAACATATATTATCAGTAAAATCGTTTTTCCTTAGAAAGGAATAATTGGAAATAATGAGACATCGGCGACAATTCTAAATCAATCTTGACAAACATATGTACATATTTGCAATTACATACATATATCCGAACTTAGATAGTTTCTTAATGTGATACCGAGATCTGGTGTCCCCTTTGTTGATTGCAGTGTGGGATCGCTTGGCAACATGTTGCCATCGGTACTCTTCTGCAACATTGATGCTTATGCGTTCTCACCTTGACTTTGAATTCGAAAATCTTTTTTCAATGCATGTACATACATACATATGCACATATGTATGTATGTATATTTAAATATCTTTCACTAGGCAATTCATTCTCTTTGGCTGCTGTTTATTTCAAGCAATGTCGTTTGTTCGTCTAGCAGCTGCACTTAATGACCATTGATGAAGAATTCTTTTTTTGTTTCAGGCTTAGCAACATGTCGAATTTTCCTTAGTATATGACCATTATAGACATATTAGTCATATTTCAACTTATATGTACATATGTATAAATACATTTATATTCATGAACTTTTTTCTCTTACCTTTTGCAGTTGCCAATAATTGCTGGTTGCCTGCTTAAGTCCAAAGGTGGGAGCAACCCAGCGACTGTGCTGACTCCTTCATCAATAAGCGTTGGGTGGCCTCTCATAAATGTTTATAATGGCCGCCATATAACCACCAACTAACTGTAAACATACATACATACATCTATATTAATAACTGAAACCGATAAGACAAGCAACGGAGCATTCGGTTCGGAATCGACTTAGACCAGTTCATTCAAAAAACTTGGCCAGAAACGTAATTTTAACCACACTGAAAAGATGGATCGTCTGGTGCGAGCCTTTAGCAATTTCCGTGACTTTTATAATGACATCAATGCAGCCACCCTAACGGGAGCCATTGATGTCGTTGTTGTGCAGCAGGAAGATGGTGAATTCCAGTGCTCACCCTTTCATGTGCGCTTCGGCAAACTGGGAGTGCTGCGCAGTCGCGAGAAGGTGGTATGTATTAAAAAGTGATCCTCCGTAGAAGACAAACTTTAATTTCTCCTCGTGCATTTTAACCAGGTGGATATTGAAATAAATGGAGCTCCAGTGGATATACAAATGAAACTGGGTGATTCGGGTGAAGCATTTTTCGTCGAGGAATATCCAGACGATGATGATTCAGAGTTGCCCGAGAATCTTGCCACATCACCCATACCAAAGAGTTTCCTTCAATCACTTGAACACAAGACGACTGATACTCTGGAGGATATTAGCGGGGTCACCGCCGATAATAAGTAAGTTGTGGATTGCCAAACGTTACTCCCGATAGCTAGCTTCATTTTTTGCACTTCATTTTCTTAGAAATAATGCTAGCGAAGAGTTGCAAATTCCATTGCCATTGCCGCGTCGCAACTCCATTGACTTCTCCAAAGAGGAGCCTAAAGAGACAGTCGCCGAGGGCAACAAATTCGAGAATCAAGCTTCGGATTATACACAGCGCAGGTAGTTGTCGTAAATAGAAGGCAAATCCAGTAATCCACAAGAGAGATAATCCAAAATGTTTTTTTGCTACGCATCCTTTTCAGACATACAGACAACACTTTGGAGCGACGTAATCTTAGTGAGAAAATCAAGGAGTTTACCACTCAGAAAATTCGTCAAGAATGGGCAGAACATGAGGAACTTTTCCAGAGCGAGAAGAAAACCATTGAGAAGGAAGAACACCCAGTAGAGGAGGTAAAGAGAGAACCAGAGCCTGAACTCGAGCCCGAGATCGCTCGATCTGCTGAAGTTGTAGCTATCACCCCAGCCCCAAGTGCCGCCCCCCTGTCTAGCGAGACACCCAAGGATGAGTCAAAGAACAAAACCAAGAAACGACGCAAGAAGTCACAAATGAAGAAGAAAAATTCTCAGCGCAAAACTTCATCAAGCAGCTCAGTGGGTAGCGCTGGTGGTGGTGACACAGGCGATAATATCTCCATTAACTCTGCACCCGTGGCCAATATTGATGAAGGCGATGTGCCATCAGCCATCACTTCTCCGATCTCAAACGCCACCAATTCCTCATCAAATGATGAGCAACCCTCGGCACCTCTACTGACGGCACACACGGGAGATGATAGCCCAATAACCCCCAATCCACAGTCGCAGCGTCTCGATCTGGATATTCACTTTTTTAGTGATACGGAGCTTAACACTCGAGGTGGTCCCGGTCGCCCCTCAACACCCATTCAAAGCGACAGTGAGCTTGAGACCACATTGAGGGATAAGCATCATACTGGCGATGATGAAAAGACAGCCTCCTGGAAATGGGGCGAGCTGCCAACGCCCACCCAGGTAGCAGAAGTCTCCGCAAGCGAACGGCAATCAATGTTAAGTAACATGTTCAGCTTCATGAAGAAGGCGAATCGCTTGCGTAAGGAAGTGAACGAGGCAGGAGACATTTACCTGTCTGACTTAGATGCCGGCAGCATAGATCCAGAAATGGCAGCTCTCTACTTCCCAAGTCCCAAGACTAAGGCAGATGTTTTGGTACCAACAACTGTGGAAGAGGACCGCGAGAGCGGGAATGGCACTAGCCTGCCTCATTCGCCGAGTTCGCTGGAGGAGAACAATAAGAGCATTGATTCCGACTTTGACGAGAGCAAACAGCAGAGAGACAACAAGTGGGTGGTGTATAAGCATAACTAATCAAGAATTACCATGTATATATTCTCTATATATTTTAATATAGATATCTGGACTTTGTAGCCATGTCTATGTGCGGCATGCCAGAAAATGGATCTTTGCCTTCACATGAGGAATTCGATCGCCATTTGGTCAGCTATCCAGATGTAAGTATTGAAAGCTTTAGCCGAGCGATTTGTGTTGTTCCTTTTGCACTTCACTGAATCGCCGCTGCACTGCATCAATTCAAAGTTAACAGAAATGAATCGCAATTCTTTACTCATTTGCCTGCTGCCCGCATTACCACTCCTGCCTGCCAAATCGAATGCAGGTATGCAAGAATCCCAATCTGTTCTCATCGCCAAATCTAGTCGTACGTCTAAATGGCAAATATTACACGTGGATGGCTGCATGTCCCATTGTCATGACAATGATAACATTCCAAAAGCCCCTAACCCATGTAAGTGACTCATACTTCTGGCTTTTTCTCTGTGTGTTACCAAATCACCGAGAAATCTCTGTAACGCTCCCCAAACTTATTGTTATTGGTCATCTAGGAAGCTATTGAGCAGCTCATGTCGCCTAACTTGGAGTCTGGTAAATTGCAAACTGATGATGATAAACAGGAAGGACCAGCGGCCCAGCCAGAAAATGAGGGCGGTCAACCAAGACGTTCCTGGTGGAGCTGGCGCCGTTCGCAGGATGCTGTGCCCAATCATGTCCTTGTCAGAGGACCAACCGGTAAAGATGAGAAAGGTATATTCATTCAATCGATAACTCTTAAAGTCTGCCCGACTAATGGCAATAGCCTTGAATTGTAATCCAGATGGTGATCAATTGGCAGTGGCCACGCAAACCTCACGACCCAATTCACCGGATATCAGTGAGCATACGGCCAGCAAAAGCGATTCTCTGGCCAATCCGGAGAATACTTCAGCATTGGTGGATAATTTAGAAGAGCTTACCATGGCCTCCAATAAAAGTGATGAGCCCAAGGAGCGCTATAGGAAATCGTTGCGTCTGAGCTCTTCTGCTATTGTAGGTTTTTTTTTTTATATTTTATCAGAGTACTCATCTTTTTATCTACCATTGCAGAAAAAGCTAAATCTGAAGGAGGGGATGAACGAGATTGAATTCAGTGTGACGACTGCCTATCAGGGAACCACCCGCTGCAAATGCTACTTGTTCCGCTGGAAGCACAATGATAAGATTGTGATATCTGATATCGATGGCACCATCACCAAGTCCGATGTTTTGGGTCATATATTGCCAATGGTGGGCAAGGATTGGGCCCAGTTGGGTGTGGCTCAGTTGTTCTCAAAAATTGAACAGAATGGCTATAAGCTGCTCTATCTATCGGCTCGTGCAATCGGCCAGAGTCGCGTAACACGCGAATATTTAAGATCTATACGTCAGGGTAATGTCATGTTACCCGATGGTCCCCTGCTATTAAATCCCACATCATTGATATCGGCATTCCATCGCGAAGTGATCGAGAAGAAGCCAGAACAATTCAAAATTGCCTGTCTCTCGGACATTAGAGATCTCTTTCCAAACAATGAGCCCTTCTATGCTGGTTACGGAAATCGCATCAATGTGAGATGATCTCTAGAATCAGGTTTAAGAATGAAAATTTAATAAGACTCTTCTTTCTTTTCTCGTTGCAGGATGTTTGGGCCTATCGTGCCGTCGGCATACCCATTATGCGCATCTTTACCATCAACACCAAGGGCGAGCTGAAGCATGAGCTCACCCAAACATTCCAGTCCTCGTAAGTACCATACTTTAGTTTTCTTTTATTGCATCTATGTATGTTGTACGGATGTAAGCCGTATGTATGCCTCTCCTCTATCTGGTCCCGGTGTTTTCACATAAATTTTGCCCCACACACTACCACTCATGCCACATTGGAATATCGCCCAAAAACAAAATTCAAAGACCACAATGAAAAAACCAAAATCGTATTAACTTCATCATATAACGCTCTGCTAGGTGTTTAATGTATGTACATTAGGTCTTAATTACATAACTTTCTGCACCTAATCAATGAATCAATCAACCCAAATATATCGATACGATTCGATGATATCAATCTAAGCATTTTGATTGTCAAATTTATACACAGTGGCTACATCAATCAGTCGCTTGAAGTTGACGAATACTTTCCACTCCTGACACATCACGATGAGTACGAGTATCGCACAGATATATTCGATGATGATGAACTAGAGGATGAATTGCAATTCAGCGATGATTACGACATGGACAATGGCAACGATGCTGGCGAAGATGCTGACGCTGATGATGACGATGGCATCCATAGCGATGCCGGCAGTGATGAAGACAATTTTATTGAGAGCCATGTAATGGCCGCCCTACCCAAGTGGGCTAAAACCTAAAATACTTGTTTGGACAATCCTTTTTATACAGACTAAGCAGGGTACTACTCGTCGGTTGTTCATCTGGGGGATGCTTTCGAATTGTGATAAACTTTATAAGAGAATGAGAATAGCATTTTTGCTGTTTATACATATGTTGTTGCATATTAAGAGTAATCGTAGAATTTGTGCCAAGACCAAGTCTTTTTAAATTATGGAAAGTATTCTATGTGTTTTTTAGTTTTAAAAAAAAAACAAAGTGAACCGAGCGTTACTCCAAGTACCTATCAGTAAGAAGCGTAATAAATATTATGCATATTAATCTTTTTAATATTGTGGGTGAATGTTTTTATTACTGGCGTACTTTAATTCGAATGTGGCATGAGTACAATATGATATAAGCTCGATACTATGCGCTTATAATCGTGTATGTGTTATTACATGCATATGTATGTATGAGTTGCCAATGTTAGGGCGTTGGGGCAGCATAATCGACCAAAATGTAAAGCATACTCTTGGGCTGACATTTTGTATTGTAAAGAACTGCTTTTGCTACCTACTGTACACAAAAAAGTTCATTGCATATGTACGGGGCGCATAATTCTTTAATTATACTCTTTTACAGATACTGCAGCATGACTTATATTGTGGATCAGCTGTTCCCCCCCGTCAAGCTTGATGAAGCTAATGTGGAGTTCTCCAATTTCAATTATTGGCGCGAACCCATACCCGATTTGGATATAGCCGAACTGGAAACGGACTTGGTGCCGCCTAACAATAAAACTGACATAGCCACCCTACGACCCATTCCAGAAAAGTGAATTTAAAGCAGCAGTTGCATGATGATGTGGAGAAGAAGAAGACCATAGATACTTAGCTATTTGCATACTATGCAACTAAATTAATTATATAAATCACTATCCAAATGGCATGCATACATATAGACATATGTAGGATATACAAAACTATATACATATATATGTGTATATGCTAAAACAGGTTGCGAATTCAGTTAACTTGATGCTTTTCATGAAACTCTTTCTAAATATGCTTACCAAAAATAATGAAAACTATGAAGAAATGCCTATTTGTGTGTTGTAAGCATTATTATTATTTTAATTATTTTTAGACCTAGGGCACACTTTTTATATAAATTTTAGTTGAATTGAGTAATCAAAATTATTGCTATATACTCGTACATATTATTTGGTTAGCTCTTCTATTTTAGTTTCATAGTTCCTTTTTCTTTATTATGTTTATGGAAGATTAATCAAATTAATTTCTGGATGTTGGCTTGTGATTTATGAGAAATAATTTTATTCCGTTTTGTGATTGAATTTAAATTAAACAATTGTAGAAATCAAATTGTACTACTGATATTCTATATATATTCAATGAAATATAAATGAAATGCTTGAACAATCTTTTCTGTATCATTTTGCTTTGGGTCCAATGGTATGAGTGGGGATTGAAGACTAAACAAATCAGTAATTCCAATTAAAAGGTAAAATGAGATGTCTTATTTCAGCAGCACGAAGTTTGTATACCCTAGCAAAGAATGATTAGTTCTTTCTAAGATTCATATGTATGTAGTATGATTCCTGATCAAACACTTCTAAAACAAAATTCGCTAAGTACTTTGGAAATACAATATATAATTAGAATCGCAAACGATAGACAAGTTAAATTTAAATATCGCCTATTAATGCTGAAATAAAATGATTGTTCCTGATATATCCTATCCGAAAAGTCCCATTTACATGGGAGAATAGAGAGTCTCTAGAATCTTCCTCTCCTAAATAGACTAGAACTTCAGATTGTAGTTTCCGTCACCACAAACCCATTAATTACGTTGATAATAGCCCTCCTCCACAAGGGTATTAAAAGACAACAACTTGGACTCAAGTTGCAATGGAAAATTTTCATGGGTTGTTGACTGCCGCCTGCCTAATTATGATCAAATGGTTGATATATGTATGTACATACGAGTATCTGTGGTGCCGATGGTGATGGGAATGAATTTTATTTGTCAACGTAATTTTGCAAATTCATTTAGTGCTCATTTAAACCAGAGCATCACATACCCAGATCCAGAATCAGCATTATATTGGCATACAAAAGAGACCCCAGGCACGGCAACAACAGCCACAACGACGTCGAGGGACTTATTTAAATGAGCACAAACAGATGTGTGGATACTACTTAACACAGTGGCTTGCCCTCCTCCCACTTCATTTTTGAAAGGGTTTCCATTAAACCAATATTGAAACCCTCATTTGCTTTCTCTTCATGTGAACGGTAGGCAACTGGAGGCTTTCATCCATATTTCTATTCGACGCACCCTTCATAAGCTACGCCCATGTTTAAGCAACATATTTATGCTCAGTAGTTTTCCATTTAGACAGCCTTTTGTTGATTGTCCAGTCCAACAGATTTAGGTGATTATGATGAAATGATTATCATGTGATGATGGGGTCAAGTTTTAAACAAATCAGCTGGTTCCTGCAAATATGTAGAACTTTATGCTAATCCAAGCCAACCACCCCTTAGGAGGACTAAGTCAAGAACTATTCTGGTAATTATTTCTAGTATAAACCAGCCTGAATCTCCCACAGTGATGACTTAGCCCCAAATGTAATTTAAATTAAATCTAGAGATCTACGGGGCCTAAGTGACGAATGAAAACGGGGATGGTGGATGCGCGGTCTGAGTGCAACTCAATTGAACGCCACTCAAAACTAACTGGCCGACTTTGAGTGGCACACGCATCAGAAAGGTATAAAAGCAGCGCCCATCCAGCTCACAATCAACAGTTCTCTCTGGGAAGGCAAGATCAAGTCTATCGACAATAGTCAAACATCTCCTGAAACGAAAAAAAAAACCTGCAAACATGAAGAACGCTGTTGCCATTCTATTGTGCGCCCTGATTGGTCTGGTAAATAGTTAAACGAACAGGAGTCCTTTATCTCTTTATTTTTTATTAACATTCCTGTTTTTTCATCCAAGGCTTCTGCTGCCGAGTACAAGCTTCGCACTGCCGAGGATCTGCAAAAGACACGCAAGGAATGTGGAGAGGCCAACAAGGTGACCGAGGCACTGGTGGCTAAATATAAGGTCTTTGAGTATCCTGAAGATGACATCACACGCAACTATATCAAGTGCATCTTCAACAAATTTGATCTATTTGAGGATACCAAAGGATTCAAGGTTGATAATCTGGTTGCCCAGCTAGGTCAGGGCAAGGAGGATAAGGCCGCTCTGAAGGTGGATATTGAGAAGTGCGCCGATAAGAACGAGCAGAAGTCGCCAGCCAATGTCTGGGCCTATCGTGGCTTCAAGTGTTTCCTAAGTAAGAACTTGCCCCTGGTCCAAGCTGCCGTCCAAAAAAAGAACTAAGCCGGCTCCAATTGGGAGACAAGCAGTAACAAACAAGTCTTGCTTTAGACCATCGGGAACAAGAAAGGAACACAACACAAGCTATTCGAACATTTGCAAAGAATCCTTTGAATTGAAATAAAAACCATATAATAGTGAGCTTGAAACAAATGCTTTTTTCTTTTGTTGTTGTCGACTTTATTTTTTTTCTTTCTTTTGCATTTATCTTTATCTTTGAATCGGATTACTAACATTGTGTATATAGAGAATGACTTATATAACGAAAATTGTATTATAATCCTGTCATCTTTGCTGTCATCGATTCTGTTGAAGACCTTCAATTGTTTGATTGATAGATAGATAGATGGACTCCGTTTCTCATTCCGGTTTCAATTCCCATTTCCCGCCCGCAAAGGAAAGGCAAAGAAAACTTGATTCAAATGTGTTTTTTATATATATTTCGATCTTCTTTTTCTTTGTTTCACTTTTTTGTTGTTTTGTTTACTTTTTTTTAGTTTTCGGTAAAATGAATTTCTTTTTATGTATATATATATATTTTTTCGTATATATAATTAGCTGTATTTTTTTTTTTTTTTTAGATATCATAATGCTCTTTTTGTCTACTTTGCTTTTTCTTTTTCTTCTTTTTCCACAAATTTTGATCATTTGTTTTTTTTTTTCTTTTGTCTATTTTCTTATCCATCATTTTTATTCTTTTCATTTGCCATCTTGTCGAACTTCTTTCATCTTTTCTTTTTTATTCTTTTGTTTGTCCGTTTTCCTTTTCATTTTTTTTTTAAGATTTATATATGTAGTTTATTTTTTTTTTTTTAGAGAAAACTTAAAATGTGTGAAAAGAGGGGTGTTTGGTGTTTTTGGGTGCTTCAAAAAACATTATAGCCAAGTTCGAGAGTTAATTTCTTTATATTTTTTCCATGTTGATTATTTTTTTAAGTTGCATTTTTCTGTTTTTTTTTTTTTTGATCTTTTTCTTTTTTGCTCTTGTTTCGTTGTAGCATTTCATGTATCTTTTTTGTCTATTTTTTTCCTGGCATTTTTTTTCGTCTATATTCTTTTCATTTTTTTGGTTTTTTTTTTATTTGTTTTATAAAGAAGTTTTGGCAATAAAATAATGTTTTTTGAAATAATATTTGTAAAAAAATCTGAAATCAAATATTGATTGGATTAAAGAAATATGTTGAGCTAACAAAAATCAAAGGGAAAGAAAGATGCATAACATAGTATGCACTTTCCCCACAATTGTTGATAATACATATAATTTGATATATATATATACATATAATAATTTATATGCATATATTTTAAAACAGTTAAAGTATCAGTCTGTTCTAGTCAACTTACCTTACTAAAAATGGGTAATTAAAAAAACAATAATCAATAGGGCGCATAGTAATTGGCGCGTCCACGGTAACCTCTTCTGAAACGAAAGACAGACCAGAATTAGCGCATATACCACATCAGAAGGATCGGATCCCACTTACATTGCGCGTCGCGCACCCCGGAAAGTAGAGTGACAACAGGCCCGCGATACACGCGCTCCCCGTCCCCGGAAGCTGCCACGGGCAAATCGATTTGTGGTGGAGAGGCCTGGGCGGTTTGTGCGTTTTGACATGACCTATGAAGTGGAAAAATATAACTTTGATAGAAATTCATAAAAAGTATTTGCCTGAAAATTTCTACTCACCTTAATTTGTCGACCCCTGAACAATGTCTCGTTCATGGCCAAGGCTGTTTCTACATACTCCTTTGAACCGAATTCGATGTAGGCAAAGCCTTTGGGATGTCCGTCGGCTTTGTTGCACAGTATGGTGACGCGGTTGATTGTGCCACAGCCATGAAAATGTGCTTCAAGTTCTTCAGCAGATGCACCATAGTCGACATTGCCCACGTAAACGGACCTTGTGTCGATTTCCTGTTTTTCTTCAAGTGAAAGTGGCACTGTTGCAAGGCCTGTGGTGGAGCCGCCGGCCATTTGTTTGTCCACCTCTGATTGCATTTGTTTTATTTTTTCCGCCTCCTCTTCCATTTCTTTGACGCGTGCCTTGATGGCCTCCAGTTCGGGATCGATTTGCATGCTGCCCTCCTCCTTTTTAGCAAAGGATTCACCAAGGTTAGTTAGTTTATTTAAGAAGATTGTAAAATGAAATGCAAACGCCCAAGAAAACTTTGTGGCAGACAAAGGGAAACGACGCGAGATGCTTCGAAAATGGCTGCCGACGACGCCGTATCAAAGCTTTTAAGCTTTTTTCAGCGAATTTTACAAAAAGCTCCCCGCAAGGCGAAACAATAAAAGAAACTTGTTTTGGCTTATCTTACCTCGACTTCATTGGCAATTTCAGTCTCCTGCTCGCCGTTAGTCTCTTCTAGCGACTCCAACAGCTGATCCTCGTTTAAAGTAATATCTTCATCTGCCATTATTGTGTGATTTGGCCTTATGTAGTTGTTTCGTTTACTCTAAACTTAGTCTGTGACTTTAAATGCGCTTACAACGATAACAGTTATATTTAGTTAATCTTGAAACGAGAGGCACACGATGTATGTAAATAGAGAGGAAAGCCGCACGCAACTAAAGGAAGCAGAGGGGAGAGAGAGAGAGACGCAATGCAAATTTGATAAAATATCCGCAGTCTATAGATAACGACTAAACAACTAAACTATTGGCTAGAATCAATCAGTTGCAGCCCTCGCGAAATCTATTTTTTTCTTTTTAATATTTTTTTTTACTCTATCAATTTTATTTTTGGGAAAAATACAACAAAAAAACGCTGACGTTTCTGTTTAGAGATGAGTGATAAACACTCGCTCAAAAGAAAATGGCTGCTTCAGGGATGAGCAAGGTGGCGATACAACCGTCAAATAACTGTGACATTTCTAAATTCACATAACATTAATTAGATGCAAGTGCATCTCCTCATTTAAGGATTCACTCTGATACCTTTTAAATTATCAGATTTATTACATTTAAGTTTCAGAAACTACTATATTTAGCTGTCAATGTGACGCAGCCACGCATTTTGTGGTCATCGCTAGTAAACTACCCACTGGCGTTGGCCATACACGAATATACCTTTTATTCTATTTTTTATTTTCTTAGTTATGGTTGATTGTTATTAACACTCCAGTTTTTTCCCGATTTCTAAAATGTTGAACGCCCTTAATTTCAATTAAATTTAATAATATTTACAGATAAAACGACACGCGCACGTTCGTACTTTTTTTGCCACCGAAAACAAATTCGCCTAGGTAGAGATGACATAAATCAAAAAGCCAACCGGTGCAGATTCTCGCCTAGTAATCGTTTATCGGCTATCGGGCCACATAAGAAGCCGAAATCGAAAAGTCAGCAAAAAAGATTAGTTAGTTATTTAAAATTATTTTGATAATAATACTATTATAATAAACGCGCGCGCCTTGGCGGATATTCTTCAGCTTTTGCACAATTAGGAAAATAAAAAAGAAATTAAATAGAAAGCTGAATGTAGCCATTTCCCGCTAAAAACAGTGTGTCAAATTCAAATTCACAGGCCATTATAATTTGTTTTATTCTGAAATACATTGCCAAACTGTCGGGCTGAAAAATGCATTTAGTTTCCAATAATTTTTAATAGTGTGCTGGAGTTTTATTGTAGTATTTTTTCTTAAGTGCTATAAGTATTCATTATCTAATCATGCACACAGGTTGGAATAAATTTAATGCTGGGTTCTCATTTTAATTTACATTTAATTTTTAGTATTCTTAATGATTTGGGGGCATCTAGTTTTAAAGACACGAATTTGCTTTGCATCCGATGACTTTTTAATTCGATTTGTTTACAAGTTAATTCATTTTGGAGATCTATTGTTTAATCAATGTTTAAGCAAGATAAATGTCAAAATCGTACTTTGGATTTCTTGCAAAACGATGTTTCTGCAACAGCCCGCAATTTCTTTGACCTCTAAAAACTAAAAAGTCTTCTCTTCAAATTTCCGAGTCAGATAATAACAATAACAAAAAGCACCCACCGCCACATATTTAACATTTTTTGCTTTCGAAAAAAAATAATAGTTTTTTACTTTTACCTCAGCATTTACAGAATGCATGAAATCATAATAAAAAAGTGTTTTACTAAACTTGTTTCACTAAACTCAGCAATGCCGTTTTTCTTTTGCAAACTTAGTACTTGTCAATTACACACTGCTGGTCAATACGTTAGACGCACCCTTACTTGTATTGAAAATAGTTGTATAACTATTGGAAAAACCATACATATTCAACGAATATTTATATAGTTTATTCAAAACATATTAGAAACTTCAAGAATTTGTTGAATCTGTCCGTCTGTCTGGATCAACAACTTCTGCTCCGAGTCCTTTAAAGCTACAGAGCTGAAATTTTATATCTCGGAATCATCCAGATCGGATGATTATATCATATAGCTCCCATTGGAACGATCGGTCAAGAATATCGTTTAAGAGCAATAATTTGGGTATTTTTAAAGCGATTGTCACGAAAATTTGTATTTAAAAGTTTAGTATATCTTAAAATCTGTGCTAAATTTCAGCCAAATCGGTCATCTATGTATATGATATAGCTCCCATAGGAACAATCGGACCAAAAATTTTGTTCATCGAATTACTTTTTTACTAAAGGCACGGCCAAAGTTTGCCCATCCTTCTAGTTACTTACCTTTTTTCTTATGTTTTTTATGTTTAAAGACCAATAAATGTAATTTTCATGATTTTAAAAATGTAATTTGTTTATAATTGTTGAAATACCGTCTTAAATATCAAATTTGGACAAACCTTTTATTGTGCGAACAATTGTTTGACATGCTGTAAATATTTCTGCCTGTTACATACATTTTGGCGACTTTAATATACCCTTTACCCTATGGGTACAGTGTATAAAAAAACGATCTCATACTGTCATTTTATTTTAAAATGGCAGCACTTTCTTAGCGCCATTTTAACTATGTTTGAATTTTACAAGACTACTTTTATCGTAAAAGGCTAATTAATCCATATATCGATATTTTTCCGATTAATTCATTTTGATACCAATTTCTTATATTTACTTATCACTTCTTCTGGTGAAATAGCAGTAGAAAACATTTATCTATTAGTCCATCTCTAACAAATAAAACCATCTAAAGTCTCATCACTATCGCAACAGGATTATGAATTTTAAATACAATTTAACTATTAATATAGTGTTCCTGCACTTGGATATAAATTTTGAGGTAAGATAAGTCTTATTGCGTGTTTTAAAATGTTCGTGTGCCATAGCAGACGAAAAAAGGGAACTAGCGTGAACTAGCCATGAGTCCAGACATCTTTTTTGTGGCCTCAAATCGCCTTCTTATTGTTGTGATAGGCACATTTAAAGTTGACTGACACAAGTGTTTCTCTTGTGTTCTTTACCGTAAACTCATTAATCCATTGTTCAATTGTACTGTGTCAACGGTTTCTTCTAGAACGATATGGTTCTTTTTCCTATTGAACTTCTGTGCGTACTTAGGACTGTTATATTTTCCAAATTGCTTTTATTTTTCGATTATACTTTGCATTTTTTCCTAATATTTAAAAAGAATTGTCTTAAAAAACGTGTTTTATTTATAAAATATTTTATTAATTTCAGAACCACTACACATTTAAACAAAAGAACTGAGAGAAATTGAAGAAAAGAAAAAACAAAAGTTGATGGAGGCATCTACTAATAATGAGGATTACGAAGAAACTGAATATCTGGTCTACGCCGATTTCAAGAACCACTTTTCCCCGCATCAGTTAAAGCACGAGGAAGCTGTCGTTAAAATCATAGGCATCGAGAGTGACAGTCCAGTGGCAGAGATCAATGGACACATTTTCCGTGGCACCTACGACTTTGCCATGGGAACTAATTTATTTTTTCAAAAGGACCGCAATGCCATAGCCGGTGATCCTCTTTACGAATCTGTATGCCGACAACAGTACAAGTACGTCGATAAATGCGATAAAGTGATCAATTTTGATCGAGTATACATTGAACATATGCCAAAGGAAGAACCATCTACAGATACTTCTGTAGAGCTAGAACACGAAGACACAAAGTCAACCAAAGTGAAACTTACTTATAAAGAGGCAATCGATCGCTTTGGCGAGGATCAGTAGAGAGAATGGAGCATCTGTTAGAACCGCCTCAAGCTCCAATTAATCTAAAAGAATTTTTACTCAATTATCAAGATAAATTAAAGCACAAACGCGCTGATGACAAACCCTTTTATTTATCATCCTTAAAGCCATTTTCTGCAGAAGTGGAGGCTAGTTGTTCTCTAGATCTAATTTCAATGCCAGATGATAATCCAATCAATGCTTTTCAACCTGGCTCGGAAATCCGACGCGCCACTGGCATGCAACCCAATCCAGATCTGCCTGTGCCCAAGACCTATACAGCTGTCCAAGAGCACAAGGCTAAATCTCGTCACAGTGCCTTTGGCCGCACTCCATTCAGCCACCGACTAGTGGCTCCTGCCCTGTGCTCTTCCACCAACGTACTTAACGCCAATGACTACGAATTGGAGCTAACTGTGCGCTGCTATCGACCACCTCGAGCCCATCATCGTGGCTTAAAACTAGAGACTCCAGTTTTCGCCGAGGAATTCATTTGTTTGGGCAGCAATTATCTAACTGAATTGCGTGATAAGATCTCCTGCATTTGTAACGGCCGGCGCTTTGTGGACATCAGCCAGGAACCAGATGCTCCACTTCCTGCTCTCGACACGAATCCAGGTTACTTTTTTATTAACCGTACTTTCTACAATGATCAGCGAAATCCCCAAAATATTGACTATTCAGCTGCCGTTCGCAATTGGGCAGGTACAGCACATGGGATAAAGGACGAAAACTTTGCAGTAAAACGAATGGAGACAACTCGTTTCATTGATCTAACTGTCAGCCTAGGATCGCCTCTGCAATATCTGCACCATGGTAATTGCGAGCATCTATTTGTTATTTCCCAAGCGGAATTGGTGACACCGCCTATCGACCGGAATCAATATCCGTATTTGCGATCGTTCAACATATACAACCGACGTACATGCTATATGTGTGGACTCCGCGGTTACGATTTCATTGTGGAACAGTCACGCAGGCAACTCCATGATCCATCCTACTTATGCAGGGCATGCTTTTTCAGTTTTAACTATGTAAATGGTCAAAAGGTGGGCGAATTTAAGGCCTACCGCATCTATGATTCCAACTCGGAGGGAACTCTTGATTCACAGGCAGATAAGGAGGATCCAACAACTGTCGACGATGAAGCAAAACAACAAGACCTTTGCGATTTAAATGAGGAAGAACTCTTTAATTTGGATTAAACTAATTTTATCTTTAGTTGTTGATAAATCTACATTTAACTTTTGTTAGTACTTTAAAAATATATGATTTGAAATGAATCATTATAACAACGTTAAGAATAAATAATAATGTAATTAGAATGTATCTCCTGTGGCGAACACTGCTTATATTCTCTACCGATCTGAAAACATTATGTCAGTCGAATCTGCTGATAACTAGATGGCCTTGTGGTTGTGTTTTTAAGCATATTTAAATTCTTAGACCTTTGCAGTCTTAGACAGTTTTGCCGTTTTAGACTTATTGGTCTAAAATGCTGTTGCATTTACAAGGCTATGCAAACTTTTGGGGTCAAGTTCAAAGTGGAAACATAATGTGTTTACTCTCCAATAGTTACAATAGTCAAACATCTGTAGCATATTCAACTTCTATCCGCTTTTTTAATTTTTTCAAATGCAAGGTGTTCTATTTAACTGGTCGGCGAACCTTTCTTTCTCTTAACTTAAAATTAAATTCTCATCTTACAATTATGAAGGTAATTTAGAAATTAAAAATTAAAATGTCTTCGTCGATGTTGAACCGTTGTTGTCTGTTTTGTGGTACTTCGAATAGTTGGGCCTTTCATTCGGATCATTAGATTTTGCATTATAAAGTTCCATATTATGTGGGTCAGTTAAAAGTCTTTTAAATTTCGTAAGGATTAGATAATTTTTACTCTAGAAAATAAAGGTTATCTGTGTTTTTATGGATAATTTGAGTTAATTGATAATTTATTCGTTATGAAATAATCATACATAAATTATTGTTAAATAAATAACATACATACACATTTTTGCAACAATAGAGTAAAATTTTGCTTAGAACAGATTCAGTTTTCAGTTTATGTATATAAAGCTGCTTATGCTATTATTATATTTATTATGCGGTACATATAATCTCTAGATTTAGCAAAGAGTTTTAGTTTTAGGAATCAGAATCAAATGCGAATACACGAGTATACAAATCTGTCTTAAGACTACTGTTAGTTCGATTTAAGGAGAGATGCTGGCGCACACAGACTTGAGCAACATCAATATGGAAAACACGAATCAATCGACTATATTTTTTGGCCAATAACATACATAAATATATGCATGTACGTATATATATATAGAAATACATATATGTATATCATTTATACTAGATACTTTGTAATACTAAAAGAGTAAAAGCATACACATGAAATGTATGTATGTAAAGAGTGTCTTGTGTATATGCGTGTTTGTGTATGTGCTAGAAATGCTTCTTATCCTTTTTGTCAACCTCTTTGGTTTCTGCGATGCGTTTACATTCCATGTTAAAGCTTATACCAGAAGCGATAGCAAAGACTTCCTTCTGCCTCTGCTTAGCTCTGAAATACTAATTCTCTTTCCACGGACAAGTACTCCAACATTTGGGCGGGTACTGGCAGTTTGGCCAATTCATGCATTGGCATTTGCCGCTGCAGGACACGTCGGCACAAATCTTGGAGCTTGGGCATGTTCAAGTAACGACTAAGGGGATATTTTAGGATCACTGGAAACGGTGGCTGCATTTCATTGGGCACTTTAACAAAGCAAACAAAATTGTCATTGGTGCAACGATGCAAAATGTCCTCAATCATCTCCACAATTGATTCATATTTCAATTCTTCGAAATGCCAGAAATCATCACGAAACTCCAGGCGATAATGCAAGGTGACATTCACAATACGAAAACTGAGAGTAAACTGGGAGCCACTAGTCTCTGAGTCGCGTACTAAAAACGATCCGGTTGGTTTGTCGCTCAACTGGCGCTGGGAATCCCGTCTGGATATTTCACCCCAATACCAGACTTGACTGCAAAAAAAGAAAGGTGAAAAATGAGTCATCAAAAAAAGAGTTTTTTCATTAATCTTAAACCACTTACTTAAGCATTTCTGAGCAGGCCTTGTACATGACCTCATTGGGTCCATTCTGATCCGGTCGTTCTAGCCACTTCTTTCTTATGAAACGGATATAGTCGTGCGTGAAGAGCAATGTGGGCTCCATTCGGGGCGTGGGTGGTGTAAGGAATTCATAGGTGGCATCTGTGGTGCCACCATCACATTCGCAATCATCACCCATAGAATGCCAATTGCGTAAAGAGCTGAGCCTTTGGCCCATCTTTTTGCGTAAACGCGAGAACATAGTTTTTTTGTCCTTACGCTTGCGCAGGGTGCCACCGTTAGAGGTGCTGTTGCTGCAGCTGGCCAAGGCCATGGAGCAGGCAGCATCTGTGCCCGTATTGGCTCCACTTTGATCAAGGACACAGCCCTCGTTATTGTTGTTATGTGAAGAACTGTCTGTATCAGATTTCTTTCGTCTGGTTAACGAAAGAAACCAGCCACGCTTTTCCTTTGTTGATGACTCCTGCTGACTTCCACTACCACCAGCCACTCCCCCTCCTCTGGCTCTATCTCTGTCACCATCATCTTCATACGTGCGTTGATTATGGCCGTTGCTCATTTTAATTGGAATTGGCAGTGCAGTTCCATTCACGTGTTTATCACATCATTATGCTAAAATCGGAACTATGATTAATATTTTAACTTAACGATAGTTAAAAATGATAAGAATTTTATTTGTTTTTGTTGGAAATATACAGAAAGCAGTGTGCCCAGAGGAAGTGCCAAAGCCAATTGGGTCTTAACTGAAAAAGTTGGATTTTAAATGTTACTCCCCACTGGTCACACTTAATCCCAGTATCGCTGAGTCGGCTATCGAAACGTCCAACGATAACAACAACAACGTGTGTGTGCTTCGCGTAAATAATTTCCACCTTATTTTATTGTTGTTGGCAAAAAAAAAAAACGAAAAACAAAAACAAAAGCATCGAAATTGTAAATATATTGTTAAAATTAATACTTTTGTTTTCATTGCCAAACAAAACAGTAGTTAAAAGTAGCGCGAGTGCCGGTGGAGATATTAGAACTAGGAGTGAGATCGATCAAGAGAGGGAGACAAACCGCCGTCAAGGACATGAATTGTGTGAATTGCAATTAAAAAACAATACGATAAAATTAAAAAACAGCGACATCACTCAAACAAAGCAAAGTACAAAGTTAAATAATTTAAGTGTAACGTTGAATATTAGGAAGAAAGTATTATTAACAGGAGAAACCTAAACAAAGTTGGAAATGGCTGCCAATAATCTGAGACAAATACCCTTGACCTGCAGCGGGCATACACGACCCGTGGTGCATCTGGATTTTAGTGATATATGCGATTCTGGTTACTTTCTAATATCGGCTTGCAAAGGTAAAGATTGCAGGCAACATATACTATGTGTGCTATGCATGTCCTTGCTTTATTTTTACTTTTAGAGTAGCATCTCTTCTCACAGTCTAGCAATCTCTCACACTCTCTGCCTACGAGAACCTTGACCCAAAAGCGAAAATAATATTTTAAAACAATTTGTTATTAAAAGCGAAACCAGTTTGCAAACCCTTTTGGCATCAACAGCAACAAATTGAACTATCATGCTATAAATATTATTGCATTCTTTACCTTGATATGTCCGGCTACCTGACTGCCTCCACTCACAATCAGTAGCTGTCGCCGTCGTCGTCGCCGTCTCTATCCGCCTTTGCTCAATGGCTTTTCAGAGAAAACTCTGAAAACTTATTTGTAATTAATGCGGAAAGTAATCAGCAAAAGCTTCAATGCAAGATCAATGTTATTTTTGCTTTATCGTCAGTTTTTTTTGCCTGTTACATTTGTACACTTTCCCGCTTCTCCACCTCCCCTAGCCTCCTGTGTCTCTCTCCTTCTGGTTAAACAACTTTTCAAAAAAAAAATTTACAGAAACTCATTTGTTGCTTTTTGCTGTTCAGTCTCAAGTGGATACAGGAAGCGCCTTGAAACTTCTATATTTATATATACATATGTGCATACATACATATGTACATGCATACAACTTCGGCGATGTGTCGATTCATCAGGAAAGGCAAATGAAGGCAAATAAGCTGACTAGTGTATACCCTGCTTATATCGCAACGAAATGATTTCTTATAGTTTTAATGTTGTTTAGTCCGATAGTCTTTTAAAATCAATAGCAATCGAGAAGTGTCCTTTTTTTTTTAAAGTTACTATTTTTAAATTACTTATCTTTTCATTACTTTAAGAATATTATTACGTTTTCTTAAACTCATTGTAGATAGTTAGACTTAGAAAAATGATCTTATGTGTTTGTCATTAATATTGGGCTTATTGTATTTTATGTAGAACCATCTTCCCGCCGAATCATTGGTTAATATCTATATCTATATTTAATTTTAAATTACTGCTTCTATTATTACGATTTCGATTTTATATAATATATAGTTTTTTTATTATTACAATTCTTGAGGCAATGTAACCGAAATCGCTTGTTCGAAATATGTGGGAAAATAATTTAATGATAACCGTTTGGTTGGTGTCCCTGCTCTAACCTGCCTTAAAATTGCATTTACCCCCAACTGCATCCCGTTGCTCTCCCTTTCCTCATCCATTTGTGCTTCGAGTGAACTTGAATTTGTTTGCATGCACGAGACGATTCTGTGGATCGTTGTTGCTGTTTGTGTTGTTACTGTTGCCGCCTCGTCGGGTCGTTGGCATTGATTGTTGTAGTCATTCAGAGTCAGTCAAGGCGGCTTCCGCCAAAGTGACAAACGCACGCACGCACAACGAGGGCATGCTGAGTAGTAGCAGCCGCCTTTCCCTTACTAGAAACTCCTTTTCTACATTTTTCAGCCAAAAGCCAAATGACCACCTGCAATCTAATGGACTTTCAATCTCACACTTATTACACTACTTTTACACTACTACTACTTACTACCTTGACTAGTTGCATGTTTTTAATGATTTTTCGTAGATTGCCTAATAATTAGACAGTCTCCGTATTTGTAGATATTATTTATGTTTATTTGCATTAAAATTAAATATTGATCTTTATTCCGAAAGATATAGAAGCAGGTAATCATAAGTTATTGATACTGGTATATTTTTATATTGCTTCGTTCAGTTTTACGTTTAAATTATTAGTGGTTTTATTTGTTTCTAAATTAATGTTTAGAATGACAATATTTGCTGCAGTAATCTGCAATGTTCACAATGAAAATCTCGCTTATCATTATCCCAAAATGCAAGTTAGCTGCCTTATTTTTGAAAGAATCGCTGATTTTTTTTTGTTGTTTGTATGTTGATGGCATGATGCCCTTTTTTATAAAAGAACCAAGAAATTTTTAGTCGTTTTGCTACATCTTGGCGAATTCAATTCACTTGCCGTAACAACAGTCTACATATGTATGTACATACGTACATACAGAGAATGTCGTTGAGAATCGTGCACATTAAAAATTTACTTCATCAAGCAGTAAAAGCCATTATCCAAAATTTAAAAACATATCGATCACTCAAAATCGTGCAGCACCTTTTTCTTAGATAATATTGAAATTAATGTTGGTAATGTCTATTTAATGTTTTTTTCGAACCGCCATTTGCATTTATAAAAGTCTGAATGTATTTTGTCATCAAGTCAACCAACTTATAATAGATTTGGGTTCGGGTTTTGTCTCACTCTTCAGAAAGAGCAATCTTGTGGTCATTCTTATTTGAAATCTTATGATTTTATAAAAGTACATACACAATATTCGTTTTATTTTGTTCAACTTTGAACGCAAATAACACTAGTAAAACAACAAAGTGAAACAAAAAAATAAAAATATTAATATTCATTAATATTCGGTTTTTTTTTGAAAGTCGTATTTTAAAACCCTTTGGCATCCCCGAATAGATTCAAATGGCTCAAAATTGAATTTTCCCGTAAAAAAGATCCCAATATTGACAATTATTGATAAAAACCATACCCAAAAATTTTATTGTTCACCTGAAAATTACAATGGGCCTGCAAGGGGAAAATTCAACATTGGGGCAGCGAGTACTTGGGCTCCAGTTGGATTTACAAAGGGGGACTTTTAAAGAAATTGGTCAAATCCTAAAAATAAAGCCAAACACACTCGCTGACATCGTCGGAAATTCAAAAATGAAGGAAGAATCACCCGAATTAAGCAAAAAGGACAACCGAAAAAATTGATTGTGTGCGAAAAATCCAAAATAGGGAGGAAGATAAAGCAAAACCACCGGATTAGTTCACCAGAATTGATAGCCCATATCATTGCCAAGCACGGAAAACCCGTATTAGCCGAAAACATAGGTGTACCAAAAAAAAAACGGGCTGTGCATCGGCCGAGTTGTTCGAAAAAAGCATTTCCTTTCTGAGTGCAATCGGATATTGAGGAAGATTTTTGGCCCAAAACTGGTGGGACGACGTCAAAAGCAAGTTTATTGACTTTGGAAGTGACGGCAAGACAATGGTTCAACAGAAACCGAACATAGAACTGCAGGTGCAGCACATAGGCCCAACCGTATAACACGGTGGGGGTCGCGTTATGACATTTCGACAAAAGTAGTTGGAAATCTGGTGTTTATAGATAGTATAATGAACCGGGATATTTAAACATTAAAAAACAAAAATTTAAAACAATCGGCAGGGAAATGGGAATTTCCCAAACGTTTATGTTATACTAAGACAACTACCCAAAGCATTAGGCTTATAAAGTGAAGTCTTGGTTGATGTATGTACATCTCCCAAAAAGTTTTGGAAACTCCGCGCAAATCGCCTGCACTTAACCTAATATAAAATTTGTGGAGTGAGTTGGACCGCCGGGTGCGCAAAACACCGATTTCATCAATATTGGACTTTAAACAAAGGCTTTAGGAAGGGAGGGTCAAAACTGGCAAAGAGAATGAGAAAAATTTTAAAAATATGCCAAAATGCCTTAATGATATTACTAAAAACAATGGATATCCCACAAAATGTTAAAAAAAATTTCTTTCCAAATAATATTGGTATAAAGTATTTCAAAAGAAAAAAAAAAACGAATATTAATGTGGCGCGAATTCGAAGCCTTTTTGAGTTTTAGTTAAATTTCTTTTTTAGTTTGAAATAAACATTATGTTGATGTACGTCTTTGAAAAGATAATAAAACTAGCTTTAATTTACTATTTTTATTTTTTTTGTTCTACTTTGTTTTGCAAGTGTTATTTGCGTTCAAAGTTGAACAAAAAAAAACCGAATATTAATGAGAGCCACTGTATATGTTGGGTACAGCCTCGCGGACAGCATGTTTCAGCATGTCGTTTCCCTGTAAAATCAGATTTATCCGTCTACTAGATACATACAGTGAAGGAATAAAGTGTACATACACCCCCGAGTGTATGTCATCATATAAGGGACTTACAGCTAACATATTGTCAGGAAAAAAATTTATGATAAAATGAAAACTGTGAAAGTAATTAGGGAAAAACCTAAAAATTAGCGGGAAAAAAGTGTACATACAGCGTGGAGTATCGTTAAGCATGGGTTAAAATCGAAGTCAAAAAACGGATATCCCGGACTGTTTTGACAATTACTATTTCTGTACCTCTTTCTAAATGAACAGGCATAAAGTTGCGGCAATTATTTTCAACAAAAAAAGCAAAATCGTGAAGAAATAGACATTTCTGTTCGCAATTTGATCATTAGTCAGCGTAAGGATAACAAATCTTATAGCGAAATTCCAAAGATGGTTGAATTAAATTGATCCACTGTTCAGACTGTCATTCGCAATTATAATAAAACAAATATTGCCGAAAATAAGCCTAGACAGGAAAGACCAAAGTCACTTTGAAAACGAGATAAACGGAGTATCCTTAGAAAGGTCCATCAAAACCCCAAAATAAGTGGTCCAAAATTGGAGGAATACGTTGAGAAATGTTCCGGCCTTATTGTTCTACCAAAAACAATAACAAATTTCCTGCACGACGGAGGTTATAGAAACAGAGTTCCCCGTAAAAAGCTAAACATTTCCATAATGAACCGGATTTTACGCCTTGAATTTGAAAAGGAGCATCAGCAAGGATGCGGGTTTTTGGAACCGATTTTTATTTACCAACGGTTCTAAATTCAATCTTTTTGTTAGTATTGGTTGATCTAAAGTTTGGAGGCAGGCAAACACGGCACTCTAACTTGGAAATCTTATACCCACAGACTGACATGCTGGAGGTAATGTGAGGGTTTGGGGAGCCATGGCGTCGTCTGGAGTTGGCCGTTTAGTTTTTGTTGTAGGTAATATGGATCCCTTATAATTTAAGAACATATTGGAAGAAAATCTGAAGTCATCAGTAGATATCTTGGCCTTGGAAAACTTCTGGATCTTTCAGCAGGACAATGATTCAAAGCATACTGCTCATGACTGGCTGCACTATTATGCTCCAAAGCAGGTAAATTAGCCACCTCAGTCGACGGATGAAAACTCAATTGAGCATCTTTGGGAAACTTTCGAAAGGTTGGTTCGAAAACATGACATAAGTAACCGAGAAACGTTAAAAAACGCTCTAATCCTTGCTTGTGGTGAAACTGCATCCCCAAACAACCGAAAACATGGTCCAATCAATGCCTTGCAAAATGCAGACTGTAATTGATGCCAATGGTGGACCAACTAAGATTTAGTAACAAGAAAATATTTGGATTTTCTCTGAATTTCCAACCGTAATATAAAGGGTTGACACCTGTATGTAGACTTTTTTCCCATGCATTTTTTATATTTTTGTTGTTATTTTTGTTAATATAACTTTGAACTCAAGTATTATTTTATGCATTAACTTGTTTAATAGTCCTCAAAAAGGTTGCATACTCAGTTTTTTAAATTTGATTGCGGTTTTCCGAAAACTCGCAAAATCGGGGGTGTATGTACACTTTATTCCTTCACTGTACATACTGTAGCTGACGTTTGATTTCTTTATGTAATAAGTATATGTACATACTATACATATTTCATAACAAACCGTCGATCTGCCTAGCAAATTTGAGATAACGGTACTAAAATTAAGTCCAAAGAGTAGTCTTGCATACTCCAAAAATATGTACGGTAAGATTTTAATAAATAATTAAAATAAAATAATTATTTTACTGAGGTATCTCTTTTTATTGCTTAAGCGATATCTAAATAAATTCTTATATGCTAAGTTTTTGTGAAATTTTCCATTAAAGGTATAAATGGTTTGTTATAGTGGCCGTCTTTGCCTGGGCTTGGTTAATTATCACGCTGCCCTCACATAGTTTTTCAACTACAATTAATTATTCCTTTTTTCGTTCAGATGGCAGCCCCATGTTGCGTCATGGCGATACCGGCGACTGGGTGGGCACCTTTGAGGGGCACAAGGGCGCCGTTTGGAATGCCACCCTTAATAGAAATGCGACGTTGGCTGCCTCGGGAGCAGCTGATTTCACCGGCAAGGTTTGGAATGCAGTAAGCGGAGCCGAGATTCACAGTTTTCAGCATAAGCACATTGTGAAGAGTGTGGCCTTCGATACGCAATCCGAGAACATTGTAACCGGCAGCAATGAGAAGCTTGTGCGAGTCTTTAATTTGGAGCAGCCGGAGGCTGAACCAGAACTATATTGTGGCCATACGGGAGCCATCAAGCGGGCTCTCTTCTGTCGTGGTGACAAATGCATCATTTCGGCGGCGGAGGATAAGACCGTACGCCTGTGGGACCGCATGACCGGAATTGAGGTGCAACGCCTGCAATTTCAAAATAATCCCAACAGCCTGGAGATCTCACGGGACAATCATGTACTGACCATTGCTCATGGATCGAGCATCAGTTTCTGGGAAATCGATACGCTCAAGAAGCTGAAGGAGGTGAAAGTACCGACAAATGTAGCCTCGGCCAGTTTGCATCCGGATAAACACGTGTTTGTGTGCGGCGGAGAGGACTTTAAGATGTACAAATTTGATTATATCACAGGCAATGAGATTGGTATGCAAATTTTCTTTTCTAAACCAATGTTTTCCTTTTGTTATTAACTTTATCTATCTGCTTAACAGAATCATTCAAAGGCCACTTTGGTCCTGTGCATTCGGTAAAATTCAGTCCCGATGGCGAACTCTATGCCAGTGGTTCTGAAGATGGCACCTTACGCCTTTGGCAGACCACCGTGGGAAAGACTTATGGTCTATGGAAGTGCACCGAGCCAAGCGAGATGAACAACTCGATAAATTCGCCACGAGAAGTGCCGGCAAACTGATGTTGGAGAAGCTCCAGTCGCTGCTATACGACAGCACATCATAGAAAATGAAATGATTCAAGAAATGGATAGGATACAAACTAAATCTCATTGACATACAGCTATATATTGTGAAATACAATAAATGTGAAATAAATAAATCTAAATTAACATTTTCGATATCAGATGTGAGTGCCAGTGGCCCAGCCATGCAAATAAATTGTGGTGAAGTTAAGCAATGGTTCTCCTTGATTAATTTCTGGTCGCTGTTGAAGATGATCAAACCAACGCGACAGATTTAGATAGGCTTCCTTGTCCACGGGCGAAAGTGATTTCTGTACAGAGATGAAGTACAAATTCATGAAGTCTGCATCCCATTAAACCAAATTCGATTTTATGTTACTCACCACTAAGCCATAAATGGCGTAGTAGACAGCCAAATCAGCCAATGTGATAAAATGACCCACCAAATATGATTTGTTGATAAAAAGCTTATTGAAGTCCGCAAGCAGTTGCTTGGCCACGTACTTATCCTTCGATCCGGGTGCCACAAAGAGAACAGCAAATTCAATCCATTGATAGACCTGCGCCTCTACTTCTCGAGAAGATTTACTATTCCGAGCTGTCTCGGAATTTGATTCCACAGCTAGACTTTCTAGAATTGTTGTAAAACCCTGAACTGTTTTGTTTTTGCTGCTGCGCGTAACGACCTTGACCAATGGAATAAAAATTGAGGGGTCATGTAGAGAGCGAAGGATACTTAAAACTTGTTGTTCGGATTACCTGTTCATCATTTAGTTTCACCTGACCAGGAGATACTCCAAGACAGTTGGCAATTTTCTCAACGGTAGCTACGTCGCACATTTTAATTAAAAAAACCGTATTGCTCGTGCAAAAATGTGAGGGAAAATTATAGGGTGACCTTACGTTGCAGAAATACCAAAAAATATGAGCTAACTCAAAAATGCGTCGCGTTGACTCACTTAAGACGCGCGCGCAGTTCAAACAGTTTTCGTTTCATTCGTGGGCTTTGAAAGTGCCTCAAAAGTAATATCATATTGCAATAAAAATATAAAAACATTAGTTGTGGCCATTGTAAGCTGCAAACAATGGATAACATAGGTAATAGATCATCGTTAAAAGTTATCTTTTCACACACTTACTGCTGTAATGAATTGCAAATCTAGTTTAATGACACCGCAAACCACATTTTCACGAACATGGCTTTGAAGTTGAAGTACGAAGTGTTTGCAGGTTTCAATCAAATGGTGGCCATCCAACAGGCTTACCTGAGACATCAAAGCTAAGCAGTTTGATTGCTGAAAACAAGAACCAGTGGATAAGGAAAAAAAAAATGAAGAAAGTTACACTTACCTCCCGTTGTATTAGATGATTAAAGAAGAGGATACTGAACATCTTTCCCATATGCATGCCCAGCCACAATATCATATATATCCACCAGAACCAACCTGATGTCTCTGGTCGATCAAGGGTTTTGTAAGCCAGAAAAAGATTCAAATTGAAATTGACGAAAGATCCCACATATACAAACAGTATAGAGATTTCAAATACTCGATTCACAGATTTCGTGAATCGTATCAACTGAGTCTGGTATCCACGCAGTTTCTGTACTTCATGTCGTCGTGCTGGAGACTGTTGGCTCAACAACTCCTCATCCAAGAATTGGTTAATTTTCTGCAAACGCCAAGCGATTCCTTGAAGGAGCACATAATACTGGACAAATGAAACAGAACTTATGATATTAGGCAGGACATAAGTACTAATGCTTAGGAGCCATCTGCCAAAGTTCCATTTGTGATAGCCAAAATCAAGCAGCAAAGCTGAGCTGCCCAGGATCCCAACTAACCAAAGTTGCAAGTGCACAAAATTCCTCAATTGCTTACAATCGATGCTATAACCTAATTCCAAATCAAATATGGCTACAGCATCAAACAAAATTTGGACTCGTTGCCGCCATTGCCAGGCCAAGAACATGATGTAGCCTATATGGAGAATATATGTCAATGATTCTATGCCATATAGTAAACATTCCAAATCAGATAAACTGAGTGTTATAAACGCAAATTCCCAATAGGCGGAGATGCATAGCCAGGCGTAGGAAACGCACATCCAACCGAAGTGAAGATGCTCAAGCAAGCGATGCCCAGACTGTGTCTTAATCGATGCTGGAGCCGTGCTGGCCACCAAGGATATAATAAAGAACCAGTTCAAGGCCTGATGAAAATGGTTGTTGTACGATATAACTTCCTCCCAGTGCCATGTGGCAGAATACCTATAAAATATAGGTATATACAAAGTTAGCACGCGAGCCTTTAAGCATATGCTTTCCATTAGGATATGAACAAACATAATTCGATAATTGAGCAAACAGAAGAAAGAAATCGATGACTGGAATGTTTTCTTTTAAATTTTAAAACAGCAAAAGTGTTATAAAAAGATCTTTAAGCAATGTGAATACAGAGTGGACTGTTACCGACCTTCGTCCTTACGATTGAGATCTTGGAAAGGGCCATTTGGTACTTTAATTTATTAGGGGCGATTTATGTGCTCCCATATAAAATTGTTTTATCTTTTACTTTATTTTGTTGCTCTTTAGTGTTTAATATTTAAACTTTAATCTTTGAGTCATTGGACTGCTATTAATTGTATTCACATCGTTTCGAAAGTAGGCGAAGCTTTTTCAAAAAATACAGCTTTACTTCACTTTTTGACTTCTCTTGGAAAATATCTCTTAAAATAAAATATTCTTATCGGCAAATGTTGAGCTTGTACATCTTGATGTCAAGTTAAAGGAGTTGATCTTTATAGACTTAAGCTATAAGGGTAAATTGGTAACTTGAGGGGGCCTTATACTCTCAGCGTTCATGCTGATCAGGAATATTTAGGTACATGGAAATGTTTCTTCTTTCCTATGTACAGGGTGTAATAAACTGGTTTTTTGTTTTTAAAAACTTATATTGATTTTGTATAGTTACCTTGATTTTTTATATTTTTGCCTTCTTTCTTGTATCAATATTGACGTTTCGACTTGAGACTCCTTTGGCCATGTTGCAACTTGGACACGTTTCCGAGCCAACTTCGTGTACTTCCACATGACGCGTACAGATTGCCTCTTCACTTGGGTTTGGAAAATCAAATAATCCATTTATTTTCCAATTGTGTATCATCATTAATCAAACCCATATCCAATTAGATATTTATAGATGACACTCGACGAGGAACAAAATAACGATTAGTATCAATTAATGTTTCCAGATGAACGATTCACAAAGACTCCCGGGATTTGGTCTTTTATTGATAATTGGAATGTGTTTTGCAGTGGCTCCGAATGAAGGCAAGAAAATCCTTCACAGCATTTGGTGTCTCCTTCTGCTGGGTTACGTGTGGTGCTTTAGCATTTGGAAGTGCATCACTTTCGATGCTGATATGCTGACCATTGAGAAAGTGTTGTATCTGATGGAATATCCATTCAATATGATTATAGTTGCACTCATAATCTACAATGTCATACGATCTGAACAGAACGACAAGTATGTATCTAGGCAAATACAAATGATGCATGTGATACTCGTCCCAGATCGGCCAGAAGCTGCTCACCAATTCTATGCTACACTGCACCGTAAATCGGTAAAACTTTTGATCATAATATTGACTTTCCATAGTCTATGCCTACTTGTGGATTTATCTTATTTCGACTTTGAGTGGGTCAGCACTTGGGCTAGCAATAGTGTCCACAATTTGCCAGCAATGGTAATAAGTCTAAATTTAATGCAATTTGATTCGGCTATGCGAATCCTGTGCCTCTTGGAGGAGCAACTGTGTCGCCGTCTGGAAGAGCTCCGACAAAGTCAAAGACCATCGCTTGGACTGCAGAAATTGGACTCCAGCTATGAGTTGGCATTTTCAGTTCTGGTTGATGCTGGAGGTGGTTCAATGGTGTTGCTAGAGCAAATCCGATCCGCAAGCTCTCAATTGAATCAGCTCCGTGGGGTATTAATAGGGAATTTCGGGCTAATCCTAGTGCTCAATTGTGTAAATTCGCTAATTAGCTTCTGCGAGGAACTCTTCAGCTTGTTCAAGTTTTTCGAGCAACCCGAGTGGGAGGAGTGGTTGCTATTAATCTATCGATTGCTCTGGTCTGTAATGCATGCGGAACGCATTTGGTTCATTCTGGTTGCCAATGAGAGAGTACTAGAGCAGGTAATCCAAAAATCAAAGATAATATCTTAACATCCTTAATATGTCGAATATATACTCTCAATCTATCTTTGTCTTAGAAATGCAATCTTACGATGCTTCTCAATCAGCTGGAGGTATGTGGATCACGCATGGAACGCTCGGTTAATCGATTTTTTCTCGAAATTCAGGCCGAGCTGAGGCAACCGTTAACGGCTTGTGGTATCATCGATTTGGACACCTTAGCCTTGGGTGGGGTGGGTTGAATACATTCAAATCCATTATCCTTTATCATTGAATTCCTTTCTTCTCTATTGATTTCGCTCGGCAGTTTGTCAGTGCTTTTATGGCCATTGTTATATTCCTGATACAAATCGAACTGGGCAATAAATCACTAATGGGTTTTACCCTCAATAGATCCCATTGGAGTTACATTTGAATAAAAGCGACAGAATTCTCAATCATTTTATTTTGTGTTTCAATACCCAGAGACAGAAGATGACTTGTGCCGCTCGGTTGAAAGTTGGTTTTAGCTGGATCCGCTGCAGGTTCCTAGAGCTGAATGGATTTGTCTGGAGTTTGCTTAGGGCCTCCCTATCACGAGTGGCTGACATAACTGCTCAGGCGGGAGCCGAAACTGGCTTATTGGCAATCAGTTTAACGGTTAATCGAAGTTTACATGCCCTGGAGAGAGTCATCTGGCTATTGGTCCTAATTAGTAGCATTTCAGCCGCTCTCATGCTTAGTCGATTTCAGTTCACCCGTTATTTGACTTCGCCCACAGTGATATCCGTAGATCGGGACTATCGAGGATGGAACGGTTCGTTGCCAGCTGTTACGCTTTGCTACTACGACCACATTGATTCGTTCAAGGCCAATGAATATATACAGGAGGTGTGGAATGTGTCAATCATTGACGAGGACTATTTCTACTTTATGGACTTCCTTTATGCAGTGGTCAATGCCACCGCTAGTAACTACGCCGAGCTAACCAAATTTGCCGAGGATGAGCGTTTCGATCAGATTGACCTATACGAGATGATCCAGCGCGTGGATCGACCCTTTGAGCAGGTAATTAGCAGTTTCGATGCCAATTTCCAAGTCCATGTTCAAATGGTGATGACAGAGCGGGGTTCCTGCTATGCAATCAATGCCCCCATGTCGACAGTTTTGAGTGGAAAGTAGGTAAATTTCTAAAAGTAAATCAACTTGATTTATAGAATATCAATTTCAATTCTGTGTAGGTCAGTGGTATATGAGGAAATGCCCCAACCCCTTTCATGCCAATATGGCAAACAGCAATGCTATATTCGCATGGATCTCTATGAGAGCACCGGGGTGGTAAGCCGGACAAAGACATCCATTTAGTCTATGTTCGTATGTAAAATTTATGTAATTTTCCCTGTTTTGTATGCATATACATATGTACATACATATGTATGTATGTACATATGTACATATGTAGCTGGACGTTCATTCGCCATATGAAGTCTCCGCTACAGAGGCCAACATTGTGGCTCTACACAAATCGGATGAGATAACCGCCTCATTCAAGGTCCTCGAAACGGTGTAAGTAGTCCAACCTCATTCTATAGACAACAAAGATTTCATTTAGAATATTATTAGGGCATCGAAAAATCTTCGGGAGCTCAGTGTGGAGCAGCGCAAATGTGTCTTTAACAATGAAGAGACTTCCAATCTGAAGGTAAGTTATGCTCAGTTTCGGAGATGGCTAGCCAAATTGCATCACCAATTCCAACCATTTTGTTTGTTTAATCAGTCCCCTTAACTTGAATCCTATGTCATGCCACTGGTTATATAAACGACTACAGACACATATGTACATATGCATGTACATACATACATACACAGATCAGCCTTACGATGCGGATCAACAAATAAACAAATTTGTCAGGTCAAAAAACCAATAAATACATACAGACATACATATGTATGTACAAACATATATCATAATGTTTCCTTCACACGTCCATACATACACACATTGGGTGGAGATGGAAAAAAACACGGAACAAACGATTAATTTGTTCATTCTATTCTCGACACAATGTCTTAATAGTTCTTTGTTAAAATGCATAGAACAAGATATGTATGTATACTTCTCAAAGTGCTAGGACTTATTAGTGAGGTATCCAGGCATTATCTCCCGAAAAACAAAGATGAAGTCTTAGTGTTATATGCTGGATCCCCTGTGCGCCTGCTAAATCTTCTGTCTGGCGGGAAACGATCAAAAATTTCTTTTAATAGTTAAAAGTTTTAAGGTCTATCGTGAGTTTAAACAAAATATTTAAAAAAAATAGAGCTAGAATGTCATTTTCTTTTTTATTATAGCACGCAAATTGCATTTTAGTTTCATCACATTTCAGTAGCTCAAAATATTCCCTTTCGTTGTTTTGGCAAGAAAAATTATTTTCTTCATCGTTACTGATTGAAACCCCTCGTGTTTCGTGACAAGTCACGCTTCCATCTCGATATTAGGTAAAGACCCGATAAGGCTTTTTATACCCTTGTAGAGGGTATTATAAAATTGGTCAGATGTCTGTAACGCATAGAAATATACGTTTCCGACCCCATTAAGTATATATATTCTTGATCAGCATCAACAGCGGAGTCGATTGAGATATGTCTGTCTGTCCGTCTGTCTGTTTAGCCAGAAGGTTTCGAGTTTAAATATTAAGCTACATGGTTGAAACATGAAACATGTTAAGTTCCTCATCCAGTATGCAGCTTAAGTTTAAAAATTAGTCGGATCGGATAATTATCACCGGAGTTATTAACTAAAACGTGGAGGTACCCCGAGTAAAATAAGCGATTTTCTTTGGCAGCAAAGAAACAAAAACAAATTCCAAGCAATCACGCACACACACACATATGCAAAAATTCGTCACCACGCGGTGTGTGAGAGAGACAGAAACATTTGCGTTGTGTTGTTGCACAGAACAAAATTGACAGAGCGAGATGCCATGCGTTTGCTATATATGTCGAACTAGCTTATTTGAGTTAAGTGAGGATGGTGGCGTAGTATGTAAAGATCGGTCGTATGATGGTTCAGTGTTTGATGGGTTCGATTCTCCTCGGTGAATACGGGAAAATTTTTAGTTGAGCTTGTTCTTCTTTTTTGTTTTTTGATTTTATTAAACATTAATACCAATGAAGCAAGCAAGTCGTCCCTGCCTACATTGAGTATACCCTGTACCAACTAGTTACATTAAATAAAGTCGAACACCATCGAAATCGCCATCAATTTCAAAAAAATTCAGTTTAACATGCCGCAACAGAGCACGCATGCTATCTCGCTCACTCTTATCAGCTAATGCCGCCCTTAGTGTTTTTTAGTACAAAACTTATATGCGAATATCTCCGACAGTTGTAGTCCGATTTCGACTAAATTTGGTCAGATGAAGCAGTTTGGCTGTATAATCAGGTGTGCCAAATAAAAATACGATATCTTTCATACAGCTCTAGTTCTAGTTTTTTTCCAAATTCCGGGGGCGGAAGTGGGCGTGGCAAAAATTTGAAACAAACTTGAACTGTCTATGCATTAGACGGATGTTCACACCAAATTTGGTAGCTCTAGCTTTTATAGTCTCCGAGATCGAGGTGTTCATACAGACGGACAGACGGACGGACAGATGGACGGACAGACGGACGGACAGACGGACGGACAGACGGACATGGCTCAATCGACTCGGCTAGTGATGCTGATCAAGAATATATATACTTTATGGGGTCGGAAACGCTTCCTTCTGCCTGTTACATACATTTTAGCGACTTCAATATACCCTTTTACCCTATGGGTACAGGGTATAATTATTATTTTAAAATTTTTGTTTTTAAATTAAATAATAAAACAGTGAAGCTGCAAGGGTATACAAAGCCGAAGTTAGCTTCTTTGATATTTCAATTATAAAATCAACTTTTATTATAGATCTATAGTAAATCATTGTGCCTGGCCCGATGTCGTGCTGTCATGGCGCTGGAAATGTGCAATTGTGTGCCCTTCTTCTATCCATTTGTGCCAGGACCAACATGTAATCCGGCTGGGTTCGAGTGCCTCCTAGACTTCAAATGACCAATTTGGGCCCTTCATATATGCAAGTGTCCATCAACCTGCACCGAGATCGAATACACTATGCAGACTGTTAAGAAAAGCTCATGGGGGATGAAGAATAATGAAGAGGTCGTGAGTAGCGAAATGGCCACATCCAGTTTCCGGTGGGATCTGATACCTCCAAAGGTGCGTTTCCGCCACGATGTGGTCTTTAGCTTTGAGGACCTAGTGGGTAAGATTGAGAACAATGGAAATGGGTACAGTTTGATTATACATATTTTTGTTCTATTTGTAGTATCCTTTGGTGGAGCATTGGCCTTCTTCGTGGGCGTCAGTGTGATGGGCTTAGTCCAAATGGGACATGTAATTGTCTATAATCTATTGCTGGACATGTTAAGACTCTGTCGCTGGCTATATACCATATACAGAGGTTGGCTCATTAGGCGCCTTAGAAACAGAAGAATGCACAAGGAGAAGCCAAAGGAGACGGTCAACAAGGAGAGGATTTCCTTGGCAGACACAGCGGAACTGCAAATGACTCCGCCGCCACCATTTGAATATGTGAATTGAATCGAATTGATAAACGAATTGTAACCTGAATGCGGTCAAAAGTTTAATGTTACCAATGATGATGATGATGATGATGTTGATGTGGCTTGGGCTTTTTGCTTGTAGTAGAAAACCATGTGGCTGCCATTGACGTTGCCCAGTTGTCGTTCAGTCTTTCAAGCGAACGGTCTTCGCTCTCGTGCGGTAGACAGACATATGTATATATACTCGTACATAAATCTATTTGGGCAGATTTAAGGCTTCTTCCCGCCGTCATCTGTGAATGAATCCGTGAACAGTGTGTGTGTGTTAGTGTCTGTGTGTGTGAGTGAGTTGACTGAGATACATATGCAAATATTACCAACCCACCGACCGATTGATAAGATAAGAGGACTCGAATATTGAGAGCGATAAGGCTAGAAGGGGATTAGCTATATGCCCGCTTGAATGCAATTAAAGAAGACAAGAATCCCAAAATTTTTAGTCCAAGTGCATTGAACCCGTTGAGAAAAGAAGTACACACATACATACATACATACATATACATATACACATACATATACATATATTCTTTTGCGTGCTTAGATTTTCGTGTCTTACCTTCCCATTCTGAATGAACGACCAGGTAGCTGGTCCGGCCTTGTGCCTGGAATGGAAGCAACTGAATTACTATGTGCCTGCCCAGGAGCAGAGCAACTACAGCTTTTGGAATGAGTGCCGAAAAAAGCGGGAGTTGCGCATACTGCACAATGGTAAGAAGGCCAGCCCATTTTGGACATGGAAATTGGTTTTGATGATTGGGGATTTGTGGTCTCCGATTCTCTCTCACCGTAGCCAGCGGCCATATGAAAACCGGCGACCTCATAGCCATTTTGGGCGGCTCTGGTGCCGGCAAAACCACTCTGTTGGCCGCAATTTCGCAACGTTTGCGTGGTAACCTGACCGGAGATGTGGTTTTAAATGGTATAGCCATGGAACGAAATCAAATGACGCGCATCTCCAGCTTCTTGCCTCAATTTGAAATCAATGTTAAAACCTTTACGGCCTACGAACATTTGTATTTTATGGTGGGTCTTTGCCAGCATTTAATGAGTCTGCCAGAAATGCACTTATCTCAATTGTAGTCTCACTTTAAGATGCATCGTCGCACCACCAAGGCGGAGAAACGGCAACGTGTCACAGATCTTCTATTGGCCGTTGGTCTGCGTGATTCGGCCCACACACGTATCCAACAACTCTCGGGAGGGGAACGCAAACGGCTCAGTTTGGCCGAGGAACTAATAACGGATCCTATATTTTTATTTTGCGATGAACCCACTACAGGATTGGATAGTTTCAGTGCCTATTCGGTGATCAAGACATTGCGACATTTGTGCACTAGGCGACGCATAGCCAAGCATTCCCTGAACCAGGTCTACGGGGAGGATTCTTTCGAGACGCCTAGCGATGAGGGTGGGAGCAGTGCTGAAAGTAACTCCATACATATGGAGATGGAGGGTAATTCCCATGAGAGCCTCCATCTAGAATCGATGGGGGATTTGCCCACCTTAAGTGTGCTGAACAACAGCCCCAATGGTACGCACAAGAAGGCCGCCATATGCTCCATACATCAGCCGACTTCGGATATATTTGAACTATTCACGCACATAATCCTGATGGATAACGGACACATTGTCTACCAAGGTCGCACAGAACAGGTGGCCAAGTTCTTTACAGAGTGAGTTAAAAGACCCATGAATTGTGATTGGATTTCTCTTGGCTAGATGTGTTTTCCCCCTTTGCTTTAGTCTGGGTTACGATTTGCCCTTGAATTGCAATCCTGCTGACTTTTATCTGAAAACCCTGGCAGATAATGAAGACTCGAAAAACGCCGGATCCATATTGCGGGCCAAATACGAGCATGAAACAGATGGTTTATATGGTGGCAGTTGGTTGCTGGCTAAAAACTATAGTGGTGACTATCTGAAGCATGTACAGAACTTGTGAGTGAGTTAAAAGTCCTTAGACCGCATCATTACCACAATCAAATTTTGGACTTTCCAGCAAGAAGATCAGATGGATATACCAGGTATATCTTTTGATCGTACGTTTCATGACTGAAGATTTACGCAACATAAAGGATGGACTCATTGCCTTTGGCTTTTTCATGGTAAGTACCAGTCCAGTCCATATGCATATATGTAAGTATGAGTGACCTTTCCTCAATCCAGATCACCGCTGTCACGCTCTCTCTGATGTACTCGGGCATTGGTGGTCTGACTCAGCGCACTGTTCAGGATGTGGGTGGTTCTATATTTATGCTCAGCAACGAGATGATTTTCACCTTCAGTTATGGGGTAACTTATGTGTTTCCCTCGGCCATGCCAATAATTCGACGAGAAGTCGGCGAGGGAACGTATAGCCTATCGGCGTACTATGTGGCCCTGGTGCTATCCTTTGTGCCAGTTGCATTCATAAAAGCCTATGTTTTCCTTTCTGTCATATATGCCTCAATTTATTATACACGCGGGTTCTTGCTGTACATGAGCATGGGCTTCCTTATGAGTCTATCTGCGGTTGCGGCAGTTGGTTATGGGATCTTTTTATCCAGTCTCTTTGAGACTGATAAAATGGCTTCGGAATGTGCGGCACCATTCGATTTGATCTTTTTGATTTTTGGCGGCACCTACATGAATGTGGATACAGTTCCGGGACTTAAGTATTTATCCTTGTTCTTTTATTCTAACGAAGCGCTGATGTACAAGTTTTGGATAGACATTGACAATATTGGTAAGATGAATGGCACATTTGGAAATTTCTTCACTGGCTACACTGATTCCCTTTTCAACAGATTGTCCAGTCAACGAGGATCACCCCTGTATTAAGACTGGAATGGAGGTTTTGCAACAAGGCTCCTATCGCACTGCCGACTACACCTACTGGCTAGACTGCTTCAGCTTATTGGTGGTGGCCCTTGTCTTTCACATCGTTTCATTTGCGCTAATCCGACGATATATACATCGCAGTGGCTACTATTGAATGTCGGTACTCGCACCTAACACGTACCTACCAAACCCTTTCTATTCTGTTAAAAAGATACCGAACTTTTATTGTTTCTTAAAGACATTTTATTATTTATCAATATCATCTAAATTGCCTTATTAAGGGTAATCTTCTTCAGGTATAAAACAGCGTTGTTTTATGCCTCTGCAGAGTTCCATAAAATAATTTATAAACATATCTGACACATATTCACAAGAATATGAGGACAATAAAGTAGTCATATACATATGTATATAGCCTTCATCAGCACCATTAGACAGGTGCGTTTAGATCTTTCTCATCTCTGTTTGTTTCTATGCAAACTAGTTTTTTAGTTGTCGAGCTTTATGGATGAGTCTTGCCGCGTCAGCTTCTTATCGGCGTGGGTTACACTAGGAACGATCTTTGCTTAAAATTGTTATGACATAGACTAGGACAGACACTTTTCACTTTTCTTCTTTTTGACTTTGACAGAGTGTTTAAATGTTAAAATTTCATCATCTTGCCGTTTACTTTTAATGCTACTCAATGTATAAATTTTCAGTTCGGAAGTGCAGTAATTAATTTCATTTGGAACAGGCTTGGTATATATGTTTATATATTATTCTATAATTCATTTGAAACTTTTACATTATTTCAGAGTTATGATTTTGTTCTACGTTTTAGGTTAGCGAATATTTGTAATTTTTAAGCACAACTGTGAATGAGTTCTTACGAATAATCTAAAATTTCAGTGGATAAATATTGCAGAAAATGTGTAAACATATCCTTCAGCATATCGATATACTTAAAAAAAACTTTAAAAATAGATTAAGATCCATTTGTATAAATCTCTCATTCATATGGTTGTATGCCTTTTATGAAATCGAAGATTGTATAAATTAAATTAAGCTATAAAACAATCTACAAAAAAATATTAAGCAAAAACTGATAAACCAAAATAACCAAAAACAAAAATAGGGTTTTGAATAAATATCTTTTAGCTATCGAAGGAAATCTGTCTTTTGGCCTTCACTCCAGAGTTGACGCTAGTTGCGGCCACAGGAGGGAATTTTCGAGCTGATCCATTATTGCTTCCACCTCCACCGCCGCCATAGTACGGACTTATATTTCGTTGATCCTTGCCGGTAAAGTTTTTCTGAGCCGACCTACGCTGCTCGCAGTCTACATTCTCCCTTAGGGCCAACCCGCCCAAATTGCTCTTCGATGAACTGTTCTGAAGGGAGGCATTAGGCTGTATGGGCAATTGTTGGTTTTGCTGCTGTTTGTTGGGGAATATGTCATCTGCTATGCGATCGATGAGGCTGGACTGAGTGTCGGAGCACATGTTAGTCGTCTGACTCATTTGACTAAAGCCAAAGGATTCAATCGAATTCTCACTGCCAAATAGATTATGAATGGATCCTCGTTGCGGCATGGATTGCTGCGACGAAGAGGCAGATTGGGTGGATAGTAACAATTTACGTTGTGCATACTCTTCGGGACCTATGTAGCCAGAGAGACGACTGCTGCAGGCGCGTTTAGCTTCGCTCTCTTGGCTACGAGCCTGAATATAAATTTCATCTGCCTGCTTACCGGCCACGACATTATAGGCAAACTTTTTAGCCAACCTAAAAATAAATAAATAATCAACTACATATATAGACAGCTCTTCGACTTTGAAAAACAAGACAAAAAGAAACTTACCGCAATAAAGTCTCACTGTTGCTGGTCGAATGGCCTAAATAAAATTCTTGGAAAATGCGCTTAACGATGCGTGTCAAGTCGGCAGCAAATTGCCGGAAACTTTCATGTTTTGCTGTTATTTTCCTCTCCTGTAATGCCAATGAAACGGCCCAAAGTAGTTTCTATTACAAAAAAGAGAAAGGTTTTATTAATTATTATTAATTCTTTTACTTTTGTTATGAAAATCGAACCTTGCGCTGATTATCCGTCATGCTGTTGCTGCTTGTCCCACTTATATCCGACTGGGCTCGCTGCAATGGCATTCCACAACCGATTGAAAAAGAGCTGGATGCTAGGTTTACGCTGCTTCCGCTGTACCGGGATTTACTCAACGACTGATGTAAAACTGAATTTTGGGCCACTTTCATTTGTCCTCCTGCTTCTGCTCTAGCTGCTGATATGGAGGTACCTGCTCCACTGCAAAAGCTCTGACTCTTTATTTTCAAAGCACGCGGCGTTAAGCCACTTGCTCCGTTGCTATTGGCTCTAAACAGCTTACTACTCTGACTGGCCAATTCGTTGGCGTCCGCATCATCGCAGGCATTGCGTTTACGCTTAAGCAGCGACTCGAGTTGATAGCTGCCGCTTTGACGATCTGGCGAAAACAAGGCACGCTTGGATTTTTCTACACGGTTTGCCATTTCCGGTTTAAACAGAGGCTTGGGCGGCATTAACAACTGCTGTTGCTGTTGAGTCTTGGCTGGGCTTTGAAATAAAGCGCGTTTAGAAGTCTCCCTCGATGGCCCAGGCTTAATGAGATCGTTGCAATAAAGACGCTTGCGGGCAGATGATGAAGGGGTTTTTCTGACTTTCTTTTTGCTGCCTGGAGTCTTTCGTTTTGGAGTGGCTTTTCGCTTGTTCCGTGCTTTTCTGCAAGTCGAGTAAAAAGATTAGCCACACAACTTATGCAAGAAAATCGAAAGAAACTTGCTTTTTATCTAGTAAGATTTGAGGTCCAATGGTGCTAGTTAGTTTCATGGAATTGGTGGCCAAATTTGCCGAGGAAAATATGGCACGCCGTTTGGCCAAATGGCTGAGGCGATTACCCGGCGATTGGGTCAACATTCTGTAAAGGGAATTGTGAAACGTAGAAATATGAAAATACAAGTATAATTCAGATATTTTAATTTCTTACTTCATGCGCATATTGCGCTTTTTGGCGCTGGAGGGTGAACGTACGTAGGATGTGGCTGTTTCCACGCCAACATACCGATCTACCACTGACATGCTGAGGTATTCATTTTGTTCGGCTGCCTTGTTAAGATTGTAGCTAAGTGGAAAATGAAGAAAAACTAATAAATCTCCGTACATGAGGGGAATAGGCAGGGCAATGTCTATCTACCTTAGTCCATGATGTCGGACTCCCAAAACTTCCCGCCAGCCCGTTTGTTGGGCCTCCACTAAGGAATGAGTAGGCTTAAAAATTGATGGAGTCACGCTGATTCCACTATCCTCAATAGATGGCAGAGTCGATGTCAAAAAGTTCAAAACTTGCGACTTTTTGCTAACAACCATAGTTATAATATCCACATCCGGTGTAGTCACTGAGGGCGGAGGACGCACACCTTGGAGACATCGCAGTGTCCGTCGATAGAGCTCCCTCTCTCGCCGGCAATTCTCAATGAAATGAGAGCGTGGATCACTGTTACTAGTGTTCAGCGACTGAGTTGTAGCTGACGTGTCGAGCGTGTGATCGTCCACAAGACTCGATTCCGGAACTGCATTCAGAGAGCTGCGAGGTTGATCTACTACAATGCTTTCCTCCAAAACTTCGGGCAGATCTTCGAGAGTCGTACCCAAACCTTTATCCTCATCATCATTGTCGTTGTTGTCATCATCATCATCATCACTGTTGGCAAAGAGATCAGGTGACCTTTCATTATTGTATTTATGATGTGAGGTATTCAGAGAGGATTCCAAAACTGTGGACAGCGGGGGATTGGTCGGACGGGAGGAGCTGGTACAAGTGGCACTACATGTGCCGGATTTGTTCTCATCAGTCAGACTTTTAATTTTGCCATCAAAAGAGAGGCTGCCGGTTAGAGTGATTGCAGTGGATGTGATGTTGATTGTCTCAGCCATATCCACAGCATTACAGCTGTTCTCCTCCATGACGGTGTCATAGAATCGAGGAAACACACTTCTGCCTGATTGAAGTTGGTGCTCCTTTACGATTGGCTGGGGTTCTGGCAATTTTAAATTCGCCAATTGAGAACCATAAAGTCGCTTATTGACTTTACCGTAGGGACTGTCGCCGAAGCCCAGGAATTGGGATGTCTCCTGGCTGCTTGGTTTATCTGATGTTGATGCAACGGAATGCTGCTGCGACAACTTGTCTTTCTCCTCGTCTTGGTTCAGTGATTTTGGTTTTATTAGATATGGTAAACTCATAGGTTCATCGTCAGATATGTGGCCCTCATTGTTTTCACTGAGCGAAGACTGTGATTAAGGAAATTTATTTTATATCCTATAGTTTGTTTGATCCTTCTCAAATTCATAATTTGTCTTACCCCGCTTCCTGTAGATGGTTCGGATTCGTAGCTATTGTTGATTTTACTCCTAGCCGTGTTGGTAGCGGTTGCCATTTCACACCTAAAAATATAAATAGAAATATTGGTTAAACAGCACGCGGCATCATTTACGGAAAAGGGCGGGGGGAAATTGGAAACAACCAAATGTAACTTTACCCAATGTGAATTTCACTCATTATCTTATCCATATACAGTCTATGTGTCTTGCTTTGCGTAGAGCTAGTGCATTTACCTTTTGAAAATATGTGGCACTTTTACCCCCACCAAATCCTGTTGGGGGAAAACTTTGTCTCACCCTTCTTCACTTTTATGTACGAAACAAGCGGAAAACGCGCGCAATTGTTTTGGTAAAACTAATGCAACTGCATACCTCGTTATGCACACATTAATGAAAGTAAGATATTCTCGAAACTGAATTTAGACTATTTGTATAATTTTAATCACTTTTAAAACATAATTCATTGTTTGATTGTAATTCACATAAAAAATACCGTCTTCAATTTTTGTGGATTGACTGCGTTGCATGAACATCTGCCAGAGCTTCTATGCCTTTCTCGCTCTATCCTTCTGGCATGCCAGAATTTGGCGGTGACACTATCGATTATTTCTTTTAGGGATGAGCGTCGGAACCAGTATGTGACTGCCATAAATTTGACCACAGCTGATAAAATATGTTAATTGATTATTGAACTCATCGTATTTAAGTAACTAGTAAGTTAGTAGTTAAATAACAAAATAATTTTAGAAACATTCTTTTAAAATAATCAGATGGGAATATTGTAATATATCTCAGGCTGAAAAATACTTCGAATAATTTAAAAGTCATTTATTTTAATAAATGGTTTGTCATTTAAAATTATTAATTTATATCATATCCATCTCTAGCAAGGAAATTTATCTGGCAACTCCATTTGTCGTTAGGGGGTGGCAAGGCTTACAAAACAGCTGTACACAATGAAAACAATCTTCACAACAACAACAAAATAATTGCTTAATATTATAATATAACTTTTATCTTACCCAGTGCGAAGAGCAGACGCGCGCGCTAAGCAACAAACGCCTTTAACGTCCATTCGAGAATACAACACTAGTGCAAACTGTTTTTATTTTGATGCGTTGACAGATAAAATGCATCATTAGCAATAAAAAAAAAGCAACAACTTCGTCACATTAAACACAAACTAATTAAAGAAAAGCAAAAGGCAACGGAATACATAAGTAGATACATACAAATATTTGCAATGTCATAAAATTGATTGCACAGGAGCAAAGATGCGTGGAATTGAGGGCAAAGTTGTGGTACTGGGATCGCGAGGTAAGAGGAATCCGGAAATATGCCCATACAAAATACAATACAATCGAATGACTTTTCATTTTCATTCATAAGACGCGACCTGAGTGATACTGACCGACTCTGAGTAATTGTTATGTCCATTCTAGCAAGTCCAATGGCGATAAGAGACTGAAAAGTCTCGCTTCGAATCGATAAGAGCAACTGCCTTGAACCCCACCAATTGTGGGAGGTTGGTGGAAAGGCAGCAAGTGGGTAGGGCAGCGGCTTAAAATAAACCTTGCATACATATGTATGTATACACATACGCACATACTAGTATATACATACATACATACATACGTATGCATTTGTACTAGTCACAGAGTCAGTCATTCGGTCTGGTTTCGCCTAATTCTCCATATTAGCTGTTGCTGCAACGCTGATTAGAAGTCATATCCAGGTGTACAATATAGATGTATGTGTACATATGTATGTTTGTATGTATGGGGTACACACATATCCGTCCGATCATTCGATGTTCTATTTATTTGCAATGTTTTCGTTTTGTTTGCTTTTCAAATGATTTCCAGCCCCTGTGTTGTTCCGTTGCATTCGTCTAATATGTACCTACTTGTTGTTATGAAATTACATTCTCTGATGGTCAGAAGATCAAAGGTAGCACCTCAGACGTCATTTTATTAATCAGAATAAGCATACAAAATATTTTTCAGGCAGACTATTAGTATACATACGTATATTAGATGGGCATTCCCAAATTAATCTCTTCTCTTGGATATATACGTTTGTATGTATAAAAAAAAAAACAAACAATGGATTTAAGTTTTGTAATCGTACTCGGGGTCCATATACACATGTGTATGTACATATGTCATCTGGTGATTTTTCAGTTATGATTCATTTGTTCTACTCGTAAATATACACACATACATACATATATTCCTGTACTTATATTTATTTTAAAAATATATACAAATAGACCTAAAGGGGAATCCAAAAAATAAAGAATAGTGAGCCTGGGCATATACATACATATGTACGTTATTTCTCTTGTTATCAGTAAAGTGTTTACCGACCTTATGTGCGACTCAAATTTAATTTATCAGTTGCGTGCCGTTTTGTCCGCTTGCTCACAATCATTGTGATATCAAAATAATTGGCATTACATATAATCAGTTTAACCGTTTCGCTTTTTGTTTCAGGCGTGGGCAAGACACGGTTGGTCATCAAGTACCTGAAGAACACATTGCATCGGAATGAGAGCGAAGTGCCGACGATAGCCGTTTCGCTCTTTACCTGCAACATCGTTTTGGATCAGGTCAAAATCAAATTACAAGTGCGTAGAACTGCAAAATTCGAGTGGCTATATCACATACAAACATGCTTACATACATATGTACAAATATACCATGTATGCAATTATGTATGTACATATGTACGTACATAAGTTATATTAATGTACATACATACATTTATTGCATGGATATACACCGACAAAAATAAAAGCCGAAAGACCTTTGCCCTTGTCCATAGTACCATAATCCCATTTGCTATTTTGGTTCAATGGACAGAGTACAGTTAATCTGGGGTTTTATGCTAGCAACTGTGGGCACGCCTCCACTTTAGCTTTTTTTTCTTTCCATTGCCTTGGACATTTTATTTAGTTTTTTATTTTGCAATTTCTGCGTCCACTGCACTTTGTGTTTATTTGCTTTAGCTGTTGCTGCCGTTGTTGTTTTTGTTTTTAGGGTTCCCTTTTATTCTGTTTTATTTTTATAGTTTATTGATAAGCTAAGCGCGCACGCCAGTTGCTCCGCTATTCCCCAGTCATATGAATATGCTGTAGGGTTGCCACCCTTTTTCGCGCATATTTTCTCTTGGGTGATTTCGTTTTTATGTTCGACTATATGCAGCTTATCCCCCTTTCGACGTCACACAACAATAGCAACAAGCAATAAGTGAGAAAAACAAAGGTTATCACCGAAGTTTTAGATGCCCTAAAAACAGACAAAAAATCTAAATTAGATAAAGCCAACCAAATTGGAAACCAATAGAAATTTGATATGTGTTGGTCCGATAACTGTAAAGTTCGTTTCGAGTGGTCGGATAGAAGTTGCGAAATGTTTCGGAGGGTTTATTTTTTGAAATATCGGTCGGATGGTGTATATTCATCCCCAATCCATGGTTCATATCCAAGCAACAACTATCTTGTTATAATACTTAATGCGGTCCATATGTGTATTTACTTGCAGTGCTTCTCCGACCCTATTGTCTCTCCCTCTTGTTATTTTTCCTTTCTCTGTTCTTTGTGGGGTATTCTGGTTTTGTTCTTCAATTTAGATTTGCCCATCAACATGTCGTTGCCCCAAAATTTTTTATGGAGATTTCAATGGTGGACCATAAAAAGAAAGATAGGAGAGTGAAGCACAAACAATATGATTGTTATTATTGTGGGAAAGCGAAATTGCAGAATAAATGTAGAATGACTCAATTAAAGTTTCGCTATTCACCTAACTGGTATTATTCTCTTGCAGATATGGGATACGGCTGGTCAGGAGCGTTTCCGTGCCGTTGCCCCCATGTACTATCGGAATGCGAATGCTGCCATTTTGGTTTTTGATCTGACGCAATACAAAACATTCACGGAAATCAAGTCTTGGATACAGGAGCTGCATCGTAATGTCCAGGATCCGCTGATATTGACTTTGGTGGGCAATAAAATGGATATGCATGCCCAGCGAGCTGTTTCCCGAGACGAGGCTTACCTGTTTGCCACCTCCATAGGGGCCACGTATTTTGAAACATCCTCGGAAACTGATCAGGGATTGGAGCAAGTATTTTTGACCACAGCTCTGGGACTGGTCCGTCTGGCCGATGAGGGTAAGAGCCATTCTTTGCGGTCATTTGAGTCATCCGATTCATTGGCCTATACCAATACAAACACTGCCTTCAGTCACTCTGTGGCCGCCTTGGCCCGCAGCCCAGGTCATCCGGCCTTTCGTTTGCCTGATATCGACGTTGGATTGGCCGTCGAAGATGGCGATGATGTGAAAACAAATGGTGTGGGTCGTCTAGAGACGCCACCCTGGAGCATTCCCCATATCGCCCTGGGCGAGGTGGAGAGGCCCCGATATTGCTGCTATTGAAGCATTCATCTGTAAGAAAGTGGAACCATTGTGATGTTAACAAAGCAGACTAGCTTTAAGTTCGAATACGATAAAATCCGATCATTTGGTACCGCTTAAGCAATTTGGCAACAAGCAAAAACGAAAAGAAACTGATTAGGCCATATAAACAAGCCGTTGCTAACTTTATGGACAAGGCGACGCAGAGCGGCTCTTAGTTTCTAATTTCTAGATCTTAAGTTCCAATCAGCAATTGCCGCAATGCATATTATTATAATTCTGATTATTTATGTGTGTTGCTTTAAGCTCATTTTGGATATTAACCATGCTGCTCCATACCTACGACCCAACGGAACCGCAACCCTTAGATTAACCCACAGACCACACATACTTTTACACAACAGGGATAAAACACTCACAAATCACAACACACAGCACACACTCACTCACATACAGCAATTCATGTACAAAAACACATTTTGATACAAAAATATACAAATATAATTTATATATATATAAATATACAGAATTGAATACATTGTTAATGTGAAAGTGTGTGTTTGTAAGTAACTAGGCTATGTCATTTGCTTGCAAGAACTCACCATTAACTTGGCCATTAACGCAGCAACTTAACATGTAATTGGAATTTAATGCTCTCCCTAACAAAGCCAAGGGTTATTATCCGTACAATGATGGCCCTGGCTGTTGTGCTAAGGGATGGGGAACGACGGAGGCATAAGTATATGTACATGTATACCACATCCAGCGGTTGTGCATTAAGATTGAGTTTCGTGACGGGATTCTCAACACCCAGCCAGCAATGCTTCAATCTTAAACTGAAAGTCACTTTGTCACGGTTTTTATTATTTCTTTTTGTGTCCTTTGCAGCAACTTTGGCGATTAGTATAATATACATAACTTATGGTCAGTTGATTCCTTATATATAAATAATATGCGCAATTTAGCGTTAACCGTTGAAAACGAACCGAAAACTCATTCAAGTGTCATCAACACATTTGAAGTCAGCTGGAGACGGACGTGGAAATGGATTTGGAGCCTGCTGGGGCGGTCTGCCTAACTGCCTGTTGGATGCGGCGGCAGCTCATTGATTTACCATTAGGATCAGCAGGCAAAGATGGTAAATGAGTTGACTCTCATTCTGTCTCTCTCCTACCGACGTATAACTACTCGTTTGTCTATTTATTTGTCTACTCAACCGGAAGTGATGCTCACACGCATGTACAGCTCCTTTTCTTGCCTTGTTGGAAGGCTTCGAGGCTTTTGTGGCATCTACACCTACACAAACAAGCACACTCACACACAAATATCTGAATGTCTTGGACTTGGGTTGGGAAAATGGTTGCTAATGGTGTTTAGACGGCTTAATGATGTAGAAATGCATCAATGTAATCAAGGTGTGGCACAGAAGACCTTCTGCTGCACTGCAGCCTACAGCTTACCATTACATGTCCAACATACATATGCAATTTGGTCAGCCAAAGTTAATATCCAAGGCAAATTGCATACTTCACTGTAAACCCCCATCATCTAGTCATTCTGGGTAAGGAAAACCATTTACAGGCATCCTTTGGTCCGTTGCAAGCATCTGACCACAAATGACAATTGTGTGAAAATTCAATTTATACTTGAAGGTGGATAAAACAAGCATCTATATTTGAATCTATAAAGTATATGTACTGATACTTTTCGATTAAATTGTTCTACAAAAAGTACCAAAGAATAAAAGAGAGAATCTTTAATTCAACGTTTAAATTTGTGGGAGAGTATTATGATAATACGTCAGTTCTTAAATACTTCAACAGTGCAATGCTTCAGATGAATAAAAATTAATTTTAATCGCCCTGACGGCATGTTTGGTCTTACGGTTTCTATAGCAAGCCGGAAAATAGCAAGTTACTTGTTAAAGTCCCTATTAGAATAAAACACATCGTAAGAGTTTTCTGTTTTTTGAAGCTTAAAACCTTTCATTTGAAAAAGGAAATGTGACAACCTTTAAAATGCGAATATATTGAGAAGATTCTTTTATACCAAGTATAGCAGGGAAGGGAAGCGGAGTGTCAATACAAATATGCCTTTGTGCCAACAAAAATCCACATTTCACCCATTTGTGTAAATTTTATCAAAAGATTGTATATGACTTTATATGAACATGTGCAAATAGACAAAAGTCCGAGCGGTCTCTTCTGGCTTTCTGCTGGGTTGTTGTCCTTCATGTCGCATTGGTTTGTCCTGCGCGAAACTAGCAGGCCAGGCTAACTTTAACCTTGCCGAAGCTTGTATACCCTTGCGAAATTTCAATTCGGCTAACGGGATTGCTAGATTGTTAAGATCTAGAAATTCAAATTTGGGCATGCAATTTGATCAGATGTCTGTATATCTTCAAGATATAGTAAATCGATTTCGATGAATCTTGTTACTATTAACAAGTATGTAAAAGCAAAAATTGTTAAATTTGGTGCAAATGATTAATAAATAAAAAGTTTTCCATGGCAATACATTTTTCGCTCCTACGATGACGATCGCGCTGATTAAGAAAAACTATGTTTTATATATTCGAAGTAGGTTTCTTGAAATCAACAAATTACTGAGCTTACATTTTAGTTAAAACAATCAAATTTTATTTTTAGACTTAGCTATCTACCTTCGATTAACAAAGGCATAAAGTATATATATTTTTGATCACCATCAACAGCCGAGTCGATGGAACACCTCGGTCTCGGACATTATAATATCATCCTTTCTTCACTTCAACGAAGTCGGTCGTGTTTTTTTTTGCGCTCTCGCTTTTATCCAACCTTTTTATTTAATCCCGCAAATAAAAATTATTTTCCGCTTATTAGCTTATTGTAACTTGTTCTTAAACATTTATTCAAAGCTATTATTACTTATTGTTTCACTTAATAACAAAACTTACAGTTTTATTGTTTTGCTTTCATAGTCTTTGACTTTGTGTTTTTGATCTCTTTTCTTGCATTCGCGCTCTCGCATACACATTAGTGTTGTTGTTTGTGTAGTGCTTGCTCTCGCGTTTTTACATTGCCCGCGATCGCGACCGTTACTCTCGCGATTGTGTCAGTCTTTGTTGTTGTGTGTTATTACTAACTCTCTTAATTTCTCTTCAGTTTTTTCTTCTAAAAATTAAAACTTTAACACTTGTGTTACTTCTTGGTTCGTATACATTGCTCATTTTTAAATTTCTTTTTTAATTTTTTGCCATTTATTATTTATTTTTTTCTTATCAGTAAAAATAATAATAAACAATTAAATTTACAATGGTTGTTTGCTCTTCCAAAAAGTGCCCTCATCCCCAAAAAGTCCAAGACGACTATCTTTTGTGCTGGCTGTGTGATAACATTATGCATGTCAAATGCGCGGGTTACACAGCCAAAGTAAAGGATAGTATTGGTAACGACGGGGGACTAAAATGGAGTTGTGAAGCGTGCCGGGACGTAGAAATGGACATGCGTCTATTTATGCGGCGGACGAGAGAGGGCTTTAAGTCCCTGTCGGCTGGCTTTCTGAAACTTCGTGATGAGTTTTCGTCTCTGGAAACTCAGTTTAATAGTTATAAACTATTGAACGAATCACCGAAGCGGAAGAAGACTATCCCACGGGATTTCTCTCCCGATCCGCCGGCATCTCTGTTTCTGTCGGTTCCGGCATCGTCGAACGACCCCATAACTCCAAATGGTCAGCAACTGATATCGTTTAGGAGTCCAGCAGTGACTGCAGTTGCGGGGACGATTGACATTTCCCCTGGTAATAGTGCCCCGCAAACTGACCCGATATCGGTTGTAGTTTCCGATGAGTCCGGGCGAATATCCACTCCCAGGGATATTCCCAATAAAGTAGTAACTAGAAGAGCTCTCAAGGCGTCATCCGCCTCAGCAGTTCCAGCGCAAAATGATGTTGCTGCGGTTGCGACTGGCGCATTGAGATCTCTTGTAGCCATTGCACCAAAAAAGCAAATCTTTGTTTCGCGGCTCGACCCCAATACTACATTAGAAGATGTCATAGCCCATATCCGGGCAAAAGTCGTTGCGCCAAACATAGTGGTGGAAAAGTTTAGGTTTTCATACACCCGTGACATCTCGTCATTTAAAATCAGTGTCCCAACAAATGTCTTTGACCAAATTTGTCACAAAGATTTTTGGCCGGAACATTTAGTTATAAAGGAGTATACGGCTAAGAAAAAGAAAAATCGGCCTCCGATTCGTCTGCCTAACACAACTAATCCTTCCATACCCTCTGGCTCGTCAGTAGCTGGCGGGTCAAAAAACTAATTTCGTCCCTTATTCTGGCCTATCAGAATGTTAGAGGACTAAAATCTAAACTTTCTAAGCTTTTTGTAGATAGTCTATCTTTTGACTTTCATATCTTGGTCTTTACTGAAACGTGGTTAAAGCCAGACATTTCTGATGCCTCTGTTTTTCCCACAATTTTTTCAACCTATAGATGCAATCGAATCTCCAAAAATGGTGGTGGAGTTTTGTTTGCCGTAAATTCATCTCTTCCTTCAGAAATAGTTCTGCCACCTGCCGTTCTTGACATTGAATTTGTTAGTGTCAAAATTTGTTTGAAATCATATTCTGTATTTCTAACTTGCTCGTATATTCCACCGAATTCTGACATGACGGTATATGCTAGCCATTTAGAAGCTATTCGCTTTGTCTCTTCACTTCTTTCGGATGCAGACATATTTATTGTTCTGGGAGATTTTAATCTACCTGACGTTTAATGGCTTCCATCTGGTGAGTCTTCCTTGTTGATGCCCTCCTCCTCACATTGCTTTGTTGACGGTCTCCTTGAGTTATCCCTAACCCAAGTTAATCCTGTTCGTAACAAAAATGAGAGATACTAGATCTTATATTTATGTTAGATTCTTCTAACTGTACTGTTTCGAGGATTGATCCCTTAGTCGTCCCCGAAGACAGTTTCCATCCAACTTTGGACTTGACTATTGATCTACCTTTTCGGTTATCAAATGCTGGTACCAGTTCGACGTCTCGTACCCGTTGCTTTCGTAAAACTAACTTTTTCAAGCTCAATGAGCTAATTCTTGCCACAGACTGGTCTTATCTGTACTCCTGTAATGATATGAATGCTGCCATTTGTTTTTTCTATAATACTATGTTTTCACTTTTTGATGCCTGTGTTCCACGTGTGATCCATGTGTTGTCTAACAAACCGCCATGGTTTACACGTGAGTTAACTAATTTGAAAAATGTAAAGTCTAGATATTATAGAAAGTTTAAAAAATCGGGTCGACCGTCTGATTTCTCTCTTTATGCTGTTGCTCGTTCGAATTTTTCAGTGCTTAATACACTATGCTATAAGGATTACATTAGGCGTTGCAAACTTCAGTTCTCCCGTGATCCTAAGCAATTTTATAACTTCGTTAACACCAAACGAAAGGTGGCAGTGCACCCGTCCTATTTATGTTTTGAAAATAATAAAGCAAACGATGATCAGGCCATTGCCGATATGTTTGCTGATTTTTTCAAAACGACCTATTCCTCCAAAGATCATCGAGCTAACTTTTCATATCCCTATCAGTTGAAAAGGTCTAATTGCGTCTTTAATCCTGTGATCGATGAAGATTCGCTTCTCAGCGTGCTTACTTTAGTGAAGCCCGTGTACTCACCAGGACCTGATGGGATACCTGGTTGTGTACTCAGGTTTTGCGCTGAGACTTTGATTTCCCCGATTCTTAAGTTATTTACTTTGTCCGTTGAAACTTCCTCTTTTCCAACCATTTGGAAAGAATCTTTTATTATTCCTTTGCATAAAAAGGGTAATAAATCCGTAGCTTCTAATTACAGGGGTATTTCCAAATTGTCCGCTATTCCTAAGGCATTTGAGAAAATTCTAACTTCTCAACTGCAACATTTCTGTAGTTCTATTCTTTCATCTTCGCAACATGGGTTTATGAAACGTAGATCTACAACCACTAACCTTTTAGAGTTTACTTCTTTAGCGATCGAGGGATTCAGGAATGCATTGCAAACTGATGTCATTTACACTGACTTCAGTAAGGCTTTTGATTCTGTCAATCATACACTGCTTTTGTTCAAGCTGAACGAACTTGGGATTCCAAGCCTTCTGCTTAATTGGATTTCTCAATATCTTAATAACCGTACACAAAAAGTTTTATTTAAAACTTATCTTTCGAAGACCATCAATGTGACCTCGGGGGTGCCACAAGGTAGCCATCTAGGACCACTGCTTTTTACGCTTTTCATTAATGACCTTCCGTCAGTTGTAACTCACTCTCGCGTGCTTATGTACGCTGATGATGTTAAACTTTGTATTAGTTTTAAAGACTTAAGCTCTCCACGTCTGCTTCAAGTCGATCTTAATAACTTTCAAACTTGGTGTGAAATTAACTTATTAAACCTTAATGTTTCAAAATGTAATGTCATGTCATTTCATAGATCCTCTTTTCAATTAGTGGTGTATTATCTTCGATAATACCCCACTTGAACGTTTGGACGAGATTAATGATTTGGGTGTACTCATGGACCACAAATTAAATTTTACTCGTCATATTAATATCACTGTCAATAAAGCCATGAGTTGTCTTGGTTTCGTTAAGCGATGGTCGAAAGAGTTTGACGATCCTTACACAACCAAAACTCTTTTTATTTCACTGGTCCGCCCCATTTTGGAGTATGGATCACGTGTTTGGTCTCCACAATATGGATCACACCAAGTTAAAATTGAATCTGTTCAAAAACAGTTTCTAATTTTTGCTCTTCGTGGTTTAAACTGGGATCGAAATGTTAACTTGCCCTCTTATTCTAAAAGACTTCTTCTAATTAACCTTCCCTCCTTACTTAATCGTAGAGTAATGCTTGGTACTTTGTTTATTCATAAGCTTCTAAATGGACAAATAGATTGTCCTAATTTACATAATCAGGTCAATCTATCTGTACCTTGTAGACTAACCCGAAATTATGTCCCTTTAACTTTAACACGCTGTACTTCTAACTATTCTTTGCATGAACCTTTCCGAGTTCTCTGTTCCGACTACAACCGCCTTTATTCTGTAATCGGATCAGAGTTCTCTATAACTATTCTAAAAACTACTATTTTAAGTTATCTATCTAGTAGTTAGTCTTAATTATTATTTTAGTTGTCGTCCGTTGTCCACGCGACTTCGTTTTTGCATGCTGTCTGATAGGGTTCGCGCGTAACAGGCTTTGTCCTGGTGTCGCTTGGACCACTTGAACGTACTGCGCATTGTACGCGTCAACGTCCAGAAGAATAATATCTAAGGTTACCAAATTTGGGGTAAATATTCGTTTTGTGTCTACGCTGATCGAGTTTAGTCGAAATCGGACAATAAATATTGGAGATACTTTTGTACTAAAATGCCTGGGCGACATTGGCTGGTAAGAGTGAGCGCTTCATGACATCTCATTTACAACATTTTTACCGTCTTACCATGGGTACATGAAACGTCGATCTACAACCGTTAACGATTTAAAATTCCTAATTTAATGTCACCTTTTTTTTTAGTTTTTCGACAAAAGGAGTATAGTATTCTTGATCTGTTAATATGATGCCTCCGGAGTAGTCAGATAGTCGTTCTATCTTACAGACACCTCCGTTGCCTACCATTAATATATGTATATATGTATCTATATCACTTATTATCCGATTTGCCTATATAATTTAGTGCTTCATGTTTTTAACGAGCCATTATTGATTCTGATCAGGAATGTACATATACAATGGTGGTTAAAAGTATTTTTACATTGGAAAATTAAACTATTTTGCTTATTTCCGGTGTTTTATTGATTGAAAAAATGAGATATTAATAATATATTTAGATGTTCAAAAGTAAAAAGTTTTCTGGATTTCAAAAACCAATGAACAAATCAATAATCATTTTTCATAAATGAATGTGGATAAAAGTATTTAGACATTTTAATCCTGTTCCACAAAATTAGAGAAATAGTAAATATTGGTAAATATCACAAACATATTAGCACCCGCTTGATAACAGATCGAACTTTTTTGCGAACATTCTTTGGTAATGTGCAGTAAATCTTTTTCTTCGATCGATGATACTCAAAAGAGCTTTCATCTGTCCATAATACTTGTTCCCAAAACTTGTTTGTATAGGATTTGGCGAATGTTAATCTTTTCAGCTTATTATACCCTTGCAGAGGGTATTATAAAATTGGTCAGATGTTTGTAACGCATAGAAATATACGTTTCCGACCCCATAAAGTATATATATTCTTGATCAGCATCAACAGCCGAGTCGATTGAGACATGTCCGTCCGTCTGTCCGTCTGTCCGTCTGTCTGTTTAGCCATGCGTTTTCGAGCTTAAATTTTAAGCTACATGGTTGAAACATGAAAAGTTAAGTTCCTTAATCGATCATCCAGATCAAGTTTAAAAATTAGTCGGATCGGATAATTATCACCGGAGTTATTAACTAAAACGTGGAGGTACCTCGAGTGAAATAAGCAATTTTCTTTGGCAGCAAAGAAACAAAAACAAATTCCAAGCAATCACGCACACACACATATGCAAAAATTCGTCACCACGCGGTGTGTGAGAGAGACAGAAACATTTGCGTTGTGTTGTTGCACAGAACAAAATTGACAGAGCGAGATGCAATGGGTTTGCATATACATACATATGTATATCGAATTAGGACGGTGGCGTAGTATGTGGAGATCGTTGGCACGATGGGCTTCGGTGTTTGATGGCTCAATGCTCGGTGAAGAAGTGAAAATTTTTAAATGTGTTTTTTTCTTTTTTGTTTTTTTTTTTGATTTTGTTAAACATTTACACCAATTATTTTGCTGCAAGGGTATACAAACTTCGGCAGAGCCGAAGTTAGCTTCTTTGATATTTTTTTTGGTTAAAATTGAAGGAATTGAGTGTGCTATTCCTTTAGCCGTCTTTCTACAGTTTTTATACCCTGTACCCATAGGGTAAAAGGGTATATTAAAGTCGCTAAAATGTATGTAACAGGCAGAAATATACATTTCTGACCCCATAAAGTATATATATTCTTGATCAGCATCACTAGCCGAGTCGATTGAGCCATGTTCATCTGTCCGTCCGTCCGTCTGTCCGTCCGTCCGTCTGTCCGTCCGTATGAACACCTAGATCTCGGAGACTATAAGAGCTAGAGCTACCAAATTTGGTGTGAACATCCGTCTAGTGTGTACACAGATCAAGTTTGTTTCAAATTTTAGCCACGCCCACTTCCGCCCCCGCAAATCGCGAAAACGTATTACTAGAGCTGTATTAAAGATATCGTATTCTTACTTGGCACACCTAATTATATACCCAAACTGGACCAGCTGACTAAATTTAGTCAAAATCGGACAATAAATATCGGAGATATACCTATATGAGTTTTGCACTGAATTGCCAAGGCGACATTGGCTGGCAAGAGTGAGCGAGACAGCATGCGTTTGCTGTTGCTGCATGTTAAAGAGAATTTTGCAAGAAATTGATGGCGATTTCGAGGATATTTTATTTTATTTAATATAACTAGTTGGTACAGGGTATACTCAATGTCGGCAGGGACGACTTGCTTGCTTCATTTTTCTACTTAGATGCTCTTTGAGTTCAATGGACGCTGCTTTTGGTGTGACCAGAATATCTTCTATAAATTTTCTCAGTATTATGCGATCTTCTATTGGCTTTGTTTTGCGTGGTCGTCCTGATCGAGACTCTTTATACCCTGTACCCATAGGGTAAAAGGGTATATTAAAGTCGCCAAAATGTATGTAACAGGCAGAAGGAAGCGTTTCCGACCCCATAAAGTATATATATTCTTGATCAGCATCACTAGCCGAGTCGATTGAGACATGTCCGTCTGTCCGTCTGTCCGTCCGTCCGTCCGTCCGTCTGTCCGTCCGTCCGTCCGTATGAACACCTAGATCTCGGATACTATAAGAGCTAGAACTACCAAACTTGGTGTGAACATCCGTCTATTGCATAGACAGATCAAGTTTGTTTCAAATTTTTGCCACGCCCACTTCCGCCCCCGTAATTTGGAAAAAACTATAACTAGAGCTGTATGAAAGATGTAGTATTTTTATTTGGTACACCTGATTATATAGCCAAACTGCTTCAGCTAACCAAATTTAGTCGAAATCGGATAACAACTGTCGGAGATATTCGCATATAAGTTTTGTACTGAAACACTAAGGGCGGCATTGGCTGACAAGAGTGAGCGAGATAGCATGCGTGCTCTGTTGCGGCATGTTAAACTGAATTTTCTTTGAAATTGAAGGCGATTTCGATGGTGTTCGACTTTATTTAATATAACTAGTTGGTACAGGGTATACTCAATGTCGGCAGGGACGACTTGCTTGCTTCATTTTTATACCCTGTACCCATAGGGTAAAAGGGTATATTAAAGTCGCTAAAATGTATGTAACAGACAAAAATATACATTTCTGACCCCATAAAGTATATATATTCTTGATCAGCATCACTAGCCGAGTCGATTGAGCCATGTCCATCTGTCCGTCCGTCCGTCTGTCCGTCCGTCCGTCCGTCTGTCCGTCTGTCCGTCCGTATGAACACCTAGATCTCGGAGCTACCAAATTTGGTGTGAACATCCGTCTAGTGTGTACACAGATCAAGTTTGTTTCAAATTTTTGCCACGCCCACTTCCGCCCCCGCAAATCGGGAAAGCGAATTACTAGAGCTGTACTAAAGATATCGTATTCTTACTTGGCACACCTAATTATATACCAAAACTGGACTAGCTGACCAAACTTTGTCGAAATCGGACTTAAAACATCGGAGATATGCCTATATGCGTTTTGTACTGAGGATGCCGCCTTGGGACATTGTCAGATAAGAAAGAGCGAGATAGCATGCGTTCGCTGTAGCTGCATGTAAAGGAAAATTTTGTATGAAATTGATGGCTACTTCGAAGGTTTTTTTTTTATGTTGGTACAGGGTATACTCAACGTCGGCAGGGACGACTTGCTTGCTTCATTAGTGATGCATTCTTTTTTTGTTTGTTTATTTGGTAATATGTTGTTTGTCTAGGTACATTGTATAATTTGCCAAGGTTTTCTACAGAAATACCTGCATTGTACTTCGTGGCCATTTCATTTCTTATTGATTCTCTTATTTCACGTGTTTTGCCCATAGTTAACCAAAATAATTATTGTTATTACTTTAAATAAGAAAACTCCTCAAAAAATTCTAACTCAAGTTTTGAACCGCGAGCGTAGCAACGAAAATCAATATGAAAAGCATTGTCAAAATACTTTTGTCTAGCCAAGAAATCATTATCTGCTACGCAGATAGTTGTAGGAAATACACGCTTACCGTTATCAGTGCAGTCTTTTGCTCTCTCTTTAGAATTAACGGTGTCTCTCTTTTACGAAATAGAGACAGTTACTTCTCTCAGTTTGCAGAAGGAATTGGATTTACATTTTCCAATGTGATGTCAAAATACTTTTGTCCACCATTGTATAGGTAATACATCGTAATACATCCATTACTCCATTTTTGACAATTTCATTTACTTTTTCGGTATATAAAGTACAATAATTTTTAACGACGTGACCGAAGGGTATACGAAATTCACAACAACCTTTTGTTGTTGTGTTTTCTTCCTTGTTTTTTTTGCGACTTAAAAAATTCTGTCATGCATTCTTTATTTAATGAATTTGGTCCACTTTCCAATTTACACAATTTTCACTGATCCAAATTAATCTTCTAAAAATCCGGTAAATGCATGGATAATTTCCATTTTCGTCCATTTTGTTGAGCCTCGATTGCCGATGATTGAAAGTTAAAGCCAGTTAGAATGGAAATCTAACAATATTTTTATATGGTCTTATGCATATAAATCGTATTACATGTCCGTTTTGGCATATTTACGAGCCTCTGCATGTCAAATCAACTAAAGTTCTCTATGCCACATAAATTGCACACAAATACACTTACATACATATAAACATACATACAAACACACATGAAAATCAAGTATGCAAACGAACAAATAGCTGGGTGAGAGGTGTTTGTGTTGAACACTTCCCCTGCCCAGTCGTCGTCCCTTGAATCCATCCGGCCACCCATCGTGGCCTCCTGGCAAGTTGGTCATGCAAATGATTTTGAATATTTAACAAGCGTTTCGGTTATGGGCTGCAATTCAGCGTATATTCTCGCTTCTGATGCATACTTTATGGTGTCTCCACCGACTGCTCACCTCCTCACCGCTCTCCCCCCTGTTCACCACGTCAATCGCTGAGAGTATGTACACATGTAGTCCTCTTGTATGGATGGGAGGGGGTGGCCCGTTGTGTGTGGGCGTTGTCAACTATGCAGCATTATTACAGGTTTGGCTCGGACGGAACATAACTACTTACTAATATGTAGATATGTACGTACTTACCACACAAATAAACATTGCTTCTAAATGGAAATCATCATAAAACAGTTTTTCTACTAAAGTTTACACACATAAAAACAATCGCATTCGGGTATAACAATAAAGTTGAAATAACTTACTAAGTAAATAATAAAGATAAACTTCTCTGGGTCAGTTTGAAACTTTTGTTTACTCCGTTTTGGCATTTCCTATTTTCACATAACATTGAATTGAGTAAAAAAACCTTTCTAAATTAAACGAGTAACAATTTTCATTTCAGACAAGTCGAGCAACATTAAGATATTGCATTGTCATTCGATGTTAAAAGAAGGTTAAAGTCAACTAAAGCAAGGAAACGCTTCATATTTTGAGGAAATGTTCCATAATGTGAGAGTGAGGAGACTAGACAATAGATCTTCAAATATCATCAAAACGAATGGACACGTATTGGGAATTAATAGTGACATTGGCACCATGCAATACACTTGATCAAAATATAGAATGCACATATGTATGTTCCTGGAAATCCTCTGATTTCGACTTCTTTCTTCAAGGATAAGAGGAGAAGCTAAAATCATTTAATAACGCCTTCTTGATCGTTGTGTTGTTTTAATACAAAAATCCCAATTTTTTCGGCACTTGGGCTAAGAATATTTATACATCAATCTAAGGGAGGGCTAACTTTGATTGTGGTCCGGAGTTCGTTTATCCGCTTAGAATCCTTAGAAAACATAAAAAACTGTTCAAACATAAATTGAATGTCCGTTTTTTAAGAAAAAGTTTAGAAATTATAGAAAGAGTTGATTAGAAACTATCACACTTACAAAATTTCAGCTATATAACTTTAAGAGTCTTAGAGGATATTGCGTTAATCCAGACAGACGGATCAACCGACAAGACTATATTAACTTAGTTCGTAGTGTTAATATATAAAAAATCACAAAAACCTACTTTTCTTACAATTTAAACTATGTTAATTCCAAGGTTTCTAGAAGTCCTTGCACACTTCTTGTTATACCCTTGCAGAGAGTATTATAAAATTGGTCAGATGTTTGTAACGCATAGAAATATACGTTTCCGACCCCATTAAGTATATATATTCTTGATCAGCATCAACAGCCGAGTCGATTGAGATATGTCTGTCTGTCCGTCTGTCTGTTTAGCCAGAAGGTTTCGAGTTTAAATATTAAGCTACATGGTTGAAACATGAAATATGTTAAGTTCCTCAATTCAGTATGCAGCTTAAGTTTAAAAATTAGTCGGATCGGATAATTATCACCGGAGTTATTAACTAAAACGAGGAGGTACCTCGAGTAAAATAAGCAATTTTCTTTGGCAGCAAAGAAACAAAAACAAATTCCAAGCAATCACGCACACACACATATGCAAAAATTCGTCACCACGCGGTGTGTGAGAGAGACAGAAACATTTGCGTTGTGTTGTTGCACAGAACGAAATTGAAAGAGCGAGATGCCATGCGTTTGCTATATATGTATGTATGTCGAACTAGCTTATTTGAGTTGAGTGAGGATGGTGGCGTAGTATGTAAGGATCGGTCGCACGATGGTTCGGTGGTGTTTGGTGGGTTCGATTTTTGGTGAATACGGGAACATTTTTAGTTGAGTATTTCTTCTTTTTTGTTTTTTGATTTTATTAAACATTAATATCAATTACTTTAATATTTTGTTTTTAAATTAAATAATAAAACAATGAAGCTGCAAAGGTATACAAACTTCGGCAAAGCCGAAATTATCTTTTTTGATATATATATATTTTTTTTTTTTGGAACATTTAATAAAGGAAGTCTATATTATAATACTTTAAGCCCATAATTTCTAGGATTTCTTATTAAACGATAGACTGTACATAGCGTATGGCGTTAGTTAAAGCGTCTAAAATGAATAATATTTCAGAATATTTAGCTACAGTCTAACTCTTCTAACTTAAAGTTGAAGTCTTCGTAACTCAAACTTTTCAGAGGGATTATGGCAGTTCAAGTTAGGGAAGTTCCACTGTATGTATTTCCCTCGACCATTCAGTTCAGTTTCTTTCTCAAAAATGTGTAGAAAACTGAAAGTTAGATACAGTACCAGCTGTTGTCATAAAAAGTATTATTCTTAATCCGAAACCTGCCTACAGTTTTCCCATGCCAAACTATTATTTTTAAAAGCAATTAGTCAAGAGAGTAAGTTCCTTAAGTTAATAAATAAGGAAACAGGAGGAGAGAGTGCAATTGGCATAATACTTTGAAAATAAATTCAACAAATATCCATTTAAATTGACATTCTGGCAATTGAACAAAACTGCAGGCGCCTTTTTATTTCCAACAAGAAAAACAACAGATACATAAGTAGGGAGAATTGCTTTGGTTTTGCTAGAAAAAATAACTTAAATGCCAAAGCAAAGTAAAGCAAAGCAATCTATGTACATATGTACCTACTATGAGTAGCAGAGCAGAAGACGATGCTGAAAGCAATGCAGCGATATGGAAAGACCACAGTCGACGCAGAGGAGGAGGTCAGGCAGTGGCACGGGCTTCAGTCAGAATGTGGACGAGAAGGAGCAAAGATGCTCGAGAAGTTGAATATGCTGCAGGCAAACCGATGCACAGCGACTGTCTCAAGCTCAAATCCCACATGCATAGACAGCTGCTGTCGCTGTCTGCAGAGAAAGAAGGCAATGTCAACAGGAAGAGCCAGTGGTTTTGTCACGTCAATACGACGAACAGATACCCATTACTCAGCATTAGAAGTAATAATCCACTATAAACCTTAACAACTTCAATTCCCGATGAACATTGTTTTAATTTTCATAGATGGAGAAGTTGGTTTAGGGTTGACAAATCCAATCAAGTTGGTTCGAACGAAGAGAAAGGTTATAGACCATGAATATGAATACCCAATATACCCAACTATTGTAAAAGAGAGGGAGAGAGAGGGAGGAAGGAGCGTGCAAGCGAGAGGCGCAAAGTACGCTGACATCTTGCATTGCAATGGAATTTACTGTCATTTTAATTGAGCAATGTCTCGACCTCAGGAAAAGAACTTCGGACTTGCAATTGGGTTCGGTTGCAACTCTGGATAGCACGACTAGCAGCAGCAGCAGCAGCTTCTTAGGATTCCTTCAGACAATGTTATTTATTGCAACGAAACTGGGAGCATTTGAATTTCATTTGAAAAGTGGCACACAAATTGGCAATTTCCATACAATTACTTACAAAATAAATTACATTGTAAATTCGATAGAGTGACCATACGATTTCCATTGCCTCCAAAGTAAGTGAATAAATGTGCAAATTCACATTGAAAATGAAGAAATTTCTAATGAGTTGAATTGTGTCGTCATCCATTCGTTTCTAGAGATATTCAATTTATCATAATTTGTTTCGAAATTACTTGTTCTCCCATATTTAGATTGCTACTTTGCCTACTCACGTTGTTAGATTTGCGTGTGCCAACAAGGGCGTAGTCAGGATCTCTTTAAGGATACATAAATTAACTGGTAAGCATATTTTAACAAAATATAGGATCAGACGTACCGTTAAGTAAGTTACCAAAGAATTTTTAAGAGTATTGGTTTTTACACAAACAAATTGAAATAACATTCTTTAAGGCCTATAACTTATTATCGAAAGATTAACCAATTGACACATTTATGTTCTTCTCAAATTCTTGGGTGTGACTCCCCTTGCAACGACCATGCATGCATATGTAGGGATGCCACCCATATTGGATGGGGTAACTGTGAAATGGAAATGGCAGTTGCGCAAATATGGCAACCATTAAAGTGATAAACCTGAAGCCAGCTGAACGTAAACCTTACACAAAGTGAACCTCAAGTCCCTCTCCCAGTCTTTATTTACCTCTGTCCTTACCTCTTTGCCACTCATCCATTTTCAATGTGTGTGGCTGGCAGCCATAAGGACACAATTTGTCTAGACCGAGTGACTCTTCCATGTTATTTTGTATGATTTTTCTTTATTTTACCCATAGGCATACTCTACCACAATGTACTCTATGAGCGGACATAATCACAGAACGAATCATCTTCAATTTCCCAAAATATTATTAACATTATTTTGTTTTTAACGAATCTGAATGAAACATTTTGTTTAAGTTTCCAACCTTATGTGATTAATACCGATCATGAGTACAAATATAGTATTTCGGATATCATAAGAGACTTTATACTTGATAGTAGTCCATATTCCCAATTCAATTCTTGTTTAGCAATTAGTTGAATTACTTTTGCAATGATTCAATTCCAAGTTGGGTTTGACTCGTTTTATTTGTGTGTGTCCAAGGGGATAATGCAGATTGAAATTTACTTGTGCCGTTTCGAAAATCATTAGCTAATTGGGTAAGAGTGTAGAAATTTGGCATAGGCGAATTTGCCTAGGATCAAAGTATTTTTTGTTGTTGTGGTGTTTGTCTGGGACGCGCACACCCAATTCAACCTGTCATAAAAATTGAGAAATGTGAATGCCATGAGTGTGCACCATTTTTGCTGATGTTGTTTATGTTTGTTGGCCCATTGTTGTTGTATTTGTTGTTGCCGTTGCATTGTCACCTTTTATTCTCGAATTTGTTGTACTCGCTGTCAGCCCTTTACATTTTGGCATTTGCCGCCTTTTAATTGTTTGCGAAACCATCGAAATCCACAAAAAAGCAACACAATGGACAAAGGATGAATTTCTACCGATCCATTGCAATTCCCTGGAGTGTCCCTCAAGGTTTAAGCAACTAAACAATATGCGTCTGCAACAGGTTGCTGTTATTGTTCATGTGAAGTTTGTAATTAAAATTTGCATTTTTGCAAAAACACAAAAAAAAAAAAATGGACAAACTTTGGGGTCATGGCCTTGGAAAATTCACTCGGTCAGGGCTAAAGGCGAAACTTGAACTGGCATCTTAGCCAAAAATTTAAGGTCCACTGATTTTCTTTTTGCCTGCATCATTTGTCTGCTGACTACGCAGCCATGAATTTGCATTTATTTGGTACCTGAATCTCTTACTCGGCTTAAACGGGCGCCATCGAATGGGAAAAGTCAAGTCACCAGTGTGGGGCCAATGGCAATGTGTGCATAAATACTTTGGGTTACGGCCATCTCTCTCTCCTATCGGGGTGTCCTACATATGTATGTACATATGTATGTATGTATGTATATGTGCGTGTGTGTGAGTGTGTGTATGGGGCAATTGAAAGTGCCAGAACATGCAAAGCTATTAAGGTCTACCTCCTCTCTTGCCCCTTACGCAACGGCCAGCTTACTCTTGTTCCTTACCTTCGACAGGCCTTCTTTGTCTTGGGATTTAATGGGAATTGTGGGTTATGTTCTGTGCGAGCGAGATGATAGCAATGGGGACGGGTTATGGGGGAGATGTGGGCATTTGGTTTCGAGTGCTGACGTTTGACATTGACTGGCTGATAATATAAATATCATTGTTGCTTGCACATAATTAAGCAGGCAACTCAATGATGCCGCTGCCAACTAACGAAACCCCCAAGGAAACAGGCTCCCCACACACACTCGCACACCCATTTACACATATGTATGCAAAAGTACAGTGGCACATTGTGGAAAAGGCGAAGTTACTTAGGACTAATACAGTGTAAAGGGTCAATCGAACAGCGTTGCCAGATCCCAATCTGGCATGTGTGCATTCAAATTGTTTCCGTTATTTGTTCTTCAATTTTAAATTTGTTGCGAAGAATTTGCGTATTCTATCCGAGCGACTACTGTGCCTATATACATATGTGTGTGTATATCTATCCCGTTTGCTAGTGGCATTAACTTTATTTGTGTTTGTTACTGTGTATATCTGTGTGCGTGCGGCATCTGTGTATGTACATTTGTGTTTATGTATGTTTGGATTTGGGCTTAATGCGTCCCAACGCCAGTTGGCAGTTAGTAGTAGTTTCAGTAGTTGCCAGTCTGTTGACTTTCAGCTTCGTCGCTAATTAAGCCTGTTTATCGGAGTTACTTTAACCATTTTTTTGTTTTTTTCTTTTTCTTTGGTGTTGCCAACATGTCGATGTGTTGTCAGTTTTATCAGCTGGCTAAAATTCACTTCTCACCCAAATCGACCCAAACCGAACTGAACCGATCCGCCATCTTCTCCTTTTATTTAACTAAGTGCAATAATAAAGCGATTCTCGTAAATGCCACAAAGCCTTCAAGTTCCTACTCTAATTGAGTAAATTATCAAGGGAAATGAAAATGGCTCTATATGAAGAAGCAAACATGTTTTGTGGCGAAAACATACATACATACGCACTACATATACATACACCAAATATGTGTGTTTGTATGTGCAAATATCTGAGTCAGGGCCGGACTATGGTCTAAAAAAAATCCAAAAGTTCTTTTAGAAAAAATAAAGTAATTTAACATATTGTCCCATGTAAGGAAAACGATATTAAAATAAATCGGCGTATTAATGATTGATTTTGCATTTGGATTAAGATGGTTTAAATGTACTTACCGTTTCTCGTTAATCTATCTTTGAGAGCATAGATTTTCTTATTCGCTTCTTATTTTTGTTAACATTGAAAAGAGGCGCATAAAAAGGGTGAAAATAGTAAAACTTGTGTTCCGTTCATAAAGAAATCAAACATATTAGATTCTGGAGGATTAAATGCAATTTCATCATTTGAGGGCATTTGGAAGTAATGTAAAGTAATGATGAGTATTAAGTCGGTAATGTTTTTTGTATAAATTAAGTTAAAGAATTTAAACTCATTGTGGTGCTAAGTAAGCAGAGTAAATGTGCTTTCTAGTTGTTTAAATTTATCCTAAAAAAAAGGTTTTTTTTATGGCAATGAATGTTAACGATCTTTTTGGCTACGATGCTAATAATGCGACGATCAAGAAGAAAGAAAGATTAAATTTATACATATATAAGTCACACTGCCGTTACCAGTCCAAGTCCGCACCTGTTTGTGCGTGTGTGTAAGCACATTGTGGTTCAAGCGCAAAATCAGAAAAAGCTGACAAACCAGGGAACATAGAAAAAAAAAAGAAATCATGCAATTTACTCACATGGGAAGAAGGCTCTCTTCATTGTCTGTGGTTTGCTTTGGCAATGACATTTTATTAGCAGCCAAAACTAATTCAATGAAAATTTATTGCGATATACAACATAAATGACAAAATTTGGCTTTGGCAAAACGATAAACATATGTATGTATTGCTGTGCAATGCTTACATACATACACTTTTCTGAAGAGGAATGACGAAAGGAAAATTAACAGAGTTCGTTAACCCTCTCATGCCCGATGTTGCATATAAGCAACATTGTATTTATAAGCCCTTAACTACCGTTATTTTAAATTTTTTGTTTTGAATCTTTCGCTGAAATATAGCTGCATGTGTTGAGTGAGCTTACAGCTGATTGTTCGGCAGTCAGCTGCTCACGCGTTTACTTTTTAGCTATTCTCCCGAGAGAGTAGTTAAAAAATAAAATCTGTAAAAACACGTGGTTTCAAATTAGTGTTAAAAATCTTTAAAATAATTACTTCATTGTAAATCTGAGTTCAAAAACTTGATAAAGAAAGGTAAGAGAGTGTTAAAAAAAAAAACACTAATGAAAAAACTATTTAGTTTGCTTGTAATAATTTTGTAAATGTCTTGTTGCGTATATGCAACATTGGTCTACTGTGGAAATTTTGGAAAAATAAAATTTTTTCTGTATACAGATTCTAAGATGCGCCCAAAAGGTCTGACTCAAGCTGAGATTGAAAAATTTGCCAGCTTTGATTGGGATGATTCGGCTGATGAGGAAAATGAAGAAGAAGAAGATCGAAATATGGAGGAAATTATAGAAGTAACTTTGCAAAATTTGGATAACAGAGCTGAAAATGTGGAAGTTAGATTGATTGACCAACTTATTAGATGCAAAAATGATGGAGAATTGAATGAAAATGAAATCGTTGTACAGGAGGTGATGGAACAAATTGATTTGAGGAGTTTGAAGTGGAGGAGTACAGAGTTTATGGAAAGTGAGACCACTTGGAAAAGCAAATTATGCAGCAATGCCGTGAGAAACCCCATCGAATATTTTAGTATTTTTTTTGCGGATGAACTGTGGCAGAAAATATGTGAGGAAACGAACTTATATGCCATTCAAACGAAGGGCGTAGAATTGAAATGCACTGTGCCTGAAGTGAAAAGGTTTGTCGGCATACTTCTTTACCTTGCAGTTGTGAAAATACCAGCTTATAGAATGGCGTGGGCGGTGGATTTCAAACTAGCGGCCGTTGCAAATGCATTACCGAGAAACAGATTTGAAAAAAATTAAACAGTTTTTCCATTTGAACGACAATTCTAATCAGCCTCATAAAGGAACACCTGAATATGACAAGTTGTACAAGGTTCGCCCTTTGTTAGACGCCATAAAAAAAAATTCAATGAAATTCCGCAAGAAGAATATCAAAGTATAGATGAGCAAATGATTGCATATAAAGGTAACTTATTATATGTGAATACATTTCTGAATAATACAATAGTACATACTTTTCTTAGGTCAACATAGTTTAAAACAATACCTTCCAATGAAGCCCCACAAGTGGGGTTTCAAAATGTTTACGAGAGCTGGTGTATCTGGGATTATATACGATTTTACTCTGTACATTGGAGAAGGAACGTGCAAGACATATGGTTTAGGCATTTCATCAGATATCGTGCTATTTTTATCATCTAATTTACCACTAAACCAAAATTTCAAACTGTTTTTTGACAATTGGTTTTCGTCAATAAGCTTGATGATTGCTCTGAAAGAAAAAGGCATATTGGCCGTTGGTACAATTAGAAGCAACCGATTGAAAAATTGTGCTCTAATCAGTGAGAAAGACCTTCAAAAACGAGGGCGAGGATCAAGCGATTTTAAATATGAAGCAACGCACAACTTGATTGCTTGTCGTTGGTATGATAATAAGAGTGTACAACTAGTCTCAAATTATGTAGGTAAGAACCCGATGAGTGAATGCAACAGATGGTGCCGCAAAGAGAAGAAGTTTATAACTATACCTCGTCCAGGTATAGTTGAATGTTACAACAAACACATGGGAGGGGTTGATCTTGCGGATATGCTACTTGAATTGTACAAAATCAACCACCGCTCAAATAAATGGTACATGCGCATAGTATATTGGTGCATAAATTCAAGTTTAGTAAACAGTTGGTTGTTGTACCGTAGAGACATAACACATACAGACAGCGAATTGAAGCATATGCCGCTCTTAAATTTCCAATTAAATGTTGCTTCCGAGCTTTTGAACACAAGTCAAACTTTATTTGTCTCCAAAAAGAGAGGTCGTCCATCATCACTTCTTTTGGCAATGAATCCATCCTCATCATCACCAGCTCCGTTATCACCAGCTCCATTATCACCAGCTCCATTATCCCCAGCTCCAATATCACCAGCTCCATCTTCACCAACTCCTTCTACGGGCTCTGAGTCAAACCCCTCTAAAAGAGCTTATGTTGCAGACCCAGCAAAGTCACTACGACTTGACGGTTATAATCATTGGCCGGAATGGGGAACAAGAGGAAGATGTAGAGTATGCAGATCGGGATTTCCAAGCTGCAAGTGCAGCAAATGTAATGTGCACTTGTGCTCCAATCCCCAAAAAAATTGTTTCGTGTCCTATCATACCTAAATATTAATAAACGGCATTTGAAAAAAAAAACAATTTGACTTCAAATATATAACACAATTGCCCAATGTTGCACATACGCAACATCCTGTAGCTCTTGAACCAGGACACCAAGGACATTCAAATTTTTTTCAGTTGATATTGAGGTCAAGTCTAGCTTATGTGTCAACTCAAAAAAATTTTAGCCACGCCCATTTTAATTCGGGCATGAGAGGGTTAATTTAAATTTCTAATTTCAGCCTGAAAGTAGGCAACGTTAACCTGTTTTAATTAAGCTTCTTGCACTTGACTTTTGCATGCAAACTAAACAAAGTTTAACAGAATATTTTCTTGTTGATGACACGACGTCTCTGTAAAGTCGCAGATTCATCAGTAGTAGTGTCAGGATCCAGCATTGGCATCGGTATGGGATCACGTATGTGGGAGTGGCCAATGAGGAAAGTTTCTCTAACATCGCCACTTATCCTTGGCATAGTGTAAAAGTTTTCTGTGGGGCTCTTTAAACTGTTCAACTTAACCTTTTCGGCCAAAATTCAACGAATAAGGAAAGGGAAAGGCAAACTTTTCATTGCTCCAACATGGATCTGGAGTTTTTTGCGCTTCATTTGTGTTGGAAATCGAGTTGAATCGTCGTTGGGTATGAGAACTTTTTAATTCTACGTACGAATAAATTGAACAACGAAATAGCTGAAATGGATTTCCTTATACATTTATTTCTCATACTGTTTCATAGTTGCCATTGAATGTTTTCTATTTTGTTTTTTTCTTGTTTTGTTTTATCTTTTTCGAAAACGTTGGCAGGGGGAAACGGCAGAACGAGGGAGAAACTATTTCCGCTACATTGGTTGGCAAATATTTGTTACAATATGCCCAGTCTATTGTCAAATAAAGGGAAAACAAAAAGAAAAAAAATTGAAATAGCCAACAATAAAAGAGAAAACTCATACAAATTTCTAGATAAATGACTGTAAATGCCGTGCAACAGTGCGTATGATTATTATTATTGTTACAAAAGGATTTTTTGTTTTTCATTGATTGAATACCACATGTAATGAATTTTATACAAAAAATCGTACATTCAATTCGAATTCATTGAACTATGTGCAAGCAAACACATTTCATACAATCACCATGACAATACTTGAAGGTTCGAACATTCATTTTCATTTTAAACTGCAAATATGGCCATGAATCACACTTTGTCCCAGCTTGACAACTACTTACTTATACATACATAATATCCTTTATAACAAAAGATGGAAACATGCCTACAAACATTTGTACATACACAAATCGAACATGTACATATAGTATATATCAGTTGCAATCTCACTCTCCTCATCCATGTCGAACTCTTGAGCTGTCGTCTCTCGAGTGCACGAGAATTGTGAATTTTGTGGCCAAATGTTGTCCATACATAGATCATCATGTTTTACAATAGTTCCGACTTGATTCCTGCTGCCATCTGTCTGTAGGGCTCAATTATGCAATCATGGGGTGTCCTCCACACCAAGTTGCTCTTCAGTCATCTGCATCCTCCCCACCCACATTTACTCGTACTCCTACCCAGCACTTCTATGCATTAATCGTATGTGCGAACATGTGTAAGCCCTACACCCCCCACACTTCCCTTTACACATTTGCCTTTTAGGTTTTAATAAGCGAATACTCAAAGCGGCTTTAAGCTGTTGTTGTTGGAGCGAGGTTGGGGAGGCAAACGAGAAAGGGGGCGGGAGGTACATGCGAGTGTTTGTATGGCTTGGCAACCCACCAACCGACCCTCAATAGATAATTGCCAATTAACGAAACGAGAGTCTTGCGAATTATCTGCACAAAGAAAGATTATGGCTTTCGATTCACCTGAATAATAGAACTACACTGAGAGAAATAATACAGAGAAATGTGACAATACCAATATAGAAGTAAAATTGAGTGATCAAGAAAATTGAAACTAGTGAAGAGAAACTGAATAGTTGAATAATTTATTCGGAAAAATCTTATTTCCAAAAACTGTTGTTTAAATTTGATATTTACAAAACTGCGCAAATTGATTCTTTTAATGATTCTTTTAGTGAAGAATTTATCGTCAAATTTTGATTATTATTATAGATAGTGAGATGAATAGGTAGTTAGATAGATGGATAGATGGATATTATAGACATCTGATCTGATACTTGGTAAATATTGAAAAGCTTTTCTTGCAGTGAACTTTTGTCCTTGCCATTGTTCAATTTTTATGGCATGTGCGTGCTATTAATGTAATTAAAGGAAAACACGTTTTAAATTCATTTGAACTTACGCTTCCAGGTAGGTATCTTGCAATCATAGATGGGCAACGGATTTGGAACATTTGCTAGCTCTTGTGATAACAGCGAACTTGTGGAGCGCAGCAACGGGCAAAGATAGTCGAATGGTTAATTAGACTAATTGGTTATTGACAAGTCAAGTGGCTAAAAAGGAAAAGCATGTAATTTCACTCTCCGTCATCTGGCCAAGGTATAAAAGCGGGTGGCAAGACATGATTTCAGAACGACATTCGGAAGAAAACGATTTTGAATATGTTGCAGTTGAAAGGATTGTGGCAGTGCTGCCTGGTTCTGGCCATTCTAATATGTCATCAGACTCGAGCGCATCAGAAAGCTGATCAACAAGCCACGACGACTTGTGCTCCATCTAACAACAACACTAATCCTGGTGATAGTTTGTGTCAAAATATGCAAAATCTGCGTGCCCTAATAGAAAAGGATACTTTGGTTGACATCATTCAAACGCATTATCAGTGCGATTCGAAGTTCCGAGGAGCAATGGGCTATTACAATACAGCGCAATTCCGGCAGGTGGCCCTCATGATGCAGCAAAGTGGAGCCTTCAAATCGTTGCTGCTGGAGCTGCAAGATGGCGGTGTAGACACTTCGGGCATTGAGGATATTGTCGATATCATAGCTTGTATTATGCTGCCGGTTCCCATGGCCGATACTGATTGCGATTGCAAAGCGGTAAAGGGACATACCTTCATGTCGGACGTATTAGCAGCTATGCCCAAGCCGAGAGTTCATGAATATTTGACCAATGCTAAGGCCAAAAAGACGAACTTTGGCCGCTTGGCCAGTGCTCTTACTTCGCCAGAGTTCCAAGCCCGTCTCCGTGCCAACATGGTAAGTAGGAATAATCATACTTATTCTCACTCGTTTATCTCTTTTCCTTCAATTGACCCCCATTCACAGGTCAAACGCGATATGATCCGACCTCTACGTACTCTGCGTCGCAACGGATGGGATATCCCTGAACTTCTTCGTGGAACCCTTACCATACTCTCCTGGTGAGCTGGCTCGTTCTGCATTATTTACCTTCTATGTAAACCAAACAAATATATATCAAGCGAAATGCTCGGCCACCGTGTATCCGTATCTGTCCTTATCCGGGAAGGGGTAGACCAGTTGGGCTCTTAGCACATTGCCTTGTCAGATGGGGTAAAAATGTGTTCCGGGATAAATATTCATAGAAGTCACCTGACCTGCATGCTGTGCATACCTTTATACCCTTCCAAAGGGTACATTAAAATGGAACAGATGTTTGAAACGCAGCGTAGGAACCCCTTAAAGAAGTAGATAGGGATTGGGAAGTGGAAATCGAAGTCTCTATAGTAATTTTCGTATATCATATGGCTCCCTGAGCCCATTAAATGATAGTCCTACAATTTTATCCAATAAACTTCTATAAATTGTTGGTAATAACACCCAAGGTCATGATAGCGATTGTTTTAATTAGCTAAATTTTTAATTGCTTATACTTAACATTTTAAATATTTTTAATCCACCTAACAAATAAAATTAAGTGGAAAATAATTTCGAGCAACATGTCTGCTCCTTTACGAATCACAAACTCCTCTCACCAGCTCTTCAGACTTTTCTAAATTTGCAATGCTACACTCACTTTTTATACCCTGTTCCCATAGGGTAAAGGGTATATTAAAGTCGCTAAAATGTATGTAACAGGCAGAAGGAAGCATTTGCGACCCCATAAAGTATATATATTCTTGATCAGCATCACCAGCCGAGTCGATTGAGATATGTCTGTCTGTCCGTCCGTCTGTCCGTCCGTCCGTATGAACACCTAGATCTCAGAGACTATAAGAGCTAGAGCCACCAAATTTGGTGTGATCATGCAAATCGCGAAAACGTATTACTGGAGCTGTATTAAAGATATCGTATTCTTACTTGGCACACCTAATTATAAATATCGGAGATATACCTATATGAGTTTTGGACTGAATTGCCAAGGCGACATTGGCTGGCAAGAGTGAGCGAGACAGCATGCGTTCGCTGTTGCTGCATGTTAAAGAGAATTTTGCATGAAATTTATGGCGATTTCGAGGATATTCTATTTCATTTAATATAACTAGTTGGTACAGGGTATACTCAATGTCGGCAGGGGCGACTTGCTTGCTTCATTAATGCTAGAACTGAATGAGAATTACAACGATACGATGCGAAAATGAAATAAACCTGGCAAAATAAGGGTTCGCCTTAAGTCTACTACTTACCGAATATACAGAGTGATAGTAATAGTGAATATAATTGAAAAAGTGATTCAAAAGATGTGATTGTAGAAGGTATACGAACAAGAGTATATAGAATTTTAGCAGTTGTATTCAAATCTATTTTTAGGAGCAATAAAAGAAATGTAAAGAAACATGAAAAATTTATAACGATTCACACCTCTAAGAATTCGAAATCTGAAGTGATTTTGGCCTGGGAATTGAATATGAAATTTTCCTCCTTTTGACTTCAATGTTAAAGCGGAAAAAAAAAAAAATTTGGCGTTATTCCCAATTGTCTGGCTGGCGCGTGGATTTCCCATAACTTTTAGTCAAAAAAAGAAAACCAATCGTGTGTGTGTGTATGTGCGAGTGTGTGTGTATAAGTGTGGAATAGCCTTTAGCTGGATGGTTGGATGGCCACTTGGCGGCGCTTGACAAACAAATTAACGCTCGTTACACTTTCATTGCTCGCGCTCAATTTACAAGCCATTGCTGATATCTGCCAGTTGTTGCTTTTGGCAAAAGCGGGAAAGAGAGAGAGAGATTCATATTAGGTTGAACCTTAAACGAGGCGCTTTACAAACTGTACTTTTTATTGGCCCGTTGCCCTATTTCAATTACCAAAAAGTAACAATCCCTTTTAAAATAATTAAGTTACTTAGGTACCCTTTACGTTTGGTCGATTTAGTCGATTATGTACTTAATTTATATTATTTCTTATTCTTCGACTGCTTAAATTGTAAATTGTTTTGTACAAAGTTGTTGAATGAGGGCCACCCTAATTCACACTGGTATGCATTTTTCATGGCCGCTTTCGTGTGGCAGTGGCAACTCTACTCATGTCAATTGATTTATACCCTCTACGTGACTTCATTTTGGCAAATGGTTGACTCTAGCTGATGGTAGAGTTTTGGGTTGGGGGCGTCGCATCGGCACCTGTTGTCGTCAGTTGCCGCTTATTAAATTAACAAAGTAACAATCTTATAGCCAGTCTCGCATGCTCTTCCTCCCTCTCGCTATATCTTCCTTTTTTTTCTCTCTCTCTCTTCTCTCCGCTGTTTTTCTACTGCTGTATTTGGTGTGTGCGTGAGCATACTCAGATCTAGCAAAATCCAATGTTACCGTTATATGCATTATAACTGTACAAACAAATCGTTTGCCTATAAAGTACGTGCGCTGACAACGAAATGAAAGCAGGAAAGTCTACCCCCGTTGAGTCCCTTACCATCATATCACTCTCTCTTTCTCTCTCTACACTAAATTCGTGTGTCAATCAAGTTAAATGTTAATGAATTACTCGACAGCAGGACAAACAGACGGCAACAACAACAGCAAAGTAGATGCTGACAAGTTGTTTTTGGGCTCTAAGCTCTCTTGGCTTTTGCTGTTGTTACTGTGGTTGGTCCATATTACTCTGAAGAGAGGCATTAATCATAGACAATCGGGGTAGCTTAGGCACTGGAAAATTGGATAGGTTGTTCTCGACAAGTTGCGAACATCGCTAATTAATTATTGTAAATAATTCGAACTTTTTATTTATATTTGAAATAGCCTTAACTATAAAGGATTCTTTCAGCACTTTGATTAATATTTTTATTATATTTTTTGTATAGAGATGGGGACAAACAGTTGGTAAGGACATCAAAGCTCTAGTTCTCTCCTTAAAGGTAATTTTGAACGATTTTGTTTGATATTTCAGTAATTTTGTGGCGATTATACCACTAATTTTCGTAATCTGGCAATATATTTGTTAATTTTAACACGAATTCTGCAATAGAAATTTTCTCTATTATTAGGTGAAATCGTATCACATTAAGAATAAAAGTTAAGATCAAAGACACAAACAAAAGCAGGATATGCCCATGGTCTTAACTTTTTCCGTTTATTTCTGGTCAGGGGAAAAGTCCCCCTCACCATTCCCTGCATCATTCACCTTCTGTCAGCGTCAAAGAACGAAATAAATCGTTGCATACTTACGTGAGCAAACAATTTTTGCCGTTTTACGTCCGATTTTGTGCCTGTGGTCTGTGAACCATTTTCTATGTATGTATGTATGTATCTTCGGCTCATTGAATTCATTATGTTGTCAGCATGTTAGCTGATGACACTGGCGATGAAAGCAAAGTCAAGCGAAAAACAAAATATGTTAAAATTAATTAATTATTTTCAGCTGTTGCTAGCTGCCAGTTTAAAGCAATTTGTTGGGTTTCTTTGTTGTGATCGGTATTGATTTGATTGTAGCATCAATTGTCATATTATTAACTGGGGCAATCAAAATGCTAATACAAAAAAGTGTTTTGTGATTTTATTAAATAAATTAAGTTTCTGTCGCGGCTACATAATCAAATAATTGCATTTTTAATGAACTAATTAGCTACAGTTCAATTAAATGTCATTTTTAATCAAATTCATAAAAAAAGTTGTTAAAAAAGAGAAATATTTACCATTAGTATGTCAGAGATCTAATACTCTTTTTTTATGAGTTAAGTTAAGTTAAGTAATCAAAACACCTGATTAGCGAGTTTTGTTTTTGGAAGTATTAAATTAAAAATTTAGATACTAAAATAAATAAAAAACGAATAACTAGCGAAATATTAAAGATATCGAAACCTTTCTGTTATACCTAATAGTATAACCAAAACGCAATGACCGACTAATTTTCTTTTAAATCGGATTATAACTATCGGAGATGCCCCCCTTTCTACTGAATTGCGAAGTGCAACAAAAGTGCGAAGTGCTAAAAGTGAAGGGGATAGCTTGCGTTTCCTGTTGTGGCATGTTAGGGTACCTTTAAAATTTATGATGGCTTCGAGAGATTTTGAAATTACTTGGCACAGGGTATACTCAAAATGTTGGCATTTATAACTTGCTTGGTTAATTTTTGGTATAATTTAGGAAGTAAGCTGATCCGTGTCTAACGAATTTCAAAAATTTCTATTCGGGACAATTCGATGAATTGATGAATGAGGGAAAAACTAATAAAACTAAAAACCATTAAAAGCATCCCCCATTGATAATTTTTATACATATGTAAGTCAATTTTATCTTTTCTTAAACAACCCATTGGACTCTATTTAAACCCAACCCATTTGGACAATTTAAAGTGAGAGCGAGATCCTGTTTTCGCTACTCAATAGTTGTGAGAGGTCCCAATTCGTTAACGAAACTTTTTTGCAAATCCACTCTAAAAAGTCAGTAAAAATATTATTTACCATTCTGCAAAAAATAATGACAAAAGCAAGAAAAAAGGAACTACTTTTGTATTCTAAAATAACGGATCATAGCTCAGCTGACGAAGTTTGTGCTTGAAACAAGTTGTGGCAAACAGAATACAAATATTTTAGAATTTGAAACATAAAACTGGCAGCTCGAATTAAAATTATTTTAATATCTCTTTTAGTTCAAGTTTTATTGGAACGCACATTTTTTAGGGTGCTGCTTGAAATATTTGAGTGAGCTATTTTTTCGTTATTCAACACTGTTGAGATACAGTTTACCGAATACATCTATTTTACTCAAGACGAGATTGCTTGATACAGACAAACCAACATGATACGAGAAAACACGCCAACATGAAAGTGAATGAAGCAAGCAAGTGCCCCTGCCGACATTGAGTATACCCTGTACCTACTAGTTATATTAAATGAAATAGAATATCCTCGAAATCGCCATCAATTTCATGCAAAATTCTCTTTAACATGCAGCAACAGCAAACGCATGCTGTCTCGCTCACTCTTGCAGGCCAATGTCGCCTTGGCAATTCAGTGCAAAACTCATATAGGTATATCTCCGATATTTATTGTCCGATTTCGACAAAATTTGGTGAGCTAGTCCAGTTTGGGTATATAATTAGGTGTGCCAAGTAAGAATGCGATATCTTTAATACAGCTCTAGTAATACGTTTTCCCGATTTGCAGGGGCGGAAGTGGGCGTGGCAAAAATTTGAAACAAACTTGATCTGGCTGCACACTAGACGGATCTACAAACCGAATTTGGTAGCTCTAGCTCTTATAGTCTCTGAGATCTAGGTGTTCATACAGACGGACGGACAGACGGACAGACGGACGGACATGGCTCAATCGACTCGGCTAGTGATGCTGATCAAGAATATATATACTTTATGGGGTCAGAAATGTATATTTCTGCCTGTTACATACATTTTAGCGACTTTAATATACCCTTTTACTTTATGGGTACAGGGTATAAAAAGTCGGGTTTGTACTCTGTGTTGTTGAAATTTAATGTGTTTAAATATTTTTCCTTTAGAGAAAGTTAAAAAAATGTATTAACTTAACCAGTCTAAAACATAAATTTTGGTGTTGTCTGTAACTCTTAGTAAAATCTGACTATCCAAAACTTTACGCCATATGCAAATAGCATTCATGTGTCATTATCCCTTTAACTACAGGTTCGCAAAGTTAGTTGGGCTTTCTTAGCGTCTGCAAAAACGTTGCACAACGTTCGCTGCTAAGTTGATGTTGCCCAAATCTTGTTGTTGGGCTACCGTGATAACTTGTTTTCTACATTTATCGATATTTTGTTCAACTTGTTGTATGGGTAAATATTAATTGAATTTAAAATTTAGAGTCTAAATTAAAGCAAAATTGGCAAAAATATTGGTCCAATTTGAACTATGCTTGCTGGTGAGGTGAAAAACATTATCGATAATCTGCAAATGTTGTAACAATAATTCAGACGCCTTGAATGGCCCAAAATAAAAACGGCTGGACAATAAACTGTTATTGTTAGCGGTTTCGAAAATATGTACATGATTCTCGGAGAAGTGGTAAGGCTTATTATTACTCCCTAAAAGTTGACAGTCGCTGCCTGTGCGCACTTTTCCGGAAGAAGTTTTAGCATTCTTATTAGGACATACATATGTATCTTGACAAAAGTCATTACTGTGATATTAAAAAATCTATAAAGAATGCAAAATGTAATATTGTTTCCAATAATTGGAAGAAAAATACAATATTGTCCCGAAGCAATAGAAGTTTCAGACACCAAAATCTCCTAATCGCACTGCAACACTGAACCGTTTGGATGCAAAAAGAAGAGCTTGATAGCGTTAAACAGATCAAAAAATTGTTTTTTTTTTTTTCTTATCTGATTAAATCCTCAGTTATGGTTTCAATAGAAGTTTAGGTCAAGCTATGTCATTTTACCCAGCCGTTTTTTATAAAAAATCGCTTGGAATTCGTCTAAAAACTTTTTATGGAATAATCCCACACCACAGTTAAATAAATTAAAAATAAAACTAGTAACCTTTAAAGGAAATACCGATCTAAAGGCTGAGAAGGGAAAACTGCATCCCTATGTGGCGAGATGGTTAGTTTGTTGACCAACACTTGCGTTTAACAGAGCTGTAGAATTGAATCAACCATTATGGCCTATTAAAATGAAGCAAGCAAGTCGTCCCTGCGGACATTGAGTATACCCTGTACCAACTAGTTATATTAAATCAAGATCGGCATCAACTTAATTCAAAATTCCTTTTAACATGCAGCAGCAGCTACCGCATGCTCTCTCGCTCACTCTTGTCAGCCAATGTCCCTTGCCAATTCAGTTCAAAATGCACATTCGTATATCTTCGATATTCATTGTACGATTTCGACTAAATTTGGTCAAATGGTGCATTTTGGCCACATTGTTGGGTGTGCCATATAAGAATGTGATTCCTTAAAAACTGCTCTAATAATTTGTTTTTTCTGAATTGCGGGGGCGGAAGTGGGCGTGGCAAGAATTTTAAACTCTCAGTACAAAACGGATATAGCCATATCTCCGATGTTTATTGTCCGATTTTAACAAAACTCAGCTGGGCCAGTTTGGGTATATAATTAGGTGTACCAAGTAGGAATACGATATCTTGAAGGCAGCCCTAGCTATCGTTTTTTTCAAATTGCGGGGGCGGAAGTGGGCGTGGCAAAAATTTGAAACAAACTTGAACTGCTTTGACATTAGACGGATGCTCACACCAAATTTGGTAGCTCTAGCTCTTATAGTCTCTGAGATCGAGTGGCTCATACGGACAGACGGACATGTCTCAATCGACTCGGATGTTGATGCTGATCAAGAATATATATACTTTGTGGGGTCGGAAACGCTTCCTTCTTCCTGTTACATACATTTTAGCGACTTTAATATACCCTTTTACCCTTTGGGTACAGGGTATAAAAAACAAGGGTGTCCACAACCGGCGTCATGACGGTGCCCACAACCGGGAATGGCAAACATTTTTTCAAGAGAACAAAAAATTATGAAATAACTAAATTTTGATTAAACACAACATTAAATTACAAAATACAATGAAAACAATGCAAACAAAACAAAGAATTAACATAAATATAGCGCACTTCAAAAATAATATAAATTGCTTTTCTGTTAATTTATTTCGAAATATTTTTATAAAGCTCACAGCTACTACACAAATGCGTGCATTCGCTTTGTATAATAAGAGAAACTTCGTACTGTAAATAGACATGACTTACAATACTCAGATCAGTAGTCTATAATTGCTGTCAAAGTTTACGTATGGATGCCCATAACCAGAGCGCGCCCACTACCGGCACACTTACCCTACTTGTGATGCTTATCTATACTCAAATTATTTATTTTTATAAAAGTAAACTTTATATTCTTTAAAAATAAAAATACTTTTCAGCGACAAAAGTGTTTTTTAGTATAGCAAATTAAATTTTAAATTCTGCAAAATTCACTTCATCTTCGAATTCCAACAGATAATAGTGTAAAGAGAATAACTGCTAACAAATAATAAATGCAAGTACCGCTTAACACAAAAAAAAAAAATTATTGAAAGTGAAAAGCCATATATGGCTTTGTATGCGGTAGAGGGTTAAAAAAGAAAGTCCCTAAAATGAAATGCAAATACAGAATAGAATTCTGTAGCGCTCTCTACCCGCCCTACCATGATTTTCCTTTCAGCGCTTAAGGGGTTAGGGGTAGTTAGAATTTTGAAAAAATCACAAATTTTTTTTTTGCGTTTTCCTAAAGTAAGATATTTTCAAAATGTTGCCTAAAAATTTGAAGTCAATCCGATATCCGATGCTTTTGTGCGCACTATGTCCACTATGCGCAAGGTACTTCTGAAACTTTAAATGCGTTTTTCTCGAAACTATGTTTTCGAAATCGGTGACCACTCTAGCTCGAAAACCGCTTAACCGATTCGAATGAAATTTTCAGAACTTTTGAAGAATATTCAAATCCCGGGCCGGATCGAAGGATTTTCGTTTTTAACAAAATTTCGATTTTTTATGAACAGTTAAAGATAGTTTTTTTTCTCGAAAATTCCAAAATAATTTCCAAAACGCCGCCATTTTGTAATTTTTGAAAAAAAAATTAAAAGCTTCGATCCGGCCCGGGATCCTTCAATTCTAAAACTAATTCTTTTTGTCCGATGGATTTTGGATGAATCCTTAAGGACCTATCGTGGTCACCGCAAAGTCCTTTTTTTGAGAAGCGGTCAAAACAAACAGCCATAACTTTGAAAATTTTGAATATTTTTTTTTTGAAAAATATGTGAAATTAAGTTCAAACATCAAATATTAATGCTGCATTATTACTTTGCATTATTTTTTGAAAATGGTCAATTTTTTACGTCTCTGACTACCCCTAACCCCTTAATAAATCTGGAAAATCCCAAACACAATTCACGTCATTGTTATTACACCTGCATCACCCCTAAGGAATCAAGAGTCGTATTACTCCATTACAAAAAATACAATTTATTCAAGAAATATCGAAATAGTTTATCTTCGTGATAAAGAAATGCATTGTCGCGAATATAATAGTTAATATAAAGCAAAATTGAGATTAGAGGATATCCAAAAAAAATAGAGAATACTCGAAAATAATTAAATTCATTATTAATTCCTTATTATGAAAATATTCGAGAATTGGCTAGCAATAAAAGAAGATTAAATTTAAGAATGCTTAAAGGGACCTAATATTATTTGAATTTTAATTAAATGTGGAATTTTGATAATGCATATTACTTATAAAAACTTTCCAATACCATAATCAATGGTATGGTTTATTTATACTGTAGTTTCGCAAAATTATTAATTTGGAATGTTTAAATTATTAAAGTTTGAATTTGTAAATGATTAAATGTTGAGTTTTTTTTAACTATTTAGGTATGAGGACAGTTATCACCATTTTGAGGGTACAATATTACCCTTGTTATATTTTAATAATTGAAAATTGTGGCTATGCCTTACATACGACCAAAGTCCAACGATGTCAGCAGGACTGATGCCGATTGATGAGCTTTAAAATTAGCTGTTTAAACGATTTTCGTATACAATATAAATATAGGTGATAAACTGCACGCATAACTATAAGTATGGGAAGGTATTTATAAGTATTATTGTTCCACGAAAGATTTAAAAAAAAAAATATGGAAAAGGAATTCGTTGGTTGGAATTATCCAACAGAAACTTCTCCAAGTTGCAGGAATTAGAGATGGTTTAGCCAATCTACCAGGCTCAAATTAATGGAGACTCCCAAGTGAATCGACTGGGGATTATTCCACGTTGAACCGAGGTAGGAAGATAGTAATGTCCGTTTTTAAAGATGATAATTTTCGCAGATGTGGTTTTATTTTAATAAAAAAAACTCTCATTGTTGCAGTGTATGCCGGAAAAAATTTTCCAAAGAAAATTTTGTAAGTGACTAGCCGTCACACGTGGTGGATGACGTCATCAACGTGAAAGAAAAACCTCATTGGGAGGAAAAATTTCTTTTTTCGCCCATCCTTTTTTGTCTAATTCTGATTAAAAATTAGACTAGAGAGGATAACAAAGTATGACTATAATAAGGCCGGAAAATTTTATATACATCAAATACCTTTGCTGGTGCTTAACCTCAATTGGCAATTTTCCCCGAAATGGCACAATTTTAGAAAAATAATTTGGCCAACAAAAGTCTGGTGCATACAGACAAAATATTTACTTTTTAGGATGGGTTTATTAAAAGTTGAAAAAGTGTGGATTAAAAATTTAAGACCTCGTGGTCTTTGGAAATTTTCCACCGTGGTCACTTTAAAAATTTAATTATCAGTATTATACGCACTACTCTTCAGGTTCTTAGTCTTTAATGTACTAAAAAGTCATTCAGAACCGAAGCACTCATTTGCGTGGGAGTGAGTTTAGCTTGGAGCTTGGCTTCCAGGTTCCACTCATTTTTGAGCTTTCACTCAAGCCGAGTCTAAAATTGAGCTTAATTACAGTGGTGTGAAAGAAAAAAAATGTACACGGGCAATAATTGACTCTCACAGCCCAATGCATAGCTGGATTCGCTTCTTCAAGTTTTGCTTACAGAAATGGCAAATCTCACTGACGGATGATAACGTAGCAGTATCCCAAAACTATATTCACTTCACCGATATTACCGGCATTGGCAAACTGTTAATTATTATGCAGAGAGCAATTTTCATTCATTTATTATGGCATTATGACATTACCATTATATTGTCATTATATTATGATTCTGATGAAACTTGGTAAATATTTTAGAAAGCAAATTAAACTAATGGAATACAAATTTCGTAATATTCGATTGAAAAACAACAAAGTTATGAAAGCTTAATTTTATTTTCGACCTATCGTTCCTATGGGAGCTATATGATATAGTTATCCGATTAGGATGATTTCGAGATATACCTGCAGCAAAAAGAAGTCTATGTGTAAAATTTAAGCTCTGTAGCATTACGGGTTTTGGAGAAGACCAAAATTAATGTACCTTCGCAACGGTATATTTTTTTTGCAATTTAAATGAAAAATTAAAACAAAACATTAAAAAATCTTATTTATCTTATCGAATTCGAATAATAAAGTTCGTTTGTCACCAAAAAAGCGTTTTTTAAGTGAATTTTATGGGTAAAATATGCCAAGAAATATTTTTCAACTGTGACCTTGAATATCAAAGCAACCCGAGCACGTGCCACCTTGGTAATAACTCCATTTGAGGCTTAAACAATTAGCTATCAAATGCTTTTTAAATTTTGAAAATCGCTTCACTACTTTAGAAGATATGATTTTTGATAAGCGAAATGGGCGATGGCCCCACTGTGCCACGTTAAAACGTGGGTGGAAGGCTACATTGGAGGAGTCTGCAAGTTTATTTGTTAACTCCATTTTAGTCAATTACGCATTTTTGGCATTCTGATGAAGTCCACTTTACTTTCCATTAGGACACAGCTTAAGGACACTCTGCCTCTAGAAGTAGAAAGTTTCCCTAGAGTTGATCTGCTGGAAGCTTTCATTTGAAAATCTGCCTTAAAGAACAGCTTTTCCCTAAATCAAATAAGGACATTATGCTGTCTCAATAAACTGTGCTCTCTTACATCTTAAACTAAGACCACTTTCTTAAAGACGAGAGGAAAGACTGTGCTTCAGATTTGTTTATATTTTTTATACTGTCGAAACCAAAACTAAACAATTTATCGCAATTTGTCATTTGCCATGGCAACTGAAACTATTTGTTGGCTTGATTTGTTCGCAAAATTGCATTATAGTAACGAACTTGGAGACAGAAACGGCCATAGGGAGTGAAAGGGAGGGGAGACCAGATGGAGTGGGAGGGTTTGAGTTGCAGCAACATCCAGTAGAATTACCACAGATACAAATACAATTTCCATTTGGACTCCGCCCTCTGTGTCTAAGCTCCGATTGGGACCAATATGTTCAATTTTGCAATACTTTTCCTTTGCTTTTTGTTTCCATTTTTTTTGTTAAATTGAATTTATGTGTGGGTATGTCCATTTACAAACAAAATATCTAAAAATTGTATTAAATTTAAAATAGATTTTGAGTCTAAAACATTTCTAAACTCTAAGATTGCAACATCAGAATCGATTTCCATGGATAATGAATTGCTTTATAATACAAAGGCCAGAACTAAACCGCCGATTGATTCCCAAAGGATCGTTATTACAACCCTGACACGATGATAATGATGGTAATAAAGACATCGGAAGTGAATATGCTGATCATTGGATATAGCTAAACATACACTGCAAGTAAAGGCAATATATGTGTGTATGTGTATAAGATATTTATTTACGTTATTAGTTATCCATTTTCCTTTGTTCCTTTTTCTTGGAGCGGCAAATGTCTTATGTGTTTGTTGATAAGACTTTGTCTCATACTTGAAAGATTTATGGCCATGGCTATCAGTTTGCCATAAATAAATATGTTTGACCATTGTTGCGAGTATCGAAACGAGAAATCTCCTTCAGGCCACTTATGATTTCGGTGGAAACCCATTCCTGTCCGAGGCGTCCGTTTTCCCATGCGGACAGCTGCTGTAATTGATAAATAAAATATTGCTCGGCAAGATTTCATTATTGCAATTTGAGAGGCTTTCGCTTTTAAGTGAAATTTGCGGTTGACCAATGATACATACATACATAAATTAAATGCTATCTCTGGGCTACAAAAGGCCATGCAAAACGTTGTGTCAGTTGGCAGTGCTGCTCGTCCGTGTGTCCATGGGTCTGTTCGGAAACAATGCCAGCTGTCCAAGAGATGGTATTTTAATGAGCGAAAAAGAGAAAGATTGAATAAATTAAAAATTAAACAAAAGTGAAGTAAAAAATGGAACTTTAATGCTTTCACAGCAGCGACAACTACTCAAAAAAGAAATCAACTGAATCAATCTATTAATCGGTATGCAAATTAATTGAGTAATTAACGATCTGCCAAACGAGATGACAATCCATTTACTGAATGTTAATGTGTTTCCTTTACTAAAGGAAACTACAAGACAAAAACAATTAAATGGTGAAAGATCTAGAATTTTTGAATGCCAAATAATTTTATTAAAATTTAATGGATAGTAAATATAAATAAAGTATTTGGCTGCTTAAAGTTAAAGCCAAAATTCAGCCAGCATTTCTTCGGTTGGTTTTTTGCTCTACTCTGCTCTCTCTCTTTCTCGCTTATCTGGGTTCTCTTTGGCCACTTTTTACTGCACAAAAACTATTCCTGTTGCTTACCCTACCTCCATTTGACAATATACCCATCCATTCGTTTACTCTATGGCCTCCGAAAGTGGCCATGCGGGCGTTGCTTTCTTAACCAGCGCAAATATTTTAACCTACAGCAGCTGAGCAAGTAAATAAATGTGCTCGAGATAAACTGGCGCTTTGTGTGCCGTTTCGGGATAATCTTTCTCTGCGCAACCCAACCCTCGCTCTGCACCGAAAGCATTCACCCGGACCAGTATGCCACCAGGCCATCCGGCGAAACGAGCGTACTCTTAAAGCTTGTGGGAGCTCTTAAAGTCAAGTTTTTGCATTTTGTATGCAAAAATAAACCAGAAAAATGAGAATCAAAATACTGCAGCATGCTTTTAGGCAGCGGCTGACCAATATGGCGCGTCGTTCATGTACGTGACTCTCGCACACAGTCTTAACTGAAGAGCCGCAGACCGACACCCAAGTCATGGACATTTCCCATTGTTGGTCATTAATTTGAAGGCAAAGTCTGTTTGGGGTTTAACTAGCGCGCGCGCGCCCTTCATCACACACCCACACACACCGCCACACACACGCACCTACTAAACCAAATATTTTGTAGTGTATATAGAGGGTGTTCAGGGAATAGATGAGCAACTTTAAATCAACCAAATTGGATCTTTGTGGCTCCAAACTGCTGACTACGTCCCCCAGTTCTCATTGTATGAGGTGTCACCCTGTATTTTATTTATATATATGTAGTGTCCACCCACTTTGTCACACAGCTCACGTACATGCCACGTACGCTAGCCGAAAAGGATTGTCCACGCGTTTGGTCAACTTGAACGTTGGCTGGCATCAGTTTGGTCTTTGGCCATCAGCTCGATTAGATGTTGTGGTTTGGGACTGTCGTCGTCGTCGTTCCGCCCTTGCGGTCATGTTTTTGTGGCTCACATACTCCGGGACTTGGACCGTCTGGCCCGTCAGTGCTTTGGGTTATAGTGTGATGAGTGGAAGATGAAATGGAAGGATGGGCGGGAGTAGGACTCTCGCGCGCGTTAAAAAATGTTTTAGCTGAGCATTTTTTGAGGTTAACAGCGTGCACGTGCGACCAAAAGGTGGCGACAATGGCAACACTGGCTAAAATGGCGTTGAGTGCTACTGCCCCTTCTCGCTCTCTACCCCTTTGCCTTTGTTGGGCAGCTGGTAAAGATTTATATTGCCGCTGGAACGTGACGCCGAAAATCGTGTCAACTTGAATTATGACGAATGTTGTCTTTGTAAATCTCAACTGGCATTTGTCGAAATGAAAGGAAAAATAAGAGCAAAGGAACTAGCATAAATCTTAATTCAAGTTTTATTGTCTTATCTGTGGACTTTAAGCAAATTGCAGCTGCTTAAATTTTATCCCCAACGGGTTTAAGCAGAATGTGAAAGAAAAGGCTTAATACACTACCAACTCCCAAATTCCCACTTGAACATTAGCAACCATTTCCATTTCCCCCAAAATGGGGTACATCGATTTTATCTAAAATGTCGCCATAAGAAAAGGAAACGTGCAGTCCTGATTATTCCTATGATGAATTCAAATAATAGAGTATTATTCAACAATTTGTACCAATTTTGTAGCTTTATCGATTATTTGCTTGAAGTGACTAATAGAAAGGGTATTGAAACAACTGCAAGAGGAAACTTGGGTCCGACCTATGTATGTATGTGTTTTTCGTCCTTTCTTTTCCAGCTAGGCTTTAAAGCAAAGACATTAAATCTGGACGACCATTAACATTTACGATTTCTTTTTGCCTTTGCCATACTTGCAGAGTTCGGGCCAAGGGGAATCGTATCGGAATCCCATACACATGGCAAATGTTTGTCCTCTTCTTCTGCTGCATCTCCACAGCTTCGAGTGGAAAAAAGGAAAATACCGAATATGTTTGTTTGGCCTCAAGGATGAGTGCAGTCAGGCGGGAAGAATAGTAAGAGCCTTCAGTTTGCCTGCAATTGTATCTTCGAGTGCTCTGGAAAAATTATCGACTTAGTGAACCAAAATGGGCGTGAGAACGAGAACAGAGAAGGAAGAAGGGAGATAGAGGCAGACCAACAAAGAGGAAGGGAAGTAGGTTTCCTGTGGCCTGGCCTGCTCCAATAGATGAACTAACGACCAAAGTTTTGCATTTTAATAGGCTCTAAACTGCCATCAATTTGCAGATCTGTCGATTTGTCTGGCCGTCTATCTATTTGTGTGTTTGTTTATGTTGGAGCTTTTGCTTCGGTTTCAGACTTGCTTTTGGTATGCAATTGAATTCACTTTTGTCCCTGGCCAAGGACAATTTCAGTTAACGTGCCCACAATTAAACTATCCTCTATGGCCATCATCAACCTGATTAGGATCATAGTTAAACTTTTAAGTACCTATTAGTTCAAATGACTGAAATGCTTTACCAAGCCGAAAATTGATGCTAATAAACTGAAAGAGACAAAGCCAAACTCTGATATAGATTCCAAGGAATGGATAATTCAATTGCCAATCAAAGAGCCCTCATATTCTCATTTTCATATTATAACTAATTATGATTAGTAAAAAAATAGTAACAGTATGTAATTCTTTTTAGATTTTTAAAATAGCTATTTGGTATTAGATAGCCAAACTGGCAATTCCTCTACATATATGTGTGTATGTATTTTTGTATAATTTTATTACTATTACAATATTAGTTTAGTTTATTTCCTAAATATTTTTTGATACTTTAACGGATGTAAAAATTGAATTTAATAAAATGAAAAAGATTTAACAGTGGGTTAACAGCGACTGTCGCTAACTTGACATCAACAGACCGTCGCTATTTTAAAGGATATGTTACAATCTTACAACGAGTAGTAGATGAACGCATATAAAATAAAAATGTAAACAAATCGATTGATGCTGACAAAATTTACTTTAATTTTAACCCAGTATGAATTACCCGACAACATTTTTTTGTTGTTTAATATCAATATAAAACTATCGTCATTGTGTATGTAAGCTAAATATAAAGTAACTGGCAACACTAAATATCTCGAAGTATTCTCGCTTAAGCTTCATCTTAGTTCCTATCGTGTATTCCTTCCACAGAAATAAGTGCATATGTATGTACACACATATGTATGTATGTATGAAGATTTTATGCATTTGTGCAAGAGTATTAGGAGAGGAGAAAGATTCTAACGAATCTAACGAATCTTTCTTACGAAATTAACTCCGATCTCTGATACCAATTTCATATGAAACCCAAAGTATGATGACTAAAGAAGCATTTTGCCAGCGAATTGGCATATCAAAAGAGGAAATATCGTTAATAAAAACTTTATAGGTTCATATAAATACATATACATAATTTTTTTTTTTCCTTATCGCGCGGTAGGGGCTAAACCGAAAAAATTAAGACTTAAAAGTGTAGCGACACTTTTACCATTACCAACTATGTTAGGTGTACATAGAGCCTGGTGACGGGCAACAACATTCAAACACGTTTTACTAGACTCGATTCCTTAAAACTGCTGCCAAGATATGTCAAATATTCCATAAGCAATTTTACTCAAATTTTCAAAATATCTTTATAAACCTATCTGAACAAAAATAATAAAATAACAATTTTTAGCTAAATAGTATCACAAAAAGGGCCGAAAAAGTGATTTTTTTAAGTCTGTAAACAATTTATTTTTTGGAATTTTGAATTTCTTATAGTTCATTGAATGGGCTAAATTCAAATAACGTTTGGTTTTTGCAATTCGGATCAACACAACCATTGGCATCATGGTAGCATTTGAGCTACTTTTTTATATGGGTTCCTGTTGGGCGGAGAATTTCGAAATATGTACATACATACATATTAAAAAAAAAAAAAAATAGAATAGTATTAATTATAATCACCCCCTTAATCGAAAGGAACTTGGTTCCATCGGGGTGTTCCATGACACCTCTCTTCTTTTTACGAATTATAGGTTTTCAAACAATTACAGTAGGAAGTGTAACTTGGACCTCTGATTGGTCAATTTGGAGTGCGTGGTTATTATGCTGAGTAGTCTGTTCTTATGGTAACGCGATCCTGTTGTTTTCAAGTGTTAGGACTTGCTTAGTTTGCAGTTTTACATTAATGTAGGGCGATTTGTGTACAATGAAATAAAAATGGATCTTGTGCCTGGTAAAGGATATATTTGTTACTAAATGTACATACATACATTCATATGTCTGCATTTGTTTCTGTGAGGTACAAGATCTTTGATTTTGGACAACAGTACTCCACCATTGGTGAAGAAAAAATTTGCAATTGAATCAAAGTGAATTAGCTGGCGTTTTTGTACGAATCCCTTTCTTGCCGGATGGCTGAAGTGTTCCATTAGGAACATCAACACATTATTAAAGTTTTTTTGTTACTTTATATGTCACCATTCAGTAGATTTATAAACAATATACATAAGTGCTTAAAGATATTAAGTTATTTAAAAATTAAATTTGTTCAAGTGGCGCAAATTGTCGACCCTAATTTTGACAGGGCTTAGTAATAATAATAAATAATAAAACAATCTTTAATTTAAAAAGAAATGATGTAAGTCGTTTCTGCCGACATTGAGTATACCCTGTATCAACTAATTACATATATTAAATAAAGTCAAACACCCTCAATATCGCCATCAATTTAATACAAAATGCAATTTAACAAGCCGCTCCAGCGACCGCATGCTATCTCGCCCACTCTTGCCAACAAATGTCGCGCTAAGTTTGAGTACAGATCGCATATGCTTATATCTCTGATATTTATTGTCCAATTTTGCCCTTTAACATGCAGCAATAGCCAACACATGCTGTCTCGCTCACTCCTGCCAGGCAATGTCGCCTTGGAAATTCAGTTCAAAATGCAAATGGCTATATCTCAGATGTTTATTGACCGATTTCAACTAAATTTGGTAAGATGATTCATTTAATTAGGTGTTCATATGGGCAGAAGGACGGATGGACAGGTGGACATGTCTCAATCGACTCAATCGGCTGTATATATATATACTTTATGGGATCGGAAACGCCAATTTCTGCCTGTTACATACAATTTAGCGACTTTAATATACCCTTTTACCCTATGGGTATAGGGTACAAAAAGGGGTGCTGTGTCTAAAAGATCTTAGGTACCCATAGGATTTCCCCATTGGATTAAAGTCGCTGAAAGTGCACCTCCGACTATATGAAGTATGTATATTCTTGATTAGCACAATGAGCTGCTTTGACTTAGTCCTGTTCGCCCGTCCACACTTTCGTCGTCAGTTTGTCAGTTGTTTTTATCAGATTCAAAGATGTCCAATAAGAATACGATGCCATAACATTTATTAGGATTATCAAAAGAAATCTTGAAAAAAATATGGCGGTGGGCCCAGTCGTCCGGTTGGAAACTTGACTTCTTGATTACTTAAATGAATGCTTTTGATTTTCTTCTTACCAAAGTCAATTTACATATTCAAGGACACCGAGTCTTAAGTTATTATTTAGCATTAATATTTTGTCATCCGAGTGCTTCGCTTGGTAAATTGAATTTGGCTTCAATTACAAATTGATTGCCGTCTGGTGGCAAAGACAACAGTCCTTTTTGATGCCTGACATTCACCAATAAAGGGGTTGGGACAATGAAAAGTTTTATATGATTTCTAACAATTTTCCTGTTGTTGAGAGTTAAATGGAAACGGAGATTTCGCAAATTAATTATTTTGTGTGGATGGCGGAGAAAATTTCCAATTTACATAGTTAAATTTTAATGACGTAGCCATTTAGTCTAATGTGTTGTCATTATCGTTAGGGTGATGATGATGATGACTGGGCCACAGCCCCTCAGCCAAGACAATGGATGGCACCGTCATGTCATGTTCTAGTTTGGCTTCTTTGTCTCTCTTACGTGACTCTGTCATGCTAATGCGCCTGCAAGTATGCAATATATTTTATGTATGCAAGTATATACCTGTGTGTGCTCGTGTTTAGAGTGTGTGTGTGTGGGTGACGGATGGGGGATGCTCTATCACTATCATAAACATTAACGGCTTTTACTTACTCTCACAGTTCATGGCAGCAGTCACTTTTGCACTTGACACAAAAGCAAATATCCTAGGAAAAACGCTACTCACTATGCGCACAAATTCCACAGTGATTTTCCACGTCCGACATGAGTGTGTGCGCGTGTGTGTGTGGGAAAGATTTTTCGCCTTGAAGATGGACTAAAAATAAGAGCCAAAACAGGCGACAAAATGTTTTCGTCCTGCGACACTTTTAAAGCGCCTGTTTGTTAGAATTTTAGCTACCACAAAAGGAAAGCACATCGCATCTTTATGTTTGTTTGCAGGAAGTGCGGTAGTTGGGGGGCTAAGGGGTAGCTAGCGGGCACTGTTGGCTCTGGCCCATAAAATCTTGGCAACTTTGACCGCGGTCTTGTTGGCGTGCCCTCTCACCTTTTGCGGTCAGTGGCCAGGCTTCAAAGGGCTTGTCTTTTACCGTCAGCCTTGGGATGCCGGTCACGTTTTCATTCATTTAAAACTTGGCTCAAACATTGAATGAAAATCAAATAAAATTAGTTCAAAGCTGCGCGTGTGTGTGAAAATTGTAGAAAATTGTTTTCAATTTTGGGTTTACTTATAAATCAAACACAACCCTCACTTCATCTTTCATAATAATCAATAATACAAAATGTTCTATAGAAATTGCAGAAAGGCACTGCATTTCAGATTACTCAGTACTCTAAGTTGATAATCCTTTGGGTCAATCTTATTTTGACTTGAAATTTAGCAGGGTTGGTTATGACATCCGTCGCTTAAATAAACTTTGTCTTAAGGTCGAAGCAAACTAACAGTCTGGCATCCTTGCTCTAATTCGCCATGTGTGGCAACACAGTCAGCTTAGTTGATCATCGTGAGGACAAGATCATTTATACATGTTCATATGTATATCCGTTCATTTATATGGGATTAATCCCAACATTAGCCAAATTCTGCCTATTCAAGTGACAGCACATTGATTACGAGTAGTCGTTCAATATTTGTAATTTATAGCCCAAAATCCATTTGATTACTGTGGGAAGTTATTTTTCCGATCGATCAGTTCAAAAGTACCAATATCCATTCAAATTTAGCTATCACTCCCAATACAACCACATAAACTAAATTTGCTGAGTTATATCTCGATAACTTAAATAACTGAAGGATATCGCGTAATACAAATACATTGTGATTCAAAACCTAATGGAAACCTTAAATGGACTTTTTGTTATAAAGGACTTATATTTAAATGTGCTTCTACACATGTCAATTTAAATTTGATTGATTTTACTTGGGATTCAAGTGACGAAACGATTGGGAAGTAATTTTGCTGGAAACGGACTATTCATTGATAATTTCGACTTGCTTCGCCAAAGGTCTAAATTTCATTGGATTTATTCATTCATACACTGAATAGGTCTTGCCCATCCTAAATTGCATAATTGCTTACCTGGTTTTCTTTGTTGCTGCTTTATTATTTCCACAAATCAAATAAGAGAACAATGGAAAGGAAGGAAATTTGGGAATTCAGGAACAAAACTTGCTTAAGCTTACTTATGAACAATCTTTAATAATTTAAAGTTTAATATTTTCAACTTATACTGTTATAACGTTGTGTTTAAAAATTGTTCATTGATTGTTTCTATATAAAGTTGGACAACATTGTGATGGCATTAAAGTGATATTATTATGAATTCTATCAATGACAATCTGGAGAAGATGTAAATAGTTAGTTAATATCCGATAATACTGAGTATCAGTCAAGTTAATTGAGTTTCATTTGTTTTCTAGTGAACTGATTTTAAAACTAACTGCATGGAAAAATAAATCTTTTGTTTTTGGACTCAAATAGAGGAATAAAATAGAAATTGAGTTGTTTAAAATTGTTGTGTCCACCTTATAATGAATAACCCTTTCGGAAATACACAAATCGAACAATGCAGAGAAAGCTTATTTACTTTCATTTGGTTGGCAAAAATTTGTATGAATAAAGAGATTCATGCAGAAATCATTGAAAATAGATTGTATTCCCTTAGAGCTCTTAAAGTATTTTGTGAATTTTTTAATTTGTATGTAAATCTACCAACCGTGAACACCTTCCATGTGTGTATGTATAGGTGTATGTTGTGGATAGATATTTATACATATATGTATGTACATATATGCCACATTAATAAAACAAATTTTTGTTTATGCATCCACAAAATTTTCACGTTAAAACGTTTATCCACAGGCTCCTTCTGTCTGTTGGAATTTGAATAGAATTAAGTACATATACACAGATAAACATATATGTCAGTATGTATGTACCTATGTATGTATGTATGTATATAAAACACATACATCACTGTCAGCTTATGTGCGTCAACGGAACGGGGCTTTAATTTTGTCTTTAAATTTTCTCACAAATATCAAGGTTTAATGCTCCGACAAGATGTCAAACCTGGCTAATGAAATATTGTTGGCCGACAAAGCCAACAAGAACCCCACTTCAATGTTACGCATACGCCATGATGGCTTTGCGCATCTTTTCACTTGCCTATGCTATCAATGTGGAATGGTAGTAATTGAAGGAGGACCAGGAGCACAGTCAATGGGAGGGGATCGCAAATGTGTAGCGGCATACTTATCGATGCTGTCAATGAATTTCGTTTGTGCTGTGAGCCAAGAGCTTAAAGTGAAATTTCTTTTTGGCCACCGCAAATGGCAAAAATGAGCCACAACAAAACTGACAACAAATTTCAAATTCAAATTTCTCACAGGCAATTATCCACATCGAGAGGCTGTTTGATGTGGCCTCCTTACCGCACAGCTGCTCTCCAACTGAACCCAGCACCCAAAAAACCAACCGTCTCTCAAAAAAGGGAAGACGGAAAACATGACGACGGCATAAATAAATAACAAAGAAAAAATGTGTAAAATGTTGGGCAAATGCTTAAAGACATTATTAATGTATAAACTGTTTTTTTTTTTAACCAGCGAATCCAAACGAAACGGTTTCCCATAATTTATATGTGAAATGTTTTTAAACCCAACATAGTCCTCAACTGGTAAAAAACAATGAAGTTTAAACTTTAAGGACCTGTATGAATTGTTTGCCGTGGGTTTTGAGGTTTTTTTCCCATGAGTGATTTACACATTGAACGTTATGCTACAACAAAATTTTTACCACAGACTTAATGTCTGGTTAATGCAAAATGCCTACTAAAAGATAGATATTTGGAAAGTTATTGATTCAACTACAACTCCAGTGACCCAGACAAATTCCTGCTTTTGTATCTGTGAGTATTTCTATTGGATGTGAATGAATAGTTTTCTCATTTAGATGGCATTCAAAGCAAATCACAGCCATCGAGGACCATTCATGTTTACCCTATTAACTAATGATCTGCCATCATTCATACACTATTCTTGCATCCTTATTTAGGTCCTTACCTTTGTGTTATGACTGTAAGCTTTGCCTTGGCTACAGAGGCATTAAATCCTTTTGTCAGTTTCAGTTTTGGACTCAACAAACCTTGATAAACCTTAATGCAACCTCATGCCAGGTCTTGACATTTCATAGAAATACCCCACAGTTGTGAGATTGAAAATATTCCATTGAAATGCCTTTTACTTTATTAGACCATTCGATTATAGAACACTGACCATCCACATGAATAGGATCTATCGTGGTCTGAACCGAGATCTCATCCGTTCTCCATTAAACTTCTTTTACTTGGTCTTCCTTCTCATACTAACTGAAGAATAATGCTCGGCGTGATCTTTATGCAGAAGCTTCTTAATGATGATTTGGATACATTTTTATTGAACCAGGTAAAGCTAACAGCTACACTTACTAAAAATTAAATACTCTTATGCTATGCATATATCTCTTTCTTAACTAAAAACTTCTTTGTTGATCATTGATATGTTCATCTAATAAAAGAAGCTTTTTAAGCAGGAAACTGAATGCTCTACTCGCTCTATGGTTTACATCTTATCGAGGTTTTCTGTCCTGTGGGTTTTTAATTGACTTTCTGGCAATACTATTACCGATGCTGTTGCCATGTAAGTATGGATTTGTCCTAAGTTACCCTTATTTGGCCTTTTTAAGTAATTTTAAAGTGAGCAAACTCCTTAAACTTTAAATTCTGCCTATATGTAGACGTATTTGGAGGTGTGTGTATAGAGGCACCACATGGCGTATGATTTATGTGGGCCGATATTTTGAAAATTTCATTAAAATAAATTGTAATTTATCATGGCCAAATCAAATAAATTACAGGCCAAAAAACTTGAACAGAAAACTTTGACCATTAAATGCTGTAAACCAAATGAGGCCAATGACGATTGTTTTCTGTTGATTTTTTGTTGCTTTTATTTTCATTTGCTTGCAATTGATTTTTGGTGTCAGCTGTACGCTCAGACAGACACAATCGAGAGTATGTGGGAGACTGACATAGGCAAAGGGAGATGGAGATGGAGAGGGGGAGTGAGGGAGAAAGAAAAGCTTCTCAGACTCGACAAGTGTTGCTGCGGCTGCGGCTTAAGTTTGTCGACAAATTGAAAACTTTTTCGGTTAACTTGGCTGTGAAAACAGGCAGTAGACAACAGCAAAACCGAGAAGTATATAGAAAGAAATGGCCAATACATCCCCTCACCACTCCGCCACAGAATTCCGCCACCCATTCCTAAAGCAAACTGTAAAGAGACAAAGAAGCCGCCGAAACCAGAGCTTTGGCTTGCCAACTGCGGTGGCTGCTGCCGTCCGTCTCATTCTGTTCTTGTTGTTCTTGTCCTGATTGCATTAACCATCAAACATAAAACCAAACAATAACAAATATAAGACACTCGCTACGTTGAAAGTATCGACTTGTAAATGCCCTAGAAAAAATAACTTAACTTTGTTATTAAATGGTAATTGGTTTTACTGGATGACAAAGTGTTCAATCAGAGATATCGTGCTTAAAGGTGTAACGAAAAAGTTCTATATATGTATATACATAAAATTAATTGCCGCAATTCGTGTTCTCCTCACCTGCACGATCTATACCAAACTCATCTCTACATGCTTACATAAATACATTTTAATGTTAACTTTTTAACAGAAGGGTAACAGTGCAAAAACCGTTGTTAACGAAGTAACAGTAGAAAGCTTGTTGCTGTAGCATAAAAAGTATCAGCTGATCAGTCGCCATGAAAATGTTATTTATTTATCCATCTATTTTAAACCAATTCAATTTCCTCAAGGCAACTCGTTTCGCAACAGGGCAAGCACAATAAATGCTGTGCACGCTCCTTTGTCCTGGACTACTGTAATTTTGTGTTCTCTTTGCTTTTTGTTGTCCAGAAGTTTCCTTAACTATCGGCTAAGAAGGTGTGCAGTTTTTTTTCTTCTTTTTCTTCAAAGTTTTTACTTTTTAATATAAATAAATAAATAAGAAGATATACAAGATTTTCAAACTGCATGAAAGTAAAGTTTGCCAACAAGTTTTGAGTAGAAATAACTTTGCACCAATCAATCTGCGGCAAAGAAAACTTCGCCGAGAAGGGGAAATCAGCTTAACAAAGTCCAAAATTACCACCAAAAACACATAAACGTATGTTCATATACACACACACACACACATACTTACATATGTACATACGTATGCGATGAGTTAGTAGTGTCGCTACTTAAGAGCCTTCACCCGAAGAGCTGTAGCATCTGCTAAACTTGCCGGATGGCCATCGAGGTGGCAAAGTATGCACTTGGGCTTGAACTGTGTAGTCCTCCTCTAGGTGAACATCGCTACTGGAGAAGGGTGAGGAGCAAGTGATCTGACTATACCGGGGCTGTACTATTCTAATGGCGGCCACTCGCTCCCGCCAGGTGTGCCAGAAATGTTGCTTATAATTATGGCCACCAAACTCGAAGATCATTGGCTGTTTCACGTGTATATGCTGCTGGGTCTGAAGAGGGCTGAGCATCATAAGGCAGCGATCACCCTTACGATAGAAATTGAAGCGTAAGCATTCCAATGGCACCAAACTTACTAACTCCAGACATTCAATCTCCGGATCCAGTCCACGACCGATCCAGCATGGCTCGGAACAAGTGCTTTTGTTCGTGTTCTTAAAGAAATTGTCGCAGCTAGAGATGAGATTTCGGCTAGTCAATGCCATGTGATACTGACGTAAGCCAGTTCCATTGGCATCCACCAGGACAAAGGGACTCTCCACTAGGACCGGCTCGTAGATCGCTTCGAACTCGAAGACCAAAAGTTTTTGCACTCGAAACATGCTGGTGACAACCGAATCCGAATCCCAATGACTTTGGTTATAATTTAATTGAAATGTCAATCAAAGTTTGTTTGTTTGTTCCTGCCGCCTGCTTACTTGTTTGTTTGTTTAACAGTTTTCCCACTGTCGTTGCCCTTCATCGCAGCCGAGTTATCGAAAACTATCCTAAAAGTCGATTAGATCAGCTCGGAATGCAAATCATTTGCTTCATATCCTGCGAGTCATTTGCCAAGTTCAATTTAAATTTAAATTACTATTTGCCTGGCAGTCTCCTCCGTCGCCTAAATGGTGGACTATAGATGGATGGATTAAGAGTTGCCAATGTTGGCACTGGGTGAAGTCATATTGATGGCTAAATGCAGGACTTGGATAAGCATAATGAGGTGGTTGAACAAAAAACTACAACGACAGGCCAACAAAAGAATTGAATTCTCGCTAAATGGTCAATTACTTGCACAAATACTAAATATTTTTCTAGTTTATTGTTTTAGGAAAAATCTGTCGTAACGTCTTTGGCTTCCTTCATTTAATAAGTACGAATCGATTAAAATATTACCTGTTAATCCCCGCTTCGGTGATTTTCCAAAAAAAAAAATTTCATTTAAATTTACTTAAATAACTATTTAATTTGAACTAAAAAGAATTAAAATGGAGCAAGCAACTCGTGCTCCCATTTCAAGTGAACACATTTCATATCGAATTTCAATAAAGATGCAGCAATTGCTTACTTTTTTAAGCTTAACTAAAATTATAGATTCCGAGGCGAAAATGGGAGGAAAAAAAACTTAAAGCAAACGCTCCAAGATCTTGGTGTACTATGCTATGACAAAGAAAAGTGAAGGTCAATTAAACAATGTACTAAACATATGTATATGTTAATTTAGCTGGTTAGTGGTTTTTGCAAATTCGTTGTCCTAAATCTGATTTTTATACCCTGTACCCATAGGGTAAAAGGGTATATTAAAGTCGCTAAAATGTATGTAACAGGCAGAAATATACGTTTCCGACCCCATAAAGTATATATATTCTTGATCAGCATCACTAGCCGAGTCGATTGAGCCATGTCCGTCTGTCCGTCCGTCTGCCCGCCCGTATGAACACCTAGATCTCGGAGACTATAAGAGCTAGAGCCACCAAATTTGGTGTGAACATGCGTCTAGTGTGTACACAGATCAAGTTTGTTTCAAATTTTTGCCACGCCCACTTCCGCCCCCGAAAATCGGGAAAACGAATAACTAGAGCTGTTTTAAAGATATCGTATTCTTACTTGGCACACCTAATTATATACCAAAACTGGACCAGCTGACCAAATTTTGTCGACATCGGACAATAAACATCGGACATATGCCTATATCCGTTTTGTACTGATATGCCAAGGCGGCATTGGCAGATAAGAAAGAGCGAGATAGCATGCGTTCGCTGCTGCTGCATGTTAAAGGAAAATTTTGTATGAAATGGATAGCTACTTCGAAGGTTTTATTTTTAATGTTGGTACAGGGTATACTCAACGTCGGCAGGGACGACTTGCTTGCTTCATTAAGAGTAATGATCGTTATCAGGGGGGACAGTTTGGAAAAACAATAAAGCCATTTTATTCAAAAACTTTTGTTCTTATTTGGTATTGCCGATATTTTCTATGTTTGCATAGAACTATACGTTTCCGACACAATTCTAAAATCAGCATCATATCTCAGCGTATATCTCATAGAGCTACAAAATTTAATGTGAACATCTAGGAAGAAGGGAACATGGAAATAGGACTCTTGCATTTCTTAAAGCGATGTCTAAAGGTAATTCCGACGGTATTCAAAAATGTTTTCTCTCACATTTATATTTTTATAAAAAAAAAACCGAGCATGTAAGTGTCAAAAATGACAATCTTTTGCAAATACCCGAGTACGTGCAAACTTCAGGTAGTTTTGCGAATAATCGACCAGATAAAAGTTTTTAAAAACCCGTCTATCGTATGTCAATTCGACGATTGCAAGTAAATTGAGCATTTTCTTTAATATCCGGAGACGGTGAACACGCAAAGGTGGGAGATACAATTTTTGTGCAATATTCTCTTTATAAAATTACTTTTATTCCTGCAATAAATTTTGACGCAAGCTTAAAGCATTCTATTGATTTAATTTGTATTTCCGATCAAAGCTGCTTCCGATCAAAGCTGCTGAGCAACTGGCAACCCACCTAAAGGAGGTAGAAAAGTGGCTAGCAGATTGGCGCATCCGTGTAAATGAACAGAAATGCAAACACGTTACGTTTACCCTCAATAGAAGAAACTGCCCATCATTGACGCTTAACAATGTGCCAGTGCCTCAATCCGACGATGTTGTATATCTTGGAGTTCACCTCGACAGAAGATTAACTTGGCGTAAGCATATCGAAGCCAAGAAAAAGCAACTAAAGCTCAAAGCAATCGGTCTACATTGGCTTATCAACGCCCGATCTCCCCTTTGTCTGGAATTCAAAGTTCTCCTCTACAACTCTGTATTAAAACCCATCTGGACATATGGCTCTGCACTATGGGGAAACGCAAGCAAGAGCAACATCGAAACCATACAAAGGGCTCAATCCAAGGTTCTCAGAACCATCACGGGAGCACCTTGGCACATTCACATAAGCACATTCCTAGCATAATAACCGAAATAAAGGTACAACAGCTTAAGTACACCGCTAAACTGCAGGCACATCCGAATACCCTGGCCAAATCATTAACCCGAGTACGTGAAAGTACTCGTCTTCAACGAAACGACCTCCCAACCCTCTAGTAATTAATCAGGGCCATAGATCAATGTAGCATATTTCAGATGTTAGGTTATGTGTTAGATTGAGATAAACCTAGAAAATTGTTGTTAGTCTTATAAGCCTATATAAGAGATCCAACAAACAAATAAAACGTTAAAAAAAAAAAAAAAAAAAAATTTGTATTAAAAGGAGCTGCATTCCATATTAACATTACATTATATAAAAATATATCGGGGAGTCCTCATTCTTCTCGGGTGTCTTCATTTAGACGGACCGACAGTCGGACATGTCTCAATCTACTCGGCTATTGATGCTGATCAAGAATATATATACTTTACAAACATATATACTTTACAAGAGCAATGATATGGTACATACATATGATTGAGAAACAAAACCTGACGCAAAACACAGATGGAATGAAAGACAACATAAGCCGGAAACCAATTTAAGTTATTATTTTCTTTACTTAGGAAAACAACAAAAAATATGGCATTTAAGGGGTATGAAATGGGGAGGGGAAAATAGCGATGGTCTGTTAGTGTCAAGTTAGAGGCCGTCGCTGTTAACTCACTGTTAAAATTTTTCAATCTTTTTAAATTCCATTATTTTGATGACAAATAACTTTTTCAAGCCAAATAAAGATAATATTTTATTAATAATAGAAATATCTATTACCCCACATTTTGGGGAAAAGCTCCGCTCACAGCAATAGTCAGGAAAGGCACTTTATGACAAATGAAAGTGCAATATTACCAACGATTGCAGTGACCAATGCATTTTCCAATAATTACCAGTAACTAATGCAATGAAGCTATATGATGAAGACGAAAATGAAACGCCTTTTGAATCACTTCATCATGTCTGCATATGTATGTATATATACTGTACTATTAAACTTAGGCTTGGCCTAAACGCATCTGATTGATCATGCATATCATTATATAAATGTATAAATAATGGCTACCTATAAGAAAAACTCTTAACCGGAAACAAGTTCAGATGATTATAATAGATCCAAACCCTACTCCATTCTTCCTAGAATTAGAGCTCCTCGGATTATACCACAGTCCACAAGAAATTGAAAAATACAAAGCTCCGGCTTAAAATCATAAGCTGCCTTAGGACCATTAGCAAAGTCTTTTGGGTGTCTAGTTCTCAGAAAAACTTCCCCAAGTATTCACCTTTTCCTCAGAAGAAGCTACCGAAAAGCTGGAGAAAGACAGGATTGCCAGGATATGATTGTCGCTAAGTACGCAATGGGCTCCTTCAGAGTCCAGTCCGGTCTCTGGACCTAAATATATACATACATACATCCACATATGACCGAAGGATCGCAATATTGACATCTCTGTTTACCCCTCTTGATGTCAGCGAAAAGCTAACAGAGACGACTTAGGCCTTAGTACTGGATCCTAGATAAGTCTTTGGGGGTTCACGGGATCAACTTCTGGACATCTAACAAAACTTTAACAAATGATGAAATATTTCTTTCTCTCCCACATTTATGACCTCTGCTCTTACTCGCGATCCCGAGCCTTTTTTCCTGCCCGGATTGTTGTTTGTTGTAAATGTTGTTGTAGGGCTCACTCGCGAAATTTTTCTGCCCACCCTTGCATTAAAAGAACTAAACTTTCATTACAATTCCTTCACTAATTCATCGAAAGGGACTTCGTTCCAACCGGGTGTCCCATGACACCTCTCTTCTTTTTATTTACACTACGTAGTCGTATATTTCTAAAGAAAAAAAAAAAAAACAAAAAAATAAAACATGACAACTAAAATCTTCTTCTTTTACTCTTTGAAGATGCCACTCTGACCATTTCCGGATGCAAGAGTGTTAAATGATAGATTTGCATGCTAGGAAACTATCACTGTGTCTCGATCCATAATGGTTGATCCCAGATTTAATGAAGCAAGAATGTCGTCCTAGCTGACGTTGATTATACTCTTGAATTCGCCAGCAACTAGCCAAAAGTCGCTCCACATTAGTTTTGGGTTTAATCTGTTTAAAAAAGTACGTTGGATTGTTACGATGTACAAACTTCGGCGTAATCGTCTTACATAAGTCATTTGCGCTCATTCGGTTGGTTTTTTCCTTTGACATTGCTACAACTTCGTTGGCTTTTTTCGTCTTTTTGAGATTTTCTTCTTTTGCGTTTTGCCTTTCCCTCTGGCAGAGCAAACACTTTTAAAATATTCTGATTTATGATAACTTTCTCCGCCCACTTTGTGCAACTCTTGCTACTTTCTGTGTGTCCAGAGCAATTGGCGACAAATTATAAAATAAAACTCTTCTTTTCAGGGTCTCGCAATGCTGTTGCTGTTGCTCCTGCTCCTGCCAGCTCGCTGTTGCTCACTTTGTCAGCCGTTTAACTTGGCGGCATCCTTTGCTTCCATTGGCTGCAGTTGTTTGTGCACCCAGCACTGAGTAATGAAGGAAGTGCACGGAGAACGCAAAAGTTCTGTGTCAAGTAGCATCTTTGCAGAGTTTCCAAAGCAATTAATTTCCAAAAATTTACAGAGCTACACGGACAGAGCGAAAGAGAATGGGCAAAGCATAACTTACAACAAAACTTATGTATCTTTCTGTCCTTTGCTAATTTGCTTCGCACATAAAATTACTTACATACATTTATTTGCTGGCAGTTGCAGAAAGTGCTAATCTTCAATTGATTAACTGTAATGCAACCAATTGCCACGTTGTCACAAATCGGACACGACATACATACATATGTATGTGTGTATACATGTTTTATGTATGTGTGTGTGTGTCTGGCTTTGCTATACGATATTTTGGGAATTAATTAAAATTTCTCACTCGGCATATTTATGATGTCGCCGACTCGCAATTAATGGACAAGTGAAACAGAAATTGCTGAAGAGGCATTTGAATTTTCGTGTTTTCCTCCTTAGATTAGTCAATGCCGAGAAATGGTTTTGCGTTTATACGTGATTAAAGTTGGTGGAATTCTCTCAGTATGCAATCGTAACGCGTTGAAGATGTTAAACTAGCTATAATTATGCTAAAAAGGTCTTGTCCAATTCAAAATGAGCTTTTGATTGGCAGTTGATTTTGACGACAATATGACACACCGTATTAATGATGATTTTATTGCAAATTCGAGACCGCATAAACCTGGAAATCGTAAGCTGTGAGCCGTTGTTCAAATTGCCTTTCATTTCGATTGAACAATTAATGCTCGGTAAATATCTTTTATGGCTTTAATTCTCTCTTCATGGTTTTGTATCACTTCAATTTGAGTATTATGTCCGAAAATGTAATTGCCTTTGGCTTAAGCATGTCCACAAAATGCATTTGTGGCTTTATCTTGTAGTCAGTTCTTCTCTTTGCCGTTTCCCACTTCACCTCAATTGCGCATAAATGTAAAATGAGTGCAGCAATTAGGGAAAAGTATCTACACACACACACACACACACACGAACACTTGCGCTTTTAGCAATGCTTGAGTGTCTGTGGTGCGTGTGCACGAGTGTGTGTGTGTTTTTTGAGTTTGACTATGTGAGCTTTATTACCGCTTTGCGCTTTTCATTACAAACATTTCACGATTTTATTGTTGAATGCGGCACAACATAAAACACGAAAGCATACATATATCCAGTCGCTGCTCATATCGTGGCAATGAGTTATACATACATATATGTACGTACATATGCACGCATAAACGTACAGAAACGTATATACTACGTACGAACATATGCACGCATAAACGTACAGAAACGTATATACTACACAAATACAGTCCGCGCCAATAGATTAGACACACTTATGGGGAAGACTGATGGATACTCGAATGAGAACTTGTGTAAGATACGTTTGAATACTGTTATAATGTCGGTGATAATAATAAATATGAACTATTATATTGTATTGATGCTAGTCTGATGCCGCGGAGTGTATGCACTATATTTACTGTGGTTTACTTGGATTTTCATTCTTCCGTTGTTTAGTGGCCACTGCGTCCTTTGTGATGTGTACTTTTCCGCTTACTTTGTGCCATCTTCTTTGCTGTTGTTTCCTTTGTGGCAGTATCCCAAAGGACATAAAAGTTCCTATATGACTTTAAGTAGATAAATGGTAAAACGCATTATTAAAGTTGGATTGAACAAGTAACTGTTGCATACTTTTATTGGCCCATTGGTAGTTGCCCACTGTAGCTCACCTTTGACCTTCCACTTGATTAACAGCGACACGATGTGGCACTTAGCGGCAGAAACAGTTTTCACTTTTAAAGATGGATTCAACTTGCGTCTCATAAAATCGCATTTACTTACAATTGCATGCTCGATCGAGGTGGATGAGCAGGACGAAGGACTAAGCCAACTGACTGCGGAAACGACATACACGCGACATTCGGCGTGCAAAGTGCCAAACAAAAGCTGCACTAACAAAGTGATGGTGGGCCAAGGGGAAAGGGGTACGACTTACCTATATGGACACTAAAACACAGTTGCCACTGTCAGTTTCATTCTTTATTTCGGTTTCGTTTACGTTTTGACTCTTCTATTTTTTTTTTTTTTGGGCAACAGTGAAAACGAGAAGGAAACTATTCACACTTTTTTTTATCTTTTATCTGCATCTGCTGACGACGAGTAAACCCCACACAAACACATGGAGAAATTGAGTTTATACTCAATTTTTGCATTTGGCGCTTATCGCACATCTCATCCTCAAAATGGCAACCGACACATTTGCACAATTGCTTGTAACTGACACGTCAGACATGTCCGTCCACACACACACACACACACACACTTGACAAAGAAACCAAACGTACTGACTTACATACAGACATACATGCATACATATATAGTACGTACAGACACATAGAATAGTCTTTGGAGATGGAGGTAAGAACTGCCAGACTGACTCACTAACTGACTAGCTGACAGGGACAATGTCTGTGTTTCTGTGCGTTAAGAGATGACTTACTTTTCCCATATCCGAAAACTTTGCCGATTATTCTAGTTGGTCATATCGATATTTGGTTTCGAAATTATAAATCTTCTTACATAAACATTTATAAACTAACTGTTTTGCTTGATCGAATTCTGTTTTCGCCAAATACTGTTCTTAATTCTCTACCTGAGTCTGTATAGAGTTGCCGGAACTTGGCTTAAGTTTCTCAAACAATCTTCAACTTTCCTACTTAGTTTTCTATTCTCGGATGATAGACAAATGGGTCTATGCAGAGATATCGTCGAGCGTTTAACCTAACATTCAGAGCAGAGTTTAAATTCGGTTCGATCTTTGTTTTTGGTGTAAATTTCAGGTGACAACACGGTGCCATCGCTTAGTGAAAGCGTTTTATGTGTCTCCTCTAGCATTGGCTGCTCCATTTCTTTTATTTCTTTTGCCCTTATACCTGTCAGGTGATGTGGGACCAAGGACTGACAGCAATCTTTGCACTTGAGGCAGATTTATTTTATATGCCGGCAAAAACTTTCTAATGCAATTCACGTGTGCACATAAATGCAATTGTATTTGGATTTCTGTATATGCAGATGTGTGCGTTAGTGTGTGTGTGTGGGGGGAGGGGTTAGTGGGTGTGTATAAATATTTTCCTTTTTTTCCTCTGGTTATCCTCTCCCTTTTCGTCTACTCTTACTACATTATTTTCATACAACTTGTGCTCGGTGCAGACTTTCATTCTGATATCTAGCTGGGCATTCTAATTCGATGCATATGCTCGATCTCATTCCTTTCCACCCTCCCTCACACAAACACTCCCCTCTTGCTGACTCTCACTGTCACTGGATTTTGGCTTTTCCTCTCCATCTTTTTTCCTATGCATGTATATTTTTTTATTGTGCAACGAAAATATATGTACATATGTTTCATCAACCAAATTTTTGAGGTGATGTCCTTTGTCTGTCTTGAGCCTGGGCCAGTTTAGGCCGGTTTTTCCAGTTGTATCCCAGCATAGAGAAAATATTTGTGCGTGTGGAACGGAAAACAATGAAAACCAATTAACAAAAACATTTTTAGGCAAAAGTTTCATTTAGTGCTTAACTAGAACAGAAGGATATACGTATGTATATATGACTTCAATTGCGCTTCGCAGAGATATGGAAGGGCAGGTATACTTGATTTGTAATGCATAACCCAAAATCTGAATATACCGAGGATGGGGCCGAAAAAGTTTTATTACTTACCGTTTAGTAACTTTAAACGCAACACCTGTCGTGTTAGATACCTACCATATGTTAATTTACAGCTCAAAAACTTTGAGTCAAAGCTCACAACCTTCAAAAACTTTGTAAACATTATACATGGTCGACCACCCCTACGGAACTGTTTGAACAGTTAATCAATGTTTCTGGTCAAGGTCAACAATTTTTAAATTTTTATCTTCATGATAAATCCGTTTTCTTGTTTTTACTTATGTGTGTTCAAATGTTCTACCATTGGCTACCTGTAATTTGAATAAGATTTTAAAAATATTAAGAGGCTTCATCTTGCCCTGGCTATAACGACTTTAAAGACGTTCGTTATTGTGTTGGTAAAGTCTGCCCTAAGATATTATTTGATGCTTGAGATATTGGTTAGTTATCCACTTATTTTCTTTATATTTTACAACCTGGACATAATGCTAATGTTATATTTACAATGCGGAATTCTCTTTCTGTTCAATAACAATTATTGTCCCTGTAAAAGGTTACCCATTGGATAAAAGTATATACTAGAGTCCCCTAAATATAAGTTAACGTTGGATTCCGGTTTTGAAAGTTTTACAATAGTTTTATTTAATTTAATAGTATGTTATTAAGGTAGTTGACAATTGTTCTTTATTCGGTTTGTTTTGCTTTGGTTATGAGCTTAAGCTTTCCCTATGGGGAATGTCAACAGAGTTTAGCTAAAACCGTTTGAGAATTGTAGGAGAACATCTGTTCAAACAACAGGAAGCACACTATCTTCCTGGAGCACAGACTAATAGATCCCAATCGTTTTAGGCAATAGTTGAAGTAGTCAACTGAGAATCGTTCACTTACTTTATATATAGGGAGAAACGATTTCAATTCCATGTTTTGTATCATTATCAATAGGGAATTGTTTTGACTTGTAGTTGTCCGCTCAAGTTTGGATTTGATAATTATCTCAGATGTAAGTAAATCGCCTTAATGGATAAATAATATACACATTTGCTTCTGTTGGAGATTCATCAGAAATTTGAGTTTACCTATTCCACTCTTTTGTTATATTCTTTAAATTCTTTGGAACTTTATCGGATTGAATTTTTCAGCGAGCCTTTTGCGATTAAAACAAAATGCAATCTTTTGAATCCTTTGAATCTTTTCTTATGTTTTCTGCTAGGATCGAATACTTAGCATTCCAAGCTTAATAGTGTAATGTTTGTTTAATTCTAAATCCTTTTTTAATAATGATACGAAGTTTATGAAATCAAATCGAAGTCATTTAAAGCCAGTGTGCATTTTCAGTTTTTTGTTTGTTGTTGTTTTGTTTATCCCAGAAATAACATCATTATTGTCGATAATAAAAAGAGTGTATGGGTGTGTGTGTGGGTTAAGAGACAGAGAGAGAGAGAGAGAGAGAGAGAGAGAGAGAGAGAGAGAGAGGGAGGGGGAGAAAGCAAGGAAGCCATTCAGTTCCTGCTGTGAGGCAGCAGCTGCTGTTAATAAGGTGTTGAGCAATTTAATTTTATTGTATTGTACCCCAACACACACTCCCTCATTCCCACACGCACGCCTACAAACACACACACACACACGCAAACACACTCACACATACATATACGATTGTCTTTAGCCTACTTTAATTTTAATTGGCTCCACGCCCAAAAAGCACGTGAGTCAACAGTAATGTCCTTGCGAACAACATGTAACTCCATTACATTAAAGAAATCCCTTCTCCCCCTAGTTCTAACCCGTCTCCTTTGTGAGTTTGTAAGTGTGCGTGTGTGTTTGTGTGTGTGTGTGTGTGTGGTTGGTGAGTGGGTAGGATGCTTTATTGTTTAGCACATAAATTCGGTGAGTTTCTCTCTTTTTATACCCTTGCAAAAAGGACGGCCTCAAGTGTTCATCTCTACTTACATATATACGAGTAGAATAAAGTATCCTCTACTTTGTAGAGTATATCTATCCATGATCCAGATGACTAGCTTACTTAATCTATCCATACCCTGCGTATATTTTGCAATCTTCGCAATTATACAGGACACAGTGCCCATATTTTATCTAAATCGGTTCAAGTTTTCTAGAGCACCGAAAAAGCATCTGTGTAGAGTATTTCAACTTTGGCCATATGGAAGTTTCCATTTTCCAGCATAAAAGTCGTTAACATGTATTTTTTTATTTAATGCCATTTTGATGTGGCGCAAAGAAATTGCCGTTGGCATTTATTGGCATAATTAAGTGATGAAAAATGTTTGAAATGCAGACCAGGAATCGGGATTCAGCATTTTACCAGTCACCAATCGACATGAGCCACATTATCCATTATAGAGTTTTACAATTGGCCCGGGCTAGCCGAAAAGCAATTTGTACCTACATTATTATTTTCTCTCTTTTTTTCTTGTTTTGTGTATTTTTCTCTGTTAAGTGTAATTTTCCTTTGTTTAGCGAAGCGACCCGAAGGATGCCAGGAAATGGGGCGGCGGGAAGAATTGAAGCACTTTGCTTTGAAATTTATGACCCAATTCGAGATGAAGTTTCTTTATTTTTGTTTTGTTTGGCTTGACTTTTCAAACCCACCTACCGCCCTGGAAGCCCCCCCGTCTATCCCTACCATCTAGGCTGTCTGCAACAGGCGTTTAATTAAATGTTCTCGGCAGCTCATAAGGAAGCCAATGGAGTTGCCCGAATTGATGCCTCCGGGGTTAACTACTTTAAAATAATGAAATTTCAAATTGTTCGTCTGCCATTACACATTAAAGTATTTAATTGGCATTCCTATCCAAACATGAGAGCTTTAAAACTTTTGACCAACTGCATCTAGTTTGATTGAATTGATTAACTTGTTTAGACGCCACTTTGTGTCAAATGTCCTTGTATAGACATACATATGTACATATATGTAATATGTAGAAAATTATGTAGAAAAATTTATAAACTACGAAGTTATCTTAGCAAAACGGCAACCACACTGCTAATTGGGTATATTTCAGTTGGTTTCTGACCTTCCTTATGGGCAAAGACGACTCATTATTTTTAATTTTCCTTTTGCTTCTTATTATTAAGACTATTAATTTGAATTATTTTTAGTTTGAACTTCAATATGGTAGCTTTTGTTTGGATAGAGCAACTAGAAAGAGCCTCTCACCAGATTGTACTTCGAAAAACAACGGCAAATTGGATAATATTTCATTTTAAATAAATAGAAAAAAGCAAGAACTTCTCAGCGTTTTATAGTTCAAAGGTAAATACACACAATGGTAACACCTGTATCCTAACAAGCCCTACTCTTTGGCACTTATTATACACAAATAGAAAGGCAAAACATTTTGATTTAGGGTCGTAGTCGAAAGAACTATGTATTTATTCAGAGATGTGACGGAACAGAATCCTTTCACGTAAACGAGTTGAAGGATACAAATAGCACTCACTCTACATATGTTTTCTGCCAGAGAATTAACACTTGTTGCAATTTTATTTAAATTTATTTTAATTTCATACTATCTCAAGAGTTCCTCGATCGCTGATCTAGTTCATTTCAACAAAGGAACGGAACAAAAAGCTACAAGATGGAACCACTAAAACTGGAACCAATGCAACAATGAACTGGAATGGGACAGTGCTAATGGCCACTGTTTTGGCATTGGATAACCGTTTACATAACTGGCGCGTTTTTACATTTTATTGAGGACTTTTTATTTTATTTTTTTTATTATTATTTTTTTTTTGCAATTGTTTGTGGTCAGACATGGGGATTTCGATTTCCGTGGATGTGCGATGAATCCGCTTGTTTGAATTGCATTTCATTAAACAGTGTTCCAGAAAATGGAACAATGCGACAAAGGACTCTTGTTTCTGGATATTGGTTGGATCATTAAGCGCAGTGGAAGAGTCGATGTGAGGTGGACGATATGGAGAGTGGTGAGGGATAAAGTCAATAAAAATAAAAAGCCATTTTGGAGGCACTTGTCAAGCGACAATTTTATGTAATTTAATGGGCACAGATTCCAATTCCGATTCCGTCAGCATTTCCGTTGCTGCTCCTGGCACTTTCCTGCTGGCTGAAAATTTAATTAATGCCGTATGCCTTTGTGTCACGTGCATGAGGAAACTTTTGCAAATAACTCCCATTGTCAGACAGGACAGAAATCGATGTTGTATATAAAATCTATATGTTAAATGTGTCTCTGTGTCTGTGTGTCTGGGTGTGGAGGCGAGTGTAATGATTGGAAATTCAATTTTCGAACAATTTAAAAACTTACGTGTCTTTAAATTAATTTCAAATGCTCCTTCTTGTTACTGGTTTCAAATTCAATACACGCACACAGACACACAGCAGGATACACAAACACATCCTGGCAGTTCTTTATACAGTTGATAACACTTTTGCGTCTGCTTTTCCTTCTGCCTGGCATCCCTTTAAAAAAAACACGACTCTGTAGGCACGTTTCAAAGGCGCCCACTAAGAGATACCCTGTAGCATTTTATCTGTCTAAAGCGAAAAAGGGATCAAGGTTCTAAACAAAAATCAAGTTATACTAAACTATTGGACTTCGTGTAACCTACTATCGATCTACACGTAAATGTTCATTGGAAGTTTGATTCAATTGGAACTTAAGGTACTTACCATCTTGATTAGTGGACTCCATGTCTTATGTGGAGGCCCCGAGGGTATGAAAACAAACTGTCAGCTTGGCTGGAGAATTTTAATTTGAAACACAAACAACGACAGCAGCGGCACATCCGATTCGATGAGGCCTGAACACTGAGACGCAACATCATCAACAGCAACTGCCGTAAAACATTTAAATTAACGTCTCCTTCAAAACAGTTACATTGTCTGAATACGAGTGTGGGAGTGTGTGTGCGCGTGTGTGTGTGTGTATAAGTTGAAAAGGCATTTGTGGAATGGCAACATAAATGGCCAAAAAAGGGTCACACACAGGCATGTCCATAAAGATAAAAACCATATCGTGCTCATAAAGGCGCCAACAATTTTCAAACAAAAATTTGTATGTGTGAGATCTAATAACAGAAAGGTACACATACAGATGTACTATGTATGTATGTATATGTATATGTGTACTCACATATGTATATTGATAAGCCAGTAGAAAAATGTCATTAAATTTGTCTCTGATGTTTCGCCTTTGTCTAAGATTTTAATGAACCTTTTTTGCTCCCTGTGTTTTCCATTTCCCTCCCGCAAAAGATAAGATGAAGAGAGAAAGAGTGAGAGAGAGAGAAAGAGAAAGATGTCTCGCTTGGTACATTCATTCGTTAGACTTGTTTTTCATTTTATTTTCATAACATTTTTTCATACATTAAATGTATTTTCCACTCAATAACTGGAATATTTAACTACATTCTTTTAATAATATATACATGTTTGTATGTATATAGGCAAACAAAACAGTTTCTGGGCAATTGTTAGTTAGTATAATGTTCTTTTTTGTTTTTGATTGCATTTAATACTTAATTATTGCAGCTAATTGCTCATTAACCGAAACATCAATTATAACTAAGATAATTTTTATGTTGGTTTTTCTTTTTGGCAGAGATATGTTTATTTTACAATTTAACTATTTTCGACAAAAATTAAAGTCTACATGTATGTATTTGTGTGTATTATATATATAGATATATATATACAGATATTGGCTGAATGAGGGGCGGCACTTTAAATGACTATAAATTAATTGCGCACAAAATGCATTTTGTTACATTTTACTGCTGATGCTTCAAATGATTTTGTGCCGTTTTCAATTAGTAAGCAATTTAGTTTTAATTATGTTAAATGTTTATATGCATATACATACATACAAATACATATATAAGCACAAGTGTATGTTTGTATATAGACAAATGCATATACACATTTACATAAACCTACAGATGTACCGTAAAAATTCAATTTTCAGCTAAAACACATGATTTTCAACAAAATGGTTTCAATTGTTTGTTTACTCGTATCTGTGTGTATGTGTGTGTTTGCTCTGCTGTGTGTGTGTGTGTGTTAGCAAAATATTCACAACATTTTAAGGGGCTCATTAGAGTTGCAAATGATTTTGCTTAGCAATGCAAATACTTTGACCATTCACCAGCTTTTTTTTCATTTTTCCCTCTCTCGCTGAAAACAGGCATTTTAGACTGATCTAAAAATTAATACATATATACATATATTGGAATGTATGTAGGATTAATCTAGATTGTAGTAGCACAATAATAACAAATATCTATTAGCTAATTTTTATCATATACATATATATGTATGTATAGGTAACTATGCATATATGTATGTATAATCTCAGAAAGTCTTTAGTAATTTTAAACTCTTGGCAAAACATACATAACTAGTACGTGGGTAATTTCAATCGGCGAAATTGAAAATGCTTTTTCGTCTTAGAACTCAGATTCTCAATTGAAATGTAAACCGATTTAGCAGCCCGATTGATATCCTGATCGATATCCAAACATAATCTATTTCTATACAGAAACCTCCTTGGTATATTTCGAGCGATCGTTTAGATCAAGCACCAATTTATCCGGACGCTTTGGGCGGGTGGTTCCACCGCTTCCATTTGTTCTGTCCGTTTGGCTAGTGGAGTTATTCGATGCATTAGACACATTGCCCAGTGAGGGAGCGGCAACCGGTTGCTGCTTATCGTCTGGGTCTTCAGCCGGTTCTCGTTGCCTTTCGACGACGGCGGCGGTGGTGCTGATCGTGGTTGAGAACAAGGCAATGTCATCTGTGGAATGCGCTGTCATTTTGCCCACCGCTATTGCCGATGCACTCCGGTCTAACAGCTCACTGCTCCGAGCCTGGCTGGGCAGACTAGGTGGCGGAACCTCCTCGCCACTGCGTCTCCGTCCACTAAGCTTATACTTACTTCTACAATTATCACAAATTTGATACGAAATGCTGATCTCGGCCTCAAGAAGGTTGCGTGGACCGCGCTTACAGCTGGGCGGTGGCGTATTGGTGGCCGCCGAACGTTGAGCAGGACGACGACGTTGCGTTTGGTCCAGATCCTCCGACTGGGAGCACATGCAGTCCAGCTTGATGTTCGCAAAGTTGAGGCTACCCTCCGGCTGAGGGGAGCCCAATTGTTCGCAGGCGCTTCGCGGTGGGCAGCAAAAGTAGTGCTCTTTGGACGCATCCAGACAGCGGCTGCAAATGATGTGGCCATCGGCAGTCCGTCGCAGCAGCTGTTCCCGGAAGTCATCGCCACTTAGTTCGGTGTTCACGGCCCGCTCCTCGTACGCAATCGATGGCGGAGTGGAGGAAGGTGGTGTCTCTAGCACCATGGTCGGTATGCTGGTTCGTGTTCCTCCAGCACCATTTCCACTCACGCCTCCGCCCCGCCCATTGGCATTATTGTTCTGATGCTGATGCAGTTGCAGCTGCTGTTGATTATATTTTTGCATCTCTGCATTGAGCGCCAGCAAGGGCAGAGCTCTCTGTTGCTGCGAGGAGGCATGAGTGGCGGCTGCGGCCACCACCATCATGCCTCCGGGTGTTTTCAGACCGTCCAGTAGACTGGATATTGTCATCACAGCCACTCCCTTGGGTGGTGCCATCTCTTGTATGCGCTGCAGTTGCATGCTCAGCTGGCGAATTTCCTCCAGCGCCTCCTGGTCGGACAGTTTGTTCTCTGCAAGCAAAAAAGAACAAAAAGGAAGTGCAGGAGCAGGCCCTATCAATTACCGTTGAAGAAAAAAGGGAAAATATTACGTAAAGCTGAGTTTTCACGCCGCTGAAACTTTTCTCTGGTCGAACTCGCCTCCACGCCCAAAAGTTTTCCACTAAAAAAGTTACCCATTCCCTATTCATTCCCCACTTCATTTAAATGCGTAATGCCGTAGCTGCTGTGACCGCCAAACCCAAAACGGAAATGGAAAGAAAGGGACATGAAAGAGAAGGCTCACTGCCGTTTTGTGGCCTTTAGCTTGCCTCTGTTACTGCTGCCTTTTATAACTGTTTTTCTGTTGTTGTTTTCAGTTTGAGTTTCAGTTTTTTCTGCGTCAAGACATGTGCCCCGCATGATAAATGACTGTTCAATTCAAGTGAAAGCCTGTCAGTGTGATTTAAGTGAAGTCCATTCAATGCCGCGACTTTTCAATAGGAAAATATTGTATACAGTACTTACAAAAACCGAAAAGACATTCATTCGGAGTCCAACCGAAGAGATCAGACACTTCCCCATTTCCTTAAAATTGAGGACTGGTTATAACAAGGAGATAAAAATTTTAAAAATACTCATAACCTCATAACCTAAACTAAACCTCTCTGTATTGTTCGTATTGATCGTTAGTTAACGTCCAATGTTACATAATTGTAGCAATAGCACCAAAAGAGCACTTTCTACATGGGAATAGGAGAGACAGCGATTACCAAGCTCTGAATTTTCCCCAATATTAATGCCATAAACTATACTTATTAGGGTTATATTTTACCCCTAACACATAATCAGAGCGTATTTTAAAATAAATTGTTTATAATTGATAATATAATTATGTTATATAATACATCCCTGGTGGAAAGCAGTCCGAGATACTTTACGCTAAGGAAGAAGGATCGAAGACTTATTTAAGATAGCATGCCCAAGAAGGATGATTTTGGAAACGAATTGACAAATATAAAAATAAACTATCTGAGTACTTAAGATCGGACACTATAATAGTGATTAGTTAAAAAAAGGAATGTTTTAACATCTCAGTCGTGGTGGGACAAAGACACCTATCTGGAATATGTAATTGAATTTATTTAAAGCCGAGGAATCGAAAGGGTATATGAACTTCGAGAGAAACTATATTAAACATTCGAAAACTTTTTATTTGGACTTGAATTTAGATTTATTGCTGGGAAATTAAGCGTACGAAGAATGAAAAGAAGTCAACAGTGGGTACCATTAATTTATTATGTGTGTGAGAGAGATAGAATGAGAGCGAGAGCGGGTGGGTGGTATATGTGGGTGAGAGTATATAGACTGCCTGCAACACACTTTCTATTTTTCTGCAAAAATATTTAAAATTCGCCACACAAATGGAATCTGCAGAAGTCTGCTCCTGCTGCTTTGTGATTGTTCAATTTAAATATGCAAATTGAAGGCCGCTTAAAAATGCGAATAGGGCAAAAAAAAAAGAAGGAAAATAAAAAAATGATAGAATGAACAAAAAAAAAAATGTAGATGTAAATTTAACGCACAATTTACGGCAGCCACAAAAATGCGTGACGTCTAGAAATACGATGAGTAATAAAAAAATTAAATAAAAACCGTGGAGAGGCAAACAAAAACCCAAAACGGAAGCACCTACATATAAGTCCCTATATACTATACATATATACTTACATATAGAGTACATAGGGACGGTTATAAAACATTAAAACATAAAGCTGCCGAGCGTTCGGCGATAAACTGAAGTGGAAATAGGAGCAGCAAATTAAAAAGCCTCCCGATAAGAGTAGGCCCTGTATCTATGGGTCTGTGTGTGCGTGTGTGTGGGCGTGGGAGAAAGTCTCAACGAAGATGAATTACTGCCCTAGTACTTATCTAATGTTAATGGTTTTGAATCTCTTAAACAAATTTTCAAATAGTTGTTTTTACGCCCAATGCCAGTGTGGATGTGATAAACAAATATGGCGTCGTCGGCGGCATTAAGGCGGAAGTTTACGCTTTGTAACGGTTTCCTTCCTTCCTTCACAAATATAGACATACACCCACACACATACACCCACACACACACACACACACACATCCTTATACACGCTCGGGTTAACCGCAGACCCCGACGGAAATTGTAAAAGCATGTTTTTTTTTATTTTGGAAGGGAACATACATAAATCAACGACCGAAGTTGACATTGGCCGGGAGCGGGGGGCGGTTGGAGGCGGTACGAGGTCGTTGTTGCGTCTAGACGACGACACCGGCGATAAACGGCAAGTGACGCCACTTGCTACGCTCATTTTTAAAGATGGACTGACAAAACTGAGAAATCAAGAGAACTTAATCAGTTCGAGTCGAGCTCCAGATTGGTCTCCCCGTAGTGTGCTGTGCATAAATTTTTCTCCAAATTCTGGCCATCATTTGTCAAAACTTGTTAATGTATGTCCTTGCCCATGTCCAAGTCCAAGTCCATGTCGTTTGTCATAAATCGTCGATATGCCGCTTCACCATTAGGACTAACGACACAATTAGATGGACCCAATGATGTTGATGATGCTGATGATGATGATGATGACGATAATGATTGGCTTACCTGCAGATGTGGTCCCAGCCACTGGTGCTGTGGAAGTTGTCACTGAACTGGGATTCGCAAAAGTGCGCACTTGGGGCCGAAAATTGAATTTTGCCCCCGATGCCTTGGCTCCCAGTCCGATATTCTCCTGATGCGACTTGCCACTCCGTAAAACAATGTAGACCTACACAAATGCAGGGATAAAAGGCAAATTGATTGGTGAGATGAGGAAAGGGAAAACATGGATGAGTTACGTTGCGTTTACCTTGCTGCCAAAGATAAGGGCCAAGAGGAGCGTCACTGTCAACTGTGTGTGGCAAAAGAATATAATGTACAACAGATCCGGATTGGCTGGAGATTGCAGAAAGAGCCTGGAAGTTTACAAGAACAAATAAACGAATCAAATGTGAATAGTGTTTGAATGCAAATTGTTGCTCTGTTTATTGTTTCCCTACTTACATGGACACATTCAGGAAGCAAGTGAGCAGGAACTCATTGTAGATTGCCATCGAAATAAAGCGGCTTTCGTTGAATTCGGATGGTGCCTTTCGTACCATGATGCAGAGTCGAACGCCCCAAGCCAGGAACAATACCTCCACTGGCAAAGCAGCAGCACCAGCAGCAGCAAGGACACAAAGGGAAGACACAGACAGAGAGAAACAGTGAGAGGGGTGGAAACATGCTGGAATGAGTTTTGTGCATTTGCATGGCTTTTAAACTCTTCCACTCAACCCTAATTAGCCCAACTAATTATATGGCCAGGCAACTAGCATTATAATTACATTTCCATTATCATTATGTCTATCAGGTGGCCCCAACTCCAGGTGAATGAGCAACACAACTTTCTCTGATTCACATTTTTCGGGTGCAAAATAAATCTGATGGCAAGTAAATGCTGCAGCAGCAGTAAAATGCAATTAAAAACCTGCAATAACCGCCACTCCATGAGTTCCCTTTACGGGCTCCAAATGAAGTTATTTAGCATCGGGATGCTGTCAAAGTGCGTTCTCCTTTAGGGCAGTCAGCGAATCAGTGATAATTGTTTCGACTCTTCTACATACTCATAACATATAAAAACTTTCTCAACTTGTGGATGTAAAGTTTTTTAATTAAGCAACATCTACTATCTACATATCCTTGACACTCCACGCAGGAACAGATTTTCTTCTTCGCATAAACGGGAGACGCAGTTAAAGTCGTCTGTATATGGATGTGACATAAGAATGGACAACCAACACAAGACAAGGCCAAAACACGACAGATGCCAAGTCGTCTTCAGCTCAAATCCAATCTCGAATCAACTCGCCTGCTGCGTGTTGTCCCTCTCTCAGTCAGGCTGTAGCGAATGGCTACAGTGGAAAAAGCAAACATTATTTGCTTAAAAAATACAATTTTACCAAATGAACGATATTTGCAATTAGAAATTGGAGCTTTAATGACTCTAGTCAACACATGACTAAAATGTTTACTTAGACTACTCTTGTTATATTTTTGTTATAGTTTGTTTAATGGTTGGTAGTAAGTCAATAACATATAATTTTACCTTAAATCCAAGAGCTGTAACCTTGTTTGGGGTTTGTGAAAGTTTGATAGTGAAATAATTATAGGCATAAATGCATTATCGATGAAACCTTTAGGAAAGATTTACTTGTTTCTATTAATATTTACATAAACTAGTATTATTTATTAATATTTTTTATTTGTTTTCCACTGTAGGGGAAGGGCTGTGGGTTGGTGCTTCTGCAATCTATTGTTGTCCCGGCAACGCTTGTGTTCTGCTGCATTCCTCGTTTTTATCGCTATTTCTGCTCATGCAATTCATATTTATCAAAAGCAACCAACAGTGCGTATGGGTAACATGACTCACTGTGTTATTGCAGCCTGCTGCTATTTCTTTTGTGTTGGCCTTTGAGTGGCTTTTGAGCCCAATCAACTGCGACTTTATGCCTGGCCTATTGAATTATTTGTCCCCACTCTATCTCTCCGTCGCACTCATACTTACTTGATGTGAATGTGTAGTCCCACCAATCTGTTTTGCATAGAAACGCTTTGAGGTCATCGGCGGTGCGTCCAACAACAACATCCGGCGGCGATACCAAAGTCCGTACCAGGAGGCAAGTGCCAATGGCTCCACATATTATGCCCAACCGCTTCAACAAAGCCGCATCAGTGATTTTAACGGCTTTGGCCGAACGAACCCGAAAAATCACCGAAATGCTGTGACATAAATTGAACCATTAAACATGAATTTTACGAATAAATATTGGAGTGCGACTATCGTTGGTGTGTAGCAGTGTTGGATAACGCCCCAAGGGGGCAGATACTTACCGCCAGGTCTTGAGCATTAGGGCTCCATAGGTTAGCGAGAAGCCAATCTCACGCAACCAAATGCGGGCTGTGCAGGTATATAGATTCGGATTCGGGTACATTACAATATTCTAGAAAACATTTATAGAAAGAAATGAGTTCATTAATAAAGAATTGGGCATTTAGTCGTCGCCCTGCGAATGTCAACAATCTTGGCATAAATATTTAAACAGAATTCATTGTTTGTCTTTCATAAATCAAGGCCATACACAAAGGACACAGGAAGTGAAGGGGATTCCACTTTATCACTTGCCATTAAAAAATCATAAAGCACACTGACTGGGCACAAAATACGAAAAAATGTATCCACAGTTTTTGGTCTGACTTCATTCTCCAGTCCATCCATCCATCCCCATCCGTCCCATCCTATCAATCCCATTCTGTTTTGTCGATTAAGCCTTGAGATACTCTCTTGACTCCTCACCCACACACACACATAGAGATAGTGTATATATATTACATATCGCATAAATCTTCTACCCAATGTCCAATGAACTCTCGTTTAAAGTTGTTTATTTTGGCCAGTATACCATTAGTTTTCGTCACGAGTCATAAATCAATCAAATTAAATTGTGTAGAAATTGATTGGAATCGGCAAACGGCAAATGTCATTGCCATTGAAACGTGTTTGAAAGGCACAGATTCTTATTCTGTTTGGATGTGTATCGATATACATGTGTGTGTGTATGTGTGTGCGTGTGGGAGTTTTTTCTCTAAATTTGAATATGGTAATTTGACGAAAGAAGGCCGACTAAGACCGATAATGTGCAAAGAATAATTCCGTTTTATGTATTTAGGCAGCGTGTTTTCATTGAGTTATGACAGCGTGCTAAAAATTCTCAATTGCAAATACCTAAATGTCCCATCAAATTGATGTTCATCAATAGATGAAATCAATGAATTTCGTTTAACGACACTCTAAATAGCATTTGCGGCTATTTTAATTCATATTTAATGCAATTTTTAATGACCAAAAATGGTCGGAGGATAAGGTGATTGACAAAGAAAAATACCCCACGTAAGGACAGAAATCTTACGTAATGCAATTTTTGGATTCATGAGAGGCTTAGAGTTCTCCTTTACAACAGCTCAACAATCGTGTTATTGATAAACTCATGTTTAACACCATTGACTGGAGCCCCCTGTCGTATGAGTAATATCTTTAACTTTTACTTAAATGCACTTCTGTTTATCGTTTTCAGTTTACTACTGCTCTTAAGCCTTAAAATTTTGAATATTCTTAGCAATCGCTTAGTGTTTATATTAACTTACCGTGCAGTATATAAAGAATGCACCCAAGGCGATGACCCGTAACAGTGCCGGACTAGCTGCTCGAACAACCTGTAAAAGGAAAGAATTGAGTCAACAGAAAAAAGAGGAAAAGTTCATCATGTAGGTAAGGTTTATATACGAGTTTCGTTACTTGGCCATGCGCAACAAAAAGTTTTCTTTAACTTGAAATGAAATTTAAATTGAAATTGCAGGGGAACTAGTAAAAATAAGTTTGAAATGCAGTCACACTTGGTATGGGATGTCAGGCAGCATGTTTAACGCTATTTAATTAGTTTGGATCGTACACACACACACACTCACATAATGTCTCTCTCACACACACACACACACACACATAGAGATAGAATAAAAGAGGATAGAGAGGTGACGAAGGGCAACTGGATGACATTCGACGTAGACACAAATGCGACAGAATCGCATTAGGAACGAAAACAGTTTAGTGGTAGTTGGCCAAGAGGAAACACACGAATGTCAGACAACGACAAGGGAATGGAATAATTCAGTGTCCTCTGCCATATATACAAACACACACATACATACATACATACATACTCATATGTATGTGTTACAAGTATGTATTGTGAAAGGCTGAAGCAGACTCGACGACAAAGTTCAAAATGGTTTAAAACTATACGCCTGAGACACTGACTCTGTGACTCTGACATCTCCTCTCTCTCTCTCTCTTTCATTCTCTCTTGCTCCAACACTTTCTCTCTCTCTTTCCCTTTTTTTCTGGCTTAATGAGCGCCAGCACATGGTTACACACACACACACAAGACTCAGACACACGGATACAGTGTCTATTGGAATGCATTGGGCGGAAGTCGGTTAAAGTTTGGGTGAATGTTTGCACTTCCGTTTATACGCGACAATCTCCATTGTCCGCTGTCCATGTCCGTTGTCATCAGGATGTGCACGACTGAATGTAGAAAATTAACTTGAAACTAACAATGGTAAGCCGCTTAGCGGCTCAATGATAGCAGCTTACTAGATCAGACCAGGAATTTGTCAGCTGTTCTTAAAATATTTACACAAACATACAGAGTGGATGGGGAGGGGATGTGCAGCTCCATTATGGTACTTACCTTGACTTGCTGATATCGAAAGGTGAACCAGGCCGCCGGTGGCAACAGTCCGATGACAATGCAGGCCAATGCCAGGATACTCGTACGCATGGGCCAATTCAGGGCAGCAATGCATGGAGAGGCATCCTCACAGGAATCACAGCCCTCCGCACACGGCAGGCACTCGTACTCGCTGTTGCTGTTATATGTGGAGTTTTTGCCCTAGATCGGTTAGATATATGTATGTTGATAGTTATTCCTGTTTAACCCACTTTATACAAGTTTGTATTAGAAAGCACATCAGATCGTGTGTTATGAAATCATCAATTTACAATTCTCGTTTAAAGTTTGCAAAAATTTAATGTGAAATTGGTTTGGATCAGCACTTACCAGCATGAGCTTCTCGTACTCCTCCTCCAAGAGGCTGCCATTAAAGAATTTGTGCTGCGATATCACGTCGGGAAAGTAGAAGCCCTTACGACACAGGCATTTGTAGGAGCCACGGCGGAATCCCAAACCCATGATGGCCTCACACTGCGGGAAGTACGAACGAAGAGAAGAGGATGAGAGGGATTGGAGCATGAGAAGTGGGCAGATAGGGTGGGGTATGAAACATTAAGTGCTGCTGCTGACTTGGGAGTATTCCAAGTGGAGAATGGAGGACTGACACTCACCATTGTGGTTCGCTGCTTGCACTTGTCGGTGCCGGCAAAGATGTTCAGCGGTCGCTTCGTGCCCGGGGTATGACGCTGGGGACACTGGTCGATGTCCACCCGCCGCAAGTCGATATCAATGCCAGATGTGCCCCTGAAAGTGAAGATGCGAAAAAAGTGAAGATGCGTGCGGAGTCAGCAGAAAAGGCGTTAAAAATTTATGTTATTAATTTGTCAGTTTAACAATCAACTGGGCGGCGGCACTTAAGCCGAAATGGCGCCCATTTATAAACTGGAATTCAATAAAAATGTGGAGCCTACCGTCGTGTGAGGGGAAGGTACTAAAATTTATGGACAGAGACCTCCCCTCTCACTCTCAGTCCCTCCACATACGATAACAAACAATAAATTCCAGCTCTGATTGCGCATAGTCCGAGATGGAGTAGAAATGGCAAGCAAAAAGAATACGAAATAAAAGGGATAAAGGATAAAGGCCATACGGAAACTACAACAACTAGCGTATTATGGTTCCGGTTTCGCAGAAAATTATTTTCTTGTCCGGGTGGATTGAGACTGGGCTAGGCTGGGCTGGGCTAGGCTGGGTTGGGCTGAGCTGGGCTGGCCTTGTCGTTTTACAAAGACATAAAGCCATAAAAAGGGTGCACTAAGCCGCCGTTACCGTTGTCCGCCCTCCCACTCTTAGTCAGTGACTCAGTCAGTCAGCCAGCCAGTCGACCCTAGTTGTGAAATCCTATGCCTCGTTCTTTTCCTATCCAGCACATTCCTATGTCCCCCATCCTCACCCAATTACACGCATACCGAAGCAGAAAGAGACGTATAGTGGGGAGGGGTCAACCGGAACACATGTACAATTTTACGCATAATCCGAAGTTCACATTTTCACGCCAAAGTTGTGGCTGGGTCGTCCTTATATCCATGTGTGTTTGCCGTGCCAGCAGACTGACGTCAATGGTCCGATAGCTTAGCCATTATGTTTGGAAAACAAAGACCAAAAACTAAAAGGCCAATATGCTAATAGCATTAGAAGCCAGCCAGCTCCACTTGCCAGTTATATATATACAATATAATAGACTTAATTCAATTCCGACTTGCCATTACCAATACACAAGACGAGAGATTCGTTTGAAACTTTATTGGAAGTATTCCTTAGGTGGGCACACAAAAATATTTCCTTTAAAAATGATTTTTCTTCTCTTTTTTCTTTCCCATTCCATTTCACTACAACTCGTTCGTAAGCGTGTGTGGGTGTGTGTGGGCGGGTGTGTGTGTGTGCAGCCACATCCGGTCTGGACTTGGGTCTCGGCCTGGTATTGGGCGTTTCCATGTGCCCGTCAGTTAATATTGACATATCAGTTTGTATTTATTTGATTGTTTCTGACAACTTATTGATTGCAAAAGAAGAAAAAACCAAAAGAGAAAAAAGAAGGAACAGGAAAGCAGAAAAAGGATATTCACGACGAAGGCTGGAAAATGGCCGGCCAACAGCTACAGCAACAACAACAACAGTAACACAATGACCATATTACATTATAGTAATGATTATGTTAATTCTCCAGCAGTTGATCCCAACGCCTTTATGTCCTGTGGATGTGAATTCTGAAATTGTAGGCCCCTATTCTTGCCATCACCCCTCTCCCTCTCTCTTTCTGTTTGTCTCTTATTTATTTGTATTTTTTGCTGTGGTTTCTCGTTTTCCTTTCAACATTTCCTTTTGTTGTTGTTGACAGTTTTTCTTCGTTGCTTTTCGTTTCGTTTTTCTTTTTTGCAGATAATTTGTAAACGGATATTAGAAAATAAGCTTATTGAGCTGACCGAATGAGTTTTGTGTCACTCTGAATGTCCCACCCTTCCTCACCCTTCAATTCCACCTCCCCCACCATGGAGTGCGTGTCTCTCATATTGATTTATTAGTTCGGCTGTGTGTGTGTGTGTGTTTGTTTGTGTGTAGAGATGGCTTTACTAGTGATGTGACAATGTTGGTCTATATCACTGGCATATCCATGATTTATTTGACAAAACGCCTTTGATTTAGTATTTAAGCCTACAAATGGGCGACTAGATATAACATTGTGTTTCTCAGTTTTGATAGCTAATGTAAATTTGTCTACTGGCAAAGGGGGTGTCATGGGTCGCGGTAACAAGGGTCAGAAACCCAAGAAAGGGGAAAATTGTGACATTAAATTTACTCAGCGTCTCAATATCGAACTGATTAGCATAATTGGTTTTCTGTTTTGGGCCTTGGTCTTTCTGTTTAATTTTCCTTAAAACAAGTTGCAAATTTTCTAATTAAATTGATTGTTTTCCCCTTTCGAGTAAATTTTGGACTGTCCTTCCACTTTCTCAATTAACTTTCAGATGACTTTAAAACGAGTAAATATCGCAAGATGTCGATGATGAATCACCCTGAGTGGTAAGTGCTAAAGTTCACTTTTAGTTTATTTGAATAAAAGGGTAGATATGGCCACAATGTGAACGTGTCCAACTCTTCTGCACAGATGTAATTCGAATAAGATAGAAAGGCAAACTTTAGATAAATTAAGTATATCCAATTTACTCAAAAGCTTTAAAATCTCTTTAATATACCCTTTTTTTTTGGAATAAGTTTGAGGTGTAAGTAGGGGAGTAGGGGAATGCAGGGTAAATTCCCGAGCACGTGCTGGAAGCACAAACACGCATTACGTGAATAACTGAAATGCATTTTCGGAGCTCACGCTTACTCACACATGTAAGCACTCACACACTCACACGCACACATGCATAAGTATAACATGCACGTACGAGCTATTTAAAAATGGCGACAGCTAATACAGCTGGCAAGTCCTTGGCTTTAACATCCTTGTTGTTGTTATTGTCGGGATCCTCTTGTTGTTCCCTCTGTTAAGTTCATAAAGTTTACTAGTAGTTGTAAGCGTATTTTGGTTATGGTATGGCACGAAGGGAACAGCCACACCAACAACAATACGTGTATAGTGTGCATCCTCATGTCGCGCCTCCCCTTGTCACGCACTCAACTTGTAACCATTTTGTAAACAACTCATCTGGTTTTTGCCAATGTCGCATTACGTATACGCCACGAGTGCCTCAATTTGCCTATGGCAAACTATGTTCTGTATTGCGCCATGGTTGATGGCGGCTTTTGCCGCCTACCTGTTAATGCACATAATCAGTTTTGTTTCGTTTCTCTCCCCCTCCACTCAGCCACGAGAACCATATTCTCTCTCCAACCCGCAAACGCCACGTTGACGAGATCGAAATTGATGCCAAAAATGTGCACAAGGGAATGTTTATTATGATGTGGCTAACAGAGACAGAGGGGGAAAGCCAGCAAGACACATTAAAGTCACAACTTTCAATGGTTGAATGAAATGAGAATACCCCGAACCAGACATTGAAGCCTATCTATCAACCAATGTATCCTTTCTATTTAAGAACAGAAACTCTTTTTCCGTTAGTCCGTTGCTCTGGGCAGTGGGATTTGAAAAGGAGAAGACTGCTTTAACCATTAAAGTTAGTGCTTACAGGTTAGATACGTGTAATAGTTTTTTTTTTTATCAATGTGAACACTTTCCAAACAACTCTGTGAACTCTCCGCTTGTTGACTTGGTTGTCGTCCTTCTCAACTAGGACAATGCGTTGACTGACTGATGGGGACAGAGTGCTGAGTTCACCTTGATGTTTTTTTAATGAATAAAAGTTAGCTGCTTTGCGCCATGTAATTGGCCCTACGACACGATATTGACACTGACATTGTATTCTGCACATGCAATTGAGCGCACACAAGGCGCAACAAAGAACACAATGAAGCGCGATGATTGGCAGATGACACGGAAGAAGAGCCGCATCCTCGTCGGCTCCTTTCGTTTCTCTGTTCCTGGCTGACATACGCACATACATATATAAACGTGTCGAACTTGTATGGCGAGTTGGTTTAGAAATTTAATGCAACATGGGTTTCAGTTCCGTTAGACAAGACCTTAACACACTGCGTAAGAGTATGGAATAAGCAAGGAATGCCATTGCTGGCCTAAATGTAGCTTGTAACAGAAAAACGAGAAGCCCAAACTCACAAACACATACATGGTAGCCATGGGATTGGGTATTAGGATGGGTATGGGTATGGGTCAGGTCTATGGCATGCATATTCATAATCATGCAGATATTCAGATGTTGCAACTCGACAAGCTAACAAGCTGCCGCTTTTTCGAACAAGCGCTCTGGCTTCAGCACAAAGGCATGCTTATTGCAATATTTGATATTTCCGTTTCCGTTTGCCTCATTATGCCTTGCCCACCATAGCAGTGAAGGGGCCAGTGAGCATGATGTGTGTGCGCCCGTGTGTGTGTGTGTGTATCCTCATATATGCAAGTTGGCTGCTTGGTTGGAAATATTGCAGCATAAGTCAAATAAATACAATACTGAGATTACCGACCTTCCCGTTCCCTTGTTACTCCTCTTATGATATTGAAAATTTGTTGCATGTAGCAATGAAGGAAACCATAAAGCGAAAGAGAGAGAAAGGGGGGGACACACAGAGGATGTGATATACACAGAGAGAGAGAGAGAGAGAGAGAGAGAGGGAGAGCGAGAGAGAAGTAGGTTCTCTGTGTTTGGGCGCGCTAACCGAAACTTAAATGAAATCAAATAAAATTATTGCCCCAGCAGGAGGGCACATCTCCTTGTAACTCCTTGCCTTGTTGTGGTCCTGGTCCTGACGCTCGTCCTGGTGCTGTTCGTGGTCCTTGTCGGCGTCCCTTCACAGCGGGCGCTTAATGTGATTTGTTGTTTGTTTAGCAGCTGCTAATGCGCATTTTGTTCGGTCCTTCCAAGTGCCAAATAATTTTTAATAAAATTATTTTTAATTTAATGCTGATGCTTTGTTGGGTTTTGTTCGTCTCGTCTCATTTCGTTTTGTTTCATTCCGCTTTCCGTTGTTTAAGCATATTTTATGCAATTAAGAAAAATGAACCGCATAATAAATTAAATCAATTAGCAACTTTTCCTGCCTTCTGCTCTCTGTCCACTGACGAAGGCCGCGCCAACAATAACGACGTAAACAAATTCATTTTGCGGCCACAGCTACCCAAACTAATGGGAAACTGATAGCGGCACATTATTAACACGAACCGGAGCCAAGAGACCAACAGCCAGTCCGGAGAATCCGGAATAGCATCAAAGGCCGCAAACTTTTTACTGCACAACTTTATTTTCATTTAGTCTGGGGGCCCAAACGGGGGGCAGGAGCGTGCCAACGCTAAGCTGCTGAAACAAATGAGCTCCGTTTTGACGAGGACCAGGAACAGGAGTCCCAGTGCCAAATAGCACAGGCATGTTCCAGCTGCAGCACCATTGCACCATTCCGCCTGTCTGGGTGTGCAACAAAAATGTAGCCAAACTCAACTGAACTAATGAACTTTTAACATTTAGACATTAATTTTAGTTGTATTTTACAGTGGAGTCAGTGTTTAAGGGAATTTTCAGGCAACCGCCGCTCGTGATGCGATGTCCTGACTTAAGAATTTCACTCCAAAAAAGGCTTCAGACGATTATCCTGTAAAAAGAATAATCAAATGGGCAGCAACTTGGCTTCCTTTTTAAATACATTTGAGTAAACACCAAGTACATTGAGGGGAATATGTAGGTACAATTGTAAGGACACCGATAGAATGGCGTTGGTACAAACTTTCACGGACACCCCCAGCTAGTGTGACATTTTTCATAAGGACGATACTTTTTTCAATCACACATTTATAAATAGTAACGAAAACTTCCGCACGGATAGATGGACTGACTGACTGACCCTGCGGTTCTGCTTTTATACCAGGGCCATAACTTTCATGGAATCAGTTTGTTCTACGCTTTGAATGGGATCGCATCGCGTTAAACCGACTAAAAGTTAATTCAAAACCCAAAACGTCGAAAACTTTAGAAATTTGTCTCAGGTGAAGAAAACAATTTCAATCCAACATATATGTACATATATAGTATAATAATCATTTGTAGAACAAGTTAAAGTTTAATTTGTTTTAGTAAGAGAAATTAATGTTTATTAAATAAGACATTTGACATTTTTTTGCAACGTTTCAAAAGTCATTCCTTGGTAATTTAGGATTCAGAAGATTATGATTAAATCCACTTGCACTGTTATTTATCAATTTTCAATTTCTACTCTTAAACGGAATAATTGACTTTTGAATTAGTAATTATTGGGGACCACAGTGCATCCGTCCATTAGTGCGAGCCGAATTTATGTTGCAACTAATTGCAGTTGGTAAAGTGTAGTAGATGGGTTTCCGCCTGTCAAAGTTACAGCTTCCCTCTCCCAATCCCCCCTCCATAGCTGGCACTCTTACTTTACCCGTAACTTTCACTGACAGTGCGTGGAATTTATTGAGCGTGCAAAGTCATTGAACGTTAAATAGACATGTTTGTGTGTGAGGGAGTGAGTGTGTGTGCGTGTGTGCAGGTATCCATCTAAACGGTGTTCCACCGATTGAGCAGAGTGTTGAGAGCACTGATAATTGATTGCTTTCATTAAATTTTGAAATTTTATCTGACGGAGCCAGTGTTACCACCTGGTAAGAATGTTGTTTCGCCCCCAGCCCTGGCATCTCTCACATCTCTGGCAAGGCTAATTAAATTTTAAACGCTTATGCTTGAATTTCTTTCGCTTTGCGGTAATTATGTAAGGTGAAACTTGTAGTTCAGAGTAGGAGTCGATGGCATCATGTTAACCGAAGCAAGAAGGGTGCAATTTCTGCTAATGGTAATCCTGGTTCGAGTCATGGCTGGTGGAAAGGAACGGCAAGTAGACAGGCCCTTGTTGACCTGGTGGCAGAGACAGTACTATCAGATACGCTGTGAGTAACCATAAGCTGAGAGCAAGCAGAGTATGATTGAAAAAAAAACAAAGGAAGAATAAAAAAATAACGATTTGCAGGGGAACAAAGATTACGTTTCACCACAACACCAGAACCTGGCGCCACTCAAGATTCCGAGGATGTGAGAATGGTTTATCCATGCTATTGCTACAAGCCGCCCCTGGACGGTGAATCCACCACGAATCAATATGAGAAGTATATGGTTGAGGGCAAGGAAATATTTATATTGAATAAATAGCCATTTGAGTGAAATGGAATTTGAGTGCGCACGCGAATGCGAATCTGAGAAGTGGAAGAATGCAATTTTGATCAGGCTAAAAGATACGGGGAGGAGGAAAACAGATTTAACAGTGAAAATTGATACAAGTATTGAGGAGAAATTCAATATTTAATTCGTTCATTTCTTTAGCATGCCCACTAAGGTATGCTATGGAAAAAACGAGTAAGCACAATAAAAACCGCTTGACAGTCAATTTATCTGTCTGGCGATTTTGTTGGTGCTGTAATTCTCTGGTTGCCAAGTGATAATAACAAATTATGCATGAAGTAAGTAGAGTGGAACAACTGACTAATTGTTTACCCATTTCCCGCCACCCGAACCCCAACCATTCTTTCCCTGTTTCCAGCCAAAACCGACTCAAAGGCAATCCTTTCATTTGGCTCTTTGCCAGATTTCATCATAAATATCCAAAAGGCTTTTATTTCTCATCGCAATTGTCATTATGCTGATGGGACGACTACCACTACAAATGCAGCATCCACATCGAAATTAACATCATTTCGGGCACTCACCAGCACTCTTGGTTAGTTCCAGCCAACTAAATGGCATCCTGGACAAGGACTCGGGCAATCGCTCTCCGGTTCTCTAATTGTAATTGTGTTCAAGTTCGTTGGGCTAGCTAAGCCGCTTACCTCTGTCTGTGCTTATACCCACGCCAACGCCTGCGCCTACTCTTCTGGCCACGCCTCTCGCCTTTTCTCCTGTATGGGCTCGTAGAAATATTTGTAATAAAGCGCTTGACACGCACAGCTGATTTAACAAATTTAATGAAATGGCCAGCTCCGCCCCCCAAGTGAATTAATTAAATATGCCCAAAGTGCACTTACTCCCACACAGCCCACACACTCACATACACAATTAGAATAGCCACCATAAACTCTGGAACTGGGGCTACAATCCCTCCGAGCATTTTCAAATTTATTGATTTGGCCACGCGTCGCGTCATGGACTAGCCAAAGGACAGCACCGACGGACCCAACATCAATGAAATTTTCATCAAACTAACTATGTAACTTGTTTTTCTCGGCTTCTGCTCTTCATTTTAGCGTTTTCTTTGTCAACTTTTTCTTTGTTTTCCTTTTTTCTTTGCTTCTTGCCATTCAATTGAAAAAGTTTTGGTAAAAGCGCCAGCAAAAAAAAAAAAAAATAGAACGAAAACTATAAAGAAAAGGGAACTAAAATTGAAAATTACTTGAAAATAAAGAAAAGAAATCAGCAAAATTTGAGGACAGGAAGCAGTGGAAGGCATTCCATAAACTTTCATAAGAATGTTATGTTCTGGCCATGTTTTAACGTATTCCGTTTGGCAACGCGTGAGGAAAATTTGCTATCACTTTAAAAGAAAACAGAGGAAACAGATAGATAGAAAGACAGAGAGAGGGAGATGGGGAGGGGAAGGGGGAGGAGAACTTTCTGGTGCACGTGCCAGGCTAAGAGCTTTTCTTAAGTAAGAGCAAGCAATTCGGCTATTCAATTATTGCACGCAGACAAAAGCCAAAGAAGTTGCAACCAAATAGTTCCCTTGCTTCTCATATTTTGTCATCATATTTTCAATTTTGTTCATTTTTTGCCAGCTTTTGCTTTTCTCGCCACTCTGAGCGCGTTCTAGAGGATTGTTTCCCCCATTTTGATACGCTTACTAAAGAGTCGCCTTAGTTGGGTCATCAATTTGAGACGCAGGCAAGTGGTGAAATTTCATAATACGCAATCAAGATACATACTTAACCCATTTCCATTGGAATTGTAATAATTCTTAAGTAATTTAGGGTATTTAAACTTCGTTGGAACACAAAATTCCATTGGCCTTGCAACGTTCAATTCGTCTTACAGAACTAGTTTTAAGTGAATTATTTATGAAATGCTTCTTCATGTGCATTATTGTTGCAATTGTTTTGTTTCACTTTGGTCTTCACTTACTTGAAATGATAGCTGCCATTCTCGTAGCCAAAGAACGGCACTGTATAGGTTAGCATCCATATGTTGCCGCCGCCGCAATCGTAATAGGGTTTCGACCATCTGCCATCCTCATATTTCACAGCCAAAGTATCGTCCTCAATGCGCTCCTCGGTGCGGTTTGAGTAAAGATGAAAGGCTGCAAGGACAAAAGAGTTTGGGAATGAGTGTGTGTGTGTGTGTGCCTCACTAGAAACGTGAGAAGGGGGAACGGGAGAAGTTTAAGGGGTTAAGCGGTTGCCATCAAATGGGTGAAAGTGGCAACAGCAGCTTTTTCAATAGGTTTATGCATTATGCAAGTCGTAATTAAAGAACCCAAGAAATCGATATTCTCTTTCAAAAGGCTGCACATTTGGGAAGGATCTAATATGCAACAGTGGAAATACAAATACATACGGGTCTGCCACATACACAGAAAGAAACTGCCATTGATAATATAATTAAGTATTGAAAGCTATTGAAGAAAGTATGTACATCTTGTAGGCAGACGAAATCAAATCAGGAAAGGTAAAAAAAAACTTGAAACTTGAGAAATAAGTAAGTTATCACATTTTTGGGCAGTTAATTAAAATCTTTGTCTTTTTTTAGAGAATTTAAATGAAATTTGTGTTAATCTTTGGGCTAATCTTAGAAAAAGAAAATATTTTAAATATAAAGATTTTCGAAAGTTACATTCAAGCAGGTTTATGTATCCAGCAATGTGTTCCACAACATCAACGAAAATTAATGGGAAATTGTGTCACAGAAATTTGGAGAAATTATACCCATTTTTCATTTTGAATCGTTATTATTATTAATATATTGAATTATCTATTTTTTTGCTTTTCTTCCAGTGCTAGTTGACCTCAGAGTTCTGCCCAATCGAGTGAATTGAAATTCTCTGAATAAACCAACAGTGAATGGACATTAAAAAGAAATCAAGGAATTGCTTTGTTCATCGTTTTATAGGAACCCTTGGAAAGGGAGAGATTGATTTGGCCTTGGAATTGAAACAGAATTAAAATGAAGTTGCCCTTCTTTAAACACCTAAGACCGGCGCCATTGGATGAGGAAGTCCGTTCAGCAGACGCCTGCATCTACTTTTTTCGCTCGATGAAGATGATTGGCTGGTTGCCTCCGAAGGATGGTCCACGCCGTTGGCTTTACTTGATTTGGTCCGCCACAACAACCTTGCTTGGTCTCTTCTATTTGCCCTGCGGACTATTTGCAACATACTTCATTCATTTTAGCAAGTTTACGCCCAACGAATTCCTCACCTCCCTCCAGGTGGACCTTAATGCGTTTGGCAATCCGGTTAAGGCATGTGTCACTTTTTCACAGATTTGGCGTTTGAGGAAGATGAGCGAGCTAATTGGCCAGCTGGATGAACGCTGTGTGACCCCAAAACAACGGGCACAGCTGCACGAGACGGTGGCTTGGGGCAATCGAACCGTGGTATTCTATGCCACAATGTACTTTGCTTTTACCACTTCGACTCTGTTGTCGTCCGTTTTTGCCGGCTCACCGCCTTGGCAGCTATACAATCCTCTCGTGGACTGGCGAAAAGGAGTCGGAAATCTGTGGTTGGCATCCCTTATGGAGTACTTCGCCATGTCCATTGTTGTGACGCAAGAGCAACAATCGGACACCTTTCCCATTGTATTTACTTTTCTGTTTCGCGGTCACTTGGCCATTTTAAAGGATCGGATTGAGAACTTGCGGGGAGATCTTCAAATAAGCCACGAAAAGCACTACGAGCAGTTAGTTAGCTGCATTAAGGATCACAAAATCATATTGGAGTGCGTTTCGACTAGGTGTTAACGATAGTTTCTTTTTATATATATACTTTATTTCCAGATGCTGCGACTTACTGCGTCCCATGATTTCGGCCACCATATTCACCCAGTTTATGCTGATTGGCATGGTTCTCGGTTTGGCCATTATCAACATATTCTTCTTTTCCTCCTCCGTATGGACAGCTGTGGCTAATATTTCGTTTGTCGTCGCTCTCTTGCTGGAAACATTTCCATTTTGCATGAACTGTGAGCTCTTGATCGACGATTGCCAAGCGCTTACAAATGCCATCTTTCACTCCAACTGGATTGATGCAGATCGGCGATATAAATCAGCATTGGTATACTTTCTCCACAAAGTGCAACAGCCCATTCAGTTTATGGCCGGGGCTATCTTTCCCATATCCATGCAGAGCAACATTGCAGTGGCCAAATTTGCATTTAGCATTATAACCATTGTCAAACAAATGAACTTGGGAGAAAAGTTCCGAAGTGAACATTAGAATAGTCAATCAATGACTTGACTCTACGATTGATCGACTAGTCAAGTTTGCCTAAATGGGTATTGGCATGTGCTACATTTTTGTCTTTATTTCTTTTCGAACCAGGAGTCTTGTAAACATGAATTTTGTTTGTTGTTTATCATTATTTGTCACTTGGAGGTGGCAAGTTTACCTCTTTAAATAAAAATACAGGTTTCTTGAGCATTCAAAATTGAACATTTGCAGATGTTTTTTACTTATACAAAAGAAAGGTTGGTAAGGTATATTTTGACCACTTTGTTTTAAAGAATAAATATACATAGATATGTCGGCAATGCATCGATATCGTCTGTCATCTTTATATTTTAGTCTTTTATCTTCCTTACCAGGAGCTAAGTGACTCGCGACTGGTCTCGCGCGTGTCTCTTTCCAGAGTGAGTTTTCCTCTAAAAAAGAATTAATAACTTTCAATTTCATAAAAATAATTTTCAGAATCCTTTTTCCTTCGATCATTACCTGGCAAAAATATCTAAGAATATCGTGTGAAAATTTCAATCCAATCGGTTAAGCCGATGCCGAGAAATCTTGCTCATCGACTTTGAAAACATAGTTTCGAGAAAAAAGTTTTGGGAACCGTTAAATCTAAGTTAAAACTCGCGTATACGTCTTTAGATTTAAGCTAATTTCTTTGAAAATAATTGCCGGATCGAAAGTTTTACACAATATTCTTAAATACATATATGTTCATTCAAAATATGCAAAAAAAAATATATAATTTTTTTTGAAAATTACAAGTTAAAATGTGTAACATTTTGGTAAAGCAGGGGCAAAAAAGAGTTTTCGACCTTAAATAATTTGTATTTTCTTGTTCAGCATCAATCTTATCATATTTTTCCAGAATAATGGATAAGTCTCGATGTAAAGACCTTTAATTAATGTAGGTTAAGGATAAGACCTTGAATTTTCAGCAAGTTTATCTAAAAGGTGTAAAAACCTAAAATGTTTTCCATTGAAATCAGAACACCTCGAGAGTGTTAAATTTTCCGAAATTCTTTATCCAATGCCATTAACTCTAGGCTTAAACTACAAATTTATGAATTACAAATGAAGGAGGAAAAATGAGAGTTAATCGGATGTGTAGACTTCTGCTAAGCTTTGTGTAAAACGCAGCATCAAATTACCAGTTAATAATCCAAGACCTTGTTGGCCAGTGTCTTATACTATCGTGTGCCAAGCTGTCCAGCAACAGTTAACTGTAAAAGATTGGTTATCAATGTTGAATAATAATGAATAAATGTCATTCATTACCGCTATTTTCCCCTCCTTATTTCTTTCCCCACTATTAATGTCATATTTTTTGTTGTTTTTCAATATCATATTGGCCACTCTCGGACTCTCCATTTGGCCACTCTCAAACTTTCCTCTTTATACAGTTCCCGGTAAGTTTGACATTGGTTCTGTAATGTCCTGTCATGATTTTCATTTGCTAGCATGTCTGATTTCTTTAACATGACGTTATACGTCATGACGTCTTTACATTCTATTTGAATATAACTAATTACATTATCTCTTAATCTCCGACAGATATATGTATACAATCTAATTTAGCACTATATAAACATATATTCAAATTCATCACATGTGCTGTTAAGTTAGATTGAAATCTTCATTAAGATTAAAGTAAACAAAGACGAAGACTTGGGATCAGAACAGCGAACAAACTATACGTTGGAATGTTTCCTTTCGTTAATGTTCATGTTAATAGCAAAACTCAATTTGATCGGAAATTGAAACTGCTTAACCAAGAACAACAGGTTTTGGATTCGATTCATTGATTTGCTCTTAAGGATATAATGATAATCGGTAAATAAGTTACCGCGTGAAAGCGCAATATCAAACCAGGATGTTTTCAGGATTCTTAGATTAGATGCATTGAAAATATCATTAATTTACCCTCATCAACTATTTTTTGTTTCTATTGTTTTCTGCTCAATCTTAGGCTTTATATTAAAACCAAAAGAATTTTAACTGCCCGTCTTATACCCTTGCAAGGGCACATTAATTTTGACCAGAAGTTTGCAACGCATAAAAAGAAGTATCTCCGATTGTATAAACTCTATTTATTATTGATTAGCACGACGAGCCTTGATCGTCTGCCTGTCGGTCTGTCTGTCTGGATCACCACGATTTCCTCCTCTTTTATTGCAGACATTGCATATCGCGTTACCATCTCGATTTCATTACTTTTTTCTTAAAGCGATTGCAACGAAATTTTGTATTTATAAGTTTAGTATATATAGAAATGTTTCTAATAAATTTCAGCAGAATTGTTCAACTATATGCTATAGCTCCCTTCGGTACGGGCGAAGATTACCCATCCTTCTACTTTTAAATTTAAGTTGTAAAAGATTACTAAACTAATATATCTAATTTGCAACTGTAGAAACACATATAATCTCCTACCAGATACATACAGAGAAAGTATCTTACAGTGAAGAATGTCCCTCAGATAAGTTTGCGCACCAAGATCAAATCAAGAGAAGCCAGCAACTGCTGTTAAATATATAGATCGATCTAAAAAAAAATAGTCCCAAATGTTACGTCAAACTTAATCGGCGTACAATTTTGATAGAGTTTAGTTGACTTTTAATTGACGTACATGTAACAATCTGGATAAAACGTATTAACTAATCGAAATGAATCCAGATATACAGTAGGCTAGTACGTCTCCGCTTATAACAACGAACCGCTTATAGCGACGAAATTTTTACAGTTCAACCGGTTATAAAGACGATCCGAGAAAAAAATATATCGTAATAATCAAGAAATCAAAAAATTTAAACGTCAGTGATCTTGCTTGTGTGCTTAGCAGCGGCACGAAGGTTTCTACGCTCTCACTTTTCTTATTTTTCTTGAAGATGTGTCAGCACCAAGCGTCCTGGAAGGATTTAAGGCAGCACAAATTCTAAATTGATTTGTACATTCCGAATTTAAGGACGAGAGCTCAACGCATAGAAGTTTTTTGTCTTGATTAAAAATATAATTTGTGTTATTTGGAAACCTATTACAAACATCGCAGCCTAAAGAAACAACAAAAAAAAAATTTCGTTAGCTTCTTCCTGACGTAAAATCGTCGGTCCCTTAAGGGGACCCGGTGGTCTAGGGGCCTCAAAATTAACCTATTTTCAAAAAAATTTTTTTATATTATAGGAATGAGTAATGGTTTCAAATTTTTTTTCCACTTATTTTATTACTTATAAACTACAGAAAAATGAAAATTAAGATAAGAAAAACTTGGTATTTTTATTCAAAATATCAAAGAAGCTAACTTCGGCTCTGCCGAAGTTTGTATACCCTTGCAGCAAAATAATTGGTATAAATGTTTAACAAAATCAGAAAAAAAAAAAAAAGAAGAAGAAGCATATTTAATGAAGCAAGCAAGTCGTCCCTGCCGACATTGAGTATACCCTGTACCAACTAGTTACATTAAATAAAGTCGAACACCATCGAAATCGCCATCAATTTCAAAAAAAATTCAGTTTAACATGCCGCAACAGAGCACGCATGCTATCTCGCTCACTCTTATCAGCTAATGCCGCCCTTAGTGTTTCAGTACAAAACTTATATGCGAATATCTCCGACAGTTGTTGTCCGATTTCGACTAAATTTGGTTAGCTGAAGCAGTTTGGCTATATAATCAGGTGTGCCAAATAAAAATACGATATCTTTCATACAGCTCTAGTTCTAGTTTTTTCCAAATTCCGGGGGCGGAAGTGGGCGTGGCAAAAATTTGAAACAAACTTGGACTGTCTATGCATTAGACGGATGTTCACACCAAATTTGGTACCTCTAGCTATTATAGTCTCCGAGATCTAGGTGTTCATACAGACGGACAGACGGACGGACAGACGGACGGACAGACGGACATGGCTCAATCGACTCGGCTAGTGATGCTGATCAAGAATATATATACTTTATGGGGTCGGAAACGCTTCCTTCTGCCTGTTACATACATTTTAGCGACTTTAATATACCCTTTTACCCTATGGGTACAGGGTATAAAAATTTTCACTTTTTCACCGAGCATCGAGAACCTTCAAACGCCGCGCCCTTCGTGCCACCGATCTCTACATACTACGCCACCGTCCTTTCTTACCAAGCATAAGCTAATTCGATATACACCCAACGCAACAAAAAAAGCCGCACTCGCAAAATTTTCACTTTTTTTAACTCAAGTGTAGAAAAAAGTATCAAAAAGAACAAAACCTTCCAATAAGTTAATTTTATATGGTTTTTGGGTTAATTTTCTAACATATGGTCGGTAATTCCATGTTTTGACTTTGACTTAAACATTTTTTAAAATATTTTGAAAATTTTCTTCTAATTTTCACATTTTTTAGGTTATAACCGTCAAAAAAAAAAAAATTTTTGTAAAATCGAAAAATAATTTAATAATGTTGTAATGATTTTTTACACTTTATTTATTAACAAATATTTGCTTTTAACGTTTTTTTTTTTAATTTTTTAGTCTCAAAAACTGTAAATTTTTTTTTTTAAATTTCGTAGTACTCCACTTTGCCATTTTTTGTACTTTGGTCCTGTTGGGCACGAAAACAATCGAAATGACAAAATATTTGAATGAAATATCATTATAGCAAATATTTTTTATTATTCCTTTTCATTAAATCATTGTTTTTAGTTTTTTTTTCCAATTGCGCGACTTTTATGCCAAAAATTTATTTCAAAATTTTAGAGTCCTTGCAAGAAAAATCAAGGAAAACCACTTGAATTTCTAGAAAACTAAAACAAATTATACAGAATCTTAATGGTGATGAGTCCTCCTTTCAAAAAAGTCCAAGTTTAATCTTCCTGGACACAATGATATTGGGGGTGGGCGGCTCTGAACGAGATAAATGATTTTCGGAAAGGTGAAATTTACCCACTGACAGGGATTATCCTTATATTTTTGTTTGAGGATGCATTTTCGAATGCAAACCGAAGTCGAATCTAAGACTAGGTTTTGTTAATACTGGAAAATATAAATAAGTTTAACTTTTCTACGCAGTTACCAAAATTTAAGGATAATCCCTGTCAGTGGGTAAATTTCACTTTTCCGAAAATCATTTATCTCGTTCAGAGCCGCCCACCCCCAATATCATTGTGTCCAGGAAGATTAAACTTGGACTTTTTTGAAAGGAGGACTCATCACCATTAAGATTCTGTATAATTTGTTTTAGTTTTCTAGAAATTCAAGTGGTTTTCCTTGATTTTTCTTGCAAGGACTCTAAAATTTTGAAATAAATTTTTGGCATAAAAGTCGCGCAATTGGAAAAAAAAACTAAAAACAATGATTTAATGAAAAGGAATAATAAAAAATATTTGCTATAATGATATTTCATTCAAATATTTTGTCATTTCGATTGTTTTCGTGCCCAACAGGACCAAAGTACAAAAAATGGCAAAGTGGAGTACTACGAAATTTAAAAAAAAAAATTTACAGTTTTTGAGACTAAAAAATTAAAAAAAAAAACGTTAAAAGCAAATATTTGTTAATAAATAAAGTGTAAAAAATCATTACAACATTATTAAATTATTTTTCGATTTTACAAAAATTTTTTTTTTTTTGACGGTTATAACCTAAAAAATGTGAAAATTAGAAGAAAATTTTCAAAATATTTTAAAAAATGTTTAAGTCAAAGTCAAAACATGGAATTACCGACCATATGTTAGAAAATTAACCCAAAAACCATATAAAATTAACTTATTGGAAGGTTTTGTTCTTTTTGATACTTTTTTCTACACTTGAGTTGAAAAAAGTGAAAATTTTGCGAGTGCGGCTTTTTTTGTTGCGTTGGGTGTATATAGCAAACCCATTGCATCTCGCTCTTTCAATTTCGTTCTGTGTAAGAACACAACTAAAATATTTCTGTCTCTCTCACACACCGCGTGGTAAAGAATTTTTGCATATGAATGTGTGTGCGTAAGCATTAAAATAAAGTTAATTTCATTTAAATTTGATTATTGATTTGTAACCTTAATAATTATCCGATCTTGTTCAAACTTGGTGTAGGCTGTATGGGTAAAAATTAAATTTAAATGCAACAACAAAAAACAATAATTTTATATATTTCTTATTTGGTGCCGCGCGGATTCGAGCACGGGTCTTTTGTGTTTGTACGGCAGATTTCTTGGAATTTGTTTTTGTTTCTTTGCTGCCAAAGAAAGTTGCTTATTTTACATGAGGTACCACCATGTTTTATTTAATAACTCCGGTGATAATTATCCGATCCGACTAATTTTCATACTTTACCTACTTCATCGATTAAGGAAACTAACTTTTCATGTTTCAACCATGTAGCTTAAAATTTTACTTTCTAAAACTTGATAGAAACAGACAGACGGACAGACGGACATGTCTCAATCGACTCGGCTATTGATGCTGATCAAGAATATATATACTTTATGGGGTCGGAAACGTGTCTCTCCCTCTGATCAAAAATAAAAAAATAAGACAGCGTTTCAATTAGTATAAGTATAGTTATGGCGGGTACTAGAATAAAAAAGAAAAAAAGAAAAAAATGACAAAATGGCGCGTAATTCAAATTAGGATTCTGAAAATTATTCTTTTTTGCAATGTTTTTTTAAATAAAAAAAATATAAATATTTTTCGGAAACTTTTTTTCTAGTACCAACCAGAGCTAGTACAATTCAGAATGACCTGTTAAAATTTCAGACAAATCGGTCGAACCGTTTTCTTGTTTTTAGCTTCACCAACCCAAAATGAAGCAAGCAAGTCGTCCCTGCCGACATTGTGTATACCCTGTACCAACTAGTTATTATATTAAATGAAGTCAAACATCCTCGAAATAGCAATTAATTTCATAAATAATTTTCTTTAACATGCCGCACCAGTGAACGCATGCCATCTCGCTCACTCTTGCCAGCCAATGTCGCCCTAAGCGCTTCAGTACAAAACGCATCAACGTATATCTCCAATATTTATTGTCCGATTTCGACTAAATTTAGTCAGATTATGCACTTTGGCCATAATATTAGGTGTGCCAAATAAGAATGTGATTCCTCAAAAACTGCTCTAATAATTAGTTTTTTCTGAATTGCGGGGGCGGAAGTGGGCGTGGCAAAAATTTTAAACTCTCTTGAGCTGCGTAGTCACTAGACAAATGATCGAACAACCTCAAAATCGCAATCAATTCAAAACAAAGTTCCCTTTTACATGCAGCAGCAGCGAGCGCATGCTATCTCGCTCTTTCTTATCTGCCAATGCCGCCTTGGCATTTCAGTACAAAACGGATATAGGCATATCTTCGATGTTTATTGTCCGATTTCGACAAAATTTGGTCAGTTGGTCCAGTTTGGGTATATAATTAGGTTTACCAAGTAAGAATACGATATCTTGAAAGCAGCCCTAGTTATCGTTTTTTTTAAATTGCGGGGGCGGAAGTGGGCGTGGCTAAAATTCGAAACAAACTTGAACTGCTTTGACATTAGACGGATGCTCACACCAAATTTGGTAGCTCTAGCTCTTATAGTCTCTGAGATCGCGTGGCTCATACGGACAGACGGACAGACGGACATGTCTCAATCGACTCGGCTGTTGATGCTGATCAAGAATATATATACTTTATGGGGTCGGAAACGCTTCCTTCTGCCTGTTACATACATTTTAGCGACTTTAATATACCCTTTTACCCTATGGGTACAGGGTATAAAAAGTAGTCTCGAGATAAACGCGTTTAAAGTTTCAAGGAACCCAACCCACCGTTCTACTACCTGACCTTGTAATGGCTTCTAAGTATAGTTATACTCGGAATTTCGCCACCAAATTTTACAGTATATTTTTAAAATACTATACTTTTATAATGTGTAAAAAAAAGTCGATTTTTTCAAAATCGTTGACCACCGGGTCCCATTAAGATATAACCGGATTCTACAGCAGTTGCAATTTCATCTCAATTCAATGATCATAGTACTACTAGTAAAATAGCAATTTTTAGAATTTAAATGTTCAAGAATTTAATTATAAAACGAATTAAGTGTAATTTTCATAATGTTGTATCAGATCAATAAAAAATTATCTTTCTATTTTGTTACATTACAAATTTTGTTGTTTCGTCGACTATGTATCGGTTTTTATACACTGTGCCCGTAGGGTAAAAGTCGCTCAAATGTATGTAACAGGCAGAAGGAAGCGTTTCCGACCCCATAAAGTATTTTCCTGATCAGCATCAACAGCCGAGTCGATTGAGACATGTCCATCTGTCCGTATGAACACCTAGATCTCCGAGACTATAAGAGCTAGAGCTACCAAATTTGGTGCGAAGATCCGTCTTATGCCCAGTCAGATCAAGTTTGTTTCAAATGTTAGCCACGCCCACTTCCGCCTCCGCAAATGAAAAAAACAATTTTTAAAATGAGTTTATTAAAGATATCGAATTCCTATTTGGTTGACCTAATGATATAGTCAAACTGCACTAACTGAACAAATTTCGTTTAAATCGGGCAATAAACATCGGAGATATAGCCATTTGAATTTTGTACTGAATTGCCAAGAAAGAGCGAGATAGCATGCGTTAGCTATTGCTGCATGTTAAGGAGAATTTCGTTTTGAATTTATGGCAAAGGGTGTTCAAACATTTGTCTAGTGCCTACGCGAATATAAGATAGTTTAAAATCTTTGCCACGCCCACTTCCGCTCCCGCAATTTGGAAAAAACGATTTACTAGAGAAGTTTTAAAAGAAACACAATAAATATCGAAGATATACGAATGTGCATTTTTAACTGAATTGGCAAGGGACATTGGCTGACAAGTGTGAGCGAGAGAGCATGCGGTAGCTGCTGCTGCATGTTAAAAGGAATTTTGAATTAAGTTGATGCCGATCTTGATTTAATATAACTAGTTGGTACAGAGTATACTCAATGTCGGCAGGGACAACTTGCTTGCTTCATTTAACTATTGAATCGCAAATCTCAATTTCTGCGGTCGTCAAGAGAAATGAAATCATATATTTACTTTTCTTTCAGTGCTAGTTGACCTTTGATTTCGACATTGCACAATCGAGTCCGACTAATGTCTTTATAAGTGCAGAAATCAAAAGGACACCGCAATCGGAATTCTATGAATAAACCAAAAGAGACATTAAAAAGAAATTAAGGAATTGCTTTGTTCATCGTTATATAAGAACCCTTGGATAGGGTGAATTTCATTTGGTCACATTTTTGGAATTGAACAGAATGAAGGTGCCCTTCTTTAAACTCATAAAACCAGCACCTTTGAATGAAGAAGTCCGTTCAAGAGACGCTTGCATCTACTACTATCGTGCGATAAAATTAATGGGATGGTTGCCTCCGAAGGATGGTCCACGCAGATGGCTATACTTGCTTTGGACCGTCACAACAACCTTCTTTGGGTTTTTCTATTTGCCCTGCGGACTTCTTGTAACGTATTTCATGCATTTCAGCAAGTTCACGCCCAACGAATTCCTCACGTCGGTCCAGGTGGATCTCAATGCGATTGGCAACACGATCAAGGCGTGTGTCACCTTTTCACAGGTTTGGCGTTTGAAGAAGATGAACGAGTTAATTGACCAGCTGGATGACCACTGTGTGACACCCACACAGAGGGAACGGTTGCATAACGCGGTGGCCTGGGGCAATCGAACCGTTTTATTCTATTCCGCCATGTACATTACTTTTACCACGTCGACTTTGTTGTCGTCTGCTTTTGCAGGTTCACCGCCTTGGCAGCTATACAATCCTGTCGTGGACTGGCGAAAGGGAACAGGACATATGTGGATGGCATCCCTTATGGAGTATTTCGTTATGTGCATTGTGGTAATACAGGAACAACATTCGGACACCTATCCCATTGTGTTTACCCTTCTATTTCGTGGTCACTTGGCCATTTTGAAGAATCGTGTTGAGAATTTGCGAGGAGATCTTCAACTGAGTGACGAATCGCACTACGATCAGCTAGTCAGCTGCATTAAGGATCACAAAATTATTTTAGAGTGCGTTGGCACTACGTGACATATATATAATGAAAGTTTTTATTCAGATGTACTTTATTTCCAGATGCTGCGACTTGATGCGTCCCATGACATCGGCCACCATATTTACCCAGTTCATGCTGGTTGGCATGGTTCTCGGTTTAGCCATTATCAACATATTCTTTTTTTCCGCCTCTATTTGGGCAGCAGCTGCTACTTTCATATTTCTGGTCGCTCTCTTGCTGGAAACATTTCCGTTTTGCATGAACTGTGAGCTCTTGATCGACGATTGCCAAGCGCTTACAAATGCCATCTTTCACTCCAACTGGGTTGATGCAGATCGGAGATATAAATCAGCATTGGTATACTTTCTCCACAAAGTGCAACAGCCCATTCAGTTTACGGCCGGGGCTATCTTTCCCATATCCATGCAGAGCAACATTGCAGTGGCCAAATTTGCATTTAGCATTATAACCATTGTCAATCAAATGAACTTGGGAGAAAAGTTCCGAAGTGAGCATTAGAATAGCCAATTACTTGACTCAAGTCAAGTAAGTAATTGCCAAGAGCTCAATTGATTTTGGTTGCCAATAAATTATACCCTGTACCAAGAAGAGATATTTAATGTAGGCAAAACTCTCAAAATCACCAGAAATCCAATATAAAACCCGCCTTAAATGCAGCAACAGCGAGCGCATACTGTCTCGCTCACTCCTGCCTGCCAATGTCGCCCATGGCGTTTTAGTACATTTTACCCTATGGGTACAGGGTATAAAAACGAAATGCAGTAGTGGAGGTGTTACGAGTATAATAATAATAAAGATGATATAGTAAGCGATTCTGAGACCCCAAGTCCACAAAAAACAAAAAAAAAATGAAGCAAGCAAGTCGTCCCTGCCGACATTGAGTATACCCTGTACCAACTAGTTATATTAAATCAAGATCGGCATCAACTTAATTCAAAATGTCTTTTAACAGGCAGCAACAGCTACCGCCTGCTATCTCGCTCACTCTTTGCAGCTAGTATCTTCTTGGCATCTCGGTTCAAAATGCACATTCGTATATCTTCGATATTCATTGTACGATTTCGACTAAATTTGGTCAAATGGTGCATTTTGGCCACATTGTTGGGTGTGCCAAATAAGAATGTGATTTCCCAAAAACTGCTCCAGTAATTCGTTTTTTCTAAATTTCGGGGGCGGAAGTGGGCGTGGCAAAAATTTGAAACAAACTTGATCTGCCTAGGCATAAGACGGATGTTCACACCAAATTTGGTAGCTCTAGCTCTTATAGTCTCCGAGATTCAGGTGTTCATATGGACGAACGGACATGTCTCAATCGACTCGGCTGTTGATGCTGATCAAGAATATATATACTTTATGAGGTCGGAAACGCTTCATTCGGCCTGTTGCATACATTTTAGCGATTTTAATATACCCTTTACCCTATGGGTACATGGTATAAAAATAGATTTTTCAGGAGATAAGACGATTCTTCTTTTCCAAGGAATATATTTTAAAGGACGTTTTCTTTTGGAAACCTCAAACATGGAGGTGGTTTGAGCCGGAGTGGGGAATTCAGTTTTCGTCGAGGGAAGAATGCATAGGAAAGCAATACCTTGTGTAAACGGATCTGAGCAAACTACACCTGAGCAAACCACTGGCCCAATCTCCAGACTAAAATGTCATTGATAATTTGTGGCCAGAAAACACTAAATTTCCGACAAAGATGACCTGAAGACAGCTTTTTCTTAGAAATTAGTGGAGTTCATGCTGCCAAAGGCTGCAGGCAGTTGTTTAAGCTGGAAGAAGCACACTAAATACTAAAATTTGCATAAGGCTTTAATTTAATCATTTAACATAGACTGTATCAAAAAGCTCTGAGGATTGTTTTTGAAAAGAAGAAGTTATTCTTGGGGCAATTAAAGTTATTTATACCCTGTACCCAATGGGTAAAAGGGTATATTAAAGTCGTCAAAACGTATGTAGCAGCCAGAAGAAAGCTTTTCCGACCCCATAAAGTATATATATTCCTGATCAGCATCACAAGTCGAGTCGTTTGAGACATGTCCGTCTGTCTGTCCGGATCAACATCGAGATCTTGGAGACTACAAGAGCTAGAGGTAACAAATTTTGTTTGTGGATCCGTCTAGTGTGTACACACGATCAAGTTTATTTCAAATTTTTGCCACGCCCACTTCCGCCTCCGCAATTTCGAAAATACGTATACTTAGGGACAAATTAAAAATATCGCTTTCCTTTTTGCCACATCTAATAATATAGCCAAAATGCACCAGCTGAACAAATTTAGTCGAAATCGAACAATAAACATCGATGTTAAACTGAATTTTGGATGAAATTGATGGCGATTTCGATGGTGTTCGACTTTACTTAATATAACTACATAAATGTCGGCAGGGATCACTTGCTTGCTGTATTTTATGTTGTTTGCAGCTTTTGAATCATGAGAACAGTCATTTTTTGAAAAAGAACTGTATCAAATAAGCGCATCGTCTTTGGTATAATAAGTTCTGAACACCATATAACTATAGCAGGCCCGTATCTGCATTGGCGTGAAATACACCTAAACCTCGCTTTACACGGTACTCGCTTTACACGGATTCGTTCTAACACGGTATTCAAAATCAAAAACAAAATTATTATTATTTACTTTAATTTAAATTAGTTTAACTTTGCTTTAAATCTGGCAATACTACGTGGTATTCTGCCATAATAATTTAACAAAGGAGGAATTTACCATTAAATTCAAAAGCAACAAAGTTTTACCATGAAAAAATGACTTTGAATCTAACATCAAAAACAATGAACCCAACGTATTCACAGCAAAATTTGTTCTCGAGAGACTTGTTTTAGGAAGAATACTAGGAAACCATTTTCAAGGAGGAGATGTTAATTTAGATCGTGGTCTTAAGTTTCAACGAGGTGTTAACTATCTAGTAAAACAATATGAAGAAGTCTATAAAGATATGACAAATAAAAATAAGCAGCAAAAGCTTATTTCAGAATTTTTTCCAAAACAACATTCTCAGCAACCTTTGACTACGACCAACTCAGTTAATGCAAAAGGAAAATCCAGTGACATTTTTTTATCCAGTGATGAGTCGGAAATCATTATACATCTTTGAAAGCGGAAACTTTTGATTGAAAGTGATAGCGATTAGGTTTGGTTAAAAGTAGAGATGTCTTGTTTATAATGAAGTACATATATTTTTTTTAATGGAATGCAAGTTTTGTTTTACTTATTTTTTAAATGGAACGAATTTTTTAACTTATTTCTTCTATGTTTTCTATGACTTAAATGATTCTTTTACGACTTATTAACTGAATAAAGCTATGCTTTAAGTTCAATTAATGTCATAAAATTCTAATTACACTCCTTTTCGCTTTACACGGTTTTTTCATACAAAAATTTTTTTTTCGCTTTACACGGTTTTGTCAGGAACGTGTCTACCGTGTAAGGCGAGGTAGGGGTGTACTTAACTACACAGTCTAGATCGAATCAACGATCACTAACCTATTAAACATTACAATAATATTTTCCCGCATTTGAAATATCAAAATCTCTTTATCTAATGCTCCTCAATGAAACAAATTTGATAATTAAAAGTTTAGTATCAAATTGTCCCAAAAACACTAGAAAATATATTAAATATCAGAAATACCATTTGGCATTATTGTTCTTTGTTCCACAACTAGCAGCTAGTGACTAGCTGCGGCGCTAAATAGGAATATTAATGAGAAGTCATTTAAAAGCTTTTAAGATATTTCCAGATCTAGTTAATTGTTATGTTCATGTATAAAAACAAAACAGCTGTTTCAAGTCTGCGTGTCGACTTGCTTCATTTTGTTTATTATTTCTTTTGTTCGACAAATCGAAAGTCTTTGGGGCGACATGTAAAATGCTATCCTAGATTCTGATTCGGGGTTGTTGTGGTTCTCGAACTTGAATAATGGATAAGTCCCTGTTCACACACTTAACAATTTCATATTTGTTTGGGGTCTAATTACAGGCCACGGAATAAATTTAAGGCGTGGGCGTGAATTGTGCAGCTGCTGTCCAATTAGCATGTCTCGGACAAAGGTGACTATGGGTATAAAAGGTGGACGGTTGGGCAGGGAATTGCCACTTCTGCCGCAATGGTCGTATTCCAGTTAATCAAGCCAGCACCGCTGACGGAGCGGGTGCAATCCCGGGAGGCAAACATTTATCTGTATCGAGGCATGAAGCTAATCGGCTGGCTACCGCCCAAGGAGGGATTGTCCCGATATGTCTATCTGTTTTGGACATGTGTGCCATTCGCTTTTGGTGTCTTTTATCTGCCCGTGGGCTTCATTATAAGTTATGCCAAGGAGTTTAAGAATTTCACCCCAGGAGAGTTTCTAACATCCCTGCAGGTGGCCATCAATGTTTATGGGGCATCGGTTAAGTCCACAATTACCTATATTTTCATTTGGCGTCTTCGAAAGACGGAACAGCTGCTGGATGCCCTGGATCTGCGTCTGCAGACCGAAAGCGATCGCCGCAAGATCCACGAAATGGTGGCTCGTTGCAATTATGCATTTCTCGTCTACAGTTTCATATATTGTGGCTATGCAGCATCCACATTTTTGTCGTATGCTCTAAGTGGCCGTCCTCCTTGGTCCGTTTATAATCCATTTGTGGATTGGCGCGACGGACTAGGCAGTCTATGGATACAGGCGGTATTTGAGTACATCACCATGTCGTTCGCTGTGCTGCAGGATCAACTCGCTGATACATATCCATTGATGTTCACCATCATCTTTCGGGCACATGTGGATGTTCTCAAGGACCATGTTAGGAATTTGCGCATGGACTCAACAAAAACTGAAGCCGAGAACTATCAAGAGCTGGTAAACTGTATCCAAGATCACAAAACAATACTAAGGTAAGTGAGTAACGGTTGATTAATTTTAAATATATCTGAGAATTATTTATTCTAATCCCCCTGGCAGATGTTGCGACATGATCCGACCCATGATATCGCGCACAATATTTGTGCAATTCATGCTGATTGGCTCCGTCTTGGGATTGACTTTGATCAATGTATTCTTTTTCTCAAATTTCTGGAAGGGCGTCGCCTCCTTCCTCTTTGTCATCACCATATTGCTGCAGACATTCCCCTTCTGCTACACTTGCAATCTGCTTATCGACGACGGCGAGGATTTGGCCAACACAATATTCCAATCCAATTGGGTTGATGCCGAGCCCCGATACAAGGCCACATTGGTTCTCTTCATGCATCATGTCCAGCAACCGATTATATTTATAGCCGGCGGCATATTCCCCATCTCCATGAACAGCAACATCAGTGTGAGTAATGGAAATTAAATTTTAAATTCTTTTTGTTTTAATTGACATTGACGAAATGTTTCTCTTTCTTCTATGTCCTTTTTGCTTTCTCAGGTGGCGAAATTTGCTTTCAGCATAATAACCATTGTGCGACAAATGAATCTGGCCGAGCAGTTTCAATAAGATTTCGTTCGTATTCTATTTGTCAAACAAATCTCCCTGAAATTTCATACCTCCCTCTCTCGCTCCATATATCTTTATATAACAAATTTGCATAGAATTTGTATATGTTATAGTTTATCTAAGAAGATTTGCCTGATTTAGTTTTTGGGGCAGCACTCAAAATGTTAATGGAATGGAACTGTGGGTGAGTGAAAAGTACCGAGTGGTGGGTGCTTCATGCTGTACGAAGGGAGGAGAATGGAGAGGGAGGGCAGACGAATTTGCAAATTGTGTTAACAGACGGAAATTACAACAGCGGCGGCACACACACAGACAGAGACAGACGGAACCACAAACAATCGGGAGCAGAAATGGGAATGAGCAGTCTCTGGGAGGCTTAGACTTTGGTCCTGGACTCTGTCACACTAGCTGGAGGCAACCGAAGCAAGTATATATAACTGTTTACATATTGTATGTGATTTTTATTTAAATTTTATGTTAAACACGTGACTTGTAGAAAACGAAACGAAACGAGTGAAGGCAAAAGAAAATAATAATAATATTGGATGGTAGAGAATATTTTTTTTGTTTTGGATGGGGATGGAGAGTAAAAAGCAAATATTATGACATATTTTTGCGGTTTTCCAACCACACAAGTTGCCACATAAACCATAAATGTACGTACACAGCCAGATATGGGGGTGAGGAAGGGGGAAATGGAAAGCAAACCGAAGGCGTACGATTCATATGAACAAATGCAACGTTTTACATCTTTGCGGTTTTTCTCTTGGCAGCTTCTGTTTAGTTTAAACAAGTTGAAACATATATAGTACGTATGTACATATATTTAATTTAACTTAATTTTCGAACATGATGAAACACAAATGTTTACTGAAACTGTCCTGTCACAGGAGTTTGAAGAAAGTTAAACAGAAAGTAAATCTGATCTCAAAGTGCATGAAAGTTTCTCATTAAACGTTTAATACTGATGGATGGTTAATTAAAAAACATTTTCATACAACTTTTCAAATACGAATATTTAGACAAAACTATTAAACTATTAAAAAGTATTGTTTTGATAGGTAGGTAAATGTTTTTTGATTTGCTTGTTTCGCACTTTCTTGATTAAATTTCACTTTATCTCTTTCATATATCTTTATGAATCGCACCCCTTTGCTTTTACTAATAAAGAGTCATTTTTATATCCCCTTATTAAATAATTGCTAGTACAGAAGTTGACCTTGGTTGCAAAGTCCCCCGAAGTCCCCATCAATATACATACATACATAAAATATAATTCAGATTCTATTTTATATGCAAACAGCAGCTAATGCATGCTATCCTGTTCAGTCTTATCAGCCAATGCATTACTTGGCATTTCATTACAGAACGTATGTATATACCTAGGTACGTATGTACAAATATCTCTTATATTTATAGCCCGATGTATTGTTCGTTGTTTTTGAAGTACGGCAAAGATAAAAAATAAACTTGATCTGCATACTCAATAGGCGAATCTACAAATCAAATAGGTACATATGTCCCAATCGATCGGCTGTTTATACTGATCAAGAATATATACTCTTTAGGGGATAGAAAATGCTTTGCTTCCTCCAATTTATACTAATTGACTATAAAGTCTGAAGGTCCAGTATACTGCGATATTCGATACACCCTGATATTTATCATGAATACATTAAACTTGTGTAGTAATAACCGAAATTAAATTTACAATTTGAATCGAAAGTTAAAAGCGAATTTACAGACAATTCAAAAGTACAACTCTTCGAGTAGTAACTGACCTTTTGCAACTTAGTAAAGCTAATCATGAATTCATTGGGCTTATTGAGAAGCCGATGTACTCGCTTAGCAGGAGAGTAAAAATGTATTAATTTAAACTAAATTGAAACTTTAATCCTATTAGGGTTTGCGCCCAATTATATCTGTAATTAATTATGGAGCAATTCACTTTTAAAAAAGGTTTATAATTCGCGTTGGAATCAATACGACTTATATATGCATATTAATTTCTTTTGGAAAGCTATTAAATGAGTTTTGCTGAATTAATTGTTCGAATTTATGTCTCTACTAAATTTATGGCACAAGAGAATTGTGCAGCAAATATACTCTCCATAATTGTACTATATATACGTACATACATAAGTATATAATGGCTCTTACATATACATATATAATGGCATTATTAATTATGCAATGAAAAGGCAATCATATTTGTTAATTGGTTTTTCCACGAAAAAGTATCCCAAACCACAAAAATATAATCAAATTAATTGCACACGAATTGCCCGCCACTTGGTTGCGGTGTGAAAACTTGCACAATGTTCTCCATGTTTTGTTGAAAATTTTGTTTTATAATTTTTATACCCTTGCAGAGGGTATTATAAAATTGGTCAGATGTTTGTAACGCATAGAAATATACGTTTCCGACCCCATAAAGTATATATATTCTTGATCAGCATCAATAGACGAGTCGATTGAGACATGTCCGTCTGTCCGTCTGTCTGTTTGAATCACGATGACAGCCTCAAATTTCAAGCTACATGGTTGAAACATAAAAAGTTAAGTTCCTTGATCTATCAAGTATGGTGGTATTGAAAATTAGTCGGATCGGATAATTATCACCGGAGCTATTAACTAAAACGTGGAGGTACCTCGAGTAAAATAAGCAATTTTCTTTGGCAGCAAAGAAACAAAAACAAATTCTAAGAAATCTGCCGTACAAACACAAAAGACCCGAGTTCGAATCCGCGCGGCACCAAATAAGAAATATATAAAATTATTGTTTTTTTGTTGTTGCATCTAAATTCAATTTTTACCCATACACCCTACACCAAGTTTGAACAAAATCGGATAATTATTAAGGTTACAATTCAATAATCAATTTGATAGAAATTAAATGTATTTTAATGCACGCACACACATCCATATGCAAAAATTCAACCACCACGCGGTGTGTGAGAGAGACAGAAATATTTGTGTTGTGTTCTTACGCAAAACGAAATTGAAAGAGCGAGATGCAATGGGTTTGCATATATGTCGAATTAGCTTACGTCAGCTAGGAAAGGACGGTGGCGTAGTATGTAGAGATCGGTGCCACGATGGGCTCGGTGTTTGATGGTTCAATGCTCGCTAGGTGATGAAGTGAAGATTTTAAGATGTGTTTTTTTTGTTTTTTTTTTTTTATTTTGTTAAACATTTATACCAATTATTTTGCTGCAAGGGTATACAAACTTCGGCAGAGCCGAAGTTAGCTTCTTTGATATTTTATTTGCACTTTGATTTGCTGGAAATTTAATAAAGTCCTTTCTGGGGCGTCCACAGCACGAGGCACGACGTGTCGTCGTCCCCGTCCAGGCAGAGATGTAGGCGAAAGATTTGCCTTTGGCTCCCTCTGTGAGGATAAAGTTTCCGAGGGAAAACTTTAAAGGCGAATGCAAATATGCAAATGCACACAAATTGAAAGTCAAGGAACGATGTGTTAGTTATCCCATGATGGCCTAAAGGCGGGCTCAATGCCCCCGCACCCACCAACTTCCCCCGAATGGTGTTGGTGTCGAGTTGAGTTTGCCATATATCATAGTTCAGTGCAGTTGCCAGGAAAAAAGGGAGTTAAAAAGTACGTGGGAAGGTCGTTAAATGACTCGAATGGAATTGCTTTCGTCTATTGTTTGAGGCTACAAATATAATTTTGTTTGGTTTGGACCTATTATTCCAATACCCTGTATCTGTAGACAGTAGGAGCATATTCAGGTGTCCTTAGGTTCTACTTATTTCACAAATTTCCCTTTAACTTTCTTGCCATCAGAATAGCAACTTTTCGGATGGAATCATAGCTGTTGGTAAGAGCCAGTAGGTGGCACCAGTGTAACATAACATTGCCTGATTCTTGTATCTTGTAATCGGTATCTTATAGTTTAACCGCTTCTAAGGTATTTGCTTTCTTTTGAGGCTTTATTCGTTTTTTCTTCTGTTCTTTCAAACAAATCGAAACGAGAAATGGAATTTCATCTCTGGCAAACAGTTAGCCTGACAGACAGACCGACAGACCGACAGACCGACTGGGGCAGCAATCAGCCCAAAATACTATTAGTATGCATGGCTATGGATCCTTCGTGTCCATTTTGCGTTGTTTGTTTTCGATTCCGTTTGTCATTTCACCCTCTGATTCCCCCCCCCTGCTACTACCCATCTATCTGTCCTCCTCTCTATCAGGTTACGTGTCCTTTGTGTTCATATAGCCTACATATGTATGTATGTAGGTATGTGTGTACATTTTTCAGCGGCATCTCGTGCAGTTTTCCCATGCAATTCTAGGCGCTGATGGTGCACACAGAAATTCCATGAAAATTTCAAACGCCCCTCCATGCCCCGCCCCCTTGAAAAGTGCCGTATTAGTTATAGGCTAGCAAACAAATAATTTGCATGCCATCATGGGCAAACAACACAGCAACACACATCAGGCTCTACATGTAGGCTCCAGAAAGGTGAAGCAGCACGGGTAACTGGCATATACCGCATAGCTCTAGTTTATATATGTATATCCGTGAATATATATATATGTATATATATCTAAGCATAACCTTTAATTTGTAAATTATTCAGAAACGTTGCGGCTGTTGCGGGTGCATGTTATGCAAAAAGTTGCACAAATTTGTCACAGCAAATTGAGACTCTTGAGTACAATTAGATTGGAACATGGAAAATGCCATAAAGTTTAATAAACTTGGTAGAACTATATTCCAATGTTCTGTAAAAGGTTCATTGGGAATTTCGAACATTTGACTTTATCGTGATCAAAATGATCGCCAACAAACGCAATCGATGTCAGATGGAACATCAATTGGAACAACTTTTTAGCCAGTAAAAGCTGTAACCAACAAATAAATGACACTTCCAGAAATAAGAGGAAGCGATCAGTGGACAAGTTCATATAACGAACGTAGCCAATCACTTAAGTTAACATAATAATAATATAGCTAGGAAAAAACTTGAACTTTTGTCATTAGGAATGAGGCAGCCTAAAACTGACTTAAGACAGCACCTTAATGAGAGGACAGGCAGTTGGGTTGCCCGAAGCTTCAATGTGGTTCTGAAACCTGCACATGGAGTCTAATTTGAATTATTATCATCGGACAATCGGAGTGTGAAATTGACAGCAGTATATTTTACTTATAGTATCAAATAATGGATACACTATTAATGGGATGACCTGCCGATACCTCTAATATGTACATATGAACATAAATCGATTATCTCTTACATTCACTTGGCTAATTGCCAAGACCATGACAAACGAGTTCATCTGATGACTCTGTTTAGATAAGATGCCATTGCATTTAGTTGCCCTCCACTCTAACTTGGGGAGAGTATCAAATGGAATGGTTAACCTGCTGAGAATGCATTTCCCTTCTGTTTGGGGTAAATACGAATGGCGCCCAATTAGGTAAGGAGCGGAGCTAATTTGCATTTAAAGTGACTTCCCCTAACTCCAGGTTAGTGAATATTTATACATTTATGTGCCCCCATTTTCGTTTTATTTATTAGACTTCCGTACTTAATTGCTTTGGATACCCTGACATGGGGAATTTTTTGTCTTTTATTCTTGTTTTTTTGATAAAATGTAGTAAAATATGCGACTTCTTCTTTGCCCGAAATGGCAACGCAATTAGGCAGTTCAAGCCAACCTTATTTTGGTGCTTGTCCTTGGCCCTTGCTGCTTGCTGTTTGTCGTCTGGCTCGAGTGACTAATGAAGTCGGAGATTAAAATAGGCAACAAATATAAATATTCAATGCCATTTGCTTATGTACATTCATCTTCAATGGCAAGGGTGTGGGTGGGAGGAAGTGCGTACATATATCCTGTTGTCCTCATAAATAAGATTGCTAAAACCTGGTCATATATAAATCACAGACCATTTTCGGGGTACTTACATTTAAGATATTGTTCATTGCGAGCTATCACCTTCTCGGCATTCTTGCGGGCCAAAAAGAACCATTCGGATGTATTGCCCAGATAGTGATATTCCATGGCCAGATCCTTGGCAAAAATGGCTCCCAAATTTGGTGGAGGCAGCCTATAGGCGAACGGACAAAACAAGCCCGGTTGGGCAGGATGCTCGTTCCAATCGAAGCAATTGCCGGCAGCAAATATATCATCATCGAACTCCACCATTGACAGGACAGAAGCATGCAGTAGGTTGACATCTTCCTGCACGGACCGTGCCGTTGTCTTGAAGATTCTGCAGGAAAAAAGTAAGACACATAGGAAAAGAAAACGGATATTAGGTGCAGAAATTGAATTTATAATGCCAAGCCAAGAGAAAGGAAATTGCATCAAAAAACCATGGAAAACGGTAACATGGGGAAAGAAGGCAACACCGAAATAAAGATACACTAACATTAACTTGTTTCTTTAATATGGAAATTATTCTCATAAACTTGTTTCCGCCAATGGGGATCTGAACTCATTTGTATTCCTAAACCCGATCATTCGGGGGAAAATTCTCAGAGCACAAAGTCAACATGCTCTCATTCTGATAGAAAAGTCGGAAAATTCAAGCGGCATGCCGAAAGTGGCTCAGTGGGGCGACTTGGCTCACTTCTTCTCTGCGTGAGTACTATTTTTATAGCCGAAGGTGGGGCCTGGCCGGGGACAAGTGCATACTTATAGGCGCAGCGCATTATGCTGCCTCAAGCTGTGCTCAAGTGGGCTGCCGGTTGGCTATTGTCTGTCCTGCACGTTATTCTATATGTAGGATATGTATGTACACAAGTTAACGAGAAAATTATGTTCAAGACTGTGCTTGGAGTGCACCAGTGGAGCAGCCCACCCCACTTTGAGGAGGGGTCTTCCCTTTCCACTGTTCCTGCCTGACCTCCATCTCCCCGGCTTTCGAAAATATTAATTAAAACGTCGCTTTAATAAAACATTCACGCGTTTGTTTTCCACCAATACATATCTTCTTTCTTTTTTTTTTGGGCCCCAATTTGGAAAATTTCAACAACAGACTCTCATGCGATTTGCCGGCTAATTGGGCGTGGCTTCATTAATTAGTTTCTCAGTAGCTCATTTGTAAATGTCAACGACATTGTGTCAAGCCGGTTCCAGCCTCAAAAAGTCGTTGGCCAGAAGGAGGAGCAAGAGATAATGTTATTATAGCTTCTGCTCCTGATGCTGATGTTGCAGCCATGAGGTTGACGTCAATTTCTTTTCACTTTGTAATTTATGGCACTTCACAAGATGCTTAAAAGGCGCAAACTATTCAGATAAAAAAGCCGAAGTCTATAATACTCTTGTACTGGAATCAGTTAAATAAAATCCCGTTATCGTAGCACGTTAATTACACATTCATAACATAGTTTTAATAAACATCGTGTTCCCCAGATCAATTAAAGTTATTTATCGTGTAAGGTAAGCCAGTTATTTGGATGGAGCCGCAAATGCTTCCTTTGAACACTTTAAGCATCTGTTCATTTTTGTTAAGTGCGAACTCTGGCCCAAGTGGCTGGTCATATATAAATACCTGGCCACCGGAAGACTCTATCGTTGGCTCCCTCTCTTTCAGTCGCCTCTCCACCTCCCTATCTTTACATGAACACCCTGTGTTTGCATACACTGCACACCGACGCACACAAACGTCGGAGGACATCTCGTACATTTCAGAGAATATGGCAATTGCTGTTACAGTGATTACACTTGCAGTTACGCATCCGCATCCTGGCCAAAAGTGTGTTAAAGACACTTAGGCAACACTTAAGTGCAGCTGCACAAAAAAAGGGGTGAAAACAAGCTCTGCCAAAGGGACACCCAAACGTCGCTTGGAGTTGGTGGTGGAGTCGAGTCAAGTAAGGAATTCAGTAAGTATACGAAAGTGCTTCATTCTCTCTGGGAATAATAAAAACTACACAAAGGGAGAAAACAAAAGAAAGCTTTAACTTGGGAGAGCTTTACATAGTGTTAGATATATCTAATATAAATGGTATAATGCAATATAATAACAGGTCCCCTTCTTGTATCACTAGATGTATGGCAAAGGGTGGAAGGCTGACTTTCGTATACATTGTTCTGATTAACAATCAATAGTCGATTTGAATGTGCCAAGTCTATTATTTCGTGTGCGCACTTCAATTTTGTCTCAAAAAAAAAACCCTCAAACCTTTAAGAAAAAGCAAAGCAGTTGACATTAGCAGCAGGAAAAGAATATTAGAACCTAACAAAACTCCTTAACAGAAAGAAATCAGTAGCGGGCAGGTCACAGCATCTTAACAGCGGCAACCAGACAGAGAGATCTGGCAACTCAGCATTCGGCTGTTAGTTGGACCTAATACTAGTATCTACATACATAAATTAAAACATAAAAATTGCAGAAATAAAACTGACGAAATGAACAAGTGTCGTACAATTTTAATTTCAAGTGATTTAAATACTGACACATTTTGCGCCTTCATCATATTTTTACATTTTAATGTAATTTAAAAATCAAAGCAATTTTCGACAGAATCCACCATCCGCCCACCTTTAGTTGGTAGGAATTTTTTAATGCCCCACTGGTTGTGGTCTCGTGTCGGTGTGTAAGTGAATGTATGTATGTATGTATGTTACATGTACATACATATATATGTAAGTATGTAAAGTTGGCACAAATTGCGTTGTTGCCTGTTTTAAAGCCTCTGACATTTAATTAAAATCATGTTCTGACTACTGCATCTTTGACCAGAGCCAACCAGTAGTCTCCTTAGGATCTGGAGAGCTGCCTTCGCTGGCTTGTCTCTGGCTGTCTATCGGTTTGCAGCTTTGGTAACTTAGTCCTTGCCAGTCTGACAGGCACTGGCTCAGCTTAAGTCGAATGTTGTTTTACTTATTTGCTTAGCATATGATGATGCCATTCAAATAAGAAAAAACCCATAATAAAAAACTCTGACAATCCAAGGCCACGGAAGCCGCGTTTCCTTTTTTGTTTTCTTGAAAATTGTATTTGCTTTTGTTCTGATTATTAGTATTAGACCTGAGAAGAAAATTCCAGTACATGTGGCGTCTAAGGAGGACAAAAAGGGGCCTGTACCCATGCCCCCAATGTACTCTGCCAATAAAATCGATAGCAAGGTCGAAATACGTATGTCATATACATGTAAATATTGTTGTATGGATATTGGCCAAAATGACAAAGGATGCAAATTTGGAATAGATGCGAGGAAATAATGTCATTACGTTTATGTGTGAAAATTGGCAAATTAAATCCTCGTTGCAGGACTTTTGGCCACCCACTAGCCCCAGCATCACTAGCCCCTTTTAGAAAGGATCAACATAAAAACAGCAACTGTAAAATAGTAGACACTTTGTCTGTGTCCTTCGGTCATGCCTTAAGCACCTTTACAAGGAACCTGTCGTCGCCGGCGTCAGTGGTTAAAGTCCTTATGTTGTTTGGGTGAGTGTGTCGACATCTTAATTGAAAGCGAAATGTTCCAGTTTAATTATTCAAAGCACACGCAGAGCGGAGGCTGGAATCCAACTAGTTGCCCTGTAACGTCTCCCCAAGATGCTCAAGACGACTGAATGAATGAATGAATGAGTGAGTGACTGAATGAATGCGACCTTTTTGCCAAACACACAGACACGAAACATGAACAAAAACATGAAGAAAACACAACGGAACCCTTTTGTCTTAGGCCTTTTGGCGTCTTTTGTTTGTCAGGAAAGGCCAAAATACCTTCAATACTTTTCTGTTTTCTGCTGTAACGGTCAAGCTTTTGTTAATTTTAATTAGGCCATAATTAAATGATCAAATGGGAAGATAACTGCCAATACAAAAAATATGTTAGCTTTTGCTTTTTAAAATTGGCTTGCGGCCATCACAGATGCGTCAAGATAAGCTTATTAAATGGAAAAATTTTTGTCGGCCAATTGAAATCGGGAACATTGTCAATAATTGAATATTTCAAAAATTGATTGGTATTTAAAGTTCAAGTATACGATGAAACATACAGATCATATAGTGTTGACTACCAAGCCCTATGGCTAAGTTTGTTAAATTTATTATTAAAGAGAACAGAAAACATTCCTATACACTTGAGCAAAGTTAAAAATGTGATATATTAAATGTTTTCGTTTACCCTTCGTAATCGATCTGTGTTCCGTTCAGAACGTTTAGTAAACTATAAAACTCTCTTGAAAAATAACATTGAATTTGACGAAGATTTAGACTTATAAAGGATATGCACTCGTTTGCTGTCAGCTGCCTATATAACCATGAAACCAAATATTTCTCAGTTCTTCAGAAATATTATACAAATTTCATTGGCAGAATTAAATTCCATTGAACTTTAACACTTCCAATAGAATTGTTTCTGGAAACATGCCGTTCATTTTAACTTAGCTTGAATTGTGTTTGAGTTCTGGAAGTGTAGTAATGAGGGACTCATCAGCACACCTTTCAAAGGACTAAAAAGGATTTTCAACTAGGACTTTCTACACAACTCATCATAAAATCGATTGTGGACTTAATCTAAGGTAAATTGGCTTTAAGTAGCAATGCTGAGCTGAACTCAACTCATTTTATTTATAGAAAAATTTCAATTTTCATTCTTTTTTGGTTGTTTTTTATAGCCCCAAAGAAAACATCAAAAGCTGGTTGATTGGCTGTTTGGTTGGTTGGTTGGTTGGCTGCCTGCTACCATCTTCTTCTCCAATGGCAGCAAAGTGGCCATACATACATACATATTTGTTCAATTAGCAAACTGGAAAAGGAGTTCAATTAATTAAAAAGTTGTTGCTGTTGTTGTTGTTGCCTTGGCTTGGTTTGTTACTCTTTGTTCGGTTTGTGGCTAAATGACTAAATGAACCTCGAGGCATTTGCCGTTGACATGTTTATGCCGGCCACAATACACACACACACACACACACAACAAGCACCCACTGATACAGGCCACACATGGTAAGGAAAAGTGCCACACCCAGTTTTCTAACGGTTGCTATTGTTGTTGCTGCTGCTGAAAAATGCTTTTTTGATTTAGTCCGTTAATTGCTTTCAAGTTGCCAAGTCCTGGATGATTATTATTACTGGCGCGCAACAGCGAAAAAGTTGGCAAACATTTTCGGGCCAAAAGTTTCTTTTGATTTTCTTTGCACGCTCTCGCAGAGTTCGGTTGGGGAGGGATCCGAAGGTAGGGGGCCCTATACCATAATGAGACGAGAGTTTCGCGCCTAGCCTATCTTAAAGACGGAAACTTTTCTCTCAGCCTCTTTCTATGACTTTTGCACTTGGTCTACGAGGTCCGCCATAGAATTGCTTGGGTCGTGGGAGTGGGGATTAACTCACAGAGTGCGCAATGTTTTTATTGCACAAAAATAGACTTTGCTGTTGGAACCAATTGCTGCGGTTTAAATGTTACGCATACGCCAAGTGGGACAGCCACTTGCTGGAGATGCAGACGTCGTCGTTTTTGGTTGGCGGCTACTCGACAAGTTTGTTAAGCTGTTAAGTTATGGCAACATATGTTGCACTCACACACCCCTACAACCACACACACACACACACAGGCTAGCCAAAGAACACAGAAAGAAGCAATGCAGCTGTGTGGCTGTGATTGTTGGTTTCATGTTCAAAATGGTGCAACCATTCAAAACGTTGCTAAAAAGAAGAGCGAAACAAAATACACAAACACTTGCACACCGACACACTCACACACACACACAGGATCCACATTCAACAATGGCTGGCAGCAGGCTATAGAAAAGTCAAAGTCAGATGCGCTTACTAAAATAAACCAACTGGAAAAAGGCCGCGGCTTGGCTCCAACCAGGGGTATGCCGACTGGAGGCTGACACAACTACCATTGCACACACACACACACACCCTGAATTGCAGTGGGTTCGTGTCAGTTGCATTGTTGCCCAGCTATGCCAAGTACGGGCGGCAAGTTGGAAATCCACATTAGGAATGTTTTCTGTGAAATGAAAACAATTTCCATTTTCGGCGAGGGAACAATAAAAAAAGAGCCAACGCCCAAGCGTATTGAGTTAAGTTGAACAAGGCTGTATAGACTAGGGGGCATGCGAATGGGGAGGGGAGACAAAGAATGGGCGGCATTATTAGCACCACCCGTGGAGACCAACAGACCAAATCAAGTAGCAAAGAGTCAACGAATGCAAATGTCCTTCCACTGAGAGAAAATCGGGATACAACAGCTGCAGACAAAAGGTCCCGAAATAGAAAGAGAAGCGAAACAATTGGAAAATATTCATTAAATTGGGATTACAAAATACCATAAAGATGACATCAATTCTGGAAAAAAAACCTTCTCCAAGGATATGCATATGCAATAGATCTTCATTTTGGCATATTACTTTACTCTCACTCCTTCCTGTGTTATTTGAATGGCTCTTGTTTTGTGCTAAGACGAAAACTTTTAGAGCAGAATGGCGTAGAGGAGGAATAGTGGGTGGAAAGATGGGGGATTATAGGAATGTAGTTGCTGTGTGCTGCCTGTTGACCTTGTTTGCCGCGTTTTATTGCTGCTGACAATTTGATCCTGCCTCTGATGCAGTTGCATTCCCCATGCAGATTTCGATTTGTCTAAGCGGAATGCGAATCCTTTCGCCGATACGACAAGATGAAAACTTTATTTGCACCAAAACAAATTGAAAATAAGTCGACAAACAGGCAATAAATTATTTGTTCAACTTTACAAAATGTATGGGAAAAGTTCGAGTGAAAAACAAAATCAAAATCATGACTAAGACGCGCAACTGTCAAAAGAGTTCAACCAAAAACGGGTTTAGAGTATAAACGGGCTAGGGGAAAAGGCTGCTCCATCTTCATTTCCACACTCTGCTCCCCGACCCCACTGCTGGCTGATGCTTCTTAAGTTTGGCAACGTTGGCAACATTTAAGTACTTAAAAGTTTTTCCCCGTTCCCCTGTCCTCCTTTTTTCAGTCAACACTCTTGGTAGCCTTTTTTTGCCTTGTCTAGGTATGTATGTGTTTGTGTCCCTTCGCTCCTGCATTCGGCTTCCTGACTGTCGACACTTTGGGCTCCGTAAGGGGAAAACTAACAAAAGTGGCCAAGGCAAGAAAACAATTGAAGTTCGTAATTTCGACTTGAATTGATATTGTTTTTCCCGTCTGCCTTTTGTTGCCTTAAATGTTGTTCTTGTTTCTTTCTTATTTCTGTTTTTTTCTTTGTTTTGTTTGGTTTTTGTTTGAGCAACAAATAAACGGAAATGCTTAGGCACAAGAGTAAAAAGTGAGCAAAAAGGACGAAGAACGGAAAACGAACCAAGGATAACAATGTATCACAAAACAATAACTTCAATTAGTTTCTTCGCTAGGTGTCTGCTCCGGAACAGGAACAGGAAAAGGAAGAGGAGTAGAAACAGAAACCCAAAGAGAAACAGGAAGAGAAACGGATGGCGAAGGACCTGCGATAATGATTATGATGATGTGTCTCTAACTTCTCAAACGGCAGAAGGATAATGTTGGCTCCAAGCCTGGCCCACGGAAAACTGATTAAAATGTCCCAATCATCATGATGATAATGAATATAACGATAGCCATTTGCAATTTATTTATGCAGCTGGTGGTGGTAAAATTATGGACTAGGGACTCAACACTGGATAAACTGGATGAAAATATGAGATTGTTAATTTATGACCAGATTTGGAGGAACTCCCCGAGGCCACATTCCAGTCATTTCATTTTCGACGAATATAATGAAAACAAACATCCGACATATGGATACTAAATGCAATAATGTTCTGCTTATCCTGCTCCTCATCTCTCCTTTCCCCAATCTGTATGCGACACTGTTGATCCTGAGCGCAAAAAGTCCTTTGACACAATTTAATTTATTGACATTTGACGTTTACAGTCAAGCACTTTGGCATTTTATTGCTCCCTAGGCCAAGTCCTGGCCAGCTTAGGCCAGGCCAAGCCAAACCCAATTGTAGTATCCAACTTCCCACTCCCTCTCTGCCTCCCGCGTCCTCTTCATCCTCCCACTCGCTCACTTAATTTGTCAAGTTGTCTGTACGGTTAATTGTTTATTTGTGTGTTTTATTGACAGGCGGCATTTGTTCATTAGATTTGCCAGTTTGTATTTCTACATCCCGACACTTTTCCTCTCCTACTCGGTTAGCGTTTCGGTTTTCTTTTTTTTTTGCTCGTTCCATTTCTTGCTTTTAACAAATTACTTTTTCTTGAACAAATGGCTTTGATTTCTTAGTGCTCTAATCAAAGCATTTTTCCAGAACAGGACAATACACACACGCATCCGCAGGCACACACACACAAACCCGAAAATGCGCTCTTATCGTTGCCGGAAAATTATGTCTCTGTGTGTGTGTGTGTGTGAGTAACAACCACAAAGAAAAAAGAAATGATCCAAGTAGAGCTACTGAAAGCTACGACGACTGCATACCCAGTAAACTAAATTGAAAATTAATAGAAGAGTTGTGGAAATACATGAATGGATAAATTCCAAAGGCTGGGCGAAGCCGCATTGTGCGTGACACAATTGGAAATTGGTCCTAAAACCGGAAGTGAAAAGTTTCTAATCAATGGTAATGGATATCGTCCATTTTGGAGATTGGATGGGGAAATCCTAGAGACGATACTTTGATTAATTTGTTTGGAACATTTCCTTTAGACAAAACTAGCCGAAGCTATCCATTACCAGGACATAACATAAAAAAGGTAGCCGCTGGCGTTTTTTTTTTTTTGTCGTAGAGAAAACTAAAGCCAAACCGAGACCAGAAGCCAAAACGAAGACCGACAAAAAACTGAAATGCTTTTTTTTTGTTCCACAAAGACATAAATTCAATGTCTAATGTCTGTAAGAAGCATAGCATCGACATAGACATATGCAGGCAGAAGGAGATGGATACGAAGACCATCTTGTTGCCACATATGCGACTGTTGCTGCCGAAACTTTCCGCTGAGGTGGGTAGAGGTGGAAGCGGCGGCAAACTTTGCTGCTGCTTCGCCACTACAAGTCAGGCCTGGACTGGTTGGATTTGTCCTTGAGATTGTCACTTGGTTGGTCAGTTATCCAGATTCGACAATACTGTGAAATCGATGACGAAATCAGGCATGGATACCACAAGCAAGAATAACAAAAAGCAACAGCAACAACGACAAAAAGATGAAGAAAAGATGATGGAAAATGGGAAAATGGGGCAGAAAACTAACTTACGCACAAGCCAAGAAAAAGAGAAGCAAATGTATTGCCATAGTTGTGGTTGTCAGAGTATATCAAAGAACTTGGCCCGGAGCCCACAGCCCGCAGACCGGACTGCCCGAAAATATGCTACAACTTTTTTTTTGTGAAGCGCGCCTGTTTGGCTAAGTAATTGAACTTTTATCAGAGAATAAGGGAATAAACGAAATATTGTGCAAGTCTTGGCCAATAACTATCTGAAAACAAAATGACTAAGAAGTGAAATAACAAAGATGGCTTAGATATCGAGATGGCTGCGTGAGTCCGAAACCAAATTTTACTTCTAATCACTAAAATTGAACTCCGATACACTTGTTGTATGTCACTTTCTTTGGAAACAACTTCAAAAAAACAATACAAAAAAATTTTATCTTGAATTTTATCCAAAGTCCTCTCAGATGTTCAACGATGCCAATTGTTAGGCTGCAATCATCGGATGGGGAGATTTTTGAGGCGGATGATCAGGCAGCTAAATGTTCGGGCACTATAAAAACTTTGCTTGAGGATTGCAAAGTAGAAGATGCCGAAAATCAAATTATACCCCTACCCAATGTGAATTCGATGATTCTGAGTAAAGTACTTGTCTGGGCCAACCATCATAAGGACGATGAGCTGATATGTGATAGTGATGAAACGGATAACATCAATGCTTGGGACGCAGAATTCCTAAAGGTGGATCAGGGCACACTCTTTGAGCTGATAATGGCGGCCAACTATTTGGACATTCGTAGTCTAATGAATGTCTCGTGCAAGACTGTGGCCAATATGATAGTCGGACGCACGCCCGATGAAATACGAAGGACATTCAATATACACAATGATTTCACTCCCTCCGAAGAGGAACTAGTAAGAAAGGAGAATGAATGGATAGAGGAATAGAGTAGACAGTAAAATAAAATATTAAAAGATATCACGCTCCCATCGCTATTTGGCTTCTCTCTTGGCCATCTTTGGTCAACTTTCGATTGGAAAAGTTTCTTCACATTCATTTTGCCTGGGCATATGCATGAAAAGTTTTTGTGATTCACCCACTCACCTGGTCAGCATATTGGCGCGATTGACCGCCACCTCGGCCTCCACACGAAATCGATCCTGGGCATACCGGTCGACCACTCCCTCGCCCAAGTTGAGCGATGTCCCAGCTACACAATTGGAACCCATCAGATGCTGTTGCTCAATGTATTGCAAAAATTTGGATACCAAATCAATTTTACTGTCCCTAGCATTGATCACATCGGCAGTTATCTTATTTGACTCCATATTATCCGCATCCAAATCGTCGCCCTCGACATCACCAATCACCAACTGCTTGGTGTTGTCGTCAATTAAAACCTCTGGCGGATAGCCATCGTCCATCGTTACCTCGGAGGTATCCATCACAGATTCTGATTCGCCATCAGCCTCGAAATCGATCTGTTTGACCTCCATGCTGGCCTGTGAGCGTGCTTCGGCCTCGGGTTCATTTGCATTGTTGTGCTGCTGCTGTTGCTCCTCCAGCAAGTCCCACTCAATGGTAGTGGTAATGGTGCTACCACTGCTGCTATTCTTGTTAAGCTGTTGCAGTTCTCCAACCGGCACCTTTGCCTCCTCATGCTTTCCCTTTTTATTATCATCATCGCCATCGTCATCGTCATCATCGTCTTCTTCATTGTTCTGTGCATTGTTTTCGAAGTGAGCACGAGGCTCTTCTAGGTGGTAATCGGATTCCGTGGAGTCCTCAGTATTGAGAGGGCTTGCTGGGCGTCCTTCTCTACTTCCACTTTTACCACCACCTCTCACCCAATTGATACTGCCGTTTACTGGTAACAGGCGCGTTCTTGCCCCATTTACGATGCCAGCATGAGGCGCAAATGTCGCAGTTCTCATTGTGGATGTCGTCGACAGCAACAGCTCATCGTCGTCATCATCAGAATCACCATCATCATCGTCATCATCATTAACGTTGCCGCCGTCGTCTTCGTCCCTATCGGGGACCAGGTCCTCTTCATAATTGGCATCATCAATGTTGGCACGCACAAATTGCCGGCCTGGATTGATACCCAAACCTCCATCATCAGCTGCACCTGTGGCCTGTCGCGTTGTTGACATGACAACCACTGAGGGAATTGGGGCGATAGTTGTGTCCCCCTCTACAGGCAAAGCTGGCGTCGTTCCCGACTCTGGCTGTGGCTCATCGGCGACCAAGTAAGCCGACTCTAATGAGTTTTCCAAATCAATCTCGTCCGCCAATTGCATGACCTCACTTAGAGCTGCTGCCGTCTCATCTTCCCCATTGGTATCGTAGTCGCTGGGGCGACCCTGCAGATGTTCAGCCTCCGCCAAGCTACGATGGTTCTTTGCCGGACGCATCATGCCCAGGCTCTTGTCCACACTTTTGCGAATGCTTTCGTTAATTTTCTTTTTATGCAATTTGCGTATTTTATGCGTGACTGGAGGACTAGAGCTTGTTGTGGCATCCACAAATGGTGGCTGAGTGGGCGGATTCAGAGTGCTGTTAGAGTTGCTACTACTGCTGCTGCTGCTGTGAAGCAACATGTGGGAACGAGAGCGCCCATGGCGAATGTTGAAACTGTCACCAGCCATCATGGTTTCCGTTTCCGGTTTGATGCGAGCTCTAGCTGGTTGAGAGACCCCTCCAGCAGCTGCTGTATCTGCTTCTGCTACTCCCAGATCCGTTTGCCCTTGCACTGGTCGCAACTGCATCGCCAGCATCATTGTTATCGCCATCATCATCATCACCACCAGCAACAGCTGCCGACATGCCCGCGGCCTCAACATCCTCTTGCACCTCCTCCGCCTCCTCCTCCTTGTCGGCCTAGAAAAGGCTTGGTTCTAGTGGATTGGATTCACTTAAAGTGGAGTTCTTTCACTTGCAATTACAATGTAAACCCCTATGTACCCTTGTGCCTGGGTCCGTCGCGTTTTTGCTGATTGGCCGATCAGCGCTTTGTTTCTCTATTTTTTCTGGTCTCTGTGTATGTAGGAGTATGTGCTCGGGTTGGTGATTGGATCGCTGTGGTTATCGATTTGTGCCCCACCTGCTCCTGCCGTTGATTTTCAATCATCAAAGGCCATCGTCAATCATTTCCCCCCCGAACCAGGCCGCATAAAGCGGAAGGCCAGGGGCCTCTGAGTCACTGCTTTGAAGCTCATCGTCGTCTCCTCTTCCAACTTTAATTTTATGCTTGTGCGCTGCCAAAAAACTGGGAAGAGAAACAGAAAAAACAGAAATCCAATGATTAGCCTTCGAAGGACTTTTCAATGCGAATTGCCAGATAACAGAGTGAGAAGGGGAAAGGAATATCGTTCAAAAAGGGAAGGGCAAAGACATTGGTTCGGTGGAAGTTATAACTAGAGGTGAGCAATCACATGATACAAAAATATTTTTATTTTTGAAAAAGCTTGAAAAAGGAAACAGAAGTCAAGTCCTTAAATAAAGAAAAAACTTAAAAATTTAAAAACTATCAATATATAACGTTTATAAGAATCAAACTTTTAGAATAATGTAATATCGAAAACTTTTCAAGTCAAATGATTTAGTAATCCTTTCGGTGGGAAAGTTATATTCTTTGAAAATGTGATCTTTATGTTTGGTTTTAGATCCCTTGGTTCGATTAATATTTAACAAAGTTTCTTTACTTGGCTTCAATAAAAGGATTATCATTTATTTATTGCATGTCATGTATATTATACGTTCTTTTTTGTTTATACATAATTAAATACGTTCTCTTTGAGGACTAAAGGACTAAAACTAACAGCCCATCTCTATGCTTTGCACTTGTTTCGTCCTTTTTGTTGGTTTTCAAAAACGTAAGCAAAATATTTGCTTTGATTTATGCGAATTTTTCTGTTATTTACTTGCCATAAAAGGCGACCCGTTCAAGGACATTTCACAATATTTGTAAATGCGCTAGTGTTGGTGTGTGTTAGTGTGTGGGTGTGTTTGCTTAGCGTAAGGCAAGTGAATGGAAGGGGAAATGTGTTTGTCAAGACAGTGAAAGACTTCAGCCTGAGCCACTTCACAGCGTTAGCGGCATTTAATTACAAAAGGCGGAAGGAACAATAACAACAACAAAAATAATAGGAGCAAGCCAGATTTCAACAATTTTGTACATGTTAAAGCAGCAATTAAAAATTTCCGCACCTTTCCAGAAACAAACAAACAACAACAACAGCGGCAGTCCGGCAAATAGGATATTGTTGTTGATGTTGCTGTTGCCGTTTCCCCCCGTGAGGCGCATTGCGTGCGCCTGCATTGGGAGAGGAAGGAAGAAGAAGCTAAAGCAGAGGAACGGGTGGGTGGCGAATGACCGAACCAAGGACGAGAATATAAATTAAACGCCATTTCTTTGGCACTGCCGTGTGATTTTCAGCTTGGGGACTTTGTGGCAGCTTCAACAAAAGTCACGATGGTTATGAAAAGCTCCGAGAAACTGAGTGAGAGAGAGAGAGAGAGAGAGGCTGAGCGGCACAGTCAAGCCAAGTGAGCATAAATAAATTTGCCAGCCACAACACTGAATCCACATAAATATTATGGTGCAAACAAATTATATGCCATTTAAATGTAATACTAATTCTGAAAAGAAAATCCACTTCGCGGCTTCTGTTTTGGGATTTATTCGCCTTATTCTACATTTGCTTCTGCTTCTTGCTCTTTTTGTTGCAAAGAACACAGTATAAAAATTGTTTATGTACGAGTACATACACATTTATGTTTGTATATATGTACATACATATGTACATACATTTACGCATATCAAGAGGCTGCTGTTTCTACAATAACAACAACTACAACACCAGCAACAACGCTTCCACTTCTAATTTCGAATTTTATGAGCCATAAAAATTGCTCCAAGGCGAGACAAACATCAACGCAGACAAAGTAGACGACAGAAGTAACATAGCAAACAGCAAAAACGACAAAAGGCAAAACGGGAAGCACACATACACACATACATACAAAAGCAACAACAACAAAAATGACAACAACAACAGCAGCGGCATCAGCAAGAGTAATTGACACCCACTTTTAGTGATACAGAAGGACATGAAAAGACAGTGTGAGAGAAAGGATGGGAGGGGAGAGAGTGGACAGTGGAATGGAATGATATATTTAAGTGAAACTTGTCCTCTGTTTATACGTTGACAATGTTATGAAATCGTTAAAAACATTATTTCATTTACTTATTGCCAGACTTGTAACATATTTACGTATTACGTACATATTTACTGTAAAATATTTGAAATGTAGAAAGAATAATTGTAAAGTTGAAATGTAACGGAATTTACATATGTCTTAAGCATTTCCTAAGTATTTTGCTTTGAACCAATTATGGTCACTCTACGGAACGGTTAAAAAGCAAACATGATTTAGTTAAGCTGTAGCGATATTTTATCAGTTAATCGTTTCACAAACAATATTACGAATCGTTAAATCCTGTTCTCAGTATTCCTGAGTTTGAACTAAACTCGGCGTAATATAAAAGTAAACTTTATGCATATATATATATTTTAGAATTCGTTTGATATTTATTCCAAAATTAAGTTGATTACACTTAAAATTATTAAAACGATGCAAAAATTTAGTAGTATTGAGAGTAAAGAAAATTCCCTTCAACTATGTATGTATGTATATACATACATATACATACATACATACATACATACATACATACATACATATGTATATTGTTAAAACAATTTTCACAATTGCTTCCCTCTGAACCAGACTGCCCTAGTATTGTTGACAGCATTGAAATGCAAAAAGGATCTGATAAATTTAAGATATGTATTTATGTACGAGTATGTACATACATATGTATGCAACAGCCACACCAATGGGGCAAAGACAATAGGGATTTAGTGTATTTTCTCTTAGTTGAATTCCTTGGGGTTTGTGCTGTGGCAAACGAAGAAAACAAATCAAACAATAAATTTACAATTGCTTGATTGTGAATTCATGATTCCCCTTTCTAAGGACATAAATTTTAGGACATAAGTCAAATGCAGAGCCCCTCATCAGTTTTCCAGCTGCCTTCAGCTTTGCTTAAAACAAGCCGAGTTTATCCAGAGAGTAGGAGTTAATCAGAATCATTGGCAAAGGCGTTGCCACCAACAATGTCTCCGGGGCGCACAAAGTTTGGGAATGGTGGTTAACCCCACCACCTGACATGGCTAATGCATTACGACAAAACGACAAACAAATAAGCACAAAAAGGAAATGGAAAATGGAAAAGGAAAAAAGCATCATCGAGGGCAACACGTGGGCCAGGTCATTTTGGCTGGTTAGATGGAAGACAGGTGGGTGAAGGGGGATAGAGGTTAGGTTGCCTGGCAACATCCCCATGCACTTAACCCTTGACAGACACACTCACACGTCACCATATGTAGGATGAATGTGTGACTCCCTGTGCTGCTCCCTGACACTGCTGCTGCTTGACAGCGGAAATTTTCTTCACTTTTTTACTTTTCATTTTAGAGTAAAAGCGTCACGGTTGAGTGGCTGGTGATGCAGGTAGCAAAAGTCCTCTCGTGCCTCTCAGTCCTACTGGCTGTTGGATGTTTTAAAACTAACAATCCAATTTCAACTCAAAAAGCAATGCCATTGGTGCCTGCCTGGATGCTTACCCTGATTAATGCTCACCCAGGCAAAGGTGCTGCCGCCTTGAGGGGTCAACACTATTGCCGTAGAGTGAACAAGTTGCAGCATTTCAAACAAATTGAATCATAAAACTTGTACCAGCAATTCATGGCCTAGGTTAGAGTGTATACACATACATACATATACATATATTTTTTCCCGTGTAAGTTTGAAAGGTTGTTTTACAAAAACACCAAACAAACACATGCAAACACTCACACACATACAGAGGTTGGGGGAAGAGAGAGAGAGAGAGAGGGGGAGAAAAGAAACAACAACAAATAACCTGAGGGTTACACTGAAATTAATTAAAGCTAAAGAGTTTAAACTGCATTTGGCAGGACTTTGCTTTACATTTTTGTCAGTGCAATCTAGTTAGCCACATACATACAACACACTCACACATACATATGTATATATGTATGTATGTATTTGTTGTTTGGCAAGTACTTGCCAAGTTTTCCGCTTGTCTTTTTCTTCTTGCTGTTGCAGATACCGCTGTCGTCTGGGAAATTTATGCAAACACATTAACAAACTCAACGCATTTGCTTGTCCCGGTTGCTTGTGTTATTGTTGTTGTCCTTGTTGCCTGTGCCCCAGTGACAAAGTTGCCTGCGTTAAATGAAATTCGAGTAATTTTTCTGTCGCTTCGAAATGAAATGTCTCTGTGCTCTTTGAAAGGAACGGAAACGGAACAAAAACTGAATGGCAAAATGGCAGCCGCAGCAGAAACAGCAGCAACATCTCGTCAACTCATCACCATCATGCCATCATCAACATTGGCATCGGCGTCGACATCAGCATCATTCAGAGCCATTACTAGAGCCCACGGCAAGGGCAGGGGCCAGGGCCAAATCGGGAGGGTTAGGGGGGCATCACCTTTTGTTAGGTAACTCACATTATGTGATGGCGGGGCAAACAAAAAATGACATTTGACTTTTAAATTGGATAATTTTTTTCTCTTGCTTTTGCTCTTTCTCTAGTTCTGCCAATCAGCAACAAACGAAAGGAAAAAAGAATGAGACGAGAAAATGCTTAATAATAATTTAATAACGCTAAAATTATAATTTGCCCTTCTACTTATCAATTTCATTCACAAATGGCATTGATTAGAATTTAAGAATTTCGATTTTCTATTTGAAATATGTGTCACTTTGACACTTTGCTTATGAATCGGTTACTCTCTTATGTATGAATTCACTTCAACAAGATGCTTTCAATTTGCATACAAATGTTGCACACACACACCCTCTCTCACACACACACTTTTTGGGTGTGTTTGTGTTGTGTATGTTTACTTTACAGCCACTAATACTGGCTACAAAAATCACATAAAACGCAAGCAAATTGCTCAGATTATGTGCCACTTGGGCTGGCTTTTATATGAAAGCTGCGTCTTCAGTTTCCCCGACCCCACCACCTGCTCCCTCTAACACTACTTCTACTCCTCCTCTTGCAACTCCTGTTTGCTCCTTTTTTATGGACATGTTGTGCTAGTATGTATGTATACTTTGAAAATTTATGAAAATAAGAATTGCACAGCTCTAGACTGTTGCCGCCATCATCTTTTGGAGGTTCTTCTATCAAAGAAAATGTTCGTTCATTAGCTACAATTTCTGGGTTCATCAGTTGCTGTTGCCATGATGGGTATGAGGTTGTCTGGATATTTATTTATTTATTTGTTTTGTGTTGGCCTGTTCTCTCTCTATGCCTTATTCCTCAATGCAGGGGAGGTGAGTCATTTATATTGTTTATTTTGGTAGAGCTCAACCAACGCAAAATGCATACTTAATGTAATGCTCACTTCCATTCATAATCTGCCATCATTTTCCCTCTATGTTTTTCTTTTTGAAGAGAATTTAAATTCCAAACTCTGCCGCATTTTATTTTCCATAATTTCTCTACCTTTGAGTTACGTACGTACAAATGTAGCATGCGTATATTCATAAGGATTATTTATAATGCTTTGCAACTGAATTTATATTTCTTCTCTTTGTCTATATAAAGTTATGCATTTCCCTGCCATAGTGAGGCAAGCTTCAGTAAAGTAAGTAAGCCAACTCAACATGCTCAATTAGAGAGCTTAAACCGGCACTCGGAGCAAAATTTAAAACAATTTATTAACAGATATCCAGTTTGCTACCAATATGAATAACTAACGGTAGAAACTACGAAAATTTTAATGGTAGTATTTCTTAGCAGAAAATTTAAACAAGTGAAATGCTTTGTTTGAAAATGTTAACTTTAACATTTATATAGATATATGTATGTACATACATACATACGTATGAGTGTAAGCTGGCTCTGTTACGAATTAAAACTTTGGACATCTCTAGCTTTCGTATCCACTATGGATGGTACATATCAATGTTTCTTATAAGAAAACACTACGCAATTAAAAGTAGAACATCTTGAAATTTCGATTTAATAGTTAGGCACTGTTTTGACCTACATACATACATATGTATGTTTGTATATATGTACGTATCTATTATGGAGAGTTAAGATTGAGAATTTTTGTACTTTTCCTATCAATAAATGAAAAATGAAATTAAACAAGTAAATGAACTACAGCTGGTAGTTGGTTATATGTACATACATACATATGTACATATTTGTTGAATAATTCGATGGAAAAGAGAATGGTGAGGGTATTTTTGAACTCGGCGTTGAGCAATCTTTGTTGCTTCTATCTGTTCATTTTTTTGTTATTTGTCTGTTTGTGGGTAGAATCGCTTCAATGCTTGCTTCTCAAACATAATTGCTTTTCTTACCAAGCTTACATATGGAATACTTTTGATTGTCTTCCACCTACATGTTTGTATCTGTGTGTGTGCGTGTGTCCCTCAATGTGAGTGTGCGTGTGCCTATTTCACATAATGGAATCTTTACGAAAATGGATTTGGATTTACGCAGAGCTTAAAGACACTGCGATAAGGATGTGTATGTATATTTGTGTGCGCGTGTGTGTGTACACACATACATACATTCATAAACGACTCGTATGGACTTGGTACGTGATTTGACAGGAAGCGAGTGCCAAATGGCAGATTATGTCGCCAGCCATTAAATCACTGGCATCAGGTAAAATATGCGATGCTTAAGCAAAATCAATTCTATTTATACGTGAGCGCATAAATTACACAGTCAAAAGCAAACAGAAGCAGCAGCAGAAACAGAAACAGAGGCAGACTGGAGCCAGAACCAGATTCAGAGTCAGAGCCAGATCCCGAGTCGGAGCAGTGGAGAGATGGAGACGTGCCACATGTTAAACGCGTCATGGTAATAAAATGAAGCTGTAGCCTTAATCCCAAACCCAAAGTGAGGCGACTGGCAAAACCGTTTGCCGTTTGGTAAACTGTTTATTTCAAGTGAAATTTATAAATGGAATTACCAACAAGAGCAACAACAGTACCGACAAAAACTTTTCACACAGGATGAGGAGGGCGAGGGCGTTTATTTTGTTGTGTGGGCGTTGGCATTGGCAACCCTTTTCCTTTCAATAGGCTGTGGCTGTAAGCCACGTGTGCCAGATTGTCTCTATTAGTTGCCACTTTTATTTGGACACATTTACAAAAACCAACAAATTCAATAGCTTAAAGCAAATGCGAAACGAATCCAATACTTTTAGATAAATAAATAAATATGTATACCTATATGTAATTTGGATAATCCGGATTCAATTCGCGCTCTATATCGCACAGCTTTCGTGTTATTAAAAAATTAAATAATCCTAAACAAATTGCGGCATTCGAACAGAAACCAGATCATCCGATTGCCATTCATAATTCGCATAATTTTTTATACATATTTCCTCTCCCACACTCTGTGGGAATTTGTTTGTTTGCTGTCAAAATGTTTTGTGTTTGGCAGATGTCATATGCAACATTTCAATGTCTCATTATGGTTAGCGGACATGGATGTAGGGATATGGATATCGGGGACACCAGATGAGAGCGAGATTCGAACGGACAGTCAGTTGCAACTGTCAGAGTCAATTAGAACTTTGCTCTGTGGGCATTCAAAAAAGTTTGTCCATTTGTTGGTCTAATAAGCCAAATCTATAGACATATTTGGCAGGTCAATAAATTCCTTGGCCAGACAATGTCTAGCCAGTCATCGGTGAACAAAACAACAGTCGAATGAATGCCTTCATTTTGCTCTGACAATGGCCCGAACAATGCCAACATTTTCAATACAAGTGACAAAAAAAAAAACCAAAAGAATCAGAAATACACAATTACGCACAATAACTCATACGCCCAGTGGCCGCTCCTCAACTTAAACTTTGCTTTTATTTTTGTTTTAGTGCCCTTTGTAATGGTCAAAGTGTTATCAGAAAAGTTTTGCAAAACGACATATAACATAAAACCAAAAATCGAAAGAACTGGGATTGGGCTCAGTTAATGGCCAACCACATGACGTCGCACTTTATTGACCAGCCTTAGGCTAAATTATTGGGCCTCGTCAACGGGAAACGGCAACTGAAACATGCAAAAAGAAAAGTATACAAAATGGAAAAGAGGCTCGCGTAAGCATAAACTGAAATTGTAGTAAAACTATTAAGTAAATTGTCGGACGACTGCCAATCGTAAAAACTAAAACAAATCCCCGGCTTAAGCCCATACATATGCATGTACATACATACATACATATATACTACAATATATAGTAAGATATTGAAGTTGTGCGATGACGCAAGCAGAAATAATCAAAAAGAGAGAAAAAGCGAATCATTTCCCCTTTTCATTTTTGCCACATTCTGGTTTGGGAAAACTTTAAAGCCCAGCAAAAAAATTCACGGGGAAGGAGGGGCGAAATAACAAAACAAAAGTTAAATGCCCATCAATAACACTTTCCTTACAGCTTTACACTGGCCCCTGCCTTTCCCCTACCCTGGCCCCTTCTAACACCCAGCATTTGGACAGAGTGGTAGCCACCAGTGTGATTTATGACATTGACTGAGGATGCCCTTTTCTCTATTTCTCTGTTGTGAAAACGTTAAAAGTTGGTTATGTTTTTTACTCTTTCTTCTTCCTTTTCCCCGTTTTTTTGTTTTTTGTTTAACATTTTTTGTGGGTTGTCATGTATAAATAATCAAATCCAATTTGGTTAATGGCATTGATTCGATTTTGTCTATGTGTATGCATTTAATATACACAAATTTACATACATTTTCTGCCGTTGGGCCATAAAATTTAAAACAGCGAACAAATTTTGTGCGCGCATGCAAAATGTCTGATTTTTAATTTCCTGCCCATGTCAATCAATGTGGGCCGAAAAGGCCTTGAACATGAAATGTGTGTGTGCGTGCGCGTGTGTGTGTGTGTGTGGGCCACGTGGCTGTCTTTCAGGTAAACTGGCAACCAGAGCCAACTCCAACTTGTTCCTTCATTCACTCACTCAATCAGTGTAAACTATGTGGTCAAACTCTTAGGGCAAGGGTCATTCTCATTTTCGTTTCACTTTTATTGCAGCTCGTAAATTAATATAAGCGTAAGTAAACGAACAATCTACACATAAAACAGAATGGATATGGCCCTGACAAACTGACGACTAGTGACGAGTGGGAATGGAGCTCTTGACAATGGGGTAGGCCATAACTAACAACTCGGACAACTCTTACCCTGAACTTACATGTCGCCACTGCCTTGTGGGCCGCACTACACTCGCCGCTAAATGGGGTAAGAACTTTACCTGTCATTGCTAAAAAAGAAAAAATATAAAAGGAAATGACAAAAAGTTCCTCCTTCGCGGTTGGTCACATACACGCACGAATTGTCAGTCAAGTGGCGGTGAAATGCTTGTGTATTGTGTCCTTTGTGTGGACCACGGTACACATACCAATGAAAATTTAAGATGACAATTTTCGCGCGCGCATGTCCTCGCCTTCTCAACCTTGACACATGAAGTCCTTAGCCATTGTCGTAGGCCTTAAGGTGGCAACGGCATGTCGTGTGGATAAATGATATGCTTGGCAGGCAAAAACTTTCCCTGGCTTTTATTATTGTTAAACTTCCCTCTTTCTCTTCCCTTCTTTTGCTTTGCAGTTGCACTCGGCTTAAAAAGTTGTGCCCACCGACAACTGTCGCCATAATTCACTTTTACAGGACAAGCGAGTCGAAGACGCCGTGCAACAGCCAGGAAGAAAGTTCGTAACGACACTTGGCCAAACAAGTTTCAGACACAGACACAGGCGCAGACACAGACACACACACAGGCCCACAAAAACTACACACAAAGTCAGTCCCAAGTCAGTTGGACCAGTTGGCCGTCTAGGGAGAGAATGGTAATAAAACTTCTGCCACGCCTCGCAACCGTATCCCTGTACATTTGTTTTTCGCAGAACCGCAGCAATTGTTGCCATTTGAAAGCGGTTCAATCACAGCTAGGACCAAGGTTGAGGAAACTTGAACGCAACTCAAATCACCTGCCAGGACCTGCTGGGAAAGGGAAGGCATGGACAAAGACAAAAGGCGGTGGGCCAAACACACACAATCTTTTGCAAGAATAAAAAGTGCTAGAAAAATGCCAGAATAGAGCAAAGGCAAAAAAAAACAAAGGACGAATGGCCTTGTCCAATGGCATCGAAAGGCAAGTCAAGAAGTGCCAGAGAGAGAGAGAGAGAAAGAGCGAAAGGAAAGAAAGAAAAGATTCCAGTACCGACATTCAAATAACTTGTAACTCAACTTTTCCTAACAGGATTCCCATTTTTTTTTTTCTTTATCGCAAATGGTTTTTCCATTCCTTCTGACCGGAAAGTGTCTTGTGGATTGCCATTGAGATATAATTCAATTGCAGATACTTGTTAAATGCTTTGATTATGAGCAACCCGCTGAAAAGTACTAAAATAATATTGTTGGGTAGACGGAGACGGGGAGTGAAGAGAATTCGCTTTCCTAATGGAGAAGACTATTTTGAGTATTTATAAGAAGGGAAAGGAAGAGTGGCCTTTAATGTCTATTTATGTTGGCGCACCAAAGGAAAAGCCACATCACATAATTGCGAGTCACATAATTAGGAGTCTATGAGTGTCCTGGCCCCGCCCACCTATCATCACTTTGCCTTGTCAATCAAAGGCCAACAAGCGAGGCATTTAAAAACGCTTAAATAATTGATATGTTTGCCGGACCGCAATCAAGCCAAGTTAATTAATGATTAACACGCAACAATCATAACTAATTTACTGTGAAATCGGGGCGTAGTTAATGGTAGCTGTGTGACGATGATGATGATGACGGTCCAAGACGGACGAGCAGCAGCAGGGGACAGTCAATTGCGTGCGGACAAGGGACAAGCCTGCATTCACCCACACACACGCACACACACACACATGCGTATATGACTTTTAATTGGCTATTAGGAAATCTGGCAATTAAAAATAACTAAACTGATTGATTTTTCATTGAGTTGGCCAACAATTGGAAATAACTTGGCTGCAAGCAAAAATAAATGGGTCAATTTATTCAGTCGGAGAATCACTCGATAATTTGTTCCTCAAAGCAAACTATAAATTAATTTTTTTTTTTTTTTAAAAGTTTAATAAACTTTTTATTCTTTAACAAATGAAACGGTTTTCTTTTTTTATGTGCCAAACAATTTTAATACAGTTCAGTTAAATGAGTTTTAGTTTTCGTTCGCTTTTCGTCATTCATTATTTTCATTTAATTAACAGAGCATACGCACGCACACACACACACACACTTGGGCACACACACTCTCGGACACACACACACACTCACGAAATAAACGTGCACACGCATTAGAGAGTCCTTCAAGCGGAATTAGTGAGCTGAGTTTCCTGTTTGTTTGGCTGATTATTAAGTAATCTCAACACACACACAGAAGCACGTTTATATGAAGATAGGAGCCCATAGAGAAAGAGACAGAAAGAGAGAGAGAGAGAGAGAGGGCAGAGCAGAGGATATATTATAATTTGGCAAGCAGAACCAAAACCGACAACCGAAAGTAAAGTGCAGCCATCTAATCCGATTTGCAAAACCACAAAATGGAAAATACAGAAGAGCAAACAGAAATTAAATGCTCTTTAACATAATAAAAGCAAAGTCAAAATACCCCCCTCCCCCCGCTCCACGCTCCACACTCTTCCACCACTACAAATTTTCTAGGGTAAGACAAAGTCATCATAAATTGGATATGCGTATCCAGAAGTCGCAAAGCTAATTGCAAACTGTCCGGACAGGTAAATGCAATTAAATAATTGTCTGTCCCTTTCACCTGCAAACATTTCATTCATTTCTTTATTGTTTTTCTTTTCGTTTTTTTGTGTTTGTGGTTTTCCTTTTTGTTTTTTTTTTAATTACATTTTGGTTGTGTAAACAATTTTGACGCATTAAGCGCTTACATAAAATAATAATTAAATAGAATACAAACAATCCAAAGGACGATGGACGAACGTATTTTATACATAATTATTATGCCGTCAGTGTAGGGGTTGCTGCCAGGTGGCGGGGAAGGGGAGGGGCTGTATTAAGTAGTTATAAAATTATGCAAATAATTTTGACCCTGACAAAATATATACAAAACTTGGAGCAAGTTGGTGGGGATGGAGTGGGTTTCGCTTCGGTTTGGGGTAAACCTGCAAAAGCCTATGAAATGCCCAAAAACAAGACAATTTCAGAAAGCAATATATATGTATGTATGTAAGTATGTATGTATGTATGTATATGTGAATGGAATTTGAATCCGAACACGTGTACTCAGCCTTCAGTTGCTCCTTGCATCCTTGTCGCCTGGTGGAACATTTTAAAAGCAAAATCTTTGAGTTGAAGCAAAATGTCTAGAATATCAGTCAGGCTTAGGCCCAACAATCAGAGAGGAGCACAAGGGAAGCCTTAAAACAACGCAACAAAATGAATAAAGAGAAGACAAGGAAAACGAAAAAGATGGAAATAAAGGAAAGGAAAAACAGCTGCCAAATGCCAGCGGCCAGTTTATGGAATTTCCCGCTGACTTCTCTTTTAGCGCTATTTGAGTTGATGCTAAACAAAATGGCAGAGGAAAAGTCTATGTACACTTGGGGAAAACTTTTCAAATGCAAAAAACTTTTTATTTGGTTTTAAAGATTTCGGAGGAACAATCTTAAAGCAAGCAACAATACTAAAAATATATACTCTACGAACTTCAGCCAACCCTGTCCAAGTCAGCAAGGATTTGGCTTACATTCTATAAAGAACAATTTTCGGATTTGATATATCTCTCAACTCGAAAACTAATAACATGAGTAACAGAAAATTATTATGAAACATTTAATTTTCCAATTTCAAAACCATTTTAATATTTGAAATGCAATTCAATGCAAACAAAATTGCTTAACAAATGTTGCTAAATAAATAAAAAGTGAAAGGAATTTTCATGTTTTCGATATTTCATTTTCTGCAATTGTTGTAAAGATTGATGAACGAATTGGCTTCATGTCACGGAATCAATCAAAAATTAAGCTTCGATGGCAAAGGAATTCTGCATAAAATGGAAAACGCTTTTAGCAACTTTTGGTTGATTGTATTAGATGTTTATTTCAATTTAATTTCATCAGCTCGAATTAGAAGTATTAACTAAAATACAAACAGGATGGATTTTCTTTTACAGTTTCTACTGGGGTGTTGAATGTTCGAATTAACGGTTCTAAATTTAGATTAAAATAAAGAAAAAAATTAAAATGTAAACAAACAGAAGGTTAATTTCTAAATGAAATGAAGAATTCGCAAGGGTATACAAATATCGGCTTCTCTTTCTAGTTGCCCAAAAAATTAAATTGAGCTAAAAAAAAAAGTAGCACCTATACTGAAACACATAAAAAACTGACAACAGTTTCTTATCCTCTACCTATTTTATCAAAGAGAAATATTTAAATTCAAGGACATCAAATCATACATTCTTTGTCTCATTAGTATATCCTTTTTGAAGGTATACTATCCAATTTGTATACCCTTTCTAAGGTCACTAAAATCAGATCCATGAATATCTATCATCATCTTTTACATTAGACAGTGTGGTAGAAAATGGTTTACTGATTGTTTTCTTGATTACCTTTTTTTGCAAATTAAAAGTTATATTTTTAAGGATTGCCAAGCAGGACAGCAGAGAACAAATTAATGCAATTTGAACAGAGAACAATGTTTAGTTCATCGCACTTTAAGGTAACTTGCACTTTTGATCGAAACTTGATAAATTTTTTAACTCTTGTAAAAATTATTTGGATTTCCTGTTTCAGTTTAGCACAAGACGAACCGAAGAAAAATCCTGTCAATCGACCTCTGGAATGGCTTGACGGCCCACTTAGATTTCTATAAACGAAATTAATGTAAATTGTCAAATTTGATCCCTATTAACAAATTGAATCCTTTTGAAATGAAAAAGGATTTGCACTTCAAAGTGGACAAATAATTTATTTTGTTTTCTTAAAGTGTATGTAAATTTATGGCTGAAACTGGCTTACTGGCTGAATGGCTGAATGGTTAAATGGCTCACTGGCTGCCTGTGCAGTGGTCGTGTGAGGAACCTTCCGTTCCGTTCCGTTCCGTTCCACTCGGATCAGCGCAGCATGGGTCAGCGCGATAGTGACTGACTGGGGGGAAAAAAAACTGCAGGCATCAGCATGATGCTGAGTAAATTTGCATTCATAAAGCAGAAGCGCGCATTTAAGCCATTTGTATGCAAAACAAAAAATAGCGAAAAATGGCAAAATCCAAGCACAACTACCGCTTAACTCTGTACATTGTCCTGCCCTGTGCCCTCTGCCCACTGCCCCCTGTCCCAGCACCCTGGGGAGACACCCGTGCCTAAATACCTGCCCAGTAGTGATGTAAGGAAGGAAAGGCAAGTGCGTGCAGGTAAACGATTCAAATTAAAACAATCATCAGAATCAGCAAAAGCAGCTGTAGGAACAACCGCTCCAGCTGGAAGCAGCAATTAAGCTGAATGAAGCGTCTAATAACTTTGCCTACTGCCGGATTGTTGGATGACTGGATGGCTGGTTATTCACATGCTCTAGACAAATCCGCTTAATGACATTTAAGATGTCCATTTCCGTTTCTGTTCAGACTTCCTTGCCGTTGCTCTGCTGACATTAGAGCATTTTTCTTTTGCAGGCTGGAAAGGACTTTCTTGCTGTGCGCGAGATGAAATGTACGGAATTAATTAGGCGTTAATTGTAATTTTGACTAAAACAAAAGAGTTTAATTAATTTACCTAGCCAATGTAGGGGGGAATGCTGTTGGTCTTGCTGTTGCCGTTGCCACGAAAGAGGAAGTTGTCTCAAATACAATTTCACACTTCGTCTGGTGCCCATTGTGTTGCGCACGGAAAGAACCCAATTCAGGCGGCATCCGTGGCGTATGAGCGATTTTTTCTTCCCTATTTCGCTTTTAATGGTTTCCTTCGCCTTTTGCTCTCTCTCCCTAATTAATTGACTTGCTACGCTTGAGCTGCTCTTCCTCCTCTATGAACATTAACTCTCACTCTCTCTTGACACTGATTGCCGGATAAAAGGGGCGTGGCGTGGCTCAGTGCTGCAGTGCCAAGCCTTTTTGAAACGCTCTTCGCCTTTTTTTTGCTGCATTCACAAATATTGTCAAATAATGGAATTTATTTTTCTCCACCGACTACACATATATTTATATGTATATGTATATATGTATGTGTGTGTGTGTGTGTGTGTGATTGTCCTTTGTAAACCGAACAAGCTTTCAATGTAATTGAATTGAAACTGGGTTTTGGGACACCTCTGCTCGCTTGAGCGGCGGCACATTTCCACGCCACGTAAAAAAAAAAGAAGAAAAAAATGGAAATCCTTAAAAAAAAACTCGGATCAGGAACTGCATATTGGATATTAGTGGTGGGAGGAGGAGGGGGACAAAAATGATTTTGTTATGAATCGTTTTTTGTTTCTTTATATATTTCCGTTTTCATTTTTTGCATTCTCGATGTTGCTTGTCTGGGCATTTAAACGTTTTGCCATATGGAAAATTGCACAATTGAATTGGCATAAGCTGCTTGTCGGGGACAATTGCATTAAGGATCGACTTTCGATATTACAACTGTCAGTTAAGTTGTTTTACACATTCACATTTAAATTTTCATTCGCTCGATTCGATTTTCTTCATCTCCTTTGGAGGGAACTTATGCAAATCACTGGCAATCAATTGCGATGGCATTTAATAAGGCCAGAGTTTAAGCAAGGACATTGAGTTATTCACTGTGATTCGTTTGTTATGCAGATCTTATTAAGTGGCGCCTAAAGGTATGCAATGAAAAGCTTTACATAGTTTATCAGTTGCTTTAAACAAAACAAAAAGAAAAGGAAACGAAACGAGAAACAGGCCAATTTCAGCTGCAGCAACAAATGAGAATCAACAAAAGAAGTCAAAAGTTGTAAAGTAAATGGAAAGTCTTCTTAATTTCTTCAAAGTTTATCTGCAGCAAGTGAATTGTGGCAAAGGGAAAAGTCTTCCTTTCAAAGGAAGACGCAATAACTCTAAATAAATTTGTTCATTAACTAATTGTGATTTTGCTTACCCTTAAATGAATTTTAATTTAAAATTTAGTAGCAATTAACGTAAATTTGTCGTTGATATATATTTGCTTAAATTAAACAAGTTGTATTTTCTTTATTATTATTTTTTAACTAATAAGCTCACTTTGCCATAATCTGGCACTTTCACTTCACTCTCAGTGCGATCCCAAACACATGTCCATAGCACGGATTGATCTCAGACGTGGACGTGTTCCCACTGTTTGATCTTAGCGCATTTGGGTGGAGCGTCTAACAAAGACAACCACGTCGCGGCGCGTTTAAAAACGAACTGCAAATCACATTAGCCATCATCCAAATCAGAGATTCCTCTGGCTCGTCTCATAGAAGAAACTCACCTCGAGCCGAAGACACCGACGACCACGACAACCGCCACGGCTTAAGCCCGAGGCAATCCAATTGGTTCGGCATGGTTCGGTTCCCTACCACACGACTCGACTCTGTTCTCCTCTGCTCTGTCCCTGCTCCGACCCATCCATGTGGGTCTCTGGGACACAGCACAGAAACGCGTGTAAAAGTGAAAGCCATTCCCATTGCCGTTGAGGCAGGTTAGTAAGTTCGTGGGCGGCGATGTTTTTTCGATGTTTCTTTGATTACACTGGAAGTGCCACCTACGGTGAGAGATGTTGATAAGAGCTGAACCAATTCAAATGTTAAACTGTTGCATGCAACATCTACAGCACTTGCCTGAAGCCCATACAAAGATAAGAAAATACATTTTAATAACTTATTTATAGAATTATTTTAAAAAGTATTTGAGACAATCCATTAAAAAATCTCTGCCAAATACTCTAATTTAACATAAAACATAACTAAAAAAATATAGAACTCTGTTGCTAAATAAAGGGTTCACCTTAGTCTTTAAATTCAAGATAAGGAATATTCTGCTCTTCCTATTTGTAACAACAATTTCAATTTATTGCTACCAAAAGTTGCTCGTTTCGAAACCATTTTCGATGTTTTTCCACTCTCTCTTGTCCTTTTCCAGGACATGCGCAGTGTAACAGTCTCAGCTGTTGAGCTCCGAATGTCCGGCATTTTTATCGTATGGTGAATTTGAACAACAACTGATAAGGGCAACTGATAAGAAATGCACTGCAGCTGCAACAACAGCAACAGCAACAACAACAATAACAAATAAAATCATCTAAAGAAGAATAAGTACTTGATAATTTCGTCTACCATCGAGAGAGACAAAGCATGATTGGCGGAAGGGGTTGGGGTTGGGGGGTCTGGCACATATGTACATGCAATTAATTCGCCAGATTTTACAATTAGTAATCAGCCCCAATCAAAATAATGTAGTAATCTCCCAAGCATAGAGAACTATGCAGCACTTGGGGTCCCCCTTCTCCTTTTCCCCCTCTGGACCCAGCTCTACCCTTAACTTTCATTCCCATTGTTGTTGTTCGCTGCTGCTTTTAATAGGAAATTTTTTTGGTATGACTTTTAATTATAATAATTAACATTGCTGTAGCTTGTCGGTTTATTTTTGTTTTAAAGAATGTGTTAGGGGTATTCAGCAAAGAAGCGTACACATGTACATAGCTACACTAAGCTACACACTGCTATTTTAAAATAAATGTAAAAATTAAATTATTTTAAGAATAGTAATTCTTATCAGATCAAGAGCAGAACTTTAGATATAGAATCAACGTAGGAACATAAGTATCATTTGGCTCTATGTATGTATATACAAAGGTAACTAACATGTAACTTTTGTAACTTTGCATTGCATCTTCCTTAAATTCTTCCTTATTTTAATGTCGTTATTTGAACAACTTTGTTGCTATTAGAACAATTTAGAAATTTGAAAAGACAAGGAAACTGTTATGTTCATGTACTGTGAAATTCAACTTCTATTACATAACTGAAGCATTTACACTGGCCATTTAAGATTACTTTCTTTTACTTTATCCCTTTTAAAAAGTTAGAAACAAGGCCGCCTTCTGTGTCAGCTGACTGGGCAACTTCTACTGAATTTAGCGTTGCCAGACCTACTTTAATGTGAACACAGTTTTATTCATTTTTAATTTATTTGTTTTTGCGAAAATTTGATAGATTTTATGCTTATCGCTATAAGCTGAAAACTAATTCGGAAATATTTCTATATTAAGTAATATTAATATCTGGCCTAGTACAGTGAAATAGTAAATGTGCAGTAAAACATCCACTTTAGAGAGGTGTCCGCCCAATAAAGAGGCGCTTCGATTTCTGCACAAACAATTCTTCTTTCCTGTGATTCATCTGGACTTTCTCTTGGGTTTGTGAACTAAAGATTCTAGTGATCTGAATAATCTTATTTCATATTTTTTGAATGAACTGTGCAAGAAGCCAAAACGAGGGAGGATAAAACACCACTTGTTAAGTAATTGGCGTAGTGTGCCCGTTCGGCGATAGTGGCACAAGCCCTTATCTCTTCAGGTCACCCTTTCTGGCATGGACAACTAAGCAAAATCTTACTTTAAAGATTCAGCACAAAAGCATTTTTGTGGCTAAAGTAAAGAATTAAAATTAACGACTAAAACGTCTACTAACGTCTAAAAATTCATTTAAATAAAAACTATTTTTTAAACTTTTAGTAGAATTAAAGATTTTTGATTCATAGAGCACTTTTCACAAACAAGTTTCATTGGTTTAGTCGCTTGTTTCTTAATTAATAGACAGTCTGACAGTTTTATGTTCATTTAAACGTATGTAGTGCATATATGGCGGTTACCGTTATACTGCTATAATGGCAATGGGGTCCACTTTATGGACCCTTTAATAATGCACATCCGTTCCACATATTTGCACGATATTCGCTGACTAGATGCTGGTTGCTAGTTCGAGTAATTGGGTTATGGTTTCAATAGTCTGCCACTCAGTTGGCGCACTGAATGACGTTGTGTTGCACAAAGAGGGAGAGCAAAAACAAAACAAAAATTTAATTGCAACAAAAACTCCAACAATTTTTTCATAGAATAAATTGAAAAAAGAAACGCATGAAACAGTTTTGGGATTTGAACAAGAAATAAAACAGCGACAAATTAAGATTGCAGATTGGACTAGGCGCATTGTAGGAGACAACAACTACAAACGTATATGCATATGTGCGTATGTATGTATGTACACAAGCTTTGTTTTTGCCATGTCGTCTTTTTTTGTTGTTGTTGTTGTTTTCTAGTTGTTGGTGTTACTTTTATTTGGTTTTTCGACATACATGCAACAATTTATGGTGCTGTCAACAATATGGCAGCGGGATGGTATTTTTTGGTTTTATTTTTTGCTGGCCATGTACATGCTAATTGCAAGTGAACATTTTTGAACCATTCGCCATGATTTAATGCGCCATAACTTGGCTGGCCAAATTGACAGCGAATGTGCCATAAATTGTGTAGCATACTTTTTAGCGTCGCAAATTTGATTCTCCCACAAACACAAACACACACTTGGCAACCGCTGACAGGAGCAGATAGCGACCACAAAACGAACTAAACGAAACATTTACATTTTCTGTCAGTTTCATTAATTATGAAAATCATTTTTCCAACCACTTGCCAAAAAAAAGAAAGGCAAATAACAAATGGCAACAAAAATGGCTAAAAAATAAATAAATAAAAAAAAGTTACATTGTCGAAAAGTAACCTGAAACTATGCAATATTATTTCACATTTCACATTTGCATATATGCAAATTTTTGTGCAACTTTTCACATGGAATGCGGAACTTTGTACCCATTTTGCCAGATGCCGTCCCCTTTCCCCTTCTCAATTTTTTCCAATTCTCTTTTAATTGGAAGCATGTGCACTCTCCAGACCAAAGGCCAACTTCAGTTCTTAAATTGAATATGGAAAACACTTAAGGGAGCCAAGCAGGTGTATAACTTTCGATAATAGCTATAATCACGCAAGGTTAATTATATAATTAGAAGCCAACCAATTAGTAGCTGAATAGTCGATATATAAAAGACTAGGACAGTAAGTTAGGACTAATCAGTTGGGTCTCCATTATGGACATCGATAGTTTGAGTTTCTTCAAGAGCCACTGGACAGCATGGAAGCTTTTGGGTTCTGCCCACCAGCATATAGAGTGGCGTTTCCTATATCGAACGACTACCATTCTGGCCAATCTGCTGGTGACCGTAGCCTACCCATTGCATTTGGGCCTATCACTGTTCCGCAATAGGACCCTAACGGAGGATATTCTGAATCTTACCACATTTGTCACCTGCCTGGCCTGTTCGTTAAAGTTCCTAATTTATGCCTATAACTTTGAGATGGTATCTCGAATAGAGGCACTACTGCAAAAACTTGATCAGCGGGTGAGTGGGCCCAAACAGGAGAGTATCTACAGTCAGCTGAGGCACCAGCAGCGGATAATACTCTACATATTCATTGGCATCTATTTGCCATGCGGCGTGTTCGCTGAGTTGTCGTTTCTGTTCCAAGAGCAAAGGGCTCTCATGTATCCAGCATGGTTCCCTTTTGATTGGACGACTTCAACCAGAAATTTCTATGTAGCCAATGTCTATCAGATTGTTGGTATTTCGTTCCAACTTCTGCAGAACTATGTGAGCGATTGTTTTCCCGCTGTGGTCCTCTGTCTGATCTCTGCTCACACCAAGATGTTGTACCTTCGATTCGAGGAAATTGCCGGGGAGAGAGATCTGGAGAACTGCATAACCGATCACAAATATTTGCTAGAGTAAGTCAATGGATGGATATAACCGATAATTGCATAGCCGTATTGAAACGGTCTTTCTTTTCTTTAGACTATTTAAGACCATTGAAGCCTTCATGTCGCTGCCCATGTTCATCCAGTTCGCTGTCACTGCCCTCAATGTATGCATTGGGATTGCGGCCCTGCTTTTCTTTGTGAATGAACCAATGGCCCGCATGTATTTCCTATTCTATGCCATGGCCATGCCGCTGCAGATCTTTCCCAGCTGCTATTACGGCACGGATAATGAGTTCTGGTTCGGTCGCCTTCACTATGCCGCCTTCAGTTGCAATTGGCTGGGCCAGAGTAGGACATTCAAGAGGAAACTGATGCTCTTTGTGGAACGCTCGCTGAAAAGGAGCACAGCCATGGCCGGAGGCATGCTTCGCATTCATGTGGATACCTTCTTTTCAACTTTAAAGTTTGCCTACTCTCTGTTCACCATCATCTTGCGAATGAGAAAGTGAGGTCAATCCTGTTGCATAAATCCAAACAGAAGCAGTCTATCCACAACGGAAGTAAAATGAACAGCGTTTCCGCTCAAAGACCGGAAGAGATAATAAAGAGGATGCGATAGATGATAATTGATTTTGCCCAAGTGTCATATGTGGACAGCAGCTAATTGGAATTACTGGCTAGAAATTTGCATTGTCTGTCCCCGCTCTTTGTCTCTCTCTCTCTCTCTCTCTCTCTCTGTCTGTCTTGTTCATGTATCAATGGGAAGGAGGTTAGGTAGGCTGGAACCAAATCAATTGTTTCGACTTGGATAACAAGAATCCTATAGCCATTTTATTGTTGTTACTGTTGTTGGCTCTTGCTTATTTATTTGCACAACGATAAGACATTAAAAGACTTTCAGAGCTTTGTGTTTGGGGGCCAAAGTCCGTAATGCGCTTAAGTCCGGCACTAAGTCATGTTGAATCTGCAAAGTTAACATTGTAAAACGTGGAGCCGGATGATCAGCAGCAGAAATAGAAACAGCAACAGCTGATGGAGGAGGAGGAGGAGGAGGGAGGAAAAGCCAGGAAAAGGTTCGCAACGAAAGCAACAATTTATATCCCGGCTGGCCAGCTTGGGATTGGCATCGATTTGAGAGTTCATGTTGATGTGTTTCGGGTTGGAGTTGGAGCTGGAGCAAGAGCTGGTTCCCAGCCAAAAGTTGATTTGAATTTATTACGAAACACATTTAGTTCACTTTCATTTTCCTTTTCCATTTTCTTTTCGCCTCGTTCTTGATTCCCCAAGCAGGGCACGTAGCCATTCAGTCAGCCCGGACGAACGGTGTCGGTGTTCACCCAGTCACGCCTTAAATTACTCTCCACACGAAATATGCCCGGCCAGTGGTTAATTTTTAATCAAAATAATATCACACAAAAAACGAGAGCGAAAACGAAAAAAATGTATAGTGAAGGGAAAAGCGGAACAGGGGAGCAGCGAGAGGGGAAGAATCTATTCACCTCACAAATTGGCAAACAAACTACTTTCGTGCTCCTCTTGAAGCTTTCCTGGACACTTCTTCGAGCATTTAGCAGACTCAGCTGTTTCTCCTCCAGCGAAAATTGTATTTTGCCACTTGCCTCATTTACTTATTTGAGTCTGGCCAACAGGAGCAAAGTACTGACAGTGTCGCCATTTTGCCAAGACCATCATCATCATCATCATGATTATCATTATTGTCTTGGCCAAACTCTGTAAGTCATGCAAACTGTTACTTGAAAAGTCCATTGCATTTGATGGTTGCGACGGCAACTTAAGTTAGTTGACAAACTTTGTGCACTGAGAAAAAATAAATAGGAAACCGAAACGAGGGAACTAACTTAAATAGGTCGTTAAAGAGGTATTGCCAAAGCTGTATTTCAATTTTGGTCAAGAAGCATCTTCAACTTGTTAACAAAACTGGTCCAAAGAAGAGAAGAAAACTTTACCCAAAGCCAAAGTTGGACTTTAGTTTGTGCAGGAAATCCTTGCCACAGATTTTTCCACCCTTTTTCTCCCTTTGATTTGTCTGAGAGCATACACGACGAGGTTTGTCAGTTGGATTGCAACTTTTGTCGTAGAACAATTACAAATACCCTTACCTACCCGACCCTGGCAAGTTAACAAGATTTTCAGGTATTACTTGCTCTAGTTTGTGCCAACTTAATTGGTCGAAGTGGAGAGAGTGTACATGATAAAGGAATATTTGGATAGTTGTTAGGGTTTATAATTATATTAATAATATTTATATTAATGGTAATAATATTAACCTACCTACCTGTTTTTTTTACAGTGTTCTCTCAATTGAAGTGGCCCCATTGGCTTTAGTCATTTCAGTAATTCGTTGTTAAGCGAAATGTTAATACAATTGCCGTGCAAGTGGTTGCTATCGGCGCTGCTCGTGTTGCTGGTGTTGCTGCTTCTGTGGCAGCCACAAGTGGCCAAAGGATATGTGGTAAGTGAGTTTGACTTCATCTGAGTGTGTGTGTGTGCGTGTGTGTAGACGGGACCACTTCAAATTTCGAACTGCAAACACTCAAGCTTATTACGCGGCAACAGGTATAGCAGCATCGACATCAGCAACAGCAGCAACAACACCAACGGCGTCAACGTCAGCAACAGCACTAACAACACCAACAACATAAGGCGGTTAAATCAATTTTCCAATAAGCTAACTTATATTGTTTGCTTAACTTTGCATTAAATTAGTTAGCAATTATCGTGGAGAGAAAACGGAACGAAATGAAACAAAAGTAAAAGTAATTTCAAATAGCAAACACAACTTGCTTGTTGTTGAATTAATAGTTTCCTTTTGAGGAGAAGGCGCACACCCACACACACGCAGTCACACCCTTAAACACCCTTTCAAGAGGATCAGCGGAAACCAAAGAAGAAGATGGAAAGGAATAGGAAAGTTTACACGAAAAACACACACACACACACACACACAACACACACATTTTCAAATTTAAGTCAAATCAAAAAATACGCAAACTATGCCAACATCAAAACTTTTGTCAATGGCTTAAATCAGATGGTTAGAGGAGAGGCGGGTGAAGGATACTCAAGTAAATTACAGACTTTCATAGTCTCTCGGAATATTTAACCGCAGCTATGCCGGGTTAACTGTTTATCTTCGCACATGTGTGTATGTATGTATGTATGTACATGTATAGGAAAAGCAACCACCATATGGTCGTCCAACAACTATGTACTCATATTCTTATATGTATGTACATATACCTATATAAAGTGGAGAATTTTACAACCGGCATAAGAAAGTCACTTAACGTATGGTGGGACAGAGAGAGAGAGAGAGAGAGTGGATTGAGGTGATGCGGCAATGGCACATTATGCGGCTAGATGTGGCGAGTGAAAGTTAATTTCGTTGGGAAATACAAGTAACAAGAATTCCAAAAGACTGCAAAGGAAAAAAGGGTACAGGACTTGCAGGCGGAAGAGGAGGAGGAGTGTCAGTAAAAACATTTGCCTAAACTATGCCATTAACATGCAAAACTTTCATAGCAAGCAGCCTAAGTCTGAGCCCAATGTTACTCCTACCAGCCCCTCCTTTCCCTTGCACATCCCATCTGTTTCTCTGTCTTTGGCGAGGCACGTAAATACTTGCCAGAAACTTGCACGAATTAACAACAAAAGTTGTGTGTTTGTGTGTGTGTGCGAGATGGAAAACTTTGGTATAAAATAACAGAAAGTGCCACTGGCAAGTGACAATAACACAGTTTTCCAGTTCTCCTCCTAGCTCCGAGTTGTTGAAAGGATTGCGCCAGGACTTTGCAGTTTGACAAGCAATGTGCCAGTGCCAAATGTCAAGCAATTTGTGGTATCCTAATCTCTGCCGCTCCATCGACTCCAACTACTTCTCTGTGTGTGTGTGTGATTCGGCCACTTGATTTGTGCTCCGATTTAAAGCTCTTTAGCGCTTAGGGCCAAAATATTTATATTTATAGCCGAAAAACTTTATGACAAACCGACTCGACCGGGCTATACTGCGCCTGATGCCCATAAAAAGCCAAAACACCATTCGTATAATGGCTGCTAAATACTCTGTCGGCCATATCCCCTCTTTCCCTATCTCTCTCTCAGTCTCGTCTGTTATGGGAGAGACCAAGAGACCAACTATAACTCATTATGGCTAATGAGCGGTATTTGTGCCTGGATGGAGACGCCTTCGTCTCGAAAGGTCGAAATTAGTTTGACTTGTCGGCGACAGACAACTCCCCCACACACACACACAGAAGACGAAGAAAGAAATGAGTGAGAGAGTGATGGACAGAACGGGGCGGGAGTGAGGCAAATAAATGTCAACTTTGACTTTGCCAGCGGATTACGATTACTGACAGCAACCAAAACTCAAAACCAGGACCACGACAAAGTGAATGAATGGTGGGCGGACATGGAAACTTGCACTAATACTTGACATATCCTTTATCTGAAACTGAGGACTTAAAGTACCCCAAATAAAATAAAAATAATGAATGAATTATATAATATGAAAGTATGTCACAATGAATCTAGTCCGAAAGCGGAATCATTAATGATAGGGAAGTAAAGTGAACAGATAAACAACGATACAAATATCTATATAAGTACATAAATACATACATACATATGTACATATGTATTTACACAGATACTTTTCCTTTTTATACCCTGAACCCATAGGGTAAAAGGGTATATTAAAGTCGCCAAAATGTATGTAACAGGCTGAAATAAACATTTGCGACCCTACAAAATATACATATACATATGTATATTCTTGATCAACATCACTAGCCGAGTCGTTTGAGACATGTCCGTCTGTCTGCCCGTCAGTCCGTATGAACATCGAAATCTTTGAGATTATAAGAGGTAGAGTTACCAAATTTGATTTATTGATCCGTTTAGTGTGTACACAGATCAAGTTTGTTTTAACTTTTTGCCACGCCCACTTCCGCAGCCGCAATTAGAAAAAAAAAAACAAAGAACTAGGCACATCTATTAATATAGCCAAAATGCACCAGCTGACCAATTAAGGTCGAAATCGGACAATAAATATCGGAGATATACGTATATACTCGGTGTTGCTGTATGTTAAGCGAATTGTATATTAGATTGCTGGCAATTTCAAGAGAGTTTGGTTACTATTAATATCTTTAATAGGTACAGGGTATAATCAACGTCGGCAAGGACGACTTGCTTGCTTCATTTTCTATTGATGACAGACAGCAAGAGAATCTTTATCTTTAACTACTTATGTACATATGTAACATTAATATCCTTTTCAATAGGATATCAATTTTTTTTCGTTTCGGTAGAAACAAACACTTTTTCTCGCAATGGGCCGATTCACGTCTTCTGCTATGGTTAGGGCTAGACATTCTGAACTCCTTGTCGGTGAATTCATCAATTGTGCAGGTTATACAAATTCCACACATTTCGACTTCTTTGGATCTGCGGATCGATGATGTTAGTCTACTTGTCAACGGAATCGTGTCCTCTTCATTCTCCTGGTTAAACTTTAAGGTCGATGGTTCAGCTGTTGAGAGTTGAAAGTCTGTAACAAGGTGGCAGATGCCTTCCTGGTTGCATCACGATCGCAAAAGGTGTACGCCCAACGGGTCACTCTACTCTGAGTGCAATATTTGACACGATCTTTGTCCTCATGATACCAGCAAGAGATTCCATATTGATATTCGTAAAAGTCGCGTAAAAAGAAAACTGCCAACCATCGATTTACTTCTGAAATGGAAATCAATACTAAATTTTAACAAAATTCTAAGGATTCGAAATGTAAAACAATAAACTTTTAAACAATAAAGGAATTTATAGGCAGGGAAAGAGATAAGAAAAGAGCACCATGAGACTTGCTTTCTTTAGGACAAATTGAAATTTTTCCATCCAAATGGGATCTTTTCGTCGCTCGTTATTTAGAAAGCCCGTCTGAAATGTATCCTTTAACTTGTGGCATATGGAAAACTGGTGTTCAAAGGTCTGGCCACCTTCAAATTGGTGTGGCCAAATAAATGTGATGACGCCAAGGTAGCAACGCAGGAAGTTGAGTCTGTAAAAAGAGATACATATATTTTCAACGTCGCGGCGTTCAAATTGGAGTACGAAGAAGATGTATTTTGGGACTTATTACATACTCGATACATATGTTTTTTTTTTGTTCAACTTTGAACGCAAATAACACTTGCAAAACAAAGTAAAACAAAAAAATAAAAATAGCAAATTAAAGCTAGTTTAATTATCTTTTCATAGACGTACAACAACATAAAATTTATTTTAAACTAAAAAATTAAATTAACAACCCAAAAAATGCCTCAAATTCGAGCCACATTAATATTATACCAATATTATTTGGAAAGGAATTTTTTTAAACATTTTGTGTGATATCCATTGTTTTTAGTAATATCATTAAGGCATTTTGGCATATTTTTAAAATTTTTTTCATTATACTCTTTGCCAATTTTGACCCTCCCTTCCTTAAGCCTTTGTTTAAAGTCCAATATTGATGAAATCGGTGTTTTGCGCACCCGGCGGTCCAACTCACTCCACAAATTTTATATTAGGTTAAGTGCAGGCGATTTGGGCGGCGTTTCCAAAACTTTTTGGGAGATGTACATACATCAACCAAAACTTCACTTTATAAGCCTAATGCTTTGGGTCGTTGTCTTAGTATAACATAAACGTTTGGGACATTCCCATTTCCCTGCCGATTGTTTTAAATTTTTGTTTTTTAATGTTTAAATATGTATCCCGGTTCATTATACTATCTATAAACACCAGATTTCCAACTACTTTTGTCGAAATGTCATAACGCGACCCCTGCTGCACCTGCAGTTCTATGTTCGGTTTCTGTCGAACCATTGTCTTGCCGTCACTTCCAAAGTCAAAAAACTTGCTTTTGACGTCGTCCCACCAGTTTTGGGCCTTCTTAGAGTACTCCTGGCCAAAAATCTTCCTCAATATCCTATTGCACTCAGAAAGGAAATGCTTTTTTCGAACAACTCGGCCGATGCACAGCCCGTTTTTTTTTTGGTACACCTATGTTTTCGGCTAATACGGGTTTTCCGTGCTTGGCAATGATATGGGCTATCAATTCTGGTGAACTAATCTTTATCTTCCTCCCTATTTTGGATTTTTCGCACTCAATAAATTTTTTTTGTTGTCCTTTTTGCTTAATTCATTTTCTTCATTTTTGAATTTCCGACGATGTCAGCGAGTGTGTTTGGCTTTATTTTTAGGATTTGACCAATTTCTTTAAAAGTCCCCCTTTGTAAATCCAACTGGAGCCCAAGTACTCGCTGCCCCAATGTTGAATTTTCCCCTTGCAGGCCCATTGTAATTTGCAGGTGAACAATTAAATTTTTCAATATGCTTTTTAACAATAATTATCAATAGTGGGGTCCTTTTTACGGGGAAATCGAATTTCAAGCCATTTGAAGCTAATTCGGGGATGCCAAAGGGTTTTAAAATACGATTTAAAAAAAAAACCGAATATTAATGTGGCACGAATTCGCCGTTTTTTTTTTTGTTTTTGTTTTTGTTAAATTTCCTTTTTAGTTTAAAATAAATATTATGTTGTTATACGTTTATGAAAAGATAATAAAACTAGCTTTTATTTACCATTTTTATTTTTTTGTTTTACTTTGTTTTGCAAGTGTTATTTGCGTTCAAAGTTGAACAAAAAAAAAACCGAATATTAATGAGAGCTACTGTACATATTGTTTAAAAACAATAAATGGAACTTAAAGTTCTTAGTAAGAGGCTACATATAGAATATTATTGTACATATAAAATAGTAATTTATTAACTACAAACATATTTAGTAACACTTACTAAACTTGCGTAAAGCAAAGACATTTTCAGACAGTGGCAGTGAATCAATAGATTTCCCTTCCAAATGCCCAGTGAGGATCTAGCTTTATAATAATCTTAGAACCTGAACAAAAACAAGACTAGTATCTTAACAGCAGGAGCATAATGAACCAATGTTATTCACACAAGGAATAACTAATATTCCTCTATTGGGAGAGCATTTTTTTACACGTACATAGTTGGTTATTGAATATTTCGGTGTTTCGTCAATCCATCTACTAGAGCGCTTTCCGCTGTATGCAGGTTCGATTCACAACGAAGGGTGGAGCCATGGAATTACTTAGGGCAGTTCCTGTAAAACCTGAATACGTTTATAGTTTGATTTTGCAGTAATTCGTCAGGTCTGCCTGTCTTAAAGCCAGAGCAACGCTTTACACGGAAGAAGTACATCGCTCTTTTGGCTCTCAGTGTCATGCTGTTTGCTTCGTTTGTTTATCAGCCTGGTAGGATGCAGCAGGGATTCTTTGGGTGGACGTTTACTAATTTATTAATGTATTCCTGGATGTATTCCTGTAGTAAGAGTGGGCGAAAATAAAGTGTCTAAGTGATGATCCTGTTTGGATTGCATTAATTGTCTTCTATAATGATCCTGGGTTCCTCCTTCTCCACTATTTAATTTTAGCATGCAACTGAACTTAAGAACGGCTCATTCCAAACAAAAATTGGCCACCGTTTTATTTAGCTTTTTGTTGTAATTCTTGGCAAACATATTTACACAGGACTCATGCATATATGTTCCATTTAAATGAATGTAATAAATTGGCGGCCTGGGCTTTGGCTTGAATGTGGTGATTACAAACTCCTGTTTCGCCCCCTCCCCTCTCTCTCTTTCTCGCTCACTCTCTGCAATTGCCTTTAATCACATGTTTAACAAGCTGCCTCATAAATGCTAATGTCCCAGAGGGAAGAAACATAGAAAGAGCCGAGAGGCGGTGGGCGTGCACAATGAACGTGGGCAAAGGACATGCGAGTATATGCAAATGTCAATAACAAATACGCACAAGCAAAAACAAGAAGAAAACACAAGTAAATACACAAAAGTATAAAAAAGCTAAAATAAGCTTGCTTTCCCGCATGGGGCAATTATAACACGTTTCTCTCTCAACGGGACCTGCGTCTGGTGGCCTCAATAATCTTAAAACGTTGAAAGATTCCATGGTGGGCAGGTTTCGAGGGGGCGGGTGGAGGTGCGTGCATGCTTCAAATGGAGGATTTGCGTCAAGTAAACGTTACAATTGAAATTTTAAATGCCACACCGATGATGCCAATGATGATGATGATGCTGATGATCCCAATGATACTGAGAATGATGGGAATGGTGACATCGTATGGATGTATGTATGGATGTATGTTGATGACGTAGGCATAGGTGGTTTTAGTTGATTGCTCTTCAATCTCAGCAGGGCACGTGCACATTTTCCTCCCTTAAAATTTGAAATGGAGCGATGCAAAGGGTCTGAGACCGAGGCCGTTGTTAGCGCCTCGCTTGTTATGGGTCCATGGAATTGATAACGTGTGATTTAATGTCTTTTTAACGGGTTTTAATGCGATTTTCAGTTAAATGAGGCGTGTCATTCGATGGACCCCGCTATTTTTGCCCCCATTTTGGCATTGATTTGTGGCACACTGTATCAAAGTGCCATGGCAGTCGTCTGCAACAATGCGCCCTTTATGGAAGCCAGCTGGTTAGAGGTGTAAATTACTTTTTAATTCGATTGCACAACTTTTCAAAAACGAAACGAAAAGAGCTAAAATGTTGAGCCTGAAAGTAGGCAACAATCTTTTTGAACATGTAAGCCCAACTGTTGTGGCCACTTATTGGCAAATTCATTTAAAACAATTACATAAAAAAAGCACATCGTTCGAGTGCCTGTGTAGAAAAAACAACAATTTTTTCACATTTGTTTTGTTTCCCCACATTTTCTGTTGTAATATTGGAAAAACCGCAATGAAATGAATGCCAACAATAAATAAATGAAATTTCATTGATCTATTGCACATAAAAAAAAAATATGCCGCAAAGTATGCAAAGGAAAAAATATATGCACTCCGTTCAAAAAGCAATTGAGAAATGATTTTGTATAGAGCCAATCGCGACCAATATTGCGAAAGCACTAATTGTTGCTGACAAATAAATAACACCTCGGTGACCCAATAACTTTTAAATTGATAGCTGCGAAATTTATTTAACTAAAAAAGAGTCATTAAATGCAAATAAATTTCACCAAGGGAAACTTGAACAGCTGAAACAACATGCGTACCATTTTCAATTTGAACAATGAAAAGCTTATTTAAAACACTTTAGGCTTCACTTTTTGTCATTAATTGCCATATCGTAGGTTCTCAAAATCTTTCATTGAAAAAAGTTCTCCATTTTAAGGAGACCTTGAAAGGAAGATCCCTACCTCCATCTCGATCTCTAGCCTAGGTTTGCTACTCATTACATTCTCGAGATGAACGAGCTCAAATGGATATAATTGAGTCTCTGTAAGATTCAGTTTGCTTTGAGTTAATTCAGCAGGAAAACTGCACTTTAATTGCGACTATTTGCCATGTTTTTCTGTCAACCTTGACATGTTTGTTGGACTTTACGTGCAGGCCCCAAATAGATAAGCATTTTGTTAAAATGACATTAAATTGCTTGAATGTCAGCCAGTCGAGAGCAATTTAAAAGTAATTTCGCGATCATCAAATGCCGCAAAGCAGAAACAAGCAGAAGCCAAATCAGAGATAGAGAGTGATTCCGAGAGAGAAGGAGAGAGAGAGAGAGAGAGAGCGGTGAGAAAATGTGTGAGAGAGAGCAAGGGTGAGTGGAATGGAAATGCAGCGTTTCCACTTGGCCACATTTGACAATTGAACATGTCCCCAACACTAAAAGTCAATTAATAGTATTTTATTCAAATGAATGCAAATATTTCTGTTTGCTTTGTCCATATTTACTTAACGCCAGCCAGCGCACTCTATTAAATTCAATCAATTTGTATTTTAATAATGCAGAAAACTAATAAAGTTATATTTCCTCCCGAAAACAACTCTATTTGTGTTATAACATCAAAATAAATATTCGATTTATTAAATCCTTCCTTTCAAGTGAAACAAATTAAAGTTCCACTGACTGTTTGCAATAAATGCATTTCGCTTTGGGTTATTTGATATCCCCGTTCCTATCCGCATTCGCATCCGCATCCTCCATCATCATTATTCGATGAAGATGAGGCCTAGTCAAAGATACTTTAGATGCCAACAGATCCTTGTCACTAGCTGGGACACAAGTGAACATAATTGAGTTGCTGCTGGCAAATGGATTCACGTGTCTGGGTTTTCATCGACATCGATTGCTGCATCAACACTCCATGTGTGGCATTAGCCCCTCCCCATCCACTGCTCGAATTTCTCGATATTCTCATTCAATGGGGAGGTGTTGGAAATCTTTCGTTTATTCATACATTTCCTGGATACCAAAATAGTATCACGTACACCATTCACCAATTATTGTCTTTCATTCTTTTTTTTTATTTTGTTCATCAAACGAATCATTTATTATGCAGGCGAAAGGAATTTGATTTTCCTCTTAGACTGGCCTTCCTCCTGAATTTACCATCATTTGTCTTTAATCATTAGGGATTGGTTTTGTTTTGTTTTTTGTTTTGTCTTTGTGTTTTGTTTTTATGTCATGCACTGAATCACATTTGGTTTATTTGAATTTGAAATGGTAAAGCAATTAAGTTGGTTCAATAATTTACTATATAGAGAAATGCGTGTGCATTGGTCACCAATAAATAACAATGGAGTTTGGGGATTCTGTTGTCAGTTCAGCAAAGTTTCTAGACCAGTGCACAGGTCAATAATAGTGATCAAAGCGTAATCCAACGAATAGTACACTCATTTGTGGTCAAAAATCGAAATATACATACATACAAATACCTATTAACAATTGCCAACAAACAATTCAAGTGTGAACTAATTGCTAACAAGGTAAACTTAGAACATTGACTACCATCTATTCATTTTTATGTACCTGTTTGTAAATATTGGCGTCACACGTGGCGTATGTGTGATGTGGATGCAGTGACTGATGATGCAGTTGCAACCGATGTGTGCAGAGGGAGGTAGCAGCTTTACACTGACTCACTGCAAACGTCAAATCAAACTAAACTCAATTTTTACTATTTTCCAATTTGTTTTCTTGTTTGTCCCGTTCGGTTTGTTGTGGGCCCATTGACCAAGTGAAAGTTGCTAATTGTTGATCAGGAGGCCCACTCCCTGACTAAAGCCGGTTTCGGTTGCAATTCGTTTGTATGTGTTGCAATTGCCAAATGCGGAAAAGAAAGTCTAAAAACGTCAATGGCCCCCCTTAACCAATTGGTTATAAGTATTTATACTTACTGACTTACTACATTCGGATACATTTGATACACTCGAAGAAATACCCCATTCACTGAAACATTCATCAGTCTGTCAATTCAGTATGTTCTTTTCACTTGGATGAAGATTTTTCCTCTTGTTTAGGTATGTAGTTGTGGATGGAGTATTCTCTCAGTGTAGTCAACTAATCAGAGACCCGCTCATGCGTTGGCTTGCTGTTGCCTTTTCGCACCGTCGAAAGAGCACTCGAAGTTGTTGAAGCTTTTGCCCGATCAGTTCATAATCTACACGGTGCGAAATGGTGATTGCGAAAAAAAAAACAAAAATTGAAATTGCGCACGCGCACCAGACTAAACTAGGTACATACGTGCTTTTAGGTCGCTCCCTCTTCCTCTCTCCCCCTATCACTGTCCCACTGGCTCTGTCTGTCTCTGTCTCTCTCTTTATCTGTTTCTGTTAATGCATACCCTATAGCAAACACGTTAGGCGCCAAAAAGCGCCGAAAACTCACCTAGCAACCACCTGCCCACTCCGCTCCCTCCATCCACACCACAAAAAAAAAAGTTAAAAAGAAAAAACGGAGAAGCACAACAAAAACATGAGAAAAAGAAACAACAACAGAAAACAGAAAAACGTGAGACGCTTCGTTGCCGGCTTGAATCGTAGTGACAGAGCAGAGCCCCAGGGCCCAGGCTTATTTGAGTATCTGTAAGATACTCTCAAGTATTCAGTTGCGAATTTCATACAAAACGAGACGGTTGACGACGCTGCTTGAGTTTGCCTGGGTTGATAGAATTAGTCGTAGCGCTGTTTTTAATGGTATCAGTGCAAAAAAAAAGGTTTTAGAAAATAAGAGAGGGAAGGAAACCACAAGTAACTCTATCAATTGACTAAAAAAATATAAAAGTTGGTAAAGTGCGAAAAAGAGAAAAGGAAAAAAGGAAAACAACAATCGAGTGGCAAAGTGATTCAAGGAGATTGAGTGAACAAAGTTGAAACAATGATCGAGAGACGTAGTCAATTGGATAAGGTAATTTGAATTGAACCTCAGTTAAACCATTTGCAAAGGATAAAGATCAATACATACATATGTATTCAGTCGAATGAGAAGCCTTTTCTTACCTAACCTGCCTTAACTATCCAACTGAAGGCAATATCAATTAGTTAGTAACTAAACAATGTTTTTAATTTGATAGTAGTTATTAATTAGTTGGGTAGTTACTCAGGTTTCTCACAAGAACACTGCTGATGATGCTCGAGACGGACTGACAGACAGACAGACAGATCACTGGACAACAAGATAAATGACACTAAAACGTTCTATGACCGAAAACTTTTATGGCCACTCCATACAAATTCTTTCGGCGATTTAGAACTTTGTTAACTATTGTATTCATTTAGCGAGTTTTTTTTCGTTGGATTTTTTTTCTCGGATTATTTATCTGTTTATCTTTCCATATTCGCGAAATGGAATGGGATCTGTAGCCACTTATTACCTGGAAATGTGATTCAGTTAGAGAACTCGACTTGACTCATTTGCATTTGTTTGCTTAGGAAAACGAAACAAGAAGATGAAAAAACTGAAATGTTTTTGTTTTATAACTTTTGCTTTTGTTTGCAGTCAATGTTTGCCGAAGAATACAAAATTAATATTGAAAATAATAAAAAAGAAACACATCACATTAATTATACATACATACATACATACATACATATGTGCGTGCCAAAATTACGTAAGATTTTCAAAACGAAAGTAAAAATGTTTATTCTCGCCAGATTGTGAATAATTCATGAGTTTGTTTAAGCTTCAGTAAGCTGGAACTGATTCACTGATTGGTTATCATTCAAAAAATATTGCCAACAGGCAACAGTCTCTGAGACAAATTCAGCGGAAATATGAATGCACATACATATGTACATGTGTATATCGTTTTGTATGTATGTATGTATGTATATATTTTTGGCCAACTGATCGACATAAACGGACGTCAGCAGCAATATGTATGTATGTATGTATGTATGTGCATAAGCTCTATATATAGTATAGTATAAATTTGTTTATTTATATACCTACACATACGTACGTGCATATACGTCAGCGTCATTTGGTAGTGATCACAGGTGCATATAAAGTGGATACAAGGCAATGGCAACGGAACGTTGCCCAAATTCTTTGCTCATGCTGTGATCCGTGTCACGTAGTCTGCTTCTCCTTACGCCAATCTCATTCCCATATCCAACTGTGAGTGTGAGTGTGTGTGTGTGTGTGCATCTTGTTGCCACTAGGAGCTCGTTGCTGGTTTCCCACTATGTCAATAGTTGGTTAACTTAACGTGACCAGCTTTAGCTTTGGCATTAGCATAACCCACACACATACACAAACACACACATAGTGAAACACGTGCCAGGAACAGCCGTTCAGCATCTGTTTGTTTGCTTATCCCTCTCTCACTCTCTCGTTCTTTCTCTTTCCACTCTGTCTCCTCCTACGTCTGCCTGTCTGTCTGTCTGTCCGTCTTTCTCTCTCATTATTAATGAGCCCCAGAGCACAATTAATGCTAATAGCAAACTGTGCGCCAAATGGACTGCCAAAGAACGTGATTGAAGGAGCGATGAAATGGAGAGGGAGCTAAGTAAAAATGACAGCCAATTAGTTGGCAAAAGGAACCTAATAGAAGGACAAACACCAAATGCAACATAGAAATCTAAAGCCAGCTTTCATTTTCATAATTATCAAAGAGAGCTACAATTCGAAAAGTTTTCACTGTTTGCTATGTTGTAAGTGAACGGCCACTGCCTTTTTTGTATAGATTCGATTTCGAATTCGTTTTCGAATCGTTTTAATTGCAACAATAACTTGAGTTTTGTAGCACAGTGCTATTAAATTGAATTCATCAAATTGAAATTGCTTGTAGGATTTTTTTACCTACTTACTGATCATTTTTACCTAATTGATAAATATGACTTTTTAATCACATGCAAAAAAATATATAAATAAACTGGCCCAGTAAATCACAATTTGCTTGCCTCGCCCACTGGCAATGCCCTCGTCCCCTTCCCGTGCCCCCATCCATACCCCTTGACGTGCAATTTAATTAATAAAAGTATCAACATTAATGGCCAAGCGAATTGACCTACTCATCAATTTATTAAATACTCGTGTTGTTGTGGCAGGGTGGGGGGGAGGGTGTCTATTGGTCTGGGGGCACACACTCATTGAGGAATATCACTGCAATTTGAGTCGATACATATACATATACATACATACGTTCACACATACAACGTACATACATATGTATGCACATATTCACATACACTACACATAAAGTAATCAAATTGCGGATATATAAAAAGTTTGAGCATATTTTTCTTGCAATTTGCCATATTAAATCAATTACTTCTTCCGTTAAACTGTAAAATATAAAGAGATTGTGAGAGGAAGAGAGAGAGAATAGGGAGAATTAGAGTCTGACAGAAATAACAGATTAGAATAAATGTTGGGGTTTGGAGGGGGAATGCAGTTCAATGGCAATAAACAAATTCATTTTATATTGCAAATCAATCAAATCATGCTCTCTCGCTCCCTCTCTCTATCTACCTGTATTCTATCTCACTTTGTAATTAAATTAATGCAAATTAATTACATTGATTATTTGGGTATTAAGTGGCTGCTGCCAATTTTGTGGCTCTTGTGGTAATTACACCTGCTTGTGTTGCATCTGTATATGTATGTATATGTTTTTCTTTATGTGTGTGTGTGTGTTTGTATGCCACCAAATAACATTAATTAGTTGCTTGATTTACGACTCCGCCCCAATTTAACCCCCGCACTCAGCCCTATCCACCATAAACCACCGACATGGCAAATACAAACAGTTAAACCTTGTCTAGATTTAATTGTCGAACTTTGCTTTCATTCTGATTCCTTCGATACCACATAATATACTTACTAAAGACTAAGTAAAACTTAATTACCGAGTAAACTGAATCTCTCAATTCTATTCCATTACCATTTGTTAGCTAGTTTGGCGCATTGTTGTTCCCACCACAAGTCAAGCCCAGAATAAAGGAAAGAATAAAACGAAATCAGCGAAACACAAGTTACTAACAATCGAAATACATTTTTCGAATACACTCAGAAAAAGAGAGAATGAGTGTGTGTTTGTCTTGTAAGAAGACAATAAGAAACATAAAGTTTGTTTAGGAGCCATCAAATGTCCTCCTAATTGGTTAGGATTGACTAGTTCCAAGATCCAAAATCCATTCTACACTGGTTCCAGGCGGCGAAATTAGATTATCTATAAGTTTTACCCGATTCTGTGTTTAAAACGATCTTAGTATTTCATGCATAAAAACTTAAATTTAAGAATTGCACACCACCAACCATAAACAATCATCAAAAAAAAAAAATGGGACGTGATCCAACTTGTCTGCATTGGATCTACCGACTAAACCAGCACCATGAATCATGGGGGAGAACCTGCGCATACCCTCAAGATGATGGGCTAACCATTCAACTAAACAAAGTTATTAAACTTATTTTTAATGTATAACACATTGTTCTAGAAAAACAATCCGATAGCATTAGTTGTAGTTTAAGTATAGTCAACAGATTTTAGATACATATGTACATATGTATATGTACATATGTATGTATATATTTGTTAAAACCTTTTATCAAGTATGTGGAAAGATAGTATTCTTATATCGTTGGTTAAGAAAAACAATTTGTAGTGTGCAATTACTTCGACTGTCGACATTTCGTTTGTGCCCCATTTAATGTACATATTTTTACTTAGTCTTTTCAAGCACGTGTGTTTGCATATGTATGTTCTATCTGGCAGTGGGTATCTATGGAGTGTGTGTGCGTGTAGGGGGGCAGGGTATTGTACTTCAGTAATCCAAAACAAGAAATCATACCGAAAACGTATTCATTTCTTGAGGTTTTCCGCATTAAAGTTCACGTACTTTTGCGGTACGATGATGGGGCTAAGCGAAAGAAAAAACCAAAACAAAATTCGAGAGATTCGCCAAGAAATACAAGAGCGAAGCGAGAAACCACGACAAAGCAAAACGAACGATAACAAACAATAGCCCCAAAATACAAAACAACAAAAAAGAAGAAAGAAAAAATAAATTCAAGAAATGGGCTATAAATGCCTGACCCTGAGCAATGTCAGGGGCTTGGGCTTGGGCTTGGATATGGTTAGGGGCACAAGTGTGACCGACCGAACGAAAGACCGACAGACAGAGCGAGCAAGCTGCCGGCCTAAACGTGCAAAACCGTTGGATTCCCCCCCCCCTTTCCCCACCTCTCTTCACAAATGCTAATGTTGTTGATTATGAAAATATATGTATGTACATACCTCTAAAAACACACACACAAACATATCCATCTTTATACACACATGTGTGTGTGTGTATGTACAGTCCAGGTATTTGGTGTTTTTATTGTTAGTCTGTCTATTTAAATTTTGTGCACTGTCAGCGCGGAGAAGACAACGGTAGCCGTCGCGTCGGTTCAACTCGATTCGATTTGACGCTTTGTGCCGCTTTGTTATTTTCGGTTTCTAGTTTAAGTTTAGGGTCAATAACTGTCGATTGCATTTTGGCCAAACTGACAATTGGCTGAATGAATGTGTGTGTAGGGGGAAAGGCATGCTGTTGATTTACAATTTGTAAAATTGAAAAACAAATATTTGGTTTGAAGAATTGTAAAAAAGGCGTATCTCAACTTATAGCCAAATGGGTGTAAACACAACAAACTCAACAAAATGTCTCGCTACCCAACAAATTGAATTTGATTTTGTATTTATCTTTAGACAATATGGAAAGGAAAAACCGGCAAGTGAATCGACTCTCAACTCATGCTCATCCCCAACGTGATTCATTCGCGAAGAGAAGGTTCAATGATTTATTGATTGATTTGACCGGGACTATCGAGAGTCTGCTAATGGTCTTGGGGTTAAAAAGGTTGCAATAGGTGTAAATGTAAAATTCTTTAGGGTAGATCAGTAAAAACTAAACCCAATAATACCCCTACTGATGGATGGCCGATACAAGAGGGAAGGGTAATCATGCAAATTAAGGAAATTAATTACCCATTATCGGGGAATTCGTTCCCCCAACAAACCGTTCAATGTGTGAACAGTGAATTACATACCTAATGATGGCCTTCTAAGTTGAAAAGTTGTATTAAAGGAATCATTGTGTGTATCAAGTTTAGTTGATAGATCATTCAGATATTATATTGAAATTAATTAAAGATTGGTAGCAATGACTAAATACTATACGAAACTAGATTCCAAATCTCAATTAAGATCAATTTAGTTTTGATTAATTAAATGTGCCGATTTAATGAATCCATAATAACATATCATATTACATTTATTCGGTGTTGTTGGTAATTCTCATTAATTTTTGCATATTCATGTTAAATTTGTTGTGTTTTTTCGATTGTTTTTTTAGCTTCTCTTTTTGTTTATCATCGCAATGCAGTGCATCATTAATTAAGCTGTATGCAATCACCTACTGATGATGAGTTCAAGGTAGTTCCGGTAGTTCCAATATTCGAGCACTTCATCGGAATGTCAGGCTTTTAGACTCATCATCATAGGTATCTGTATCTGCATTTGTATTTGTATCTGTATCTGCAGTTGGAAACTCGGTCAGAGTGAGGTGAACAACTAACTAGCTCGATCAAGTTCACTGAACTGCAATGAGTTACAGATTATTTTACGATCCGCGTGTGTATGCCATTTATTCGTATGTGTATACATACATATAACTGTTTATGACATTGAGAATATACATACATACATATATAGATAGGAATTTACCTATATATGTATGTATGTATAGTATAGTATAGTATATTGTACTTTCGCACATGTCTTGATCCCGTTCTCCATGCTTCTGACTATCCATAAGTGTGTCAGTACATAGTCAGAAAAAAAGTCGTATGTCCACTTTTCTTTAAACCAGTTTTCTCTCTTTCATCATGTTGGAAGAAAGCAGTGAAAAGAAATTGTGTGTGTGTGTGTGTGCGTGATTCCGAGTGTATGTGTGCGTGTAAACTCTCAGCTTAAGTGGAGATGGAGAACTTGACAACTGCATTTCAACGTTAACAGCAACAACAACAGCATCAGCTGGCTACTGGGTGCGCTTACTGTTATTGTACGATCAGCTGTGGAGGTGGCGGCTGGCCGCGTTCTCGTCTGTAAAATGTAAATTTCAATGAGAGTGTGTAAGTGTATGCACATACATACATACATGCATCGAAATGTGCTCTACGTGCTGTATATGTATGTATATATTTATCGGATGTACATATGTATTTATACTTAAGCAGCGCATGCGCTACCCTCAGTCACTCAGTCAATCAGTCGGAGTCAGTCAGTTTCAGTTCAACCACGCAGACGCGCTTACTCGGATGTGCAGTTCCAATTTAGGAGTTGATAGTTTTTTATTATAAACATTCTATTATACATATACACACACACCTTTATATATATATATATATATATATATATATAAAGATATCGTTTTATTTAATCAAAATGACAGCCGGTAGTGTCCAGCGCATCACCAATGAGGTGAGTTCCTGCTTTGCCAAAAATATATACGAAAATTCTAAAAATAAAAAATAAGAAACAACTGAAACAAACTCAAATGAAATACAAAACGGCAGACAAAAGGGGCTTTGAGTGCAGCCCCCCATACCCCCATTCTGGCTGCATGCCCGCCCCCGTTCATCTGCCGCTTGAAAGCAACTGAAAGTGGCTGCCAATTAGTGCTGGCTCATTAAAATCACACAGAATGGTCAGCAGGCAAAGTGTTCTGGAGCAAAAGCAGACCCAACAGAACCACTCGAGACCAGGACTCCAAATTTAAAACAATAATACGAGTAAAGGTCAGACCACGGAAAACAACAGCGAAAAGTGGGGAGGCGGTTGAGACGGCGGATAGGGACTTGAGCCTGGCAAAAATTTATAAAAATTAATAATCAATAAACACAATTAGCGCGTAAACAAACAAAACGGAGAGAAAGAGAAACCGAAACCGAAAGACCGACAAAGCGAAACACGAAACCCGTTTCCCTACAACACTTTTGCTTTTTCCCCCCGTTTTGCTTTTTGTGGCGCTCAGAACTTTTGCTTATGGATTTGGAAATAATTAGAATAAATTAGTATAAATAATTAATTTTTCGTTTGATTTTTGCTGTAAGCAAACAGCTGTGGGCCATGAACGAGGCGAAATCAAAACAAAACAAATTCCAGAGAAAGCAACCGAAAAGAAAATAGACTCGGTTTTGGATACGTCCAATGGAAAACTGAATTCAAATACAAATTATTATAATTTGGCTAATTATGAGTGAAATTCCAAGTATATCGAATAGACCGAATTGACAAAGATAATACATTATCTAAATCCAGACAACCATTTTCGTGTTCTGAATCGTAAAAAAAACAGGAAGCTAATAATCCATTCCCATATCTTCATGCGAAATCAATATTCCAATCGATTGTGCCTTAATAGCGAATCCGTGTCGAAACAACGAATCTTGATCCATTGGGATTGCTAATTCAAATTTCATCCTACATAAAATACTTCCATTGATATTTGGTTCTATCGTCATCTCTCAACGGGTATTCAATTTTATGCTAATTGGAAGTGTGTCTCAACCGTTGTGAATCTATCCTATGGAATATTGCAATATATGTATATACATTGTTTCATATATGGTATATAGAGAAAAAATGTTTGCTTAATCATTTATTAAAAGTTATTCTCAAATGCAGTTTAATGACATGAATAGTTCGACTTAAAGTTTGGCATTCCAAAGAGTTGATAATCAGGACATTTGTTAAAAGCTGGGAAATATGGAACTGAGTTTTCCCTACAAATCAATTTAAAGCAATTTTAGAATTAACCTAAACTTAGAGGCGAGAGCTAACTGGGAAAGACAAACTTTCAAAGAGATTATATGGGTAAGAAAGTGTGTGGGCCCAGGCAAACCTTAAGTTGCCACATTTTGTTGCACATCCTGGTGTTGTCTGGCAAGATTTGCTTTCGCCCACAACTTTGCATGTGTTGAGTCTTCTCATTGCTTATTTTGTTTACTTCGCGTTCTTCTTAGACTTTTGTTTACTGATTTAATATTTACCAACATTTTGAGTAAGAATAACAAAAGATTTTTTGTTGTCTTGTTTATGCTAAACCAACAAAATGAGACGAACAATAAACTGAGCCTGAGACTAATAATCGATGTGATCCATCTCACACATAATATTGCGTATACGCCCCGCGCCAGTGCTCCCTGCACTTTATTTAGACATTTCGTCTGCCATTCCATTCCATTATAAACTTAAGCAAATGTTTAACCAACATAGGAGGTTAACCGCAAATGTTTTTTATGTTTATTTGTGCAAGTTTCTCATAGACAAAAAGTAACCAAAATTTAATTTACGTTTGAAACGAAAAAACCAAAAACATAGAAAAAATATGTATAAAAGAGAAACACCCAACAGAAATTGAAAATGCAAAATGCAAATGAAATTGTTTGGTTGTGGTCATAAGCCGGCCGGTAAATACTTCAAGACAAAATAACCAGAGAAAATAAAAATATTCTAGCATGACATTTTCCCCCATTACGTCTCTGGGGAAACTCCACACCAAAAGTCTTCACCTCACCTCCTCGATGGAGTAGCTAAAGTTTTGGTTTTGCCAGCTTTCTGGTGGCCAACTTTCAAGGGAATGGTTTTTTGTTGTTATGTAAATAGAAATTTTCTATGAAATGCATTGCCCACACACACACTCGCACACACATACAATCCCATTTACGAGTACTTTTTCAAATATAGAAAAGCTTTGCATATAAATCAGAAAAGGCGACTCAAGTTCTTCCATGTCCTTCGACCTGTAATTTGTTTCTTTGCTTGAGAATAGTTTTCGAATGAGTCCTTAATTGTGGTCCTAACTAAACGAAAAGTATTTGAATTACATACATGTATGAGAAAATTGTTTTAGATGAAAATTGCATGGCATGAAAATTCCATTCAAAATATAAATACATTGATTTACTCTTTTCCTTTGTCCAAGTCCTTTGAATTTTCTGCAATCTGAGATTTCCCCCACTTTGAATTAGAGATGAGCGACATGTCGCAAATTCCTCTCCCATGGTATCGATTAATGAAATCTTTAAAGCAATAGCTAAAAGGCCAAAGATGATCAGAAGGGATAACGTCGAAAGTATATGAACACCTTTTGGAATAGGAATAGAAAAAGAAAATAAAACCGTTAAAGATAAACATAAATGTATTGTGAGGTAGAGTAGGAAAACTATCGATGTAATATATTTTTTATTGTTTGAATAACTATCAATGGTTTGTACAAATGGTTTATTATAAAGGATTTTTTACTCAAAGACTGCAGTGAAAACAAAATATTGAAATGAGTTCAACCGATAGTTCGACAACTATGCCTATCTCAAATCGTTCGTGGTTGACATATTCTTATAATACTACGAAAATCCATCTGCTTATCCAACTGGCAACCTTTGTTAAAACAAACAAATCTCAGTTTAGAGTGCTCATCTCTAATATGAAAAGAATATATGTACATGTGTTGTCCACTTAAATATGTGCATGATTATTCTAATATAAAGGTTCTTCAAACCCAATTCCAGTCCCAATCCCACAGTTCCACAGCGGGCCACAAATTTTATGTTTCGCCTCAGTTTGTTTTCATGGGTTTTTTCTTTTGTTTTTTTCGTATCTTTTCCCTTCCACACGAATGAGTCATGGCTTTACAGTTGATTTATGCCTTTCCTAAATGAATTTTAATAATTTTTAGCATTTAAACTGTTGAGTTTATATTTTTATGTTTCGTTTCGCTTTGTTTTAAGTTTTCAACGTTTCTGTTTCTGTGTGTGTGTGTGTGTGTGTGTGCGTGTGTGTGTCGCGCAGTTTGTTATCAAACAAAAATTTAACAGAATCTTCGAGTTGTAGCCTTCTGCCGGTTTGTTTTGGCTTCTCCAGCGCTTTTGACATCAGGGGTCAGGGTGAGCATTTGCTTAATTAGTTATTTAATTACCCAGACTAACATACTCACTAATTTAGCATGTCAAGGCTCTAGGAGAATCTTAAGCGGAGGAGCAAGCGGCCAAGTAAACATACGAAAAATATGTAAAAAAGACACAAAAAGACACTGAAATAAAGAACACACATAAAAAAGGTAATTGAAGTATGTATTAAGTGTTTCTTTTTCGTCCATTGTCCCCGCTCACCTTCCCCCTCATATGCAAAGTCAGTGTCGCTTAACAAATTATTGTCATGGCTGGTTGGCTAGAGGGTTGCCCCCTCATCGCCCTATCCATTTAGCCATTTCAACAATTTGGCTTTGTTTTATCGTTTAGGGGCGGAAAATCATTAAAAGGCAGACACACAACAAATACAAATACAGACAGATACATAATGCTGATGGATTTTTGATTTATATTTGTGTCGGGGGGGAGGAAAAACCCTCTCCGCACCAATAACCCCAAAAAAAAAATGGGAAAAATGTTTTGGGGTTCCTTTTGAAGAGGGTACAAAGTTCAATGCTTTTGAACTGTAAACTTAATTTCGTCAATTTGTGGACCTTGTCCGAGGATGAGGATGAAGAATAAGAATGAAGGGGAAAACTCAATTCTCACTGCCAAGTGGAAAAACTCGATGCACCCATGCACCCAAACAACGCCACAGCAAAAAACTGGTTACGCTTGGCAAACGCAAATGTTGCTGCCGCTGCCACGCCGCATGTTGGCCTTGGTCTAATCCACATTTTCAGAATCTCCAGCAGCCATAGCAACTGATACACGATTTATGTACATATGTACATATGTATGTATCTATGTATGTATGTATTTATGTGGTCTGTGGCATATGCCTCTGCCAATTTCATTGGCACAAAACCATTGAGCCGACTGTGTTTACTTCTCAGAACGGTGTGGGCCAAAGCACGATCAAGACTAGCAGGCAGTTGCATGAAACTCCAAAACTGTACCGATTGCAGCCAATTGCAACTTTAACTTGACTTTGCATTGCACTGCATGATTATTGCATTTCGAGTGTCAACATTTAATTGCAGCCATCAAGATCAAGAATGAGTTTCAACAATGATGTATGTACATATAAGCAAAGTCAGTTTGTGTACAACTATACATACATACATATATATACATATATATGTGTATATGTGCATACATATTTACTCGTATATATCTATGGATTGGGTCCGAGTTTTATTTGCTTTGACTTCGTTTACTTTAGTGCCGGTTTCATCGGCGTTTAATCAAAACCAATATTGATTGCAAATTGTTGTTTCTTCTCCCCTACTATTTGCAGATAATTATCACAGCCATGGACCGATTCGTTTGGTTTGTTCTTTTGGTGGTGATGTCCCATTTGGTGACCGAGTTCACACGAGTCACCGGCTATGCACGCGGATCGCGGCACGAGATGGTGCTAGTTAATGATGTAAGTGGACCTAGATTATAACGATTTGAAGTGTGATCAATTGAAGATTAGATTGTGTAATCTGAAATCTCTTCTACACAATTAGAATTGCCTTTCAATTCATTGAAAATATATCAATTAATCTCAGAATTTTTACTATGTAACGGTTCTACTCCATGATCTTACATTTAGTTTGTCCGATTAGTTAACGAATCATTAGACACGTCAGTTATTTAACTTTATTCATTTTCAATTTAATTGTATTACTTTATAAAATTTATCATTTCAGAGCTTACTTCAACCAATGCCCGTACAGAACATGCTGCTCTATCCCAGTCCTGGTCATTATGAGCAACGTCCAGCTGCTCTCTCGGTGAATAGCATTCAACAGAATGCGGCATTGCTGTTGGGAAATCTGGCTGCGGGTGTGGCTGCAGGTGGTGGCGGTGGCTCCGGCAGCGGGAGTATCAGTGAGAATTCTGCCACCAACAGCAATTTAGCTGGCGGCGACTCCAGCTATCCGCTCTTCAGTATCCGTCCATTAATTGACAGCATTTTCGAGGTAAGTTGTAAACATTTTTTAATTAATATACAAGCACCCGCTGGGGCGGGACGCCACCACACAAAAAACCTTTTGATATTTAGTGATTTTGAAATTTTCAATTTCGTATTTACCCCAGATACCAATATCGACCCTGCGTGCTGTCAACAATCTGGTGGGCAGGCTAACCGGCGGCTATAGGCAGGCAACGGCAACGGAAATGGGCCAAAAATCCGCCATCACAATTGAGGCAACCGATACGTCGCTACGCCTTCCTCCCGGGCCCGGCCACATCCATGGCAACCATGGAGCAATGGGCGACGACTTTAAACTCTCGACGTCAACGGCACAGCGGAAGCAAATGCGCGAGGAATTGGCGTAGTTGGTGTTGTGTTGGCAAGAGAGTTCATCCAGCTGACAAATTTAAATAATTCTAATTAGCTTTGTACGTCAACTTTGACCTTAGGCTGGGGCGAATTTTGTGAGTGATTGTTGTCATTTTGCATAGTTATTTCTGTACTCCTTGTGTGTTTCTGTTACTTACGAATAGATGTCGTCCTTTGTGATATATGTAAAATTAGTTTATTGATCCTACAATTAGTAATATGGTATTTAAAACAAAACAAAAGAAAAACCCAATCGCAATAAATGTGAATTAAAACAAACTACCAACAAGTAATTTTACGATTTCCAGGTTAAGGCATTTAACTCTTTTTATAAAGATTATTGTCCTTTATCTCATGTAGCCTTAGAACCTTTTGAAGAACAGGACGAAAGGAAACAGTGAAAGGATACACTTGTCCGAATTCATGGCAAATCTGTTCGTACAATTGATAAATAAAGTTTTCTCCTATAACTGAATTTTAAATATTAAATAATGGGTCAATAGGCAACAAACACAAAAGGCTCCGGAAAGTATGCAGTTCATATGAAAATGTTGTTGATTGAATTCAACTAACTGGGCAAAGCATACCCTGAGGCTGACTTTACACTCGCTGCAAATAAAAACGGTAGGCAACCGGTAATCAAAGGCAAAAATGCATAATCATTTAAAATAAATCCAAGTTTAAAATTGATAAATTAACGAAATAACCATTTAAATAGAAATAATCTGATATTTTCTGATTCATCGCCGCAAATTGATTGATGTCAATAAACACATCAATTCCTCATATCAGTTTCAAATGCCCAGAGTGTGCGCCAATTGAATGCATGGAAATGACAATGAACATCCATGCAGAGCAATGCCACTGCTGAGGGGTTATCAATAAAATATATTTGTAGGATGACACAAACATTAGTAGACACAAATTCGGGAAGTTGACTCCATCCGTACCGAAGTTTACATACCCTTTCACTCTCGATCTCTTTACTTCAACACACATCTCTGTATATAATGGAAAAATCATTAATGCAGTGTTGGAACTTGGTTGTAACTTAGAAAGCAGCCAAGATTTTTTTCATGGAAAACCTAGGAGATCAATTTGCCTGCCTACTACGAGTTCATGCGTTGCGGAACGATTTCTTCGCTAAATTACTAACTTTTCAACAAACTATTATATTACATGAAAAGAGTATACGAGTGAGTAAATTGCGTTAACATTATTTGTTATTTTTTGTTAATTCTGGGATAATAATAAAGAAATTTGTATAAATATTTTGGGCGGAAAATCCGACTTGTTCAGAATAATAAACACCATAAATAAAAATACCCTATATAGACTTATCGCTTAATGCAAATTACTGACCATTTGACCTAGGGCATTCCAAAGAGATTAAAGTGAAAATTAATATAAATTATTTGCAAAAAGAAAGGCCATTGCCTGATTTGTTAATTAGAAAATCAAATGGCGACACGCGCCAGTAAATCATGCGTGCCGCAAACTTTCGAGAGAGAAAGAGAGAGAGAGAGAGAAAAAGGACTGAGAACAAATCGAATTGAATTTAATTATGTTTTTTTTCTCTTTTTTCTTCTCTTGGCCCTTTTTTCCTGGCATTTGATTTTGCCCAGCACGTGCGCATCGAATTTGGTTGAAAAGGCACAGAACGAAGCCAAAAAACACATTAACGGCCAGATATTTTGTCATTTGAATATATAATGAGCCTCTTGTTGGAACAAAAGAAGAATGCCAACCGTCGAAGCATTGAACGGAGCGATTTAACCATTTGAAAGTCAGAAGAATAAAGAGTCGAAAAAGAAAGCAAGGCTGCCAACCAGCTGAAATGCGTCCGCCCTCTGCCCCTTTCCCGGAGTCCTTGCATGACCGATTCGTCCTTGTATCTCATTATGGCGCAGATACATACATACATGTGGAAACTGCCGCAGTGGAAAATTGACCTGCAATGGCGGTGAAGCGAATGAAATGACAACCACATCGTTATGGTCAACTGCAGCCATGCTGAACCGCCAACCAGACATTGCCAAATGCTTCACGATTCACTTAAAATCAAGAGTAAAAGCACTTTTGTACTCGACTACTCCAAAAAAAAACAGCAGCAACAACAAAAATATTTAATTAAATATACAATTGTACACTGAAAGAAATGGCACGAAACGAGCAAAGTCAATTCAAATTTACAGAATGAATAAATACAAATATCAGATGGATGGATATATACTTGTGTAAATATCGATAGTAAAAACCAATGAAAGTCCTTTTAGCTAGGACACTCTTTGTTTATTATAAGCTTTCGGTTGATGAGGTAATGCCAAATATTTTCTATATCCATCACTCTTCAAAGTTGAATATCATCTTTAGTTCATAGAAGTCAAATTTTCTTTCTTCAAGTGTAGTGAAACCTGTTCAGCAAATGAACTTCTATAATTTTTACACGAAATTGATTAATTAAATGTCTCGAGGCCCAAATGAACAAAACTGGTTTAGTTCGCACATAATAACAGTGACTGTGCATTTCGGGTTATATCGTTTCGGCTAGAAGATATTCACTCAATGGATTCTCACCGACTTCTTTAACTGCCAATGAGATGCTAATTGATAGAAGAGACAAAAGCATGTACTGCAATACTCTTGTGCATCATGAACAACCACAACTCGGTGTTGAGTGCGGGTACTCACCCGGTGGGTTATCTTCTCTTGAGATGGCATTAATCAAACTGAGTGATCACCGAATCAAATGAAATGGCAATTGCTATATAAAGGCAAGATTGCATATTTAATTGCGCCACAATTCCAGTTTGCAGGCATTATAACAGTCCCGGGTCCGCGACGCCGTCTCTAGCTCAGTCTCAGTTCCAGTCACAGTCACATTCATAGTCTGGAGCCGTTTTCGAGTTTCAAGTTTAGGCCCGGCTCTTAACCAGTAGTAGTAGCCGCAGCTGTAGATCAGTGCTAAAAGGCAACGCGACGCGAACGGTCCGACAACGCTGAGATTTATTTATTTATAACAAAGAGGAGGAAAAAAGAACAAAGATAGAAAAAAGTGTGTAAAACAAAAATGTTCAAGTGTTAATAAAATAGCAAAGAATCTCTCGCATTTGTGCTTGGCAAAGGGGGGGATGGGGGAGGAGGTTCGACACCGCACCCAGATCCCAGAACCCGACGCGTCTCGCATACAAAAGACAATTAAAAGTTTTGTTTCTCCAACCTGCCATCAGAATGATTATCTTTATTCTTTCGTTTTGTTTCTTTTCCTTTCATCCCGTCGTGCTCATAGGCTGAAAAATGTTTGCCATACTTGGAGTACTTTGTCTCTTGCAGACCCTAACTTTGGCCCCAGCTCAGGTGAGTGTTTTTCCCCGTTTCCACCCCACCCTAACAACTACGGAGGGAATGTCGGCTCCATGGAAATCACTTTCAATGCCGCAGACTCAGTCAATGCAGTCACCGAGAGACAATGGGAAACAGATATAACTATATCTACATATATACTAGATATGTAGTGGCGCAGGGAGAGGGACGGGGGGGGGGGGGGGATAGATCCAATCAGACGGGCCATTTTGCGGTTAATTCTTTTAGCTTGTTTTGTGTTTATGTTGCGGCCATATGTGGCTAGCTGCCAGGCAATGCAAAATGCAAATATTTTAATTACAGCTCGGTGAGCTCCACATTGAACCACACATGACAGAGCCATGTTGCCCCACCCTCCCCAACATGGTCTATGCCACTGTTTATTTATTTACAAACTGCACAAAAGTTGAGTTTACAAAAAACCCTGCCACATTGACCATTAAGCCGATGAGAGGCACTCGCAGTTTTCCACATTTCATTGGTGAATTTCAATTCGATGAAAATAACCAAACTAACCAATCAAAGGGTCACAAATTTCGTAAAAAGAAATGGGATTAAAGTGGGTTCTTTATTCCAGGTCTTATTACTGAAATATGAAGCAAGCAAATCAACTCTGCCGACATTGAGTATACGCAATGTCGCCATGATGTTAGCAGTTCAGTACAAAGTGCAATACGTATGAATATATATTTCCGCTTCTGATTGTCCGTTTTCGACTAAATTTGGTTAGATGATGCATTTTAGACACATTATTAGGTGTGCCAAATACGAATGCGATTCTTTCAAAACTGCTCTAGCAAATTGTTTTTTCAAACTTCGGAGGCGGAAGTGGGCGTGACAAAAATTTTAAACAAACTTGATCTGCGTAGACACTATACGGATGCTAGTACCAAATTTAGTTACTCTAGCTCTAATAGTCTCCAGGATCTCAGTGTTCATACGGACAGATAGACGGACGACTGGTGATGCTGACCAAAAATATATATACTTAATTAAGCAACGTCGAACAGGTGTAACATAAAGAAGATTGCCTTTCTCGTATTTTTTCCCGATTCTTTATGTAACATTTTCGAATACCAGATGTGAAATGTGATTTTTAAGTAAGTTGGAATAAGCAAAGTCATTCCAAACTATTCAATTTCAACACTCTTATATTCCGACCTGTAGTCGATTGCCCTTGCCCACTGGCGGCTCCAATCGATAGTACTATTTCTGGACTCCATGTAAAATTGCCTGCTAAGCCGGCTAAGCGAAAGCGAAACCAAAACCCTAACCGAAATCAACAGGATCATTTATTCCTGCGGTCGACATAATCGAAATTTGTATTTGCAACAAAGCGCAATCAATGATTGAGGGCAGAGACAGCTTTGGTGGCAAGGGCTCTGGCGTTGATTTCATTTGCGGTTTGTTGCATTTGCCCCAAAAATGCCAACATTGGATTGGGCATTGCAGGTAAAACTTTTGATTTCAGCAATTAGGGCAAAGTGAGCCCAGGCCACAGAGGTTTCAGCTGTGGCCATTAAACTGTTTGCTGTTGTGCAACGAAAGCAAAGTACTCTGCGACTATTAAATGCGGTAATGAAGAATATTTGTGTTGCCTGTTTTTAGTTTTAGTGGGTAATTCCTCAACACTTCCACACCAACACACACACACACACACATAGGCCGTTGCGTCAATGTCTAATTGCAGGCAAGGTGGCAATTAAAATCTTGGCCTGGCTTATCCATTAATCTTTGGCAAGCCAACTATAATTATACATTGCTTTAATACGCTAGCCTTGAACTTTGATCCACTTGATGACTATTTCGAGATGTTTGCATGTAAATGTAATAAAATGTCTACAATTGCACAAAAGTCCCTTGGGTCACTCCCATTCCATCGGAAAGGGAAGACAACGAAATACTCTTGATTGAAACGAACCCATTAGACAGTACATTGCAGTTTGTCAACGTTTTACTGGAATTCCAATAAATATTATGACATACTTTTATATAATTGAAATCCTGTTTGCTGATCTCCTTTCTTGTTTTCTTCAAAACTGAGAAAATATTGTTATCTTTGTATTGGATGAAAAACAAAGATTGAATTTGGACTGAAGTGATGCTTAGTTTAGCTTCAGCTTAGTTAGTGAAGCTTTATTTATTGAATGTAGAGTAAATGTTATTCGGTCATAATAAGTTCTCTTCTTTCGTCCTTTTCGTGGCCCTTGTTTACGGCCCGCGGGTTAATAGAATTTTGATTTTAATCAACGCATGCATGAAATTTGCATTTGTAGGAACACAAAAAAAAAAAACAAGGGATGAAGAGAAAATACACTTTCCTTTTTCATTTTCTTGGTTCTTCCTCTTTTTTTTAGAGGGGAATTGAAATTAAGAACCCGTGTAAAGTGCCTCAAGAAGGGTTACACAGTTAGAGTTAAACATAATTTTAACACTCGTTTCTTTGGAATTCATGCAAATTTCTTGGCACGAAATGAACTTTGCGGGCAACCGAAAGGAAGATTAAGTGAGTGCTCTTTGTGGGCCATGACCCGAAGCCTATGAATTTTGAAAGGCACAATCTGCAATCTTTGGCCATAAACGTAAATTAGTTGAATTATACAATTGTCCGTGCCATTGCGGTTTTGGGGGGGAGTCGGTCTCTTTCCGGGGAGTGGGAGAAGACCTGGGAGTGCAATTACTACTGGCAGGAGACAGTTGTTTATGCCCATCAACTATTGTTATTCCATTGACTTTGATGATCCTAATCTCAGATAAAGTTATGACCAACAACAAATGAACATATCGAAGGAAAAAGTTGTCGTTCTGTTTTGTTTGTGAATCATTTCAAAATACATAAATGAAATCTTTTCATAATTTGTTTGCCCGAACAATCCAAATATATGTCTTAATTTATTTTGAAATATATGACACAAGAAAAACTAATTACAATAAAAGTTTCCGTCTAAGAGAATACATAATTCTTTGGAAGTTATCTCTTAATCTTTTCAAATATTTGCAACCCTGTAAACAAACTGGGTACATTAGTTTAGTCACTTGGAATTGAGTTGACCGAAATAAGGGCAAATTTACAGTACCAACAGATCTATCCTTTGTCTATGGTTTTGTATATTATGGATATAGCATTATCGGATGCAGTCACTCGGTGCCGATAACAATACACACATTAGAGTACAGGCTAACAAAATGTGACAGATTTCTTCTTATTCAAACGAAATCTTAATGGTAAATATTATTTCATACCCTTACAAAGGGTATAATAAATTTCTCGCAGATGTTTGTAGCGCATAGAGATTGCTGTCAGCATCACTTGCCGAGTGGATCTAGCCATGTCGGTCTGTCTGTTTCTTTTTTGTTTTTAGACATTAAGTTTTAAGATATGAGCATAAAAGTTGGTAGATAAGATTTTCGGATATGCACGCGTCGCATGTTCAACTACTGGTGGGATCAATACTATGTATAGTTGCTAACAGAGTCCCCAAGTTTAAATGAATGAATTATTTTGGTTGAGAGATCTAAGGCTTAATGCGCGGGTTCACACTATATTCACACTGATGTGAAGGAAAACTTAACAGTCGACTGCAAGGGCAATAAGACTTCGGGACGTTGTAATCGTTACCTTTGGATATTTTTTGTTCAACTGAAATCTAAAAATTCGAAAAGAGAATGACTTGATGAGCTGATGATTTACGAGGAGTTCAATATGTTTTTAGAGAGTGAAACTAAAATGTTCAATCAATTAATCACAAAGTGAATCAATTTACTCACAGTTTTATATCCAATGAACTTGTCCTTCAGACAACCTCAGCCTCTCCTACCTTAATCTGAAGCACCGCTGCCTCAACCAACGAGACAAGTTCTCTCGCCTGGCAAATTGCATTTCTTTTTTAATTGTGTTAAAGCTGCTTATATTGCATTTGCACTGCGGTGCATAGGTAGGGGACGGGATACAGAGACGGGTTGGCAGGCGAGAAGGAAAAGTGATTTGGTAGAAGCTTGACTTGGTTTATACCAGGAAAGCCAAACCGCTTAGCGGCTAGCAGGTGTGTCTGTATGTGCGTATGGTTCTGTGTATATGCGTGTGTGTGTGTTGGCTTGTGAATTGAAGCCTTGCTCCATTAGCATCTCATTACCAGATACAGCAGCAGCTGCAGCACGGATGATATCTAACGAATTATTGCCCCTTTAATGAATGAAAATATCTTAGTTGATCTATTTGATCTATTTATATTCGTTTTCACATAATCCGAGATTGCATTAGCATCGATTGAATTTAAATAACATTTACTTTTTTTCCATTAACCCATCCTGTCTATATTTTGTTGGTTGGCTATATTTAGTTAGTTGCAATTGCCGTACAATATTTAACTAAGTTTTCTACTTTAAGTAGTCAAAAATAAAAACTAATCGAAAGTAGTCACAGCATGAGAAAGATAACAATCAGCGAGAAAGAGAGACAAAAGAGAGAAAGAGAGAGAGAGAGAGAGAGTCACAAATTCAAACCATAAATTGCCAATTGAAAATGAGCATCAAGCGAAACGTTGAGGTTTCCCTCTTTCCGGAAACGCACAACCGCAAAAGAGTGACCAATGCCTCCATGGACTATTTCCGGGTGAAAGTCGTCAGTTCCATTGCCAACTGGAGTGAGGTCCTCTGCGTGTAGGGCGGTAATCGTATAGCCATCGGGCATCTGAAACATTAAATATGGCACACATACAGTATTTATATATTGTACACACACATGTGTATACGTATATGTATATATCTGTACTTATATTTACATTTATGTACATACATATTCGTTGGTATATTTATGATGCGGATTTCTCACCTCTGAACCGTAGACAACATCCCTGCTGGGCATATTGTGGGACAGGTAAATGTCTTTTGTATACAATGTGCTGGCATATTTGTTGACATGGCCCCAGGTGACTGAGGCGCCACCCACACCGTTGAACAACTGCAACACCAGCAACAATGGCAGCAACAACAACAGCAACAAACAAAATGGTCGCTTGCCAGGAAATTCCGTTGTATTTGTCAACATGACAACAAACATGGTCCGATTTCCAGACCCACTCCTCAACCCACCTTACTTTGCCCAGCAACTATGTGTGTATATACAAACGTATATTCCCCTCCCTCAGCTTTCAGTTTCACTTTCAGGGTCGAATCTTTAACTTTTATTTGACTCCCATTCCCCACTTTTAATAGACAGGCCAAGTTCTTCAGTTAACGCAACGTGTTAAACTCAAATGAGCGGCTGTCAGGGCAGCCAAGTTAAATATTGGTGTCTCCATTTAGAACCCGCCCGCTTATCAGGTGTGTGCAGGTGTTTTACTGCTCATGCGAGAACCCAACAACTCTTCACTGCTCTTTCATTTATGAATTACCCAATGTGTGTGTGTGTGTGTGTGTATGTGTGTGTGTGGCTGAGTGGTTAAGAGAATAACTAAATTGTATCGACACTTGGAACTATTGCATTCTCCATTTGTCCAATGTATTGCATTACACATTAGAGTATTATCTATTCGGTTCTCCATCTTATCTTTTATGTTTTGTTTTAGTGTTGTTTGTGAAGGCTTTCATAATTATTGATAAAGTATATAAAACAAAACGCTCGCTCAACTAGTTCAATGTTTTATCATTTGCTCTTTGACTGCCACAAAAGAAAGAGAATCTCTTTCTTTTAAGCCATCTCTCTCTCTTTCTCTCCCCCTCTTTTGTCCATCTCTTAACGCCTTACCTATGCATATTAATGTTGGCCAACAATTTGAATACAAAAAAACTGTGCAAATATTTGACAAACATTCTAAACAGGCAAATAGGCGAGGGCGTATTATTTCCCATCTTCCGAATTTCTCATACACTTTCAGCATAGTCAACCGAATTACAATTACGATTTCCATGAACAAACTGATGTACCTTTTCTACCCAATACAAACTTGAAAAATTGAGTAAATGGAAATTTATGCCAATGCTAAAAAATTTCATGTTCGACTTGGACTTGGCAAGTTGAAAAACGTAATTTCAAGTGATTGGCACACACACACTCTTCCCAACAGGTAAGAGCCTCTGGCTTTCTGCTTAGGTTCTTAGCACAAGAAAGGTGAGAACTTTTCTCAATTTTCTGGTAAAAATGACCAAAGTCTTTAGGCCCAAAACTTTTACATGGGGGGTGGCAAACTTTCAATAGCATTAAGTATACGCAGCGTGTAACTAACAAACAAAGTTTTATTTCTCCATAGCTGCTTACGCTGAGGGATGGCAACGTGGGCGTCAATTTCGCCGGCTTTCACGCCGGTGCCGGGCTGGGCGGCTTGCTTACCGGAAACTCAGCCCACGGTGGTCTAAGCGCCTCCGCCGGCACACCGTGGGGGTCTAATGCTGCTGCTGGTCTTGCCGGCGACCTTAATGGTAAGTGGGATTCATGGGCACTGCCACGCAATGCGTTAATTGATTTCATTTCATTTAATTTACGTTCAGGTCGCGCAGCTGGAGTGGGATATGCAACCGCACAGGCTAATCCTTCAGTAGGAGCCGGCGCCGTATTGGGAGGCGTTGCGGGAGAGCACGGTTTTGCTGCTTCCGAGTCCTATAGCCCTGGAAAGGCAGACATTTCTATTGACACCATTCACAAACCACGACCCGTAACATCAGCTCCACTGCCAACAGTGGCTAGTCATGTCCAGAAGGTCAAGCCGCCAAAGAAGTACTCACTGATTAATCAAGATGTAAGTCCAATATTTTGAAAGACCCCATCGTATATCCTCGTAGCTGAAACATTATCCTTATAACCGGTAAATTAGAAAATGGTTTGAAAGCCCGCAATCTTTCCTGTTTGCATGTCCAAATCCTCTACGGTTGATTTAAAATCAGTTTCTATTCACCTTTGTGATTATTCCTTCCGATTCGGTAAAAATTACAAACAGGAACTATTCTTTAACTACAGATTAATCCGTTCAAATCATGCATTGAAAATGTTTTTGCATTTTCCGCAAGTTTATGTTCCATTTGGTCATTATTACTCCAATTCGGCAATTGACAAACTATCAATCTTTCCACCCAAATACCCTAATCATCTTCCCGCATCTCTCCACAAATCATGTTCACGTGTTAGTCGAACCGCAGAGTGGGCAGGGAAAGTCATGTTGAAACAGCCGCAGATCTGTCCACGCCGCCGCCTCCTCTGGCTACAGCATCAGCTCCAATCTACCAACCGTCAGTGCCATCTGGTTCGCTGATAATTGTGAAACGGCCACGCCTCCATTTAAAGCGTGAACGTCAACGCCTGCGTACAGTGTATGTGATGCAACAACAAGAACAGCAGCACCAGGGGAAAGAGGAGAATGAGGAGGAGAATGGGAAGCAACAGTCTGATGAGGTAACCGACAGAGGACAAATACGAAACACATTAAACACAGCAACAAATATCGCTTTGAGGCTAAACACATCAACGAAACCGCCCACTGCCCCACCACGCCTCTCTCTACAGGATGGTGTGGTGGCTGGACTCTGTGCCAGGATGCCAGCATGTTCCTGCTGTTGTTTTTGCACGAAACACACACACACATACATACATATATCCTCCTGATTTATGTTTTTCCTTTTTATTTTTATTATTTTATATTTCGTAATTTTTTTTTTTTTTGGTTTCGCTTGGGTGGCAGTTGAATTGAAATGTTTCTGGCATTTGTTTTTGATTTCGGTGCTTTTTTGGTTAGATGCAATTTAATTTTGATCACCATCATTTTAATCCTCTGTTGCCAGGTGCTGTCCAAAAGCAAAGTGGTCAATACCCAGAGTTATAGGAAAACGGCTCAAAGGCCGCAGACACTGAACCAACACGTTATTGCACCCCAAGGTAATCCCGTCAACTTGGCCCTCGATGTAAGTATATCATGCAATGATACCCATATGTATATGCCTAATGATTTAATCCAATTTGATTTGATCTGTCACCAGATTCCAATTGGCATTTTGCGTTCCCTGCAGCAATCACTTGGGGCTTTAGGAGGTGCCAATGCGCCTGCCCAAGGTGTTCCACCCAATTCCGGCTAATTTAGTGTTTAATCTTAATTAAATTTTGTCTTTATTCTTGAAAATGTTTCGAATATTTAATAAATTTTGCAAGATTTCGAATTGAAAGCAAACTTTAGTGACTCATTGAGACATGTCATCTGGCTGGGGCATTTAACTGAGGCAACTTTAGTTCGCTGAAGGTTCTTACGAATACTCTTAGTTTTGTTTTATTCATTTGTTACCCTAAATATATTTTTGGAAAGGTAAATTTGATATAAATTTATTAGCATATTGTTCTGGCATCTGGCGATATATACCCTGTACCAACTAGTTATATTAAATGAAATAGAATATCGTCAAAATCGCTATTAACTTCATGCAAAATTCTCTTTAACATGCAGCAACACATGATGCTGATCAAAAATATATATACTTTATGGGGTCGGAAATGCTTCCTTCTGCCTGTTAGATACATTTTAGCGACTTTAATATACCCTTTTACCCCATGGGTACAGGGTATAAATATGATGACTCAATTTAATTTAACCATTAAGTATGTTCGTCTTAACATTAGCTATGAGGGGGATCACGTTTCCATTTTGTCTCAATGGTATGCAGTTGTGGTAAAGTTAAACTTTCACAATTACATAAGATTACATGTATGTATACATACATACACTTATGGCCAAAATAATAAGTACATAAGAAAGCCTTTCATTTAGAGTGAAATATTTGAAAGTAGAAGCAAAATTATTATGCAAATCTTTTATTATTCTGATTATATGACTGTTCTTAAGTTTTAAACAAGATCAAAACAGGATTAAACTATAAGAATATTTTTTTTCAGTCATTATGCAAAAATCGAGGAAAAATGCCTGGCCAAAATAATAAGTACATTTTGTGAAGTTCAATGTAAAACCTAAGAAATCAGTTTTTTCCATGGATTTTTTTTTGCCTTATGAATACTTTTTAACTAGTAGCTGGTATATTACTACTTATTTTCTTTAAATTAATTTTTCTTTGCAATTTTTTTAGCTGTAGGGCTTCTACATGTCTTAACGGTTACTTCAGACCAAGTATTTTCTGAAAAATTCCATAATTCGTCATTATTTTCAAAGGTGTGGTTTACAGTTCTGCGCTTTAACTTATTAGAAACATTTTCTACAAGATTCAAACCCGGAGACTTACTTGGGCATTCTAAAAGTGCAACATTTTTGTTGATAAACCATTCGTTTACTAGCTAAGGTGTAGGCTTCGGGTCAACTATCTTGGTAAAAAACAGGATATTTTGATCAGAAAACTTAAACAATATGATATCCAATATATCCTTGTTTTCAAATCGGTCCACAGTATCCTGATATTCGAACGCCTGACGAGACGAAACTTCTCCATACTATAATGTTACCGCTTCCATGTTCAACTGTTGTTTTTGAAAACGTTTCGCGAAATTCTTTACATCTGGGGATGCAGACTTATCTTAAAGATATATCTTAAGACAAATTAATTTTAGTTTCGCCACTCCATTGGATTTAACGACAATTTTTGCCACCAGGGGGCGCGCAGGAGTCTGAATAAGCTAATGCAAAACTTTGACCTATGTTCAAATTTTTGTCCCTTGACAATGGAACCTTGAGCACTTTACGGTCATGTAGTTCAGAGTTCTGAAGTCCATGGCGAACGATTTGAAATAAAATTTTGCCACCGATTTTCCATGAATTTGACTTTAATGATACAAAGGGGTCCTATTTTTCCAACCTAACCATAGGATTATCAGTGAATTTAGTCGTTTTTTTGGTCGCCCGCCTGTTTTTCAGCTTTGTTTTACTTTTTCTAAGCATTATAAACGAAATATAGTGAACAACCAACACTTTTGACAATAGCTCTAAGCGTTTGTCTATCCTTTCTCAGTCCTTAGACTATCCCTCCTTCTTCATAAGTGCAATGACTACTGAGACCCATCTTAAGTTTTTTTTTTTGTTCAGTTTTACTTTAATAGAATAATAAAACAAATTAAATATTAAATCTTTGTAACAGATCTGAGAATTTTTGAAATTTTTACAATTTCCTAAAAATGTACTTATTATTTTGTCCAGGCAAAAATCGGGTGTCACAACAAAAATAGTCGAAAAAAAATAATTATGGCTTTTCCGCATACGATTTTGCCATATAAAGGATTGTTATAGATATAGATTTTCTAATAAAATATATTAACTTCCCCAAATTCAATATAAAGTTAAATATTTCAATTTGAATCAGAGGTATGCTTATGTACTTATTATTTTGGCCATAAGTGTATGTATGTATAAGGGAAAAAAATTAAGGAAAGAGAATTACTGTCTTGGTAAAATTTGAAATTTTGTTTATAGGTGCTAATGGGAACAAATTTATGCAGCAATTTCTTTTCAAATGAATATTAAGTATCACTCAAAAATTCAAATATTTCATTAAAAAATTAAAAAACAAAAGATTTTCTCTAAATTAAGGTCCTGGTATACGTTCACACTTTACTTGAAGTCGATGCATCTGCCGTTAATTATTCATTAAAATACTAATAAAATACCAAACTACATACATATGTATGTATGTATATGTATGTGTCTATTTATTTGGAAACGGTCTATAACGTTTTCAGAAATCGATGCACTGCCACAACTCATTTTGGCTTTTCATACCGAACTCAAAACTGAGGAATAATTTGATTTTTTTTAATTAATAAAGAGTATTAGAGTACAAATAATTTGTATAAACGGATTGCCTTGTAGCTCACCACAAACGGCCCTAAAGAAAATGTATTTTTTATTTAATGAGTTCAGTATTTCAGAAAAATACTCGTATTTATGATTTTGTTATAAAGATTGTATGGTCACTTTAGGACAGAATTTGAAGAGAACTAGTGAAGTGAAAGAAATGAACACAAAACAAAAAAATGGATTGCTTCATGTCAAAGTAAATAATAAACACAAAATAAAATAAAACACGGTCAACTCCAAGTCAAAAAAGTAAGTGAAAGCTGTAGTAAGCAAAGAGCATCGTTTATACGAAAGTATAAGTCCGGTATTTTCCAACCGATTTTAATAAATTTCGGTTAACTGATACACTTTGCCTATATTTGCCAAATAAAACAGGAATATTTTATCCTTATACGGTGAATAAAATTGGAGAGCTGCACGACTTCACTCACTACATACATACGAAAAATTGAATATACTCGAATGAAATTGAATTTTAGTGCACACAAAGAAGTAAATGCATATGAGTATGAGTGCTTATTGGGTCTTAAAACATACAGCATCCAAAAAAAAGAGTTAAAATAAAAATAAAGTGTAAAACGGAATGAAAAATTTGGCAAAGCCGAAATGAGGACACACATAATTTCGTTCGCAGCGATGAAGCATGTCTTTCTATCTTTTCTCTTCTACAAAAATCAGGAAAAAAAACTGCTTTGTCACTCGAATACATTTGACCAAACCAACCCTCTTATTTTCACGCACTGCCAATCATTCATTCCTTCTTTTGCGTTTGAACAATGTTCGATCGAGTCCGATGCTAGACCACTAACTCGTTCGAACATGTTCGACTTTGCACTTCAACTCACTCAATTCATTTTGATCATTGTCCATTCGAATGTCGATTAATAAAAAATAAAATTACTCAGATGTTTGTAATGCATAGATACATATTGTATGAGTTGCCGATCAGCATCAATAAACGATTCGATGTAGTCATTCCGTTTGTTTCTTCGCAGCTTTTTGACCTTAAATTTTAAGCTACGTTGTTGAAACTTGGTAGTTGAGTTCCTAAAAGGATTATGCTTATCAATTTAATCGTTAAAGCGTGATAATAAATAATAAAACGTCATTTAAAACACGAAAAACCCAAGTTCCTTTCCCATCGCTGCGAAAAAGAAAACTACAAAAATATTCTACTTCCTTTGTAGCACCGTTTACAAAGTTTGAACCAGATTGGATATTGACATCAGTTAGTTTGGTAGAGATCAGTCACAGAGTTACCGAAGTATTTTTTTGCTCCTTTTTACATTTACACTTTGCTTTTGAATCAAATAAAAATAATTAAATAGGCTAAAACTGTAATGCCGAAGTTAGCATCTTTGGCATTTTGACATTCATGCAAACCTCTAATAAAAATCGACAACCAATACTTAGCCATGAATGTTGCTATAAAAGTTATGTTCCTTGATATGGCGGTATCTGAGATTCCAGTGGATGGTGTTAATGGGGCGAATATGAAAAGGCTTTCCCTACACCTGTCATTATTTAATAGGACCCAAACTGGGGGCGGTAGACCACAACAAAACAGAGGGCTCTCAACAATGCACAAGAGTATTTTGTGAGAACGATTTGAAAACTGACTACAAATAGTGGCTTAAACATATGGCATAAGGGGAAAATGTGTGAACTTTGTGTGTAAGTGTGTGCTATGAAAAGGCCAAAAGGTGCCCCGGGAGGGGAAGTGGAAGCTTCATTTGTTTGTTTAGGAGACAAGATATTGCGGGCGCACGCAGACATGGGGTCCTTTTTTCTTTTTGGTTTTTTGTGAGGGACCAAAATATTTCACACCCTCCAACCACAGGCACTTGGTGCTGTTTGAGTGGGGGTGGGCGCAGGAGGAGGGTATGGGGTTGTCATCACACATGAATGAAGACACGGTACACACACAGACACCGACACAGCCTCATAAACAACACCAATGGGGACTAAGGGGCATTCTAGTACACGTATTGTACAAATGTGGTTAAACATCTCGATGGAGGACATGAAGTAAATGGAAGGGAACCTCACCGAAAGTCATGGCATCGTGGGAGTGTGAGTGTGTGGTAGTGTATGAGCCTGTCTGAAAGTTGGGTGTAGAAAAAGGTCAAAGGTTAGTTATGTAGTTAACAAATTGAAATTGCTTAATTAATGTTCAGGCCGAATATTTTTACCAAAACCTTAATTTAAAGCCAACGCTAACAAATTGTATTCACAATTCCCTACACAAACCATAAAGAAAATGCTTTAATATGGAAAAGAATTAATCGAGCGATAATAAATCTCAAAAGAATAAACGCAAACTAAGTCACTAATCCATTAGATAGAACTTAAATAAATCCGTAAATACTATGATAAAAAGAGCTCAATCCATAGCCATAACCTCACAAAGTACTGAAGTTAACTGACAAATAATAGCAAAAGATATAGTTAATCACATTGTATCAATACCACCATAATTATTCATGCTTAATGAATAAGTTTTGTTCCAATTGCAGTTATTTTAATATGTGGCTTAATCTGCAAGAACCAGCTAATGAAGTTGCATCATCCTAAAGAGTATTCTTCCAATTTCAGTATCCCAACATATGGCAGCTGAATCTGTGAAATACATAAAACTAGTAAAAACTATTGCGAATGATTATCTCATTGCTGCTATATAATAGAGTCAGCCGAAACTAAGGAAGTGTGTTTAGCATTATACCGAATGCGATGGGTACTATACAATGTAGCCAACCGATAAACCTCTTACATTTAGCTCATCATGCTGATCGGATATGTTTATAAATACTTACTTACATTATCTTGCAACATTATCTTGGACAATAATGAAACTTTTGGCAATGTAATGTAGCAATGCAGAAATAATGACCAGATCTCCATCTATTGATCCATTATGTATCAGCCAATAGGAAATTTTTAAATTCGTGTTGTCGCTTTCTCCTCGCTAAATACTATTTTTTCCGAACTGATTCATGCTTAGCCTGATGTCCTTCCACTTCAGAATTTGTTTATTTAGGGTTGATTTCAGCCATCAATCTTCTTATCTAATCAATTTTAAATTTGAAAAAACTTGTCTTGTATTCCAAATATTGGTTTTAGACACATTTCGGCTTTAGGTAAGACTTATGGAGAATTCGCAGAGAGCATATCAAATTCGGTACCTTCAACGTTAGCTCTTCCCTCTCTTTTACTTACTTCCTTTTTATATACATGTATATATTTTTTTGTTTTTCTATGACTGGCGAGGTCAAAGGGCATCGGCGTTTGCTCAATTTGCTGGTCGCGCGGTCTCCTCATTAAATTTTACGCACGTGCCGCACAAATTATATTTAATCTCCACCCATCACCTCATACACACAGATATATACAGACATACACACACACATTCCTGTTCAAAGTCCAGGCTCCATATTATATATATTTTAAGAAATTTTCTAATTTAGAGAATAAATAGCTGCGGCACAAAGAAAACGTTTGTTGGGAAAATTGAAAAGGTTCTTTCCCACTTTTTAGCTACAATTTACGTGGGCATACAAAATCTATATATGAATGTGGATGAATGAATGAATCGCACACACTGTATGTGCATAGCTATATACACACACAGGAAGACCAGCGTGCGCCCAAAGGTAGGCAACTGTTAAATTGTTGGACTAATTTAAAGTCTACCGCGAAATTGTGCATGAAAACATACATATTTACTTAAATCTAGATTTTCTGTCCCTCACAAGGAAACAGGCAATGCTGAAATATAACTAGAGAGTGAAAGATGCATATATATGTACATAGATATACATATATGTATATTTATAGCTACAACTTAATATAAGTTTTTTCTTCTTATAACTTCTCTTCAGTACATATATTCAAAAGTCCTAAACATTCTGGATGCACAATGCAAGTTCTGCAGGAATTCAATTAGAAAATTTATGTGGTTAATTTTTGTACAATTTAAATTTGGCTCCGGTAATGCATTGGCAAAGGCCACAAGGTTATCAGAAGATGGTGGTGCTCGTATTCATATAGTTCTAAGAATTTCGAAAAAACATACGCTACAAATATTTGTTAAAGTAAATAAAACAAACGACTCACTAACTGACTGACTGAGTGACTGACATACTTATTAATATTCATTGCTCCAAGTTTGTGGAAAATCGGGAGCAAACAAGTAGATATAAATATTCATATTTTCCACATTACATTTAATATACAAAGTTCTTTTTAAAAAGCAAAGTAAAATTGGCAGAGATGAAACAAAAGAGAGAAGAACTTTCCATTGGACTGTCACTTTTAATTTAAGTTTTGCTTTGCTCTTAATCTTCAAATTTGCTCAATGGAAAGGTAAATTGTATCTATGTATGTGTCCTGAATACCCTGTATAACATGTATAAATAATTGAAGCAACGGACTGTTGTGAGTTTGTGTGGGTGGGTTAGGGGGCGTGGCATGCAAATTTAAACGCCACGTGCCGCTTTCGATGTATGTTGAGTGCTATTTACGAGGCGTGTGACATACTTTATGCAAATTGTCAACAATACGTGGCAGCATATTGAAGTCTACTCTCACCCAGTGGTTCCCCTTCCAAAACTTATGTCGTTTGTTACCAGCCAACCTGTTGACACTCAGCAACAAAATTGACTTTCACTTTGTGACTTCGGGCAGTCAGTTCATTGACACTACCGAGCAAACCGCAAATATAAATATTTATTGTATATTAGCATCATTTTCATAGAAAATGACATTGAACTTCTGAGGAAAATCCAAGACTGGAATTAATGACAGGATTGGTATCCAAGAGGAAAAAATCACATGTGGAAATGAGTGCACCGACTTCATAATGCCTTTTATTTAAATGAATAAGAACAATTGAGTAAATCGAAATGATTAAAAGTTTATCAATTTATAATATTTAAGGAGGAAAAAGTTAAATAGAGACTGCCAAATGGTACCAATCGATACTATCTTATCTAGTATTCGATGTTTTATTGGAGTTTTGTATCGACCAGATTAACTTAAGCCAACCTAATATTTTTATTATTTTTAATTTATATATTTAAGTATATATAGTAGAAATAGCGTCGCTTTTTAGATATGATATCTACTCAGTTCATTCGATTTTAAATTCCTAAATGATTTAGTCGTGTGCTTTTTACACCATATACCTTGCTTTAAAGACTGATTACAGGGTATCTTAAAGAAGCTTTCCATATCCTATTGCTTGCTCTTTTACAAACACATAGAGATAAATCGAATAAATCTCTTTGAGCCGAAAATAAACATTAAGAGTTGAATAAAATTAATGAACATGACTTGGACTTCAACTTTCTTTAGCACGGCGATCAAAATGCAATATTTTAGGCCCAGAAAGAATAAAGTTTCCTGTGTTCCTCGGCCCTCTCTACTATTATTTTTGTCTGTCTTTTACCTTGTGGTAATAAAATTATAAATCCCCGTGGCCCACAAAAAAGTCATGGACAAACGAGAAATATTTGGCCCAGGAACCGGAAATTATGTTGACCTTGTTTTTTCTCTCTTTTTTTGGCTCAACCTTTGTTTGGACCATGCTTTGGCTGCTCCATGAATGATTGCAGTTTAAACTTCGACCCGTAGTTATTTTAATGCTACAGGAGTTTTTGTTTCGTTTTTCTTTTGGGTCTCCCCATAGCCATATCTTTACCGGTTTACTTTCTTCTCCCATTTATGAGCCACGTTTGTTACCTTAAGTATTCCTTTTTGTCTCGTTTTGTGCGCCTCGCTCTGCCTTGACTTTTCCTTTCTGCCTGGTTACATTTTTATAGCTGCAGCAGCATAATTAATTTCATTTTACGATGAGTCCCATTGCAAAGGAAAAGAAGAAACAAAAATGCATAAAGTCAATTAAGTGAAAAGTCTGTAACGGGAGAGCTTGTAGTGGGTTAACTGAGCAGCCTGACAATGAATTCAAAAATGAAGTAGGTCCATAAATTCTGGCCAGAGTACATTAAATACATCTTTCCTTGTTTACAGATTGAGAACTTGACTCGCGACCAGACACGCAACAAGTCAATAATAAGAAGAAAAATTATGTCTTTGTTTGACGGAATTTTTTACATTTATTAATTAAGTTTTTCTAAGTTTTCCCAAAAAAGAACCATTGTGTTGGGCGATTTATAATTCATTTCTCATGACTATGGACGGCACTCCAGACAGTGTTTGGAAGTGTTCAATATTAAGCAAAATGCATCCGTGAATATACAAAACTATTTAGCAAACTAATTCTTTTTCCTTCTCCCTTTCCCTTGCAAAGGGAGCAGAACATTTCCCAAATTTATATGGAGAAAGTATTTTTAAAGATCGGACAGGAAGCTTTGACTTGAACACTCACTCAACGAGCTAATAAAAAAGTAATACGATGCTTCAAGGTTTTGTTAGATCTCTGAGTCATTAAAAACGATTCTATTAGTGTACAATAGTTTTTTCTGTAATTTTTGAAAGATAACAGATAAAAAATTTCAACAAGTACTTCGATGACACATATTACAACATATTTATCAGTCATTTATACATGGTATTCATGTGGGACTGAGCAATTTGTATATGATGGAAAATAAACGATATACTTTAATAATTGAAGTCAAAGATGTTGCTTCAAGATATGAAAGAATTTGTTTTATTTATAGACACACACATCACATTATGTGATGGCGGGGCAAACAAAAAATGACATTTGACTTTTAAATTGTATAATTTTTATACCCTGTACCCAAAGGGTAAAATGGTATATTAAAGTCGCTAAAATGTATGTAACAGGCAGAAGGAAACGTTTCCGACCCCATAAAGTATATATATTCTTGATCAGCATCAACAGCCGAGTCGATTGAGACATGTCCGTCTGTCCGTCTGTCCGTATGAGCCACTCGATCTCAGAGACTATAAGAGCTAGAGCTACCAAACTTGGTGTGAGCATCCGTCTAATGTCAAAGCAGTTCAAGTTTGTTTCAAATTTTAGCCACGCCCACTTCCGCCCCCGCAATTTGAAAAAAAACGATAGCTAGGGCTGCCTTCAAGATATCGTATTCCTACTTGGTACACCTAATTATATACCCAAACTGGCCCAGCTGAGCAAATTTTGTTAAAATCGGACAATAAACATCGGAGATATGGCTATATCCGTTTTGTACTGAATTGCCAAGGCGGCATTGGCAGATAAGAAAGAGCGAGATAGCATGCGTTCGCTGCTGCTGCATGTAAAGCGGAATTTTGTTTTGAATTGATTGCGATTTTGAGGTTGTTCGATCATTTGTCTAGTGACTACGCAGATCAAGAGAGTTTAAAATTTTTGCCACGCCCACTTCCGCCCCCGCAATTCAGAAAAAACAAATTATTAGAGCAGTTTTTAAGGAATCACATTCTTATTTGGCACACCTAATAATGTGGCTAATATGCATCATCTGACCAATTTTAGTTGAAATCGGACAATAAATATCGGAGATATACGAATGTGCATTTTGAACTAAATTGCCAAGGCGACACTAGCTGGAAAGAGTGAGCGAGATAGCATGCGTTCGCTGTTGCGGCATGCTAAAGAAATTTTTTTTTGAAATTAATCGCTATTTCGAGGGTGTTTGACTTTATTCAATATAATAACTAGTAGGTACAGGGTATACTCAATGTCGGCAGGGACGACTTGCTTGCTTCATTTTCTCTTGCTTTTGCTCTTTCTCTAGTTCTGCCAATCAGCAACAAACGAAAGAAAAAAAGAATGAGACGAGAAAATGCTTAATAATAATTTAATAATGCTAAAATTATAATTTGCCCTTCTACTTATCAATTTCATTCACAAATGGCATTGATTAGAATTTAAGAATTTCGATTTTCTATTTGAAATATGAGTGAGTTCTCTAACATCGAACTCGAACGCACAATGTTCGAACGCAAAAGTATACAAATAGTATAGCATACTTTAAGAAATTGAATTAACAGCGTGTTAACTAACAGCTTCAAGTTCACCATTTCTGTAAGTTAACAGTCTCAAATTGCACAATTCTGTTAAAATAATAATAAGCCAATTTGTGAGGCAATGTCTATCGATAACATTGTTATTTGTTACGCCAAAACAATCGACACAAGAAAACAGCTAAAAAAAAGCTCGATCGCGGGAGAAAAAAGTGGAGGAAAAAAAGCTGATTATTATATATTGTTTTTTTCCACATTTAAGAATGAATATATTATCCAATAATACTCTCTATTATTTTGAACTTAGACAGCTGGGTGGTAGTTGGTAATCAAAACAGCATTTGTTTTGTCGGTGCTTATTTAAAAATATAGCGTTTAACGTATCAACATTCATCCTGTTTCGTATTTTCATTTAATTTATTTCATTTTACTGACGCTCTATTTTATCAGTATTGGGAGTATTAAAATACCATATAAAAAAAAATAACCAGCTCAACTGCTCCCATGATGCCGAATTCTTCTGTTAAATTGAATTGTACCAACTCAGAATTAAGGATGGAACTTTTATAAAAGAATTCATACAACTATTATTGTATGACAATAATTAAATCTAATGAGATTAAATAGCAATTATTAATCAGTTGCATGATAAAGGCGCATTCGACTGTTTGTATAACTTTTCAGTAAAATTCTAATGTGTTTGGCCACGCGACTTATTGTAGACAAATTGATAATATTTAAATTTTCAACTGATTGATGCAACAGGTATTAGAGATGCCAAACAAAAAAGAAGAAAAATACTAGAAGTTATCGATTGCATGCCAACGCCACTATCAGCTGATCAAACGGCTGTTGCCGGTTTCACCCTGTTGGAAAAAGTCTTTAACCAATAAACATTTTAGTTACAATTCTTTGCATTAAGAAAGCGTGAATTAAAAAGCCTGAGGAATCATTTTTTTAATTTCGATTCTTAGTTTTTGCATTTCGGCATATTCAGAAGAATGCTTATACGTTAATGTTGTACAGACGCCACTCCCCCTCACATGAGGTAAGGAGTCTTGCTGCAGTGACATTTCTTTATCTACAAACTCTTAGCTCCAAGTGGTCATTTTCCACACTTTTACCAAAACGCTTAAACTGCAACTGAACCAATATTTGGTATCCTTCGAAAGTGCATATAGATAAAAGTAAACTCAAATATTTTTGTTTGTATTTTTGAAATTGTGTTGCTCTACGTCAAATCACACACGCAACACTCTTTGGCAGGCTTTCAAACGTGGAAACTCCAGCGACAGGTAAAACGAACGAGCGCCCGAACCATTACAGTTTAACCCGTGCTAACGAAAGGACATGCACGGCAAATACGAAAAAAGGAAACTTCCTTGCTTGTGACCCCAACAAACCATAAATCCCGCTCTTTCCGTTCTGTCCTCGTGTGTGTGTGTTTGCGTCCAACAGCGTTAAGCATTTGAATTGGCTTTAGCTTCAAGAATTGTACTCACCCAATTACAATTGTTCCAATCTTTTTCCAGAAACATTTTCCCCATGGAGGAATTTGACAGCATTAAACCAACCAGTTCGGCACTCAAATTGGCTGTCTGCCTGGAAAAGGTATACAGCAAAATCGTAGAGAGTCGGGGGAAGCAAGTGAACGAACATCAAATCAAGGAAATCGAGTTCCTAAAGCAGCAATGCAAACACAAGTACATGAAATTAAGCCTGATGAGCTGTCAGACGTTGGTACGCCTCGTCGAAGAAGGAGTGCTAGAGGCCACTAGTATGCAGAACACCTTCCTATCCATGCTGGCCAATGCCAGGTAAGGAGAACAAACAGGGCGCGGACAACGACCCACTTACTAGACATGTCTTAGGGGCGCGCACTTCAATTGCTTGCATAAATTACTTTAACCAACTTTATTAGATCTTGGACTTAATGCACCTTTAACACTTGCCAATGCCTGAGCTTCAAACTGATGGTAACGCATCACCAGACCCTTTCTGAGTTACACGCAATACAATGTCCGCGTGCCCCCAATTAATTACCAGGCACTTTACACGTCATGTGGGTAAATGCGAAAATGATTTATGTCGGTCCGAACCGGAAACTTAAGTTCTTGTTTGGCATTGGACTCGTTTTCCTGTTGACCGCAATCGCGCATTATGCATGAGGCGCCATAAAATCTATTAAGCATTTCCTAGACGCATAAGTAGTGCCGCTGCTACAGCCACAGCCTTGATGAAAACGAAAATCCCACAACATTAAATAAAAAAAAAACTCGGCATTGAACTTGACTTCAAGGTATCTTCGAAGGACATTAATTAACCTTGCTGTTCCAGCTGCCATTGCAAGTGCAAGCAAAAGGAATTGCATATTAATTGGCTAAAACAGAAACCACAATTACAAGCATTCTGCTCGGTAATCCTGGCCAACGCGTGAATGGTAATTAGCACGTCAAACGCAAAGCGATTTACCTGCCACAGTCAACTGCATTGCGCACATGCTGATGTGGGCGAGCCGGCGGAAGTTGGCGCTAAACGCCGTTGAAGTCGTTACACCTTAATGGCCAACTGGAAAATGCGATCCAGTTCAAGGGCAATTGTATGCTAGCATCAAAGTGATTGGTTTTTCAAACTATTCCAGCGATTGCGAATTTTAAATGTCTTTCTTTCTGCCTACGTGTTTTAGAAATAATAAGAATAATAGGCTATATTCCCCCTACATTTTGTTAATTATTGGCTTATTTTGATTTATAGTTTTTATTCCCTTAAATAATTTTATAATAATGTTTTTTAATTCCTTTGTACTCCGATTCAATAGTCCCATGCACTTTGCCGTCATAACGGAAAACATAGTTGATCTACAGTTGCTTACCCTATTAAGAAAAACTTCCCTGCTAAAGGATAATGAGAGATACATATGTCCCTACGGTATGAAAACACAACAACATCCTTTGATATCACTTTTACAGAACTCGAACGCGAATATGCACGACTTGAGCCACAAAATTATTGGAATCTGTCAGCATCATAACAAGGGGTAATGCCAATCCTTCGAATTCTTATCAAGAATTAAAAAAAGTTTCCTTTCGTTACAGGATTCGCGATTATAGTATTGAGTATCTGCGCCCCGTTTTTCTTTATGCGATTTGTAATCCCCAGGCTCTGAATGACGTCAAGCCAATTTGGACGTTCCTTCTTGGTTTAAGTCGCTGTGAACCCGAGGCCAAAAATCTTATGCAGGAGCTATTGTCGTGGAGTAAACTCAACAATGCCACCACTTGTCAATCTACCAGCATATTTGTAATTGAAGCTATCGACTACTTTCTGCAGCAGTCTGATTATGAGCGGTCCATTGATCTGTGTATATACCAAGCCTGTATTATTAAGCAATTGGTCAACTATGACATGAATCCCGGTCCCAGCCTGCAGTGTTTGTTGGGAGCGTTGCATGCCACGCGTGAGCACACCCAGAACCATTTCCATGTGCTTCTGGTCCTATTCGCTGAGACTCTACATGTAATTTGTCCCTTTCATGTCACAGATCTGTTGAGAATCATAGTCTTCGTGGTGGTGCAGGAGCAATGTGGTCATGAGTACATTTTGAACATGTGTCTGGATGGTATTATTCCATGGATGTCTAAGACTACTTTTATACACGAAGAGGGACGCGAACTGGCTAAGCAAATACTTCACCGAGTACTCAAAGATCAAAGAAATGGAGCAAAAGTGAATACCATTTTCACGAAACAACTGCAGCTTGCCCATGTAAAAAACTATCATCCGGATATCGCCATAGCATTGGACCTGGCCCAATTGGTTGAGTCCTTTGAGAGCTCCGAAAACAAGAATGTCTTTGCATTTGTCGATGCCTTGAAGTCAAACACTGCCTTTTGCCTGCGTCTCCAATTATTTCTCCGCGGCATGTTTTTGTCCCGCGAACCGGCCCTGGATTGTTGGTTCAAAATTTACGAAGTTTTACTACAGATAATCAAGACAAATGAATACATCGCCTATGATTTTCTTCTGACCTACGTTTACAAGTTGGCCCACGAACATAATCCAGAACTGCAGTTGGAGCTGCTACGTGGCCTGGCCAGCTTTGCCATATCCAAGGTAAGGCATTTTACAAAATGGGAAACGAAGAAGTATCCTCTGCAAGAATATAAAAGCGCTTAGTTCATTCGTTTCGTATTATTTTTGCAGGACAATATGCCCTTGATTTTGAACACCATCCGCACTTTGGCAACCAACAATGCCACCTTATGTGTCGATTTATATCTACGATTGTGGCGGGTAGAGCCGCGTGCTTACCCATTCTTGTTGAAGCACATCGCCCAACCCTTGCCGAAAAAGGGGAGCCGCTGGAAGCTGCAGATGGCTCGGACTCATGCCATGAGGGAAATCTGTCAGGAGAAGTAACAATGAATACCATTTGAACAATACACTTTGCTAATTAATCCATTTCTTTTGACAGACCCACTTTATATGGCTCTGAAATACTGCCACATTTGAGCAAGATCCTTAACAGCTGCACAAATGAGGAGGGCGATTTGGCCACGTCCTTGGCGTTAGATGCAATATATGCCCTGTGTGATAGCCACACAGTGAACATTGCTTCCACATGGAAGGCTCTGGGCGGTAAATTCCGCAGCGAGCAGCGAACTAGGACATTAAAGTCGCTTTATCGGTTCTTTGGTTTGGTTCCTTTGCTTCAGACACCCACTCTGGAGTATAAGAAACTGGCTGATGATGCTCTTGAACATCTTTGGCAGGCGATAAGTCGACCCGGCCTTGACGCGGTACAAGTGCGGAACGCTCTAGCAGCACTGAAGAGTTATGAGCCAGGGTCGACACTCAATCTTCGCCACATTCCGGCCCAATTTCGTTTTGAAATTGTTGGTGGAGCTGTTGGTGGCGCAGGTCGTGATGTAGTTGATCTGCAGCAGGAAGCTGTGCCAGGAGAAGTTTGGGTGCAGCTACTACAAAAAATACGGCCAGAGTGTGGAGATGCGGCAGCAGATCTTATTGCTCATTACATTGGAAACGAGATTAGCGTTTTTCGGAGAGATCTTTATCGGCTGCCTGAGGGCAAGCCAGAGCCCCGCAAACTTTTGGGATTCTATGCCAACAGTCCATTGCGAGCTGTCAGCAACTACCTAGTGAGTCAATCTCGATTTGGTGACTACGTCCCAGAGCCCTACGCTGTGACCTTTGCCCTAAGGGCTTTGTCCAAAAAGTTTGTAAAACCCATTCCGCCGCTGGACTGGAGTTGCCTCACCAGTTTCTTTCATTTGTCGTTTGATGCCAGAAAGTACTGCATAATGATAGCCAAGAATCAAGCTCAGCATTCGGGCACAGCCCGACGACTGTTAGAAAACTTTTTGGTCGACTTTGAGCCAAATTGTTTTGAAGAAGATCTTTTGTTGCTCTTCTCGTTGCTGCCAGAAATAGCAAGCAGCGTGAGCCTACAAATCCTGAAAAGTTTTGCCGAAAAAGTTACTGTCTATTGCTTCAAGGAATCCCAAATGAATGACTTTAATGAGGGTGAGTTGGGCAAGATGCTAGAGTAGGTAAAAAATATTATATTTCTTTTATTATTCTCAGGTTGTCTTTTTGAGAGATTTCTTGAGAGCGTGAAAGATTTATTTACTGCAAAGTGCGATATACCCGAAGTTCTTGATGTTTTCACTCTAATTGTGGAGCGTTATATGGACTCGATGAATTTAGACTCGCGGCTTTTTGAACGGTATACAGAAGTAGTTGCTGTCTTGCATCCCAATGCCATTGACGGCCTCACCACCCCCGCTAACTGGTGGGAAACACCATTAGGGAAGTTGAAAAAAGCCACCATAATTCGCTGCTATTTGGTATTGTACAATGAGAAATTACCAAATCCCCTAAAATGGTTGACACCCATTATTGATGCATATGAGCGTCGATCGGAGGAGCGGGGATTCTTCTACAGGCACCTTGCCGCCACCTTGTATGCCTTTCGTAGTGATGAGCATGCATGTAATTGGATAATGGAGATATTCCTCGAAATACAAATGCTGCTGGCTGAGGCTTCCAGTAACACAGAGAAACTAAATAGGGCTCTGTACCTTCTAGATATATTCATACTGGCAGTAGATGTTCTCTCCGGTTGTGCAGTGCTGCTGGGCAGCGTTGATGTAGTGGCCACTGATGATAAGGAGCGACTTGCGCTGTTGCCTGAGAGTCTCCAAGTTCTGTGCGATCACATATTCTGGAAGGATCAGGAGGCAAAGATTTACGAATTTCTTTATAACCTTTATAAGCATACTTTAATTCCATCGAATTACTCTACAATTTTTAAGGACGCTGTGATCTGCTCACGCAACAAGCCATACTTTGACCAGAAAGGTATCTGGACCAAATACGTGGGTTTACGTAAATAATACAGCATTGCTGCATTAGAACCGCTAGTGCACGGACACGCATAGTTAAATCAATGTTAACTTTAGTGGGAATTTTTCAATTTTCGTATGTGTGTATTTATATTTTATGGACAAATTTTTAAAATACAATTTTACGCACAAATTTTTTGTTTTAATGGGTTTTATTTGTAAAAGAGAATGTGTTTGTAAAAGGGTATATTAAAGTTGTAACGGGCAGAGCTGCATAAAGAATATACAACGTTCCTGAGCAGTGTCAGCATAGAGCTTCTTAAATGATTTGTGCATCTTTATATCACATTTTCTTTTTTATTTCAAAGAGAACGAATTTAAAATTTTGCGGCTAAGTGTTGTGTTGGAATAGTCGTTTATAATCCCACATTTAGCAGCACTGAGACACCAAAAACATATCGATTCTTCAGTCTGCTCCACATCGAAGTGTCTGGCATCACTATTAAAGTTGAAGCGCTGCCAGAATTTCTGAAAATTTATTTACAATGTTATATTTTTTTAATTATGCTGAAATTAAGCTAAATTTTTAAGCTTGTGTTAATTTTATAATTTTAAGTGTACATAACGCGGGTGTGCTCGAAACCAGTGAAGGTGTTTCTCAATCGTCCTGAGAAATCTTTTTAAGATTCCGATTCCAAATTAACATAAACAATGGATGATATCAAGCTGGCAAAGGTAAATAGATCACGTTTTATTTTATGGCAATTTATCCTTATAAAATAAGGAAGTTGTACTTGTTATAGCCAACCGCAGCCGATGCGTCCGTTAAGTAAAAATTCCTTTGGTTGTTATCTGTGAGTCATGCTCCTGCTCCCTTTTGTTAGGTTTATTTAAAATCGATGGCCAACCTGAATTCCTGACCCTTACCTTGCCGGCAGTGCTGGCCAACATCCCTCCCTTCAATGCCACCCCACACCACACAAAGACCAACTGTGCAACAAATATAAAATAATGTCTATTAATACAGATGTACCCATGAATGCACCTACATATGTCTGTAAACATGCGCATAAACTGGCTAGTAAACAAACCCAAATACCACCCACACGCCCCCCTCTATTACTTGCTCTGTATTTCTTACTGGCCAAGTTAACAAGGTCTTTTTCACTGCTGATGCTGAGTCAAATTTAAATTTTCCATCCTGTACCTCTTGCTCGTTTTTTTGTGTAAAAAACAAAGCCCTCACGTGGCGCCTTGCCGACTTAATTGAACTGAATGCGCTTATTTTTTTTTTACAAGGCTTGTCCATGAGTCGAAGGAGTGGAGTGTGTTTTTCTCGTAAAGAAACGTAACAATAAAGTTATAAAATTATTACAATGAATAGTTCTTATGTTAAAAAATATTGAAGGTGGAAAAGTAAAAGTAGTAGAAGTTGCGACATAATATGTACATGCATACATATAGGTCAAAAAAACTGAAAATCTGACTTTTAATCAGGCCTATTTCTAAATCTTTAAAAACTCTTTGCTTTTCCTTTATTTTACATAAACTATAACTATTTATGTGAACTTTAAGAGAAAATACCAAAGCGCATTATTGAATATCATAGAACTACTATCAACAAAATGAATGAAGATTTTCATTTAGTGGTCATTAGTGGTCATTAATGTTTTTAAATTTCAATCGATCCCTCAGTCCCTGATGCATTCAAATTGGAATGCAATTCGTAATGCAATATAAAAAATGATTTCGGTAATAAATTCTACATACATGTATGGGTATACATACATAAAGTGTTATCTGTAGGGCATCCAAACACTTATAAATTCATTACCCATTTTATTCTCCCTTTGCCTTTGCCAACTGAATGCTGAGAGAAAATCCCAGACAAAGTAAAGAAATTTCCCATAAAAGGAAAGCACGGGAAAAAATCATTGCTCGCTTTTAAGCGCGCGCCCGCTAAACTGGCAGCTGAGTTCACTTCAAGTGCTTGTCGGTTGTGTTTCGTGCTGCTCCTATTTCTCGTTTGGGGAGCTGACCGCGAAGTGGCCGCCCACTCACCCAAAATACACAATAAAGTGATGCGTATATACATATATAAAATATTGTAGTGTAATGTAGTGAGTTTGTGTGCGTTAAAGGCAAAAAGTGAAAGTTTTGTGCCACCCAATCCCACTCACGTGATTTGATTTATATGCCTGTCCCTTGCTGAAAAAAGGGAGGCCTACCAAATGTTGCTATAACTAATTTAAAATCAATAAACGTTTTGTTTCCACATCCGTGTCGTCCTGTTTGCATATTAACATAATGGATTTTACCAGATTCATGAACAAATTTAACGAAATCGAACGTCAACTATCCCCAACCTCGGCCCTACGCCTGAGCTTTGATAATATATCGCCGGAGACAGAAGAACCGACCGATGGCAACAAAAGGCTTTGGGGTGTACCAGTGCCGCCCTTTGTCTCCGACAAAGTCGTCTCTTGGATCGAAGAGGAGTTCAACGAGGCTCCAGTCTACTACAATGGCAACTGTGTACTAAAAAAGGTAGATGGAATCCCGAGTTAACGGACTGCGCCTGTTTCCCATTAACCAAATACAATTTATGCATTGCCGTCGGCACTCGCCCGGAAAATATGCAAATTTTATCCCGAACAATATGCTCGGGGACCGCCAAGAGCTCTTTTCAATCAAGTTGTCCAATACAGTTGCTATCTGTAATGGATAGCTACAAATTGTTGCGTTGCCATTGTCCCGGTCAGTTGTGAGAGTCCTCGAAAGGATGACAATTAAATGAATTGAGTGTTGTATCTCTTGCTGGGGGGAATTGCCACTGGCGGAAAATGAATTTTTACTTGCAGTTGCAAGAGTCTGACAGTTAGATAATGCATTTTTCTTTTCATTTCGCCTTCTCTTTTGTGATTACTAAACTATTTCACGTTCAACTGAAAGAAATTACTTAAAGGTATAAGTGTTAACTAAAGACAGGGGATAGGTTTTATTTTGAACAACCATATGAACCAAAATGGAACTGTATTAAAGAGTGATACATATATGGAATGCAGTTTAAAAGACAAATATAAAGATTGACAGAATATTCTATACAAGAGAGCAGCAGTTTGTCATAAATATATAAATAACTACACACACAAACTACTTTCATTTGATTATGCATACGTATTTTAAAACGTTTAAAAGACGGAGACCAAATCAGAGATTCAAGTATTATAATAACAATTAAACAGTTTGAAAACAAATCTGTTGAAACTGACAAAATAATTAGAATTCGAATGATATGATTATTTCATAAATGGAGATGTCCCAAAAAATATTCCACAGGCAATCAAATGATGACTTGCTAAACTCAAAGGACTTAAGTCAAAAAAAAAAAAAACAATTTACTTACCTAATCGCAATGGGGGCAATTTAAATGACATGAAGTTAGTCTGAGGAACATGCCCATCATTCGGGACCGTGGGCATTTCGAATGCCCGTAAACGAAAATTATAGAACATGGAGAAGAGAACCAAACAAAAAACGCACAAAAAAGAACATCAAAGGAAAATTGCTGGTGCTGAGGCTGACCAGCAGGAATTTAATTTATCTACTAAAGAATCGTGAATATGAATGAATGAGAGCCAAATGAAGTCGACTGGGGAACTTCAAGTTAAGCCAACTGACCAAATAAGTTTCTCTTTGCCGTCACTTGAATGGGTGTACTGTTTGGCGGGGGACGGGGGAGAAGTGGGCGGCTGCCAAATGTGGGCTGGGACAGGGCTTTGTTTGGTTGACGTCAGCAGCAAATGCCATTTGAATTTCATTTGCGATACGAAAAAAAGAAACGTAAAAATTATTGTAATATATTTTCTCTTGACTTTATTTACAGGTGGAAAATGTGCGGATGATCGATCGGTATAATACTAAAAACCCTACAGTTGGCACTTTGTATTTAACAGCCACTCACTTGATATTCGTGGAGCCGGTTAGTAATAAGGAGACTTGGGTGAGTACTAAAATTCAAAAGGAACCCCCATATGACATCATCAATTATTTTATGACTGGAAACACAAAAGTAATTGCTGAATGTATGTGTGGGTAAAGCCAAAACAACATTGTTGTCTTGGAACGTGTTCAAAAGTGCTTTTAGTTGACCTCGCCCCTGTTCCTTCTTGGTTTGACTGAAGTGTGTCTATTTGTCTATCTGTATGTATTAGTTTGTGTGTATGTGGGTGTGTGTATAAGTGTGTGCGCGCGAGTATGTATGTATGTACGATGTGGGTTTGCTCTCTTTGGCTTCCGCCACTTGGCTGTGAAGAGTCTTTAGGTTGAGTGTCAAAAGTTGTTCATGTTTATTTACCAACATTGGCCTCAAGGCATTAAAGTTCATTTTTAAAGATTTCTTTAAACAGACCAACGAAAAATTGCGTATACGCAGTGTACCTCAATTCAAACCGTGGGTATGTGCGGAATAAACCACAAGACGCACACAAGCGACCAACGAGAAGGGTAGTAAGGGGGTAAGAGGGAGCCTGTCAGAACAAGGGATTTCCATTTGTTGCACATTAAGCTTTTCCCTTTGTCATGGATGGACAAAGCCACGAAGTAGACAATTGAAATTTTGTACAAATTCCATTACCCTTTAAATAAAGACCAAATGCGAAACAAGATAGCAATTTTTTTCTGTGTTTATACACCCAAATCAAGTAAAATTCGTTTGGTATTTTGGATAACCATTTAAACTTGATGCTATCTGTACTCAGTTTTTTCTGTTTATTCCAAATATATGTAGCGAACATCGTTTGCGAAAACAACTACAAACAAAAGTGAAAGAACAATAGTTTTTTTCTGTTTGGAGCAGGGGATTTGCCATTTAAAATCTAACCACATGTATCCTGATTATAAAATGTTGTTAATTGTTCCACATGAGATGTTCCCGAGCGGGTAAATGTAGGTATTATTTAGTGGCAAACGATTCCGTGTGACATTGTCAAGGTATTTCGTTTGTGGCCACACATGCATGAGATTTTAATTGGTTAATTAGGACAGGAAGTGGGGCGAATACTCTCCTACTGACTGGTTTGGGTCCAACACAAGCTGCTGCAGTTAATTAAAAGTTTGAGCACTTCTCCAGCTCCGACCAGGTGTCAACTAAGTAGATGGCCTGTATAGATTTTTTTCTGCCAGGGATTTTGGGTTCGACAATGGATCATCAATTATTCATAGGTGATGAAGATGGCGACATAAACCTAGTTGTCATTTCTCAATTACAGATTCTGCACATGCACATAGCCAACATTGAGAAGTTGCCCCTAAGCACAACGGGATCACCTTTGCTCATCCGCTGCAAGACATTCCTTTCGGTGACATTTGTAATACCCAAGGATTCCGAATGTCATGATGTTTACACCTCACTGATTAAACTCTATCAGCCCGGTATTTATTGAATATTTCTGTAATTCTAGGAAATCTTTTTCGATTTGTAATCGTTTTATAATTTTCCCTTAGTTTCCATCAACAAATTGTATTGCTTTAATTATCAGCCGACCAAAGATGATTTTCCCAAGAATGCTGGATGGGATTTCTTTAAATTGGAGGCCGAGTTCAAGCACATGCTGGTGCCGAATGATAATTGGACGACGTGCAGCATGAATGAGAAGTATGAGCTATGCGACACATATCCACGACAGATCTATGTACCCAAAGAGGCCACCACACTGATGCTGATCAGTAGCTCGCGGTTTCGATCCAAAGGTCGATTGCCAGCATTGACTTACTTGCACAACAACAAAGTGAGCACATAATTAATGCCTTTCTTAAAGTCTGCTTTTCCTTTATGGTTTTTTTTCCTTATTTCAGGCCTCCATTTGCCGTTGCAGTCAGCCTTTGTCTGGCTTTAGTGCCCGCTGTCTGGAGGATGAACAAATGCTGGAGGCTATTCGAAAAACCAATCCGAATACAGACTATATGTACGTGGTGGATACGCGACCAAGAGTGAGTGGGAAAACAAATGTGTCAAAGCGTTGTTTACAAATGACAGTTTATTGTATGTCCTTTTGGTGTTTAGATCAATGCCATTGCCAATAGAGCTGCTGGCAAGGGATACGAGAACGAGGCCTTTTACGAGAACATTAAGTTCCATTTTTTGGGCATTGAAAACATTCACGTACAGCGGGCCAGCTTGCAAAAGGTCCTGGAAGCGTGCGAACAAAAGTCACCCACAATGAGCGCTTTTCTGAATGCCCTAGAGTCATCTGGTTGGCTGAAGCATATTCGCTCCATATTGGACACGTCGAGGTAGGCAAACAACGAACCCAAAATAAATGTCAGCTGCTGATGGTTTACATTTTCGTCTTTACTCATTTTTCAGTTTTATTGCCAATGCTGTGGACAAGGGCGTCTCTGTGGTGGTCCACTGTTCGGATGGGTGGGATCGGACCGCCCAGGTTTGTTCTCTGGCGCAGCTTATGTTAAATCCGTATTATCGCACAATTAAAGGCTTTCAAGCCCTCATCGAGAAGGATTGGCTGGCTTTTGGGCATAAGTTTAGCGAACGCTGTGGCCACATTCAAACTGATGCTAGAGAAGTTTCGCCGATTTTTACACAGTTCCTGGACTGCACCTGGCAGCTTATGTTGCAGCGCAGCGAGTCCTTTGAGTTTAATGAGCGATTTCTCCTCATTCTTCACGATCATGTGCATTCCTGTCAGTTTGGCACTTTTGTGGGTAACTGCGAGAAGGATCGCTTAGACCTGAAGCTGGCAGAGCGGACATTTTCATTGTGGGGCTTCATGGCGAACCATTTGAATGAATACATCAATCCTTTATACAAACCCAACGTGGATGAGTCAATCAAGGCCAATCTGGCACCGCAATGCATCAAGTAAGATTGGATTTACCGATTATGCATATCGTACTTTTCTTACTGTTTGACTCGTTTTGCAGATTTTGGCGGGGAATGTATAGTCGTTTTGAAAGTGGCATTCATCCGCGCGAACCATTGGGAGATTTACTCCTAGATAGCAAGGAACATAGCAATTCCCTAGAGGATCATGTTCAGCATTTGACCAAACGTATAGCCAGCTTCAAGAACTACATTTCTAAGTCCGCCAAAAAGCTACAGGATGCAACCGCAACATCCACCACCAAGACCCCCAAAGAACCCATCACCAACGAGATCAATGACAACAAGTACGCATCTAAAATGAAAAACCACCAAATTTTCAACTGACTCTCATTTAAAACTTTTAATTAAACGTTAGATATAACTATGATAAAAAGCTAAGCGAATTATCAGCCGCCGATGATGACCATCCCCTGAAATCTACCAACATGTCCTTTGCCAACCTTTCGCTAAATGCCGAGCAGACGAGTCCCCCGCAGGCTTTGCCCGATGAACTTAACTCTGTGGCCGTAGACTGGAAACCCATGCGAAATGTTAACACCTGCTCTTGCTCAACACCCTTTGATCAGTTTAGCAAAAAGGTGAGCAGACTGTAGTCAAATCGATATCTTTGCAAGATAAATACTTTCTTGGATTGGTTGTAACGTATACGTTGATAGTAATTCATTCAGGCAGATGGCTAAGGCACAGAAATTGGCGATATTTGAACTGTATGATGTTTTAGCCTATTGTTTCATTCAAATTGAAACAATGTTTATATATGTAACAAAGGTAAAGAATTAAAATTTTGTGAATATTGTCAGATAATGATAATAATAAATTCAATAGATAACATCAGCAGGGTTAATTCACTTTTAAACATATTCATTAAGTTTTATCAGTACCAGTTGACTATATCATAAAGGTCCGTTAGCAACGATCGGTAGAAAAAAATGTTGGCACTAAAATGTTTTTGTTATAGGTTCATATTCTTATTGATAATTTCCTTAAATTTGATCAGTTGACTATATCATATACGTAGCTTCCAAGAGCGGATAGAAGGAAAGTTTTAGATCAATAATTTGATTCCTTTTAAAGCGATATATTGAAATATCTTCATTGAGTTTTAGTAACTCGACCGACTAGGGCGCTTTTATGATTTCTCTCAAACTTTTATCAAAACCGGATAACTATTTTATATAGCAGCTGCAGCAGCTGCCAATTAAAATACAAACTGTTAAGCTTTTCAAAGTTCAGAGTCAAATTTAATGACCTTAACTTGACGTAATTTTTCTTTTGTTTTAGACCCACTGCTGGCGATGTGGAGACATTTTTTGCGAACGTTGCATAGATAAAAACGTAGCTCTTTCTGGACATGATAGCGGCAAGGCGGTGCCCGTGTGCCGCAGCTGCTTTCGGCAGATGCAGAAGCAGACCCCGTAAATGGAATACTGTGGGAGGGTTCCAGAGTACTCGTTAGATGTTTTATTGCGGCGAGTAATGTGTGAAGTAAAACAACAATTATAAATTATTATAAATATTATATACAAATTATGTATTTACTGTTGCATTTGTAGAGTTTTAGCTGCTAAAAAGCACATTCAAAACTTGTGGCATGCAAATCAAAGTTTGACTGGCGATTAAAATCCAGCCTCATCCGGTGCTAGTCTATAAGTCGGGCACAAGCACTACATGCAAATCAAATCAAATAACGAGATATTTGTTGATGGTTTCATCGACTCTATATCTTTATGATTTTCTCCAAGACACACACACACACAAAGATAAAGTACAAGTTCTTAATAAACATACATATAAAAATATCCATGCACTATCTGATGTATGTATCTATACATTTCTGTATATTAAAGATAGCGTTCTTTAAAACATGTAACTGTTACACTGACGGTAACTGACCGATGCCATATTAAATTGTGCTTAACTCACGAAAAGATTACATTGAATTTTGAAATTTTACGATCTTTCATCGATGTTCAATAGATGGACATGACGGATATTGTAAGGTTAGCTGTTGTTTTGGTTAATGAACTGGTTGCATTGTCTAATATATGTATGTATTCTGGTATATTTGGATTTTGTTTGAAACAGGAACCGTTGTTTTCCCCTCATCCTCCCTCCCTCATGCCAATTTACATGCGGGAAAAAACGAATTTGTGAATAGTTTTCTATTAGATTTTAACCAATAATTTGGAGTAATTCTGGCTATACCCAAAATATAAAATGTGTGTACTTTCAGTATTTGCCAATTAGAGTATGTTATTACAATGTGTTATTAATTTTGTGTGATTTTAGCCCTTCCATGACGGTTCCTCTATGTATGTATGTATTATGTATGAACAAACAAACGTAGCAAAAAAAACTAAATGTTCATCGATTTGATCACAAGAAATGTAATAAAAATTATTTATTCAATAATTGCAAGCGTGTTCTTTTAGTCCAATCTAATATCCAATGTCCGGCTTGATTCGCAAAATGACAGGAACACTGGTGCAGGGCAGAATGGCCACTTCGGTGACCACAGCGCTGACCAGTTCGGGTGGTGTTATATCGTAGTTAAGATTGAGCGGGGTCAGGCGGGCCTTAGCTTGCCAGTTGTTGAGGCAGCACTTTTCGTTTCGCACTAATTGATTGGGATCGCTGAGCTCATTGTAGACAATTGCATCGGTCTGGAACCGTTCACTAAATTTGTGCGTCTCACAGCAGACAAGGACTGGAACATTATGGGCGTGGGCAACCAAGGCCACCTGGGCTGTTCCGGTACGGGCCATCACATAGCCGTTAGCCAGCAGGGCATGCGCACCCAAAAGAACTTTTGTAGCCTCGGGCATCACATAGCCAACAGCATTAATTAGGACATACGAGCACGGTATGCCATGGACATACAAGCGGCGTAACATTTCCTGGCCCTCGCAATTGGGACGAGAATCCACAACAATGACGCGGAAATTGACAAGCCGCCGCTTAGCCTCCTCGCAAATGTAATGGATAAGGGAGGAACATCCAAAGGTAAGTAGAACATCGCCGTCGGTAATCTTCTCTTGCAAGAAACTGCTAATCGCCTGGGCAGCCTTACCGATTTGATTCTCTATGTATGTGTCAATAAAGTGACACAAAATCTCCTTCAACTGAAATTAATCAATAAATAGCCAAATATTTATCAAAATTGTTATAAAAAGAAAAAAAGAATGTACTCATTCCGTTTTTAACTCACTTCCGTTTCTGGCTTATCGGCTGGTAACTGGGTTAACTGATTCTTGAATTGTTTGTAGGCATTGGACACGGATACGGCCAGCGGCCGACATTTGTGTAAATGGTCCACATGGTGTTTTACCGCTGCATCAAGGCTACGCCCGAATTCCTTTTTCGCAGGTGTTTCAAAATCCTGCACTACTTGACGCAGCGCATGAAGGAAAGCAATACAACGAGCATTGGAACCTACCACCGTGCGCTGGGCATACTGGACACCCAGTCGAGCTATACTAGGATGCACCTGCGGATCGTTGATAAACATGCTGGCATCTTTGTCAGCGGTTAACAAATGGTTAAACAATTTGACACGGCCTTCGGATTTCGGAGAGATGTTGGCCACGGCTTGTGGCGATTTTGACGGCGATGTTGACTTTTTAGGTGATACAGTTTCCCGAGCAGGTTGCGTTGCTAATTTGGGCTTGGCAGTAGTGAGATTTGGTGCCTGGGACTGTGATTTCTTTCCCTGCGCCTGCCCCTGAGCCTTGGCTGCACGCTGAGCCTCTTGAATGGCCCTCCGCTCTGCCTTCGTCATGGCCGGTTTTTTCTACAATTAAAAAAACAAAAGTTAAGAAAATCGCAATTACCATAACGAACTGAGCTATTTGCCTGTATCTGTTCAGTTGGAGCTAGCCCAGGTGGTGGTAGTGCTGCTGCTGGTTTTTCCTCTAATGTCACTTTGGCCAACTGCTGAGTGTTTTTCTCTACGCTTTTATTAGCCTTTGCTGCTTGTTTGGCGGCTTTCTTGGCCTCTCTTTCCGATTTGATTTGATCGCGTGTTTTCTCAGCTGCTTCTCCTTTCCCAATTGCTGGCAACTGGACTGTTGAAATTCGTGTAGAAACAGGATTAGGTGCAGCTTCTGGAGTGTCCAATTTGTTTTTTGTGCAGGTGGTTGTGGTCGTAGTCAGCTTTTTAGTTATGGTGGTTTGTTCCACTTCTGTTATAATAGTGGTGGCTGGAGGTTTAAATGTTGCAGACGACGATGCCGGTTCTGATGATTTTTGTTTCTTAGCCTGTTTGGCTAGCTTTTTAGCCTCTCTTTCGGCCATGATTTGTTCACGACTCTTCTCATCCTGCTGTGCTGGACCCTTCGCCTGTGGCATAGTTTCTTTAACTGAATCAGTTGAAGTTATGTTTTCTGCCTGAGTTTCGTTATCTCTTATGCGATTTCGTTTGTTTTTGGGTCGATTGCGTTGCCTTTGCTTTTTTACTTTAGTTTGTGTCTGAAAAAGGGTGAGGTGTGGTAGAGGAAGAGTTAGAAGAATGAATTACTTATATGTTGTTGTTATTATAATTAAAATAACTTAAATTCAATTCATGCAATAATTTAAAACTTAAAAAACAGATATTTGGGCTAGATTAGTCTAGATACCTGAAACACCTGTTCGCCTGATACAAACATTTTTGATGGCTTGAAAAGACAAAGATTGAGATACATATGTACTTATGTATGTATGTATGTATATAAAAATGGAATTAAGGCAACGATGTAATAGAGTGGAACCACATTTATTTATTACTGCCAGCTAAACTGGACTGCTTTTGGCCTGTATAAATTTTCTTACCTTTTTTGCCAATTTTTTTTTGTGGTAAGTTTGTATATTTTATTTCCTCTTTACTCTTTTAATATTGTGATTGGTATTTGGGGTTATGTTCTCAACTTGATTTTCAATAGATTTTGACTTGCGCCTAACAATTTTTGCTGGATGGTTATTCTACTGGTGACCATGTTCATGGAAGCGTGTTGTTATTGAGATTTCCACAGCATTAAATATGTTTACCTTGATGAACCAATATGTGTAGCTTCTGCATACGTATACTTAATTTCGACTCGGTGAAGTCAATAACAAAAACAAAACAAACACATTTTCGCCACTATTTGTGGTATTTCTTTGCATTTGAGTGCTTCGCTCCTCATATTTTAGTTAAAGAAGCATCGAGCTACTTATCGATACTATCGATCAAGTTTATAAGAAATCCGACTATCGAACAAATTACGAGGAATGTTCGTTTCTTATTCTTTTGAACAAAGTTATTTATAGTTTTATTCACATCATTTTACATTCGACGAACCATATATGCATGTATGTAAGTCATATTGTTCTACATGCTGCGGTTTTGGGGGGATAACGAAAAAGGGTCGAAACACAGATTACTCAGTTAATGAATTCCAATAAATTTTCAATGACTACTTCCAAAAATTATATTTGCTCTTCATACCCAGTTTTGGTCAACTTTAATAAATAAGACTTCTTTTATTTTAGTATAATTTTAATAATTCTTCATATACATATGTGTATAAAGTATATCTTTGAACAATGTTTCGAATGCGGCATAACTTTTGTTAAATATCCCTACCGATATAAATGGACAATTAAATTTTTACCTGGGCTAAAACCTTATAAAACATTATAGATAACATTAATGGAAATGATATGCAGGCAGGCGTTTTTCATTAAATCCGCTTTAAATAAAAAAAGATAATGGTAGTTACCAATGAATCTCTTCGATAATTTTTTTATTGGCGATTAAAAGTGTCACACTATTCATTGTTCAAAAAGTTGTCCGGCTACTCTATTCAGCACAGCCAACTTCACTCAAGTGCTGCCACCTGCCAACTTGTTCTCTGGCAACACCTATTGTATTTGTACGTAAGTGTAGGTTCGTAGGGTTGACGTCTCGAAAAATTACATAATTTCAAAAAAATCATTTTATCTGTTTTCTGTTCAACCAGTAACTGAACCGTTGTAAACCATGGCCGATAAAGCAGCAACCGAAAAACCTGCAGGACGCCCAATGCGCTATCCATACACATTCTCTGCAAAGGTGGCGCAGTTCCCGATTAAACATTACATCAAGAACCAATGGATCTGGCGTTACTACATTATCGCAGCTGTCGCTTGCTTGCCAGTGTTCTACAAGATCAGCAAATTGGGTAAATAGTCTGAGTCTCAGATCTTGCAGTGCCTTTTTTAATCTTATTGTCGTTCTTGTAGCTAACTCGCCCGAGAATAAGAAGAACTGGGCCGAGTCACAGGCCAAGGAGGCTGCCGAGCACCATTAATCTTTTTCCCAGATTTGGATGTGAGATTTGTTAGAAGTAGTTCTTAATATTTCTGAGCTGTTTTAGAGTTGGCTTTAACATAGCATTGGCGAATAAATGAAATAAAAAGTCCAAAATATGAAACAAAATTTCTTTGGCAAAAGACGTAAGGTCTTGCAGTGTTAACATAATCTTTTGCGAGCACTGTTATTATGCCGGCATCATTTGCGAGCACTGTTACTATTTAATATCATGATTTTTTTATAATACTGTTTCTCAACACTGGCAGCAACTGGCACTATAGCCGGCGGAAGCCTAGCACGTTTATTTTTGTTTATTAAATTCTTAAAGAAAATAACCATTGAAAACACTTTTACCGCTACAGGCATTTCGCATGTATCTAGAAAATACATGTACTTCAATTAACCTTTTCATTATGAAGTAAATGTTGACACAGTTTGCATTTAAAGTAAACGTTTATGGACGCGTACACGTGAAAAAAAAACAAAAAATAGGCCAAACATAATTGATGTCTATACGCTCAGCATACGATGGCCATGGGGGAAAGTCAACTCTTTGCCGATTTCAACTTGGACCAACTGCTCGCCCCGGCGCCGTCATCGTTCACAGCCGCTGCGGGTCATAACATAGCCTCCAAACCATCCTCAGCAAAGCGTAGCCGGCTGGCCGAGCGCATAGCCCAGAGCGATGAACTGGTACGCCAAGTAAAACAACTGCAGAGCCATCACCAACAGCTGGCGGATTTACAACGCACAGCTCAGGAGGTGACGGACTTGTATCATCGGGAAAAACAGCAGCGCCAAGAATTAGAGCTGCAGGCGAAACAATTCGGCGAACGATGTGGAGAGTTAGAAAAGGATCTCGAAGCTCAAGTCTTAAATTGTGAGAGTCTGCAAGACCAGCTAAGTACTCGAGGTTTGCCTTTGGACGCTCGAGATGTGGTGGATGTTTTCATGCAGCTGGCTCAGAAGGTGGGTGATGATTCAGGGCTGGTGAGACGTGAGCACAATATGATAAAAAAGCTGAAGGATTACTGTAATACGGCCAAGATTTCCCTTCCCACTGCAAGGAGTCCGAATCCAACAAACACTTGCCGTCGGAAAACTGTAGGATCATCTCAGGTCACCCAAGCTACTCAAACAACTGAAGTGATTATTCCAAAGGCTCCCGATATGTGTTCCATAGGCGTGCAGGTTGAGATGCGGAAGGAAATGCGTGATCAGGGAACACAGCACAAAAACACAACAACAACAAGAGGCACCACCACTGCCTCATTCATAAAATATCATGATGTGGGCACATGTTTTCCCGAGCCCAAGCCCATGCCAAATGTTCTCCAGATTCTAGATGAAATGCTATCCTGGCATGACCGACAGAGAATAGAACCACTAAGTCCCCTAAGCGATACCCTTCTGCCACAAGAAAAGGAGACGGCATGTACGACTAGTGTAGGAACCTGCACCACACTGTGTAATGTCCAGCGTGAGGTTGATTTCGTCCCCGTTATCCAGCCGCCGCACATCAAAGTCTCCAATTCCCGCCCCCCCTCAAGGGCAATGTTCGATAGCGTCAAAGATGAAGCTAGTTCCGGTTGCGGGTCATCCTATGCCCGAGAAATGCTTCACTTTTTACCTCATCCAGACAGTTGCTTGTCTAATGTGCCAGCACATGCTTTTGAAGAGTTGTGGCAGGTCTTTGGACAAATGGTGTTGGGCCTGCTCCAGCATCGTTCGACTACATCGCAAGCAGCGCCACCGAGCGTCAGTCAAGCTGATTTCACCAACTGGCTCTATGCTCTATATGAGGGAACACAGTCGCAGGATATGCAAATCCCCAGTTCCACAGCAGAAGATAGAAAAACGGAGAAAGATCGAAGATACGAAGAGTCTACAGCTTGTGTGGATGCAAGTATGGAAGCTGAACCAGAAGCATCCATATCTCTAGGGACCTTGGAAGTAGATCTCAGACCTATTCTACTGCCAGCCCAGAATGGTCACTTAGGAGTCCAAGGGACTACAAAACGGAAGCGGAAAGGCGGATCCAGATGGCGTGCCATCTCCAAATCAAGACGTAGTACCAAACAAAGGATAATCGGGCAGGAAAAATCAGGAGAAACGCAGTGTGATATTAAGGACAAAAAAGAAAAAATCTCTGCCCAAAGAGTCCACATTAAATCGGTGCAAAATCCAAATCCTCCAAGAGGAATGGAACTGCATTCGATTGAAGCAGCAAACAAATATTCCCTTAACGCAGATATGCAAATTGCTAGAGATCTGCCTCTGGGACAGGAATCTGCATATGCAGTGGAAATTAATCCATTGAAATCCAGTAGGACATTCCATGAAAGAGACGCATCGCCAAGTCCCAACGAGGAACTGCAGCAATTTCATGAAACGAAAGCAATTCCAGTTCATACTGCAAACTCTTTCGTCAAATCTCAAAATACAACGAAGCGAAATGCGATATCGGATACAACAAGAACCCCCGAGAATTCTGCAAAAAAAGTAACGATAAGTTCCCAGAAACAATTGCACCAATATCCAAAAAAAGAAGCACTGCCAAATTCAAACGGAGAACGCCGATTGAATCCCAACATAAATGAAGTGACTCTGGATCGTCCAGACTCTTGCAAAAGTTCCTCCAAAGAGGAACTAGCAGAGTTTCCTAAAGCAGCGGAAAGTGCTATTCAATTTCTAAGCACTTTAAATGCGTTCAATGTGACCAACTGTGATAACCTGGAAATGGAACTCAATGAGGAGGAACTTCGTTTGCTTCAACTGACTAGAGAACAACCATTAAATTCCCCATTAGATATTAATCAGTGTAACACAGATTATTCAATGATGGGGAAACTCGGGACTGACGTACCCATCGAAGATGAATCTCTTTCCCGAGTCACTAGGAAGACACCAACAATCAAGCATAAAATGGAACTTTCTCTATTCGGGAGCGATTCGGAAGCCGAAGATCCAGTATTGGATGACCATCAGAGCATTTGGTTCTCAAGAGAAGATTCTTGTTCCGAAGATGACGTGATAAGCGAGCCGGGAAATCTCGTAATTGATGAAGGAGATACAGCTTCTTGTCAGTCAACCACTCCCACTTCTTCACCCATGTTTTCGCCTTCTCCACCTCCAAAACGAAAACGAAATTCAAGCAAAAGTGAATCCCCTCCTGCAAATGAAGTTCGTCTCACTCGTCTGAGAGCTAAGCAATTGTTAATGGAGGAGCAGATCAGACTGGAAAAAACAAATCAGTTGGAAGAAAAGGAACAAGCATCAATGGCAGAAAAGTCAAGAGAAGAAAGAAAGCGGGAGGAAGAACATAAAGATGCATGCATAACCTTTTTAGAAGAATCCCCTTCATCGCCAACTCCGAGTTCAGGAGAGGAGAACGAATGGGAATCAAGCCATCTCCCAGTCGAAATTCCTCTCGAGCATCCTTCCGTACTTTCGTATGGAGAACCATCTCCACTGATGAAGCACATAATAGCCAGGACCAAGGCAGAAGTCAATCAGAAACCCAAAAATTTGAAACCTCAAATGGATGCACTTGGCATAAAAATAGTCGAGTTCCTAAACGACAGCCTGGATATAGAGTCCACCTATAGTGATTTTGCTCAGGCTCTTCAGAAAGTGACCAAGGACGAGGCGATAGTCATTAATGCCCTAATCACCACATTTGGCCAGATGGAGGAGAGTGACCACAACCACATTAAACGCTTGGTAAAAGCTTTGCATTACATGAGCAGCAGCACCTTCCCGTCAAGTATAGAGAACTTTATAAATGCCCTGGAAATGCGCCTTTTCAGATCCGGTAAGGAGAAACCATTAGCGATAGTAGCACTCAAATTTGTTAAGGTTTATCTCAAACTAATCCGGCTGCAATCGAGCCTTTTGCCAGAGTTTTATGAGAATCCTGCTCGCCTTTTACTGGTAAAAATTCTGTACCATTATCAGAGGGACATGGCATTGTTGGTACTGGAAGTGGTCACTGAATACCCTACGGTACTACCTCATCGCGAGGAACGCAGCTACGATGATTCGGATCCCATTATTACGGTTATTAAGCATCTACTAATGAACCGAAAATACGACATGCATGATCCCCAAAGTGCCGAACGCTCCCTGCTCTCCAAGTTACGCTTTGAGTATCATTTCCAACCATTTCAACCGACGCGTCAGGAGGTGCTCGAGAAGTTTGTAGAGAAAATAAAGTTGGGCAACTTGCACCAACATCTCAGTTATGCCTTCGCACTGTTTTGTCGGCGCAGCTATTCACATTCTTCGCAGGTGATCAAAGAAGTCCTTGCAGCACAGTTGGTTCCGCTGGCGTCAAGCTACTGCTATCTGTGCACTCAGAGTGAAAATTACGACGAGCGCCTTCAAACTTTGCTTCAATGCATCTCAATGATTGCTAAAGAACTGCCGCTGGATACAGATATATCGAGCTATATGGTGCTCTTTAAGCGGTTTCTAATGGCCGTACCGAGGCCCGTCATTCAGGAGAGTGCCGTCCAAGCCATTCTACGCATGCAGAGGTTTGGCTTTAAACAGGGATTGGACACATTGCAGAACTACAAACCAAACTATAGGCTAAAACCTCTGACCAGGGCAATGATGCGCAGCTTTGCTATTCGCCGTCAGAAGTACCAGCGCCCTCAGTTTAATCGAAACGATAGAGGGAGGGAATGCCGATAATTCCTTTGCTGTAGGAATTTCCACTATTTATTTATGTATATTATATATATTTATATATATTTTAGAATTTGAATTAAACTAAATGCTAACAGCAATTGATTTATACAAATTTTTTCTTGCTTTATGGGCTTATTAACTAAAATACAGAAATGATTGCACTTATATGGAAAACAAAGGGTGGTCGCGTAAGAGAAAGTGGGAGGTGGATTATCTATATGGGAGCAATACAATAAAATGTATCCATCAGGTTACCAACAAAGATATAGAGAGGAAAGTAAAATTCAAACATTTACAAAAGCTTTTCTCTAGCTGGGACTGTACAAAGAACATTGATATATATGTTACATAGAAGCAGAGACTGGATCTACCACATACATAACTAGTCCAGATTGTGCTTATGGTGATAGGTATTAGGTACTTAATCATGCAGCTTTGATTTTGCCACTAAAAGCTCGACTGGAGAGGATTTCCGCTGATACTTCTTGCTAGATCAGTTTGTTCAGCTGAAAAGAATAAAAATATTTTATTCATTACAAATGTGACCAAACAATGAAAGTAAACTTATGAAAAATATTAAAGAATTTATGGAGCCTCAGATCACGATAACCGTTCGTAAGCATTTAAGTCTGCAAATCTTATCAAGCTTTTCAAACCTTCTTAATCCAATTACTAACTGCATGAATATGTTCAAAACTACAAATACAACAAGAATTAAATAAATGACAATAATAATAAAAATGTATTGCAATGGGTCATGTGGTTATCAGGTTCCGACCTGATCTAGACCGGATATAGGCGCTTTCGACTGTTCTCATATTTTGTTCAAATCACTTTTTAATACATTTGCTTAACTTTTTTATTTGTGATTTGGTTGTATATCGCTTTGAACTACATTAACACGAATATACGGATATGGAAAGATCAACTAATCTTTTAATACCGATCAAATTGACATAAACTGACTAACATTAAGTCCTCTCTCTTAAATCCTCTTTTTGTTGTCATACCGACTGATTTAAATTTGCAAGAATGCTAATAATAAGAAGAAGAGCATACCAAGGAACGACGCTGATGCTCTTTCTCCAGAGCAACTTGGGCCTGTTGCGGCGAGAATTTCAACACCGCGGAAATGACCTTAACCAGAGTCTCATTATTTGTATTTCCGGTTAGGTACTGAAGAAAGAGAAAAGAATTATTTGTATTTATCTACATGATAATACGGTTCATACCTACCTGGAACATTATGTTTTTGAGGTACTCAAACTCAGTATTAATCGGCACTCCACTTTCACTATGCTGCATGGACACCTGTAGCAATACAGAGAAATAAAGAGAGGGATTACTCAGTTATATCTATGGATTATATACAATCTATTTTATGCTAACCAATGTTTCATCCAACTGACGCGACAACTTGGCATTCTGAAGTTTCAGGCGCTCGTTCGACTGTTCGAGTATAAGGAAATTCTCACATTTCTGTTCAAGGAAAAGATTTCGGTTTGTGACATCTTGCACTTCGTTCATAATCTCCTTGAGTTTGGCCTCCAGTTCGGCCTTTTCATCGGCTGCTACCGACTGTTTAATGGTTTTTGGCGCAAGACTAGCCATAAGTTGCTGAGCTTGGATGCCAGCTCGAAGTGTTTCCAGATCGTTTATGCGATCGGCCATTTGCTTGTTGTTGGATTGCAGTTCGTCAACTTCCTGCTGTAAGTTCGACTCGATTCCATGACTCTTGTATTTGAGATCCTCCAGTTCCCGCTGCAACTCTTCGTTAAGGCTGCGCAAATTGTCGGTGTCTGAATTCAATGTGGAAACAGGAGTGACAGCAGATGCGAGATCTTGCTTGAGTGCATCCATTTGCTTTGAAATGTTCTCAATACTTGTTTTAAGTTGATGTTGCTCTTCATGTGCTTTTACCAATTCAGCTTCCTTTTCTAGCAGCTGCTGCTGAGCTTGGAGTAGATCCTTTTGCACTGTATCGCTCTGTTCGGTCACAAAGGTGGCATGTTCTTGCTGACGGCTCAACTCCAGAGTTTGTTCCTCCAATGCAGATTTTAGCCGTTTTACTTCCTCTTTGGCTGCCTCATTTTGTTTATCCTTATCACTAGATTGACTTGCATGTTCCTCGACCTTGTCCTGCAGCACATACAATTCGCACTGCAAGGACTTCAGTTTTTCCTTCAGCTCGGCATTTTCAGCCAGTTCATTCTCCAGTTGTTTGGTGTGCTTATTGAGATATTCATTTTCAATTTGCATCTCCTGAAACCGGACTAACTTTGCTGAAACATCTGCTTGGGTTTCCATTTGGTTGTTCCGTTGCAACAATTCCGCTTGCAGTTCTTCGAGTTGGAGGCTATATTTATTTTTCAGCTGTTCAATTTCAAGCTGTAGGGCATCATTTGCTTCATGCAGACGTTCGACATCTCCATTGGCGGCACTCCATCGTGCCTCAAGTGTAGCCAGTTGAGATGAATGTGCCGCACTTGTAGCCTGAATCTTCTCCTGAACGCTTTTTTCTGCCTCTCTAAAAGAATCCAGTTGTTCCCGCAAATTTTGAATGGTTAACTGCAGTTGGGATTCTTTTTCGATATTTTGTTCATGTGCATCGTTCGATTCTTTAAGCTTTTGATGAAGTTCTTGAATGGTCGCCTCTAGATTGCAAACACTTTGCTCCTTCTTCAAGTCTGATTGTTGTTCTAATTTTAGAATTTCTTGTTGAAGATTTTCTATGGTTTCCTGTAGCTGGGATTGTTTCGACAAACTCTCCGCTTGAACTTGCTTAGCCTCATCAAGTTGCTGGTTGAGATTTTGATTTGTCTCTCGCATTTGTTGTGCATTTTTTAAGCTTGCAGTCTGTATTTTTTCTAGTTCCTTCTCCGTATCCTTAATTTGCTGTCTGAGATTTTGTGTAGTCGACAATAACTGAGTTTCTTTCTCCATTTGTTTAGATTGGAATTTTTGTTGATTTTCCTCCGCTTCCTTCAACTGGCGTTGCAAACTTTCGATGGTTTCCCGCATAATGTGTTGCTCATTAAACTCCTTCTCCTGGTTAGAAGTTTGCTGTTGTTTCGACTCATCTAACTGCTGATGAAGATCATGCAACTGCGATTCCTTCTCCGCCTGCTTAGCTTCCAATTCGGCTATGCGTTCAGCTTGATCTCTAAGTTTTTCATTTTGTTCCTGTTGGACTTCTCTCAGCTGCAATAGTTTCTGTTGGTTTTCATTCAATCCCTGCTCCAAACTGGTCTTGATTTGCTTGAGTTCCTCAATCACCACTTTTAGAGAAACCATTTCATCTTTGCTTATCAAGAGCTCCTTTTCATAGGCATCGCATTTGTCTTGTAGTGTACGATGATCGTGATCCATTAGTTCTTGGGCATTTTGCAGTTTTGAGTGCTCATCAAGAACTTGCTGCATCTTCACTTGGAGTTTGTTAATCTCCTCCTGTTTTGTTTGGACCTGCTGTCTCAGATCGCTTTGTTCATCCAGCTGTTTCTCTAGATGATTGGTCTGTTCTTGGAGTAGACAGTTGCGCTCAGCCAGCTTTGTGTTTTCACTCTGAATCTCCTCCAACTTTGCTGTTGTGTTGCTATTCTGCTGATGCTTCTGTTGCAAATTCTCAATACGGGATTCCAGTTGTTGTTTTTCGCGCTCCAACTCGCAATGCGAATTTTGGACCTGCTGCAGATGCGTCTGCATGTTGCTGATTTCCTCCAGAATAGAGCTAACACGTGCTTGCAGCTCCTCCTTCTCACTTTCATTTTTTTGCGATTGCAATTGAAGTTGCTCGATAACTGCCGCTTGTTCTCCAATCTTTACCTGCTGTGGCTCTTGCTGTTTTTTTAGTTTATTTAATTTTGAAACATTGGCTTTGTGCTCCTTTTCCTTGTTCAGTAGTTCCTGCTGGCTTCTGTTAAGTGATTCTAGCTCCAGTTTTAAATTAATAATTGTTTCACTTTCAGAACTGGCATGTTTTTCATTCAGAATTTGTATTTCCCTTTGCAAATGCTCCAATTTTACCTTGTGCTGCTCTTCTTCGGAGGATTTTTCAGACGTTAAGGCAGCCAGGGATTCTTTTTCAATCTCCAAACTTTTTTCACGATCCAGTATATCCTGTTCCAACTTGTTAAGCTTCTCTTTTAGCATCGCATTTTCATTTTGCATCTGGTTAAGTTGTCCATCGAGATCAGTGTCTTGATATCGTTGAACCACTTTATTTAATTGATCGTTATGTTGTCGCAGGTCTTGCAATTCCTGGTCGCTTTCAGTTTTGAGTGCCTGCAATTTTTCCTCCAAGACTGCCACCTGCTTTTCTTTTGCTGCATGAGTTTCTTTCAGGGTACTCAGTAAATGCTCTGAAGCGATTACTTTGGCATCCGATTCTTGTTTGGATAATAGCAATTTTTTAGCCTGATCTTTAACTTCGTTCGTTTGCATGTCCCGCTCAGATTCCAATTGTTTTAGTTTCTCTTGCAGTTGCCGCAACTCATTATCCTTGTGCTCGAGCTCTGTATGGATCGCCTGTTTGGTCTGGGCTAAGAGTAAGACATTTTCTTCCTCCTGCTTTTGTAGCGCTTCATATTTCTGTTGCAACTGCTGCAGTTCTGTCTCTTCGACCTGCTTGCCATTTGCATTTGCCCCAGTTTCGTCCAGATCTATTAACTTTTCATTCCCACCAGATCTCTCCAAGGCAGCAGTAATATTATCGGGATTTTCCCCTAGTAATTTTAGCTTTGTTTGGTAGGCTTGCATTTTGCAACTCATGTCATCCATTTCGATGCGCAATGCTTCTTCAAGATGAGCCTTGGCCTGCTGTTCCAGTGTGCATTGCTCTCTCAACTCACTGATTCTACGCAGAGCCTTGTCTTGGGTCTCCACAAGAACCGACTGCAAAGCGTAGACTGTGATTACTTAACTCAGATAACAAGTTGAAACATTATTTATCTACATTACACATACCCTTGCTTTGGTGCTGTCCCGTTCCAGATCCTTATACTTTTTAGCCAAATCGGTGTAGCGACATCGATATTTGTGATAACGATCCAAGGACTTCTTGTAAGCATCATATAACTGATCCTTGTTTATCACATCCAAGCGAGCGGTGGATGCAGAGTCGTCAAACTCACTGCTAGTCTCATCCAAATCAGACTGAAGGTGATAGACCTAGAACGAATTAATTATGTAGATTTGCGAGTAAAATTGTCATGTCCAACACGAATATACATCCATATTAACTTGCTACTTACAGCTGGTGCATCATAGGTCGGCAGGCGAAAGGAGACATCGCTGGCCATCGATGAGTTTGACAACTTTCGTGTCCTTGGAACAGCACCAAGACCATTTAAAGACTGTGTGGAGGATCGACCCTTTAGCGAGGAGGCACTGCTTGCTGGTAATTTCTGAATGCGGTAAGGTGAATTCTGCGGCGTGTCTGTTCAATGCACAAAACTATGTAACTTCACATTAATAAGAAAACGGAGATTACAATTACCCTCCTCTGTAATGCTAAAGAAATTCTCATTGGTGGCGCTGGTGTTGGTATTGGTGTCGGAACTGTTGGGAGTGCTGGATGACGATGAGCTCACAGCGGCCTACAAAGCAAGCAAAAGACGTTAAATGTTAGTTTGCGGCTAATGCGACGGTGAAAGTATTCCTTTTTTTTTCATTTTCTACTGTTCAACTTTATCAGCTGCTGATCAGGTCATTTGGTTCATCTGAGTATATGGGTCAAAATTGCATTTGTTGCTATTTTTTCCCCAGTCCCAGTCATGCACACATACACTGATAGGCACACAGGTAGCAATTGATTTGGTGTGTGTGCATGTTTCCTGAGTTTCTTATTTTTTTTCTGTCTTACTTGAGCTGCGTTTGCAAATTGCTGGAATTTGGACGGCGATGCTTTCACCTCTTCGATTAGTTTGTTCTTTAGATTGGCAAACATGTTGAGGGTACCAATGAGCTAATTGTTTACGGTCTTTTAAATAGTTTTTGGGTTCAAAAACATTAATAAATACGTGTCTGCAACAACAACGAAAAAAACAACAACCATACGGTCGTTTTTAGTGTTGGTAAGTTCCGAATGTTTAATGTTAGTTAATTGTTTTAGGTGGCCTTTTTCGTTATCGATAAATATTTTTTTTAAATGATAGCGCGTTTTAATGTTTTGCGAAGCATAGTTTGTAAGTAAAAATTAAAAGAAATCGATTAAAAAAGTATTCTAAAAAGGACGTTAAAACATATATAGAAAGAAAAGTAATGGTAATTCGTAAGTTATGAGTAATTGTTTTTGATTTTAAAAACATTTCTGATAAATATTACTTTTAATAAATTTAAATTTGTTTTACACATCTATTTTATACCTTTTTTAAAACCAAAATGATCAAGTTTAATTTAGTAAAGCTTATATTCTTCACTTATAAGTACCAATCACCGTTTGGAGACGATTCGGAACGAAGTCTGAGGGAACATTGTTCCTAGCGTTTTTATATCCTTGCAGAGGGTATTATAAAATTGGTCAGATGTTTGTAACATGACCCCATAAAGTATATATATATGTGTTTTCTTGATCAGTATCAACAGCCGAGTCGATTGAGACATGTCCGTCTGTCCGTGAATACAAAAATTCCGCAATTAGATTATCCGCAATTAGATTTTAAAATAATTATATTGGTGATTCATCAAACTATCAAATCAGTTATCCTTATTTGACATAAGTCCTTTTTAGGGAGTAAATGGAAATCAAAACTACTCTCATCTGTTCAGAGACGTCCCAACATATCCTTGATCATCTTTTATTTTGCCAAAAAGCGGAAGTTATCATTTCCACGGATAGCACCGATAGGAAAAATAGTCTTTGTTGTAACTTGAAGTTATACATGTACCTAATGTTTTTTTACGGAACCAAACAAATCTTTCCCCTTCCACATTACTCGTTCTTTCATACTGCCTCAATCTGGCTTAACGATTACTGATGCCGGTCATATTTCTTTGTTTGTAGTTGGAGTCCGGAATTGTCTAGCATGTATCCATGGTTAGCTCGTGAGTCGTCCTTTGATCGATAAAAGCTCGCTTCTAAACGTGTTTAACTTAGTCAAACCTGTGTCTTAGTGGAACACCAGGCTGTGTTCTCAAATTTTGTGATGAGTCCCTTTGTAAGTTAAATCTTCCACTTCCTCATCCATTTAGAAGGAATCTCATATACGTATGTACATATATGCTTTGTCTTCAGAAATCGAAAACATACAAATATTGGGGTATTTCCAAATTGTCCACTTTCGGAAAAATAGTCACTTCTCAATACCTTCTTTTTTTTACATCTGTTATTACCATCATATGTTTATTACACCTTTAGCGATCGAAAGATTTAGAAATGCAAATCAAACCGAAGTCAAATGTAAGGCTTTTAGATTTATTTTATTATACGCCTTTTATTAAGTTGGATTCGTCAGTTTCTAACAAACAGAACACCAAAGGTTCTCTTCAAGTCTTCGTATTCTAGGACCATCTATGTTATTTCGTGTTTGTCTCATCCTCTTTATTAACGACCTTCCCTCTGTTATAAATTGAGTATGAGGTCCCCACGCTCCAAATAAACAATCTCCCTTTATGGACGTTTCTGCCGTTTGCTTTCAACATTTTATTATTTATTTGAACATCACAAGTAAAGTTAAACGAATCGGGAGTCGTAATCTGATTTAAATGCAGCAGTACCTGTTGCATGTTTACCTATTGGAGTTATAGTATTTTTATCAAGCTCAGTGTTTGGCTTTCTCCACACTGTTTGGTGACCAGAGAGCCATTTACTCTCGTCGAGCCTCGTTTGCCTCTTGTACCGGCGTACCGTAATCGGGTGAACATCCGTCCCCATGTCTTTATATAAGTCAGCAGGTATCTGTGTGGAGGCTATTGTGGGGTCCACTTTTATTTTCCGAATTATTTGGCTACATTCTCGGCTGCTTAATAATTTTGGGCGACCTGTGTGTTTGGAAGTCTCCAAGTTAAAGGCTCCAATCCATGTGTTCTCCAATTTCTGCACACGATTTGCGTTGATTGTGCAAATGAAGGATAGTTATCCTCTGCGCTACGGTAGTTTCCTTTTGCTCTGGTGGCATATTTAACCAAGCAACATAATAAGTACCCTATGTAATTTGCTATTTTTATTTTTTTGTTTTACTTTATTTTGCAAGTGTTATTTGCGTTCAAAGTTGAACAAAAAAAAAACGAATATTAATGAGAGCCACTGTATGCACATACACCAACGTAGAAATTTACACTCAAAGCTACATATGTATGTACAAAGTAGTCGCGATCTGGCTTCCAAAGAGAACAGACGTGTCTACGCATCAAGAGTGCAAAATACAAAGCAGTTCAATAATTCCAAAAAAAAAAAACAAAAACAAACAAGTCCAAAACTTGCAAAAACAACTGCAGTGAAAGATTAATGCTCCCCCAGTATAGCTAACTGCGGACAGTTGCCTCTCACGCACTTTCTACAAGTGCCATAAATAAGTGCTTGCTATAAAACAAGGGTGGGCACGTAGTGGCTCGCCGAGCTCGCGGAGATCATTCCGTTATTTTTGTGGCAGAGCACAAGCAGAGAATAGAGATATTTTTCCCAGAGAGATAACTCACCAACTGTGTCTCCTTCAGGTCAATTTCTCCTGACATTAGCCACCCAATACCTCTAGCAAAATTTATAAAAGCACCTGCAGTAAAACAGCAGGTAAAATCATTCGTCAAAATTCCAGGTCTCTAATGCTCTTGAACAATAGGTATGCTGATCTAAGTACAGACAACAATACTCCAACAACTAGTAGAGCTACTAGTAACAATGATTTTGCATCTAAATACTAGGCAGAGTAGCAAAATGCCACCTACATTTGTGCCAAAAGTTTTGCGCAATTTCAAAGTTTCAGTTGGTAATATAACAGGACGTTACTGCTGATCAGAACCATCTCAGAGGCGCTGCCATTTGTGTTCAATTCTATTGTAAAATGAAGCAAGCAAGTCGTCCTTGCCGACATTGAGTATACCCTGTACCAACTAGTTATATTAAATGAAATAGAATATCCTCAAAATCGCCATTAACTTCATGCAAAATTCACTTTAACATGCAGCAACAGCAAATGCATGCTGTCTCGCTCACTCTTGCCAGCCAATGTCGCCTCGGCAATTCAGTGCAAAACTCATATAGGTATATCTCCGATATTTATTGTCCGATTTCGACAAAATTTGGTCAGCTGGTCCAGTTTGGGTATATAATTAGGTGTGCCAAGTAAGAATATGATATCTTAAATACAGCTCTAGTAATACGTTTTCCCGATTTGCGGGGGCGGAAGTGGGCGTGGCAAAAATTTGAAACAAACTTGATCTGTCTACACACTAGACGGATCTACAAACCAAATTTGGTAGCTCTAGCTCTTATAGTCTCCGAGATCTAGGTGTTCATACAGACGGACGGACAGACGGACAGACGGACAGACGGACAGACGGACAGACGGACAGACGGACGGACAGACGGACATGGCTCAATCGACTCGGCTAGTGATGCTGATCAAGAATATATATACTTTATGGGGTCAGAAATGTATATTTCTGCCTGTTACATACATTTTAGCGACTTTAATATACCCTTTTACCCTATGGGTACAGGGTATAATGAAGCAAGCAAGTCGTCCCTGCCGACATTGAGTATACCCTGTACCAACTAGTTATATTAAATAAAATAAAATATCCTCGAAATCGCCATCAATTTCATGCAAAATTCTCTTTAACATGCAGCAACAGCAAACGCATGCTGTCTCGCTCACTCTTGCCAGCCAATGTCGCCTTGGCAATTCAGTGCAAAACTCATATAGGTATATCTCCGATATTTATTGTCCGATTTCGACAAAATTTGGTGAGCTGGTCCAGTTTGGGTATATAATTAGGTGTGCCAAGGAAGAATACGATATCTTTAATTCAGCTCTAGTAATACGTTTTCGCGATTTGCGGGGGCGGAAGTGGGCGTGGCAAAAATTTGAAACAAACTTGACCTGTGTATGCATTAGACGCATGTTCACACCAAATTTGGTGGCTCTAGCTCTTATAGTCTCAGAGATCTAGGTGTTCATACGGACGGACGGACAGACGGACAGACGGACGGACGGACGGACAGACAGACATGTCTCAATCAACTCGGCTGGTGATGCTGATCAAGAATATATATACTTTATGGGGTCGCAAATGCTTCCTTCTGCCTGTTACATACATTTTAGCGACTTTAATATACCCTTTTACCCTATGGGTACAGGGTATAAAAAGTGACGTCTACTGCCAAGTCGTAGCCCATTTAAAAAAGTATGCGATTAAATTTTATGGTTACCAGCTCAAAGATGATAAATCTTACAGATTTATGCTAAGAGATCTGCATCCCACTACTCCAAATACGAGCTAATCAATCAATTGACAAGAATGGGACATGAAGTCAGATGCGTCTACAGCATAGTAGACAAGAAACCATTGCATCTTTTCTCTATCGAATTGAAACCAAAACAAAATGAAGCAAGCAAGTCGTCCCTGCCGACATTGTGTATACCCTGTACCAACTAGTTATTATATTAAATGAAGTCAAACACCCTCGGCAATTAATTTCATAAAAAAATTTCCTTAACATGCCGCAACAGTGAACGCATGCTATCTCGCTCACTCTTACCAGCCAATGTCGCCCTAAGCGCTTCAGTACAAAACGCATTAACGTATATCTCCAATATTTATTGTCCGATTTTGGCTGAAATTGGTCAGATGATGCATATTAGCCACATTATTAGCTGTGCCAAATAAGAATCTGATTCTTTAAAAACTGCTCTAATAATTAGTTTTTTCTGAATTGCGGGGGCGGAAGTGGGCGTGGCAAAAATTTTAAACTCTCTTGATCTGCGTGGTCACTAGGCAAATGATCGAACAACCTCAAAATCGCAATCAATTCAAAACAAAATTCCCTTTCACATGCAGCAGCAGCGAACGCATGCTATCTCGCTCTTCCTTATCTGCCAATGCCGCCTTGGCATTTCAGTACAAAACGGATATAGCCATATCTCCGATGTTTATTGTCCGATTTCAACAAAATTTGGTCAGCTGGTCCAGTTTGGGTATATAATTAGGTTTACCAAGTAAGAATACGATATCTTGAAAGCAGCCCTAGTTATCGTTTTTTTTTAAATTGCGGGGGCGGAAGTGGGCGTGGCTAAAATTTGAAACAAACTTGACCTGCTTTGACATTAGACGGATGCTCACACCAAATTTGGTAGCTCTAGCTCTTATAGTCTCTGAGATCGAGTGTCTCATACGGACAGACGGACGGATAGACGGACATGTCTCAATCGACTCGGCTGTTGATGCTGATCAAGAATATATATACTTTATGGGGTCGGAAACGCTTCCTTCTGCCTGTTACATACATTTTAGCGACTTTAATATACCCTTTTACCCTATGGGTACAGGGTATAAACAGGTATTTCATGTAAATTGAATTGATCTGCAGTCAAAGAGTAAGGGCGGAGCCGCCTAGTAAATTACACGACATCCCTCAATGCCATCGATGACAGGAATTTGAGCATACAACAAAAAGTTGAAACATGAAATAATGCTGCTTAAAGTGCGGAAGTAATTCTAAAACAACCGACCACCAAAATGTGTGCACTGTCAGTCAATTATAAAGGTTGTGGTCGCTACGAAACTTTGTTAAAAAGAATCTTGTTAACCGCAGAGGGGAAAATGAGAGTTTTGGTTATCTCCCCAAAACCAACTTATCCGTCAACTTAGTGGTCATAAGACGACTGGTCTGTCCTATGGCGAGGTGGCAGGAGCCAGAAAACCTAATGAAATACCCACAGATTTCAAACAAGCTTATCTTTTCCAGTAACTCATCCTTATGCAGCAACAAAGTCAGCAACAGATGATGAAATTCATGAAGAGCATGAAATATACCGTGATAACGATAATGCAGCTAATGCAACAGCAGCAGCAAATTCTCCTGAAATGCCCCTGAAAACATGCAGGTGGAATGCCTACGGTCTGCAGGGAAAACTACAGGAGTAGGAAGTAATTCTTCATCGTACAAACATAGACATTATGTTAGTCTCAGAAAATTGTAGATGTAACTTCTAGATGTAAAAAAAAACTTGCAACATTATCAGTTACCACCTGTCTGCGAAAGTAAAATTCAACTTGGCTATGTTATGTTGTCCACCCACGAAGGTAACCTGGAAGTTGTCGAAATATTGCCCTCCCGGACACCCAATTTCTGAATGGCGGTTTATTGGTTTATTGTTGCTGGAGATTAGAATGTCATACATGAGCTTTGGAAATCCAAGGGGAGTTCAGCTCTATAAGGCACTCAATAATGTCCCGTTTAACATTCTTGCTACAGGTGCCCTTTTATACTATTTGAGAAACCAAACGCCCAACGACGATTGATTTTGCAGTCTGCCGGTTGGAGAGCTAGCATATCTAGTTTCCGATCACATACCGGTCCTAGCTCATTTTGCTGACAGCCCAAGCCTAGTAGAACCGAAATCCCGGCTGTTACCCATTGGATCAAACATTTCTTTGTTTAAAAAACTTCTTAAAGATACCCGAGATGGAGTTCAACTCAGCAGAGGACTTTGAGTTTGCAGCGATCTTCTTGTAGAAGCTGCAGCACAAGCGGCCCCCCTTCTCGACTCCGACAATAAATGCCCTCAATTCCTATTACACAACAAGCCTTTAAATCGATCTTCAATTGAAGAGTTTGGGGGGGAAAACCCATCAAATTACGGAAGTAACATATGTATCTAACTCAACCAGGCAAGCACTATCGGCTTATGAGAAGAGAAAATCATGCGTGAAGCATCCACCTCCATGAGCTCTGCAAGTCAAATCCGACTAAATCTGGATATGTCCGCTAGTGTATCGACAGTACGACGTGTGAGACGGAAATCAAATCATATACAAATAGATTTGAAACAAAAATATCAAAGAAGCAAACTTCGGCCTTGCCGAAGTTTCTATACCCTTGCAGCTTCGGAACGTTTTATAACTATATTTAAAAACAAGAATTAAAAATTTATTGGTATAAAACGTATAAATGTTTATAAAAAACACTTCAAAAAATTTTTTCGTGGAGACCGGAGATTGAACAACTACCACACTGCGCCACCGTCCTCACTTAGCTTACTTAAGCTAGTTCGACATACATATATAGCAAACGCAGGGCATCTCGCTCTTTCAATTTCGTTCTGTGCAAGAGCACAATGCAAATACTTCACCACACCGCATGGTGAATATTTTTGCACGTGTTTTATTATATAAGGAATCACATTTAATTAATTTGCACCTTTTAAGTTATCCGATTTTGTTCAAATTTTTGATAGGTCGTATGGGTACAAATTAAAGTTAAATGCAATAACAAAAAAACAATCTTTTTATATAATTCATATTTGGTCCCACGCGGATTCGATCGAGGGTCTTTTGTGTTTGTGCGGCAGATTTCTTCGAATTTGTTTTTGTTTCTTTGCTGCCAAAGAAAATTGCTTATTTTACATGAGGTACCACCATGTTTTATTTAATAACTCCGGTGATAATTATCCGATCCGACTAATTTTCATACTTTACCTACTTCATCGATTAAGGAAACTAACTTTTCATGTTTCAACCATGTAGCTTAAAATTTTAGGCCGTCATTGTGATTCAAACAGACAGACGGACAGACGGACATGCCTCAATCGACTCGGCTGTTGATGCTGGTCAAAAATATACATATCTATATCCTTTATGGACCAATTTTATAATATGTATAATAATATGTACATATAATATGTATGTATGTAAATTTAAGTCTTAGTGAAAATCTACAAACCAACCATAAAACCAAACCAAATATAATAAAAACTGTCTGAGCTCTTGTAAATAATATTATTAAAAAAGTTTTCGTATTTTTATATGCATGTGCAGTGATTCCACCAAATAATCGGACAAGATTTTTCTTAGTATAAATATGTTATAATCTAAGTAACAAATAAGCTAAAGAAATCAATTTGTCATTTTAAAATTTATTTTAGCAAACATCAAAAGCACTTTTAACAAATTTTGTCTTTTATGAGTTAAGATTGTTTTATTTCTAACAAAAATGTTTACTGTCGTTTGGAATAAGAAAACTTAAAGGTAAGAAACGTTCTTATACCAGAAAAAATTTTGTTGTTAACTGCGAGAGATGGTCTGATTCATTGAAACAATCGCCATTGACCACATCCTCTATTAAGAGGGGAGAAATGATGAAATCATTCAGAACCAAGCTTTTTTTACTCGTCAAAATGTATGATGTAATATTCAGGTCATAGCAAACATTTGCTATCCCGTTGCAGATTATGCCTTATTTTATACTTTGATAGTGAAACATAGTAGTACAATATAATTCGATTGAGACAACAAAATTTAGTGAGGCATTATTCAAAACGACCAACTATGATTCTGAACTTTTATACTTTTATGCGAGGCTTTGGCGAATTTGGTGCCATGCTCCTCTACATGATTCTCGGCTGTATGGGTGGAGGAGCAGGTGGCCAGGATCCCAGTTCCCTTCTGGTTTCCAGCCTTCATTATGGACTGACTGTGATGACTGTCATGCACATATTTGGTTTCATATCAGGTGCCCATGCCAATCCTTGCATATCGATTGCCTGTTGGATATTCGGCTACATTCCCATGGATATGATGGTGCTCTACGTTTCATGTCAGCTTGGCGGAGCTCTGGTTGGGTACTTTCTGTTACTAGAGATGCTGTCCCAGGAGGTTATTGATAATAGTAAGCCGGCAGTATGCTTAGTGGAGCCACTGGCTAGTCTCTCCAATATTCAAATAGTGGCCATTGAGTGCTTCCTGACATCTGTGTTGGTATTGGGTTGGTGCGCTCTGTGGGATGTTCGAAGTGGTCGATTTCTGGATTCAGTTACCTTAAGAATGGGTCTACTAATTACGGCCTGCAGCTTAGCGGGGGTATGTGTCCAAATTATAGAATTCAAGTACTCGAACATTAATATTTCATGCTCTTTGTGATCATTCGTAGGGAACATTAACTGGTGCCTCGATGAATCCAGCAAAGACTCTTGTTCCCACAATATACCAAGGAAATCCCGAATCAGTTCTTCTTCAATTGGGTGGCCAAATGTTGGCTGCCGTGGCAGTTCCATACATTTGGCAATTCGCCTGCACCCCACGATATAGATTACTAGAGACGGACTCGGCCAATCACCATCCTTCACTCTAAACGTTTTTACTCCTTCGCGTCAATAAATTAAAATTTCAAAATATTAGGGGGGCAACGTCGCAGTACTTGTCATAAAGAATCGTGGACTTTTTGGTTTAAATCTAATTTTTTTTTCTTTAACAACTATCATTATATACAAATTGGAATATATGTGATTTCCATATTACCGCAAAACACTTTTTTGTGTCAAATTATGGGTAACACCATTACAACATACAAAGAACATGTAAACTGAAATCCAACCAAGTCGTCCCTGCCAACTTAAAGTACACCCTGTACTTGGCAGATTTGGCAATTTTGTTTTGAAGATCGCTTTAGGCCTTGGCATTGTTTCACGATAGTCAATGTGTGGCAACTAGGATCCTTGCACCAGGGGCAAGTCAGTAGCGCAAAAGCACAAGAAAGTGACATTGGAAGCTTTTTTTCTTTACCAAGAGATATACATAAGGTGCAGCAATGGATCCCAAAAGGGCGAAATATGTATTTCTATAAGAGTCGATAACAAACTGCCGTGAAAATATACAAGACATAAATAAGTACATACATGTATAAGTTTCATTTAGCCATTTTTTAGCTCACCACTTACTTTTTGGAGAGGATCCTTTACTTTATCTTTAAGCATGTCTCTATTGACCGCATTCATTTTTTTTTTAATTACGCTGAAAAATTCGTGTTATGCACTTTACGAAAATACAGCGAGCGCATGCTATCTCGCTCACTCCTGCCTGCCAATGTCGCCCTTGGCGTTTCAGTACAAATCGCATATACATACATACGTATATCTCTGATATTTATTGACCGATTCGACTAAAATAGGTCAGCTGGTGCATTTTGGCTATATTAATAGATGTGCCAAATAAGAATTTGGTAACTCTAGCTCTTATAGTCTCCAAGATCTCGATGTTCATAGGGACAGACAGACAGACGGACATGTCTCAAACGACTCGGCTAGTGATGCTCATCAAGAATATATGTATATACTTTATGGGGTTGAAAATGTATAGTTCTCCCTGTTACATACATTTTGGCGACTTTAATATACCCTTTTACCCTATGGGTGCAGGGTATAAAAAGAGATGTCAATATATTTAAGGCTTTTATGTTGGTCATCAGTTTCTATTCTTGTGTCCGCAACATGTTGGTAAGGACTGTTTTTTATACCCTTGCAGAGGGTATTATAAAATTGGTCAGATGTTTGTAACGCATAGAAATATACGTTTCCGACCCCATAAAGTATATATATTCTTGATCAGCATCAATAGACGAGTCGATTGAGACATGTCCGTCTGTCCGTCTGTCTGTTTGAATCACGATGACAGCCTCAAATTTCAAGCTACATGGTTGAAACATAAAAAGTTAAGTTCCTTGATCTATCAAGTATGGTGGTATTGAAAATTAGTCGGATCGGATAATTATCACCAGAGCTATTAACTAAAACGTGGAGGTACCTCGAGTAAAATAAGCAATTTTCTTTGGCAGCAAAGAAACAAAAACAAATTCCAAGAAATCTGCCGTACAAACACAAAAGACCCGAGTTCGAATCCGCGCGGCACCAAATAAGAAATATATAAAATTATTGTTTTTTTGTTGTTGCATCTAAATTCAATTTTTACCCATACACCCTACACCAAGTTTGAACAAGATCGGATAATTATTAAGGTTACAAATCAATAATCAATTTGATAGAAATTAAATGTATTTTAATGCACGCACACACATCCATATGCAAAAATTCAACCACCACGTGGTGTGTGAGAGAGACAGAAATATTTGTGTTGTGTTCTTACGCAAAACGAAATTGAAAGAGCGAGATGCAATGGGTTTGCATATATGTCGAATTAGCTTACGTCAGCTAGGAAAGGACGGTGGCGTAGTATGTAGAGGTCGGTGCCACGATGGGCTCGGTGTTTGATGGTTCAATGCTCGCTCGGTGATGAAGTGAAGATTTTAAGATGTGTTTTTTTTGTTTTTTTTTTTATTTTGTTAAACATTTGTACCAATTATTTTGCTGCAAGGGTATACAAACTTCGGCAGAGCCGAAGTTAGCTTCTTTGATATTTTTTTTTTTTAAATGGACAAAATAAAAGAATACAATGATGCTATTGCTTTGCATAGGAGCTGTGGTCTTATTGTAAGTATGTAAACGATTTACAGGAGATTAGATTAATGAATTGTATACTTGGGTGTTGGAAAACAGTCTTCTACCGTTCCTTTAGAAAACCGTGAGAAACCATTATATTTTCCATCAGGACAAAGCTCGACTTCATGTAAGCCGGACCGTAGAAAGGCATTTAAAATATTTCCTATTGCCATATGCTCGATTAACTTTCTCTGCTATGTCTCCTCCACAAATTACTCTCTTTGGAAAGTTACTAGACCATTCAAGCGGCAATCAAGGACTCGACTGGGTGTTCTGCTACGACAGCAGCGAGCTGAAGCGTTCACTCCATTTTCTTTTAACTACAATATCTTCAGACGTCACGTGACTAATACCCTGGAACAACCTCTTCAACTCCTGGGCAAGCTACATAAATAATGAAATAGAATAAAACGTTGTCTATTGCAATCTTATCTTGAACTGCTCCTTGAGATTAAGTTACTGTCACCTACAGAAGTCGACTCTTACAGGACAACTAGTCTCCTTCGTTCTATGGCCAAAATATTTGACTGCCTGTCACATCAACTCCAACTACGCAATTAAACTGCGTAATCAACCTTATTTTGCAGGCAATCGGGGGAAATTACGTAGTCGCTGTCTTTCTAGATGTCAAGCAAGCTTTTGATAGAGTTTGGCTCCATGGCTTATTAAACAAACTCAAAGAACTACTCTGTCCACAATTGTCCCTGTTAGTTAAAGGCTTCTTGATTATTCGGGCCCTTCAAGTTGTGGTAGATGGCGTTCTCGGCCGAACTTTATTCACGCTTTTCACAGCGGACTTACCTACCATTGATGATACAGAGATCATTGTTAAAAGTCCAGTTTGAATCTACTGTCGGAGTGGGTCTATAAGTAGAATATCGACATTAACAACTCTAAGATGTACAAGGGCACCAATGTGGAAATATGGTGTCCAGATGTATGGTATAGCCGCCAAATGTCATCTTAACAAAAAAAGAATGGCACAAGCAAAAATAGTATTGAAAAAGATCTCAATGTATCACCAACTGAAGATGTAATTGATCATCAAAAGATCATTCTAAAACAAGTGCAGTGGATCTTCTGCTTGTCCCACAATATTTTAATATATGTACTTATTTATTTATTTATTTAGTAAACATTTTATATTATTATATAGACATATACATATAAATATTTCAATTATTGTGAAATATGTATAAAATACCCCCCTTCCCCCTTCGCTGTCAACCAAGGCAAGCTTAATCACTACCAATTAAAACATTGCAGTATAATAAAACAAAAATCAATGTAGTAATCCAATTCGAAGTCAAAGCAAACATTTTCTTTCTTGTTTGTGGAGATTCCAATCATTCGATTTTTGAATTGTAATTCGGAGACGCTCTTGCAACATGTTAATATACTTAGTTAATAATTGAACTAAAACTATGGTTCCAAGTAGTGCTATATTTATGCGGGGATTTAGCGAATTTGGCGCCATGCTCCTCTACATGATTCTCGGCTGTATGGGTGGAGGAGCAGGTGGCCAGGATCCCAGTACCTTCTGGTTTCCAGCCTTCATTATGGACTGACTGTGATGACTGTCATGCACATATTTGGTTTCATATCAGGTGCCCATGCCAATCCTTGCATATCGATTGCCTGTTGGATATTCGGCTACATTCCCATGGATATGATGGTGCTCTACGTTTCATGTCAGCTTGGCGGAGCTCTGGTTGGGTACTTTCTGTTACTAGAGATGCTGTCCCAGGAGGTTATTGATAATAGTAATTGATAATAGTATGCTTAGTGGAGCCACTGGCTAGTCTCTCCAATATTCAAATAGTGGCCATGAGTGCTTCCTGACATCTGTGTTGGTATTGGGTTGGTGCGCTCTGTGGGATGTTCGAAGTGGTCGATTTCTGGATTCAGTTACCTTAAGAATGGGTCTACTAATTACGGCCTGCAGCTTAGCGGGGGTATGTGTCCAAATTATAGAATTCAAGTACTCGAACATTAATATTTCATGCTCTTTGTGATCATTCGTAGGGAACATTAACTGGTGCCTCGATGAATTCAGCAAAGACTCTTGTTCCCACAATATACCAAGGAAATCCCGAATCAGTTCTTCTTCAATTGGGTGGCCAAATGTTGGCTGCCGTGACAGTTCCATACATTTGGCAATTCACCTGCAACCTCCGCTATCGAGTTCTTGATGGGGCTACGGGTCATCATCAACCATCCCTCTAAGAGTTTTGCTTAGGGGAGCAAAATCGAAGTGTTCGTCATTTATTGGGAACACTTTTATCATCGTTAGCTTGGACTTTAAGTTACACTCAAAATAAAGAATACAATCTGTGACCCAATGGCTGCGGTGCGTCCGTAACATCAAACAGAAGGCAAGTGTTGCCGTCTGCTACTACGGACTGCAATTAAATATAAATAAATGGGATAGTTTTAATAAACATTGGACCTAATCATTGTTAGATCGGTTGGCGATACAACATTGTCCATGGATTTTGAAAATACTGAGAACAACTTAAGAGCTTAAGTTTTATGTTTAGGAGCTTAAAGAACAATACTTTTTTATAACCAGTTTGTTTTTATACAGGGTCGTCCCTATGTCAGCTATATGATATAATCAATCTGTTCTTATAAAACTTTTTAACTATGTCAAACAGTTGATTACTTGTATTGAAATACTCTTAAGAGTTAAAAAAGGCAATAAATATATTTTGTTTTGAAATAGTCCTAAAATTCATATCCCCTGCTAATTGGAAATATATTATTCAATTAATAATTTATAATTGGCTTACCCCAATGTTGGACACAGTTGTTAATACTTTCTTGCATAGTTTTTGTCAGTGTATTTAGTTGTAGATTCCAAGCTGCACAATCTTGCCTAAGATAAGCGTTCGTCTTTTACAATTGTATTTGGGATTGGTTAGATTGGCATCCACAGAGTATGTGGGTATTTGTATGTCGCTAGATATGACCGATTAGGGGATCGACTTTACAGTATTTACTCACAATATTCAATTTCCGCAACTAAGTAATTGTATTCAATATTTATTCACAAATTCGTTATTACCCATCTTTAAACTAGACGAAACACTAAACAATGCACATTCGTTTTATGGTATTTCCACATCCTGGCTGATGTCTGGCTTGGTGGACATGGTAGTGGCATCTATCTCGGATTCCTCTACTTCGCGCCTAAAGGCATGCTTATAGATTAGCGAAGTGACTAGGGCTGCTGTCAATGGTCCCACCCAATAGATCCAATGGCTCGACCAGGCTCCATTCCATATGGCGGGGGCAAACGAACGCGCTGGATTCATGCTAGCCCCAGTGAATTGACCCTGTGGAAAGAGAATATTGTGATGAGCCATTGGCAGTACGATTGTTTGAATTGTGGATATCTTACCGCTGTCAGAGATAGACAGGATATGGCCAGCCCGAATCTAACGCCCACAGAATCTTGGAATTTAGCATTACGCGGATCCCAGACACCACAGCAGATGGCAATCAGTACACAGGTGATGAGGAACTCAATGAATACCCCCTGCAGGGCAGTGATATTCCCATGCAAAATGGTTACACACACACCTTCGGGCGTATCGTCACTGTAGATGGAATCATTGGGCATCACAGCCTTCAGTAAGCCGTAACCAATGAAAGCACCGATAACCTGGGCCACGAAGTAGGCCAAGGCCATTGGCAGCGAAATCATATTATAAACGTAGCTGGCCAGTGTCACGGCGGGATTCATGTGAGCTCCGGAAACGCAGCCAAAGCATTGGATACATATCAAAACAACGAAACCAAAGTTGAGAGCGGACTGGAAGTGGGAGTTTGTGAATAATGGGTTCTGAATGCATCCCATACAACCGAGAAACATCAACATGGCCGTGGCAACTAACTCGCCAAAGACAACGGCAATCTTGTCCAGTTGTTGCGGCTGCAGTAGCCAGCATGATGATCGACTGAAAGAGACAAAAACAAAACTAGTTTAATGGTATGGACATGGAATTTTAGGTGATCCTCGAATCACCATCTGTTCAGACTGCTGTCAGCCATTGTTCCGACAACGTGGTATGTGCTGTTTGGATTGTTCGTTTGATATAACCCAAGTGCAGTCCGCCGTGTTGATTAGCTGCCAGCCACTCGATGAATACAACAGACCGAGTGCGAGTTGGCTTTTAATCTCGACCAACAATGCCCATTATTATCAATTATCAAGTTTGAAATCGGCAACGCCAATTATCGGCCTGCCCTTCTTATTTACTTAATATAGTTAAGTGTTTCCGAGCATTAGCATTTGGCGTACGCTGAGGGCGCCTTCCCAAAAACGCGAGTACCTGGTCTGGGAGGTCTGGGACATTCCATTTAGCTGTGTCCCCCCACTTAAAGTCTTAAACAATCCGTAGAGGCTTAAGCTTCCCTTATCTGGACAGTTTTCGTCTGTTCAATTTGAATGCAAATGTACGAAATTCATTTAAATTTATTCTTAAATTCTCGAAACCAAATAGCCTCGATCGATATCAAATTACAGCAAACACCTTCGAATCCCTCTAATTCCTAATAAGAAATGAAGCAAGCAAATAGTCCCAGCCGACTCGGACATACCCTGTTCCACTTAAATTTTATAAACAAACACTATTATCAATAGCAACTTATGCGAATTTCAGTACAAAGTGTTTATACGTACAGTGACTCCAACGAATAATCGGACAACATTTTTCTTAGTATAAATATGTTATAATCTAACTAACAAATAAGCTAAAGACTTGAACTTTTTTCTTGTACTTCATAGTCTTATTTATCTAAAAACAACAAAAAACTAAAAGGATGGGAAAACTTCGGCCGTGCCGAAGTTTGTATACCCTTGCAAACTGTTATTTAACAATGTAAATATATACACATTTATAATGTGACAAAATCATTAGAAATCATATAAAACAAGAAAAAAAATTATTTCGAAAAAAAAAATTTTTTTGGCGCGATTGTTCTTATATTAGCTATAGCATATAGATGACCGATTTGTCTGAAACTTAGCACAGACATTTCTATATATACTAAACTTCCGAAAACCAAGTTTCGTGACAATCGCTTAAGATATATACAATGCCTGCAGCCAAAGCCTGGGTGCAAAATTTCAGCTCTGTAGCTTTAAGGATTTCGGAGGAGAAGCTGTTGATCCAGACAGACAGACGGACAGTCGGACATGGGTATATCAACTCAGCTCGTCGTGCTGATCAAGAATATATGTATATACTTTATATACTAGGAAACGCTTCCTTCTGTGCGTTGCAAACTTTTGACCGAAATTAATATACCCTTGCAAGGGTATAAAAATCAAAACATATTAAATAAACCTTTTTCCAAAGGAAAAACCAAAATAAAGTCAATTTCTATCGTTCAACGAATAATCGGACTCAAAAAGAATAAATTATAAAAAAAAATTAAAATTTCTTTTATATACTCTTCTTTTCTTCTGGCCAAATATTCCCAGAGATGCTCAATAACGTTGATGTCGGGGCTCTGAGCTGGGGTTTTAGACCAACCAAGGCTTTGCCACCCCTGAAGTGTGCTTCGGGTCATTGTCCTGGTAAAAGGCAAAGTCATCTAAAATGCCCAATTTCTCAGCGCTCTGCTTGACATTATTTTTCAACATATCGAGGTATACAAATTTATTCATAATGTCATCGATATTTTATCGAAAAATTATCGATTCCCGCACTCGACATGCACCCCCAAACCGTGGCGGAACCTCCTCCATGTTTCACGGTTGCTTTTGTATTTCTGGGGTTAAATTCTTAATTTTCTTTACGCCACACAAAAGTCTTCCCATCTGATCCATGCAGATTAAATTTGCTTTCATCAGTAAACAAAACCTTAAGATAATCAAATAATTTAACAAAAGCTAAGTTTTCGATAGTTAACCAACATATTACATGAGTTCAAAAATCTTCTGCTTTCAGCGAATACTCCTTGGTAAATTTTACCCTCATGGCTTTGTTCTTGGGGCTTATAAATAGTTTTTTCTGGCAACTCGTCCATGATAATCATAAATTATGTAAAGTGTTTCGCACTGTGTTGAGGCACCCATCTTTACCAGTGCGATCTTTCAATGATATTTAGAGCTCCTTTGCCGTTTTAAAGGGATTCTGCTTAATTTCCTTTAAGACTGATCGCTCTTCTCTGGGGTCCAATATCTTTCCCTGACCTTTTCGGCTTTTATTTTCCAAAGTTCCTCCATCACGAAACCTTTTAATTATGTCATGGACAGTGGATTTCCCTTTTACGACCAGTCCCGCAATTTCCCTTACGGGTTTTCCATCCAAATGCAATTTAATAAATTGCTGTCTCATTTCGACAGTTGTTTGTTTTCCACTTTCAAAATATATATCACTCTAATTGTTACAAAATATAATTTTCGACTAAATGTGGTGCAACCGACGCAAAATAAAACGAAAACATCGCCAAATAACGGCATTTTCTTTCGGATTCTTTCTTTGTCCGATTATTCGTTGAGCGCTAGAAACGGACTTTAATTTGTTTTTTCCGTGGAAAAACGGTTTTTAGTTGAAATTTTTTTGAAGTGCAATTAAAATAAAAACTGTCATGATTAGCTTATTAGGTACTTAGATAATAACATACATATTTATACAACGAAAATTCTTCTCCGATTATTCGTTGGAGTCACTGTACATCTCTAATGTTTATTTATTGTTATTTTTCATTTTTCCCAAACATCAGACGGAAGGAACAGGTATGTAGGTGTTGAGTTCAAAATTAAGAGTATATGCATATGTACATACATATGTATATGTATATACTTTAGTCGGTTGAGAGGTCGCGAAAATGAACGAATCAGGCAAAGAGAAGTATTGATGTAAAATATATAATTAGAGTAAAATTAATATTTAATGTGCACATGTAAGTAATACTCGACGCGACTTAAATGCAACAGTCCAAAACTTTTAGACCGACGCTCAACGTTGCCAGATGTCGTGTCGAAGATACGCCAATGTAATTGTACCTTGACTGCCTGGCAACTCCTCGCATTGCCTATAATTTAGATTTGCATCAACAGCTGAGTCAATTGTGAACCAATTTGGTAAGTTTCAAATCAATATCTAAGGATTATCAAGGTAAACGAGTTAACATGTGTAAACCAAAGTCGTCACAACAATATGATATAGATACATATGTATATACATACGCATTCTTAAATCGGACATCGTATTCAAGTGTTCTATTAAGGAATAATTTATTTTCATTAGGTTAAACTAAAAAAATAAAAACTGTTTCGGCTTCAATCTTCAATCTTCTCTTTGAGTAAACAAATGGGAGCGGCACAACGTTGCTTTCTGCTATGTTTATCAATTACGTATGTACGACTTTAAAAAGGTAAAGTACTGTAAAAGTTAGAAAGCAGTGACAGTTGGCTTAAATCAAAATCTTGTGAAATTAATACCTATATAACCCAATTAAAATGCTACTGGTAACTCGTTGTGGGTCTATATATATGTACTTCTGATTACTTGTTCTATTCAACCATTGAAGTACTTGGTTCATATCTTTCTGCAATATAACTTGCGCAGGTTGTCAATCATTGGGGGATTCAAGGCGTAATAAAAATGTGCAATTCTCAGATATGACCGACTGAGTCACGAAGTGGATCAATCAAATCTTATCTGAAAGGGCAGTAGTAAATAGATAATTTGTTGAAGCATCCCAAATGTATGCTTTGATTTTTTTGTTTATTTACAGCGGACCTTATAAGTATTATAATACATAAAGTTTATAACTAATTGTAAATGGAGTAACTGCTTATGGATCAGGAACTATAATTTCTTCTACGACTCGGATTTTGGCAGACGAGCTGCGCAGTTCGACAACCTCGTCTCCTTTGAAAGCAAATCGGTAAATAAGCGAAGCGACTATGGCAGCTACTAGTGGCCCAACCCAAAATATCCAATGATGTTCCCAGGAATTAGTCCATACAGCCGGTCCTAGGGATCGTGTGGGATTCATGCTAGCACCGGTAAAGAGTCCCTGTAACAATGTTCCAATTAGGAATCGACCTAGATTACAACTATTTAACTATAATTACCGCTGTTAAAATCAAACTCGATACTGCCAGACCAAATCTCACTGGCACCGAATCCTTTAATTTGGCATTACGTGGATCCCACACAGAGCAAGCCACTGCCACCAAGCAGCAAGTGATGAGGAACTCAATAAACACTCCTTGCAATACGGTTATATCCGATGCAAGGACGGTAACACACAAACCAGCTGGGTTGTCCACACCCACAATGGCATTGTAGGGCATCACAGCCACTATAAGGCCATAACCAATCAGGGCGCCGGCCACCTGAGCCACAAAATAAGCAATGGCCATGCGCCAGGAGAGAACTCCAAAGATCCAGGCCGCCAATGTTACGGCAGGATTGACATGAGCACCGGACACACAGCCATAACACTGAATGGCTATCAGAATCGCTAGACCAAAGTTCAAAGCACTCTGAAAATGAGAATTAAGGAATAGGGGAGTCTGGACACAGCCCATGCAGCCAATAAATATGAAGGTGGCAGTGGCTACCAGTTCACCGAAGAAGGCGGCCACTCGATTCCTATGCTGATGCTGGAGGCGCCACCACTGCGAGCGAGACATGTTGACTGACTGACTGAGTTCGACTGGAAATGTGCGCACATATTTTGGGCCATTACCATCGTATGGCGCTGAGACTTAAAATTACCTAAATTTGTCAATCAATCAATATCAATTATAAAACCTTAATGCTAATTATCATATGGATATGTGGCCAGTTACGATATTCTCGCCTTGGCTCTGGCCGCAATATACCCCAAGTCCCATTCATGGGAAATCAATTAATCAAAGCGACTTTTATGGTGCTCTGATAAGCCTATGGAATACCCAACACACTCCGCAAAGATTTGTTCTTTAATCTTATCTGGTTAAGATCTTAATCAGTGTCCCAGATATGGACAATGCCCAACAACTAAGTTAAGGTCAGAAAAAAGTAAATATTAATAGTTACGTAACTGATGTAGTGCCTGAATGATTAAGATAATGGTAAGGTAAAACCGATTTTCCATGCGTTAGTAAAGCATTCAATTTTTACTAGGCCTCTTCACCCCTTATTCCGGCACTGAAATCAAATTGCGTAGCTTACTTTTAGGCGGTTTAATAACAATCTATGAACTGCACAGAGAACGCGAAAGTCCGCTATCTAAATATACTGATAATTTATTCAATCCTTTTTCGCATCACGGCTAAACACGTATTTGTACAGCAAGGCTCCAGTGACTGATGCCAGTATGGGTGACACCCAATATACCCAATGATCCTCGAAGTACATATGGACCAATGCAGTTGCAAAGGCTCTGGCTGGATTTAAACTAGCTCCAGTGAAGTTAATCTGAAGGATAAATCATGCATATTGTGATTTCTGAAAGAAGATAATGGACTCATCACAATGAACTTACACTAGCCAGACAAAGACCCGCATAGCCAAGTCCGAAACGTACACTAGTCGAATCAGTACTCTGCTTATTGCGTGGATCCCAAACAGAACAGGCGATCCACACGAGACCCAAGGTGGTCAGGTACTCGAAAAGAAGTGCCTGCCATACCTCCAGTGCAATATTCACTTTTGGTACACATAAATCGAACCTCCACAAAGTTTCAGGTAACGATCCAATAATAAATCCATAACCGAGTAAAGCGCCCAACATTTGGGCCACGAAATAGAGTGCAGCATGGGAAATGGATATCACGCGGCAAATGGCCGCAGCTAGAGACACTGCGACTTTTATGGTGCTCTGATAAGCCTATGGAATACCCAACACACTCCGCAAAGATTTGTTCTTTAATCTTATCTGGTTAAGATCTTAATCAGTGTTCCAGACATGGACAATGCCCAACAACTAAGTTAAGGTCAGAAAAAAGTAAATATTAATAGTTACGTAACTGATGTAGTGTCTGAATGATTAAGATAATGGTAAGGTAAAACCGATTTTCCATGCGTTAGTAAAGCATTCAATTTTTACTAGGCCTCTTCACCCCTTATTCCGGCACTGAAATCAAATTGCGTAGCTTACTTTTAGGCGGTTTAATAACAATCTATGAACTGCACAGAGAACGCGAAAGACCGCTATCTAAATATACTGATAATTTATTCAATCCTTTTTCGCATCACGGCTAAACACGTATTTGTACAGCAAGGCTCCAGTGACTGATGCCAGTATGGGTGACACCCAATATACCCAATGATCCTCGAAGTACATATGGATCAATGCAGTTGCAAAGGCTCTGGCTGGATTTAAACTAGCTCCAGTGAAGTTAATCTGAAGGATAAATCATGCATATTGTGATTTCTGAAAGAAGATAATGGACTCATCACAATGAACTTACACTAGCCAGACAAAGACCCGCATAGCCAAGTCCGAAACGTACACTAGTCGAATCAGTACTCTGCTTATTGCGTGGATCCCAAACAGAACAGGCGATCCACACGAGACCCAAGGTGGTCAGGTACTCGAAAAGAAGTGCCTGCCATACCTCCAGTGCAATATTCACTTTTGGTACACATAAATCGAACTTCCACAAAGTTTCAGGTAACGATCCAATAATAAATCCATAACCGAGTAAAGCGCCCAACATTTGGGCCACGAAATAGAGTGCAGCATGGGAAATGGATATCACGCGGCAAATGGCCGCAGCTAGAGTCACTGCAGGATTGACGTGGCCACCGGAAACACAGCCAAAGCACTGGACACACAGGAGTACTGCGAATCCCCAGGCCAAGCAAGTCGACACCGAGGACATGTTGAGAATGCCCGCGGAACTCATGCACCCTAAATATACAAACATTGCCGTGCCCAGCAATTCGGCCAGGAAGAGTACAAAACATTCCCAAAGCGTATCCTTTAGGGGTCTGCGAATTGAAAGCGATTAACCATGGTGAAAGCGATAAACTCGTTCCTCTAAATATCACAATACTTTTCCCCATCCTTTGGATCGTCTGCCATTGTACGTAACTTTTAGAATTTGTCAAGAAGTCTACAATTGTAATATTTTCGGAAGGAAATAAAAATATAAATTGGAAAAGAACACTTTAATCGAGAAATGTAGCAACGAACCAACTTTACGAATAGCTAACAATAAATAAGAAATTATCAGAATGTTAAAAACCCAGCGACATATTTTCCAAAGCTTCAAATTGAAAATTTTGCAAACAAAAAATTATTTTGCTTAATTTATCAGAGGATGAATCCTTGTGTATCAATAGTTATTTTGCTTTTACTTTGGTCCTTGCTAAAAAGGTGGGAAGGAGCTTTTTAATCGACCTTTTGGATCGGTTATAAATGAATACATTTCCTGGTAAGCTTATTCATGGATTTTTGGAGGCTGTGGTGAAGATTGCTTAGCCGGGTAATCGAGCCCAGAAACTGATACACAAGGTTACAATACGGTTTCAATTCGACTCGTTTTTGATCATTTCCATTTCAAGGTTTATTCATTTCAAATACTATTGAAAACACGTATAAGCATATGAGAAAGAAAAACTCTGATAGCGATTTGAAACTTGAAACATCGAGTTGACACAGATAAGGCAGATGTACTACTGATCCATTCCAAGAGTGAGCGAAGAAAAGAGAAGATTCCCATAAATGAGAAGATCTCAATAGAGCAATGAATGTGACATACGGTAAAACGGTTTATTAAGGTTGCTAAAATTTATATAACGGACAGGAGGAAGCATTGCCATACCTATAGCATATACATATTCGTGATCAGCATCAACAGCCGAGTCGATTAAAACATGTCCATCTGTCTGGTTGTCCATATGAACACCTATAAAATCCAAAGCAACCAAATTTGGTATATCCTTACGTACGCTGATCAAGTTTGTTTCAAATGAGAGAAATGAAATGACTAAAGTGAGCGAGCCAAGATATTTTATTATTACGGATTAATGTTTTCTATTTTAATTTAATTTTAACTTAATTGGATGTATATCTGTGTATGTGTTCATATGTACAACATGGAAACTCATGCTCAGAATACAATTTTGAATAACATATTTGTGAATTGATCATTCAGTTTTTTTTTCTGCATTACGGCTGAACACGTATTTGTATAGCAGGGCTCCAGTGACTGATGCCAGTATGGGTGACACCCAATATACCCAATGATTCTTGAAGTACATATGGATGAACGCAGTTGCAAAGGCTCTGGCAGGATTTAAACTAGCTCCAGTGAAGTTAATCTGAAGGATAAATCGCACGTACTGTGTATTCTAAAAGAAAATAGTGGACTCTTCATAATGAACTTACACTAGCCAGACAAAGACCCGCAAAGGCAAGCCCAACACGTACACTAGTCGAATCAGTATTGAGCTTGTTGCGTGGATCCCAAGTCGAACACGCAATTAACACCAGACCCAAGGTAGCAAAGTACTCGACGAGGAGCGCCTGCCACACCTCCAGTGCAATGTTCACTTTCGGTACACATAAATCGAATCTCCACAAAGTTTTAGGCAACGATCCAATAATAAACGCATATCCGAGAAGAGCACCTAGTATTTGGGCCACGAAATAGAGTAGAGCATGGGTAAGGGATATCACACGGTAAATGGCAGCAGCCAGGGTCACGGCAGGATTGACGTGGGCACCGGAAACACAGCCAAAGCACTGGATACAAAGGAGCACTGCGAATCCCCAGGCCAGGCAAATCGACACCGCTGATACCTTAAAAATACCCACGGAACTAATGCAGCCGATAAATACAAGCAACGCCGTGCCCAACAATTCGGCCAGGAAGAGTACAAAACATTCCCATAGCGTGTCCTTTAGGGGTCTACGGATTGAAAGAGATTAACCATGGTGAAAGCGATAAACACGTTCAAAATACTTCTTTTCATTCTTTGGCTCGTCAGCCATTGCACGGAATTTCCGGGATTTGAAAAAACACTAAGTATCACAATATGCCAAACAAAAATCGAGTTAAAAAAAATGAATTGTGTAAATTTGTTGAAACAACCCGACTTTGATAATAACTAACATACAACTGGCAATAAACAAACATCGATTGACTAGGAAAAGTTGACGGACTTTCTCCAGGCTAAGCGGATTGGTTTTAAAATCAAAATCTGAAATCAGATTTTCCAATACTTATTTTACGTAGTTTGTAGGTTGTCTTTCATATAATAATTTGAGGATTGACTTGTCCATTATTATTTACAGGAAGCGGCGAATCCAGCAGACAATAAACTAAAATGATTGCCAAACTGTACAAATGAACAATTGCAATCGCTACTTAATGGAAGAATGAGGTCGTATTCCAACTGTGTGTAACTACAATATTTAAGAGGCCAATTGAAATATCCGAGTTTCTAGTTGAGAAACTTGCATGCCCTTATTGTAAAAGTAATTTCCTAGAGACACTTTCCATACGGACCAAAGGTTATAGAAAGGCTTTACAAAAATGCAAACCGGATGGGCCACGTTCCTGAATTGTCCAATACTACCCCGAGCCATTAAAGTGTGTGGACAGCAGCTGTTTCTTGGTTAAAATACTTATATAAATGATATCATCTTTAGACAGTTCACATCCTCATTATCATTTACGAATTTTAAGTCCGATTTGTATGGATATAAACCGAAATTTGGTGCAATGTTTGAGAATTGAGAGCCATTCGAAGTGTTGTTTCTTTCGAGAAAGCAAGACAACTAGTAGATCAAGGATAACTATTCTAATGAAGCTATCTGGGATACAAAAAACACCTTTATACACAAAAAGAACACATTCAATAATTCCTGTTCTCAACAGATTGTCCATGAGCAGTTTATACTGTCAGTGCTTCAAATAATCAAGTGAAGGGAATGGGATAGTCCTCATCGCAGGAGTTACTTTAAATTAATGTGAATTCCAATACATGTTGGCTTGGAGGTTCCGGCAACGGAATGAAAAGCAACGCTTTCATTTATCGCTATGTAAAAACTTTTCATCGAAAAAGAAGGAATTGAAGGATATTGGTAGTTGTGCGGTGGTACCAATCAAGTCAAATTTGATAAAGAGAAATTGTGAAACGGTTTCGTTACCATCAAACATGGTATTGGTAAAGTCTACAGTGTGAGTGGTAATGATTAATGACCATTGCTCTTTCTTACCAACTTTCTTTCTTTCAATTAGACCATCTAAGAGGTGGTCTCGTCTTAAGGATGTACGTCTGGCTAATTCAAACTAACGAAGAAGATTCCTTTATAGGATGCCATTGAATATAGCAATAGAATACCTAATATCGAAACACACCAGTTGGGTTTACAACATGGAGTATCGGATTTACCTAAGTTTTGCGGCCTGCAGAAAACTTTGGATGTACATATTGAGAAGTAAAGGTAAAAGGGCAACCTTTATTGGCGGAAATTAATAATATGAACGACTACTGTGGTGGTAGTGGGCAAGCTACCGACAACCTGAAGACAAGTATCGGCCTGGATAAAAGGCCAGTAAGTTCCATTACCCAAATGAGATGGTCTGCGTATTTCGGGTCATTGTGTTGCCTTAGGTCAACAAAAATCGTATACAATTATTGGAACGAGTCGATGGTAAACCCTTTTTCTTATTTTTCAGGAACTTCAAAGCCGACTTGGTTGGTTAGAATCCGAAAGTCGCATCATTTTGGCGAGAAGTTACTCAACACTCTTATACATATATATGAGAGAATTAATCTGACGTACAAACAAATTTGTAATCTTGATTTCTATAAGTTGTTTATTATAATCGATTTATATTAGTGTACAATATATTGCATTTAATATAAAATTCGATGGCTTTAAAGTTTAAAACTAAATTTGTTAAGGGCTTTTTGTCGAAGGGTATTCTTTCTTTTACAGTGTCTTTGGCACATCATCAGCAAGATCCTCTAAGAGAGCTGCACATCATTGAGTTTATCGTTGGTGATCGCCTCGACCACCTCCCGCCGGAACACTATCTTATAGGCAATGGCGGTGACAGCGGCAGAGCTCATTGGGGCCAACCAGTAGATCCAATTGTGCTCAAAGTGCGTGTTCCACAGGGCAGGAGCGAAAGACCTGGCCGGATTCATGCTGGCACCAGTAAAGGGACCCTGTTTAGAGAGTGGGCAAATAAATTAAATTAAGTATACGCAGATTGTGCTCTATACTTACCGCGGCGCAGGCCAAACAGGCAATGGCTAAACCGAAACGAATGCCCACCGAATCATGGAACTTTGAGTTGCGAGGATCCCAAACTCCACAGCAGACGAGAATCAGGATGGCAGTTATCACAAACTCAATGCCAAAGGCCTGGGCAACGCTAACCTCAGCATGTGGCAATGTGACACACAGACCGGCGCCTACATTGAGGGTCGATTCCGGCAAGAGAAGCTTCAGCAAGCCATAACCAATAAAGGCACCCAACAATTGTCCCACACCGTAGATGAGGGCCAGCGGCAGCGATACCATGTTGTAGATATAGGCAGCCACCGTTACGGCAGGATTTAGATGAGCTCCGGAAACACAGCCGAAACACTGAATGGCAATCAGGACAGTGAAACCAAAATTGAGGACCATTTGTAGATGGCTGTTGGCAAAGGCTTCCGTCTTTACGCAACCCATGCAGCCGAGAAATACGAGAATTCCAGTTCCCAGAAGCTCTCCCAGAAAGCAGCAGACTTTGTCCAGTGTCGATGGCTTCATTTTGAATGCTTTTAAGCAACTGAAAATGGTGTGCAACAAAAATACATACGTAACTTAGCTAGCCAAAGTGAAACGTCTGATAAAACTTAAGGTATAACGCCACACTCACTTTCTCTCTCTCTCTCTCACACACATAACACATTCACCCACAACAAATACTCGGTATCTTAATCACTGCTCTTCATCAATCAAATTTGCATATCCTAGCAAAAGCCCTACATTTAACTATCTTCACTAACTATCCAGTTGTAAGTTCTCTTACTGTACTTAGCTCTAGCCAAGACCTGGTCGTAATAGCTTCTTGTTCCCGTTCCGCAGATGCTCGTGGGGTGGATTCTGACACTGATTCTTGGTGGCGGTTAACTCCTGCTTTTGCTGCTGCTGCCGACATCGTCTAAATAATCGATTTTTCCCAAACAATTGCCCAAAAGAATTCAACGGACACGTGCACACTTCTGAAGAGGAATGGAGACACTACACTTATTGGGACGGGAGACTAGCGTATATATAAACCACATGTACATGTATGGGAAGCCTGTTGATTGACTGTCGGAACTGATAGATAAATCACCAAAATAAAAAACAATAAACACCGTAAAACCAATCAATGTTAAGTAACTTTTTGTGACAATTAATACATATTGGATGGGGATTTATCAGTGAATCCACTCGAGTGCTGATATTGGTGGAAACTTTTGTTCACTTGGGTAGCATTGATATATGTATGTATATGTATGTAGCATGTGGTGACCAATTCTAAGATCTTTTGAAGGTCAGGGTACTTTAATGCAATTACCGATTCACACACTCGCGACTCATCCTTCACAACTTCTTCTTGGAAAAGTGGATAAAGTTTTTTTATGAAAGAAAAAAGACAGCTCCACTGACTGGTCAATGTCAATCTGAAGTGTTGGTAGCCTATAGACAAATATTTATATCTATATCTCTCTATATATTATTGCGTAAATCAAACACCCATTTTTAGATGCTGCGAGAGGCCATCGAACGAATCCTCTCTCTCTCTCTCGCTCTCTCTCCTCTTACCAACATCCAACACGACGATGTCGCGAGAATATTAGCAAATCCTCTGGGCCCCACGACAAGAGCATAAAGCAGTCAGGTTTCCAGAATTTATGACCACATCTTGCTAATCTTTTGCACTCTCTCCGTCACTCTCCCTCTAGCTCTGTCTTTGTCTATCGCTGGCTCTCTTTTAAGACATTTAAATAAATGTATTAGTTAAACTGCTACTGGAGTCGGGGATCGGTCTTATCTTATTGGGGGCCCATGTTTACAGTGGTTCGTGTTATACTGGTAACACCCGCAAAAGCGAACGCGTGGATGCGTGACGTGTGTGTGATTGTTGTTGTCGTTTGTTTTCAATTGTCTATCAATTACCATGTGTGCTACTAAGTTAACTGGGAGGGAGAATTGCATCAATTGCAAATTGGAATTGCGTTTTATGCGCAACGCAATCTTTGGGCAAATAAATCACAGCGAGTGTGTATGGAAAGGCGTCGCTTGTCGATCAAATTGCAAGCAAATTTACTTTAAATGTCTCAATCACACACAATAAATAAAATGACACGCACAAACACACACACACACAACTATCAACAAATCACAACTCATATCGAAATCAATTGAGTTTACAGTTATTCAAACTCTCAGATCAGTGTTGAGACTACGATATGTGGCAAACTAACGATCGATATCCGAAAGGAAACCGGAAAGGACAACAATTGACACCTAAAACTGAATGAATCGAAAAGAACAAGGACAGCTAATGTCCTCATTTAGTTCTTTCACATAACGAAGTATCCGATGTCCTCTTCTAAGAAGAAGGACACTCCATACTTCACACTCATGTCAAACATTGTGTTTGTCAGTGTACAAGCAATAAAAAATCAATGTATATATAAATATAATATTTTTAGTATTCCGTTTATACTATTACATAATTCGGCACATTCAGAACGATAACCTATTTGATCTCAAACCAAACAAAAAAACCATTAAAAAATTGTTTTTCTTGTATTTAAATTTTTATGACGTTTCTATAAGCAATCAGCGTTAATCCACCACTAACCTGACACAATACACATATTTGATTAAGCATTTAACGCCCCCAACCCGCCCCCACACAATATTTACAAATGTCTGACTAGCGAATTCTTTCCACCATCTCCCAGTCCCACTCCCCCCTCGAGTAGGCTATATGTATATGTTTTGGCCACCAGCCCAGAGTTTCAGAGTCAATGTTTGGATAGATAATTGACAGGAAAACAAAATGCGGAAAATACAGAGAAGCAGAGAAAGGCACGTTTTGGCACGGGGAAAATCACGCGATATATGACAAATGGATTGAAATATATTTTTTGGTAGTAAAAAGTGTGAGATGTAAAGCAAAGCGCAATGCTAATTAATAATTTAATTATCAACTTTGGATTGATCAAAATGTGTATTTTTATATTTATATTGCTAATTGATATGCAGGATCACGCAGTGCCTGGGAGCTATGGGAGTTGTAGATGAGGCACCCATGTTGTGGACACATGAACAGCCATCCGACTTCAACCGATTCGATCCGATGGAATCGTGGGTTTGATTAAACAATGGGTTTATTTTTATATTTTATTTTCATTGTTTGTCTAAGTGGCTAAACGTGCTTTGTTTTTTTTTTTCTCTTCTACTTCAATTTGCAGAGTGCTAATTAGAAAAGCGAGTGGAAGAGTTGACGATCGGTATCGGTTGGTGGTCGGCATTTTGCTGCGGAAGTTATATCTGGGTAATTAAACTGATAATAGGATTTCAATGGGGTTCAAGAGCTTTTTTATTGACAGCTTTTTGAATTGGCAGAGAGGGGATTTGGCTGAGCTTTTGCATCTCTCTGCTGCTTTGTATGAAAGCTTGACTAAAAGCTTAGCACTGATCTCAAGGGATGAAAGCTAAGGCTAGGTGGCAACCCCACAGGACTTTCTGAAGAATCCAGATTATTTAGTTTGAATTGGTTTATAATGATGATTCAGGCCAATAATGGGCCTTTTAATTGCCTGCTAATGAAGTAATCAATTATCACAGAGTCGATTTTGATAAGGTTCCAGGCTATACTTGTTTATATCGGCTGCTTAAGAAGTGATTTATGTTAAGAGTGCCCCCTAAAACGTTTGCCATTGGCCATAAAGTCCTACCTACCTACCTGGTTATTTGGATGGTCTTAATCAGACAAAAGTCCAAATACGATAAGCCAAACTGATTGGGAATAATTGCCCGATAATGATTTTGACGAGTCGCTCATTCCAAAGGGGCAAACATTTTAGCAATGGCAATCAAATGCGGCAGTAGCAGATGACAGTTCAGATAACAAATAATGCCGTCAATAAGTTTCTGGCTCTATCGTTTCCCTCAATCCATAATTTATTGAAGCGGATCTACATAGCTGAGCATATTCTGTCATTAGAGACTAATTCATCTCATTACATGATCGGCACAAACTACCTACAGTCCGATAAGTTACAGATTGACGGACGGATTGAGTGACTGACTGACTGACTAACTGATCGCCAGCTTCCCTTTTCATTGATGATGCTGATCATTGAGAAAACCTGAATTGTCTTCCGCATTTTTTCAATCCAGCTCATTTAGGCGTGTACTTGTCTTTCAACTTTGCCCATCAACTGTATAAGTGGAATGGGAATGCTTCTTATCATTGCCCCTTATCAGTTGCAATCGCAACTGTTGACGTTTTATATACATATTTATATTGCGCCACATAGAGTTAAAAGGCCTCAAAGAGAGCGACAGAAAGCCACAAGCTACTTCAGTGTTTGAATTATTTTTGTATGTTTATTGGACCAACATTTTTTTACGAATTTGGCGATAAAAAACACACCCAAAATAGAAGGCACACACACACATACACAATACTATACTATACTAAACTGCGACACCAACTGATTGTGAAAATCATGCGCCCTGTGGCCACTTTCAGTTTGGTTCTTGATGTGAGGGGGGAGATTTCACCTTATCATCGGAGAATGAGAAGCTCACACGACTTTGTTGAGACTGGAGACAAGTGAAGGCCGATGGGGAAGATAGTTGTCGTCTCACTTGATAATTAATTATTCTTAACTAAATAATTGTTTATACAATTCTCAGCACAGCTCATCATAAAATGCTAATGCCAGCAACTCAAGTGAAGGTGAAATTATCGTTTTTTTATTCTTACTACTTAATTTTCATTACACTCTCCTACAAGAAATTGATTTGCGATAGAACATGTTCCCCACAAAACACACAGAAATATTCAATTTCATATTGCCCTAGGTTCGAAAAGAGTCACATACAATTCTATCAAGAGTGATTTATGGATCGATAATGAAAAAGTACACCAACTTGATATCAATTTTTGTCCATTTAATCTGATAATATTTGATTTTTTAAGAAGCAAACAAATTAAAAAAAAAAACCAAAGCCACAAAACTGGAACATGTAGAAATCCAATTTGAAGCTTATAAATTATGCAACACCAAAAGCAAAATGTGTAAAACAAAAAGCAATTCCATAAAATGCAATCGACTTTGTGATACTCTATACACATGCATGTAGAATATGCGTATGATCCGATGGAGTCGCTAACTCTTTAGCAGATCTGATTCCAACTGTCCGACCATGGCTAACAAATATGGAAATATTTTTAAACTATCAAGAAATCAATTGTACGTTATGCTTTGCTGAGCTCATATACTAATAATCAGATTATAATTAAATCATCTCAACGAACTGTGAAACATCAACAAAAAGCCAAAATATTCCCAAAAACTAGTTTTCCACATGACTAATTTGGCGTAGTAAATGAAATTCAACACGGAGACATGAGATTGGTCTACGTACATACATACATACATACATACATATATATATCTTACATGGGAATCAATGTTTGTAAATTTAATTTCAATCCTGTTAAATGAATTAGAGGACTCTGATTGATTTATCAAAAATATTTATTAGCACCGAAATTAACAAGTAACTCGTGAGTTTTTTTAGTGCAAGCACGCTTGCCACATTTAATCAAAGACATGTGAACAGGTGTTAAACTTAATGATTATATAAAACGAAATCGGCCCACGCGGATGCGATCGTTCCACTCAACATTTAATATAGATATCTGCTCCAAATGGAATGAAAATTGAGAACAATGATTGTTTTATCGGCACACAGTACCGAAATTCCAAGGCCAAGGCTGAGTTGCGCCATGCCGAATTACAAATACTCTTGTAACATACCTCAACTGTAAATACATACATACATATATCTTTTAAAGGGTGGCAACCTTCCTAACTTATAATCTCTTATCTCTTGTTTGCGGAAAAAGTTAATCATTTCTTGTGTGATAGGGATATAGATTAAGAATTAGATTAAGAATTTATATAGATAATATTTAAGACATGTCCAAAATAGTTTTATCCATAATCTTTTTATCTATTATTATTACTATTATGCCCTCCTTCATGGTCAGAGATAAAAAATAGATCACATTGCCGACGAAAGACTTCTATTCCACACCGCTCCCCGCTCGCTTCCCCGCTTTAGCAAGAGTATTCAAAATAATTTTGTATGTGTGCTTTTTTTTATGTGTGGGGGCAGCAGAATTTTGTTTTTTTTTTATTTTCCAAGTGCGCAGATAAAAAAAATGACGTGATTATGCCAAATATTTAAATATTTAATTTTGGCGTTTTTATTTCTGATGATAATGTTGACAAAACATAAAATGGCAGCAAAGTCGTCAGCTAATGTCTGACTCTCCATATGGGAGAGTATCAGAAAGTGATCAATGGAAATTTGCAAATCGTACGATTCAAGTGGGTATAGCACCTACTTATCAGGAACTGACCCCGAACGGTAAATTTGATAAGAGACCAAATGGAATACACGAGGCGCAAACTGTCTTAATTAGTATAAGAAGAGGCAAAACTGTTTCTATACATAATAGAGTCTATATACAAGAATATATATGTATATATGTTTTTTTAAAAAGTGGAACAACATGTTTGTATGCTATATATATATGTGTGTGTGTGTGTGTGGAGGTTTGAAATATATTATTTCCAAACATCTAGACTGGCATATTTTAAAAATAAATACTCTCCGGTGTGTGCGCTCTAATGCTTTGTACTTGCTTATATTTTGTCTTTTCTTTGACTGTCAATACACTTGCGAAAGCGGGTACATCACTATCGTGATCGTAGACGATTCCCTATCGAAAATAATAGATTGCTTAAAATATTATTTCCATAGATATCACTTTTAGCCTTAGGTTTTATCTGATTTGTGACAAATTTGAATCATTCTATAACTAATGAGTGTTTGTGTCTTGTCATGTGTCATGTCATGTGCGCTTTATAAGAGTGCAAAGAATTCGCATACACAATGAATGGATTCGTTTCAGTTTTCCAGTCTGTTTTCTATTTTCTGAGTGTTAAATGAATGTCACGAAAATTCAACTTTTGAACTCTTTACGTACGCTTTTTACTTGGTAACTATGATTACTTTAAGGCCGCTTGGAATCGGACAAAGATTGAACTTCTCCTTATATCTTATATAATCTGTTTAACTATTCCCGATTCGATTCGCACAACTGGCACGTGGTGTGGGGGATCAAGTGCATTAAATGCAAAAAAATGCACATAATTATTATTTTGATCAATAATAAAAAATGTGGGCAGAGTCAATAGCACTCAGCGGGAACAATGCTAATGGCAAATATATTGACAGTCTCTGGCCAACACTGTGGGCCAAGTTCGATCATTTGTTTTACATGCCAAACACACACACACGCGCGAATGCCTTTTTCTTGGCCAACCCAAATCCCATAAGCCGACATTAAGGCGCCAAAGGCAATTTAGCTGATAATTTTGTAACGTGAATTGATATTAGAATTTACACATTTTGGGATTTTGTGTTTAATTTACACACACACACGCACTCGCACACACTCAAAGAGAAATACTCAATGTCATCCGTGTAAACAATATTACCAGGAAATAAAATCCAAAAACAAAAATTTATTTTACTGAGATCGCGAATGCAAAAGTCGAAAGCTGCTTTCAAGTCAAGGCACTTCGAGCCTTTTTATACGAATTTCACAGAGTTGCCAAAAGAAAAAAACCCAGAGAAAAGAGAGTTGAAATATTGGGACAAGATTGCTAATTAATTAAAGTAACTTCCACTCAAACACAGGCACACACAGACACACACACTTGCAAATGCACACAACTCCGTTTCACGCACTTGCTTATACAGTTGTTGTGAATGGAGGGAAAAACTAACCTGCTCTATGGTCGATCGCTTATTTGCTATTGAGAGAGAGCCCGCGGCTAGAGTCAGAAGTGAACTGCTCGATCGCAAGACACTGCGCTGCTTTGTCGATCCGTTCACATCCACCATGGCGTATTGTTGTTGCTATTATCGCTCTGTCAGCGCTGGCGTCGCACAGTGGGCCTCTGCTTGGATGGATAGCTTACCGAAAATCATTTTTTTCACCATCGCGTTGGGCAAAAGTGAACCATGAAATTGTCAGATAATACTTCAGAGGTTATGGAGCCAAAATATTTTTGAAATCCGATAAGAATTGTGAGTGCTACATCATCTCAAAGAGGAGACATTTTTCGTATGTGAAGAATATGTACAATTTTGACAAAAACTCATAACTTTGAAACTGAATATTGGCCGAATTAAAAAACTGATCTTGAATATTTTTACTTTATTCGAAAGGTATGTTAATTATCTATTTGTGTTAAAAAATTAAATGACTTTTGAAATACTCAGTAAATTGCAGACCTTTCAAAAGTACATTAAATTTTGGCATTTTTTCATCTTTGGTGGAGTACAACCAACAGAGATTCACCAAGATTCACGATGAGATCATATACATGTGATAGAATGAACTTTCACCTAGCAGACCTATGTACATAGTGTATATACATGTATATAGTGTAGTCTTGCGCTTTTTTGCGTTTATCAAACGCAAGCCATAAAACTAGGCCTAACTCCCGTTTAAAACGCGTTCCAGGTATTAGGAAGAAGAAGGGCATGTGTGTAAAATCGCGTCAGAAATACTATCCGTCTATATTTATTTCTCTTACGCAATAATCAGAAGCTCTTAGAAAACAGGTGAGTAATATTTTAAGTCACAAAAAATTGGGCTTACCTACATTGTTTAGGTTTACCAGTTTCGAATGGAATTCAATTTTTTTGTTACCTAATTAATAAAAAAAGGCTACTATAAGGTTTTTCACCTATCGAAATATGGTAGAAGGCGCGAACTATTGCACTTGTTCAATTGTTCAATTCACGCGCCTTTTATTTCATTTCCTTTAAAAGTCAAATTGATTTTGAAATGTAACTGCTTAAAGAGATGGGCGTTGCACCCGAAAACGCTAGTATGGGTGGAGCTTACAGCAGGATGAGTGGTGCAAAATTTGCCTAATATTCATCGAAAACACCTCAACTCTGACTGATTTGTATCCTCACATAAACTATCCCCCTCAGTTCATAGGATTTTGGCTTATGGAAAGGGCTTACCAATTGGAGAGCTGTCTGAAGAAGCACAGGAACGTAAACACAAGGACAACAAGGGGTTCAGAAACACTAATACATTGAATATATCTCGGGTTAGACACAAGGAAGACTTTTTTAACATGCTGGCAGCCTCGTCGGATCCACTTATTGCCTCAATAAGACTCGTGCGAACACGGAAGGACATCGACGAAATCAATTATAGTTCCGAAGTGTTAAGCTTGTAAGATATAAAAGATAATGTTGCACATTATTTTGTTGAAAATGAGCCAAAATATTCAAAATTAACCTAAAAAAATAATGAAGCAAGCAAGTCGTCCCTGCCGACATTGAGTATACCCTATACCAACTAGTTATTATATTAAATAAATAATTTCATAAAACATTTTCTTCAACATGTCGTAACAGCCAACGCATGCTATCTCGCTCACTCTTGCCAGCCAATGGCGCCCTTGGCGTTTCAGTACAAAACGCACATTCGTTTATCTTCGATATTTATTGTCCGATTTCGACTAAATTTGGTCAGATGATGCATATTAGCCACATTATTAGGTGTGCCAAATAAGAATGTGATTCCCTAAAAAATGCTCTAGTAATTAGTTTTTTCTAAATTGCGGGGACGGAAGTGGGCGTGGCAAAAATTTTAAGCCCTCTTGATCTGCGTAGTCACTAGACAAATGTTCGAACACCCTCAAAGTCGCAATCAATTCAAAACAAAATTCCCCTTTGCATGCAGCAGCAGCGAACGCATGCTGTCTCGCTCTTTCTTATCTGCCAATGCCGCCTTGGCAATTCAGTACAAAATGCAAATGGCTATATCTCCGATGATTATTGTCCGATTTCGACAGCTGGTCCAGTTCGGGTATATATGTAATTAGGTGTGCCAAGTAAGAAAACGATATCGTAAAAACAGCCGTAGTTATCGTTTTTTCCTTTTAATTGAGGGGGCGGAAGTGGGCGTGGCTAAAATTTGAAACAATTTTATTATACTCTTTTACGCTTTGGGTAAATATATTAGAAATATTTTGCAGCTTTCACCTTGAACATCAAAGCAATCCGCTCACATGGTACCTTCGGCAACCTTTTAATTTGAAGCTAATGAAATTAATTAGCTATCAAATTTTTTTAAATTTTGAAAATCGCCTCACTACTTTGGAAGATATGATTTTTGACAAGCGAAATGAGCGAAAGCCCCACTGTGCGTCTTGTTTGAGTTGTTTCGTGTCACGCTAGTGCCGCAAAAGCTCTCTTCTAAGCACAGTCGAGAGCCGTTAGAAACCCAAAAGCTCTCGCTTTCAATCTTAATCAATTTGAAAACAACAAAAGTTGAAAGCAAGCTCGAAGTTGTCAATGCAAATACTGTAATAGAATACAATTTTTTTATACAAAATTAAATTCTTACTTAAAACTAAAAGCAAAGAAGAAATAATAAAAAAAATCCTGTCTCGCCACACACGACACACCCTGTGCCCGAATACGGGCATTTCGTCCTTCCCCCCTAGTTTGGCATATATGGGAAAGCCTTCTGCATTCATTCTCTCAAGTTTTGATCTCTGCAAGAATACAATGCAACTGCTTTTTGTCTCTCTCCCACTCATCGTGTACATGTATGTAATGTATTTGGGCTGAAGTAAATTTTTTTCTTTAATTGTATTCGTTATAATTTTCCGATCTGAGGCATCAAACGTGATGGATAGTGAAAACAATTTTTTCTATCACCGATTATTCCGATAATTATAATACCTTATAGTAGTCCGTTCTGATTAATTCTTAATCTTCCCAAACATACACAACTAAAAAGTAAATCTACCAAGTTTCAACCACATAGCTTTAAACTTAAGTCCTAGGATGAACTCGGCTGTTGATGCTGATCAAGAATATATATGTATGTGCGAAGTAAACGCTTATTTCAACACATGACAAACATCTGGTCAATTTTATTATACTCTATGCAAGGGTATCAAAAAGGCTGTTGGGCCTTTTTCAAAATGATTAATATGTATCGGTGAATTGTGATGCCCGCTAGGTGTCGCTCTTTTCTTTTTTCAAGTGCCCACATCCTTCCGCCCAACTGAACAACTGGCTCAAACCACGGGCGAAGATACGGAAACTGCAGCTATTTACGAGCTAGATAGGAGAGAATATTAGTTTTCAGTAAAGGCAAGGAGATATCTGGGCTGATCACACGATAGAGTCGATTATAGGCAGCTGACAGGACTCGAAAGGGTTCATGCGAAGCATAGTTAGTGGTACAGTGTGCAAGAAATTAGGAATGTAATTTCTAGTGGGTCTAGAAGGTAAAAATAGATCTATTTGTTTTCATATCTCCGGCAAGTCATATCACCATTTAGGAGCTTGTCCATAAAGATCACACCAAGCATTATTCTACGGTTAGTGAGAGAAGGAGGGTTGATTAAAAGAAGTCTACTGGACTATGGACAGTTTGATATTGAGATCAATATACCAGCTTAGATCACCAAGATCAAATAGCTGAAATTGCTCTTGTAAAGATTCTATTTTTATTTGGTGTGACTCATATTGGGGTGAACATATACAAGATCCTTACTCTAAAATAGGACGATCCAACGATCTTTTATACTGCTGTAAGAGTGAGACGAATGAGATTTAAAGGCTAATGAAAAATGGGTTGGCTATATAATAAGCCTTGTCAAAGTATCAAAGAAACATTGGGTTGCAAAAGGATAAAAGTTGAAGTGTTCATCAATAATGAGTCTATGAATGAGCGAATCGTAACTACTCAAGTAAACCAATCAGAATATCTCTGTCTATTGACTTCTATTCTACCAATATTTGAATTACCTAATCGTTTGTAGGTATTTAACATGAAAGGATCAATACATTTCCAAAGAATGAACAGAAGAATAGTTAATCATAGATTGTGTTTGGAGCTCTTTTAATCAAAAAAAACAAGCTATTAGGTATAACTTCACTGCCATGTGGAGCCAGATATCCATCTGTTTTTCTGTCTATCTGACTGTTTGTCCGTCTGTCTGTTCGTCCGTATAAACATCGGGATCTCGGAGTCTATAAAAGCTAAAGCTTCCAAGTTTGTAATGAACATCCAATGCAAGTTTTATTTGAATTTTATGGTAACTTCGAATGAGTTTGACTCTATTAAGTACCTCCACAGGTACAGGGTATACTCCAAGTCATCAGGGACCAATGAATTTGACCTCACAAGCACACCCACAGACCTGAGTAATGCCTAATCAGTTATAGAGATAAACAAGTCACGTATAATAGATAACTAGATCAGCTGAATAGGAAGTAGGACTTACCTTTAATTGTTTTCCTCTCAACATTTGCACATTTAATTTTATATTTCTCACAATCATTAAACGTTTTCACTTTAATTTGAATCGATCACGCTTCGTAAAGAACATAATTATGACGCGCACTGTCTTATTGTCTAGTGACTTGCCGATCCGATTCCTTGAAAAAGTTAATAGTTAGTAGTTATATGCATAATATATGTATATACATATATTGTATTTCACATTAATGTTTCAAGTTGAACTCAAAGAATCATAAATAAGGGGCTACTAAAGCTGCCTCAAAATGAGGTAAAAGCTAAAACTCAGCCAAATCAATTAATAAATAAATTCAATGAAACGGCATCAAAGCGAAGCGATATTTAATTTGTTTGTTGTTTCTTTCATTTAAATGCCCTTGCCGAAGGTATTATACTATTTATATCGCGTTTGTGACAACGGGCGATGGGAAAACAGAAATCTATATCAAAATTCCCTTCAACCGGAACTTCTTAGTAATATAAGTTTACAGAGGAAGCAATAATTATATTTTCCCTTCGTTGATGATGGAGAAATGGAAATAAGTCATTCTTGGTGGCCATTAGCGGAAGGACACTGTGAGGAAAGTTAACTGGCATAGATTGGAAAGGACTGCTAGATTATTAAAGGATTGCCAACAGACTGAACAGACAAGAATCCGTGAGGGTATAGAAGACTTTGGCATAAGCAATGAAGAAGCGGTACTCTGATTGAATACTCTGCCAGTGATGAACAGAAAATATATTATGTCCTTCATCAGCATAACATCCTGAGTTAATCATCATCTAAAAGTCTTTTTTAAATTTAAAAATTATATAAATATACATATAAAGACTAGACCATAAGTATTCCCTTTCAATGTGTTACAGCTGAAACTCAGTTGTTATTGTTGCTGTTGTAACAATAAGTTGGAGGTTTCTTCAACTTGCTAGGGTAAAGACGCTTTGGCCCGACCGAAGTTTATCGGCTCCCCTGACACTTTTTTTTTTAAATATTTTTTGCAACAGATTGATAACTTTTTACCGAGCACAAACCGTTTGGCTGCCGTATGAGCATGATCGTGATTATGATCATTTCAGGTTGTGATTTATTTTGTGTCTGGGCCAAGCTTGTTTTTGGCCAGCTTCAGCCACAAACTGGTTAAGACGAAAAGCAAAAAAAAAACCGAACCAATGCAAAAAGCGAAAAATAAAACCGCAATCACGTGAAACTGTGGACAAAAACAACTTGGAGCAAAGCATTTCCCTTGCTTCACTTCAGTTGTATTAATGTGTGCCAAAAATATTCGTGTGCGGAGGAAAGCACTTTTCGTTTTGTTGCACATGTGGCGTATACGCGATTAAAGCAAATATTCGAAATGTGGGTCAAAACGATTCGATAAAAATAACAAAACGAATCTTAATTTAGTAATAATTAAGTATAGATTCGCACCTTTTTGATGGTTTCTTGACATTAGCAGACATCTCCGTATGATTTGCCCTCTGTTGTTGTCGTTGCTGCTGTGGCTGCTGCTGAAGTGGCTGCTGACTGAGATATGCTGAAATGGTATTCACTTGCGGCTGTTGTTGCTGTTGCCGTTGCCGTTGTTGTGGCTGGTCTTCTGGCATACTGTTACTATTGTTAAACACTTAACACAGTCCGTTTATTGCTCTGCAAAATTAAATTTCACGCACACTTGCACACGTTGTAATGCTAATTTTATTCAATGAACTTCACTTCAGTTCAGTTCACTTCACTTCGGTTTTTTTCTCCCCGTGGCTTTTGGCGTTACTTCGCTTGCGTGCCGAAAGTATCTGACAAGTCTGTTGGATCTGTATCTGCATTCGACAGCTGCTCCGCATGTGAATTTTGCTCCAACGCTTCCGATTGACTGACAGACAAAACAAAACACGGCGACGGAGACACAGAGAGTCAGCCGCTGTGTCGACGTAGTCCACTAACTCAGCCAGCATGCAAAATGGCAAAAGGCAGACCATAAAAACAAACAACAACAACAGTGCCGCACAAAAATAATATAAAAAAAAACTAACGAATATAAATAAATAGCAACGAAAACAACAACAACAATAAGAAGAGTAGCAACAAGTGGTTTTTCGGTTTTTGTTTTGATTCCGCGAACGTTTTTTCTCATTTTTTTTTTTTTTTGGGTTGTTTGTTTCTTTTTTTGGGGGTGTTTTTTTGTTTTTTGCTACTAATTGACAATGTAATTGCTTTTGATTTCTATTCATTGCCATTTCGCTCAGTGTAGTGTTAGTTGCTCATTGCTTTTATTGATTTTTTATCTATACAAGTAGTATAGATTTATATAGCAGATCCCCTTTGACGCAAAGATCGTAACTAATATACGATTAGATTTATTTTACCCCCATAGTTTATTTTTCACTTTTGTTGTTGGTTTTAGTATCTACACACACACACACACTGAGACACACTGCATTGCATGTGGGTGTAGCTTATATGATAGTGGAAAAATTGTAGAAGTATATAGTCCCTACAATTGTTAATAAACATTGTTACGCGCTCATGGCAATTAGGCGAACAAGGTTTTTTTATGGCTGGATTTGAGAGCTACCGTAGGTAATTTGGTTAAAAAGAGTTTACTTATCTAAGCCATCCTACAATTTGCTGGCAAGATGATGATTGTCTGCTAATCTTTATGGAATAAGTTTAACGTCTTTGTGGCGCCTTTCAATCTCATTTTTGTTGCATACTTTTTGGCTGTGAAAGCAAAAGCCATGTACTATCACCCTGTGGCATGGGATGCAGTAATAGTCGTATGTATCAACACGCAGAAGAACCAGTTTCCAATCCTGAAGGTTTATCTAATCTATAACTAAATTTGATTTGTATAGTCTGAACACCTCGAAAACTATAAGAACGAGAGCTAAAAAGTTTGAGATGAGCCCGAACGATTAATTTCAGACGATTTATAGTAAGAACTAGCCCTAAAATCATTGACTCTGAATTAAGATACAAACACGCAATCCTTGTATTGCATTTCCTATTCTCCATATGGCAATTTAGTCTTAGGGAACCTTTTTGGTAAAGAGGCAACTTATATTAAGTTTGTGCGGGAGCAGTTGGTTGTGACATTTTTCATAAGATGAAGCAAGCAAGTCGTCCCTGCCGACATTGAGTATACCCTGTACCAAGTAGTTATATTAAATCAAGATCGGCATCAACTTAATTCAAAATTTCTTTTAACATGCAGCAACAGCTACCGCATGCTATCTCGCTCACTCTTTCCAGCTAGTGTCGCCTTGCCAATTCAGTTCAAAATGCATATTCGTATATCTTCGATATTTATTGTAGGATTTCGACTAAATTTGGTCAGATAATGCATTTTGGCCACATTGTTGGGTGTGCCAAATAAGAATGTGATTGCTTTAAAACTTCTCTAGTAAATCGTTTTTTCTAAATTGCGGGGGCGGAAGTGGGCGTGGCAAAAATTTTAAACTCTTGATTTGCGTAGGCACTAAACAAAAGTTCGAACACTCTCGAAATCGCAATCAATTCAAAACAAAATTTCCTTTTAACATGCAGCAGCAGCGAAAGCATGCTATCTCGCTCTTTCATATCTGCCAATGTCGCCTTGGCAATTCAGTACAAAATGCAAATGGCTATATCTCCGATGTTTATTGTCCGATTTGAATAAAATTTAGTCAGTTATTGCATTTTGACTATATAATTATGTCTACCAAATAACAATTGGATATCTTTATTACAGCTTTTGTAAATTGATTTTAAAATTTTCTTTTTTCATTTGCGGGGCGGAAGTGGGCGTGGCTAAAATTTAAAACAAACTTGACCTGTGTAGACACTAGACGGATGTTCACACCAAATTTGGTAGCTCTAGCTATTATAGTCTCCGAGATCTAGATGTTCATACGGACAGACGGACGGACAGACGGACAGACGGACATGTCTCAATCGACTCGGCTATTGATGCTGATCAAGAATATATATACTTTATGGGGTCGGAAACGCTTCCTTCTGCCTGTTACATACATTTTAGCGACTTTAATATACCCTTTTACCCTATGGGTACAGGGTATAAAAATCGAGAAGGCCGATCCAACTCGGGGCAGAGTGGGAATCTGTACGCCATTTCAAACTGTCTTATTGCCAACTATATGTACATATATGTATGTATATAATTATTAGAATCATTATAAATGAAGCAAGCAAGTCGTCCCTGCCGACATTGAGTATACCCTGTACCAACTAGTTATATTAAATAAAATAAAATATCCTCGAAATCGTCATCAATTTCATGCAAAATTCTCTTTAACATGCAGCTACAGCGAACGCATGCTGTCTCGCTCACTCTTGCCAGCCAATGTCGCCTTGGCAATGCAGTGCAAAACTCATATAGCTATATCTTCGATTTTTATTGTCTGATTTGGACAAAATTTGGTGAGCTGGTCCAGTTTGGGTATATAATTAGGTGTACCAAGTAAGAATACGATGTCTTTAATACAGCTCTAGTAATACGTTTTCGCGATTTGCGGGGGCGGAAGTGGGCGTGGCAAAAATTTGAAACAAACTTGACCTGTGTATGCATTAGACGCATGTTCACACCAAATTTGGTGGCTCTAGCTCTTATAGTCTCCGAGATCTAGGTGTTCATACGGACGGACGGACAGACGGACAGACGGACGGACAGACAGACATGTCTCAATCAACTCGGCTGGTGATGCTGATCAAGAATATATATACTTTATGGGGTCGGAAACGCTTCCTTCTGCCTGTTACATACATTTTAGCGACTTTAATATACCCTTTTACCCTATGGGTACAGGGTATAAAAAGCTATATAAAAAACTGGTCACATTTAATTTCATACCTAACATGTTCTTTGTTTCTATAGCAGCGGCATCATATAGTCGACCAATTCTGCTCAAAATGAAAAGAAATTTTTGTGTTTACACCAATTTAGCACAAACAATATTTTGGGACAATCGCTTAAAACACAACCAAGTTATTGCTCCAAAACTTTGACCGATCACATCTGTTGCAGCCATTTATATGGTATAATCGACATTCAATTTGCTGATGTTTGACGATATAATTTCGAGGAGCTCTCTAGCTTTAAGCGTATTGAAGGAGATCTCACTGATCCAAACAGACGTACAAAAATAAGGATTCGGCTATGGAAACTATCTGTGACGTGCTGATCAAGAATACACGATATATAATTTTGATAATCGGAGATGCTTTCCTCTATGTGTTGCCGCCAGCTGGCCAAAATTGATACACCCTAAAGGCATTTCCTAAACTGGCGTGACTAAAAAACGGATTTGAAAAACGTTTTGTCATAAATTGGTAGTAGAACTAAATTTACAAAAAAAAAAAAAAAAAATGACAAAAATCGGATATGATCATTTGATTTCATAGCCAAAACAAGTTTATTATTTTTTTTCATTCGAATTTGAAATCTGGCGCGACGTTCACAAGGGAAATTTTTTAAATTAATCCAAAAACATTTTTAAACAAATCTATAACATTATTTTAAACAAGAAACAAAACAAAAAATTTTAAAAATTGAACTCCTTAAAGAAATAAATTTTTTTAGCCATAATATTGGTAGGCACCAGATTGTTGAGAATGGGAATACAGTGCCGCTCAACTGAATAGGTTTGACTTTTTTTTAATGTTCAACATGTTATATCTCTTCAACGTGCATTTCGATTTACACAAAATAAATTTTATTTTACAAATAAATGAAATAGAAAAATTTTAGTTTTATATGTTTTGTTTTTATATATTTTTTAAAATTTTTTCAAAAACGTAACAAGTGAATGAATGTTAAATCAAGATCGGCATCAACTTAATTCAAAATTCCTTTTAACATGCAGCAACAGCTACCGAGCGCTATCTCGCTCACTCTTTGCAGCTAGTACCAGTCCCATAAAACGATATGGCTTCCCATACCATTACTCCTCTCCATCTCCAGCATTCCTCCTTTCGCATGTCATGAAAATAAATGTCATATCCATCTGGTCCATCGAGGTTGAACTTTTTTTCGACGGAAGAGACCACAGCCTTCCACTCCTTGTTCCAGGTCATGTGTTCCCGGGCAAATCGAAGTCGTGCTTCCTTACGGATATCATTCAGAGGGGGTTTTCCTTTATTTTTAACCTCTTTAAGTGTTTGGCACTCTGAATAATTCGTTTGACTGTTGCCAAACTAGCATTTACACTGCATTTTTATACCCTGTACCCATAGGGTAAAAGGGTATATTAAAGTCACCAAAATGTATGTAACAGGCAGAAGGAAGCGTTTCCGACCCCATAAAGTATATATATTCTTGATCAGCATCACTAGCCGAGTCGATTGAGACATGTCCGTCTGTCCGTCCGTCCGTCCGTCCGTCCGTCCGTCCGTCCGTCTGTCCGTCTGTCCGTCTGTCCGTCCGTATGAACACCTAGATCTCGGAGACTATAAGAGCTAGAGCTACCAAACTTGGTGTGAACATCCGTCTATTGCATAGACAGATCAAGTTTGTTTCAAATTTTTGCCACGCCCACTTCCGCCCCCGGAATTTGGAAAAAACTATAACTAGAGCTGTATTAAAGATATCGTATTTTTATTTGGCACACCTGATTATAGAGCCAAACTGCTTCAGCTGCCCAAATTTAGTCGAAATCGGACAACAAATGTCGGAGATATTCGCATATAAGTTTTGTACTGAAACACTAAGGGCGGCATTAGCTGACAAGAGTGAGCGAGATAGCATGCGTGCTCTGTTGCGGCATGTTAAACTGAATTTTCTTTGAAATTGATGGCGATTTCGATGGTGTTCGACTTTGTTTAATATAACTAGTTGGTACAGGGTATACTCAATGTCGGCAGGGACGACTTGCTTGCTTCATTCTCTAATTTTGCTGTCAGAGAGACGAGAATTTGACGCAGTTCGAAGAATAAGTAATCTCTCCGATGCTGTTGTTGCATATTTTTTCCCTCCATTCATATTTTTCCCATATCTTGCCTCATTAGGTTTTGACTTCGTCCAATTTTTGTTACTATTTCATGATGTTTTTGGCCAGATTCAATATAGCCCATTATTAGCCCTTTTTCAAAATCGGTTAAAGGTTTTCCGCGACCCATTTTACAAAATTCTAACAGTAATACTTAAAATTTTAGAAAACCAAAAAGTTGACGTCTTGTTATTTACACAGTCAATGCAAAATTGAAGTCAAAGTTTTCAAACCTAATCAGATGAGCCAAAAACAGACCACACATTTAGCGAATTTCACGAGAAAAGCAAAATTGTGATTTAACGTTGCGTAGATCCCGTTACTTCTTTTTTGCATGATGCGTGTAAATAAATGAAGGTTCAAAACAAAAAACATTGATGAAAAAAAATGCAAAAGGAACCAATATAGAAGAAAAAATGTAAGAAAAATTTATCAAACCTATTCAGTTGAGCGGCTCTGTATTATGCATAGTATGAAAATATATAAAAATATTCTTTATTAAGTATCAGTTTTTGAAAAAATGCAGTTTTAGATGCTTGAAGCTGTTTGTCTTCACCACATGAAAGAAAATATATCCGATGGATGTCGGGAATTTTTCGTATTCGCACAACGTGATGTTACATTAGAACATTGATAAAAGACACATAAAAATATCTTAGAATTATATCTTAGAAATAATTAAATTAGACAAAATACCTGAACTTTAACTTTAAAGCTCGATGTCTTGCCATCGCGACTTCGAAAAGCTTTAAACCTTTTGATTTTTTAATTTTTTGGGTTGAGGTTGACCTTTTTCAGGAAATGCCCTGACTACAGGACTTACTTTCAAGAGTGACTTATCTTCAAGATACTTTTCGGATGTTTTTTAGAAAGAATAATATTGAACTTTGTATTAGCTGGAGCCTAGACAAAGTCCATTTTACTGACCTTCGCTTTTGTAGTAAAGTGAGGCAAAATAATATGTTTGTTAGGTTATACTCAAAAAAAAACTCATTTAAATATTCATTTACTTGGCTTCATAGTTTCAATTTGACGCATCATCTACATGTGTGTAAAAAAGCTTACACAATTGAAAGCTTTCATCATAGTCGGTGAGCTTTTTCGATATGCTTAAAGTTGTTGGGGTAAGGCAGACAATTTGTAAACGCTACGAAACCAACGACTTGTATTTTGAATTTATATATCTAACGATGGACGTGGTTTCCACAAATGTCATCGATTATCGACTATGCAGATTAGTCGAAATTACCCCTTTTGTCTTGTTTAATGTACGTTCCCTTTGTCCGGCTTGAGATCAAAAATCACCGACTCTTCGATCAGCGACTGTCCTCTGCCGATTAACAGGAATTAACAATGTGTGGCTAAAGTTGACTCAATATTGACAGAATTGACAGACTTGGACTTGGGATTGGGCACATCCGGTCACTATTACCGGGGAATGGTTATCTCTGGCTAAATATGAGAGTGTATAATCGATTTCACACTACTTTTTAATCACTACAAAACACATTTATTGTTTGCCTGCAGCGTGAAAAGTCAAACAAAAGCCCCCAAAGTCCATGAACAAATTGACTTGGCTACATAATTAGGCACTTGCCATAGACCTTTTTGTTGTTGTTGTCGTTGTTGTTCCTGCTGTTGTTGTTGATGGACGAAACGATCTCACGCAGGTTAAGTACACAAAGAGACATGGTCCCAGATACAGATACAGGCCAACAAAACAACAACAACAGAGAGAAAAAGGTTTCTTTTTATTGTGCGTACCCGTTGACAGCTTCAATCGTTGGTGTTGGCTAAAAACTTGGTAAGGGACACTGGAAAATGGGATATGGGGGTGAGGGGTGTGCGGTGCAAGAGTAGAGAGGGTAAGAGGCCCCGCAGTCATCGTTTGTTATATTTGTTATTTATTTTGCGGTTATAATACGATTTTGTTTTTTTTTAATATATTTTTATTGTATTTACGAAAACATATTGCCGTCCATTCACAGTCACGACGGTTTTGTTTTTTTACAGTTTAACCCAAACGAAATGATAAATTAGCTTCGTACGTAAATTCGTTAAAGGAAAATCTGTATGTGAAAATATTATTTATATATCGAGACATACAATAGATACGAAGTGGAGTAATTGTGTAAATATCTTGTCGCTGCATGACAATAAGTCGAGCTCAACCACCACCCTGCCCCCACGCCAACCCCACACCACTCTGACAATGAATGCCACATTATTATTTTGTAGTTTGTCAACCCAACCCCCAGTATGAAAAGGGGTTTTTGTATGATGATGAGCAATGTGATAATTCAATGTCGCTCAGCCAACGCACGAATGAGAGATGTGTGGATGTGGATGGAGATACAATATCTTTTTATATACAAATCTATATATGTGTACGTATATGTGCATATGTGTGTGTCTGATGATCTTTGTTGTGTGCCATTGATGACCGGGGCGGCAGTGGTTTTAACATGCCAAAAGAATTGTAATTACTTTGTATCTGTATCTCAACAATGGCATCAGCATAACAAAGCCCAAATGTCTGTAAACTCCTTCATCTAACCCATCTCGATCTTGCCTCTCTTTCACTCTCTCTCTCTCTCTCTCTCTCTCTCGCTCTAACTTTGTGTTTATTTAATAAGCATGCCAGTGTATAGAGCCGAATAGAATGCGGCTAAATAGTGTCAAATGATTAATTGCTTTTGTGATTAGTTGGAAATTTAATAGATTTTTTATTGCTGCAAACGAAACCAAATTGAAATTCTATCAAGGTAGAGCAGCAGAAGAAGTGGCAGCTGGGAGCTGGAAGATGAGAGATGAGAGACACGTCGTCTGCCAGCTCATCTCATTCCATGTACCAATGACTGCAGCATCATTATTACCCTCAGTTCCCTTCCGTTCAGTTAAGTTATTTGTCAGTCTTTATACTTACATTTGAATTTGTTCGAGAAGCGGGACAAAAAAGGGCCGCATCATTGTTAACAAATTTCGAATTCAAATTGAAATTCACATGCGTCACGCTGTCAGCAAAAGTCGACAACTTGTTAGCATAAATATTTTGTACCAACCCTCGACTAAATTTTTACTACTTGTATATTAAATGTAATGCAACCACAAACGAAAAAAAAAATACGAAGAAGAAGATACAACAAAAAAAGACGAAAATCCTTAAGCCGACCACAGTCCGAAATAGATACTTGAACCTAGTCCAAGTTTCAATCTGTTAAAATCCACACAAAGTCACAAAGGAGAGCAGACAGAAGGCGCCCAGCACATTGAAAGGGGAAATTCAAGTGGAAATTACTCAATTACAACTTATGTACATACTGGCCACCGGGCAACCCCTGGAAGAAAATGTGTCTTGGAATTGCTTTGGTGTCCTTATTGATAAGTCCTCCGCATGTGGAGAAACCCTACAACAGGAAAAAATGTGATAATTACACTCCATAAAATGTATTATGAGAGTGGGGAGTGGGAGTGGAAATCGGTTTGGGGGAAAGGGATTCCAATTATGTAACCCGATAAGAGAGCTAGGGGAAATGTGGAAACGGAAAAGAAAACAAAAATAAAATACAAATGCAGACAAAACTTGTGAAATTAATAACTCACCTTCTTAACTTCCTCTATCCCTTTCCCCTTACCCATCTCCAACCCAGCCCCCAATCTCCATCCCCCTTCACATCAATGGCCAAACATATTTATTACAAATAAAGAGACAAACACAAAAGGCAAACAAACAAATAAACACTCGGCCAAAAACGCAAAAGAAGACGGTACAACAAAGCGTTTTGAGCATTTAATAGGCTTAACTAAGCAAGTCCATGGGCTGAGATTGAAGAGGGCGAAAGGAAGGGAGAGAGATGGGGTGGGGGGAGGTATAAGTGTTGACATGTTAGCATTGCTGTTGTTAATACAATTTACTTAACAATTTGAGCATGAATTCAATTTTAATTTAAGCCATGATTAAAAGATACATTTGTATCTTTTTTTTTAATACAAATTCTCGTCATGTGTGCTCGCTTGTCAATTGGTGTAATTAACATGTTTATGATAAATTAATAGAACGAATAAAATTGCTCTGATGAGCCATTGAGCACGTATCCCGTGGATACGAAAAATGTTGCAAGTGTATGCAAGTGCGTATGTATAAATCTAGGCACTCGTCTGCTTTCATCCGATTGGTTACTTGGCTATGAAACTCGTTTGGTCTTTATTACACAATTTTGATAGAGTGAACTATGCAACAGCATCCGATTGGATGAAATTTCTTAATTAGTCTCTCTACAACATAAATTTCCATGTCTTCCACCGCACACCTCTGTTCCATACACACCCCCATATACATATACGTACATACATACCATTCATATTGCCCATGTATCTTTCGGATAAAGATTTTGTTCCATTGCCAGCATTTCCAATTCGTATGCGCACGCTCTCGCTCATACTCTCGCTCGTGCTCTCGCTCATGCTGTTGCTCTCTTTCTCTCTCTCTCTCACTGGCGCAGATACTTATTTGAAATTGCTGCTCTGCTCGCTCTTTGATTATTTCATCTGTTTCCCCCCAGGTAAATGGCAACCAATCGGATAGCCGTTGAATTGCCAGGTGAACTATTGGATTGGTGTTTTCCATATCAAACGACAACGAAATTGTTTGAAATTAAAGCGAACAAGTACACATATACATACATATACAAACGTAAAAGCATGTATAGTAACACAGAGCGAGGGTTACTTCAAATATCCGTACAATTGCCCTCCGTACGTCTATCTTTGTTTTCATTTTTATGGCGCCAACACCTGACCTCTCAACAGACAATTCATTTTACGCTCTTTTAATTGAGTTAGATAATTAAACGGTCCAACAGCACATTTGCCCTTAGTCTTACCGCCAGCCTGACTCTTACCTCCGCCTCCCCTGCCCATACCCCATGCGTCGCATCTGTGTGGGAATTCTCACAGCTTTGACGATCATAAAAATGTGCAGTGTAATTGTTGGTGGCACTTTTATTGTGATTGGATAGGACTAGAACGGACAAATGCTGCACGCCGCTATTTGAGCCCTCTAAAAATAAATCAAATTGACCAATACACCAAGTGACGTCTTGTCATTGAGTCTGCTATATCGTATATCTACATACATAACACTTCATTCTGTATTATATGTGCGAATGGCGCCAAAAGTGAAAACGTGAAAATAAGTTTCCATTACATCCAACAAAAATAATTCCGTAATACTTTTTGTTTTTAAAGAATCCCACGTGGGCATTCGAAACGAATTAATACGGAATAAATATAATCTAGATTATATTCTTTAATTTGAATTCACAACTCTTTGAGTTCAGGCGGATAGAAGGTGAGGGGGTCATCTCCCTCTTATGGTAATACCGTCCTTGGCTTTTACGTTAGTTAACAGGCATGGAACTGCTGTAAAGATACTTTGGAACCTTTTTCCAATAGAAATTTTAGATTTTTCTCCTCAATTTGAATAGGGGAATAATATCCACATGGATAGGCCCCTACTACACTCAAGTAAATGTCGGAACCTAAGCTGCACCTTGTCATAAAACCCACCTGACAATTCAAAAATTGTCCCTTCTGCTGTGATAAGAAATGTTTATCTAATAGATCTTTACATTGACATCGACAGTTCCTTGGGTTGGGTCACAATCTTTGGTTACAAACAAACAAGACAAGTTTTCCGGAGATTCCTGAGGGCTTACTTTATGGTTGGTTACGTAATTGTCCTGCTTTAGCCTCCCCTCTACTGGGCAATGTGTACAGTGGGTTTTGATTTCAATGAGATGAACGCTTTTCTGCAACATTTCGTTGATGCAACAATTCTCCGCATGATTTTCCCAGGCCCCAAGTCCACCCATAACTAGCCAAAGTTTAGGTAATTACTATGTACACACTACTAGTCCGCCTTTGCCCTTCCCATTGGACGACTTCCACCTCCGTCCAATAATTTCACGCAGTGCTAATTAATTGCCCAACAATCGAAGCATTTTGGTTAGTGGCGTGGGAAAATCCCAGATGAACGGAAACGGAGAACTATGACCGGAATCCTATCGCATCGCATCGGTCTAAGGCCAGACAAATTGAAGAGAGTTTTCACACCTGTCTGCTGACCAGGCCAATTGATTTCACCTTTTAAATTGGTCACATAAACTAAACCCCCACACACGCACACACACACACGCACACACACACACACACACACGTACACAAATAGGCAGCAAATTCAATTAGTAATAAACAAGACCTTGATATGAGCCCCAAGCTTCGAGTTCCAAGTGGATGTCCATAGAAAAGAGATGTGGCAGTCTTCGCTGCTTCCACACATGCGTGTGACTAAAAAATTTATTAAAGCCCGGGGGCATAGAGCGCTCTTTGGATATTTGAGGGGTGGGAGGAGGGGGTGTCGGTGTATTAGTAAGTGGGACCACTGCAGATATGTAAGTACGTACATGCATACATGCATATAATAAAGTAATTCAGGGAAATCATTTGAAGTGAAGAAGCGAAATCACAGTCGATGTGCAACAAGCTGTAAACTTGTTGCACAAATGCCAAAGATGAAAACGCAAACGGGCAACAGCGACATGGAAAAGGGGGAACTGGGGAAGGGGGGCAGAATCTACATTGATGGCACTGCAACCAGAACACAGGCGAAAGCAGCAGTGAACCAGCAAGAGCACCAACACAGCGTAAAGAGATCAAAATGAAAACATTTCAGTTTTGGCGAAGGAGGCCAACAGAACCAGTACCACACCAGGGTCCTCGTCCTCATCCTCGACCCATCCTCATGCTTATGCTCATCGTCGTCGTCGTCGTCGTCGTCGTCGTCGTCGCCGTCGTTGTCGTGGCTTTGTGTAAATCATTGAGGGCGTATAACATTTGCTCTTTTGCTCTTCATTTGTTGTATTTTATGCGTACATCTTCGCGGAAAAGTCATAAAATTATTAAAAATCGTTTAAGTATTTCGGCATCTTTCATCGGTGCCACAGCGGAAGCAAAATACTGAATTTGCTGCCCCTACTCCGCGAACCCATAACCAGAACTGGGAACAGGCAGGAGTAGGCAAGATGGAGAGAGAGAGAGAGAGAGATGCAAAGAGCACTATTCCATCTACAACAATGTTTGCCCTAATCATTCCATCGCCACACACAACATACCCGCCCGTTTCCATTCCCATTCCCATTCCCGTTCCCCTTCCCATCAGCAAGTTGTGCGGGTGTCAAGTGATCGATGTATCTTCCCTGATGAACTATGGGGTTACATGGAGAGCGTAGCCCAAAACTAAACTATGTTAAATATATGTTATTAATACTATTATAAATTGATTTTCATTCTGACCCACTCTACTTTCCGATGATTCCACTCACACCACACAGACGGAGGTTCCCAACATATTCAAAAATAAACACAAACAGAAAATAACAATCTAATGATCTTATATATATGCACGATACCAAACGATAGTAAAACTTGTGTGTTTAAATTAATGATATTTCGGTTTACAGGGCTAATACAAAATGATCTATAAGACAAAAGGTTATTACAAGGTCATCGGGAATATTTGACCAAATATTAAACAAATACAGGAATCCTGAACCTAATCTTAAAACGCGATTCTCAGGGATAGCAAATCGTTTAAGCTCTAAATTGAAAAGTTAATCGCAGACTCAAAACTGAAGAATCTAATGGTGTTTGTGTAAAAATGGAGCTTATTTTTTGACACATTTCAATTGATATTCGAAAATCTCTGACATTTCGATTTCTCCTCCAATTGGACCCAGTTAGGCGATCTTTCTGGTCATCCCCCCAAATTGAGGAATGCTATTCCGGGCATCAGAATGAGAGTTCGAGTCACAAAGTGCCATGGGAGTGAACTCTGTTCCTGTACTTTAAACGTTGTTTTGCGGTTTTGCCAACTTTGCAGGCTCCCCAGACTAGTATACACAACGCATATACATACATATATGTACATGTATATAAGTATGTGTATATGTACAACATACATGAGATATATATACATATGTAATAGGTGTATATGAGGAGTATTCATAAACACGCTCGTACGTTTTAATATTTAGTGTTAATATGTTGACGGATTTCTGGTCATAAACACTTTTTGTGTGGAACGGTCCACGTCCACAGCCATGGCGACGCAATCCTCCACTCCACTCCTCCTGCTCGTCGTACTCTTTGTCCCTCTCTCTCTCTTTCGCTCTCTCACTCTCTCTCTCTCTGCTACTCTCTCTTTCTCACACTGTCTCTCAGTCGTCTCTTTCTCCTATGGGACTTGGCTATAATTTTCTTTAATGATGAATTTTTGGTTGGCTGACTGGTTGGCCGAGTTGAGTCTGAGCCAGAGCCGAGCCTGAGCCTTAGCCTGGGCCTGGGCTTGGGCATGGGCATGGCCCGCGAGAGTTCATTAACATAACAAACATTGTGAGGTTTCGGGTGGACTGGGGGACGGGCTGACTTTAGGTTTTTGGGGAGTTGGTGCCTTTACGCATTATAACAATAGTACGAAACCTATTAACAACAACGATTTTTACTGTTTGTTGTCGACTGGCCCCAAAACTGCACTTTGCTTGCGAATGCAGCAGCGAGTGGAACTGGGACTTTGGCATCAACTTCGACTCGGATTCGCTGCGCATCGCTGCTTTTCATATTTGGCAAACGGCACGCACATGAAATGACATAAATTATGTGGCAATCAATTATCGACCTGATGATCACGAGCACGTTCACAGCATCAGCAGCATCACCAGCAACTGCAGCAGCAGCAATAATAATGACGATCGCCATAATGAAGTCGAAGACGAAGCCCAAGATGGGCCACAGAGGCGTTTAGATCTCTGGACCTATTTGCAATGGATCAGCATTGCGGAAGAGCTATGGCCCATTTGGCTTTGGCATCAACTCTCACCAGTTACCAGTCACCACACAGCCATATGGAGTCGCATAGAGTCAGTCCTCTCGTCGCTCTATTCATTACTGCCACCAACAACAACAACAAATATCAAAGAAGCTAACTTCGGCTCTGCCGAAGTTTGTATACCCTTGCAGCAAAATAATTGGTATAAATGTTTAACAAAATCAAAAAAAAAAAACAAAAAAGAAAAAACACATATAAAAATTTTCACTTCTTCACCGAGCATTGAACCATCAAACCGAAGCCCATCGTGCCAACGATCTCCACATACTACGCCACCGTCCTTACTAAGCTAATTCGACATACATATATGCAAACCCATTGCATCTCGCTCTGTCAATTTTGTTCTGTGCAACAACACAACGCAAATGTTTCTGTCTCTCTCACACACCGCGTGGTGACGAATTTTTGCATATGTGTGTGTGTGCGTGATTGCTTGGAATTTGTTTTTGTTTCTTTGCTGCCAAAGAAAATTGCTCATTTTACTCGAGGTACCTCCACGTTTTAGTTAATAACTCCGGTGATAATTATCCGATCCGACTAATTTTTAAACTTGATCTGGATGATCGATTAAGGAACTTAACTTTCCATGTTTCAACCATGTAGCTTAAAATTTAAGCTCGAAAACGCATGGCTAAACAGACAGACGGACAGACGGACGGACGGACGGACGGACAGACGAACATGTCTCAATCGACTCGGCTGTTGATGCTGATCAAGAATATATATATTTTATGGGGTCGGAAACGTATATTTCTATGCGTTACAAACATCTGACCAATTTTATAATACCCTCTGCAAGGGTATAAAAAGAGGCAAAAAGGCGTTTCTTTTTTTTGCCTTTACATTGTGTATCTCAAACAGTTTTGCTCTTTAGCTAGCTGCATTTTTAACCATAAAAACATTAAACAAAAAGAAAAAAAAAACCAAATACATCATCCATATTCATAGTGCAATATGATTTTCCATATATGACAAACCGAAAAACAACAAAAAACGACCAAAAGGATTAGTACAGTGATCGAAAAGCAGTTGAAATTCAAAGTGCGAATGGAAACCCAAAATCTCCAAAAGATTGAGATTTTCTCTAGAACGGAGAACGTTAATTGAAGTCCGTCTTTGTATCTTACACTTGACCCAGGAATGCAAAGGTTGATAGAGAAATCCGTAATTATGGTTCATTTTTCCATCATCAGACTATGAGATATAATCGTATCTGAGCCTAAAGATAAAGCAAATTTAGAGAAACAATTTAAGTTCGATCGATAATCTGTCGACTTTCCAAATTGACTTGATTTTTAGATAGTTCTGGCGGCAAACGAACTGAATTAGTGGCATTTACTGATGTCACTCGGAGTTGTTTTGATTATTGGATGAATGAAATACATTGGATTTTCATACCACTGTGCAGATAATTTAGTATATGGAGTGAAGTGTATCTCTCATCTCCCTGAGTTTCTTTCTCTTTGTGTCTGTCTTCTTCTACTTTTTAGACTGAAATTGCCATATCATCGACTTGAAGTTCGATGTAAAAAGTTTACTGTGTGTGTATCTGTTTGTCTCTGTGTGAGTGTGTGTGTGTGTGTGTGTGCGTTGTGTATGTCTATTATTTATTGCCGTTGAAAAGTCCGACATTTATTATAATTCGCATTTTTTTGTTTTACCACTTGGAACGTTGACCACGTCGGCCATTTTGGCTGCAACATTTTAATATGCGGTTGTAAATTTAATACGCCCCGTTGTCCATAAACACATATCAACAAGTGTAAAAGAGGCAGACGAGTGTTGTTGTTGCTGTTGTTGTTGTTGTTGTTGTTGCTGCAAGCAATTAATTGCTTTTCAACATTAATTAAGTGGCTGGAGACGACGACGACGACAACAACACGAGAGGTCAAAAGCCCGCTAATAAGCGTTAGACAAGTTAATTTGAATATCTTTCGCTGAGTTCACATACATAGATACATTCGGTGTGTCGGTGTGTGTGTGTGTGTGTGTAAACGATTCTCATCCGATGTTAGAAAATGGATTAGACGTGGCATTAAGGCTAATCGCTTGGCCATTACGCAAAGCATTGCCCGACGTACAGAAACAGAATAGGCCAGATCAAAATTTATAAAAATAAACCTCAATAAGTCCAATGATGATGAGCAAGTTGATAATGATGACAATGGCAAAGATGATGATGATGATGATGATGATGATGACGATGATGATGCTGATGATAATCATCAGCGTATCAAACACACTATTTGATAAATAGAAAATACCCCCTTCCCATCACCCCTGCCACCTTATTCTCCTCATGTAGCGATTTGTAAAAGTCACGAAAATTAAAATGGAAGTCTTTAGCATCGAATGGACAGCAGCAACTGTGTGGCGAATGGAAAAGTGTTTGATGTTATGCTATATGGGTGGGATTTGATTTCATCAACATCATCGGCAACAACAGCAACCATCCGATTGAAGTAATAGGCTGGAATAGAAAAATCTATGTATGTATGTATGTAGTTGGCGTGGGTGGAAAAGTGTTGTAATAGCAGCAGAAGCATCTAAAGTATCTCAATCTGAATCTGAGCAGCAGAGTTATCTCTTCCTGTGTTTAAATTTGCAAAATATCTCACTCGACCTCTGTGTGGGCGTCCTGTGAGACAACAAACTAAAATGTCAACCACACATCAGATTAATTAATCAACGTGTGTGCTTCTATGTGTGCATGAGTGTGCGTGTGTGTTTTGGGTGTGCTGTCGTCAATCTTATTTTGCTTGGTCTCATGATTTGAATTTGATTTCGAATCCAACTCGACTAGCCCGAAATAATTTATTTATTTCCATACCCTTTCCGAAAGGGTAGTACTAATGAGTGAAAAAATTGCACCGGTGCAATATCTCTCGATAGTATCGATCTTTATACACAATTTCACGTTTTCTTAGTTAACGTATGAGAGCAATTTTGACACCAATTTAACTATCCAGTTATAATGGTTACCTCTGCTGATTTAATCGATTATTCAGATTTCAAAATGTAAATAATTGTATAAATTGAAAATTTCCAATAAATATATTTTCAGCCTCGGAATGAAAGCAGCCAGGATATACAGTAGAATCCGGTTATAACGACTACGCTTATAGCGTCCGTCCGGTTAAAGCGACGAAAGTTCGATGTCTTGGTTGGTCCCCATACAAAGTTAAACGAAAGAGTATCCGGTTAGTACGTCGACGACGATCCGCTTATAACGACGAACCGCTTATAGCGACAATATTTTTCAACATTTTTCACACTTCAACCGGCTATTACGACGATCCGTGAAAAAAATATATCGTAGTAATCAAAAATTACAGATTATTAAAATCAAGAATAATAAGAGAACCACAAATTGATCTTGTTATACTTGTATACGACTTTTTATGCTTTAGAAAGCGAATAAAAACCAAAAAAAAAAATAATGTTTATTTTTGCTCCTTTCGGATAGTACGTCTTTCGAATATAACGACGTAAAAAGTCGGTCCCTTGAGCGTCGTTATAACCGGACTCTACTGTAATTATATATTCCTGAGTACACACAGATGTAAGGGTAGAGACAGTTCGGTGCTGGCAAAGTTATATCAGATCTCAGTTGTTTTGTCTTTTTGGCCAATAGACGTCAACAGCTGGACATGTTGGCTCGCATTTAATTTAATTTCCATTTCTTTATCGAAATAGTTTAGTGGCATTTCCTTTGTATGTATGTGTGTATGTATATCACTCAGGGTGTGCGTCACTCAGCAATGCTGGCAGTTGCTTCTTGCTGCTAGATCGATAGCCAACGTGTCGTATGCGCAATAGATACTAATCATTTGAATCGTGCCCCTACAGCAGCACCTCAACACCAACACACCCAGAGGTAGCAGCAGCAGAAGCCCCACAAAATCACCCGGGGGCCAAGCGATATTCTATATTGTGTATATAATAAACATACAATAAATAAGCATGCATGTTCTGAAACCAAAAGCCGAATCGTGATGTAGAGCAACAGAGTTGGAAAAACAATGCCAATTCAATGTCATTATTGATGTCATTCCACATTTGTACTTATATGGTTTTATAACCAGCAGTTTGGCATCTTTTTGTCCAATCAGTGGTGCGCCTCCCTCGTTTCTTTATTGCACTTTGAACTGGAATTACGGATGTGCTTGCAGCATTGCCGCGTAATGGCGACTTATGTTCATACTCATCGAAAATGTTGGTTAACTCACATTTCGCATTCAACAGTTCGTTAAAGCCAAACTCGGCCAAATTTGTGATAATTGCAAAAGTTAGAAATATTAGCTAAAATTCATAAATGTCCGAAAATGATATAAACATTGTCCAACAATCTTAATCTCTTTCAACAAAGATATGTACACTTAGGTTCCGAAGCTGCAGCATCTGACTCAATAGGGTTTGGATAACATTACACATTATATCGAGAATATTTATTGGTACACCAATAAGTAGTGTCAAAATTTCAAAGAATAGACAAATGATTTGATTTGTACCATACATTTGTCCATATTTGGCATTAAGTATATAAGTATATTCATCAATAGCTTGAATAGTCTCCGTCGAACTAGAACTGTCCGCCTATCTTTCGGTTTCTTCGCTGTTTTTCGATAATAGCTTTCCATCTATGAGGATGAATCTCATTATATAAGCCTATTATCAATTTAGGAAGTTGAAGTTTAAGATCAAATAAATACTGTATCCAGAGATAGATCGTTGTTAAAAGACAATACAGGGAATACATGTGCTTTTTAGCCCAAACAAAGGCATTTCATTTTGCACCTGGTCAATCTTCGGATTTTAACTACGCTTGCCGAATGTCTTATGCGGATCCTTGATATCTCCACACTTTCAATACTGTGAGTTTGAATGTTTGGAATGTTAGTAACTTTAAAGTGAAATAACTCAAATAACCGACACACAAATATAGATTGCATCACTTTGAAATATTTTATTGCAGGCGGAAAGTTATTATCAAAGCAATGAGATGTAGTTCTTAACAACAAATTGCATGAGCAAGAACGATTAAAAAGGTTCCTTAATTCAAGGATAAAATAAGATGAAACACCCAGTTTTTTAAGGGTTGGGGACGTTTCAAAATTTTTCGAAATATCACAATTTTAAAAAGGACGCAAAATGGAAAAATTCGTCCAATACAACTTTTGGCTAGAGGTGCTTTAAGGAAGCCGCTCATTCTCATTTTTAAAATCTATATTATTTGGTTAAGTCCGTCTGTCTCTTTTCATGTAAATACGCATCAAGTTGATTCAGGCGGTCATCTCCCTTAGCCGAACGAATTTTGCAGTCCCAATTTTTATACCCTGTACCCATAGGGTAAAAGGGTATATTAAAGTCGCTAAAATGTATGTTAAAGACAAAAAATATACATTTCTGACCCCATAAAGTATATATATTCTTGATCAGCATCACCAGCCGAGTCGATTGAGACATGTCCGTCTGTCCGTCTGTATGAACACCTAGATCTCGGAGACTATAAAAGCTAGAGCCACCAAATTTGGTGTGAACATCCGTCTATTGCATAGACAGATCAAGTTTGTTTCAAATTTTTGCCACGCCCACTTCCGACCCTGCAAATCGAGAAAACGTATTACTGGAGCTGTATTAAAGATATCATATTCTTACTTGGCACACCTAATTATATGCCCAAACTGGACTAGCTGACCAAATTTTGTCGAAATCGGGCAATAAATGTCGAAGATATACCTATATGAGTTTTGCACTGAATTGTCAAGGCGACACGTTAAAGAGAATTTTGTATGAAATTGATGGCGATTTCGAGGATATTTTTATACCCTGTACCCATAGGGTAAAAGGGTATATTAAAGTCGCTAAAATGTATGTAACAGGCAGAAGGAAGCGTTTCCGACCCCATAAAGTATATATATTCTTGATCAGCATCACCAGCCGAGTCGATTAAGACATGTCCGTCTGTCCGTCCGTCTGTCCGTATGAACACCTAGATCTCGGTGACTATAATAGCTAGAGCTACCAAATTTGGTGTGAACATCCGTCTAGTGTCTACACAGGTCAAGTTTGTTTCAAATTTTAGCCACGCCCACTTCCGCCCCCGCAATTTAGAGAAAACGATAACTAGGGCTGCTTTCAAGAAATCGTATTCTTACTTGGTACACTTAATTATATACCAAAACTGGACCAGCTGAGCAAATTTTGTTGAAATCGGACAATAAACATCGGAGATATGCCTATATCAGTTTTGTACTGAAATGCCAAGGCGGCATTGGCAGATAAGAAAGAGCGAGATAGCATGCGTTCGCTGCTGCTGCATGTGAAAGGGAATTTTGTTTTGAATTGATTGCGATTTTGAGGTTGTTTGATCATTTGTCTAGTGACTACGCAGATCAAGAAAGTTTAAAATTTTGGCCACGCCCACTTCCGCCCCCGCAATTCAGAAAAAACTAATTATTAGAGCAGTTTTTGAGGAATCACATTATTATTTGGCACACCTAATATTATGGCCAAAGTGCATCATCTGACCAATTTTAGTCGAAATCGGACAATGAATATCGGAGAAATACGAATGTGCATTTTGAACTGAATTGCCAAGGCGACACTAGCTGGAAAGAGTGAGCGAGATAGCATGCGTTCACTGTTGCGGTATGTTAAAGAAATTTTTTATGAAATTAATCGCTATTTCGAGGGTGTTTGACTTTATTTTATATAATAACTAGTAGGTACAGGGTATACTCAATGTCGGCAGGGACGACTTGCTGGCTTTATTTGTAATGTTATTTTTAACAATTTTTTGTTTTAAAAAATTGGTGAATTGTAGACTGTTTTGAGTTCTCTTGCTCATGCTTAAGATGTAAGTGTTCAATGCGACTTTGGATGAAGCAAGCAAGTCGTCCCTGCCGACATTGAGTATACCCTGTACCAACTAGTTATATTAAATAAAGTCGAACACCCTCGAGATCTCCTTTGATTTAATTCAAAATTTTCATCGAATGAATGCTATCTCGCTCACACCTCGCACAGCTAATCTCGCACTTGTTGGTTCAGTACAAAACGCACATTCGTATATCTCCTATATTTATTGTCCGATTTCGACTAAATTTGGTCAGATGTTGCATTTTGGCCACATTATTAGATGTGCCAAATAAGAATGTGATTCCTTCAAAACTGCTCTAGTAATTCGTTTTTTCTAAATTGCGGGGACGGAAGTGGGCGTGGCAAAAATTTTAAACTATCTTAGTTTGCGTAGGCACTAAACAAAAGTTCAAATACTCTCGAAATCGCAATCAATTCCCTTTAACATGCAGCAGCAGCAAACGCATGTTATCTCGCTCTTTCTTATTTGCCAATGCCGCCTTGGCAATTCAGTACAAAATGCAAATGGCTATATCTCCGATGTTTATTGTCCGATGTAAACGAAAATTGGTCAGTTAGTGCAGTTTTAGTATATAATTATGTCTACAAAATAAGAATAAGATATCTTTAATACAGCTCTTGTAAATTGATTTTAAAATTTTCTTTTTTCATTTGCGGGGGCGGAAGTGGGTGTGGCAAAAATTTGAAACAAACTTGATCTGTCTATGCAATAGACGGATGTTCACACCAAATTTGGTGGCTCTAGCTTTTATAGTCTCCGAGATATAGGTGTTCATACAGACGGACAGACGGACATGTCTCAATCGACTCGGCTGGTGATGTTGATCAAGAATATATATACTTTATGGGGTCAGAAATGTATATTTCTGTCTGTTACATATATTTTAGCAACTTTAATATACCCTTTTACCCTATGGGTACAGGGTATAATAAGGTCAGAAGTTTTTTAGCCCATAACACTCGACATATGTATGTACATAAATGTAAATTCTTCATATGCAGAACGATATAAATCGTAATAATTGGTATATTTCTTAAATATTCAAATTTCAAAATATGGATGAGATCCGACTCGATTCATTCCGACATTAAGTATACCCTACACCATTTGGTTAAATCAAATAAAGTACTAATCAGTACTAAACTCTCATTAACATGTGGCAACAGCGAAAGAGTGCTATCTCGCTGACTCTTGCCAGCCAATATCGCCCATGCCATTTCGGAACAAAACGCATGTGGATATATCTCCGATTTGGCCACAATTTGGTCAGCTGGTGCAGAATACGATATCTTTAATACAGCTCCGGCAGTATACCCTTAAAATTTTAAAAAATGAAAAGAAAGAAAATTTTTTCCTGACGACAACTAGAGACGCAAAATGAGTTTACATTATAAATTTAATATTTAATGGCGTTGCCCTTGTTGGCAATAACAACCAGGTCCTGGCAGCATCTTAAGGGATTTTTGATCCAGGACTTCTAAATAACTTCCTTTAGCTATAGCAACTTCCTTCTAAACATCACACCACAGATTCTCAATCAGTGACTATGCCTGTCCATAATATTAGCCATGTTCATTTCGAACCACTTCTTGGCCTTCTTAGTGGTGTGCTTTGGGTCATAGAAGACCCACACAAGTGGCGCTTCATATTCTGTGTATGGTAGCATCATCGTCTTCAAGATATTGACGTAAACGTACCGATACTGAACCGACACCATGGTATGAACAGCATCCCATATCATTACCTGGAACCACCTTGCTTAATGGTTTTTAGGATGTATTCGGATTCTGTAAACGCCTGGCGGACTATCTAAGGACTTTGCTTCCTTTAGTCCATGGAATATTTCTCTACCTAGAAGCTGGCCAATCCACATGCTTTTTTGCTAACTTCAGTCGGTTGGCAATAGGTCTTGCGATTAAAAGTAGGATCCCTTCTTGGGCTGTGTGTTTTAAAATCATGTTGTCTGAGGCATTATCGAACTGTTTGGGGTGTTATCGGTCTGCTGGGATCCTTTTTGAGTACGGTGGCAGCCTTGAAAGGATACTTTCTCTTCTCATGGGATGGGCGACAGGCTTTCGACTGGGTCATTTTCCTCTTTGGTCCACGATTTTTAGTTTTTTTTTGTATATGATGGCATGTTATTTCATTTTGTTGGAACCCTTAACCAATTTTCCCCTTTCCCCGTAAGATTTTCCGTCCAATGTCAATTTTCTTACGATCTCCTGCTTTTCCCCAAAACTGGGCTTTCTCGCACCATATTATCTCTAGATTAAAGTCTAAACTATAAAACAAAAAACTGCTTCGGACTCAACTCTGCGAAATATGATATGAAATTGTCCAAAAACTTACAAATGTTGCTATTTCTATTTTCGATACTTTTTGCCATACTAACTCAAAAATCGCCAAAAACTTGAGATCCAAAGCAAATTTAAAATCAGACAGACATTTTTTTAAAAGGGGGAATACCAAGCAATCGATAATTGTCAAATTTAACAAAATCCCTTAACGATTTTTTAGTTTTTTGATCAAAAGGTAAAAAATGCCAAGGTGATGTTATTTTCATATACGTATGTACATACGTACCCAAAAAAGGGGAAAATGGAGAAATTCATTATCAATTATTCAGGTTTTTCCACAAATATAAAAATCCGTACTCTGAATAAATCATAATCCAGCATTTTCAATAAAAAATAAAATATTAATACTTAATAAATTTTAAATGATAAGTACTTATAAAGCAAATGTGAAACTTAAAGGGAATTGAATGCTGTCGCCCACTGTATACATATTTCTCGAAATTTATTGCATTTCATTTGAGATCCGCTTCAATCAAAATTTTTATGTCAGAGATTAACGATTAAAGTCATTAGCAGTTAAGATCGAGATCAGTCATACAGTTGGAGGTGCTCTTGATGCCCCCAGATCGCAGACAAAGGCTCCTCCAAAAAGAGAACAGTTCATTCTTTTATCGCTTTTGGCATTTTTAATGTTGTGGCTGAGGTTCGTCTGTTTTTTTTTTTTTCTCCGGTTTTTCTTTTTGTTATTTTGGCCGAGGTTTATTGTTTCGTCTTCGACTGTCGAGGTTGGGGCCAGGACGATGGGGCATATTAAAAGGGCAAAGTTATAAAACATTAGCGCATATTAATCATTTTTTCTGATGTTTTATACGAAAATCCATTTATTTATTTTGTGCTTAAAATATGCGGCCACAGATGCTGATGCTCCATTCTCCAGCGAAATTCAATTAAAAGGCTTGAATGTAACATTCCCCGGAACTGTATAACATAACAGGGACAGGGGGGCGAACGGGAGAGCGGAGCCACAAAGTGCATTACACGGGGCGGGGGCTTGGTAGGCCGGACCCCGGACAGATGCTCCCGCTACCGCTGGTGCTGCCGTCGTCAGAATGTCTCTGGCGTGGTGGCTCTTCTTTATGTAGGGAGAACTGTCAAAATATTGACAGCCGCATCCGTTATGCTTTTTGCCCAAATTGATATTCTATTTTTAACTGGGCCGACTTCGACTCTAGACTTCATTAAAAATATTTCGTAAAAATCTAAACAAAAACTAAATAAATAAGAAAACAACAACAATAAAAATACGTCGAGATGCTGAGTTAATGATGGGGCCCCGTCTAAAACCGCATCATAATGGCCGTCACTATGGCCCATCCACTCCGACTCCAATGGATGAGATGTTGTAATCCATTGACAAGCTCCTGACAGTTGACCAAAGCTGCACAAACCCAACGCCGTACCTACAAACGAATATATATAGGTACATATACATACATATGTACATATATACCACGTGGATTGGTTTTGTGAATGAATTTGATCTTTCTGCTAACCGATCACTTCTATATGTAGGTATGTATGTACGTATGTCCGCTGTCCATTTCTACAACTAATTTGAATATCGAAATCTTATTGCCAGCTATCCAGAGGCGGTTAAGCAATTTATTAATGAAACTTGGAGATTTTATTTTTTTTTTTTCGTCGAGGCCTTAAGCCAGGTTGTGGACGAGTGTGTGAAACGATATGAATTCGATCCGAATGGTTGGATGGATGTCTATACAACATTCACACACACACAGACACAGAGACTAGGCTAAATATCATCAATTATCGCCGAAGCTTTCGAGTTCATTCATTCGAACATACATATATTGCCATATATGAATATTGAGTATATATCTGTGTGTTTGTAGATATGTTTGTTCATGTTGATCTGGTCAATCAATTTGGCTTTAAGTTGGCCCACGGGGCCAACAACGCTTAACAGGTAAACAGATTGTCAGTTAAACAAAACGAAAATCGCTTTCTCACACGTTTCCATCAGTTTTCCAAATTGACAAATTGCATTCTTCAAATTAATGATTGCTCATAAATGGTATTTTATTAATTACCCGAAACCGAACCGAACCGATCGAACTGATCGAACTGACTCGAACTGACTCAACCCATCAACGTTTATCCCCAGTTAGCGATGAAATCGTACCTGGTTAATTATATGTAACATGTAATTATATTCCAATTTCTTCTTGTATCACAACGTATCTATAATGGGCGGCTCATAACCCAATTTAAATGATCGACCCAATGTGGAATTAATTGCTAAGTGTACATCAACGTGAGTCGATTACCAATTGAATTAGAACGATCAAAATGAAGGGGGACACATTTGAGCGATCAACGGCGAAATCGTTCTCTGATTGTTTAAGTTAATGTTATTGAATGAATCAATGCTCTTTTGGATCTCAACTTTTAATACATTCCGATTTTTAACTTCTGACTGTTAGTCTATGAGTTTGCTTTGGATTTACTTGTCCATAAACGTAAATCGGGATCCCTTTCGCTTCATCGAAACATTCTCCCTCTAAAGTATATTATTTTAGTATTCTCTTTTTTCCAGTAATAGTAAGCCTAGTCCCTTTATCGAATCTTCCTTATTTTGTTCATTTTGGCCTATATCTCTGACCTAAATCAATCCCGGATAATCCAAAGTGTTCCTTACACTTTCTAAATGTATAGTAGGTATTGTCCATAGCATTGGATAGGACTCTTGTTATCCTTCAAATTGCACTTGTTTGTTGTTGATTGACAACATTGATTATAATCTGAAATATAATGATAATATAATGAGTTGGTGGGAATAATTTTAGAATATTGTATTAAAAAACTAATTCAATGATGTTAGAACAAGAATAGTCCCTATGACGTATTCTCTACTAATATTAAACAAAACTTAAAATTTATGACAAACCGTTTCAATCCACTTAAATTCATTTAGTTGGATTATGAAACTATTTAAGAACTTTTAAAAAATTCTTTTGATACACATCTTGTTAATTGCCATGGATTCTAACATGTTTATCTGTTTTTATCAACTATTCAGTGGTTATTAAAGATTTAAATATTTTTAAAAAGTCGGGACATTTGGGTGTATTTGATTTACTTGGCCAAAAGAATGAATGTCAAATCACTTAATACTCATCAACTAATGAGGCCCAAAAGCTCGGACAGCATCGGGGCGACGGATGTGTGGATAATGAAGCACACAACTAAGCACACTTATAGCCAAATATATGTATGTACATATGTGTCTGTATACGTTCATATTTCTATATAGATTATTTATTTTCAAATTGTTTCTTTTTCGGCATAAGAAAAACCAAAAAAAAAAGCACACACAATATGCAGGAAATGGATGTGTTGACAAATAAACGATATTTCGTACTTTGTATTTACCAATATGTGTATCTATGAATTAAACACGGCAACAACAACAACAACAACAACAACAGCACTAACAGGTACTCGAATTTCACCTGTGAAGCATTTGAAATGCGACGCCATGGGGACGTACTTTGAAAATCAAATAGATATGGCCCAAAAAAATGAAAGTTAACACAGACACACAAACACGCAGACACGATGACAACAACAAGCAGGCAATTGTTATAAGTATCTCATGGATATATTTGCATGTGCGTACTTGTAGGTGTGATTATGTGCATGTGTGTGTATAAGTACTTGTGGATACAGTTTGTGGTGCGCGTGCGAAAATGCTATACCCATTTATTGTGTTTTGATAAATGCCTTTTTCGTTTGAAGCTCAACCGATATAGCCGCCCTACACCCTTCTCTTCCCTTCCCTACTTCCCCTCCTTCCCCACCCGTCCCTGTTGTCGTCTAATGCCGCCAAGACCAACACCACCCTCTACTCATTTGGCCCACGAATTTGACGTCGTCTCATTAGTCACATTTAAAATTGTATTTAATTACTTTCTCACTTCATCATCAGTCAAGTCTGGTGGGTTGTCCTTTGCCTCGCCTCGTCATTGGGGCATACAACCAGAGGAGAGGTGGCGGGTGGCCAGCGGAGGGTGGAGGGTGTGCGCCTGCGCTCCCTACCAAAATGCCTTGGTCTTAACATTTTGTTTGCTTTCACAGACAGGGCGGCGAAAATTGATATACTCTGCTGCTGCTGATGCTGCTGCTGCTGATGCTGCTGCTGCCTTTCATCAATTTCAAATTAGTGAAAATCGAGAAACGGAAACGGAAATTATTCACCATCCATTTGTGGGTGGCTATCTACAGAACGTATCGACGACGACGGTGGCAAATGCATACTTCTTTTGGCCATTACAAGTGTAATTTATCTCGCAAATCATTAATCAACATTTCTCTGATGTTTTCTTTCATTTGCGCTTTATATAGGTACGCACGTTCGTATGTATGCTTGTACATATGTATGTATTTGCATACATACATACAAATATTGGGAAAATCACAAAATACGGATAGATTGTAAACGCCCCTCGTGATCGCTAAACTATATTTATCTACATATGTATATGTAAATGCATACTTAGTCATATAGCAGTATCATTCGTCAAATCACAAAAGGGCGTATTTACAATTGATTCGCGTATTAAACAACGCCAATGGAAGAATATCTCTAAGATACATGCTCGAATATAAACCGAACACACACACACACTCACTCACACACTCACTCACACACAAACAACAATAGGCAAATGCCAACACTATTCTACAACATTTTGTTCAGAAGCGGTATTAGTTGAGATCTTTAAGAAAATTCAAAGAAGTAAACACTATAAATGAGACTGTGCTATAATTTTGATTCTTTATTATATTTAATACATTTATAAAATTTTAATTGACCACCTCCACCTTAAATCCGATTGGTTGATGTTCGTGAGAAAATATATCCACACACAGATGCACACATGCATAGAGAGATAGAGAGAAGTATACAGCGAACGGAACGTGGAATGAAACAGTGGATATGAAACGACTCGCTCTTCGTTTGCCATTGTTTCGTGCTGCTCGTGTGTCATTTTCGGAAATTTTTTATTTCCAATTGGAGTTCCGTGTGCGTCGGTCATGCGGCGGATAAGTGCGCGATTCAATTCCGATATTAAATGTTAAACAAATGAACAAATTAATAATTAATTAGTAATTAATAATCGAAAAGAGCAGCAGCCGTCGATCCGATAAGATCCAATCCATTGGAAATGGATGCTTTCCGTGTGTGTGCCCTGTTCAGTGTGCTTGTGCGCGTGTGAGTGTGTTAAGGAGTACGTACTTACACGACAAATGCAAATGTACAAATGTATGTACAACCCAAATCAACCGTGATCGTAACCCATAACCAGGCAAACATTTAATCAGTGTTAATTGCATTAAACAACAGTAAAAAGTTTTTGCCAAATCAATTTGCAACCAAACAAAGATAAAAACAAAAGGAATTGAAATAAACGTCCGAGAGAGTACGAGAGAACAAGAAGCAAGAATCAAGCAACCAACGGTTCATTTTAACTCAAATTCCTTTTGCTCTTACATTTTCGCGCATCGATCACAATATAGCGGTTCGTGCCAGAGCAGCAGCGCAGCATACAAAGCCAAGCATACATCGGCAAAGAAGAGCAGTTAAAAGAAACACGAAAGCAGCAAAGAAGTGTGTAAAGTAAAGTGCATAAAAAAAAGAGAAATTCTATTGTAAAATTTTAAGTCCAAACAAATTGCAACAAATTGTGCGTCCAATGCAACTGCGTGTGCATCCGACTATGGATTGTAGCGGCCGTTCAAATAACATTGAACGCGATTCCGATTTGGGAGACGATTTGGTAAGTTCGCAAGATTCATTTGGATACTATTAGGTAACGGAAAGCATACATATGTATGTACATATACAAAACATATGTATCTACATATGTACATATGTATGTATGTACAAACATATGTACATCTGCGTTTGAGATCTTGCCATTTTCACTGACATCATTATCCAACTGAATATTTAAATCGAAATGTTACTTAACTTTAAAATTTGTTGCAAGTACAATTCGATAGATCCTATAAACAGGTGTTTGCCACTGCCAAGGAACAATAATAATTCGCCGACGGCATTAACTCTGTGCCGCATTTTGATGATCTTTTTTTGGACTCTTTGTTACACAAAAAATATGTATAAATGGATTCATGCAATTTAACTTCAATTGTTTGCAGATGATTCAAAACTTAATTGTGATGTTAAAAGAAGGCAGGTTGTGGTCCAAGGCGGGAATGAGGGGGAATCGTATTTTTTTTCTGTCGTTGATATTTTTTCAGTTTTGTTTTCTGTTTGTTAGAGAGCCGTTAAAAGGTGACATGCTAAATGGACATACAACGCATTTATTATACACGCACACTCATACATATAGAGGGAGAGAGAGAGAGCGACTTATATTAAAAGATAGAGACGGATATATATATAGAGAGAGCTAAGTGCATAGCATTCCCATAAATACAAATAGATTCATCTGTTTTGGAATTGGACCCGGTTTTCAAGCCTATCTTGTTCCCCCCTTCTACTGCCCACTTCTGTCTTCGTCTTCAGGTGTCTTCGCCGTAGCAACTCGTTCAAATTTCATCAATTGAAAGATCTCTTTCAATTCAACTTCTTTGATGGCGTTCATATGTAAATAAATTGTTCAAATATTTGCATTATTTGTTAGTACCTTAAATGAATATTAAATGGGTTTTATTGCCTTGTCTCTTTCGAATAGTCTTTCCCCCCTCTTCTGCCCAGCTTTTGATCTACAGGTAGTACCCAGCAATTTCTTGAATTCAAATTCGAATAAAACTCTTGTTAGTTGCGTTCCTTCCCGCCGTTGCTGTTGTTGTTCCTTTTTTTTGTTCATTGTTTTTCTTTCAGTTTTATTATTGTTAATAGGCAGTGCCGGCAATGGGCCCAAACGTCGATCAACAATGAGCCAGACTTTATATACATACATACATATGCATACATACACATACGTATTCTTACTCACTTCAAGGCGGCAAAGTTATTTACATAATTTTTAATAGCCAAGATGCTGGGGGGATGCTGCTGCTACCTCTCTGATAGCAAGTCTTACGCAAACATTCTACCCATCGCATCTTATAGTATCCCAACCCGTCCCGACCCGTCTCATCCATCTGTACTCACTGCCCAGTCCGAGTCATTGTCATCGTTAACTTCTACTTTTCGATTCTTCTTGTTTTTCATTTAACCACTTTTTTTTGTATTTTTATTTTGGGTGTTAATTGAACACCAAGTAGATGTGTGTGTGTGCCATGCGAGGGTGCACAATTGGATATCATTTACAAAATATTGAGGAGTCGGGGACAGCAGTTGAAAACTGTCTATGTGGGTGTGTTTAATTAACCATCGAAGAGCCTCCAACTCTCACTCTCAGTCGCTCACTCTGCTGCAGCCTCTTTAAAATCCCATAATACTTTATGCTGGTGTCATTCGCGCGTCCGATTTTTAATATCAAAATTCCTAGGGCAAAACGCAAAACTGAGATTTTGCCTCGAAAGTCACGATTAAACCATAATGTGGGCTGTCAAAAACTCATAAATTTCCAAATGAAGCAAAGGAGAGCTGTTGCGGTATTACTAGAGTCAAAGCCGATGTTGGAGTTGGAGTGGAAGTCGCATTCAGAGTCAGAGTCGGAGTAAGAGTCGAAGTGGCAGTCGTGCCTTGTCATTCGACCATCACTTTAATTACTTGGGTTAAACTGGAAGTTTAAAATATTGCCAAGTTGTTGAATTTTGGGTTTTCTTTTAATTTTTAAAATTGTTTTTAAATTAAATCAAGCATCGAACATGATATGGGGACAATCGCCCTAGCTTAGTGTTATTACCCAGAATTGACCACACACACAGACACTTACACACACAGCACGTGCTTGAAATCAGCCACAAAAACCAGAAGCATCCACAATCAACTAACTTTGCAGGGAATGGGTAGAGAGTTCCTCTCGTTCCCACATTAAATCATTCACTATGACTAGGTTGGGGGGAGCCCGAAAGCAACGGTGGGAGGGGGCACGGCCATTGGCATTAGCCAAATTGGGGGAATGTTGTTAACTGTAGAGAGTCTCAGATTTCAGCACATTGCCGTCTCACTTTTGTACCAAACGTTTTGGAGAGGGGGAAGCTTTTGTAACCTGCACAGGTAATGAAAATCAAATCAACTTTGTCCCACTGTACCAAATATCTAGAATTGAGTGAGTTTATGATTTAAATGATGATCTATCTTGCCCAATGATGACGAGTGGTCAATCGAGAGAGAGAGAGAGAGAGAGAGAGAGAGGAGCTTAAGAACTTAAGGAATGTTAAGATACATTCATACATCCCATACGTAAAGTGATCTGGCACCAAGTAGCATTATTTTGGGGATTCCGGGACCCTGGAATTCTGTTATTTCTGGCGCTTGGCCCGTTGGCAGTGGTTGTGGGGGATGGAGGGGGTAATGGATGGAATGGGATGGGTAGAGGTGGACGCATAAGGACGGACATCGGCACCTGTTATAATTTGTTTGGCTTCTTGTACGCTGACAGCGAACGATTTTTATTAAATTCTTTGTCTCGAGGGCTGCATACATATTTATTCATACATATTTAGAAAACATACATGTATGTATGCATATACTTACATATGTATGTGTATACTTTTTTGTTATTATTGTTGTTGCATAATCCACATTGTAAGAGTGTGTGTGTGTGTTTGAACGAGGGGGTGGTGGGAAGAAAAAGAATGAAGCAAGCAAGTCGTCCCTGCCGACATTGAGTATACCCTGTAACAACTAGTTATATTAAATAAAATAAAATATCCTCGAAATCGTCATCAATTTCATGCAAAATTCTCTTTAACATGCAGCAACAGCAAACGCATGCTGTCTCGCTCACTCTTGCCAGCCAATGTCGCCTTGGCAATTCAGTGCAAAACTCATATAGGTATATCTCCGATATTTATTTTCCGATTTCGACAAAATTTGGTCAGCTAAACCAGTTTGGGTATATAACTAGGTGTGCCAAGTAAGAATATAATATCTTAAATACACCTCTAGTAATACGTTTTCGCGATTTGCGGGGGCGGAAGTGGGCGTGGCAAAAATTTGAAACAAACTTGATCTGTGTACACACTAGACGCTTGTTCACACCAAATTTGGTGGCTCTAGCTCTTATAGTCTCCGAGATCTAGGTGTTCATACGGACGGACAGACGGACAGACGGACATGGCTCAATCGACTCGGCTAGTGATGCTGATCAAGAATATATATACTTTATGGGGTCAGAAATGTATATTTCTGCCTGTTACATACATTTTAGCGACTTTAATATACCCTTTTACCCTATGGGTACAGGGTATAAAAAGAAAAGACATATTTGATTAAGTATCTGGGCTGCCCACTTTTGGGAGACATTTCCACTTCGTATCCCTCTCCCCACTTTCCTTGATCACGCATTCAACCGCAGTGACAATTCAAATTTGATTTTTTGTCTTGAAACTATGCGAATCCGTGTGTGTTCGTCATGTCATTTGAGGTTCTTATACACAATATTTTTTTTAATTTAATTTACAACAAAACAAGAAAGAAAACGAAAACGCAAATACGGCGACAAATGTCAGCGGAATGAAAATAAATAACAAAAAACAACAACAACAACAAAAGCACCTCATAAAAATGACGATTATTATTATTACAGTTTATTTTTTGCTAATGCCATTGCTGGTTGTTTTTAATGAATTTATGAATTATTTCCTCAAACCATAGCTAATAAAATAGTTAATTGGATTTTTCCAGCACAGCTGCCAGAGAACACAACAGGCCAAGTACATCTAATAAACGAAAACGAATATATGTACATACATACATACATAAATTGCGAATGCGAATACACGAATGACCGAAATGCATATGCATATGTATGTATGTATGTACGAGTACATATGTATGTATGTAAATGAACAGTGAATATTATCATAGTGCTAATAAAAGCTTAAGGTTCACACTAGTTTCGACATCGCCTTAGTACCGTAGATACCTTTTACAAAATCTTCTGATTTGGCTTAAATTAAACAATATCTTGGCAATTTATACTAGACTTTATTATTTTTTCGATTAAAAGTTCTCCGATTGAATGAACGGGAATTTAATTCAGATATGTATATGTACATATGTAAATACCAAATACTAGTTTAAACATTGGTTTGTGGTGAAACAATGCCTTAAAAACTTCATCCCATCATTGAAATGTTTCTGTCTAATAAAAATTATTTACATTCTGCCTAATTGCAAGGGTGGAAAAATGCTAATGTTTTGTTGTCGGGGGTGTGCAAACGAGTGTAACTTCCTTTCGTTCCTTTCCTTCGTTTCACACGCACAATGCATGAGTGTGGGTGCGCGCAAAAGGGCGTGGCTTTTATGTTGGTCTGTCGAACACCAAAATTGCGCGGGGGTGACTTGTGCTTAAATTAAATTTGAAATGTAATACGTACATACATATGTATGTACGAATGAAAAGCTTTCGATTTGAAGCTTGCGAGAAATTGCGAGCATTCATTTCTTTCAGGATCAGAATAACTGTTTATGACCAGTTATAAGCGCAACAAAACACACGTACGAATTTATTTAACAGTTTTTTAGTCCCAGGAGACGGCAAAAAGGTTATATTGATCTTTAATAAGTTGATCTCCGGTGGAAATGTGGATGTTCATACAACCTTACTTATATGGATGATGTGATTTAACCATTTAACTGACTCCTAAAACCTCCAAGGGCACTTAATGTCTCTAATGTATCTGTTAATGTACATATAGACATACATACAAAGATACATATGTACATTCATATGTATATTCTTATAACAAATAAAGCAAATAAATGCATATTGGATTAAATTTTAGATTAAATTAGAAAGCTAAATGTGATTATCAAATGATTTGAGATTTCCACCAAACCGAAAGCCAAATCTCCTTTGTCTTTTATAATAATGCATGGAACGCGTTTTGGGATTTTAAGCAGCTCATCAACATTGTAAAATCAATGTGTCAGCTTCCAATAACAAAAAAAAATTTATAAATATCGCAAAAGTTTGTTGTTTAAATTAAATTCAGTTCTGTGGAAAAGTCCGTAAATCGACAGTAATTGGCAAGTGTAAAAAGGCATTTAATTTCTAGTAAGAAATGCCAAAAATATTTTCACATGCATATACATATGTACATATACATATGTACAACCGCAGCAAGTCCAAGCCTTACCGCGGCTGTATCTGCGTGTCTTCTGTCTCTCCCTCTCCATCCGGCATATCCAACATCCCGGCAGGCAGGCAATAAAACAATGCAGTTTTTAATTATTGCCCGCCTGCAATCTAAGCTAGACCCAGGCCAGACCCGCCAGCTTGACTCAGACGGAGACGGAGGCCCAGCCCAGCCCAGCTATATATTGGATTGTTTGCTGGTCGTTGGCTGTTTAACCGTTGCATTTTGCTTCTTCTTCAACTATTTTTTGTTGTTGTTGCTTAACCGGTTTCATTTTTGTGTTTTGTATTTTACGCGAAAATTTCGTTTGCCCTGCGTCACTCACACTCGCACAAGCGCGCACACACACTCTCGCATGCAAGGCATGTCGTATATAGCAGAGGGTGGTGGGGGAGCTTCGGGTAGTAAAGGCACATCGAATGCGGCTCGCCAGCGCCATTATGTATCGTGTATTTGCGTGTGTGAGTGTGTGTGTTGTTTCCCATTTCATTTTCTGTTTTCTTGTTTCCATTTTTATATTTTATTCGCTTTATTTTTTCCGCTTCGACGCTTTAGCGAGCGAATGAAATCGCGTTTGTAAGCGACGCACTCGCTCACTCACACATACACACTCACTCGTAAATACTAAGTGCCGGTATATGTACATATGTGTACTGGCATCTCTCAGAAACATGCATATGTATGTATGTATGTATGTACGTTGCATTTTAATTTTATTCTTTCATGGTCTCAATGATGCCTATGCCCAGCGCCTTTTCCCCCACCTTCTCTATCGCCATCTCATTCTTTACCATTGCCTTCTCCTCATCCTTCTGTTCTACTGGGTCCTTCATCTGCATGCTAGGGTACACGACTATGTTCCACATGCATGAAGTTCTCATTTCATATCTCTTCATATCTCCTTTTTATTCGTTTCTTTTTTGCCGCTGGCACTATGCCTCTTAGTTCGCCTCTGTCATCGCAGTGCGCTGAAATACTTAATTCGCCATGGGGTACCATGCGTAAATGAGCAATTTTTATTTATATTTATTCAAATAAACATTATTGCGACAGTTATGCATTCGTACATCCATATGAATGTATGTACATCATAGGCTTATGTGTTTATGTACATCCATTTACCAGACAACTAGATGCATAGAGTAATACAGATGTAAAGCAAAAAAAATCTTTAAAGTGTATTACACTAGTGCGAGTGTCGTCGAACTCATTGTGCTATGAACATACATATTCCAAAGGTTAAAGGATATAGATTTCTTAACATGTAAGAGATACTCCGTTCTATGCGTTGCATGATCGCCTCATGACTCATATTACAAAAACTATTCTTTAAGACACTAGATGAAGATATTTCCATCTTCCAGGTCTACGATTTTCTCCCGACAACTTAAGCTTGTCACCTGAAGCATCACAATTAAATATGGTTAAACTTTAAATATAAAATTTTAAGAAATATGCAGAAATTAACATTAAAGATTGAAATATAGTTCATTCAGTTTAGTGTGCCGCTCTTCTCTTGGCCCACTGGTCTCAACTGTCTGGGAAAGAATGACTATACATACAAAAGAATGACTCTCATCATAAAATCTGGTATGCTAATATTCCATAGAATATTCATCATAATGAACGTCGCGTCGTTAGGACGATAGAAACTTTTCAAGTGGCGCTAAAGTTTAAAGATCAAAGAGTAATAACTCTCGAGAAAGCCAATTTTTTAATCTTATTTCTGTGTTCAATTTGTTTTTCCTTTTTTTAGTTATTTAAAGAACAATTTTTAATAGGCGATCCTTGCCTCGAGAGGATTAGTTTTGCCAAGGAGTTTGCAACGCATTAAACTGATTATCTATATACAATATTACAGGTCAGCATGATGAACGCATTACCTCTGACTATATAATCTATATTACTACAGGTCAGCATAATAAACTAGGTTGATAAAATTTTATCCGTTTAGCTGTTTTTTAGTCTGTTTTAGAACTATCGCGTTAAGAAGGAAGTAGTCTCACTAAAAGGAGTTTTTAAAGCCGAATCGTCGGATCGGAGCGGACGATTGTATTAGATAACTCTCATACTAACGATCAAAGAATAAAGTATTAGAGAAAAAACTATTCCTAAACATTAGTATATTAACAACTTTCGAACTCGACCGTTTGGTATACATATATCTAAATGACTTTATCAAATTTCGTTTAAGTCGGTAGACCATATTACATATGTATGTATCTAACTCGTTTAGTTTATTCGGCCTTTAAGTGTTCAAAGGGAACCATGTTCATTCATGAGCTTTGATCAATGATCAAATAGACTAGTCATACAAATGATTTGTCGATAATATATTAGATAAATAAACTTTGTACAGTTTTCAATATTTTTCCTTTGCCTAGGGGTTTCTGGATTAGTCAATGTTTTTTTGTCTTTCTTTTGTATGTGATACATTTTGTACTTTGAATAGTTGATTGGGCTCATTCTCTGTAGGTGACATGGAAAACAAGATTGTTTCCCTTATTTGTTGGTAACATTTTATCCAAATTCTTAAGGAATTCTTGCCGAAACAAGTAAGGCTAATAAACTTAGGACGCCAGCACGCCTCGACCCGAAAGGAAAGAAACACTTGAATTATAAGGACATTAGGGCTGATCTACATATTTTACGGTTTTCAAGTTAAAAAAGAAAGGAAAAAAGGAAAATAACAAAAAGGAAACGCAGCACCACACACAGGCACACACACTCTCACAAGTACACACACATGTGAAGAGAAAGATATACATGTGCTCAGGCCACATAATCTTAATCCTTCACACAATAAACGCCCCTGGTTGCCACTGCCGCTGCCGCTGCCGTTGCTCATTGCTAAAGGCTCATAGTAGTTGTTGATTCTGATCCTGTTTGCATGCTGCGCCCTTCACAGCTTGCTGTTGCTTTGGTTGCCTCTGCGGCACATCATCATGGATTTCCAAGCGGCAACAGCGGTGCGTCCTTTTGTTTTAAATTGGCACGGCATGTTGCACATGCGGCACGGGTCGATTCTGTTGCTGTCTCCGTCTTTGTCTTTGGCTGTTGTTTCCATTGTCGAGAGCTGGTTTGGTTCGAGCGGCGGCAACCCTGAGAGCTGCAGCCACTTCCTACATTATTTGTTGACAATTTCGCATTGTATCAACTTGTAACAGCAAATGGAAATTAACTAAATTGCATTTGTGGCCGAAATGCAATGATAATAAATTAAGATAGATCGACGAATACAATAATGCAAAACTAATTAGTGATAAAAACTGTCAACGGTAAATAAATTAAATATTTTACCTACCTATACGAAATGGCACTTCGCACTCAGACACACGGACGGAGACCGGGACAGCGAGAGGGGCAGCGAGGTAGATGGAGTCGCCTGCTTCTTTGTGTGCCCCCGCATGGAAAGCTATTAAAGTAAATTGCAAATGCATCGTGGCATATGTATGTATGGATGTACATGTTTAGATATGTCGGAATATATGCGCATATATACAATATAGATAGATAGATACCTGTATAAGTTTGAGTGCAAACTCTAATTGCGATTTAATGTCTTTCGTTGGTTTCATTTTCGTATGAAAGTGCTTTGGCGCTGACTTCTTTGGGTTCACCTGAAATATGCGATAACCATGGAGCAGTAGCATTTTTTTTTATCAATAAGAGACCCATGGCTCGTCGAAATTAATGGAACCAATGTGTAGGCGTAATTCGTTAGAAGGAGAAGGTAGAGAACGGGAGAGGGGCTTAGTGGAAACACTGCCCGCCTGCCCCTGCACATCACATTAGTAAACTCCATTGCAATGACTTAATGCACTCCGGTAGAAACGACAACAAGAAATATGTAGAAATGTAAAACAAGTAACCGAAACTAGTTCATCTTATCGCCCAATGATGATTTATGGGACGCTTATTGCAAACATTTCGAGTTGGAGTTTACAATTTTAAATGGAAATTTCATATCGTGCAGTGCACAGACATGGAATTTTATATACATTGGATATATCCATTTTGAATTGTGCGAATTTGGAGAGAAATTAGAACCTATGGAGAACCATTTCCTTAAGTAGCTCTTTATTTACTTTGGCAACTCCGTCCAATTCAAATAGCTTTTCGACGACTTTACGATTTTTTATCTTTGTTTAATGCCCAATAAAACTTGGTTAAAAATAATAATAATTATAATAATAATAAACAATTTTTTATTGAATTTTAAACATTAATATAACATTGCAAGATGCAAAAGCCAGAAGACCAGCTACTTGACCCTCAAATCGTCTTACCAATTTTATGGTGGGTGTTCTATCAAGATATTTACCACGAGCGGCCGAAGCAGTTGGGCTGGCCATCTCTTTTACAATAACAAGTTAACATTTTCATTACTATTCGAATCCAAAATCTGATTATTGAGAAGTAGTATCCATTGACTACAGAAGTGGATTTTTTTTCTTTATGAAAACAGACACAGTCGAACTTTCCAAATGCATACATACATACATTCTCTATGTATATGTAAAGAAGTTCTCTGTAAAACAAACCAATTTAAAACAAGAGATATAGGAGAATATAGGAAGTTCGACTGTTTGTATACGTTAAATCCAATCAAAAGATTTCCTAGGCATCCGATATTTCGTCGAGTAATAGTTGTTTTTTTTTTTTAAGAATTCGGTCAAAATGAAGTAACAAAATTGATACTGATAAAAAATGAGTCTTGGGTTTTTACTGCCTGAATCTTTGCATCCATTGATCCGTTTATTGAGTTTCCATGGAAAATCCATATTTTCTCGGAAAATACACAAACACGAATACAAGCGTACATTTGCATTTACATACGTATGTATGGGTATGTAAGTGTGGTTGTGTGAGGGCTGTGGCAGAAATTCGTTTTGCATTAATTAGACATTTTATAGGTGCAACTTGGCATACCTTTTTCGCAGACCACAATTGTAGGATTGTTTGGACCTGGTCAATAGCAAAGGGGAAGAGCAAGAGCGCGAGCCAAAGCAGCCACGACCAGACCCAACCGCAACTAAAAAATGCAGCCTAGCGAAGCATCCCAGTACAAATTGCACAAATACTCTATTTACATACAATATATATGTATGTATATATAGGCATGAGTATATATATATGTGCACATATATTTCGCATGGCTTCGATAACTTACATTAATTTGATGTACATACAGTAACTGAGACCGCGAATTGGCAACCAAGTTGAAGTTAACCAACCAATCCGCAAACTAACTTAACTAACCAACCCATCAAGCAAGCCCAAACCCGAGCCCAAGACCAAGACCAATGTCCAATCAATGAGATGCACAAACACATGTGAACAAGCCAGCCCGACTCTCGCTCCCATTTCCCCATTTATGCGGACTCAGAGTCCAAAGTTAAACTATCTCAAGAGACGACTCTCTTTTTATGTTGTGTGTGTGTGTGTGTGTGTGGCAACATTTTTGCAATAAAAGGCGTTTGCATTTGCGCCAACATCAAAGAATTCTTGGGAATAGCAAAGGCCTATGCAGTTTCTATGCTTTGGTTTTGGTTGCATTTATGATTACAGCAACGAGACAACGTCAACTCTGACGATAAATGTTGCACATACGCACACACACACACACACACACACAGTCAGCATACACATGCAGACTCATATGTGTGAGATGGCATCTCAACTCTTCGTTTTGGCCGACTCTTTGGCTTGACTCGGCTTACTTTGTGTGGCGGCTGCGGCGGTTGCTGCTGCTCGCCCCGTCTCTTTCCTCTGGCTGTGTTTAAATTGAAAATTCCCGATTTGCACACAGTCACAGATGCGCTTAATTTGCACCTCTCCAAATGCATAAAAAACCAAGAAGCCGTGATGAAGCTTACAGCTTGAATTCACTGGAGTTGGAGTCGTTCTCGGTCATGCGTGATGGACTTCTTGCACAACAGTCACGGCTAGTGCTGGGACTGTTGCTGGTCCTTTGCCAAGAAGCAGAATGGGTGAAAAGAATGCAGGAGCGGCTTAGATGCTTGCACTAGTCTCATTCCCCTATAAAAGGAGGAGGCCAAGTCCGCTCCTGGCAAAGCGATCAACTTCGCATAGGCCAACTCTAGTCCCCCTCTCTCTCACTCCTCCCACTGTTGTTCCTTTTCTTTGGCTGAATGCCGTTTTCTTCCTGCCATTGTTAATTTATTAAGTGGTTACCTTTGTTGTCGCACAAAACCCAAACTCAAACTCGAACCCGAACGTGAGCCCAAAGCCAAGAAGTCTCTATATACTGTCAGCGTGTGTTTTTTAATGCATCTCTTTTGGCACGGGACACAAGAAAGAGAGCGACACACACAGAGCGGCGGAGAAAGAGAGGAAAAGTCAGGGGGATTGGTAAAACAATGACCATTCATTGGTTAAACACTGCCCACGCGAAATTCTCTCGAAATGATGATGCCGCTGATCTTTATTTGATTTCCAAGTTGACAAAGTGGGGGACATTAGGCTGTCACAGTTGGGCGTCAATTGGTGCGGCTTGTTGACATAAGCGCCGTCATTAATTCACTGCAGAGTGATCGAGACTGAATTTCAATTTGAATATCTCACCTCCATCTGGTGCTCTGTCTTGCAGTCACACGGCGATCGAACTGATGACGAGATGAGGGACTGCGATTCGGTGGACGGGGAACAGCATCAGCACCAGCTCAGTGCAAAAGCGGCAATAGCCGCTCGTCTCAGTCACACAGTAGCCGGTGGTCAATTTGCCAACACTGGCGGTGGGGATCAGCAAACCGAATTGGCCCTGGGTCATCATCATCCACAATTGCCACCGAACCATCCGTTAAATGCATTGGGCAGCTTTATGGGCATTGGTGGACTTCACAGCATTCCAAATCTTCAGCATAGCGATGTACTGGAGAAGCTCAAGATGCAAGTGCGCGACATGAAGGTGGGATTAATGGTAAGTACAAAGTACAAAGTTAATTTTATTTTTCTCATTTTCTTGGATTGCAGGAGCAGGATTATGCCGCAGCAGCTCATGCTGCTGCCTTTGGGGCCAATATGTTACCCACAACCATCAGTTCAGCCTTTCCACTGCCTCATAATTCGGTGGCTGCAGCAGCAGCAGCCGCTGCCACTTTTGCACCCACATCAGCCAGCAATGGAGCCAGTTATAATAATGGTGGTGGTCCTGGCGGACTACAGGGCAATTCCATTGGCAGCACTACAACCATTAACACAGCAAATGGTGGCGGCGGATCTGGATCTGGCTCTGGATCCGGATCCGTTTCGACTGGTGGCGTCTCACATCCCTTCTCATTCGCCTCTCCAACAGCAGCACCCAGTGCCAAAGAAGGTTGGTATTCCACATCCTGTGAATGTGGAGAGTCAAGCATTTAAACTATTTCGCACTCAATAGCCACCTCCTCCTCCTCACGACACTTTGCAGCTAATTCCGCATCAAATTCATCGACATCCAGCGAGGCATCCAATTCATCGCAACAGAATAATGGCTGGAGCTTTGAAGAGCAGTACAAACAAGTCAGACAGGTTAGTGCCAGTCAATTGAAAACTGAGTAAACATGAGATGCAATGGAAGCAGCTAGCCAATCTACCCATCCACCCATCTAGCCAACTATGAGGCAAGCAGGCAAACTATCAATTAACGACTAATAGCTCAAAGCCTTTGAGCCACAGCCCGAGACTGAGACCGAGACTGAGACCGAGCCTGAGCATGAGCTGGGGCTAGAGAGCATCTTTGAACCAGTTAAAATAATAAGTGCCAACCAGCCTGGTCGGGTTATGATCTCGTTTTTCTCGGCTTGAGGCTGCGTTTAGTTCCGGTTTTGTGTCCGTTGTTTGTTGCAATTGAGTAATTAATAGGGAAGCACATCTTTTAGGGCGTTAATTTGGTGAGAAAATAGCCCAGAAATTGGACCAGATGCTGCTGGCTGATCACCCCCCTTCCTCCTCTCCAGCAAAAGAAGAGAAGAAAACCAGGCAATTAGGCCTCGATGGCCTGAACTTTCACGCTTGACCGAGGCCAACACCGTGTGAACGCAAACAGCTTTTCAACTAGCATTCGGTCTCTTGAAACCAATCTTCGATTAACTTTAAATGCACCCTCCCCCGTATCCCCCCCGTGTGTGTGTATGTATGTGTCCCCCCCTTTGCCAACAGTCTCTTTCACTGCTTTTTGGCAGCAAGGCAATTCATCAAATGGGCCCGCATTCCCTATGCACTATAAAAACTTTGGCCCTCGCCATGTATGCAAAAGATACTTGTGCACACACACAGATACAGTTGTATCTGTATGTGTATCTGTGTTCACGGCATCGCGTCACGGCTGACACCTTCGCTTACACCACAAGTTGATTGTATTTTTGTGCCGTTTGCTGAAAACCTAAAACCTAAACCGGCTCAGCACAATGCGAACAACAAAATCTCTGGGGCTGATTAAAATGGCGGATTTCATTAATTGTGGAAAATGAGATGAAACGAGACGAAGCGATGCGACGATAATTATGTTAATTGCGTCTATGAAAAGCCATTTTGAATTTAGAAATGAAAATGATTTCTATATCTATCGAAGCTACAGACACATGCACAGGAAGAGACACATCGTCTATCTGCCCATCTAGAGATCCGTCTATCTATCTATCCATCTATCCATCCATCCATCCATCCATCTATCCGCAGACGAAGACGAAATATTATTTTTGGTATATGTATATATGTATTCATATGTATGTACAATACATACTTGTATTCCTATTTATTTTTCTCATTTCTCGAATAATATTCTGTAGTTCTGCTAAAGTTTCGTTCGGTTGCTCGCTTTGCTCACGTTTGCTCTCATTAATCAATGTCAATTATCTGTACATACTGAATAATTATGTTTAATTATAGCGCACAGTACCACAAAAAGCATTTTCCAATATCCAATATACATACTAGTATCTAAATATATATGTGTGTACATACAGTTTACATATACTTGTATTATATTTTATTTCTTTTGTAGTTAATTCTATTGGAAGAATTTTGCCTTCATTTTTTTTTTTTTAATTTTAGCGCATGTTTTTCAACTCTCTTGAGATTGATTATCATGATTTAGGGGATTGTGGACAAAAGGGAATGCCATACGTATGTAAATCGGTTTAGTCATCGCTCGGGAAAGGCAACATTCTAATCCATTTCGAACATTAATTGTTAATAAACAGTGAAAAATGAGCAAATCGATGGAGTTCAGTAATCAAATATCAAGTTTTATTGCTTCATTGCCTCTTTCGAATACTTGCAAACTAAAAGTAATAATTTAGAGGAAAATTGTTTAAAGATTTTCTAGTTCAACCTTTATATCAGAGAAATATCCTTCGATTGTTCTTGGGGCAACGCAGTTCGATTCCTGACACATATCGTTGAAATTCTAGTAAGGACTAGTAATTCAGGCCATAAATTGGTGATTCATCAAGAATAAGTAAGGAAATTTAAATTAAATTTGGTTGAGTCGAGATGGAAAGTCTTGGACAAAAATCCGTTGTGAGGAATTGCAGAGATTGAGAGAAAAAACTGTGAAAATGTAAGGAGAAATATGGAAATCTGGTCGACACATTTTTCAATGACGGGTGTGAAATTCTTAAACAAATAATATACAGATGCAGATGTATCTTATAGATACATGTGTAACTAAGTGGATGTGAACCTTAAATAATGCTCGCAATGCATCCGAATAGCATTTGGAAGGACCAAAATGCAACGGGATATTTAGATATAAATTGGAAACCTTTTTGCGAGTGCCTGCTAACACTCTGATAGTTATAAATTACAAACTCACACACACACACCCACACCCATATAGAAACGCTTGGAAACAAATTTATAGAATTCCTAGAATGAAGGATTCAAATTTCAAGCACAGCGAGAGAGAGAGAGAGAGAGGGAGAGAGATAGAGAAATGTCTTTTAGGTACAAACTAAATCTAGCGACAAATAAGTGAGATTATTTTTATAACCCAAACGCAAACGGAGCGAGTGTCTGTATCTGTATAAGTGTGTGTGTGTGTGTGTGTCCAAGGCTACTTACAGATTGCTATAAAAACGATTATGATTGGTCTACAACTTCCATGTCAGGGGATTTTCTTTGGTCTTGTTGTTCATGTTTATCGTTTTATTGCCACGGATTTGGGTAACGGTATAAGATCAGGACCTGGGTGGATTTGTCTGCGCTCTCTCCCTCTCTCTCTCTCTCTCTCTCTGCGGCTGCTGATGTGATGCAAGGAATCCCTCCGACCAAATTCGAGCCACAGAATGGCAGGTTTTCCAACCCTTGTGCCTGTGTGTAGGAAAAATCGGACTTCATTTTATGATTATTAATACAAATGCCCAAAGAGATGCAGGCAGGCGGCGTTTCAGCTGAGAAACAGATACAAATAATAATATCTGCTTGTGTGAATGTGTGTGTGTGTGTGCGTGTGTGTATTTGTGTATGTTTGTCATTTTGATTTTGTGCGTCGACATGAACAGCAGTTAAAGAGATTTTTAGTTGATAAGCGACCTTTGATGGCGTTGCATCGTAGCCCCTGATCGGTGAGAGTGTAAAATCAATTAAAGAGAAATAATATTAATTAAATGCATCTATCAATACTGAAGATTGTTAATCATAAACAATAAATAAATCAATTGCTAACAAGTGAAATTGAGTGGTAGCAGAAGAACAAGACGTTGCCAAAATGTTGATTTCAGAGGATCAAGTCCAAGAGGTATTCTCATTCCAATCAATGAAAAACAAAATTAATTAAAAGTTCCATCAATTCTCTCTCTGGATGAACGTGATAATGATCATAATGCAGATGATAATGATGATGAAAATAAAGTCGAAAAGTCGAAAAACAACTTTGAAGTTGAAGTTCAATCAATGCCTTCTGTGTTGTGCCTGCCTGTGCCAAGGAACAAAAAGTATTAAGTATTAACTCTATAACTCTCTTGTGGGCGTCGTGCATCATAAAAAACATCCAACCAGTCTCTCAAGCTACAGCCACCACAATGATCGTCAGTTAGTCAGCCATCCCGTCAGTCAGTCAGCCAGTCAGCCAGTCGAGGCAATGGCAAACTTGTTGAACCCTGAGAGTGACTCCGACTTGGTTTTAAATCATTTATGCCAGGCAAAGCCATGCAATGGGCAAAGGGAAGAAATGGCAATGGGCACTGGCTCTGGCACAGGCCCAGGCCCAGGCCCAGGCAATGGCAGTTCATCATTCGCATTGACTTAGAATGTTCACCCATGAAGGAAGGGATCTGAATGTGGATGTGGATGCAGAAACTGAACCTTCTTGTTGCAGTAGGCGGAAAATATGATGAATTCCAAATTTGATGAGTTCAACTCTAGATAGTGTCATTAATTTTCAGACTAGGCTTACTTCATCCTTTTTCCTCCCTTTACTGTAAGTTTAAATAATCGTTAACTTGGTTCTTTTTCCTGGGGCAAGGGTCAAGCCATGAACTCCTCAGCATAAAGCACGAGATATGTATGTACATGGCTACATACATAGTACATCGTACATCATACCGTACAGCAAATGTAAAGATGAATCACCCAATTATGTATTGTATAATGTGATATTGACCTTTTTGTTTTGAAATGTTTTCTACTTTTTATGCCAATTGAGGCTGAGGGATGCTTTCCAACCCTCAACTCTCAATTGAACCCCCGCCCCGCACTCAATTCCTCCTACTGGTCCTGCTCATGTCCTTCCTTTGTTGCTCCTGTCAACACACGCACATCTCTTTTGTCTCTCCACGAATAATGGCCACCATCTATTCTCCCTCCCTTCAATCCAACCCAATCCAATTCATTTGCCAGGTTAATAGGTACAATTTTATATATGTATGTATGTATGTATGTATGTTTGTAAGTACATTCGTACACTTATTTTGTATTATTTATTCATCAGATTTTTATATATTCTCGTTTCTTTCATCTCTTTCACGTTTTAGCTCTATGAAATCAATGACGATCCCAAGCGAAAAGAGTTTCTTGATGACTTGTTCTCGTTTATGCAAAAGCGCGGTAAGTTCAGATAAATTCTAAAGATGCATTGCGGGGAGGGCAGGAATGGAGACAGTGAGGAAGATGATGGCGATAGAAAGATGCTTGAGCCACACGTTGTCGTTGACATTTGCATATTATGTACATATTCATCATCATCGTCATCATCATCTTCATCAATTCTTGCATATGCTGACTCAGCTAGCCAAGTGTCTTTTGTCCAACTCACTTAAATTATGTTAATTGAATAAATTTCTTGGGACTTTTAATATTTGATTTGAAAGCAAAGAGAAGAGCAGGAAGAGAGTGAGAGAGAGAGAGAGAGAGACAGAGAGATGGGGTGAGGGAAAAGGAGAAGGAAAGGGATGGGTAGACGGCAAAATGATGCTGCAGCCATTAAAATATGCACAAAATTCCTTGGAACACAAGAGGAGAAATCATTATGTGGCAGCCTCTTTTTTTGTCATTTTGTCACTTCAAATTACTGTCAAATGCACACACATTTACACACAAACATGAACGTATAGTTGCGGCATTGGTTAAAACGCAGGGGGAGCAACGGAGGGAGGGGGCAACGTCCAACCATATGCAATTGGTACTTAAACTTTTAAAGGCAACCAACCAGCCTATTTATAAATGCAAAATACTTATGCTCGCCTGCACTTTTCCCCATTAATTAACGAAATTAACACAGAAAACAAAAACCGGACACACCGACACAAAACAATTTGAATTGAATTAGGAACGCCCAAAAGGCTACGGTGCCATGTGAGTGGCCAATAAATTATATTTCCTGGGGCGGGTGGTACATAGCCCCACCCACCCCCTCACTCGTCTACCTCTAGAGTAGAGTCCTCGAGTCCACATACACACATACAGATCGTTAAATTTATTTATATTTATTTGCATATTTGCAACATGCAAAATAATCATAAATATAAAATATTCAGAAATTGGAAAAGGTTATGCCAAGTGCGTTTCTGATTCAGAAACGATGATGTAATAATATCATTAACGAGACATTTTCAATATTAAACGATTCCCTTGGTCTCTCATCCGCCTCCATCGGAATACGGTCGAGTGTGAAACAATCCCGAAAACTATTTTCTGTTCGGGAAATCCCAAAGTGCAGAAAACTTGGATTGGATACAAAAGGCCTAAAGTAATTTGACTTTATTCTCAGTTGAGGATAAGTTTTACTAAGTTTTTGGGAAACTTATCAAAGGAATGGCTGCTCTTCATATATGAAGAATCTTCCTTAGTTTTGTGATAAAAGCAAATCAATTGAGCCAAATGTAACTGAAAGTGTCTACGGATTCAATTCGTCTCAATCCATTCGATTTATGAATTCAATTTATAAGAATCTCTAGTTTCGAACGTTAAATAAAAAGTTTCACAAGTTTTATTATGTATATTATCTTCATATCCTTGATGGTTACTGGTTTTTAACAAAATAAAAGAATGTAAAATTATCGAATTTTTAACTCATCACAAAAGCCGGTAATTCTTTCGTATGGTATCGAAGATACATATATCCAATGAAATGCACGAGTATTTGTTGTATTTCAGCTTCTATAGTTATTTGGTACAACAAACAATTACATAATTACTTTTAGATACAAATATATACATATATATATATATATATATATATATATATATAACTAATGTATGTATCCCCTAGTATGGGGATTCTTCTGGTTTGGTGAATTAGAACTTCCTCGACAGTGCCTTGTCCTCAATTTGACTTGTATCTGCAATGTTTATTTAGTTAATAGAATATCCAACCAAAGGCCAGTGGGCTGACTTATCCCACAGTTTATTTTCGCACTTTTATGCTAGCCAAGTTCGTTCTCTCTGGGGAATGAATGAGGTGTTAATGTTGGAGCCGAAGCTCGTCTTGGCTCCAAATGGCAATCATTTATTCTATCCGATTTCATTGCAGCTCTCCAGAGTAGGTCTCTGTCCCTCTCCCAGTCTGTTGTCTGTTGGTGACTGTATCCATCTCTGTTGCACTGGCTTTTTCGATATGGAAGTGTACGGATATAGCATATATGTATGTACATACATCTGTACCTAGGAGGAGGTTGACAACTTAATGGATTTTAATCTGTCACATGCGTTCAAGTTTTGACATTTGCGCTGGCGCGGTCGGTGGTGGCGGCAGCGAAGCGCGGTCATTGGGGCTCATTCTGGGTACCGGTACCCACACCCAAACCCACTCATACCCGTAACCGTTACCATACCCTGGGACTGTCTGAAGTGTCTGATGCCGCCTGATGAGGAACCATGACGAGAAAATGCCAGGAACCGACAATAAACTAAATAATGCCAAAATAAGAAAGAAGCGAAATGCGCACACAAAATATATGTTGGATTTTATAGTATCTATATCTACATAGTTATTCTTGTACAACATTTGAGATTTGTTTGTTGTACAACTAACCGTATAACGGAAACCATGAAAGCGTTCTGTTATACAATTATATGTAGATACGATTATAAACTCGGGGCCCCGTGTCTTTTCTATAGAACCAAATGTACAGATGGATATAGAAAATAAGTGTGTATGTGTGTGCATGGGTGAGTGTGTTTGTGTGTTTGTGCAACGAAGAGCGGCGCAATTCTTAATTAAAAGACGTCAATCACTTATCAACTGAAGGCGCTATTTTTGGGTAGACAGACCCTTGCCAGATCCCCGCAACACAGTCCAAATATCTAGCAAGCAAAAGTAAACTCAACTAAATCAGTTGTCAGTGGGCATCATCATTTGCTCTTATGATTTCAGACTCGATCAAATTTCTTTAAATTTCCATTAAAAATCGCCGCGTGACAACTAAGAAAAACATGAATCCATAATAAGAAATAAATAAATATCAGAAAAACATATATACATATATACATACAACGAATATATACATATGTATAAGCGGACGAAATGTGTGTGTGTGTGTGCACTCTTAGATAGCATGTGCGTGTTAGGCTCAATGGATCCTTGGACATAAGATCTGCGATCTCTGATCTTGGATCTCCTCCAGGCAGCCGCCCGATCGATGCTTTTAATGATTCAATTGGATCGGAGAGGACTGCAACAAAGTTAATCATTAAATTGCCATTGATTATGTTTCTGTTGTTTTGTGGCTCCAACTGTGGCTCGTGCAGTGATTGATCCACAGTTTTTGCTTACCTACGAAATAAATCGTTCAGTCCAGTTCATTTATAAGTTTTTTTGTTGGTTCCTGCTCTCTCATATGCATACCATCGGCACCCGATCTCGATTCCAATTTCGATCGAATTTGTTTATATGCATAAAAAACAAAAACGTATTTTCATTCAATCAACACGTCCATCAACGAGTTTGATTGATTCCTTTCGGGCTCATAAAAACCAAAAAACTGAAAAAGAAGAGGAAAGAATACAAATTTCATGAGTTGGAGAAACTCTCTGGGGTAGCAGCAACAACAGCAAATACAGCATCATCTCACAGCATTCTCATAAAAAAAGTCAAGAAGAGAAGCCGGCAGCAACATCGGCAATATACAAAATCGAATTACTCACGTACCAAGCTGGCAATTATGCAAGTCGATTTATTTTTTTTATATGTTTAAGCACTCTACAAAAAGTGGAGCATATACACACATACCATATCCATATGTACATACACATGTACATATGGGTTTCCTAACATTTCGGGTTAATTAAGAGTAACGAGATACCTGTAAACGGACATTTTAAAGGATCACATCCTTAAATTAATTCTTATTTAAGAACAATTAAGATGATTTTTAGAAACGATTTCAATTCGTAAAATTGATAATAAGTTAGTTCCGTTCAATTGTAGATCACTTTCACTTTACCAGTTTAGCACGTGAACATTTTCTACGATCTAATGATGTAGCTGAGGAGGATGCTGGGAACGATGCTGAGGAGAATGGGTGATGGGAGATGATGATTAGATGCCATAAACAGTTCGACATATGTACAAACATTATGTGTGTATGTTATATATAGTGGGGAACCGGCAACAATTAGGATTTATTTCTGTTTTTATCGGTCTAGGCTACTAGTGTTAATTGGACTCTCTCTCTCTTTCCTCTCTACGGAGAAGAGAGACAGGGACAGATCTCACTCTTTCGTGGGTGTGTGTGTGTGTGCATAAAATCAATCTGTTTTATGGCATCTTTTAATCGTATTTAGCTTATTGATGCGTTTAACGAGCTCGCGCTCAACATTTACAAGTGCAAGTTTTATTACTGATCTTTTCGATATTTTTGTTTTGTTTCGTTTTTTTTTTCTTTTACTGTTTTGCAGGCACACCCATTAATCGATTGCCGATAATGGCCAAATCGGTATTGGATCTATATGAGCTGTACAATCTGGTGATAGCGCGCGGCGGCTTGGTCGACGTCATCAATAAGAAATTGTGGCAGGAGATCATCAAGGGACTTCATCTGCCATCGAGCATCACCAGTGCGGCATTTACCCTGCGTACCCAGTAAGTACAACCCCCTCTCTCTGTCTCTCTCTCTCTCTCGCTCCTTCTTTCCCCACTCACCGCTAGAGGGACACTTGCCAGTCGAAAAGTATGCGCAAGACAAACACACAAACAACAACGTGAAACTGGCTAAAGCAAAATCAAACATTGCAGCAGCCGATCATTCAGGCGGCAATCGATCAGCGAGTGAGCTAATGTCCCTGTCCCCGTCCCTGCCTCAGTCCCTATCTCTGAGATTGTGTGTTTGCACAACGCTTTCGTATTTACACGATAATTCAACTTAAATGTCCCACAGGACTAGTGTCATTGTTGTTGTATTTGCTTTTGCTTATTATAATTTTATGCATCTTGCAGATACATGAAATATCTCTACCCATACGAGTGCGAGAAGAAGAATCTGAGCACTCCAGCTGAACTTCAAGCGGCCATTGATGGGAATCGTCGGGAAGGACGTCGCTCCAGCTATGGTCAATATGAGGCCATGCACAATCAAATGCCATTGGTGAGTAAAATCTAATTAATGTTTGGTCAAACAAAGGGAAGACCACTGCTACGTTTACTAACGCCTCTTTCACCTGCAGACGCCGATTGCGCGTCCGCCCGGAATGCCCGGCGGCATGCAACAAATGTCGCCCTTGGCCTTGGTCACACACGCCGCGGCAGCTAACAGTCAACAGGCTCAGGCTGCAGCCGCCGCAGCTGTGGCTCATCGGAGGTTGATGAGTGCTCCTGGTTTCGGCCAAATGCCCAATCTAGTTACCCAAGAGATAGAGAATCGTATGATGGAATACCTCCAGCTAATACAGGCCAAGAAGGAGCAGAGTCTTACACCCATTCATCCACATCAACAGCAGCAACAGCAGCAACAACAGCAGCAGCAATCGCAGCAACAGTCGCAGACGACCCAGCAACAACATATCCACCAGCAGCAACAGCGTCAGCGCTCCCAAAGTCCAGAGATGAGTACCCGCGAGGCGCTTAGTGCACAGGTCGCCCTGTGGCACATGTATCACAACAATAGCAGTTCACCGGGTTCGGCCCACAATTCCCCACAGCAAGGGTAAGTGGTGAGCTTTGTGAAAAGCTTTCACACAAGCTTTCTAAAAGCGTCAACTTTACTCTAATCGAAAGCTCTAATTGATTGCTTCGATAACAGTATTTATCGTCGGTTAAATTCAATTTGTTAATTTTATCTCTGTCTCTCTTTTTTTGTTTTAGCGAGGCGCTCAATCTTTCCGACTCACCTCCCAATCTCACCAACATCAAGCGGGAACGCGAACGCGAACCAACGCCTGAAAATGTGGACCAAGAGGAAACACCACATCAGCCACCACCCGCCAAGCGTGTGGGCAGTGGTCTTATGCCACCCGGTTTTCCGGCAAATTTCTATCTAAATCCCCACAATATGGCAGCAGTGGCCGCTGCAGCTGGTTTCCACCACCAGGCTAATAGTGGGACACACCATCAGCAACATCATGAACATCCTGATGCAGCATCAGAGGGTGAGCCCGAGGATGAGTATTGCCAAGCCGAGCACAATACCACAGGCAATTCCTCATCTATGCATGACGACAGTGAGCCGCAGCAGTTGAATGGCCACCACCATCATCAGAATCATTTAGACAAGTCGGATGACTCCGCCATTGAAAATTCGCCGAGTACATCGACAACCACTGCATCGGTGGGCCACCGTCACAGTTCACCTGTGTCCACCAAGAAAAAGAATACCACCAAATGTCAGTCTGGAGATAAGGAATCGCCAGTTGGTGAGAAAAGTGCAGACAGCAGTGGCAAACTGAATGCTCTGGAAACCTTAAGTCTCCTTTCCAGCATGCAATTCCAAGTGGCACGCAATGGTAAGCACCCACTAGGGAGAAAGAGAGGGGAAGAGACACAAAACGAATTCTCACTCTACTCTTTACTTGTTACAGGTACAGGCGAGAATGGTGAACAAGAGCTGATGGTTAACTTGGAGCTTAATGGCATCAAGTATTCGGGTGTTCTAGTGGCCAATCCCAAAACTCAAACTGAAAAGGTAGATTCGAGTCGAGGCACAACCACATGCAAAGATGGCAAGGAAGAGCATCCGCATGCTGATGAACAGGCGCCAAATGACGAAGATGACGATGAGGAGAATAGGGATGAGGAGGACGAGGAAGATGATCAGGCAGCGGTCGAACGTTCGCCTCTTAAGGAGATTTCCCAAAAAGAGGTGACACTTGACCAGGATGTGGATGCCACTGCTGGCATTATAAATGGCGCCAACAGTAATGTGGGCGTTGGTGTCGGTGTCGGTGTCAGTGTAGGAGTATCCTTGCTAAAGGATGCTGTGGTCAGTTCATAGAGTAACCTCAAGAGAATGGTACGAGTATCGAAAAAGGGAAAAGGAATACCAAAGTCATATTTTTCAGAAAAATAAAAAAAAAATATATAAAAAAAGGAAAGGAAAACTAAAGCAGATCACAATCACCCGCACACCCGCACAGAGATGTAAATACAGAAGACAGGAGGAAAGAGAGAGAGACAGGAGACAGGACGAGGACATAAGGACACAGAACATTTAAGATAACATCCAGGCTATTGTTAGTAGTTATGCATCGAAAGCAGATGAATGTATTAGAATTAGACAGATTTTAGTTGTCTGTGAAAGATGAACACCAATCCCCCAACCCCTCGCCCAAAGTAAGACTAAAGTGTAAATCGCATCATATAGGATTATACACCCGATATATATTGTATATGTATTCCTATACATCGCACCGTATATCTAAATTGTGAATCCATTTTTTAGCTTATATGTCTGTTCAATTTCCATATTTGCATAAAAGACAAGCTTCCTAGCATGTATTTATTAAGAGAATCTAAACTTAAGCCAACCATCACCTTAAAACACATCAATATTATATACATATATATTTATATACATATAATACATACTACTACTATTTGGTAGGTATTTACTCTATATACGATAAAGGTTAGGAATTAGGCTTCAACTGAGAATCTGTGCGTATTTTAAATGGGTATCAAATTTTGTTTTTAGCGCGAAATTTTGTTTTTATTTTAGTTGACAAATTAGGCTTCGTGTACATATCAATCAATAAAATTATATATGCATAAGCAAACATGAATATGTTTTCGTTATATGTAGTAAATACATATATCCTTATGTAGTTATAAGCTCACACACACACTCACACATATGCAAACATATAGTATATATACATACATATATACAATAGAAATATCTTAATATATGACCATATTGAATATACCGCATAGACATATAATATAGACATAAAGCATAAGCAAGTAATACAATAATAATAATTATTAAATGTATTGTCATAAAATTCATAATTGCGCAATTGGTATCCCAACACCTCCTCCTTTCCCCATCCCTTCCCATCACGTGGCATCTCTTTTATGACTTCTCCTATCCCAACTCCCAGATATGCCTCTTTGTCTCCTTTAAGTACTCCCTAAGCCAAGGAGAAAGTAGCCGCAAAATATAAGAAAATATATACACATACATACGATATATACATATATATAGTATATTTCATACATAGGTATATATGTATACTAAGCATAAGCGTTTATTGATTAATAAATCTATTTAATTTTAGTTCAAATTTAATTCTAATTCGAATTCAGATATGAGCACATCATCGCATCATCGGAGAAAAGTTAATCATAAATAATATCCTTGATGGTCGTTAAAGGTCTAATTAATAGCAAGGAAGATGACGACATGTCCGTATAACTAACTGGCCAGTCAGTTAACTCGAGGCAATGCATCCAAGAGCACTCCTGAGTCTGGCGCTAGCAGAAAACTGGCAGGAGATTATAATGCTTATTCTTGTTATTTTATGGAAACGAAAATATTTGCCGCCCTTTTTATATTTTGATGAGGCGAAAAGTCATAAACACGCCAAAGTGGCCGTAGATTATAAATCCGGAAGCAGCAGCTCAAGCGGGAGCATCAGCCGGGGTGGAAAGAAGAGTCAGGAGTGACAGAATCAGAGGGCAAAGTGCACACACCAGACAAACAAAGTGATGAAAAACAAATGTTGTTGAAACACAATGGATGCGTAAAATCGTTGGCGGAATGGGAGTTGGTAGTTGAGAAGTTGTGTCTCGGTCGCGGCCTGGGACTAAGAGAGTGAGGTCGGATGCCTGGGTACCTGTATGGTAGCCATGCCAGGTGAGGCTCAGTGCGAACTACATTAATGCATAATGGTGTTTGTGGCTGAAATGGTGATGAATAACGGCAAGGATGAGCACGGTGTTGCTGCTGCTGATGGATCCCACATAATGTACCGACCTCATTATGGGGCAACATTTAGTTGAGACTCTTTAGTAGCATTGTTTAAGTGGCAAGTGCGATTAGGATTTATATCTCAAGGCCTTCTTGGCCACAGCCTTGGCTTGCCATTATAGTTCGATTCGACTATCATAACAAAATTATAACTCAATCAACAATAACTGAAAATTTACCAAAATCGTTTTGTCGTTCTATACCAGACAACTTGGAAAATTAAACTGGATGATACCAAATAATCCGATTAAAACTTACCAAAGTGTAACTATAAATGGGACATCTGTGTTATAAGGAGCCTTTGCTGGATAGACATCCTTCATTCCTCAATATTCTCTTTGAGATATCTAGGAAAAAGCGCTTAGTTAGTCATAAATTCTTTCTAATGGTTTGATTCATGCCTGTTTTAGTCGATACATATCGTATCGTATATAGCAAGTGACACCGTATCCAAATCAGATGAGAAAATTAAAAAAGGTACACAAATAATAAATACATCATGAATTCCACACAAATTGATGGAAATACAAAAGATTTGGTTAGCGCCTCATTAGATTAAACTGCTATTATTTGGGAATTTCATTCTATGCGACTGCCAATCGATTGAAAGCAAAGAGTATAGGCTTGGTAGCAATCTCGTTGTTCAGTTAACTGATATATATAATGCAGTTTTTGTGTACAGTTAATATATGCATAAATATTGGTTCAATCATTAAACCCAAATTCAACAAACAATCATTGAGAAGAAAATTGAAATAAGGGCCATCATTACACAAATTAGGCCAGAATAAAAGCAGAGGAACATTTTGATGCTCAAATTAAAGGCCAATAATACAGTAATAAAGTCGCCGTCACACAAATACCCACACAAAGACACACAGATACATACATACATTCTCAGATGAAGATATACGCACCTTTGGAGGCACCGCTTAAAAGTATTTATAAATTTTATATAATGTGCCCCTCTGCTGCTGCTGCTGCTGCTCTTGCTGTTGCCTTTCTATACAGACACACACATACACCCACACCACCACACACCAAAGCCAGGATACACGACATACAGTACAATAGCGGTTTGCCCTTTTTGGGTGCCTTCTCTCTATTATTTACCAATACAAACTAAGCTTAAAAAAGAATTTGTAAAATTACCTATACCCAGCGACAGAGAGGGGAAAGAAGGAAAGAGTAAGAGAGAGAGAGAGAGCGAAAGTGTGTGTGTGTGCGAAAGAGAGGGAGAGCGAGAAAGTGAGAGTGAGAGGGAGCGAACATGTGTACTCACAGTGTTTAATATAACAATTGTGTGTGACTTTTTTAAAACACGAGCAAGCGATGGATTTGACCGATTCGGTTTGATTTCGATCCTTCGGCAGATGCAACGCAACAGTTGTCCTTTCTCCAACTTCCTGGCATGTTGCCAAAGCATAAACTGAGCAACAACAGCAACACAAGCAACAGCAACAACAACTTGTTTGACGACGCCTGCGCTTTGAAAAATACATAGCATACTTATGTGAAATAAATTAAAAATTTTGAAAAAGGAAACTGAATTTAACCTGGCCTGTGGGCCCACCGCCATCTCTATCAGCGACCCGAAGCTTTTCTGCTCCTCTTATGCTTGTGTGTGTCGGTGTACGTGTAATGTGATGGTAATGTTGGTGGTGTATCTCAACATTTTGCAAAGCTCCTGACGGGCATGCAACAAGCATGTTGATTTGTTTGTTTGCTGTCTGTGGCTGTGTGTGTGTATGTGCGCGCGTGTGTGTCTGCCTGTATACCAACAGCTTCAGCTTTAGTTTCAGGCTCCAGCTAGAGCTCCAGCTGCTCAACATAAAAAGCGCTCGGCAACGATGTCGACAACAACGAGAAACGACTACACTTCACTTATGTAGGATTTTTGCACACTTGAGGCTTTTAGTTCAGTTTTGTCCGAATTGATAGATACACGCAACGCGCAATACCTACGCTTTGGCATCGATATAGATACAGGCACAGTTACAGATACAAATACAATTACAAATACACAGACATAGATACAGTTATAGCAACAGCAGTAGCACATACACACACATACGACATATAGTTAAAAACTTCGCACTCGCTTTTGGTGTATTTCTCCCCGCAGTTTTCGGTTCATTTCGACTCACTGAATGTCTGTCTGACTAACTTGTCGCCGCTTCAGTTTTAGCTTTTGGACCTTGCTTCGTGTGTGTCTATATAGTGTCTATATTGCCATTAGCAAAAATCAGCAGCACGCTTCCAATGGGAAACATTTGGTTGTTCCCGCTGCTACCGACAACTTATACCAATACCATTAACATTACCAATACCATTACAAATCCAAATACGTATACCAGTGACAGTCACCAACACATTGAGGCCTTCTCGACGGTTGGCTTAAATGAATGCACGGTGATTTTTTTATCGGCACAAAAATTGTGATTTATCATCAAAAGAAGAAAAAACAAAAACCAAGAGTGAAATACCGAAGGATCAGAAACATAAACGAAAATCAGTACCCGACGCGAAACTTCATTTGGTGAAATTTTTAATACCTGAGGAGACCTCTTAACGGCAGGTTAGTCTACACATTACCTTGGAAAAGCGACACCACATGTGGACCCATTGAGTGCTGGCCGTGATTTACTCTGCCGTGGACTAGCTAATACATCATTCTTTGTTAGTATTTCCTGACTTCCTGATAAAAGTCAGCACATGAAACCAAATGAAGGCAAACGCAATTGCAATTATCAAAAGAACAAAAAGTCCCATTGCTTTAACAAGAAAAAACATTCCTACACATGTATGTGCATACTTATGTATGTATGTATATGTGAGCGAAGCAACATTTTGTGAGCGCGAGTGTGTTGGTGTGTGTGTGCTTGGGGGACATCATTTGTATGTTCGTAAGCAAGGGGGGCATTCTGAGCTGCTTTGCATATGACGCTAACAAACAGTTCAAGATGAATGCATTTTCCCACATTAGCAGCCACAATTACCAAAATAAGCTAATTAAATGTGAAACATATTATAATGTACATAATGTATGTGTATATGTATATGTATGTATGTATGTACAAATGCATCTCTACAAATCTAAATATTAACACTAAGCAATCAAAACATTAAAAAAAGAAGAAAATTTCAGTCCAGTTTTATACACAAAACCAAAATGCAAATGCACCCGTACCCAATTTCTTTAAATATTAACAAATCTATTAGGTCAGCTACATACATATGTACATACATACATACATACATAGTTGATGTAGACAAACGTGGTAAATCACTATTCTTGACCTATTGTTTCCATAAACGTTTGGTAATATAGTACTGTATACGAATATATATAGACATGCATGTACATACATATGTATATACAAACAGATAGACATCTCATTGTGCTGATCATGAATCTATACTTTATATTTCATCCTTGCAGTAAGAACACATTTAAGGATGTGCTTGTGGAATTGGAAAAATATTAGAATGTCGAAAAGCCTAAAGAAGTAAACATACAGAAATTAATAGATATATCTATGTATATATTAGATCGGTACAAACAGTGGTGGATCCAGGGGGGAGGGGGGGTAGAGAGAAAGTTTCCCTGCAAGTTTTGTGCTGCAAGTTTTTGTGCTATTTGGATGAATCTTGTTATGTATAGGGGTATTCTAACCGTCATACCTGCTTAAAGTTTATATCGTTAGCTCTAACATTAACTTTGAGTTGAAAAGAAAAAAACATTTTTTGCTTTTTGGGCTATTTGATAATAATAGGGATTGGATCTTTTGGTACACCGCTTACTTCCTTGATAGGAAAGGAAAGAAGGGCTTGGAAATTTGAAATAAACTTGATCTGAAAACATACTGTATTGTACAGATGTACAAAACTTTCCTTTCCTTAAAGCACACGTGCTTGTACATTACAAACCTGTTATACAGTCGACCAAATGTTAACGTTATCTTCAATAGCAATTTAATATCGTTGAATTGTGATCGCCAGTAACTATCGTTAACTCACGAGGCCAGCTCCCATCGGGCACATTGTTCTCTTCTCTCTGCTCTGCTCTCATCATTGTGCCAACTCTCACGCTCTCTCGAACTCTTTGCTTTGATTTCTTTTTCTTTAGACGAGGGCGAAAACCTCTCTCCAATGCTCTTTGGCTCTCGTTGCCAAGTTCAGATACAAATACAGATACTTGTGCTCGCACTTCTCGTTCGCATTCGCGTTGTTCGCCTTCACATTTGTATCTCACACAGATTGTTTTACTTTTCTTTCATATTGCGTGTGTGTATGTTTTTTTATGAAATTTTCTGTTGTTTCTTTTGCATTTAGTGTGTGAGTGAGTGTGCGTTCGTGTGTGTATGTTTCTTTTCGTATTTCTGTTTAACTTTTTCGTATCGTATCGCGGGGGCTTTTGGAGCTGCGTCTCTGAGCAAAGAATATCAGTTTGACGTTTTGCTTTGACAGGCAACCGTCGTCGCTTGGTCGCCGCTAGTCGTTGTCGTGGTCGGTTGTTGGTTGTTGTTGTTGGTCGCGGATCTTGAGATCTAGTGCGAGAATTTCATTTTTCGTTTCGCCGGCAGCAAGCTAAAGAAGAACATTTATTCACTGCCCTCGCGCCCACGCCTCCGAGCACCGCAAGCGTTTCGTTCTGCCCGCTCCCCCAACCATCAATCAGACCGACTCTCAAATGGAAAGAAATCAAATTATCTCAGCCGCTGTAATAATCAGAAATATCATATTCACTCGATTTGTGATCAATTGATGATATATGTATACATATGAATGTTTTGTATTAGTGCCCCTATATATACATATCTATATTTACGTATGTGTATGCGTGCTGTGTCTGTGTGTGTGTGTTTGCAACTGTATCTCTGATACATTATTTAGTCTCTGGTGTTATCGTAAGCCATTTGTGACGTCAGTGATGGAGAAGTTGTTGGGGATGCAACTGCAGCTACAGTTGTTCTTGTTATTGTTGCTGCTGCTTTTATTATTATTTGAAATTTCATTACTTTTCTTATTGCTTTTCAATTTTAGTAAGCAGTTGAAATATTTTCAATATCTTACGCGTCAAGAACAGCAACAACATCAACAACAACAACTGGCATCAGTAGCGGTAGCGGCAGCAACCTCCGTGCTATGAACGTGACCTCCGCGTATTAAAATAAATTCTAATTTGTGAAGAAAAGAGCAAAAATGTTTTGTTATTGTTATTGTGACTATATTCCGCGAAGAAGTATTTGAGTATACATATGAGGCATATATGAATGTACATACATACATATGTATATAGTATATGTACATATGTATGTATATATATATATCTAGAAATACGTACATACATACGTCCGTCCATTTGCATATATGTATGTATGTATGTGTTATTTGTTTAATTTATATCTAGAGTCTGATATAAATATTGAAATAAAATATAAAATATCACAAAGCAGCAACAACAGCAGCATCAGCAGCAGCATCAACAAAATCATTTCTGCTGCTCTTCAATTTTTCTTATTTCGGTACGTCAACATATAATAATGATATTCTATAAGTATGTACTTTATGTAGTTTCCAAATTTCTTTACATTTTCAAGTTGTATCTATGTACACACATACATACATATGTATTCTATCTTTTGTACTGTAGTACATAGAATTTTGCCTTGGATACACCACATTGTCGCATAATATACGGTCTGTCTCAGCAAAAAACAAAAAAAAAAAAAATATAAAATTCATTAAGACATAACATCTTTTCAATAGCAATTTTAATTTAATTTTTTTTTCGGGGTAGTTTGTTGGAAATTTTCATGCATCGGGCGTAGCAAAAACATTTCGTTTTCAATTTTTAGTTGCGGCGGTGTGCCTCTCCATCAACGGGCAAGGCGAGGCACATAAAAAAGTGCTTAAAATGTTGTCGCAGTCATGCATACACGGCAACAGCAGCGACATCAGCGACAGCAGCAACAGCAACGGCGACAGCAACAGCGACAGCGACGTAGATGCCCATGCCCATACTTGCAATAAACAATGCGAAAACATCGCCTTAGACTTCAGTTTATATTTTTTCTTCGAATACCCTGTAGCCACCTGGAAAAAAGTTTGTACGAACAGTCGGAAGGCATCGGTAGCATCTGTGTCATAGATGGAATGTCCTGTAAAGTTTGTTTCCACTCTTGTGTCCCGCTTTTGACCGCAGTACTTTGTTTCTAATTGATTCGCAGATCATCATGAACATACATACATATACATACATACATACATATGTAGATTGAGCTTTATCCTAACAATTTGGAAAACTATAGCAAAGATTTACCTTTTCTTTGGAGCTAGCATCTGCAACCACATTTTGTCGGTTTGAAATTTGGTCTCTTTGTTGTGCTGGGCATCCCAAAGTCGGCGCTGTCGATGGCAACCCGCCGAACACAATTTTTAAATTTATATTATTTTTTTTTTTTTTATAAGCAAAGCAACAATAAATTTGCAATTTGCGTTGAGTTTCGTTAAGTTTCGTGTCGGTTTTCGGTTTCAGTTTTGTTTGTATCCGTTTTGCGTCTCCTGACTAGTGACCCATTTTGTTTGATTATCTAATGACTAATAAATATTTCTATTATATATTTTTCATTTTCACTATCTATCCGATACGTTGTCTCGCAATCAGTTATTGTTTTTCTTTCTTTCTTTTTTTGTGTCTTTTGTTATTGTTGTTGGTTTTTTGGCCATAATAACTAGGCCCACATATCAGCTGGTGGACTCAGTTCTTAATTAATTCTCAATTTTAACTGTTTATTCAAAAATTGAAATTGTGTTTTGTTTGATTTCAATTTGCCACCACTAACCGGCTGGTCGGGTAGGGTGGTGGCAGTGGTGCTGCCCATACAGCTGGGTGGTGCTGGGTGTTGTTTACAACAAATCAAATTGACTGGCCCTCGTGCATACTGATTTCCATTTCCATTTGAATTTTCATTTCTGATTTTTGATTCGAATCCGCTGCGGTATTGTTCAGAGTTATGCAACGAGTCTCTCTCTCATCGCGTTGCATGTTAACTAAATGGCCAGGGGATTGGATAAATATAGTAGTATAATGCCTATTTATTTCGCAACTCACAGTTCATATATAACTCTTACAGCTAAATTCACGATTCACAAATTTATTGTATTGTTAACTGTTTAAGAATTTCCCCTCCATCTCGTCATCTCGTCATACCTCCATCTCCATCTCTGTCTCTCTATGTGAGTCTCCCATTCAGTTTCCTCTACTACTGTCAGTTCTCAGTCTCTAGTTTTGAATGGGAGGCGACACATTTTTTCTTCACGTTGGCTATCTTTCAGTTTAGATCGGTATTTGTAATGCAAATTTTCAACTTATCCCCTTCCATACCCCCTGCCACATTCACTCAACACGCACACACACACAGAAATGATAAAAAAGGCGTTTGCACATCATAAACATCATAAGTATATATATCCAGATCGATGTATGTATATAAGCGTAAACTGTATTTTGTTGTATATGTACATTTGTACGAGCATGAGTAGGTATATATGTATGTGTATGTATAGGCATATTCACAGCGGTTATTAATTAAAGGCCCCATCATCTAAAATGGGGCCAACCTTCCGCCTGTAAGCGTTTTGCGGCTGCCTCAAGGTCAGCGCCATAAAAAGAGAGAGAACACAAAAATCTGGACACTTGTGACGCACAAATTGTGAATTGAATGAATTCTTGCCTAGAAGGTCGCCAAATGTAATCGTATTATCTTGGCTCGACTTACTTACATACGTATATGTATATTGGAAGGATGGCAAATTGAAGTTTTGATGTACATACATACATATAGAATACTTTAATGGAATCCGTAATGGAATCTTCATAGAGAAACTAACAGAACTGAGCCACATACATATATCATATTAGTTTATATGATAACTTTCTAGACTAAAAACTAAATAATGGTCGCTCAAAAACAACAGTGTTACTAATCCATTAATATCTGGAATATGCATCCCTCTCTCTATTGTTTTTGTATTGTGCTCCAAGCGAAGGAAGAAAACTGCTGTTAGAAGTAAAAGGGGAAAGAACTTGTGTTACAATTTAAAATGTTCATATGGAAAATAAACAATAGCGCAAACGCTGCTGCAGCTGCAACACATCAACAGAAAAATTATTATTTAGATACAAAATTGCGTCGAGCACGGTTTTGCGAATGCGATTACGAATATGGATTTCGATGGGGGGCTGTATACGGTATTCGTTGGTGGCAACAGTTCCTATGTGAATGGCAATAAATTATATTATTAACCTCACTAACACATACCCACACACACACTCATCCTCACGACGATGATGATGATGCTATTAGACAAATACCAACAAGCACCTGCATACTAATAACTTGCCTTGGCTGCTGCATCTAATGAGTTTGCCGTGTCTCTTCCGTTGCCTTCGACTTAATAGAATTTGGCACTAAGTCTATCTCTTTCGCTCTCCCACTGTGCTAGCTCTCTCACTCTTTTGGGCTTTCTCTGCATATTGCAGTCCGTGTTTGAGTTGCTCCTCCTGTTCTTATTATTTTTGTTCCATGGGTTGTTCTGCCGTATCCCAGCTGTTGTGATTCGGTAATGTTTTTTAGTTGCATACCAACAGGCGCTGCTTATACAGGTCGTCCTTGGCCTCATCGTCGACGTGATAAACAAATTACGTATACGTCGTTATTTATTTGAGAGAAGAAAAGTTAAAAGAAACCAAGTGAACAGCAAAAGCCATTATTTGTTCTTTTTAATATGGTCGAAGCTAAAAATAATTTGTTTAAATCAACAAACAGACAGTCGCCATGGGCTATTGGACTTTTCTATATACTCGAGGCTGATGATGCTGATTCTCGTTGAGGCTGCCTGGCCATTGTCTTGGATATATGTAGATGTACATGCTATGTGGTTGAGGATGTGAATGTGGATGATTCTCTTGGCTGCTGTCGGTCTGTTATATCTTCCTGCTGTGATATCTAGTTTGTGTCTTGTTGTGACGCCTTTGTTTTTGTTCAAGCGAACAATGCGACAACAACAATTGAAGAAGATGGGGTCACTCTTGCTCATTGTATCATCCGTATGGCTCCTACAATTCTCAGTCGAGGGGAAAGTCAATCAATGTCGTGCATTGCCAACTATCACAAGAGAACTTGGCTTCAGACAAAACATTTCACTTACAGATACGGATACGGATCCTTCCTAACTAAGTAGTTGAAATAGGTCGAACGACCTTACCCCTTGTTCTTTTTGACTAATCTAAAAGTGGTTTTTGGTCCCATATCAATTGATTTTCTTCAAAGTTTTATCTAAATATTTAAAATTGCTTTCGCACTTTTTTGTTCTTGCCAACGGACTGACTGACTGACTGACTGGCATGGTTATTTCCCTTTCTATATCTATTTTTCATATGATAACGAAATGACGTCTATGACGTAGCGAAATACCCACAAGTCAATCGTTTGATACGTGCCAACAAAAAGGTTCAAACGAAGGGAACAAACGGACCCTGGCTAAGGCTAAACAAATCGAATTTCTTAACTTTTGGGTCTCCGAATTTAATATGACGAACAGGAGCAGCTTTGCCTTGGCTGCTGTTTCTTTTTTGTTTATTTCGTTTTACTTCTTACATATACATATATTCATTTAACTTATTCACGTATAAGTGAACACCTTGACTTAAATAATCATTGCCAATATTTGGGCTTTTTATGAATTGACAATATATGAACAACAAAAAGTTTTGGCAACTCTTTCTTCTTTTTTTTTGCCTGTTTGCTTAATTATATTTTTATACGATATTAAAGAAAAGGTGCGCAGGCCATATAAACCGTACATTTTTTATGGGCGACACCCACTCAAGGAAACTACTTGAAAATAATCAAAATATTGCTGTCATATAGATATTGTTGTATAACAGCTCAATAAATATACCAATTAATAAAGCATCGAACCAGAAAAGTTAAAAAAAATCTTTGATTCGAATGAAAATCTCTCTTTGAACTTTGCACTGTGGTCCGATAATTGATGGTTACCTTCCCACATGATTGAGTTTATCGAAAGATTTATTCTGAAATTTATAATTCTCATCCGACTTTTATCTGACAAAACGATATAGATAGATATGTTTGCTACTCTGGTACTACATATGTATGTATGTATGTATATATTGTATTGGCAGGGGTTGTCAAACTAGTTTAGGGTCTAAAAAACCAAGTAATTGTCGCTGGACAAGATTATGTGGCGACGTCAATGCGAACTTGAACCTTTCTCCATGTCTCTTTCGGATTCAAATGTCATTTATTTCAATACTTTGGCCGTAATTGAATATAGGTCAAACATGAAAACAAAAAATGGGCTACAAATGAAATTCAAATTTGACAATCCATTGCATTACTTATTGGTTTCTCATCAACTGTCTCACTCCCTCTCTCTTTCTCTCTTTCTTTCTCTCTCTCTCTGTCTCTGTCTATTTCCGTCTGATTGCAGGAACGAGGAACGAAATGTGAACAGCCAAAGTCAATCAGCTATTCAATAGACCGCTGCCCAAAAATGTTTCAATTATGTTATACACAACCGCACAACAGCAGCAACATCAGCAACACAAACTGCAGCAGCAACAGCAACAACAACACAGAATTGCCAATGCGAAAAGAAGCAGCCAGAGAGTAAGCCGCAGCAGCGAACTCAAGAATCAAGCCAAACAGCGACCAAAACCAAACCGAAACCAACATCAAATTAGCATAACCAGAGGAGGAGCAGTAGTAGCATTAGCCGTAGGAGTATCTGAAGCAGGCAGAAGCGGGACTTCTTGTTCGACTTCATCACCTTGTCATCGTCATCGGCGTCATCATCACCATCATCAGCACCATCATCATTGTCAATATCGTCATCATGGGCTGCTCACCAAGCACACTGCCCAACAGCTCATCCTCAACAACGGCTCCGGCACCGAGCGCACCTCCGCTATCCCTCGATACAAATGAAAAGGATGGCAGTCGGCTCTTCTGCATCAAGTTGCGTCGCAGCCGCTTGCGTCGATGCAGTTGTGGAGCAGTCACCCTCACCCAGAATGGTGATGGAAATGGCAGCACTGCAGGCAGTGCTACATGCGGGGACAATCTCTGCAATCAGGTTCTGTTGAATCCACAGCAAACCAAAAACGAGGCCGACTATGAGAAGGTAAGAGGCGTTCAAAGCGCAATTTGTGTTAACCCGCCTTCGTCTTTGCCTTCGACTCCTCCCCCGCCTCCAACAATCTTACCCACAGCCCCTGACCACTTTCCTTGGACAAACCAATTAAGCATCATTTCTCGTTTTCCATTTCCTTTGACAGCTGAGTACCGGCAAAAAGGACTCGATTGTCACAGTGGCAGCATTGGGCAATTTCACGCACAGTGTGGTGCGACGTGCAACCGGAAGTAAGTACCAAATAACCAATACATTAGGAATACTAACATTTAACATTCTTGAAGAGAAATGTTTTAATTCACTTTCAAGTAGATACGTTAGATATTTACAGCAAAATTATTCTGTAAAGTTTAAAACTTGAATTCTCTAGAAAGCTATTCAGAAACTATAGATAGATTAGAAGAGATCCTTAGAGATACTTTTATAGATACCAAATACCAAAACCATCGAACGAAAATGTTTGAGCATTGATCTTCCGGAGTAGATCCAAACATGTGTCCTTTATTGTGGATAAAACATTTGTTAATAAATTGCCATGATGAAGTAGATTGATTGACAGATAATTAGTATAACTGATCAAAAGGAGGTAGGATTAGCCATTCTATTTGAAGATGTTGTTAAAGAGCTATCACTTCAGTCCCAGCAACTGGAGAACTGATCAATTACATATCAAGACGTTGCCATCCGAAGGCAGGCCATATAAAGGATCACACGAAGACCTTGTTACTCTGAGGATACCAAACAAATTGCCTCGTAATGACTTTGCTTCATCGCCCAAAAGGCGAAAGTAGATTCCAACTGATCCCATGTCCATATTCGAAAGGATTCATTCAGTTCCCTATCCTAATGATCGAATGACAAAATCGCGGAAAATCGAATATTGGTAATATCTAATGAAGGGTATCTCTTAGCTTCCATAGCGCTTTGATTAGCAAGAGACGTGCTGGCACCAATTGGACTCAGTTCACGGATATCCTGTAGAATAGTGGGTCCATGTAGTCCTTGCACATTGGAAACTGAAATCGAATTTATTACAAATTGTTTGGCAGTACAATTAGCATTTCTAGGGTATAAATTGCTTCGTTATGGCATCATCTCGCTTATCCGTAAATGCTTAGACACTGATACATCAGTGAGTTTCATGTCAGCAAATGGTGGGGGGCGGAGAGGTGTCGGAGGTTGAACTACTTCTACCTGGTAATACGATCTGTGGACAAGTCAGCTGGCGCTAGGCGCAGCTGTTTTGTTTCGACGTCCAATTAACAACTTGCCCCAGTGTCTAAATCCGAATCTGAGTCTTAGCTTCGCATATCAATCGGCATGTAGGAGATGTGCGCTGGGGGGGGTGGTAACGGTAACGGGGTGGACGGTAGCGGTAGCCAAGCAATTGTCACAAAGAGCGATTCAGTCGGAGACAGAGACAAAAACTTTTGCGGCATCTGTGTGTGTGTGAGTGTTTCAGTGAGCACTGGAAACTTGATCGTGACCGATCGGCCAAGAGGTAGACGGCAGAGAGAACGAAAGAGCGGCCACAGGCAGCCGCAATCTGCCCCTCTCCACCGCTCGCTCTACCGAAGCAAACTCACTTCAAAGCTCGGCGCTTTGGCAACAGCTGCTCGCCATTTATGGAGTCAGTTGCTTGGAATTGGTTCGCCGTGTCGGTTGGTTTATTTTGCGATATTTTGCCCAAACTTTTCGATACTTTCGAGCTTACATATCAGTATCAGTATCTATGTATATCCATATCTGTGTCTTCTATCCAGCTTATCCAGAAACGTTTCATATGCAAAAGCTCTCCCACTGGAGTCCTAACACTCTGTAGCCTTAATTGCAATTGCAATTGCGGAGCCATCTGTAGAAATAGAAGCCGAAATCCAATCCATCGTTGGCTGACCAAAAGCAAAACTAATACAAATTCGGTAAAGTCCAGGGCCAACCAGTTAAGAACCCAAACCAAAAAAAAAAAAACAAACACAAAAAAGAAGAAAAACCCGAATGCAATTAAATCGAACCGAAACTAAAAAAAAAAGAAAGAAAAATCGTTTGGCTGCAATTGCCAGTGTGCCAGTGTGGAAAAAAACAGCTCAACAACAACAAACACCAACAAATAATACAAAAAAAAATAAATAAATAAAGTGAAATAAAATACAAAAAAAAAAAAAAAAGATACAGACAACCGAATCGACATATCGAAAAAGTGTTAAAAATCAAAATAAACTTCACAACTAAGTGTGCCAGCAGCAGCAACAACAACAACAACAAGTGTAACGAGTGGCTAGATCTTTTACTAGATTTTCTGTGTATGTGTGTCTGTGTGAGATATGCACACACGCACATAGCAAGATATCTTTGTGTGTGTGTGTGTGCATGTATCTTTTGTGCGTTTTTCATTCTTGAATTCAAATTTGAATATGAATGTAGTACACCCCCTCCCTACCCCGGTGGGTTGAGTGACTAGACGGACTACGACTGCGTCGTGTTTGCGTCGAGTATGCATCGTGTGGTGTGTGTGTGTGTTGTTGTGCGTTCTATTTGCACACTGCACTCGCATTTTGGCAAATATGTGCAAAACTGCTGATTAACATGTTGAGAACTTGTACAATTGCCAGATTTTGTTTGCTTTTTTTCATTTCTCTCGCAAAATCAGATTCACATGACAATCTGAATCTGGTTTTGTTTTTACACGCGACTGATCAAGTCGTCCACCCCGACCATGCCGCCTTCGTTTCCCTATTTGTATGTATGTATGTATGTACATACATATATCGATCATTTCGTTCTCGCAATGGCGCCAAAACCTCAACATCAATATCAATCACACATGGGAGTCGAAAAGTAAACTAACGAAAAACACAAACTAAATGAAAGCAATAAACGACAAACAGAGAAACTGAAATACAAATACATATAGTATCTGATGTACGTACATACACACATACATTCATATGTACATATGTATGTACGTATGTAAGATGCCAATGCCGATTCATTATGCCTGTATGTTTGAAATTTTAATCCCCTGTCAGCGAACAAGTGCCAAGTTAACTGCAGTTTATCAATTTTCACATTAATTAAACCACCTGCCCCTGGCCCTACCCAGCCCTGCCCTTCCCCCTACCACATCGACAACCACATCCACTGCCCTGCTTCGGCCATCGAACAAATTCATTGAAAACGAAAACGAAATCGAAATCAAAATCAAGAAATCAATGCCCTGCCACTTTGATTGAGTTGATTGGCCATGTTGTTGGCACAAATCTTATTTTCTTAGGCGCGCGATACAAGTAGTCGCATTAGAATGCGATTTTCGAGTTTAGCGCTAATTACGAGTATTTTTAGAAGTCGCGCGTATGCGTATTGCCCATCCCCATCCCCCCATAAAGCCACGTGAAGCTTTTCACAAATATTGCCCGCCGACCAAAAGATTAGATTATGCCAACAACAACAACAGCAACAGCGACGACGACGACGACAGCGACAGCGACGGCAACGACATGGAAGACTGCTAAACTTTCCCCCTACCGATATGGTACCATTATTATTGTGATTGTGATTATTATTATTATCATGGCCACTGTCCATGTCCAGGGTCTATCAACGGTATCGCTGACTAAAGATGATCGTGCGCCCATCCCTCCTTCTTTCCTCAATCTCTCTCTCTCTCTCTGTTCCTTTCTCTCTCTCTATTGTGTTCCATTACAGGGGCAGGGCAGAGTTTTACCCAAATTCAATAAACAGGCCAAATCACAAATTGTTTTCGACCCTCACCCATACTTTTACTACTATTCCCCAACAAAAAGAAAGAAGAATAATAGTTAGATGTAGATTGAGCACGAGACTCAGATACTCAGCCCTTCTTTTGGCTGTAGTCGTGTGGGCCACTCGACAAATTCATATGGCCACTGTGCACCACAGTATCTCTATGTATACTATGGGGCCTAAACATCTGAATACTATGAGCAAACTTGGCTGATATTATCTTATCAAAAATTAATTGGTTGCCATGACAACGGCAAAAGCCGCTAAAGGGGCCCCCTCCAAAAAAAAAAAAAAAAAAAAAGAGACCAGCAAAAATAAATATATATATATGTACATACATATATAAAAATAACAAAGAATCGGCCTATACTATACCCGAAAGCCTCTACTTTATGCCAAATCTATTCAAAATAGAATTCATTCTCAGACAGAAAGATCAAACGTTTTCATTTGCAAAAAAGTTAAAATTATTAAGCAGTGAAATTGCTCAACACGAACAAAATCAAGTCAGTTGAAAGGAATGCAACTGTCCTTTTTCTATCCTATTCTACTTTTCTTTTCTTTCCTATCCGCATCCGTTGTTTGGTCACTTGTGTCTCATCGAAACGGCCTTTGGCATTTGTATTACTTTTAAGTTTCGTGGTCTAACTAAACTTAATTACACCTGCAGTTTTCCAATTATAATGCCATCGAAGCGCCTTGGGTGACGAGGAAACCGACACACAAGAGACGGACATACTGATACAGATGCAAATGCAGACAGATACAGATACAAAATGTTAGAGTCAGAGGCCATTCGATTTGAGATGTAGCGCAGCAGCAGCAACACGACTGGGTCTGGTTCTGTGTCTGGGTCTCGGACTGAACCAGGGACTGGGGTTGGGGACCAGCGGTTTCAAAATCCGTGCGAGAATTATCATCTGGCAAACAGTTTTTCATAACGGATTAGTGCGGACGTACATTTGAGTCTCTCTCTCTCTCTCCCTCTCTTCCTCGCTCACTTACTCTCTGTATTTTCGGTTCTCTCGTAGCTGTCTCCGTCAGTTTGGTCTCCTAGATTCGCATTGAAAAGAGACAATTCAGAATCAAACGAACTCGATTCGCAGTCGGTATATAAAATAATTGCTGCATAATTCACAGCTTGTTCTTTTTTTGAATGCTCGAACTAAAAATAAGAGCCAATCGATCGACATTTGCAAGTGCTCAAGTGATGGTGGAGGAGCAGTGCAGTGCAGTGGAGAGAAGTCCTTTTTGTTCCGTTCAATTTTACACACTAATGAGCCACTCGAACTGAACAAACTCAGACTTTGCTGTGCGTAATATGAGCCTTAATGTGAGCCACTGTTGTAAGTATCATCCCTCCGTCATCCCTTCAGCAACAGGCTCTCTCTCGTCTCCTCCCTCGGCCTCTGCCTTTGCCTTTGCCTCAGCGTCTGCCTCTCAGTGTTCTCAAAATAGTTTGAATTAAAAGCAAGGGCAAAAAAAAAAAGACATATCAAAATTAATGGCACTAGAGTTGGGCCTAAAGCCTGTTGCTCCTGCTGCTGCGGCTCGCGCTGCTGCTGCTGCTGCCCCTGGCCTTCTAGCCACCCTGCCTCTTGGTTTTATCTAAACAATTTATCGATTTTCGTTTAGATTACAACGCATGTACCGCAGAGCACGACTGGCACTGGCCAGCAGCAACAACGGCAGCGGCGAGGCCGCCACCGATAAGATACACCCGACCCATTTGAATATACGCAAATATTTTCTCTCTCTATATATATATATATATATATATATATATATATATATATATATGTATGTATGTACATATATGCGAGTACACGACTATGTACATAAATTTCATAAATTTTTTCTACCTTCATACATATATGTATCTTTATAGTATGTATATATGTATGTATGTAGTAAATGTGTATATATAAACATACATACAAACATATATAGGCAGGCTTGACGCACTCCCAGACCCGCCTACAATACTACGCCCACCTCCACTCCACAAAGCACACTCAGAGTGTGTTTATGTTCCCTGTGTGTGTGTGTGTGTGTGTTTGTGTGTACGTATTATGGCTTTGGATATTCATTTCTATCTCGATTTCTGGCCCAAGCATATGCATGTGGAGCAGGTTATCATTTCCAAAGTCGCACTTGCAGGCCGATAAATAGACACCAACAACAACAGACGGCATCAGTCCGCCAGTCAGTCAGTCAGTCAGTCAGTCAGACTATTAACATAATGCCTCAAAAATTATCCAAATTCGCATAGTTCAAAAGGAAAAGAAAAACCACAAACAATTAGAATAACTAAAACAAACATGATTATATCTAGCCAGCCAAATATGGCTGCAGCTGGTGGAAGTGGAGGAACAACTGACATTGGCGGAGGATCGACACTTCCACAGTCCACATCGACATCGGAAAGTCTTGCGAAATCGAAAGACAATTGCAATTGTCCGGCTGTGGGTGTGTCAATACAATTACAACATCACCAACAAAACCAACAGCAACAACATCATATCCCGCCCATTGAGGCAGCAAAATCAACAGCAGCAACAACACCACCAAAAACAACAACATCATCCAGAGCTTCATTAACGCGTCCGGCCTCCGAATCAGAGTTGGTTGTGGGTAAGCCTTTTGAATCTTTGAGGACTTTCCCCTCGGGTTAGATACATACAAACACAAACAAAATATTTGCGGAAAATTCTTGTTAAATTTTTGTTAGATTAAGGATAAAGCCAAAACTTACAATTAGAAAACAGTCCCATAAATAAAATCAAGATATAAGATCGTATCTAGAATAGGATAATCTCAGCTTTCAGCTGATTTTGATTAATGTACAAGGTACATACTAAGATCAATTAGATATACGCGATTGGTCAGATATGAATATGTGTACACAAAAGAAAAAGAGAAAAGAAAACATGAAACCAGAGACCCAAACTTATATGGAAAAGCCATTTTTATCGATTTGGGAAATTCAGCAAAACAAAAGTTTTGCATAATCTGAGGTCATTTGATAACCCTACATTATTTCAGGATGTTAACAAAAATAAAACTGAATGCTAAAACAGGATATTTGTAGAACAAAGGCAATGTCGAAATCTGCTGATCGACGTATCAGACTCTCACAAATCACTGAGTCTATCAGACCGATTTATAAAACTGAATCAATTGAAAGACAATCTATTCTTATTTACTTCGAACAGTAAATGTAGGATATGGAAAAAGGATTTCTTCTCAATATATGGCAACTATATAAAAATTGGTGGACATGGTTATATATGTACATATTACAAATGAATGAACTAATAACCAATCGTTCCTATAGATCCGATTCAAATGGTTCCGTAATATCAACCACTAGCAGTATTTTTATTGCAGAACTTCAGTTCTCTAATAGAAATTAAGTCAATTCAGATCAAGAGCATATATACTTTACATATATATAACTTTCTTTTTCAGTTTTTCATGGTATAAATCATAACTTCTAAATCGATTGAGGATTTTTATAGTCCGGCGTGAGTTCATTATGGGAAAGTTCTACTGTTCTTCTCTATGGATCGCCCGTTCATATGTGGCCACGTGTCTGAGGTTCCACTTGATTCAGACAAACATTTAAACAGATAGAGCTCTGACTGTAAAAGATTTAAAATTCTTCCTTCTAAGCAATGGCTAAATTATTGTCCCTAAGACTACTCAGTTTATTCATTATCCTCGAAAGTTATATCTTCATTTTAAATAAAATGAAGTAAAAAATATCAAAAAGGGTATCTTTCGTCTTACAAGAGTTTATATATCCCTAAAATGTTTGGCTATTCAGTTACTTATGAGTAACGAGTTTGAATGTGAAGTTTTAGATAATTATTGAAATGCTGTGAGTGTAAAACATTGAACGGATTTAAAGCAAGAAAAGAAGGAATAGAAGATTTTGAAACATGTCAAGACCCTAACTTGGAACCCCCGCCACATACATTGCTGAAAGGCTGATCTATTCGTGCCAAAACCAAACCAGCAAGTGGATACCATAGTGATCCTTCTGGACGCTGCAAATGCCTCCTGTCTCCCTCACACTCTTTTCTTATGTAGGTAATTGTAACGACGATTCTTACAACGACCATAAAATATAGTTGTCCGGTTCGTCTGGCTCGTAAACGTAATCTGCCAACCTAGTTTCAATCACATAGCTCAAAAACTAAGCGCTTGATATATATGTACCGACATTCATACATATGTATATACTTTACGCGTTAACCTGCATAACAATGATTTGGCCAATTTCAGTTTTAATCATGTAAACGATATTCTATTCACTTGAAAATACTTGACCCTTATCATTTTGATCAATTTTAGCTTTTTACAAGAAGATTTTGCTGGTTCATTTTCATCAAAATAACATTCTGATTAACATTGCTACTACCCCCGCGGGATATTCTCAGTTTAAGTGGGCTTAGTCCCGGAGGAGCCTTCACTTAAGCATATTTATTAAGAGAAAATGCTTCAGCTTTCTTTTGCGAAAGCGATTTAAATAAAACAAAAATTATGCTCTTCAAAATGTAAGAGGGAAAAAATGTTTAAAATGTCAATGAAATTGTGTTGTGGATTCCTTCTTGCGAGACATTTTTAGCATTTCTGTTTGTGGCCTTAGATCTCATCTCTAATAAATAAAAAGAAAAACTATTCATTCGTGTCCCTTGTGAGGCGAAGACGGCTTTAGTTAAAGCTGTCTGACCCAAAGCGGCAGTCGTATCCTTTCTAACCCCTTGCCCTGCTGCTGACGTTGCCTTCTTCTAGTTCCGTTTATCCGACCCGTTGTACGTGTGTGCCTTTTATAAAGTGTTTTTGAAATGCCAGCGTTTATAATTTAATGAAACGTGCAGGAGAAATTAATGTGTGCGCTGTGGTGTGTGCGTGTGTCCATTAATTAATACACATAAACCTAAGGCATTGGGGTCGGAATGGAATGCTGCAAAGGTGATCCTTGGCCACGAATATCAAATGGCCAACTTACTACAGCCAATTGTCGACGATTTTAGTCGGACGGTATTATAAACTTGGACTTGTACTTATATACATAGATACAGATTGTGTGTGTGTGTGCGAGTGTGTGTTTGTTAAAAATCCATTGCCTGACATTGGGCGTCAGCCCCAAGATGCACGCAACAGAAAATTTTATTCAACTTTTGTTGCCTGAAATTGGGCAAAAAGAATTTCATTTGAGCATGAAGAACCAAAACAAAAAAGTTTTTGTTAAATTGTTTTATTTTTATTCTCTTTTCAGGCACAGGGACATCGGGCACTAGTTCATCCGGCGGTGGTAACAGTCGACCAGGCGGTGGTCATCGCAAGTCATCGCTTGCCCTGGCCCTTACTCCGGAGGATGAGCCAATGGATGTGTATCAGGTGAGTGAAGTGAATGAAAATAATTTGCATGCAAGCCAAAAATAAAACTTTGGCCCTGGGACAAGGCGGAATGCGGTGGAGCACAGGGGGCCGCCTGCCCACTAGAAGTGTGTGTTACGTCTTTTGATAAGATATCTTATCACAATAGCCATTATATGGCCAAAGAGTTCTCTTTCTTTCTCCCTCTCTTACTTTTTCCCTCTCAGCGATCTTTATACACTGGGGAAAATGTGGAAATGTCAATATAATTTGTGTATATTTTGATGCCTTTCTTTAGGAATGATAATAATCATTAAAAAGTTGTTCTAGGTGAATATATGTATTTGTTTAGCTGTTTTTTAATCTTTCTGGTTCTCGACACTACGATTATAATCAATTTTTTAATTCCTTAAAAGTTTAATTCAAATTTGTATGAAATGACTTAATGACTTGAATCTAAATAGCGAATAAATAGAAGAGGGTTTAGGTGAGGGTGTTCCCAGTTCGGTGGCGACTCGATTAGTTGTTCCGTCCGTAAGTTTTACTTTACATTTTGCTTTAAATAGCTGCTCACCCATACCAATGAAACCATCGGACCGAATGGCTGTCACACATAAACAATGCGCCGCTGCCAGAGAAATCAAATCAATTAACATTGAAGGTGGGAAATCAAAAAGTAAAGAAATAGATTATACCCCCTTTGCTGTCGAACTCAAGTCAATTGACTCAGTACGGCCTAGTATTTCGACCAGAAGAATACAACGGAAAACCAAATATTTGAAATCAAATAAAAAACCGAATGAGAAAACCCAATAAAAATATTAATGTCGCCAGTTCTGTGATCGAGTACCGAATTAAACGGAATCGTGTTGAACTTCCCTTAACCAAACTAAAACTAAACCGATTTGCATTCCGTCAAGAAGTGCGGCAACAATGCCGGAATAGCCAGCTCATTGTTGGTGTAGGACATTGGTGATAACTTGAAGAGACTTTGCTGGCCTATTGCTATTGAGATTGAGTGGGGCGTGTGAGTGTCCGTTTTATAATTAGCAGAATGCGCAATTGTTTGCCAAAATTCACAAATGTATTCCGCTCAAAATCCTCCACCTCCGCCTCGACCTCTTCCTCGGCTGCGCGTCGTCCGGCCACAAGTGATTTGGACACCGATTCGGAGTCTGATACCGAACAGTATGTGGCTGCCAAAGCCATTAAGTCGGTGAGTTTAGCCAAAGTTAATTCGACAGCAAGTCCAAATGATCAGCGACGCGATAATGATGACGATGCCACCAATACCAACACCAGCGGCAGTCGTAACCGGCTGATAAGACCAACAGCAACTATAGCAGCTGTCGATTTAGGGCAAACCAAAGACGTAACAGAACCAACAACAACAACAATAGCAACGAATACGATGAAAACAAGCAAAAATGGCCTTATCCCTCTGCTGAGTGAAAATGACTCCACAACGGAAATAAGAATCGCCGACATTTCTGTCAACACATCCAGCAATTTCATGTCCACTTCACGGGCATTCGGCCTACGCAACTCCTGCAAAACACCAGAGGAAATTGAACTGGAGTATGAGGCAAATGTGAAGGCCGAGGCCGGTGATATAATGACACCTCTGCCTCGCAGCCTTACCTTTAGTATGGGGCGTCAAATGCAATCGGAACTAGTCGAGGTCATACGCAATTTGGACCCCCAGCCATTGCGTCTGAGTAATCTCTCTGTGCCGGAGATGGAACGGAATGTTATTTCTCTACAGAATGCTGATGACCGCTCTAATGTTGACGAGGAGGGGGAGGATTGTGTGGTATTGCGACGCAAAGTTTCGGGAATATCCTTGGAGCGCAAGGCACATAGCTTATACGAACGGCGGATGCCCAAAATGCCCAAGTTGCATCTAACAGTCGCCTCCAAAAAAAAAGAGCCGACTGCTCCTGATGATGATGATGATAATGATGAATTCAAATGTTTCCAGGTAGATATCAGATCAGGGATAACAAATAATTAAAAACTTTCTTCAATCTCTTCCGAACATATGGAATTTAAACTTTAAAGAAATGATTCCAAGTTAATGGAAGAATAATTGATGTCAGTCACCCAGGATCACACCCATCCAAATTTCAAATACCAATTGCGATTATATAGTGACAGTGAGCTTTTCCTTTCCCAGTCAAAGTCCCAGTGCCAATGGAGTTTCTGTTCCATCGTCAAATCCTACGACCAGGAGCAGAATCCCTGATTTCCACAAATCGAATTTTTTTATTATTTATTTTTTGTATTATAAATCTTTGTGCTACCAAAGTCACCATGGCAAGTCACCTCCGGCCATTTCCGTCAGGCACAAGCAATTTTATTTTAATTTATCATCATTTAAGCGACATACACAGACACACACACAGGGACTCTCAGACACATACATATGCACGCATGTGCGTATCTGACAGATACATATACATTATACAATGTACATGCAGGTGACACAGACGAGGAAGCCAAGTTAAGCCCTCTTATTTTGATGGCAAATCCAGGGACTGAAAGGGAGAGAGGGAAACACGGAGAGAGAGAAAGCTATAGATTTTTATTAAATTTTATACATATTGTTTTGTTTTTTTTTTCGGTGTTGTTGTTGACTTGCAGCGAAATCTCATGGACTTGAAATATCCAACCGTGCTGCCACCGAATCCTCAACTTAAGGTGAGCGAGCCATGGCAGTAGGATATAGGTATTGGCCAGGTTATGAAACTTATATTTTTCGTTCGCGTTTTTCAGGCTCTATTAGTATTTCACAAAGCGGATAGCATTTGCGAAGTGGTCACCTCGGCGTGCCAGCGTCATCAATTGGATGTTACGCTGGTCAAGTCCAAGGAGGAGGCTCTGGACACTCTGCAGAAGTCGTATGCCACGGCCCAGTGTTATCATCTAATTATAATTGATGCCCGCTCCACCAAGAATCTTGATGCCGAGCACATTGCAAGGTGAGAAGAGCGACGCAGTCGAAGCAAATGGACAAAGTTTTCTTTTATGTTTTCGCCATTGACTTAAACTTTTCACTTTGTTATATATGTATGTATGTGTGTATACCATATAATGTAGAACCATACGTCACACCCACGGACATCATTTAACGACAATAATTGCCGTCTGCAAGAAGAGGTAAGTTCTCCCTGCGCCTTTTTAGATTGCTCGAGTTTCGATTGAGTTGAACTCAACTAACGACTTTTGCAGTTTCTTTGAAAAGGATGATGTGCTAATTGCTCTATTAGACGCTGGCGTTAATAGAGTAAGTTAACTAAACTTTGAGAATTCGACACCCACCCACCCACACACATTGCGATCTTGTTTGTAATTTTGCAGTGCGTAGCCGAGACAACAAACCTAGCTATGTGCAGTGTTGAACTGAAGCAGATACTGCACTCAATCATAAGGCCGCACAATGTCATGTCCACTCAACAGGTAATCGAGTCCTCGGGGCGCACACTAATTCAATTAAATTGCCACAGAACTCTATTAACTATGCTGACTCCGCCCTCAAACAGGCACTCTACACAGCCCTGCATCGGCTGAAGGAGGTGGTCCTCATCACGGACGACGTGCTACGCATACAGTACGCGAATCGCGCCACCGAACGTCTCCTCAACATGCGACTGGTGAGTGAGTGAGCGGGGGGAGCAGTGGCATTTTCAATTGCAACTTTAATGAGTTTCCCGTGTACCCCTATCAAATAGGATGAAATAATTAGCAAACCATTAGCCGACATTTTCGTCTCGGACCTGTCCACCATCAGCGAGCAGGGCAAGAGCATAAAAGAGTTTGATGGAATCCTGACAGTGAGGCGCAAAAACCAAGAGGGCATCCCCATGCATGTCCGAGTTGTGCCAGTGGCCTGCATTGGCAGGTAAGTCTAACCATTTTATCGACTCCATCAGGCTAAATTAATTGAAAATCCTATTTGCAGTGCACCCACCCATCTGATTTTCAACTTTGACATACCTGGCGGCCAAATGGATTTCATAGCCACTTTGCCACAGCCAAAGGAGGCCCCGCGTGGCTCTCTCCATTCGGTGAGGCGCTGCAGCTTTGATGTACGTTCGATTGCCTCGGACGGACTGCGTCGTACAAGTCTGGCTAAGCTCACATCGCTGCCGCTAGAGGCTCCCATCACTAAAGTATGACTTTATTTTGTGCGCCTATAACTATTCCAAATTGGTTTTGACTGTAACACAAAGAAAATGCAGCAAATTGCTTACTGCAGTAGTGCAGGTTCCGTGTGTGCGTGTCCCGGTGTTCTGTTCCCTCTAGTTTTAGCAGTCAAAATTATAGAAACATACTAGCACTTGAAACACTTGAAACGCACACACTCAGCCCAACAACAACAACATACTTAAGTAGATCCCACAGTGTTCCTTACTAAAGCACGTTAGAACTTCACCTTGCACCTGCTTGTGATTCATGTCTAAGTGACTCCATCTGGAAACGGAAACGGCAAACCCAAAAAATCATGAAAACATAAACAGAACAAAATTAAGGTGGCTTCTCAATGTGACTTTAAAATTGAACGAAACTTTGGTTTGCAAAATTTTTGTTTGGGTTCTTAAACCAGTTATCCGCTTCGGAATCAATATTGGTATACCGTTATTGTCTTTGTCGTATTGAGAAACCGTACCTCTGAGTTACATTATCCAGATTGGATATACACTATGTATGTACCTGTATGTGTATATTGACGTTTTTTGCTTAGATTTTGTACTCCAATTGGTCCAGGTTTCCAAACTGCACATACATACATACATACATACATATGAACATACATACATGCAAACCTACATACATACATATATATGAGAGATGTGGATGTATGTGAGCAGTCTCAATTAATTCTTATTTACATCGTTCTTCTAGTTCTCAAAATGCACTACTAAAACATGTTTAAACATATTTACATATATTTTCTCTTTTTATCTCTTATTGTTACGTTTCTCTTTTTTACTTTTATGTTTTTGTGTACTTGATCCATGAAACAAAACAAAACAAATCAAAAATAATTCAAAAATCATGTGCAAACTGTACTGTTATCTACTGGTTCCGTTAACTCGTTCGTTCGTTCGTTCGCACGCTCGCTCGCTCGCTCGCTCGTTCGTTTTGCTCGCTGCGCGTGGCTAACCAAATCAAAACCAAACAAAACCAAACAACACCAAAAACTATTGGGCACTCGCACATTAGATAATAAATTTACTATCACAAGTACAGGAGAATTGTTCAGCCGATGAGGCGCGTCTCATAGACAAGGTCTTGGAGTTCCTAAAGCGCGAAGGACTCTACAGTCCCCAAATGAAGGAGATACGCACCGACGATCCCATTGCAACTGATCTAATTGGAGCCCTTTTGACGGTAAGCATTTTGTTAATACGATATTATTCAAATTCTCATTAACGTGTTTCTTGTCGTAGGGTCCCAGTGTTTATTCGTCCCGCCGAAGCTCAAATGACTCCATTATACGCACTGGCAGTTCTACAAGAACTGCCTCCATTGTACCAGCCAAAATGAAGGTGAGTTTTACCGACTCGGTTTTACTCGGTGTTTGACTTTGTGTTCAACCGTTAAACTAGGCCAATCCAATCATCATGGAACTGCTTGAAGAATCTCTTAGCTGGGACTTTGATATTTTCAAATTGGAAGAGATCACCGACTACCATCCGCTACTATATTTGGGCATGGAAATGTTCCGGCGCTTCGATGTCTTTGCCACACTAAATATTGACGAAAATGTGTGCAAGGCCTGGCTGGCTGTTATCGAGGCACACTACCATAAGAGCAACACATATCACAATAGCACCCATGCCGCCGATGTGATGCAGGTAGAAACCCCCCTCCTTTGACTATCGATTGGCCATATGCTTATCTATGCTTAAATTCCTATCGTTGTCACACATTTTTTGTGTCCAGGCTACCGGAGCTTTTATTACGCAGCTATCAAATCGAGACATGATGGTTATGGATCGTATGGAGGAGGCTACGGCTCTGATTGCTGCAGCCGCCCACGATGTTGACCATCCAGGACGATCCTCAGCCTTTCTGTGTAACTCAAACAATCCACTAGCCATCTTGTACAATGATTTGACGGTTCTGGAGTCACACCATGCCGCCATAACCTTCAAATTAACCCTGGGTAAGTAAGCTTTAGTCAGCGTTAAGAGAATTGAATAGAAACTGAATGAAGATTTCCGTGTTAAAGGTGACGACAAGATTAACATATTTAAGAATCTGGATAAGGAAACATACAAATCGGCTCGCAGTACCATCATAGACATGATCCTGGCCACCGAAATGACACGACATTTCGAGCACTTGGCCAAATTCGTTAGTGTCTTTGGCGGCGAAGAGCCCCGCGAGAGTGCTCAAAGTGAGGAGGAGACCTCCATACTGATGCGCCGCATGCTCATCAAAGTGGCGGATGTCAGCAATCCAGCTAGACCCATGCAGTATTGTATTGAGTGGGCGCGGCGCATAGCCGAGGAGTACTTTATGCAAACGGATGAGGAGAAGCAGCGCCACCTGCCCATTGTGATGCCCATGTTTGATCGTGCCACATGCAGCATACCAAAGAGCCAAATTGGTTTCATCGAATACATCATACAAGACATGATGCATGCCTGGGAGAGTAAGTTTCCTCTATCCTCCTGTAATTGATCGACATTAACATATACACCTCCGTTGCCTCCATCCAGGCTTCATCGACATGCCACAGCTGATTACCTACATGCAGATCAATTACTCACAATGGAAAAAATATGACGAGCAGGGCGTAAACACCTTGGCCGATATTATGGCCAAGCAGCCGCCCGTGGGCAATAAAATGACCAACTCCAAATAGCATACGGCCTTTCGGAGATTGTTCTCGGGTCTACTGAAGCCTTTGCCTGCCCAGGCGCCAGGCACATCCACAATTGGCGAGACGACGGAAATGGAGGATGCGCTCTAGTGTCAGATTGGCGGCTGGCGTCGCAGTCTCTCGGTCTAGTTGCATACCACAAACACATATACACATATCTCGGACTAACCCAACGCCTCCTCCCATAAACCCCTCCACTCCCAGGCAAGAGGAAGTGGGCGGCTAAGGCAATACCAGATCGGTGCCAATTGGTGTCGCAAAAGTTTGAAGAGTAACAAAAAAAACCAAAAAACAGAAAACTGAAAATGAAATATGTAAGCTAAAAATTATTGGGCTGGACTCAAAATTTAAATGTTTAAATCCAAAAATGGATCACAAAAAACGAGAAAGAAAAAACAAAATTAACTTATGAATGTATGTATGTTATGTATGTGTATGTATGTCAAGTTAAGTGCGTACGCATGTGTGTGTCTTCTGTCTGCGTAAGTGTTAAATCGCTTAGGCTATTAGAAGAAAAGGAAAAATTTGTAGGTAGTTTTAGTGCACACACTGTAAAACAGCGATCACAATGCTGTGCTCGTGCGCTCAGCAATTACCTAGTTAGTAACGGTTTAACTATATAGCCAGCACATCTCTCGGCAATCGATAAAAGTCAATAGGTCTTTAGACTTACCAACGCCACCAACTCGAAGCCAGCCCAATCCTGTAGCTTCAGAAAGACAATCTCTTTGAAATATCTGTGACCAGTTTAATCGATGTTGGTGGGTTAGCGTGTGAGTGTGGGATTGTCGGGAGCGCTGGCGGGAGCGAGAGATCTTTCAATTACAAATATTTTATAGTTATGCGAAAAAAACCAAATCGAATGCACAGTTGAGACATGTGAAATTTACTGGGGCCCTTCTTTATTAATACTAAAAACTACTACTACCAACTACATAGGTACATATGTATGTAACTACCAACCTAGCAACAAATCAACCAACCAACCAACCTACCAACCTATCTACCTAACTAACTATCTATCCTAACTATTCTAAGTATCTAATAGTTACATAAGTAAATCCTTTTTGAAATCTTTTTTATCTAATTGACTGAACAAATTACATATTACATATACAAATATATACACATATATACAGACACATATACATATATATATATAATCAAATGCAAATTGATAATACGTTCTTGTTAATGCAAAATAATGTACATACATATATACAGATATTTGAATAACAAAAACAATGAGCGATATATATGTAACTATTATGATAGAAAAAAGATATACAATGTTTATACAACTTTTATGATATATATAGACATGTATGTATGTGTGCAACATGTTATAGATATCGGCCATCAGCATCAGTTCTATATACATATACAAATATATAGTTACAGTTAAATTTTTGGTATATGTGTTATTGGAAAAACCAAACAAAACAAAACAAATATCTTTTATCTTGTGCTTGAACATTTTTTGATAAGAATTATATACAAATCCAAACAAAAGCTAAAAAAGAAAACCAACCAAAAAACAATCCTTCAAGCCAAGGATCATGGTTATAGCGGTGACCAGATCCTTTCATCTTCATCCTTACCTTTGACAACATTTAATTTTCTCTCTTTCTATTCGTTCTACTCATATATAAAACGATTCCATCTCAATCTCAGTCAAGTTTGAAGTCTAATTCGATGGTCCAAAGACCTATTGAGGAGATTTTATTACTGATTCGAAACAGGAATGAATGATTAAGAGCATATAGAATACACATATTCTTATTGTTGTTTATGTGTGTGTGTGTGCCTGTACCTTCGTTTGTTTAATTATATGTGTGTGTATTCAATATTTACCAAGATGATCTATAAAACAAAATTTCATTTTCTAATTAAAAAAAAAAAAAATTGTGCTCTTTAATCAAGTTGCAAATAAATAAATTCTATACACATATATTTATAAATATTATAAGATCCTATATACATACATACAATATATGTGTAGCTACAATTAGATACTGACAATATCTGTATATATATATATATATGTATATATGGATATGTTTCAAAACACACAACAAACAAATCTTCACATAGAACTATGTATATTTGTTACTACATCTGTTTGCTCCTTGCAGGTTAAGGATTCTAAATGTTAAGATTTAGTCAAATTTATTGTAAAACAAAACAAAACAAAAAGAGAAATGAAAACCACAAAAATACAAATAAAAATTCAACAAAAATGGAAGTTATCTCCAAAAAAGAAGAGAAAAAAATGATAATGATTCGGATTCACAACTTGAATATTTTTCTTCTTTCTTTTGTTTTTGGGGTCAAGGTTAAAGTTTCATTTTGGACCTGTACCTAATAGCCAATAGACTTGAAAAACATCAACAACTTATTTATTTTTCAACTGGTTAATAAAATTTGGAGGAATGTTTCCATAAATTGGACATTGCTTATGCATTCAAATGACTTGCTCAAACAAGTTTGGCTCAAATTGTTGCCCAAATGTGTCGACATACATAATTTCACCTGCTTTATAATTAAGTTATTGGTGGTGGAAAAATGGTTAATATGAAAGGTACACAGAAACCCAGCCCAGCACCCAAAAACTTTCTTTTCGGATCGAACAAAGAAAGTCTTACGGCGCGACAAAAGACAGTGAAGCAAAAGATGGCCAAAAACGGGTCTGGTTTCGACTACTCTACTCTTACTTGTATTTTTGCCGATTACATAACGCCGATCACAAGAGACAACACCGTGAGATTTTGTTTAGTCTTTGTTATTAATGGCACTCCTCTCACATTCCCATCATCGCTCGCAAGCGGCTGGAATTCCTGTTCCGATCGCTTGCGACTGCCAAAGCAGTTATTAGAATAGACGAAATCTTTGGATTTAATCTCTTGATTTAATTAGTCGTTAACTCTGATGGAAGGCGAACAGATCATACCCAAGAGCTATCCCATTGCTCTAATTGACAAGGATTGGAGCAGGCACAAGTTGTTTTTTAAGCCAAATTCAAGAGATTTTCTAGATAAAGTGCATGATTTGGAGGTAAGAGAAGATGATGTTTGGATTGTGACCTATCCCAAGTGTGGCACCACTTGGATGCAAGAGCTGCTCTGGCTACTGATTAACAATTGCGACTTTGATGTTGCCTTGGCCACAGACCTTGAGATACGCTCTCCTTTCATGGAGTAAGTTTTAGGAAGACATTAATTCATATCCAGATTATCTAAATTATGTCCCTTATCTTTCAGATTCGATTTCTTTAGACATGATGATGCAGATAAAGCTATCCGCTTAATAGAGAATCTTCCCTCTCCCCGACTAATTAAAACGCATCTTCCGCTGGCCCTATTACCCGTTCAGCTATAGCAAAAGAAGGCCAAAGTTGTCTATGTCTCTAGGAATCCCATAGATGCATGGGTCTCCAGCTATTACCATGGATTAGCATTCGGCTTTTATTTTGGCAAATCGTTGGAGCAATACTTCGAGGAGGATATTTTGCAGGAAAGGATGATTGAGGAGAATCCCATTGCCCATTTCTTCGAGTTCTATCAGCTTCGGCATAAGACCTGGCTCTTCTATACCAGTTTTGAACGTATGAAGAGCAATCTCCGAGGAGTGATCGAGGATGTCAGTGAATTCCTTAATAAACGTGTTACATCTGATCAAATGGAACGTTTGCTGAAGCACTTATCCTTTGAGGAAATGAAGAGTAAGTTCAGCGAATTGTTAAGCGAACTTTATTTATCTTCAGTGTGTTCTCTACGTTGTAGAAAATCCCAAAACAAACCATCTCTGGGAACGCAAACGTGTAAATCATCCGAATGATGGGAAAGAAGATCATAAGTAAGTGCCCGGTACTATTCTTTATGTACATATGTATGTATGTGATATAGTTAATCTGCTATGTTTGTCAACTTTTCCCTTAAGTTTTGTACGTCGTGGCAAGGTGAATGGCTATAGGGATGAGCTTAAGCCTGATCAGATTGAAAAAGTTACAATTATGCTGGAGAAAAATCTTCTGGAGCATAATGTTACATTGGAGGAAATCTTGCAACTCAACAAAAAGTAGTTTCTGATAAATTCTATATTGTTAAAATGTGTATAAAAGATCCGATATATATTATTATTTATAGAATATACTAACTAATTTAGATGTGAGTATAAAAACTTCAGTTTTCCATGCTGAGTACTGTTTAGGCTGTGGAAGTTTCCACTTTCTTGGCATTGTCCTCCTTGGAGGAGGGACCAGTCTGTGTGATTTGCACTAGGCGTTCGGATGATGGGGGCGGCAATCTTTTCATCGGCGCCGTAATGGTCAGAAGACTATCCGAGGGGAGGGAAGATGTGACGAACAAAGAAAGTCATTCGGAACGACAAATGACAGTGAAGCAAAAGATGACCAGAAACGGGCCTGGTTATGGCGTTTATATAATGCCGATCACAAGAGACAACACCGTGAGCTTTAGTTTAACCTTTTTATTATTGTCACTCCTCTCTCTCACATTCCCATCGCTCACAAGCAGCGAGAAATTCTGGTCCCAGCGCTTGTGATTGCCAAAGCTCGACTCAATACATTTGCGGCAGTCAACGAGATCGGTTCAGTTCGATTCGATTCGATACGATTTGCCACTATGCCTCAATCGAGTTTCTTTGCAAAGAGCGTTCCCTTTGATCAGATTGATAAGTTAGCCATTAGCGGTGGCTATTCCTCGGTTTACGCGGCGCAGAAGCCAAGTGTTTCAATCGTTGGCATCTGGGAGGAACGTTTCTGTCGTCTAGCTGACAGCTTCCAGCCGGTTCTCGATCGTGTTTATAATTTTGAAGTGCGCGAAGATGATGTGTGGATTGTTACATTACCCAAATGTGGCACTACTTGGATGCAGGAGTTGACCTGGTTGGTGTTAAATGATTGTGACTTTGACACAGCCAAGAAAGTGGACATCACTTTGCGTTCGCCGTTCCTTGAGTTCAACGGTGTCGTTCAGAATGTTCCCCATGACACCATTGAGGCGGCAAATGACTTGAAATCACCGCGTCTCATCAAATCCCATTTGCCAGCCTGGCTGCTTCCACATCAGATCTGGAGTAAGAAGCCGAAAATCATCTATGTGTATCGGAATCCGAAAGATGCAGCCATTTCGTATTTTCATCATTGGCGGGGCATGGTTGGCTACCAAGGGACCAAGGCTGACTTTATGCACTCCTTCATCGATGGCTATGTGAATTTCACTCCCTGTTGGCCTCACATCCTAGACTTTTGGCAACTGCGTCAAGAGCCGAACATATTTTTCACAAGCTACGAGCAGATGAAGGATAATTTGGGCACGGTTATCACACACGTAGCTCAATTCCTGCATCGGGGGGTGCGACCCGAGCAAGTGGATCTGATGAAGGTTCATTTGTCCTTTGAGAGTATGCGTGATAATCCAGCCTGCAATCATGTCAAGGAATTTGAGAGCATGAAGGCAGCATCTGGCCGTCAGGTCGAGGAATTTAGGTAACCATCGGAAAACAAATAGAAAGTATTCAAAATTATGATTAAATTCAAGCGTTTTGTCCCACAGATTCGTCCGACGCGGCGTTGTGGGCAGCCACAAGGATGAGCTTACTGCCGAATTAATAGGGGAATTCGACTTGTGGTCGGACAACAATCTGAGGGACTACAAATTGCATATGGATGACTTTGCCAGTTATAGCAAATACAACAAAAACAACAATTAACTAATCAAGTGATTTTTTGTTTATTTTCCAGTTTTATTTTTATTGTAAGCTACATACATATGTACATATAAACACATACATACATACCTTTTAAACATACATACATATATACATAAATATAAACGTTTTTATAAATAAACAAAGTGCATCTATGTATGTATGTGCATATTGTACAGAGTATACTCTGACGTCTTATCAGCTCCAATTACAACTAAGAGAGCAAAAACGAGACTCTCTCTCTTTTTCCATGTAGTCTTCATATAAGTACATATGTACATACATACATACAATGAAATGATGCCCATTATAAAAATTTTGACTTATGTACCTACATATGTATGTATGTATGTATGTATGTATGTACATATGTTGAAAGATCCAAATAGCCCTTTCTCTATCGAGATATTCGTTGATGTTATATTATAGTGTTATCTAGGACATTCAAATTTTAGACTGACATGCAAAATCAATGTCGCATCCGCGCGAACAATTGTGCAGCCCTGACAGAATTAAAATACTAGAAGAATGGGCTAACTTCGGCCGTGCCGAAGTTCGTTTTCTCTTGCGATCTGTTATTTAAAAATTACACTTTTATAATGTGACAAAATCACTAGAAAGCATATAAAACGAGTTAAACCTACATTAAATGTTCGTGGCTTGAAAAGAAAACTCGACGACTCGACAAAAAAATGAAGCAAGCAAGTCGTCCCTGCCGACGTTGAGTATACCCTGTACCAACATAAAAAAAACCTTCGAAGTAGCCATCAATTTCTTACAAAATTTTCCTTTACATGCAGCTACAGCAAACGCATGCTATCTCGCTCTTTCTTGTTTGCCACTGCCGCCTTGGGATTTCAGAACAAAACGGATATAGCAATATCTCCGATGTTTTTTGTCCGATTTCGACAAAATTTGGTCAGCTAGTCTAGTTTTGGTATATAATTAGGTGTGCCAAGAATACGATATCTTTAGTACAGCTCTAGTTATTCGCTTTCCCGATTTGCGGGGGTGGAAGTGGGCGTGGCAAAAATTTGAAACAAACTTGATCTGTGTATGCATTAGACGCATGTTTACACCAAATTTGGTGGCTCTAGCTCTTATAGTCTCCGAGATCTAGGTGTTCATACGGACGAACGGACAGACTGACAGACAGACGGACGGACGGACGGACGGACGGACAGACGGACATGGCTCAATCGACTCGGCTAGTGATGCTGATCAAGAATATACACTGCTGGTCAATAGGTTAGACGCACCCTTGCTTGCATTAAAAATAGTTTTATAACTTTTATATTGAAAACAATTGCAGAAATGTTTATATGCAAAAACAATACTTATTTAACGGGTATTTATATAGTTTATTCAAAACATAATAGAAATTTAAAGAATTTGTGTTTTCAAACATTTTCTTAAAGCTATCTAAAATAAAGGCACATTTTTCTTGGTCATTAGGATAGACGCACTTAAACTGAATAATTTTTTTAAGGAACAGTAACTTATTTTAAAATAAAATGATTAGTTAGTACAAATATTAGAGTTATTAGTAAATATAGAAAAATAATTTCAGTAATGAGTATTGCCTCCTTTCTTTGCAATGACTTCATATATCCGGTCCTTCATAGAGTGATATAAGGAGTCTACATAGCTCAGCGAAATCTCGCTCCAAGCGAGTTTGATTGCTGCAGTTAATGCTTCCTTATCTTCATATTGTTTTCCCCCTTCATATATCTTCCTTGTAAGCCAGCCCCAAACATTTTCTATTATGTTAAGGTCTGGGGAATATGGTGGCCAAGTCATTATATTAACGTTCTGACTCGAAATAAAGGACTTCACCACTCGTGCATTATGAATTGGAGCATTATCTTGTTGGAAAATCCATGGAATTGGTCCAAAAAGATCATTTAGTTTTGGAAATACGGACTCCAACAATTGTTTGAAGCGCTCACCATTCATCTTCTGGTCAATAAATATTAAATCCATCGTTCCATAATACGTGATGGCACCCCACACCATGACTCCACCTTCTCGGCTATGATGGCGACTTAAATACAGCTCATCTTTTCTCAAATCGTGAAAATAGTATTGAAAGCCATCAGGGCCATCTAAATTAAAACGTTTTTCATCGGTAAAAACAACCGAACGCCAATCATTAAGTCGAGTGTCACATTGAATAGTCCATGTCATATATTTTTTCGCATACTCAAGCCGTTTTTCTTTTCGTATAGCATTCAATGGAGGTTTTTTCTTAATTTTTAGACGCTTCAGATGTTTTGCTTTCCTGATAGTGCGTTGCACAGTCGAAAGGCTTGCGTTTACTCCGGCTAATTCCTTAATCTTTGCTGCTGACTTGGTGGAATTGGAAGCAACTCGAACAATTTTACGTTCTGCTCGGGAAGTTAAAGCTCTTTTTCGCCCCTTAAAATTTTTCCCATATGCCTCCGGATCTTTTAAATATCTGTCGACAGTTCTGGAACTGCGTTTTATCTCCTTACTAATTTTTCTGTTTGATAGTCCTTGCGAGTGGAAGAAGTCAATTTTTTGACGTTCCAATAAGCTTAATGCAGTAGCTTTTCCCATTTTTTCTTAAAAAATTGATCGAAAACAGTTAACTTTTTAATATTTAGTTTTAATTTATTCAAAAAAACTGCATCCGTTCGCAGAACTCTAAAAAAAGTGAACTGCGTCTATTTCAGTGACCAACCAAAAGCCCATGTTGTTGCATGGCAACTTCTAGAATCTTCGAAAGCACCGTTATGTTTTTGCAAATCAACTAACTATAAGCTAATATTTTTCGGACAAGATTCGAACTTCAATACGAAAAATGTTTCGGACATCAAATTCATGTCTAATAGTTAATAAAACAGCTTTTCGAAAAAAAAAGTTGGTGCGTCTAACCTATGACCAGCAGTGTATATACTTTATGGGGTCAGAAATGTATATTTCTGCCTGTTACATACATTTTAGCGACTTTAATATACCCTTTTACCCTATGGGTACAGGGTATAAAAATTTTGGTCCTATTGTTCCTATGGGAGCTATAGAGCATAGATGATATATATATATATAGTCAACCAATTCTGATGAGACTTGGTGGATATGTTCGAAAATGTATTATAAACACATAATTTCGTAATAATTGATTGTAAAACAACAAAGTTATTGAAGTTCAATTATATTCATAACCGATCGTTCCTATAGGAGCTATATGACATAGTCATCCGATCTGGATGATTCCGAGATATCCAACGCCTGCAGCAAAAAGAAGGCATAACAAACCAAACAAGGAAACTCTTCAATATTCGTTTTTCTCATATTTAAAGTACTTACGATCGCTGCGTTCATTATTGCTATTAATATTTACATTGTGTGGTTATACATTTTGTTCAGATTTGATGAGGTTCGCCTCTCCTATGTATATTTAGATACAGATGCTTCACGTAATTTTGTGCAATCGTAAAACATGTTTACTGACAACTATGAGAATTAATTAAACTCAAATGACCAATACAAATGTAATAACTACAAAAAAGGTTTAAATCATTTATTTTGTCATATGACTAAGCGAAAATAACATTATTTTCAGGAAAGTCGATTTCAATCGAGTACTTAACTTCTTGTGCTGAATCTGATTTTAAACAGATCGGATAAGATTTACACAAAGCGCTTACTAACGTCTATTTAAACAAAATGGATATACCTGATATTGAAGGGTATTTTATTCCAATTGAGTTTAAGTGAAAGAAGAAACATGTAGAGTCACTAAGTACCAACGGCAAGTTGGTGCAGGAATGGACAAATGCTCTTTTGTCGAGAGTTGTCTCTGATAGCACACAGTAGCCTGCCATGGTTAGTTTGTTTTTAGTTTTTTGTCGTGGCCCAATTCTTGTTATCAGTTGATAAAAACTGTAACTGCGGTAATTAGAAATGCAGAAATCTTTGTATTTAATCTCTTGATTTAATTAGTCGTTAACTCTGATGGAAGGCGAACAGATCATACCCAAGAGCTATCCCATTGCTCTAATTGACAAGGATTGGAGCAGGCACAAGTTGTTTTTTAAGCCAAATTCAAGAGATTTTCTAGATAAAGTGCATGATTTGGAGGTAAGAGAAGATGATGTTTGGATTGTGACCTATCCCAAGTGTGGCACCACTTGGATGCAAGAGCTGCTCTGGCTACTGATTAACAATTGCGACTTTGATGTTGCCTTGGCCACAGACCTTGAGATACGCTCTCCTTTCATGGAGTAAGTTTTAGGAAGACATTAATTCATATCCAGATTATCTAAATTATGTCCCTTATCTTTCAGATTCGATTTCTTCAGACATGATGATGCAGATAAAGCTATCCGCTTAATAGAGAATTTTCCCTCTCCCCGACTAATTAAAACGCATCTTCCGCTGGCCCTATTACCCGTTCAGCTATAGCAAAAGAAGGCCAAAGTTGTCTATGTCTCTAGGAATCCCATAGATGCATGGGTCTCCAGCTATTACCATGGATTAGCATTCGGCTTTTATTTTGGCAAATCGTTGGAGCAATACTTCGAGGAGGATATTTTGCAGGAAAGGATGATTGAGGAGAATCCCATTGCCCATTTCTTCGAGTTCTATCAGCTTCGGCATAAGACCTGGCTCTTCTATACCAGTTTTGAACGTATGAAGAGCAATCTCCGAGGAGTGATCGAGGATGTCAGTGAATTCCTTAATAAACGTGTTACATCTGATCAAATGGAACGTTTGCTGAAGCACTTATCCTTTGAGGAAATGAAGAGTAAGTTCAGCGAATTGTTAAGCGAACTTTATTTATCTTCAGTGTGTTCTCTACGTTGTAGAAAATCCCAAAACAAACCATCTCTGGGAACGCAAACGTGTAAATCATCCGAATGATGGGAAAGAAGATCATAAGTAAGTGCCCGGTACTATTCTTTATGTACATATGTATGTATGTGATATAGTTAATCTGCTATGTTTGTCAACTTTTCCCTTAAGTTTTGTACGTCGTGGCAAGGTGAATGGCTATAGGGATGAGCTTAAGCCTGATCAGATTGAAAAAGTTACAATTATGCTGGAGAAAAATCTTCTGGAGCATAATGTTACATTGGAGGAAATCTTGCAACTCAACAAAAAGTAGTTTCTGATAAATTCTATATTGTTAAAATGTGTATAAAAGATCCGATATATATTATTATTTATAGAATATACTAACTAATTTAGATGTGAGTATAAAAACTTCAGTTTTCCATGCTGAGTACTGTTTAGGCTGTGGAAGTTTCCACTTTCTTGGCATTGTCCTCCTTGGAGGAGGGACCAGTCTGTGTGATTTGCACTAGGCGTTCGGATGATGGGGGCGGCAATCTTTTCATCGGCGCCGTAATGGTCAGGAGACCATCCGAGGAGAGGGAAGATGTGACGCTGTCTGGGTTGACATCACCTAACAGGGCAAATAAATTGACTATTCGAATTCTTAAGTTCACATAAAACTAACTCACTTGGCAACTGATATCGTCGGGAAAACTGACGTGACACATATCCATGTTCATCCTGTTTCTCCTCGTGCTTTCCCTCTACAATAACAAATTTGTCGGCCACCTTGACAGTGATTTCGTTGGGCGAGAACTGTTGTACGTCCAGGATAACCTCGAATTTCTCATTGTCAATGTTCAATGTGGAGCCAGATTCCTGTTTTTGTAGACTATTCTTTTGCCAGGGACGCAAATAACCGGAACGCAGAACTGTGGGGCGAGAATTCCAAACGGAGGACATCAGATCATCGCGCTTTAAACCCTGGCCAAAATGTTGATCCAAGAGGCGCGACGTGCGCATTGGGAAATCGAGTTCATCCCACCAGTCGCGAAACATAAGAGGCACTACAGACATCTTTAATTCTTAATCTTTGATTTCGTATCTTCGTCAAAGTCTTTTTCTATTCGCGTTCAAAATGCTTTTGATGAAACAACTGTTCTGTCCACTGGGTTATATACCCTTCTCATCGTCTTTGGCTAAGAACTGTTTACATCTGCAGCGCTAAAAATATGAAAATGTATTCGCCGTCTAATTATAGCCAAGCGTCATACATTTGGACTCGGTTGCATACATATAGAAAATCATATAGAGCAACGTTTGTATGTCAATATACATATGTATTTATAATGTTTGTACATACGTACATATGTATTTACATACGAATATATGTACATACATACATACGTACATATGTTTGTATGTATGTACATGTGCATGTATGCGGATTGGAATTGTTTGGTTTTGTTAGAATAGGCAGAAGCCGGTAATAACGCTGACCTATGGAACATTCTATAAAATTCTCTGGTTTAAATCAAATGGATCTATGTATGTATGTATGTATGTATGTACATTCATATGAAGGTATGTATGTATGTACATACCTTAAATGTCTGTCTTTATACATGGAGCTAATGTTTGGGTAAATATTCTAGCTACAGTGTGTTCGTTCCAGATACTTCTAACACAGCCCACACAACCAGCAATTCACTGTTTCAATTTGTAAAAAATACAATTTCAAATTGTGTACATACATATGTACATATGTATGTACATACAAACATATGTACCGTTTATTCAATAGATTAACAGGGTATGACAAAATCTATAAAATATCTGCAACACGCAGAAGGAACTCGACTCCACTTTTTATACCCTGTACCCATAGGGTAAAAGGGTATATTAAAGTCGCTAAAATGTATGTAACAGGCAGAAGGAAGCTTTTCCGACCCCATAAAGTATATATATTTTTGATCAGCATCAACAGCCGAGTCGATTGAGACATGTCCGTCTGTCCGTCCGTCTGTCCGTATGAACACCTAGATCTCAGAGACTATAAGATCTAGAGCTACCAAATTTGGTGTGAACATCCGTCTTATGCCTAGGCAGGTCAAGTTTGTTTCAAATTTTAGCCACGCCCACTTCCGCCCCCGCAAATGAAAAAAGAAAACTTTAAAATCAATTTACAAGAGCTGTATTAAAGATATCCAATTCTTATTTGGTAGACATAATTATATAGTCAATCTGCACTAACTGACCAAATTTCGTTCAAATCGGACAATAAACATCGGAGATATAGCCATTTGCATTTTGTACTGAACTGCCAAGGCGACATTGGCTGACATGAAAGAGCGAGATAGCATGCGTTCACTGCTGCTGCATGTAAAGGGGAATTTTGTTTTGAATTGATTGCGATTTCGAGGCACACCTAAATTTAGTCGAAATCGGACAATAAATATCGAAGATATAAGTAAATGCGTTTTGTACTGAAGCGCTTAGGACGACACTGGCTGGCAAGAGTGAGCGAGATGGCATGCGGTAGCTGTTGCTGCATGATAAATAAAAGGAATTTTGAATTAAGTTGATGCCGATCTTGATTTAATTTAACTAGTTGGTACAGGGTATACTCAATGTCGGCAGGGACGACTTGCTTACTTCATTAATTTATTATTACATATAAGAGCTTGAATATTATGCATTTAAATAGGTACAGAGTATTTCAAAGTCGGCGCCTAGACTTAATTAGGAGATTATTTTGCTGGAAGCTACTCGAATAAGATTTTCATGGGTTTAGTCGATAAAAGCAGAAGCACATTATACCCTTGCAAAAAGGGTATATTAATTTTGGTGAGAAGTTTGCAACGCATAAAAGGAAGCATCTCCGACTATATAAAGTATATATGTACATATATTCTTGATCAGCACGAAGAGTTTAGTTGATTAAGCTCTTTCCGTCTGTCTGGATCAACAGCTTCTTCTCCGAGACCCTTAAAGCTACAGAGCTGAAATAGGCACATAGGCTTCTTTTTGCTGCAGGCATTGTATATCTCGGAATCATCGCAATCGGATGACTATATCATATAGCTCCCATAGGAACGATCGGTCGAGAATACAGTTAAACCTCCATAACTTTGTTGTTTTTCAATCAAATATTACAGAATGTTTGTTGTTTATGAGTCTGGTATATTTTCTAACATATCGACCAAGTTTCATTAGAATCAGTTGACTATATCATTTAGCTACCATAGGAACGATCGGTCAAGAATATCGTATTAGAGCAATAACTTGGGTGTTTTTAAAACGATTGTCACGAAAGTTGGTATTTGGAAGTTTAGGATATATTAAAAAGCCTGTGCTAAGTTTCAGCCAAATCGGTCATCTATATGCTATAGCTTCCATAGGAACAATCGAACCGAAATTTTTTTTTGTCGAATTACATTTTTACTCAAGCTACAAACATATAATAGAACTTTGACTAGTTTTAAACATTTTCCAATAATTTGGTCACATTGTAAATATGTACATAATTGTCAAAAAACAGTTTGCAAGGGTATACGAACTTCGGCACGGCCGAAGTTAGCCCACCCTTCTAGTTTATTGAAAATTCGATTTGTATGCGTTTTAAGTTTCCTACTACGCCACTGGATAGATACCACCCTTTTCATCGTAGTCATCAAAGTATGTAAATATGTACATACATACATACATACATATGTATGTACATATGAGTATGAAGGACTATAAACTTTATCTACATGTATACACACACACATACATATGTATGTACTTACATATATCCTCAGGATAATTGGTAGACAAGCCCTTATGTTGAATGATCGTGAATGATTTTCATCGTTTTATAAATTTCTATATAAATACAAACACCTCTATATTATCTATATATATGTGCATATGTATATACATACAATAGATATTTTCTTTCAAGAGTTTTGTTTTATTTATAGTGTACATACATATGTACATACATATGTATATGTATAGTATTTTTCTACCTGTTGAAATATCTTGATATTATTATAATATATAGTATTCATATATACATACATATGTATGTACATAATTTTGGCACATAAATAAATGAGTTTTTGAACTATTTAAAGCATCTGCTGCTGAGTCATGTCGCGTGTGTTTTGATTCTATTTGACCAAATAAATATTTGGTTATGACGTAGCTGAGACCACTAAAGAGATAAAAAAGAGATAGATATATACATACATACATACATATGTATGTATATTTGGATACAAATGTATTTAAATATTTGTCTGTACGCATTATTCATACGGGATGTAACACCCTGTATTTTTATATAAATCTGCCGCCCACTGCTACCCAGCCCCTGCCTATGGAATATGATTGCAAGGGAAAGCCGACCGACCGACTAGCAGCTTATGCAAGGCTGCCGATTCCCAGCAAAAGCAAAAAACATTCGCCGCAGGACATGCCGCACGAGAAGTACAGTGAAGCAAGCGGTTAGTTAAAGAGAGCAGAAGATTAAGAAAAACGGAAAGGAAAACCATGAGTGAGGTGAATCCTCGAATCGAATGGGTTTGTAATAGTTGTAAATATTGTAAAATTGCAGGCAATGTTGCGATTGTTGCTTCTCATTGGCATCGTTCTGAACGGGGGATGTTGGTGCCACCTGACCAAACGCAGCTTCTCGGACCAAAGTGTCCATGGCTACACTACAGAGCGGACTTGCTGGTGGAATGAGGTATGCAAGGAAGAGTTCCAGAGTCTCTTTCGCTGCAAGTGTCCGCAATTCTCCTATTGCCGGTAAGTGAAATGGTCCATGAAAATGGGAACAAATCAATTGGAATTGGCATTCTCCTCCAGTTCACCGGGTCGCTATTACAATGCCTACTGCTCTATGACGGATACAGGTTATATTTGGACCCAGCCCAATTGGGATTGGGGGCCGTAGCAGTAGAGCTAGAAGGCAGGACTTGCCGGGTCCTGTGACGTCAAAACACTGACTGCAAAAAGTATTTTTCCATTTGCCAAGAGGCCTTTCCCCCCACACATAGGACAAAAAAACTCCCCATTGATCATTTTTCTGCACCTATGTATGTATGTACATATGTATATTCAAATAACAATTGTAAATTTATTAATCAAACAATAAAATGCAACATTTTCTTTCAAAATCTATTATGTTTGAGTTAACTGTTATCGGGAATGGAAAAATCAATAATATAATGAAACATTCTAATGTCACAGTGGAACCAAAGTACATGTTTCCCAATGCATTGGAAATTTTAATAACAAAGCAGAAAAGGCCATCACAAGCGATCTCATTGCCATCTTCAACAGAGAACCAAAAAAAAAGAAGGGGAAATGACTTCCCACGAAACTTTCGGTTTCATTTGTATTCTTTTTGGGCCCACTGTAGCCACTTGAAAGGTCCAGGCGCAGGCGTCGACAATGAAAGCGAAAATCGAATCAAAAGCGTGGGAGCTTGTTGGTTGTGTGTTGTTTGTGTGTGTGCGTTGCGTCCAAAGCCAGTTAAGCTATTGCCATTGCCAGCTCAACATATAGACAACGCCAACAGATGTTGGCTGCATAGAAAATTGCCTAAAGGAATCAAAAAAAGAAACAAATAGAACGATTTATTCAGCGAACTTCCATCATGTCGAGCACATTACTTCTCTCGCTTGTCGTGGCGGTGCTTAGCATAGCCTCCTGCTCCAGTGTCAATGGCATTGGCAACCACCTGCCAGATGCTACAGTCAACCTTAATGAACGATTCTTTGACCAGGTGCGAGACCTCATCAAACGTCGAATGCAAGAGAAGGGTCTTAAAGTGGTAAGAACATTGATACAACTTTCCGATTGCTGTACGAGAACATTCAATTTCTATTGTCAGGCTCAGGAATTGACAGTGGCCAGTGATGAAGTGGCTTTGCAAAATCAGCGTAGTTATGATAATGTCCCAATTCCGGCGGCTAATGTCCCAACACCCGTGCTGGTAGAAAACTGGCCCACAGAGCAGCATAGCTTTGGCCAGGTAACAGCTGTTTCAGTCGATCCCAAAGGCAACCCAGTGATTTTCCATCGCGCCGACCGCTTCTGGGATGTAAAGTAGGTCAACAGCTGGTTGTTCCGCCAACTGAAGTAACAAGTGTCAAGTCTTTCCCTTTCGTTCCAGCACCTTCAACGACAGCAACATTTACTTTCTGATTGAATATGGTCCAATTAAAGAGAAGACCATTTATGTCTTGGACGCCAAGACGGGCGCTGTTAAGTCGGGATGGGGCTCAAATATGTTTTATATGCCCCACGGTATGACCATAGACGGACATGGCAACTACTGGATCACTGATGTAGCCATGCATCAGGCATTTAAGGTTGTCACATATGGCTAACCACCTCCTCCAATAAAGTCCTAATCCCACATTTATAATTGCAGTTCAAGCCGTTTGAGCCCAAGCCCCTTCTCACTATTGGCAAGCGTTTTCGTCCCGGCTCTTCCGTTAAGCATTTGTGCAAGCCCACTTCTATTGCCGTGGCCAAAACGGGAGAGTTCTTTGTAGCCGATGGCTACTGCAACAGTCGCATCTTAAAGTTCAATGCAGCTGGTAAGCTTCTACGTACCATACCCCAGCCGCCCGAGTTTATGTCACTGCAAGTCCCCCATGCCATAGCTTTATTAGAGCATTTGGATCTACTTTGCATTGCGGATCGCGAAAATATGCGAGTGGTGTGCCCCAAGGCAGGTCTGAAGTCCTCACATGGTGAGGGGCAACCGGCAGCTACCATTCAGGAGCCCGATTTGGGTCGCGTCTTTGGCGTTGGCAGTTATGGTGACATTGTATTCGCTGTGAATGGACCAACTTCAATGCTACCAGTTAGGGGCTTCACAATCGATCCACGCTCCGAAGCCATCATTGGGCATTGGGGCGAATTCAAGAATCCACATTCCATGGCCGTAAGCGTCAATGGATCGGCCTTATATGTCACGGAGATTGGCAGTAATCATCAAACGAATCGTGTTTGGAAATATGTTTTAGCCTGAACTTGAAAGTATAATAATAGATGGAAAACCACGCTTGCATATCCTCCCCTTACCTAATATGAATCCAATAATAGTCAATAGCCAATAGCAGATATACATACTAAATAGAACAAATGATTAACGTTAGTCTTTTTGCTTTCGAACTGAACATTCAATATTACATATAAATAGTAAATGTTTAAAGTTATACAATTTAAGTGTATAAATTTTGCTTGGCCAAAAGGAAATACCACAACAAACATAACCTCAAATCTCTTATGTTCTTGCACTTTAATGAGCGCATCCACAAAAACGCAAAACAAAAAAGGAGTTACAAAAAAAGTTCTGTTAATTAACTAGAATTTGGCTACACATTAACTAAAGGCACATTTTTCCAAGGAGGGGCGTGAGCATATAAACCTTAACCATAGCACGGAGCCAAACATATTACGAAACTATTATACACATTTAATTATTATACTAAAAACAGTTATATGTATCATATAGGACAGCCCTATACATATAAACGTATATATACATACTTACATAATCTATATATATATCTATATTATCTTACAATCCATGTACATTATGTATGTAATAAATTGTTGTCATTGTAAATGCATTTTTTTTTGTACTTGTAGCCCGGAATACAAAAGATAAAGTTCATGTTGGAAGGTGGAATGTTGCGACAAAATATTAAATATTATTATTATAATCATTATTATTAGCCCAATCATAATTAAAATCATGAAAACTATGCCAACAAAAAAAAAAAACTAAACAAAATTTAAAACGAAAAGAGAGATAGAAATTAGAAATTTTGTCACCTCATTTCGGTAAATTGATCAATTATACATAATTCATGGCAATTCCTACAAAATAGATGTGCATTAAAAGATATATGAACTCCAACAAAAACTAAATATTTTCAACAAAGATCAGACTCCCCCACCACGTAGCCACTTTTTTGAAAAGTCGAAAACCTCATTCAAATGTTGCAGCCATTCGTTTAACTCCACTTGAGTGTCTGCCGCAAAATAGAATTCCATTGTTCCCCCCTCGGATTTTGGGCAGTTGAGGACAAAAGTCCGAGCCCGGGCGCACAGCTCTCGAGGGGCAACCTCCAAGCTTGATTGCTGATTATTTTCCAGATGCAAGGAGAAGAGCGCTGGGTCGTCGCTAAGATTATTCTCGTGTCGCCAAACACACAATTGCGTACCATCTAGGGTGCACCAGTAGCGATTCCAATGATGCTTAGTATGCGGATTCTGAACATTAAGATAGGCAGCATATTGGACCTTGGGCAGGCGAATTTCCACACGCCCAGTCAGCCTAATTTGCGGCTCTAGGTTCGTGGACTTTGTGTGAGCCGTTAAAGGGAAAACCCAAGAACGAGAACTGCGGAGACAAATCTTGTCGCTAGGCTGCTGAATTTCGCTGGCCACCAAATCGAAAGGAGCCAGTAGGCTCGGGCGTAAACTAAAGGAGGCATGCAGCCGAAACCGAGATACAATTGGTTCACTGAAAGTCGAATTGCTGGACGAGGTAGAGCCCAAGCTACCGCTGCCACGTTTCTGCAAATAGCAGGGATTGGGAGCTGGTAAGAACTGTGAAAAATAATAGAGCAACCAACAACTTACCATAGTCTTGGACGGCTCCAAAGCCAGTGTTGATACCTTACGAAGTCTCAGCATGAAGATTTGACAGCGCAACTCCAGCGTATCCGCCTGGTCATCACTATAAAACTCCAGTCCGCAGTCCCGAAAATTAGCCATGCCATTCTGACACTCCACTGACTGTGTTGAGCAAATGCGTCCCCCGCACTCAAAAGTGCTGATAAAATGATAGTTATAGAACATATCCTGACTGGCATGAGATCTAACAGGCAACTGCATGGCATCTATTAGAAAATATTGTGCTTGCCGCCTATCCTGACAATGATTCTGGGCGGGAGTAGCATCAGCCAACGACTTTTGTCGCAAAGAAGAGAAAAGAAGCAAACGCTCGGCTTCCACCATTTCGGCCGATATCTCCAATTCAGGAATTTGGCGGCAAATGTTTACAGCCTGAGCCAGCTGCTCGTTTGTGTCGAGAGATTCGCTTAGAAGCGAGTCAAGTTGAAAGCTGGCATAATAGGTGGTACTGCTGTCCAAATCGGCCTCTGCCTGATTAGACTGATCGTGGGACAAATTGAGATGATGCGTCAGCCTTCGCTTCTCTGCAAGAATCAAATTCTTTCCCTTGCGATAAGAACGGCGCAAAGCATCCTTGAGATGGCGATAGCGGGCCATGGCACTAAGTGACATCAATTGGCTTTCAGAAGGTGTAGCCAGAGTTTGCATGGATCCACCCACGCTTGTGGACGGAGGCTGATGGGGAGTCGTTGGGCAACTCTGGCTGAGATTGTGACCAAGCGGACGCGCTGGCGTTGTGGAGCCATCGTTTATATCAATGCTAAGGGAGCGGTTGAACTGAAAATCAAATGAAATTTTTCTCAAATTGAGTGGAATTCACATGGCCAAGATTTATAATGAAAACAAAGGCCAGCGGATACAGAGCGATAGATATATAGAAGCAAAAATGAAGGATCTTAAATTCTATTGAGAATCAACAAAAATCTCTACCTTAGTTGTAAATCGGGGGTTGAACCGTTTCTTCGGTGTGCTCTGATTCTCCGAAGGCGGTGGCTCAATTTGACATGAACCATACACCGTTGCTGCTCCAAAGGATGTACCTGCAGCACTGGCATCCGGAATACTAAACACATTATATAGTTCGGCTTCCGATTCATGGGGTAAATCATAGGAAACAGCGTCAGCGCCTGTACTTTTATCCGTCTCCTTTAGGCTCTTCTACAGATAACAAAAAGTTAGTATGTCGTTAGATTAAATTTAGTAGATTTACTCACATTTGGCACCTTCTCCAAGCGAGTACTACTGGCCTCCTGATCTAGCACAATCTCACTTCGACACAAATTATCCAAGAAAATCTCGCTGCGCTGCAACGATAGCTCAGATTTTGAAAGATTCCGATTCTTTTTTGGGGGCGAGTGCTGCTCACTGATATTGTTCAGCGACTGATGTATATTTGAAGATGATCTTCTTGTTTCTGAAGCCTCGGTTAACACGTCACTTGAACTCGGCCCATTTGGTAGGGGAGTAAATTGAAAGAAGCTGCCGTCTTTGAAGGATTTCTGTAGAAATTGGCCCAATGGAACCGGCTGCGGTAACACTTGTGGCTTTGTGGGTTTATTGACTTTCGCATAAATTGCGTTAAGGTCGACTGGTCCCGCCATTCGATAGGATGCGGCTGCTTTTTCACTTATAGTTGGAGTGGTGATTATGCTGTTGCTAGAGGTTGGCCCCGTGTGGGACATCTGAGCAGCGGTTCTCACCTCATAATGAGGGCTGCCTCTGATGTGGAAACACTCTTCTTCGATCTCTGAGTAAATTGGCTCGCTGTTATGAAGATTACCCATATGGGTATGAGTATGTTGGGAAGCAGCAGGTCCATCGACGCAATCAAAACATGTATTTTGTTCACGATGCAAGGTCGCAACATGGGAACAATCCTGCAAGTGATGAATAAAAACATTTTGAAAATCTCAACGAAATAACAATTTCATGTTATACAAATTTTTGTTTTTTTTTTTTTTACCAAATGTAAACCTAATCTGTGCTGCAGGTTGAAATCTAATGTACAACTTATTGTTTCGTATGGAAAAATATATTCTATACAAATATTTTCAAGTCTCAAGAAAAAGACGATCACCTATTTCTGGAATTTTCCAATCATCTTAAAAGTGTCAATTTCGTGTAACTAAACAAAAATTAAACAAGCAACACTTGTATATTGTCTTTTGTATTTTATTATATATTTATAGTATTCCTTCACAAAAAGGTATAGTTTATATAATCTTAGCTCACTTCTTTTTTTAAACTGTAATTAATTTTATTCGCCTCTTCTATTTAGGTACAACTTTCTTATTAGATTCATAATGGCAAAATATGGTAAAGCAAAATAAAATTTAACTCTGCGCGCATTAAAAATCGATTACATGTTTAATCGATAACTTAATCATGTCACCACTATGTCGATTGCTTCTCATCCAGCTGATTTAAGTATGAGTTAAGACAGTTTTCCGGCATCAAGCATCCAATAGTTTTTAACTGCATCGACTTGGTGAGATGCGCCAAACCCTTATCCGCTTTGTAAACTATCATATATCCTTTACAAACAGTCGATCGCTGATCAAACGCTACAGCAAGAACTATAGAAAGGAAATGGAGCCACGATATGACTTTAATAGGAAATGGGTAGCATTGCCCACTTCGGACTCTGTGTCCCAGTCTGGAAAAGATGCAAGGTGCGACCGTAGTTTCAAACTCATATCGTACAACATTCTTGCTCAGGATTTGTTGTTGGAACATATATATTTATATATGAAAGTAAAACAGGAATGGCTATCCTGGCGCCGACGATTCGATAATCTTCAACGTGAAATAACCAAGTTGGAACCAGATATTTTATGCCTCCAGGAGATGCAGTATGATCATTTGCCGTTGCTCGTCCAAGGCCTTCGTTGCCAGAAAAGTACCAAACGTTTGGAATATGTATATAAAAAAAAAACGGGGCACCGAACAGATGGATGTGCCATCATCTATGATTCACTTAAGTTTCAACTAGTAGGACACCGGAGTGTAGAATTTTATGATGAGCGTGAGGCATTGCTGAACCGAGAAAATGTGGCCCTTTTGGCAAAGTTTCGGCTGAAAAATAAGGAAAATCAAAAGCAAGCGGACCAAGGGCCAATAGAATTCACAGTAGCCACCACTCATTTGCTTTACAATCCGCGGCGTCAAGATGTGCGATGTGCCCAGGTTAAAAGACTGCTCGAGGAGCTTGTGACGTTTACAGGTCTAAAAACGCCTATAATCCTAACTGGAGACTTTAATAGCGAACCCCACTCATTGCCAATGGAGTTTATGCTCAGCGCACAGCAACAGCGATCCTTTAATTTTGAAGTATTGGATCCGGGCGAGTCTACAGCTTCTACTCTGCAACATCAATGGATAACTGTGGACTACATCCTGCGCTCAAATAGCCCCCAAAGCAGACACCAACTTATGGTGGACAGCATATATACCTTACCCAGCATCGAAAATTGCTATGAGGTTGGACCTATACCTAATCACTACCTGGGATCAGATCACTATTCAACGGGAGCAGTTTTTCGCGTCGTTTAATCAGATCGCACAAATAAACTTGACTAAATTCTTGTAACCAAATGCTTTTAAAAACTACGTCGTAATTAACCGTCCAATCATATCCTAAAGTTTTGTCTTACATTCGGGATTATCTCTTAGTTTAGATGAACTAAAAGAGTAGTTCCATATTTTATATATTTATAGATTTGGTGGTTCACTTACCTGAAATGTTTGGACCGCGCGACTATCACTTGCTTCCAGTTTGGCTCGAATACTGCTGAGCAAGTAACCCATTTTGCTAATTGTTACGTCCTGATCAAGATCCTTATGGTAGGAGCGATATGTGTGGGCATTCTTCGGCAGTTCTGTTGATTGGAATTCTAATTTGCGAGCACGATTGCAACGTTTCAATAGTTTGGGCGAAGCCGGAGCTGTCACCTGTCGATCGAAGTCGAAATAAGATCGGTTAGCATCCGAACCCGCACCCTGTTTCTGGCCACCTGTGCTAGCTGAGGGTGTCGACTGCACAGGTGAATGATAGCTGCCGGGTGGAGATTGTGATTCGGAAATCAGGTCCAGATTCGATTGCGATCGCATGACAGTCTGAACGCCCACCGAGCAGAGTTGTGGGGAGGCAAGGGATTGGTCTTTTTCTTGATGATTGCTTTTCTTGGGCGAGACAAATCGCAAAATTTTTTGTTTCGACTGATTGATAAAGTTTTTTGATTTTTTTCCCAGAGTTTTGCTTTTTTTTGCTCCGTTCCATGGTGAGAGATTGCGCCACTGCTCACCCCAAATGAATTTCTGACTAGCTTGTTCACTGTTTGTTGAATATTTAATGGGCGTATGCTTTTTGCCTCTATCTAGATTTTCGCATACACCTCCATCCACAGTGTCAAGGGATATCTTGGGCAATACCTCCACATGTCGTTGTTGGGATTGAGGCTGAGATGGTAGTTGCCAGCCGAAAGACACTTGAGGCTCTGCCTGCGATTGATTGGGATTGCTGCGATAGTTGAGCATTTCCTTAATTTTCGGTTCTGTCCAGCCGACGATTATATCTTTCTCTACTGGAGACTTTCGACCAAGAGACTGTTGAATATTTTTAGCATAATGGACGCCACGCTTCGATTTGACAATGCGTTCCATATCGCTCAAAGACGGACAAGAGGGCATAACGCCATTTGATTCGCTTTTGGGCTTTTCTTTTGTCGCTAAATGAAACAAGGAATCAATATAGAATATAATATTTATTTGCCTCTATGGACTATAAACTTACACATTGGATAGGATTTCCGTTTCGACTTTTTAGTGGGTGAACAATTGAGAGGTAACTGAATGCCCCGACTTTGCAGAAACTCATCAAGCACTTGTTCAGCCTCCCGCACCGAAGCCGTGGTGGAGGTCAACGAGGATAACGAGAACTTACCATCGAGACTCTGTGTGCTGCGGCGTGGAGGTTTTGGCGGCGGCTTCTGGGCATCACGTGTCTTGAAACTCCCTTCCCCCTGAGAGGAAAGTCGCTTTTGCAGCAAACGGCCGCCTCCGCCGCTAGAACTACGACGCGAGCGACTACTTTTGGGATTACTACCGACTTTCTGCTCCTCTTCAAGAGGTGTATCCTGCTGTTCGCTTATATTTGATAAGGGTGGGGCGGTGGGCTCGTAGGCAATCTGTTCATGTGGCTGCATTTTAACAATTTTAGGCTTAACCGGTGAAGGTTTACCATTCGAACTTGCAGGGGATAACTTCAGGCGGTTTACTCTCACTTCCGAGATTACACAGTTGTCGCGCAATTCTTGTATAATATGTATAAGCGGAGCATTTTCATCCGTCGTACACAAGCGACTGACTGCAGTTATGGGTATCGACACCGGATTACTTTGACAACGTCGCTGATTATCCTTCTCCGGTCTTTCGTTGGGCAGCTGTTTGAACGCCTAAATAAATATTTTAGTTAATGGATTTTGTTTTACATTTGAGAAAAGGGTTGCTTGCGTTCTTCCACCTTGTGGCTATCCGATCGCCTACTGCGTTTCTGCTGGCGCACGTGCGACTCCCGTGTTCTGGTCGCAGCTATTATAGAAGCACAATCACCGCTGTCACTAGTAAAGCAATAGCAGAAACCATTTTTACATGGTTTTCCTTTGCGTTCCTGGGCTTTATTGCAGCGATTCTGGTTGATCAAGTCCGCATCAGCACAATTGGCTTCATGGGCAGACGCTACGGGGATGGATCCGGGCATGTGGTTATTCTCGCAGTCGCGACTGTGTGAAGAGACACGTCTAATGCGGCGGGCTCGAAACTCGTTTATGCATTCTTGCAAGCTAAATGAGTCGCTTGAGCATGAGTCTTCTTCTTCCTCCTCGTCATCTTCCTCCGGCTCCTGATATTTTGAACCTACAAACGTCTATGCAAAAGCCAATCGTTAATCTTTATTTTAAATATTGATACTTGTTTGATGCTTGCTTACTGCGGCCATTTTTGAATCGAATTAGGCTGATAAGGCCTTGTTCTATTTACACGTTGCATGCAGACGATGCCTGCATTTTTCCTAATTTTCTTTTGTGCCGCTTTTTCGCCGTTATCATTAGAGATGACACAAACAGTTGCTATTCCTGTAGCGCCACTGTGTCTATGTCCGTCAAAATAGCGACGGTCTGTTAATGTTGAGTTAGCGACGGTCTCGTTAACCAACTGTTAACTTTTTTTTAATTTTTTCAATTCAATTATTTAGTTATTAACTACCTTTTTTTACTAAATAAATTTAAATTTATTCATAATACCATAATCTACAAATATAATTACCTTTTGGGCGGTTTCAAGCATTGAAAGTATTAAAATATTGACCATTAAAAAATTAGGTCCCCACATTTTGGAGCATGGCTCACCTCACAGTTCGCGACTCGGGATGCACGGTAGTTCAGAATATCCTTTACATATTAATTAATATTAGAGAGCTGCATGAATGGCAAAAAAGGCACATTCGAATTAACTCAGCTTAAAATGAGTTGAGTTGAATTAAATGCGAAACGTCATGAATTTGAGTGAATGAATGCGCTCGCGAAAGACTCGGTCGCACAACATTTAACCGACAATAGACGAATTGAATTCATTCGAATTCTGTAGGTATAAGACTTAATGCGCACTTATACTCATACGCATTCATTCAATTGTATGCTCGCACTCCCTCAATTCAATTCGAATCCATTCAATTTTTCTACGTAGTGAGTGGAGTCGTGCAGCTCTCTAATTAATATGCCCAAAAAGTTTGATCAAAATCGTCAGACCAGTTTTAGAGAAACACGCATTTTTCTAATTTTGTAATATATGTACATATGTCAATTGTTGGAATCCCACAAAACAAATGTAGATCCCACAGCACGCGGCTCGATATGCACGTTATCCCATCAGAATCGGGATCTACGAAGAATCCTAAGAAACTTTCACCATGAAACTACATACATACATATGTACATATGTATGTATGTATGTATGTCTCTAAAACTAAATCCTACCATCCACAGTTTGGGTATTTTTACTGTAACTTTATAACAAATTGAGGTATAGATCTGAAATTTAAAATGTGTATTTGGACCTACTTAAGAAATTTGGAGAACTTAATAAAGTGGACATGCCACGAGAGGGAGCGTAACACACAAAATATAGTTTTATTTAACTGCTAAAAAAATTTAAAAAAAAAAAATAATAATACTAAAAAAAAAAAAGCCAACCAGGATCGTACAATTTTTCGCGATAACAAATAATTTTCTTAATTGGAACTTCCTGAACAGATTTCTTTTCATCGAAAATTATTGCCAGCAGAATGTTTTCAGTGTGGGCGAAAAATGAAATATTTTGCTCTACTTTGTTAATAACTTCTCGGATATTTAGTGGTAAAATTTGTGCAGACCAAACAAAATTAAAAAAAAGCCTACTGTCGAAACAAGACTTTAAAATTTTGTAAAAAATTTGTGTATTTGTGGGGAAAGTTTCTTAGAATTCTTCGTAGATTCCGATTCTGATGGACGCTTACCGCGGATTCCATCAATTATGAATTTAGCACAAAAAAGGAAAAATGCAAATTTCTCAAAAACTGGTCTAACGAATTAAATGAAATTTTCTGGGGATATATGTACATACATATGTATGTATATTGAATCATGCCCGATCGTTTGGGACACCGTGTATATTGAGTCGCGAGCTGTGAGAGATAACGACGAAATAGCGTGACCCCAGCTTGTCGTTCTCTTCCAACACTGTTAGCGCGCTTATAACTATTTTTACACCCAAGGCATCCTTACATTTATTTACATATATGTATACTTATATATATGTAAATATATGGAGCATAAACTGAACTACCGTGCATTGCGAGCCGAGAGCTGTGAGTCTCAAAGTCCCAAATCATAGGTTGGTTCACTTGGAAGGAATTTTCTCAAAAACTGATCTGACGATTTTGATCAAACTTTGTGAAGTGGAGCCATGCTCCAAAATGTGGGGACCTAATTCTTTCATTGTGAAAATTTAAATACTTCCAATGCTTAAAACCGCCCAAAAGGTTATAATATTTATAGATAATGGTGTTAGTAATAAAATTAATCTTTATTTGGTTCAAAAGGTTTTTTATTAACAAAATAATTTAATTGAAAAAATTAAAAAAAAGCTAACAGCGGATTAACAGCGACCGTCGCTAATTTGACTTGGAGATAACAGCCCTTTTTTCTTTTTAAATTCAAACTTAAAACTGAATCGCTCTTTATAAGTATAACTTAAACGCAACTTTTAAACAAAGCCAATCCAGACCTCTTTCACAAAGTAGCATATGTAGTTGGTTCTCTAAAAGAAACTATGTGTCTTTTTTTTATTTTTTAAAATTTCCGCGTCATAGATCCCAACTTTCACGCTCTGAAATCCCATTATCGTTTCTTTCTTTCTATCGCCAACTCCAGATGGCGCTTAGGATTAACATTAATATTAATAGCTCTTTCTTTTCTTTCTCTACTTGCTATGCAGCTTTGATGTCAGTTTATTAATTGATTTAAATCTTTCTTTTTTCTATCCTTAAAAACTGTGAGAGACAGAATTCGCATATATAGTACAATAAATAAAATACTTTAAATACACCCGCAGTCACATTTGAAACATCTGACTGGACAAAACCGTTAAGGCATTACTGCTGCTAAAAGAAACGGGCACACTTGGTTTTACATGTTTTGTAACAATACGACCGCAAAAATAGTTTACCGCTCATCTTTAGTTAAAAAATGTCCAATAGCCATTTATTTTTAAAGTCAGGTTTTCCCCGAGCACCCTTGCAAAATGGATTGGGCCGCTATGTTTGCCAGCTTCAGAGGATTACGCTAAAATTTTGCAAAAACAACGGATCCAGTCGCGGCATGCGGTAAGGTATTATTTTTTATAAACTAAAAACCATGTCTAACATTAATTTTAACACGAAATTAGCGACTTCATTGAGAATAATCTAGTTGATTTTGCCAAAGAGAATCCCGGAATCGTGGTCTATGTGAAGCCCCGACGCCATCGTACTCCTGTCCTAGTCGGAGAGTACTGTAAGAAGAAAAACTATTAATTGTTAAATTTTTTCAACTTTTGTAAACTTTTACTCGTTTCAGTGAATGGCGAGCGGGAGTGGCTTAGCTGTCGCAACAGCACCCAGGAAGAAATTTCGAAGTGGATTGACCTTCTAAAAACTCAAAACGGCAGCTCCAGCTCATTGCGCCTCCGCAAAATGTGGCATACCGATGTGCCCTCCATTCAGGGTCCCTGGACACCATTCATTCTACGCTCTCCAGATAATCTTGGTCAGAAATATCCCAGTATTGAGGCATCTCAGCCTCTTGATGCTCCACCAACAGCCACCGAAAAACTCATTGAGCTCTTCAAACAACAAAAACTCGAGGCTGCAGATAATCTTGGCGAGAAACGCGCCGAGTAACCACCATTCATGATTCATCATCATTTAAATAAAATGCGCTTAATGCACCTGTACGTATGCAACTTATTACTATTTTTATAGTCTAGAATTGTTTTACAGAAAATTCATTCATTATACAAAAATCAGTCAATTATGCTCAAGGCTTTGGGCTTTGCACTAACATTGAACGACTAAATAGTTGTTATATTTTGTAATTTTTATTTTCCATAATCAACATAATTTTTTTAAACAAAATAAACTTTAATGTGCTAAAATACAGAAAGAAAAACTTATATACCAAAATATTTGTAATATTTTCTGTCAATCAAATCGAATAATTTATACTGATAATTTAAATGATATATAAATTTCGATATGTATTGTGTCTAAATATGGAATATCAGAATCACAACGATAAGGCGGTAAAAATATCATAACTAGGACTTAAAACTAAAGGCCCACTTAAAGGTCTGTGAATCCAGAGATAGGATATAGCATAACATTCATAACAGTTCTAAAAAAGTTGTTGACATTTGGTTTTAGCGGCGTGAAAGTTGTTGATAAGCTCTTCTTGTGGAGATCAGCAAAGTGGAGTGTATTTAAGTACATAAAAATAGGGTGAATCATTAATGTATATACATATATAAATATATATACATATGTGTATATAGATAGGGTAATTCCATTTGGATAAATCGAGTGTTAGAGTATCAAAAGACGAGTACATTTACACAAGTGTGCAACAAGATTGCCCGACATACATTTTTAGTTCTGTGTTTCGTTTATCTTTCATTTCTTTGTAATATCGTTATAATATCGTCACGTATATTAAAAGAATTTTAACATTCACATACATCGATGACAAACACACGACAAAAACATTGCACTTTCTTCGAAGTTTTCTACAATTGTTGCTTGATTTCCTTTGGCAAATGCAATTTTTTCACTTAAGTTCTAGATTTTGAGTACTCAAATGTTAACAGTTTTAGTATCAAGTTGGACGAATTTCTGTTTAAGCTTTTAGTTTTTTGATCAACGATATCACCATCATCATCAAGCAAACTTTACATTAGAAAATGTTTGTTCAGGCATGTACAAATATATGTGTCCTACGATTAGTACTTTATATTTTGGTGTTTGGTGGGTGCAAAACATATTGCTCTCTCTTTTTCGTTCTCTCTCACTGTCTCTGCTTTTTAACTAGCCCCATATGTGCACATGTCTTTTTGGTGTCAATATTGATAGCCTTTCGTCGATTCATATGTCGCCTGTCTCCATGGCTGCATTAATGTCGGTTACAATTTTTCCCATTATCTCACGATAGGGAGAATCCCGCTTAAATGCAGTCTCCAGGAGCGTCGCGTCACCAAAGAAATCGAAAACCTCATCGATGCGGCCCAATGATTTCTCTGTTAGATGCGGTTGCACAATGGACTTGAGCGCCTTATGGGATTCCGCTATACTCTCTTGCAGGTAAGGGAGATCGAAGGTGAAGTCAACTTCGTAGAAAGATATAATAGACAGTTGTGTTTTCTAAAATTATTATTATTAATGGTTTAATATAATTTTACCGCAGAAATTAATAAAAGGTCTTATTTAGTTAATCAGGTCTTACCTGAAATTTACGTTTAAAGTTTTCGGCCTTTTGCAGCTCATCGTCGCTAAACTGATTATTTCGATGCAAAACTCCAATTTTAATGACAATTTTAATGATGTTCTTGATCAGTTTCTCAGCCCGAACTTTGTTTCCCGTATGAATTTTGCAAAGTCTATAGAGATTATCCAGCAGGGAGGCTGTGTTGCCATCAATGAACGACTTGGCTATGTTTTTTGTGGCCATGCGTGAGAGTATTTTCTTTTGAGCGCGTAACCCAATATCTTGCGACTTGAACACATTATCCGTCATGACTACAAGAGATACGACAAGAGAGAGATAATGGTGGGCAAAAAGACATATTACTATGTGCATAAATATTAATAATATTTGCATTGAAAATGATGCTCACTGAAAAACAAAAGCTAACCAAAGATTTATAGTTATATGCATATATGTATGTACATATATACATACATATATATACATACATATATGCATAATTAATACCTTCCAAATTCCAATAGTCGACACTCCAGAGCAATAAGCTCTGGCGTAAACTTGCCACCGACATGATTAGGCGGCGGCTGTTTCCAAAGTTGCAAGCATGAAGGAAAGGAAAAGTTTTTGATAAGAAATTACAATTAGGTGCAATGTCAATCAAACACAGTATCTATGGTAGATAAAGAAACCTGTTCTTTTTATATTTACTTTGCGTTCCTTTGTGTTCTAATCAGAGAGAACTCACCCAGATGTGTTTTTTAGAAATGGTGCTCATTAAATTAACACAATGAATTTTTCATAAGGCTCGCCTTCTAACGGATTTTGCGGTGGCCACATGCGTCAAATATATTTATGGATGAGTATGTCGTACATATGTATCTATGTATGCATGTAACATGTATGTGTGCATGTTAAAGGCACGTGTCCGTGCCGTATATAGCCTCTAACAGTGCGTGTGGCAACAATGAGAATTTACTAATGAGTCGCGCTTCCGAAAGACAGTCATCAGGGCTTCACACTTACAATAAGTGGGAATAAACAGAACTTAAATATGTACTCAAGTGTGTATTTTTTTTTCTTTATGTGATAAAAACGAGTTGAGTCCTTGTTTAACTATTTTTGGTAAAAAATTTCCTATACATACACATGTATGAATGTATTTATGGACTAAGAGATAGACCATAGAAAACTATGATTTTTCAAAGTAAAATCGAATGTACAATTAAGTAAAGAATCTTTTGAATCCAAAGAATTTTAAATAGTCGTTTTTGGATCAGGATTTTCCATGTTAAGTCCATCCCTGGTCTTTAATTTATTTAAGTGATATTCTAACTGCTTTCTGTGTGTCTTCTCGGTTTGGTATCCCCAACACGGACGGCCCCAAAAATGTATAAGGTCACGCGAAATCTAATGTTATGGTCTTGCTTTCTTAGAATCGAGCCCAACCGGGGCGTCGGCCTGTCCTTCCCCCAACCACCACCCACCCGCAATCAAGGACAAATGGGCATTTAGTCACAGCAACAGCACAAACCTAAAGACGGAAATGCGCTACACTGTTTAACGCTGGCCATATCAGGAGGCCGAAGCCAGTTACTGCTGAAATCGTAAGCCTAAGCATGTGTGTACAGCTTAAAACAGTTGATGTGGTTGGGCCAGGGCCAACTTTATCGTTATTGCGTTGTCGTCGTTTATTTAATTTTCTCTGCATTTGCGTGTTTGATATGGTCATTGTAGTTCCTATTATACATTCCCCGAATGTGTTTTTAGGTTTAAGGAATTTGCTAAATTTATTGATTGCAACAATCCACTACTTAATGTAACTACTGTATATAAACTTAACTACGTAGTCAAAGAGGTAATTTTGGCGCTTAAGTCTGCACTCTTACCTGTTTTACTATAGTCCTGTACTATATATCCTTAGCAATAAAGAGTTGGTTCAGCTTGCAGCTAGCAAGCAGAGCAAATTTTAACTCGACTTTTGTTTTTAATTATAATATATTTTATTCAATTTAAACACAAAACAAGCAGGAGCAGCAACAAAACAAAAACAGCAAGCCGATAGACGGGACAATTGATTAGAGATGGCCTGGCTTGACAACAATCAATCACTAACTAAATAAAAATATTTGGGGTGTTCCGTTAAATCGGTGATCCTCAAAATCATTTAACATTTTTTCTGATATGCATCATTAACAAACTTAAAATGAAGTTTATTATTATTTATTTTAAGGAAGAATTTAATTTCAGTTGATCGAATAAATGAAGGCCTTAGTTAATGACACTTTTTGCATCATTATTTTAAATATGTTTTTCACTTGTAATTGGAAAATCACAATTATGCTTCCTTCCCAGTCACAAAACTGCCTTTTCTGTAAGCGATAATTGTGAGGTTTGCATCTGCAAGTATCGGACAATCGATGAACATGTTGTTCATAGTGCAGCAGCTGCGTCGTTAAAAAATGTACTAGCTACAGTAAAAATTTGTTGTTTATATTTACTAATTACTACCAAATAAATATAAAATCCTGTTTAAAGTAGTGTTTCCCCCACTTTATTCGCTAAAAAATGAATATATATAACAAATTGCTTAACAGAGAGCACGGGCTTGGTAAGTATTTCAAATGGCGGGAGAATTTCACGTTTTGGCGGTTGAATATTTTCGACAGTAAACCAAATATAATACAGACAAAGGAAAAATTATATTAAGAAAGTACAAATCGCTTAACAGTTACATATAAATAAATGGGGGGCCTAGTTTCTTTCAATTAAAATTCAATATCTGAAATAAAATATGCTGAGCCAGCAGAAAAAAATTGTTGAAACTCGTAGTAATTTGTGGTATGAACTGCATTAATAAACTATTATTTCTGTTTATTGTATTTTGTTTCCCTGCTTACTCCAATGAAGTTGATGATCGAACCTATGATTTTGCTTTAAATCGCCTCTGTGTGGCCAAGGAGGATAGCTGGCGGGGCATTGCCCCATTCAATTATGGACCCGACTTCAATCCAGAGCCTCCAATTTTCTCAGCAAAGTTTGCCAATTGTGATGGCTATCGTCATATTCTGGCCATTGCTAATGAGGATGGCAAAATAGCTCTGCAAGACACCACACAAAGAAATAAGAACCACGAGGAGCAGTCATTGACTGGTCCGCAGTGTCATTTCAATGCAGTTTTTGATCTTGAATGGGCCCCGGGTCAGATGCGTTTTGTATCAGCTTCCGGTGATCACACAGCTAGACTGTGGGAGGTGACCGGATCAAGTATTCGCGGACTGAACGCGTATATGGGCCACACCAGATCCGTAAAGACGGCCGCTTTTAAACGCACAGACCCAGCAGTTTTTGCCACCGGAGGGAGGGATGGCGCTATTTTGATTTGGGATATTCGGGCTAATCTCAATGTGGACCTCACCTCGAGGGTGGACAACTGCATCTATAGTGGCCACTCAGGTGGTCCAGGCACGCCCATTTCTCAGAGGAAACAACGCACGCGAACTCCAAAAATGTCTTCGACGAATACGTCAAGCAGCATCACAGGCCTGGCCTTTCAGGATAATGATACTCTGATTTCTTGCGGGGCTGGTGATGGAGTGATCAAGGTGTGGGATCTGCGACGGAACTACACAGCCTATAAAAAGGAACCCTTGCCGCGGCACAGCCTTCCCTATGCCGGCCAATCTACTTTTAAGGGATTCACTAATCTGATTGTGGATGGGCCAGGTGCGCGACTCTATGCCAACTGCATGGACAACACCATTTACAGCTACAATCTGATGTCGTATTCTCCCCGCCCGTTAGCCTGCTACAAAGGACTGCTCAATTCGACATTCTATATCAAATCCTGTCTTAGTCCAGATGGCAAGTATCTGCTAAGTGGCAGTAGCGATGAGCGTGCATATATTTGGAATCTCGATCATGCAGAGGAGCCATTGGTAGCCCTATCCGGGCATACAGTGGAGGTAACCTGTGTGGCCTGGGGATCCACGCATGATCGGCCGATAATAACCTGCAGCGATGATGCCCGTCACAAGATCTGGCGCATTGGACCCAATATGGAGCACATGTGTGAGGCTGAGCGGGCAGAGCGATATCGCGGACAGTCTAATTACGTTAGAGCGTTCAATAAGAAAGTATCCTTAACGACCACTGGAAGTCATAAATACAATCTTAGGGATTTGGAGTCCACTCCACGGTCGCTGAAGCGTTTAATGGATCAAAATGAGCGAACGCCTGGCTCAATGGAGAAGGTATCAATGAAGCGATCTTTTTCCGATATGTTGGGAGTGGCAGACACCGATCTCCAGGCACAGAAACGTCAGAAACCTTTAGAATCCCGAGGCCGTCGCTTATTTGGACCTACCCCGTCATCCAGCTCCGGTGCCAATCAAGAGTCCAGACACATTCATTTATCCACCATTGGTGAAGAAACTACTACACCCAGCAAGGAAAACACCGCAGCTCTGGAACAAGATGTCACGCCTTTGCCCAAGCTACTCAATCTGAACAACACCCCCTCACCCCTTAGTGAAAATATAAATCATGTTTATAGCTCGCCGCCAACCACATCAACAGCTGCAGCAGCGATAGCCTCTGAGTCATTACCTGTTTCCCTTTCCTCTGTGATATACTCGCCAACATCAAACTTGCCCAACTTTGTGGTCGATGGTGATGCACCTCATCTGGGGATTATGTCACCCAAACGAAAGGCCAAAGAGAAGGTAGACTGGTTGACTAAAATCCGTAAACAGAAACTCATGTCGAGCAGCCGCAATGGAAATACCATTACCTTTATTGACAAGATCAACGATGAACAGCAGCAGTCTATAGATGTGTTGGCATCGCCACGGTTGCAAAGTTTGCGCCAGTCGGAAAGCAGTCCCCGATTACAAGCCACGCCCAGGAGGCGTACATCGCACAACGACGGTGGATTATCGGGAGCAACTGCACCACGCACACCGACTTCCAGTCGCAGGAATAGTGAGACAACCCTGCTGCGTTTTTTCAGTGTACAACGGAGCACAAGTGTAGCGCCCGAAGAGGCTCCATCAGCTTCATCGCCTCTTACATCAACCACGCCCAATGCAACAAGAGTGGGGAGTGAGTGAAGGGGCGGAGTGACACCTAAAAAGGAACTTAAATTAAAAGCACAGATGTGGTTATCATGGCTAGAGATTTATCGGCTTTAGCCTAGATAAGCTCTGTCGCAAAACAAGTGTAGAATAGTGAATGGAATGATTGCAGTTTAAAAGGTTAAGCGCTATCGTATTCCATTGTTGTATAAATATTATGTTGGAGTTTCGGTTCGTATCGGTATGCCGGTATGTGGTGTAGCGAAACTTAATATACACCCAAATGCTTCGATCGTTTAACCGAATTTTACGCTGTTATCGTTTTAATTTAGAGCAAATGTTCAGATACTTTCGGCCGTATGAAAAGTCCTCTTTGACTTTTAGCCCGCTTTAGGGAAATAAATATATATTAGATAATATGCTCTTACGATTTTGTGGTAAACTGTCAGAAATTAGCACTGATTCCGGCTCGAATGCGTGCCAGTTATACCAAAATCAGGTCTCAAAACTGGTTATCTTCTATAAGTTTGCAGAAAGAAGTTAATAGAATCGGCCCCAATGAATGTTTTTTTTTTTATTATTTAAAATGATCGCAATTAGGATTAATTAAACTCGTTTTTGAAATATCCTTCTATAAGATTATTACATTTGTAGTTGCTAAGTGGACATAGTTGTAAGTTACTTTTAAACTAGATTTATTCTTGCACATAATTGATATGTCTAGAAGTGGAAAGAGTTGGTGACCAATTCCTTTGCCAATCCAAAAATAAAAGACTAAATACATGTTATTCACATATATTTTATAGCAATTGTTTCTGAAGTCATCCTTTTATTGCATCTTTTTCAAAGTTGTTCCATTTGAGTGCTGTTGTTGTTGCTGATGCTTTACGGCTGCGTTCAATCTTAAGGTCTGATAGATCTGGCGCGATACTCCGGCCAACAAAAGCAAATGGCATAAATGAAGGGCTGCACTGGACAGATTGGTGCTGGGATAGGCGTTCCAACAAAACTCAATAATTCCCAAAATAAGATAACGCACACCCAGGGAATAAGGAGTGGACCAGACTAGATAGGGCAGAGTATGGAAGTACCATATGTAAAACTGATAGTGCAGTGAACGGGCACACATGAGGCCAATGAAGTTGCATAGGAAAAATGGTAGGAGAGCGAGCTGGGTGCACTGATCGAAATGAATGCCATAGGGCTGGGATGAAATGGTAGCATTTGGCGCCTTTGAGTCACTCCCTGATGACCTTTGCAACGTTTTTTCAAAGGCCTTCAAAAACGATTTCTGTTGCTGGCTTAGTTTTCCCTCTGCTTGCTGCTCCTTTAAAACTTTTTTCGCCTTTTTCAGATCCCTTTGCTCGCGATTCTTTTTGGCTATTTGAGGCTGCATGTGATCTTGGACGGAACGAAGGCGCACATAGCTTTGGAAATAGGTCCACATGGGCTTGGCAAAGATAAGTAAAAGTATTATATGCACTCCTAACAAGGCCAAATGAAATATATTCCGCTCAAAAATTTCCTTGGGAAGAAATCTATAATTCACTGTCCATTTGTGTTCAAAGATGCGCCCTAGATCAAAGCTGCCACGCAAATACTCCAACGGATACGTGGCCAGAAACGGTGCCCCCAACAGCAATTGAACACCTCCACATATGGCCAACTGAATTAGAGTTTTGATTACACCCAGGTTGGCCAGATAGAAGAGAAGAAGAGCTGGGGCAAATAACAGAATGTTCATCTTGACACCGACAGCGATACTAAAGAACAAACTGCCCCAGGACCAACGACGGTCAACGAAGAGATTAAGCGCCGCATAGAGCAAAAGGATGGCCACCGGATCATTAAAAAGGCGTAGCACATAGATTGAGTGAATGCGATATGAGGTGAAAGCGCTTAGAACCACCACGTAAGGTGGCACTTTCCGACTTTTGGCATATAAACGGAGCACTAAACACATTTGCAGCAAATATATTCCGGCGAATATATACTGGGCGAGCCGCACATTCGTTCCGTGGGATGTAATGAAATATAAAGCCGTGTAAATGTAGACAAAGGCAGCCGGGTAGACCAACGGACCAGTGTTCCCTGCAAAAAAAGTAATATAAATTAATAAAAATACAACAGTCAGGAATATAAGTATTTTCTTAATCAAGGAAACGGCTGAAACGTGAATCACAGGTATACAAAGAACAGGGGCCAGGAGAAGGACAAATCTCTCAAAATCATCTCCTTGAATGTTGGATTCGGAAATAAACCGATTAAGTGTACAGTTGTCGGTTCAAATCTTTTAAATTATGACTGGTACAATTTTAGCAAGATTTTTAAAGGTTTTCTTACCAACCTACTTTATCTAAAACTACATATCGATAGTACTATTGATTATAAGTAATTTATAAAAATCTAAATTTTATTAGTTGATTTTATGTTCATTCCCTCGTTATTAGTGGGAGTATTTTTTGATGATATTTGGGGCATACCTTCAATATGGATAAGTATTTAGTAACATCAGGTAAGTAAATAATTTCTTCGTAACAATTCAAGAACATCGCACGGTGCGATTCAAAATACCTTCGCGTACCAGCTAGCTCCACTGAATCGTAGCGTACTTTCAATAAAGCCGGGGAAATAAATGGAAATAGAAGAACAAGGGCTAAAAAAAATGTTGACACTCTTCATTTTTTAAACAAGATGTGGTTACATGATTGAAAGCATCTCAGTTTTATATCCATATTAAACTTAGAACATTTTGTTGATCTCCCTTACTAAAAAGCTGAAAACTTTTTAAGTTTGATATATCTTTACTTTATGAAACTTTGAGTATTTTGTTAATTAAATTGTTTACTTAATTGTAAGCTAGAACTTTAAATCTTGTTTTGCTTTGCATACTTGAAAATTAAATGCAGACTTAAAAACAAGCTTATTATATTTCATATTATTATTTATTTTTTCCTTGGGATTCTACAAATGCAGACTTTAAAACAAAAATTCAATTTTTTTTTTAAATTTTCGATAATACTATCGATAGTATGATTGTTTTCAACATCGATGGTACGGACCATCGATAGTTTTGCAACTCTACTTAAGAAGACTAGAGGTAAAGAACTATCGATGGCACTATCGCCGCTATCGATGGTTTGGCACTATCAATCTACCTCACTATCGATAGCGCAGCATGGCCGATAGGGCCATTGATAGTTTGGTTACAGATGACTAAAATACATTTTTATACAATTGTGTTTCTACTTGTGCTTAAACAATTTAAATAAGATTTATTCATTGATTTATAAAAAGGAAATGGACCGCTTTAGTCAAAAAGGTAGTTATCATGGTGCATTTTTTAAGCAATTAGAAATTATTTCAACCAAATTTTTATTTAATACAAGGAAAACGGCGCAGTTCTGTCCTAGCCTGCGATTACAGCTCTTCAGAGTCGGAAAAGAAGGATATCGCACCCAAAAAAAAACAAAATATGAAAAAAAAAATATCAGAGGTTTGGAAATATTTTAAACGGTCCGACGATAAAAAATTTGCAAAGTGTCTAAACTGCGCAAAAGAATATAAAACAAGCGGAAACACTTCCAATTTACGTGACCATTTAAAAAGATTCCACCCAGATTTTAAAGATGTACTGGATTTTTCCACAACAGCTGCAGTTGCTGATAACGACAACACCGCATCAAAAAGCAGCAGTTCCAGGTCCAGCATGCGCTCTATGGATTCGTATTTTAAAAGAGCCGTATTCTACGATGAAAATAGCAATCGAAAGAAAGACATCGACAGAGCTTTAACTAGGATGATAACCAAAGATGTGCAGCCATACAGTGTCGTCGAAAATGAAGGCTTCATAAAGTACACGGAAGTGTTGGATCCAAGGTACAAGCTCCCAAGTCGAACGCAATTAAGAGATGTGCTGATGTTAAACTTGTTTCGGGAAACTTCGGCAGAATTGTCCATAATGCTGGAGAATATTTCAGACATTGCCATCACATGCGATTTGTGGATCTCAACTGCAAACGTTAACTTTTTAAGCGTGGCTTGCCACTTTGTTCATAATTATACCATAAAAACAGCCTCATTAGCCACGAGCAAGTTAATTGATCCAACGAATCACTCCGCTAGAAATATAGCAAACACCTTGCAAGAAATACTCAACCAATGGAAAGTCCTTGAAAAAACTGTTTGCATCGTAACAGATAATGCCAGTGCTATGCTAAAAGCGTGTGAAATATTAAAAATACGCAATCTTCCATGCTTTGCTCACACCTTAAACTTGGTTGTTCAAGATGGACTTAAATTGGACAATGACGAAACAATTAAGACTTTATTCACAAAGTGTAAGGTGATAGTGAAATTTTTTAAGAAAAGCTTCATAATGAATGAAAAATTTAAAATGGTTCAAGAAAAATTCGCTTACATCATTTTGCAAAAAACGCTAACAAGATGGAACAGATTCTATTATATGATAGAACGCATCCTGGCAACGCACGAAGCTATTGCAACGGTTCTATTGTCTACGAACAACGCACCAATGCCATTTACGACTGAAGAAATAAATATACTGAAAGATATAGCAAAAATATTGTCGTTTTTTCAGCAAGCAAGTGAAAAAATATCTGGCGGATCAAATGTAACTATATCTCTAATTATACCGTTGGCGTATGGTCTTTACCGAAAACTCCAAACTCTTTCACCACAATTGCAAACTGCGGAAGGAGAGACAATGAGAATTATATTATTGGACTCCATTGCAAAGCGGTTGTCTACGTATGAGCAAACAACAGTGACAAGGATGGCAACAATAATAGATCCGCGGTTTAAGAAAGATGGGTTTCAGCATAATGGGAATGCTGAGCAAGCAGCAAAATGTTTGGAAAATGAGTTAATGGGTTTCACTAATACTGAAAACCCCAGTAACACCGACTTTGACCTGAGCACCAAAACGCAAGACTCTTTTCTCGATTTTTTGAATAAACGCGTCAGCGACAAACGCGGAAATGCGCGTTCTGATGCCATAATTGTCAAGAGCCTGTATTTGGAGAGGGCTCTAGCGCCTCAAGATATGGATCCCCTATTATGGATTAAGGTGAAATTAAAAAAATTAAATTATTGATACATTAAAACCAATTTGTTACATTATATTTTATTACAGGTAAACCAGATGGATTTCCCACACATAAATAAATTGATATTTAGATATTTGTGCATCCCCGCAACATCTGTCGAATCAGAAAGGATGTTTAGTAAGGCGGGACAAATTATTTCTGAGAGAAGAGCAAGACTCAAGGAAGAAAACGTAAATGTTCTCTTATTTTTAAACCAAAACCTTTGGATTAAAAATTTTGTTTAAGTATCTTTGTACATACTTAAACATTTGCATGAATACTGTTTGAAAATTCGAAGGGGAATGAAAAGCTAAGCGCGCATTATTTTGTGCTAATCAAATAAAATAACCAAGGAATATACTAATATAATCCAACAAAAATTTTAGTTTTTATTTCGATACCATGGTTTTAAAATTTCTAAAGTCCAGTATCGATGGCGCATACTATCCATAGTTTTATACCTCTGCTAAGCAGTCAAAATCAACAGTAACTTTTTTTTATTCTTGCCAACGGCGTTTTAGATCTGGTCTTTTGACTCTATTGTGAGTTACCTTTTTAAATAAGATATGTAAAATGTGCGATAGTTTTTGGGTAATTATCGATTATAGAGATGAAGAAATTGTCTAAAGTGCTTAAAATTAACTGTCGGTAGTTTTCAAGAGCAGCTAAGTGGACAGTTTTTAAACATTACTTTTTGTAACAAAAAACTAAAACATTTAAAGTTAAATATGAATTTCCAGGTTGAACAAAAACGGAAACCATTTCGGTAGGGCAAGATCTTATATATCCGACTGCACAAGAATTCTTAAAATAAAATTTTATATTAAGAGAATTTGCTTAACAATGCTAACTGAAGAGCTGACAAAAAAGGTTAGGCGATTAAAATAGTTACAAATGCAGTAATCATCGATAATTTAGAAAATGGAATACAATCAAAACTATCGATAGTGTCATCGAGGGTTTTTTGCCAGCTCTAGTCTGAAGTTACGGCATGTGTTTCTTCTGTCTAATTTAGGTTTATGGAAAATGATTTCGTGTAAAAATTTTTTTGTATTTCGGAATCTCTCGACAGTAAGGAGTTGCCGGCAGTATCAAGCCCATTTACGGGCAGCTCTGTCGTGCAGCTCCAGCGTCGGTGGAACCGCCTCTACTAGAGCGGTAACAACATGGAGAATCGCAGACCTTTTGGATAAAACGAAGAAAAACACAGCCTCAGCCTTAGCCCGAAATATACACACTTCTAGCAAATTAATGGCCAAAGATTACTATTCCATTCTGGGCGTGGCCAAAAACTCCAGCGCCAAGGACATTAAGAAAGCATACTACCAGCTAGCGAAAAAGTATCACCCGGACACGAATAAAGACGATCCAGATTCTAGTCGAAAGTTTCAGGAGGTCTCTGAGGCCTACGAGGTGCTTAGCGATGATCAAAAGAGACGCGAATATGATACATATGGCCAGACGACCGAAAACATGAATCGGCAAGGCGGTGCCGGATTTGGAGGTGCAGCTGGTGGACCCTTTGGAGCGGATGGCTTTTCACAGAGTTGGAATTTTCGGTCGAGCATTGACCCGGAAGAACTTTTTCGCAAGATTTTCGGCGAAGGAAATTTTCGAACTAACAGTTTTGATGATTTCTCTGATTCGAAGTTTGGGTTTGGTCAGGCCCAGGAACTAGTGATGGATCTAACTTTTGCCCAAGCCGCTAGAGGGGTAAATAAAGATGTAAATGTCAATGTGGTGGACCAATGTCCAAAGTGCTCAGGATCCAAATGTGAACCGGGCACCAAGCCAGGACGTTGTCAGTACTGCAATGGTACTGGGTTTGAGACGATCTCGACGGGACCGTTTGTGATGCGTTCCACTTGCCGTTATTGTCAGGGCACACGTCAGTATATTAAGTATCCCTGCCTTGAGTGTGAGGGCAAGGGAAAGACTGTGCAACGCCGGAAAGTCACAGTACCCGTCCCAGCAGGCATAGAGAATGGCCAGACAGTACGCATGCAAGTAGGCAGTAAGGAGCTATTTGTCACCTTCCGGGTGGAGCGGAGTGACTACTTCCGCCGGGATGGAGCCGATGTTCATACAGAAGTTGGCATCTCCCTATCTCAGGCCATACTGGGAGGCACTGTTCGAGTTCAGGGCGTCTATGAGGACCAGTGGATCAATATTGAGTCTGGAACCTCGTCCCACCACAAGATCACTATGCGTGGCAAGGGTCTGAAGCGAGTGAATGCGCATGGGCATGGCGATCACTACGTCCACATCAAAATCGATATCCCTCGAAAGCTAAGCAAGGAACAGCGAGCCCTCATTGAGGCCTACGCTGAATTGGAGCAGGATACTCCAGGCCAAATACATGGCATAGCCAACCAAAGAGATGGCAGTAAGAAAGCAACGTAATTACTACCTTTTTGCACATCCAAGTACAATCAAAGTTACTCATGACAGCATTTGAAGTTCGTTTCGTTCATTCTCTACTTCAAATACAAGTTTTTCACATATTTAGAAAAAAACTTTTAATTTTTTCTTCGTTCTTTTTGTTGCACACACACTCGTTGCAGCGCAGGCACGACGGGAAAAACTGATGCCCCCCAAGGTGCAGCAGGAACTGATGAAAAAAGAACTACGGCAGAAGCCAAATCCAAAGAAGACGTCAACCGACATGGCGAAGAAGGTGGCGGAGCCCAGCAAAGTGAAGGCGGAGGCTTCTTAAAGAAACTTAAATCAATGTTTAACTAGAAGTTAAACACTCATTCGACCCCCAGTGTGTTTGTTAAAGTTAAAGCAGTTGTTACCCCTATAATAAGCTATTTTTAAGTTAATTGGGGGTGTGGATCTTTATTCTGATACGAGACGGAAACAAGCAAGATGAATAAACCAATTTGACACTCTGAATCACTGAAGAAGTCGATTATATGTATATTTTCAACTAAGAAACAAATTTTCACTAGTGCCCATCACAAATTTCAAAGAGTAGAGAATTGTTTGTTTATAAATTTTTCAAAAATATAACTATGTTCCATACAAAAAAAATTTGTTAAGTGAGGCTTGGGATATACTATACATATGTATACGTGAAAGCCAGTTTTAATAGGCATTTGTTGGACAGCGACCCTTTGCATTCACTTTTTTTCTCATTCACAAAGAATTCCATTTGAACAAAAATTCTAACCTTAGACTCTATATTTTCAGCTGTGACCAGATGAATATTATTATACTTCACTTGAAGTTTGACAGAATTGTATTGGCTATGTTAGCCAGTTTGCTTTTTGCAATATGTTCCCAAATTTATCCCAAATGATTCTATGTATAGAACATACGCATGGTTTGGTACACAAGGTAGACGTCTGGTCGGGCGTCCAAAAATAAACCAAAACCACATTTTGTAATGCGAGTACTTACCACGCAACAGAGCATAATTAGTGGTTCCATTGAGAAATCCCTCGCACTCCTGCATATAGGCCACCCAATCGATTTCCGTGTATGGCACTCGTCTTATCACAACTATATTGATGACAGCCTCGGCCAATACAATTAAAACGCTGATAATGGGCAAGGCAGCCGGCTCAAATATCAAATACTTAATAAAGTTCCAATTAAAGTATTTATCTAGTTGGGTTTGCAACACGTTGCTGGATTTTTTGCGCCTGGTCGACGACCGATTGGATACAGTGGCTTTTGGCGGTGCCATTTGTGTGGCTGGCACACAGACACAGATAAGGAAAATAAGGAATAGATATAGAAAGTGGAATAAACGAGCCACACGGCAAAAAAAATACACAACATACAAACTCCCACCAATTGGAATCAGCTGTTGAGCGGATTCGTGATGACGGTTTTTTCTTGTTTATCGATAACAATTTTTCAAAGTATAAGACATTAAATAGCATAGTATACTTTAAAGAGTAAATCCATTAAGAAAAAGAAACTCTCTCCAAAGATTGCTTATTATATTAGAATCATTGAAATATTTTATTTTATTTTATTTCATGTTTTTACTTTTCAATGATACAGATAAATTTTCAATGATACAGATAAATTAGCGAAGAAAGGCGATTGTAAAAAACATCCTGAATGGATAGGGTAATGGTTTACTCAATTTTTTAACCAATAAGATAATGTTTTTGAGTAATCGCTTCAGTGCTTATGTTTAATATCCTCTCGAGAGACTCTTTTCAGTTAAACATTAAAATGTATCCGTGTTGACCCACAGTTAAAAATCGGCTCCAAAATTTACTTCTAACACACGACAACTACTTTGGGAACAGATTTTCAGTTTCGACACTGACCTGTGAAAATTTTTTTTTGGTTTCTTTTGCCCACATCAGTTTTATATTTATACAAACCCAACTAACGTTCCCAAGCTAAAACAGTTACTTATTGAGGATTTGCTTAGATTGCCGTAGTAGAAAAATCCATGAGCTGTTCCCGATTACGTCCTACGTGCAAAAAAAAAAATTTAAAAGGTTTGTTTTTTTAAATCGATTGAAATAGACATTTTAATTTAATCACATAAGCTTTGAGCTAAAATTAACTTCAAAAACTGCGAGATTGACAATTTTAATAAAAAATTTCGAACTATCTTGACAACCATACAATTCCACAACTCTTTGAATTTTAAAATAAATCTGACTAAAACAGTTTTCGCAAAGCACTTCAGTCTTTAAATATCTAAACCCAAGATAGGTGAAAAGAAAAAAATTGTTGTTAATTGATGCATTATCGAAGAAACTATTTGAATTGGGCGAAGTCAAAAAATTACAGCCGAGTATAAGCAATTTAACGCCAAGTCAATGCATTTTGGGATCTAATAAAATAAAGGTGAAATGTGAGGACTCTGCTTACCGTCAAGTACAAAGGACGTTTGTTTTGTGTATTGAGGTCCTTTTTAGTTATTTAAATCAGAGTAAGAACTTTAGAAACTTTCAGTTTTTAATCGAACACCTGTTGTCTTATATCATCACTCATCGATCCAAAGATGTACCTGTACATTAGTACAGGTACAAATGTGTCGAAGGAACAAACGTACATATGTATATCCATTTGTCGTTTGTTTTATCTACTTATTAGCAAAATGTCTTAGGTGCGTTAATTGAACAAACAAATCGTCTTTTATGGCATGCAGGTGATTTCATAAATAAACACAACGGAATGACAATTAATTACAATTGTTGATTCTATTTTCAGAAGAGCGATAAACTAACGTGGGTGAGGTGTGCGGGGCCTATACGCAAGTGTGCCTATGTACCTTCTCAAATTCTTTTTGGTTGATTATTTGATGGAAACTTTCTTTAGCTTTCTTTATCAATATGGCCGGAAACGTTTTACTGCTGGATCGTAAAATGAGTTAACAGTAACAATTTTAAAGCATATTCATCAAAAACTTCCAATTACACATACATACATATGTACATACATTTATAATGTAAATACAAAGTTGCAGCAAGAAGATAACAATTTCATTACTGAGAGGCACGCTGTCCCCTGACCTAGTCAACGGTCGGTATTATTTCGGCAATAACTTAATTTCCATGTTTCGAATATTATACAAAGTACCCTAGAAAGTATATTTATATTTGCTATGAAATCTAGTATGAAATTGTATGAAATCTATGAATATTTAAGTTTGTTTAAAATTTTTGAAAAACGATTAAGTTGAACACATATTTTGTTATATTTTACTAACACAGTGATCAGCGTGACCGAGGTAGTATGTGTTAACAGAATTTAAATATAAACTTGTTGCAAAAAAGCAACCCTTTTTTGTTAGTTTATGTAAGATAACTTACAAGATTAGGATTAATGGGATCACACCTCAAGAAGTTCACAAGACTAACAGGACCCAGAACAGGAAATGAGATTAAATTGACATGCACCTTTGCAAAAAGCAATTGCAATTGCCAATTGGCATATGTATGTATGTACATACATACATATATGGCAAACGCAGGGCATCTCGCTCTTTTAATTTCGATCTGTGCAAGAACACAACGCAAACATTTCACCACACCTCGTGGTGAATAGTTTTGCACGTGTTTTATTATATAAGTAATTGCATTTAATTAATTTGCACCTTTTTAGTTATCCGATTTTGTTCAAATTTTTTATAGGTCGTATGGGTACAAATTAAAGTTAAAAGCAATAACGAAAAAACAATAAATTTATATAATTCTATTTGGTCCCGCGGAGATTCGATCGAGGGTCTTTTGTGTTTGTACGGCAGATTTCTTAGAATTTGTTTTTGTTTCTTTGCTGCCAAAGAAAATTGCTTATTTTACTCGAGGTACCTCCACGTTTTAGTTAATAGCTCCGGCGATAATTATCCGATCCGACTAATTTTTAAACTCTTCATACTTCATAGATCAAGGAACTTAACTTTTCATGTTTCAACCATGTAGCTTAAAATTTGAGGCTGTCATCCTGATTCAAACAGACAGACGGACAGACGGACATGTCTCAATCGACTCGGCTATTGATGCTGATCAAGAATATACATACATACTTTATGGGGTCGGAAATATATATTTCTATGCGTTACAAACATCTGACCAATTTTATAATACCCTCTGCAAGGGTATAAAAAAGAATAGACATAACATATGTATGTAGGTATACAACTATGTAAAGCCGCCTGGAGCTAGTACCACTGTGGATATAAATATAAATAATAGTGAACAATTTGTATACCCTGCAAACATTTCAAAAATTGAAATCAAAGAACAAGAAAGGAGACAACGTTAATTTCTTGACTTTTTCTAGAATAATAAGTTGCCACATTTCAACTGGTTCTCTTCCCGTTTAGAGATGGAATTTTGTAGTCCATCTAATAATTCACTTGGACCCCGACTTTTGCTATCATCACAGAAGGATTTTCTATAATTCGAAAATTGGTGAAATGAGTCAAAAGTAAAAGAATCTTCTATGAAGGCTCGTGGATGTAGATACGTTTTTGTAAGTTGGTTTCCCTCTTTTCGAAGGATATACATAATATATCCTTTCATCGCAAAAGCCACATGGCACCAATGTGTAAATGAAACCAAATCAACTTATGGCCAATTTGTGTGGCAGATTAACCCACAGCCACAACCTGCAACCTGTCCGCCAAAAAGGCATACGGGCGTATAGTGAAGCGAAACGGAAATGTTCGGGAATTGGTGATGGGTTCTTACCATCGGCTAGTTGACTCAATGTTAGTTATGGGGCTGGCGCGGTTAACGCATCGCTGACAAATATTGGCTAACGGCATAATATGTACCTATGGTTGTGTTCGATGTATGTATGTATGTATGCGGCTGTGGTTATGGCGGTGTGTCAATGGCAATGGCAGTGGCAATGGTTGCATGTAAATGCTGGCCATTTAAAAAGTTACATCTTCAAAAAAACGTAACCCGCCAAACCTCCTCCACTTGGCTCGACATCGTTCCGAGCCTTTTCGCCCTTTAGGTGCAGCGCAATTAATTGGCAACCAGCGGATGTGAATGTTTTTCTGATTTCCTTTTGCCATGTCTTTCTCCATATTTGCCTTTTTTGCCCAGAGTTTCATGTGTATATTTGCAAAAAGTTGTCAAATGGCAAACGTGCTCGAACTTTTACCCACCTCACGACACAACCCTCTGTCCCTATCTCTCTGTGCGTCCAGGTGAAATGTTAAAATGTCTGCAATAATGTGCAGCATATTTACATATGTATGTATATATATATGTACATATGTATGTATATGTATATATATGTATGTATGTATCTATGTGGGCTGGTGCTTGTCGTTCGGGCTGATTACGGAAAAGGAACTGTGTGTGGGGTCCAGATTACAGAGATGCCGGCCGATGTAAAATTGTGTGTGTGGAATTCAATATACAATTTTATATTAAACTTGTTGCCACTGCCTTCGATTCAAAATGCTTAAATTTTAATCAACATTTTTGGCATGCTTTCATTTTCCATTAATTCCGATTGAATGGTACAGAAATAACACAAATATAGTCACAGTAATCAAAGAGTAAAAAGAACCTAAAATTCAACTCCAAAAAGCTTTCCATAATAAATTCACTTTTATCCTCTTCACCCGAAATAGATTATCATAAGTGTTTGGCCAAAAAGCATCAACTACTCACAGTTTTGGAGTTACTTGGCAAAGACTTCACATTTGTACATACATATGTACATACATATGTACATACATATGTACATACATATGTATGTATACATATTCGTACATGTTTTGAGTCCATCCAATCGATCGCCCATTAATCTTCTGTTTCATTTGATTCTTTCAAATCGTTGCCACATAATATGTTTAAATAGGTTCAATACGAAATATGTTGTAAACTTTTTCATCTCTATTTGTTAAAATTAAAGTACTAAGAGATTTGATGGAAGGCATCATTTGTTCCAAAAAAAAAAGTTTTAAATTAGTCGATAAGGAGCTTTTGCAGATTTTTCGGGTTATATTGGTATATGCGAGGACTATCAAACGCAGGATTTGTTCGAGAGCAAGGGCTAGTGTACGGAATCCTGCCAACTTTCCTTCTTAGATCTTGAAAATACTAACTTAATCCATTTGGACTGTTCAACAGTAATGACAATTTATTCATTAATTGATTCACAATATACAAATTGGTCCAATGATAATTATCGGTCCCGTCAGGCTGATTGACCTATGTATATACATATGTATGTATGTACATATGTAAGTTAGGTCGACTTTGGAATCGAGTACTTCTGTATGTATGTATGTACATACGTAGTTATGTACAGATGTGGACAAAATAATAGGTGTGAATTTTTATACCCTGTACCCATAGGGTAAAAGGGTATATTAAAGTCGCCAAAATGTATGTAACAGGCAGAATTAAGCATTTCCGACCCTATAAAGTATATATATTCTTGATCAGCATCAACAGCCGAGTCGATTGAGACATGTCCGTCTGTCCGTCTGTCCGTCCGTCCGTCTGTCCGTCTGTCCGTCCGTCCGTCCGTCCGTCCGTCCGTATGAACACCTAGATCTCAGAGACTATAAAAGATAGAGCATCCAAATTTGGTGTGAACATGCGTCTAGTGTGTACACAGATCAAGTTTATTTCAAATTTTTGCCACGCCCACTTCCGCCCCCGCAAATCGCGAAAACGTATTACTAGAGCTGTATTAAAGATATCGTATTCTTACTTGGCACACCTAATTATATATCAAAACTGGACCAGCTGACCAAATTTAGTCAAAATCGGACAATAAATATCGGAGATATACCTATATGACTTTTGCACTGAATTGCCAAGGCGACATTGGCTGCCAAGAGTGAGCGAGACAGCATGCGTTCGCTGTTGCTGCATGTTATAGAGAATTTTGCATGAAATTTATGGCGATTTCGAGGATATTCTATTTCATTTAATATAACTAGTTGGTACAGGGTATACTCAATGTCGGCAGGGACGACTTGCTTGCTTCATTCTGAAATATGTTCGAATATTTTAGTGTAATTTTTTGATTTATATTATTATCCAGAATATCGGCCCTTGTCCTTCATAACTTTCTCATATATTGTCGGCATAGACGAAATTAACCTCCAAAGGAATTCCACAGGAGTGTTGTACCAAGCCTCCTTGATATTTTCCCATAATTGGTCCTTGTTTTGGCAAGTTGTCTTGGATACTTCTTTTTTAAGATGTTCCCAGTGGTTCCCTATTGGATTCAGATCTGGCGACTGACAAAGCCAATCAAAAACGTTAAAGGTATTCTTCTGGAACCATTCGTCCACGACTCGAGAACAGGGTTAAGGATCGATATCCTGTTTAAACTTCTATTTTAGTGGCTTATTGTAATCGGCATAGGGTAACATGACAGTGCCTAATATTCCAATATATCCGATTCTGTCCATAATTCCTTCAATTCGATGAATCGGACCGACACCTTGCCAAGAAAAACAGCCCCAAACCACAAAGCTCCCGCCTTCGTGCTTCACAAACTTTTTGGTATATCTAGGTTCAAGTTCTTTGCCTTCTGGACTTCTAAAATTTCTATTAGCGTCATTGCCAAACAGATTTAATGTTGTCTCTTCACTCCATTTTAGCTCTTCCTCTGATCCGCACCATGGTTTGTGGTTTTGTGCAAAACTTTTCCTCATCTTCAAATTTCCAATGCGAAGCAGAAGGACTTTACGAGCGATTCTCCCTGGTAGCTTGGAATCTACTGGACGTCGGGGAATGATTTGGGATGATACCACGTTGCCCATTTCGTTGGAAATCGATCTTGATGACATAAAGGGGTCTCGTTTAGCCAATGTCAATGTATGCCTATCTGCTGATTCTGAGGTTAACCTGGGTGCTCCACGTGTCTCAAAATTTTTTTTTTTGGTTTTAAGGCATTTGTTAGAAAAATTTCTGACTGTCCTATTAGTCTGGCAATGTGTTTATTCGTTTTCCCCTCGTCACGAAGTTGATTAACAAGTTTCCTTTCTCCCGCACTGCAAGGAACGCCACGACCCATCTAATCTTATTCAAATGTTGTCAATTAACTTTTATTTACTTCATTCTATATATGTTTTTTAAAAATATTACCTTCGGTTACTCAAAAACTGTTTAATTTTTTTTTTTTTATTTTGGCTGAAACACACCTATTATTCTGCCCAGGTCAATTTTTGGGTTAGGAGCATTTAATAGTTAAAACTTTTGTTTTGGAGTAATATTATTCCGGCCATTTACCAAATTCATTTACCAAACTCAGAGCAGTACTACCTAACTGGAAAAAATTGTTTCTTCATTCTAGAACTTAACATTATATTTTATATACATATGTACATATGTATGTAATGCTCCCAAATACAGACAAATGTACATAGTTTAACATATTGATTTTAATGTTGGCGTCTCAACTTTGTGGGTCACTCCAGTCTAAGTTGGTTATCATGCAATATGTGTACGTACATATGTGTGTACATACATATTTACATACTTACTATAGAACTAAATCGGTCATTCCTTATCAGTTGCGTTGCCATTGCCTTAACACCAGCCAACAGAAATAGAAATACAAATACGAACAAAATAACGGAATGTACAACAAAGGTACTGATAAGAACGAAGAGCAATCTTAATATATAACTACATACATACATACATACATACATACATAGAAAACCGCAAAATTGGGTAGCCTGCTAATTGAAAATCTTTAGCTGCAAAACCTTTAAATGTTCTTATGATTGTTATATGAACATACACACATACTTAAATATGTGCATACAGATGCACAAATTCATTTCTATGTATGTATGTATGTATGTATGCTTTAAAAATCAAATCTAAAGCTCAAAACTTTTTTAATGGCACCTCTAAATTTGAAAGGATTATTCAAGTATATGTAGATATGCATGTACATTAACTGAAATCAAAGTGAAACAATATATGTATGTATGTATGTACATATTAATCTAAGAAAGGAGTTCAAGTTACTTGCATCCTACGCGATGTGATATGTATGTTTTTAGCTTTTCCTACGGTGGTGACATTGTTTGTACTTTTTATCTACATATGTATATGTGTGTATGAGCATATGTACGCATGTACTGAATGGACATCTACATAGATGGTCGAATGGATGGAGCCTTCTTTATGACCCATGCCTCACACTTTGTGATAGAAGAAGAGTCAACAATTGTTCATGCTATTGTTGTGTTCTGGCACTTTGCAGTGACGCCTCATGAAAATGCTCAAACTGTTGATAATTGAGCAAAGAAACGGCGAGAAGCTAGCTAAAGTAACGGCACATTCAATTGAAACACACATGCATCCATACATTGTACATTCATACATATGTACATATGTAGGCCTTAGATTCACACTTTTCGTTTGCTGCTGGCCCTGCCTTGTAGGCGTCAAAGAAGGTAGCTTTAGACGGGTAGAGTAGGCCATTTAAGAGTTCAATCATACATACATATGTGTAGCTTAAGCGTCGCTGTCAATTTTTATACATAACCCAAATTTATAGGGTAACGGGTATATAGGGATCTTTATGATATTCTTACTGGCAAGGTGGACCTAACTTAATAACAATCCGATAAAGAAATTACAAAAAAATCTGAAAGTTTCTTAAAAAACTAAAACCTAGGCAGTTTCTGGACTTAAATTTCAATTAAAAGTAAATTGAATTCAAGTGAGCAGAAGTATTGGAATAGATGCCGAATCGGTTTTATTTATTAGATACAAAATAAATGTTATACAAACGTTTTTATATTTCAAAATCGTACAGGGTATTCTGAATTCGAGGGCTAGACTTAATGAACTTAAATTTTTTTTTATACTGTTTTTGTACCCCGACTCTCAATACAGTCAGACGACTTTGTTGTTGCTTTTACATGTGCACTGCCCATATGTTGAAAAAATATTAAAAACAAAAACAGCAACAAAAGCTAAAACAGAAAAACAACTGCTAGTGTACGCACGGCATAGAAGGCTTTTGAAATACGCTACTTAAAAAGTGAGAAATTACGTGCATTTTTATCAAAGATATGCAAGTGTGTATGTACATATTATTAAATTAAATATGTACATACAAAAATACACCTTATCCAAATAAACAGTGAGACTGTTTTAATGGACTTTATAAGTTTTAAACATTTGTTTTAAAGGTTTTAGCTCAAGATTATAACAAGAAGTAAAATAAAATATTTTATTGAACATTTTTAAATAGATAATTTATAAAAAGGGAAAGCGATATACAATTTCACAATGTCAATAAACAATTACCAAACTTTTCTTTTAAATTTGAAAAAGTTTCAAGTGGTTTGTAGTTGTATGAATTACAGTACTTACTCTTTGTAGGGTGCACGGCGATGTAGGGTAACCAACGGCAACAAACTTTTTGTATTTTCATACATATACATACATATGTGTGAATGTATGCATGTTTCAGGTATTTCTGTCTCTTTCGACTGCATGTAATAAGCTTAATGCAAGTGTAGAACGTCTGTGTGATTGTGTGGGTGTATGTGTGCGATGCCTGCTGTGGCTATCTTTGTATAAGTGTGTGTCTGCATCAGTGTGTGTGTGCTTGTACTTCGCTTGTTTGTTATACCCTAGTAAAGAAGAATATTGATTTTGATCTAAAGTAAGCTCTACATCAACACATACACATACAAATGTACATATATTGAATAAAATTATATCCCCATAAGAATCTAATAATAATAAAATATTTATATTCAATGCAACTGCGAAAATGAGTTTTTCGTACTTTCAGTATAATTCATATAGTCTATGCCGCATTCGGAATACGAATTCTGTGGACTATATTAAATATTTTAGTAGAATAGTTCCACTAAATTTAGGCAAGTCTGCAAACGTGTATCATAACACTATTCTAATGGCAATTCGAAAGGGTATCCATTATCCGGCATAGCGAAAGCAAGTGGGCCACTCTGGTTTTCATCTTTCTTGTTTCTTGTTTCAGTTTGATTTTGTCAGTGGACGCGTTCGGTTCTATTGGCGAAAGTGACGGCCGCCTAGCAGAGCAGCACTAGACCTTTGCAATCTCCTTTTAGAAAGCCTGGCTTTCCTTTTTTTGTTTCCCCTCTTTCACCTTTATTTTCTTAGAATAAATAAAGGAAATAAAAACGAAAAAAAAATCGGAAAATCGCGAAAGACAAAAACTTTTAATTTTTTGTTTCGTTCTTAATTTGTTTTGAATTTTACTGGTAATTTTATAATAAATTTAGTTTTAAATCTGCTAGGCTCTAAATACAAAATTTGTTTTTGAAAATTATTAAAAAGACCGCGCGAAATAGCTCACGAATAATCATAATAAAAAAGCTCAAACTCATTGTTATTGCATGGAAAATTACTACAGAAATTTTAGTTGTTGTTTTGCGAGCAAAGCAAAAATACCAAAAAACAAAAAATAATAAAAAAAAGAAAAAAATCAAGTTGAAAACAAAATACATCCAAAGAAAACAAATCGAGAAGAGGCAGCAGTAAAAAAGCATAAATAAATTGGATGAATACAAAATGCGAGCAGCATAAACAAATTAAATGAAGCTATGATTTTGTCCCATTGTTGTTGTTGTTGAAAAATTTAAATTTTTATGGTTATTATTGTTGGCAGTGATGACTGTTGTTGCAGTAAAATGAAATATAAAAATATAAAAAAGTTTTTGTTGTGAAGTTCGCGCCAAAAGACAATAAGTTCAATGCTTTATTAAAAAAAAGTTTCATTTATAACTAATGCTAATATTAATATTAACTAATACTAATATTAATCACTAGTTGTTTTCAAAGTCATGAAATTTTAATATATATAGTAATAAAAATCCGTATACTCTTTTTCGAATAAGTGGAAAATTTTGTCTCATTATATTTCCGATATCCAGATATTATAAATTCATTTATCCTATTTTAGACATTGTTATCTAATTTCTTCCGAATGCTTTCGAATCTATTTATCGCGGCTCACTAGAAAAGTTAGAACAAAGACCTTACATTTGGATGATTCAAAATTTTATTCTACGAAAATTCATACCTTTTAGATTGGCATTTACAAATTAAATTATTTAAAAAATATCAAAGAAGCTAACTTCGGCTCTGCCGAAGTTTGTATACCCTTGCAGCTTCATTGTTTTATTATTTAATTTAAAAACAAAATTTTTAAAGTAATTAAAGAGAAAACTCAACTAAAAATTTTCCCGAATTCACCGAGAATCGAACACACCAAACACCGAACCATCGTGCGACCGATCTTTACGTACTACGTCACCATCCTCACTTAACTCACTTAAGCTAGTTCGACATACATATACATATGTACATATAGCAAGCGCATGGCATCTCGCTCTTTAAATTTCGTTCTGTGCAACAACACAACGCAAATGTTTCTGTCTCTCTCACACACCGCGTGGTGACCAATTTTTGCATATGTATGTGTGTGTGTGATTGCTTGGAATTTGTTTTTGTTTCTTTGCTGCCAAAGAAAACTGCTTATTTTACTCGAGGTACCTCCACGTTTTAGTTAATAGCTCTGGTGATAATTATCCGATCCTACTCATTTTCACACTTTTCATACTTCATAGATTAAGGAACTTAACTTTTCATGTTTCAACTATGTAGCTTAAAAATTTATGGTCTAAAACTTGATAGAAACAGACAGACGGACAGACGGACAGACGGACAGACGGACAGACGGACATGTCTTAATCGACTCGGCTATTGATGCTGATCAAGAATATATATACTTTATGGGGTCGGAAACGTATATTTCTATGCGTTACAAACATCTGACCAATTTTATAATACCCTCTGCAAGGGTATAAAAAAGTGATCTGCATATTGTAAATATAAAAGTTACAAAAACAAAAATTGGGATAGACACAGAGTTGAATTGAATTTGATTAAAACTACTGAACAAAGAACATTTTTTCAAATGTATATTTATTTAATATTTATAAAACAGATTCCAATACATATACAGAATGTACAAATGGAATAAAATGTGCAATATATAATTTAAATGGTTTACACATTTAGATTCACATGGGCAGGTTTTCTTTAGGAATGATCGTTTTAATAATTTAGCCCAGATCGTGGTACGCCCCTGACTAAAGCCATAACAATAACAACAGCAACAATGTATACACGTGCCACTTTTACTTTTTATATATTCCAAAAACAAATTGTGTGTTTTTTTTTTTCAAAGTCCAAAAAAAGAACGCTTATTTATGTTCTATATTTTATTTATCCACAGTGTTCTCTTTTGTTCTTCATTTGACTCTCTCTTTCTCTCACTCTCTATCTTTGGCTTTTTATGTGCACGTATATTTACACTATCCAATTGCAATTCGGTATTTACAACGAGAAAGTTGAATGTCATCGTTGCCGACACCTCCGCCTCGCCCTCTCAATTGCCGTTGCATCGGTGTGCGTTTGTGTGCTTCTTATCAGAAGTCCCAAAAAACCCGCGTGTCCGCTTTATCAGTAAAGTAAAAAGCAAAAATCCAACAACAATAAAGTTTTTAAGAAATAACGACCTCAAAACAATAACAACAGCAACATCAGCGACAGCAACAAGCGTTCGTTCGCTCTCTCTTTTTCTTAAATTCTCACCTCACTTACTCATTGTTGTTGCCGAAGCCGTCCCCTTCTTCCGCGTTGCTGTTATGTCGTTAAGTTCCAGTATCGTCGCCAATAAACTGACATTGACAGAGCAAAAAGCAATAGCAACAACTAAAAAGCTAGAGAGCTAGTTTGTTACCTTCCCGGTTCCCGGTTCCCGATTCCTGTTCTCTGCTCCCGGTTGATTTTCGGATTATGCACACCCGCTAACCGGAATAAATGTAGAAATACAAACATTTCCGCTGATTAAATGGGTAAGTTAAATACTTTTTATTGTACATTTTGTTGGATTTATGTTCCAATTTTTTTTAAATGGGCTCTGCATTTTAATCAGATTTTGCTATAAAAACCTGCTCTGTGAGGGACATAAAAATGGGTTTTGATTGAATAGATTTTGTTTTGAATGATTTGACCTAGATATCGCATTGAATTATTTCAATTTATGAGTACAAGAATTTTAAATAAAGTTGTTCGGGACACAAAAATTATTCTTTATGTCCCCATATTAAATAACTTTGGCTTAGCCTTTAATTCCTAATTGCTTGGATTACATATCATGTCATAAAGATCCACTTTTTGGGGCCTATTCTTCAATGAAATACCCCATCCACTTCCTAGTGCAGTCTTCGTGTTTCTTTATTCGTAGTCTGATCTCGAAATTACATTTTTGGGCCATGGTAAAGAAACTTTTAATGAGAAAAAAGAAGATCGATGTATAGCAAACGGATAAATTCCGGAAACACACTCCCGGCGGCCCAACCTTCGGTTAACTATTAAATACATATGTACATATGTATATTAACATCTTACAGCATATGAAGGATGGATTTGAGAAATATTGTTATTGTTTCTGACAATTGGGAGGATGTGATTGTCGCTTTCAACAATTATGTAGGAGAGACGCAATATTGTCAAACATTTTAATCATAAACTGAGAAAATCGCTTTGTCAAAAGAGTTAAAAACGCATAGGAATTCAATTTTCATTATGCTTGAAAGCAATTGTAAAGTCCATAAAGAAACAAAATCTTTACTTTTATCGACAAATTAGTTAAAACGTTTATCTGATATTGACTTCACTCTTAAACGTTTAAAGATAATGGTGACAAATTGTCATCTGAATAAGAGACAACAACACATTGTTTATAAATGTTTTATGGTACAAAATACTAAAAAAAAAAACATTGCAAAATTGAAATATGTATATCATTCCAAAGTTATGAAACAAGTAAAAGGAAAACCTTTAATTCTTGAGAGAAGTGTTTAGTTAATTTGGTTGGATTATTGTTAAATGTTTCAATTGAACAATAATTTTTTTTTTTTAAGAAACAACACAGTTGATGACTCGAAAATTTGAAACTCTTGGCCAAATACCAGTTATAGATTTCAAGAGAATTTAGACAAGAGCGAAGAATTGTTTCTTTATAATTCTTAAAACTTTTTATGGGCGCAAATATTTTATCTTGTGCCACCTCTAACATACAGGTCGTCGTGCTGATCAAGAATGTATATGTTTATAACGTTGCAGAGGTACTAAAATACACAACCGGTATAGCAAACAGTATTTTAAACGAATTTGAAATCGAACAAGACAGTAGGAAACACCATGAATATTCTACAAGTAAATTTTTTTTTAGTTATTGCGAAATTTACAGTTAAATTTCGGTTGTGCAGATTAAAGGGCCTGCAACTGCAACTGCAACTAACCAGGAATTTCCGTTCGACATGTGTAGGCTAGAGTATGCCAAGTATGCTTGGAGTTGACTTGCCTTTGGCTTTTGACTTTGCCTTTTAATATTTTCCAACGACAAAAACCACAATTCAAAGCTGCAAAAAGTTCTTGATTGACTGGCTGGGTTGCTGGCTGGCTGGCTGACTGTTGTGGTTGCAGCATCTTTTTCCTAGCAACTTTTGGACCCCGTTACAAAGGTGGTTACATAATTGCATATTTGGAATTATGAATCGATCCTTAAGCAACAGGAGCAGCAAAAGCAAAACCAACAGGTGAATCCGCAATCGCACATTTTCACATCAAGGCTACATAATTAACTCAGAGAGAGAGAGAGAGACACGGGAGGAAAATCAAGTCAAATAATTTGAAATTTTTTTTTCATATCATGTCCCACAAAAAGCTGTATTTCGTGAATTGAGTAAGAGAAATTGGCACTTGACCTACCACACGGAAATCTAAATTAAGCAACAGCCAAACACAGAGCCAACATGTTTTGTGCGTTTCGGTCTGTCTCTGTCTCCGTTTGTGTCTTTCCCTTCCACCTCCTTCTCTTTCTCTCTCTCTCTTTCTTTCTCACAGTGTCATTCTTTACGGTTTGCTGTGGTTTCTTATTGCTACGCATATATGTACTTTAATATACTATTTACAAATGTATGTATGCATGTACATATATACATACATACGTAGGTACATACATATATATAAATATATTTGTAAACTTAAACTCAAACGGTGTTGTTCGGTGTGTATATACACAATTTGGATCGAATTTGGAGTTTTTGCCTTAGCAAGCAGCTTTTTTCAATCGGGTATTATACAAAGACCTTTAGAATTTGATACCCTGTACTGGGCACAAGGTTATATTGAAATTATCATTTGTTTTGTTGTATAATGTTCGTTTGATCCTTAAAATGGTGTTTCTCATTGTATTAGGACTGTCGGTTTAACTTTTTTAGTTGTATTTTACGAGGTATGTGATAGTTGATGCCCATGCTAAGCGAATGGAATTTATTTCTTTTTGTGTTTTATACATTGTTTTATTGCTTTATCAATGGCCATCAGACACATACACACAGACAGGTGATAAGACAAACACTTGGTAACAGCAAAGTTACCATGGGTGCCGACAGACAATTCAAACAGTCCAAGATCCAGCTTATCTACAAAAATAATGCAATATCATACTTCAATAAAGTCTGATAAAATTTCTGATCTCTGTTTTCAAATTATGCATATATTTCTCTTAATTTCTAATTCGAATGTTGAAATTCAATTTCAATATAATCATGTTGTTAGTCCAGATTAAATTCAGGCTTATGAAATAATTAACAATTGCAAAAATTATGAACCAACGTTGCGTATACGTAACGTATGACCGTAGAACACATACAAACACGAAAAAAGAAAAATTGAAAAAACAACAGCAAGCAACAACAAAATGAAATTAAAGAATTGTTGGTAGTTAATGCCAATTATGATATCAACACGGTTGCCATGCCAACAACGACACACACACTCACACACCATTACACACAGCCATACAAATACACGGACATTGCACTGGAACAACTGTTGCTGGCGGGTTTTGTTGTTGTCGATGGTTGCGTTGCTGTTACCAGGCGCATCTGTATGTGTGTGTGTCTGTTTATGTGTATGTGTGATGGGAAATCACTTGAACTGAAAATTTTCATTGAATGTTGCAATCAATTTTAAGCAGCTTTTGAGTGGATTCACTTGGTTAGATCGTAGGCAGGCAATACATACTATGCATACATATATATATGTATATATACATATACCTATATTTATGTAAATGTATATATGTGTTTGAATGTATACATTTTCATTGGGTTGGCTCAAAATATTAGTTATATGCTTTTTCCCAGCAGAAAACACGCATTTTGTAAAAGAAAATCCTTTGTCTTTAAGAAGACAGTCTATTGCAGATGTTTCAAATTGTCGCCCATGTAAATGTGATCTATGTATGTATGTATATCTGTTGAAGGAATTTGAGTTTATGTCTTTTGACATAGTTAATCAATCACTTAATTACTATTACTAAAGAGAGCATTAATCGATGCAAGGTAATCAAATAACTTATGCTGTTTACAAGGACTTTGGTATTCATATATGTAAAAAAATGAAGCAAGCAAGTCGTCCCTGCCGACATTGTGTATACCCTGTACCAACTAGTTATTATATTAAATGAAGTCAAACATCCTCGAAATAGCAATTAATTTCATAAATAATTTTCTTTAACATGCCGCAACAGAGCACGCATGCTATCTCGCTCACTCTTGCCAGCCAATGTCGCCCTAAGCGCTTCAGTACAAAACGCATCAACGTATATCTCCAATATTTATTGTCCGATTTCGACTAAATTTAGTCAGATTATGCACTTTGGCCATAATATTAGGTGTGCCAAATAAGAATGTGATTCCTTAAAACTGATCTAATAATTCGTTTTTCTGAATTGCGGGGGCGGAAGTGGGCGTGGCAAAAATTTTAAACTTTCTTGATCTGCGTAGTCACTAGACAAATGATCGAACAACCTCAAAATCGCAATCAATTCAAAACAAAGTTCCCTTTTACATGCAGCAGCAACGAGCACATGCTATCTCGCTCTTTCTTATCTGCCAATGCCGCCTTGACATTTTAGTACAAAACGGATATAGGCATATCTTCGATGTTTATTGTCCGATTTCAACAAAATTTGGTCAGTTGGTCCAGTTTGGGTATATAATTAGGTTTACCAAGTAAGAATACAATATCTTGAAAGCAGCCCTAGTTATCGTTTTTTTTAAATTGCGGGGGCGGAAGTGGGCGTGGCTGAAATTTGAAACAAACTTGACCTGCTTTGACATTAGACGGATGCTCACACCAAATTTGGTAGCTCTAGCTCTTATAGTCTCTGAGATCGCGTGGCTCATACGGACAGACGGACAGACGGACGGACGGACAGACGGACAGACGGACATGTCTCAATCGACTCGGCTGTTGATGCTGATCAAGAATATATATACTTTATGGGGTCGGAAACGCTTCCTTCTGCCTGTTACATACATTTTAGCAACTTTAATATACCCTTTTACCCTATGGGTACAGGGTATAATTAGGGGAAGAGGAAGATATTGAGTTACCCATTTTGCAATTCACTTTTCTTTGCCACATTTCGTTCCTTCCTTATGTGCAGATTAGATAAATTTCTTTGTTATACGGTTTATACTTATCGACTATAAATCAAATGCAAAACCGAAATCGCCTGTTTTTTAATGTTCTGTTTAAATATTGTTAATAACTTATTCAGTTTGCTTTCTGCGATTGTCATAATCCGATTAAGTGTCGTGTTGTGTGCCTATTGCCATGACTGTGTGCATGTGTGTACATGCATTTAGTGTGGATTGTGTAATGTTGTTTGATTTACTTAGAATGTGCTCAACCTGAACCAACGCGAACCATTATGGAATCGAACAACTCAAATTATGTAGTTAAGTCCAATGGCAGCAAATTGCTACTGAAATTAGCGTCACTTCTCTGGACACGGAAACGAGGTGAGTAACCTCAGCGAGTCCTCATTGTATTTCAGTTAGCCGCCAGTTATATTCTATCTACCAAATACTTTTATTTCTCCTTGCCCTGTTACTTGCGATGTCTTTGTTGCAAGTGCACATACAAAGTAGATATCCATATCTATATTTGCGAGTGTTTGCGATTCCTGTTTGCAAATAAAACTTTTCGTACTTTCGGGAAGCGGAGACGAGGGCATAGACGTTTTCCTTGGAGTATTGCCTCGAAGGGGAAGGCAACTCATTAAAGTAATTAAAGGATATGTCCCATGCAGCTTGGCATAGATATCTGTTTGCAGAAAGTTATCTATATTCACAAAGGGCCTGGGCAGTCACCAAACCCTTTAGTAAAGCTTAGTAGCTAGTAAAGTTATCAAATTTTCTTCAAGTTGTACGGTTCGAAACTTTAACTCATGTGCAAGAATATTTTGTTAGTTTTTCATTATTCTCTTTTGCCGTCAGGGGTGTATTGTTGTTTTTTACTTCTTAAACAAACAGTTATCTTTAAATTATTTGTTTTTTTTATTTTTATTTTTATATTGGAATATGCATCTCAAGACTCCAATCTCTCATTAAGATGTAGTAGTCCTGAAACCCAGTGAAACCAATTTCATAAGGTATCAGAGAGTTGGTCACTCTTGCTACAGGTATTAAAAATGGATATACCTATATAGGAGTACATTTTGATATAGACAATATATACATACATATATATTGGGTATAAGAACTCTGTTTTACAATATACTTATTCTTGCAAGCCATTTAACACATCCTTTAACTTCCTGTTTCATGTTGCTGCAGCTTCGCTTTTACTTTTCGAGCTTCAAAGTTTTTAGCCTTTTGATTACTCTATTTTGAAGCCTTTTGCATATAATTGTTGTTTGCTCTCCAAAATGGCCAAATTGAGGCGTGAATTTTCGTCCAATTAGATGGAAAATGAACTAATTACCAGACGCAAGGCATGTGCATGTGTCTAATGAAACTATAAGGTTGTTTTTTTTTGTTTTGTTGTCTTGAAGTTAGTTGTTGCAACTTAATTAATATTGGTTGCTTCTAGCTTTTAGTAGCTTGAGCCTAAATAATTAAATTGCTATATAGTATTAACAAATAAAATAAACAAATCTAATCTAAACAAACTTAGTTTATGATGCCATTTTTGCCCTGACAACCAGCAGGCAGACATATCAGCAGTTTTCGTACCTATAGTATATATACATATATTATACATGTACTATATACATAGTATATGAAAAGTATACTAAATCTACTAATACTAAAGTATACTCATCCAAATAATGCAATTAAATAACCAAACATTGTGCATTTAGTATGACTTTTGTGGATTCAGTGGCAACTCAGATAATAGAAGTTTGATGGTAAATTTCATGTTCTCAAGTAACAATTTCCTAGAATATTTCACAAACTGTCGAAGAATTCACAAACTTAATCGGAGGAAAAACTAGAGGGAACAAAGTGCAAATTTTCAATCCTGTAGCTTTAAGGGTCTGATCAAAACTATCCTTTTTGCAACCGAAATTATACGTTATCGTATCGCAAAAGTTCAGTTCCATTTCATAACAATTGGCTGCATTCGTTAGATAATACTTCTACTCTTCTGTAAGGTATTTACGTTCAATTTAATATGTATTTTCTGTAGGGTATCTTCAAGTGGATGCATTGATACAACGAAAATACCAAATTTTTGTATGCTTGCATTTCATTTTGTTGATTTTCTTATTTACGTTAGATTATTTTGTATTCTGTATCTAGTTCTTGTTGCTATTTTCGGATTGGGTGACTAGTTGTTTATGTCTTAGCAATTTGTTGTTGCTGTTGTTGTCATTGCTGCTGTCAACGACACACATACGTATGTATGTATGCCTGTTTTTGTCTAGTTATTTCAAATGGAAATTAAACTTGATTAGGTTATTAGAATTTTCCACTCCACTGGCGGCCAGTGAAATGTGTCAAAATATTTCAGATACAATTGAATTACAAATAAATATACATATATAAGACCGAACTCGGGAATGTTCATTTAATTTGCAATTCGCCCCATTCCGCCTCTCATTTATTTAGTTGCAGTTGAAAATAAAACTGAGTCATCTAGTTAGTAGCTCTTATCGCATCTGTATGCATACGTACTTGTTTTAGTATGTTTCATATATTGAACCAAACTGATATTTGCACTAAAATGTTTTCGCGTGCTCAGCTGTTTGCCATTTAAATCGCATTTGGCGACAATCGACAGATGTGCAAACGTAAAGCATCAATTGAAATGCCAAAACTATTTGGTTGACATCTATCCATCCATCTATCGATCGATCGACCGATCTTGTGGGCATCCATCCGATCCCAGAGCATCTGACCATCTGACATGACGCATTTCAATTGTTGGCAAGTCGCAAATGCACGCACAAATTCACCGAATGCCTTTCGATACTATTTTAAAATTGAAATTGCAATTTCCGATCAGTGAACTGCAGTGACACACACGCCAAAGGCATAGGCAAAACTTAGGCAGGTTTTATTATGGAAAAGATTGAATATTCAGTAAATATTTTTAATATCCTTCATTGTCATTATTTGTAAATGAGTTTACAAACAAACAAAAAAGGACAAAACACACACAGAATAAACGCAAATGGGGCATGAAACCCCTCAACGTCTGATAAAAAAGAAAGAAAGGCATGATCGCACACAAAAGCCAAACCCACACAATCCATAGATCACTCAAGAGAAAAGGCCAATGCAAAATTCAATATATGTAAACACCGCGTGGCTAAATTTGTCAATAAGTATATATACACACTATAGTGTGTGTTTTTGCAAAAGGCGTCAATGATGGGAGTCGACGAGCCAAGAAAACAATCGTCAACGATGATAATGACGAATGTTTTCTTGGCTCATCCCCATTTTTATCCTCATCATCATTATTCTCATCATTATCATCGACACTTATCCTTTCATCGACATAAGGAGTTTAGATGAAACAACAACTGCAAGAAACAGTATGTACACCTGGCCCTCGCTTAACACGGGGGTCACGTTAAGCGAGGAGTGGGTTTCATACAAAATAAGGGTTTACGTTTCGAGATGACCACAGATTGAAAATAAAAATATTTATTTTTCAAATTTGGACTATTTTCTGCAATAGTTGTTTCAATAACAAACTTAAACTAAAATCAAACTAAAAAGTATGAAATACGATTGATAGCAATGAAAATTTAAGACATCTTAACATTTTCTTTTTTGTGGCGGTTCTTGTTAAAGAAATCAGTCGTTTTCGATTTAGGACTTTAAAGCTATTTTGTGGCATTACGGGTAAGGAAAAATGTTTTTCCCAACTGTCTTGCAAAATCAATGATTCAATGATTTCTTTAAGTTTTCCTAAACACAAATTATCAGTAGACTCAGATTCTTCAGAACTGCTATCGTCTAATTGTGAATCGTTTTAATCTGAACCAATCCCACAGTGTTTGGCTGAAAAAGTGATATTCTTTTAGTTGTAGAAATTTTCTTTTAACTTTCAGATGGCTTGTATTTTTTAGATGTTCAGAGGCGTTGTCCAACAACGAAAGTGCCTTGATGTCAAAATGATTTTTTTTTAAATATTTTTCACATCGTCTTAAGAGAGGGACAGAAGCAAATTTGCAATCGTGTAAGACCGAGTTAGTGTTAAATGAGGTAGTGTTTAGCGAGAGCCAGGCGTACATATGTATATACATTCAATTACATACTTTTGTACATATGTGCAATATCTGTTCGTAGCTGTACAAGTGAACATATCCATTGGGGTAATTAGGGTCAGGTGAACCTGCTGACCGCCTCTCTTCCGCATCGGAGAAGGTTGTGGAGAAATGCATTGTTTGGCAACCGTTAAAGCTGCAATCTGAAAATACGTGATTTCTGTGCTGATTGTAAATGATATTTAATGGTGATCGATTTAATTATCTAATTCGTTTTCGAAATTCGATCAGAGGTTATTCTTTATGTCGTAGATGAGTCGGGCGACCAGTTCGTAGCAGGCCTGCTGCTGTTTTATAAACGATTCCGCATCCATAACGATAGCATCTTCTTCATCATAGCCGGACACTGTGATTAGGCCAAGAGAGAAGATCCTCAGTCCACAATGATGGGCCACAATTACCTCGTGGACTTGCGATATGCCGACCGCATCTACTCCAAAAAGACTGAGAATTCTTTGTTCGGCCCAAGTCTCATAGACGGGGGAACCCAAACAGGCTAAAACACCGGTGCGAAGGCAATTGTCATAGCCCAACGAGTTTCCTATTTCCAAACCCTTCTCCAACATTTGATTGTCATATGCGTTCATCATGGAAAAACGGGGGGTGCCAAAGCGCGGATCCTGCGGTCCAATTAAAGGCGAGGATCCCATCATGCCAATCATATTGATGTGATCTTTTATTAACATTATGTCACCTACTGTGTATTCGGGATTAATAGCACTGGCGGCACTGGTGAAGAACGCATACTTCACTCCGCACAATTTCATCAGACGCACCGGCACCGTGCAACTGGCCAGCTCAAAGCCCTCATAGGGATGGATGCGACCCTGCATGGCCATTACTGTGGCACCCATTAACGTGCCAACGACTAGCTTGTTACCGGATCCCTGCATTGGGGATACTGGAAACAGTGGTATTTGCTCAAATGGAATCTCAACGGAATTCTCAATCATGTCGACCATAAATGATAGCACTGTGCCGCATACCACTCCAAATTTCGGACGAACTTTGCATTTTCGAAGGATGAAATCAGCCATGGCCTTCACGTCCTCATATTTATACAGAAGACTTTGCGGTGTGGCTACAATTTGCTTGGCTCCAGCTTTGGCTTCCGCCTCTTCGGCTTCCTTTTGTTTCCTCAGCTGTAGACGACGGGCCAAGGGGGTTTTGGACGAGCAACAATCATGACAACCCATCCTGGCGACAAAGGAGCCCGAGGGGAAGACAAACTCAACACTTTTTTATTTTTCGCTACTTTTTTGTGTTTTTCAACAAATATATGTTTTACAATTTACAAGTAACCAAATAAGACAAATAATTTGACAAATGATTTAGACAGAAATAGATATATATCTGGTCTAACGATAAAATAGCGAAATGTCGTTTCATTTCAAAAAAGGAAAACTAGACAGGCCCAACTAACTCGATCTTTTCTATTTGAAAACTGTACTTTCGAGAAAAATATATAATTTTTAACAATCATTAGAAAATATCAAATATTATTTTTGTCCGATTGTTTTAGTGGCAGCGATACTATATAGTTGCCCGATTCTGCTAAAAGAGAGTTAAACTAAACTTACTATAACCAAATTTCGTTAAAAACGATTTAAGGACAAACAAAATAAAACTTTATTCCAGCTCGATAGTCTCGGAAAGATTCTGCAATTTGCTAAGTTTTACCTTCGTAGCATTAAGAACCTCGGAGAAGATTCTGTTGATCCAGACAGACGGACATGTACGGACCAAAATCAATGCACACTTTTACTAAGGACATAAAAAAGGATGTTAGCTACTGGCGCACATAAATGTATTGATTTTTTAATAATATTAAATTGCTTTTATATTAATTTAAGTCATATTTCTCGCGTATTCCCTGAATGCGGACTTTCTCTACCGTAATTAGGATCGGTTGTTAACTAAGAAAATCCATATGAATCTTACCAAAGAACTAAAGATATCTCAACTTTTTCAACATTTCCTGATTCGATAGATAAATCAAAAGTATGTTAACTTTTATTGTGTATATGGTGCATATATTGCATATTTTGACTTTTATTGTGAATATGGTGCATATATGTATGTACATATGTACGTTTGGCCGACTACAACATGCCCTTTATTCCGCAACGGGTAAATAAAGTCCCTATGACGCCGTCCCTCTGTGCCTTTGGCCGTGTTTCTCTGTTGTCCTTTGGATTTTGACGCTGATAAGGTTGGATTGAGGGGACAAACACTTTTTTCATGTTTGCTTTCCCGCAGGGCGTTCAATTGGATTCGGACTGAACTTTTGCATCATGTGGACGCTGCGGGGCAACCGGCGGCTGTCCAGGTTGTCCATGGCACCCTTTATCGTATGGAAATGTCGGCGTACAATGAAACTAAATCATTTATTAATTAATTTATGAAAAATATGAATCAAGAACCACAAGCCCCACAAACAACATGCAAGCACAAAGGAATTGTGTACACTACGTATACGTGATTTTTTCTGTTCATACGCAGAGTGTGTCACCGATATTCATTGGGTTTGGCTTTTGTTTGGTTCGGTTCAATGTCACTTTAGCTCGAGTTCATTTACAGCCTCCTCCTCATGTTCCCCGCATGGCCTTTCAAGTATTTTACAACAAATTGTCGAAAAGATGTACTACATACATATATGTCGATACATACAGCAATGTATATACGTGTGTGTGTGACTGAATATTTATACTCGTATGACTCTCTGTCGCACTTAAACAATGTGAGACTCGTCAATGTCGGCAACAGCTGTGCTCTGGCCTGGCTTCGCTTGGACTGGTCTGCCTGTTGCTAATTAGTAGGGTAAACCAATATGGAAACCAACAAGTTAAACAAAAATTTTATATTTGTTTCAATGCGGTTTTCTTCAACCCATCCACGCCCTTAGATACACCCCACCTTCACCCCCATCCACCTACCTGTCCACCACAAACTGAACTAACAAAATGAGTTTGACTTTGAGCAAATCGCTGAAGTGTTTAGCATGCTCGAAGCTTTTGGCCACTCAATAAAATTATTAAAAATCAAGAAGAGAAAAAAATACATACATAAGTAAAGACTGAAATGGGAAACTTCTTTTTGTGGTTGTTTTTTATTATTTTATGTGTTTTTGTTATTTGAGTGAGCACAATGTGGCTTAAGTTACATCAACAATAACAATGTGGGCAGCTGGGCAGCACGCCACGTTCCCCCCGTCACGAACTGTAGTTTAAACACCCTGTACACATCGCGGAATGGGAATATGCGAACCGAGGCTCGCATCAAGAATAGACAACTTCATCGATCTCTATAGCTAAATCTAGAATATAAAAAGCTACAGAAGGAGAGGTTCAGATTGATCGAAGCAACAGATTCAGATTCATTGGTAATAATAATAGGGTAGTCCACTCTCAGACTGAAAGTTTCTGATAAAAGAGGGTATTCAAAGTTCGGATAATGGGGGAACTTAGCTTCGGATTCGCTAACTACTTGATAGCGATGATAGACGATGATTCGAAAGCCGCAAAAAGATTATCAGGCAAATGCGATAAGTTACATGAAACCGAGACAGCGGATCGAACTGGACTATGGCCAGTTGTCTGGTTCATGGTTCACTTTTTATTTCCACTATTCCTTTTTGACTTATTTGTTTTGCTTGCCACTTTTCGTCTGCATGCCAAAAAAAAACAATGTTTACACTTTAGATAAAAGCAGGAGGAGTACGGAAAGCAGGAGAAGCGGAAGCAAAGCGAAGGAGAGGGTGGGAGCGACTGTTGTTGACGTGCAAACTCGTTTTGGTCATACGCCGTTTCGCTTCTCTTTCCGCATCTTTGTTGTTATTTACCCTTTATTTTGGTCTGCTGTTTGCTCTTCTTTATTTTTGGCATTGCGGGTATTTTTCTTTGGGCTTTTGCAATGAACTTTGTTTTTTTTTCTCGCGCATTTTTCTCTTTTGGCTTATTGAATATTTTGACTGGCATTTGAATGCTAATTGAAATTTAAAAAAAATAATTCGCATTTTTGCCTTGGTTGCTGGGTGAGGAGCAGAGTGGCTTATTAATTTAAATTATAAATATTTACTTGCCTGATTTGGGAGAGAGGTTAAATTAACAAGATTCAGTTATACAATTTTGTTCTCCACCTCTTCTTTCAGTTGAGATCTAATACCGTAGAAAAAAGAGAGGAGCACTACTAACACTTACCTGGCTGGATTTCACTAAGATAAGTCGACATACTTCACTTCCAACCAATGAAAACCAACAGCAGTTACAACAAATCAGATACAAGAGCACCAACTAGAACATCGTTGAGGAGTCGCGCCATCAGTTTGAGATTAGGCAAAAAGGATACCAACATAGGAAGAGTGCGGAATCATACATACAAGTGTCTCAATCACAATCCGCGACTCAAGATACTTACCTGAAATCAACCACCGAACTAAGAGAAGCCACGAAACCCATTAACCTCCCACCTATCAAGTGAAGAGAAGACTGTTCTCCGTCTAATGCACAAAAGTCACTTTTCCAAATTGATTCAATTGCCATTAATAACGAAAACTAAAAACCAAAATCAAATACAGTAAAAACAACGGATAAACAATTCCTAAGAGATCAAGAATCATACCCGGACCCTCAACTGAACTGCAACAAAGCAAATCAGGTTTCTCCAAGAGCGGCTGCAGCACCGCAAAAACCAGCCCCAGACGAGCCTCCTTCAGTGAGTGATTTTACTTTTGGGTATTGGCCAGTTTTGCTGCTCCACTTTCGTTGTTGTCGCCGTCGTTGACGCAGCTTGTCGTGATTGTGATAACAACAACAAAAGTTAAAAAAAAACAAATATTGAATCACAACTGGTATTCCTCTTCACGCTATTAAAAGCAAAGTGACTGACACAGATAAGCCAAGTTCCAAGCTCGGGAACCAAAGCCCACCTACACTCAAATGTACTCCGCTATTGATTATTACGCGGGCATGGGACAAATCGCACAAGACGTGAGTACAAAGAAATCAGCATATGAAATATACACCTAACTTTATATATATTAGTAATTATTTTGTCTTGAAATATTGTCTCTTAAACTGTATCTCAAACTGTTCGAAACTTAGCATTGATTACTAATATCTAGCAGTAAAAAGGGAATCGTTTTGGGCACTGACAATGATTCAAAATGCTTTTGTACAGGTTTTATTACAGCGTGCGGACAAGGTAGAGAGAAAGTGGGAGACTGGGGAAAAGAGAGAGAGAGAGAGAGAGAGAGAGAGAGAGAGAGAGGGAGAGAGAGAGAAAGAGTAAAACTAGTAGCTATCTAGCCATTGTCGGGAAAAGCTGCCACCAATAGTTGCACCTGAAAATGTCAAGTTACATATGCAACTGGTTTGTGTATGCAGCAATTGCCCCCTTCCGAGTGATCTGTTTCTGTTGATTAAGCCTTCTGCATTTGTTGGGATGCTGCTGTGTTTTGGTTAGATACTCATCTCGTGTTTAAAGTTTTCAAGGAGACAACGAAACAGTTCCAAAAGCTGAGAATGGGAAAAGCAATTAATTAAACATGTCATACTAATTAAAAATTTTCCTTTGATATCGTAATATATATTTCCCAGGAGGCGGAAAAATGTGGTCATGTCCTTAGGCTATGTTGGTTTCTTTGCCTTGCAGTGTGTTCTCATGCCTGTCATTCAATTATTGTGCTTATTATTTTTACAGAACCTGACCAACATTTTATTTTAACATCCATCACACTCTCTCGCTCTCTCTGTAGTATTTCAGCAATTTGCTTCATTTACCTCTGTTTTAATGAAAAGATATTTGCTATGTAGCAACGATGCACATGCTACTACTACATAGTATTCCTACTTTCCAACTGTGATTCTGATTTTGATTCTGGAGCTCTCGGATAGTGATAGTGATGCAGGTTGCAAAAAGTTTCTCCTGTTGCCAGCAAAAACGTTGCCAGGCCAACAGCTTTGCTACGCACAGCCAGATGTCCGTCCATTCTCACGCATAGATAGATCAAGTAATTTCATTAAAACTCGACAAAACTGAAAATTATACTACTGAACAAAAGGAGAACAATGCTACAAGCAAAAAAGTTCATTTGGCTATACAAATACATTTAGCAGAAGGAACCAGATGCCCCACCCAGTACCACCCCCTCCACCAAGTGCTGCCAGGTCCAGCCACAGAATATAATATAAAATGTATGAAAAATGCCATGGAATCAACTTTCCCACTCGAATCTACGTGCATACATATATAATTTATATGCACACTATTACTTTTTGAATTTATTTAATTAATTGTTGATGCGCAATTTCCCTTCATCACATTGTATTGTCCGTATGTATGCATGTGATACATTTGTATGTGTGTATATACATATGTCTGTAAATAGAAACCCAAAACCTTGATAAGCCTTTGATAAGAACACTACTGCCCATACTTATATAGGATGTATGTATACATATATATTTAAAAGCAAAACAAAACTAAAACACAATATAACGAGAATAAGAATGTACTAGCATTGAGCTGGTCATATATGCACATACTTACATACATACATATATGTACATATAAACATACATAAGATAACATTTTTAGTCAAATTTTCCATTAGCTATAAAAACGAGAAAGCTAAAAAACAAAAACAAAAAAAATAGGTCATCTAATCAGCAAACGTTGCGAATCTTACGTAATTCCAACTAATCTGGAAATAAATAAAAACATCAAGGAGTCAACATGAAAATATCCTTGCAATTTCTTAAGCATTGAAAATGGAGCAAACCCCAAGTAGAGATTTCAAGGAAAGTCACTCGAAATCAAAACAGCGAGCTTCACTCTTGCTTTCCAATGTTTTACCTGACATTTAAGTACAAACCGTATATACATACATATGTATGTACATACATACACACATAGGTGCAACTTCGATGTTTATTGTCCGAATTTGACAAAATTTAGTCAACTTGGCTTTATTATTAGGTAAGACAAACAAGAATGCGATACATTTGAATCCGCCTTGACACTAGACGGATGTTCACACCCAATTTGGTTGCTCCAGCTCCTTTAGTCCTCGAAATCTAGGTAGGATACCTGTAATATAGCTCTAGTAATTCCTATTTTCTAAATTGCGGGAGCTGAAACAGGCGTGGCATAGGGTACCTTTCAGCCTTTGGATACAGGGTATATAAATAAGAAAAAATGGGCACCCATTTTCGTTTATCTTAATTAAGTATCAAGTGTAATTATAAATAAGCATATTAAGAACAATTTTAGTTGGAATACTCTATTAAACAAAATAAGATTTCTTCCTAAGATTTTTATTTTGATTATTCCTACAAAAGCTTTGCAATTTAAATTTGACTCTATAATAAACGAAAGTATCAAATCCCATTACCAATTCGTTGTCAAATTGCTCGGATAAAAAGTCAACTAATCTGGTCTATCGATAATATTAGGCGGCTGTGGATATGTAGTCTAAGTGAATACTAAGTTAGTGTGCTTAAAATACTAATTAGAAATGTACTATATATGTATGTATGTTTATATCGATATATAGAAATGGTTCATTTTTGTACCACTGTCCGGAAGTGTCTCAATGGGATCCTAGCTGACCATGTCCAACGGATGCAAAAGGATAAAGCCTGATGAAAATCAGTTGCATTACATTATGGATTTGTAGAATTATTATCAGAAATTGAAATGTCAAAACGATTTGTCAGATGCAGCCATCGAAGCTGCAAATTAAATTTGAGAAGAAAATGCAATTGAAAGTTTTTCGAATCTGGATGTTTATTGCAAAATATTAATTGAAATGACGTCTATAGTTGTTGTTGTTGTTAAAATGTTCAGAGGTTAAGAATTTTATTTACGCATCCTAAAACAAAAACACAATCAACAGAAGAGAAAAAATATATTGAATAAATTTATACAAAAACACTCCAAACAAAAATAAACAGATGTGCGCAATTCTCAGAGGCTGGCAAATGTCCAAAAATTTGTCCGAGTGACTGAGTGAGTGACGGAACTCAACTCGATTCGGGATGAGAAAAATTATGATGATGGCCCAGAAATTAATTTGGGAAGAGTGAACACCTTGAAATTGCACCGAAAGCTTTCAAATTCGTATTTATTTTTGTAGAAATATTATAATGATTCTTCAAAAATTAAGACAAAATTAATTAAGGAAGTCTGCAAGAAAATACAAACCAACGTCACTTTGTCTAATAAATGCAAAGGCAAAATATGCGAATGCGAATGCAAGAAGAGTTCCACTTAGCCAGTTTTCACTGTGATACTTCAAAAAACAACGCTTTTCTTTTGTCTAAATATATTTTTATAGACAAATTGAAATATAAGTATCTCTCACAATAAATTGTGAAACGCACACAAGAGAAGTTCATAAATGTCACCAAAATATTTTCAAATTTAGTTTAGTTAGTTTAAAGTTCGTTAACCTTGGGTAAATTGAACAAACAACATTTTATATATTTATAAAAAATTTTCCGAAAGGAAATGACAATTATAAGAATTGCAATTTGTTATCAATTAACGTTTACAAAAACAAATGAAGCAAATAGTCGCCCCAGCCGAATTAAATATACCCTGAACAAATTCTAGACAAGTTTAGCTAGCTCTAGCGGTATAATCTTTTTTAGAGGACTTCAGACAATCTATGCGTATAAATATAACAACGATTGCCAATGCTGTAAAAGTGGCCATCTTTGCCAATTTATAAAGTAATCGGGGGTCAACCGTACGAGTATGCTATATATGTATATATATGTATATACAATACTAACATATATACATACATAGTACAAATCGTGGAAACGGACAAAATTTAATTCTCCAAACTTTTTGAATATTTTCTGTGTATATAATACTCTACACAAAATAGAAGAATACAAAAACAAAACGAGAACTGGTTCCTGTCGGCTGTCACCGATATTCCCATCTACCTGTTGAAGACTTATCTTAAATATGCCCACCGTTCGTCAATGATTGTAGGGTATGTTTAGATAGCAGAGAGACTTTTCTGTTTAGGTTGAAATAGTGTATGTATGCACATACGATAATTTGTCACACTTTTGCCTTTCTCCATTTGCCACTTTTTACATTTCTGTTCAATTCTTTGCACTTTATCAGTAGACAAAGTGCCATGCCAAGTGCCCAGACAAGTTGGAGCTGTATAAAAGTCCAGGATCGAGTCAGTGCCATTGTCAACACCCACACATCCAAATCCACCCACGAACCCCTCAAATACGAGGATATATACATGTACATACAGTGGCTCACAGCTTATTTCGTGCAGGGGTACAGTGAAACTTTACGGCAATATACCTGCTAAACTATTAAAGGTATACAAAAAATTTAAATGCAGTTGTTTTCAACAGTCAGTCAATATTTAGTAGGGCTTTTTAGAGTTTTACTTTTGTGGCAAATAATATATAAAAGTCACAGAAAACCAAAATTAGTGACATTTTCCATGTCACAGCTTATTTCGTGCAGTATACTTAATTAAAAAAACATGTCACGAAAAACGAACAATTTATACTTGGTTTGTTTTAACACCTATTTTAAGCGAGATTCTATTTGGGTGACTTCGCTAGAGAATTTGTGCCATTCTTCAAATAGGGCCGTTTTAAGCTCATTTTTATTGGTTATTGACCTTTTCCGAAAGGCTTTGTCCAATAACGGCCACAAATTTTAATTCACGTGAAGGTCAGGCGACTGGGCTAGTGGAACGACGACATGCGGACAGTTCCCGTTTAAACAGGACTGAACAATGCTCCGTTTATATTTCGGGTCATTGCACTGGTAAAGTCGGAATCAGCTTTCTAAACCCAATTTCTCTGCACTTTTTAGCTAACTGTCCCCAAAAAGTGATAGACACATGAATTTGGTCTTAATATTCTGGAGCTCTGTATTGTATTATTTCCGACCCAAAGTTGTTAAGTTTGGACTTATCAGCATATACGACATCATTCCTGAACGGGGCGACCAACGTGGTCCTTGGCAAATTTTAGCTTACACTGTTCTATTCATTTATAAACAGCTTCTTACGTGCTTCACGGTCATTAAAGCCGGGATCTCATAGTACAGACCGATTTGTTTCTACGGAACATTGTTTCCACATTATTTCCTAAACCACCGACACCAATTTTGGTGCCCACTACTTTGAGTTGGCCTTTATTTTTTTGAATAATATCGAAAAACAAGTCTCTCCTCAGACAAAATGAAAATTTTGTTGGGTGCACTTAACTTTAGTGAATAATGCGCTGGATAATATATTTTGCAGTACTGGGTCCTAGCTGAGAAATTTCAGCAATATTGCGCTGGGATTTCCCATTTTTGAAATGGAAAAGGACTAATTCCCGCAGTTCGATTGTGGCACGTGGACACATTTTTGTGACTCCCAAAAAAAGGCAATAATATTGTGGTATGATCGGACACATTGTATAAAAAAATGAAGCAAGCAAGTCGTCCCTGCCGACATTGAGTATACCCTGTACCTTATATTCAATAAAACGGAACACCCCCAAGATCGCAATCAATTTCATTCAAAATTCTCTTTAACATGCAGCAACAGCGAACGCATGCTGTCTCGCTCACATTTGCCGGCCAATGTCGCCTTGGCATTTCAGTGCAAAACTCATATACATAGGTATATTTCCGATATTTATCGTCCGATTTGGACAAAATTTGATCAGGTGGAGCAGTTTGGGTAATTATATATTAGGTGTGCTAAATAAGAATACGATATCTTGAATACAGCTCTAGTAATTCATTTTCGCGATTTGCGGGGGAGGAAGTGGGCGTGGCAAAAATTTGAAACAAACTTGATCTGTGTATGCATTAGACGCATGTTCACACCAAATTTGGTGGCTCTAGCTCTTATAGTCTCCGAGATCTAGGTGTTCATACAGACGGACAGACGGACGGATAGACGGACATGTCTCAATCGACTCGGCTAGTGATGCTGATCAAGAATATATATACTTTATGGAGTCAGAAATTTATATTTCTGCCTGTCAAATACATTTTAGCGACTTTAATATACCCTTTTACCCTATGAGTACAGGGTATAAATATTGGTTAGAATATGTTTTAAAATATAAAACAGGATACCGCGATAAAAATACCAAAGTTTTTTGACAAAATCGTTAAAAGTGTAATGCACGAAATATGCTGTGACATTTCTGTTACTTTTTATACCCTGTACCCAAAGGGTAAAAGGGTATATTAAAGTCGCTAAAGTGTATGTAACAGGCAGAAGGAAGCGTTTCCGACCCCATGAAGTATATATATTCTTGATCAGCATCACTAGCCGAGTCGATTGAGCCATGTCCGTCTGTCCGTCCGTCTGTCCGTCTGTATGAACACCTAGATCTCGGAGACTATAAGAGCTAGAGCTACCAAATTCGGTTTGTAGATCCGTCTAGTGTGCAGCCAGATCAAGTTTGTTTCAAATTTTTGCCACGACCACTTCCGCCCCCGCAAATCGGGAAAACGTATTACTAGAGCTGTATTAAACATATCGCAATCTGCCTTGGCACACCTAATTATATACCCAAACTGGACCAGCTGACCAAATTTTGTCGAAATCGGACAATAAATATCGGAGATATACCTACATGAGTTTTGCACTGAATTCCCAAGGCGACATTGGCTGGCAAGAGTGAGCGAGACAGCATGCGTTTGCTGTTGCTGCATGTTAAGGAGAATTTTGCATGAAATTAATGGCGATTTCGAGGATATTCTATTTCATTTAATAAAACAAGTTGGTACAGGGTATACTCAACGTCGGCAGGGACGACTTGCTTGCTTCATTTTTATATATTATTTGCCACAAAAGTAAAACTCTAAAAAGCCCTACTAAATATTGACTGACTGTTGAAAACAACTGCATTTAAATTTTTTGTGTACCTCTAATAGTTTAGCAGGTACATACCCGTAAAGTTTCACTGTACCCCTGCACGAAATAAGCTGCGAGCCACACTGTATGAACGTACATGTGTGTGTGCGAAGTAAACATATTGAGGTTGGTCATTCTATATATGTAAATGCACATACATACATACATATATAGAAATACATAGTATCTATGAGTATAACTACATACACACACACATACTGCACACCAACTGGTGTGTGAGAGTCATGCACAAGTGGAAAATATTTTGCATGGCGAGTCAAACAATGGGACGCTAATACAAAAGGAAATTGGGCAAATGCATAACACAACAGAACATGAAACTTGCATGTAAATTTCTATATATGTATGTATGTATGTACAGATAAATGTAAGGCTGTTAAAGAGTGTAGTGTGTGCATATCAACAATAAATTCTAAATATACATACATACATACGTATTCGCAATAACAACAACAATGTAAATAATGATAATTGTATTTCTTATTGATAAAAATTAAAAAGTGCAAGAAAGCAGAAAACTGTTTACTTAGGCAAGTTCCACTCTTCCATTGTGTAAGTAAATGCAACCTAATTAGGTGTGCCAGTGCCCTGGCTTTACCACAGATCACACCAATCTTTAAAGTTTAAACACTCTTACACCACATTTGTTAGCACAACTTGAACACCTTCGAAAATAAACATAATGTAAATGTTAATACGAGAAATATTACAATATTTTAAGAATCTCAATATTATCTCCAAAGTAATTTCAACCTAGCAAAGAGCTAAAGATAAAAGATTAGCAGTAGTAAAGGATTGTGGTCAAGAGTTAGCTAAATAGTTAATAAAGCTTTTGAACTAAGTTTCGTAATGCTGTTTTAGATGAACATTTGTATGTACATATGTATTAACATACGTATGTACATACATATGTATGTACATGTGTAGTTGAATTGCTATTCTCAATCATAAAGTCTTCTCTTAAACTTACCAGACTTAACTATAACAGGGTATCAAATGCGAGTAAAATCAAATATCCATTAATTGTCCCGGGAATTCTTTTTTAATCATTCTCACTAAGTTTTTGACCAAATTGCAATACCCTTTACTGCTTACACTTATGTACATACATACGTACATACATACATATGTATGTATGTAAGTGTACGAATACGGCAAAAAAAAAAATACAAAATAAAAAAACTGCAAAAAATAGTTTATCACGTCTAGACAAGTCTTTATTATTATTATCTACGCACACATACCAATGTAAATACATACACATTGTACAGTATGTAAGCAATTTGTTGTTGTTTCTCTTTTTGTTTTTCTTATTATGTATTCACACATGCAAATGGGAGTCACTCCCGTTCCCCGGTTTGTTAATTATACCTCTTAGTCATACAAAATACGGGTATATTAAGATCATGGATTGTCTGTATGCGGCGGCAGTATACATACATACATTCGTATGTATGTATGTTTATATATCTGTCTTGAGTGTACAATATCAATTATTAATTTATTTTTCAATGATGTTTTGCATGTTTTTTATGTAGTCAAATGTAATCAAACTGAGCGTTTTTAGAATACATTATTTTTGAAGATTGATAACAATTCCAATTGGAAATTGATTTTTAAATAATTTAATTGGTTACTATGTGAATGATTTTGCCTCCTCCTCTCTAAAGAACCAGTTAAGGGGACCATATAGTCTCAGGTGTCGTTTTACAAGGGTTTACAAAAAATTCAATTACACAAAAAGTATAAGAGGTATCAATATGCATTTTGTTTTATTTGAAAGATAATTAATCAAATCAAAATAAAAAATATTTTTTGTTGTTGTTGTTATAACGGTTGTTGTTGTAACTCGTTCTAAAGTTGACGAAAAATTTAAAAGGTAGGCCCATGGTTGGGAGGATTTTTTGAGAAAGGATTATCTGAGAGAAAAAGTTGAAATGGAGTTATGTTAAGAATTGATGTGGTTATCGCGTATACTAGGATATTTGGAATCGGTCACTATATAGGGAAGTAACGGGGTGTCAAAGTCAAAATTTCGAAAATCTACCTTTTTGACCCCTTTCTTTGGTCCTAGGTCCTTTATTTTTTGACCGATCTAAAATATCCTAGTATACGCGAGAATGGTGGGTATAAGGAGTAATTTAAAAAAAAAATATTGAAAATCGGTTCACATTTACTGAAGTTATCCTCCCAACAAGTTTCAAAAAAGTGGTTTCGAGATAATCGCGTTTAAAGTTTTAACAACTGTTTTCAATCAAATAAAAATTCTTTTTAATAGATTTCATGCATTCATTCGTTGCATTGGGATGTTAGCTTTCACCGAAAAAAAAATTATCCAAATCGGCTCAGTAGTTCTCGAGAAATTTAGATCAAAGTGCGTGAAAACGGGGTGAAAACAAATAAGTGTGTTGGCGTTGGATGCTTAAATGTTTCGCCATTCCTTCTTTTATGGCCGACCTACGTGCACAAAAAAAATTCTATAAAAAAAACCAAATGTCCTTTTGACTTGAAATTTTCAGAGGATGTTTTTAACACATTAACACACAATTTAAGCAAAAAAAAAAAAAAAATCGAAAAAAAATTTTTGCGAACCTATATGGTCCCCTTAACGAACTACTTGCTTAGGGCACAATAGATTCCGACTGCTTCCTAATTTCGTATAGGGTAAGACGATATCGGCACCTATTCGTAAATCCTAAGAAATTTGCATTTCCATATACATATGTATGTACATATACATATGTACTTATGTATGTATGCACATATATGGTATAGGTATATATGTATGTACATATGTATGTATGTACGTATTTCCATGCTTTTAGCTGGCTTAGATTATTCTATAACACCTGACGTTTTTTCCACTTTTGTTGTTTACCTCTCTGCATACATACATATGTACATACATACATACATATACATATGTATGTATGTACTTTTACTTACCTATTTGTTTACCATTGCCTGTGTCTATTCCTATCGCGATTTTTATTTCTATTGCTCTGTTGCTACTTCTACATACATACATCTATTTTCCATTTCATTCTTTCTTTTAGGCGTTTCTACCATTTATGCTAATTTATTTGCTTGTTTACCAGCTTTTGTTTTAATTTGTTGAGGTTGAAGCCGCTGTATCTTGTGATGACATTTGGTGGGGGGAGGGTTGGGGCGGTAGATGAGACTGCGACTCGCCCACGCTACAAATTAATGGAATTATGGAATGAAATGAAATGGAATGAAACTTCGCGTTCTATAGTTAAGTTCACAACATAAAAATTATGGCACATTACTAAGCTAATTACCTTAATTTATTAATTTGATGTGTGTGGCTGTTGCAAACACAAAGGAAATCAAAATTGGTTTACAAAAATTAATTACCCCCAATTTGCATAAGCTCAAAAAAGCGTAAAGCGCGTTATTCCCTTTTGTTTTGTGTTTTTACTTCATTTTTGTGTTCTGTTACTCTTACATCCGGCAGATACAAATGGCAGGCACTATGTTCATTGCACTGTTCATCGGGCCACAGCAGAGAAAAGCTGACATTATCTTTTGATTTTAATCGCTACGCTTCACGATTTCGCACGTAAGCATTGTTGGGGCTTTACAGTGTCCAACAAAAGTTTCCTAACTGAATATACATACATACTACACATACTATCGGATAGTTCCGGGTTACTTGTATGAACATGCATATAGATATGTTTTCAATGGGCTAAACAATTTACATTAGAACGCTTTTCTTATTTTTGAACTTGTTTCTTCATTTGAAAAATGTATAGAGAATTTCCAGTCGTGGCAATCATAGCTGTAGAGATTGCAACTTGTCTGGCCCCTTAATGTTTTGCCTCTTTAAAATCTGGGGAAATAATAAATCAATTTAATATCTGTTTGATTTAAAGTTCAAAAGACTGCGCTTTTGGCTTAGTTAGTAAGTCTAGCCCTTTGCCGAACATTTACGTCTTACTAGTATTTACTATGACAGTAATTTGATTATAATTATTTATTACATGGTATGTCCTTCAAGATGGCTTCAAAAGTGTTTGTAAAACTGTTCACTAATTCGAAAACGTTTTCTTTAATTAGTAAAATATCTGGCTTTCCGACGTTTACTTCCTTCCTTTCCTTCCTTTACCCGCTTTCTAGGTTTATGAATTTGAAAGCGATAGTTCTGTAACTTCTTATTCCTACGCCATTCTTTTAATTGAATTGTTTGAATTCTTATACTCAGTTAATAATGTACTTGTGTTTTCCTACTTTAGCTTTTAATTTACTTTATGCAAGGCTTCGCATTCACTTATTCTGAAAATGAAGATATAAACTATCATTAGTAATGAAATGGAAAGAAGAAAAAGAGTTTGATTTTTTGATGTCTTTGCAATATCGTAAATATGAGAAGTAAATTTAAAATCGAATAGGTCTGCTTCCATACAGGGGAAGTAGTTTTGTTTGATAATAGACTGAATGTATTTGCCGACTAATATAAACACACACCGCCACACACACATACAGGTATACATGCAGGTTATACGTGTCGCTTCATTGAATACACAATGGATGGTCACAAAATTTTAATTGAGCATACCAAAATAAAACCCACACAACCACTAGCACAAACGCGAAGCACACACACCCACACTCGCACAGGCATGTGTATATGTAACTGTAACTGCAACTGAAATTGAAACCCCATCAAATCACGTATACGCCATAACAGACGAACAAAGTTTCAAAAATAAACAACAATAACAGTAGACATTTGTGATATACACGTTTATAGAGGTTGTTACGTCGTGTTAATAATCCTTCTAATATTTGGCCATTAAACTTGGCCTAAGTTAGTAATATATAGTACATTTTCCGTTGATTGCTATTTGATAATCTTAATTATTTAAAGTTTTAAATCTGTGTGACCGTAAGTCTATATACCATAGTTTTCAGTCTATAAACTCAGTTTTCCTTTTCGTTTTATCGTTTTTCTCTGAAAGTGATTTATTTGGTTTATGATTTTATTCAGAAGTTCATTATGTTTTCAAGTCTCTTTTGAGGTTATAATAATAATTTTAGAAAAAGAATAAAGCTGACTGAAACGATAATTAGATTATTAATAAATAAATTTGACATAGTCCTTATGTACATATACACATATGTAGGTAGGGTTGCTACATGGACTAACTTTAACCAAATCCAACTCCAAGTTTGCTGTGGATCAAAGTCAAACTTGTTTTTGCTTTTCCAAAACGGGTTTGCCCTGTACCAGCTATGTATATATGTATGTATGTATGTATATGCATGTACATATGTATATATGCGGGTGTATGTGCAGTTGTGTGCTAATTTTCCATACCATACTTTTTGAAATATAGGTACATATATACAAATATACATAGCCTTAGGTATGTATGTGTAGGTGTGTACAGAGTTTATGAAAATGTCAAGTTAAAGGTTGGGGCGCTTGCGGTCAATTAAAAGCAAACTTGATCATTTATGTTGATTAAGTGTTGTTTTTTTTCAGGTAGAGCCTATTAGTCCCACTATTAAATACTTAAGTTTGTTTTTGATGTTGCAAATTAATTGAAATAAATTTCCATAAATTCAACTTCCCCTCTGTATATGACTTTGACTCCCTGACGCTCTTCAGAATATAGACATTTGCCTGAGAATAGTTTGAAATGAATCAAATTGATTAATGGCCACTAAACTGACTCTCTTGTCTAGTTTCTGTTTTGTTAAACATTTGTTAATTCTGTCTGATGGCAGCTACTAAAATATATCTCTTATTTTTTATTGGACATTTCGAAAGAAGTAGAAAGAAAGAAATGTGAAAGTGTTGTCATTTTCTCTCCCTCTTTTTATACTCTTGCAAGAACAGTGGTCAGACTATATAAACTACGAGAATATGGACCATATAAACTGAACATATATATTGTTGATCAGCACTACGAAATGAATTAATATAGCCATGACCATGTGTCAGTTTGTTTGAATTAACGTAAACTCAACGTAATCTCTCTGCGAAGAGATAAAAAGCATTTCACTTTTGTTTTCCATACTTCTTTTTGGTTCTTCTAGATATCATCGAAATCACTTGATATATCATGTAACTGAGGAGCAACGCTTTGAGTTATTAGACCTTTATGTCGCAAATTAAAGAAGGGTACGCAAACTTCGCTGTGAATGAGATTTTTTTCAAATTTGAGAAATGCAAATTTTAATAGTTTCAAGTAAAGATTAACCAAATTAATTCAAATGTAGGCGTTAGTCCTAACAAGATCTATGTATCAGTTGATAATAAATGTTAAACTGATACATTATGATAATCATCGATTGATTTCGCATTGGCAAGGTAAAGCCACTTTGTTTGTGATCGTAGGTGTATATCTCTAGTTAAAACGAAAATTTGATTTTATTTGTCCAGCTTTCGATTAGATCCATATACAAAGTGGAACGCAATCAGCATTAAACTAACAATTTATGATCCAAATACGGCCAAACCATAAACATTCGATCACATAATGCCACAGTCTGCTATTTACATGCTCATACATAAGAGGTATTCAAGCGAATTGTAAAAAAAACGTATCAAAAATTGAATGTTAAAAGTATCCAAATTAAAGTTAAACTCAAATCGTGTGGTGGAATAAAGCATTTCCCTCATTTTAATAGGAATAAATCTAATAAAAAATGCTTATGATCCTAACAAAGAATGATTTGAAGTATACTTGGGTAAAAGCAGCTATTGAGGTGAACTGGCTCATTCGTTCTTTTTTTCGAAGTGAGCCAACTCACTCATATGGCTCACTGGTTCATTTGTAGATAGCTTATAAGTTCACATTGCGATCGCCAGTTGAGCGAACCATAAGAACTAGTGTGCCAAAATGAGCTAGTGTGCCAAACTGAACTAGTGAGCCAAACTGAACTAGTGAGCTAAACTGAGCCAAACTGAACTAGTGAGTCAAACTGAGCTAGTGTGCCAAAATGAGCTAGTGTGCGAAACTGAACTAGTAAGCCAAACTGAGCAAACTGAACTAGTAAGCCAAACTGAGCTAATGAACCAAACTGAGCCATTCATTTTGGCTCAATCACTCATGAGCTACCCAAGTATAATTTGAAGAGTTAGAAAACATAAAAGTATTTGTAGATATATTTTTTATACTATCCCTAATTGATCGCGGTTCTATTATTTTCCATATATATATGTACTTATGTATGAATGATTAAACTTCAATAATGTTTCAAGTTGATTATGTTTTTCTACCCTGTACCCATAAGGTAAAAGGATATATTAAAGTGGCGAAAATGTAGGTAACAGGCAGAAGGAAGCATTTCCGACCCCATAAAGTATATATAATCTTGATCTGTCCGTCTGTCCCTATGAACATCGATTTCTTGGAGACTGTAAGAGCTAGATTTACGAAATTTGATTTGTAGATCCGTCTAGTGTGTACAATGTACTCAATGTCGGCAGGGACGACTTGCTTGCTTCATTCCTGTTTCAAACGATAGGACAAAATGCCCTCGTTGCCAAGAAAGTAATTCTTTATATGAAATGTTGACCCATTTCAATGCGGCGAAATTCCGCGAGGGCTAGAACAAAATGGCTTTTGGTCTGTTGTTTATCTGCTACTATTGTATACTCTATGTATTCGTAGGCGGCCAACGATAAACATCTAACTGATTGCAAGTACAATGTGTCTAAACGCAAGCAGACAGACTCATTTCGTTATCAACTACAAAGAAACAAGCAAAACCAACTAAAAAGTCATTGAACGCTTAATAACATCGCCCCAGTTAGTTCATCAGGCGGCTGTAGCGCCGCTGCCAACAGCAGCAGCAGCAGCAAAACGAGAAAAATAAAATAATAAAAAAGCAGCTCTGATTAAATTTTTCTTGCTTAGTATGTGGCATAGAACGAAATGCCAAAAACAAAACGTGTGCGTGCGTCTTTTGCTGCCCGAGAGAGAGAGAGAGAGAGAGAGACAGTGTGAGAAAGATGGCTTCGCCTCTGGTTTGTCTTTCACTTCCAAGTTGGAGAGGTTTTACGATAACTCTTTGCTTGCTTACAATTAGTGGAAGAGTGGGCGTTGCTCTTGAAGTATGAGTGTTAAGTGAGCCAAGCTGCTTAAAATTATCTGCTACTGGCTAAGGCCATTGAATGGCCCCAACAAATAGGCAACAAAGGAACACAGCAATCCTCTCGTAAGGCTGCAAACTAGTGAAACTGATATGAAGTATATACATATATGTGCATACAACTGCATAAGCCATTTCATCATTATTATTCCCTGGGCATATCTATGCATTGCAGCTGCCTTTGCCCCATAAAGGATAGAACAACATAATACTACCTATTATATACACAAAGACTTTTATCGCACAATCTGAAGGCTCCATCTCTTTGAAACAGTTGTCCATTTCCTTGGCAACCTTTTATTGTGGGCTCAGAGAAAGTCCAAGAGATGTTTCAAGTTAAAGAATAAAGTAAAGACAAAAAATTAGTACATAAATGTACATATAGGGATATTTAAAACCAAGCTTATGATCCGCCCCTTTATGTATATGTATATGAATGTATGTATATATAAATGAAGCAAGCAAGTCGTCCCTGCCGACGTTGAGAATACCCTGTACCAACTAGATACATTAAAATAAACCTTCGAAGTTGCCATCAATTTCATACAAAATTTCCTTTACATGCTGCAGCAGCGAACTCATGCTATCTCGCTCACTCCTGTCAGCAAATCTCGCACGAAACGTTTCAGTACAAAAAGAATATGGGCATATCTCCGATGTTTATTGTCCGATTTTGGTCAGTTGGTGCAGATCGGCTATATAGATAGGTGTGCTAAATAAGAATATGATATCTTTCATACTGCTCTAGTATTCGTTTTTTCTAAATTTGGGGGGCGGAGTGGGCGTGGCTAAAATTTGAAACAAACTTGATCTGTCTATGCATTAGACGCATGTTCACACCAAATTTTGTGGCTCTAGCTCTTATAGTCTCCGAGATCCAGGTGTTCATACGGACGGACGGACAGACGGACATGGCTCAATCGACTCGGGTAGTGATGCTGATCAAGAATATATATACTTTATGGGGTCAGAAATGTATATTTCTTCCTGTTACATACATTTTAGCGACTTTAATATACCCATTTACTCTATGGGTACAGGGTATAATAATTATAAGTACAACGTCTATCACCATAAATGAAATCCAAGAGTGTGCTTCTGGTATCGAAATTTTTGGCATAATTAACAAAGTAAGATGTTTTTGCTTTTCTTTATTTTGCAGTGTTCCAGCAGCACAGACTTCGTTGACATGGATTCCGATGATTTGGATCAAGTGACCCAGGTGATTGGCTATCATCCACGATACAAAGATCATTTTCTACACACTCAAAACTTTATAATGAAGGGTGATGGACCATTGCCCTATGATTACAGATACTTTTTGGCCATAATTGTGAGTAGAATAACAAAAAAAATTTTTATACCCTGCAGAGGGTATTATAAAATTGGTCAGATGTTTGTAACGCATAGAAATATACGTTTCCGACCCCATAAAGTATATACAGTTTGGCAAGAAAGTGTTTACACTATGGAAAAATTTTAAGATTTTTTGCTCTAAGTTGAAAAAACACGATTTATTATATATTTTTTATAAATTTTTTTAATCAAATTATGTTTATTGAACAACATTCTTGCAGAATAGCGAATAAAAAAACAAAAATATGTTTGCAACAACAAAAAACAAAAGGAAAACTAAACAAGGCACAAAATTCCACTGCAAAGAAAGTGTTTACACTTCTCGCTTTTTATGTTCTATTTTGTCCTCTCTTCGTCCGTTTACCGTTAATTTTGAGTATTTAGTGCGTACACTTATAAGTGATGCAAATTTCTGCGTAATTTTGTTATTAGTTGACGAAAAGGTTGAATATCACGGCAGCTTTAGAAAAATTAAAAATGCCAGGCAAACGCATATCTTTTGAGATGGCACAGTTAATTTATTTTAACCACACCATTGGTAAAACAGCCTCCGAAATTGCCCAGATGTTTGCTGTTACTAAAAAAACAATTTACAATGTTTTACACCGCGCTAAAGAGGAGGGAAGACTAGAGGCAAAGCCTGCAAGTGGAAGGCCTCGAAAGATTACTCCAAGGGCCGAGCGTCTAATAGTGCGAAAAATCACCCAAAAACCCACAACTTCGACCAGGACCCTTGCTAGTGAACTGCAGGAGGAGTGCGACATAACTGTTTCACGAGAATCAGTCCGGCAATCCCTGAAAAGACACGACTTTTCACCGCGCGTCGCCCGTAAAAAGCCACTGATGTCGGCAGAAAACATTTCAAAGCGCATAAATTTTGCCAGGATGCACGGAGGACAGCCCAAGACTTATTGGGATGATGTAATCTTTTGCGACGAGTCTAAAATAATGCTTTACTACAATGATGGACCCAGTAGAGTATGGAGAAAACCTCTAAAAGCCCTCGAAAGACAAAATATCATACCCACCGTAAAATTCGGAAAGCTGTCGGTGATGGTTTGGGGGTGTATATCGAGTAAAGGAGTTGGTCAATTGTGTTTCATTGAGAACACGATGGATGCCAATCAATATTTGGACATTTTGCGGACACACTTGGTAGGCAGTGCGACCAAATTTGATTTTTATATTGATGGAAAACCAAATTTCAAATTTTACCAAGATAATGACCCTAAACACAAGGCCAATAATGTGAGGTGCTGGCTCCTTTATAATTGCAAAAAAGTGTTGGATACCCCTGCCCAGAGCCCAGATTTGAACCCTATTGAGAATTTATGGGCCTATCTCAAAAAGCGTGTCGCCAAGCGTCATCCAAAAAACAAAAATGACCTTAAAGCAGCTGTCATGGGGGAGTGGCTTAAAATTCCAGTTGAATATGTTGCAAATCTGGTCAAATCGATGAAAAGACGTCTGGGAGCAGTTATGGATGCCAATGGAGGCCACACAAAATACTAACATTATTACTTCTAACACAGAATGTGAAAATTGAAGAAGTGTAAACACTTTCTTGGCAGTGGAATTTTGTGCCTTATTTAGTTTTTGTTTTTTTGTTGTTGTTGCAAACATATTTTTGATTTTTTTTTTTACCATTTTAAAATAATATAATTTAATTAACATAATTTAATTAAAAAAAGTTCAAAAAAACATAGATGAATTGTTTTTTTTTTAACTTAAAGCAAAAAACTTAGAAATTTTCTATAGCGTAAACACTTTCTTGCCAAACTGTATATTCTTGATCAGCATCAACAGCCGAGTCGATTGAGACATGTCCGTCTGTCTGTCTGTTTCTATCAACTTTTAGATAGTAAAATTTTAAGCTACATAGTTGAAATATGAAAAGTTAAGTTCCTCAATCCTTGGTGTAGGTAGAGTTTAAAAATTAGTCGGATCGGATAATTATCACCGGAGCTATTAACTAAAACTTGGAGGTACATACATACATACCTCGAGTAAAATAAGCAATTTTCTTTGGCAGCAAAGAAACAAAAACAAATTCCAAGAAATCTGCCGTACAAACACAAAAGACCCGAGGGACCATTTGGAAATATATAAAATTATTGTTTTTTTCTTGTTGCATTTAAATTTAATTTTTACCCCTACACCCTACATCAAGTTTAAACAAGATCGGATAATTATTAAGATTACAAATCAATAATCATATTTGATAGAAATTAAATGTATTTTAATGCTCACGCACACACATACATACATATGCAAAAATTCTTCACCACGCGGTGTGTGAGAGAGACAGAAATGCTTACGTTGTGTTCTTGCACAGAACGAAATTGAAAGAGCGAGATGCAATGGGTTTGCATATATGTATGTCAAAGTAGCTTTAGTGATATAAGCATGGACGGTGGCGTAGCATGTAGAGATCGGTGGCACGATGGGCTTGGTGTTTTAGTGGTGGTTCCAATGCTCGGTGAAGAAGCGAAAATTTTTAGATGTGTTTTTTTCTTCTTTTTTGATTTTTTTTTTTTTTGATTTTGTTAAACATTTATACCAATTATTTTGCTGCAAGGGTATACAACATTCTATACATTCTATGAGCTAAAATTAAAATCGGCATAATATTTTAACTCTTTGTATCCGATTGAGTCCACCCTCAACGGGTATATAAGACACAGACACAGGAAATATTTTTGAATTTACACATTATTGCAAATTTTATTGACAATTATTTTGAGAGTCTCCTGGAAAAGTTTTGGTGATATAGAAATTTTTGAAATTCGATTAGTGGGAATAAGATTTTTGAATGCACCCAGATCAAAAAATAATCAAAGCTTATCTATGTATCTCATATATTCCAAATGTTTGGGAAACCAATTTCTGATACAGGGTATATATTTTTCGAGACATTCACTTGTCGCTCGAACTGTTTGCATTTTGTTTTCCGTTATAGCTTACATTTGATTTCAAATCAATGGTATTTAAATTGATTATTTACTTTCGCCAACCAAAATTGCATTTAATTGCTTTTATTAAATTCATTTTTAACTTTTGACTCATAGTATATACACACATCCATATATACATGCACAGTGGATCCAAGGGGGCGGGGGGAACTGGGGGAGAGTTCCCCCCCAAAATGTTTCTAACACGAAGAATACAATGTTTTTCTATAAAGCTCTTTAACACATTGACACTTTTGAATAGTGAGTTGCCCCCCCAAAATTTGCCCCTGGATCCGCCCCTGTACATGCATATGTATATGTGAGTATGTATGTATGTACATACATATGTATGTATACAACAAACTGTTTTACATTTATTTCTGGCAAAGCTGTGGTCTCTTTGCATGTGCTAACGTACATACATACATACATATGTATGTATGTATGTACATACATATACATACATTTAAGTAAATAGAATTCATCTCCTAATAGCCCTCATTAAATAGTTCTAATTTAATTTTAAAGGATTTGAATATTTGGTTGAGCTTGGTTTGCTTCATTGGTTATTCGAGTATAAGCTGTCTCCACTCGTGTCTCCGTAACGTGGAAATATTACAGTAAAAATTCTGTCAAAACAAAGTAAGGAAAAGCACTCACCTTTGCGCGTTCCTCTTCCTTCTTTTTTTTCATTCCATTCCAATCCATTCCATTTCATTCTGTTTTGTGTTCTGTTGTATTTGTTGTTGGTAAATGGAACTTCGGTTTCATCATAATGCATTTGACTGACAAAGGAGAAAGGGGGTGCGGGTGGCGGACCGAAAGGGATTGTAATAGCTGTTAGTCAGGGCGTAAGGGGTAACCAATAAGGTAAGGGGGTTGTGAGTGTGTGTGCTATGAGGCATTGTATTGTGTGTTCATTGTTTGCCTCTGCGCAAATTTAAGCACATTAGCTCTCCCGTCGACTGGCGCTGTCAGTTTGCATTTGCTTCTCGCTTTTCGTTGGTTGTTTGCTGGTTCTTGATATCCTATCGATGCCAGATCTGCTGCACCACCCACTTGCCTCCCCTCCACCTCAATCCTAGCCACCCATCTGTGGTCTGAGTAACAAAAACATGAGAAAATTATTTCCACAGATTTGAGCTCCCCACAGCGCCCAAAACCCAACCAATACACCTGAGGCAGACTTCCTCCTCACTGCCCAATCTCTCGCTCTCGCATACATATGTATGTATGTATGTATGTATGTTATATGTATGTATGTACATAAATACATGAAAGACTAAAATATGTGTGCAGTAAAACAATATCTGGAAAACGAACTAAATTTATAAATGTTAACGTCCGTTCATACTAACAAATATAAAGCCGCCTTTAATTCAACAACACACAAACACGCACACTCTTGCATACAAGCATCAACTGTAAAAAACATAAAACGAAACATCGTCAACTTCTTACCTCTACTTTTTATTTGGAAAGTTAGTTGATACGCTTATTAATTATTTTCATACATTTTTGCGAAAGCAGCTTTAAAATTGCTTAAAACCAAAGGACATGCACTTAGCAGTCCATCGTCCTTCGTGCTTGGACCATGCATATTGTTTTTAACCACAAAGCCGATTTGAAAGGCAAGAGGAAAGAAAAGAAGCGCAAATGTCAAAAAAGTTTTAGCTAAAGACGATTGAAAGCATTGCATCAAATATTCTCTACAATGCACATATGTATGTATGTATGTATGTATGTACATGCAGAATTAAAAATGCGTAATTACAATTTGATTTACATATGTATGTATGTATGTATGTACATACAAGTTTAATCTGGATTACTTGTAAGAGAGATCTCCAATGAAACTTTTGTGCGGAATGCTCACGGATCAATTTTTGGAACTGTAACATGATCAGATCTGCTCGACTATATCCAATTTAAAGACTAAGTTTGTTTGCAAGGGTAAAAGATAAAAAGAAGCAAGCAAGTCGTCTATGCCGACATTGAATATACCCTGTATCATTAAGTTACATATATTATATTATATATATGTATGTATATTATATTAAATGGAGTCAAACACTTTCGAAATAGCCATCAATGTCATGGAAAATTCTCTTTCAAATGCAGCAACAGCGAACTCATGCTATCTCGCTCACTCTTGCCAGCCATTGACGCCCTCAGGGTTTCAGTACAAAACGCATATGCGTACATGCGTACATACATATGCGGACAAAAATTTGTCAAGAATACGATACCTTTAATGCAGCTTTAGGGTCTAAAAGTTGCGAAGGAACAGACAGACGACAGGGTATATCATTGGGCCTATATGCATACATACATACGTTTTTAATATTTGTTGTTTTGAGTCACACCAAGACAGATAGAGAGAGTAAGAGAAGGAGACGAACTGGCTGATGTACATACATATGTATAGACTGAGAGGCAGGCAGACGAATAGACAAAAGGCACACATTTATCCGATTACGATTTCAAATATTTTTAGTCAATCTTCAAGGAATAATGCTCTCCCAGAGACTGGGGTGTCATGTATCGGGAATATATATGTACAAACATAGTTTAATTGAACCAACTGTCTTATAATTAGTTCACTTATGTATTGTGAATTACAGGCAGCCGCCCGTCACCAGTGTCCCTATCTGGTGAAGCGATACGAGAAGGAGTTTATCAATCAAGGCGGTAGCAGCGATTGGCTTAATGGTCTGGACTGTATACCCGCAAAATTACGTGCCATATATGATATAAATAAAATATTAGCACATCGTCCATGGTTGTTACGCAAGGAGCATATTGAGGTAACCACTTAACAGAACTACTGAATCTTTAACAAGCAGCCCCAACTGAAACTGAACTGGAAACTTACAAAATTTATTTTGCAGCGCTTGACAAAGGGCAAGAATAGCTGGTCATTGTCGGAGGTGGTACATGCTATGGTCCTGCTATCACATTTCCATTCACTCTCTTCATTTGTATTCTCTTGCGGTCTGACACAAAAGCTGGATGGTTTGTCTAGTCCAAAATTGAAAAATGCTCCAACAGAGATAACTCCCAATACGAATGCGAATGGTGTTGCGGCTGGCTCACGTCAGACCACAACAAGTCCTATACATCAGCAGCAGCAGCAGCAACAGCAGCAGCAGCAGCAGCAGCAGCAGCAACAGCAGCAGCAGCAGCAACAGCAACAGCAGCAGCAACAATGGCAACAACTGCAACAACAGCAGAAAACTATTCTGGGTGAGATATCCCTAAATGGCAGCACAACAAATCCGATAGACAATTCTGGTGGTGGAGCAACTGTGGCAGCTGCCCTCAATGGCTATCTGGGTAAGAAATTTGCACGTTGGTTTTCTTTACATTTAATTTTTTTTGGTCTGGTAGCTGACTTTTAGTTCTTGTTTGCCACAGCCACCGCTCAGCAACAGCCCCAGCAACATGGCATCTGTGTGGAGGCCCTTATGGAGCGCATGAAGGTTCTGTCCCAAAAGCAGGTGGAATGCAGCGAGGCCGAGCTAAGCAGCCGCTTTAAGAATGTGGAAATGCAAACGGCGGAATTGGCAGCAGTTACACCCGAGGTCGCAGTGGCACTGCCACCCATCATCTCACAGTATGTGGATGATCCCAACTTTATCTATCAAGACTTTGCCCGACGTGGAGCCGAGAACATTAATACATTTCGCATTCAAGACTACTCCTGGGAGGATCATGGCTACTCATTGGTAGATGGGTAAGTGTAGTACTTAGACGTGTACTTAAAAATGTACATTGAGGAGAGAAATAGTCAAACATTGCGATTCCTCTTGACCTTGCAGATTGTATAATGAGGTTGGCACCTATCTGGATGAGAAGTTTCGAGCTGCCTATAATCTCACATACTTTACTATGGGCGGCATCAAAAATGTGGATACCTCGAAGTTCCGACGGGCCATTTGGAACTACATCCAATGCATCTATGGCATCCGTCACGACGACTATGACTATGGCGAAGTGAATCAGGTAAGTAAATGGTTGAAAATGTATGAGAGACCAATGTCAATCATAAGCAAATCCTTTTCCAGCTGCTGGTCCGACCCTTGAAAATGTTTATAAAGACAGCCTGCTGCTTTCCTGAGCGCATTACCACAAAGGACTATGACAGTGTGCTCGTCGAGCTGCAGGACAGTGAAAAGGTTAGAGATGCCCACCATTTCTACTTTGTGCATAAATTTCTATAATAATCTTTATCGCATCTATGTGTCCAGGTCCATGTGAATCTAATGATAATGGAAGCCCGTAATCAGGCCGAATTACTATATGCACTGCGCGAAATTATGCGCTATATGACTTGATCTCATTAAGTGAATAAAAGATACATAAACACACACCCACATATACGTATGTTTGAATGAAAGTCCATACATACATATTTGAAACACATCTACATATACACATACATTTATAAAGCAAACGTTTGTTATTTTACAGTCTAGACGAAAAGAAACGGAACAAAAAATAGAACAGAGAATCAATAACTATTAAATATACCTACCAACATAGATACACACACACACATGTATACTACACATCAGCATGAATGTGTATGCATATGGATAACCAAATTGAATATTTTTCGTGCAATTGCCAATTCGAGTCAATGTAATTAAATAGAAGTAATAATTAAATTAAAAAATATATCCTACTATACAATACTTACAAACATATATATATATATATACATGTATATATGTATGTAACGATATGCAATATATTCCATGTCAATGTCCAATTTCATGAGTGTTAACAATTCTCTTAAAACAAATTTAAAAATATCTATGAATGTACACAAAAACATATATATAAACATACATACATATACACATACATAAGTATGAACGTATATCAAAATATTAAAGTTGTATCAGATTTTCCAAACACCCGCTACATACATACATATGTGTGTACATGCATATGTATGTATGTGGACAAGTCGAGAGTTACCGAGCAGATAAAATCAAAAAAAAGTTTCACATTTTGCGCTTATTTTTTTCTGTTTCTTTCTCGTGCAAGCAACCATCAATCACTGTACATATGTATTATGTTTTGTTTTAGTTATTTTAGTGAAATAAATACACATATATTTTATTTTAATTACAAAAAATTAATAAAGTAATTTTTTAATATTTCTTTTCTTTTCTGTTCTGATAGGAGTTATTAAAATAAGTACACATGCTACATACATATATACACACACATAATCATAAATATTGAAATTTCCCGATGCTGACCATTAGTTAAACCAAGCAAGTCATCTAAGCCGAACTTGGTATACCCTATACCAAGTAGTTAACCGTTAAAAAGACAAATGCATTCATTTAAATAGAGCGCTATACAAAGTTTAAAATTCCCTACTTTTTTAGTCTCCAAGAACTCGATGTTTATACAGACAGACGGACAAGTCTTAAGCGACTCGGCTGTAGATACGGATCAGGAATAAATAAATTTTATGAAGTTGGACTAATTTCCCTCTGCCTGTCATTTACAACTTGGCGTACACTCTTTTACAGTCCTTTGAAAAAATTCTATTAAATTTAGAAGAACTATCAGGAAGCATATGTATGAAACTAGTTGTAAATTTTGCTAAAACTCAATACAGATATTTTTACACCTTTGCAGGGGTATATTAATTTCAGTCAAAAGTGTGCAACGCATAGAAGGCAGCGTTTTTGACTATATAAAGTATATATATTCTTGATCAGCACGACGAGCTGAGTTGTTATAGCCATGTCCGTCTGTCCGTCGCTCCGTCTGTCTGGATCAACAGCTTCTCCTTCGATACCCTTAACCGAAACCAGGCTTCTTTTTGCTGCAGGCATATCTCAGGTATATTTCGGAATCATCCCAATCGGATGACTATATCATGTAGCTCCCATAGGAGCGATCGGTCAAGAATAGAATTAAATTTAATAACTTTGTTGTTTTTCAATCATTTTGTGTTTATAAGTTTAATACACCTTCAAACATATCCACCAAGTCTTATTAGAATCGGTTGACTATAACATATAGCTCCCATAGGAACGATCGGTCAAGAATATAGTTTTAGAGCAATAACTTATGTGTTTTGAAAGCGATTGGCACGAAACTTGGTTTTTGGAAGTTTAGTATATGTATATAGAAATGTCTTTGCTAAGTTTCAGCCAAATCGGTCATCTATGTATATGCTATAGCTCCCATAGGAAAAATCGGACCAAAAAATGTTTTTTTGTCGAATTACTTTTTTTTCTGAAGCTACGAACATTTAATGTAGGTTTGACTTGTTTTATATGATTTCTAATGATTTTGTCATATTATAAATGTGTAATTGTTAAATAACAGTTTGCAAGGGTATACGAACTTCAGCACGGCCGAAGTTAGCCCATCCTAGTTTAATATAAACTAAACTTACAAATACAGTTGGACGTCGATTATCCGGGACGGTCGGGACCAGAGTCATCACGGAAAACCGAAAAACCCGGTAAATCGAGAGCAAAATTTCCACGTATTGCGTACTTGAAATTTTATAAGTACTTAAATACATAGCTTAAAATCTGCTAGGTATATCAACCTTCAAACGCACACTGACCAAAGAAATATGTAATATGGACATACAGGAGTGTTTCTCATTGATTGCTAACTAAAACGGGGAAGCCCCGAACTCGTTTTATTATTTTAGAAAGAAAATTTCGTTTGAAATCACGGATAATAGGGGTAATCACGGCTAACAGTGGTAATGAAACAAATTCAACTTCATCCCGGATAATAGGGGTGCCCGGTTAATAGGGGGTCGCATAATCGAGGTCCAACTGTACCCAATTTTGTAAAAACCACTATTAAAACACTCAAGATATTGCTCTAAAACTGACCGATCGATTCTATAAGAAGCCATTTGATATCAACAACCGATTCGGACAAAACTTGGCGGATATGTTAGGATTTGTGTTTAAGTCACAAACACCCAGTCTAGCGGCATTCAACTGAAAAAGGAAGCAATCAAGTCGTCCCTGCGACACTGGGAACACCCTGTACCAACTAGCTCAATGGTAACCGCAACCAATGCATTATGTGTTCAATGGTAACTGCAATCAAGGTATTAGACATTAAAATATCTAATAAGTTTCAATTAATAATATTTAATAATTTTAATATAAATGTAGGTGTAACTTATTGCCGCTTGTCACAAATGCTCACATACAGTCTCAAACAGACAATTAAAGAAAACACACTTGGAGCAATTTCTCCAAATTCAAATTGGAGGAAATATCCGTTTTTTTTTTTTTTTTGCATTAAGTCGAATTGTATAGATAGAGAGTTGAAATTTTTCACATTTGTCGCTATTAGAATATATGTTATTTGTTTTAAATTTGAAACAGATCGGACCACGCCCACTCATATCGCCTACATAAGTGAAAATTCCGCATAAACATGTATTTGTTTCTTTGTTCAAATCTTTTAATTTATTATTAACCACTTAACAAAATTTAACACACATCTTTTCAAAATTATAATAACAATATATTTCTTTAAATTATTTGATTCATCATGTTAAATACGTAAGAGTCTTCAGCATCCACATATTTCAAAAGAACTTATTTCTGAATCGCTATCATCGCTTTGAGTGTTACTATTACAATGTTTAATTATATCGATTGTGGGTGCTTTTAAAAGTTCCAAAACTGCTTTAGGTATCTTTTTTATTTCTAATTTTGATCTAGTCTCTCTTTTAGAATATGCTAGAAAGTAATGGATCCGATGAATCAATAGACCTCTGAAAAGCATCTGTTAAATTATTTGTTTAGAATGAAAATGCTTCTTGACAATATTGTAGAAATTTGTTATAAATAATTGGATAGTCACAGTCGAGTCTATCTTTTACCCTATGGGTACAGGGTATAACAACAAAGTTATGGATGTGTTAGCCTATTATCGCCCGATCGTACCTTTGATATGATACAATCATCCGATCGGGATCGTTCCGAGCTGAAAAAATGTTTGCAGTAAAACATGAAGTAAGCAAGTCGTCCCTGCTGACATTGAGTATACCCTGTACCAACTAGTTATATTAAATCAAGATCGGCATCAACTTAATTCAAAATTTCTTTTAACATGCAGCAACAGCTACCGCATGCTATCTCGCTCACTCTTGCCAGCCAATGTCGCCTTGGCAATTCAGTTCAAAATGCAGATTCGTATATCTTCGATATTTATTGTACGATTTCGACTAAATTTGGTCAGATAGTGCATTTTGGCCACATTGTTGGGTGTGCTAAATAAGCTGTGATTGCTTTAAAACTTCTTTAGTAAATCGTTTTTCTAAATTGCGGGGGCGGAAGTGGGCGTGGCAAAAATTTTAAACTTTCTAAATTTGCGTGGACACTAAACAAAAGTTCGAAAACCCTCGAAATCGCAATCAATTCAAAACTAAATTCCCTTTAACATGCAGCAGCAGCGAAAGCATGCTATCTCGCTCTTTTATAACTGCCAATGTCGCCCAAAATTTGTACAAAATGCTAATGGCTATATCTCCGATACTTATTGTCCGATTTGAACGAAATTTGGTCAGTTAGTGCAGATTGACTATATAATTATGTCTATAAGAATAAAATATCTTTAATACAGCTCTTGTAAACTGATTTTAAAATTTTCTTTTTTCATTTGCGGGGGCGGAAGTGGGCGTGGCTAAAATTTGAAACAAACTTGACCTGTGTAGACACTAGACGGATGTTCACACCAAATTTGGTAGCTCTAGCTATTATAGTCTCCGAGATCTAGGTGTTCATACGGACAGACGGACATGTCTCAATCGACTCGGCTGTTGATGCTGATGAAGAATATATATACTTTATGGGGTCGGAAACGCTTCCTTCTGCCTGTTACATACATTTTAGCGACTTTAATATACCCTTTACCCTATGGGTACAGTGTATAAAAAGTGCTCAGTTCTGTAGCTTGTAGGAGATTATGTTGATCTAGACAGACGACAAGAGCTAAATCAACACCGCTCTGTGTGCTGATCAAGAATGTATATACCTTAAATAGTCGGAGATGCTTCCATCTGTTAGCTACTATTTTCGGGCCGGATGGCCGGATGTGGACCGATATCACTTATGCGTTGTTGTGTACTTTTGAATTTGAGTTTATTCGAAATGTGAAGAAGATATTTTTTTCAACTTTATTTCACGCTTTGTTATAATAATAATAATTCTTCACTTTAACGAAGTCGGTCGTGTTTTTTTGCGCTCTCGCTTTTATCCAACCTTTTTATATAATCCCGCAAATAAAAATTATTTTCCGCGGAATCTGTGCCGAAATTACTTACTACGCGAATAGCTTATTGTAACTTGTTCTTAAACATTTATTCAAAGCTATTATTACTTATTGTTTCACTTAATAACAAAACTTACAGTTTTGTTGTTTTGCTTGCATAGTCTTTGACTTTGTGTTTTTGATCTCTTTTCTTGCATTCGCGCTCTCGCATACACATTAGTGTTGTTGTTTGTGTAGTGCTTGCTCTCGCGTTTTTACATTGCCCGCGATCGCGACCGTTACTCTCGCGATTGTGTCAGTCTTTGTTGTTGTGTGTTATTACTAACTCTCTTAATTTCTCTTCAGTTTTTTCTTCTAAAAATTAAAACTTTAACACTTGTGTTACTTCTTGGTTCGTATACATTGCTCATTTTTAAATTTCTTTTTTAATTTTTTGCCATTTATTATTTATTTTTTTCTTATCAGTAAAAATAATAATAAACAATTAAATTTACAATGGTTGTCTGCTCTTCCAAAAAGTGCCCTCATCCCCAAAAAGTCCAAGACGACTATCTTTTGTGCTGCCTGTGTGATAACATTATGCCTGTCAAATGCGCGGGTTACACAGCCAAAGTAAAGGATAGTATTGGTAACGGCGGGGGACTAAAATGGAGTTGTGAAGCGTGCCGGGACGTAGAAATGGATATGCGTCTATTTATGCGGCGGACGAGAGAGGGCTTTAAGTCCCTGTCGGCTGGCTTTCTGAAACTTCGTGATGAGTTTTCGTCTCTGGAAACTCAGTTTAATAGTTATAAACTATTGAACGAATCACCGAAGCGGAAGAAGACAATCCCACGGGATTTCTCTCCCGATCCGCCGGCATCTCTGTTTCTGTCGGTTCCGGCATCGTCGAACGACCCCATAACTCCAAATGGTCAGCAACTGATATCGTTTAGGAGTCCAGCAGTGACTGCAGTTGCGGGGACGATTGACATTTCCCCTGGTAATAGTGCCCCGCAAACTGACCCGATATCGGTTGTAGTTTCCGATGTGTCCGGGCGTATATCCACTCCCAGGGATATTCCCAATAAAGTAGTAACTAGAAGAGCTCTCAAGGCGTCATCTGCCTCAGCAGTTCCAGCGCAAAATGTTGTTGCTGCGGTTGCCACTGGCGCATTGAGATCTCTTGTAGCCATTCCACCAAAAAAGCAAATCTTTGTTTCGCGGCTCAACCCCAATACTTCATCAGATAATGTCATAGCCCATATCCGGGCAAAAGTCGTGGCGCCAAACATTGTGGTGGAAAAGTTTAGTTTTTCATACGCCCGTGACATCTCGTCATTTAAAATCAGTGTCCCACCAAATGTCTTTAACCAAATTTGTCACAAAGATTTTTGGCCGGAACATTTGGTTATAAAGGAGTATACGGCTAAGAAAAAGAAAAATCGGCCTCCGATTCGTCTGCCTAACACAACTAATCCTTCCCTACCCTCTGGCTCGTCAGTAGCTGGCGGGTCAAAAAACTAATTTCGTCCCTTATTCTGGCCTATCAGAATGTTAGAGGACTAAAATATAAACTTTTTAAGCTTTTTGTAGATAGTCAATCTTTTGACTTTCATATCTTGGTCTTTACAGAAACGTGGTTAAAGCCAGACATTTCTGATGCCTCTGTTTTTCCCACAACTTTTTCAGCCTATAGATGCGATCGAATCTCCATAAATGGTGGTGGAGTTTTGATTGCCGTAAATTCATCTCTTCCTTCAGAAATAGTTCTGCCACCTGCCGTTCTTGACATTGAATTTGTTAGTGTCAAAATTTGCGTATATTCCACCGAATTCTGACATCACGGTATATGGTAGCCATTTAGAAGCTATTCGCTTTGTCTCTTCACTTCTTTCGGATGCAGACATATTTATCGTTCTGGGAGATTTTAATCTACCTGACGTTCATGGCTTCCATCAGGTGAGTCTTCCTTGTTGATGCCCTCCTCCTCACATTGCTTTGTTGACGGTCTCCTTGAGTTATCCCTAACCCAAGTTATTCCTGTGCATAACAAAAATGAGAGATCACCAGATCTTATATTTATGTTAGATTCATCTAACTGTACTGTTTCGAGGATTGATCCCTTAGTCGTCCCCAAAGACAGTTTCCATTCCAACTTTGGACTTAACTATTGATCTACCTTTTCGGTTATCAAATGCTGGTACCAGTTCGACGTCTCGTACCCGTTGCTTTCGTAAAACTAACTTTTTCAAGCTCAATGAGCTAATTCTTGTCACAGACTGGTCTTATCTGTACTCCTGTAATGATATGAATGCTGCCATTTGTTTTTTCTATGATACTATGTGTTCGCTTTTTGATGCTTGTGTTCCACGTGTGACCCATGTATTGTCTAACAAACCGCCATAGTTTACACGTGAGTTAACTAATTTGAAAAATGTGAAGTCTAGATATTATAAAAAGTTCAAAAAACCGGGTCGACCGTCTGATTTCTCTTTTTATGCAGTTGTTCGATCAAATTTTATAAGGATTACATTAGGCGTTGTAAACTTCAGTTCTCCCGTGATCCTAAGCAATTTTATAACTTCGTTAACGCCAAACGAAAGGTGGCAGTGCACCCGTCCTATTTATGTTTTGAAAATAATAAAGCAAACGATGATCAGGCCATTGCCGATGATCAGGTCATTGCCAAAACGAACTATTCCTCCGAAGATCATCGAGCTAACTTTTCATATTCCTATCAGTTGAAAAGTTCTAATTGCGTCCTTAATCCTGTGATCGATGAAAATTCGCTTCTCTATGTGCTTACTTTAGTGAAGCCCGTTTACTCACCAGGACCTGATAGGATACCTGGTTGTGTACTCAAATTTTGCGCTGAGACTTTGATTTCCCAAATTCTTAAGTTATTTACTTTGTCCGTTGAAACTTCCACTTTCCCAACCATTTGGAAGGAATCTTTTATTATTCCTTTGCATAAAAAGGGTAATAAATCCGTAGCTTCAAACTATTGGGGTATTTCCAAATTGTCTGCTATTCCGAAGGCATTTGAGAAAATTATAACTTCTCAACTGCAACATTTCTGTAGTTCTATTCTTTCATCTTCTCAACATGGGTTTATGAAACGTAGATCTACAACCACTAACCTTTTAGAGTTTACTTCTTTAGCGATCGAGGGATTCAGGAATGCATTGCAAACTGATGTCATTTATACTGACTTCAGTAAGGCTTTTGATTCTGTCAATCATACACTGCTTTTGTTCAAGCTGAACGAACTTGGGATTCCAAGCCTTTTGCTTAATTGGATTTCTCAATATCTTAATAACCGTACACAAAAAGTTTTATTTAAAACTTATCTTTCGAAGACCATCAATGTGACCTCGGGGGTGCCACAAGTAGCCATCTAGGACCATTGCTTTTTACGATCTTCATTAATGACCTTCCGTCAAATGTAACTCACTCTCGCGTGCTTATGTACGCTGATGATGTTAAACTTTGTATTAGTTTTAAAGACTTAAGTTCTCCACGTCTGCTTCAAGTCGATCTTAATAACTTTCAAACTTGGTGTGAAATTAACTTATTAAAACTCAATGTTTCGAAATGTAACGTCATGTCATTTCATAGATCCTCTTTCCAATTAATGGTGTATTATCTTAATAATACCCCACTTGAACGTTTGAACGAGATTAATGATTTGGGTGTACTCATGTACCACAAATTAAATTTTACTCGTCATATTAATATCACTGTCAATAAAGCCACGAGTTGTGTTGGTTTCGTTAAGCGATGGTCGAAAGAATTTGACGATCCTTACACAACCAAAACTCTTTTTATTTCACTGGTCCGCCCCATTTTGGAGTATGGATCATGTGTTTGGTCTCCACAATATGGATCACACCAAGTAAAAATTGAATCTGTTCAAAAACAGTTTTTAATTTTTGCTCTTCGTGGTTTAAACTGGGATTGAAATGTTAACTTGCCCTCCCATTCCAAAAGACTTTTTTTAATTAATCTTCCCTCCTTATTAAACCGTAGAGTAATGCTTGGTACTTTGTTTATTCACAAGCTTTTGAATGGACAAATAGAAGGTCCTAACTTACTCAATCAGGTCAATCTATCTGTTCCATGTAGACTAACCCGAAATTATGTCCCTTTAACTTTAACACGCTGTATTTCTAACTATTCTTTGCATGAACCTTTCCGAGTTCTCTGTTCCGACTACAACCGCCTTTATTCTGTAATCGGATCAGAGTTCTCTATAACTATTCTAAAAACTACTATTTTAAGTTATCTATCTAGTAGTTAGTCTTAATTATTATTTTAGTTGTCGTCCGTTGTCCACGCGACTTCGTTTTTGCATTCTGTCTGATAGGGTTCGCGCGTAACAGGCTTTGTCCTGGTGTCGCTTGGACCACTTGAACGTGCTGCGCATTGTACGCGTCAACGTCCAGAAGAATAAATACAGATTGTTTGTTTGTGAATTTTATCTTACAATATTTTAAGATTTTAGACTAAGAACTAGGCCTTTTCTACTTAGATATTTATTTACATATTGACATGACATATGGCGTATGCGATGTCATAACTATTAGGGGAAAAAAAGACAAAGAAGTAGAAAAACCCCAAGGAAATGAAGAAGTTATTTAAGACTATTTGTTATCGATTGCTTTCGTGCAAAGGTTTAGACCCATTCAAACAAAGCAGGACAGGGACAGATTTAGTAAAAATAATTGGTATTATGCGCCTACCTTAAGACTAACAAGAGAGATTTGAAATCATCAAAATATATGTAATTTTGAGTTCCTCATCAGCATACCATATATGTATGTACAAACATACATACATACAATCATACTATTACTTTGTTAATTTGTCGATTTTTTTAATACTTTTTGTTTTGAAAAGAATAACGGTAAATAGTCGAATGAGATTCAAGTACTATATAGAGCGGGGTACACTAAGGTTAATCAAGAATTGCTGAAGACTATATACATACATACATATATAGATACATATGTATGTACATATGTGTGATGAATGTACATATGTGCTGATGCTTAACTACAAAAAATTGAAAACTGTTTGTTGTGCTTTTTGATGGTTTTGATTCATATACTTAGATATATGCATATAATATGATCGTTATCTAGCGAAAACTCAAAATATTTGAATAAGTGTATATATCAGTAAGGTCTTGAAACAGGTTTCGTGATATCGAATATGGTGTTATATGCTCAAAACGATATAGTATATACATACATACATGCATAGAAGATAAATAAATGCCCTAGTATTATAAGGGAAATTCCGATCTTCCATCGCTCTGCCAAGTCAAATCATTTTTCTTTTCTCTCTCTCTCTCTCTCTCTCTCTTTAATACGAGTTGAATTGAAGCAATTTTTTAGTGTGGTCTTCATCCTTTCTTCTTCATGCTTCCTATATACATACATACATACATACATGTATCAGAATTTTTAGCACTATCAAACTGTGGGCGAAGGCAGAGAGAAGAAGAAAGGGATCCCAAATGGAGAGAAATATTCTTTATAGCTGGTAATTGGGTATTAATAAGTTCGTGTTAGCGTATTTGCCAGTCCAAATAAAGCGAGTTAGCAACAATTGTACATTCCTCTAACGAGCTATGGAGAAATCAAAGATGTGATTTAACCAAATATATATACATTAATGTATATCTTTGCATATAGTCATATACAGTATATGCGTATATATATTTGAATTAGAAATAACACAAAGACACTTAAACGCGTACACACAGAGACACACACACGGAACACAGAGACAAAAACCTAGGAAAAATCTAGGTAATATTTAGTATTTATTTCGGATTTTCGGTTTTCGCATTTATGGAACGTAAAGTGCAAGTCAAAGGTGAAAGATATTTATATGTCTACACAAATTGTATTTACAAAATCAATAAAATATAGCTCAAAATCTGCGGAAGGCTGTTATTATGTATAGATATTCAAATAGACTTACCATAATGCTAACGAATTTAATGGAATCACTTTGTGAAATTTTCATTCGGATTTAGGTGAACGAATTGATAACTGAGATCTGGTTTAAAATCATGACTTTTGGGATGAACTGAAACTGTTTTCAAAAACATGCATAAACAAAAAAACACACATAAATAATATTAAGTATTAGTAGCCCAGAATTTTTAAATATCAAATTTAGATTTAGATAAGGCGGCATCTACCTGCCTGACAGGTTTCTAAGCCAAAAAAAAATAAAAAACAATAGTTGAACAAGCTTCAATTATTGAGAAAATTATACGTACTACATTAATTTTATATAGCAATACATGTATATGTAAATGGATATCGGTTCCGTCGAGTATTTTATGTCTAACATAATCAGATTCAACAATTTATATGTCTTACTAGGTGTTTACATTATAAAAAAATGTATATCGCTCAGTATTGTGAAATTTTGTGAATCGAAACAAAAGAACGATCAAAGAGAGCACCTACGGTTGAAAACCAAAAATCTTGGACAAATAATATGCAACAATATAGAACGTAAGTGGTGAAAATACTAAGCCAACACACTATGTACATGTAGGATTATTACAATCAATTCAATTGCCGAATTTGGATAATCTAATTGTAGGAATATTTCTGAGTTACCTACTTTAGTTGCCTGTGTCGCTGATGCTTTACCAACTCTTTAGAGTCTGTTTACTAATTTATGCTTACAACAACTAATAATACATACACACTTATATACGCTAGTTGAAAAAATATTCATAAGTTTACTTATATATCAATAAGAACTTAATTATCAATGTTTAAAGATTCTTGATGTTTTAGTGTGTTGATTAAAAACAAAAAAAAAAAACATTTTTAAATATATTTACTTACTTTACCCCCTCAAAACTAAAAAACGAAAACATATTAATTTTTCTTGGGGGGGGGGTTTATTTATATGTTTGACTAACTCTTTAGTCAATTCTCAGCTAATATAGAAGTAATTTGGATTTTCAACAGTGGAAAGGTAATTAATTTCATCACAAATTTAATATTGCAAATGATAATATGTTTATATACAATTTTTATTAAATCAGAGCATACAATTTTGTTTATGTAAATATATAATTGTTTTATGATCGTACATTTTCAAAAAGAGTTTCATTTTTAATTAAATTTCGTTTACTTATATTGACTACACAATTTGTTAATAAATTTTAAATTGGTTTGGGTTAACTAAAATTGAGTTTAATAAGAAATTTTTTTTCTTTTATATGGTTTCATGTTTAAAATATATATGTTGTTCACTTTCTTGATATGGCGAATAGGATATAAGTAATTTGCATGAACGCTTAAGAAACCTTCACAAAAATGGGTATACAGTTGTTGAATAGAAAATAATAATTTCGTGTGAAACACACAGAAATCCGCCATGATTTTAACAATTTTCAAATTACTTGCTATACGAATGAATACAAGGAATAGCAATATTTTTTACATTGATATTGTCCAGCTAGATCTCATAGGAGCGAATACAAACACAGAAGCTCTCAATCAATGTGAGAAGTGCGATTCTTTCATTTTCACTTTTGTTCTCAAGTTCATAATAAAGCAAAGAATAATTAGTTAACAATTAATGAGTTATGTAATAATAGTTACTTATGTTGTTGGTTTTTATTGCAATGTTCAACATTTAGGCACAAAATATATTGCTTTTCCATTGGATATAAAAGTGATTGCATTGTTATCAGTAGTAGAATATAGAATAGAGTTGAGAACTCGGGCTCTTTCCGTTCAATTTCCGATTACAGGTTCATAATAAAAATAGTAATTGGAAAAAATACATAACATGTCTGCGATTTGCTCGTTAGGAATCATTGTTAAAAGAAAGTTTAAGAATATGTATAATATGTATATTGCATGTGTGTGGGAACATGCGATTTATGTGGAGGACACAGTTTTCTTGGATAAATTGGAATTGGGTCCAGAGTTAGTTAATACCGTTTCCTTGGCTCGCTCGTGCTCGTCTTGGAAGAATATTTTAGTAATGACGACATCGCCAGTGCTTAATGTCTGAGTTTCTGTATCCACCAGTTTAACCAGCCGTTTGTCCGTTTGCCGAAGAATAGGTGTAACGCTACGTTCCCCATGGCAGTTGCAGTTTTTATTGCTACAAGTAAGGAGATCGATCACATTATGAAATTACAATCCGACCTCATGTAATTATTCACTCACTTTCTTGATTTTTCCCGTATAATTTGCAGATTCTCCGTGGTAGCGATACTTGAGCCCAGCTGTTCTTGCATTGAATTCGATGCTATGATCTGACAACAGAAAGGTACAAAGAGAATCATAAATATGTATTTTCAATTATTTTGCCTTTTGCGTAGACACTCACTTGATCGCATGGCAGCGAGGTGGCTGTGGTTAATATGGCCTCTAGCTTGTCAATGCGAGCTATGCGGTCCATGGATTTATTTTGTAGAATTTCCTCCAACATTTGCATAGACTCTGTCAGGCTTGGTGGCTCTGAACTAAAGCGTGGCGAGAAAGTGCCCGATAATGAATTATCAGACGGCACAGAGTCCAAACTTGGAAATGCTTCATTCTCATTCTGTTCAGGCTCATCTTCGGAGTCGCTTTGATCTCTAAAGACGAAGAACATATCCATATTGTCAAATCGGCGAAGCATTTATTATTCACACTACTCACTTGCTGGGATTGCCGGCTGACTCCATTTTCTCAAGCTTCTTGGCCACTTTATAATAGCCCTTGAGGCGCTCCTTCTCCTCCTCGGTCAAGTCCATGTACCTGTAATAAAATTATGAGTGAGTTTCGATTGACCTGAAGAATCAAATTGACTCACCGAAGCAGACGAATTTCGCGGTTCGAGAGCACAATACTCTTGCTAGATTGGCCCAGTTTCTGCTTGAGATCGGAGACCTCTGTGCTGACCTTGCGCTGCTTTTTGCGTATTTTCACTTCGTTGGGTTTGATTTGCATTAGAATTTGTTCAGTGCACAGTTCCGAGAAGAGTTGCCTGTTCTCCGGTTTGATCTGTCGTGCCAAATTGCCGAAGAGCTGATCGTGGATCAGAACAAGTACGTCCCCAGCTGCATAGAGCATCATCTCGCGGGTCAAGGGTCGCTTTGCCCAAAATTTCTGATCCCGTCGATAGATTTGCTTTAGTTGGTCCTTTATTGGATTGCATGGCGCATTATATTGCTCGCACAGCGAGTTGAGTGATATATATTTGGCCTTATAGACCTGTTTGCCATTCTCCTGATACTGTAGAATTGCATGTGCCGCCTGCGTATCAAAAACATTACGCAAAAGGATCCCAAATTGAAGATAAAGGTTAGCAGCATCATTGCGGCAGTCGTGTATGACCTTTATGACCTGCTCGTGCTCCAGCAGGGTTTTGAGACCGCCATCACTGACCATGGCTGGGCACGACTGCACGTCGAAGAGGAAGGCCTCACCTCTCCCAGTGCCTATTTCTATGAGAGTGATTTCCCCCTTCAAGCCAAGATTAATGCCCTCGCAGTCTAGCGAAATCACAATGCCCTCATTTTTGGCTGCATACTTGAGCAAATTATCGGTAACGAATACTGATTGCTTAACATTAGCTATCACTGTGGTGTTCTGAAGCACTTTGATCTTCCAGGTGTCGCCCACAAAGTAGCTTTGACTAGTTGACTGATTGGCATTTGTCTGATTTGAATTTGCATTGGCACTGCTAGAATTGGAATTCGCTAGGGAGTGCACGGGACTAGACTGAGGGGAGCCCGGACCGGCAGCATTAGCTGATTGCTGATTGGCCAAACTTTGTTTGTCCTTTTCTAGGTTCTCGGCTAAAGTGCGTATGACCAGAGTATTGATGCGTTGTTTTAGAGTCTGATTGACATTCAGACGTTCTGTTGTGGGGCTCAGTGCAGATTGATGTTGCTGCTGCTGCTGTTGCGGCTGATGAGTCTGTTGTTGGTGCTGCTGGCCATTGTTGGATATGGGATTGGGACCTCCAATTGGCCCATAGCAAATATTTGCACTGGGATAGTTATTCTCGCATAGATTCTCCAGCTTAAGATCCGACATCGGCAGGTAGCTATCAAAACCAGAATTTGGCTCTGATTTCGTTTGACCAAAGCCCTGGTCCTGACCTTCTCCATGAGCGTGTCCGCTCACTAATACATTTGATACGGGTGCATTCAGTTTAAAATTGGGCGATGCTATACTGCTGCTACTATTGATCCCATTATTATTATTATTATTATTATTGTTACTGTTGTTGTTGTTGCTATACTGTAGACTGAGATTATTATTGGCATGACCATTGCTCCGGAATGCCGGACTCTGCTGCAATCGCTGTTGGACTGAACTAATCTCTGACTTTTGGCGGGAACTCGCCTGAAGGCTATTATTGTTGATGACATTGAATTGCTCTCGGGTCTGGGCCTGTGCCTGCTGTATGTGAGTGTCACTGAGCTTAGGCTTCTGGAGCAAGGTGACTAGATTGGCCTGTATGTGAAAGCAGTCGGCAAAAAGCTTCAAAAAGGAGCTGAGATCACCAGGCGTCTTAAACATACGCAACCATTGATCCTGCGGAAAATTGCTGGTAAGCAAATGGAAGAGTTGATCGACCAGCAAAGGTCCCTTGATCTCGATGCATTGGGCAAAGAAGTCCAGCATCTGCTGTGTGCCTCTAGTGTCGATATTTGACTGAGGCAAATGCAAACGATCCCGCGCTGGCAAGTCCATCATATTTTCGCAACCCACCAGCATAACATAATCATCGACCACTTTGAAGGTGTCGGTGTGCTTCATTAGAAAGTCGGTAAATTCCTTGATGTGTTGCCCTAAAACGGGGATTGAATCGATAATTAGTCACACAGACTTCGCTCTACGTAAGTCAATATTCACCTGATATATGGCGCACTTGTGGCGATGCCTGTGAACGATGGCCAAGTAAACTTCTAACTGGCACCTCGGCAGCAGCTCCATATTGCAACATCTTATTCTTGAAGTAGTCTTTAGCCTCTTGTATATAATCACGCTTGCCTCCGTAGCTGCCATCGTCTGCATTAGTGTTCTGATAGGCATTCACCTGCACATAATCACCGTCAACCAGAAATATCGATGGATATTGGGCGAGAAACTTCTTAAGACCTTTGTTCAAAAGGGGCGAAGAAAGAGCAGAAAAGGACTTGATTAAGATGCGATGTCCATTACAATTAGAGGAGCCATTAGTTCGAGTTAATGCACTAAAAGTATAAAAGTGTTGCACCACCAGTCAATCTAATTAGTTTTCAATGGCCCTTCCATTTGGTGTCAACTCTCTGCCTCAGGAGTAAATGTAATTACACTGTCGAGCAATCGAGACGGCTAAAAGTCTCTCTTACTCTAGTTGATTAATTCCCTCCAATAGTCACTAAGTCTGTTATAGCCGGCCTGTAGTCGTTCTCCTATCGCATTTGCTCTTCCCGTTGAGCCCCAAACTCAAACTTTGAAAACGAGTGAATTGTCTAAACTATTCCCTTTGCCATCAAATCAGTCATGTTACATATGCCTGACTTCCCATAGTTAACATTATTGTTGTAATTGCGTAATCACAAAAGAAAACTAACCAGCCAGCATTCATTCATATGAACATACATGTACACATCCATACATGTACACATACATACATGTACACGATATGTAAAAGTTTGTTTGTTGTAAAGTTGGCAAAAGTTATTTGATTTCATAGTTTCCCTTCGACAGGAGGGAGGAAATCTCCTTTACAGTCAACAAAAACTGTTCATTGGCAAATTCTTATCAGTTTTGTATTTTTTCGGCTATCTAGTAAGCTAAACTCTCGAGTACAAAATTTGGCTTAAGGACAGATTGGAGTTGCTTTTATTTTAGAAGTAAACTATTTCTTTCAGTGTACAAATTTATAGTAAAATGAAAAGTGAATGCACTCAAGTCAGAAGACAGGCGGCACTCTGGTAGCGTGAGCTATTTATTTGATAAATCAGGTCATACTGGCTGACTGACTGACTGCGGACGATGGCATTCCTACCCATGGCCCCCTTTCTGTTCCCTTTTTGTTGACAACGCAATTGTTAGCAATGCGACGAGCACTCAACTCATACCATAATCATCTACACCCTCTTTCCCCTCTGTAGTCTATTGTCGATTTTCTATTGTTTGTGTAATATGACGTGACATGGCAAACGCGCGCTATGATGACACGGGGGCACACAATGGGAAGGAATGGTGGGGGCATTGGCGGTATTGAGCTTCTCGTTCATTGCGTGTCAATGAGGTAGCGCAGAGCAGAGATTCAGCTTCATCTACATCGTTGTCAAACAAACTAAACAACATGACTATATAAATTCAATTTTCTTCAGATTTTAGAGAAGTCGCTCTTCTTTTTTCCAATCGTCTCATTTGATTAATCGAATGCATGAATGAAGATTTAAGGATTTAACAGGTCGAACAATAAATATGCTGTCCTGCCAAATGAAGCACAAAATTGACAAATTGTTCAAAAGGAGGAAAAGTCCTTTTACATTGTTGTAGGGGGCAGGCAGTCAGCCAGTAAGTGGGGCAAGCTGCAAGCTGTGTGGTAGCAACATGTGCATAATTCAATTTTATGTTTACTTAGAGAAATTGAAAATTTTCCAAGTGACGCAAATCGAAGTTCATAAAAATTGTAAGCCGACAGATATTAATATTTATCGAAGAGGGCCAAAAGATTCTAACCCAAATATCTGAATATATCCACACATGCATACATACAAATGTATGGATTAATAAAAATATTCGTATTTCCGACTCAACCGAACAAATTCCCATATTGTATATTTCAGTCTTGTTTGTGTGTGTTTAGCCACATTTCTTGGCATACAACTTGGTTGGCTTTAATACCTCGTATGGAGAATACGGGTGTAATAGGTCCACTACGAATCGAGTGGCTACACGGATAAAGCTCCCAGAGAACTAAATAGGCGGTATATTAAAGTCGGCTAACCAGTGGATTCTGTATGTGTGAGTGTTTTCTTTTTTGGAGCAGGTGGCGCAGCGGTGGAGATGAGTATGAGGAAAACGGAACTAAGTGGGGTGGCACATTTTACGACTCGACCCACTTGGACACATTTTGTGGCAATTTTCAAAATGCACTGAGGACACTTGCTATAAATTTCTGTGTATTTATGTTTGCTTATTGGTAAAATGTGTTATAAAAATTCAGGTGGGTCGAAAAAGGGTTAACCTTACGACCTCACCTGGCCACCTGGTGTACATATGTAGGGCGGTGTATCATAAATTCGGGATTTTAATGGTAAATGGTTTTAGGCGAAAGTGAAAGCATTGCCAAAAATTGCGTTCTCTCAATTAATTTTGAACTAAATGCTAAAGTCATTATGAACAAATGTCGCAACATTTAGAACTCTGGTAATGAACAGCAAATTTGTTTTGCAGGGCAAAAATCAATGCTTTTATCCCACACTACCCACTACCCCCTACCGCCTCACCCACTCCCTTCATTCATTTTCTTCTCATGGCCATCGAAACGCAGGCAGGCACGCACGCAACAGTCACAAGTCAGAGTTGGGTCTTAAAGGATTTCCTTGAGTATAAAGGGGTGATACGGGAAAAAAGGAACTGCTTGACTGACTGACTGACTGGCTGACTCAGTGACGGCCAGTCTGCCTGCTGTTGTCATCATAAAACCGTTTGGTTTACTTGTGTGACGAAAATTGAAATGTGTAACGGAAATGCAAAACGTCAAATGAAGCAGAATTGAGTCTTTAAGAAAAACATGTAATAGAAACTCAATACCAAAAACGAGAGTACACAAAGCAAAGGCAAGAGCTAGGGCTAGTTCACAGGGGAAGAATTTTAGCATTTGCACAATCGATCATTTAGTTACTTAACCATTCAGTTTCAGTTACTTTAACAAACATTTACAAATTCCCATTTTTATACCCTGTACCAATAGGGTAAAAGGGTATATTAAAGTCGCTAAAATGTATGTAACAGGCAGAAATATACATTTCTGACCCCATAAAGTATATATATTCTTGATCAGCATCACTAGCCGAGTCGATTGAGCCATGTCCGTCTGTCCGTCCGTCTGTCCGTCTGTCCGTCCGTCCGTATGAACACCTAGATCTCGAAGACTATATGAGGTAGAGCTACCAAATTTATACACAGGTCAAGTTTGTTTCAAATTTTAGCCACGCCCACTTCCGCCCCCGCAATTTGGAAAAAACGAATACTAGAGCTGTATGAAAGATATCATATTCTTATTTGGCACACCTAACTATATAGCCGATCTGCACCAACTGACCAAAATTTTTCCAAATCGGACAATAAACATCGGAAATATGCCCATATTCTTTTTGTACTGAAACGCTTAGGGCGAGATTGGCTGACAGGAGTGAGCGAGATAGCATGCGTTCGCTGCTGCTGCATGTAAAGGAAATTTTGTATGAAATTGATGGCTATTTCGAAGGTTTTTTTTTAATGTATCTAGTTGGTACAGGGTATACTCAACGTCGGCAGGGACGACTTGCTTGCTTCATTGTTAATGCGACCATGGATTACGCAAAACCGGCTAGTTGAGACTGAAAGCTGGGGTCACCCTGCAGTAAATATTTTAGAATGCGTAACTAAATGAAGCAAGCATATAGTCCCTGCCCACATTGAGTATACCCTATACCAACTAGTTATACTATTAAATAAAGTTGAACACCCTCAAAACACCCGTCAATTTTATACAAAATTCATTTTAACATGCGGAAACAGTGAACACATGCTATCTCGCTCACTCTTGCCAGCCAATGTGGCCCCTTGCCGGTCCAATACAAAACGCATATACGTATATCTCCGATATTTATTGTCCAATTTCGACTAAACTTGGTCAGCTGTTGCATGTTGGCCACATTATTAGATGTGCCAAATAAGAATATGATAACCTTTTTATAGCTCTAGTAATTCGTTTTTTATACCCTTGCAGAGGGTATTATAAAATTGGTCAGATGTTTGTAACGCATAGAAATATACGTTTCCGACCCCATAAAGTATATATATTCTTGATCAGCATCAATAGACGAGTCGATTGAGACATGTCCGTCTGTCCGTCTGTCTGTTTGAATCACGATGACAGCCTCAAATTTCAAGCTACATGGTTGAAACATAAAAAGTTAAGTTCCTTGATCTATCAAGTATGGTGAGTTTGAAAATTAGTCGGATCGGATAATTATCACCGGAGCTATTAACTAAAACGTGGAGGTACCTCGAGTAAAATAAGCAATTTTCTTTGGCAGCAAAGAAACAAAAACAAATTCCAAGAAATCTGCCGTACAAACACAAAAGACCCGAGTTCGAATCCGCGCGGCACCAAATGAGAAATATATAAAATTATTGTTTTTTTGTTGTTGCATCTAAATTTATTTTTTACCCATACACCCTACACCAAGTTTGAACAAGATCGGATAATTATTAAGGTTACAAACAATAATCATATTTGATAGAAATTAAATGTATTTTAATGCTCACGCACACACCACGCGGTGTGAGAGAGAGACAGAAATATTTGTGTTGTGTTCTTACACAAAACGAAATTGAAAGAGCGAGATGCAATGGGTTTGCATATATGTCGAATTAGCTTACGTCAGTTAAGAAAGGACGGTGGCGTACTATGTAGAGATCGGTGCCACGATGGGCTCGGTGTTTGATGGTTCAATGCTCGCTCGATAAAGGAGTGAAAATTTTTAGATGTGTTTTTTTGTTTTTTTTTTTATTTTGTTAAACATTTATACCAATTATTTTGCTGCAAGGGTATACAAACTTCGGCAGAGCCGAAGTTAGCTTCTTTGATATTTCTAAGTTACAGAGGCGGAAGTGGGCGTGGCAAAAATTTGAATCAAACTTGATCTGCCTATGCATTAGATGGTTGTTCATACCAAATATGGTAGCTTTAGCTCTTATAGTCTCCGAGATCTAGGTGTTCATACGGACGGACAGACGGACGGACGAACATGTCTCAATCGACTCGGCTGTTGATGCTGGTCAAGAACATATAAACTTTATGGATTTGGTAAAGTTTACTTCTGCCTTTTACATATATTTTGGCGACTTTAATATACCCTTTTACCCTATGGGTACAGGGTATAAAAGCACTAATATTTCCTAGATCTAAGGAGGAAGCAATCCTTTAATTAGTTATTATTTTACCTTATAAAAGCAGAAAACATGTACATAACATACATTTAGAATATATGTTTGTATACATATATATACATATATACTCGAAGGTACACAAGTGTTAGATGAATATTGAAAACACTTTTCACTCTTCGACTTCAACTAACTTGTATGTATATTATTTAAATATTAATATTTATCAGGACTAAATGCTTATATAATAAGTACTCAATCACAAGAGTATAAACAGGTTTAACATAAAATCTAATTAAACACTTGAAACCATATATGTACATGGAAGAATTTGGAAATTTGGAATACCAGAGTCGGTAAATTGGACGGCTATGACCAATAGTTTAGAGTTCATTTCGTAAATGAGACAACGAAAAAGTAACTTTTACATATTTTTTGTTAAATTATCATTCAATGGGGTCACAAACAATTAAAAATATTTTAAGACTTTTCGCTTTCTCGAAAACGAGTCATCTATTAACATCAATTTCTGCAAATATTTGTTCTTGAAAGAGACACAAAACTACAAACCCACGTCAATCACTGGGGAATATCTGCTATACTTATATATTTATGAAGCAAAAAATGGAAATGAAGACGAGAGTGAATTGGAAGGGGGGATGGCACAGGGAGAAGGAGAGGGAGAGTCAACACAACTTGAGAGTCTCATGCAATTTTATTGAAATTCAATTGAGCATTTTTGTCACGTAATCGACACTTTTTCTATTACAAATTTTGTATGCCCAACTGGCAACTAACCTCCCGCACAATCTTCCGATTCACGAACTTTCGGATAAAACCGCCTTTTACCCACATTATAGACAAAGTTATAAAGGTTTGTGATGGGGGCACTATCAAGGGTATTCTGGGTCTTAACGGTTAATGCATACTTATAGCAAGTTTTAGGCCCAAATAACACGTTGACAAAAATGGTCAAAGCATAAAATATATTTATAGGGATTTTCATTTGGTTACATATATCAGTGTCTATGCAAATCCCTTCTGCCTCGCTCCCCCTGGGAGTAAACAAACATTTGTGTATAACATTTGCCTTGCTGTTATAAGAGGCAAAAAGAAAAGATGGCTGTTTTTTTTTCGCCTGACTCTAATTAATCTTTTTATTTATTTCAGCTGACGTTCTATTTAAGCATTAGGAAACCAACCCAAAACAAAGGGTTAAACAAAGAACCTTGACCTTGTATATTAATATTTGACCCTACCAACTTATCCTTCCTACATGTGATACACCTGATTTGCTAACTAAAATTCGCAAGCAGGCCTTCTCAAACTTTTCTTTGAATACAATTTTTGCGCATCGGCATTCCGCTCTCTACGAAGCAGGTGCTAATGGTATATAGTGAATAAATAAATCGAAAAATCTGTCACACCTCACGGAGTTAAATTTTGAACTACAGCAGTTGCCCGACTTCAGTGAGTCTGATTACCTGTTTTGTTGTTATCAAGAACATCAACAGCAACACATTTGCTCTTATACGTTTAATTACTGTATTGAACGAAATGAAGTAGTTATACTCATCTGATCTGGTTACATATAAACTAAACGAAAGCAGTCAAATATACTGTGACTATGAATGAGACTATTTTAGTTCCTTTATTGTCTTATGTAGTAGCTGAAAGTGCGTGATAAATTGAAGTGGGTGTATTCCTGCAATTTATCTACTGATCCTTTCTTTGTCTAAAGATGCCAAACTGGCCGACATGCAGTCTGGCATCATTAATCGGAGATGTGGGTAAAGGATGTTGTAGAGATAGTCTTTTGCTCGGTCTGAATTTGTCCATTTTTAGAAGTAAGTGTTTAAGTAGTGTGATGGAGACAAAGATTGAAATCTCGGAGTTTCTTTGCGACTTTTGCTAGGCCATTTATCGCCAGGTTTCACTCAAACGTTAATTACATCAGCTATTACATCAATGCTAAAGAGTCACGCACAACGTTTTCCTTCAAAAGACATGTGTAAGTTAATTTAAGACATAGTTTAATATATACAAAAAATAAATAAAAGTGATAACTATTTATTAAACCTGAAGCGTCGCAATTAATGCATTCAAAAGGTGTGAAAAATATATAATGATAAAGATTTATTATTTAATTATAAGTCCATTGAGCTTGCAAACGTTGCAATTACATATACACATGTATTTGTAATTGTTACTAAATTGTTTGATAATTATTACAATTTGAACGCATTGCAGCTTCAAGTTCATCTTTGATTCCCTAAAATGAATCAGTATCAATTTTAATAATAAGATATTTTGAAATATCATTTCCCACACCATATATGAAGACTAATGAAAGTTTCCTAAACTTTCTGGATAAAAAAAAACAAATTAATTTTAATTAATGGTATGTATTACTATTACGAGTATTAGTTAAAGAATTTGCATATATAAAATGAGTATGCGAAATATCTTTACTTTTCTCAACTTGTTCTTAAGTCAATAGCAAAGTTGAAAACGGCTTCAGAAAGGAATATTAATGTATTATTAAGTTGTCTAAGTACTAGACGGATGAATCATGATTTTTATGCAGATACACAGGTGTAAATGTCTCAATCGTGTCGGATGCTGATACTGATCAAGAATAATATGGATACTTTATAGAATCCTTTTGCCTGTTACTTAAGTTTGGCAACGTTAAGACACAAAATTTTGTACCCATTTGTGCACGTCAGTGTTCCTAACACTGACGTGGGAACACACTAGGAAAACAAAAAAGGTTCGGGAACAAGAATTTCGTTTTGGCCACCTCGCTCCTTTAGTGGCTACGTCAAGAACTTAACCTTCTTACGAGCCTAAAGGGTATATGTATGTACATATATACTAGCTTTGATTTATATATATTATAGAGAGTTGTTACTGATCTGAAACTTCTAATTATAATGTCAAATAGTTTATAAAATAAAAGTGCATTGCACCTCGTTTGTCTGTTTTGTTGTTCACTTTTGTTTTCAAGTGGAATTTATTTTTAAAAATTGAAAGTTGATATCTATTTTTAAATAGGCGTTTTAATAAATAGGATGAACTTGTTAATTGTAAGTGGAGGAAACTGAAAATCCAGGGGGGGAAATCCAAGGCAAGAAATGTGCAACAATAACAAACAACTATTTCGGTTGACAATAAGTAAAATCGACAAGTCATTTCGGATTCGATTTCCTGTGGTTTTTGTCGTGAGAAAGATTGTAAATGGTGGGGAGTGTGTTATGAGGCAATTGTCTTGCACTTGAACCTGCAACATTACCAGCAGGTGTACGCATCCATTCACATCCACAATTCATATATACATACATACATATGTACATATGTAAGCATTTGTCTCTGTTTACTATGATACTTGTACTTGGGCTAGGCATTTGTTGATTGTCGACAAACAAGTTTCTCATGTTACTCAAAGGGAGATGCAGTGAGATTCCACTCACCCGACTGACTGCCACCGGCGATTTGTCGCATTTCCTTGGTAAATTCCTTGTTGCCAAACTGACAGGACAAATCGTGGACAGTGCGTGGCTCGCCCTTATCCAGGAGACGTTCCAAAAAGAACAGCAAAGTCATATTGCGTGCCATTTCATACTCCATGGACTCCATTTTCGCTGCTGCAGTAGTTCCAGTTCCAGTACCCACTTTTCCTACTATCGCTCCTAAATTATTAATCAACGGTCAACGCAAAACACTACAACAACAGCAACAACCAACACAATACGCGTCACGTCGCTTATCTGCAAAATAACAAAAAAGAAAGAAAGATAAGAAGAAAACAAAAATAAAGACAAGAAAACAGGTAACAAATGAGTAAGAAAATGACTTATGCAATGCGTTGCTGAAAATGTGCAAACAGAGGCAAAGCAAAAAAATGAGCAAAAACCAAAATAAAAGAACTGGCATATGTGCCAGGTGATAACGTCCATTCAAACACAGATCTTTATAACGGAATCCACATTTCGGCTCGAAACATTTCTATATTCCTTCAAATGTTTCGAATTCGATGAAGAATCCGAAAAGACATTACAAACTGTGGCAAACAATGTGTATGCATCTATATAGTATGCATGTATGCATATGTAGTATACATATAAACTACAGAATAACAACAAAAAACATACATATATTAGTCAAGTTGGATTTGGTTTCGTTCTGTGTTTTTTTTTTTTTTATTAATTTAATCCATTTGCACTTTTCTCCATCCGCTGCATGGACTTTTGCTCTTTGACATCTTCTCTTCACTTGTATGCGGCATCTGTTTTTTTTTTACGTTCTTGCATTTGTTGTTGTTGTTGTTGCTTCAATTCTACTCGACTATTGCACTCAATGTAGTCGCAGCTAACGTGACGGGGGGCAAAAGAGGAGCAAAAAACAGCAGAGTAGTAAACTTTGCGACTTAAATAATTGAAAGCGACACGTAGCCGAAACAAACTAGAGCCAAGCACAAATACACATGCTGAAAGCTTATCCTTGCCGAATATCCTTCCACGCCGTTCAAAATTTCGACTCCAACTGAACAAAAAGCAGCAGCGGCAGCAGCGACAAACATAAACACAGACGAATACGTTGCGTCAGCTGTTTTGTAGCGTGGGTGAAATGAGACAGGAACGGTCTAAGGGTAACTAGCTATTGTACAATCGCTTGAGCTTTAGGAGTTTATGGCTTTATTGCTTTATTATTATAACTGATTAGTTCTTTAGTTTCAATCAATTAATATAATATTAAAATATTTATATAAAAAATCAAATATGAAGTTAACGCCAAGTGCAAATGTCTTTAAAATAGAAGCCAAAAAAGTATGAAAAAGTAAAAAAAAATAGTGTACTTTAAAATTGGGCAACATCATAACAACAATCCAATATCAATGATCATCAATTACCTTGTAACAGAGTGAGCCGGCGTATTTGTAGTTAAAATGTATGTATACTTAACCGATAAATAAATAATTAATTAATTAAATAAACTGTGACAATAGCTCAAGAAAACTATGTTTTTGACAGACAGACTGTTTAATACTACGTTCTACTATAAGTACAACATATGTATGTATGTAGAATCATTGTACTTATTTTTAAATAACCACAGCAAGAAGTTTTTATTATTTACTTTTTTCATTACTTTAAGCTCGCATGGACTGCTAGCCATTTAGAGCCTATCAAGTATACAAGGGGGGCTGGATAAGGACAAGGGGCTGGATAAATGTTCCTTGATGATAAAAATAACCATTTATACTGAATGAACTAAAACTAATCTAAAGCAAAAACTTGTATCGAAAAGGCAACATAAAACTAATTTTTGTTGTCTTTGGAAATTCAACATGTTTTTGTTAACATTGGTTAAACTTAAACCGGTTTTCAGCAACTCCAACAAAAGTTTGACTTGAGAAGATACAATTTTTTATACATAGAACTACATATACGCACGTTTGTTAGTACACACATACATATGTAACTATTTACATGTGCATACATTTATCAACTAATAATTACATTACTTTCTTTGGGCAACTACAGCGAATTGTCACTGTACACTCTCTGCACATGTACATACATAAGTATGCATGTAACAATGTACTTATAACATAACTATGTACATACATACATATGTATGTATTTCAGTTCAATGCTGACTGGTTGTCTTGGAAAAAAAGTGTTAGCAACAAGCCAAGGAAGTGCGAAAAATCAAAAAAGGGAAGAAAGGGGGTGGAACATGCGATTGAAATGGAAAATGTGCCAACGGAAATGGAAAATGTCATCCAACTGAAACTTGCAAAACTGTTCATTTCACTTTGCTTTTAAAATTAAATTAGTTATCACACGAGATCAAATGACATTATTTTAAAAACAATAATTGCAGTCGAAAATGTGTAAGTATAATCGTGTCTCTTATCAACTATTTCTCTTTTCCACTCTCTCTCCCTCTCTCCTTCTCTTTGTCACTCAAAAATATTTATTGATAAGCAAACAAACAAAAGGTGAACCGTTGACAACAAATATGCATGTATTGGGAACAGCTAGAGGCAACAATAACAATAATAACAACAACAACGTTACTATTGCCATCACATTCCTTAGCATGATTGGGCAGACCAAGTCTAACTGGATATGTGAGTATGTGTGTGTGTGAAAACAAGAAACTCTCAAGTCTTATTAGACCAATGCTCTCATATCGAAGCAAACGGAAAGAGGGTGATGGTGCAGAGGGGGCGGATGAAATGAGAGAGCAACATTGAAACAAGTGCCGCCAGGCGACTCAAAAAGAAAGGTAAAAATTGTTAAAAACAATAAAAGAAAATATTTTGCAATATGCAAAAAGCTATAAAGAAAAAGCAATGTCATGAAAGAAATGTTTATTAATACGAATACACAGCAGAAGCAACAGCAAAAGAAGAGACAAGTGGCAAACAACGAAACGAAACGAAATGAGGTAAAATGAAAAAGGTGAAAAAGAGCGCCAGCGAAACGTCGGTTATAATTACCTTCAATTCACCTTTTTGCTGTTGTTTTAGCTAAATGTTTATGTTGTTTTATTTAGTTAAGTGCACTTGTAATCTATAATTAACATTTACACGTTTTCAATTATTGATATTTATATTGTTGTTGAATAAGTAAACGCGATACAGATCCTCGCGTTGGGGATTTCGATCTTTTACTGGCTCCCTCTCACTCTTCTGAACACTGTCTTACACTCACTCTGCACTGTTGACGCGCCGTTGTTGTATATGTATTTGTTTGAAGGCAGCTCTTGTTAATTGAATTATGCATTAACTACGCGCTTAACATTGTTGTGTGCTTTCGGCGTAATTAGAAGAAAACAACGACATGGAACACTCACTCGTTCTTATTGTTGGTGGTCAGGTAGAATTCTTAAGTTGTGTGTGTTGTCTTAGTGTGTTTACGACTGTTAATATTAACGTGTATTAACGTCAAACTTTAGGATAACCGGAGTTTAAACCACTTGTTGCTCCAATTTCAAACTCGAGCAACAGTTGGTCCCAGATGTGTCAATACAATTTCAATGACTATATCAAGTAATTTAAGCAAATATTCGCGGACAGAGCAACAACAAACACACGGCTGCGTCGTAAAAAGAGACACGGCTGAATGGCGGTACGGTGCTGCCAGACACTCAGAAAACAAAAATGCCACTGAGGGAAGACACTGGTAACCCAATGAACATTTCGTTGAAAAAGCATGTAACAGCATAACCCATAAGACCTTATTGTCTACGTATTTTCAAATATTTATTTCCGTTGCCATAACATGTCGAAATGAAACCAATAAGTGACTGAACCAACGAGGGGTGTGACGGCAGCCAAATAGCATTTCTGTAAAAACAGTTTGTAATCGCCAACATAAAAAAATTTATAGCAAACATACGCAATCGTCATATCAGTCCCACCAAATTTGGTAACTTTAGCTCTTATCCCTAAAATCTCGGTGTTCCTTGCAATTCTCAATATGAAAGTCGCTAAAATGTATGTAACAGGCAGAAAGAAGCATTTCTGACACTTAGACACCTAGATCTCGGAGACTATAAGAGCTAGAGCTTCCAAATTTGGTGTGAACATCCGTCTAATGCATATGCAGATCAAGTTTGTTTCAAATTTTGCCACGTCTACATCCGCCCGCGCAATTAAAAATGAAGCAAGCAAGTCGTCCCTGCCGACATTGAGTATACCCTGTAGCAACTAGTTATATTAAATGAAATAGAATATCCTCGAAATCGCCATCAATTTCATGCAAAATTCTCCTTAACATGCGACAGCGAACGCATGCTGTCTCGCTCACTCTTGCCTGCCAATGTCGCCTTGGCAATTCAGTGCAAAACTCACATAGGTATAACACCAAAGTTTATTGTCCGATTTATTCCGAATTCGGGCAGCTGGTGCAGTTTAGGTATATAATTAGGTGTGCCAAGTCAGATTGCGATATGTTTAATACAGCTCTAGTAATTCGTTTTCCCGAATTATGGGGGCGGAAGTGGGCGTGGCAAAAATTTGAAACAAACTTGATCTGTGTATGCAATAGACGCATGTTCACACCAAATTTGGTGGCTCTAGCTCTTATAGTCTCCGAGATCTAGGTGTTCATACGGACGGACAGACGGACATGGCTCAATCGACTCGGCTAGTGATGCTGATCAAGAATATATATACTTTATGGGGTCAGAAAAGTATACTTGTACCTGATATACACATTTTAGCGACTTTAATATACCCTTTTACCCTATGGGTACAGGGCATAAACATCTTCATTTTTAGCAACTTAGCAACGAATAAGAACAAACTTGCCAACTTTCTAAAAACTGGACAAATTTATTTTCTGACTAGTAAATTATTTCAGTGTTTTAAATATTACACTATTATTTGTAGGTTTTTTGATAATAAAAGTCGATCATTATACCCTGTACCCATAGGGTAAAAGAGTATATCAAAGTCGCTAAAATGTATGTAACAGGCAGAAGGAAGCATTTCCGACCTCATAAAGTATATATATTCTTGATCAGCATCACTAGCCGAGTTGATTGAGACATGTCCATCTGTCCGTCCGTCCGTATGAACACCTAGATCTCGGAGACTATAAGAGCTAGAGGTACCAAATTTGGTGTGAACATCCGTCTTATGCCTAGGCAGATCAAGTTTGTTTCAAATTTTAGCCACGCCCACTTCCGCCCCCGCAAGTGAAAAAATAAACTTTTAAAATGAATTAACTAGAGCTGTATTAAAGATATCGAATTCTTTGGTAGACATAATTATATAGTCAAACTGCATAAACTGACCAAATTTCGTTGAAATCGGACAATAGACATCGGAGATATACCCATTTGCATTTTGTACTGAATTGCAAAGGCGACATTTGGCAGATAAGAAAGAGCGAGACAGCATGCGTTCGCTGCTGCTGCATGTTAAAGGAAATTTCGTTTTGAATTTTGGCAATTTCAAGGGTGTTCAAGCATTTGTCTAGTGCCTACGCAAATTAAGATAGTTTAAAATTTTTTCCACGCCCACTTCTACCACGCAATTTAGAAAAAACTATTTACTAGAGAAGTTTTAAAGGAATCACATTCTTATTTGGCACACCCAACAATGTGGCCAAAATGCATTATCTTACCAAATTTAGTCGAAATCGTACAATAAATATCGAAGATATACGAATCTGCATTTTGAACTGACATTGGCGACATTGCCTGGCAACAGTGAGCGAGATAGCATGCGATATCTTAAAAGGAATTTTGAATTAAGTTGATGCCGACTTTGATTTAATATAACTAGTTGGTACAGGGTATACTCAATGTCGGCAGGGACGACTTGCTTGCTTCATTGTAATTGCTTCCAATTCCACCAACGACTGCGCAACGCACTATCCGGAAAAAAACGGATTGAGTAAGCGAAAAAATATATGACATGGACTATTCAATGTGACACTCGACGTAATGATTGACGTTCGGTTGTTTTTACCGATGAAACACGTTTTGATTTAATTTAAGAAAAGATGAGTATTTAAGTCGCCAACACAGCTGAGAGGGTGGAGTCATGGTGTGGGGTGCCATCACGTTTTAAGGAACGATGGATTCAATATTTATTGACCAGAAGATCAATGGTGAGCGCAACAATTGTTGGAGTACGTATTTCCAAAACTTAATGATCTTTTTGGACTGATTTCATGGATTTTCCATCAAGATAATGCTCAAATTCATAATGCACGAGTGGTAAAGTAGTTTACTAATATCATGACTTGGCCACCATCTTCCCCAGACCTTAACATAATTGAAAATGTTTAGGGCTGGCTTACAAGGAAGATGTATGAAGGGAAAAACAATACAAAGATTAGAAAGCATTTACTGCAGCAATTAAACTTGCTTGGAGCGAGATTTCGCTAAGCTATATAGACTCATTATTTCACTCTTTAAAGGACTGGATATACGAAGTCATTGCGAAGAAATACTCGTTAGTGAAATTTTTTTCTATATTTACTAATAAGTCTAATATTTGTACTAACTGAACATTATATTTTCAAAAAGTTACTGTTCCTTAAAAAAATTATTTAGTATATCCTAGTGACATAAAAAGTGCGTATTTTAGATAGCTTTAAGAAAATGTTTCATAACAAAAGTTCTTTAAGTTTCTAAGTATTAACGGGATTAGCTTCTTTGATATTTAATACAGTGCAACCTCGGTATAACGAATCTGAAGGGAAACAGAAAATGTTTCGTTATATCTATTGATTCGCTATATGTAACCTTGTTAAAACGAAATTTAAAGAAATCTGAAAGAAAATTCTTATAAATACTGTTTTTACCCGTTTACATCAAATTAATGATAAATCTGCACTGAAGTGAGGTGAATATAAAAAGTAAAAAGTTAAACATTTTCTTAATTAGCTTTTATTAAAATAATTGGTTATTTTATGTTTGCGCAAGTTTCGAATGCAGCCATCAATACTTCGCTCAACAGATGCTATCGAACGCACTTAATAGCTTCCTGTGCCTCAAGAAAAGTTTGGATCTTTTCAACCAGTTGTTTAGCTTCTTTGGCAGTGATAACGTTCTCGACCTTTTCCTCCTCCTCAACTATGTCGATGTATTTCTGTTTAAAACACTATCAACAATGTCATCATCAGTTATAAGTAATGAAGGGAGACAATTAAATCAAAACTTTGTTTATCTTTGGGTTGGGATAACGGAACTTTAACGGCTTGCCACAATTTAAATTTTGCCTTATTTCGTTGTATAGAGGTGTTTGAAATATTGCTTCGCTATATAGAGTCTTTCAGACTCAGAAATTATTCGTTATAGCTATTTTAAAGCATTTTTGTTCGAAAAACTTCGTAAAAGCGAGGTTTTTTCAAGGGACTTGAAGAAAAATTCGTTATGTTGAGTTTTTCGTTGTAACGAAGTTCGTTATATCAAGGTTTCTCTGCATTACAAAAGGTTTCACAGCGCAAAGGAATAACGGTGCCTTAAACAACGAGGTTGTAAATTAAAGATATTCAAATACATAGTTGCCATATATACATACATGCATACATACGGGTTTACAACCGATATTTGTTATAACCGCTATTAAAAAAAAATATTTTTATATCATGTTTTACAAAATGTGTGATTTACATGTTTTTTTGACAATGTCCCATAAAGTGTCTTCTACACATTTGCAAACATAACTAAATCTTTCTGAGTGTATCGTTATAGCCGGCATCGTTATAACAGACAGGCATCTGTGTATAATTTATAATATTTGACGTGTCATCCCTATTTGATTGAAGACATCTTTAGTTTGGAACCGATACAAGTCGTTGTTCGCTGTTGTAATAGAACTGATTTTCGACCAATGTTCCAGAAAGTGTGTCAGTCATTTCTTTCACTTTTGGGTATCCGAATTTTATTGTCCAATATAGCCCACAAATTTTGCACTATCCCAGTTAGACGTCTTGGATCGTTGTCCTTATATGTATATCCTTAAAAATGGTTCCATAAAGTGTCTTTAATTTCAAGAACTTAAGCAATTATTTAACGGACGACAAATTTAAATAAATGATTTTATTTCTGTTTATATGTATATTTGACCAGGAGCGTATAACGGAGCTGATTTTAGCCCCCTGTCCCAGTACCCGAGTACACCCCTGGGTGTATGTACATATGTATGTATGCATAGGAATTTTTTGTAACATAAAATATAAGCTGTTCTGTTCATCGGCTTTTTTGTTTTGTGGTGAATTGCACACTGGGTAAAAATATAATCGAAAGGTAGTAAGATTAGAGAAAAATAACATAAGAAATAAAAAAACCAAATCAAAAAGAAAGTATGTAACAAAATATTCTGTTTTTTATACACGTAGCACAATAATTTTATTTAAGAATATGTATCTATCGATACTATCGATAACAACATCCCTGATAAAGCATCTGTGCTGCCAGAGACTAAGTTTTGCGCACTTTGGCAACGCTATGCGTTTAAAAATGTTTTCGCGCCAAGTAAAAATTGAAGAAAAAAAATAGATAAAAGAAACCAACGCAATGGCGATTACAATCAAATTAATGCTTTTCAATTGACCAACAAATATGTCTCTTAGAAGTAGTTTTGACGTTTTTAACCTCCAAATAACAGTTATAAGGATTTATAAGAATTTCATTGTTTTAAAAGTTGTATTTTTAGGCTGTGACTAAATGTAGCAAATATTTTGAGAACTTTAAACACACAGAATTTTATATTTACTAACAGTATTTCAATGTCATTTCACTTCGCTTTCACTTTTTGCCCCAACATCTCATCATAAGAAATCCTTTTGATTTGTGATCCGAACGCCCCGATCAGGTTACATAGCCGCACGCGTGGGCGTAATTTTCTCGCAATTAGGATGCGATTACGATGATGTGACCGAGCTTGGACTAAAGGGTAATTGAAGAATGAAGAACTCAACCCATTCTCGTTTTTGTTGCTGGTGTGGCCACGTGCCATTCGAGTAGTGAGGTCTTACAGGAGGGCGGTAGGAACAAAAGTTTCAATTTGATATTCCTTTGCCTTGGCATGGACAAACCGTCTTAGGGTTGTTTCCGAAGCAAGGATTAAGTTTTCAGAGGCAGCTGTGCCCTATGGTTATGGCTCCGTTCTCTCTTTATCTCTCTTTCTCTGTCTATGTGTATGTGTGTGGGATTTGTCCGGAATTTGAATTTGACAAAGTGCAAAATCCTTTGCACTTTGAAGACTGATTGACTTCTTATCCTTGAATGGATTTGAATAGAAATTTTATTTCACTTTTTCTTACTAATGGAGGGTTGTCTCTCTCTCTCTCTCTCTCTCTCTCTCTCACTGCCCTCTTAGACGCTGTGTGTGTCCTGTATAAACAAACGGAAGATAATCAAGATGTAAAACACAATCCGACAAGCGTGTGGCTATGGCGGGGGATGCTTAGGATGAGGGAGTAATTCAAAACCAAACAAAACCGTTGCGGAATCAAAAGGCAAGCGGCTGGCAAATTACAGACCTCATTCTGTACTACAGTTTCAATTCGAGGAGAATGTGTGGAGATGGGCCGTGGAGCGAATGAGGTGGCAAAGAAAAGACAAAATCGTCGCCGAAAAATTTTGAAACGAAATTTCGCAGTCTCACTTTGTACTTTGGAAAACTGTTATTAACTTAATGATGGAGTGTTGTGCGCTAGCAACATTTACCTGACACGTGATTCATATGGCCAAAACGAGTTGGGGGAAAGGAGAAAATTGTGGAAATTGAGGAAACTGTGAACACCCTTCACCCATATTTAAAATGTTGACAAAAGAGCAATAACAATTTTATTAACAAGCCAAGAGAGAAGAAAAGTATAGTTGCATTTTTGCTAAAGCAGAGTATCTTAAAGTCAATGTAATGTTATTTAGCTTTTCACTTATTTTTTTTTTTTATTTTTTTTTTTTATTTTTTTTTTTTTGCTGCTGCTGTTGTCAGGTCTTTGGGTCGAAGGTGTTGACTTGGCGAGTGTGCCAGCAATCGATTGGAAAATGTGTCAAACGATGGTCTCATAAGTTTTCTCCGATTACTAGAGATGTCAACCAAGAGATACACAGACAAGTATGTACATATCAAATGACAATTCAATTTTCAAATGTCTTTTGTGCAATGTACGTGTAGACAAAAAGATATTTCTTATGCAATGACAGCTAATTTTAAAATATGAATTAAATTTAATAGAGCTTTACAACTTGGAGATATATTTACATACATACATACATATATCTACTAGCTGTACCCGGCGCACGTTGCTACGCCAACAACTAAAACAAATTTAAGAAAAATAACTTTAAAAAAAATCAGCACACAATTATTCGATTCATTCTAAATCTTTTAAATGACTTCTTTTGTTTCACTTGTAAAAATACTTGGTCATACCGATTTTCATGACAATCAGTTAAATGACGCAGAAGTGCTATTCTGCAGCGACACCTGGTGGCGAGTGGCGTCAATGAACATATACAACCCGTGGAAAAGTACATACATACACATACCAATTTCCATAACAATCGGTCCAGTAGTTTTTGAGTTCATTGAGTACATACAGACATACATTCATTTTTATATACATATATAGATATAGAAACTAAAAATTTAAGATATAGAAACTTAAAAATTTTCCATTCCGTTCCTAATCTGACGGAATTGTTTTATTTTTCAAACAGATACAAAATCCTTGGCGAAGCAAAGTAAAACTACATAGTTTTAATTTCTATATATTATTGATTAATTAAGGGTATCTGGGAACGATATAGACTTCAGGCTTAAAGTTCACATTGTGATCGGGATGTTGAAAAGAAGAGGACTTGAAATTATTAAACTATCAAAAGAGAACACTTTATAGATACATAAATGGGCCCGGTCAGTTCTTGATTTCCATTAAGTAGGTAACATTCGGTTCATGTACAACGGCTACAACCAACCTACATACATATGTATGTATGTATATATGTACATACAGGCATACATATGTACATACATACATACATATATATGTAAAAATTATCCAATAAAAAATGATCAACAACACTTTTCACTAACAATCTAATCATTGCTTAAATTGCGTTTAAGTTAAAAATAAATCAAAAATCTGATTTGTCACTTTGGAAGAGGAATGGAGTATTCGACAGTTGTTAGCTTGTTTTTTGGCAGAAGAATGTTTTAATGGGAAGCTATTAATTTATATGTATGTATTTGTATGTATGTATTGATATTATACCTATGGAAGGTATTACCAATTAATAGTATATGATAATTCTAAATGAATTCAAATTTCACAATTCCAAATTCCGATTCCAATCCGGTTCGCCTTTTGCTTCATTTTTGACCCAGAGGGTTGAGATGTTGCACATTTAACAAGCGATGACAAATCGGCTGGGTTGTTGTAATTAAACCAAAAGCCAAGCACACACCATTCAACATACATGTTTGTATGTATGTATATGTATGTAAGTATGTACGTATGCATCTGCTTGCATGTGTATGGCTCTGTATCTATCTCTCTGTGAACGCGCTCCGCTTACAATGTGGCTACGATGAAGCTCATCTGGCAAAGTGGCAAGTTAAGTAAACAGTTTCATTGTGCGAATTCAATTAAAATTTATTCAAAACGTCAACGGCAGCTACTCGAAGCGCCCAAAGGCACGGCAACAGCAACAAAGTGACATAGTATCTTTAACTGTTCTTACTTCACACAGATACATCATATATACATACATACATATATACTTGTCTTTGTGTGTGTGCAGGGCTGCCATTGGCAAAGGGGTGTGTGTAGACACGGACACGCCTACCAAAGACAAGAAAGAGACAACTATATACCCCATACATATATACTCATGCATTTATATACATATATATACATTTTTTATGTATCTGAACCTCTTTATATGTGTATGGGTTGCATACATACGCAATTATGTACATTGTATCTGTGTGAGCACTTGCCTCTGTTTCTGTTTCTACATACATGCGTCTGCTTCTGCTTTTGACGCTACTCTTGTTGCTGTAGTTGTAAGTGGTGTAAATGGCAATTTGTTGTTGTAAGGCGCCGCCGCCGCCCTCGCACACGGTAGCACGGCACGCAGGGGAATCGTTGACAGGCAGACTGAAGCTCTTTGGAGGGGTGATGCTGGGAGCATTGGCGTGTTTCTGCCATATCATCGCCTTCGTCATCATCGTCTTCGCTGTCGACCATTTTTAAAAAGTGTCTTTCTTTTATTGTCTTTTTTTGTTGGTTGGTATTATTCCTTTATATGAAAACGTATTCTCAGTTGGGTTATTTTCAACTTCCGCTCTTGAGTCTACCCTTCCCTATTCAAAGTGGCACGCCCAACAACTTCTTCTCTTACCTCTATTATCTCCACTGTTCAGTTTCAACTAATAAAATTACTAAGCAACAAAATTGTTATTATACATAGTTGCAACGCAAGCTGAAATATTTATATTCTTTATAAATATTTACAGGCGAGCGTGACTGTGTAGCTGCGCCAATGAGGATGAACTATATGAATCTTGGCCAATATTGGCCAGAAAGTGGCCAACATTATAATAATAAAAACAACAAACAATTCAATAGTAATTCCAAAGTAAATGGTCTTTTGGCACTTTTTCTATATGGTAATGGCATTCAGCCTTTACTTTGATGTCCAAAATGTTTCACTCAGCCATAGACTCGAGTTCGGTATATATTGAATTTTAAAGACTGTTTGAATTGTTAGCTAATTCTTTATATACTTCTTTAGAACATTTGAAATATTTGTAGTCAAACTAATGTATTACATGATTTGCGAGTGAAACGCAACCTTTTCTATGTAACTATTGGATCTTCGGACAGAGATCCAACCAGTTGAGCGGTGACTCACTTCCTGCGAGTTCTGTCCATATCTGTCAACAATGAAACCATTTGCCAATTTTGCTAATACCTTCTATCCCCGATTTCGATTTGTATGGCCCAGCAGCATATGCTCTCTGGCCTGCAAGCGGCTATATCTATTTGTTTGCCGGTTTGTTTACGGTTTAAGGGATAATGCGTTATAAAGCCAAACACGATTGACTGAGTCTCGGCCCGACTGGGTCTGCAACTAATAGACTGTTTGGGAACCGAGTGAATATCGAGAATCGAGGCTGGCCTGATCGCTTGCCGCTGGCAAGGATAATATTCGGAAAGTCCGTATTGTCAATGCATCAATAGCCATAATCGCTGGCATCAATATTTACCCTCAGCAACAATAGAGTGCCAGCAGCAAATCTGTTGCCGACGTTCGAGAAAGGCGATTAACGCCTAAACACCTAAATATGTGTGTCATTAGAGGCGACAAATGGAAATAATGCATTGACAGGCCAACGGCTTTGACATCCTCATGGCATTCGCATCTCTCATACCCTAGACCCAGATCTGAATACTGAATACAGATTCAGATCCAGATTGCCTTGCCAGTTACTGTGGTTATCGATGATATGTATCCGTGCTGGTGTCACTAATGCGCGTGTTTTTATTTCAAAAAAAAAAAATGTCGATCACTTGGCCTTAAGCCGATTTCTTTATACCCTTTCTATACTCACATACTCACCCATCAGCATGCAAATTGATCTGTGGTCCACGCAAAGGATGGGGGAGGGGCTATCCCGCTTAAGAGCCAATGCAAAAACTGCAAAGTGTGCTTCTGACATGGGCCATATTTTTAAGTTGGTATTATAATCACGAATTATCTGTGACATAATCATGTGCGTATATGTATTAATACATATATGTATATATATATAGCGTGCATGTGTGTGTGTGCGTGTGGGGTCCATGAACTTAAGCCGATTAGATATTGACAAATAGAATGAGTATCATCTGAAATCAATGATGGCATATACAAACTTCACAGAGTGCAATATTTTTCCCAATTGTGCATTAGACAGATATAGGGATATATATTCTATAACAACTGACTGATACGCACAAAAGGTTAACTTGAAGTAAACAAACGGATCACTTGGTTGTCAATGGAACAGATCGAAATAAAGTGATCATCTAGGCACAGAATCTTATTTCAATTAATTTTTTTTAAAATCGTTTAAGCATTCAAAAAACGGAACTTAACTAGATTAATGTCTTGTCATTATTCGTCTAAACGATTTATGTTGATTTAACCATATTCGTCTGGATCAATAATTTGTTTGTTTCTTTGGTAAGTTATCATTAAAATTAAGTATTAATAAGTTTGCTTTGCATTTTAACGAATCAACAAAGTTGACTTGTGACCAGAATACCCCGCACACACTTCAAGAAAGGAAAATATAAAGCGATTCTTCCATCTCCTATGTTCATCCTCTCCTTCATCTTAAATGGAGAACAAGATGATGAAACAATACCAAATAGTACCCGTATCCTATCCATTAACTTGCAGTTGGTGCTTACCTTTCCTAGTGAAAGGTCAATTGTTTTGCCTTTACTTAGCTTTAAGTTCGAATCGTCTTCGGTTTTGCTTGCACTGCGTTCGGCTACTGAATCAGCTGATTGGACATTACCTATCGACTGAAATGCTGTCGAGGTTCTTAGTAATATTTCTTATTTCTACCGAACTCCATCCATCCATCAATTACTCATTAAAATCATCGTATACTCAATATACATAAGCTCCCTTGCATATTTATAAAGTCAATAGCAAAATTTGACGTTTGTGACGCTATTTGAAATTAAATATAGCGCGGTACGATCCAAATCACTAAAAGAACAATAAATTTGAGTCTTATGTTCAATCACTTAGTGACACCGAAAGGACAAGAATATAGCCCTGAAGGGCAGTTATACGGGTAAAAATTGGATTTAGTCAATTCATTGTACAAAACTTTCAAAAAAACCCTGATTCTTATGACACTATGAAGTAAAAAAAGGCGATTAAACCGAGATTTAAGCCAAATTGTTCGCACGGCAAGCAATTCGTCAATGTCCTTATCGCGTTTGTATTCGACAAATAAGCTGAAAGTTTAGATTTTTACCATTTTTCGGACTTTTAAACATTCGGAAGTATTCCAATACGAAAATATGAGGCAAATGCCAAAGCTTATACCACATCTTAAGACTGCCACGTTGAATTTCGCATTCAATATTTTAAATACAATGTGGAATAAGCAACGCCCAACTAAAAGGATATTCCGAACTCGAACATTTTAAGCAGTTCATTCTCAGATCGTTTTTTTAGACTAAAACAAATAAAATTAGGATGGGTCAGATGGTTTTCAAAGCTATCGGCATGATGTAAGTAAGAAACCTTTCCAACTTTCTAAGATTAATTTTCATACTAGGAGTAATATGGTACTGATGCATTTACTGATATGGAATACCTATCAATGCAACTAGGAGCATCTTGAATGAGAAGCGTCTAGTATATTTGAACTCTGGAATGCTATTTGATACCATTTTTGGATGAAAACGGCTATGCACGATATATTTTTGCAGGATAACGCAATAGTTCACATAATCCGTGAAACTAAATGTTGGCTTCAGAGTGTCCTGCCTGTTCCCCGGATCTGAACTCATTGGAAAATCTATGGGGTAAGTCTAAGAGAACGACTTCGTTGAATGGACGAGATCCAACATAGTCAACCTTTGTGAACCTTCCTAAAAGGATACAACGACACATTGAAAAGGTTATTTTTTCTCGTAGCGGTGTTATTTCTTAATTAAAATTAGTTTTTCTTAGTATATTTACGCCAATGGTAAAATAACAATCAAAAAGTGTTATTGACTTTATGAATATGCAACACGGGGACTTGAGAAAAATGTCCTTTTTAAAATACCGTTAGTTTGGGGTAAGCGAATTGTAGTCCCGATTTTTTTGCTTTAATTTGTCTTCATAATCGTAATATATTCAGTAACGAAGATTTGCTAATTTTGTGAATTTGATTTAAGGCTAAATGGATAAGTGTAATAGTTCAATTAGTTTCCGGTCAGATTGGTACATATATGTTTATTCCTACCAGAGATGGAATATGGAGGCATCTTGTTGATCTAACCATAAGATTTATGTATCTTTGCATCAGCATCAGGAATCACACGATCTATAAAACGCTCATGTCACGCAGTTTCAGATTACAATTAATTGTTGAAACATTTTGATTTCGATTAGAGTAGAGGGGAGAGGGTGGCTTCTGCCAGCCAAAGTCCACATCCATATCTGAATCCGAATCCCTGTTGCAGGCTTAATTTGTAAAAGAGATAACATTTACACGTCAAATCATGGTGCTGGCGGGGGATGGAGGGATTGGGCGTGACTGCAGTTGCGGGTGACGACGATGATGAGAATGGGAAAGCGGATGGGGATGGGAAAGAGACGAGCATGATGATAATGGCGATGATTTGATGATGGGATGATGGTGACGTCGCGATGATGATGATGTTGATGGCTCTGTGGTGGTAGTTGGGCTGAAATACAATAAGTTTAGGCTGATGAGTTGGGTTGTGGCACTAAGTGAATTTGAATCTCAATTGAATTGCGAGGAGTTTGAGTGAATATTTTTTCGTTCCGTTTTACTATTCGCTTTATTTTTGACTGGGTTCTTGGTTTTCCGTAACGGGAACTTTACGCTTCCCTGGCGAACCCAATTATCTTTCAATACAACGGGGGCAAGGGCAAGGGCAAGGGCAAGTAATAGTGCATCCTCAAGTTACACACACTGGGAATAGATGTTGTTGCTGTAACGGATTTGTGTGTGTTTTGTGTGTTTAGCAAATCCAAAAAGCCAAATGGCAACAGCTCGGACCACAGAGAGAACACACACATCGAAAAGCATTGGGACGGAGGAAAGGAGAAAGTGTAGAGGGTTGTGTAACCCAAATCTTGCCTGCGGGCGAAACATCTTTATTAATTCATAATTCAATCGGGGCACTATGGAGCAGCAAGAACAAAACCAGACTGGGCCTGACTTTGCCTTTTGCTATGAGACTCTGTTTCTTCCTGGACTTCGCTTTCATTTTTATTTTCTTTCTGCCCTTCGGTTTCCCTCCCACTGTCACCGCCTCTGCCGCTGCCTCTGCCTCTTGTTTTCTCGTAATTTAATACGATTTTTCAATTTTACAATAATAGAGCAACAAAAGGCTGACTACGGAGATTATTTCTAGGGGCAAAAAGCTTTAGTCTCAATTTTACATTTGAACGATGACTGAACAAGCCAAATTGTTGAGCAATTGGAAAAGTGGAAAAACAATTTCCATTTGATTTGTAATAGATAAATGAACTGAAACTGAAAAGCACTGGATGAATGGTTACGATCAGAACATTGTTCAAAATTGAGGCTGCCCTTCCTTGAGTGGTATAACACCAGGTCTAAAACTGAATTTTAGTTTATTATAATTAAACCTCTTAAGATAAATGGCTTTTTAAGACCAAGCTATAGTTTTGGCAAACTACAAGCTGCTCTCACATGTTTTGCCACCCTTCTTACTCCATACTGCCACTTGACTTTCATTGATGATCGATCCGATCTGATTAAAACTCAGAAATAGGCCCAGAAACAGAAAGGATTTTCCTATCACAGGTTAGAGGTGTCCGAAAATGGGAATCGTAAATCAAAGATTTCAATTAATATTACGACAAGGACGAATCGACAAAGTTGTTAATGCTGGTCAAAAATATATATATATACTTTGTAGGGGAAACAATTTGTTTGCCCTTTGGCTGCAGGGTGCAAAAATTACAATTTCGGGTGAATTCAGTAATAAATATCAAAGAAGCTAACTTCGGCTCTGCCGAAGTTTGTATACCCTTGCAGCATAGTATAAATGTTTAACAAAATCAAAAAAAAAAACAAAAAAGAAGAAAAAACACATCTAAAAACCTTCACTTCTTCACCGAGCATTGAAGCCATCAAACACCGAGCCCATCGTGCCACCGATCTCTACATACTACGCCACCGTCCTTTCTTAACTGACGTAAGCTAATTCGACATATATGCAAACCCATTGCATCTCGCTCTTTCAATTTCGTTTTGTGTAAGAACACAACACAAATATTTCTGTCTCTCTCTCACACCGCGTGGTGTGTGCGTGAGCATTAAAATACATTTAATTTCTATCAAATATGATTATTGATTTGTAACCTTAATAATTATCCGATTTAGTTCAAACTTGGTGTATAGTATACACTATCCATACGGATACAAATTAAATTTAAATGCAACAACAAAAAAACAATAATTTTATATGTTTCTTATTTGGTGCCGCGCGGATTCGAACTCGGGTCTCTTGTGTTGGTACGGCAGATTTCTTTGAAATTTTTTGTTGCTGGAGTAAATAGCTTATATGGATGATTTGTTTTATTGATTTGTAGCCGTAATAATTATCCGATTTGAGTCAAACTTGGTGGGTAGTGTTTTGGTACAAATTAGATTTAAATTCCAAAAGAAAAATAAAAAATTTTTAATCGGAACCCTATTATTCCGATATTGGATATATCATACAGTAATCCGATCCGACCGATTTTCATACTTTGTCTACCTACACCTTTAAGAAAGCTAACTACCAAGTTTCAACTACGTAGCTTAAAATTTAAGCTCGAAAAGCTGCGAACAAACAGACAGACGGACAGACGGACGGACGGACAGACGGACATGTCTCAATCGACTCGGCTGTTGATGCTGATCAAGAATATATATACTTTATGGGGTTGGAAACTTATATTTCTATGCGTTACAAACATCTGACCAATTTTATAATACCCTCTGCAAGGGTATAAAAATATGAATATTATTTTTGTTTTCTGTTTTAACTTTTTTATTCCATCGTTTTACTTCTGTATCAGATTTTTGGAATAGTTTTATTTTTTTCTTTACCGTGTTTTTAATAATCGTGTGGAAAATTTGCAAGTTGTTCATGTAGCTCTTTTCCACCTCCTCCGTGTCTTTGTCCTCATGTTCATGCTCATGAATATATGTATAATATTTTGTGTGTTTTTGTTTCTAATCCGTTTCGAAAATCTGTAAATCCAAGCGGTCTGTGGGCAACAATAACAAAATCTACATTGAGCAGCGGAAATGTTTCAATCGAAATCAGATGTTAGCTGAGTGCTTTTGTTAATCCGAGGACGACGAACAAAATGGGAATAGGGATACAAACCGCAATGGGGCGAGTCTTTTTAGCCAGAGCGACATTGTTAAAGACTTTCCACCACCAAACAGCCACGCCTTAGGACCTAAACCCGCCTTTTGTTTGGCCAGCAGCATCTTGATAGAAGAAGATGTACGTCCGGGTCTGGATCTGGGTGTTTTTCTGTTTCTGGGTTCGAATATGCCTTTCCAATGCTCTTATGAATTAAGCATTGACGCCTTTTCCGTCGCTCTTTCGTTCCCTCGCTTCTTCGCTTTCTCCTTTTTTCCTGATTGACTGTCTGACTGACTGACGGCCTTTTGTCTACTGCATCTGTAGGCCTAAATCTGAATTTGACTCCTTGTACGCACCTTGGTGATGCCATCTTCATTATCATCACTAGTCTATAAATCTCATTAGGCTCTCCAAGCCGACAACAATACCAACTGAGCCTCATCTTTCATTCGAGATGACAATTAAGACAAGTGTCAAATTATTTGTAGCCCATTGCCGAGACTAGAATAAAGTAGACACTTTCAGGTGCCCCACAGACACGCCCCTTGTATCCATCCATTCCCAATTTAAATGGAAGAGACGTTCAACTATAAGTGCATGCATACATACATACATACAACATACATACAATGTATGTATGTATATACATTTTTACATCTATTCTTCATGCGCCTCGGCAAAAAGGGTTAAATACCGTGTGGCATGTGTGAAGTGTTTGCTTTGCGCATTTAATGCTGCAAATATTTTGACAAAGCCCCTAACCAGAGAACAAAAAAAAAGGAAAGGAAAGAAAAGCAAAAAAGGAACTTTGATAGCACCAACTCCACTAAATTTGTCACGCTAAATTATCATAATATGGTCGACGAGTCTATTGATTCGCCTTGTTGACTGTGGACCCAAACCTAGCCCATTCCGATTGTCGGCACAGATGCTCGCTGATTGTGTTTGGGTGGTGGTGGGCGACATTTGTTTGCTCTGGGAATTTGCATTGGTATGCCCATCCATCCATCCACCCACCCGAACGACGGACGGACGGACAGGCAGACAGACAAACAGCCAGAACAATGCAACTCTTTTTCGTTTGTGTAAAATTTATTCAAAACGCGTTTGTCTATTTACAGTACATTTACGCATTTAATGATGGGGGAGTAAACCCTGCTCCATCATATTTATTTGATTCTCTCTCTTTTCTGTCATCGCTCTTTCGCTCCCCCTCCAGCACACACACACTGCCGTTTGACAGGCGGAAAAAGTGAGCAAATATCTGCCAAAAGATTTTAAGGATGCGCAAAGTTAAATGGTTTTTTTTTTTTGTTTTTGTCTTCTGCGGTAATCGAGCAAAAGTATCCCCCTTTTGACAACATCCCAGGAAAGGCCAATAAACCGTTATCCATACAGTGAAGCAAACGCATCGAGAGTAACCCCGGGTAAAGAGTAATATGTTATATTATTTGTAAAATAAAGTTTCAGTTTCAATATAACAATTTAGTCACCAAGATATATTTGATTAGGTCGAGCCACCTATCGTAGGTCATAACAAGTCTAAATGAATATTGCCACATGCTGTGTTTTGGGTAACATTATATAGTAGCAATATAAATCAATAGTTCTACGCAAATAACGGTTTCCTTTTCGATCTAATCTCGAACATAACCTCTAAGCTGCATCTCTTTGTTTTCTTTCGTTTTTGTTTCCTGTTGTGCGGTATTCGTAAAGACCTTCCGATTTGTTACACCCAACAAAATGATCTGAGAATAAGTAGATTCGAAAGTATTAAAATATTTAACTTCATATGGTTTGGTTGAGAAATGTGATGACCTTATAAAAACATAAAATTAAAAACTTTTCTATTTCGCCAAATGTCTTGTTCTTTCCGATATCTTCTGTCTATAGGAATTTCGCAAAATATTTCTAATCTCCACTTTTTCAAACGCCAAAATGTCGTAAATTCTAAGCATAATGCCACAAACAAACAAATAAAACGAAAGATATCAGTCAACTATTAGCAGAAAAGAGAGAAGAGAGCAAACGAACTATACTATGTAACAGAACGGATGTATGTACATATGTATGTATGTATGTGTGGGACACTTTTCTCAGTGTTTTTTTTTTTGCTAAGTATGATTTTATATTAATGGTGAAGAGCTAAGGACCCCCTCAGGTCCCACTTTCAATAGCTGCTAGCTAGAATCAATTGCGAATTTTAGAACGTAATAAAGATCGTAACGATCAAAATCTTATGCGCTCTTATCCCACTGTACATAACAATGGAATGGCAAGTGGAATAATACATAGGTGGGACCGGGGGGGTGGGATATAGGAAGATGAATTGTAAAACAACAATTGCCGAACGAAAAGAGACATAGAAGCAAATTGACAAAACAATTTCGCCCCCAAAGAGGGGTGCATAAATTTATTTTAAATATGTAAACCTTTTCCATTAAAGCTTCTCTCGTTTGAGTCCATTTCAATGTGTTTGTATGTACAAATTTTGTGGTTAAACTAATTGAGTCGTCTTGTAAAATATGTAAATGCAGTCACTGTTAAACATCATCTTCCAAAAAGCGGTAATACATGCACAACCCTCCTTGCCTCTAGACAAGTCCAGTTTCAGTGCCATTTGCGCTTCCAAATCGAAGGCAGCCGTTAATTTGATAAAACAACAGAAGCAGAAACGGTCTGCCTTTGGAAGATCAGTCAGGGAGTCAGTCAATGGGGTTAGTTCCCCTCATTAGTCCTGCTCGCTGTCTCGTTGCCGTATTTGTCCTAGTGTTTGTTGTGTTAGCTGCGGCTTAGAGTTTTTGGTTGAACGCTTCTTTTTGGATAAATTGGTGAATTTCCATTTCCATCGAATGAAGCATTCACATTTATGTACACCTCTGCCCCTCAGTCACCTGCTGTCTCTGTGTGTAAAATCAATTTTGTAAATTGCATGTTTGTTCCTTTTTTGTGGGCCATTCGATCAGCCATTTTGTAGCTAATCGAGACATATGGCAATCGTCAGAGCAGTTCAACTATCATTTCCTCATTATATTGTCTGTTTGTCTGCCAAAAAAGGGAAATAAGGTCAAAAGTGTCACATCATGCGTAATGATGACGATGACGACGGCGATGACGACGACGACGACGACATGGACATGGACATGGACGATCACGAAGACGATGATGACGCCATGGCAAGAGGCCAGACTAAAAATAAATATTACTCTGCGTAGTTGCAATGAAAATTAACTGACAAACCGGCGTATACTTAATGCGTTCAGGCAACAGCTACTGATAATTGCGCTTTCAAGTGTTTTGCCAGATAGACAGACGACGGAGGACGGGGGACGGACGACGTCTGACGACTGACAACTTGCACATGGTTTTTTGGGGGTTTACTATGGGCCCGCTCTCACCTTGTAATTTGAGCCGAATTTTATGTAAGAAGGAAGCACTTATCCAACTAGTCAGTCATCTAGGCCCATCAATCTGGTACTGGCTGACTGGCTGGCGCTTGCATCTAACAGATTATATCGCATATATGCATATTCCTTTTTTTCAAAATATGGTTCTATATGTATGCGCATGGTTCCCAGACAACTCCTGAGCCCATAATAACGATGATGAGGTGCATTTGTACTGTGCCAGCGAAGAGTGACAGTGACGCGTCACTTTTAGTTTTTGGTTTTTGGGATTTTCATTGTGTGCCAGTATGTGTGCGTGTGTGTGTGTGTGAGCGTGTGTATGTACATATATACATGGTAAGAGTGCTGCCGCGGATCCGCTGACTCTGGCTACAACTTCTTCTGTTTGCCTACTGCACATTGGATATTTTCATAAGGCAGCTAAGTAAACCACTCAAGTAGGACATGGCAAGGCCGGACATGTCATCGTTGGCGCCAGTCAGTTAGTCAGCCAGTCAGTAGCATTCGATCCGACTGGTAGACAGTAAAGCAGTCTCTAACCAGACCCTTGGACTGCCTCTTTTCTACATTTGACTGTGGGCGGCTGCCGTTGCTGTTGATTTCAATATTGTTGTTCTTTCTCTGGGGCTTGTTTGTGGATCTCCGTGGTTCACTGTCTTCAACTGTTGTTGATGTTTACACAGAAATTGATATTTTATTTCAAAATAAAACAACAGAAACAGCCAAAATGAATTAAACGAAAGCGAAAATTTTTATGACTTAGTATCTGTTCGTTATTTCTTTTAAATAAATATGAAATTGATATCCAAATGTGCGCGTTTTCATGTGAATGATCCTGGAATACTCGATAATTTATTCCCTAAATGGGCATTTTTACTACTTCACAGGTTAAAAGATTCCTCCAAGGACGACATCTAAACTCGTATTAAAAAGTTTCAATTTCAATTATGTTTTTCTATCCGTCGCTCAATCAAAGTAATTTAAATTTTGTTTTGCTTTCAAAAATTAAATATTAATTTACACAATGCACAAACAAGATTTTTTGTTTCTTGAAACTGACAGTGTGTCCCCCGATTAAGTATGTATGTCAAAATCTGACAGTTTGGTCGGAAGAAAGTATCTCCGTGGACTTTGATCCGGGATACAAATAATAGAAGTCTGTAGCTAACCCACTCTTAAGCTACCGCTCCTTATACCAATTCAGACCCTACCCTAATCTATTCTTCAACCGTGTTGTCTAGTGTTAGGACTGTTTTTTTCATGCAATTTTGAACTAAAACTTTCGAGTGAAAGATTTAATTAAAATAATTTATCCTTTGTATTTGTTGTTTTCATAATATATTTTTTTAGTTTCGATGTACACAACCCAATAAAAACTAATCTATAAAAAAAATTCAAATTTTCCCCTTTTGGGAGTATTATATTTATATAAACCAACGAATTTTTGCATGTGAGCCAAATCGGTTGAGTAGTCTTAATAGTGTTTATAGTAAAATGCGTTTGAAAGTAACGAACTTGGTTTTACACCACTACAACTTCGAAACTGTTTTCGATTTCGAAAATCCATTTGCCATGGGATTCTACACAATCTTATGGGATTCTACACAATCCAACTTGGATCCGATCCCTCACACAGTCCAAATGGTTGATATCCATTTACCTCCCGTGTCAAAACAACAATTTTAATTTGAATTTTCTCTTTGATTTTTTTTTCAAATAGATTTAAATTCGTAACTTTTCATTCGCTTATTTCAGTTTTATTGCATTCTAAATATAGGTGTATATATACATATATATACACTTATATATATGTATATATATAGATGTATATGTACGTAAGCTCTATGATTTGCATACTTAAACTCTATTTACAAATTACGTACACACAGAACTTAGAATGAGTAACGTTTCGAATTTCAGCTCCCCCCAGATCAATGGGACTTGCATCGGTCTCACTTAAATTGCTATCTTTGAAAAGTGTGCGAAGAAGATCATATGTCCTTCGGGTAATGATGGGCATGAGTGTTAGGAGTCGGTATGGGGGTGCGGCAAAGTCTTTTGGGCCAAATATCGGTTAGGAGTAAAAAATATGAATCATTATGGTCTTCTCGCGATTCCTTGCTCCAAAGCTGTTGCGAGAATGCGCTTAACTACGAATGACTTAAAATTAAAATTGAATCAATTTTTATAAGCTGGGCCTTAGTGTAGCAAAGAGCGGTAGGGAAGGAAATGGTAGGGGTACGAGGAAAATCGAGCAAAGAGCAAACAGCAGCTCAAACCCTTTGATATCATGTGATTTCGGGGGCACTGTGCTTTAACTCGGGTGATGTGGAGAAGGGTCTGTGCAGTAGTTGGGCCGCACTGTGATGATGGTAGACCGAGGTGGCGTTGCTGTTGGACTCAAGGCCAGCAGCAGCGGCAGCCGCAGCGGCAGCAACTCCCGCTGCAGCCGCTGCGGCTACAGCGGACACGGCCGTTGAATTGAGTTTTTCGGGTGAATTGATGCGAAGCTTGGGAGCCGGCGGCGGTGGAACACATTCCACACTATAGGCAGCCGCATAGGCGGGATGATGCTGGTGCAGATGATGGGTAGGCGGCGGTGGCGGCGGCGGGCCGGCACTTCCGTTTAGAGCCAACGGCTGTGGCAGCTGCGGATGTGGCCTGATGACAATTGGTTGAATGGGAAACTGCTGAGACATCTCCTTCAGGTTGCTAAAGCTCTGCAGGTAGCAGCCGGCGTTGAACAAACTATTGGCGCTCGTGTCCAGCTTAAAGGGAGGCAGGCAACCAGGTGGCAGCGAGCCAGCTCCGACTCCACCATATGCCGACTGCAGTTGTATAGGCGGCGTTGGCGACGGTAAGGAACTGCTCAGATCCCGCGGCTTGTCATCGTCCACACTTAGACTCTCCTCACGATCGTTGGCTCCGTTCGAGGTGCTCCCAGGACTATGCTGCAAATGAAGGCTACTTGGCACTGGCGAATGTGTACCCAGCGATATATCAGAGTCCGAGCTATCTGAGGGCGTGGGTGAGGCACCACCGTCGCCCCGTCGACTACGGCAACCCAATCCCGAATTGTTTTGATTGTGCTGAATGCTGCGAATGAGACGAGATAAGAAGTGGTTAGAAAATCAACGCAACATCGAAGCTTACACAACATATAAAACTTTTAAGCACAAACTACTAAAGATCAAAAAATCATCGTAACTCCCATTCAATTGGTTAAAACTCTAATGGCCAGATTCGAAAAGATGAAGCTAAGGTCTAGGAATTTGGAAGTCAATTGTTTATATGACAATTGTCTGATATTGTCAACCGATTGTGATTGGTCATTAAAATATATACTTAATTGGTTGATACAAAATTTGGTGAGAATCTTGTAAAAGACATCGAAGTTATCAATCTAAAAATCTATAATTATTAAATGGATCTCATGGGAGGGGTCTAATCCGATCGTTAAGATGCAGAGATTCTTTTTCAATAGATTATAAATTGAGGCACATCGATACATATTTTGTATGCCCTGTACCCAAAGGGTATATTAAAGTCGCCAAAATGTATGTAGCAGGCAGAAGGCAGCATTTCCGACCCCATAAAGTAATATATGTTCTTGATCAGCATCAACAGCCGAGTCGATGACATGTCCGTCTGTCCGTATGAACACCTCGATCTCGGAGACTATAAGAGCTAGAGAAACCAAGTTTGGTGTGAACATCCGTCTTATGTCCAGGCAGATGAAGTTTGTTTTAAATTTTTTCCACGCCCACTTCCGCCCCCGCAATTTGGAAAAAAAAGGAATTACTAGAGCTGTATCAAAGATATTTGGATCACGTGTCTAAATCGGTCAATAAACATCGGATATATACCTATATGAGTTTTGTACTGAAATGCCAAGGGCGAAATTGGCAGATAAGAAAGAGCGAGATAGCATGCGTTCGCTGTCGCTGCATGTAGAAAGGAATTTTTGAATTAAATGATTGATGACGATCTCGATAGTATTCGACTTTATTTAATATAACTAGTTGGTACAAGGTAAACTCTATATCGGCAGGGACGAGTTGCTTGCTTCATTTCATTACACCCTTGCAGAGGGTATTATAAAATTGGTCAGATGTTTGTAACGCATAGAAATATACATTTCCGACCCCATAAAGTATATATATTCTTGATCAGCATCAACAGCCGAGTCGATTGAGACATGTTCGTCTGTCCGTCTGTCTGTTTAGCCAAACGTTTTCAAGCTTAAATTTTAAGCTACATGATTGAAACATGAAAAGTTAAGTTCCTTAATCGATCATCCAGACCAAGTTTAAAAATTGGTCGGATCGGATAATTATCATCGGAGTTAAGAAACATATGCATTGCGCTGTTGCACAGAACGAAATTTAAAGAGCGAGATGCTCTTGCGTTTGCTATATATAGTATATGTCGAACTAGCTTAAGTCAGTTAAGTGAGGATGGTAGCGTAGTACGTAAAGATCGGTCGGACGATGGTTCTGTGTTTGGTGGGTTCGATTCTCGGTGAATACGGGAAATTTTTTAGTCGAATTTTTTCTTCTTCATTGTTTTTTGATTTTATTAAACATTCATACCAATTACTTTAAAATTTTTGTTTTTAAATTAAATAAAAAAACAATGAAGCTGCAAGGGTATACAAACTTCGGCAAAGCCGAAGTTAGCTTCTTTGATATTTTTTATTTGTTATTTGAGCTTCTGTCGTATATCTCAAATAAATAAATGTTATTGAACTTTTTTGCTTCCTAAGAACAAATGTAAGTTTCTTAGAAATGTAAAAGTAATTGATTAAATATCCAACTGATAAAATTTAAATATCCAGTTTTATAGGAAATAAGTTTGGCTTCCACCTTCGTTGCTCTTCCCCCAGAGCAATCTCTTCAACAATTGCATTTTCACGCCTTTCGATCTTTTAATTGCATATCGGCCTATGTTCCACATGGGTTAATTAGTCAAAGCTCAGCAGTTGCATTGGCCCATTAGTCGGCTCATTTATCGTAGGCCTTTGGGCCTTAAATCTGACACAACTTTCACACATGCTTAAAGACAAATTGTCTCTGGCATCTGCAAGGGAAAAACAAAAGGAGCACCGCACCAGGCGGCAACACCAGCAGGAGCAGCAGAAGCACAAGATGAGGATGAGAAGATGACTTGATTAGCCTTCGACTCATATACATCATCATCTGCATTTTGGACTCCTGCAATGTCATAATTATCGGTTAGGATTCGCTCAACTTGCTGGCAACAATTTGTTGACCCATCAGCATTAATAATGCCAAGTCGGAGTGTCGGCGTGTTGGGGTCGTAGTTGGACTTGGATTCTGTGTTGGGGTCCTTTAGCGGCTCGTGTTGTGTGATTAATGATGTACATGATGTGCATGGGGCAGCGGGAGCTGCAGTGCCAAATGGACAACTTAGAAATCCCAACTCGGTTGAAGTAACAGTCACAGCATCGAAATGTATCTCCGGCTACCTTTTTCCTCTTCTCTTTATCTTGACCGTTCATTTATCTCTTTTCAGTTTATTATATTTTTTGTTTTGTGGCATAAAATCGTTTAGTTGCCTAATGTGCCAACTTGATGGATCGCTCTGGGGTAGCTCATGAATTGTTAGCAAAAGATCAGGCCGGCAACCCGCTGCTGAGATTTTTACACAAAAATTGAGGCCTATCGATTGGAAAGGTGGTTTTTATACCCTGTACCCATAGGGTAAAAGGGTATATTAAAGTCGCTAAAATGTATGTAACAGGCAGAAGGAAGCGTTCTTGATCAGCATCAACAGCCGAGTCGATTGAGACATGTCCGTCTGTCCGTCTGTCCGTATGAGCCACGCGATCTCAGAGACTATAAGAGCTAGAGCTACCAAATTTGGTTTGAGCATCCGTCTAATGTCAAAGCAGTTCAAGTTTGTTTCAAATTTTAGCCACGCCTACTTCCGCCCCCGCAATTTAAAAAAAAACGATAACTAGGGCTGCTTTCAAGATATTGTATTCTTACTTGGTAAACCTAATTATATACCCAAACTGGACCAACTGACCAAATTTTGTCGAAATCGGACAATAAACATCGAAGATATGCCTATATCCGTTTTGTACTGAAATGCCAAGGCGGCATTGGCAGATAAGAAAGAGCGAGATAGCATGCGCTCGCTGCTGCTGCATGTAAAAGGGAACTTTGTTTTGAATTGATTGCGATTTTGAGGTTGTTCGATCATTTGTCTAGTGACTACGCAGATCAAGAAAGTTTAAAATTTTTGCCACGCCCACTTCCGCCCCCGCAATTCAGAAAAAACTAATTATTAGAGCAGTTTTAAGGAATCACATTCTTATTTGGCACACCTAATATTATGGCCAAAGTGCATAATCTGACTAAATTTAGTCGAAATCGGACAATAAATATCGGAGATATACGTTGATGCGTTTTGTACTGAAGCGCTTAGGGCGACATTGGCTGGAAAGAGTGAGCGAGATAGCATGCGTTCACTGTTGCGGCATGTTAAAGAAAATTATTTATGAAATTAATTGCTATTTCGAGGGTGTTTGACTTCATTTAATATAATAACTAGTTGGTACAGGGTATACACAATGTCGGCAGGGACGACTTGCTTACTTCATTATTTTGGTAATTGGAGCCAACCAAAAGTATGGGAGGAGGGAAGTATTAGATCAGTAGATCAGTTTGCGGTGGGTCGTTTCAGATGAAATTGTAGCTTTTGGGGCAGTAGCTAAGAGGGAATGTTGACTTTGGATCCTTTGCATTTTGATTGGGATTCTATGTATTTTGGATTGCCTGTTTTTGCCTGGTAGCCAATTTTGGCACGGGTGAATCAAGGCCATTTTCCACTTGATTTAAACAGCCGGCACGCTCGGCTTGAGTCAAAAAATAAAAAAGAGAAGTCCATACATAAACTTGATATACATTTTCCACACAATTGACTAAGCAAGAGCAAAGGGTTTATCGGGTTGTGAATGGAAATTGGATATTGTGTGGCACCTAACCGAAATGACACGTATGTAATTACTCGCTTGGACATCCACAGCCCATACTCACAAGCAAGGTAGAGGCAGGCCGAGAGTTTGTTGAAATCCGAGACCATTTGGCGTAAAGACATTGAAATGTTTTTTAATCGGCTCATGTCAGAAGATGAAGATTCCGATTCGGATTTTTGAAATGAATCGAATTGAAACTCATTCGGGCTGCAAGAACATTGGTAACACGATCTCCGAAAGGTGTACTTGTATGTATGTATATAACTCTTTCAAATTATAAATCTGACTTAAAGACCTCGAACCAAAAGAATCAGAAAGAAAATCATTCTCCCCATAAAGAAATGAGCTCAAAAAACGTTAAGATGAGTTCGATCTAAGCTGTCCAAAATTATAGTAGACTGACTGCAATAGTTAGATAGTTGTATCCGATAGTCTGACGACAGTGTTGCAATGCTAAATTTAAGTAAAGAGACTAAAGATACTAAAATAAAGACAGTCAGTCTGAACTATCCTGCACTACTTTATATTATTATTATCGATTAACTGAAAAATATGTATAAAAAACCCCATCGTTATTTTTGACCTCTCTACGATTCGAACAAAAATGCTAAGTAAAACAAAAACGAAATAAAAGATTTTTGTTAAAACGAAAAACAAACTTGAATAGCTAGACAAAATCAAGCAGAAAATGTTCGGAAAAATGCTTTCACCAAATTGTCTCCCATTTAAATTGAATGTTATAAATTGTGTAAATATTTAGACAACCGAAACGCCAGCCGTTGACATAAAGAGCAGTTCCAGTGGCAATCCCAAGGGATAACTAACTACATATACATACACATGTATATATGTATGTATTCTGGGTGGGGTTGGACTTCACATTTAAGTGCAATCAACATTTAGGAATATTTCAAGTTCGCTGCCTGTTTTGAGATCTGTTGACAAACTGGATTTCAATTTGCTCGAATTTGAATATTGTTCTTTTGGTATCTAAATAGAGTGCACCCCTGCGACATGAGGGGAAGATAGCCACAGATACAGAGAGTCAGGGATAGAGATGGGTATACATATTTCATGTATGTATATATATTTCACGTATTTGCAGAGCTTGTTTCACTTGTGAATGAACACAGGCAAGACATCCATATCAAGATTCACATCCACATCCGGTCGTCATTATCGATGACTCTGACCCTCTCGTTGATTCTTATTAATTTCTTCAATACACTTTCTTTCTTTATGGCATTGAAGTGTCCGACTGCTGACTGCCTCCCTCTCCCCTTCGTGTTTCGTCTACTGCTTCTGCTGATTCTGGTGCTCCCATTTGTATATTTTTCTCACAAGCCACCGAAACGGTAGTTGTGTTGGGCAAACACCGTCGAGTGTTCGCTCCACCGGCTCCCCAGCATATGGAGAATGGGTTTCGATACGGGTATGGGTATGGGTACTTATCCGACTCGAGTGGCTCTGTCCGAACGCGCAGCCAAGTGGGTACTCGGACTCGGATATTGACAATGGATGCGATGAGGCTTCTGCCCAGACAAGAAAGACCCAACCACAACCAACCAGACCAGCTCAGTCAAACCTTTCTTCATTAGAATTTCAATCGAATGCCTGGGAAATGATTGGGCAGTTGTTTCTCTCGCCCCTCGTTTCTGGCCTCTCAATCCTTGTCCCTCCCATCATCGCATACGCAAGTGTTCTGCGTGTTCTGTTTGTTATTTGATTTGATTGATCATTGACATTTACAACATATTATTTGCTGTTGTGTTTGCTTTTGTCCACTTTGATTAAACTTCTCATTGAGTTTGACAAATTGCTGGATGATTTCTCACTCTCCCTCAATCCCCCCTCGGACTTCCGCCCACAGTGGTCCTAATTTGGTTTCGCTACCATCCTCTTCAAGTACCATGTGGGCGAATCCCACAATCTCAGTTGGCTATCAACACGAGCCACGCATTTCAATATTCATGTAATTCACGCAATAAAACAATTGACGCCATTTGGTTGGGTTTTGTTTTGGATTTCCATTTGAAGAGGCATCTTCGCGTATCGCTGTCGTGCATCGTGGAGAGGTAATTGATCAAAATCAAGAATCTCCAAATAAAATCACTAAATGAATCATCTACAAAAAGTATATACATATGTACATTTGAGCAAATATACGACAATCGACAAATTATTGAAGAGCTGGCTGATGAATGAGTTTACTTCTAGATTAGTTTTGGTAACTACAAAATTATATTTCCAGCTTGAAGCATTTTTCAAGACATCTGTTTTGCTGTATAATTGGCCAATCTGAAACTTTTGATTTTCAACTTTACCATTCCAAAAACCGATCATACTATGAAAGTTTACCATCAGACATACATATGTGTTCTACGGAAAGAATCGCGCTTATCTCTATTGGAGTTCCTTACTTTTCGATGCTATTGTAAATAATTGCGAACAAGATTATATTCTGTTCTTGCGATAAACGCAATGCCACATAGAGGAACGAATTTGCGTTAAAGACATTTGAAATTGCAACTCGGTTTTGTAATGAGTTGAGAAGAGCAGCCAAGTATGACCAGATGGACTTGATAGATACTACACAGATATATATATATATATTGGTGGGTACACATGTATGTAGAAATATCGCTATATACGTCTGATGTCTTAATTACTCAATTCGGGTGCCTTTCTCCATCAAGACTCTGAAGTTGTTGGCCTTTCTAATACAGAGCCAGAGCAGGAGTCGGAGTTTGAGTTGCGTTTTGATTGATTTACCAACTTGCGTAACCATCTGCCCCATTCTCTCCCTTTTCGTCTCTGACTTGATCTTGTTTTGGCTGCGACTTCTACGGCTGCCAGTATCGGCTTCAGGCTCAGGCCCATGCCCAGTCCCAGTCTCAATTGCGTCTCTGCCATTTCTTGCCCCCTTTGCACAAGTGCAGTAGCAAAAATGTTAACAATTTTTTAGCGCACAATGCTTGAACAGTCAGCGCCTTCTGTCTCGTTGTCTTGGTGTCTTGAGATCTTGGGATCTGGTTAGAATCTACCTCTTTCCTCAGTCGGTTCGTCCGTCTGGCGCTGTCGAAGTTGATGTTGATGTTGCCCGCGTCGTTCGGGCATATGAACGGCTTTTAATTTCATATTTTTTATTCCCCCTTTACCATTATTTCATATACATTTTTGTTCAAAGCGCGTTTTGTCTCGCTTTTGGGGGCTTAATAACACGATGACTACACGAAACTGAAACTTGACTTGGCCAAAGTCCCATGGGAGCTGGAAGAGGGGAGTTGGGAGAAGGGATAGCGGAATAGCGGAGAAGGACGGTTGGGAACACGCGGGCGGAGGGTTCAGAAATATGGTAGATGGAGTTGTAATGGCTGCGTATCCGTTGCTACGAGAGTTATTGTGGCTGCTTTACAAGCGATTTAATCGCCATCATTTTAACTAATGACCCGTTCTGAGGGGCTGAAGCTCCATGCACAGAGGCGAAGGAGGCGAAGATGAAGCGGCAGCGGCAGTGACAGTGCCAAAGACTGGCGCTTTGTGCAGATTCATTCAATTTGAGACGCTGAAGCTTGCTCCTAACTTAATAAACACGACCTCTACTCTCTCCGGTTTTTTTCTTTCGATTTTGGAAGCTGGCAAAGAAGAGTTCCAAAGAATGCCAAATGTTGTCTCGGTTTCTTCTTAGGTTGGGTTTTTTTCGGTTAGCAGGTAGAAGTAGAGTTGACTTGAAATATTTGCGCATCTGCAGGAGCAGCGAGCACTTGAGTGCCGGCTCCGACTTGTCTTTGTGCAGTGTCATTCCACTTAACTTGCCTTCCTTCACTTGGTCTGCTCCCAGTGAGGGATCTAAGCGGAATTGGGATTGGGATCGGCATCAGGATAGGGATCGGGATCTTCTTCATTTCCACTTCGCGCGAATTGGTCAAGTTTTGTTTTCCTTTTTTTTATTTTACTCCATGTTTTGCAAGCGGCTGCACCTTTCAAACTGAAGCATTGGGGCTGAGTTTACAATGCTGTTATTGCTGTAACTGTCGGCCCGTCACTATCATCATCATCGGCGTCATGATCATCATCATCATCATCGACGTCATGATCATCATCGCTGACGGCGGCGGTCAGTTTATTGTGGCCGAAATGCGACGACCACAACAACTAGCAGAAATTGAGAATACTTCACTGGGTGCCGATGCCGCCACCGCCAATCGGCACGGATCAATGAAATGGAAATGCCACATGCTCCTGTGTGATCCCCTTTGCCATTACCCCAGCCCACTTCATTGCCATCGCCCTCAATTGGTGACTGCTCCTTCTTCTACTCCCACTTGGCATATCATTTTACCCAGTTCTCTTGCTGTTTGCATGACGGTGCTTTGCAGCTCGAATTACTTGTCTCAGATTGGAAGTTAAGGTTGGTGGAAGTGGAACTTACCGATTCTTGGCCGCAGCAGCACGATCTCGTTGACGGCGATTCTTAAACCAATTGCCCACTTGCGTAGGATTCAGCCCAGTGGCCTTGGCCAGTTCACGTTTCTTAGTGGGATTTGGATAGGGATCCTGTAGGTACCATTCGCGCAATAAACTTCTTGTACGCTCCTTGAAGCAATGAGTCTTTTGCTCCCCATCCCAAATGGTGGGTGGCAATGGAAACTTTTTACGCACCCGATACTTGTCAACGGGACCTAAAACGACACGAGATATAGAGACGGACACAGAAGGATCGTGCATGTAGTGTGACGACTGATTGAGGTGAAGTTATATGGAATCATTTTTGAACTCACCCAGCGATCGACCGCGCAGCTTTTCGGCTTCAATGTAATGGGCCTCCAGCCACATGGCCTGTAATTTGCCATATGAAGCTTTTGTAAATTTATGATTCTCTATTATTGCATAAAGTTCCCTGAAAGAGAGAAATGTCAATATTGCCTGTAAGTCAGATTGAGATTTCAACCCCATCAATTGCCATCTACTCCTGACCCATGACCCTCCCCTGTGGCCTGTGGCTTGTGTTTCTGTCCTGCTGTGTGTATTTTCATTTTGAAACAATTTCCTTAGCAATGCGATTGTCGTCATCGTCCTAGCTGCTGGATTTTGGGTAACTGGCGTTGACAGCTCACCAGCAACAGACCAGTTGGGGATGTCAAATGATTTTAATTGGAAGTCATTTATTTACGAACTCGAAGCAATCAAATCACTCAAATCACTCGAACTACAATTGATTGAATACATTGAGGATTACATATGCATCTACAAACAACATAGATACATACATTCACGCATCTTGTACCCATATTTGTGCTTTTTCTAATGGATAGTCGATACTTGATTTAACCATAAACAGTTGTAATATAGCTCATAACTCATAAATCATGCTCATGTACGATCAAGTGTATCGGCTAGACAAATACTGACTAAGCAGACACAAATCAGACCGGTTTATCTCGACCTGTTTTGACTATTAGATTTAATGGTTGACAGACTCGTGCTGCACTCTGACGACTATGTATTACCATCTGAATTCTGAACTATCTGAATTAAAAGAATTTTAGCTTCAATATGGAAATTGTCTTCTTGAATGCAATATGAGTTTGAAAAGATCTCATGGCGAATATATTAACTAAACTTGGTCCCCACAAACCACTCGAAAACGGCACGAATAAAATTTTTGATTATACCTTGCTTGGCTGAGAGTAATATGAGAGAATAAAGTGATAGCATATTGAAGAAAAGTTGCCGTTGATTTTTCAATTACTATATTCGACATTTTATACTGATTGAAAAGCAATTCCAAGTTCCATTTTCAAGCCAGCAAAGTATTCTATCTAATTAAAAACAAAATGAAAGCTAATCCATTGAGAGTTTCAGCTCGGAGCTTCCATTTCTTTTAATAGAATGAATTATTTCCGGTTCTGTTGAGTTTGGGATTTTAATTCAAGGGAATGTGAAATCTGAGAATTTTGTGTGCAAATTTTTTCGGCGACGGAGACGGAAGCCGAAATGTCAGAGCTGAGCCCTTGTTTTGGTATTGTTCGAGTCGGTGTTTTATTAATCAAGTCTGCTCCATTCTCTAATTAGTAAATTAATGCCTTTGTTTATTCATTTAGGAGACCCCAGATCTTATTGTGTGCTCATTACGATCCCAACACAAAGCTGATTGAGAACTATCAAATATCCGAGCGTCACGTCGCGTCGCGTCGGTTCACGAGGTTAATCAGGGCTGAAGGATGCTGACATTTGAGCTTTTCGTGCAATCCTTTCGTGTGGAATCCTACCTGAAGTTCCCAACATGATAGGCAACAACTGCCCTGGCCCGTAGCACTGCCTCACAATTGAGTATCTCATGCATATTTGGCAAGGCCACTGGAAGGCTCCATAGGAATCGAGCTAAGCGCTCAATGTCGCCCGAATCCTCTAGAGTTTTGCATACGATCTCCACTTGGGCTGCCGAAAAGGCCAATGTGGGTACCGCCAATATTGGACTGGGTGCTATAATCTGATGATGTGTGGGCGAGAAGGTTTCTGAGGGCGGCTGCGGCTGTTTGCCCTCCGTCGGTCCAACGGCCATTTTATTCGTTGAATCCACTGTGAACAAATTCGCATACTATTCCGTACCAAAATGAAGCAATTTTTTTTAGTGTCTCAATCACAACAGCAAATCCAAATCGAAATCAAAACCGATGTTTCGAATCACAATCACTGGAGAATGTATGGTTTTTTTCTTTTTTCGTGGTTAGCACTGGAATTCTGGTAATTTCTATTTATACCACATTAATTCATTCATTCATATCAATAAACTTGTCACTCGCGAACGGGATCGAATTGGAGCGCGAATAGAGACAGAGATGGAGGCGATGATGGTAATGGTAAAGGTGGAAGCGGAGACAAAAGGAGGACAAGTAAATAACACACTACTGCTGGTGGTCGGAGCACGAAACCAAATGATTGCCAATGAGCCAGCTCATGAATGCGATACCCGGCGATAACTGCAACAGCAACGGCGGCTCCGACTCCGAGTTCAATTCGAACTATGAAATTGCAACTGCGCTGTGATTGTGATCCAAATCCGCTTTGTAGACGCCACTGGGCGTGCTATGATCCATCCAACCGACAAGCAGCCAACCCAAATCGCAGACGAACAACCGAACGGGCAAAAAATACGCCAAATAATGGTCTTGTAACTGAGATGCCTACTACGCGAAGGCAACTACGAGGGCCGGTAACTGGCAACGGCAACGGGCAACGGCTACGGCGCACAACAATGACGCGCCACAGATACAGATACTCTGGCAACTAGCTCATGCTACATCTAGCAGCAACGCTACCGTCTGCCAGCTGCAGATACATTGAGGGAGGGAGATAGCATAAGGCAGCAAAATAGAGAAAGAGAGAGAGAGAGAGAGAGGAAGAAAGAGAGAGATGAATGGGCTAACGCATGAGTGCGAGAGAATGGCTCTAGAGGCGTAGGCGTAGAGGGTAGGTTTGGTTTGGTGGTGTTTCTGTTTCAGTATCGTATCGCATCCGTATCTCGAAACACATTTGTACTGGTATTGGTGGCGGGCAACTCGTTTTTGTATCTGTGTTTTAGACTCTCTCACTCTCACTCCTTTTCTTTCTCGCCGCCGTCTCTTTCTCTCTCTCGCTCTCTCGCACAGTATAGCAATCGGCTGCGTTTAAATGAAATGTATATAAGCCGTAAACACACACACACGCACTCTAACACACACACAAACACACACAAACGCACACATAGATGCACACAGGATTCGCATACAGTTGCAACAACAAGCGCTTTGGTTAGGGGCAGGACAGGGGGGGTTCACATCGTTGATGAGACCGAATGAAGGCTCGCACTGCCACCACCTTCATTCGGGCAAAAGCAACGGCAACTCTCTGATATTAATAAAGAAATCAAATAAAAATTCAAGTCAAACTGTTACAGTGGTTTTGTATCAGTAATAAATAAGAACTTTGGGGGAAACAAAATTATTTATTAACGTTATTAGTTATTTTCAGTCAGACCAAATAGCATATGATAAGGCCATAGTCTCTTCGAAAATGTAAAAATAGTTAACCGTATCCGATCCAGTCTCCAGAAACCCAATTGTAAAGATGTATTTATATGTATATCCGTGAACTTAGCTCAAAGTAGATTGCAAAATAGCCAAGATCTTTATATGTACATTACATTATCGTTGATATATGCATTTTTGTTAATTTTCAAAACTCGGCACATCATTTTTAATGCTATGTTTTCACTCTCATCCAATTTTATTCAAATTAGAATATATGCGAAAAAGAACATGGATGATATCGGTTACTTGTTACGCAGATAGTTATAATAGATTTTGAACCACTGTAACTGCAACATATTGTTGAAATGTAGCAAAATGTTTGACACCATGTGGTCTAGAAACGCCTCCCCCCCCCTCCCGAGGACTCACGAATTTGTTCAACCCTCTGCGAAGTTCACGTTTCCATTTTAGCAGAAAGTAAAGAAAATGTTGATTATAAAGATTTTTTTTTGTTATTTTATTCATAGCCGAGATTTGGGTTTTTGGCCGAACAAGACGGTGGCTGGGTGTGGACACGCTAATGTATTGCCCGCGCTTTGTTCGGAGTGTTAATAGATTAGTTGTTTACATGCCACAAGTAAATGAGTTTTCCAAAATTGCCCAACCCAGGCCAACTCCCTCCCCCACCGGTGCTACCGACCACATACAACATATCCATATATATACATACAGATGTATGTGGTAAGTAAGTCCTATGTACATATACGAGTCGGAACTATGTATTGCACAGGCAAGTGTGCCTTTGCGCCATTGCCGCATCTATCCTCGGCAACTGGCACTGGTATTTGCCAGCGGTGTCATATGCTTCTCTGTTGGCTTTAGCTGCCTCTTGTTAGATCTGAACGATGACTTTTTGAGTAGTTGACCGAGCATTTAGGATAATTGCATTACATGAACGGCTACTGATTGTAACAACTGGTTTTATTATATACCAGAGGAGTACAGAAAGAATTATCTTTAGTGTCGGTTCTCAATATATGATCATATATATTATCCAATTGATTTCTTAAAAGAATCGAAAATACAGAATGTTATCTCTTACAGCAGTCTTTACAGCATGCACCTTATCGCGAAATGTCCTCCAGTGAGGATAAACCTATTTTATTAGTCGGGTTTTCTTTCCTTGTCCTTGGAAATCCAAATTCGTTTCAAATCCGATTCTCCTCCAATTAAATCCTACGCATCTATTCATTCGATTGATAACTACAAAACCTGGATCAATGTGCTCCAATGACAGATCCTTTTAGCATTGGTTTGATGGAAAAAATTCGTACACTGTGCTGGTCGATAAGCTTAGTGGGGTGTGTGATTCTGATGAAGCAATTCCTCCTCTGGGACTGATTGAGTCCTGCCAAAATTTAGAGAAAACGAATTTCCAAAGCCGTTTTCAACGACAAAATTCTTACATCGCATACCTAACAATGTGGCCGAAATGCATCATTTGACATCGAAATCGGACAATAAATATCGGAGTAAATTGTCGGCTATACCAAGGGTTTTCGACTTTACTTAATTAAACTAATAGGTACAAGGTATACTCAATGTCGAGAGGGACGACTTGCTTGCTTCATATTTTTTGTGTTTGTGTTAATTTGATGATATATGGAAGATTAATTTAGGTTTATAATTTGACTTGTACTTTTGAAAAAAAAAACATATTCAAGTATTCTCTTTTTGAACCCTTGAAAGGGTATATTCATTTTGGTCAGAAGTTTCCAACGTATAGAAGGAAGCATCTCCGACTATATAAAGTTATATACTTTATTCTTGATCAGCACGACGAGCTGCGTTGATATTGCCATGCCCATCTGTCTGTCTGTCTGTCTGTCTGTCTGTATACTTTCTAAGCTATCCACCAAATTTCATCAGAATCCGTTGACTATATCATATAGCTTCCATAGGAACGATCGGTCGAGAATATAGTTTTTGAACAATAACCTGGGTGTTTTAAAAGCGATTGGCAAGATATTAAATATATGGAAGTTTAGTATATATAGAAATGTCTTGTAAGTTTTAGCCAAATCGGTCAACTATATGCTATAGCTCCTATAGGAACAATCCGACCAAAAATTGTTTTCCCAAGCCACGAACATTAAAAAAACATAGGTTCGACTTGCATAAAGATGCGTTCTAATGATTTTGCCGAATTTTGAATTTGTAATTATCGAATAAAAGCTTGCAAGGGTATACGAAGTTCGCCCATCCTCCTAGTTTTTGTTTTTGTCGCTTTCAAATGTCGGAAAATAAAATTGAAAAGCAATTTTATAATGTAATCATATTTTTTTTCTGCTTCATCTATTTATTTATTTTATGTGGTTTTATTTATTCATTTTTTTTTTCTTTCAAAAAATTGTAACAAACTTTTTTAAAAAATTCCTGGGACCCGATTTGGCTCTACTAATGAAGAGCAAAAATCAAAGTGCTAAAACTTTTTTGACAAAATATCATTGTATTAAATATTGTCTACAAATGTTGCCAATTTAGGCATAGCATTGGTTAGTTAATTGGTTTTATGAAAGGGCTAGACATTTGAGCCCGCAAATTATGGAATCGCTGTTAAATTTATCATATAGTTTTAGATGATAGCGAATCTGAATGGGTTTAGGTCCTTCATTCGAAAACTCTCAAGTTTATCATTATTAAACGCGATAGGAGCCCATACTGAACAAGGATAAACGTTATCGAAAGATATATTTTATCCACTCTGAACGATTAGGCCTATATTTCGAACCTGCTCCATCAAGTTGTAGATCTCTAAATTTCAAAGTCTTTGATACTTATCTGATGAATGTACATAAACTTGTTAACAAGAAATTTAGCCCATCAACGTTTGTGTTACTTACAAATAATTGAGACCAAGTGCGACTTATTGCCCTAATCAAGGAGCTAACAATGCTAGTTACTGCTTACTTTTCCACCCCTCCTCTAGCAGAATATGCCCCTCCTCTCTCCCTGCTGTTAATTTACCCCTCTTGGTAGCTGAGCATCCATAGAATTCGCTGAAAGTACGAGTAATTTCAGCTTATAATTTCATCTTCTTCAATTGCCAAACGAAGCTTACGATTTCGGGTGGATAATGTCATATTGTTGGCCAAATTCGCTTGCGGTGCTAATCAAAATATTCAACTGTCAAAGTAGAACGTATAACCATAACTGTAAAGTCGAACTGTGTCACTGGCTCAATCAAATCATACGCCCAGTGGTCCAATAAATGACAAAATGCCAACCAACCACCCCATCGACTATAGCAGGGAGACAGCCTCTGCCTGACACAGGCTTTGATGCACAAAAGGCCCCACAGAATGTAATTAGGCCAGATACGAATACCGTTATACACGTTATACACTACACAGCTGAAATCTGTTTGCAAAAACAATTAAAAGGCAATTAAATGTTGTTTCCATATATCTTCTATATAGAAAATGAATGCATTTTGCCTGGACAGACTTTAAAGGGTTTCATTGCTCTGCGAGGGCGGTGGGTGATATCGAGGGTAACGAAGTCAAACCAAAAAAGAAAAAAATGAAAAAAAAACAAAGAGAACAAACGAAAAGCTGGCGAACCGTTTTAACAAACTCACATCACAAAGAACAAGGACGAGAAGGGGATAAGGGAACAAGCGACTGAAAGGGGATTTCTTTGCCTTTGGGCTAGAAACTAAATGTTGTATATGGTCTAGAGTCTGCATGTGTATGAAAAATAATTTTAATGTATATATTTCTTTTTCGTTGGTAGTCGACTGTTCCTTCTCCCCGCCAGTATGGCAGAATACTCGAAACTTTTGTTGCCGACTGCGACTCAATTTATTTAGATAATTTAATCTGATTTCATGTACCTGAATATTCATGCAAGGACGAGGGTTGCTGGTCCTTGGCTTGGACTTTGCCTACACTGAATGGCAATGAATTTACGTGCACATATGAATAAATATATATATATTTTTTCATACATAGTATATATCGTATTCTACAAAGCAACTTCAACACCTAAATGTCAATCATCGTATTTTTTTTTTGCCATTCGGTTCTTTGTCATCTCAGTTTAAGTTGACCCCAAAAAAAGTTGGACTGGGGAAACGAAATTGAATTTAAACGTTATACAAATGGGTTTTCCTTAGCTTCAGGTTATTGAGAATACTTTTCCTCCTTTTGTGTGCGTGTGTGTGTGTCAGTTCGTTTTAACCCATCAAAATGAAATATCAAGGGAAATACTCCCGAAAAAGGAACTTTATGGGTAATTAAAAAGTTGTCGCTGCAAAAATTCAATATTTTAATTTATACCAAATTTAATAAATCGAAAACCCGAACTGATTGACGAGAACATAACGTCAATAATAAAGAAGGACCAAATAAGTACATACATACAATCGATGATGCTGATGGCGATGATGATAATAATGTTCAAAGATCGGCGCTGTGCCATGGCATTCGTTTAATTTACATCGTTCCTCGCCGACTTAACCACCAGACGCGCCGGCGTTAGTTGAGAAGACAGACCCATTCTCCGTCGAAACCCAGGCCACGAACCCAATCCGAGTACTGGTGGCGATTGGCCTGCATTCCATAGCCAAAAGGCCTGGCTGTAGCTGGCGGCGGTCTCCAAGAAAAATATCTTTAAGCATTAGTTTGCACAGGAATGCCAACCATTTGCGGCAAATGTATTGAGCTGAATTTAATAATTATGATGAGCCCGATGAGGACATCAACAAAAGGACAGAGAGTGTCCGAAACAGAAACAGCAAAACAATTTGAAGCCATTCACATACTGTTACGAGTACACGGACACAAGGCAAACGAACCTCGCATCAGTTTGCCGGATTTTTTGACTCTGCCCACCTAATGGAAATGTCAGAGGAAAGGAAACGTCACGCGCAGAGTAGCGGAGCGGCTCAGTGTCATCTGCTCGCCCAAGCCATCAACAGCAGCACCGTCATCAGCAACAGCATCGGCATCATTGCTCCAAAAGCAGGACGACCACTTCGCCTGGCTACTGTGCAGTCAAAGCTACGCATATTAATCATTTAGCCAGTGAACTCAAATTTGGCCAGCACACTGAACGGATTGATTTTATTATATTCAATTAATTGATAATCTTAACTATGTCTAAATATATATTGAAACGCATGGTCAACCATTTGATTATGTTTTGAAATTGCATTTTAGAATTGTGGAGTGAAATATGAACAAGAAAAGATGTATGCATAGAGGACTAATAATAATCGCATTCAATAATTCAGTCTAGCCTAAATGTTTTCTAGTAGAAGAAAAACTCTAAGTCCAATAAACTTTTTCAAGTGTAACGATCTACAAATGAGCATTACCACGCAACTTAACATCCTCCTCTCCATTCTCGACGGCAACGTCGACGATGGTCAAGTGATACGCGGCACGGAACATGCGTGAAATCGTCTTTAGACCATGCCCAAGACCAAGACAAACACTAAGTCTCCGAAGGTAAGATTAAGATGTGTGTGTATGTGTGCGTTGGCTTTTTGTGCGACACTTTGGCTGTCGTGCCACTTTTGATATTGCCACGCAAAAAGTGTGAAATTATCGGACTGCAACAGCAACTGCACTGGCAACGGCAACGGCAACGGCCACAGCAGACTCCAATAGGGTCTGTGGTACTGGTTACCTGCAGCTTTAATTAAGTCATTAACACCAGGGACTGCCAGTTGCCAATTGGCTGGAACCGTCAGCTCCGAACCCAACCATTTTTGGTAAAAATAAAAAAGATCTACCCTTTTCCTCTGAAACGTTGATACGGACCATCCATATTTATTATTAATTATGTAGATGAAGTTGGTTTATACATGTACATACATATGTATGTATGTATGTAACTAAGGAAATGGTATGAGGAGCGATCTCACGGTTAACCTTACCTCCCAGTATACGAATCTCTTTGTGGTTCTTCTATTTTGCATAATAAGCGTTAACTGGATAATTATGTGTGGAGCGATAGCCTTCCATATTGTCTTTATCGGTGCTAAAATGCCATCATTATACGATGCATACTCGAAGTAATTACAGAATGCTAATGTGGTACGAGCGACTAACGAAAGCTTTAATTTGATCTGTCGATCATTATAAAACGAAAGCGCAAATCAAAAGAGAGCAAATAATTATAAACGTACAAACATACTTATATATATATATATATATACATATATGAACTAGCTGTCGACGATGTGCTTCCCATTGTATTGAGGCAGGGGATACATACATACATACATAATGAAGCAAGCAAGTCGTCCCTGCCGACATTGAGTATACCCTGTACCAACAAGTCATATTAAATAAAGTTGAAGACCCTCAAAACAGCCATCAATTTTATACAAAATTGTTTTTAAGTGTTGGCAGTTCAATACAAAACGCGTATACGTATATCTCCGATATTTTCTGTCCGATTTCGACTAAATTTGGTCAGCTGTTGCATGTTGGCCACATTATTAGATGTGCCAAATAAGAATGCGATGACTTTTATATAGCTCTAGTAATTCGTTTTTTCTAAATTACTGGGCGAAAGTGGGCGTGGCAAAAATTTGAAATAAACGTGATCTGCCTATGCATTAGACGGATGTTCACACCAAATATCGTAGCTCTAGCTCTTATAGTCTCCGAGATCTAGGTGTTTTTACGGACGGCCTGATGGACGGACAGACGGACATGTCTCAATCGACTCGGCTGTTGATGCTAATCAAGAATATATATACTTTATGTTTTACTAATGAAGAATATATATGTACTTTATTTAGCGACTTTAATATTCCCTATTACCCTACGGGTACAGGGTGTAAAAATACATCCCTCAATCCCTACGCTCAATACAAGTAAAACAGCGCGTTAAATGCGCAATGAGCTTAATTCATTGCGCCAGCGCAGACAACAGAGTTCAACACTCCCCCCCACGTCCTCTTGCACTTGCCTTTTAAATTGCCCCTTGAGTTGCCTTTTGTTTTACATTCATAATATGTTCATCCGACCGTCTGTTTCACCTCCCTACCGTACCCACACATCTTTTCATGGGGGAAGATTTCTGCTTAATTGAACATGTACCGTTTTATTGACATTACTGTATATTTTCGTATTTTGGTTACCTTTTTGTACCCTGCACGTAAAGCGTGAACGGGTATATCAAAGTCGACAAAACTCATGTAACAGGTGGAAGAAAGCATTGCGATTCGACATAAACACAATCTTTTGGGCTATCTTTTACATTATTTAAACATTTATAAGTTTGTATACATTTGTATTGTATAATAGTTGACTTTGTTTCGGATTGATGTAATCAAACAGCAAGTATTTTCAACTCTTTTGATAATTTTTTGTTATTTGGCTTGATCAAATTGTCACTATTTCATAGTTACATACTTCTGTTATGACGTTACATGAACCGGATGGCAGGGAGTTAAAGCAGAAGGTCGAAAAGCGTACAAATGTTGTGTGGCTTTGTACATGGTTCGTTGACTTGTTCTTGGTGCAGGGTATACCAAAGTCAGCGCGTCGATTTGCTTTGCTTTTTATATAAATTGTGGTAACGCCTATCCGCGTCATATTTTTAGTTGGGTGCTACTTTTTGTTTTCTGACAAGAGGAATGTCGTCCATTGTTCTTGTCCACAAGTCATTAGGCGAGGGCTGGAGGGGCTATTAATTAGATGAATATCTTGAGAAATTGTCTATTTTCAAATAGTCGCGTAATTAGATTTGCTTTTCACAACATTTACGTTTCGAGTTGGTATCGAAATGAAAGTGGCAATGGAAGTGAATGGAGATGTGGAAGTGGTCAAGTCATTTGGCGGCTGCGGCTCAAATAAGCGAAGCCATTAATCACCGGGCTCGAGTCGAGCCTCCGCATAGTCCGGGCCAACCATGTGTAAAATGCCGCCCTGCGGTTTGTCACAATTTATGAGGTGATAATTATTCATTGCCAGTCTCACAAGGCTGTCATAATATTGTAATTAACAGGCCGAATGCAATTTAAACGCTTTGCAGCTAGGACAAAAAGCCGCATCTTTGCCTCCTCTACTACCTCTTGTTCTGGCCAAGTTGGTTTCCTTGTTGACTAACTCTTACATAAGCGGAAATGAGCCCGGGCCCGAAGTCAAATCGATCGATATCATCCTAGACAAATCCGCAACCTAATCAGCAACAAGGAAATGAAGGAACCGCCAGAACAGAAAAGAAACAGGAGAAGCTGAAAAATGAACCTAGGCCAAAGCAGAAACAAAAAGGGCAAAACATGGCAATCAAATAATCTTTGGCCAATGCAATTTGAGACCTGGCAACAAAATACATTGCATTGGATACTAAATCAGTCCTCGAAAGAAGATTAAGTTAAAGCCAAATGAATTATACAAAGGTAAAGGGAAAGAGGAAAGTGATAATCTCACTTTGGGACTTCTATCTCTTTTTACAACCCAAATCTAATGAATATTTTTAAAATCATTAAAAATGAATTGTAAGGAAACAAAAACATATTAAAATAATCTCCATATTATTGTTTCGCCATAAAATTGTTGTTTTTGGATCTTCTAATAATAACTATCAAAAATGCAATGGATTCTACCGACTCAATGTCCGTAAGCAGTCATGATGACTTACTCGAAGTTTTATAATTTAATCCACTTCTTATTGTACGAGCAGTACTAACAGCCAAATTAAGGATGCACGCATCTCTACCAACTTACCAACATAAGAAAATCATTAGTTTTGTCTTTTGATTTTGGTCTCAATACTACATATTTGTTAGTTCAAAACTTTACTCCAAAGCAAACCCGGCCTAACTGGTCAATTTAAAGTCCGTTCGTGCAGCTTAATATTTCGAATTTATCTTACCCAATACCATTTACATGGATCTACAGAATATACTTTTGTATATCCTGACTATACTTTGGTTCATTCCTTATACAAAGATCATATTTAATTGTGCATTGGACATGCATACATATTCCTAATCCGTTGTCACATAAACATATCCCGCTGTCTGGATCAATGTATTTCTCTTTAAGTATTTAAAATCTAGAGTTGTCTTAAAAGGAGTTATACCAATCGTACGATCACATAGTTCCCAAACGAACAGCTGAATTGTCTCTCAAGCGGCTAACAAGATCATTACGGTACGCTAACTCCTCTATAAAATTTCTTCTGAATCGCGTGACTATATCATAAGCCCGTCAAATAGACTTCTGACAACTTTTATACTAATCGTAGCTCTACATTTCAGTTGTATTGTGTATTATCGCAATGAAGAGTAGCTTTACTAAAAACTTCTATCGTTTCTCATTTAGCTCGTAACTGGTTATAGTTTCGTTTTTGTCTGTGTTTTGTGGATTGTCCCAGTAATTCGCGCGTAAAAAAAAAAAGAACTCGAAGATTTCGGTGAACCCGTAGGGCACGGCGAAATTGAAATGATTTATTTTACTTAAAATAATTTTACTCAGTCGAGTGATTGGAAAGATAAGTTTACTAAACATAGCTGCCCAATTTAAATTACACTAGCAAATCAAACTAACTAATCAGTATATTACCGACGAAAAGAAATGCTCTACGAGACACTTTAAGAACAAATTTCTTTAATCCAAAGCAATCCATTTTATATTGGTTTATGTAAGTAAAATCCGACTTGGTTGTCTCCTGTATACTTCAACATAACTTCAAATAAAACTGTTTAGAACTTAAATGAAATCTGGAATCAGAATAAAAAAAATGATATTATCCAAATCTTTTTTTAATACCCGAACTTACTTAAACAATATACAACGGGTGCAACGGAATATATTTGGGGGGTCTAGGAGGTACAAATAGATCTACTTGGTTTAATAACTCAGGCGAGCCAATATCACCATTAAGGAGCTTGTGCATGAAGATCACACCAAGCATTATTCCACAGATAGTAAGTACTTATAGAGGTCCAACAATTGATATTACTAAAAATGCTTTCTATTAATGGAAATGCTGTAGTTAAATTGAATTGTTCATTATCCTGTGTACATACAAATGTAGATACATAAAAACTTATGAGCTTCAACTAAATCATTGAGTTCCTTTCCTTACTAAATTAATATGCCTAGTAAACTCTTAATTATCCTGTTATAATTCCTGTGTGAGTTGGCCATGTGGCATACACATACGTACCTATGTAGATGTAACGAGCCTCGACCGAATTTTGGATTGTACCAAAGTTTTTGCAAATGCTGTAATTTGAACTCCTAACACTTCAAGTCGAGGCATTGGGGTTGGGCCTAGGTCTGGGACTGGGACATTGTACCTTTTGTACCATTTTGCTTTTTGCAATTCGAAATGAATGGGAAATTTCTGTTTTGTATTGTATTCAGTAGGCATTGTATCAGATGGTCTGCCTGCCCTGCTCTCTTAATGACATAATGCGCCTTCCGTTCCATGAATTTGGATTCGTTTGGCAACAGTAACTGATTTTTTAATTTCATTAGGGCTCACAAAAGGCGTGCCATATAACGATTGGAAGGGAGGGCTAGAGAAACTCTGTGGTTGATTCTTTGTGCGTGGCCCTGGAAGAGAACGAGGAAGACATTTTGTGCACAATTTCAAGTTATTTGTACAGAAGAACCTGGCTCTGGCTCCAGCTCCGGTTCTGGATATGCCTTTAGACTTTAACAGTGGTGGAGTGGATAAGAGAGTCTAATTTGTGGCAATCGGGGTGGTTTGTCCACCCTCTGAATGTATCAGAAGTGTATGGGGCGTTTGGACAGAGTGCTGCTGCTGGAGGGGGAGGAGTGGGTGTGGTTTCTAACGCCCAAAACGTGAGGCGCGACTATCCGACGCCATTTCTAAAGAAGAAATCATTGTTTATTAAATAACGCAAACGTTAACACATAAGCGTAGTAGTGTACATATGAGCAAAAGGGGTGGAGGTTTAGTTTACACAAAGTGTCCAACCGAAAAAAAAGAAAATCAATCAATCAGCTTAAGAAAAAAGGTATTCCTTATGTTAAATCTGCTAACTCATCCTATTCCTGTACTCTTTAAAAGTTTGACGAAAAAACTCATAAGATTATCCATGAAAAGGATAAGCAAATCCGTTCTATATTCTAAATTCATATTTTGCTTTCAGTGGGCAAAACAAGATTCGATGTTATCCCATTTAGTATATTCACGTCTCTACATTCGATCTGTATCCGGCTCCAACCCTCTTCATGAGACCAAATCTCGCTTACACGTATGGATGTACATATGTACATGTATATACATACATATGTGCTCTTTTATGTGGAGCCCTGGCCTGTCAAGTCAGACAGATGGACTTGTATAGTACAGAGACCCTTTTGGTTTTGCTTTGAATTCAATTTTGAAGTGGGAAACTGCTGCTTGCTGCCTGCCGCCTGCCGCCTTTCCGTGACCAAGAGCAAGTCAATGGAACATGTTGAAAATCACATAATGTGTCATTTAATAATCAAGCACAATGACGACAACGAGGCATTGCCACATTGTGCATCGGTAGCAACAATATCGCCATTAGGCATAAATTCCATATACATTCATGTATGTATACTGTATCTACATTTGTGTATGTGTGTGTGTGTGTGTGTGTGTGTGTGTGTGTGTGTGTGTGTGTGTATGCGTGTGTATATACAACCATTATATACAACAAAATGTATCAAATGGAATCCCTGCGGCTGGTTATGGTTCCTCCTCCTCGATCTCCTCAAGCGACCTTTTCTTTCGTTTCCCATTCCTACTTGCTCATTGGAAATGGGAACAAAAAGTTAAATAAACGCTAAATAAAAAATTCAACTCAATTGAATTCGTTAGCGCGAAATGTCGTTCCTCCTTCGATGTCGACGTCGTAGTCATCGTCATTCACATTCCAACATCATCATCAACGTCATGGAGCCGAGCTGCAGATAAAGTAAGCATACAATTGTGCACATAGAACAATATTCGCTAAAAATGTATGTCCATATATGTATATGCAACATTCGATATTTGTAACCGATATGAACTGAAAGCTATTAACAATTAGCACTTACACTAAAATTAATATACCCCAACATACCCTACCTTGTGGGCGTGTTTTTAAATGCAGAGAAAGAGAGACAAATACATGAGCAAGCGAAAAAATAATGGGTTTTTTTTATATATTTGTCCCGCTTTTCCTCTGTTAATTTGATGTTAACAGAGCATTTAACAGCCCTGCTTCTACAATAACCCTGTAAATTTAAAGGAAATCGTTGGACCTCGAATTTTCAAAAATTAATTTTTTCCAAGTCAAGTTTAAAAACCTTTTTAACGGTGGTCTCTAGGCAATCTAAAATCTGCCGACGATTTTGTCATTCAAACTTTTTTTTGGATCAGCTGTTCCTCGAATGTCTGGAATTTGGATACACAATACAGAATATAGTTTACTTTATTCGTTTTCGTTTCAACTTTCCGTAGGTGTCTCCGATCCCGATTTCGAAATACGAATCGAACTAATACCAGCCCATCGGAGATAAAAGCGACAAGAAACTACAAGGCTCCAGGTACTTCATTGGGTTATTTTTGACTGTTGTCATAACTTCAAAACTAAGGCTTTCTAGATTCCAGCAGTTGAATTTAGCATACAGAACAGTCTGCCTTTGACCCCACAAAGAGTGCACCATCACTGCGAATATCCGCACGGTTACACGTTTAATGGCCCCTTGTAATGGGTAAATTGTACGCTTCTATTATGGAATTTTATTAATTAATTGAGCTATTTCATATGTTTATCAATGTGCTGACCAAATCTGGCATGTGGAGCTCTTTAATTGAGATGATAAATTCATTTAAGAACAAATCTTTTCTTGCTGTTGCGTTTTACTTTTGCACTTTATTGAAATCTTCCGAAATTTTTTTTTTTTCCAATTTTATGTGTTCAAGAAGTGATCAAGATAAGATAATGAAATGTTTTTAATTAAAACTTATTTATATCAAGAAGCAATTGATTGTTTGTATTCGATCCATATACACTTCATTATACCTGGCAACACTGGCGCATTTATTAACTTAAGCTTAACAATTTGACTAGACAACATTTATGTGCTTTTCATATGTTTAGGATGTGCTCTTGTTGATTCACTTTCCATCTCTTCGTCCAAACCATTGTCATCTTTAAGTTCCTGGGCTGCATTTAGGCGAAGCTATCAAACTAATCAAAGATTTTCCATGCATCCATATATGGATGTATATTTGTAAACGTATAAATTTAATGATTTAGCCAACTATGGAGTTTGCTACACAACAAAAGTTTACGATTTTTCACTTGGCAATCGAATCTCAACTGGCCAATGTACCAAAAATTGAAAATCAACGAGATTAAACCCAGGCCACAGCCGAGAGTTGCAAGTCGAATTAGCGCCAGCTGGATATTGAGTGTTCCATTAATCAGAAATATAGCAAACATTGTAAACGTGATGACAATGCTAGTGAGGTATATGGCCGTAATTAAAAATGGGTCCACAGAAGGCAGCAAATTCAATTGGATACATAGCATTGCCAAAATAAATTTGCCTAAAGGCCAATACGCTCATCGTGCCGTTTTCAAGTATTTTGAAAACTACAATGTAGAGGTGAATACTTTTATCCCACTCTGATATCACAATTTGCTTTTTTCGTATTCTCCTTTTTGGAAGATGCCGATGCTAATCAAATGGAATTGCCTAAACCGAAAGCAAGTGATATATCTCGGCAATTGGATATACAAGTGTCCATATACATTGGTCTTAATCAATAGTCGGATCTGTTGTTGAATGTCGATCTTCTGCTGGTTATCAATAGCTACAGTCTCAAGATACGCAGAAGTGATTTGGAAATAGTCAACATATCCTTTTTGGGTGTAAAAATTTAGGCCATTTTAATGATGCTGCCAAATGCTTTGTTCATAATCAGGATCCACTTACTGCGAAGAAGTTTAAAGTTTAAAACCGCCATGGGTCAAGGACACCACTGGGGCGGGGGCTGTTAGACGGAAATTGGACTTCTGCGGGATATTGGTGATGGACATCATTGCTGCGACTGAGGACATCTGTGGTACGGGGAACGTCGAGATCGAGATCTTTTGCGACATCGTTTGAGGGGCGTTGATGACATAAGGAAAAAACTTGGTCGGATACCAAAATTCCTTTGGTGTTTGCTCAGTTTGAGTAATTTGCGGGAACAAAATAAATGCTTCAGCGAGCACTAAATTTTTCAATTTTTGTTGAGCTTTTCGAGAAAATTGCAAATCGGCAAGGGGAGAAGGCGGAAGGTAGATGCATAAATTAATTTTCAAAATTTCGGAGTCGAGTCCAACTGCCATTTGGGTTTACGTGCTGCTAAAGAAGCAGTGCTCTGTTAACTTAACATTAACAGATAAAGAAAGAGACAAATATATAAAGTTAGTAATCTCAGCTAGTTGCCTCTTTCTCTCTCTCTCTTTGGGGCGGTGCTCAAGCAGTTCAAAGCAGTCGATGCTCTGTTATTTAAACTATGTTATGTAAATAAATTCGTTAACCTTTTAAATTTTAAATAGTACAAAAAACGTTTGTATTTGTTTTAAACCACTTTTATTTCTAAAAAAAAACTAACATTCCTTTTTTGCAGATATAATTATAATCACTAATTAAGTTCGGTTCTTGTTTTATATATTAAAATTTAACATGAAAACTTTAGCTGCATCTGCTTAAAGTTTATTTGTTGCATTATTCAAACGTTAAACATTTTCTCAATTTCGAAATTGATTGAGTTTTGGTGTATGTGTATAACAAGTTTTCGACTAACTTAATAACAAAGTTTTTCCAATATATTGTATGTGTTATTAAGTGTGTGAATTTTTGAGAATAAAACCAGAAATCGTAAAAAATCGTAAGAGATACAGAGTATATTGAAAACAACAAACCATTTTAAACAATAAAAAAAAAAATTGGCTAGATTAATTATAGATAATTACTTTTTATCAAATGTAAAAAAAAGAAGAAACATGTACAATGAACAACAAAAATATAAAATAACAGAAAAAAGAATTATCATCACTTTGAACTACAAATTATTAGGTCTTAGAACTTAAAAAACGAAACCTTTACAAATCTTTTGTTACATTATACATAACTCTCTATCTGAATTGTATATCTATATATATATATATATATATGTGTGTGTAATTATATATAATAAATGTTCGCTTCTCTTTTTGTTAAAAACTATTTTTTTATTTTTTTGCTTGATTAGCTTTCGAAATTTGTGAACCTCATGGACGGATGTCATAAATCTGAAGTAAAATTTTGAGCGCACAGTTGAGAGCTGCCTGGAGGCTACATACAACCCGCAAAGGCGTCAGCGAATGGGTTAAATAGGTGTGGGCGATAAGGTATGAGAAAAGGGATGCTGCAGGAGAGGACAAAGTGGGGAGAGTGGTTTGTGGGGGGGGGTGTACTCTTTTGATTGAATTATACTAAAGTTAACTAGACTAATTAACAGATTTCATTTAATTTGATTTTTTGTACAGTGTATACTTGGTATTATATTAGTACTTATATAATGCTATATCATAGGCATCTAAGGCATAGTTTTTGTGTGTATTCTCTTTTTGTTGAAACAATAAAAGTCCATATTATGCACTTTTGTTTTGTCGGTTACCAATTATTTACAACAATTTCGTATCACATTTGTTATCATGTTAGTTTTTTACTTTACAAAATTTTTGTATTTTTGCATTTGCTTTGCGTTTTTTTTTTTTCAATCTCATTCTCTTTGTTGTGGGCGTTGTATGCAAACTTTTGAGCAGCACTGTGCGAATTTTGTTCAAATGTTCTCCTGTTTGTTGTGTGAGTTATGTTTTAATTAGTTTAAATAAGAGCTAAGTGAAAGGTACGAGCATAATTTTTGAATTTTTAATTCGTTTACCCCTTTCTAAGCTGTGTTTGTATGAGTGTCTGTATATATATTGTATATATATATATATATATATATATATATATATATATATATATATATATATATATATATATATATATGTTTGTTTGTCTATGTATATAACCTGGCTATATAAATGTATGGTGTGTAATTGTAACAATTTCTTCGTGTATATTTAGTTTAATATATTTTTTAATATAAAGTTTTGTTCTTGTATAATCAAATACGATGCTTTTTGCATTTATATTTCTCTATTAAACTCTGAAAACATAACAAATTTAAAGCCAAGTTTTAAACTTACGTTTCATTACGTTGCATTGCGCTATATTACGAATCGCAATGTACGTTAACTACGGCCAGTTAAACTGGCTGGAAATTATTGCCAAGTACTTAAATTTCTAAAATATCTACAACCTAATTACATCCATAATAACACTACATAACAGAATCCATTATGGGAAAATTGGGATAGATGGATACGAGGGATTTGGATTTTCAAAGAGAACAAATTGATAATGGAGAGGAGTGGGGGTAAGGTAAGTTTTAGGTAACTACGTAGCTCTCATTTGTCTTATTTTAGTTGATTTTAGAAAAATCCTTTAACTAGACTTAAAAATGTTGCAATTGTATGTGGTGTGTTTATGTGTGTCTTCGTCACGAATCACGGATTCGTCTTGTGATTTCTGCACTGCATCTGCTCTGGAACCGACAAGCCTATATTTATTACTTGCCGGCCATCTGTGGCTGCTATTGGTGGCTCTTGCTCAACAGATGTGAGTTGAACTCGTAGACATTGTTCAGCTGCTCGCCACAGATGTTACACTTCCAAGGATTACTCTCGCAGTGGCAACCCTTGTGAAGGAAGTACAACGTCTCGTCGGGGAATTCAATGCCGCAGAAATGGCAGGTAAGAATTTGTTTGCGATTTATTAGCAGGTCGCCATCCTGCCCGGTTGATGTGATGGTTCCATTGCAAATAGGCGTAGAGCATCCATTACTTTGGGCATTGGGTGATGCAGCATCTCCGACAGTTCCGCTGCCAGCATTACCAATGGCTCCACCATTAGCGTTTCCTGATGATCCAGATCCATTGCTCAGATTTTGGGGAGGCAGCACATTGTTGTTGTTATGCTCCAGCGTTGTGGCATTCCGGGTAATGCGATTGTTTGCCTTTGCACAAATTCGCCGTTTCAGATCTTCGCGGAGCAGTGATTTCAGTGGAGAGACCTGAAGGATGGATTCATAATTATGTGTTAAAATTCTATTCAATTTTCCATCAAAACGAATGGTCAAAAGTTTTCATAAAAATTAAACATTTTTTTTTTAAATAGTTATGAGATTATTTCGATAACAAAACTGTTTCCCATGCAAACGAGGAATATTAAAGTTAATCATAGATCTCTAACTATTAATACTAATTTTGAAAACCATCGATTTGGGAATGACTTTTGAACTCTTTTCCAATTTAGGGCATTAGTGGCGAAGGAAATCCTCAGTGTACAATTTCTTGTTTACGAATGGTTTTGTTTTTAATTTTAATTCTACCTTGATTAGTGAAGTGCTGTTGATAATGTTGTTATTCTTATTGCTACTATTGTGAGATGCAATCTCTGTGTCACTACTGGGATCACTGCCATTAATATTAATATGTTCCTTTTTGTCCAGTTCTTCCTGCTGCGGGGGCTCCTATGGATATGAAAAAATCATAAAAAAAGGATGAGATCAATAAATTTGAATGAACTCACCTGCTTAATGGGTATAAGGCTAATTGAGGGCGTTATATGGTTCTCATGATGATGAGGATGATGATGGTGCTGATGACTCTTCATGCTCAACGCTGCTGCTGTATTGCTGGACGTAATCGGTGTGGCCTTTGTGTTGCAATCCATAGGCAAATCCACTGGCGATTGCATCAACAAAGTCCGTTCTTTGACCTTATCGCTATTGGTCTCCAGGCTAACATTCGCTCCACTAATGCTCCCATTGTTGTTAATGTTGTTGCCCTGTAATGCAGATTCACGCAAAACGCAAATCAACTAAGTTCTCTCATCATTGGAGATTACTACGGAAAGGGGACAGACAATAACCAGGGGATAAGCGAAACTTACATTAAATAGCTCCGTGTTTCCGTTCTCGTTCAGTGTGGAAATCTCTACATGCGGAGTAAGAAAATGCATCGGAGGCGTGGTATTCTCCAGGCTGCGCATCGATTCACCACTGTCGCTGGCTGGCGTCGGAGGCTGCTGTTGCTGCAGCGGCGGATGCTGACCGCTTGTCACCTGTGTTGAAACGGAACTCAAGCTTGGAGGCGGAACGTAGCTGGCTGCAGCCGCTGCCGCAGCTGCCGAAGCTTGCGATTCGAGAGCGAGCAAAAGGGACGAGGTTCCCCCTGGTCCGGGGTTATCCAGGTCGATGCCATGCCGATTAAAGAAATGTATGCGCAATGACTTCATAGATCCGGCCCGATAGCTGCACAGCGGGCACGTCTTGACCAGATCGTGTTGGCCCACATGTTCGTTCTGGAAGTGAGCACGCATCGCAATCTGACGCTGGAAACCGCGATTACAGATGGGGCAATGATAGGGTAGCGTTTTAGTGTGTGTAGTGAAATGCTCGGCCAGATGGTCCTTGCGGAAGAAGCGTTTCTGGCAAACGCGACACTCGTACGGCTTTACTCCCGTGTGCCGCATTTTGTGTCGCCGCATATTGGCTCCGTTGGAGAACTTCATGTTGCAAACATCACATTCAAAGACTTTCCGTGAGCTGTTATTACCACTTCCATTGCCCGCTGGCGAGGAGCTAGCAGATGAACTGGAGCCATTCCCATTGCCATTTGTTAAACTCGTTGACAGGTCCGTTTTGCTGCTGCTGTTTATGTCCATGTGACTGAGGCTCATATTTTCTGGTTCCTCGCTCTTCAGGCGCACTGCGGCTGCCGCTGCAACTGCAGCCTGCCCGGCAAGGCATTGCACCACATGGAGCAGCAGGGAAGCCCGCGAACTGGTCTCAAAATTATCGCAGCGCTCGCAGCGAAATGTCATGGGCGGGGAATGGGGGCCCGTGGTGAGATATGTTGGTGTCGGTGTAGGGGAAGGTGGTTCCTTCTCGGATTCTGACGCGGTTGCAGATGCTGTTGCGGCTGCTGCAGCCACTTCCTTTAAACTCCTCAGGGCCAAGGCGTTGTGATGCAGCAGCGCTGCTGTTGTCGGCGACATATCCACTAGGAGTCCTGCACCACCCCCGCCGCCAATGCCTCCTCCACCTCCCACACCACCTGTTGCATCCTTTAGTGCCAGCTCCATGCTATTAGCTGCTGTGCTGATCGTTTCGGCCATCTGCAAATAACAAAATGTGGAACATTCATTACCCATGCCACGCCCAAATATCGTTGACAAGTTGGTTTTCGGTTTCAGTTTGAATTTAGTTTTTCTGCTCTTTTTTTCTTTTGGCATTTCAAGTGCTTTGCCTGCCCAACACCCCTCCCCTTGCCCCATTGGCCCCAGTTAACTCCTTCGGACTCTAATAAGCCAAATTGGTGTCAGCTTCGAAATCGGGCGGTCAATTGTTGCTGGAGAGGGGTTAGGCAAGCGGGAGAATTTGCCAAGAACCAAGCCACAAGCATTTTGGCCTCTTGCTGCCGCCGCCGGCACATGGCTCTATGAAAATACCAAAGTTATTGAGGCCGATTACTTGTTGGTCTTGCAGGTGGGCAATTACTTGGACATACACACAGACGCAGACACAGGCACCCAACACATACAAAGGTACAAACAGAACAGCAAATCAGTTAAAATAACCAATTAGATAAAATAAATGCCTTCCAAACTGATCTACAATAAGCCACCTTGTTGTATCGCTGGACCGAGAACCCATTCCATTTACTAAATCGAATTTCTGTCATTCCCATAAAATGTTTATCTGTTAATACCTGTTAAGGAAACCGGGAATCCTCAGCTAGGATGTACTTTCCACGAGGTTTTCCTATACAATTACGACACAAAGAATTCAAGGATTAAAGGAAATTTTAATATTATGGGCAAACTGACAGATAGGACTTTATTGACTCATACTACCTAAGAACTAATATTTTACATATGTATGTATATATGTATATAAGTAGTTTTTGAAGACTTGTTATTAACAATGAAGAGCTAAGAAAAATTTTCGTTTTTGTTGAATATTATTATTAGGTCAAAAGACGTTACTAGGTCATTGATAAATACTTTAAGCCACCATCATTGAATGGCTCATCGTATCTAATTTAAAGCAGTAACCTTCAAATTATGTGCATTAGCATTAGTCGTCTTCGTCGCCAGATCGTACAAAAGAGAGAAATAAAAATAAATAAAACCATGGGGGCGACCTCAACCTCCGCTCTACAGCTTCCCTATAAAGACATCCAAAACTAAATTATATCTTTACACATATTAATATCTGAAATCATATGCACTACCTATACAGCGCCTCTGGTGTCAGTGATTTAAGCTTAGATCATGCAAATTAAAGACTCGCTTTTTATCTGCATCATCACCTCTCTTCCGTTCGTCTTAACCATTCTTATTCAAATGTGTGCCAATGTGTCTGTCTAGGCCTAAATAACAAGAAACTCATATGTAATTATAAATTCACTTTTCGTTTACAACAGGTTTATTTTGCATTTTTTACTGTCAGGCCAATGGATTTTGTAAATTTGTAAGCATTAACGCACCGAGTACCCCAAATGATGATGATGATGCTGAAGAAGAAGAAACTTTTGCAGTTTCGATAATTATGAGGCGCTGCGACTTTGGCTTTATAAATGTCATAGTAAGTCGTTGGCAACTCAATGGAGTCATTGGGTCAAGTTTTAAAGTGCAACTGGGTCATCATCATCATCAGCAACAACAATCGCTGCCCAAACAACCCCCTTCTCTCTTTTGAGCCAACGATTCATCTGCCCCTGCCGCTGTCGTTTGAGCGCTTGGCTTTGGGGTGTCCCGCATATTCACATGGTTGATGTGTTCCCAATTTCAAATACCCAAAACCCGAAAAAAGTGGAAAATATAAAGCGCCTGCTTTGCACGAAAAAAAAACCTTAAGCAACAAAAAAACGAGCTTACAACGCGAGCGACATAATTGGAACACTTTGAGAGCCCTTAACAACAGCGTCAGCGAGACACGGAGGGGCCACGGAGCAGGAAAAGCACGGGAGCCAGCAGGTTAGATCAAACGCAGGTGCACATTGGGTCAGGGATTTTTGTCAAAGTACTCATAAACCAAACTAAAAGATGGTTGAGCTTTTTCATTATACAATACGTTAACCGACTTTGATAAAGTCTTTGAAAAATAGTTTTAAAGCGGAGCTAACTGTTTTTTTTTTTCACGGTCGGTATTTGGATAAAAGGAAAAAGATTATGAATCAAGTTAACTGATGAAACTAAATTTGAAAAATACTGATCACACTATTTCCGTTTCTTAATAACATCAGAAGCAGTCGATCTAGGATTTATAAGGATAAAGGGCTTTAAAGAGCAATATCAATTAGCATTCACATATGTACATATGTATGTATATATATTGTACATAAATTATTGCATTGACCCAATGCTTGGAATTGTATCTTTTTGTGTGCTTTGTTTTGTGTTGGTTGAATAAATATATGCAGCAAAGGTCCATTATAACAGATTTGACCTTAACAGCAGACGGCAAAGGGTAACGGAACATAGGAAAAATGAGTCAGTCGGTCGATCGTTTGCGAGGTTTTCAAGCAAATCAATGAGCCAAAGGCAACAACAACAACAATTCAGTGACAGGTGCGTGAACGCGAACCAGAACAAACACAAGGCAAAATAAAAAAGAAGCGAACCAGACTATGAACGAGAAGGGGGAAGGAGAAAAGAAGAGGGAGAAAACAAACCACTTTCCACGGTGACATACTTTTTACTACGTGCTCTTTTGCTACTTTTGCCCGCTGCTCTTATTACAACAAAGCGTTGATGTTGGCGTTGACGTTGACGGCGACTGTGACTGCGACGCTACTCCCATAATAGAAAGTGGAACAGGAATTTTCCCCTGGTTCCGCCCCCACTCCCGCCAAACAACAACCATAGACATATCAATGCCAAAGAAGCGGGCACACGATGATTTCATTTTGGCTTTTGCAGTTCGGTCCCGTTCGGTAGCTCATTGCGAAACACTTGCCACAGCCAACGAACAAATGGCAACAGCAACAACAACGGCTACAAATCTCGAGAAAAGCAGCAGAAAAAAATAGTTCAGCGGGAGAACTACTCGCAGAGAGTGTAGGAGTGCTAGAGAGAGTAACTAAAGAGAGTGGGAGAGTCAGAGCGCATGCCGAAATTTTTGTTTATGCCGCTGCACTTGTAGGTGCAATTGCAATTTATTAACACTAAGCGCGTGAATTAGTTTCTAATAACGGCCTCCTTGCTACTGCTTCCCCGCTCCATTCACGATTCTTCGTCCCACTGCTCTGGTTCATTTGCAAGCTGCCCGCTCTGCGCTCTCTTTGGTAAGTGGCACTGGCGTATAATTTTTTGTTGTGTTGACCTAATTATACGCTCTTTTCGATTCACTTGATTTTCTCAGCACACACAGGCACACGAACACACAGCACACACACAAACCGACATACATACAATCCAACGTTTCGTCACTGCGACAAGTGGAGCACCAGCGAATGTAGAGGCGTTAGCGGGATGGTCGGGCGAACGTAATTACTGGGGCGCACATTGCTATTGGATTTCCAGCAGCCAAAGGAGAATAGGAAAAAGACTTTATTTGGTCTACTCACACCCTTTTTTAAAACACTACTTGGTTAAATTTAAGGGCTAATGGTAACTGCATTTCTCGGAACCGAAAAACACCTCTAACGTTGCAACGTTCCGACTGTTTACTATATTTAAAAGAGCCGTAACAGATTATTTTCGATCGTTGTTAATAGAAACTACACCCGATTCGAGGGGATGGGCTCGTGACGTATTTGGATACCGATACCCCACTGATACCGATTCCGAATTTGTATCAACATCGACCACGACGACGGCAAAGCGCACAAAACGATGAACTGAAAACGCAACCACAAAACTAAAACTGCACTGCACTGCCACTGCTGCTGCTGCCGATGGTCTGGTTTGGTGGAAGTAAAAAAAAACTTTGTCTGACTGTATCTGTTTTGTTTTGGGTCGGAAACGCCAGAGGCGGACTTTCGCGAGGGATCGAGTCGCTAAAAGAATTGGGGTTGGTATTCAATTGAAATCAAATTATATATAGCATATCAATAATAAACAATAGTATTACAAATAGTTTTCATTTAATATGTTTAAATTGAAAACAATTTGGAGTGCCGACATGCCAAACTACAATGCGAAAAATTAATAACCTATCTCTATTTTAATAATCGCGTAATTAACTAAAACAATAAATTTTTACAAATACTCCCAATGTGTTAGAGAGTAGAAGATAAGGAAGTTTAACGGTAATCAAGCCTAAACTGATTAGACCGAAATAATTCATTTAAATACTCAAAATCCAACTGGTGTTACTTATAATAAGGTTTCTATTTGTCACATAAGAAGCAGAGCAAACAAAAACTATCCCCTATTAGCCGAACGCCACTGTCAGAGATTTGCCAATGGTTGGCGCTCACACACACACATACACAAAGACAGAGGCACAGATCAAGCGGAGCAGCACCAGCAGCATCTACGACAACAGCAAAGCAACGCAGTTGGCGGTTGGCGCAAGCAGCAGAATTTGAAATTAGGTCAACAGGTTTAGTTTGGTGGAGTGGGGGACGGGGGCCTCAAGAGCATGTTGTACGACTATGGAACTCTGTGAGACCCGATGTGATGATGATGGTGTTAGGCTTGTTTGCTGGTGCTGCTGCTGCTAATGTTGATGTTAGTGACTGCCTACGTTAGTTACTTGAGCGTTTTGCTGGCTGTCTTTGCCTTCGACCTCGGTTGTCTTGCGCTTTGACGTTACCGTCGTCGCAACATCATCATCACCCATACAGAAGCCAAAGTAGATAGCAACTGCAACGCCAACGCAATATGTGCGTCGAATTCATCGTTTTATTGCACCAAACACAGCAGGGCAGCGGCACTTCGTGCACTTCGTGCAGTTTGCAGTGTGGGTGAGAGATGCATTTGGTTATAAATTTTCATGTCCGATATTTGTCAGCCCAAAGGGGCACTCCTGAAAATCCACGACTAAGTCATACATTATAATTTTACTTTTTTTTAAAAATAAATACAATAGTAAATTTACTATTTAAACAGCCCCTTATAAATAAAGTAGTCCGCCCCTGTTACATAAATTGAGAACACACGAAGCTTAGGATAGATGGGTTGGCTGCGGAGGAGGTAAAAGGGATGGGTATTGTAGGATATTGGTGTGGCAATTTTTGTTTTATGCAGGCTACGGATAAAAGAAATCTCGGACAGTTGCGTGGGCAAAATGATGCAATGGTAAAACCAGAATCAGTTAATAAATATAAACGGAAGTAAGGGGCAGGTTTAACTGAATCCAAGCAATTACAACCACTTTATAGTACATATTATTTGCTATCATCTAATATTTTTGCTAAGACTTAACATATGTTCTTCTTACTTCACTTTGAGGTTGGTAGATTTCTATACGTATTTGTGTGTATGTGTATCTAAATATGTTTAACAGAGATTGCCACATACTTCTTGGTTTCTGTGTCACAATCACACACACACACGCAGCCACCGCCACCTGCCAACAGATTAATCCCAGTAGAAATTGAAACTGGCTGCGGCAAGTTTAGAAACTGGTATGAAAATAACACAGACACACACTCACACTTTTAGTCATGGGCCCCATCGACCTTGTAGGAGTATAGTTTGTGTCTTGGAGCATGCCCGTAAACTGGGCCAACGTGATTGCAACTGAAATCAGGTGGGCGTGACGTAGGTAAGTGTGTTGACCAATGTCAGTGTGTGTGAGTTGGTGTCTTGGGGAATATTTTCTACCCTTGCCTCTTGATAATCCATAACATTAGAAAATCTGTCGCAATTTTCAGTATCCAAAATAGCAATCGTTGTGTGTGGGGAAGCGGTGGGAGGAGCATACAAAATTTCATAATAATCTAACGAAATAACAAAACGAGAACGAACTGAAATCTATAAATGAAAATGGATTTCTTAAAAGCCAGGCCGCTAGCCTTGTAATATTGTTCTTTTTCTCATTTTGGTTCTTTCTGGTCTTTTCAGTTTTGTTATTTTTTTTTACCTTCGGCGCAGCTGGAATATTTCGCAATGCTCTCGAAAAAGCGTTTCAATTTGGCAATTTTTCGTTGAATTTCAAAATACCACAAGGTGCATTCTAACACACAAACACATACGCACTCATACTTGCACACTAGCACAGGCAGAGCAATGCAGTTCGAAGTTTGCTCTCTTGCTTGCTCTCTTAACTTAGTACTTGTTCTTGTTTGACTTAAGGCTTGTTTCTTAAGAGAAGAGCACCCACAAGGTGTCTAAGAATTGTCGTTTTTGTATTTGTTGGGTTTGATTTTGTTTCATATATATATATTTTTTTTTTTTTTTTTGGAGTTATTCAACTGACCTCTCATAAAACACGAATTTGTTGTATCTAGAACACAAAACAACACCAACTACACCAATAATAACGAACTCTTTAAACGAAAAAACGCGGCGCAAAGAGCAAAAGTGGAAGCTTAACTAATAATAACAACGATAACAAGAATAACAATATTAAAATTAATAATAATAATAATAATAGGTAATAAGATGATAAATTGAACGGGCAACGTGCCGTGGCCACATCCGAATAGGCCAAAAGAAAAAGAAACACTGAAACTACAAGCGATGGATCTGCGCGAGCGCCGCGCTCAGAAAACCGAAACCGAAACAAAAACAACTCAAGCGATTCCGATTCCTCAAGGCCTACACTATTTAGGCCAACAAATAATGTACCACAACGAGTTTTGTGTGCAGTAACAACAAATGTCTTGCAATCGCTGTTGTTGCTGTTTATTACTGCTGCTGGTTATTTGTTAAGGTTCTAACCGATAGATTGACATGTAAAGTCTGAAAATTATTTGCATAATTTAAAATTGTCGAAACTATTAGACAGTTATCGCTTTTGTATTTTAACTGTTTATAGCTCATAACCCAAATAAAAGGAAGTAATATTTTAATGCAAGAAAGAATGCATTTTCCTGATTAACAGTCAGAGGGAAGTTTATCTTTCTATGGACCGACCCGTTGATCTAAAAGCAAGACAATTGTTATTAATTTACTTAAGTAATTTTTATGATTTTGGAAATTATTAATCATATAAAATGTTTCTCTACTCCGCAGACCCAGAACGTTTTTATCGTTTCGTTTTTTTATTAATATAAATTTTTGTTTTCCAAAGTATGTATATTGTTTTGGGATATTATAAAGCTGACGGAACTAACCCATCACCGACCTTGTTTTTCGTATAGAAGTTTGTCTTAAGCCACGGTTTTTAAATTGGCGAAATGCTTCTCTTATTTCCTTTATGTATTCCACCGGCGTGTATCCGTTGTGTTGTTGTATATCTAAGAGAAAAAGTATTAATAGTTATTAATTGACCAAGTAACTAAATGCCTACTAAAAATAGCCCTGTTAATGTTTTTGAATTGTTTGAACGGTTCCTTGTTACCGATTCCTTCAAAATTTAACTGCATCAATAGTTGCTCATCGAATAGCAAGTGAAAACGTTTATACAGCGGTTGAACAGCTCCAGTTGGTTTCAAAATCTGCAACATATGTGAAACCTGTAATAATAAATTAATACACAGGAGCATTGGCCAAAATTTTCAATTGTCATGTGCAAATCAGTTACATATTTGTTATGAGTATCCGCAAGGGCTTCATCCAATTGCCTTAAATCATCAATTCTTTTAATGGGAAAGAAATTAGATTTTTGAATATTTACAGCTCTTGGTGCACTTGGATCCCATAACAAAATTTGCAAAATTTTGTTTTGGTTGGACAGCACAGAGTCGATTTTCTTTTGCAGGTTTCTTAAGGACCTTAACTTTTCGATTTTCTTAATAAAAGGCATTTTATCACGACACTTCTTAGGGCCTGTCTTTCTGTTCTTAATGAAATCCACGCTGTTGTACATGGCTAAACTGGATTGTAGATATGCAACAATAATAAATTATGTTGAATTGAAACTTATTTGGATTATGCATACTTTACAGAGCCTGAAATACATTGAAAGTTATATATAATACAAATAAATATATAACAGTCCAGTTGACAAATTGTGTCACGAATTTTTTCTTATTAAACAGAACCAAACGATGCTAGCCACAGCAAAACGCTTACAGCAGCTGACTGTATTTTTACTTTACACAGTTACTAAACTCTCCAGAAAGCATGTAGATAGCCGTCTAGCCGAACAAACAATCGATAGTGTGTACTTGTTTCTCTAGCTTATGTTTTGCAACACTGTTTTATTATAAGTGCGTTTCTCGGCGCATTTGCAGGTACCGATTTTGTGCCATTTCGTTTTTAATTTGCTACACCTTAATAAAGCCGATTTAAATATACCAATTCATTACTCAAGTGTAACTATAATGTGTGTGCTTGTTTGTGTAGTGTTTTTAGATTGAGTTTAGTTTTCTTTCTAACTAAAAATTGCAATTGAAAACTCAAGATTTGCTGGCTGCCTATTGTCTGAAAAGCGGCGGCTGCGGCAGCACTAATTACTTGGTTCCGTTGGTTTATATAAGTGTGAAAGAGATGTCGCTAGTGTTTGATATTAATGGCGTCGTGCACATGGCCAGATTTTGTTGGTTTTTTTGAGAGATGTGGGAGAGTGGTGTATGAGAGAGGAAGATAAATTCATGTAAATAATTAAAAACGTCCCCATTATGATAAATTGAATTATAGCAATGACGGGTAGTCATCAAAAATGCATTATGATATGTGCGGGACTTTGTGAATTTAAGAATTGAGAAAAATTTCTCAACCCTAATGTGTCCGGTTTTTCGATTCCGCTTTGGCCGCATCATTTGGTTTCAATGCCCCTTTACACATATTCAGTGTTGCCAAATGTCTGCTGCCTACTATGCTCAGTGCTGGTAATTGTCAACGGTTAAAAAGGATTTGACTATAAGACAAGAGATTATAAAATTACGTTCGGCAATGATTCGAATGATGTAAATTGCGTGAATATTATTATTCCCTAATGAAGTTACCAGATGTATGAGCAGTTGCAAAATAAAAGGCATCGATAACTATCGATTGCTGTTGATAACGCTGGTGAAGCAAAAGTTTATAAATCAATTTTTTGTGTATGCGAGTGCTTATTAAGTTACTTTTGTAAGGTTGGGGCTTTGATAAAACTAAAAACAATTGAAAAATAATTTACCCTCCATCCCCAAATTAAAATCGGATAAAGTAAGAAGATAGTCTTTGTTAAAATGTTGGACAAGAGAATTGGTTGATGTGTGTGCAATGACGCGACATCACAGCATCGGCGGCCTTGGCTTGCTGGTTGGGAGAAGTGAAGCTTACTATTGTCAGGAATTGATGGCTTTCCAGGGTACAACGGCTCAAATTGTTTAAATTAAATAATTCACTAAGGGTATCAGTTCGGCAATGCGATTTAAATGCACATTCGCTCTCTCACTTTTTTTTTTTTAACTTAAGGTTAGCTGTTTTCGCAAGAAGTCAAGACGGTTTCTTTCACCCTCTACACCTCCGTTCATAGAGTTTCGCTTTGTTTGTGCGTACGACTCTATCTTTCTCGCTCGTTCTCTTTAACTTGTCGGATGCGCTTCTGAGTATGTGTGACTTCAAGTTTTTCATTCTCTTTGATTAAATGTACATTGAACTCAGCTGGCGATTTCTTGATATTAAATTTTTTTTTATTATAATACCTTGCTCAGTCAGGTAACTTCTAAAAATTTATTTCTCCCTCTTTAACTACACATTTTCAGTTGGCTTAGAAGAATATATAAGCAATTTCCTGAATTCTCATGCTATATTTCGATTTTACAGCTAATTTGTATATACAGTGTACATAGAGATGAGCACACAAACTCGTTCAGGCGGCGGAGGAGGCGGCAATCGCACTCAGAAAAAATTAAATTCCGCTAATACTAGTGGCCATCATCATGATGGAGGAGTGTCACATCAAGCAGCCACAGCAGCAGAGAAGAAACAGCACCAGACAGAGAAATCAGAGAAGGCGCAACCTAAGGCCACCACGGAACAGTTGCGGATTGCCCAGATAACCAATAGCATAACAGAGGACCCTCAGATCAATGAGAAGGTGACCCTCTTGTTGACCATGACTCAACGTTCCGAGGAAGAAGTCTGCTGCGCCCTCAATGAGTGTGACTACGATTTAGAGGCAGCCGCTAATTTTTTGATCGAAATTTTGCCACAGGTTGGTTTAAGAAGGAACTCCTGTGATCATAAGCCCCATTATAATTTCAATTCGCATTACAGGGCGCCTTTGCAAAGTATGAGAAGAAACGCAAGAACAAGGCTTCAAATGCTTTGGGTTCCGATGGCACTGTAGGCGATGGAGATTGGGCGGATGGCAATGCAAATGCTGCCGATAGGCGTGAGAAATCGCGTAATCGCAGTGCTAATCGCGGAGGACGCGGCGGCACTGACAGTCGTGGCTGTAAGTCTTGCCACAAAATTTTTACTAAATCAATATAAGTTAAAAAGTTACAACCAAACACATAATATTTCCATATGTATTATTAAGGCTAATTCTTTATTAGTTTACCTAAGAAACAAGAAACTAATACTTTCCTCCAAATTGAAATTTTAGGGCGCGGCAGAGAGGCCCGTGAGAATGAGCGCAATACTCGTGAATCTCGCGGTGGCGGCAGCGGCGGTATCGGAGATCGCGGTGACGATCGCGCCAACGACAATTATCGGGGACAGCGTAATGTCGGCAGAAGTGGACCTGGTGGTGGAGGGCGAGGTGGTGGCTTTGTCTCACGATCGGGCCGTGGAGGCGGTCGTATGGGCGGACGCGGTGGCGGGCCGCGTGGTGATCGTGGCGGTGGTGGCGGGGGCTACGGTGCTAGCGTCGGGGGACGGAGCGGTGGCATTTCCAACGAGGATCACCATGAGGTGGAGTTATGGGACAATACCATTGCCCAGAACGCTGAGAAACAGCAGCAGTCTCATGACGATGCATGGGGTGATTGGAACAACGAGGAGTATGAAGGTTCATTGAAGGACAGTAAAGTGTTTACCACCAGCAATTTGGCCACGCAGACGGCGGCGAGCGTGGTAAGCGGTGAACTTTCGGCCCCGCCAGGTCTGGAGCCGCCCAGTGGATCAGTCGATGATAGTTCTGGTAGTAGTGGACCAGTAGCAGTTACACCGACCTCAGCTTTATCGGGATCAGCAACAACGCCGCTGTTGCAGTACAGCGCCGCAGTTAGTAATCCGCCGCCGCAACTGCAGTCGGGACAGAGTACACAGGGCTCCGGAAGCGTTGGTGGTGTAGCAGCCAGCACTACCCCATCATCGTCGCCGTTCGTTTCTACCACCTCAGATACATTCTCAAGTGCTGTTTCGGCAGCAGCAACTTTGGTGCAGCAAGCTCAGCTCCAACAGCAGCAGCAGACGACGCCCATAAAGCCATCAGCAACGCTGTCTGCGGAACAATCTCAGTATTTTAATTCTCTGTCGTCACAAGGCGGTAGTCCGGGCACATCTGTTGGACAGAATGCTCCTGCCTCTGCAGCCTATGGTGGTCAGTCGGGCACACAACAGTACGCTCCCAACTCATATGCAAATGTGTTTGCCTCAGCTCCTGGCACGCAACATGATTCCAACCTGCAGCAGCCGCAGGTTCGAAGAGCGCGTGTAAAGCTGCCGCCTCCCTCGAAAATACCGTCGAGCGCTGTGGAAATGCCTGGGGACAATGCCCTTAACAACATTGGCTATTTAGATGTGCAGTTTGGCGGCCTGGATTTTGGTCCCGACGATAGTTTCGATGCATTGCCAGAGAAGTTCAATGCAGCTGGCGTTGCTGTAGGAATTAGTGCCATTGAGAACCAGCAACAACAAGTGCAAGTGGATGACTATCAAAGCAAGACCCAGCAGCAGCAGTCGGCATTGGCAGCAGGACTGCAAAGTTCGCAGATTGTAAATAAGTTTATCAAAAATATTTTTTATTGTACTCTGGTTTATTTTAACGCCTATCCATAAGTTGCAGGGAGATACCTTAAGCTCGGCAAGTTATGCAGCGCGCACTGGAACACAGCAGCAGAGTTCTGGGTCTTCTGTAAATTCTGCCTCGAACACTTTGGATCAACTGACTAAGAACGATCCCTATGGCCAGGCAGGGGGTAACGGCAGCGCCGCAGCTGCTGCTGCCGCTGCGGCCTATGCCTATCAAACAAGTGCAACCAATAAAGCCAACAATGCGTATCAGAGTGCTGCGCAGGGGGTGGGTTACAACAGCTCTGGCTACACGAATGTCCAATCCTCAGTCGCCAGCTATCAGCCTCAGGGATACGGCTCCTATCAACCAAACGCGGTCAATTCCTATCAACAGCAGCAGCAACAGACTGGTTCTGGGGGCGGGCCAAGTGCATCGGTCAGCGGCGTGGCCGGCAGTGGCGGAACTGCAACGCAAAACATTCCGGTCGGTGGTGGCAGTGTCGCACAGAACAGCTCCAGGTGAGTCTCTTTGTGGCAAATCGGCATGTTTTTGTTTTCGCCATTTCCAAAATTTCTTTATTGCGTATGCTGCAACCAACAATCCAAAACTGTCTTCTCTAACCACTCCACATCCAACTATCTAATAACTTGCCTTTGCTTCTCCCTGACTACTTGCATCAATTAACAGCGCCAATGCGAGTTCTGCATATCTTACATCTGGTTACTCCACACCACAAAGTGCTTACCAGTCTAGCCAAAGCGTATATGGCAGCACTGGCCTCTCCAACAGCGGGTAAGAAGTTTTCATTATCCTTCACTGCTTCCCTTTTAGAAAATGCATGTTTTTTGACTCCAGTTTAATGTTTTTATTTGAATACAATCCACCAACTGCTTAAAATTGGTGCGGCAAGTATTTTTTTGATAGTCCACATTGATACCACATGACAAACAAACCCTTGACCATTGTTTAAATTTAACCATATCATCTAGTACATAAACATATTTAAAATAACTCTATATATGAAACTTCGTCTCTTTAAATCGGCCTATTCAAAGACTAGAAGATTTTCTTCTTTCAAAATATATACATATGTGTATGTATATTGTAGTACCAAATGCATACAAGGTATTTAAAAAGCAATTGGCTAGGAGGAATAAAAGCCATTAATTTGTACTGTCGAAAAAACGTGCCGTACCAGTTTCACAGAGATTAAAATAGTTTACCTTAGCCAAGTACGAACTTTGTGCTGGTTAGTTTAGTCCCTTATTGGGGCGTATAGCATTTTTACTTAACTAATTAAGTCTTATGTTTGTTAAGCATAGAAGTAAGCCTTCTAATACACCAATGTTTGTAATATAATATATCAATACAGCTTTCACTGTATTCTAATTAGAAATCTTCATCAGCCGAATCAGCTGAGGCAATCTATTTATGTCCGTCGGACTATCTTTATGCATATGAAATGTACTCTTATGTTTCGTTGTCGTCTCTTGCGATTAACATCAGTATGGGTAAAATACAGAAACGGAGAATAATCAATCAGTCATTGGTATTGCTCCGTCTAACCAACTAAAAACGGGTTTAAGTTGATAATTTAATGGATACAATCAACTTGTCGTTGCCTGTGCAGACTTTCAAGCCATGAAATATCCCCTTAGCCTTATTAAATATATATCCTCTGTTCTTTTGTTTACTTTGTTATGTTTTATGGTTCCTTGAAATCGTCAGGTTTGCCAGCAGCGCAAGCAATTCGTCGTCACAGTATGGCAATTTTAGTGCAAATGCCAAGCTTAAGGAAACTTCCACGGCTGCGGGTGGGACGCATTATGACAGGTAAGAGGGAGAGATAGATGTTTCGCATGTCGACTAACCTAACCAGTTTGAGTTTGAGCTAATAAATAAACAAATAATTCAACCTCTGGCCTCCTCCTGTTGCAGTGTTTCGACCAGCAGCGGCGTCAGCAGCAGCAGCGGTAGCACTGGAAACGGAGCTGGTGGCGTCGTCAGCGGCCCGACGGGTGCTAACCAAGCAGTGGTGTCCAACAGTAAGTTGAAGGAGAAGATATGGAGGGAAAATAAACTTAATATATGTAATTCCAATTCTTTTCCCATATACCAACCAACGTTTATTTAGCGAACAATAATGTGAGCGCCACTAGCACGACCAATAGTGTAACGGCGGGTGTTAATAACAGCCAGGTCGTTGGGGTCGGTGTCAGCCAAAGTGGCAGCGCTGGCTCTCTAACAGGTGTAAGTAGCGGAGTTGTGGGTGTTGCAGGTGGGTCAGCTGTTGGTGTGGGTGTCGGAGTTGGCGGAAACAGCAACAATGCAGGCACATCGGTTACGCAAACATCCGCCGGAAACGTAGCTGTTTTAGCCTCCCTGACCAACAAAAGCGGCAGCAGCAGCAATAGCAGCGGCGCAGGCACCACAACAGCGAATAGTGCTGGTGGTGGTGGTAGTGGCAGCGGAGCTGGAACTGGTGCTGGTAGTGGTGGTGGAAGCGGCGGCGGCATGGTGCCCACCAACATCCAAATGGTTAGTCAATATATTCAGACTGGATTGCCATGCTATCAGCATCCAGTTTATTCCTACGAGGAATTACAAATGATGCAACAGAGAGTGCCACATGTGGTGAGTTCATGGAGAAAGCAAAACCCAAATCAACCAACCAACAAATGAAATAAAAAAAGCTACCAAAACCCTCAGTCAACATAAAACAGAAAAAAAAAATCGATCGATCATTTATATATAATGTTCGAAATTCCATTATTGTTCCCTTAACAATATCATCAAATACTTGGTAGATTGAATATATTCAGTCTCAGCTCTAGTTCGCCCACATTCTCTCACGGCCGCTGAGTTTTGCAGTACACATATGTATGATAATATTAGTTTAGGCAAAAAAGAATATCTATTAGTTTGCCCAAATACCGGTTAATTAATTTACTGATTAAAAAGAGTGCCTGCTCGTTACCGGATTCATTGCCGCTGGTAACCTCTGACTTAACATGACAAGAAAGTTAGTTAAATAAAAAATTTAAAATTAACAGCACGAAATTGTAGAGAGAAAAGAAAAAATAAATGTCCGTTCTTGGACATTTTCCAAATAAATCCAGTTAGTAACACTAAGGAATCAGTAATTTTATAATGTTTTTCCATAATTGTAGTCCCATACGTAAAACGAATTATTAGTAATTTGAGTGATGTTTTTTTTTGCCAAAGCTAATATATATCTAGATGTATGTATACATACATGTTTGTATACATTCCACATAAAACTGCAAACGATTTCTGTGCGTTTCTATGTCATTGTGTGTGTGTTTGTTTCTTAATTGTATACTAATATATATTGCATATATATATTTTATATATACTTTTACTTACTGATATATTTTAGTAATTCTCACGATTTCTTATCATACCAATTTATTTAAATTTATAAATTTAATTGTCCAAGGTTCAAACAACACCAAATCCAATATGCATTTATTTAGTTCTCCATTTATTTCACCCAACTTATCCGCTTAATCACTACAATCACATTACAACATATTATAATCGATTCCAGGTCCAGCTCTCATCCATGCTTCCTCCTCTTGTTTGCTTTTGGCACTCCAGAAACTAATTGGCATTTTTTCTCACGCTCATTAATAAATTAGCTTTAACTAACTGACTAACACACACAAGAAATTTTTAAAATTAATTTTGAGATTCTTTTCAATTTCCCCCCACATACACAGCCCGACAATGCTTTATATCCAATAACCAGAGTCAATTCCATTTTGTCTTGTTATCGTTCTATTATTTAGAGTATGCAAATTCGGTTTTTGTCAATAAGTTTATGAGCTCCTAATATTTCAACTTTTTCATGACTGTTTGGCTCATATGTATGTATATAGATTAATTTTCTTAAATAACTTTTATTTCACAATAAAAAACATTGACATGACAACTAAATAAGACAACTTAAACACTGACAAAGTCATATCTTCCGACGTTAAATACACAAAGATTTATTATTAGATGAGCTCCATTACCAAGTGCTGATAGATCCAAAATATATGTGTTTATCTGTTTTGAGTTATCATAGGTTATAAACATGTTGTCGGCATGTGTTATTCATTCTCTTTGACATTACTACTAATACTAGAATAATGTATTTTTGACACTCATGTAGTCATAATTATACAAGTTATATGTTTTTGTTTCATTTTGTTTTTCTTGTATATATTCTAACCGTATTACTATACCACTTTTTTCGTGTTTAAATAGCTATCGCTATTGAAAAATCAGTCACTATCTAAACAGATTTTGCTTAAAATATGTTTAACCTCATATATTCAAATACTATTGCAGCAAGGATACTATGATCTGAACTACACGCCAACAAGTTTGGGTGCTGCGCGCGATAATCTCGGCTCAGTAGCATACTCAACCATGACTGATGGTCGATTTGCACGCACTGATAACAACTCCAGTCCAGTAAGCAATGTGAGTTCGGAAAAAGCTACAAAATCTGACTATTGACCACCTAGTCTGCATTTCTAGTTGTCCCTACTTTAGCCATTGTCAAAATACTAAAAATACAAGCAATCCTAATTTCGTTCCTATAATAGATAAATAGCGCACCGCTTGTTTTTATTATTTTCAAATTGAAATTTTTTTATTTATTTAATAAGGAAGAGTTTAATTTCTGATTTCTCCTAGGTGTCTAGCACAATGTCGCAACAAGCCGGCTCCAGTGCGCCCATGTTGAATGTTCCTTATGCCTATTTTTATGGTGGCAATGTAATGCCCGGCGGTTTCCAATATGGCACTCCTGCCATCTACCCAGTAAGTTCCCTATAATACTCACATACAGGCGATATTTTGATAATTGGTTTTTACATGTATTTCCACAGCAACAAATACCAGCTGCAAATACTGCCTCAGGAGGACAGTTCCCAAAGCCCTCGTATAGCGCAGGCTATGGGTCAACAAACTACGATACGCTCTCGCAGACCACACAGGATTATAGCAAAGGCGGCTATTCGTCAAGCGTGAATCAGCAAAGTAAGACGCAAACGGTTTCCAATCAGCAGCAGACAGGGACTAGTTCCGATCTGACATCGTCGATGTACGGCAAAGGTCATGTGGCGCTAAACAAAGTTAATGTAAGTGTTGTCTAATCAGCAGTTGAAGTTGGAATGTCACAATTCCTATCTTGCAGTCATATGAGAAGCAGAGTTTCCATTCGGGTACACCACCCCCATTTAATATGGCCAACACACAAACAGCTGGAGGCACTTCGGCTCAGCCATATGGGATGTATTTACCAATGCCAGCAGCCGGACATCATAATATGATACATCAGCCCATACATCAGGTAAAGCAAGAAATTCACCATCAAGATCAGCAGATTCAAGTTTTCTATGGGCAAATGGGGCATAAAGAAACTGATGAATATGCCACCGATACTAGTGCTATTCTAAATGATGGTGCTCACAATTGCGATAATGTTGGTGGTGGGGGATTGGTTCATAATAATAACGTGGATGACTTTGAGCAAACTGTCCACAGATACATTCAAGACGATTTAACTGGCATAACATTTTTCGCGGATTGACCAACATTTAAAAGCCCATTTTCCATATTTTCGTTTATAAATTCAACTTTTTAATTTTTGCATGTATTCGTATTATTATCATTCTAAGAGAGCTAACTGATACTGTATTATTTGGTTTTGTGCTCTATGTAAACATGTATTTTTTGCCTTCCTTGCGATTCTAAGACTAAGACATTTTGCTAATCCACATCTATCTATTCTATCATCTTTCTTGCACAGAACTTTTTACAATAATTTCACATTTATTATTACATCTTTGCTTGCAGCATTTGGTGTTATGTTAAAAACGCTTATAGCACTTCATCTGTAACATCCGTAATGTGAAACATTAACCTATTCTTCGTGTAACACCATATAATCACGAATGTCCAAATTAAAATCACTTTAAATACTAAACATTGTAGTTTTACGGCTAATTTGTTGTACCCTTGCAAAAGTTATATTCATTACATAAATTTTTAACGTAAAATCATTGTGCCAATAACAAAATACATGCAATGCAAGGGTATAAAAAACTGGCACTATTATTTAATTATTAATTTATTTTTTCAGTTTTTTTTTTTATTGTAAACTAGCTAATTCAGTTTGTCTGTAGTCTTCTGTATATATTGGGGTATGGAGAACGAGTGGATAATCTTCATTTTCTTGTTTATAATTTTGCTCAAATTTATCCCAAGGGGAAGTTTAAGATAAAAAAAAATGCATGAAAATGTTCTCGTTGTTTTCTCTTGTTGCGCCGACTCTTTTTATTCTTTATAATTTCTTTTAATTTTTTTATTGGGACAACATTAGATGGACGGCAGGATTCATAGCTCATCCCGCCGGGTAAGTTTCTTTGTTGTTTGCAGTTGTTTAGATATTTGTTTATTTTGTTCGTAATAAATGGCACACATATATAAATTATTAATTAATTCACGCAATTACATTTACTAACCTATATTGTATCATTAAAAAAAAAAACAATTTGCATATCGTATTTACATAATATATGTTTAATTTATAGGATGATGTTGTTAGAGTTTGTGCTATATTATTCAAGGATTGATTAGATCAAACAAATAATATTCATCGGCATCATCTCGGCAGTATATCAATATATATACATATACAATTTATATACATCTTGATTCACTGTATGCTAACCCATAATTACATATATATATCGATATATAACTAAAAGGGATATTATACTCTTCTGTTAACTTTTCAATTTATTTTCGTTGCAAAATTCATAAAATAATGATTTATTTTCTTCACTATTATTTAATTTGTAGGACTCGAACAGCGCTGGCCAGCGCCAACAGTCAAGCAGTCAATCGAAATCGGCCGGAAAGCAAGGGTATTCACCCTCGTACTGGACCGGACAAAACTAGCTTCCGGAGAATACAATTTGGCGTCCCCTGCAGATAACATTGCAGGCAAGTGGCGCTAGTCGAGCGAGCGAATTTTATAGCCTTCGCACCACAAACACCACCACATCCACGCCCATTCACTTTTTTAACAAGAAAACGTTGCCTATAACCCATACAACCACCACCATTGCAAAAACTGCAGCAGCCGCCAATGAACCAAGAGCAACGACAACCGCAACAACTACAGTAGCAGCATTAGCTGCAACACCCACTCCCAATCAGTTATTAATGCTTGTTAAGGAGCAATCACATAAAGTCGCCACCGATGAAGCAACAAGCGAGGAGCAGCATTCGTCGGACGATGAATATCTAATGTATGAGAATAAGAGATCATATTTTACTTAATAAGAGAATCAACAAGAGAAAGATGTTTTTACGACAAATTTGCACTATGCCTACTTCAGCTCCTTCCGGCACAACCCCCATTTCATCGCGCATATATATACATATATATGAGAACTTTTATTGCAATAGGGAAAATATTGTCACACCTTTTCTCACCCTCCAACACACACACACTACACTCACATAACATAGAAACATCCGCATAAATATACCAATTACCATTTCATAAATATAAACTTACAAAGATTAAAGGCGTAAAACGATTTAAACAAAGAAGATGAAGAGAAAAATAACAGATTTAAGTAAAAAGTAAATTATAAATTATATATATGTTAAAGGAAAAACCAACACAAAACGTAACGTGAATGAGAAAGAAAAAAAAAACGAAAGCAAAAATTAATTATTGTAATCGGTTTAAACTTATATGTATAATTATAACCTTAATATTTAAACTAAATACAAGAAAAGATGATACGATTAAATCCAAACAAAATACAAGAAAGGTACCCATTTTGCAATAATGAAATAATTGTGGGCCATTCTTCATTGTTTTTTTTTTATAATTTATTCTATTTCACCTGCAGGTATAGCTGAATAAATCACCATGTCAAACCGGTTCTCGATTACATGTGCAAATAAGTTTGAAGAGTTTTAAATTAAGACCTGTTTTCGCTTTAATCATTGCTTTACTATAAATTTTCTTAAAAGATATTCAGAATGCAGTCATTGTGATAGCAAGCTTAATTAGACCGACATTTTATGAATTAGATTTTGCTAGTTTCACCTGTTGTATTGGCCTAGCAAACAGGTTCCTCACCAGTCCATCATTTATATCTCAAAAAATCTCGTTAAATTCTGTAATCTGTACACTTGTGTAGGTGAAAAACAGAGTTTCTGACCCAAAACAAAATTTTGGACTGGTTCGTTGATACCAACGGAGATCGGAGATGTACGATGTCGTACAATTCAGTTCCTTTTACATTTACATGTGTAAGTTTTTCCAAATGTTATTGAGAAACCAAAGATTTCACCGAAAGATCAAACATCGATCATTCAAGTAGTTTTTTAAAATAAAAATTCTTTTTTGAATTGTATTGATTGGTATTACATCAATAATAAGCAGCTATTCGTACACATATGTATAGCTGAAATCTAACCTTTTACATGGGGCTAACGCATGAACAGATGAAACATAACAGATGATATCATCTTGACAAATTTGTGTGGAAATAGAAAACAAGTCTACTTTGAAAAAGAACGTTTTTTTTCTAGAGCTACCTATACCGATAACAAACTAACATGTATTCCAATAATTATAATCACAGAACAAATTGACTTGGTTGGGACCCGGTTCTTTGGCCAATCCCGTGAACCAATTTTTATTATACACTAAATCAAAACGGATACTAGACGCTCTTCTGACTAATTTAAGAAGGAGGCGTGACTGAATAGACATACATATATAAAACCGTTTTTGTATATTATTCAAGAAATATACAGGTATAAATAGTAGTTGTTTTTATTCTTGAATAACATGCAGGGATAGTTGTTTAAACCTAGGCAAACATATATACATATATGATGCAAAACTTGATAATATATGTATAGTGATTGCTCACTATTGGCTGTGCAGTAATTTATTGAAGTCTGCATAAGAGGACTCCAAATCAAAAAGAATTTGCCGCACCTGGCTTTCGCTTAGTTCATCAGAAGCCTGCATTTCGTTTAAGCAGGTCAGCCATTTCTCAACCTTTTGCTTTGCATCGAAATCTTCGGGTATTAGCGACAAACGATTCATATTGTCAGCCAAATCCTTGACGTCTGGTTGCAAGGCATCCATAGTATTGATTTGCAGGCGTAACTTGTCCATGATGGTGATAAATAACGAAACAATTTCCGCAATGCACTTGGATGTATTGCCCTTGTCGTCGCGTATTGTAATGGGGCGATCGTCACGAATGCGCTCCAAGGCAGCTGGACAGTCAAGGCGGAATCTTTTAACAAATGTGTCCACTGTGGGGAAATCGTCGCTTTGAACTTGCTTGAATGCTACTTTGAACTGAACCAAATGTTTGGAACAGGCCGCCGTGTACTCCTGAGGAGTCACGCAATCGCGAATGTAGGCCTTTTCCAGCTGCTGGATAGTATTGATAATGGCATATAAATCGGCCATATTGTCGTATCGCTCTCGTTCGCGGGCATTTCGGAACAGTTTCACTTCTTCGTACAATTCGGGACTGTTTTCTTGCATAATGTTGACCTGGGGAAACAGACTAAATTAAACAAATGACAATGACGAAAAATTGTTTTTTGTTCAGAAAAAAGTTATTCAAGTGTTGGACAACGCTAAATCTCGATTGCAAGAGTGACCATATGATGCGAACAATTAAACGTTGATTCAATAGTTACGTAGATATTTTAAAATATGTATATATACATACATATAAATAAAAAAAAAACTTTTGAATAAATTTAGAAGTAACATTCTAAATAACTATACTGGTTGAGAAACTAAATTCTTCCAAATCTCAAAGTGGAATAGACTTTAACAAATTGTAATGTGGTTTAATTTTTATATTTATCTTATCTTTCATTTAGAACAAAATATAAAAGCTAATTTGTAACCACCATCTATAAAGATAACACCTTGCTCTCCGACTACTATTAATTATGCACTCAATGTTAATAAACTGAATACATCAATATTTATCAATTACCAAACGTGCCTCAACCAAAGTAAACATGAGTGGAGTAAAAGCAGAAAACCCAATGTGCTCTCTCATTTAATCTGAAAAATTTATGACCCTAAACCAGAAATGTGAGAATATTGGCTTGTTGGTATTGTTGACCAGCAGGCAATGTCAAAACACACAAGCAACAATAAGGTTTTAATTTAACTTACAGTTGCCCGGATCATTGATAACAGTTCCCAGTTCTTTTGTAAACTATTTTTGTTTCTCAGAAAATACAACTGTAGTTAGTGCTCATTTCACAAATCATTTACGCATATATAAATTTATATATATTCAAATTGAAAATGGATTCTTTAGATCGACATATAAGTAATGTAAGTACATAATTCTTTGCGAGATGGGACTTAAGTTTAAGTTTGGTTTAATAAATACTTTATATTAGATACTAATTACGTATGAATAACGCATTTACATATGGATGCACATGTACATATGTTATGATAAGTTAGTATCTAAACTTGGAATCCAAGCAAGCCAGCAGTAAACGCACCGATCCTGTCATAATACCTGCTCAAATGTCATGTGAAATTCCAGAGAATAGAATGGATTCTTTCTAAAACGGCACAGCCTGTTCGACAAGCTTGTAGCCTTGGCCCGAGTAGCTACGCGGAGGATAAATTACAAAGAGACTTAACTGCAACAGCGACAATATACACCCAAGAAAATTAGGTATCTGTAGCGAAGAGAATGATGGTTTATTTTCACGTTTTTTGTAAAAAATAATAATGAAAGTGAATTGTGTCACCTGTATGAACGAATCTGATATAAGAATGCCATATATTAGCCACTGCAGACTAACACAAAACGATGTGGCTATTAGAGGCAGGGGCAGACTTTCTGAATTTTTCATCCTTATCACATGAAACAGACTCGTGAGTGGCGCCGCAAAAAAGCATACAGTGACTACGCAGCAAACAATACCTGGCAACAGAAAATATATACATATGTATGTATATTTACACATCCATGAAAGTACTTATGAATATACAATATATGTATGTGAAAAGGTAAACAAAATTTGAGTGAACTTGCATGAATTTCGCTTGATTTTACATACCCGTTATATGAATCATTTGCTTTGGCTGTGCGCTCAGTCGATTTGTATACCAAATTACTCCAATAAGGATAGTCAAAACAAATGCGAATTGCTTCACATAGCCACGTTTATTCACGGTAAACACATAGAAGGTCAAAGTGTAGAATAGAAACAAAGTCGATCCAATCACGTTCACCAGCACAACGCTTCGTTCGTTCGTTAAGACGCCGTAACGCAGCCAGAAGCTACAACTGTTCAAACATAAAAAAAGCGGTAAAAACTTTAAATTCAAGTACATGGAAGCAAACTTTATCTCAGACCATTGGGTGTCAACGTCAACAGTTTGTTTTAGAGAACTTACGATAAGAAGCCGAAAATGAAGGGAACACCAGAGGAGTCGCCAGTGCTCTTTTTTTGTATATATTTTCGACAAACCATTCTAAAAGCGGGAATTAGGGAAGCAAATTTTAATTGTAGTTTTTAAAATTCATTGCATTAAAAATGCGTCTTACGCTCCAGAGAGGAATTGAAAGACAGTGCTGATCACCGCTGTGGTAGATAACAGCGAGTCGTAAGCCAGCGCTGACATATCTTTAATTGTTTAAAAGTAATACTTTATCTTAATTTTTAGACTCTTTTTTTTTTGTTAAGGTACAGATTAACGTCAACAAAACCAACAGCTGATAATTAGAACTGGCAAATCATTAAAAGCATCGATACTCTTCAAGTTCGATACTTTTTAATAATTGGCTTTATGCCACTATCGATAGTAAATCCATTTTTTAGCGATGATAGTTCAAAAAGTATGGCGGACAGCGACCGTCGAACGATTTCTTAGCGCTATTGTTTTTGTGATTAAAGAACTTACAGTTACCGGTACAAGAGGTGATGTTTGATTTTAAAATATAAACATACATATTTTCTTTTACTAATACAATAATATTGCAAAAGAAATAAAGTCTTCTACAAAGCAACATATTTTAATTTTCACTGTTTCAACAATAAAAACAAACACAATATTTCGCTTTCATTATTTTATTATTTATTTGTGATATTAATAAAACCAATTCCTTGAAAATAGTATATTTATACTTTTATAAATTTATAGATTATAAGGTCAAACAATCTATTTTCTGACTGTAACCAACAAACATTTTGGAGCTTTAGATAAATGGTATTCATCCCATACATACATACATATATAAATTGGAATAAAAGATTAAATGCTTTATTTATTTAATCTATCTATATATATATATAAAAGAAAGTCGTGTTAGTTACACCACTTATAACTCAAGAACGGCAGAACAGATTTGGCTGAAAATTGGTAGGGAGGTAGCTTAGAGCCAGGAAAAGGACATAGGATACTTTTTATCCCGTTCGACAGCGTTCCCGTGTATCTTGACATTAAGAAATAAGTGAAATATTTTGGAACAAAGTTTGCCGGATTACATATGTCATATGTCATATATACATATGTCATCGATGAACTCAAACTAAAAAAACTCTTTCTATCAAGTGGATTGAAGTGAAGTGAAGTTTAATTAATAATGCCGCGACCAAGACGATCGAATCTTTCCCGACAAAGCCGTAATGCAAGAAGAATACAAAATACTGCAAATGAAAGGACTGAAGAAGAAATTGCACGTGAACAGCGCCGCGATAGTATGGCTCGACTTCGTGCTTCTCAATCACGAGAGCAAAGTGAAGCAGCCCGTGAAACAGCTCGGTTTGCAATGCAGAATCGTCGAGCGAACAACAGAAGGCAACAAATAGATAATTTGCGACGCAGAACAAGATACATCTGGGACGAATGCACAATGGCGCATAAACGTGCATTAGAAGCACTTAACCGAACATTAAAAGATTTACGCAATGACTCGAGATGTTTTGGAGGAGCAATGATTTTACTGTCTGGCGATTTCCGCCAAATACTGCCAGTAATTCCAAGATCTACGGCTGCCGATGAAATAAACGCTTGCTTCAAATCGTCAAATCTATGGCGCTATGTGAAGAAACTGCAGCTGACAACAAACATGAGAGTTACATTGCTTAATGATATATCTGCTGAAGATTTCTCGGAGCAATTGCTGACTATCGGTAATGGTCAAGTACCTGTCGATGAATCGAGCGGATTAATATCATTTCCAAATAATTTCTGTAATTTTGTCTCATCAAAAGACGAACTTATCAACAATGTATTTCCAAATATTATTTCTAACTACAAAAATAATGAATGGTTGAGTGAGCGAGCAATTTTAGCGGCTAAGAATAAAGATGTAGATGACCTGAACTACGTAATTCAAAATAAGATCATTGGAACAATGCATTCATACAAATCTATTGACTGCGTCACAAATTAAGATGAAGCCACCAACTATCCAATTGAATTTTTAAACTCTTTGGACGTGCCTGGCTTACCACCGCACAATTTGCGCCTAAAGGTTGGCTCCGTAGTTATCATTCGAAACATAAACCAACCAAAACTGTGCAACGGTACGCGTTTGGTGATTAATAATTTGATGAACAATGTAATTTACGCTACGATAATGATAGGAAAATTCAAAGGTGAGAAAGTTCTCATTCCGAGGATCCCGATGATCCCAACCGATATGCCGTTTGAATTTAAAAGACTTCAATTTCCGATACATCTTGCATTTGCCATGACCATCAACAAATCACAAGGCCAATCCTTAAAAATTTGTGGTTTAAATCTAGAACATTCATGTTTTTCCCATGGTCAATTATACGTGGCATGTTCACGGGTCGGAAGACCATCTGCGTTGTTTGTTTTTGCGCCTGATAAAAAACAAAAAATGTCGTGTATCACAAGGTACTTAAGTGAAGAGCAACCTATGTACTAAATACAGAAATAATAATGAATGATTAATGTAGTTATTTAATTTTTTTTTGTATTTTTTCCAAAAAAAAAAACACAAATTGCTTATTTATCGTCATTATTAAGGCGGAACAAAGTTCGCCGGGTCAGCTAGAATTATTATTACTAGAAAATCATTTACATATATGGCATAACAACGTTTGCCGGGTTTTCTAGTAAAACATATGAACAAATGTCAACTAGGTAAGGCGTTTACCTGATTTTCAGGCGAGATGTCTGTTGGGGTATGCAAATAAAATATTTTTCAGTGTACAATTGTTTTCATTCTTTATTTAGTGTTACTTTAGGTTTCCGCGTGAGAGGTTCTTTTTGTACTTTCTTATTGTGTTTATGTTGCAAACGATATGTGAAGCGGGTTTTGTGGTTAGTTACTTTTACATGTGCAGATTTTCGTAAAATAGTGCATATTATACCACATAAAGAAACGTAGACAACGTCAGACACTGTTGTTAGTGTGCCTTAGAAAGTGTTTGTGAAGTGCATGTCAATCAAAAAATATGGCTAACAAAAATATTTATAATCAGCATCAAGGTGAAGCACAACAATTATATCCGCAAAACACAATTGAGTTAATAACAGGCCAGCAACAGGTGAGGAAAACTAAATACTTTTACACTTACTTTCGTATTTCCTCACTTTTGCACATCTGCACCATTTACCGTTATTCATTAATGGTAATTTAAACATATATGTAACTGTAAAATAGGCGAAATTGTTATAAATTTAGTGAGAAGCTTGGCACGCATTAACGGATTATAATTAAACATACAAGTATACATATACTTTTGTATTTTTTTGATCATTAAACCGATCTGTGTTTAGCAGGTTGGATGGGGATGCAAATACCGGCACTTTAAGATTTTAGATGTAATATTTGTATTACTTATAATTTAAAACGTTTTCTTAATGGTTAATAGGCTGTGGTATACTAAAACAACAACTTTAAGAAATTTTTCTGCCATTCTGTGCAACAACAGAACATACTACATACATATGTTCAAAAGTAGGTATGTATGTATGTACATATGTACATATGTCTATTACAATGTTTGGTAGGTACACAGGAAAAGCAGAACTTTGCTCGACCACAAACCAAAAAAAAAGCATTTTCATCGTTGACATTGAAACTGAGTCAGGCGATATAAGACTGATATATGTACATATGTATACTCGCACTTACGTACATATGTATGTACATATGTATGTACATATATATGTGTGTACGTATGTATGTACATATATTTTTAATACATTTGAGTGTAGGGGCAGAAATGTTCGTTCTCTAAATATAGTTTTGGCAAACGCCGACCAAGTGAACTCTTATCAGGATCCGGTACAAAAATAAAAGATAATAAATATGACTATAAACAATGCAAAGATTAATTAATTTGAAATATTTATTATTAATCTGTACATTAACAAAAATAAACGGAATATTTTTAATACGTTTAATTCAATAATGCTTTAGGTTGGCATTATCTCTATAACCAAAGCTTTTTAACCCCGAATGTAGTAAATTTAGAAGTGTCAAAAAAATATTTAATTGGCTCCTCTTTAAGAACATAATGACGCACTTAAGCAGCTATCACAAAGAGTAACCAAATGAAAATCCACTTTTTGCTCTAATATAAAACTTTCAATTATCGCTCTTCTTAGCAATCAAAATGGGGTAAGCTGCTCTTGTTAGTGGCTCTTGCGACTACATTTGGCGGTGCTGTGCCCACGGGATATTGCATAGGCGTTATAAATTCTCCTTCCAAGGTAAGTTGAAACATATTTGTTAGGTGTTATTCAATAGAAAACAATTTCTCTATTTTCGAAGTGTCATTACAGCTAATGAAAATTTGGTGCAATCAGACACTCCATGACAATTATGGCAGCAATTTAAGCGCAAATTCTTTGGATCTTATATGGTCGTCAATCGTTTCCATTTTCCTAGTTGGCGGCGCCATTGGATCGCTAGGAGGTGCTGGAGTAGCTAATAAATTTGGAAGGTGAGTTGTCTTCTGATAAGATTAAGTTAATCTCTTGGCAACCAAAGGAACATAATTTGTATGGTTCCATTGTGCTGGCATAAATAATTGACATATGCAAATGATAGAATATGCATAGTGGGCCTCGCATTTTTAAAACAATTAAATACACTATATCCATGAGGGTACATTAAAGTCCCCAAAACGTGTAATCTGAGTACTAATACCTTGAGACCCCAATTTATTACGGTGATTGTACGTTTGTTTTTCTTTATTTTAAATTTTAGGTAGTGGATTAAATAGACAAATTTATCGTTTTACCAAATTGAGTATTCCGTTGACAACCTAGAATGGCGCAACATAATTTTAAAAACTACAAGTACGGGGCTAACTTCAGCCGAAGTTCGTATACCCTTGCAAACTGTCTTGTTGATAATTATGCAAATTTTAGCGGTATCAGGGGGAAGAATATAAAGATGGTCAAATTGAAATTTAATTGCTTGAGAAACATACTACTGTTTTTTTTGGCAAATATGTTAAAAGGTGCATCAAACCTACAATCACATAGTTCGTGATGTTCGACTAAAAACAATAAAGTTTTATTGATCTTACATCCTCTTTTCAACCGATTTTTCCTATGGAAGCTATATGATCTATATAACTATTTATCCGTTCGGGACGATTTCGAGGTATAGAGTGCCATGTGCTCTCTGTAACTCAGAGGGTCTCGGAGGGGACCGTGCTGATCCAGACATCAGTTCATCGAGCTGACGAAAATTAAAATGCTTACTTCTTGGCTAAACCAAATTAATTATATGAAATAACTTTTTATACCCTTGCAGAGGGTATTATAAAATTGGTCAGATGTTTGTAACGCATCGAAATATGTATACGTTTCCGACCCCATAAAGAGTCGATTGAGACATGTCCGTCTGTCTGTTTGAATCACGATGAAGACCTTAAATTTTAAACTACATGGTTGAAACATGAAAAGTTAAGTTCTATAATCGATCAAGTAGGTTAAGTTTGAAAATTAGTCGGATCGGATAATTAACACCGGAGTTATTAACTAAAACGTGAAGGTGGTACCTCATGTAAAAGCAATTTTCTTTGGCATCAAAATAACAAAAACAAATTCCAAATCTGCCGTACAAACACAAAAGAACCTCGATCGAATCCGCGCGGGACCAAATAAGAATTATATAAAATTATTGTTTTTTTGTTATTGCACTTATGCAACTTTAATTTGTACCCATACGACCTATAAAAAATTTCAAAAAAATCGGATAACTATAAAGGTGCAAATTAATTAAATATAATTCCTTATATAATAAAACACGTGGAAAAATATTCACCACGCGGTGTGGTGAAATATTTGCGTTGTGTTCTTGCACAGAACGAAATTGAAAGAGCGAGATGCTATGCGTTTGCTATATATGTACATACATATGTCGAACTAGCTTACGTAAGCTAAGTTGGGACGGTAGTGTAGTATGTAGAGATCAGTCGCACGACGTCTCGATGGTGATGTCTCGATTCTCGTTGAAGACGTGACAATTTTTGGAGGTTTTTTTTTTTTTTTTTTTTGATTTTGTTATATATACCTATATTTTAAAATTTTTGTTTTTAAATAAAATAATAAAACAGTAAAGTTGCAAGGGTAACTTCGGCAAAGCCGAAGTTAGCTTCTTTGGTATTTTTGATTTATACCCAAAATAATTATCCGATCAGAAGCATTTTCGTTTATTGATTATTACGATAGTGACTATACCTTAAAATTGTTCAATTTGAACAAGTATTAAACATACTGCCAAGTATGTTTAACTGTTACAACTGATATTCGTTAGAGCGGAATCTCCATCCATACAAGTTTGTATGGTTTGTTCTTTCTTATAAGCGGAAATTCGTTAAAGCGGGTTTTAGCGTTACTAACATCTGACCAATTTAATTATAGCTCCTGCATCTTGCCAATTAATCGGTGTACATACTTGCCAAGTCTACATACCAAGTTTAATGACTCTGTCTATTATAGTACGGACAGAAAGACAAGTTTCAATCGATGCGACTGTTGACCCCTATCAAGAAATACTTTATGGGATCGAAAGTTAAATGTACCGTTTAAAGGTAAAAGCAATACTAAAAGACTAATTTTTACATTGAATAGTAATTGGAAAGATGCGCTCTATATAAACATTGGTTAGTGGGTTGATATGGGCGTGAAAGTGCCTCTATGCCGTTTAGGATATTTCGAGGTCAGCTCTTCCACATGTTTTCAGTTCTAATTTTTTGTTGCAGGAAAGCCTGTTTTCTTATTTGCGGGGCGTTGTTTGCCATCGGAGCGCTGCTATTCTGTTTTTGCCGTCGGGCCAGTTCTGTGGAAATGCTCATAATCGGGCGATTCATTGTCGGCCTCGCATCAGGTCTGATTACGGCCACATTGCCCATGTATCTGTCGGAGGTTGCACCACTTTCTGCTCGAGGAACTTTGGGTGTTTTTTGTGCAGTAGGCGTCACCGGGGGTGTTGTTGTAGGCCAGATATGCAGTCTTGCCGATGTTTTTGGCACTGAAGAACTTTGGCATTATGCCCTGTCTGCCTACTTGGCTTTAATAATTGTTTGCTATTTACCCTCATACATCTTTCCGGAGAGCCCTAAGTTTCTGTACATAGTTAAGGGAGATCATACAGCTGCCCGCCATGAATTGATCAGATTGCGTGGTTTAAACGCTGAGCAATTGATTTCCCAAGAGATAGCTGAAATGGAGGCTGAGGCCAATGCCAAGGTTCAAGCCAGCAGCTTCTGTGATGTGCTGCGAAACTCTAGCCTTTTGTTGCCTCTTATCATTGTCTGCTGCTTCCATGGTGGTCAACAATTGTCTGGAATTAATGCAGTGAGTTTAGATAAATCGTCATAAAATTGTTTTGTTTGTTAAAAACTTACTTTTTACAGATCTTCTACTACTCAGTATCAATTTTTGAGAAGGCTGGACTATCTACGGTCAATGCACAGTGGGCAAACTTGGGTGCGGGTGGCCTGAATTTGTTAATCTCACTGCTGGGTCCCCTGTTGATGTCCTATTGCAGACGGCGTACTCTCATGATGTTCTCCTGCGCGTTATGTTCTATCTTTTTATTCACGATTACCTTTGTTCTCTACTATATAGTGAGTGAAAACTGTAAATTCATTGCATAATGATGAAACCTTAAAATATTTCCATCGTAGGATTTTGTCAGTTGGTTTGCTGCGGCCTGCATATTCTGCATTATGGGCTACATATTCTTCTATCAATTCGGTCTGGGTCCCATTCCGTACTTTATTGGTGCAGGTGATTTGACATAAATGTGTATATGAAAAATAAGTTACTTGATGGCGTCAAGAGCTCAAATTTCTTGATTGTCATTCATTCCCGATTCAACAAATTATTTTACCCCTTCTTAATGTTTTTTTCTTTACAGAACTCTTTGAGGTAGCGCCTCGCCCTGTAGCCATGTCTATGGGAAGTTTGGCATCATGGACTTGTAATTTTATAATTGGCATCTCGTTTCCAAGCCTTCAAAATGCCTGGGGCGCATTTGTATTTCTTCCGTTTTCTATAACGTGTGTTCTGTTATGTTTGCTGACGAAGTTTTACTTGCCTGAAACGCTTGGACGTGATCCTTCCGAAGTTGCGCCGCTTGTCTCAAAAGGCTTTCGTTCCAAACTGAAATGAGGCTAAGGCAAAAGTACTTTTATTAGGTAAAAGTTGAATTTAAGTACCAACTGCCTCTGTGCCTTCAATGCTCAGTAAATAGTAATTTCTTAAAATCCTCTTTTTGTAAAAGAAATACAAAATTTATGAAACTTTGAACATTGTTTTTAATTACCTGTCATCTGATTTAATCACTTATGACTTATGTCGACCTGGTCACAAAATCCGAAATCCCTTAGTTGGATTTACTTTCTCATTGTCGCATAATTAGAGAGTGGCAACCTTTACTTTAATAGTTTTAAAGCGCTACAGACAACGGCAAAAGAGATTTAACATGTCCTTCTATCTGTGCAAGATATCTAAAAATATTCCAAGTTATATTCATTGTTTTCTGTAAAATTAAATCTATATACAAAATTTCAAAACTGTTGACAAACAAGCAATCGGTTTAATGGAAAATGAAGTAATTTTTTTGTCAGCCAGAATCAGAATCTGTGGAGAAAATTTAACCACCAAAAAATACACAAATACTTTTGATTTTTAATAAAACAAAAACTTACTTTTAATTTGACGAACAAAAGATAAAAGCCTGAAACTTTTTAACAAAATGTGGCATACATAGTTTTGAATGCAAATCACAAATTTTAAAAATGTATTTGCAACAACTTTGAAAATTTCGCTAAACTACACAACATACAGTTTCATTCAATACATTCATCGTTAAGTTTACATATATTTTTTTGTTTTATTTCTAGAAAATTTAAAATTAACCTAATTGTTTCAACTTTCTTCATGAAACCACATATGCATTTGTGAGTTCTTATAGTCTTAAAAAGTCAAACCTGTTACAGTTTTTTTACTGTAAATGAAGCAAGCAAGTCGTCCCTGCCGATATTGAGTATACCCTGTACCTACTAGTTATTATATTAAATAAAGTCAAACACCCTCGAAATAGCGATTAATTTCATAAAAAAATTTCTTTAACATGCCGCAACAGCGAACGCATGCTATCTCGCTCACTCTTTCCAGCTAGTGTCGCCTAAAATTTTAAACTTTCTTGATCTGCGTAGTCACTAGACAAATGATCGAACAACCTCAAAATCGCAATCAATTCAAAACAAAGTTCTCTTTTACATGCAGCAGCAGCGAGCGCATGCTATCTCGCTCTTTCTTATCAGCCAATGCCGCCTTGGCATTTCAGTACAAAACTGATATAGGCATATCTCCGATGTTTATTGTCCGATTTCAACAAAATTTGCTCAGCTGGTCCAGTTTGGGTATATAATTAAGTGTACCAAGTAAGAATACGATATCTTGAAAGCAGCCCTAGTTATCGTTTTTTTTTTTAAATTGCGGGGGCGTTTGACGTCCAATTCAGGACTTTTAGACCTTGGACGTTTAAATAGGAGCGTTATCCTGCTGGAAATTCCACTTCAAGGCTGCAAAAATTTCTTTAATTGCAGGAAAAGCCGTTTGCAATACCCCATTGTATGCTGAGGCATTCATTCGACTTGTCAGAAATTGAAGTTCTATTGGTCCATAATAGGTAATTGCTCCCCAGACCATGACACCATCGGCTCAACTGTGTCGATCTAAATCAATCGATCTAAAATCAGCTCTTCCTTTCTAAGATCGTAAAAGTAGTACGAAAAGCCATCCGGACCCTCTAAATTAAATTTTTTTCATCTGAAATGACTACATATTGCCACCCCTTACTCCAGGTTATATTCGATCGGCAGAATTCGAGCCGTTGCATCTTTCTGTTTGCGTTTGGAGGCTTTTTTTTTAATTTAAGGCGTTTAATGTGTTTTGCATTTTTAACAACGCGTTGCACAGTGTGCACACTCGATTTAACACCTGATTTGTCTTTGATTTTAGCCGCAGAGTACCGTGAGTTAGACGCGTTCCTCTATATAAGTCGCTTGTCAGCCCTTGTTATCACTGAAGAGGACCGTCCTTTCATGTTTTTTCCATAGGTAGGCTTGTTTTCCAAAGATTAGGAAATGACTTTACGGCTGCGCCTAATATTTTTGGATATTTGAGTGACTGAGAGCCCACACTCTATGTAAGCCATTATTCTGCCTTTTTCAATATCATCTAGCTGCTTTAACTTTCGCATAGTTTAGTAAATTAGGTCAGATTCGACAGCTTTCACACAAAAATCAAAACTAAATTAACAACTAACTAATTAACAATTAACTTCCAGAGCAAGATTTTTGTTTTTATAATAAGTATAAGTGCAGAAGAATGATAGAAAAATATAAAGAGCATGATAGAGTTTTACAGCTACTTGTTATTTGTATTTAAAATGAGAGGTAACAGGGTGTGCTAATCGGTTGTCGCGCAGTGTATATATATGTCTTTCAAGAAGGAAAAACGTAAGTTTTTTTCCAAAAGAATTGAAAATACATACTACATAGTATGGAGCTATAGTAACTTCTGCGATGTCAACTGATTTCAATTCGAAAACTGATAGCCTAGTGATTATGTTTACGTCGTTTTGTAAAAAATTCGGTCGAAAATTTAATTCGCATTTGAAAATAGAAATAAGTTTTCCTTGCTATCGCGATGCATTGAAATATTATTTCTAGTTAAGTAGAAGCAAAATTACTGAAATTTTGGCCAGAACTGGGATAAAGCGAATAAATAAAAGAGGCACTTTTGAAAATATTAACATGTTTCTAAAAATGACTTCGTATATGTGTTGTTGATCAGTACAACGAGCTCAGCTGATATAGGCCTGTCCGTCTGTCTGTCTGGATCAACACGATCTCCTCCGAGACCCTTTAAGCTACCGATCTGAAATTTTGCACGTAGGCCTCTTTTTGCTGTATATCTCAGAATCATCTCGATCGGATAACTTTGTTGTATAGCCCCCATTGGAACGATCAGTCGGGTATAGGGTTTCAACAAATTAGTGGTCATATCCTTGCAGAGGGACTAACAAAATTGGTCAGATATTTGAAACGCATATATTCTTGATCAGCATCAATAGCCGAGTCTATCTAGCTGTCTGTTTCTTCGCATATATAAGAACTTTAATTTTTAAGCTGCATGGTTAAATCTTTGTAGTTAAACTTCTTGAAGGTGTAGGTTTGTAAAGTTTAGGAATTGGATTACTATAAGATATAGTAAATATGGGAATATTAGGTATCGAATCAAACATTTTTTTCCATTTGTCCTTTAAATCTTATTCGAACAAAAAAATCATCTACCAAGTTTAACCCAAATCGGATAAATATTACCGGTATAACTCAATAAATTATGTCGTCAATATAATCTATTTACTACAGAAATAAAGTTTAAAGAAATCAGCTTTACACAAAAGACCCGTGTTTGAGTCCGCGCGGGAGCTTTGAAATTCAATTTTTACCCAAGCCCCGTACACCAAGTTTAAAACAGATATGATAATTATTGAGGTTGCAAATCAATAAAGAAAAATTATTATAATGCTCACACACACAGGCAAAATGAAGCAAGCAAGTCAAACTGATGTCGTTTATACTGATTTCGGTAAGGCTTTTGATTCTGTTAATCATACACTTCTTTTTTAAAATTAAACAAAATTGGTTTGCCATACAGTTTAATTAGCTGGATTCGTGAATACCTGACAGGCAGATCACAGAAAGTTCTCTTCAAGTGTTCAAGTTCTAGGTCTTTCCAAGTCACTTCGGGGGTGCCTCAGGGTAGTCATCTGGGACCTTTACTATTTACCCTTTTTATTAACGACCTTCCATCCGTTATAATTCATTCTCGTTTCCTCATGTACGCAGATGATGTTAAGCTTTGTCTCAGCTACAGAGACATCTCCTTCACGGTTGCAGTTTGACCTCCAAAACTCTCAGTCTTGGTGTCAACACCAAATACCAAAGTTCTTTACACCTTATTGGTTCGTTCAATTTTGGAATATTCATCCTGCATATGGTCACCCCAATACAATTCACATAAAGCAAGAATAGAATCAGTTCAAAAACAGTTCATTCTCTTTGCTCTTCGTGGTCTGAACTGGGATCGTATTATCAACTTACCTTCGTACTCTAGTAGACTTCTTTTACTTGACCTTCCTTCCCTTACTAATCGTAGATTAATGTTTGGCGTCATATTTATGCTCAAGCTCCTGAATGGGAATATAGACTTTCCCGAGCTATTGAACCGAGTAAAACTAACAGTTCCTTGTAGACCTACTAAAAATTTCATCCCTCTATCACTTCCACGATGTACTACTAGCTACTTACTGCATGATCATTTTCGAGTTGTTTGTTCTGATTATAATCGTCTTTATCATGTAATCAGTTCAGAGATCTCTATTCCCTTACAAAAAACTTCCATCCTTTTACATTTAGCTCGTAACTAGTTATAGTTTCGCTTTTGTCTGTGTTTTTTGGATTGTCCCCGCGACTCGAGCTGTGCGTTATGCGGCTTGCGCCCCTCGGTCGGTTGGCGGGAGGTGTGGGCAATTAGTACTCCCGTTGGGATTCGCGCGTAAAACAAAAGTCGTCCCTGCTGACATTGAGTATATCCTGTACCAACTAGTCATATTAAATAAAGTCGTCCACCCTCAAAACAGTCATCAATTTTATACAAAATTCTTTTTAACATGCGGCAACAGTGAACGCATGCTAACTCGCTCACTCTTGCCAGCCAATGGGGCTCCTCGGCAGTTCAATACAAAACGAATTTACATACGTATATCTCCAATATTTATTGTCCGATTTCGGTCAGCTGTTGCTTGTTGCCCACATTGTTAGATGTGCCGAAAAGGAATACGAAAACCTTTATATAGCTTTTATTCCCTATTTAAATTTGAAACAAACTTGATCGGCCTAGACGGATGTTCACACCAAATATGGTAGCTCTAGTCTTATAGTCTTCAAGATCTAGGTGTTCATACGGACGGACAAACGGACATGTCTCAATCGACTCGGCTGTTGATGCTGATCAAGAATATATACACTTAATAGGGCCGGAAAAGCTTCCTTCTGCCTGTTACATACATTTTGGCGACTTTAATATTCCCTATGTTACCCTATGGGTACAGGGAATAAAAAGACAAAATCATTTGCGTTCTGTTTTGCAAAGAACGAAATGGAAAATGCGAAATACTCTGCGCTTGATATATATTCCGAAAAAGCGGACGTAAGGTAGTTGGTATTTTAATTCATTTTAAGATTTAGTTTCTTAACAAAATAAAATAACTAAATAGTCTAAAGGCGCAAGTACATATATATGTACATATATACGAACTTCAGCAAGGCCTAAGTCATCTTCATTGATATTTCTTAATTAACATATTAATCAAGTTTTATTAGAATTGGTTAACTATATCAAATGTCCCCAGTAGGAACGATCGCTTAGAAACATAGTTTAAGATAATTTTAGTATGTATACAAATGTTTATATTGAGGTTATTTCAGTGCCAATGATTCTACCAAACGATAAACATTTAACAAGAGGTAGTTGGCAAGTATACAAGGAACTTTGTCATGGCCAAAAATAACCCATCCTTCTAGTTGAAGTCTACTTATTAATTATCCGATCTGGTCCGATCTGCCGCCATTGAGTGTACCCTGTACCAGCTAGTTGAATTAAATAAATTCGAATACCCTCGACACTGCTATCAATTTAAGACAAATATCCCTTTCATCCTATGGATGCAGGGTATAAAAAAAATATTTGATACTTTTTCGGGATTCGAAGTTCAAAGTTTAGTTGTCTGATCTGACAAATTCTTCAACTTGTCAAACATACACATCTAAAAAGTTTATCAGACAACTTTCAACCACGTAGCTTAAGAGTTAATTTGTAAAAGCTGCGAAGGAATTGAATCTGTCCAAAAGCAATTTTGCACTTTTCATCTTCGTGGTTTAAATTTGGATCGAAATGTTAACTTATCCTCAAGTTTTAATAGACTTCTTTTAATTAATCTTCCCTCCTTACTAAACCATAGTTAAATTTAACTCTAAGTCAGTACACTACTAACTATGCTTCTCATGAACCTTTTCGAGTTGTTTGTGCCGATTACAACTGCCATTATCCTGAAATCGGGCTAGAGTTCTCCATACCTTTGCCTGAAACTTTTGGAATTAAGTTATAATTTATTTATTTTTATTTGAAGTTAGTTTTATTTATTATTGTAGTTATAATTAATGGCCAGAAGAACCTGCAAATTCAATAATACCCTATGCAAGGGGATGATATATATATATGTATGTATGTATATCTTAACGATATTTATTAATTAATTTGCTACTTGCGTTGGTCAGGACAGACGGTTTAGCTAGTACAGGGTCTGACCAAGTCCAGCCGACTTGTAATATTTAACCGAATTAGGTTTGTCATTCCAGTCTTTTGTTTGGGAAAAATTTCATTGGGGATTTATCTCATTCATAGCTATCAAGCACCAACGACGGCTGGACTCCGCTTCTGCTAATCATTTGCATAACTATCACTTTGGGTACGACCGTTCCAGTGGGTTACTTTTTAGGTGTGCTAAATGCTCCTGCAGAGGTGATCAAAAAATGGTGCTATAACATTTTAGTCAATGACTACAACAGTGCTGTGACTTCGAGTCAACTGGATATCATATGGACTTGCACAGTTTCCATCTTTTTAATTGGAGGCGTAATTGGTTCCTGCTTCAGTGCCTGGTGCAGCGACAAATATGGTCGGTGAGTGGGTTTAATTTTGGCTAAAACCAACGAGTCTAATCAATCTTACCTTCTTTTTCAGTAAGGGCTGTCTCATTATCAGTAGCGTGATACTTCTAATATCCGGCATTCTTTTTACCTGGTGTCGAGCAGCTAAATCGCTAGAAATGCTGATGACTGGACGGTTCTTGGGAGGAATAGCCTCTTCCTTAATCTTCACCGCTCAGCCCATGTATCTCATGGAATTGGCTCCTCCACAGTTAACTGGTAGCGTCGGTGTGTTTACTTGTATAGGCGTAACAGGGGGGATTCTTCTTGGGCAGGTGTTAAGCTTACCCAAATTAATGGGCAATGAAAGCCTCTGGCCCTATGCTTTGAGCAGTTATACCTTGCTGGTAGTGATGAGTTTACTGCCCATGTGGATTTGGTTCCCAGAGAGTCCACGTTGGCTCTACTTTATCAAATGCGATGCCGCTGGTAGCCGAGAGGTTTTGCAACGTTTGCGTGGCAAAGAAAATAATGATGATGTTCAGATGGAAGTCGTGGAAATGGAACTTACCGTGAATTCAAAGAAGGAAATTGGCTCGTTTTGGAATGTTCTAACAGACCGCAAATTGTTCATGCCCTTGCTTTTGGTTTGTTCCTTTCAGGCCAGCCAACAGCTTAGCGGAATTAACGCAGTAAGTTGGTCATCTGTTCTAAATGAATGATTGCTGGCTTAAAATGTGCACACTGACTATGAACTACAAAAGATATATTGAAAAATGATTTTTTAATAGCTTTCTTGTTTTTTTTTTTTAATAGATCTTTTTCTATTCTTTGTCCATACTCACCGATGTAGGCTTCTCCTCAAATTCAGCTGCTTGGCTCAATTTGGGGCTAGGCGGTTTTAATTTAGGAGCCTCCCTTTTGGGTCCTGTGCTAGTCAAAAAATTTGCCCGTCGACCGCTCATGATGTTTTCCTGCTCGACTTGCGGTCTGTCGCTTATGGGCATGTCGTTCGGCTTGTATTTCTTGGACTCAACAAAAAGTACTGCGTTGGCCTATTTATGTATTGCCTTCATTCTGTCTTTTATATTTGGGTTCCAGGTTGGATTGGGTCCGATTGCTTATTTTATTGGCTCAGGTGCGTATTGATGAAATTAAATTAATCTAGTCACACCGATATACTCTGCACTGGTAGATTTCATAAAACTTAAGCTCCGTTGAAGCAAAACTTTAAGGAAAATCCGCTGTTAAAGAAACTAGAACATCAGCCGACTTTCAATGCGTATTTGCGTGTTTTTTTTATACCCTGTACCCATAGGGTAAAAGGGTATATTAAAGTCGCTAAAATGTATGTAACAGGCAGAAGGAAGCGTTTCCGACCCCATAAAGTATATATATTCTTGATCAGCATCAACAGCCGAGTCGATTGAGACATGTCCGTCTGTCCGTATGAGCCACGCGATCTCAGAGACTATAAGAGCTAGAGCTACCAAATTTGGTGTGAGCATCCGTCTAATGTCAAAGCAGGTCAAGTTTGTTTCAAATTTTAGCCACGCCCACTTCCGCCCCCGCAATTTAAAAAAAAATGATAACTAGGGCTGCTTTCAAGATATCGTATTCTTACTTGGTACACTTAATTATATACCCAAACTGGACCAGCTGAGCAAATTTTGTTGAAATCGGACAATAAACATCGAAGATATGCCTATATCCGTTTTGTACTAAAATGCCAAGGCGGCATTGGCAGATAAGAAAGAGCGAGATAGCATGCGCTCGCTGCTGCTGCATGTAAAAGGGAACTTTGTTTTGAATTGATTGCGATTTTGAGGTTGTTCGATCATTTGTCCAGTGACAACGCAGCTCAAGAGAGTTTAAAATTTTTGCCACGCCCACTTCCGCCCCCGCAATTCAGAAAAAACTAATTATTAGAGCAGTTTTTGAGGAATCACATTCTTATTTGGCACACCTAATATTATGGCCAAAGTGCATAATCTGACTAAATTTAGTCGAAATCGGACAATAAATATTGGAGATATACGTTGATGCGTTTTGTACTGAAGCGCTTAGGGCGACATTGGCTGGCAAGAGTGAGCGAGATAGCATGCGTGCTCTGTTGCGGCATGTTAAAGAAAATTATTTATGAAATTAATTGCTATTTCGAGGATGTTTGACTTCATTTAATATAATAACTAGTTGGTACAGGGTATACACAATGTCGGCAGGGACGACTTGCTTGCTTCATTTTAATAGGAAACATTCTTTGGGTATCCTTTCGCTTACATCCTATATTAGCGGAATTCGGTAAACTAGAACATTTTAATTAGGTAACTCATGAAAAGTAAGGTTTCATTGGAAAAAGACAGCTAGCACTTAAACTTTTAATTAGATTCGTATTAAGTTAAGTGACTTTAACTTAAAATAATAATACACATACAAATGTATGTATATATTTTGTTTTATAGAATTGCTAGAGGATTCTCCTCGACCAGTGGCTATGTCCATGGGAAGCCTGTTCTCTTGGGTTGGCAGCTTTTTAGTGGGCATGTGTTTCCCTTTGCTGCAGAGTGTGTGGAACTCGTTTGCCTTTATGCCCTGCATGTGCGTTTGTATCTATTGTCTTATGTTGACCTACCGATATTTGCCCGAGACACGAGGACGAAAGCCAACGGATGTCCAAGCAATGTTAAGTGAAGGATTTCGATCCAAAGTTACATAAATGGAAGAAACACCTGAGTCAAAATGTTTGGGCTGGGTTCGGCCGAACTTCGTATACCCTTGCAAATTTCTTCTTTTACAATTCTGTAATCTGAAAAATCTTTTTTAAAATTCTAAGTGACTGAGAGTAGCGACAAATAAAAATGGGATTTTAGTAGATGTTTGTACGAAAGCTATAGCTATACCAGAAAGCTGACCAATGAGAGATATTTTGTATATACACACATACATACATATGTATAGTATGTGCGAGCCCCGGCCACTATTAATTCGTACGGCAAGTTTTTTAACCGTAAGAAAATTTTTACCAGTTGTTATTCATATTTACTATTTTATGTATTTTTTTTTCAATATTAATGTTGGGTAATATCGCACAGTGGGGCCATCGCTCATTTCGCTTATCAAAAATCATATCTTCTAAAGTAGTGAAGCGATTCAAAATTTAAAAAGCATTCGATAGCTAATTGTTTAACCTTCAAATGGAGTTACTACCGAGGTGCCACGTGCTCGGGTTGCTTTGATAGTCAAGGTCAAAGTTGAAAAATATTTCTAGGCATATTTGACCCATAAAATTCACTTAAAAAACGCTTTTTTAATGACAAACGAACTTTATTATTCGAATTCGATAAGATTTTTTAATGTTATGTTTTAATTTTTCATTTAAATTGCAAAAAAAAAATATACCATTGCAAGGGTACATTAATTTTGGTCTTCTCCAAAACCCTTAATGCTACAGAGCTGAAATTTTACACATAGACTTCTTTTTGCATTGTATATCTCGAAATCATCCTTATCGGATAACTATATCATATAGCTCCCATAGGAACGATAGGTCGAGAATAAAATTAAGGTTTCATAACTTTGTTGTTTTTCAATCGAATACTATGAAATTTGTATTCAATTAGTTTAATATACTTTCTAAAATATCTACCAAGTTTCATCAGAATTGGTTGACTATATCATATAGCTCCCATAGGAACGATCGGTCAGCAATATAGCTTTAGAGCAATAACTCGAGTGTGTAAAAAGCGATTGTCACGAAATTTTCTATTTTGAAGTTTGGTACATATAGAAATGTCTGTGCTAAGTTTCAGCCAAATCGGTTGACTATATGTTATAGCTCCCATAGGAACAATCGGATCAAAAATTTTTTTTTATTATTAACATTTAATGTAGGTTTGATTTGTTTAATATGCTCTCCAATGATTTTTTTACGTTATAAATATGTAAATATCAAATAACAGTTTGCCATATTTGCATGCGCTCTTCTTCTTCCTTGTACCTGGAACGCGATTTTAACGCGAGGTTGCATTAGTTTTTTGGCTTTTTGAGAACTTTCCGCAAAAAAGCGCAAAACTGCACTATATAGGTCTGATAGGAGAATGTTCCCTCTATCACATGTATATGGTGTCATCGTGTATCTAGGTGTATCTCTGTTGATTCTACTCTACTAAAGTTGAAAAAAAGCGAAAATGTAGTGTATTTTTGAAACACCTCCAATTTTACTGAGTATTTCAAAATTCATTAAATTTTTTACAACAAATAACTAAAAATTGATTTACTTTTCGAATAAAGTAAAAATATTCAACATCAGCTGCTTAATTCGGCCAATATTCAGTTTCAAAGTTGCGACTTTTTGTAAAAATAGTAAATTTTTTTCACACATGAAAAATGTCTTCACTTTGAGATGATGTAGCACCCACAATTCTTATCGGATTTCAAAGATATTTTGGATCCATAACTTCTAAAGTATTATCTGTCGATTTCAATTGTCACTTTTGCCCAACGCGATGGTGAAAAAAATGATTTTTGGTCAGCTATCCAGGCAGATTCCCCACTGTGCGTCGCCTCTTGCCTTTAAAACAACGCTTTGGCACAGAATTTCATAAGTTTTGGCATTGTTCTGTTGATATAGAGTCATACATCTCCTGTAATTTTGATTAAAATCAGTAAGAGTTCTTTGAGGCTCATTTTTTAGGTTTCATTTCATAATTCCCCATATATTCTTGATTGGACTCAGGTCCGGACTATTTGATGGCCAATCTAAGACCCCAATTTCCTTATACTGTAGCCATGATTAAGTTCGTTTGGCAGTATGTGATGATGCTCCATCCTGTTGAAATGTGTATTCACCAGAGTCAGCCAGTTTCGATATTGATGGCAGCAAACTTTCTTCCAGTATGTTAATGTATTTTTCAGCGTTGACCATCCCATCAATAAAGTGCAGTTGGCCTAGCTCTTTGGCAGACATACAACCCGAGACCATTATGCTTTCTGGGAACTTAACTGTCCTTTTAAGGCAGTATTTATGGTGCTCTTCAGCTTTGTTTCGGATTACTCTCCTTCGTGCATCATCGACATTTACATCAAATTTAAATATGATGGGGAGTCATTGCCTTTGAGTCCAAGACGTCCGGTCTCTAGACCATTGTAAACCTTCTTCTTTTGGCGATGAGTAAGCAATGGTTCTTCCTAGGTCTAAGAGTAATTTAAGATATTGAATGTGCAACATAGAGAATCCCTATACTTACTTTATAGAACTTACACCCCATATTCCGCAACAGCAGACGCGTCCACTCACGCTTGTCATTTTTTCCGATTTCATCGGTCCATTCTGATGCTAAATTTCTAAAACTTTGGCGACGATCAGCCTTTACAATTGTGGCCAGGGCTCTTTTATCACGAGCTGTTATTGACGTTGTTCGTCCTTTATTTGCGAAATTATGTTCATACTGCCATTTTTCTTTAAATTTTAGATTATTCCTTGAACGGATGATTTTGGCAAATTTTAATTGTTTTGCTATTTCACCTATTCTTATTAGTTAGACAAGGCATTCAAAGAAATTATTATTATTGATGTTGTTGTTGAAGTACAAACATTTGTTGTTCTAAAATTAAGAAAATAAAATGAGCTTTCGGAAATAAATACTTTAGTATTTAAAGTATCTGTTAAACATTGTATACGATCAAAAAAGCTTGCCGCACGAATTATCGGGGCTCGTATATACATGTCCGTCAAATTAGCGTCGATGAGTTAGCAACGATCGGAACGGTGGAATTTTGGAACACTTTTTAATTTTTTATTTATTGATTATTTCCTTATTTAACAACTTTTTCGAACAAAATAAACTATAAAATAGTTAAGAATTCAATAATCTATTGTTTTTATTCATTTATGGTCGGTTTTGATTATGCTGAGTATAAAATAAATACATGTGAAAAATCGACTTCTCACAATTCGCCCCATAGCTCCATTCACAGAGAATGTAGGGATATGCACGGTATGCCAGTTTATGCTCCACATATTCATCTATGTCTCCACCAAATTTGAAGAAAATCATTGGCAGGATTTTTGAGAAAATCGCTTATCAGTCCACCAACCTATGGTTTTCCCCCATACAAAATGCGACAGAAAAATTAAGTTGCAATTGCTGTCAATATAACGGGCTTCACAGAGAATGTAGGGCAATGCACGGTGCATGGGGCTATTTGTACATGTTTCAAGAGTATATAACATAAATTTTATCAAAATCATTGGCGCCGTTTTTGAGAAAAAGTCCCAAGTGTGTGGGTGCCTCGGATGCAAAAATCTTACTGATAAGGGTGGCGCCCAGTTCACAACCGGAACCGGTTTTGGAACCAGCGTGGAATCTGTGCTGGTACCAGTGTTAGAAAAAAATGGCAAGGGGTGGAGTGAAATCGACGCTAACTTTTCTAGAGAATGTAGGAATATGCACGGTAGTGCATATTATTAAGCATATTTTTCTATATACTTTAGCAAATTTTCATCAAAATCATTGGCAGGAATTTTGAGAAAATCAATTTTTAATTTTTTGACAAATGTCAAACTTAAATACGGGCAGCAGCGCCATGTCAATATGACTTGGCAAGGGATGGAGTGAAATCGACGCTAACTTTTCTAGAGAATGTAGGAATATGCACGGTAGTGCATATTATTAAGCATATTTTTCTATATACTTTAGCAAATTTTCATCAAAATCATTGGCAGGAATTTTGAGAAAATCAATTTTTAATTTTTTGACAAATGTCAAACTTAAATACGGGCAGCAGCGCCATGTCAATATGACTTGGCAAGGGATGGAGTGAAATCGACGCTAACTTTTCTAGAGAATGTAGGAATATGCACGGTAGTGCATATTATTAAGCATATTTTTCTATATACTTTAGCAAATTTTCATCAAAATCATTGGCAGGAATTTTGAGAAAATCAATTTTTTACATATTGATAAATGTCAAATTCAAATACGGGCAGCAGCGCCTTGTCAATATGACTTGGCAAGGGGTGGAGTGAAATCGACGCTAACTTTTCTAGAGAATGTAGGAATATGCACGGTAGTGCATATTATTAAGCATATTTTTCTATATACTTTAGCAAATTTTCATCAAAATCATTGGCAGGAATTTTGAGAAAATCAATTTTTTACATATTGATAAATGTCAAATTCAAATACGGGCAGCAGCGCCTTGTCAATATGACTTGGCAAGGGGTGGAGTGAAATCGACGCTAACTTTTCTAGAGAATGTAGGAATATGCACGGTAGTGCATATTATTAAGCATATTTTTCTATATACTTTAGCAAATTTTCATCAAAATCATTGGCAGGAATTTTGAGAAAATCAATTTTTAATTTTTTGACAAATGTCAAACTTAAATACGGGCAGCAGCGCCATGTCAATATGACTTGGCAAGGGATGGAGTGAAATCGACGCTAACTTTTCTAGAGAATGTAGGAATATGCACGGTAGTGCATATTATTAAGCATATTTTTCTATATACTTTAGCAAATTTTCATCAAAATCATTGGCAGGAATTTTGAGAAAATCAATTTTTTACATATTGATAAATGTCAAATTCAAATACGGGCAGCAGCGCCTTGTCAATATGACTTGGCAAGGGGTGGAGTGAAATCGACGCTAACTTTTCTAGAGAATGTAGGAATATGCACGGTAGTGCATATTATTAAGCATATTTTTCTATATACTTTAGCAAATTTTCATCAAAATCATTGGCAGGAATTTTGAGAAAATCAATTTTTAATTTTTTGACAAATGTCAAACTTAAATACGGGCAGCAGCGCCATGTCAATATGACTTGGCAAGGGATGGAGTGAAATCGACGCTAACTTTTCTAGAGAATGTAGGAATATGCACGGTAGTGCATATTATTAAGCATATTTTTCTATATACTTTAGCAAATTTTCATCAAAATCATTGGCAGGAATTTTGAGAAAATCAATTTTTTACATATTGATAAATGTCAAATTCAAATACGGGCAGCAGCGCCATGTCAATATGACTTGGCAAGGGATGGAGTGAAATCGACGCTAACTTTTCTAGAGAATGTAGGAATATGCACGGTAGTGCATATTATTAAGCATATTTTTCTATATACTTTAGCAAATTTTCATCAAAATCATTGGCAGGAATTTTGAGAAAATCAATTTTTAATTTTTTGACAAATGTCAAACTTAAATACGGGCAGCAGCGCCATGTCAATATGACTTGGCAAGGGATGGAGTGAAATCGACGCTAACTTTTCTAGAGAATGTAGGAATATGCACGGTAGTGCATATTATTAAGCATATTTTTCTATATACTTTAGCAAATTTTCATCAAAATCATTGGCAGGAATTTTGAGAAAATCAATTTTTAATTTTTTGACAAATGTCAAACTTAAATACGGGCAGCAGCGCCATGTCAATATGACTTGGCAAGGGATGGAGTGAAATCGACGCTAACTTTTCTAGAGAATGTAGGAATATGCACGGTAGTGCATATTATTAAGCATATTTTTCTATATACTTTAGCAAATTTTCATCAAAATCATTGGCAGGAATTTTGAGAAAATCAATTTTTAATTTTTTGACAAATGTCAAACTTAAATACGGGCAGCAGCGCCATGTCAATATGACTTGGCAAGGGATGGAGTGAAATCGACGCTAACTTTTCTAGAGAATGTAGGAATATGCACGGTAGTGCATATTATAAAGCATATTTTTCTATATATTTCAGCCAACTTTCATCAAAATCATTGGCAAGAATTTTGAGAAAAATATAAATGAATTATTTTTTCCTTAAAGTTATCGTTGCCCGCCCAAACAATGTGCATATAAATGAAAAACCTCTTAGCCCTGATAGCATTATTAGTCTCTTAAGGCGAAGTCTTAAATCCTCTACGCTGTGCGTTCATTTAGTTTTTCCTATAGCTAATATGCCTTTAGCTGTACGGCATCGCACAGTGTACACAAGTCATTTAATTACATAAAGTTTCATGTACATGAGTCTTTACAATATTTAACAAATTTTAATAAGATAGACCAATAAATTAAATTTGGTTGAAATACCATATTTCTCGAATAGTTGACTGCTAATTTTAAGCCAATTTTTTTTTCCACAATGCCACTAAATAGTATTCAATATCGGACATTATTTCATTGTTAATTCTTATAAATTGACAAGCACACTTTCTGTGTTATTGTATTCAATTATTTGTACAAAGGTGCAAAAATTAATAAAGAATTAATTCACTTCTCGGTGGAAATAATTTTTTGTTCAGTGTGCAGTCATTCTATGCCTCCCGCCAAAAAAAGATTCAGCATTCAGGGGCATAGGTATGTTTCCATGAAGAGGGACCGAAGTAATATATGTATGTACAAAAATTTATCATCTTGCTTTTATAACCCATTCGTCGAAATGTTTTTTTATACATATACAATGGTGGAAAACATTGGAATGGAGCATATAAAAATATTTCCCTACCTACGCCCCTGACAACAACGACTGCAGAGTGTGTGTGTAGTGTTAATGTAGATGTTTGCAATGTTTTTACATAGAAATACATACATATATACTCTCAGCCACACATATGCATGCACAGTGGCTAATAAACGACGACTTAAACGACCCATCCAAGAAAACAATATTAAATCTAAAATTCAATTTAAGTAAAGACAGGCATTATAAAAAACCAAAAAAAAAAACATAAAACCCACAGATCACTGTTATTTGACAATATCGGGATGAAAGTATGTATGTACGTAAAAACATTGCAAGCATCTACATTAACACTACACACACACTTTGCAGTCGTTGTTGTCAGGGGCGTAGGTAGGGAAATATTTTTATATGCTCCATTCCAATGTTTTCCACCATTGTATATGTATAAAAAAACATTTCGACGAATGGGTTATAAAAGCAAGATGATAAATTTTTGTACATACATATATTACTTCGGTCCCTCTTCATGGAAACATACCTATGCCCCTGAATGCTGAATCTTTTTTTGGCGGGAGGCATAGAATGACTGCACACTGAACAAAAAATTATTTCCACCGAGAAGTGAATTAATTCTTTATTAATTTTTGCACCTTTGTACAAATAATTGAATACAATAACACAGAAAGTGTGCTTGTCAATTTATAAGAATTAACAATGAAATAATGTCCGATATTGAATACTATTTAGTGGCATTGTGGAAAAAAAATTGGCTTAAAATTAGCAGTCAACTATTCGAGAAATATGGTATTTCAACCAAATTTAATTTATTGGTCTATCTTATTAAAATTTGTTAAATATTGTAAAGACTCATGTACATGAAACTTTATGTAATTAAATGACTTGTGTACACTGTGCGATGCCGTACAGCTAAAGGCATATTAGCTATAGGAAAAACTAAATGAACGCACAGCGTAGAGGATTTAAGACTTCGCCTTAAGAGACTAATAATGCTATCAGGGCTAAGAGGTTTTTCATTTATATGCACATTGTTTGGGCGGGCAACGATAACTTTAAGGAAAAAATAATTCATTTATATTTTTCTCAAAATTCTTGCCAATGATTTTGATGAAAGTTGGCTGAAATATATAGAAAAATATGCTTTATAATATGCACTACCGTGCATATTCCTACATTCTCTAGAAAAGTTAGCGTCGATTTCACTCCATCCCTTGCCAAGTCATATTGACATGGCGCTGCTGCCCGTATTTAAGTTTGACATTTGTCAAAAAATTAAAAATTGATTTTCTCAAAATTCCTGCCAATGATTTTGATGAAAATTTGCTAAAGTATATAGAAAAATATGCTTAATAATATGCACTACCGTGCATATTCCTACATTCTCTAGAAAAGTTAGCGTCGATTTCACTCCATCCCTTGCCAAGTCATATTGACATGGCGCTGCTGCCCGTATTTAAGTTTGACATTTGTCAAAAAATTAAAAATTGATTTTCTCAAAATTCCTGCCAATGATTTTGATGAAAATTTGCTAAAGTATATAGAAAAATATGCTTAATAATATGCACTACCGTGCATATTCCTACATTCTCTAGAAAAGTTAGCGTCGATTTCACTCCATCCCTTGCCAAGTCATATTGACATGGCGCTGCTGCCCGTATTTAAGTTTGACATTTGTCAAAAAATTAAAAATTGATTTTCTCAAAATTCCTGCCAATGATTTTGATGAAAATTTGCTAAAGTATATAGAAAAATATGCTTAATAATATGCACTACCGTGCATATTCCTACATTCTCTAGAAAAGTTAGCGTCGATTTCACTCCATCCCTTGCCAAGTCATATTGACATGGCGCTGCTGCCCGTATTTAAGTTTGACATTTGTCAAAAAATTAAAAATTGATTTTCTCAAAATTCCTGCCAATGATTTTGATGAAAATTTGCTAAAGTATATAGAAAAATATGCTTAATAATATGCACTACCGTGCATATTCCTACATTCTCTAGAAAAGTTAGCGTCGATTTCACTCCATCCCTTGCCAAGTCATATTGACATGGCGCTGCTGCCCGTATTTAAGTTTGACATTTGTCAAAAAATTAAAAATTGATTTTCTCAAAATTCCTGCCAATGATTTTGATGAAAATTTGCTAAAGTATATAGAAAAATATGCTTAATAATATGCACTACCGTGCATATTCCTACATTCTCTAGAAAAGTTAGCGTCGATTTCACTCCATCCCTTGCCAAGTCATATTGACATGGCGCTGCTGCCCGTATTTAAGTTTGACATTTGTCAAAAAATTAAAAATTGATTTTCTCAAAATTCCTGCCAATGATTTTGATGAAAATTTGCTAAAGTATATAGAAAAATATGCTTAATAATATGCACTACCGTGCATATTCCTACATTCTCTAGAAAAGTTAGCGTCGATTTCACTCCATCCCTTGCCAAGTCATATTGACATGGCGCTGCTGCCCGTATTTAAGTTTGACATTTGTCAAAAAATTAAAAATTGATTTTCTCAAAATTCCTGCCAATGATTTTGATGAAAATTTGCTAAAGTATATAGAAAAATATGCTTAATAATATGCACTACCGTGCATATTCCTACATTCTCTAGAAAAGTTAGCGTCGATTTCACTCCATCCCTTGCCAAGTCATATTGACATGGCGCTGCTGCCCGTATTTAAGTTTGACATTTGTCAAAAAATTAAAAATTGATTTTCTCAAAATTCCTGCCAATGATTTTGATGAAAATTTGCTAAAGTATATAGAAAAATATGCTTAATAATATGCACTACCGTGCATATTCCTACATTCTCTAGAAAAGTTAGCGTCGATTTCACTCCATCCCTTGCCAAGTCATATTGACATGGCGCTGCTGCCCGTATTTGAATTTGACATTTATCAATATGTAAAAAATTGATTTTCTCAAAATTCCTGCCAATGATTTTGATGAAAATTTGCTAAAGTATATAGAAAAATATGCTTAATAATATGCACTACCGTGCATATTCCTACATTCTCTAGAAAAGTTAGCGTCGATTTCACTCCATCCCTTGCCAAGTCATATTGACATGGCGCTGCTGCCCGTATTTAAGTTTGACATTTGTCAAAAAATTAAAAATTGATTTTCTCAAAATTCCTGCCAATGATTTTGATGAAAATTTGCTAAAGTATATAGAAAAATATGCTTAATAATATGCACTACCGTGCATATTCCTACATTCTCTAGAAAAGTTAGCGTCGATTTCACTCCACCCCTTGCCAAGTCATATTGACAAGGCGCTGCTGCCCGTATTTGAATTTGACATTTATCAATATGTAAAAAATTGATTTTCTCAAAATTCCTGCCAATGATTTTGATGAAAATTTGCTAAAGTATATAGAAAAATATGCTTAATAATATGCACTACCGTGCATATTCCTACATTCTCTAGAAAAGTTAGCGTCGATTTCACTCCACCCCTTGCCAAGTCATATTGACAAGGCGCTGCTGCCCGTATTTGAATTTGACATTTATCAATATGTAAAAAATTGATTTTCTCAAAATTCCTGCCAATGATTTTGATGAAAATTTGCTAAAGTATATAGAAAAATATGCTTAATAATATGCACTACCGTGCATATTCCTACATTCTCTAGAAAAGTTAGCGTCGATTTCACTCCACCCCTTGCCAAGTCATATTGACAAGGCGCTGCTGCCCGTATTTGAATTTGACATTTATCAATATGTAAAAAATTGATTTTCTCAAAATTCCTGCCAATGATTTTGATGAAAATTTGCTAAAGTATATAGAAAAATATGCTTAATAATATGCACTACCGTGCATATTCCTACATTCTCTAGAAAAGTTAGCGTCGATTTCACTCCATCCCTTGCCAAGTCATATTGACATGGCGCTGCTGCCCGTATTTAAGTTTGACATTTGTCAAAAAATTAAAAATTGATTTTCTCAAAATTCCTGCCAATGATTTTGATGAAAATTTGCTAAAGTATATAGAAAAATATGCTTAATAATATGCACTACCGTGCATATTCCTACATTCTCTAGAAAAGTTAGCGTCGATTTCACTCCACCCCTTGCCAAGTCATATTGACAAGGCGCTGCTGCCCGTATTTGAATTTGACATTTATCAATATGTAAAAAATTGATTTTCTCAAAATTCCTGCCAATGATTTTGATGAAAATTTGCTAAAGTATATAGAAAAATATGCTTAATAATATGCACTACCGTGCATATTCCTACATTCTCTAGAAAAGTTAGCGTCGATTTCACTCCATCCCTTGCCAAGTCATATTGACATGGCGCTGCTGCCCGTATTTGAATTTGACATTTATCAATATGTAAAAAATTGATTTTCTCAAAATTCCTGCCAATGATTTTGATGAAAATTTGCTAAAGTATATAGAAAAATATGCTTAATAATATGCACTACCGTGCATATTCCTACATTCTCTAGAAAAGTTAGCGTCGATTTCACTCCATCCCTTGCCAAGTCATATTGACATGGCGCTGCTGCCCGTATTTAAGTTTGACATTTGTCAAAAAATTAAAAATTGATTTTCTCAAAATTCCTGCCAATGATTTTGATGAAAATTTGCTAAAGTATATAGAAAAATATGCTTAATAATATGCACTACCGTGCATATTCCTACATTCTCTAGAAAAGTTAGCGTCGATTTCACTCCACCCCTTGCCAAGTCATATTGACAAGGCGCTGCTGCCCGTATTTGAATTTGACATTTATCAATATGTAAAAAATTGATTTTCTCAAAATTCCTGCCAATGATTTTGATGAAAATTTGCTAAAGTATATAGAAAAATATGCTTAATAATATGCACTACCGTGCATATTCCTACATTCTCTAGAAAAGTTAGCGTCGATTTCACTCCACCCCTTGCCAAGTCATATTGACAAGGCGCTGCTGCCCGTATTTGAATTTGACATTTATCAATATGTAAAAAATTGATTTTCTCAAAATTCCTGCCAATGATTTTGATGAAAATTTGCTAAAGTATATAGAAAAATATGCTTAATAATATGCACTACCGTGCATATTCCTACATTCTCTAGAAAAGTTAGCGTCGATTTCACTCCATCCCTTGCCAAGTCATATTGACAAGGCGCTGCTGCCCGTATTTGAATTTGACATTTATCAATATGTAAAAAATTGATTTTCTCAAAATTCCTGCCAATGATTTTGATGAAAATTTGCTAAAGTATATAGAAAAATATGCTTAATAATATGCACTACCGTGCATATTCCTACATTCTCTAGAAAAGTTAGCGTCGATTTCACTCCATCCCTTGCCAAGTCATATTGACATGGCGCTGCTGCCCGTATTTAAGTTTGACATTTGTCAAAAAATTAAAAATTGATTTTCTCAAAATTCCTGCCAATGATTTTGATGAAAATTTGCTAAAGTATATAGAAAAATATGCTTAATAATATGCACTACCGTGCATATTCCTACATTCTCTAGAAAAGTTAGCGTCGATTTCACTCCATCCCTTGCCAAGTCATATTGACATGGCGCTGCTGCCCGTATTTAAGTTTGACATTTGTCAAAAAATTAAAAATTGATTTTCTCAAAATTCCTGCCAATGATTTTGATGAAAATTTGCTAAAGTATATAGAAAAATATGCTTAATAATATGCACTACCGTGCATATTCCTACATTCTCTAGAAAAGTTAGCGTCGATTTCACTCCATCCCTTGCCAAGTCATATTGACATGGCGCTGCTGCCCGTATTTAAGTTTGACATTTGTCAAAAAATTAAAAATTGATTTTCTCAAAATTCCTGCCAATGATTTTGATGAAAATTTGCTAAAGTATATAGAAAAATATGCTTAATAATATGCACTACCGTGCATATTCCTACATTCTCTAGAAAAGTTAGCGTCGATTTCACTCCACCCCTTGCCAAGTCATATTGACAAGGCGCTGCTGCCCGTATTTGAATTTGACATTTATCAATATGTAAAAAATTGATTTTCTCAAAATTCCTGCCAATGATTTTGATGAAAATTTGCTAAAGTATATAGAAAAATATGCTTAATAATATGCACTACCGTGCATATTCCTACATTCTCTAGAAAAGTTAGCGTCGATTTCACTCCACCCCTTGCCAAGTCATATTGACAAGGCGCTGCTGCCCGTATTTGAATTTGACATTTATCAATATGTAAAAAATTGATTTTCTCAAAATTCCTGCCAATGATTTTGATGAAAATTTGCTAAAGTATATAGAAAAATATGCTTAATAATATGCACTACCGTGCATATTCCTACATTCTCTAGAAAAGTTAGCGTCGATTTCACTCCATCCCTTGCCAAGTCATATTGACATGGCGCTGCTGCCCGTATTTAAGTTTGACATTTGTCAAAAAATTAAAAATTGATTTTCTCAAAATTCCTGCCAATGATTTTGATGAAAATTTGCTAAAGTATATAGAAAAATATGCTTAATAATATGCACTACCGTGCATATTCCTACATTCTCTAGAAAAGTTAGCGTCGATTTCACTCCATCCCTTGCCAAGTCATATTGACATGGCGCTGCTGCCCGTATTTAAGTTTGACATTTGTCAAAAAATTAAAAATTGATTTTCTCAAAATTCCTGCCAATGATTTTGATGAAAATTTGCTAAAGTATATAGAAAAATATGCTTAATAATATGCACTACCGTGCATATTCCTACATTCTCTAGAAAAGTTAGCGTCGATTTCACTCCACCCCTTGCCATTTTTTTCTAACACTGGTACCAGCACAGATTCCACGCTGGTTCCAAAACCGGTTCCGGTTGTGAACTGGGCGCCACCCTTATCAGTAAGATTTTTGCATCCGAGGCACCCACACACTTGGGACTTTTTCTCAAAAACGGCGCCAATGATTTTGATAAAATTTATGTTATATACTCTTGAAACATGTACAAATAGCCCCATGCACCGTGCATTGCCCTACATTCTCTGTGAAGCCCGTTATATTGACAGCAATTGCAACTTAATTTTTCTGTCGCATTTTGTATGGGGGAAAACCATAGGTTGGTGGACTGATAAGCGATTTTCTCAAAAATCCTGCCAATGATTTTCTTCAAATTTGGTGGAGACATAGATGAATATGTGGAGCATAAACTGGCATACCGTGCATATCCCTACATTCTCTGTGAATGGAGCTATGGGGCGAATTGTGAGAAGTCGATTTTTCACATGTATTTATTTTATACTCAGCATAATCAAAACCGACCATAAATGAATAAAAACAATAGATTATTGAATTCTTAACTATTTTATAGTTTATTTTGTTCGAAAAAGTTGTTAAATAAGGAAATAATCAATAAATAAAAAATTAAAAAGTGTTCCAAAATTCCACCGTTCCGATCGTTGCTAACTCATCGACGCTAATTTGACGGACATCGTATATACAGAGTGCGTATAAAACAGCTTTAAAGCTGATCAACTTGTTTGCGTCGATCCAAACCAGTCGGACTTGGCCATATGAAATCGGCTCATCATGCTAATAATAAATATGTATATGTACATATGTATGTATGTCTATACGTATATTTTTATTTGTCAAATATGCTTCCCTTTATGGAGTTAATATTTCCCTCTTTGCAAGAGTATAATATGCATTTAGTAAAATATAGTTTTAAACCGTTGTAAAAGGACATTCATCCTTGGTGGGAGGTGTATAAATACCAATATTAACTATGTGCCAACAAAAAGATAAAAGTATGCACCGTTTGCTCCAATAGTAGTGGGACCCAACCAATTCTTAAACTTGCCAAACCTGCACATCTTAAAGGCTTATCTACCAAGTTTCAGGCAGTTCAATATCAGAAATATGTATATATAATTTACGGAACCAAAATGACCAGCTTTATTATACCCTCTGCAAGGGTATAGAAATTAAAAACTTTTTTCTCTATCCAAGAGCATAAATTTTGATTTAACTTCTTGTATACACATTTTAACAGTTCTGCCTAATTATACACATATATACAAATGTTAAAAAGGCAGTTTACAAATGCATTCCGTCTTTCTTTTATATTCACGATTTAGTATTTAATGATACAGATTTTAATAAATATCGTTCTTTAAATGAAAAACCCATATGTTTAAAATCATTATTTAAATTAAAATAAGCACTAAATGGTCCTTCGTTTTTAAGCACAGTAAGTCTGCAGGTATCTGCCGAAGTTTTGGTCTGCTCACTCAAATTTAATGAAGCAAACAAGTCGTCCCTGCAGACATTGAGTGTACCCTGTAAATACAGTCGAACACCCTCGAGACATATCCGTCTCGCCGTCCGCATGAACACCTAGATCTCGGGGGCTATAAGTGCTAGAGCTACCAAATTTGGTGTGAACTTCCAGATTTGTTGTCTTTCAATCGAGTATCATGATGTGGACTATTTGCTCTAGCTCCTATAGGAAACATCGGTCTAAAACAAAAATGTTGGCATTAAAAACTTTTGGTTCTGTACTAGTGGCGCTTGACTTAGTTCACAACATACCTACATGTACATATATGTTTCTTGGTAATTCTGTTAAATTTGATCGAATTCGAACAAATATATATTTATATCAAGGGGTTTTTAATCAAATTTTCTCCCCAACTTATCTTGTATTATATGTATTAGCGTTAAGCATTAATGTAAGCAAATTGTTATATGTATATCTAAGTTGAAAATGCCAATGCAGCATGAACCCTTAACCGTAAAAATATTACTCTCACATAAATGTATATATCAAAAATCAGTGAATAAATGTAAATGTAATGTAAATGTAACTATATATTTACTTATTATTGCTCAGAGAGAAAATCTTATTTCGGCTGTCAAAAAATTTGGTAATTCCAACTGTAGCATACATATGTATATAGAAAGGACTCTTTTCAGTTTCATCTACTAGATACCCGCGGATATTAAATTTATGTAATTTAAAAGACAATTATTCCACCCCAACTAAACAAAAAGTCTGGTAAAAATTAGAATAACTTCAAATATTTTCGAGCGCGATAACTTTAAAAATAGTCAAAGATACTTATCTGAAGGTATTAAAGTCGCCCAAATGTATGTGAAAGGCAAAATGAAGAGTTTCCGAACATTTAAAAATTGCTTTTACAAAATTTTTTTCTTGGATTTTCTATTGTTTATATTTTTCAAATTTCAGAATTAGCACTAGAAAATGCGAAACATTGAATTTGTTAATTTTTTACAAAAGTAAACGTTATAATTTAGTGAATTATCCCAACTTCAATAAGCTTTTCTTTTGCGCAGGGGTGTTTGTGTGTATGTATTGTCCAACCGGTGTCTTGCTCAAAAGAATAACCATCCCAAAGATGTACACAATAATTAGTCCACTGAAAATAAGTGAACTTAAGTTGTCATGTAAAAAACATTAAATACTAGTAGTTGACCTTATGACTTTATGTTGGACTTAAAACCGTGTTCCAGCAATGGGGCAACATCTTTGGGATCTTTGTTTCTAGTTTCCGGGAGATAACGCCATGTCAAAAGGAATCCGTAAATGCATACCAAAGCACAAAATATAAAGGACCATGCACCAATTATCGAGTGCAAAGTAGGGAACAACAAACTTAGTACAAAATTTGAGACCCAATTGGATAGGCTCCCCATGGCCATGACTGCGGACCGTGTACCTGTTTCACAGATTTCTGTAGAAAAAGACTTACAGATATAGATCAATGATTTATTCAATGGAGGTCAAACCAACCGGTGCCAATAAATAGAGTTATTGGTCCCAAGCCCATGTTAAAAGTAACTATGTAAAAGGAGAGAAAGAAAATACAGGCATATGCCACAACTTTGTGTGTATCCTGTGGATCATATTGAAATACTTGAAGAACAGTTTAATATAATTTAAAAAACAATCAAATCACCGTATTGTTTAGCCCAATGCTAAGCAGCACCAGACATATGAATGCACCTATACAAGAAAGCATCATCATAATCCGCCTATTAACCAGCCGCATAGCAATAGGTCCACACAGTGCAATAAGAAAGTTGAGGAGTCCCTCAAGAAAATTAAGCCACTCGGCCATATGCAGAGAGAAACCAGCATCAGTAAAGATCCTCACGGAGTAATACCAAATCTGGTCACAAGCGGAGAAAAATTAGCCATCACTTATATTCACTTGCCACTCACCGCATTAATACCACTCATTTGCTGAACAAAATGAAAAGAGCAAACTAGTATTAAGGGCATTGCAAACTTTCTTTTGCATATCACATTTGCCATGGTATATGTTTCAATTAATGCATCAGAAGAAGCTTCAAATGCGGCCAAATCCTTTTCAACACGTTCTGGATTCTTGCGCACACGGATTAAAGCCTTTCTCGTCTTCTCTATATTGCCCCTCGACATTAGATAGCGTGGACTTTCGGGAAGAACACAAATTGGTGCTAGCCCAATTAACACAAATATAACGAAGCCCGCCAAAGCCCAATGCCAGTATCCCTCATTGCCCCACACGAAATCAAAACTAAATATTTGACCTACCACAATACCTCCAGTGACCCCAATGCAAGTAAACACACCGACACTGCCACTGAGCTCGGTTGGTGCCAATTCCACCAAATACATTGGCTGTGTGCTGTATACTAGAGCAGCAGCTAGTCCTCCAACTGTGCGACCCAGCAAAAGCAGCTCTAATGAGTTGGCTGCTCGGCACGTGAACTGCAACATGCCACTAACTAAAAAGAGTAAGCCACTAACCATTAGACTGCCACGACGGCCTAGCCTAGAGTTGCAGAGTGATGAAAACAGTGAACCCAATATGCCACCAATTTGAAACGCAGACACCACACAGGACATCACAAAGGTTAATTCTGTGCTACTCAGGTTAGAGGAATAGCGAGAAGTAGTCGATTCGTTTAACCACTGTCGAATGTACTGAGAAATATATTTAAATTTAGATCCCACGTATTCTCAGTCGAAACGTATGTAGTTACCTCTTCTGGGGCATTAATCACGCCAAAGCTGTAGCCAACTGGCAGGACTGTACCAACTGTAACGCAAATGCATATCAGCAGCATCATTACTGTCCAACCCTCCTTTCTTTCACCCATTTTGGATTATTTAAAAACTTACAAATGACAGCAATCAAAATGCTGATCTGTATATAAGGGTTTGTATCTAGCAAAGATATAGATTCTCAAGGCTTAAAGTTTAATTGAGGAAGTCCTTTAATCACTTACAAATCTTCTCGAGTTCTGTACTTTGGTCTACGATGGCACAAAATCACAAATGGATGTCATCTACACTGATTTAAGCAAAGCCTTTGATAGTGTCGATCACAAACTTCTGTCAAGGAAACTTGGTCTGCTAGGTTTTGCTCCTAGTCTTCTAACTTGTTTAGAGTCTTACCTCACCGCTAGAACTCAAATAGTTTTGTTTGCAACTGCGCTCTCCAAAAATGCTAATGTTTTATCTGGTGATCCCCAAGGAAGTCATCTGGGCCCACTACTCTTTACTTTTTTTATTAATGATTTGCCTAACGTTTTAACTAACTCACATGTGTTTATGTTTGCAGACGATGTTAAACTTTGCTTATCATTTAATGATCCATCTTTTCATTCCAATTTGCAAGCTGATATTAATAAGCTTAGAAAGTGGTGTATGATTAATCACCCCCCATTTCTTGCCAATTAAATGTTTGGGCATTATTTCTGATCCCAAGCTAAATTTCGTGCTTCACATTACATCTGTGACTAACAAATCATCATCTAAGGAGTTCAATGATCTCTACATTACTGAGGTTTTATTTACATCCTTGGTACGCACTGTGTTAGACTATTGCTCACCAGTTTGGAGTCCTCAATATGCCGTTCACCAGCAACGCATTGAGTCGGTCCAAACACAATTTCTATTGTTCGCCCCACGTGGTCTCAACTGTGAGCCAAATAGGCCCCTTCCACATTACATTACACGTAATTTCGTCCCTCTGCATTTAAGAACATGATAGCATGATAGCTTACATGATCCTTTTCGCATTTTTTGTAGCGACTACAATAAGTTTGCCCATCTTATTTCTCCTTTTTCTTTACGTATAATTATCGTTGACTTCCACTTTTACTTTTTGTCTTTTATACCCTGTACCCATAGGGTAAAAGGGTACATACATATATTAAAGTCGCTAAAATGTAGGTAACAGTGTTCTGTATGAACACCTATGTAGATCTAGAGCTATATATAACCAACGTCGGCATGGACGACTTGCTTGCTTCATTAGGTCTGCAGTCGAACTTCCCTAATTTGAGACTTCGAGCTAAAGAAATTTTTTGTAGCGCTAGGAAACACAATAAAATATCCAAAAGTGATTATTCATTTGTTTCATTATACCCTTGCAGAAGGTATTATAAAATTGGTCAGATGTTTGTAACGCTTAGAAATATACGTTTCCGACCCCATAAAGTATATACATACATATATTCTTGATCAGCATCAACAGCCGAGTCGATTGAGACATGTCCGTCTGTCCGTCCGTCCGTCTGTCCGTCTGTCTGTTTGTTCGCAGCTTTTCGAGCTTAAATTTTAAGCTACGTAGTTGAAACTTGGTAGTTAGCTTTCTTAAAGGTGTAGGTAGACAAAGTATGAAAATCGGTCGGATCGGATTACTGTATGATATATCCAATATCGGAATAATAGGGTTCCGATTAAAAATTTTTTATTTTTCTTTTGGAATATAAATCTAATTTGTACCAAAACACTACCCACCAAGTTTGACTCAAATCGGATAATTATTACGGCTACAAATCAATAAAACAAATCATCCATATAAGCTATTTACTCCAGCAACAAAAAATTTCAAAGAAATCTGCCGTACCAACACAAGAGACCCGAGTTCGAATCCGCGCGGCACCAAATAAGAAATATATAAAATTATTGTTTTTTTGTTGTTGCATTTAAATTTAATTTGTATCCATACACTATACACTAAGTTTGAACTAAATCGGATAATTATTAAGGTTACAAATCAATAATCATATTTTATAGAAATTAAATGTATTTTAATGCTTACGCACACACATACATATGCAAAAATTCTTCACCACGCGGTGTGTGAGAGAGACAGAAATATTTTAGTTGTGTTCTTACACAGAACGAAATTGAAAGAGCGAGATGCAATAAGTTTGCTATATACATACATACGTCGAATTAGCTTACATTAGCAAAGTAATGACGGCGGCGTAGTAAGATGCGCGCAATAAGTAAATGGGACACTGCGTTGAATAGCATACTAACCAAACCGATCAACATATTTAAAAAAAAAAACAAATTTCTGAATGAACTTAAAAAAAATTGGCAGTATATTTTAACTTAATTAAATCAAAAAAAAAATTTAAACAAATATAACAAAAATTTAAGAAAATATTTTCAAGCGAAATAAATAAGTGGGACAAATTTTTAATTTGTGTCTAAAAATTAAAAAATCCCAAAAAAACAGAACAAATGATTTTAAATCATAAATACAGTTTAAATTGACCATGCTTTGTTGTTTAAAACTTTTAATATTCGTGCTGGCATTGAATTAATCAGGTTTTGGAGCATTTGGATGACCAATTTTTCCCATTTTTGAATTTTGATTTTTTTTTAATCTTTTAAACTTCCTAACTGCTTTCCGTTGGCATAAGCTCGTTAAGTCAGGATGGCCCAAATATTTTCTATTTAATTTAAGTCCGGGCTGCGTGCTGACCACTCTAAAATTGGAATGATCGAGTTCCTGAAATAGTCCTTAGTGAGCTTTATAGTGTGGATGGGTGCATTATCCTGTTGGAAAGTCCAAGTATCACCGAAATAATTTTCCCCGAATGGCAATAAGACAGTCTCCAACAGTTCCACATAATTTTTATCATTCATTTTATGTGATATAAAACACATCGGAGTCTTTCCATTATATCCAAACGCTGCCCAAATCATTAAAGGCGTTCCGTGAAAGTACCTGGACACGTGGACTTGTTTAAGGGTTCGCCCATCGCGAAAATGATATCGTTATCCATCAGGGTCATCAAAATTAAACTTTTTTCGTCACTGAAAATTATATTTCTCCAATCAGTGTCCCAAAATTCATACATATTGGAAAAATGTAATCGGGTAGCTTTTGCCTTGGCAGAAGCTCAGGTTTCAGGAGTTTTTTTCCATATGAAATATTATCCGATCTCTTTAAAATTTTTTGCATACGTCCTGTGGATATCGGCAAGGACAAGTAACTTTTTATTTGAGATGCGCTGATAGTTTCTCTAACCGCAAGATTTTTTATTCGCCTTTTGACCCGGTTGTCAATCAATGGTGGGCGCCCATAACGGGGTTTTCATCCATATTTATCTAGATCTTTTAATAATTTTTAACTGCTTTCTTATTTTTTCGAATATTCTCTGCAATTTTGCGAATTGACATGACCATTTCACGCAAAGCCACAATTCTACCACGTTCTTTATTGATTAAACGTGGAAAACTCGACATTTTGTTATAAAAAAGTTAATTCTGAATTTTTACAAATCTTGAGATTGGTTGGCACTTCCCTTTTTTTTATTTCTTTTGATATGTTACATAAAATGTAAAATTGAAACTTGAACCTACATGTTGTTTTTGATCCACAAATGAAAGCAAAGTAATCTGTCCCATTTACTTATTTCGTTCGTGAAACTCTACAATGGTTTCTCAAAATCAAATTAACGGAAAAACCTAGCGGTACTTTTTTGCAATTCTTTGTATATTGGTAGAGCATACTACAACCAAAATATAGGAAGAAAGAAGAAGACGAAAAATTGTATTTTGTGGACAATATAATGTGATAAGTTCTTGTCCCAGTTACTTATTGCGCGCACCTTATGTAGAGATCGGTGGCACGATGGGCTCGGTGTTTGATGGTTCAATGCTCGGTGAAGAAGTGAAAATTTTTAGGTGTGTTTTTTCTTCTTCTTCTTTTTTTTTTTTTTTTTTTTTTAAACATTTATACAAATTATTTTGCTGCAAGGGTATACAAACTTCGGCAGAGCCGAAGTTAGCTTCTTTGATATTTTTTTATACCCTGTGCCCATAGGGTAAAAGGGTATATTAAAGTCGCTAAAATGTATGTAACAGGCAGAAATATACGTTTCCGACCCCATAAAGTATATACATTCTTGATCAGCATCACTAGCCGAGTCGATTATTATTTTTAAATTTTTGTTTTTAAATTAAATAATAAAACAGTGAAGCTGCAAGGGTATACAAATTTCGGCAAGGCCAAAGTTAGTTTCTTTGATATTTTTTTTTAAAAAACTACCAACAAGTCCGATTATGAGGTTCAACCCCAAATTGGACAAAAGAAAACAGCATGGAAAAGATCCGTTATTTCGGGGAATTTTTTGTTTTTGTTTTGCTTATTGCACTTTGTCATATCCTTAAGCTCATTTAAGGATAAAATCACAAATTATTTTTTCGAAATGGCTCCGCGTGGCAAGCAAACTGGTGTTGATGCACGACAAATCATTTCGAAGATGCATTTCGATGGAAAATCCGTTGGGGAAATTTCAGATGTGGTCGGATGGAGCAAATCCACTGCCCATGATATATAAAAAGAACGTTTGAATATTCATACATATGTATGTACATATGTATGTTTATATGTACATATGTATGTATTTGTCCAAAAGAAAACAATTTCAATCCATCGAAACTCAAATGCATTTTTCTCAAAATTCTTTCAGCAGAATTTGATAAAATTCTACCAGAATAATTAATGCTTAATTTAATAGACTACCGTGCATTTTCTGACTCGTCTTAGAAAAGTTAGCGGCGATTTCTCTCCGTCCCTCAAATGCCCTTTTATTTATTTTTTGGATCGCGCTGCTGACCGATAATAAGTGACAGATTTATCAATTTTATAAATGCATTTTTCTCAAAATTCTTTCATCAGAATTTGATAAAACTTTGTCAGAATAATCAGTAATTCATGCTTAGTCTAATGGACTACCGTGCATTTTCTGACTCGTCTTAGAAAAGTTAGCGACGATTTCTCGCCAGCCCTTGCAAATACACATTTTTATGTTTTTTGGTTCGCGCTGCTGGCCGATAATAAATGACAAATTTACCTGTTTTTCAAATGCATTTTTTTTTCAAAATTCTTTAAGCAGAATTTGATAAAACTCTTTCCAGAATAATCAGTAACTAACGCTTAATCTAATGGACTATAGTGCATTTTCTGACTCGTCTTAGAAAAGTTAGTGACGGTTTCTCCCCATCCCTTGCAAATGTCCCTTTATTTATTTTTTTGGTTCGCGCTGCTGGCCGATAATAAGTGACAGATTTATCAATTCTTTAAATGCATTTTTCTCAAAATTCTTTCAGCAGAATTTGATAAAACTCTACCAGAATAATCAGTAACTAACGATTAATCTAATGGACTACAGTGCATTTTCTGACTCGTCTTAGAAAAGTTAGCGACTATTTCTCTCCATCCCTTGCAATGGCCTTTGCATTTAATATCCTTCCGGTTACTGCTCAATAATTATAACTTAAAATATAAATTTCTCAAAATTGTTACAGCAGAATTTGATGAAAATTTGTCAGACTAGATATAGAGTTATGCTTAATCAATTAAACAACCGTGCATTGCATGACTCGTGCTCAGAATTTTCTCATTTCAATGACGAAATGTCTTATACTTCCATATAAAAATATAGTAATTTTATATGTATTTTATAACTATTAGGTACGTCCCAGCAGTATAATAAATGAGTTGTAAAATTGCCAGCTAATTTGTTCTAACATTTAAATGCAGTTTACAATTTGTATTACGAAATAAATGACAGAGACTTAAAATTCAAATGTTGCCGCTTGCCTGTGAACCGATTTTGATTACTGGTTCTTTACACTGGTTCCGATTTGGAGCTGGCGCATCCTTATCAGTGAATTTCCTTTGACCGAGGCACCCACACGTTTGGCCAATTTTCTCAAAAACTGTTCAGCAGATTTTGATTAAATTTGGTGGAGCTATGCCTGAATATGTGGAGCTCAATATGAGATAGCGTGCATTGTCTGACTCGTGCTGTGAATCGAGTTATTTTGATAACAGTGAGAATGCAATTTTTTTGTCGCTTTTTGTATGGATAAAAACTATAGGTTGGTCAACTGATAAGCGGTTTTCTCAAAAACTGTTCAGCAGATTTTGATGAAATTTGCTGGAGATATTCCTGAATATGTGGAGTTTCATTTGCAATATCGTGCATACTCTGACTCGTGCTGTGAATGGAGCTATTCCCCAAAATGTGGGGAGCTAATTTTTTCGTGGTCAAAATTATCATACTTCCAACGTTTAATACCGCCCAAAAGTTAATAATATTTATAGATAATGGAATTATTAATGAATTTAATCTTTATTTGGTTCAAATAAGTTTGTTATTAACAAAATAATTGAATTTTAAAAATTTAAAAAAAGTTAACAGTGGGTTAACAGCGACCGTCGCTAACTCGGTATTAACAGACCGTCGCTAACTTTACGGACATACATATGCTTTATAGCAATCCGTCACGCGGTTTATCGTTACATATATACAGTGAACCCTAGGTTAACGAACACTATTGGTTCCAGCATCTTGTTCGTTATGCGAAACGTTCGTTAAGCAAAACCACTTTTCCCATACGAATCAATGTAAAATAAAATAATGCGTTCCAGGTTGGAAAAAAATAAACTGGCGGTTCAATTTGAACCTTTACTAAAAGGAAACAACATAAAATGCGTCAAAACTGAAAAAATTTACCAATTTATATTCGGCTTAGCTTTTATTGAAAGGAAGTAAAATGAAACGTATAATAAATATTAACGAACTGAATGTGTATTTGATGGGAGGTGACATCTGAAATGAAAAAAGGTCACACTGGGCACAACAATAATGGGAATTCGGGAAACTTTACATGCAATTTTTTTTTCCAAAAAAAGTGCTTGTTATCCGAAATGCTCGCTCTCCGAGGTGTTCGTTAACCGAGGGTCCACAAATAAAACAATTTTAAATCCTGAAAATGTAGGCAAGCTGTTATTATTTCTAATCAAAAACTTAGATGTAAAATACTAAATTTTTTGGAGTCTCATAGGATAAGAGATTTTGGATCCTTTTTTACTAAATAGGAAGAACTTTTTTGTTTGTTCAAAATAGTATCGATGGTTATACTATCGATAGGCGAAACTGTCGATGCTTTTACAACACCAACTCGCAGAAACATCGATAATTGTTACCAAACGCCAATGTTTCCTACATCTTTACTGAGCATAGATGTTTTGTCAACATAAAAATTCTTTTTTTGTAGGTACGTAAAACCTTACCCTTTTACTGTATGTCAAAAAAAACTAACAAAGTAATTTTTTTAAGGTACTCTCCGGTACAGCTACGGCCGCATGGAATACATTTATATTTCGAATTTGAACACATATTGAAAACTAAATTCTGAATATATTGGTAATTGATTTTAAGTATTTTTACAAAGACAACCTCGCGATGGAAGTTTCCAGCCAGAGCCCTCGCAGCGCAGTAAACTTTAATATTCAGCTGCTATCTGGCAAGAATGTAGTATTGGTAAATTGCCCAGGATACGAAAGTGAACTGTTTATGCCTCAGATTGTTAAGGGAAGAATCAGTTTTCAGAATATCATCCCAAATCGAAGGTGCTGCGAACAGGCCAATTTAACTATCGGCCCACTCCTGTGCAAAGTTGTTGGTATTGGGACAAGTCAAGGAAGGTCATCCCTGACAGATAGTCTTGGCATTCAACGATCGGGACTGACTTCAACGCCATTATCTCGAAGCACACCCTCCAGTGAATCTTCTATGTGGTTCCAAACAAAAGGGGGTAAAGAAAATATGTCTCCTCCAATGACTGAACAATTGTCGCCGGACCAGTTACGTTGTAAATCAGCTCAGGTCCAGTTCTCTGATCCGAAAGTCTTGGGACTATCCCAGCACCTTTCCCATCTAGAAAAATCTTTTTCTAGATCACATCTGGTACTACCCAGTAGCATGCCGCTTGCCGATAGTCGAAAAGAGTCAGATCCAGTTTTAAGATTGCAGACACCGGCCACATCATTTTACAGCACCTCTACGGGCAAGATCGTAGAGCCAGCAATTTGCAATTTTATGCACAAAGCTCCACCCGCACGCACCTACGCCCGCCGCAAGTCGAATTCGACCGGCAAAGCCAAGTCGACCATCAACTGGTCGCCCCTGCAAAAAAAAAAGAAGTCATCTACAGTCTCTTCAACGAAAGCACCTAATGCTCCCATGACGCTTGAGGTACGCCATCGCAAATTAGTTGTGGATAATAAAAAGTCCTTGGGTTGCCTAGATGTTAAAAAAATGTCTGTATGCGTTTCTAAAAAGAAAATCACCCGCAAGCAGGTTACGGGAAAGACAAAAAAACAGTTTGAAGCTCTCAAGACTACAGCCTTTGATTTGCTCACCACCCCGAGTCAAGGACAAGTTTCAAAAACTCTGAATCATCAGTTCCAACTTGCCTGTATTGATAAAAGTGCAACCACATTGCCCAATTATGCTGAAGTGGCAGCTACTAGACCACTACAAATTGATCGAGAGGTAAAGTCACTAATATCTAAGCAAAAGCGGCTAGAGTCTATTAATTCCAAAGCTAAGATTAAAACCTTACCAGCATTGCAGTTGCATCAAGTAATGAGTAAAAGCACCTAAATGTGTCTATTGGTCCTTGAATAGATTCTGAAATATAGTTTAATTGTAACACACATGAAGTAATAATTTAAGGGGTTCGACTATGGACAGATAGTGCTAGACAAATAAATCTTAAAATTAATTTAAATGTCATTATAAATAAGTTTTAATAAGAAATACTTAGCTTTATTTTATTATTTAGTATATTATAATTAATTACTATTTAATTATATTTAGGCAAAACTTTGACAGCAACTTACCCCAATAAAAAATACAATTCATACAACAAAAACTATTGCCAGCTAGCTAAAATTTACACTTTAGACGGATTAAAAAAAAATTTAAGCCGTAATTCTTATAGTCTTCAAGATTTTTGTCTTCATACAGACGGAAAAATCTCAATGGTGGATGGTGCTTGTGGTTTGTTTACCGAGGCAAAAGCTGAGTAGAAACGGACCAATTGTGTGGATAGTCTCGGCTATTGAAGCTGATTAAGAATATATATGTACACCTAGACCTCGCTTTGCATCGTTTCGGTTTGCGTTTTTTCGAAGTTGCGTCGCTGATCAAATATCACTAATTTTCATTGTGCGTCGTTAGACTTCGATGTTGCGTTGAACAGGAGTCGATTTTTTTTCTTTAATTCTTATTTTTTCCAAAAGGTGCCAGCACCTTTCGTTCTAATTGTGCTATGCTATCAAAACTCCTGGTTTATTGTATTGGCCCACCTTTTATGTAGTGTATCGCGTTTTTGCTTTTTAAAAGAGATCAATAAATTTTTTCGTGTAATTTCTGATTATATATATGTCGGAAACGGGGTAATGTTGTTCCCATCGGCATTCATATTGTCCGTCATCCTTGTCTTTCAGTATGTTTTTTTATTCTTACCGGGAGCTCAGCGAGTTGCGACTGGTCTTGTACAGGTCTCTTTCCAAAGTGAGTTTCCTTCTCGTTGGCAATTTACCTCGAGACCTTCTTCACTTGTCTTGCTTGACACTGCTGTCACTTTCCTGCCTATCGCCAGTGCGCCACACTAGTCCGATACAGCCCTGTGGGTCTCGAACTTAGTTCCCAGTAAGATTGACATTGGTCTCTGTACTGTCCTGTCATGACTTTCATATTCTACTTTGTCCGACTTCTTTAACATGACGTTATGCGTTAGTCTTTACATTTTATTTGAATATAGTTAGTTACAATATTTCTTAATTTCCGACACGGCCTTCCTGACTATAACACGTCCTCGTGTGCAAAACTCTACATTAGATTGGTATCACGCTTTACTTCATGAACAAACGTATCTTCATCTTTCCAAATCAACTTAAACTTAAACGTATAGCACGTTCAGTTGCTTCATTTTTCTTTTTACTGAAACTACATAAATCCATATGTCTTCAAACGTCAGTTTCTTACAAAAAACACGCCCTTTTGGCTCTTCGTCAAATCACAACACAGTTCACAGGCTCTTGCCACCTCAAGTGACGATATGTACCTCCGTACCATGATCCCTCAACAGATCACACGTCCACGAGCAATGACACCCATCATCGGCATGCCCATTGTCGCCAGGACCTAGCCCCTGTGTGCGATGTCCACTGTATTTCACATAGCAGCGGTGACTCCTTGACCATCGTCTTTTTCACCGTGGTCAACTGCATCAGTATCAAACTCAATGAACGCAAACTCTCATGTGCATACTTAAAAGTTCCTTTGCTTTTCAATGACTTCAACAAGCCACGATTACTTTCAATTACCGTTTTTCATCTTTCACTAAAACGCTACCACCAATCAAATGTCTCTTAAGTTTTTTTTTATTTACGGTTAAGCAGTAAGGTCGTCTCTGTTTGTCACTAGTTGAAATTCCATTCATGAAATTATTTGATTTTTCCAATCTTTCAATATGTGTCTAGTTCTGTCTAGTTCAAAGAGTTCCAAATTCTTCTCATTGCACTCTTCGTTATAAACAGAATTTACTGTTTTAACTTTGTGAATATGAATTTGTGAACAATTTACAGTTGACCAAAAATGTGTAAATTGCTCCTGGCAATGTTGTCACCCCTTCGTTAAGTTACAAAATTTGTAATCCTGATGCCATCAAGTTTATTACACACTCTTTCATTGAAAAAAAAAAAAACATTCGGTACCCAAATCAAACAAAAATGGAAAGAGCTCACCCAGTTAATACATTTCTTCTTTTAGCTCCAGAACTAAGCACTTCTTCTTTACTCGCTATGGCTGCTGCCCGATGAATCCGTCCTTCTTCAACACGCTGAAGCGATATGACCAATTTCTCCGCACTTGTAACACGTTACGCCTGGTTTGTTGTACTGCTGGTTAGTCCTTTCTTTGAATTTTTCGTCTGCTTTCTTCATGCGGCAATCTATCATCTTGTGCCCGGGCTCCTTGCAATAGAAGCATTTGATTTGGTTTTGTAACTTGTGCTTCTTCCTATCTGGACCCTCTTCCTGCTCGGAACGATGGCTTCGTTTGGAATATGCGTGCGCTTTTAAATTTTGCTGTAGTTCACTGCGCGTTTTCACACTAGTTGTAAACAGCAACTTCTGCAAATTTGTGTCGGTGTTAGCTGTGTGTGCCAACACAAGTGATACCGCAATCTCCTCCAAATCCATCGTTTTCCACGTTGACAGTAATGAAGTCACCAGTCGGCTAGCATACACTGACACACACTCATTTGCCTCCGGCTTCCCGTTCAGAATTTTCAGCAAGATGGCGACTGGCGTCTCTACTCCACCGAATCGTGTCAATAACTCCTTAAAAATTTGCCATGTCATCCCAACAAAACAAATTTGGGTGAGCCATTGCGACGCACTTCCAATCAATGCCTTGCTTCAGCGAAAATTATATCCACAGTTTTGCACCAAGCGGCAGCATCAGCTCCATCTGCACCTGGATTGAATGTTGGCAACGACGTTTTGCTTTGACTTTTCGCAGTTTGCATTGCCTTCAACATTTCCAAAAATTTGTAGTTCTGCGAATCCAAAATTGCTCGCAGGTCGCTGGCAGCATCATTTTGAGGCTGAGACAATCCCACTTCTGATGTCGGAAACGGGGTAATATTGTTCCCATCGGCATTCATATTGTCCGTCATCCTTGTGTTTCAGTATGTTTTTTTATTCTTACCGGGAGCTCAGCGAGTTGCGACTGGTCTTGTACAGGTCTCTTTCCAAAGTGAGTTTCCTTCTCGTTGGCAATTTACCTCGAGACCTTCTTCTTCACTTGTCTTGCTTGACACTCCTGACACTTTCCTGCCTATCGCCAGTGCACCACACTAGTCCGATACAGCCCTGTGGGTCTCGAACCTAGTTCCCAGTAAGATTGACATTGGTCTCTGTACTGTCCTGTCATGACTTTCATATTTTAACTTGTCCGACTTCTTTAACATGACGTTATACGTTAGTCTTTACATTTTATTTGAATATAGTTAGTTACAATATTTCTTAATTTCCGACATATATGTATGTATTAAGGTATGGAGGAGGCTGACATAAATAAATTGCTAACCCCGCACAACCAAGAGTTCACCAATGAACTTTTGCAACTGGAACCACCGAAAAATTTACAAAGCGATGCTTTTGATTGACGAAAGGAGTCTTAAAGTGCCCCCAAGCGATAGCCGCAAATATCAATTGCTTCAAGGAAATGTATTTCACGTTAAATAAAAAAGCTAGTCAGCCAAGAGACACTCAAGCCTCATCCAATAGTGATTAATTCTATTTTTTTGGTCATTATTGATTAGTTGATTTTATAATTTTATTTTTACTGAATTAGTATATTCTTGTGTTTTTAATCTATAACATGTTTTTAACAAACATCTTCTGATCAATTTTACATACTATACAATCTGCAAGGGTATGAAAAGAAAAGCGAAAAGTAAATTTAAGGAGGTAAATGGTAATTTTCTTCTTTGGCTTAAATCGATAAAATGTGTATTTCAAGTCCTAATTACTTATAACTACAATTAGAGAAACGAAGAGAGCAGATCATCGGAATTAGAAGCGACGTGAGTTCGACCGATTAAACGCGTCTCTAATATTTTTTTAAGTTTTTGCAATAAACTTTACATTTGCAGCATTTGTTCTTAAACTTTATCTTAAAACCTACGTGATGGAGAAATTAATTAAATAGTGAAAAACTGCAAGGTCACGGCTTAAATTAATATCTTTGATATTTTCTACCATAACTTTGAACCTACGGGAAATTTATATATAATCTTAAAAATATGGGGAACAGTAATTAGAAAAAAAAAATGATTTATTTAACTTCTGTACCATTGTATTGTTATAATTATTTAATTAAAGATAATAAACTCTTAATTATCTAAATCTTTGACCCGTATGAAATCTATATATATGTATGTACATATATATATACGTATATATGTACAAATCAAAAGTAATTAACCAAAATTAATTTTATAGTTATATGAATAGCTGATTTTGTAGGAAATATCTTAAATAAAACTAGGAGCCCTGGCAACGGAAACAGGCTTTGAATCCCCGCTTAATAGCGCGTATATTATGAACAACTTCTTCCTGAAAGCATAATAATATAAAGAGGGAATGCAGAATAATAATTAATTTGACCAAGTTTACCTGCATCAAATTGAAACACATAGCTATGAGAGCCATACCGAGAAGCAAATAAACAGCGCACAGAATGAAGCTCAGTTCGACTTTGTCTTTATCAGCTGTAATCTATTTAAACAATGCAATTCATTGTGATAACCGATTTAATATTTCAAATTGTTGCATTACCACTTTATCTCCAGGCACAAGATCACCAAATCCAATGCTGCTTAACGATATGAAACAAAAATAGCTGCCATCCAAATAGTTCCATTCCTCCCAACGGCCAAAAAGTAAAGCTCCCCATAATATATAGCTGAAAGAACAAAAATTACATTTACTATGAATATTATCCATGGTAAAATACATATATATGTATACTTTTTATAAATGTTTTAACAGATTTAATTGAGTTGCAGTGCGGCATCCCATTAATTAATATAGAAACAATTTGAGATAAATTACGTTTGAGTTTAAAAACTTTTTTGTTTTCTAAGGTTTTCCAAAAGCTGTGAACATGTGGATTGTACCTCCTTAGAAAAATCGTTTTAATCTTGAACTTTTCGACTTTGAAATGTCGAACAGGCGTAATCTAATAAATCTGTATATATTCCATACTTATACTTATTGCATGTAACCCACCTGACCATCACAAATATACAAACAGTTACTGGTACGGTTATCTCGTCCGTACTGCCACGTAATTCGCGCTCAATATCCGAATCAGGTTCACTAAGAGGCATGTCCAGAACACTTAAGGTTTGCAAAGAGCTTATCGTACAATCGCTGCTGCTGTTGGTAGTAGAGCTTGTAGAGGTCGAGTAGCTTTCGCGAGCATTTTCCATGTCATGCATCTGCAAATTATCAAGCATGATTAGAGCTATCTTAGAGGACGTTTAAATTAAAGGTCTGCGTGAATGCATAATAAGGATTACTTATATAGGCAAACATTTATCTGTCGGCAACTTACCAATTTTGAGCTCCTACGAAAATTTACCTCTGTTAAATTTTACCGACCCTGTCGGTGGAGTATATTCAATTGGATTTGGCACAGCAAGACGAGCTAAATTGATATTTAAAGGTATATGGTTGACTTCTTTAAAATATAGTCACTGTCTAAATGATCAACTCAAAACCAAAATGTTTTCTTTTTTTGGCGTATATATGTATATTTTATAGAGGTATACACTGTCTACCAATTTCGTATAATTATTACGTAATAAAATACATTCAATAAAATGTATCTTAATATGTAATATAGATCATGTAATATATTTACTTCGGAAAAAACAGGGATACGAACAAAAACATCCAGGATCGAGTGCAAATGTGTTTTTTTTGCGTTTAATTTCTTATAAGCCGGTGGGGTCGGCGATTAATAAAGTGTTTTTTTTTTTCTTTTAATTTTTCTTTTATTTTAAATTTACAACATTCTTTTTTAAAATTCAGCCGATGTGGCAAATAATGTAACTAAATAGTCTAGAACTGTATACAACAAAGCTCAGCAAGGCCAAAGATAGCTTCTTTGATATTTGTTTCCCAAGAAGCTTCTTTTGTAACGAAGTTTATTATACCTTTGCCTTTTTTGATTATTTAATTATCAATTAGTCACATTTATTGATTTAAGCCCTCAGAGATAATCGTGTTGAGCAAGACACACAGACGAGTTTCATCAAGACACTCAGCTCGTCTAGCTGATTATGTAAGTATATTTATTTAATATGGTCGGAGATACGTTCTATTTGTAAACTTCTGACTAAAATTAATAAACCGTTTTTGCAAGGCGTATCTTCTTTTGGAATATCTAAGTATCTACTTTCCTTCCGGTGCTGGAAAATTTACTTTTGCGTGAAGGGGAGCAAGACATTTAAGTAAAACTTATGCCCTGACTAAGGGAAGATTAAAATGCATTCATACAGACTTCTTACATATGTTAGTTTGAACCTACCACTCTGGCTAATTGACGCATTTTACTTCGCTCTCGGATGAGCCTCCGCTTGGCCACTCCTGGGCAAATACGACATAGGCAAACCTTTGAGTAAATCCATTTAAATGATTTGGCCAATACATCGCCAATGTTCGAAAGGTAAAGCAAAAACAGAGGCATTCCAATAATGGCGTATAGAATCGTTACTAATTTGCCCCATTCTGAGTGAGGTGTTATGTTGCCATAACCAATGGTAGTAATGACAGTCAGCGAGTAGAGAAAGGCCCCGGAGAAGCTCCATTGCTCCATATGCGGTCCTTGAAGTTGTTTGTTAAAAATGTCCGTCTGATATTGCAGCAAAACATCACTAACCCTTTATAGAGTAAACGCTTTTAAATGGAACCCTTCGTTCATTTTTAATATGACTCACCTTTTTTTGTAGGCCTGATGGTCGTAAAAACTTATGTTTTCCGCTGTTAATTGCCATATACTTGTTAAACAATCGCCACTAAAATTTTTCTCGTCAAATAGGCCCGGCTTTTCCAATTTGAGTCTTTCGTACTCGAAAATTTCAATGGCCTGGAATATAAAGGCTCCACCAATTGTATAGAACGTAACTAACAGTATAATTCCCACATTGCTGAACATAAACGCCGTAAAGTGACGACAATGACTCTTGAATCGTTCAAATGCTGGCCTCTCCTTGCGGCTGCGACGAACAGAGCTGCGCCGTGAGGACATGGCTCTGTTTCCAACACTGCTTAAATCACTATCCGTTCAGAAGCTCGTTTCGGGTTTTTGTTTTTGCTGGGTGTTCGAATGTATTTCGTCTGGACATTATTCGAACCTTTGTACATTGGTGCCACCTGTACAAATTTAAATTGTGTCTTATTTTTAGATACACATAGATGCTAATAGAATGTTTTTAAGCAAAAGAATTTCTTGCTTCTTAATATTTATGAAGTTCAAGCAATTAATTTAAATAACCAGCAACCGGATAAACGAAACATGTAAGAGTTATGTTTATTTTAATTGTCCGATTTCGACTAAATTTAGTCAGATGATGCACTTTGGCCATAATATTAGGTGTGCCAAATAAGAATGAGATTCCTTAAAACTGATCTAATAATTAGTTTTTTCTGAATTGCGGGGGCGGAAGTGGGCGTGGCAAAAATTTTAAACTTTCTTGATCTGCGTAGTCACTAGACAAATGATCGAATAACCTCAAAATCGCAATCAATTCAAAACAAAGTTCCCTTTTACATGCAGCAGCAACGAGCACATGCTATCTCGCTCTTTCTTATCTGCCAAAGTCGCCTTGGCATTTTAGTACAAAACGGATATAGGCATATCTTCGATGTTTATTGTCCGATTTCAACAAAATTTGGTCAGGTGGTCCAGTTTGGGTATATAATTAGGTTTACCAAGTAAGAATACGATATCTTGAAAGCAGCCCTAGTTATCGTTTTTTTTAAATTGCGGGGGCGGAAGTGGGCGTGGCTAAAATTTGAAACAAACTTGATCAGCTTTGACATTAGACGGATGCTCACACCAATTTTGGTAGCTCTAGCTCTTATAGTCTCTGAGATCGCGTGGCTCATACGGACAGACGGACGGACAGACGGACGGACAGACGGACACGTCTCAATCGACTCGGCTGTTGATGCTGATCAAGAATATATATACTTTATGGGGTCGGAAACGCTTCCTTCTGCCTGTTACATACATTTTAGCGACTTTAATATACCCTTTTACCCTATGGGTACAGGGTATAATAAGAAAATTTTTAAAACTGGAGGCCCAGAAGGCCAGATATAAAGTCAGTTCGTAGTGTTATCAGAACCACAGTTATCTATTTGAGAATATTGAAATTCAAAGATTTTTCTTATTATGGGCTCCAAACGTCATGACCGATCATACATACATACGTATATCAAGTATATATATATGATACAGTCAACTGACTTTGATTAACTTTAAGATAACTCTCAAGAAGTATGTATATAAAACTATTTAAAACTAAGGTTAATGCCACAAGCTAGAGAAACAAAGAGATATTTCTTGCTTCGATCGTTCCAATAGGAGCTATATGACATATCCATCCGTTCGAAATGATGCCGAGATATGCCTGCAGCCAAAAAAAACGATTTTCAATCAAGTCCATCAATGCTTATCAACAAGATATATTCTTTATATGAAAATTTTGGCCTAATTGCACATACCGTCTTTGCAAAAGATTGAAATCCCTCCAAGCAATTTCAATCGATCTATAAAGGGTTACGAAGCCTAATTACTGAGTCTGTGACTTTTAGAATTAAAGACAATTGCTAGTTTAGATATGAAAATTAAAATAGGTAATAAAGATAGTGCAGGCATATCTGCAGGATGCATATCCTTCCGAGAAATTAGGCATAAAGTCCTAGCCGTTTTAAAAAAGCTTCAGTTCTGATAACTTTTTATGTAAACAAGCTAAGATTGTTCAAAATTTGACAGAAACAGTCAAATCACGGACTTTACAGTAGACCTGCCCTCGTGTTAATTTTTCGATTTGAACAATCAAATTTCAATTGTACTATGCTTGCTATTTAACCATAATTTAAATTTTTTATTTGGTTTGACGTTTTTATTATTATTTAGAAAATAATTTAAATTGTTTTATTTTTTAATATTTTTCTGGTTGTTATTGTTGTTACGGCTTTTTTTGGGATCCTCAAATAAATAGTCCACACATGAGTTATTGGTCTGGTCTAGACTCTAAAGTTTTGGCAGCTGGCCTATATCTTACTTTGGATTTGAATTTTCATTCCTATTTCTGTGTGGCATTTCTTTAGTCTCGCTTAAGGAGGACGACACTTGTCAGAGAATAAGAAAAAAAAATACTGACTGCGTCAAATTGGTGGGTCCCTAACGATGCGTTGCTTGGGGTTGTGGTTGTTCTTGCTGTTGTTGTTTTTGGTGTGGTTGGTGGTATTGGAGGCAGTGGTTTGCCAAATTTATGTTGTTTGTGCTTTGTTTAGTTTTTCCTTAACATTTTATTTAGTGGGTGTGAAATATATTTTGCGATTATTTTTATAAACTTCTACATTGGACAGCCGCAGTCATTTGTCTAATTTGTGGCTTGGTTAGCCTTGGCGCTTTAACATTCAATAGGATTTCAAGAATTAAAATCAATTTGTGTATCTATTACCTATATATAATAATAATCAAGAAAAAAAAAACAACATATTGATTGTACGAGAACGGCTAAAATAAAATTCTGACTGGAAATTTAAAATACACAAAAACTATGCAAAAACCAAGCACTTAAATGGAACTGAGTTAAGAATTACCGTAGTAAGTTAAGAATTACCGTAGAGAGAGTAAGAAAAAGCCCAAAGATGGTTTTCAGGTGGTATTTTTGTCCGCCAAAGGGAGATGTGGAAGAAATTAAGCATTTTTTGGGCTATGATGTCTTCTAACAAAAGGCTGCAAAAAGAACAACGGCGTCAACCGCAGCATCGTGGCAAATCGTTGTCCGCCTGAGAGAAATGTTTTGTATAAAAATGTCCAAAAAAGAGTGTCCGCGTCCTGCCATGGGAGCGTCCGCCTAAGGGAACGGATTTTGTATGAAAATTATGCTAAAAAACTTGGGGCTATAAAATTCTTTCGGCTAAGGGAGCTGTCCGCTTGAAAGAGCTGTCCGCGAGCTTTCACTGTATTATATATTATATTATGTGTAGTCTGTCTTCCAAATACTTACAAATTTTTATTTATTTGTTCGATAAAATTGCTTTGAAACGAATGAATCGAGTTGCAAAAACCCCAAGTACGCTGATTTGATGTTATTTGACACATCAAGCCGAACAAACGAAATCTAACACAAAGCAAACCAAGCGAAACAAGTGAGAATGACAAATGAAACAAATGAATACGGTACTACTTCCAAGTATACTTAGTACTTCCAAGCATTCCCAAGTATTCGTAAGTATGTACATACATACATGCATATGAATTATTGTACGCTTTTACATCGTTTATTTGAATAAAATCGTGTGTTTTATTTTTATACCCTTGCAGAGGGTATTATAAAATTGGTCAGATGTTTGTAACGCATAGAAATATACGTTTCCGACCCCATAAAGTATATATATTCTTGATCAGCATCAATAGACGAGTCGATTGAGACATGTCCGTCTGTCCGTCTGTCCGTCTGTCCGTCTGTCTGTTTGAATCACGATGACAGCCTCAAATTTCAAGCTACATGGTTGAAACATAAAAAGTTAAGTTCCTTGATCTATGAAGTATGGTGGTATTGAAAATTAGTCGGATCGGATAATTATCACCGGAGCTATTAACTAAAACGTGGAGGTACCTCGAGTAAAATAAGCAATTTTCTTTGGCAGCAAAGAAACAAAAACAAATTCCAAGAAATCTGCCGTACAAACACAAAAGACCCGAGTTCGAATCCGCGCGGCACCAAATAAGAAATATATAAAATTATTGTTTTTTTGTTGTTGCATCTAAATTCAATTTTTACCCATACACCCTACACCAAGTTTGAACAAGATCGGATAATTATTAAGGTTACAAATCAATAATCAATTTGATAGAAATTAAATGTATTTTAATGCACGCACACACATCCATATGCAAAAATTCAACCACCACGCGGTGTGTGAGAGAGACAGAAATATTTGTGTTGTGTTCTTAAGCAAAACGAAATTGAAAGAGCGAGATGCAATGGGTTTGCATATATGTCGAATTAGCTTACGTCAGCTAAAAAAGGACGGTGGCGTAGTATGTAGAGATCGGTGCCACGATGGACTCGGTGTTTGATGGTTCAATGCTCGCTCGGTGATGAAGTGAAGATTTTAAGATGTGTTTTTTTTGTTTTTTTTTTTTATTTTGTTAAACATTTATACCAATTATTTTGCTGCAAGGGTATACAAACTTCGGCAGAGCCGAAGTTAGCTTCTTTGATATTTTTTTTTTATTTACTGTAAATATATTGATGAAATCAACCTATTTTCAGCTGTTACAGTTCGTCTACATTGAGTCTGAACCGAACGAAATGTTTTTATATTTGTCAGGTATTCGGTTTGCTATTCGGTATACCGAGAACGAACAAAACATTTGAAGAGTTCGAAATACTCGGTTGGATTTCAATACTTGGTTTCATTGTGCTCACATTTGCTTTGCCGGATTTTTCTGTATGTGCTATTCGTTTGCACTCGTTCGTTCGTAAGCGATGCAGTGCTGCCAGTTTGGCAATTTAGTGGCTAGATCTGGCAACTTTTAAAAAAATTTGCAACTTTTATTTTATAAATGCTATTAGCCACAGATCTAGCTATTTTTATACCCTTGCAGAGGGTATTATAAAATTGGTCAGATGTTTGTAACGCATAGAAATATACGTTTCCGACCCCATAAAGTATATATATTCTTGATCAGCATCAATAGCCGAGTCGATTGAGACATGTCCGTCTGTCCGTCTGTCCGTCTGTCTGTTTCTATCAAGTTTTAGACCATAAATTTTTAAGCTACATAGTTGAAACATGAAAAGTTAAGTTCCTTAATCTATGAAGTATGAAAAGTGTGAAAATGAGTAGGATCGGATAATTATCACCAGAGCTATTAACTAAAACGTGGAGGTACCTCGAGTAAAATAAGCAATTTTCTTTGGCAGCAAAGAAACAAAAACAAATTCCAAGCAATCACACACACACATACATATGCAAAAATTGGTCACCACGCGGTGTGTGAGAGAGACAGAAACATTTGCGTTGTGTTGTTGCACAGAACGAAATTTAAAGAGTGAGATGCCATGCGTTTGCTATATGTATATGTATGTCGAACTAGCTTAAGTGAGTTAAGTGAGGATGGTGACGTAGTACGTAAAGATCGGTCGCACGATGGTTCGGTGTTTAGTGGATTCGAATCTCGGTGAATTCGGGAAAATTTTTAGTTGAGTTTTCTGTTCAATTACTTCAAAAATTTTGTTTTCAAATTAAATAGTAAAACAATGAAGCTGCAAGGGTATACAAACTTCGGCAGAGCCGAAGTTAGCTTCTTTGATATTTTATTATTTTTTTTGCCATTTCAGCAACTTTAATCTAAAACTAGCAATTTTTATATTTTCCTTCAGGGATTTTGCATATTGTTTACCTTTCTGTCATCGATTGCAAAATTCCGATTAATAGTGGTTCGGAACTTGTATTTGACTTAGCGGTTCAGTTACATATACAACGCTAACTCTTTACTTGTGATTCATAAGTTCACAAGTTGTGAATGGTGATTGGAACAAGATGCCGAAAATTTATAAGCAACATATGTTGAAACCATCCAAAAGTAAGGACATTGTCAATGTACTTGAATATTTTGAATGTCAAGACATTGACAATATACTTATTCAAATTAACCAAATACATTTGGTCAAGTGGGAGTTTGTTGAGGATACCACCAAGTTTTGGGCGGAAGTCCTAAATTACAAAGACGCTGGCAACAACAATCCATTCAATGGCTTGGCAGAGTTTGCCATAAAAATATTTTCCCTGCCATGGTCCAACGCAGAAATTGAACGCATATTCTCACAAATGAATTTAATAAAAAGCTAATTACGCAACACCATGAGCCTCAAAACATTAAATGCGATTTGTGAATTTTAAATTTAAATAGAAATACAAATTGAACATATTAAACTTCGATCATTTTAACAGGTATGGACTACAAAGACACGGAAAATGTTGCCATAATTATTCTCTACCACATGAGTACTTAACACAAATTACTGGCAACGAGAAGTACACCGATGTATGTGAAGAAGCTGATGAACTCGATAGTATTTTAGGAATTCTGTAGTTAAATATAATTATAATTGTTTAAGGTTTATTAATTTAAGAGTTTTAAATTTTGATTTTTATTTTTCTACATCTTAATTTGTTAAAAATTAAAATAATGGGTTTAGCTATTTTTTTTGGTAATTTTTAAAAAAATTTTAGCAATTTTTGGCAACTTTTCTTCCCAAATCTAGCAATTTTAGCTTAAAAGATTCTGGCAGCACTGAAGCGATGCTTAGTTTACTTTGATTTGTGAATACGAGTATGTGTGAGACAGAGTTGCTAAAGTATAGCAATATACAGTGAAAGCTGCCTTGGCCGGACAGCGACGATGCCAGTATTTTTGTCCGCCCAAGGAAGATGTCCGCCAAAAGGAGGCGTGAAACAAAATAAACATTTTTTTTGGCTATTGATGTTTTCTAACAATTTTCATATGTAGACAAAATTAACAATTATTTTAAATTCTTTTTATACCCTGTACCCAAAAATAACGGAAAGAGCTCGGTGAGCCAAGTGAACCACTACGTGCCCACCACTGCCATAAGGTATATATATTCTTGATCAGCATCAACAGCCGAGTCGATTGAGACATGTCCGTCTATCCGTATGAACACCTAGATCTCGGAGACTATAAGAGCTAGAGCTACAAAATTTGGTGTGAACATCCGTCTTATGCCGAGGCAGATCAAATTTGTTTCAAAGGCGGAAGCGTCCGCCCAAGGGAACGGATTTTGTATGAAAATCTTGCTAAAAAAAACTTGGGACTATAAAATTCGTTCGGCTAAGGGAGCTTTAACCGTATTTAGTTTTGTGTTTCGAAAGTACTCGTGCAGGTCTCTAATATATGTATGTACATACACTTGTCAGAAAAACTATGCGTACAAGCTCAATGCAAAACTTTGGTGATGAAAAAATAATTATTATTATTAAAGTGTAGGATATAGTTATAAACTATCAACCTAACTATATTTTACAAGCACTGGCAACTAAGGCCTTCGGCTTAGACGAAAAACTACATCCATACACTAGCCTGGGATTCGAACCCGGATCCTCGTTGTTCTGTTGACTAAATGACTGGGCCACTTAGACAACTCATCTACCGAGGACTGCTGAAAAAATAATACTTCTAATTAAGATATTGTCATTTTTCCTGATTAGTACATCATTTTACAATGACAATTGCTAATTTTTTATCCATATCCAAAAATATATAAATTTATTTTTGTATATTAAAAAACTAAAAAACAGCGAATTTCAATACAGTAAAAGTATGCGTACAAACTAAAGAAACTAACGTAAAAGGCACTTATTCATAATAAAAATTTCAAAGAGATGGATTGACACTACTCAATGATTGCTCCTTTTAACATATCCTTTGATGTTATAGTTCGTTGGCGTATGTACACGTTGTCTGGTTGAAAATGCTTTCTTCTGCCTCTCACATACATTTTACCGACTTTAATAATATAAAGTTAATATAAAGAATCAAAATACCGTCACTAGCAATTAAATTTCAGTTTATTTACTTTTCTTTCCTCTTTTATTTATCTGTTATTTTTATGACTTTCACCATACCACAGTGGTCGGTTTCATAGGCCAAAAATAAAAAAAAAAAAACTGAAATTTGGAACTCTGTGTATGAAAACTAATTCATAATAAAACAACAAAACAATTGGAGAATTTGTTTTTCCGTTATTTCGTTGGTACGTGCTAAGAACAGCTTGAAAAGAGATGAAAAAAAACACGCAAGCTGTGCAGTGAACGGAGCTTAAAAGTTAGATTTGAGGGAAAAAATTAATATTTAATATATAATTGCGCTAAATCGCCAAATTTAATAATGAATATTGAAAAAAAAGGTTAATAGTATATATTTAAAGATTTTTGTGTAAAATTATATTGACCTAATGTTTTATAACTAACGTTTTATAAGTAACCTGTGTGGAAGGTGAATTTTACTATGTTTTGTGACTTTAATTAAAGAAAAAGTTGTGATCCCCGTCTCACCCTTAAATAAATCTTGTTTGCTTTTTTTATTCATTATTTTCTTAGTTTATGTTCTTTTTTTCAGCTGCTACTTTTTGCAACTTTCTGTGTTATTCGTGTTATTCTATTGTGTTGTCCCTGTACGCGTACACTACTGTGTTGTTGTTATCTGTGTTATTCTCTTGTGTTGTCTTCGTATTCACACTGCACTTTCTTAAGTGTATATTTTGTTTTTGTTTTGATCGTCATATTTAATTGTTCTTTGGTTTCAATATTTTTATTTTCTTAATTTTAATCAAGCATTCGTTTAATTTATACATACATACATATGTATATACAGGAACATCTTATCAATGTCAGCTCCCACGCATACATATTTTTGATATGTGGTGTTTGGAAACAGGTTCATTTGCTGATAAAGCTAAACAAGTATTTGGAAACCTGGAACATACATTTGAATCTGATGGTTATGAATTCAGTGGCAATAGTGTGGTGTCAAGACTGGATTATATCTTCAAAAAGTTTGGAGAAATGTGGACTAAAAGCTACAGAATAAAATATAAAGTTGTCGAAAAAAATGCGGATTAGTTTGCTCAAAATGAATTAATATTATTAAATCTGAAATCATCACAGTTACAGCAAAATCGAGGTCGTCCAAGATTAAGTCTTTTTGAGTGCTCAGAAAGAACTAAGCGGCGACGGATAGCAGATATAGCAGAATTTGATGAATCCGCAGCTGATGATTTGCGAAATGCTTGTAGACAACCGAATTCATCGATCTTTTTTGCAAAGACGTGTGAAGCAATATCACTTATAACTGATGCAAATTTAACAAAACATCAGTATCTGCTTATTAGAAGCTTTGTTAATAATAAACTGGATATTAACTTCTTACCCTGTTATCATAGTATTTTGAAGGAAAAACAGAAAAGCTATCCGGAGGAAATAACAGTTTCAGAATCTGTTACTAAAAAGTTAAAAATTATTTTTTGATAGCCTAAAAGTGCAATGAAAGGGGTTTGAAGTGGTTTATTTATGACAATACAATTGTTTACTACTTATTATAATTTTATAAAGCTAATATAAAAATTTCACTTTGATATAGTCAGTGGAAACATTTTTGGCCGCTAATTTCATACAGTACCGACCACTGTGCATACGCACAAAAATATATTTTTACTATTGTGGCAAACAAAAAGTTTAAAATTTATTACAACAAGGTCAAATTTCGTATTTTTATGTGATTGCATTGTCGGAAGAGATGTACCGCACGTACACATGTACGAACATATGTACATACGTACGTATGTATGTATACAAAGGAGCAATGTCACGTGCGGGCGGACCCACCAACTTTATAAATGTACTTATATACAGACATGGTCATATAATTGGCACAAAAAAATACCAAAATTAAAGTTTCATTTTCTTATTAAATAATGACAACAAGGAACAAAACTTCGATGGTAATCGCTAGCCCATTTAGTTAGTTAATAAATAATACAAATTAATGTCAATTTCAAAACTTTCTATACAAAAATTCAAAAACTTAAAAAAACTCAAAATTTGCCTGGCCATATAATTGGCACAAATTAATTAAATCGATTTTTTATATAAATCGAACATTACTCTCAAATGAAAATAGTTCAAATTATTATATTTGGTACTAAATCCATTATTTATAAATACTGGGTCACAAATCCTGCGCATATTTTCCATCAGATTTCGACAATTGGCCTTTGGAACCGAATACCACGCTTCCTTAATTCCAGCCCATAAGTCGACCAAGTTTTTACAATGGCTACTTTAACTTTGTTACAAAGGGTTTCGATTGGATTCTGGTCAGGTCTTTAAGGTGGCCACTCCGTAACCCCCTGCTTCCCCTTTGCAAACCACTGATTCACGACCTTAGCCGTGTGTTTAGGGTCATAGTCCTGCAAAAGGATCCACTTTACAGTCATGTTATGAATGGCATATGGGTTCATTGTATTTTTAAGGATTTCCAAACACTGAAATTGGTCCATACACACATAATTCTGCCTCTTGGTCTTTGTAGTGTACCTAGGATTACGGTCCTGATAATTTGGACGACGCACAAATTTTTCGCCATCAGGTCCCATTCTATTTATTTTAGTTTCGTCATTCCAAAACACATTTTTGCAGAATTGGACATCTTTGTCCTTGTGGGCAATTTGGGAAGCGTAAACTTTTTTTATAATTTTGCTTTTACAGATGCGGTTTTTTCCTGCTAATGCATCCCAAGAGGTAATTTTCATTTAATCGTCTTGCAGAGAGTTTTTGAAAGACGTTTAAGCCGTATTCTTCATTCACCTCCCCCATTAATTCACGAGCAGGCTTAAAAGGATCCTACTTACTCTTTCGAACTATGACTCTGTCAACATGGGAGTTGGTCTTGCATGACTTTGGCTTCCAGGATTTGTTTCGATTTTGGTAAGGTGGACTTTTCTTAATTAATGCAAGTGCATTGTAGACCATTTTTCAAGAGAATTTCGGAACATACAGCTGTTTAAGCGGGTTTTTTGCCCGAACGGCTTAGTTGGTGAATTAAGGTCCTTTCTTCAAAAGTGCATCTCTTTCCGCTACCCAATTTTGTAATAAATTGTATTATATTAACCAAAACTTTTGGAAAAATACAAAAATTTATCGATAAGACTATTTTTTGAAAAAATATCAAAGAAGCTAACTTCGGCTTTGCCGAAGTTTGTATACCCTTGCAGCTTCACTGTTTTATTATTTAATTTAAAAACAAAAATTTTAAAATAATAATAATAACAATATAAATGTTTAACAAAATCAAAAAATCAAAAAAGAAGAAAAACTCATCCAAAAATTTCCCCGTGTTCACCGAGAATCGAACCCACGTAACATCGAGCCTTCGTGCGACCGATCTCTACATACTATATGCAAACCCATTGCATCTCGCTCTTTCAATTTTGTTCTGTGTAAGAACACAACTAAAATATTTCTGTCTCTCTCACACACCGCGTGGTGAAGAATTTTTGCATATGTATGTGTGTGCAAGAGCATTAAAATATATTTAACTTCTATCAAATATGATTATTGATTTGTAACCTTAATAATTATCCGATTTAGTTCAAACTTAGTGTATAGTGTATGGATACAAATTAAATTTAAATGCAACAACAAGAAAACAATAATTTTATATATTTCTTATTTGGTGCCGCGCGGATTCGAACTCAGGTCTCTTGTGTTGGTTCGGCAGATTTCTTTGAAATTTTTTGTTGCTGGAGTAAATAGCTTATATGGATGATTTGTTTTATTGATTTGTAGCCGTAATAATTATCCGATTTGAGTCAAACTTGGTGGGTAGTGTTTTGGTACATATTAGATATTCCAAAAGAAAAATAAAAAATTTTTAACCCTATTATTCCGATATTGGATATGTCATATAGTAATCCGATCCGACCGATTTTCATACTTTGTCTAACTACCAAGCTTCAACTACGTAGCTTAAAATTTAAGTTCGAAAAGCTGCGAACAAGCACATAGACGGACATATCTCAATCGACTCGGCTGTTGATGCTGATCAAGAATATATATACTTTACGTCAGAAATGTACATATATACCCTTTTACCCTCTTATCATTAGTCCATTTTATGATATCAAGCTACATGTGCAGCTGCCGGCAGTCATTTTCAATTGACGTGGATTACAATGGGTATTTTTGGCTGATGTAGAAAAAATGTACAGGAGTATAAATATTATGGACAGTATCAGCGCATACTGTGGAAATCAGACACGATCGAGGAAATTGAGGAATATGCATACACGACGGTTATGTTTGGAACGAGCTGCGCACCCTTCCTAGCTATGCGTGTGATGCAACCACTGTCCATAGATGAACAAGAGAATTTTCCGTTGGCCGTAGATGTGGTGAAACATCAAATGTACGTCGATGACATTTTGTCTGAAGGAAACAATGTTGCCGAAGCGAGGGCAGTACAGAGTCAAGTCATTGCAATGCTTCGAAGTGGCACATTTGAATTAATAAAGTGGACTAGCAATTGCCCAGAGCTATTTTTGTTCTTCTGTACGTACTTCTTCGCAGTACGTTCAAGTGGTCCAAGCGTCCAACCCTAGCAGACAGCATGCAAAAACGAAGTCGCGTGGACAACGGATGACAACTAAAATAATAATTAAGACTAACTACTAGATAGATAACTTAAAATAGTAGTTTTTAGAATAGATATAGAGAACTCTGATCCGATTACAGAATAAAGGCGGTTGTAGTCGGAACAGAGAACTCGAAAAGGTTCATGCAAAGAATAGTTGGAAGTACAGCGTGTTAAAGATAAAGGGACATAATTTCGGGTTAGTCTACAAGGAACAGATAGATTGACCTGATTGAGTAAGTTAGGACAGTCTATTTGTCCATTCAAAAGCTTGTGAATAAACAAAGTACCAAGCATTACTCTACGGTTTAATAAGGAGGGAAGATTAATTAAAAGAAGTCTTTTGGAATGGGAGGGCAAGTTAACATTTCGATCCCAGTTTAAACCACGAAGAGCAAAAATTAAAAACTGTTTTTGAACAGATTCAATTTTTACTTGGTGTGATCCATATTGTGGAGACCAAACACATGATCCATACTCCAAAATGGGGCGGACCAGTGAAATAAAAAGAGTTTTGGTTGTGTAAGGATCGTCAAATTCTTTCGACCATCGCTTAACGAAACCAACACAACTCGTGGCTTTATTGACAGTGATATTAATATGACGAGTAAAATTTAATTTGTGGTACATGAGTACACCCAAATCATTAATCTCGTTCAAACGTTCAAGTGGGGTATTATTAAGATAATACACCATTAATTGGAAAGAGGATCTATGAAATGACATGACGTTACATTTCGAAACATTGAGTTTTAATAAGTTAATTTCACACCAAGTTTGAAAGTTATTAAAATCGACTTGAAGCAGACGTGGAGAACTTAAGTCTTTAAAACTAATACAAAGTTTAACATCATCAGCGTACATAAGCACGCGAGAGTGAGTTACATTTGACGGAAGGTCATTAATGAAGATCGTAAAAAGCAATGGTCCTAGATGGCTACTTGTGGCACCCCCGAGGTCACATTGATGGTCTTCGAAAGATAAGTTTTAAATAAAACTTTTTGTGTATGGGGTTTTAAGATATTGAGAAATCCAATTAAGCAAAAGGCTTGGAATCCCAAGTTCGTTCAGCTTGAACAAAAGCAGTGTATGATTGACAGACTCAAAAGCCTTACTTCGATCGCTAAAGAAGTAAACTCTAAAAGGTTAGTGGTAGTAGATTTACGTTTCATAAACCCATGTTGAGAAGATGAAAGAATAGAACTACAGAAATGTTGCAGTTGAGAAGTTATAATTTTCTCAAATGCCTTCGGAATAGCAGACAATTTGGAAATACCCCAATAGTTTGAAGCTACGGATTTATTACCCTTTTTATGCAAAGGAATAATAAAAGATTCCTTCCAAATGGTTGGGAAAGTGGAAGTTTCAACGGACAAAGTAAATAACTTAAGAATTTGGGAAATCAAAGTCTCAGCGCAAAATTTGAGTACACAACCAGGTATCCTATCAGGTCCTGGTGAGTAAACGGGCTTCACTAAAGTAAGCACATAGAGAAGCGAATTTTCATCGATCACAGGATTAAGGACGCAATTAGAACTTTTCAACTGATAGGAATATGAAAAGTTAGCTCGATGCTCTTTGGAGGAATAGGTTGTTTTGAAAAAATCAGCAAACATATCGACAATGACCTGATCATCGTTTGCTTTATTACTTTCAAAACATAAATAGGACGGGTGCACTGCCACGTTGCGTTTGGCGTTAGCGAAGTTATTAAATCGCTTAGGATTACGGGAGAACTGAAGTTTACAACGCCTAATGTAATCCTTATAAAATTTGATCGAACAACTGCATAAAAAGAGAAATCAGACGGTCGACCCGGTTTTTTGAACTTTTTATAATATCTAGACTTCACATTTTTCAAATTAGTTAACTCACGTGTAAACTATGGCGGTTTGTTAGACAATACATGGGTCACACGTGGAACACAAGCGTCAAAAAGCGAACACATAGTATTATAGAAAAAACAAATGGCAGCATTCATATCATTACAGGAGTACAGATAAGACCAGTCTGTGGCAAGAATTAGCTCATTGAGCTTGAAAAAGTTAGTTTTACGAAAGCAACGGGTACGAGACGTCGAACTGGTACCAGCATTTGATAACCGAAAAGGTAGATCAATAGTTAAGTCCAAAGTTGGAATGGAAACTGTCTTCGGGGACGACTAAGGGATCAATCCTCGAAACAGTACAGTTAGATGAATCTAACATAAATATAAGATCTGGTGATCTCTCATTTTTGTTATGCACAGGATTAACTTGGGTTAGGGATAACTCAAGGAGACCGTCAACAAAGCAATGTGAGGAGGAGGGTATCAACAAGGAAGACTCACCTGATGGAAGCCATGAACGTCAGGTAGATTAAAATCTCCCAGAACGATAAATATGTCTGCATCCGAAAGAAGTGAAGAGACAAAGCGAATAGCTTCTAAATGGCTACCATATACCGTGATGTCAGAATTCGGTGGAATATACGAGCAAGTTAGAAATACAGAATATGATTTCAAGCAAATTTTGACACTAACAAATTCAATGTCAAGAACAGCAGGTGGTAGAACTATCTCTGAAGGCAGAGATGAATTTACGGCAATCAATACTCCTCCACCATTTTTGGAGATTCGATCGCATCTATAGGTTGAAAATATTGTGGGAAAAACAGAGGCATCTGAAATGTCTGGCTTTAACCACGTTTCTGTAAAGACCAAGATATGAAAGTCAAAAGATTGACTATCTACAAAAAGCTTAAAAAGTTTATATTTTAGTCCTCTAACATTCTGATAGGCCAGAATAAGGGACGAAATTAGTTTTTTGACCCGCCAGCTACTGACGAGCCAGAGGGTAGGGAAGGATTAGTTGTGTTAGGCAGACGAATCGGAGGCCGATTTTTCTTTTTCTTAGCCGTATACTCCTTTATAACCAAATGTTCCGGCCAAAAATCTTTGTGACAAATTTGGTTAAAGACATTTGGTGGGACACTGATTTTAAATGACGAGATGTCACGGGTGTATGAAAAACTAAACTTTTCCACCACAATGTTTGGCGCCACGACTTTTGCCCGGATATGGGCTATGACATCATCTGATGAAGTATTGGGGTCGAGCCGCGAAACAAAGATTTGCTTTTTTGGTGGAATGGCTACAAGAGATCTCAATGCGCCAGTGGCAACCGCAGCAACAACATTTTGCGCTGGAACTGCTGAGGCAGATGACCCCTTGAGAGCTCTTCTAGTTACTACTTTATTGGGAATATCCCTGGGAGTGGATATACGCCCGGACACATCGGAAACTACAACCGATATCGGGTCAGTTTGCGGGGCACTATTACCAGGGGAAATGTCAATCGTCCCCGCAACTGCAGTCACTGCTGGACTCCTAAACGATATCAGTTGCTGACCATTTGGAGTTATGGGGTCGTTCGACGATGCCGGAACCGACAGAAACAGAGATGCCGGCGGATCGGGAGAGAAATCCCGTGGGATTGTCTTCTTCCGCTTCGGTGATTCGTTCAATAGTTTATAACTATTAAACTGAGTTTCCAGAGACGAAAACTCATCACGAAGTTTCAGAAAGCCAGCCGACAGGGACTTAAAGCCCTCTCTCGTCCGCCGCATAAATAGACGCATATCCATTTCTACGTCCCGGCACGCTTCACAACTCCATTTTAGTCCCCCGCCGTTACCAATACTATCCTTTACTTTGGCTGTGTAACCCGCGCATTTGACATGCATAATGTTATCACACAGCCAGCACAAAAGATAGTCGTCTTGGACTTTTTGGGGATGAGGGCACTTTTTGGAAGAGCAGACAACCATTGTAAATTTAATTGTTTATTATTATTTTTACTGATAAGAAAAAAATAAATAATAAATGGCAAAAAATTAAAAAAGAAATTTAAAAATGAGCAATGTATACGAACCAAGAAGTAACACAAGTGTTAAAGTTTTAATTTTTAGAAGAAAAAACTGAAGAGAAATTAAGAGAGTTAGTAATAACACACAACAACAAAGACTGACACAATCGCGAGAGTAACGGTCGCGATCGCGGGCAATGTAAAAACGCGAGAGCAAGCACTACACAAACAACAACACTAATGTGTATGCGAGAGCGCGAATGCAAGAAAAGAGATCAAAAACACAAAGTCAAAGACTATGCAAGCAAAACAACAAAACTGTAAGTTTTGTTATTAAGTGAAACAATAAGTAATAATAGCTTTGAATAAATGTTTAAGAACAAGTTACAATAAGCTATTCGCGTAGTAAGTAATTTCGGCACAGATTCCGCGGAAAATAATTTTTATTTGCGGGATTAAATAAAAAGGTTGGATAAAAGCGAGAGCGCAAAAAAACACGACCGACTTCGTTGAAGTGAAGAATAATTGTTTCTGGGAGCATTTTATCGTTCTATTGGCCGCCGTGGTTTATGCACAGACGTTTACAGCGATTGAGGCACTACTTTTGTGGGAGCCAACAAAATATTACAAGCAGATAAATTAGCATATTATTCATACGTTTCGAAGTCAATAGTCCCAACGTTGACAAAAGGAGGAATCACATGGCATTTCAACCCACCCTCAGCTCCACACTTCGGAGGATTGTGGGAAGCAAGCGTGAAGTCGATGAAATATCATCTTAAGCGGACCATTGGAGACCGAGTTTTAACCTTTGAGGAAATCTCTACGGTGTGAGCACAAATTGAATCGTGCTTAAAGGCCATTTTTTAATGGGAGATGCTCTGTTGGCACCTCCAACCCCAAATGTAACAAAATTAAGTTTGGTAGATCGATGGAAAAATTGTCAATACTAAGCTCAACAGTTTTGGAAGAAATGGAATTCTGAATATCTAACACGATTGCAGTGAAGACCAAAATGGTTACAGATCAGGCGCAACATCGACATGCGTGGATGCGTAGTGCTGATAAAGGATGAACGGTTCCCTTCTCACCTATGGGCTCTTGGTCGGATTACAGAGACACATGCTGGAACAAATGGGCTTGTCAGAGTTGTTACTCTGAAGACAATTAATAAGCTGGTTAAACGGCCAGTAGCCAAGCTTTGTTTATTACCTATCCAAGAAAATTGTATTGAAAATGTGTTAAAGTGTTAAATTGTTACTCTCTCGTTTCAGTTCTTTTGTGCAGGGACCCTGGAGGACGAAGGATGTGCGTTTGACGATGAAATGGCCATCATCAAAGGGGGGGGAGAATGTTTCGACTGCAGCTGCCTAAGAGCGCAGACGTAGCGGTGAACGAAGAGAGCTGCAGTTGCCTAAGAGCGTAGACGTAGCGGTGAACGAAGAGAAGCGAAAAGAGAACATGGAAACAAGCGGACCAATATTTTTGACCAATCGTTCCAGATATAGGCCACCGATTCTGATAAAACTCGGTGAATATGCTAGAAAGTATATAAAACTAATAGAGTACAAATTTCGTAGTATTCGATTGAAAAAGAATAAAGTTATAGAAGCTTTACTGTATTCTCGACCGATCGTTCCTATGGAAGCTGTATGATTTAGGCACCCGATTCTGATGAAACTTGGTAAATATGTTAAAAAGTATCTTAGAGTAATATAATACAAATTTCGTAATATTCGATTGAAACACAACAAAGTTATGAAAGCTTCATCTGTGGGAGCTATATGATATAGTTATCCGATAAGAATGATTTCGAGATATATAATGACTGCAGCAAAAAGAAGTCTATGTGTGAAATTTCAGCTCTGTAGCATTAAGGGTTTTGGAGAAGACGAAAATTAATGTACCCTTGCAATGGTATATTTTTTTTGCAATTTAAATGAAAAATTAAAACAAAACATTAAAAGATCTTATTTATCTTATCGAATTCGAATAATAAACTTCGCTTGTCGCCAAAAAAGCGTTTTTTAAGTGAATTTTATGGGTAAAATATGCCTAAAAAAATTTTTCAACTTTGACCTTGAATATCAGGAAATATATATACATATACATATAAAATATATATATATCAAAATATATGAGGCATAAACAATTAGCTATCAAATGCTTTTTAAATTTTGAAAATCGCTTCACTACTTTAGAAGATATGATTTTTGATAAGCGAAATGAGCGATGGCCCCACTGTGCGATGATTTCAGACCTCTGTTTGGAAATGAAATATCTATTTTAAGTCAATACAAATTGTAATTGACCCACTGTCATTTTTCTAATTTGTTCTGTTGCGTATTTGGTTATGAACGCACTTTCTGCATTCTATCTTCTTCGGGAGCCGCGTGATCTTGGGCTGCGAACAAGGGGAAGCAGAATGAGAGAAGTTGCGGTTCGCAGTCAAATCGTATGCATAGACTCACTCACTTACATTTCGACAGTTAAGCTGTACAGACATTCAATATTATTTGTAAGGTTAATATTCTTAATCAGTAAATATAATTCCAACCGCAAAACGATTACTACAGTCCACTCATTCATCACCACCTCTATATGTAGATGTTAATGGCAGGCATACCAAAAATAAGTTTTAAAAAAGTTATATTTTCTTAGTTATAGTTAAACTTCAAATAATTGTTTGCATTTTGGAAACAATTAATTGACCGCGTGAATTTTTTGTGCCTTATATATAGAAAGAATACTAGTTACAAAAAAAAATCCAAATATAGGTTAAAAAATTAATTTCTATGACTTTTTCGTTTTGCAAACAATTACTTGACATACTGTATATACAGTGTGCCACTAAAGTCAAGATACAGCGAAAAAATTTTTTGAACAATAGCCAATTTCTCTTTAAATATTGTATTTTTTCAAAAACAAATGATGCAAAACTTAAAACCACATATTCAAAAATAGGAAATAAACAAAAAAACTTAACTTGTGGATTCACCCTTCTTAGGAATCATTAATTTACAAAATAAGTAATGAATTTGATTTCACAAAAGTCATGATACACTTCAAAGAAAAAATGCGCCTGTCGAAAATGTAGCGTCTCCGTTACTGTTTTTTAAAACGGTACTTTTTTGCTTATGCTTTTTATTGTTTTCGTGTGTATTTAGAATGTTTTTCGTTGTTCTAAGTCTAGTTAATTGGTCCAAAAAAGTCGCGCATAGAGCTCACATTAGAAGAGCGAAAGATAGTTATAAATTTGCACGTTAATCAAAGGAAATCATATTCGGAAATTTTCCAAACAGTGTCGAGGAGCCGGTCAATAATTCAACATGTGATTGGGCGTTTTAAGTATGAAACCGGTTGAAAACAATAAGAGAATTGGTCGCCCACCAAAACGAAATGATCGGGACAAACGGGCAATTAAACATTTAATAGACAAGGACCCATTCCAAAGCGCCGTTAAAATCAGTGGATCTCTTGAGTGCAGCCTTAAGAAAACTGTGCATCCAAAAACAGTGCGAAAAGCCATAAAAGAGTTGGAGTTTCACTCTTGTACTCCCCGGAAAAAACCATACGTCTCTAAGACCAACTGCCAGAAACGACTTGATTTCGCTAAGGCTTATAGGAATCACGAATCAAAATACAATATTTTTCGATCAGATGGGAGGTTCAAAGTATGGCGGCGTGTTGGACAGGCTTACAACCACAAGAATACCGTAAAAACAATTAAGCACGGTGGAGGAGGCTTGATGGTTTGGCGTTGTATGGCTGCTGGAGGCATGGGAAAGTTAGAAATCTTTGAGGGTATCATGGATTATAAAATGTACATTGATATTCTAAAAAGAAATCTAAAACAAAGAAATTGGCTCATCTTATCATTTTTACCACGATAACGACCCCAAGCACACAGCGATAAATACACTTTTGTGGATAGTATACAATGTCCCACACGTGCTTAAACACCCACCGCAAAGTTCTGATCTCAACCCTATTGAGCACGTTTGGAACAAATTGGAAGAATGTTTAAGGGGTCGCGAAATTCATACGAAACCCGAGTTGAAGGTTGCGCTGGAAGAAGATTGGTCCAGAATATTTGGAAAAGCTCGTTTTATTAATGCCCAGGCGGCTTGAAGCTGTAATTAATATGAAGGTTTATCCTACAAAATATTAGTAGCAAAATCCTGGGCCAAAAGATAAAAAATAGTTGATGTATCATGACTTTTGTTTGTGAAGTCAAATTCATAAATTATTTTGTAAATTAATGATTCTTAAGAAGGGTGAATCCATAAGTTAAGTTTTTTTTTTGTTTATTTTCTATTTTTGAATATGTGGTTTTAAGTTTCGCATCATTTGTTTTTGAAAAAATACAATATTTAAAGAAAAATTGGCTATTGTTTAAAAACTTTTTCGCTGTATCTTAACTTTAGTGGCACACTGTACCTTAGCGATACACCTTATCTATGTATATACCTTATATATGTATGTGTATATCTTATGATACCTATCGGTAGTGCTGGGAAAAACATCGATGTATAGACGATAATCGATGTTTTCACAGATATCGAAAATATCGATGTTGCTAACTTCGATTCTCGATATATCGCTATTACTTGACCATTATTTTCCCATCGCTTGAAATAAAAACGCGGGATAAAGCTGTAGGGTAAGTTGCAAATTCATTTGAACAATATAATAAAAATGCTAACGTAATTCACTTTTTCAATTAGGATTTTGGTGTTGGCAGTGCTGTGGAAATGGAGAAGTTTTTAAAGGGCAAGGACAATGGCGAAGGTAAATATTATTCTACCGCGTGTAGCATCCACACAAGTAGGCTGCAGCTTTTGAGTTTTAATCGCAATCTAAAATGTTTGTAGATTGCGACATCGTGAACAATAATAATGGAGAGGATTATATACCACGCAAAAGGATAAAATATGGTACGTCTGGGGTGTAGGATTGTTTTAAGAAGTCTGCGAATGGCAAGTCTGCCAAATGTTTAAAATGTGGCCAAATATACCAAACAAGGCCAAATATACCATCAATTTGTCTGCTCACTTGAAACGAAAGCATCCAAATGTGAGCCCCACTGAGGAGCCGAAGGCTGCAACCCCCAACCAAAAGCTTTTCGAAAAAAAATATGATGCCTCATCAGGCAGAAAAAAATCACTGGACAGTGTGCTTATATTTTATTGAACATCAGATCTTCGCCCATATTGTCTGGTTGAGAACAAGGGGTTTGTTGAAACTCTTGATCCACGCTACCAGCTGCTATTGCGAAGAACATTGCGCGAGGTCTACATCCGAAAGCTGTTTATGGAAATGAAGCAGAAATTACGCAAGATCCTTGATCGGATTGAGTTCTGCGCTATTTCAACTGATGGAGCGAATGAATGTTATTTGACAATCACTTGTCATTTCATAACTGCCGATTTTGAGAAGCGCATAGCAGTTCTGACAACTACGAAATATAAGGATGAAACCAACCTTTACGCACAAAACATTGCCAAATCTTAACGCGATGTATTTAATAAATGGGGGATTTCACAAAAAATCACTGCAATTGTTACTGATAAGCACTGAATATAAAAAACGTTTGCCAAATTTTTTTTCAAAAGGAATGTTTCATGCGTAGCGCATACGATTAATTTGATTGTTCAGGACTGTCTGGCAAATGAATACTTAAAGCCTTTATTGGGAAAATGCAAAAATATTGTGGCTTTTTTTAAGAGCAGTACCATTGCTTATGCTAAATTCAGAGATGCTCAAAATACTCAGCTTAAAACAAGAATGCCCAACAAGATGGAATAGCGCGTTTCACATGGTGCAAAGATTTTTGGAAACCAAAGAGGCTAATTGTAAGGTGTTACTTAAAACGCCAAAGGCATTATCGCCTGTATCTGCCTATGAAATTGCCATTCTGGAAGACCTGGAAAAGGTTTTGTCTCCTTTTGAAAACGCGACTGTGACCACATCATCGAACAACTTGGTCACCGTATCGATGGTCATTCCTGTATGCTGTGGCCTTCTTCATAATCTTGAAAATCTCAAAGGCAAGCTAGCTACAGAGGAGGGTGAGCTTGCTTTACGACGAGAGTCGAAACACTCCCGGATGCCAGTTTTAAGAGGGACGAATTTTTATCCCCGTTTAAGTAAGCGAAGCAGAGAAAGTCAACACATGGTCCGGGCTACGTCCGTCTTCCTCCAACCTGCTAGCACCAAAACCAACAGACCAACACCACCCACTTTTCGACTTTCTTCAACAAAAAAAATTCGAAGCAATCGAGTTGACTCATTACTAGGACTGAAGCAATATTTCAATATGGAAAATATTGATCCGAATACATCTAAATTGGACGACTGGAAGTTAAAAATACATAGTATAAGAGTAAAACATTTTTAATTAAAACAATTTCTTCGTAGATCTCAACTGACAATGTATTCAAAAGATGCGTGAAAAAGTTCTTGTGCGTGCCAGCAACGTCCACAGAGAGTGAACGAATGTTCAGCAAAGCTGGAAACATCAGGTACGAGAAAAGGAGTTGCTTTAAATCGCAGCAAGTAGTCATGCCGCTTTTCAATAATAAAAATTTCACAGCACTACCTATCGGTAACTCTAAGGTATATCAAAATTTATTTTCAAAAGATCACAATCAAGTTTATGGTATTTAAAATCCTGCTGTGAATGCTTAGATTTTAAAGAAGAATATCAAAAGTAGTACGATATATGTACATATTTTGAATTTCTTTTTTTAAGGCACATTATAAAACTGGCTCACAATTATCAGCCAAGATTAAACTTAATTTTCGCTTTTTTAATTACAGTAGATAACTCTAGTTCTTATAATTTAACCTTGACTTAATTGATGAAAAAATACTTTGAAACATGAAAAAATAGATTGTTTCAAGTTGTTTGAGCTTTTTGAAATAACTTTTTATATTCTTTTGCTTTTAATCTTTTTTTTATCAATCTGTCAGCTTAGAGTCCTCTCCTGTCTAATATTTAAAGCCTATACTCTAGCTGTAGTACGCTGTAGTCATTACATTTAGATATTAAAAAAAAAAATATTATACAAATATGTTAGAGGCTCTTCCGGTTATAAAAAATCGTTGAGTACATATACAGTGTGCCACTAAAGTCACCGGCAATTCTTAATTAATTAAAAAAAATAACAAATGAAGCAAGCAAGTCGTCTTTGTCGACGTTGATTATACCCTGTACCAAGCAGAGATATTTAATGTAGGCAAACACTTTAAAAACCGTCAGCGATTAATAATAAAATTCGTCTAACATGCAGCATCAGCGAGCATAAATTTCTATGTTATTAGATGTGCCAAAAAAGAATTCAATGCCTTTAACATGGCTCTAGTTATTCGTTTTTTCTTAATGAAAAAAAGTGGGTGTGGCTAAAATTTGAAATAAACTTGATCTGCCCACACACCAGATGGATCTACAAACCGAATTTGTCAGCTCTAGCCCTTATAGTCTCCAAGATCTCGATGCTCATCCAGACAAACAGACGGGCATGTCCCAAACCACTCGGCTAGTGATGCTGATCAAGAATATATATACTTTACAGGGTCGGAAATGTTTATTTCTGCCTGTTACATACATTTTATCGACTTTAATATATCCTTTTACCTTATGGGTACGGTAATCTAACTAAAAATATGAACTAATTAAGTTAAAACATTATTTTACTAATAAATATGAGAAACATAGTATCTAGTAGGATATTCTTTTCATTTTGATGACCTCTCTGACATATTGACATAACTTATTTTTTTTACAAAATCTATATCAAGTCCAGCCCACTCTTGATGCTACTCGCAGCAGATTTTTGTTGCTTATATGGTGCTTTCAAATTTTTTTTCAAGCATATTCCATACATGTTCTATGAGGTTCAAATCGGGACTCTGTGGTAGCGTCTCCAATAAATGAGGCGTGTTATAGGCGAGGTACAGTCGGGTTTTCATGGCCTTATGAGTTGTTGGTCGTTGTCATGTTGGAAGTAGAAATCGGATCCTCTACCCTATACCTAGCAGCAGTACTTTCTCAAGTTTTCTCCACATACGGAGGCGCCCGTCTGAGCCAAAAATATTGTTTTTTGACTCATCTGAGAAAATCACCTTACTCCACAATTCATTTGGCTTGTCTTCGTGGGCTCTGGCAAATTCCAAACGCTTCTTGCGATTTATCAAACTCGCTTATGGCTTCTTGCGTGGAGTGTACGCTTTGTAAAGTTGTACGCTTTGATGGCTCTACGAACAGTTTCCGGGTGTACATCTTTCTGACCATGATTGCTGATCTGTGATGCAATCTGTACTGTACTAGAAAATTGATCTTTATTCACCAAATGCTTTATTTGGCGCTTGTCCCGATCCGTAAGAGCAGATGGTCGGCTAATTCTGGTCTTATTTTTTATGCATCCTTCGTATTTAAATCGGCCAATTACCGTTTGGATGGTTGAATTCCTTCCGAACATTATTTCGGCTATCTGTGCATAGGATTTTTGTTCTGTTGTGTTTAGGTGCAAAATCCGTTCATGTTCTTCTAGGGTTAATTCTTTGCGTGATATTTTTGCTATTAAACTTGCAAATTTCGTGCAGTTAAACCAACGCACACCAAGTTCTTGTACTTATGTTTCAAAAATCCTCGTTAGTTTTAGGCAAAAGGGTTGGTGCCAGATAAATTAGAGCACGTAGACTTTTGTTGACGCAAATTCTTAAAATTTTTTGAATTTTAAGTAAAAGTATCAGACTACGAAGAAACTGTAAAAACAACATATTGACTACTAAACATGCATCAAAATCTCTTTGATTAATTAAAATTTGTTACAGTTATAACGTGTTGTAAACAAATGTAAAAAGGGTACGATGACTTTAGTGGCACACTGTACATGTATGACTATTATTTGTTTTGTTTTAGAGCATGTGTACTAAATTTACACACCCTTCTATCAAAAGCACCAAAAATTACAACATTGTGTTTATTACGGATAATTGATATGTGTTGTGGCTGCTGACGCCTTTGTTATGTATATTTGCCTTAGTTTTTATTTTGCAATATTCCTATTTCTTGCCAGATGTCGATGCCGCTAGCACTACGTCATCATCACCTGTGTTTTCTGCTGGTTGTTCTGAGATATTTGGACTTGAATATTTATATTTAATTTATTTTTGTTAGAAAATTCAATTTGACTTCATGTATGTATGTTGGCTGAAGTTTGTCAAATTGGTTTTTACTTCGTTGTGTTTTTTTGCACCTGCCCAGCAACAACAGCCACAAAAAGAAGGAGAAAACAGAACACATTTTTATTTTTAAACGCACAGAAATACTTTATTTTTTGTTCACTTTGGGTTCCGCCTATTCTAGATTTCCACGACCTCCTTTATAGATTTTGACCGACCCGTCTTAGCGTGTGCGTCCGTTTTCACGCTCGCCATCTTACTGAACTGAGTGTAATGTTCTCTTTCTATTTATCCGCATTCATATATACATATGTACACATAAACATGTACATATACATACATACATATTTATAGATAAAAAATCCCGTTCGAAGTCGTCATACTGTGGAATAAGCGGAAATTAAAGTATGAAAGATGCTAAATTTGACCTTGCCGAAGTTTGTATAGCCTTGCAGCTTTAGACTATTTAAATATTTTATTTTAGTTATAAAGAAAACTTTAAACGAAAACAAAAAAACGTCAAAAAAATATTTTTAAAATTCCCACGATATCACCACTATTTGATAGAATTAAGCACTTTCGGTTATTCTCCGACTGATCTCTACCTACTATAAAACCAACCTAAGAATGTAAACTCCGCTATTTCGTCATGATTCTGTCTCTCTTACACAAAGCGTGTAGACGATTTTTAATGTATTTGTGAGCATTATAATAAATTGATTTTATGAAAAATTTCAAACACCGATCTGGTTGAAACTTGGTGTACGGTGTATGGGTAAATTTACATTTAAATGCAACAAAATAAAAACCATATTTACATAATTTCCTTTTCGTTGCAATGGGAATTTAAACTGTTGTTTTTGTTTCTTTGATGCTGAAGAAAAAACCTTTCATATTTTAAATGAGGTACCTTCACCTTTTATTAATTTACGCCGGTAACAATTATCCGATCCGACCAATTTTCGAACTTAACAAGCATATACCTTTAAGAAACTTAATTTAAGGTCTAAAAAAACGAATAAACAGACAAAAAACAGGAAAAAAAAACAAAACAAAAAATATCAAAAGGAATCCTCACAGCTTATTTAATATACACCTATTTTATTTTCTGATTCCATTTTCTCAAAATTCCCTCTGATTCTCAATGACAGTCTGGAGACTGGGCCGGTGACGTCATCTGGTTGGGCAGGTCCAAATAAGCCACTTTTGCACAATTTCGGCCTTGTGCTTCAGGTCATTAACTTGTTGGCTTTTAAAATATCAAAATATTGCATCTTCGACGTTTAGTATACCCTGTACAACTGGTTATATTAAATAAAGTCGAATACCCTCGCGATCGGCACCAATTTAATTCAAAATTCCCTTTAACATGCAGCGACAGCGAACGCATGCTATCTCGCTTACGGTTGCCAGCCAATGTTGCCCTTCACATTACAGTGCAAAACGCACATTCGTATATCTCCGATTTCTATTGTCCGATTTCGACTAAATTTAATCAGATAATGCGTTATGGCCACATTATTAGATGTGTCAAATAAGATTCCTTAAAAACTTCTCTAGTAAATCGTTCTTTCTTTACGGAGCGGAAGTGGGCGTGGAAAAAATTTTAAACTCTTGATCTGAGTAGACACTAGACAAATGTTCGAACACCCTCGAAATCGCCATCAATGCAAAACAAAAATTTTTTTTACATGCAGCAACAGCGAACGCATGCTATCTCGCTCTTTCTTATATGCCAATGCCGCCTTAGCATTTCAGTACAAAACGGATATAGGCATGGCTCCGATGTTTATTGTCCGATTTTGACGAAATTTGGTCAACAAGTGCAGTTTGGCTGTATAATTATGTAGGTGTGCCAAGTAAGAATACGAAATCTTTAATACAGTTCTAGTAAATTCTTTTTTCTAAATTGCAGGGGCGAAAGTGGGCGCGGCTAAAATTTCGACATTGAGGGATAGTCACACCAAATTTGGCAGCTCTAGCTCTTATAGTCTCCGAGATCTAGGTGTTCATACGGACAGACGGACATGTCTTAATCGACTCGGCTGTTGATGCTGATCAAAAATATATATACTTTATGGGGTCGTAAACGCTTCTTTCTTCCTGTTACATACATTTTAGTGACTTTAATATACTCTTTTACCCTATGGGTACAGGGTATAAAAATAAATACCGCACTCTAGATGCGGACATACAAGCCCAAACCATCACCTGGCCACCTCTATGTTTCACTGTCGCTCTGATGTTCTCTTGTTAAGCTTTAAACTTATCTTTCTCCATACATATAACCTGCCATCGGAGTCGAAAATATAAAATTTTGACTCGACCGAGAAAAAGTACTTGTCTTATCTCATCCTTTTTAATATGAACGGTTGATTCAGTGCTACATACTCTGCGGTTGAAATCGTGGTCACGCAGCGCAAGCCGGACAGTTTCTGCGCTTGCAGACTTGCTTAGTTTATTCTGAATCTCGGCACCCAATTAAGGGGCAAATAATGTAGGCTTTGCTTTAATAATTCGCTCGTCCAACTCGGTGAAAATTTTATTCTGCACGGTTTAAATATCAAAGAAGCTAACTTCGGCTTTGCCGATTCTTATTTAAAAACAAAAGTCTTAAAATAAGATATGGTATAAATGTTTAACAAAAAAAAAAAATTAAAAAAAGAAGAAAAATATCATATAATATAATTTGATTATTGATTTGTAACCTTAATAATTATCCGATCTTGTTCAAACTTGGTGTAGGGTGTATGTATAAATGCAACAACAAAAAAACAATAATTTTATATATTTCTTATTTGGTGCCGCGCGGATTCGAACACGGGTCTTTTGTGTTTGTACGGCAGATTTCTTGGAATTTGTTTTTGTTTCTTTGCCGCCAAAGAAAATTGCTTATTTTACTCGAGGTACCTCCATGTTTTAGTTAACAGCTCCGGTGATAATTATCCGATCCGACTAATTTTCATACTTAATAGATCAAGGAACTTAACTTTTCATGTTTCAACCATGTATGTAGCTTAAAATTTGAGGCTGTCATCGTGATTCAAACAGACAGACGGACATGTCTCAATCGACTCGGCTATTGATGCTGATCAAGAATATATATATGTCGGGTTGTCAATAGAGCTATTATTGTCGTTCCTTTTTGTAGTGTCATAAGGTTACTGGTTCGGTGGTATCCAGTTATAATGATTGGAAAAAAGCAGGCCTGTAGGTATAAGTCAAACCATCATATTGAGTGAGACATATAGCTGTTGCTGAACGTGGTCCGTAGTATTGCTTAGTGTGCCTTGACTTTTTGCCTTTTTGACGTTTCGGGCCTAAATCTGTATAAAAAGGGCAGCTAGACTTGAGAACGCGGTCATTGTAAAAGTGAAAGCAAATGCTGCGGAACTCGTGTGAAAAAGCAAACGCTATGGTAAATATGAACTTGGAGCATCCAAGCCCGATACCAACGGTCAACAACCATCTGGAGCAGCCCGTCCCGACATCAGAAGTGGGATCGACACCACCTCCTACATTTTCGGAAGAGCAGTGGCGTCTAATTATGGAGATGCAGAGCCACAACTTATGTGAGTTGTTACAAAATATCCTGTCGTCATCCAGTTCGCAACACCAGCCACGGAACGTTACATTGCCGAAATTCAACCCAGAAGCTGCCGGAAGGGACGCTTCGAAATGGTGCGTGACTGCGGACATCATATTGGCGGAGCAGCCGTTGGAAGGAAGTGCTCTTATTATGGCCTTGAGCAACTCGATGGAGGGCACTGCGTCAAATTGGCTAACCCAAATCTCGTATCCAGGCATCAGTTGGAATGAGTTCAAGGAGTTGTTCCTCCAGCGATATGAAAGTGACGAAACCCCAGCGGCTAAGCTTTTGAATCTTCTCAACAGCCGTCCGGCCGAAGGCGAGTGCCAAGCAGTCTATGCGAGTCGGTTGGTGACATCATTGACAACGAAGTGGCGAAATATGAGTCTTGAAGAAGTAGCTGTCACTACTGTGCTTGCACACATGGCAAACTTTGATTGTCGATTGCAACGTATTGCATTTACGGCAAACATACAAACTAGAAAAAAACTACAGTCGGAATTGAGGGCGTTCACGTTTGAGAAAAAACGAAACTCGGGACGAGAAGACAACTCGGGACCAGATTACAAAAGAAGGAAAATTCTTTCTGCAGTGTGCCACTTCTGTGGAAAACCCGGGCACAAAATTGCGGAGTGCAGAACCAAGATGCGACAAGATAATGAGACAAAAAAACCACACTGGGAGAAGCCGAATGTGACCTGTTTCCGGTGCGGCCAGCCTAGTCATTTCGCAAACCAATGTTCAAACAAGGAGTCATTAGCGCAGAAGGGACCAGTCCATCAGAAGGCGGTAAACCAGTGCTCCGTGTCCGAGCCAGAAGGAAGTATGACACAGCCAGGTGAGATCTACCCGATGGAATTGATGGAAACGTGATAGAAATTCTCTTTCATGTCGTCCAGGATCAATATCTAAAAAATAATTTCGTCAAAAGAAATACTCAGTCAGGGTTTTAACATTGTTATCACTGCAATGAAGTTCGAAATTGTTAAATCCAAATCTGTGAATATTTGTAATCCGACTGACCAGACGGACAACTTGACCGACATTGATACTGAATTGAATGGGAAAGACAAGAATGATTTGATTAAAATTCTTGAAAGGTACTCAACTGTGTTTGTGAAGGGAATACCATGTACACGAGTTACCACGGGGGAAATGAAGATTCGGTTAGTCGACCCTAACAAAACAGTGCAACGGCGGCCGTATAGGCTTAGCCCGGATGAGAGGGAAATAGTACGAGGAAAAGTTAGTGAATTAATTAGGTTTAATATCGTTCGTCCCAGTTCTTCTCCTTTTGCGAGTCCTATACTTTTGGTTAAAAAGAAAAACTGGTCCGACCGTCTCTGTGTTGATTACAGTGCATTGAACTCAAACACGGTTGCAGACAAGTATCCGTTGCCGCTAATCAGCGACCAAATTGCTAGACTTAGAGGGGCAAAATACTTTACATGTTTGGATATGGCAAGCGGGTTTCACCAAATTCCGATACACCCCGAGTCCGTTGAATACACTGCTTTTGTAACTCCGGATGGTATTTGACGATGCCTTTTGGCCTTAAAAACGCGCCATCTGTTTTCCAGCGGGCTGTAATGACAGCGTTAGGTGAACTTGCACATTCTTATGTAATTGTCTATATGGATGATATAATGGTGGTGGCGTCAACTAAGGAGTTAGTCTTTGAAAGGCTAGAAAAAGTTTTAGACGTCCTCACAAAATCAGGATTTACTTTTAACATAGACAAATGTAGTTTTCTAAAGACAACTGTTCAATATTTAGGATATGAAGCGAGCGGGCGAAGTTCGACCAAACCCACGCAAAATTATTGCCTTAAGCTCCTTACCTCCTTCTACCTACAATTTATAGGTCTTGCTTCATATTTTCGCAAGTTTGTGAGTGGTTTCTCTCAGATCATGAAACCCTTATATTCTTTGACTTCGGGAAAGGGTGAGGTAACATGGAACCCGCAATTAAAGGAAGTTAGAAAGAAAATATTGTCTATCCTTAAAAATAAGCCAGTTCTGGTTATTTTCGACCCACAGTACCCGATAGAGTTGCACACGGACGCATGCTCCTGCGGATATGGCGCTATGCTCTTGCACTGGATTAACAATAGACCCCACGTGGTGGAATATTTTGGTAAGACGACCTCCCTTGCTGAGTCTAGATATCATTCATATGAACTAGAAACTTTGGCAGTCGTCGAATCCGTAAAGCATTTTCGCCACTATCTACTTGGACGTGAGTTTGTAGTCTTTACTGACTGTAACTCATTAAAAGCGTCACGCACAAAAATGGATCTAACTCCTAGGGTTCACCGCTGGTGGGCGTTTTTACAATCTTTTAATTTTAATATTCAATATAGACCGGAAAATCCCACGTTGATTTTTTGACCAGAAATCCCCTGCCTTCGGAACCATTAAGCAGAATTAGCGAAAAACGTGTAAATTTGGCTGAAATTTCCAGCGATTGGCTTCTTGCAGAACAGTGATTAAACCCTGAGATAGTGGAAATAGTTAAGATTTAAGTAAAACATATAATTTGCGAAAGGGAGTGTTATATCGTAAGATTCAAAAAAACGGTAGAACACGTTGTCTGCCTGTTGTGCCACGAGCCTTTAAGTGGTCGGTTATTAATCAAGTTCATGAATCTATTATGCACCTCCGGTGGCAAAAGACGTTAGATAAAGTTTATCAGTTTTATTGGTTTGATAAGATGAACAAATACGTTTGTAAGTTCGTTGACAATTGCATAACTTGCAGGACAGCCAAGTCCTCTTCTGGGAAAGTACAAGCTGAGCTTCATTCAATTCCAAAAACTAGTACGCCTTGGCATACTATTCATATCGATATAACGGGAAAACTAAGCGGTAAAAGCGATTTAAAAGAGTACGTCATTGTTCAAGTTGATGGCTTCACGAAATTTGTTTATTTATACCATACCCTTAAACTGGACGCGAAAGTTGCGTGAGAGCTATGAAGGCATCTATTTCGTTATTTGGAGTACCAAATCGAATTATAGTTGACCAAGGCAGATGCTTTTCAAGCTCACGGTTTTCGGAATTCTGTTCATCTCAAAATATAAAGCTACATCTAATTGCAACAAGCGCGAGCCGAGCAAACGGTCAAGCCGAGCGTGTCATGAGTACACTAAAAGGTTTACTGACTGCGGTGGAGTCGAGTCACCGGTCCTGGCAAGATGCCCTTGGAGAGGTACAACTTGCTTTAAATTGTACAGTAAGCGGTATAACAAAAGCAAGTCCTCTGGAGATGATGATAGGGAAGGAGGCTAGACCGTTAGGGTTGGTTCCACCTTGCGAAACGGAAATTGAGGTGGACTTGAAGAGTGTTAGGTCACGTGCTAGTGAGAGTATAAAGGCTTTGGCCTCATACGATAAAGGAAGGTTTGATAAAAATAAAGCAGCAGTTATAAGGTACAAAGTTGGTGACCATGTACTACTAAGAAATGAAGAGCGACAACAAACAAAACTAGATCCTAAATTTCGAGGGCCATTTGAGGTATTAGATGTGCTAGATGGCGACAGGTACACGTTGAAATCTTTAAAAAACAATCGGTTGTATAAATATTCCCACGAAAATATAAGAAAAATGCCCGATGGGAGCATGCCCATTGAGTTCAATGTGAGTGATGACAAGTGTAGCCCGCCAATGAGTCCAGATGGGACGCTGAGTTTTCCGTCTGACAAAGGCGATGTGTTATCCGTCTAGGTGAGACGATGACTGATCCGTCAGATTTGACGTTGTGATACCCGTCCAGGTGGGGCGGTGAGTGATCCGTCAGATTTGACGATGTGATATCCGTCCAGGTGGGGCGATGAGTGATCCGTCAGATTTGACGATGTGATATCCGTTCAGGTGGGGCGATGAGTGATCCGTCCAGGTGGAACGATGGTTATCCGTCCAGGTGGGACGATGGTTATCCGTCCAGGTGGGTCGATGGTTATCCGTCCAGGTAGGACGATGGTTGAAATAACGAACTAAGTTGGCAAATGTAAATCAGAATTGTAATTAGCATAAATGAAAGATTGAATTGAATTTGTTAACATTAAGAATAAACTGTTTGTATGAAGCGAATTGAAGATTCGTTATATGTTGAGTACACGAGGACGTGTAATGATCAGAATGGCCGTGTTGGAGCGGGATAAGAGTTCAGTAATATTAATTTGGCGTTTGATACCGTATTATAGTTGATGAGCGGTTGATTGAAAGAACCGGAATTGATAAACTTGCGGAAGACCCATGTGGGGTATTAATAAAAATAGCGTTAAGTACGGGTTATTGCAAAGAATCTGTTATGAAGACAATTGCATGAATCAAGAACTAAAATTGTAACTAGAACGAATGTTATGTAAGAAAAAGTTTTGCTACACGAGGACGTGTAATTATCAGGATGGCCGTGTCGGGTCGTCAATAGAGCTATTATTGTCGTTCCTTTTTGTAGTGTCATAAGGTTACTGGTTCGGTGGTATCCAGTTATAATGATTGGAAAACAGCAGGCCTGTAGGTATAAGTCAAACCTTCATATTGAGTGAGACATATAGCTGTTGCTGAACGTGGTCCGTAGTATTGCTTAGTGTGCCTTGACTTTTTTCCTTTTTGACGTTTCGGGCCTAAATCTGTATAAAAAGGGCAGCTAGACTCGAAAACGCGGTCATTGTAAAAGTGAAAGCAAATGCTACGGAACTCGTGTGAAAAAGCAAACGCTATGGTAAATATGAACTTGGAGCATCCAAACCCGATACCAACGGTCAACAACCATCTGGAGCAGCCCGTCCCGATATATACTTTATGGGGTCGGAAACGTATATTTCTATGCGTTACAAACATCTGACCAATTTTATAATACCCTCTGCAAAAGTATAAAAAACACATCTAATAATTTTCATTGGCGGACACATCGTGCGACCGATTTCCACATACTACGCCAACGTGCTAACTTAATTCAGCTAAGCTATTTTGATATATACAGCAAGTGCAGGGCCACTCGCCTTTTCAATTTGGTTCTGAACACAACGCAAATATTTCTTTCTCTCACACACCGCATGTTGAAGAATTTTTGCTTGTGTGTGTGCGTGAGCATTAAAATTATAAAATTTGTTATGATTTGTAACCTTAATAGTTATCCGATCTAGTTCAAACTTGGTGCTATTGAATTTTATAATTTTTTTATTTATAAAAATGTTTGCCTCTAGAACATAAACTAGTGACATAGGGCTGTCGCAACCAACACTTGAAATCGGGTGGACTTCGGAGAGGTCATGCAAATGGGGGCCAAAGACACAGCGATGCTCACCCGATGATTGCAGAGTAGTGAATAGACAAGAGTTGCTTAAATACTGATTTTATTAAGAAAAAGGTCGATTTTATAAAAACGATTGTAGAATATAGGGGGTCACATGGATGTACATTTGGGGGTCTTATTCATAGTGTAAATGTGATAGTATGTGTAAACATAATGTGGGAGACAATTTTGTGTTCTATAAAAATATAGTGTGAGTACAGTGTATATGAAAATATTCGATTCTATTCTAAGCAAAGCCTGCATTAGTCTTTACTGTGAGAAACTCATGGTTTGTTTTATAAGCATGCATTTACACTAGAGAGCTGCACGACTCCACTCACTCCATAGAAAAATAGAATGGATTCGAATTGAATTGAGTGAGTGCGAGCATACAATTGAATGAGTGCGTATGAGAATGAGTGCGCATTGGGTTTCATAACTACAGCGTTCAAAGAAATGAGTTAGAATTAATGAAGCGTAAAACGAAATGAAAAATTTGGCAAAGCCGAAGACACCCGAATGAACTCGAGTTATAGCACAGACATCATTTCGTTCGCTGTGCTGAAGCATGTCTTCCTATCTTTTTTATTCTACAGATAACCAAAACAAAAAAAGTTGTGTCACTCGAATGGATTCGAATTATTTTCAGGCATTCCCATTCATTCATTCGTTCTTTTGCGTTTAAACATAGTGCGTTCGAGTTCGATGTTATAGAACTCACTCATTACCTCTCATGTACCTCTTCCGTGGGTACACCGATTCTTAATAACATATAGCAGCCAGCACTAATGTTATGAATATTATTAGCGCTATGTATGACGCAATGTTGTGATGTTGAATAGCCCCTTGATTAGACTTAAGGTCATGTGGTAATTATACCCTGTACCCATAGGGTTAAAGGGTATATGAAAGTCGCTAAAATGTATGTAACAGGCAGAAATATACATTTCTGACCCCATAAAGTATATATATTCTTGATCAGCATCACCAGCCGAGTCGATTTAGCCATGTCCGTCTGTCCGTCCGTCCGTATGAACACCTAGATCTCGAAGACTCTCGAAGATATCATATTCTTATTTAGCACACCTATCTATATAGCCGATCTGCACCAACTGACCAAAATTTGTCCAAATCGGACAATAAACATCGGAGATATGCCCATATTCTTTTTGTACTGAAACGCTTAGGGCGAGATTGGCTGACAGGAGTGAGCGAGATAGCATGCGTTCGCTGCTGCTGCATGTAAAGGAAATTTTGTATGAAATTGATGGCTACTTCGAAGGTTTTTTTTAATGTATCTAGTTGGTACAGGGTATACTCAACGTCGGCAGGGACGACTTGCTTGCTTCATTTTATTTTAAATCTGGGCCATAATTGACTACTGAGGTTGTCATTGTAGCTTAGCTGAACATTGGTTGAAGCCGCGGTTTCATTAGTTGAGTTCGTCATCATCGTGGAGAAATTCCGAAACCGGGCGTATAACATATTCAATGTTCCGGTAGTTGCAATACGATGTCCATTTACACGTACTGATGGCTTCCGCAAAGTGAAAATTGGGTCAAGTGTTAATAATCCTCCTTTAGTTATTGTGATGCTTGAACAGCTGTCATCGCAAACTGCTGATAATTCCATTGGTGAAATTGTGCCAAATATCCAGCGGTTTTTTTAGTACATTGACTATGAGTAAATTGACACATGTTTGAAGTTTTGTTGTTGAACAATTGAAATTCACAATTACTGTTGATTGAGAAGACAGATTGCTTATTTTGACATATGAATTCTTCATTTGTGAGTTGATGGTATTGTTTTAATTCAGTTGCTGTTAATCCAAGGAATTGATCTCTGTGTTTATTAACCGCTATCATGGTAATTTGAATATCTATCGTCATAATTCCTTTATTGGTGATTGCTGGTATAGCAACTAGATTGTATAATTCAAAAAATTGTGTTGGGAGCAACGGTAGTGTTACTTTGAATATTACGTGCTTCTTCACAATAGTCCCTTTTGCCTTCATAATTTTATATAATTGTAGAACATCTTCATCAGTGGCAGGAAGTATGTATATGTCCTGGTGGAAGATGCTTTTTTAGCTGCCTCAAGTGTTTGCCAAGTTGTTTAGGCGAAAGTAATAAAGGGCTGATTTGGTCATGATGAACGTCAGTGAGGACATGGGCGATCTTTGAATGTACTCGTTGCAAATTTGAAGCAATCACCAAAAGTTGTGTTGTCATCGTGAGATACCATTGAAATATCTTAACGGAATTCGAGTTTGCTTGAGACATATGTATGTATCGTTGAGTTGCTGCTGCATCAAATTCATTCGCTTCTCAATGATCGCCTCATCACGCTTGAAGATGTTGATCGTTGACTCCATATAGACTCCTGGCGATGTTGCCAATCAAATGGTGCTCACCGATTTCGTCCTATGTGCAAGAGGGCATTTTCCATTCTTAGTTCCTCTTCCACATGTTAAAAATGTTTTATGTACATTGCTGAACAGGCATGACAAACCAATTTAGATGGGAACACATTTTTCATATCCCCAAATAAGGTTCCAAATCATAATAAGCAATAATTGTCCAGTCGGCTACAGTGAATCTAAACGTTCCAATTTCCTCATAGTAAATACCAGGCTTGGCATTAAATTGTGTCGCATTTACTGATTGTGCCAGTGCCAACAGCAATAATAGCAACATCATTAGCAATGTTAGAGGTAACGATGCTAAGATTCGTCTTTTTGGGCTTGCCTTGTTGTAGCTTCCTTCAATCCGACTTCTTGGTAATTATCGTTGTCACCGTCGTCATCAAGTTGATGTCTTTCACCTGGTTCTGGATACAAGATATTCACAGATTTTCCTGATGAGGCATCAAATACCACTCTTAATTTGGTTGTGGTACTATCAGGTTTGATTACACAATGATGCCGTCTTGTTAATTTTTTTGGCCACACTTCCTTCATGTGTCCAAACTGTTCCTAATCTTCTAACAGCCACATCACGAGACTCCCCCAGGGATGAAGAGTCTTCAGCAAATGGCAGTCTATATGGAGATTTTTGCAAATTGTCCAAGAAGTGGTTTTCGCAATACTCTTCCTCTGGACTTTTGTATGTTCTAGCTGGTTTCAGGGTATCCAATTTCCAGAACCGCTCCAACAGTTCATCAGACTTGGAAGGCGCCATACAAGTAGCAGGTGCAGATGTAACCATATTTATTTTCCCAGCTATGATCCAACCAAATTCTGAATTTTAAAGAATTGGACAACAACTAAAACTATTGTTTTACTTGTCCCGGTAGTAATATTGAGAAATGGTGATCTTCGCCTAGTAATAATTCGATTTTACTAGTTTTGTAAAAGTTGAGATCCGCTAGAGGTATGTTTTTTGACAGGTCAAACATTTGCGTAATTACTTCTGTAGGTTGATCTGCAACAATGTGCGGTAAAAACAAAGGCTTCGATTCTTGAACTGAAACTACTCCTTTAATTCTGAGCGATGTCTTTTTTATTTTTAAAGATAATTGTTTTACTAGTCTATCTGAGATTAGATTGATTTGGGAGTCACTGTCTAAAAGCGCACGAAATTCTCCTTCTCGCTAATCGGCTCCTTTAACAATTACCCTGGCCGTCGCTAGTAGGGTATAATTTTTATTGCTTCCATATATGGACGTAGCTGAGTCTATAGCTGTTACATTTGGTTTCAAATCGTTGTTTCCCAAATGTAGCAACGTATTGTGTTTTCCATCGCATTTCAAGCATCCCTCCCAGGTACACACATTCACTGTCACTGTGCCCCAGTTTAAACGTTCTGCTCCAGATTTAGTTTTGAATTTATCACACTGAAACAGTTTGTGATTCAACTTACTACAGAACGGACATGAAGATGAGTTTGTGCCAGACGCTTATGCACATATTTTTTGCCTCTCTCTGGTCTGCTTAGTACCTATTGCCTCTAGGGCAAGGAAACGTTGTTGCAAAAATGATTCCTCCTTTGGTCTTCTGCAATTCCCTTGTATCGGAAAGGGATTGTTCATATAAAGTGTGGATAAGTCTATCTAATTTTCTCGTCATATGGAAAATTATAATGGAATCCCAAGTTACTGTGTCAATGCCAATATTCTTTAAGGCTTGCAATAATTCATGAATATTATCATGAAGATTCTTTATTGACAGGGCGTCGTTTCCAATGTTACGACGATCAAAAAAATTTTCAAAAACTGCTGTAGCCAAGACCCGTTTATTATTAAATCGTTCTTGCAACATTTTCCATGCAGTGTCATAATTGACTTCTGTTAATTCAAGGAAGTATAGAAATTTTGACCATGAAAAAATTAGGTCCCCACATTTTGGAGCATAGCTCCACTCACAGCTCGCGGCTCGGGATGCACGGTAGTTTAGATTATCCTTTAGATATTCATTAATGTCATTCTGATAGAATTTTATCAAAATCGCATAACGATTAAAAATTATCTTATATGTATTTCAGTAGAGTTCTATCAACACCTTTGGGAGGAATATTCGAATACAATAAGAATGAACTATTTTTATTTGTAAGTCATCATTAGCCCCCACAGACAAAGTCCCATTAAATGAACAGCATTCAAAAAGTTTGCAAAGAAAAAGTGTGACCTTTGCATGTCACACCTTTGTTTGTGGGATTTCAACAAAAACTGGTCTAACGAATTGCCTGAAATTTTTAGGGATTATATATTGAATCATTTCCAACAATTTGCCACGAGCTGTGAGAGATAACGACGATTTTTATTTCGTAAAAAGGTGTGACCAATAAATGTCACTCCACCTGCCAACTGCTTTTCAGCACTGCTTGGGCGACAATTTGTACCCTCACATATACGTATGTAATTATTTTCATTCCCAAGACATGCTTACATTTTTTGATATATCTCAAAAACTGGTCTAACGATTTTGATCAAATTTGGTAGAGATATTTATAAATAGATGGAGCATAAACTGAACTACCGTGCATTGCGAGCCACGAGCTGTGAGTCTCGTTATTTGGCCAGCAACATGAACTTGATTTATTTTGCCTTTTTTGTATAGGAGAGAATCATAGGTTGGTCCACTTGGATGGAATTTTCTCAAAAACTGGTCTGACGATTGTGATCAAACTTTGTGGGGATATTAATAAATATCTAAAGGATAATCTGAACTACCGTGCATCCCGAGCCGCGAGCTGTGAGTGGAGCTATGCTACAAAATGTGGGACTTAATTTTTTCATGGTCAAAGTTTGTATACTTCCAATGTTTAAAACCGCCCACAAGCTAATAATATTTATAGATAATGGTATTTTTAATAAATTTAATCTTTATTTGGATCAAAAAAGTTTGGTATTAACATATTAATTGAATTTTAAAAGTTAAAAAAAGTTAACAGTGGGTTAACAGCGACCTCGGCATTAACAAATCGTCGCTAACTTTACAGACATTTGGAATTGTTATACTTTTTCAGAGATGCACATATTTAACGTGATGCATTTGGAACTAATCGATAAAAGATATAATTAAATTAATTAAAAGTTATAATTAAAAAGTGTTAAAAAGAAACACTCCCAGGGGATATTTAAATGAATAAGAAAATCTGGGGATTGCTGTCAATACGATAGTCACAGTGAAGGAAATCAATCACGCAACTCGCCTATTACCAAACAATGGTATCGATAGGTTCTACAAAGCAAAAAAAAAAAAAAAAACACCTTATACTAATAACAAATTGCATTGATGTTTATTGTTTGTTGATGTTTAAAAAATATTAAAGTGAAGGAGAGCAAAGAAAAAAGAGAAATAAATAAAATCTAGCTAAGGTAAACACGATATTGAATGCCTGTGTGGCATAAGATTAACGAGGCTTTTAATGAAAAAAAAAAGGGAATCAAGCTGCCAACAAATTTATACTAAATTATGTCAATCTAATAAAAAACATAATAATAATAAAAAAGAAATAATTTAAAATGTAAAATATGAAGGACATTAGCTGCGCCTGTTCTTCCCAAATTGTGTAAATATGTAAGACTCCTCAAAGTACAAAGCTAAGCTAAACATATGTACATAGATGATTCATGCTTTTAAATCAAAATATGTATGTCTAAAGCATACTTTTTCGTGCCAAAGTTTGTATACTCTTGTTTTACTGGACTATTTAAACGAAAACTATGTTTGACTTTACTATCTGGGGCAGTCCGCTGTGAATTTAAAAAAAAGAAGAAAATGTACCACTGCATTTGTCATGTTACTTCTCAACTTCTTGGCCAACAAATAAAAAATCACATTTAATTTCGCTCCTACTAGTTTCATTTTCTGCAACAAATTTACTAGCATATTTCACTCTTAATTATTCTATTGAAGATCTATCTAATACATACATACATTGTATGTACATAAATGCAAAATAAAAACTCCCGTTATATAAATTTAATCTGTTAGTTTCATACGGAAAAAACTTAATCTACAGAAACTATACGGATGTTATAATTTGACCAAATTGATTGCTCCAGCTCTTTGCCTTCGAGATCATATGGACATACTTTACATATATTTTTAATGGTACGTTTCCGTCTCTCCATTATTCCACAATAGCCTAATAATAAGTCTTAGTAGTGACGTAGAACAACTACAGGATTCATAAGTTGTTTTTTTGTATCCAACAGTTGCGAGGTTTTTTCGGACTTTTATCAGGAGTATACGGAAGCTTAAACTTGGATTCTCCATAACATAAATACCCACAAAACAGCTGTTTTTTGTCACGTTTAGCAATGTTTATAAAGTTGCCGATAGCTTAAAGCTATCGTTATTTAAGAGCAAAAGTAAACTTAAAAAAAACGTCAGGTATTTTAGTAAAGTTTAAAACTGTTTACTTCATTCGGGCTTATTGTTTTTAGTAACGTCGACAAGACAGAGTAAAAGAACACCTATAGGAAGCAGTTAACGAAAACAAAATTGTGTAAAATGTTTTTATCGATTTTTGTCTTTCAGAAGTATTTCACAATCGTTTGTTCTTATACATACTGGTACTTAGATTTTAAATGCTCATGTGTTATTTTATGTTGATTATTCTGCTTATTTTTCTTTCATTTATAGAACAAGACAACTGTAACTATATTCTAATATGTCGGATTACAACAATAATTCAATCTGCTTGATTGCGAACAATCGCACTTCCTTCTTCACAAGTGCCTATAATGGTATTCCTGAAACGCTTATATTGAACACCATATTTTGGATTCTGTTTATACTACTGTTTACGACTTTGCGGCATCAAGCTGGTGACTTTGGGCGCTTGGCTCTAGTCAATAGCAATGGAAGTAAGAAGCGCTGGACGGAGATATTCTATTCGAGGGCAACTAGTTTAATGGAAACGCAAGCCGGCACCAGTGGTCAGCCGACACCTAGGCCAAGTGCCACCTCACCTGACTCTACCCCTCTTTCGCCTGTACAAGGCGAGCAAGGATTATTCGGATGGATCAAAATCACCTTTAAGTTACGCAAGGAGACCATTCTACTTCATACTGGACCTGATGCTGTTCACTACTTGTCCTTTCAGCAACATCTCATGGCTGTAATGGCTCTAGTAACTCTCGTATCGCTGGCTATAATATTACCAGTCAATTTCCTTAATGGTCCCACTGAAGGGGCATACGATGTTAATGCGTTTGGCAGAACCACCATGGCCAATCTGTCACCAGATTCACCCTGGCTTTGGGTGCACACTATAATAACAATTTTATATATTCCACTGATAGTGCTGATTATGCGACGAGCCTCCGGACGTAACGCCTTTAAAAAGGCAGCTACTCGCACCATTATGATATCGAACATAGCTTCCAGCGATCGTAACAAGACAGTAGTTCGAAATTACATGCAGGAACTTTTCCCGGATGTCACCATTGAAAGTGTAAGCATAGCCTATAACATATCGCGACTCTATGTAAAGAATGCCGAGTTCGAACGGGTGCACGAGGCACGTGCTTATTGCGAACAGCATCGAAATCGTGATACTCTGATGGTACGTAAATTTGTTGCACAATTCCCTTTTCCACAAATAATAATTGCAATTGATCCTTTTTGCATTTGCAGGCCCGGCCAGAAATGTGCAGTTGCAAGAAGGAGAATGCATTTGAGTACTATCAACGAGAGGAGCGCAAATTGTCAGGCGACGTTGCCCGTTTGCGTGCCTCGACCATGAACGAGCCTCTGGACATAGCATTTCTCACAGTCTCAACTGTGCAAGAGGCTCAGAATATTGTTACCCATTTTAGTCCCGGCACGTACAGACAATGGCATATGATGTTCGCGCCTTCGCCAGATGATATTTTCTGGGAGAATTTGAATGTGAACAAAAGTCATTGGTATTTGAAATTTATCTGTGTAAATGTGGTGCTTTTTATTGTTCTTTTTTTCTTAACCACACCGGCCATGGTAGTGAACTTATTGAATAGTCGACCCTGGCTGATAGACACCGAGGGTAAAATCTCCCCGTTGGTATCAGAGTTCCTGCCAACACTTATGCTGTGGACATTGTCGGCTCTGATGCCAGTCATCGTTGCCATTTCGGACAAATGGATGGGTCACTATACAAGGTCAAAACAGAACTATTCCATTATGACTAAATGTTTTAGTTATCTTCTTTTAATGATTCTGATACTGCCGTCCTTGGGACTAACCTCAGCTCAAGCTCTGTTAGAATGGGGCTTCACTAATGAGACAGGACGTTGGCAGTGTATATTTTTGCCAGATCGCGGCTCCTTTTATGTGAATTACATAATCACGGCAGCTTTTATTGGTACTTCATTGGAATTGCTGCGTTTTCCCGAGCTTATTGTCTATATTTGGTCACTTCTAAAAGCCAATTCCAAAGCTGAAACTCCATACATTAGGAAATCAATATTGATTGAATTTCCATTTGGAATCCATTATGCCTGGACGACTCTGGTTTTCACCATTGCCATTGTTTACAGCATCTTCTGTCCTCTTATTATGCCTTTTGCTATGGTGTATATTTGTCTCAAGCATTTTGTAGACCGACACAATTTATACTTTGCCTACGGACCTTCAAACATGATCTCACGCAAGGGAGGCAAGATCCATTCCACAGCTGTTACTATGACCAAGTTTTCAGTAATGATCCTTGTTTTGGTCATGGCTATGATTTGTTACTTTCGAGGAGAACAAGGAATGGCCCGCTTTATTTTGCTAATAATCACCTTGGCAATCACTTTGACTCTATTCACGTTTATGTCACCCATTAAGAGATGTGCGGCTACACGTCGTCCTAGCATTGTGGAAATTGCTGGCCCAGCTCCAGCCTATGTACCCGACGTCCTTAAAGACCATACAATACGTACGGCTATTAGTCGACCCTCGGTCGCCGGGTTTGGTGGCTACGGATCGGACAGTGTATCTGACTATGACAGTTCCCAATACAGTGTTAACAGCATTGAGGCGTAAAATGCCGAAATATAGTATATAAATTTTTTCATGGAAACGAGGGTAGCTGCATCTATTTTTGATATTAGAATTTTAAAGCCACTGAGAAATTTGCTAAAGTGGAAGATGAGAAATTGTGATACGGGAATTGAACCCCTGCTACTCATCCCCTCCCAACATATGCATGTTTTTACTTTAGTTTCCAGAAATTTGTATATACACTAAACATATTTGTATCTATTATTTATGAGTTGTAAATAATTAAATTATAATAAAAAATAGCCCTTTTTGATATCTACGGTAAGCATATTGGTCCTAAAATTTAACTAGTTGAATTTTTTTTCAATACAATAAAATAACGCGAGTTGATGTGTAATGATTTGGGTTATTTTTCTTTCATTAAAAATATTTCTCATTAATAAAAATGCAATTTTGGTAATGCGCATTCCGTCTTAAATACAGAGTTACGTATATTTTAGTTTCCTTTATTCAAATGACTCGCTTTAAAAATTTATCCTGTAAATGTAGAGTGTTTTGCTTTATTGATTGTTAACTTAAGGAGCAGTTTAAGAAAGCATAAAGTGAACCATTATCGATAATAAAATTTATAAAAAATGAAATGTGAATGAATTCGTTCTAACGGTCACTTTTTTCCTATATTGCTCTCTGTGCTGCAAGTAAATGAATTAATCGCTTAATTTATTGAATGATATAAAGTAACTTATACAAAAAGAACTCAACTGCAGCAACTATGACTACAACATCATTGTATTTCTATTCTTAATTCATTTATCTGACAAATAAACGCACTCCGAACACTTTTCTTGGACTCTGCTTTGCGGATGCATATATAAGACGTATAATGATCGACATCAACATTTTTGACTTAGGCCACATAGTTGTATTGGTTTTGATTATCCTTGTCCCGCTCCATATAGTCGCGGTCGATAAGGGATTCAATACGCTTCTTTAAATCAGCAGGCTGCAAGAGTACATTCAGAACTAGTAAATATTTAAACAGTTTAATGTTTTAACTTCGAAAGTGACGAAGTTTGTATTGCGCCTCAAATTGCAATTTATAGGTATATCATAAAATTAACCGATTTTTCATTGAGTAGTACAAAATACCAAACAGCATTTTAATATAGTCGATAGATATATAGATGAAAGCACAATTTTGCGGACTTAAAGCAGACGGACAAATGAAAAATGTTATGTGATTCAGCTCGTCAAATTATGAATAAGCCCTGTTCGCGAAGTTACACCACCTGCAAAGTTATGTATATTCATTAACCAAATCTTTGAACCTTTAAATTAACACATTAGTCAGAAGTAAAAATAAACATTCTTGTATTTGTGTAATATGAGGCCTAGCTATTAAATTTAGGTATGTTTTCTGATGACTCACTTTGACAGGAAAGGTAAGCTGATTAAACAATTCGGTGATGAGCAAATTGTGGCTTAGCGTCTTTCGCATTTTCATGATTCGCACTATGGCTGCATCGATTTGATATTGACGATCCTGGAAGACTCGCTCCTCCGTTGCTTTTTGCTCTTCGTTCTGAATAGTAATGTTAAAATTGTGTTAAGCAAACGGCTGGATGTAGAATACGAAACATACCGTTTCCTTCATTTGAATCTGATTAATTTTGATGCGGAACAATTTGTTAGTGAACTCGTTGTTAAAATCAAACTGATCGCCATCTTCAATGTCACGTCCTTTGGGTGATTTGGTGATAACGCGAGCTCTTCCACAGGCCAACGACTGCAAAGTACGTCTTAGCTCACCGTCTTCAATGCTGGTCGCAGCCAAAATCTCCTCAAAACTAAGAGCGGCTTTATCATTGAACAAAAGCAGAACTAAAGATTGAAACAGTGACACCATTAACTCCTTAGGACCCGCGTCAAACTGGGCCCTTAGCATACAGTTTCCTAATGTAGGCTGCCATTGTAACTTTCTGCCGCTGTGCTTTTCCAAATAAAACTTATTGAATATCTGCTGGGGGTTAATAAATTGCGGCGGCATGGTGACCTCTGTGGGCGGATATGTGGGCCAATAACCCATGGTCAATATGCTAACGCACAAATCAAGATTGTGGACATCACGATTGTTGCTCAAAGCATGACCACGAAAAGCTGTATTAATATCTCGACTCAGCTCCATATCCTTGAACATGCCTTCCAGTTTAGAGGTAAATCCGCCGCCGCATTCCTGTTTTAACTTTGATAGCATACTCTTTTCCGAATCCACTGAAGCTGACTTTCCGACAAGCAAACGTTTAGCTAAATCCTTAAAATAAACGATAAATTACTCAAGGGAAAACTCTCGATTTTTGTTAATTACTTTTTTATAGAACGCTTCAAAGACATCTTTTCCATGAATAAAACGAAACAAAACCATGATTTTATCCAAAGTCTTTTCCAATTCCTCATCGGTGGTGCCCTTGTTGCCTGAACGTAGCTTCATGTCCACATATTTAGCTAAAGCAAAGACAAATGTTGAATACCTGTGCATCACTATAATAGTAATTGTCAGTTGACGTACCAATAAGTTCAGCCGGTTTATTAGCCCGCTGATTGATGAAAAACTCAAACGCTTCTCTTAACGAATTTGTAAATTTCTCGTTATGCTCGAAACAATTACGTACAATTATATCCATTTTATCTTTGAAATCAAGAAGATCCTGCACCATACTCTTGTCCTTCTCGGGATCAATGACAATGGTACGTCCTTTTTTCTGCAAATAATATGACAAAGCAATAAATTGTGACGGCTGTAATGAAATAAAGCATATATACCTTGATGTAGCCATTAAAGTTGCCGCAGAGTTCCGAAGTTCCATTTTTCACCCGACTTAATAGGCCGTACAACAGAGTTAGATCGTTCAGTCTGTTGTCTTCTAGCAAAGAGTCCAGGCCCTTTTGCAGTATTGTAGTTAAGTGTTCAGCCAATAGCTCCTTTTCCACATTGTATATCAAAGGATGCCTACCAAATGGCGAAATACGAAAAAGAGTTTTAAAAAGATGGTTAAACATTCTCTACAGAGGTGAAAGATTTTAAAATATACATTCTATAAAGTAGAATAAAACATAAAAAGAAAACTGTTGTCTTAAAAAATTCGTATAATCATTTCACCCACTTTGTGCTCGAGTCAAGATAATGAAGTAGCCGTTCGTTTTCTTCAGACAAACGTTTGTTCACATGCTGCAAATACTCTGGCACCTCCAATTCTTGCATTTTGCGTTGACTCTCAGCCTTGTACAATTGATTAGTCGCATCCAGGAACTTTTCCTCGAATGACAATGTATAAATCTGCAAATCGCAAAGCATACGAACTAAACTCTTTAAAAGTCCGCGGTCCACAGTGGAGCCTTGTCGCTCTTTTTCGATCAAAGTGAGGAGACCGTCTACAGTTCGCTTTTGGACAACGCTATTCTGAGCAAAGTGTATGCGAAAGAGGTCCAGCCCCATATCCCAGATCGAATGTATTGCTGAGTTTTGCAATACGTAGGTGCGATCCATGTATAAAAATATGCTACGTATCATAATCATTTGTTGGCAGAACGAGAGCCACCAGTTATTGATCTTCTCCAAAAGGACCTTTGGAATGATAAGCGCATTTAAGACAAATTCATCTTTTTAATGTTAGACACTCACCAATTTGTCCATGCTGCCACCGGTTAGTTCCTTTAGCTTAATATTTCGTTTCACATGCTGTTCGGTCAGCTCCTTCAATTTGGCATACAACTGGGCATCCATTTTATGACTACACATATTTACGACCGCCTGATAGAGCTCTTCCAGGGAATATTTAATGGGCTTTGATAATTGAATGGCGATAACAGCCTCCTCCAGTTTTACATAAGTGTCCTCGGAATAGTTATCGGGCAGTGTGGGCTTGGCTAAAATTTGGAAAATACAATTGACTTATTATAAAAGAAAGGAAGAACAACGATTTAGGATTGGAATATACCTTTAAAATTTTTAATCACAATCTTCTTGACATCGCCCGGCTTGCTGTTGTGTATGGCCCCCATGCGATTTAAAAGATTTGAGGTAGTTGAGGACGAACGTATTTCATTGCCATGCAGCTTGGAGAAATTTGGCAAGCGCTCGCCATTTGTAGATGCGGAGGAGTTCATGTTTTGTGCGGCAAATGCACTGCGGCCCAAACCTAAGGTGGATGTAGCAGCGGCAACGTCCTCGGCCTTCTTCAGACAAGTTGCAATGTTCTCAGTGTTTTCATGCAGCTCTGTAGTGTCCATGGGCTTATACTTCTTGGCAGCACTCATAGCAGTGCTGGGCAACTGCAGATGGCCCACCTGTCCAAGTTCTGTCGCCCTTTAGCACTATTACTGACGGTGACAGCGAGAGTCAAAACTGGCACAAATACATACATATACATAAATACACAAAACAAATACATATAATAATGAAAATGAAACTATTTCGTGGTATCCTGTCAATTGTTGACGTAGATATCTTACTTGTATCTCATTGGTACCCAGGGTCCGTAACTTACCAAGTGGATATCAAATGGAAATTTCGTAAATGAAAAGGAAGTGGCATCAAAACTGCACAAGACCTAGCTATCGTACTCGTACTCGATAGTTCGACGGGTACACTGCTTCAAATAAGTTCATGACTAAAAATATACCGAAACTAAAGCAACATAGCTGTTTGCTAAGTTATTAGCAAATTATTATGTTTATCTTGTCAAAATAAATTGAACCCTGTTAAAAAGTTTCATTTTCTTTGATTTTACATACTAGCGAAGACATCGATAATATCGATATACATATATCCTCCATCGATACAGTTAGCTGCTAGTTAACAGACCACATATTCGCTCTGTTAAAAGTATGTACACTTATGGCCAAAATAATAGGTACAAAAGCAAACCTTTCATTTAAAGTGAAATATTTAAAAGTAGAATTAAAATTAACAAGCGATTTTTTTTTACTTTGATTATGTGAATATTCTAAAGTTTTAAAGCAGATCACATCAAGATTAAACTATAGAGAGCTTTTGTTTTCAGTCATAATACAAATATTGAGGAAAAATGCCTAGCCAAAATAATAGGTACATTTAGTTAAATTGAAAGTATAATCTGCGAAAATGAATTTTTTCGATGGTATTTTTTGCTAATTATAAATTTTTTGATTAGTAGTCGGTATTTTATACTTTATTTTTTTTGAAACGAAGTTTCTTATCGCGCGGTAGGGGCTAAACCGAAAAAATTAAGACTAAAAAGTGTAACGACACTTTTACCGTTACCAACTGTTTTGTCTTTTTCTTTCGCATTGAACAGTGTACGAGTATGTAGACAGAGACGGACGCACAAGCAGCGATCGCGAGCTCGAGTTTGTGGGCAGAGGGACGCACAAGCAAATGCTAGAGGGGAAAGAGGAAGCGAGCTCGAGTTTGTTGGTTGAGGGACGCACAAGCAAACGCTGGAGGGGAAAGAGGTAGAGAGCTCGAGTTTGTGGGCAGAGAGACGCACAAGCAAATGCTTAAGGGGAAAGTAAATACGAGACGCACAAGCAAAGATTCTGAGATTGAGAAATGGTCATAAATGTGCGAGGCAGGGGTAAGAAGAAAAAAGGTCGCGATCGCGAGCTCAAAAAAGTGTGTCCGTCAGTCAAAAGTGCAACCCGCGCATATACTTGTGCGTCTCGCTACCCACAAACTCGAACAAATGTATGTACATATACATATGTATGACCTCTGCTCGGATTCGTGGTCCCGACTCTGCCCGGATGCTTCTACAAGTAATAGCCGTAAACCTGAGTAGGTGTACATAGAGCCTGGTTGCGGGCTCCTTAAAACTGCTGCCAAGATATGTCAAAAACTCCTTAACCAATTTTACTCAAATTTTCAAAATATCTTTATTATATAAAAACCTATCTGAACTAAAATATTTGTGTTCGCTTTGTTGTTGCTTTTTTTAACTAAATAGTCTCTCTAAATGGGTCGAAAAAGTGACTTTTTTCAAGTCTGTAAAAAATTTATTTTTTGGAATTTTGAATTCTTTATAGTTTATCGTATGAGCTGAAGTCTTACAATTTAAATAATGTTTGGTTTTTGCAATTCGGATCAACGTAACCGTTGGCATTTTGGTAGCATTTGAGCTACTTTTTTAAATGGTTTCCGGAGTATTTCGAAATATGTACATACATAAGTATATTGTTTTTAAAAATATAATAAAAAATTGTTAAAGTATTAATTAAAATAAATTTTTTTTTCAAAACTGCATGAAAAAAGCAGCTCTCACCCCCTTAATCGAAAGAAACTTCGTTTCATCTGGGTGTCCCATGACACCTCTCTTCTTTTTTTTAATTTACTTTTTGAAACGAAGTTTCTTATCGCGCGGTAGGGGCTAAACCGAAAAAATTAAGACTAAAAAATGTAACGACACTTTTACCGTTACCAACTGTTTTGTCTTTTTCTTTCGTATTGAACAGTGTACGAGTATGTAGACAGAGAGGGACGCAGAAGCAGCGATCGCGAGCTCGAGTTTGTGGGCAGAGGGACGCACAAGCAAATGCTGAAGGGGAAAGTAAATACGAGACGCACAAGCAAAGATTCTGAGATTGAGAAGCGTTTTACTAGACTCGGTTCCTTAAAACTGCTGCCAAGTATGTGAAAAACTCCCTAACCGATTTTGCTCATTTTGCTTTTTAAAATATCTTTATTATATAAAAACCTATCTAAACTAAAATAATTGTGAACGCTTTGTTTTTTTTTTTTTTTTTTTTTTTTTTTTTTAAGCTAAATAGTCTCTCAAAATGGGTCGAAAAAGTGACTTTTTCAAGTCTGAAAAAAAATTATTTTTTGGAATTTTGTATGGGCTGAAGTCTTACAATTCAAATAAGGTTTGGTTTTTGCTATTCGGATCAACGTGGCATTTGAGCTGTTTTTTTTAAATGGTTTCCTGTTGGGTGGAGTATTTCGAAATATGTGCATATGGGCATTTCCTAAGCTGGCGTGGCGTTACGTTCGCACGATTAAACTTAAAAAAAATTTGAAAAAGACAGATTTAAAAAAAATTTTTTTCATATATCGATAGTACTTATGTAGAACTATATTCAGAAAAAAATTGATAAAAATCGAATGTAAGGATTCGATTTTATAGCCAAAATATGATCTGGCGTGACGTTACGCGCACGAAGTGGGTTTTCTGACTTTCACTGACAAAAGTTTAAAACTCTGCGAAGCTTTTTTGAGTAAATGTTTTTTGGTAATGTTTCTAAATAACACAAGTTAATTTTTCAATTTAGCAAATCAAAAACAAGTTCATAGTTTTTTTTTTTATTCAAATTCTAAATCTGTCGTGACGTTACGAAAATTTCCAAGGGAAATTTATTTAAAAATTATTCCAAAAACATTTTTAAACAAAACTAGAACATTGTTTTAAGCACAAAACAAAACAAAAAATTAAAAAAAAATGAACTACTTAAAGAAAAAAATTTTTTATCCATAATATTGTTAGGCACCATATTGGTGGAAATGGGAATATTATACATAGTATGGAAATATAGAAAAATATTCGATATTAAGTATCAGTTTTTTAAAAAAATGCAGTTTTAGCTGCTTTTAGCTGTTTTTCTTCTCCACATAAAAGAAAATGCATCCGATGGATGTCGAGAATTTTTCGTATTCTCGCAATCTGGCGTGACGTTACGCATGTTCGAACTCAAAAAAAAACCAAACGGTTCGTTAAACTCGGATTTTTTTTTTGATTTGTATAAGATAACTAAAACTTGCTTTAAAGTAAAAGTTTCCCTTAATTTGTATCGTCAGTTTCGAAATAACAAACAAAAGTGTGTTTTTTTCTGGCGTGACGTTACATTAGAACATTGATAAAAGGCAAATGAAAATTTTCCCCTTCATTGTTACATCTTTGCTGTTCTGGATTTTTTTTAGCAAATTGTAACGATAAAGAAAGTTTTGCAATATGAGTATAATCGTACAGTTACTCTTAACCGAAAAAAATAATACCTTTATAAGATGGTCTTAGAAATAATCAAAATAGGCGAAATACCTAAACTTCAACTTTGAGGCTCAAAATCTTGCCATCGGGACTTCGAAAAGCTTTAAACCTTTGGATTTATTTATATTTGAACTTTCTTCTTTCATAATCAAAGAAAAAAAATTACTTAGGTGAACTTTTAATTTTTTGGGTTGAGGTTGACCTTTTTCAGGAAATGCCCATATGTATGTGTATTGTTTTCAAAAAAAATAAAAAAAAAAAAAATTGTTTAGGTATTAATTAAAATATATTTTCTTTCAAAATTGCATAAAAAAAGCAGCTCTCACCCCTTTAATCGAAAGAAACTTCGTTTCATCTGGGTGTCCCCTGACACCTCTCTTCTTTTTTTTTAACTTTTTAAGTGTAGGATGCCTAAATGTCTTAACAGGTATTTCAGACCAAGTTTTTGCGATAAAATCATCTAATTCGACATTATTTTTAAAGTTTTTTTTATCCAATTCTGTGCTTTAACTCGTTAAAAACATTTTGCATAAGATTCGAGTCCATTGACTGACTTGGCCGGTCTAAAAGTGCTACGTTATTGTTGCTAAACCATTCCTTTACTAGCTTAGGTGTAAGCTTTGGGTCAATTATCCTGTTAAAAAACATGTTCCAAAGTGATAATTTCTTCAGCAAACGAAAGCATAATGATTTCCAATATATCCTTGTATTCAAATCGGACGCCCGTATCCTGAATTCAAACTTTTAGACAAACTCCAGACCAGGAAAAACATCCCCACATTATTATGTTGCTGCGTCCATGTTCAACTATTGTTTTTAAAAAAGTTTTGCAAAATTATTTATATCTGAGGATGCGGACCTATCTAAAAGAGCCATTTTAATACAAATTTAATTTGTTGCCACTCCATTGGATTTTACGACAATTTTTCCCGCCAGGGGGTGTGCAGGAGTCTGAATAAGCAAATGCATAACTTTGACCCATCTTCAAATTTTTGTGCCTTGATAATGGAACCGTGCGGACTTTACGGCCATGTAGTTCAGAGTTCTGAAGTCTACGGCGAACGATTCGGAATAAAATTTTGCCACCGATTTCCCATGAATTTAACTTTGATGGTGGAAAGGGGTCCTATTTTCCTAACGTAGCGATACGATGATCAGTGATTTTAGTCCTTTTTTTTTGTCGCTCGCGAGTTTTTCAGATTTGTTTTGCTTCTTCTAAGCATCATAAACAAAATATACTGAAGGACCAAAACTTTCGACAATAGTTCTAAGCGTTTGTCTAACCTTTCTCAATCCTTAGACGATCGCTCCTTCTTCATAAGTGCAATGATTGCTGCGACCCCTCTTAAGCTTTTTTTTTGTTTAGTTTTATTTAAAATCAATAATAAAATAAATAAAAAATTGAATCTTTGCAATAGAGCTAAGAATTTTCGAAAATTTTACAATTTTCTAAAAATGTACCTATTATTTTGTCCACGCCAAAATTGGGTGTCACAACAAAATTTGTCGAAAAAAAATAATTATTGCATTTCCGTGTACGGTTTTGCCACATATAGGGTTGTAATACTAATAGATTTTCTAAAAAAATGTATTTACTTTCCCAAATTCAATATAAAGTAAAATATTTCACTCCAAATAGGATAAGTGTATGTTTACAGCCCAACAGAATTTTAGTACAATTTCCTTCTCATTGAAAATTAATCTCAATTGTTTTTGTTTGGTAGACACAACCTTAGCTATATAATTGTGTGTATATATTTAAAAAGCATTGTGTTTTTCTTTCTATTTAATAAAAAATATTTTGTTTGCTTGTCATAGGGTAATTTAGGCTTTAGTTTTTGCTTTACTAAATAAATACTGAAATATGTATACAATTGGTGTTAATAATAACAGAATTTTGTTGTTAAAAAGATAGTTACATATATACAGTTAGTGTATGTGGATTTATTGATTGGTATAAAACAAAGTCGAAACTAGTTTCAAATTTCTAGGTCTGCCCTTATCGACAGAATGCTAATGCCATATTTTGAGTATGTATATTTGTAAATTCGTATATTTGTATCCAAATATACTTAATTGGTAACAACTTCTAGGTACAGGAGGAATTTAAATATATGTATTTATATATTCTTTGTAAAAGTTTTCAATTTTTGTTGATTTTAAATATAAATCGTTTTGTAATTCGAAATTAATTTGGGTTTTAGCACGGTCTTTTCTTTTAGATTAATATTGTTTTACAAACTTTCTTATTTATCCTTTAACAGCATTACATATTTCTTTTATTAATATTTGCTTGCCCAAAAAATTAAAAACAGAATCAAAAGACCATTTCACTGGATATCCATCTAACTATTGATTTAATGTTGTGAGTTTTTGTTTTACATATGGCAGCACAAAGTTATATTTTTTGATTAAGTATATAAAATTACAACGTAACATCAACTATCTCTGATTACACTTGTAATTTATTTAGGATTAGTAATATAGTTTGGATAAAAGCAGATTTGCCTACTTTATAGCGAAAGTAGTAAGTATATGGAAAAATCAAACCACTTAAAAACGAATTTAAAATGAGTTGATGGTTTGAGACATTTGCATAATTTTATATTTTGTTTGTGATTAAAACAAGATGTAATAAATAAAATTAATTTCTTATATAATTACCAAAAAGATGATGCTTTATAAAACATACACATACACACTGCGTACACACACTCGCATACAGAATATCCACGCATAATGACATATATAATCTCTAGTTTGCCTTAATCTGGCAACATGTGTACAAAACTAACCGGAAACATACCGCGCCTTGCCGGCTGACCCTCAATTATACCCTCCATCCAATTCTCGTCATCGGTACGCTCATTGAGTACAATTAAAATCTCGCCCTCCTTGAATTCCAGTTCATCATCGTTATCGGCCGCACAATCGTATAAAGCACGGCACCGGCGCTGACCATTCTGTGTTTGGAAATAAAATAATGACTCAAAGAAACATCTTTACTGTATATCTTACCAAATGGAACTTTCCGTTTTTCGTCTGATTATCAGGCGATGAATTAAGGCTCGAAGACACATTTGACTCGGCCGAGTGATCCAGGCCACCTCCAGAGCTGTCCATGTCGGTGTGCCACGATTCATAGTCCGCGAAATTGGCAGATTGATTTATTAGCTGGGACAGAAGCACAACTTAATTAGTTAATAAATTATTTTAGTCGAAGATTAGTGTCAAGCGGGCGGATTAGGTTAAGAGCAAGAAGCAGAATCACTTTTTAGGACACACAATGAATAAGAAAAAACAAACAGTAATAAAAACAGCAATGTTATCAAGAGCTTGGTTTGCTTAATTAATCAACGAAACTGCTAATATGAAAATATGAATATGAAGTTATCTACCGTTGCAGAGAAGATAAAAATTTTGTAAAATCTTTTTAAATGGATTAACAGAGAGATTTTCAAAATGCCAAAGAATCTTGACCTTAGAAAAAGACAAGAGTTTTTCCTGGGATTACAAATTACAAACTATGTATGCTATTACATATTATAATCTGACAAAATAACCTTTTCAACAAGAGAACATATTTTTTTCATCATTTATGGATATGCCTATATTTGCAACTAATGAATCAGTGAAATTTTATTTTTGATGAAATAGATACGCGATGTCCGATGCGCACACTTGTCTGTAAGTCCATTTACTAACAAAGTTGCGTATTTATGCCAGAATAATGACGGAAAGTTTGATGAAGGCTCTACTATGCGACCACTCTTAACAGTCAATCAGTCAAATAATTGAGCTGCTTCAGGACTTGAATGTACAAAAATCTAAATCTTAAGAGTGGATCGTTGATATATTTTAGAGTACTGCAAGTGTACAAAGGCAACGGCAGGCCGAAGTTAGTTTCCAGTGTGATTCTGGATTCTTCTTTGCTTGCCATTTATCGTCTCTTCGCTGGACTCGTTTGTTTTGTAATACAAAGTGTTGCTTGCTCTAAAAGACGTCTGCTGGGTCAAAGAAATAAATCAAATAATAAAAACGACAACAATGATTAAAACTGAATAGCGGTTGGAAGTTCTGATGGTCTAATTTCCCTGCTGCGCGCTCTTAGTAAACTCTTAATTCCAGGCATCTTACCTTGCGCGGTGGAGCTATGGGACCCTCATCCATGGAACTGATGCTCTCGTTGGACTGACCATTACAGTTTTCGCGTTCTGTTATAGATATAAAAAGTTTACTTTTCGCATTGAAGAAAAATAGGTGTAATTGACCAACCTGCCGGCGGTCCTGGGGGTGGTATCTTGGGTCGTACTAATGTCGCCTTATCGACGTGCTTCAATGTGGGAAGCTCTCCGGTGGTTGGCAATACTAATTTAGCTCCAACTAGATGTATATTTCGATTAAGCGACTCCCCGCTCGGGGATCGCTTGTGTCCGAATCCACTTATAACTGGCATTAGGCCTCCGCTGCCGCCACCTATCACTCCGCCTGAATCTTTAGAAACTTGGTGGCCAGCGCCACTGGCAACTCTAGAGCTGCTTTCCACACTGCGAAGATGGGGCAATGTGCCATAAGCCACGTCCATGGACTGGTTTTTATGGTTGGTTTCAAAATTCTGAGAATGCCGGGGCGGATGTGGCAGGGTTCCATAAAATGAACTACATGAAGCACTACCTAATGTTCCAGGTGGTGGAGCTGGTGCTGTGCGCTTCTTAAGTGAATTCATATTCGCTGTAGATGTGGACTTCCGAGCTCCGGTCACATGAGCCGCAAAGTCGCTTTGCATATTTAGGCTGTTCCTGGTACTGCGCACGTTTTGGCTAGAGATCGAACTGGGACTAGATCCCCCGTTGCCGGCACTATTTCCCACATTGCTGCCACTTCCCAGATATTGACCTACATTCATAAGCTGCTTGGGAGAAGTGCTGGCCGATTGCGCGTAGCTTGGCAAGCCAGAGGGCAGAGTGAATTGCCGGCTTGGACAGTTTGCAATTGGACTAGAACTGGACTGTATGGAGTCGCAGGTGGAAGAGCGTGAGCGTAAAACAGGCGAATCGCCACCTGCAAAGCTTGGCGGACGGGAACGAGACTTCTGAAACACACAAAAAGGAAGATGATTTCAGAAAGACTCGAAGGCCAAATAATTAACATACCCGTTCGTCAATAACTGTCTCATCATCACTAAAATCTGTTGATCCATCCTCATTAGGCAGATTCCAATCCGTATTAATGTGATCAAAAGCGCTCTTCTCTCTTTTTATGGCACATTCAATCTGTCAAAAATTTGCTTAAGGGTTTTAGGAGTGTTTTTTTACAAGATTACGAATTCCCGTTGCTTACCAGCTCCTTACAGCCAGTGTGTCCCATCTCTTTGGCTATGTCTAGTGCAGTTTTATTCTGTGAGTTTTTCAGTTCAAATTCGGCACCCGATCGTAATAGCAACTTCATGCACTCCCTTCGATCATGGAGAGCACATAGGTGGAGGGCAGTATTCTTTCCTGTCACATCCAAAACTCCGGGAGGATTAGTCGCTCTGTTTAGACCCTTTGGAGGCATATTCTGGATGAGAAAATCGACTATATGTAAAGTGGAGCCCATTTCTCTTAGTACAGCCAAATGAAGAGCCGTTTCTCCCGCATCCGAACTGGGGAGACAGCAGGTAAGGTCGGCTCCCTCAGCCCACACTTGAAGTAATTGGCTCATGTCCGCATTTACGATTGCTTGCTCCAGATCGCATCTGAGATCACTGTCGTCGGAACAAGTGCGCATGACGTAACGCTTGGCGACATATTTGGCTCTTATGAAGTCATAGCGCTCCTCCATGCTGCTCTCATGCTGTAATTTGCCCCTTACCAGCTTAGCCTCCATTATATCATTGAGGGTGCTGTTACCCATAGCCCTTGCTATAAGCAAGTTGGCTGTTGTAAGATTGTCCAGCGTGAGGCTTTGTATGCGGGAATGATGCACACCAAGGTCGCGATGAACTCCAGAACACTGAATGCATACGAGAATTCCAAAATTCAGGCTAATCCAGGTAACATCGTCGCGAGAACCGCAATCGCAACAACGATCATTTCCCGGCAGCAGCTGCACATAACGGATTACAGTTTTTTGCAGCTCGACCAAACTGGGACTCATTTGTGGATTGGCATGCTGGAACGCCTTGGTCAATGCTTTTTCTTTGCAATTCACTAAAACAGCCATCCAGGCTTTTTGGTCGGACTCATCTTCGGCCTGAAAGTGATACGGACGATTGTCTAAGGAAATATTGCACATAAATTATTAAAATTTTTAAGAGGATCAAGGATAACTTACAGCTGATAAGATCAAATCCCCGCTTGTCATCGGGCACTGGCTTAATCTGGCAGGTCAACAAATTAACTCTCGTCGGCGGCTTGGATTCATCTGCATGGAAAATATCCAAAAATCCATCGCTGGTCACACGACAGCGTCTTTTCTGCCACACTCGACGTACCTTGCCTTCACTTTTTTTCAACAAATGACCCTGCCGAGTCACCCCATGATGTTTGTCGCCTTGCAACTGATGCAGAGAATAGCCAGCTCCTCCGCTCCGACTCTCTGTAGATGGGACATTGTCCACGCGTTCAAAATCCGGCGTGCTGCGCAGCAGCGTTCGCAACTCTAATAAACTGCGGCGATCGTCGTCCTGCTTCTGCTTAATCACATGCAGCTTATCACTTAGATCACCAATGTAAGTCCCAAAGTGTTCAATGGTCTGGAGTCCATCCTTAAAGTAGCTACAGAGTACGTAATATCAACACTATGATAAAATCTGATTGCCAATCAAACAGACGGACTTACTTGTTTAGCGCATGATAATACTCAATAAAGTGCTGCAGCAATTCAATGCCCGTTTTTGTTTTGATCTCTTTGTACTTAAGAAGATATTCACAGGTCTGTAACTGATAAAGGCGTCGCTCCTTCTCCATTTCATCAGCAACAACCGCGGCATCTATTTCGGTGCGTACCATGCCAGCCTCCTTGGCCTGGGCTTTTTTCTCCTTTTCGATTTTAATAAACTTCGCTTCATAGTCTTTCGTCGCCTTGTCGAACGGCCGCTTCATATCTCCTTTAACTCCCCGAAGTTCATTCTTTAGCATAGAGTCTACTGGAAACATGACAATGTTGTTTATATTTTGCATCTGCAATGTTGTAAAGCGAAAGTAAATAATTAATATTGAAAAGTAAATGGTAACATGAACAAATAGTTGTAAAGAAAACATGACTCATAGTGTTCATAAATCCCAAACAAAATTCACAATGTGTCATTAGATCTGCTATCTATAGTTAACCATTACCAGTGTTTTCATCAGCGCACTTAGTTCCTTGGTGACCACACTAAATTTGAGAAAGGCAGCACCAATGTCAGGCTCATCCTGATCAATGACCTTCCCGCCCAGTCGCTCCATAGCGCGCACCATAAACATTTCATTGTCAACATGAGCTAAGGAATAAAAAAACATATTTAAGAATTTCTTAAATTAATAATCCACCGTTAAACTAAACTTACTATTTCCTGAGTTATGTATGGCCTTTACCGCCTTCTTTAGTTTAGTTAGTCCCTCTCGATCGAATTCCAGGCGCTATAAATTAAACAAAGAATTTATTGTATATGCCAGTCACATAGGTTTGTTTCCACAACTTTAAAGCTTATTATGAATGCACATTTATCGATTCTTTTGAGCTTCTTGTTGGTGTGTTGTCATATGTGCAAAAAAGGTTGAGTTCAAAAATCGCTAGTTATCCTTTTCCAGGTTAATAGCTTTTCGATTTTTTAAGAAATATACAAATAAACTCTTTCCAGGAGGGATACAATGTTTTTTGGATAAAAGATACGAACAATCCGAAATTGTATTTATCTTAAAAACTATGAAGGAAAGATAAGAATGAGCAAATGAGAAATAAGCAAATGTATGTACATATGTATAATTAACTGTCACTCCTAATAAGAAGACTTCTTGTCCGAATTGGTCAGGAATCTTTACTAGCTGATGTATCCAAAACGAATATACATATTTACTATGAATGTAAAACGTTGAGGAACAATTCCATCAACAAATTTCCTTGAAATTGATTTCATCGGTTATCTTTGGCGCATTTCTTACCTTTATCGGTTGTTGATGCTGATCTAGAATGTACTTATTTATACATTTTGTATAGTGGTTCTACTTCCTAACACTATATGCTCTTCAATAAAAAGAACTTTGACTAACGTTCTATCCATCTCGTATGACCTATTGACTTTTCAATTTGTATCAATGAAGAAAATTGAATAAGCCCATTCACAACATACCGAAACAGAAGAAAACCGCCAATTAAAATAGGAGAAAAGAACTTTCTGGTCCATTGGAAGAGCCATTTCATATATAAGAACGTTAACTCTAATCTGACAAAGGAAACAAAGTCTTTTTTAGCATATTAGTGGATAAAAAAGGTGTATTTAATTTAAAACAAATGTTTACCCAGACTATTTTCCAACGACAGATTAGATTATGTTGCATTTAATGGGCGGTTATCGACCATCACTAGTTATTTACGATTGCCATTTGATATGTTTGTGGCTATAATTGGAGTTAAACAAAACGCACGATAAGAGTAGGTCGGTCGGCCGCGGTCATGTAATGTTTCGCGGAAACATTAGTCATAGTTAGAACAACACAATATAATACTCCGTTCAATTTGGTCAGGTTAAGTTTAAGTGGCTTTGTTGAAGGCAATAACAGAAGCTAAAGTTAACTGCAAAATAATAGTATTAAAGCCAAAACCAGAAAAAATGCACACCTTTGCCACATATATCAAAAATGGAGACCAAATGAAATATTTTATGTCCAACATTTTCAATACTGCTTAATAATTAACAGGATGTGGCATTACTGTACTATTAAGAGTTATCGCTGAAGTTACGTAGTTATCGCTGAAGCTTTTCCAGCTACTTTTTTACATACATCAGTGTTTTTGATTTGTCGGGAAGCTTTTTATCACAAAGATTTTTAAAGGATTTTATAAAGAATTTCATAACTAGGGAATAGCAAATGACCAGTCAAAGAAAAGATAGACAGTGACAAAAAGGGAGAAACTAAAAATATCCACCCACTATCCAGGGTGGAGCAAATGACCAGCTGCATTGATTCAAATAGAGGAACCACCTTGCAGCGTCAACGATGTCATCGATGTAAAAGAGTCAAAGGTTAGGACATTTTTGGTAGATCAAGAGTTGGCTAAATAAAGACAAATATTTTAAAAGATTTCATTGCACCTTGAACTTTCCACAGAAAGTATTTACCCCTCGCAGTCAAATACCTAATATTGTTGATGCAGTATATGTATATGTATAACTAACTTAACTTATATACATGTTTAATATATATACATGTTTGTTTTTATAATAACTGTAGGTGTGGTGGAGGTTCACCCCAGCATCCGAGTTAGGGGTGTTCCTTTAGTAGATAAATACATATACATATACTAATTATATACATATAATACATAATTTTTTTTTTGCCTCGGCATAGCTTACCTCTTCCAATATGCTAATAGTTTGGCGGAAATCTGGCATGCGGGATGCGAATGTGGAGGTAGTTGGAGAGTTGTAGTCAGCACGCGTTTCCTCCACGAATTCGGAAATTGCAATCAGGGCTGGCGGCATTTTGGCTGCTTTGGTGAACTTAGCTCACAATTACAAGAACTCTCGCCCCAGGACGCAACACTCGCAGACGGCACAGCTGCCGCTGCTGCAGAACACAAAAAGGATCACAAGAACAATGCCTTCGCTCAGTGTAATTGGATTGTATGTATGTGTGCGGTTTTTTCAGTCCTTTTTTCGCTGTGCGTTGGCTCACGTTTACCAAAACTGTTTTAATCTCTTCTTTTCTGTTTACTACTCACAGTATCAGGTTTGATTTTTTTTGCAAAACCCGTCGCATTATTGCTTTCATGTTTTCATTTGGATTTTTCGCACTAACGCTTCGCCCATATTTTTCATCTTTTGTAGATTTTCTTTTGAGGAAAAAAAAAGTTTATAGAAGTAGATAAATGCGCAGTGTATTAACTGCTGTATGCCACATTGCCACTGACACAATTGTTTATCATTAGAGGGACACTATCATAGTTAAAATGCTTTTTTCTTTTTTTCTCTTTTTAGTGTTCATTAACGTACGGGTGAATTTGGGGAGTATTTATTTCATGGGCAGTATAGTGCTTATTTTTGAGTCTAATAAACAGTAGCAGAATTAAAAGAGTAAATGCAAAAGTAGTGTTGCAAACCAAAATAGAGGTGAAAAACAATTAATGGAATTTGTTATCGATTTTATGAACGGTTTTCAAATCATACATGATTTTTTGAATCAACCAGCAGTGTTGCAATGTCCGTCAAATTAGCGTCGATGAGACAGCCACGATCGAAACGGTGGAAATTTGGAACACTTTTTACTTTTTTGATTATTGATTAATTCTTTATTTAACAACTTTTTCGACCAAAAGAAACTAAAAAATTTTTAGGAATGCAATAATTTATTGTTTGTTTTTATTTTGGGGCGGCTTTGATTATGCTGGGATAAAAAATATACATGTGAAAAATCGACTTCTCACAATTGGCCCCATGGCTGCCTTCACAGAGAATGTAGGGCAATGCACGGTGCTTGAGGCTGTTTGTACACCGTTTAAAAGTACAGTTGGACCTCGATTATCCGGGCTTCCATTAACCGGACACCCCTATTATCCGGGATGAAGTTGAATTTGTTCCATTGTCACTGTTAACCGTGATTACCTCTATTATCCGTAATTTGAAACAAAAAATGTTTCCTAAAATAATAAAACAAAATCGGGGCTTTCCCGTTTTAGTTAGCAATCAATGAGAAACACGCGTGTATGTACATAGTATATATTTTTATGGTCAGTGTGCGTTTGAAAGTTAATCACCTAGCAGATTTAAAGAAATGGTGTATGTACTTATAAAATTTCAAGTACGAAATACGTGGAAATTTTTCTCTCGATTTACCGGGTTTTTCGATTTTCCGTGATGGCTCTGGTACCGACCGTCCCGGATAATGGAGGTATGTAACATAAATTTTATCAAAATCATAGTCGGCGTTTTTGAGAAAAAGCGCCAAGTATGTGGGTGCCTCGGATGCAAAAATCTCACTTATCTAACCGGAACCAGTGTGGAACTTGTGTTGGTACCAATGTTAAAAGATGAAACCAGGGATGGAGTGAAATCGTGGCTAACTTTTCTAGAAAATGTAGGAATATTATTCAGCATATCTATATATATAAAATTGTAAGCCGTTTTTTTGTAATTCAATAAGTCATTCAGGAATCAACCAATTTTGCCCATTTTTATACCCTTGCAGAGGGTATTATAAAATTGGTCAGATGTTTGTAACGCATAGAAATATACGTTTCCGACCCCATAAAGTATATATATTCTTGATCAGCATCAATAGCCGAGTCGATTAAGACATGTCCGTCTGTCCGTCTGTCCGTCTGTCTGTTTCTATCAAGTTTTAGACCATAAATTTTTAAGCTACATAGTTGAAACATGAAAAGTTAAGTTCCTTAATCTATGAAGTATGAAAAGTGTGAAAATGAGTAGGATCGGATAATTATCACCAGAGCTATTAACTAAAACGTGGAGGTACCTCGAGTAAAATAAGCAGTTTTCTTTGACAGCAAAGAAACAAAAACAAATTCCAAGCAATCACACACACACATACATATGCAAAAATTGGTCACCACGCGGTGTGTAAGAGAGACAGAAACATTTGCGTTGTGTTGTTGTACAGAACGAAATTTAAAGAGCGAGATGCCATGCGTTTGCTATAGTTTTCTCTTCAATTACATTAAAAATTTTGTTTTTAAATTAAATAATAGCTGCAAGGGTATACAAACTTCGGCAGAGCCAAAGTTAGCTTCTTTGATATTTTTTTTGTAAATGTTCGTTGTGGCCCAAAGAAGGTTTTTTTTTCCAAAAGAAAGCTAATTTTTGTCTAAATGACGGTAAATGCAGACTTTAAAGTTCAACAGATTTTTTCATCAGATTACCGTTGATATATATGTCAAAATCGAAAACTATTTTAGACATTAATTGCTGTTTGTTTTTCTCGCTAAAACTCGAGAACAATTTTGGTTTTGAATTTAATTAAAAGTGACTTTGATTAAGTAAATTAAGGCATTTTAAAATGAATGAATAAAAAGAATTCATTTCAATACAATGTAAACCTCTAACGTATAGTGTTATATGTCAATTTTTTGCGTTCAATAAGAAAAGTGAGATTAGAATTTAAAAAGTACATTCAAAATGCCACTTCCAAGACGTTCAAATACTGGTAGACGAACACGAAACGCCACAGTTGTTAGAGAATTTCGTAGACGTAATGCGAACACGGTTGACAACAACATGGAATTGGCGGCTTATAATTATGATAGCACAATTGATTATAGCATATATTCCAATTTTGGACAAATGAATAAAGAATGTGTGCATTGCAGAGCATTGAAATTTATGAACGAATGTACAATTATACGTGGCATGTTCCAGGGTGGGAGCACCTAATAATTTGTTTATTTATGCACCTGCAAACAAAACAAAAAATATTGTATACTCAATAATATTAAACTAAGTTAAGTGCGTAGCAAAAAATTTGAAAATTGCCACGTCGAACATTTAATGGATGAACTAAACATTTAATTCGCCAGCAAGTAAATAAGGGGGCAGAGCAACGCTTGCCGGGCCAGCTAGTCGAATATAATAAAACTTCATGCTTTATTCAATAAATGCTTTTTTATTAAATACGGATTCGATTTGTTTGTTTTAAAATCAATTATCTTTAATTATCGATGAGGCAGTACGAAGTCTGCCGGGACACTAGTTTTTCTATATATTTCAACAAAATCATTGGCAGGAATTTTGAGAAAATCAATTTTTAATATTTTGATAAATGTCAAACTTAAATACGGACAGCAGCACTATGTCGATATGACTTTGGCAAGGGATAAAGTGAAATTGTGGCTAACTTTTCTAGAGAATGTGGGAATATTCACGGTAGTGCATCTGATTAAGCATAATTTTCTATGTATTTTAACTAACTGTTATCAAAATCATTGGCGGAAATTCGTTAAGTTATTCTTATAGATAATATGCTTTGTAGCTGTACGGAATCGCACAGTGTACACATGTCATTAAATTACATAAAGTTTCATGTACACAATATTTAACAAATTTTAATAAGATATACCAATATATATAACCGCATTGTATAATGCCAAAGTCTTTAATTCCTACGAGTGATATTTTGATTCTAACCACAAAGTGCTTTTGCTATAGTATTCGACTACACTACGCTCTGATGTTAACGAATATAATGGCTTTATCCGTTCTGAAAATCGTGGCACAAACTTCCGAAAATAGGATGCTAATTCAATGAATTGCCTTAGCTGAGTGATTGTGCTAGGTCTTGGCAAATCTGATAGAGTTTCTATTTTTCGCGGATTTGGTTTTATTTCGCCATCTCTAATGTAAAATCCAAAAGTTACACTTTTTAATATTGAATGCTCTCCTTATCAGTACTGAAAACCTCTAACATCTCCTATATATGTAGCTCGTTAATAGCTGTAGTTCTCGTACTTTTGTGTCTGTTATTGTTCGTTGTTCCCCGCGACTCGTGTCGAAGGTCAGGTTGTGGGCACTTAGTGTACCCACTGGGATTCGCGCGAAAAAATGAAAAAGCCGCGATTGATAAAGTTTTAAGAACAATTTTTAATCGTTCAAAAGCTTCCTCTTTCGAATTTGCAACTATGAAAACACCGTCTATATAGATCTGGAGTCAGAAAACCCCTTTGGCAATAGACTCGTCGTGAATCGGGACTTTGGTAAAATCCGCTTGCCATGTCAAGACTAAAAATATATATTTACCATCACGGAATCTAGCGATCTGATCCGATTTCAAAGGCAAGGGATACTTGTCACATAATGTGTTCACATTTAGCTCGCGATAGTCAATACAAAGTCTTTTACTACCGTCTTAATTTTCTATACCCTTGCAGAGGGTATTATAAAATTGGTCAGATGTTTGTAACGCATTGAAATATACGTTTCCGACCCCATAAAGTATATATGTATATTCTTGATCAGCATCAACAGCTGAGTCGATTGAGACATGTCCGTCTGCCTGTTTGTTCGCAGCTTTTCGAACTTAAATTTTAAGCTACATGGTTGAAGCATGAAAAGTTAAGTTCCTTAATCGGTCAAGTAGGTTAAGTTTAAAAATTAGTCGGATCGGATAATTAACACCGGAGTTATTAACTAAAACGTTGAGGAACCTCGAGTAAAATAAGCAATTTTCTTTGGCAGCAAAGAAACAAAAACAAATCGGATATACATACATTAAATATTTAAATTCATTTTAATGCTAACGCACACACAATTTACTCCAGCAACAAAAAAATTCAAAGAAATCTGCCTTACCAACACAAGAGACCCGGGATCGAATCCGCGCGGCACCAAATAAGAAATATATAAAAATATTGTTTTTTGGTTGTTGCATTTAAATTTAATTTGTATCCATACACTATACACCAAGTTTGAACTAAATGGGATAATTATTAAGGTTACAAATGTGTTGTGTTGCCAATTTTTTTCGAACAAAAGTAGCTAGATTTAAACAAAAAAGTAGCAAAAGTAGCTGATGTTTTTTAAAAAGTAGCTGAAAAAATAGCTAAATAAGTTTATTTCAATATACAAACATGTTTTTTGAAACGAAGTTTCTTATCGCGCGGTAGGGGCTAAACCGACAAAATTAAGACTAAAAAGTGTAACGACACTTTTACCGTTACCAACTGTTTTGTACTTTTTCTTTTGCATTGAACAGTGTACGAGTATGCAGACAGAGAGGGACGCACAAGCAGCGATCGCGAGCTCGAGTTTGTGGGCAGAGAGACGCACAAGCAAATGCTAGAGGGGAAAGAGAAGGCGAGCTCGAGTTTGTGGGTAGAGGGACGCACAAGCAAACGCTGGAGGGAAAAGTAAATACGAGACGCACAAGCAAAGATTCTGTGATTGAGAAAGGGTCATAAATGTGCGAGGCAGGGGTGGTAAGAAGAAAAAAGGTCGCGATCGCAAGCTTAAAAATGTGTGTCCGTCAGTTAAAAGTGCAACCCGCATTTACTTGTGTGTCTCGCTGCCCACAAACTCGCCCATATGTATATGTATGACCTCTGCTCGGATTCGCGATCCCGACCCTTTTTCTCTGCCCGGATGCTTGTAGAAGTAATAACCGTAAACCTGAGTAGGTGTATATAGAGCCTGGTTGCGGGCAACAACAAACAAAACTTAACCGATTTTGCTCAAATTTTCAAAATATCTTTATTATGTAAAAACCTATCTGCACTAAAATAATTGTGATCGCTTTGTTGTTTTTTTTTTTTTAACTAAATAGTCTCTCAAAATGGATCGAAAAGGTGACTTTTTTCAAGTCTGAAAAAAAATTATTTTTTGGAATTTTGAATTTTTTATACTTCATTGTATGGGCTGAATTCTTACAATTCAAATAAGGTTTGCTTTTTGCAATTCGGATCAACGTGGCATTTTGGCAGCATTTGAGCTACTTTTTTTTTAAATGGTTTCCTGTTGGGTGGAGTATTTCGAAATATGTGCATATGGGCATTTCCTAAACTGGCGTGGCGTTACGTTCGCACGATTAAACTTAAAAAAAAATTTGAAAAAGACAGATTTAAAAAAAAAAATTTTCATATATCGATAGTACTTATGTAGAACTATATTCAGAAAAAAATTGATAAAAATCGAATGTAAGGATTCGATTTTATAGCCAAAATATGATCTGGCGTGACGTTACGCGCACGAAGTGGGTTTTCTGACTTTCACTGACAAAAGTTTAAAACTCTGCGAAGCTTTTTTGAGTAAATGTTTTTTGGTAATGTTTCTAAATAACACAAGTTAATTTTTCAATTTAGCAAATCAAAAACAAGTTCATAGTTTTTTTTTTTATTCAAATTCTAAATCTGTCGTGACGTTACGAAAATTTCCAAGGGAAATTTATTTAAAAATTATTCCAAAAACATTTTTAAACAAAACTAGAACATTGTTTTAAGCACAAAACAAAACAAAAAATTAAAAAAAAATGAACTACTTAAAGAAAAAAATTTTTTATCCATAATATTGTTAGGCACCATATTGGTGGAAATGGGAATATTATACATAGTATGGAAATATAGAAAAATATTCGATATTAAGTATCAGTTTTTTAAAAAAATGCAGTTTTAGCTGCTTTTAGCTGTTTTTCTTCTCCACATGAAAGAAAATGCATCCGATGGATGTCGAGAATTTTTCGTATTCTCGCAATCTGGCGTGACGTTACGCATGTTCGAACTCAAAAAAAAACCAAACGGTTCGTTAAACTCGGATTTTTTTTTTGATTTGTATAAGATAACTAAAACTTGCTTTAAAGTAAAAGTTTCCCTTAATTTGTATCGTCAGTTTCGAAATAACAAACAAAAGTGTGTTTTTTTCTGGCGTGACGTTACATTAGAACATTGATAAAAGGCAAATGAAAATTTTCCCCTTCATTGTTACATCTTTGCTGTTCTGGATTTTTTTTAGCAAATTGTAACGATAAAGAAAGTTTTGCAATATGAGTATAATCGTACAGTTACTCTTAACCGAAAAAAATAATACCTTTATAAGATGGTCTTAGAAATAATCAAAATAGGCGAAATACCTAAACTTCAACTTTGAGGCTCAAAATCTTGCCATCGGGACTTCGAAAAGCTTTAAACCTTTGGATTTATTTATATTTGAACTTTCTTCTTTCATAATCAAAGAAAAAAATTACTTAGGTGAACTTTTAATTTTTTGGGTTGAGGTTGACCTTTTTCAGGAAATGCCCATATGTATGTGTATTGTTTTCAAAAAAAATAAAAAAAAAAAAAATTGTTTAGGTATTAATTAAAATATATTTTCTTTCAAAATTGCATAAAAAAAGCAGCTCTCACCCCTTTAATCGAAAGAAACTTCGTTTCATCTGGGTGTCCCCTGACACCTCTCTTCTTTTTTTTTAACTTTTTAAGTGTAGGATGCCTAAATGTCTTAACAGGTATTTCAGACCAAGTTTTTGCGATAAAATCATCTAATTCGACATTATTTTTAAAGTTTTTTTTATCCAATTCTGTGCTTTAACTCGTTAAAAACATTTTGCATAAGATTCGAGTCCATTGACTGACTTGGCCGGTCTAAAAGTGCTACGTTATTGTTGCTAAACCATTCCTTTACTAGCTTAGGTGTAAGCTTTGGGTCAATTATCCTGTTAAAAAACATGTTCCAAAGTGATAATTTCTTCAGCAAACGAAAGCATAATGATTTCCAATATATCCTTGTATTCAAATCGGACGCCCGTATCCTGAATTCAAACTTTTAGACAAACTCCAGACCAGGAAAAACATCCCCACATTATTATGTTGCTGCGTCCATGTTCAACTATTGTTTTTAAAAAAGTTTTGCAAAATTATTTATATCTGAGGATGCGGACCTATCTAAAAGAGCCATTTTAATACAAATTTAATTTGTTGCCACTCCATTGGATTTTACGACAATTTTTCCCGCCAGGGGGTGTGCAGGAGTCTGAATAAGCAAATGCATAACTTTGACCCATCTTCAAATTTTTGTGCCTTGATAATGGAACCGTGCGGACTTTACGGCCATGTAGTTCAGAGTTCTGAAGTCTACGGCGAACGATTCGGAATAAAATTTTGCCACCGATTTCCCATGAATTTAACTTTGATGGTGGAAAGGGGTCCTATTTTCCTAACGTAGCGATACGATGATCAGTGATTTTAGTCCTTTTTTTTTGTCGCTCGCGAGTTTTTCAGATTTGTTTTGCTTCTTCTAAGCATCATAAACAAAATATACTGAAGGACCAAAACTTTCGACAATAGTTCTAAGCGTTTGTCTAACCTTTCTCAATCCTTAGACGATCGCTCCTTCTTCATAAGTGCAATGATTGCTGCGACCCCTCTTAAGCTTTTTTTTTGTTTAGTTTTATTTAAAATCAATAATAAAATAAATAAAAAATTGAATCTTTGCAATAGAGCTAAGAATTTTCGAAAATTTTACAATTTTCTAAAAATGTACCTATTATTTTGTCCACGCCAAAATTGGGTGTCACAACAAAATTTGTCGAAAAAAAATAATTATTGCATTTCCGTGTACGGTTTTGCCACATATAGGGTTGTAATACTAATAGATTTTCTAAAAAAATGTATTTACTTTCCCAAATTCAATATAAAGTAAAATATTTCACTCCAAATAGGATAAGTGTATGTTTACAGCCCAACAGAATTTTAGTACAATTTCCTTCTCATTGAAAATTAATCTCAATTGTTTTTGTTTGGTAGACACAACCTTAGCTATATAATTGTGTGTATATATTTAAAAAGCATTGTGTTTTTCTTTCTATTTAATAAAAAATATTTTGTTTGCTTGTCATAGGGTAATTTAGGCTTTAGTTTTTGCTTTACTAAATAAATACTGAAATATGTATACAATTGGTGTTAATAATAACAGAATTTTGTTGTTAAAAAGATAGTTACATATATACAGTTAGTGTATGTGGATTTATTGATTGGTATAAAACAAAGTCGAAACTAGTTTCAAATTTCTAGGTCTGCCCTTATCGACAGAATGCTAATGCCATATTTTGAGTATGTATATTTGTAAATTCGTATATTTGTATCCAAATATACTTAATTGGTAACAACTTCTAGGTACAGGAGGAATTTAAATATATGTATTTATATATTCTTTGTAAAAGTTTTCAATTTTTGTTGATTTTAAATATAAATCGTTTTGTAATTCGAAATTAATTTGGGTTTTAGCACGGTCTTTTCTTTTAGATTAATATTGTTTTACAAACTTTCTTATTTATCCTTTAACAGCATTACATATTTCTTTTATTAATATTTGCTTGCCCAAAAAATTAAAAACAGAATCAAAAGACCATTTCACTGGATATCCATCTAACTATTGATTTAATGTTGTGAGTTTTTGTTTTACATATGGCAGCACAAAGTTATATTTTTTGATTAAGTATATAAAATTACAACGTAACATCAACTATCTCTGATTACACTTGTAATTTATTTAGGATTAGTAATATAGTTTGGATAAAAGCAGATTTGCCTACTTTATAGCGAAAGTAGTAAGTATATGGAAAAATCAAACCACTTAAAAACGAATTTAAAATGAGTTGATGGTTTGAGACATTTGCATAATTTTATATTTTGTTTGTGATTAAAACAAGATGTAATAAATAAAATTAATTTCTTATATAATTACCAAAAAGATGATGCTTTATAAAACATACACATACACACTGCGTACACACACTCGCATACAGAATATCCACGCATAATGACATATATAATCTCTAGTTTGCCTTAATCTGGCAACATGTGTACAAAACTAACCGGAAACATACCGCGCCTTGCCGGCTGACCCTCAATTATACCCTCCATCCAATTCTCGTCATCGGTACGCTCATTGAGTACAATTAAAATCTCGCCCTCCTTGAATTCCAGTTCATCATCGTTATCGGCCGCACAATCGTATAAAGCACGGCACCGGCGCTGACCATTCTGTGTTTGGAAATAAAATAATGACTCAAAGAAACATCTTTACTGTATATCTTACCAAATGGAACTTTCCGTTTTTCGTCTGATTATCAGGCGATGAATTAAGGCTCGAAGACACATTTGACTCGGCCGAGTGATCCAGGCCACCTCCAGAGCTGTCCATGTCGGTGTGCCACGATTCATAGTCCGCGAAATTGGCAGATTGATTTATTAGCTGGGACAGAAGCACAACTTAATTAGTTAATAAATTATTTTAGTCGAAGATTAGTGTCAAGCGGGCGGATTAGGTTAAGAGCAAGAAGCAGAATCACTTTTTAGGACACACAATGAATAAGAAAAAACAAACAGTAATAAAAACAGCAATGTTATCAAGAGCTTGGTTTGCTTAATTAATCAACGAATTATTATTATTATTATTATTATTATTATTATTATTATTATTATTATTATTATTATTATTATTATTATTATTATTATTATTATTATTATTATTATTATTATTATTATTATTATTATTATTATTATTATTATTATTATTATTATTATTATTATTATTATTATTATTATTATTATTATTATTATTATTATTATTATTATTATTATTATTATTATTATTATTATTATTATTATTATTATTATTATTATTATTATTATTATTATTATTATTATTATTATTATTATTATTATTATTATTATTATTATTATTATTATTATTATTATTATTATTATTATTATTATTATTATTATTATTATTATTATTATTATTATTATTATTATTATTATTATTATTATTATTATTATTATTATTATTATTATTATTATTATTATTATTATTATTATTATTATTATTATTATTATTATTATTATTATTATTATTATTATTATTATTATTATTATTATTATTATTATTATTATTATTATTATTATTATTATTATTATTATTATTATTATTATTATTATTATTATTATTATTATTATTATTATTATTATTATTATTATTATTATTATTATTATTATTATTATTATTATTATTATTATTATTATTATTATTATTATTATTATTATTATTATTATTATTATTATTATTATTATTATTATTATTATTATTATTATTATTATTATTATTATTATTATTATTATTATTATTATTATTATTATTATTATTATTATTATTATTATTATTATTATTATTATTATTATTATTATTATTATTATTATTATTATTATTATTATTATTATTATTATTATTATTATTATTATTATTATTATTATTATTATTATTATTATTATTATTATTATTATTATTATTATTATTATTATTATTATTATTATTATTATTATTATTATTATTATTATTATTATTATTATTATTATTATTATTATTATTATTATTATTATTATTATTATTATTATTATTATTATTATTATTATTATTATTATTATTATTATTATTATTATTATTATTATTATTATTATTATTATTATTATTATTATTATTATTATTATTATTATTATTATTAATTGACTAAATGACTGGGCCACTTGACAACTCATCTACCGAGGACTGACATATGTATATTTTTTTCAAAAATGAAAAGAAAAGGTTTAAGTATTAGTTAAAATATATTTTTTTTTCAAAATTGCATGAAAAAAGCAGCTGTCACCCCCTTAATCGAAAGAAACTTCGTTTCATCGTCTACGTACGTCTAGATTGCCCTTCGTTGGTAAGCGGTGCTCGAGGTATTTTTATATTCATAAGAACTAAAATTGTGGAGAATTCTAGTCATTAATCAATTGGTCGATATTATGCTAGATCAACTACCCTAACTTTCCCTGTTTTGCCGTTTTGAAATATATGTATGTCCCTACGAATTTTAATAATTTATCGTAGTCCGACATACCCATTGGCGAAGTTAATAAGAAGGGATAAGTTGGAGAGGCTAGTTCAGGATTACTCAAACGTCTTAGGCAGTAGATCAATAATTGTTGGTGATTTTAATATAAACCTTCAGTTCCTTTCAGGTTGTGGTAGGAATATTTATGAGTTTTGAGTATTCAAAACTTTTGTTCCCTCTTAGATTTAAATGCGCCCACCACTAATGGTAATACCAATATTGATTGGGCGTTTTGAAACATTTTTAGTAGTAGAGTCAGTACGCGCACGTTTGAAATCATATACAGTTATCATAGGGGAATTGCCGTTAGCATTAAGGATTTAGCATAATAGTGAAATGACGCTAAAAAACAAAATGGGGAACAAGAAACTGCCTAATATGTTGTTCAAGTCAATCGAAGGTTTCCAATATCTAACTATGTATATTTGGCAACCCAATTGATTTTTTCAAAAGCCTCCACGTTGTGTACCTTGGATACCGTCACAATTAACTAGTCGGTAGCAAATTCGAGCGACGTTTTACAATCACTAAATACTTAACCTTGTGTCTTCATTTCATTTTTCTTGTTTTTATAGCCCAACATAATATTTTGTTAAATTTTTATATACCAAACTTTAAGCTGCCCTTAAACTTGGTACAGGGTTTACTCAAGTTACTTCATTTTTATTATAATCACACATGCACTACTGCATCAGGCGATCGCTCTAATATAATTAACTGTCTATCTCCCAGTTAAATCCCGGTTTACTAAATCCTTTTTCTTTTCCTCTTTCCTAATTCTTCTCTGAGAGGATTTGAATGTCCCGGTTCACTGGCCTTTTGACCGATAACTTGCCCGCCAACTCTTATATGAAGGGACAAAATCCCCATACAAAAATAGCCGTTATTCAACACTCGCCTAAAATCTACCGGTTTTATCGATAGTCAAAAAACTAGCCTTAACATAGATTTTAAATTTTGGACCTGTGTAAAAACAGCTGGATAACTATAAATGTGTTGATTAAAAAAAACTCTTTCTTTTTTAGTTTAATGTACATTTTTCAAGGTATCAAAAAAAAAAAAAAAATATTTCCTGTATTTCGAAAACCTCTCCCATCCGCAAATATTTTTCATATTCCATTCATTTGGAACAGTTATATAAAAGTTAACAATAATAAACACGCAGGAGCACGCATTTGAAATTTTGAATTTTCTAAGTTATGACATTTAACGCATTTTTTTAATTTTTGTTTTTATTGATCCAAGGTAATGGGTAAATTGCTATAACAGCTTAGTTATTAATTCGTGCATGCGGCCATGATTTCGAAAACATTGAGAGAAAACTTTAAGTGTAGTCATTACTCTTATATGTACATACATACATATGTACATACATACATATGTACATACATATGTACATATGGAAGTGTGCCCCTTGCAAAATGGTATAATGGCCAAATTTAGTTGAAATCGGACAACAAATATCGGAGAATGGACTAAAATGCCGCATGTTGCAGGAGTGAGCCTGAAGCATGCTTTCGAATGTTTGGCGAATTTCAAATTAATAATTTTAACTTTGCGCAGGGTGTACTTAATGTCGGCAAGGACAAAAAATTAACAAGTAACTTTGACACGGCCCAAGTTATATTAAAGATTCTAGCACTCCCAAAATATTAAAATTAATATGAAAATATTTAATACATGTTGTGGTAAAATAAATTATTTTAAAGGTTAAGCTTAAATATAATTGTTGCAACTTTAAAATCTTAAATCAACTTAAAATCTTGAAAATTTCCATTTAAAATGTTTACAGAATATACCGTCAGAATCAAATTTTTACCTTATACTAGCTGGCCCGGCAAGCGTTGCTCTGCCCCCTTATTTACTTGCTGGCGAATTAAATGTTTAGTTCATCCATTAAATGTTCGATGTGGCAATTTTCAAATTTTTTGCTACGCACTTAACTTAGTTTAATATTATTGAGTATACAATATTTTTTGTTTTGTTTGCAGGTGCATAAATAAACAAATTATTTGGTGCTCCCACCCTGGAACATGCCACGTATAATTGTACATTCGTTCATAAATTTCAATGCTCTGCAATGCACACATTCTTTATTCATTTGTCCAATATTGGAATATATGCTATAATCAATTGTGCTATCATAATTATAAGCCGCCAATTCCATGTTGTTGTCAACCGTGTTCGCATTACGTCTACGAAATTCTCTAACAACTGTGGCGTTTCGTGTTCGTCTACCAGTATTTGAACGTCTTGGAAGTGGCATTTTGAATGTACTTTTTAAATTCTAATCTCACTTTTCTTATTGAACGCAAAAAATTGACATATAACACTATACGTTAGAGGCTTACATTGTATTGAAATGAATTCTTTTTATTCATTCATTTTAAAATGCCTTAATTTACTTAATCAAAGTCACTTTTAATTAAATTCAAAACCAAAATTGTTCTCGAGTTTTAGCGAGACAAACAAACAGCAATTAATGTCTAAAATAATTTTCGATTTTGACATATATATCAACGGTAATCTGATGAAAAAATCTGTTGAACTTTAAAGTCTGCATTTACCGTCATTTAGACAAAAATTAGCTTTCTTTTGGAAAAAAAAACCTTCTTTGGGCCACAACGAACATTTACAAAAAAAAATGGGCAAAATTGGTTGATTCCTGAATGACTTATTGAATTACAAAAAAACGGCTTACAATTTTATATACATATATAGATTTACATTGCTCAAATAAGAAAAGTATTACCTAGCACCCGTATCTAAGGACAGATAAAACAATTTGTCGACCGTTTCTGCTAAAACTCAATAGGGATATTTTTCAACGTACAGTTGCCAAATTTCGTGCCAAGTTCATATCTATGTACATATGTATATGTATGTTATAGCCAACCGATTTTTTTCACATTATTTTTTAAGAATAAAAGCCATTATGAAAAATTTCAGCTCTGTAGCCTTAACTGTTCAGGACGGACCGGACAACGCTATATCATTTCAGTCTATCCTACTGATCAAGAATATATATTCTTCATTGAGAAGGAACAACTGTTCTACTATACTAAGCGTAGCTTTCCTTAAACATTGCATTTTTAAATAGTATGTAGTACACTGTTGAATTTTGTTGGTTTGTGTATTTAAAAGTCAAATTATTATTTTCACATTTTAACAAAACAAATTTATTTATTTAAATCAAACGGAATCGGCAAGCGAAATTGGGTTTTGAAGCATGCATCCTATCCAGACTTCTTGTTAAACAACAGTGAGAGGAACTGCTGCTTGAGCGGCTTAGCTGTAGTAGTTGTTGGTGATGTAGTTACAGTTGGTGATGTTGTGTAGGTATATGTTGTTGTCGTAGGAGAACTCGGTGTTGTAGGTGTAGTAGTAGTGGGGGAGGTATTAGTCGTTGTTTGGCTCATTGCGACAGTTATAGCTAACGCAAATACCAGCACACCAAAGAATTTCATGTTTAATGATATTAGAGTTTTCGACTTCTGTGCTTAGCTAGCTGCTGAAATTGATGCTTAACTCAAAGTGTATCTTCAAATGAACCATGACACAGTATTTATACAATTTTTTACCAAAACACAAAAGTTATCATACACACGTCTAAGGGTTTTGTTAGCTCAATTGGTTTTATGTCTTCGCTTTTACAATTCTAGTTTTATTTTATCTTTTATTGTCTGATTTTAAATATTTGTTTAACAAAAAATGAAAAGTGTCACTGACGTTTTGAAATGCATTTTAAAAACATAACCCAAATAAGCCAAAAAACTTGTTTCTTTACTCTTACAGAAATCGCATATCAACAACTGTAACTACGCACATGACCAAATGCCACTCCATGGTGTAGGCAAATTTTGGAACAGTTTTAAGAAACTCTGAACTTAATTTATCCCGGCTTTCTCTGGGGCTAGCATAATGTCCCGAAACTCCCAACTCAAACAATGGTTTTCCAAAATCGCCATCACTTTTCTGAAAAATTTAAGTTATAATAAAAATTGTCATAGTTAATAAAATGTTCATCATCGTCTTATAAATTGTTTACTCACATTTAGCTCAAAAAAAAAGTTAATAGGAGAACAAGGAATACCGCACATGAGCTCATTACCACAAATGTCTCCTGTTCGTTGCAAGTTAGTCAAATTCATCGTCTGTTGAAGAGGCTGCTCCTTATGACGGTCCAATAAATGAAGATAATAACCAGAATCTTCTAGAATCAAGTTATCGCCAAAGTCACGGAATTTGCGATGCACTTGCTAGAGATTAAAAATAGCAAAAATTGATATATGAAAGATAGAACTAAAGATTCTTGCCCTTACCATTGATTCAACGCGCATTACATTAGTTCTTTCTCGGTAGGGAAAACCAATGTGCGATAGGGTGATCATGCAGAAAAACGGTAAGGACTAAGCCACCTATTAAGCAGTTAGGACGACGGAAAGCATTTATGAGAGGAGCCTTAATACATATGTACTTTCAAAAAATCGTCTTAACGCTGGTTAAAGAAATTGCTCACCACAAAACTGAAGGATAAAATAGTACCGATAGCACATAGTAGGGAAATTAGCATATCCGGATTAGGAGATAAACCATTTCGACCAGCCATAGGTACATATGACAATCGACACAATACTATGGAATCTATAGCTAATATATAAAAAGGGCATTATGTGACATACACCAACTGTTACAGCCCAATAGTAGCCTGGAACATTTAAAAGAGTAGATAGTTCAAAAGTCTTTGGTGAAGGGAACTTCTTATCTTACCTCGGTCGTGAAGCGTGCTTACCAGATTTATGACCTGAGAGGCCACATAGAAAAATATAGAAATCATACCGAGATAGGCACTACGTAAGCTCGCAGCCGTTAAGAGAATACAAAGAATAGATAGCAGAACACAGTGGGCGTGTCCAGCCATTTGTGCACGATATTCATGGGGAATCTTGTTCTGCGAATAAGATCTTTATCAAGTTTCGAAATAGTTAATAATTATATGAAGTTGAGTTACCTTAGACCTAAAAGTCAAATAGAGCGTCATGGGCAACATCATACCAATTAAGGCCGGGCAAATGAATATACCAATAACCAACCAACTATTGCTAAAATAGGTCATGGTTCGGTCGCCAGCATCATAAAATAAGGACATAAGCAAGGGAAGTGCTAATCCCAACAGAAACAAAAAAGGCCCAAAAAATCAAAGAACACAGAGTGACCCTCAGCAGCGTGGACATATCCAGCCCTAAATAAGGTTAAATATACATTATGTATTCATGCAAGTGAGAAGGAGCTTTAGAAAAGGCTACCTGCTACGGGTCCATAATCACGGAAAATTCTAAAGTCCGTATCGGAAGGGATAAGACCAGCTTAAAATATTTCCTCTGCAAGTGTGGTAGCAAATGGGTGTTTCACACTGCTTTTATATTGCTCATGAAAAAAAATTTAGGGTGTTAAAGAAGATGATGTGTCTTCTTTTCCTGACAAACTCGCATTAGCCAAGGGTGATTGGGACCGCTTTGAAATAGTAATTCACGTCCACCTGAGCCGCCTTCAAGATTGAGTAGGGCTTTGCAATTGGATGCCCATTTGTGATGAGTAATAAATCCATGCGAACCTTGCAATGGTTGCTCTTCGGCTCCATTAAATAAAAAGACAAAGTATTTTTAATTTCCAACTTACCCCATGCACCTGGTTTGGTATCATAATGACTATTCAACAGTAAATACGATGTGCTATTAAAATTTTTTACACTAAGCTTTGCTATCACATTTTAAACACCCTGATGCACATTCACCATTTGTCGTATTAGATAAGAACCCGACACACGCTGAACATCCACTTCTAGCTCATACAAATCTGTAAGCATTTCTGAGCGAACTTTTTCAATTTCGCGAGAAGAAACTTCAAAGCTATCACTTCATTGGCCAGATCCCCCACAATACGTGGTCCCCTCCTGTCAATTTCTAATAACAAGGCTTCGGCTAGTTCCGCCACAAATTGTCCAGGCTTCTCCGTTTGCTCGTCAATCATTAGACCATTTGGCAAGTAATTAGATAGCAGAAACACAACAGCATAGAAGAGAGCTAGCCAAGCGAGCAAAAACGCGGGGCCAAAATGCCAGGACACTAGTTTTTCTTCTCTTTTGCTTTAATGTCCAATTCGACTATCCTTTCTGTGCACAGTAATAATCCCTTAGAAAAATAAAAGAGAAAACTATTGGTTACTGCGATTCCTTTTCGATTTTTATTTTATCGTACAATATTTTTATCCTTATACCGCATTTTCAGCTTGTCCTTTCCCCTGCAATGCTAAACGTTCAACTGAATCAGCTCCCAGCAACCAGCAACTCAGTTTTAAATTTTGCAATATACTGCATAATTCAACAGTGTTTTATATCTTGCTCTAAAATAAAGATATTCATTCTTTATGGCTTACTGTTTAAATGGTTTTTTATTTTTCCATTGGTTCATATCTACAGCAAGTAAGATGGAAAACTACAGACCGTAGGACGCTCGATAAATAATAAACATAGTTTAATACACTAAAAAAATGTATGTAAATGATGCCGATCAATCTATACGTTAATCACTTATATACTTGTATGGAATATGTGAAATCAATTCAGTTCCGATTTAATGTTCTTACTATATATTCTTACTGGATTAGTAATGGAAAACGTACTGCCTGTACTAATATCAGACCAGTTGAAAAAAAAACTCGTATTTACATCGAGAAATATAGAAATATTGGCTGTCATTTTCGCCCAAGCAGTTAAATGCTGCAGGCACAGGGTATAACATAGCTAGAGTTTTTTTTTGTATTCAGCTTTTTATTGATGGTATAGCGAACAAATGAAATCATAACGAACAACTATGAATGGTATTGTTTTATTGCCTTCTGCGTTTGAATTTTTTTTTGATAAGACTTAGCAAAAGTTAATAATCGTAAAGACAGGTTATATTAGGTACTAAAATATATAACGTTCGTACGAAGTTGGCCATTCCATTGGATGGGCAAAATCTGGTAGTCTTTCCAAAAATGCCTTAGTAACGTCGTCCCGTTTGTGGCTTTCATCCATATAGTGGCCAGAGACTCCCAACTGAAAAACGGGCTCATCAAAATTGCCATTTTCCTTCTAAGAAAATTCTAAGTTAGTGTATGTTTTTAATTCAAATTAAAATATGTACCGTTAGTTCAAAAAAGAACTCTACAGGCGAATTGTCAATGCCATATGCAATAAATATGTGATATGGCGGCTGGTATTTAGCAGGATTATCCAGCATTCCTTTTAAAAATGACCAATTCAACACTTTCACACCAGACAAGGGGCCCAAAAACAAACTCATTCGTGGCGGACCTTGTAGTCGAAACTCAAAACGCACTTCAAAGCCATTTGCCAGTACAGTTTTGTTCAGTAACTCTAGCTTTGGCAAGCCTGGTAGCTCGACAGGAATCTCCCGAGGCAACCACCGAGCGTCCTCAACTGTGGCACACCAGCGATGATTGAAGCAAGGCATTCCACATTTCATTTGTGTCTTGCAGTCATCATCTAAGCGTGTGAAGCCTTTGAGATCCATGGTGTCTCGTAAAGGGGTTTCTAGGCGTCTGTCCTGCAAATCGAAATAGTAGCCGCTGTCTTCTAAACTAACAGAGCCATCATATTCATAGAACCACCTGTGCACTTCCTATCGGATTTTCTTCATAAATTGGTATTTCATTTTTAGTATCCAGGCAACAAACTTACGAGAAAGTGAAGCCGCATGACGTTCGTTCTGGCCCGATAGGGAAAACCAACACTCGTGACAGAAATCATGCAAAATATAAACATAACTAAAGCCAAAAAACCAATTGTGCAACTAGGACGCCGAAATGTGTAGATTAGAGTAGCAACGAAGCCCATTGCAAGCACAGTGCCAATACCACACAGCATGGATATCAGTAAGTCGGGATTAATGGTCATCCCATTGCGACTTGTCATTGGTATGACTATAACAAGTAAAGCATGAAACAGATAAGCGAAGTAAACAAAGGGCATTATCTGACATACACCAACTGTTACAGCCCAATAGTAGCCTGGAACATTTAAAAGAGTAGATAGTTCAAAAGTCTTTGGTGAAGGGAACTTCTTATCTTACCTCGGTCGTGAAGCGTGCTTACCAGATTTATGACCTGAGAGGCCACATAGAAAAATATAGAAATCATACCGAGATAGGCACTACGTAAGCTCGCAGCCGTTAAGAGAATACAAAGAATAGATAGCAGAACACAGTGGGCGTGTCCAGCCATTTGTGCACGATATTCATGGGGAATCTTGTTCTGCGAATAAGATCTTTATCAAGTTTCGAAATAGTTAATAATTATATGAAGTTGAGTTACCTTAGACCTAAAAGTCAAATAGAGCGTCATGGGCAACATCATACCAATTAAGGCCGGGCAAATGAATATACCAATAACCAACCAACTATTGCTAAAATAGGTCATGGTTCGGTCGCCAGCATCATAAAATAAGGACATAAGCAAGGGAAGTGCTAATCCCAACAGGAAACCAATAATGGCCAATAAAAAGAATATGCCGAATTCACAAGCTAAAGTACCAAGTTTCTCACGTAAAACCCTCGACATCCGCCATAGGGAGACGCAGACTAGCAGTATGCCACCGAAGGAGAAGGACAAATTCAGGGCTACGCCAGTGGACTCGTAATAGTAGACAAAAAAAAGGCCCAAAAAATCAAAGAACACAGAGTGACCCTCAGCAAATTTCTACGGAACGTGATGTGAATTAGATTAATCATTTAATGTGCACCAACTAACCTTTGTGTCATACATTTCCTCGGCGTTAGATATACTGCGTACCAAGGCAAGCAAATTGTCCCCAGTATTTTGCAAAGCTCTGTTGGATATAGCGGTGAAGCGATCGAATTTCGTATGATAAACAAAGCCATTTCGAACACCTGCCATGTCCAGACCTAATCGAAAGAGTCGAATTGTAAACTGTTGATCAATCTTTTCAAACACAATATATAGAAATCGTACCGGGCACTGGTCCAAAGTCTCGAAAGATTCGGAAATCTGTATCGGATGGTATGAGGTCGGCCTGAAATATTTCCTCGGCCAATGTTGTTGCGAATGGGTGTTTGGCACTCTTTTTATAATGCTTAAATTAAAATCCGTAAGTAGACAAATTATTAGAATTAGCTTTTCGACTGTTCAAAATTCTAATTTGGAAAAGACCCGAAACTAACCACTATTCCTCGCGACAATTTTTGTAAGAATCTATAAGCAATCGCATCCAAATACTGATGATTTCAGTAAGGCCTTTGTCACTGTTATTTCATGCTACTCTGTTGTCCACAAGCCAATTATCTTGACTTACCACAGTTTGTTACACTCATAATAGACCTAATTGTTTCTTACCACCTTCAAATTTTCTGCATTAAGGTGCACTTCGCATTAGGTGTGCCAAAAACATGACAAACGTGAATCGCCTTCCATATTATTTGAGCATGCTCTTCGTAAACATTTAGTTCTTATAAAAGAGAATGCTGTCTGTAGAATTCCATTTCCCGTTTTCAATTACTGGACGTACATTTTGCGATTCACCTTCGCTCTACCAGGAACTTTGTTCACCCTTTGTTTATGAAGCTTTTGAGCATCCCTATAAGGCAATCTCTATCAACTTTTCCTTCATCCTTTTTTCTCCGTTATTATTTATGCTTTATGGCTACAGAGAAAAAAATTTGTAATTTTTTTGACTAATCTTACCCGCATCAACCAAGGATGGTTGGGACCGCCTTGAAAGAGTAACTCACGTCCCCCAGCACCACAAGAGTCGAGGTTGAGTAGAGCTCGGCAATTAGCTGACCATTTGTGATTGGCGATAAATCCATGAGATCCCTGCAACGGCTGTTCCTCAGCACCGTTGAAGAGAAAAATTATGGGGTGTAGAAATGGCACTTCGGATATAGCCACCTGACGCAATACTTCCAGCATGGTAACAATCATAAACTCAGCATCACCAGAGCCCACACTGCTAGGCTTTGAATCAAAGTGACTATTGACGAGCAAGTAACTTGAACTGTTTGAACTTTTGGAACTTAATTTGACAATCACATTTTGGACACCCCGATACATGTTCACCATTTGCCAATGCAAATAGGCCCCATAGGCCTGTTGAACATCTACTTGCATATCATATAGATCACTGCGCATACCTTGACGAATCTTTTCGATCTCACCAAGTAGAAATTGCACCATAATAACTTCATTCGTTTCATACCCGGCTAGTTTGGGGCCCATTAAGTCCAATTGAAGCAAAATGCTTTCAGCTCTCTCAGCCACAAATTGTCCCAGCTTTTCGGATTCCTCATTTATCTTTACACCGTAGGGTAAATAATTGAAAAGTGGATAAACTAAGGCAAAGAAAAGACCCAACCAGAATAGCAAAAAGGTGGGGGTGTAGTACCAAGGCAGTGGCCGCTTAAGACATTCTTTGTTGGTTTCCTTAAAGTCGGATACGTTTGAAATTTCCATGGTATCACAACCCAAATCTAAATTTTCGCTGTTGTTTTGCACCACCATTACACTTTGTTCTGGTTCCACACGCATGCCAAATAGAAGCATTCGCTTAACTAAGCCTAATACTTGCTACACCTCTCAATTTAAAAGTTGTTGGAAAATTATTTTTATCGCATCCAGTATCTCAAACACATGGGTTATCTCTACTTGTTCCTATCTGGATACTTTATATGGTCCTTTAATATCACGATATGATTGGAACTTATGTTCAGATATAAAATATAATGCAATTTACTGAAGTAAATTTATTTTTACTACCTAAGCCTATCACCCGAACCTTTGGATTTTCGAAAGCTCCTATCATAATTACATAAAAGTGCCTCAAATGGAGGCAAATTCTGGTTGCCTTTACTTTGAAACATGTTTTATTGATAATTCAAAATCAATTACCCAAAAGATTAGAAAAAATAAATTCCCTTATTATTTCTAAATTGAACAATGTAAAAGTACGAAAAGAAGTTTATAAACTCCAAAATACTTTTAAGTAATACAAAACAACTCCAGTTTAAGAAAATAAAGCAAACAACTTGAAGAGAATTATTTAAGTGACTTCAAATGCTTTTTAAGTAAAGTCACGTGCCCCTTTAGGGGTTTTTGTAAGATTTTTCTCACTCCAACTTACGTTTTAATTTGCAGATTAAGCACTTAATTCAATCAAATTTAACTTTGTGTCTATTTCTCAATGAACAATCAAACAAACAAAAACTTGGGATTGAAAGAAAATTTATTAAATGCGATAGATGATTATCTATGGTTTATTTATTATTGGTTTTCAAAATTGAACTTTAATCGTTTGAGATCATCAATGTTATAATTACAATTATTTATATGGATCTGCCTACTGAAGGGACTCAAAAAGATTTCCCAGAAGATAACTAAGGCTTTCTGCATGCGTAAGTCGTTGAAATTTTCCTGGATATTTTATTTTATTGTTATCCAATTGTTCCCGAAGAATTTTGAGATGTTTTATTATCTTGGTCCCCCTTAACATGGCCTTGTATTTAGCCCCAAATCCAAATAATTTCCAAAGAATTAGCACAACTAAGCGCTGCTCTTCATATAAAAGAGAAGTATTGGCATCGCTTACTTCCCCAATGTCCACGGGTTCGGCAATCACATCACGCAAAAAGTCAAGGAACTCGGTGAAGTTCACAAAATGGGCTCGATTGTTATTGAAAAAGCACATGTTGCGGAAAATGCACAAGCAGAGCAACCTGAGCGGGTGCATTGAAGGCAAGCAACGCACAGTATTGAGAAGTCCATGCAAATGATATGGCTTGGCTCCAACATCATAGCGGGAGTAGCACTCCCAGAAACCTAGCCAGGAAGCTAAGATATGATGTTGGATTTTGGTTACATTAAAAATGTGAATAGCTGGCAGAATCGCATCAAACATATCTAACACATGCAGTTTAGCCAATGCCAAACGGCCATCGGAACAGGAGCAGCAATTCATCATAACCCGCAATGCTGGCATCAGATTTGGGTTGGGTGGAAAGACATCTTCCTTTTTCAGTTTCTCTCTGCGGGTGGTTTCATGGTCCGCCACACGCACCATTAGTTGAAGCAGGGAGTGCGATTGGCCAACCAGCACTAACGATGTGTATTTGCACATTTCGAACGAGTGTTCCGTCAAAAACATAGCCAATTGAACAGTCAATTTCTTAAGATCTGATGAATGTGAAAGCCATGGCCAAATTTTTATCAGTAAGTGTACGGCATCGACAGCTACGGCAGGATCTGTAATCACTGCATATATCGAACTATGCCATTTGGCCATCATATTGAGCAACACTAGAAGATTGCTGACAATATTCTTGCATTTGTGAGCACCCACACGTCTCACATAGCCACTGGCATTTCCAATATTGCTATCATTCAGGAAGACTTCGAACAATTTAAATACCCTTTCTTGGAGTTTCAATTCTCTAGCCGCGTGCGCAGCCCAGGGAGAGAGCTTCAATAGACCACCTATTGCCACGCAAACTTGTACATGGCCCATACCAGGTGGATTAAGAAAGTTGTAGTTCTTGGCCGGGAAGTAATGCTCGAACAGCCGATCCAGGCGATAATAAAGCAATACCACTGCATTAGTGCACTTTACTCCAGTCGCGCCTTCATATACTCCCGATTCTTGATTGGCTTTTATTTTCTTTTGTTGCGCACTTGTCGTACCCATTTTGCGGTTTGAGGTATTTATATTATTCTCATTATTTACAATGAAAACGGGTGCTGCTGTCTTGATCTCCTCATCCTCGCTAGGTAATAGTTCATCCAGAGGCAAGATAAAATTCTCCAATTCTGTCACCAAATTTATATGGGCAGAAACGGTCTGTACCTTTATCAGCACCACTGAAATCACGGAAAGCGTGTAACGTTGCAACGGGCACTTACTATATGACAAATGAAGACCATAAATAAATATGTCGAGCAGCAGGCTCTGTTGTTTTTTCAACTGATCGAATAAAAACAAACAGGCGTGGTCGTCTTTGGTCAGGACCAAAAACATTTTTAACAAACCTACTAACATACGCTCCGGGCATTCCAAGTTCAGCACTTCGTTGAACAAACGCAAATAAAACTCTAGAAACATGAGATCGCCACATACAGTCTGCTGCAGATATCCAAAGTTATCCTTATACATCATACAATAAAGTTCGCATATGTACCCTGAACACAGTTCCACATGAGACCTCGAAGGCGCCTTGGGTGGCGACGGCAACTTTTTGAAAACTCCAGTTAAAGCATTAATAAAGGGTTGCTGACGCAAAATGGCGGCCCAAGAGGGTAAAAGTTTTAATATACGCAAGCAGATGGATAGATAGCAGCTAATAACTTCTGCACATGAACTTTGTTGGCCGTCTAAATTGGCAGTTTCAGTCTCGCTAGAATCAAATTTCAAACTTTTCAAAGCTAAGAAAGCATCTTTTAGAAAATCATGTCTTCGTAGCTGCTCCATAGCCGCATCTGGCCCAATATGCGATATTAATTCGACAAAGACGCGTCCGGATAAGGTGCGCACCAACATAAACTCGTGAACATCTAGCATAGTCGTTATGCAGCAAGCAGATAAGCCTCCAGGCAGATAATCCATGCGGGACAGTATACCAACAATATCTTGGTCAATTCCATTCGAAATGCAATTGGCTAGCGAAACCCAAGCTAAGGAGCGCACTTCGCCATCGCTATGGCCACAAAGACTCAAGAGATATCGCAAAACTTTTTCCAGCGGCAAATTACAGGCCTGAATTTGGGCGAGGATGTGCAGGCAATCTCGCTGCAATTGAGATCCCGTTTGGGTGAATGTACGCAAATCGCTGGACAACTGCACGAAGTGCTGGGCAAAGTACTGAAAATTTGAAGTAAATAAGAATTCATTACATTTAATATTATTATTTTAATTGCTTTTTTTATTTACAAGTGCAGAAGTAGGTCTGACACAATTTTGAAACAAACTTTGCGTGTCTATTAGTATCTTTAGCTTTTGTGGTCTTAATCGACTCGACTATTCATCCTGATAAGGAAAATATATGGGATCTGAAAACTTTTCCACTCCCTGTTTCATGCTGTTTAAGATTAAACACCGTAATTATTACAACGACATAAAATATACACATTTAATAGAATAAATAAATTAAAGTATAATTCAAATGCACCCTAGCGCACGTGACGTGAATATAGTTATGTTTCAGCCGATCCATTCAGCTAAACATTAAACGCAGGCTTGGAATATAAATAGATCTAACACCAACACATCCGGGTTTCCGGAATTAATGCATTTAGAATTAAATTTCCACCACCAAATATGTGACCTTTAGAATCTAAGACCTAAGACAAATATTTTAAGAAATAAAAGTCAGTTCAGATTCTCAACAAATGAAGATCGGGTTAATTATTTCTTCTCCCAGGAAGCCCTATTCACATATATTACACAATTTTACATATTCCTGTTCCAGGAACAATAATTTAATTAATAGCTTCTAAGATATTTCTACCTATAAAAAAGCTGAGCAATTTTAGAATCTGCAGAATTATTGAAGTCTGGTGCATTTCAAACGCAAGACAAACAAACGATGCATTTGTTCATGCGCGCATAGTTTTCTGTCTTTCATAATCTTGGAATCGATTTTCTGTTTACGTGCCCCTCTCGTTCTTAACACACTTTGTCCTAGAGAAGTTAGATTTTCTACTTGGCATATTATAAAAGAAATAAATAATTAAAACACAAAATAGTAAATACACGTTGGCTATTAGTTTACTTTTTAAAGTCGCCTCTGACAATAAAATGAAGCAAGCAAGTCGTCCCTGCCGACATTGAGTATACCCTGTACCAACTAGTTATATTAAATCAAGATCGGCATCAACTTAATTCAAAATTTCTTTTAACATGCAGCAACAGCTACCGCATGCTATCTCGCTCACTCTTTCCAGCTAGTGTCGCCTTGTCAATTCAGTTCAAAATGCATATTCGTATATCTTCGATATTTATTGTACGATTTCGACTAAATTTGGTCAGATAATGCATTTTGGCCACATTGTTGGGTGTGCCAAACAAGAATGTGATTGCTTTAAAACTTCTCTAGTAAATCGTTTTTTCTAAATTGCGGGGGCGGAAGTGGGCGTGGCAAAAATTTTAAACTCTTGATTTGCGTAGGCACTAAACAAAAGTTCGAACACTCTCGAAATCGCAATCAATTCAAAACAAAATTCCCTTTAACATGCAGCAGCAGTGAAAGCATGCTATCTCGCTCTTTCATATCTGCCAATGTCGCCTTGGCAATTCAGTACAAAATGCAAATGGCTATATCTCCGATGTTTATTGTCCGATTTGAATAAAATTTAGTCAGTTATTGCATTTTGACTATATTTATTTTATTATTTTTTTTTATTATTTACTATATTTATTACAGCTCTTGTAAATTGATTTTAAAATTTTCTTTTTTCATTTGCGGGGGCGGAAGTGGGCGTGGCTAAAATTTAAAACAAACTTGACCTGTGTAGACACTAGACGGATGTTCACACCAAATTTGGTAGCTCTAGCTATTATAGTCTCCGAGATCTAGGTGTTCATACGGACAGACGAACGGACAGACGGACATGTCTCAATCGGCTGTTGATGCTGATCAAGAATATATATACTTTATATTTTAGCGACTTTAATATACCCTTTTACCCTATGGGTACAGGGTATAATTATGTAATCACTTTTGCCGGCGTTGATCATACCCTCTACCTAGTAGGTATATTTTAATGTAGGCAAACAATCCCGAAATCGCCAGCAATCTAATGTAAGGTTCGAATAACATGCGGCAACAACGAGCGCATGCTATCTTTTTCAGTACAATACGCAGATACGTATATCTCCAACCAAAGCTCTAGCTTTTATAGCTTAATTTAAAACTTAAGGGGACCCGGTAGTCTGGCGGCCTCAAAATTAACCTATTTTCAAAAATTTTTTATATTATACGAAAGAGTAATGGTTTCAAAAATTTTTTTTCCTCTTATTTTATTACTTATAAACTATAAAAAATTTAAAATTCACATAAGTAAAATTTGTTATATTTATTCAAAAAATGGGCTTGTTTGTGAAGATGATTTTGTCTCTCCCTCTGATCAAAAATAAAAAAATAAGACAACGTTTCAATTAGTATAAGTATAGTGATAGCGGGTACTAGAATAATAAAAAAAAAAATTAACAAAATGGCGCGTAATTCAAATTAAGATTCTGAAAAAGACTTTTTTTGCAATGTTTTTTAAATAAAAAAATAGAAATGTTTTTCGGATACTATTTTTTCTAGTACCAACTAGAGCTAGTACTATTCAGAATGACCTGTTGAAATTTCAGACAAATCGGTCGAACCGTTTTCTTGTTTTTAGCTTTACCAGCCCAAAAAAAGTAGTTTCGAGATAAACGCGTTTAAAGTTTCAAAGAGCCCAACCCACCGTACTACTACCTGACCTTGTAATGGCTTCTAAGTATAGATATACTCGGAATTTCGCCACCAAATTTTTGCAGTATATTTTTAAAATACTATACTCTTATAAGGAAAAATAATTTTCAAAATCCTAGACGACCGGGTCCCCTTAAATTCGCGATAAAACAAATTTATGCTTATTCATTTAAGGTAAAACTATTGTATTATTTAAGGGAGGTTTCTGCTTTGTTAGATCCAAAAAAAACAAAAAAATGTTTGCATTTTCTTGAAGTATGATATTTTGAAAATATTGTCTAAAAATTTGAAGTCGATCCGACAAATCTTTTTCGAGATACACCTGCTTTTGTAAGCACCATCCTCTATGCGCAAGGTACTTCTGGAACTTTAAACGCGTTTTTCTCGAAACAGTGTTTCTGGACCTGATGGAAGTGATAACAGGTAATGTCAATGTGGGATGGACCTCGGTCATGAAAAAATATTAAATTGTTCTCAATAAAAAAAGCTAGAAGGATGGGCTAACTTCGGCCGTGCCGAAGTTCGTATACCCTTGTAAACTGTTAATTAACAATTACACATTTATAATGTGACAAAATCACTAGAAAGCATATAAAACAAGTCAAACCTACATTAAATGTTCGTAGCCTGAGAAAAAAAGTAGTTCGACAAAAAAAATTTTTGGTCCGATTGTTCCTATGAGAGCTATAGCATATAGATGACCGATTTTGCTGAAACTTAGCATAGGAATTTCTATATATACTAAACTTCCAAAAACCAAGTTTCGTGACAATCGCTTTCAAAACACCCAAGTTATTGCTCTGAAACTATATTCTTGACCGATCGTTCCTGTGGGAGCTATATGATATAGTCAACCGATTCTGATCAAACTTGATGGATTTGTTTGAAGGTGTGTTAAACTTATGAACACCAAATTTCGTAACAATTGATTGAAAAACAACAAAGTTATTGAAGTGTAATTCTATTTTTGACCGATCGTTCATATGGCAGCTATATGGTATAGTCATCCGATCGGGATGATTCCGAGATATACAATGCCTGCAGCAAAAAAAAGCCTAGGTGCTCTGTAGCTTCAAGGGTTTCGGAGGAGAAGCTGTTGATCCAGACAGACGGACATGGCTATATCAACTAAGCTCGTCGTGCTGATCAAGAATATATATACTTTATATAGTCGGAAACGCTTCCTTCTATGCGTTGCAAACTTCTGACCAAAATTAATATACCCTTGCGAGGGTATAAAAAGCTGAGTCGAAATATCGGAAAAATCGGACTTTAATATTTAATTGTTAATAATTTTTGCATTTTTTAATTTTTTTTTAAGTTGAGGTCTATCCCACGCGCATAAGTGTACAGATTAATAAAATGTATCATTTATTTGTTTCAGTTATGACCAACGAGCCGCCATTTTGGAACGCCCCCTCCGCCCCTTTTCGGTTTTAAGATTCGAAAAAATTTATAAATCAAGAATAAAGTATTACTAACAAGATGCAAAAAGTTTCAACTCAATATCTATAATAGTTTCCTCAAAAATTGTTTTGAAAAAAAGGCCTGTTTTTGAGGTCCAAGGTTCCGAGATTAGCGTACTGTAACATCAAGAGTAGTTATATAAAGGTATATAAATAAATAGATAAATATTTTACTAAAAATAGTAATTTTGGCTTAAAGGATGGAGCTAAGCACTATTTAAATCTGGGTAAACTTTGTGCCACATTAACCAAATTCTGCTTTGATTTAATGTGTCTGGGCTACAACTAATTGCCTGACTATTCATATACATAGGTCAATAGGGACGCCCGATTTCATTCTTTAATTGTAATTTTTCTATACTTATTTTTTATTTCTTAACTTACCTTTGCTTCAGCTACACTTAAGCATAAAGAATGATCACTCAAACAGCGCAATACTCCCAACAGGCACCTCACATGCTGCAATTGTCGTAGATCGAAGAGCTGCCTAGCTAGAACGCTCAAATCTCTGAAGTATTTGCCTTGAAAATGTTGCACATCGTAGGATGGAATCGTCAGTTCTTTGTTATGTAGAGCCTCTAGCACGTTTACCAAGCACTGGCAAATCAAATAGACCCAATATAATCCAGTGGAACGATCCTGTAGAAGCATCATAAAAGGGTGGCTTTGATCAGTGTTCAATGAATTAGTTAGACCGTTTAAAACGTCGACATTTCGAAGCCGCACACAGCTCAGGCAAAGTTCCAAAAGGGTTTCGAATAGGCGACGATCCGCCGAATTTCCGGGAACCAAGCTTATGTACTTATATATAAGCGACCACAAATTAGTGAAGTCATCTTTAACCACTGCGCTGCGCAATAGAACGAGATATGACTGCAAGCGTGCAACAATCTGTTCCAAAGATTGGTAGTCACTGCAATTGCTGGCTTTAAAAAGTTGTATGCGCAGTTGAGCATCTGCTTGGGAGGCCTTTAACAAAGCCAAATCCTCCATTTTAAGTTTTAGAGTGTCTCGGATATCCAAATTTTTAACAAGAATCAGAGTTCGGGTTGAGAGTGTATTGTGTATGTGATGGGCAACATAATAACGCCAATGTTGAGCAGCTAGATTGGCATTACCCGCAAAGTGTTCATCCAGCACTTCCTTCTCCAAAGCTAAGCCCTCAACCGCTGGTGTTGACGGCATTGCTGCGTTTAATTCACATATTATTGGCATCTCCAAATCACTCAAATCGACGTCTAGTACTATGGTGAACTGGTTCGTGGTAACGTGTTCGTGGAATAGCATCAAGAATAGGCATACAATAGTCTCCCTGCGCCTCTTTTTTTCATTTGGCAGCAGTAAGAGGACACGCAAAAGCCAGACATGAACGTTCAGGGAGTTCGAGATCTCACGTCGAAAATCAGCACTGTGGCAGAGCAATTTTAACAATATGCTTACCGCTGGCAACAAAGTTTCTAAGGGATCTGCAAGATAGGCTTCTTTGAGAGGGTTATGGAGCGCATCAAGAATAAGACGATATGAGGCCTCGTGCTTGGCGAAGCTATCCACAGTCTCCCAGTTTTGGAGCAAGACATTTATTTGAACTAAAGTTGAACGTTTTATCGAAGCGCGCAGGTCCGAAGTCTGAAGCAGGCGGAGCAAAGTGTCGACACTGCGATTCCTGTGGAAGGAGTCTAGCATAGACTCTGCGAACATACTTCCGTAGGTTAGAGGCGGTTGGACCAGACACAAATCCTGGTCGAAAAATTCCTGCGACAAATTATTTATGTTTGGCCTGTAAATGTGCAAGTTATCCTGACATTGCAACGTATACACAATCCTGGCTGAAGCATTCTTTCTCAACTCTATATTGGGGTGGAACATATAGCACAAATTACCACGCAACATATGCAGCGTATCAAAACAATTGGAATCTGGTTCAAACATATGCCATAGCATCTGATGCAGCTGCTCTTGTCTGACTGACCGGCAAACCATCAGCGGCACAGCCGGGAATATGAAGTGACAAACTATTTGAAAGTCCTGTTCATTAAGTACGTCGCTTAGCTTTAGCAGCATGGTCATGTAGTTAATACAACATTGACGCACATTTTCCGGCGCCTTGGACGTGCAGCTGTAAAACAAAAGCTTGCGCAGCAATAAAAAGTTTAAAGGAAGACCGAGAATGTGCTGCCGCACCAATTCCAAATTGTTACATCCAGGCAAATAGCTGGACTTATTCACAAGAGCATGGAAGTGTTCAACCACGGGACGAGTCAAAAGTCTAAATACAAGGATCTGCAAGTGTTTGTTTGGCAGATCAAGGAGTGTGGAAAGCAGCGATTCCGCCTCCTTACGCAACGGTATATCCGACCCAAAGAGAGGTGTGCACATAATAATTGAATCGAAGAGCTGCTTCACCAACGTCTCACTGCCCATTTGGGTAATGACAAAACAAATTTGTCTCTGAACCTGCAGCAAATGTTTCCCTGTTAACTTTGTTGAATCCTGAAGCTGGGACAGAGCGAGACTGTAAGCATGCTTCAGTTGCCGAACTTTTTGCTCTATTGATGCGTCTTGGCTGCACAGAGCGGACTTAAGATTATTTAAAGATTTATTCCTATCGGGCGCACAAGACAAATACGAGCTGTCTGTTATAATTGGCTGAATGAGGTAACTGGCCTTCTTAAGATCGATCTCCTTGCCGAGTCTAAAATTTAGGGCTACAGCATCCTGCAGGAGCCCACTTAACACAGCAGATCGTAGGCGCGGTATTACTAGAGTCTCTACAAGTTGAGGCATATCGGTATTCTTCAGATTTTGGCAATAACTGATAAGACGGCGTACCATCGAGCCCAGTTTCTCAGTGCTTAAATAGCTGACGGGTGCATTAAGAATATTAAAAGTTCGAATTGTCTCCACCACAAGCTCAAGATGATGCCAATCGTGACCAGAAGGCAAGAATAGGAACGGATCCATTTTTTCAAGACAGTTGTTTAGCAAAAAATCCATGGCAATAGGTACACGCAGCTGCATGGGATGTGCTTCCGGCAGGCTTTTAATAGCGGCATTGCTGAGTACATTTTTACGAATCAGGATTCGTTGCTGTAAATGTCTTACATAAGCAAGCAAAGCCTTATTCACGTGCAGCAAGCAGGTATCGGTATCGCCTTGGTTTTGCACCTGCAGCAGTTGAAGAAAGATCTGCGGAGTCTGCAAAAAGAACTCTGGGGGATAGTCAAGCATTTTGATCTGCAAATTAGTTAGATGCAACTCCAGTTCCTCTTTAGCGGTAGCTCGAACGTCCAAAACATCCACAAAACTTTTCATAGTCTTAATATCATCCCTACTTGCACTCGTCCACGCACACTCGTAGTCCCTATCAGACAGCTCAACGCATAAATTAAATTTTAAATGATGGTCGTTACTACTGTCGTTATTGTTTCGGCTCGATTCCGGTGGTTCATTGTCTGCAAAGCAAAGTTGCACGTTGTACTTTTTGAGCAGTAGTTTTTGTACATCCTCGAGCAAATCTATTGATCGTTTGTCCTCCATGGAACGTAAAATATTCATCACCTTCTCCAGCTCGATGCGCAACCTCTGGTAAGTGATTTTTCTGACAACCACATTACCATACTCTGAGCGCACTAATTCCAGCAAAAGTAACAAAACTCGATCAGGAGCCAGTAAAGGTGTAGATCCAAACCAGCGAATCAACTGTTTAAGCAACAAGAGCGGCTTGAAATTAATAGTTTTTCCAAGCTGTTGAGCCTGAATGAAACGCGTTTCAATGTTTTGAAACGCGCGCATGCGTATTTCTGACGACTCATCAGTCAACTTGGTCAATTGGTCTTCTTCCAGTTTGAAAACCGTAATGTCATTCGGTAACATAATGAGGAAAATCTACTCCCATCTACAATGAGGTAATGTTGGGACGAATATTTTCAAAAATATACTTCTAAAATTTTCTTTCTTGAATTGTTTTGCCAATGCAACTTTAAAAACCATCGATAATTTTTAGGGATGATAAAAAAATATACCTATTTGATGTGTCTTTCACTGTTCCAAAAATACCATATATATGTTGGCCGATGTAATATCAAATAAGAAACTGACAAAAACAAATAAAAATTAATTGTGTAAAAATATTTTAAGATTATCTAAAATATTTCATTATTGTTTAGACTATTTCTCAACACAAAAAGGAGCCAATATAACAGTGGGTAGTTGGGTACTATATATACTCCCATTAAACTCAAAGTATATGGGGACTTATAACCTCTTTGAAAGTGTAAGGATTCGCCTACTTACTTAATTCTTTTTCTTTGGCCTGCAAAATACCGACGGTCGAAAAGATGGGAAGGTGAAACGGTTTTAAAACTTTTAATTATATTGACACTAAATAAAGTGTAAAATTTTTAAGAATGTAGTATCTAGTATTAGAGATTTTTCCATAAAAAAAGAACTTTTTGATTAATTTTTTAATTTTGTAGCTTGATTCACAGATAGATAATTTTTAATTATCGATGGTATGCCAAAAAAAATGTGCTACAATACTTTTGTTAAACCAAAATAATGCTACTCACAAATCTTGTAGAGCCGTGCGAAGATTGTTATTCCCTTTAGTAAACTTACCAGAGAAAGCAAGAAACGTTTTATTCAAAAGAAAACTAAACAATCTTTTAATTCCTGTTGCTCTTTTTTGTTTACATTTTCTCAAGGAATGTTATGAATTGATAAGGAATTTTCGGCTTTCTCTGTAAACGTTGAATGCTGTTCTGTGGGAAAATGATAATCATATTGGCATTAATGATGGAACGAAACTCTTTTCTTAATCGGCTGCTTAAGACTTCAGGCCCATTTATCGATTTACAATCAGCTGTTATTACATAGTTATTAATATTAGTTGAAAAAGTTCGGGTCAATTCGTTTTTTGGCGACCTAAACCTTATTGATGTTTAAATAGTAGTCTCAATACTAGAAAATATGTCTTCGTCCATAACTTCAAGCCCAACGAAAAATAGTTGCAACGGACCAATTTCTGTCGTGGCCATAAATCAAAATGAAAACAGCCAAAGAGCCTTTACACTTTTGGAGAGACTTCACTTTGAGATTTACCGTTACTCCAGTTATGCCCAAAACTATACGCCTGAGTAAGTACAGTACACCTAGGGGATCCAGAGTCTTGTCTATATTCCGTTGTGTTAAAGTGCTTATCTCAGAAAAAAAAAAATTTTAAAGCATTTGAATTGACATACATAAATTCCAGAACAATAATTGAGAAAACAAATAGTCTTTAAGTTTTAAAATTAATTTTTAAAATTAGCAAATAAGTTGTTTACCATTTTTAGGAAATGTTCAAAGGCAGTTACTTAAATTTACTGAAATTACTTACTAGTTACTAAATTTCTGCATAATAATTTCAAAACTGGCTGTCCGATCTTTATGCCTACTTAGATTCAGTTACAATTTATTTTTTTCTTTAACTTAAAATACATTTCCAAGCTTGTACACCATTTTAATAAGCCCATTTAAAATTGTTATTAAAACTGTTTAGTTACCGTTAAAACTCACATTTCTCCTTCCTAACGTGGTTTTTTTACAGAAATGTTTTAGTAGACTGTCCGCACGATCAAACATCGCGCTGGTCTGCCTACACAAATACCCCACCACAATTTCTAACCCTAAAGTTGCGACGACCCGCCATTGTGAAGAAAATTAAATTTGGTAAATTTGAGAAATCACATGTGTGCAACATTAAAAAATTTCGAGTCTTCGGTGGCTTAGATGATGAGCACATGATTTTGCTGCTAGAGGGGTGAGTGTGAGTGAATCTGTTTCGCAAAAAATTCCCACACTTATTTCGACCACTTCTTCAGCGGTCTCAAGAACGATAACATACCAGAAGTATTCAGTTTACGCTGCACTAAAAACCGTGTGGAGCACCTTCCCATACTTTACATCAAGATCGTCCCTCTGTTATCGTGGGGTCCGTCATTTAATTTTAGTATCTGGTACATTGAACTTCACGGTCAAGACGATCCGTTATACACATACGCACGCATGAAGAATTATAATACGTTACGGGAGATTGAGATAATAAAACTGTGCCTAAAGCATTTTCGTCAACAGGGCTATATGAGTGCCTTTGAAGCCCTGCAAGACCAGACGAATGTGCAGCTTGAGCACCCGTTAATCAGTCATCTGCACAAACATCTGGTAAGTATATCCTACCTCAGTCTTATCGTTCTTTATTGTGGCATTAAACCCTATTTTTAATTTAGGTTGTCCAGGGTGATTTTAAGAGAACTGAATGTTTCATTAAAGGTTGTATTGAAGATGGTCTCATGGATGATTATCTGATTAAGCAGGACTACAAACATGCGTGGCATCTAAAGCTTAGCGAAAGTGAAATAAAACCTGGTTGGTATCTAGCAATCGAGGATTTTTTTTTTTTTTTTCATTATATGCTATACAAAAATACATTTCATAGGCAATCGAGGTGGCCATCAATTGCTGGTGGATTCAAGAAAACGTCTAATATACTTGTATGGTGGCTGGGATGGCTATCAGGATCTCAGTGACTTGTGGCGGTTTTCAATAGATTCCGATAAATGGTTACTACTATGTGAGCGATCAGAATTATCAAATGGACCCACACCAAGATCGTGCCATAAAATGATCTTCGATCCTGTTAGCGAAAATATATTTATGCTAGGTCGTTATCTTGACAGCTCCATCCGCACTTCGGAATATATCAAAAGCGATTTTTATTTGTACGACACTCAAGCACGCAATTGGATGCAAATCTCTGATGATACTAGTCAAGTGGGTGGGCCACAGCTCATATATGATCATCAAATGTGTATTGATGCTGATAAGCGTATGATTTATATTTTTGGCGGCAAAATTTTAGCTCCGCGAAACATAAATGCCACGGCTTCTATAGAACCTGAGTATTCTGGCCTATACTCTTACCATATAGCCACAAATACATGGTCGCAAATTTTGGTTGACTGTCATCATGCCAGCGCATCACAATCTGATGTAATGTCTATCAAGTCGAGAATTACTCATTGTATGGTGTTTCATAATGTGAGTTAACTTTAAAGTTTAATCAAGCAAAATAAAAAAAATGTAAATTTTCTGATTGTAGAAGCATAGAAAGCTGTACATATATGGTGGCCAACGTGGTAAAGAGGACTTGGATGAATTTCTTAGTTACGATGTCGATACGCAAGTCATTTCCGTGCTAAATAAAGATCAATCGCATCGTGGCATTCCGGCGAATACCAATGATGTAAAGTTGGAGCCCTCTTCGGGATACACCTTAAGAGCAACCATCGATTGTGACAGGGATGAGATCTACGTATTTTCGGTTGGTAATCAATCATGTTCCAGTTATTATGTACAGCTTCATTATAAATATACAACCTACTGTCAGAGTCTTAGCAAAGTAAAGGATCGCCGCGACCTATTGCATGTGGACGCTTCCAATTCCTTTTGGGTCTATTCATTGGTTTCCCACAAATGGTCTCGCATTTATCATTGTCGTTACTATGGATCACATATTGTGGGCAGTTTTATTAAGGATCATTACAAGGAAACGGCTGAGCAACAAGAGCCCTGTCCGCGTTATGCTCATCAGTTTGTCTTCGATGAGGTAGACAAAATGCATTACCTATTCGGTGGAAATCCAGGCATTAATCAACAACAACAGCTTCGTTTAGATGATTTGTGGCTGCTTTCTTTGGAAAAGTAAATACTATAATCTCTGTAACAATATACTAGGCTGCCATTTTACGCACTTCTTTACAACATAGACCTAAGCGCAAAGCCCTTCTTACACATTGTCGGTATTTAATACGCAAGTTACGCTTCGAGGAGATGACCAGGCAGGACCCACTGAAAGCAATGTTGTATTTAAGGCATCAGATAGCAGCCGTGATTGATCACAGTGATCCCGAGCAACTGAACAATGTAAGTGAAAAGGTGGAAAAAATGGTGGTTCTTTTAAAAAAAAATATTTAATTTCAGTTTCACAAACTAGCCTCATTGCTTTTTAAAACCAATCATAATAGCGATTATGGCGAAAACAGTGAATCCCTTATTCCTGCTCTAAACAATAATTATCAACAATTAGACTCGGATGTTGCGAATATCACAGAAAAATTTCAAGGTTTTTAAAATTTACTTTAAAAGTTTTTCCATTTAAGGAATGTATCTCTTCTTTTTATAGTAGATGAAGCAGGCCATATTAGCCCAATTAAAAATATTTCTCTTGAATCAATTGAAAGTGCCACCACTTCAGGAATCTCGGATGCCATTTCTAGCTCCGGCTCTACTTCGTCAGTTAACCAGATGCGAACTGAATGCCTTTCACACTCAGATTTGAAATTAAAGCGAGATTTTCTTTTTAATCAATTAGTTCGATTTATGCCATCCAGTATGGTTCAACCTGGTGGTAATTTAAGTGATTTTGTGATCAAATAAAGTGTCATGAGTTTATTTTTATCAACTATAATTGTAACATAGTAAATGAAAAAATTTTTGTTGCCTAAAAATTCTTTTGGTTGTAGTTGATTGTGATAGTAAAAGGATAAATTTAAACTGGTTTCGCTTATTTCTCTGAAATACATGATTTTTTAAATTGGAGATTTTTTGTAACATAATGGAAATCGAGCAAAATAAATATTATAAAACTGATTTAAAAATGAATAAAAAAGTAAAGAATTTTTTATAATATTTGTTTATTTGTATCATATTGTTTTTTCTTCGTTTTTATTAAGGTGTGTATGTGTACAAAGATACTATGTTTTTAATTATCTAAAAAATTTAGTTTAGTTACAATTGTCACCTCTTTTACATGCATCTTTTTTATCCAGATCTTCTGATTTATACGACAAATGTATTTAAATTGTATAGTCACACTGTCATCCCACAAACATAAGCTCTCACAAATATCCAGGAGTTCAAACCCATTGCTTTCCATTGTGTAAATACTCACAAAAAACATCTGTAGTCAATCATTCAATTCAATAGCAATAAATTGCTTATCTATGTATGAAGAACAGCGCCATCTTGTCATAATCTGCCACCATAATGTAGACCTAAACTAGGTTGTTTTTGTTTTGATGATGTTTTAGTTTATGTAGAATATACCTTAATGTATGGAATATTATTTGGGGGTGTATTGTGTCATCATAATCATTACATGTATACTAGTTTTTAGTATTATTTCATTTAAGGTGAAGGAAAAGATTTACATATAGGTCTTTCCTTTTCAAGCATTTGCGTTTTCGAATTTGGTCAACTACTACTTTCAGACACAGAGGTAAGCAAATGGGTACATACATACATATATCCCTAATTTTGCTCTGCGCTTGATTTCAAGTGTGGTTTCTGCTTGCTCTTACACAAATACATGCCATTTAATTTTTGTGTCCCTTCCGCTTGCAGTTCTGGAGGAAAATCGATTTGTAATATTAAGTCCTTACACTATTTTGAAATTCCTTTAGCAATCGAATTTTTGTATAGTTTTATATATATAATGCTTCATTTTTGAATTTTTTTATTAAGGAATACATAACTAGTAGCTTTGTTGTTTTTACAACAGTTTTAATCGTAACCAAAATTTGTATATAAAAATACAAAATACATACATTAACCATGTAAGTTTTCCCATTAGTTTACTGTTTCAGTTTTTAATTATTTACAATGTTTATAAAAAGGAACCAAAAACCAAACCAAATTCTACGTATGACTGAGATCATGAAAGATGATGTCCACCTTAATAAAAAAAGCAAAATCCGAATGGAAATGTGTTGAGTGAAACTGTTTTTAATAAATTGCTGACTGGAAAATGATTTCTTTGGTCGTTTCTCGGAATTCTAGCAACTTGAACTAATAGAAAGCAAACTTTGGTCGGTCCCACCCTCTTGTCCTTTTCGTTCTTAACTCCCTATATCTGGTTTGGACGGAAAAATATATAATGTGTGTAAGCGCATGTATACTGTATACTGGTGCCATTAAGGGAAAACAAGAAAGAAAAATACAAACCAAAACTGAATCAATTTTCTCATTTGTCGCCTTATATATAAACTTCAACTGGTTCATATGTGCCTGAATGCATACGTATGCACATATTTGTTTTATAGTGTCTGTTTTTGTCTTCGCTATAATCATTAAAATACGCACATAGATACATTGACTTAAGTAAGCTTTTTAAAAGCCTATACTAATAATCAATAAGTTAGTTAATGTTAGTTAATCATACAAATTATTTTTTTTTCACTTTTCATTTTGGTTTTCCTCATTTGTTGTTTCTTCTTTCCCGTGGATTAAAGCTTTATACAACGTACTGCTGAATCTTTCGTTCTTACTTGTGTAGTGAGATGCGGGACTTGGCTTCGGAGTAAACAACTAATTTGGGATTTATGTATTTCTGAATGTGTTCTTTTTCTCTATTTGCTAATCGGGAATCCCAGAGTTATCATTGGTTGAAATTTCCCCAAAAGTTAAAATGACGTTTAGTGCTTGTTATAAACTTTTACTTAAGTAGTGAATTCTAATTACTGCTGCTTTTTAATTAAACTGTAACTCTAAATTATAAAAACAAATTCATGCAAAAGTTTTTACGAATGTCATCCTTCTAATGTTGCTTTAGACAACATGGCACAGATCCAAGTAGCAGACAAAACTAAAGTTGCACAAAAATTTACTAACTGAACTGAATATGGATACAATTCCGTAAGGGCGGGAATAGATATTTTGGCAGATCTAGTAAGCAAAGGCAAATCATCTTTTAATAATAAGTCCAAAATATTTGAAATGGAAAATTATGGACTTTTTGAAAAGTGTTTTTGTTCCCCAAGACATTTTCTTACTCATGGTAATTTTTATTCAAGTGACATTTTCAAATAGTTGAAGTTGACTTCTTGAAAAGAAAATGCGTATACACTTATAACATTTACCATTGCCAAATCATATTAAAATCGGCTATATTGGGGTATGCATAAATCGTTCCGTGCAAAGCCTCTAACTACGGAACCAGCATTAAGTAATATTAAAATGGCAGGAAAGAAGTGCCCAGGTGGGAAATTAGTGAGCTTGACAATTAATTGTTTGACCCCTAATTGGTGGCTTACCCAATTTAATCCGATTTGATATGACTTGCTATCTTTAGTAATACTTAAAATGCGCTTTTAAAGAATTTTAGTAATAGATTACATTTGATGTTGCAAACGAAATTCCTTATGCAAAACGAAATTTAATTTTATTACATTTTTTCTTCTTAAAATTGGACTTTGTTATTTCTGGTTGTTTCTTGTTTTAACTTTGTTAGTTTTTACAATTAATAGTTTTTATTCTTCCATTAACAATTTATGTAAGCGTTATTTGGGTAATTTTAATTTACAGCGAATGCTTTATTGCTGCTCTTGGTTTTTATATCGTTGGTGTGTGGGCATATAGGGGGTATTCATCTTGTGGTTTCTCCAATGCGGTATATAAATAGTTTGCGTAAATAATTGTTTTGAAATTCCAATATTTATTTATGGTTGGTTTTTAGTTAACAAAAAATACAGTAAAACGCTTCCGTTCTGGTTTGTCCTTCGCCTTTTTGTTTTTAATTTTCGTTAATAATAGATTCAATTTGTTGCTCCTAATGTTGTGTTTAAAGAAGCTTCTAATGTTTTTGCTGATGTTGATCAAATTATTTTGTACAATTTCGATACAACAAAATTTGTCCATTTCCGCTTTAAACTTTTGCTTTTCCTACGTCTCTTAACAATTTTTCATTTTTCTTTGTTTTTTTTTTTTGATTACAATTAGGTTGCTTTTATTTTTTTTTCGGATTTATTACAAAATTCTATGGTATGAAATTAATTATATGTTTATGCATATTTATATTTATAATTAGTACTTTTTCATTTTCCTATATGTTGCGTTTTATTTGTTGGATTGAATTTTTTAAAGTTTTTAATTACCCATTTGTTTAGATTGAATTGAATATGTCATTATTTCTTTAGTTTATCAGTATCAGATGCTATATTTGCTACAGTTGTCGATTTCTGATTTCTCGTTTTTTGCTTAAGAAACTTTGTTGGGTCAAAACCTCCACATAATTGTTTTAATTAATATGCGAAAAGGGAATTACGAATGTATACATATACATTTTGTGTGCATATACTTACATATATTTTAGCGCTCACAAACACTCACCGAATATATATATATAAATATATATATATATTTATATACAGTATATATATATATAAATATATATATAATGTATTTATATATATACGTAGGTAAACATATATATATATTAAAAATCACAAAAATAGTTTCCGATCTAAATCCAGTTTAGACCAAATTGTATTCCTTAAGGTTGGATTGCAGAATCGTGTCCTTTACAGCAGCAAACACAAACCTAATGTTTTCAGTATCTAAAACACCCAGAGAGGAAGAAGAAAATATGGAAATATTTCCGATATTAATAAATTTGTTAATTGAGTGATCGGCCTGTTCAATTTTGATTACAAAAATAATAATAATCGCCTATATCGTCAAATCTTGTTAACAATTGTTTTATTTGCTTTTACTCAATTCCAAATATGTATTAATTTTGCTTAAGCGAAATAGCCGGATATGATTTAAATAATTTTAGTTCTGCGGTATATCATATCCTGCTGACATCTTCCACCATGGGCATATTATATTAACCCAAATTGAATTCCTTAAGTGCATTTTGCATGATGGTATCTTTGACAGCGCAGAAAACTAGTTTTATGTTTTCAGTGTCTTGTTTTCCATAAGATTAGCAGCACAATTAATAAGGAATTATTTAAAAGTATTTGTTGTATATAGATTTGGAATTTTCAAGTTAACTAGCAATACTATGGAAAGCACGATTTAAGCAAACATTGTATCTAAATAGATTACCTTCATCCCTAATTAGGCTGAAAGAAATTAAAGATGTCCCCCACATACACACACCCGCACTCACTTACACACTCGACTTACCTGTAGCACAGGTGAAATGAGAATAGATAATTTTTTCGGAATCAGGATTTAAGTCTACAAACATTCGCAATATGAACTCGCGTGCCGCTATTGCATCTCGCTGGGGACCTGTTTTGAGAGGAATATGTGTGTTTTTGTTTTTTTGATTATCATATTAGCAAAACTACTATAAATTATAGCAATATTTTAGCATTTGCAGCATTTTGTCAATGAAGTGGATGATAAACAACAACGACATTAAAAAGGAGGGATCAACCTGTGGCCGTGGTAAAATGTGAATAACATTGCCGTTCTGGATCGGGATTGCTGGCCAAATATTTTTTCAACACAAACTGTTTGGCAGCAGCATGATCTTGCTTGGGTCCTAGCAAGGGACCACCAGAAAGAATCACAATTAATTGGAAAGCTGAAATTATTGCCATATGCGCTGGCATGGGCAACTTACCGTCATACTCGGGAAAGTAATCAACCAAATGCGAATACATAATCTTCTCCTCTAACAAATCCTTTTTGTTCAGGAAAAGAATTACCGATGAATTTTGGAACCAAGGATACGTAATAATAGTTCTAAATAAAGCTTTTGACTCTTCCATTCGATTCTGAAATAGAAGAATGAAGATTAAAATATAAGTTTAAGTAAATTCATCCCCTAAGTGTTCAAACAAACCTCATTATCAGATTCAAACAAAATTTGATCATATTCGGACAGCGCTACCAAAAATATAATTGAGGTGACATTCTCAAAACAATGAATCCATTTCCTTCTTTCCGAGCGCTGTCCACCGACATCAACCATCCTGTTGGAAGAGTTGAAATTATTAGATAAAATGAACGAATTCGTAGACTTAGTTAAAGCAGCATACATTATTAAAGCAGCGACGGCTATTACAATAGCTTAACACTAGTCTTACATTTTATTAAGCCGAATTCAGAATTACTTTTGTTTTAATTTACAAATAGATACCTAAACACAATGCCATCCAGATCGAATGGGTACTCAAGAATGCCAGTTGTTGGCACACGAGCACGCAATATATCCTGTTCAGTTGGCAAATAATCACTTTGCTCTATACGCTCTAAATCGCTTAAATAGCTAATTTTAAGGAAAATTATAAAATTAATTCGGACAGTTATAAAATAAGACTTCTAAAATGTTTATGATTCTCGTCCATTACTAATAGTAGTTAAAAACAGTTTTAGTGTCCAGTAGATAAAACGATTGACATATAAATCGTTTATTTGTGTCGTCTTTTGACCATTTTCCGGTCGAATAACTATAAATTCACTGATTTTTTTGCTTGATCTTAAAATAAATTAGGAACAACTTAATTGGACCATTCATGCTATTGAAACTTTTGCATTGAATTAATCGCACCTAAATCGTATTTCTTCTAAGTCAAAGGGATACTCAATGATCCCCGTTGTCGGCACACGAACTCTTAAGATATCTTGCTCAGTGGGTAAATAAGCAGGTTGAGCCACACGATCGAGATCCATCAAATAACTGATAATAAAGAATTGAGGAATTGAATTTAGTGTTCGCTGTTATACAGCTAATAGAGTATAGTCGGTAATTTTTATTTTTGTGTCGAGTCGGAGAATTCGGGCTTTAGACGTCCCAGACTGCAGATAACTCACTATTTTGCTGAATCTGTCAATTGATATTCTCTACGACGGTCGTAGCACTCTTGGATACCAGCGTCGGCCCAAAGCGTTTTAATAGCATTCAAATATGGATCCTCAAATGTGGTAACTGTTTCATAATCAATGCTCATCACCAGATCGGCCAGTTCCTTAAGAAAAAACAACTTGGTTAAGACTCTTGTTTTGATATACATTGCTGTTTGACATACGCTGTGCTCGCCTACTCCGTAGGAGATTTTCAGCATATCCATGGCCTTGATCATAGACTGCATAGCCATGAATATGTTTTGAAAAACCAATTTGATATATCCCCGCTTGTCATCATCGGAATAGCCACTGCCATGGATAATGCGCATCTGTTTAATAAATGTTGATTTTCCAGATTCGCCAGTGCCTGTAAGATGCAAACGCAGTGAGTTTATGAAAAAAACAGGAAGTTCTTTTTATACCCTGTACTCATAGGGTAAAAGGGTATATTAAAGTCGCTAAAATGTATGTAACAGCCAGAAGGAAGCGTTTCCGACACCATAAAGTATATATATTCATGATCAGCATCACTAGCCGAGTCGATTGAGCCATGTCCGTCTGTCCGCCCGTTTGAACACCTGGATCTCAGAGACTATAAGAGCTAGAGCTACCAAATTTGGTGTAAACATCCGTTCTAGGTCCTGGCAGATCAAGTTTGTTTCAAATTTTAGCCACGCCAACTTCCGCTCCCACAATTTGAAAAAAAAGAATTACTAGACCTTTATTAAAGATATCGTTTTATTACTTGGCACACCTAATTTTATACCCAAACTGCACCAGCTGGCCAAATTTAGTCGAAATCAGACAATAAATATCGGAGATATACGTATGTATATGAGTTTTGTACTGAAGCGCTTAAGGCGACATTGGCTGGCAAGATTGAGCGGAATAGCATGCGTTCGCTGTTGCGGCATGTTAAAGGAAATTTTTTATGAAATTGTCGCTTTTTCGAGAGTGTTTGAGTTTATTTAATATAATAACTAGTTGGTACAGGGTATACTCAATGTCGGCAGGGTCATCTTGCTTGCTTCATTTTTTTATTCATGAATTTCGTGTTATGGGATCTTTTGTGTAGCTCCAATGGGAGCTGTAAACTTATTCATTTTTAAATAATCGCTAGCGAAACTACCACCTTATTGAAGTAAAACACTATTTCCGATCGATCGCTTCTATTTCAGATAGAAATAGTTGCAAGTAAATAGAAGTTATTTTTTCCTACTCACCCAGCAACAGGAGTTTAAGCTCCCGTCGCGCATCCCGTTTATCACGGCGTAGTTGCTTTTCAATTTCCTGATTGATGCGCTTTTGTTCCTTGGCCTCTTCCGATAGACAGCACTCCATGCTAAATAAATTAATGGATGCTTACGCGTTCGGACTTGAATTTCTGCTTTTGGGTGGTTGTGCTTTCTGCTCCCGTCACTTCAGATTTTGCTTTTCTATTACTTTTTGCCGTATAATACCACAAAGAGTTCGTTCACTCCGCTTTCGAATCCGATTTGGTGTTATCCTTTAGGGTATTGGTTCTTACTTAACTTCCTTCGTGGGTTCAGTCCCTAGTGGTTTTACGGCGTGACCACTTGGGCACCTGTAAGCACATAAAGAATATTTTAATTCTGATTTAATCATTTTAACTCACTGGTACCAAAAGATGTTTGCTCAACGAACGTTTGGCGCGATGTGTTTGGTTGTAGCAGTCAACCTTTCATATCCGCGTGTCCCACTTAAGTTATACTTATTTTCTTCTATGCCCATGGCTTTGACTTGTACTTGGCTTGACTATGGACATGAAATCTTGTGGCAACAATGCGCATGCACAATGATCTATCACATCCATGGAACCTTCACATTTAGCAACATACTAACAGTTTCCTGAACAGGTTTGTTACAAAAAAAAAAGACAAAAAGCTGATTTCGGTCGTTTCTACGGCTTCAGCGTCAACCAATGTCGTAGGTGCAATGTCAAGCTCACCATTCTATTATTAGAGTGAACCGAATTCTAAAATAGTTCCGAAAAGAATATATGGAGTAAAAAATATATTAGGATGGAGTACGTAGGTACGACTGACTATATTTAAGAGGCTTACATAAAATCGGTAGAAAAACCAACTGAGATCGTACGATGAATCGATTATTTAAAAGAATATGTAAGGATATTTCAACATACCCTATGTTAATCCATTACGATTTGCTATTATATGTTTAAAAAAAAAACCTAACTTTTTCAAAGGTCTGAATAAAAGTTCTTTTTCATAAAACATATTAACTGTTGTTGTAGGTCCAGTGCAGGTGTAGTAGTTGCTTGACTAATCCAATTGTAGGCGAAAACATAGAGAGACACTGCAAGGTTGTGGCCCGCGACAATGACAAATTTAAACATAGAAGAAATGTTACCGCAAAAATGTAAGAAATCTTTTTTAGTTTAAAGCTATAGAGTGCAAGACACTCGTGCGCCGAATGAAGTTAGGCTAGTGTGTCCCCGACTCACACCTATACAGAGATTAGAAAACAAATTTCATACTGAGCAAAGCTAGAAAATCTAATTAGCAATAGCTAGCCATGTATGGTAGATAGGAGGGGGAATACAGTGATGGCCACGAGTAAACTCCAATACGGTTTATGCGTCTTCTGATTTTCAGTGTAATTTTCTCGTTATCTAAACAGCATTTTTAGTTTTTATGTGAAACAGACACCTCTTGTAGGGAGCTAGCTAGCAGAGTCGATCCAGTCGATCAAATTAGGTAATGCAAAGTTTATGCAGGTATAATAAAACTATGAAAATCTGTTGTCTAACAATTTTCCTTATCTGTTGTCTAACAATTTTTGTTCAATTCACCGAAAATTTCCTTGTAGAGTCGAAATCTCTTTATTAATAGGCGCTTGGGTGAGGATTACCGATAACATAAAAATATACATCAGATTCAAATACATTTTTTTAAGGGACCACAGTGTAACGTTTTTATTTATAAAATAACGAAAGGACAAGTAAAAGGAATAATAAAAAATATTTTATCTGAGTCTTTTGATTTTGACGGCATTGATCTATACTAATTGTGTCCAAATAACGTCTGAAAGTTCACTAAAGTTACCTGTTAATCAAAATCGAATTAAAATTTATACAGTTTTTTGTTTCAGCGAAACAGTATGCTATTGTATCGCATGAAAAGCTGTAGCTTACCTCGTGGCCAGCACTGTATATACGATTACAGACATACAATTACATGTAAAATAGTCATGGAATCTTTTTACAATTTTAGCAACTGCTTGTAAGTATTTTGAAATTTAAGTTGACAAATAGAAAAATAAACTAGGATCCGCCGTAACCTTTAATTTGGTTTTAAAATTTATATAAAGAGTACATACAAATGTGTTACACATAGAGAAAACCCTAAAAAAAAAAAAAACTTTTTTTTAATTAAGTACGTCATTAGTACGTGAAAATGATTTGAGCAGCCAATTTATCAGGTGCCGGCCTTTTTGAAAAATATTTATAAATCCTGGTCCTTTCCATTGATTAAGACTACGCAAAGGATTAAATTTAGTTATTTCTAAAACAAAACAAAAAAGGTTTAAGAAAAAGGCTTCCAAAATATATACTGTAAAATTGCCTAAATTAAACGAAAAGACAAACAAATTAATAAATCAACACTGTTTAGAAGAGGATAATTCTTTTTTGTAAAACAGCTGAATCTGAATTAAATTTAAATGATTTTCTATTGATTTGTCGATATATCGACATTTGTGGCTCTGTCGCTGAAAGAAAATATATATAATTAATGAAGTTAAAAGATATTTTAAAAAGGGATTGATCTGAATTTTTCCCAAGCATTCCCAAGCATGAATATCTTACTTGTCCTCTCATAACGGACGAAACTTGATTTAAAATACCTCAAGGTTTAGTAAATTACATACTCTGTTAAACAACGCACTTGACATTAAAACAAAACGGAGATTAGTAGTTTATATATCGCCCGTAACACCGCTTAGTGGTAAAATAAACATGTACTTACGCATTTATTTTAGCCCACAGATGGGTTTAACAAAAATATCTAACAAACTTGTTTGTTAAAATTTTTCAGGCCGTTTTAGTCCTTTTTCTGCTCTGTCAATAGTGAGGAATTTTTCGATCTTAAGATGACGCTAATATGTCCGTTTATGGTGTTGTTGCTCGTGGTGCATACTCCTGAAGAAAGCTTGGCTGTTTTTATTACGAATGTTAATTGGAAAGCATTGAGTTTTATGAAACGTGAAGATCTTCTTTTTGGGATTTTGATTTGCATTCGAAGTTTTCTTTTTGGCGTTACTGCGTTTTATATCTTGCGTTGTAAATGCAACAATTCTTTTACGATTGAAACAAAACTAACAGAAATTTTAGACGAGAGACGTTGCCTTTATTTCGGTTCGGACTTTTACGTTTCTTTCCTCAGTTTTCATACGCAACACTCATGTATTTATTTTTCTGCATACTTTATGTTTCTTGTAATTGTTTATTTTTGCAATGGAACTGAAAAAGAGAATGACAGATTAAAATGGAGATTAAAATAAATTACATGACGCAGAGATCGTTACGTGATAAAACGTCGTTATTGATTTTACCAAATTGATCATACAAATAATACTAAACTTATATTTAAGTCAAGCTCTGGCTGTGTTTATTTAGAATGAGCTACATCCTTCCCAAACAACTACGGTCACACTGCTGCGGTCACACTCGACCTCCTTACCGGCGCCACCTAGCCCCTCAAAAGCGCCCTCTACGACCTTCTTTTTGTTTCCATCCCTAAGATACATCCATCGAATACACACAGAGCGACGGGCGAGGCCAAAAACGAAAATTGAAAAAATTTTCTGATGCCTAGCAAGTGCCATGAAACCATTGAATATTATTAATCGCTCATCCATTTGTCACAAACGACTATGACTAGCGTATGTGGCTAAATAACACTGATTCTTCCCAACTTATTACATTTTACAGCAAGAGCAAAATCTCTGCACGTTTTCTTTGGTAACTCACAACATATTTGATTCTGCATTGCTTGTAAACGCCGTGACGCGACCCGTTTTTGACTTCCTGCTACGTTAACTTTATAATTTTCTTATTATTAACACTTTTCTTCCGGAAACCGATGCATTGCAATTATGTTTCTGCCTTTTTGCTGTTGCTTCTACGTTCGGATTTCGTCACAGTCACACTAAACGGTTCACTGCTCGGTATTTCAGCCGTTTAAGGTCACTCTAGTGTTGAGAGAGCCAACGTAACTATCGCGCAATTTATAAAATTTTCCTCCACATTGCTACCACTAGTATTTCACGCAGTGTTGCCAGAACTCTCGAAATGGTAATAAAACATTTTAAAATTTTTATCCCTTGCTATTGTATTCCGCTAAGTTACACCAAAACGATGTATTTATATGCTCAAAATTTATTGCAAATTTTCGAACGTATGATAAATACCCTTTATTTTATTTAATCCAGCCAACATGTTGTTTAGTAAATAAGAAATTTTCAATTTCAACAAAATAATACTTAATATACAAATTTGACTATGAAAAACTCATACTAGAAATACAAAAGTTATTTTATTTGCTTTTGGGCTTAACCACTTTTTTTTTTGATATGAGTTGTATCATTGTATAATTTAATTGTTTTTTTTTTTTGTTCGTATTAATTCTGAGCACAAAATTACCTTTCATTTTTTGAACGAAAACATTTTTATCTTAAAACTAAAAAATATTTATTTGTTTTTTTTTTCTTTAAACACATTTGATTTTTAACAAAAATAAAAGTTTAGGAAGCACTGCGTTTTTTATTGCATAGTAAATTTTAAACAAAACAATATAAAATGGAGACAAAAAGAATTTCTTAGTGCAAAATTGATCAAAAATTTTGTCTGATAAAATGGTATAACAAAAATTTGTTGAATCTTGATGATTCTTCATTGAGGCCGCGGCAGCTCATATTGGACGCGTAAAGTTGGCGGGAAACAAACCCTTTTCTTGAGTGCCTTCCTTTTGACCCATTAACCAGCCTTCCTCCTGTAGATTGGCAATAAAAAACTACATTAGCATAAAGACAACACTTGTCCATATAAAAGAGTGGACGGAAAGCAATGTTCGCAAAATTAAAAACAAAAAAAAATGCGGATATTTTACCTGGTCCTCTGGATCATCATATTCGATTACTCGAATGGTGTCGCCTATTTCAAAGCTTAACTCATCCACATCTTCCCTTACATATCCGTACGTGGCCCGTACTCGGTAAAGAACGCCGGGGGGCATATCAACAGTGTTTCCATCTACAAATTTTAATGAAAGGAAAAAACATAGATGCAATTCTTATTATTTAGTATCTCACACAAACTTTAATGTTCAAAAAACATTGATTAATGAACATTGAGTATTTGGTATTTGAGTTACTGTTTTAGGTTGTCAGTGAGATCAAGACAAAACAACAATTCACAGAGTTAGTTAGCAACTTCAGCTTAAAAAGTAGACTCAGCATGGTAAAAAGCGTATTTTGATTCAAGCATAAAAATGTTTATTGCCTAAGACTACGTAAGATTTGTGAAGGAGTGATGAGCGTGAAATTTGTTCACTATAGAAGGGACTAAAGATTAGTTTGTTTCCCGAAACCGAAAAATGGATGTGAAAGTAAACTTTTGGTAATGCTTTATATTAAAGCTTTGTAAAACACAATAAAAGGTTTATAAGTCCGTTAAATTAAAAAAAGGCTTATCTTCTTTTTGTAAAATTATGATTCTAGCAATACTAATTTAGAAATCTTTAGTAGATATTGAAAATGTTCGACCTTTGACGTCTAAGTTTGCCAATGTGTCAAAGAGAAACATATATTTTTCTCTAAAATCAAGTCAAAAACCAAAAAGATGTGCGTTAAACTATATTCTAAATTTAAAGCCATAACCAGAAGCCAATTTGTTCATAAATACATATATCACTAAAACAATTTGCCACGACTCTTTTATGCATTTAAACAGCTGTGGCTATCCAAAAGGTGTCAATTTCGAGAAAGTTAGCCGACTTCATATATATATTTTTTTTTTTTTTTTATATTTCGCCTCTATGTGGGACAGGGTGCCCCCAAATTGCCGAGACGACTTTAATCTTTGCTTTTTTGTAATTCTCATGGCCAATGTATATCTGAATATACATCCAAATATACAAATACTAACATCGTTCGATTTATTGGTAAAAAAAAAATGTTACAAGCCAAAAATATGCCGCTTTCACAAAGATTGTAGAGTAGCTTAGAAAAATGTTACGTTTTCTTAATGTGTTGGCACGCATTCTGATCCCGTTTGGGTCTTCACTTACCCTTGCACATTTCATAGTTGTATTTGTCACTTTTACCATTTTGAAATAGATTATCTACAACTTGTTGCGGTTGTCTATTATGATAAGTGATTGATTCTAATCTACTTATAGTTGTTTGAACTGTTAAATTTCTTTGTGCTTGTGAATGACTTCGTATTATTACCTAATTTTTTTAATTTGTGCTCTTCTAGAGAACTGTTGCCATTGTTCGCCGTCGATGGTAATTCTTTGGGCTGCTTGCCGCTGCCAGTTAGAGCTGTAGTGGATATGGATGATTCGTTTGGTAAGGACTCTTGTATTACACCGTTATTGTTGTCGTTCGTTCCATTCACATCAGGCGCTGTGGAAGACGTGGCCGCCGCCTCTGCAGTATCCTTCATGTTCTCCGCTACTTCATTGTTTATTGCTGCTGTGTTAGGCGTTGTGTTCGCATTGAGACTGCTTATTTTTGTACACTGATCTTCTTTCGTATCCGGGGATACTTCTGCTGGTGACAGTTCTTTAACCTCGGTTTCTTTTAGTTCTAACTTTGGTGTTTCTGTTGGTGGTTCTGGCGTTGAAGAAACTGAATCAAATCGGGGCTCTTGCAAGGACGAGCTTGTAGATGTCGCTAATTCGTTTCATTCAAAGTTTTGCAATTTGTTGTTTATGTACATAAATATATTTGTATGGATTCGTATGGTTGGGAAATATTTCATTCGTTGTTCGATTTTATAGTTTTATTCATTAGCGTCATTCCAAAAAACAGACGGAAACATCAGGAAAGGGAGAAACGCAAATCAAACAAATATTAACTGAATGCATGCAAATGTTAAAAAATATTAAAGCAATAGAATTATGTAAAAAGTTTAGAGCCATGCATCATTCAATTTGACATTTTTGGGCATTTATGTATAGTCAATAATAAAGCATCTATTGAGTAAGAAATAAAAAGTAATGGTTTCGTCCTATATGGTGTTTCCATGAATCAAACTAACAATACAAAATATATTTGGCAAGAGTTCTTTATTATTTTTTTTTTTTTTTAATTTTCAATTTGTGGCTTAATGTGAAATCAGAGTAGCATTAAAAAGCTTGTGAACTCGGATTTCTAAAATATAGCAGAGCTATTTTCAGAAGACTTTCATGACGAATGAATTGTGTCTAAATTCAGACAATGTCTTGTATTTTTATATTCTTCATCTTTGTATGTCTATGCAAAAAAAAAGGGATCTTAGTTTTTAAACTAAATTAACTTTTAAATAAAAAAGACATTTTAATTTTTAAACTGAGCCTTTTTAAAAGTGAAAAAAGCGAGGAAAGCACATAATATATATTTATATGCATAAATTATTGATCACCACAACGAACTGAGATTAAAGTTGGCACATGGTTATACTTAACGCATTGTTTATCTCATCATCGTCGCAATCAAACGACCACTTCTTATTTTAAAGATCGGACAATAATAATAGAGACAGGGTATACAAATTACCAAAATTGAGTGCTTCATATGGAGCCGTGTTTAGTGGCCTAAACAAATATTAATTGAATATCAACTCCAAATTGTCAAATATTGAATTTGCAGGGATTTAAAAAGAGCAGAATTTTAGTATTTTTTTATACATGCAGTTTTTGGGTTGTTCATAATTATTGATTTTTGTTTAAAGTAAAAGGGTAAATAAAAACTTAATGGGGAAAACAAAATAGACAAATAGAAAATCTACAGTGAAAAGCTTTAATGTTGAATTAAACTTACGGCTGTTTGCCCCACCGCCATTCGTAGTAATTTGATTTTGATAGTTTTGGTTATTGCTTGGATTGGCATTACTCAATTTGTTTACAGGCAATTGCACTGGAGTGGAAGCCTTAATAGCATTAGCTAGAAAACAAATATGAAAAATACTTGAATTTTTCAAAAAAAAAAAATTCAAGATGATAATCAATACCCTGTTGCTTGCGTAGTGTATTCGATCCGCGTTGTGATTCTGTGGCCAATTTGTCAACAATTGCTTCGAGCTCCGCATAGATCTGTAAAAGACAAAAATGAATATGACTAAGAAAAGGTGTTTTCAGTGCTTAAAGAATCTAATCTTTACCTTGGCCGTTTCATTATGGAAAACTTGCTCTGTGGCAAAAAGAGTCTGTAAATTGGTAACAAGAAACAATATCCTTGAATCATACAATGCTGGCAGTTCGTCATGTAGTTCAGTGTTCAATATTTCGTAGGTACGTCTGGCCTCCTCCAGCTGTTCACGACCTTTGGTTAACTAATTGAGAAATGCAAATTAATGTGAAGCGGCGCAAAAACTTATAGTTCCTCACCTTAACATCATCTTTTCGCTTATTAGCATTGGCTTGAAGATTTTGAAACGAGTGTCTTTGACCATCGTAGTCAATAAGTTTGCGATTGCGTTTTTCCACTTTTTTCTGTCGAAATATATTCAAATTACTTAAAATGTTTATTGAGAATGAAAATATTTGCGTGAGCCGTACTTTCATTTCAGGAAATTGTCCGGTATATGTATTGAGTGGTATAAGCACTTGATCTCCCAGTTTATGTGCAAAGTCTTGCCACAAACTCTCCGAGGCTGCTGTTTGCGCTTGCAATGCGTCGTATCCGCTCCATTGCGGCTCATAGATCTCGCAAACGGCATCCATTAAAGATTTCGAAGCAGTTTGTGCCGCTTTAAGAGAAAACACAAAATAATTGTTTTATTAGAGTTACGTAAAACTGATATGATTGTTTTCTACTTACCACGAATACATCTTATGTAATTATTAAATTCTTTCTGTAGTCTATTGGCACTTGCTTGTTGTCGATTGAAATTGTTTAAATGATCATCGAGAATGTCATCTGCTGTACGATCTACTTTCCCCAAGTTTTGAAGAATCTGAAAATGAGTGAGTCATTTTTTAATTTTATTTTTCTATCCTATGAACTAAGTTCCTATATATTTTATATGTTTTAATTTTATTTACTTTTTATTCTGAGTTATGTTTCTTTTAATTCGTTTAGAGAAACCCCAATATTTATAACCTGAAAAAAAAGCCTTATGAAGGAGACATGTCCGCCTGTTCGAATGTCCGTATAATAGCTACAGTAACCGAATTTCTTGTGTATTTTCTACGCAGGTAAAATATATAGAACCAATAACTACCGAATTATAAAATATCAAAGAAGCTAACTTCGGCTTTGCCGAAAAAAAACAAATCATAAAAAAAAATTAAAAACACCTCCAAAAATTTTCACACGTCTCCACCGAGAATCGAACCGCATCATCGAAACATAGTGCGACCGATCTCTACGTACTACGCCACTGTCCTCACTTAGCTGTCGTGAGCTAGTTCGACGATTATGGCAAAAGCAGGGCTTCTCGCTCTTTATATTTCATTCTATGCAAGAACACAACGCAAAGACTTCACCATACCGCGTGGTGACTGTCCTTGCACGTGTTTTATTATAGTATAAGGAATTACATTTAAATAATTTGCACCTTTATAGTTATCCGATTTTGTTCCAATTTTTTTTTGTTTGGGTAAAAATTAAAATTAAATGCAATAGCAAAAAAACAATTATTTTATATAATTCTTATTTGGTCCCGCGCGGATTCGATCGAGCGTCTTTTGTGTTTGTACGGTAGATTTCTTGAAATTTGTTTTTGTTTCTTTGCTGCCAAAGAAAATTGCTTATTTTACTCGAGGTATGTACCTCCACGTTTTAGTTAATAACTCCGGTGATAATTATCCGATCCGACTAATCTATTAAGAAACTTAACATTTCATGTTTCAACCATGTAGCTTAAAATTTGTGGTCCACAACTTGATAGAAACAGACGGACGGACATGTCTCAATCGACTCGGCTGGTGATGCATATCACGAATATACATACAGTGGAACCTCGATATAACGAACTTCGTTATAACGAAAAACTCAATATAACGAATTTTTATTTAAGTCCCTTGAAAAAACCTCGCTTTTACGAAGTTTTTCATACAAAAATGCTCCATAGCTATAACGAAGAATTTCTGAGTCTGAAAGACTCTATATAGCGAAGAAATTTTTGGAACACCTCTATACAACGAAAATAAAATAAGGCAAAATCAAATTTGTGGCAAGCCGTTACAGTTCCGTTATCCCAAACTTCAGCATAACAATGTCTTACTTTAATTGTTTCTATACAACGAAGTGAGAACAAAGCAAAGAGAACGTTATCACTGCCAAAGGAGCTCAACAAATGGTTGAAAAGCTCCAAATTTTTTTGAGGCGCAGGAAGCTGTAGTATTTTAATAAAAGCAAATTGAAAAAATGTATAATTATTTTGTATATCCACCATACTTCAGTGCAGATCTATCATTATTTTAATGTAAACAGGTAAAACAGGTAATTTATAACGAATTTTCTTTCAGATTTCTTTAAATTTCATTTTATCAAGGTTTTACAAATAAGTACATATAGCGAAACAATAGATATAACGAAAAATTTTCTGGTTCCCTTCAGATTCGTTATATCGAGGTTTCACTGTATATACTTTATGGGGTCGGAAACGTATATTTCTATGCGTTACAAACATCTGACCAATTTTATAATACCCTCTGCAAGAGTATAAAAATACAGTCCGAGGTACACAATGACAATTGGTCTTGACTTTATGAAATTTAAGTTGAGCCCCTATGTGGTACGAACAAAGGTAGCAATGAACAACCTGAAGCAGCCTTGTAGCAGGCTGTTTTCTTGTTTGTTTCAAGCCCCACGCCTATAGTACGTCACACTGTAAAAAAATGACCTGTTCTTGATTTTTTGATAGCTCTCTCGGCTTGCTTTGCATTTTATACTGTATAAGGCGAGAGTAATGAAAGATAAGAATGTTGCCTAATTACCATTTATCTTCAAAAAGATAAGCTGCAGTCCGCAACAGCGTGACTGTGCTATGATTAAACAGCGCCATAAGCAACAAAAGCAATCTAAAGTTAAATTTCTTTACTGTGGTTTACATAAATAAAAACAATCAAAGAATAAAGTTTCGTACTCTGCAAGAACAGCATATACATACATACATACATATATTTTTTTTTCCAATAACTTAACTATACTCTAAATCTTTAGTATAGTGGTGAAAAGTATTCGATCTGACTGATTTTTTCTGGTATCCCGTATGCATGTACATCTATGTATATCTCTAATATGAATGAATATATATTTATGGACGTTTAACTCTGAAACTAATTCCTAGCCTCCGCAGAGAAGCACGAAAATTTTAGGTTAGCGTATTTTTACTGCGACTTTTTAACAAATTTAAAATGGGTATTTGAACCAGAAAGTATAGCTTTTTTTAACAATTTTTTTAATTTTTACAAAATTTTTAATTTTGTTTTCATGGTAGGCTTTTTTAAAATTTTGTTCAGTCAACACAATTTTTGCTACAAAATATCCGAGAAGTTATTAACAAATTGAGCCGCGCTAATGTAATACATACAAACATAAGTTTGATACTTCAACAAATGAAAACAATTGCCTTTTTAAAATCCTATTCCGAGAAAAGTAAGCTTCAATTTGGCGATCTAAACTAAGACCCTGCCTCTGGTCTAAGACACCTGTACACATGTAAACCTGTCCGACATATTCATATGTCTTTATACATATGTACATATAAATGTACATACATACATACATATGTATATGTGGTTTGCATATAAGTTTGCATAAATCAACAGGTTAAGAGTGGGCGCAAAAATGGGACATTTGACAAATTACTTTAAGCGCAACTTGAAAAAATTTGAAAATTTGAAGGAAACCTAAAACATTGGGCTATAATTCGGTTTTGGGTATCGTATGTGCTGTATGGATGTGCAAAATGTGTTAATAGATGGGCCAATAAATGTTTATGTACAGACTGTAGCAGACAAAACTATCCGTATGGCCCATTTTTTCCTTAAATTTAATTCGATCTAAAGCATTTATAAAAGTCTTTTGAACGTATTCATATGTACACTCATGATGAAAATAATAGATACACCAATATAATTTTGGTATTTATGTCATAACTGGTTAATTTTTTACATTTTCAAAAAAAACAGGATGGCAAATATAAGAAAACGATCTGGCAATGCAATGCACGCCAAAAAAAGAATTGTATTTCCCCCCAAATTTTTAGTAATCGCAATTTTTTGTAAAGAGCTTGCTGAAAATAATAGATACACTCGGCGGCTTCGAAGTGAAAAAATTTAAAAAAAAGGCAAGATTGTGTTTATTGCAAGGATATAGTAAGTATTCCATAAAAAGATGTTAATTGTAGTAAAAAACTAGAAGGATGGGCTAACTTCGGCCGTGCCGAAGTTCGTATACCCTTGCAAACTGTTATTTAAATAACAATTACACATTTATAATGTGACAAAATCATTAGAAGGCATATAAAACAAGTCAAACCTACATTAAATGTTTGAAGCATGAGAAAAAAAAGTATTTCGAAAAAAAAAATTTTATGACCCGATTGTTCCTATGGGAGCTATAGCATATAGATGACCGATTTGTCTGAAACTTAGCACAGACATTTCTATATATACTAAATATAATATAAATATACTAGATGGTTCGAAATATTCATTGTTCAAGTGAGGAACGCAGAATTGCTATGAACCTCAGAAGGAGCGGCAAATCTCTGCGAGATATTGCCAAATTAATGGAAAGATCCCTTAATTTTGTGCAAAACGCATTAAAGGATCAAAATAAAGAGGAGACACGCGGACGTCCATCGAAAACTACTCCAGAACTGGACCGACGCATCGTCAGGATCGCAAAATCTGACCCTTTTAAGTCGTCAAGAGTCATTGCATCCGAAATGGACAACGTAATCAACGCTTCTTCAATTAGAAGACGATTACAAATGGGAAAACTACCAGGACGTATCGCTAGAAGTGTTCCTTTGATGCGCACAAAAAATTTGATGATGAGGCAAAATTTTGCTAAAGATCACGTTACATGGGCAGGACCTGAAGGGAAAAAAAGTGGCGTAATATCCTGTTTAGCGATGAAACCAAAATTTGCCTATTTGGTAATGACTATTCGCGAAATGTTAGACGTCCAAAAGGCAAGGAATTTGATCCTCGCTATACAAAAAAAAAAGTAAAGCATGGAAGTGGAATCATTATGGTGTGGGGCTGTTTCTCTTGGTATGGAGTAGGTCCGATTTTCCAAATATCCAATATCATGAAAGCAGCCGACTATAGGGATATACTGGAAAACATTATGCTTCCGTATGCCGAAGAAAATATGCCTCTGCGCTGGGTCTATCAGCAGGATAATGACCCAAAACACACCTCAAAGATGGTAAAAAAATGGTTTGACGACAATAAAGTCAATACCCTATTTTGGCCAAGCCAGTCACCTGATCTAAATCCGATAGAAAACTTGTGGAGTGAACTCAAGAAACAGGTGGCAAAAAAAAATGTGCTAACAAGCGACAATTGTGGGAGTGCGTGGAAGAAACTTGGAAAAAAATTTCGATAGAGACCTGCCAAGCCTTAATTAATAGTATGCCTAACCGAGTGGAGAAAGTAATCAAAAATAAAGGAGGATACACTGGATATTAGTCAATTATTAATATAAATATCATAGAAGCTAACTTCGGCTCTGCCGAAGTTTGTATACCCTTGCAGCAAAATAATTGGTATAAATGTTTAACAAAATAAAAAAAAAAAAACAAAAACAAACACATCGAAAAATTTTCACTTCTTCACCGAGCGAGCATTGAACCATCAAACACCGAGCCCATCGCGGCACCGATCTCTACATACTACGCCACCGTCCTTTTTTAGCTGACGTAAGCTAATTCGACATATATGCAAACCCATTGCATCTCGCTCTTTCAATTTCGTTTTGTGTAAGAACACAACACAAATATTTCTGTCTCTCTCTCACACCGCGTGGTGGTTGAATTTTTGCATATGTATGTGTGTGCGTGAGCATTAAAATACATTTAATTTCTATCAAATATGATTATTGTTTGTAACCTTAATAATTATCCGATCTTGTTCAAACTTGGTGTAGGGTGTATGGGTAAAAAATAAATTTAGATGCAACAACAAAAAAACAATAATTTTATATATTTCTTATTTGGTGCCGCGCGGATTCGAATTCGGGAATTTTGTGTTTGTACGGCAGATTTCTTGAAATTTGTTTTTGTTTCTTTGCTGCCAAAGAAAATTGCTTATTTTACTCGAGGTACCTCCACGTTTTAGTTAATAGCTCCGGTGATAATTATCCGATCCGACTAATTTTCAAACTCACCATACTTGATAGATCAAGGAACTTAACTTTTTATGTTTCAACCATGTAGCTTGAAATTTGAGGCTGTCATCGTGATTCAAACAGACAGACGGACAGACGGACATGTCTCAATCGACTCGTCTATTGATGCTGATCAAGAATATATATACTTTATGGGGTCGGAAACGTATATTTCTATGCGTTACAAACATCTGACCAATTTTATAATACCCTCTGCAAGGGTATAAAAATAGATTTTAAGTCGTATGAAAATGAAGAAAATTTAATTTCACTTAAAAAGTTGAAGTGTATCTATTATTTTAGTCTAGCACAATGTGCCATAATTTTAATTTTAAAAAAATTTTTTTTTTTTTAATTATATTTTTTTTATAATTAAGTGTTCAATAAACAAACGTGCATTTAAATTTTTTTCTTTAAGTATGTACATTATACATATACACCATATTTAGTCTGACTTTCAGTCATATATGTAGGTATGTACTATGTATGTATGTATGTATATATTAGAATATGTACATATGTATGTATATGCACGAGCAGTTTTCGTTTGCCAAAAAAATTTTTACTCATAGCCAAGAAGAACGGACTGGCTGATGAGACACATACATACATACATACATATATTTGAACATGTACTTATTCATGAATATATGCATATGTAAATATATGTATGTATACGCACACACTTTACTATATGCATATATGTATGTACATATATAATCGTATATACATGCATATGTATGTATACATACACAAATATTTTTCTGTTTTTATATCTTTCTTCACATGTGCGTTAGTGGGTTGAATTTTTGGTTTCCAGTGAGCAGCATCCGTACAGCAACGACCTCCACAAAAAGTAAATAAAAAATAAGTATACATATACATACGTAGACATATGTATATGTATGTATGTATAACACTACACAACTATAGTTGTAGTAGGTGGATTCAGTTGGCTAACCTATGACAACGTCCCACATATATTTTACTTCTGAATAAAGAAAAAATGCAATATCTAATAAAACAAAAGTGCAGAGATGCTATTGAAGTTGCAACAATCTTTTTTATCTGCGAAGTGGAACAAGGGATACACATCATTTAGTCATTATTAGGCGTTGACCCAGTTTTTAAAGGGAATATGTACATATGTATGTATGTATGTATTTTGTCTACTCGAGTATGAAAAAAGTAAAGAAAAAGTGCCAGTCAGTAGTAACTGGTATTAGCCATGGATTTGTGTTGCGTCATAAGGCAATTTCACACAATATACGAACTCCAAGCAATTCTTGAAATTACAGATACAAAGCGCAGCTCCGCCCTCTAAAAACAAACAAAAGGGAGACACCAACTTCAGCAAACTCAATCCTCCCAGGAAACGCGATGGTGTTCGAAATTACTGAATTTACTGAAACTCTTTTTTCACAATAATATATAATTTAGTTTATGTTTAAACATATATATATGTGTAAATATTAAGAGGTAATGAACACTAAATGTTCCGTGACTTAAAAAAAATGTTGTGCTACTTTGTACAGTAAAGTTGTAAGTATTAAAGAGCTATCAAATTTGGTGTGAACATCTACGCAGATCAAGTTTGATTCAACTTTTTTCCACAGGAAAATAAATTATTATAGCAGTAGACCAGTGAAGGAATCGCATACTTATTTGGCACACTTTATAATGTGGCCAAAATGCATCATCAGGCCAAATTTAGTCAAAATCGAACAATGAATATCCTACATATATTTACGCAGGTATATGCGTACAGATGTTCAAACCAAATTTGGTAACCTCAGCTCTAATAGTTTTCGAGATCTATGTAGGTGTTCATGCGGACGGACGGACATATTCTCAATCGACTCGGTTGTTGATGCTGATCTAGAATATACATACATATGTATATACTTTATACCTGTTTCATATTTTTTAACTTGAAGCCATTTACTCTATGGTACTGGGTATAAAAATGTTAAATAAGTATATAAATGTAATATTATATTATAAATCATGCTGATCTCATCTCATAACGTGCACATCTAAACAAAAGCGTAAATATTGATTTTCTTTCTTGTTCATTTTTCATGTTTCTTACTCTCCCTCCCCCTCTTATTCGCCGTGAACTTTCTACTAAAGTTTCACTTCATCAGCTGATGAAATTCGAAGTAGGTGATGAAATTACGTAACAGGATTTGAATAGAACCAGATAAAAAATCTAAAACTTTGATGACCAAAGCCAGCTTGCTTTCTTCTCATATTCTCACATTACGATCTTAAAATACGGCAAAATATGAGTTTTTTCGCGAGCAGCTAAGTGACTGAAGTAAGTCGAACAATATGTCATATGATACTTGTTTCTAAAAAAATGAAACAAGCAAGTCGTCCATGCCGACATTTGATATACCTTGTACCATTCAGTTATATTAAATTAAGTCGAAACGCATGCTATTGCGCTTACTCTTGCCAACTAATGTCGCTAATAGCGTTTCAGTACAAAACGCACATTCGTCTATCTTCGATATTTATTGTCTGATTTCGAATAAGTTTGGTCAGATGATGCACTTTGGACACATTATTAGGTGTGCCAAATAAGAATGTGATTCCTTATTTCTCTTGTTATTTGTTACATACATTTTGGCGACTTTAATATACCCTTTTACCCTATGGGTACAGGGTATAAAAACCGGTTACTGGCCGCAACTGTTTTGCCAAGATTATCATCAACGTCATCATCTCGTCTGGGTACAGATATTAAAAGCGGCAACCAGTTAAAAATATATTTTTGCGGTAAAAGATTAATCTACGACTTGTATTTATGTAAGTCTGGTTGACTGCATTTTTTCTAAATTTTTGATCACTCATAAAAGCAACATAATAGGCTTTCCAGCTATAAGCGAAACAAAAGCAAAATATTTTTATTTATCTTACAAAATGTCTATATACACCCTTGAAAAAATTAATATTCATTTCGGTCAGAAGTTTATAGAAATTTTCCATTTTTGTCTATAATATGTAATGCATACATTTGGAATTATTACACTCAAGTCTAAATAAATATCTAGATAAGCGGCTGCGTAATAAGGCTTTTCAATTTTCATACCCTGTACCCATAGGGTAAAAGGGTACATTAAAGTCGCTAAAGTGCATGTAACAGGTAGAAGGAAGCATTTCTTACCCCATAAAGTATATATATCCTTGGTCAGCATCAACAGGCGAGTCGATTGAGATATGTCCGTCCGTCCATATGAACACCTAGATCTCGGAGACTATAAAAGCTAGAGCTATCAAATTTGGTGTGAACGTCCATCTCATGCCCAGGCAGATAAAGTTTGTTTCAACGCCCACTTCCGCCTATAAACTAAAATAGTAGCGCATAACACTCGCCTATATTTATTACGATAACTTGCAAGATAATATTCTGATCTGTTTAATACTGCTAAATAGTGTTATCAGCAATGTCCACCACTTGTCCATTACATTGTAACCTCACTTGGTGCCTTAACTTTTTTGCTATTTCATCTTCAAGCTTAATTCCCAAATTTAGAGCGAGCAAAATAATAGTAGTGAAGGATCTTTCTTTGCAGAAAAGTTAAAATATTGCTTAGAGGTTGGTTTTTTTACTATATTTCATGTGTTAAGGGTTCACGATAGTAAATTCATTAGAGTATGTATTCCAATTTGCAGACTGTAATGGGCTAGGGTACGCACATGACTCTTGAGAAGAGGATTCAGATAAGAAACCTTATAGCTGAGGGCAAAACTTACAGAAAAGTACAAGAAATTTTTAAGTGCTCTTCAACTGCAGTTCGAAATGCAATAAAAGGTGAAAAAACATCAGAAACACGAGGCCGAAAGCGTAAAATATCGCCCAAATTGGAGAAAAGAATAGTGAAAGTGTCAAGGCTTCGTCCGTTTACATCTGCTGTGCAGATAATGGAAGACCTTGAAGTCCCGGCCAGTGTTTTCACAGTGCGCCGGAAAATAACCTGAACGCTCGGAGCCCTCGGAAAGTTCCGCTTCTCTCATAGAAGGACAAAGAAGAAAGGATTGAGTACTCAAAATTGCACCTAAACTGGCCTGTGGAGAAATGGCGTAACATACTGTGGTCAGATGAGTCCAAAATTGTGATGTTTGGAAGGAGAGGATCTCAGCTGTATGTTCCTCGACCGAAAAACAAGGAGTATAGTCCGCAGTACACCACGAAGACTATCAAACATGACGGATGCAGTGTGATGGTGTGGCTCTGTTTTTCATATTATGTTGTTGGTCCTATATACTGCATAGAAGGCATCATAGACAAACATGCTTACGTTAAAATTATTAAGGAAGTGATGATACAATATGCCGAAGAGGATATATCACTTCGTCGGGTGTTATAACAAGACAAACACACAAGCAAAGTGGCAAAAGCTTGTTTTGAAATGCAGGAGTAGATGTAATGAAGTGGCCCGCACAGTCGCCCGATCTTAACCCTATTGAAAATTTGTGGTGCGACGTTAAGAAGAGAGTAGCTGCTGCAAAGCCAACCACTAAAAGCGGTCTTTGGACTACTATAGAGCGTTCATGGAAGGCCATAACACCAGAAAGGTGCCAGAAACTGGGAGATATCATGTCGCGTCGTTGCGCAGCCGTACTAAAGAACAATGGACATGCCACCAAACATTAATATACTGATATTAAGCTAGTCTTTATTTTTAAACTATTTCCCTGAAAAATATTCTATACTTTCAAATTTTTAGCTCTTCAAAATATTTTTATTTTGCTCGCCTCAATTTCTCACCGTTGTCACAAAATCTTCAATATTTTCAGCTTGATCAGCACGACGAGCTGAGTTGATATAGCCATGTCCGTCTGTCCGTCTGTCTGGATCAACAGCTTCTCCTCCGAAACCCTTAAAGCTACAGAGCTGAAATTTTGCACCCAGGCTTCTTTTTGCTGCAGGCATTGTATATCTCGGAATCATCCCGATCGGATGACTATATCGTATAGCTCCCATAGGAACGATCGGTCAAAAATAGAATTACACTTTAATAACTTTGTTGTTTTTCAATCAATTGTTACGAAATTTGGTGTTCATAAGTTTAATACACCTTCAAACAAATCCACCAAGTTTTATCAGAATCGGTTGACTATATCATATAGCTCCCATAGAAACGATCGGTCAAGAATATAGTCTCAGAGCAATAACTTGGGTGTTTTGAAAGCGATTGTCACGAAACTTGGTTTTTGGAAGTTTAGTATATATAGAAATGTCTATGCTAAGTTTCAGCAAAATCGGTCATCTATATGCTATAGCTCCCATAGAAACAATCGGACCAAAAAATTTTTTTTTGTCGAATTACTTTTTTTCTTAAGCTACGAACATTTAATGTAGGTTTGACTTGTTTTATATGCTTTCTAATGATTTTGTCACATTATAAATGTGTAATTGTTAATTAACAATTTGCAAGGGTATACGAACGTCGGCACGGCCGAAGTTAGCCCATCTTTCTAGTTTTGTTTGTAAAATAATTAATAACAGGACGAATAGTAAATTAGCATACCAAGAAATCTCAGTCTAGCTCCGATAACAGAACTTTCTATGCTATAATTAAAGTGGGCGATGCCGCTACTATTTTTTTGCTCGAATTTAGTTTTGAATTGATGGCGGTTTCAAGCGTGCTCGAACATTTGTCTACTACCTACGCAGATCAAGTTTGTTTCAAATTTTTGCCACGATCACTTCCGCCCCCGAAATTTAGGAAAACTGATTACTATAGCAGTTTTAAAGAAAACGCATCCTAATAACGTAAACAAAATGCATCATTTGACCAAATCGGACAATATATAAATACCATATGCGTTTTGTACTAAAATGACAACGTCGACGTTGGCTGGTAAGAGTGAGCGAGATAGCTTGCGTTCGCTGTTGCTGCATGTTAAAGAGAATTTTGCAAGAAATTGATAGCGACCTTGAGGGTGTTCGATTTTATTGAATAATTGAATGCTCGATGTCGGCAGCAACGACTTGCTTGTTGTACCCATAGAGTTAAAGGGTATATATATTAAAGTCACCAAAATGTATGTAACAGGAATAAACATATATTTTGAACCATATAAAGTACATATATATATTCTTGATCAGCATCACTAGCCGAGTCGTTTGAGACATGTCCGTCCGTCCGTCTGTCCGTATGAACACCGAGATCTTGGAGACTATGAGCCATTTTCAAAATATAGAATTCTTGCATGTTAGGTAAATTTCATACTAGATTGCTGGCGACTTCGAGAGTATTTGCCTACATTAAGTATCTCTACTGGGTACATTATAATACAATTTACTCCGAGTACCCTATGGCTACTCTGCAGAAAGAAAAGTGGAAAAAGGCACACTCACTTTTTAAATAAAGGAACGAAGCCTCGAGGTCGCCATCTATTTAATACAAAATTTCGTTTAACTCTTGGTCGGATAAAGCCACATTATTAGAAGTGCCAAATAAGAACGCTATTCCTTCAAAATTAGTTTTTTCTAATCGCGAGGCGGAAGTGGGCGTAGCAAAGTTTTATTTCCAGTTGATCTGTATAGACAATAAATGGTAACTCTAGCTCGTATAGTCTCGAAGATCTATGTGATAATACGTACGGACGGGCGGACAGAGGGACCGACGCACAGTGGGGCCTCTGCCCGAATAGCTGACCGAAAATCATTTTTTTCACCATCGCGTTTGGCAAAAATGAAAAGTGGAATCGACAGATAATACTTCAGATTTTATGGATCCAAAATATTATTGAAATCCGATAAGAGTTGTGGGTGCTACATCGTCTTAAAGTGGAGACATTTTTCATGTAAGAAAAAAATTTAGAATTTTAAAAAAAACTTGCAACTTTGAAACTGTATATTGGCCGAATTAAACAACTGATCTTGAATATTTTTAATTTATTCAAAAAGTATATCATTTTTTAGTTATTTGTTGTAAAAAATTTAATGTAATTTGAAATACTCAGTAAATTGGAGACGTTTCAAAAATACACTAAATTTTCGCATTTTTTAAACTTTAGCGAAGGAAAAACAACAGAGATTCACGGAGATTCACGATATAATTATATACACGTGATAGAGGGAATATTCACCTATCAGGCCTATATAGTGTAGTCTTGCGCTTTTTTGCGCAAATTTGTCAAAAATTCAAAAAACTAATGCAACCTCGCGTTAAAAACGCGTTCCAGGTGCAGGGAAGACGAAGAGCGCATGCAAAATTGGCAAACTGTTATTTGATATTTACATATTTATAATGTAACAAAATCATTGGAGAGCACATAAAATAAGTCAAACCTACATTAAATGTTAATGGCTTAAGAAAAAAAATGTAATTTGAGAAAAAAAAAATTTTGGATCCGATTGTTCCTATGGGAGCTATAGCGTATAGTTGACCGATTTGGCTGAAACTTAGCACAGACATTTTGATATGTACTAAACTTCCAAATAGAAAATTTCGTGACAATCGCTCAATAAACACTCAAGTTATTGCTCTAAAACTATATTCTTGACCGATCGTTCCTATGGGAGCTATATGATATAGTCAACCGATTCTGATGAAATTTAGTAGATATGTTAGAAAGTATATTAAACTAATAGGGTACAAATTTCGTAGTATTCGATTGAAAAACAACAAAGTTTTGGAGGCTTCACTTTATTCTCGACCTATCATTCCTATGGGAGCTATAAGATATAGTCAACCGATTCTGATAAAACTTGGTGAATATGTTAGAAAGTATATTACACTAACAGAATCCAAATTTCTTATAAATTGATTAAAAAACAACAAAGTTGTGGAAGCTTATTTTTATTCTCGACCTATCGTTCCTATGGGAGCTATAGGATATAGTTATCCGATCAGGATGATTTCTAGATATATAATGCCTACAGCTAACAGAAGCCTATGTGTAAAATTTTAGCTCTGTAGCATTAAGGGTTTTGGGGGAGACCAAAATGAATATTCCCTTTTAATGGTATATTTTTTTTTGCAATTACAATAAAAAATTAAAACAAAACATTAAAAAATCTGACTTAGTCATCAAATCTAATATAATAAGGTTCATTTGTGATCAAAAAAGCGTTTTTAAAGTGAATTTTATGGGTAAAATATGCTTAGAAATATTTTTCAACTTTGACCTTGAATATCTAAGCAACCCGAGCACGTGGCACCTCGGTAATAACTCCATTTGAAGCTTGAACAATTAGCTATCAAATGCTTTTTAAATTTTGAAAATCGCTTCACTACTTTAGAAGATATGATTTTTGATAAGCGAAATGAGAAAAGGCCCCACTGTGCGACGTTCGGACAAACATCTCTTTATTTGTTCAGCTGTTGATGCTGATCAAGAATATTTATACTTTACGGGCTCTGCCTGTTACATACATAACACCGACTTTAATATACCCGATAGGTACAAGGTAAAAAAAATATCGTTACTAAAGTAGAGTCAAAATCTAGGAAAATACTGCTTGCTTTCCATAATTCCTTCTCTTTCGCTAAATATGAACTGATAACTAACAGCAATTCCATTACATAACCCACAGTATATTCTGATTATCAAAAGCAAAATTATAGACAAATTCTAAAGTTAAGCAAAAATTTCTGATTTGATTAAGACTCAATGATGCCAAATCAGTTTCTGCCAAATTCCTTTAATTTTTCTTTATTTAATCAAAATTTAAAAAAAATATATCGTTAAGTTAAGTTAAGTTTTGTACGCGCTTTTTTTTGACTACACAAAGTATATGTATGACTGTTGTAAGACTGTTCACCTGCTATCTCAGTAAGGCATTGCCCAGAGCCCTATCTTATAGATAGAAAGGATACGTCAATAACGTTGAGCTTCTCATGAGTTTTTAGCCAATACAGTATTTGTTAGAGCCTGCTTTGGTGGAGATAGACTATAGACCTTTCCAAATGGTCGAAGTTATCCCGACACTTAAAATTCATTCATTTAATTCACTCCTGTGCGGTTTTTCATCTCAATCACAGAAAGTGGACTGCTTTTAATTCAACTAGCTCTGACTGGCTCGCCGAACTATAAATATTTCCACTCGAATTCATCCTAATGTGACTAGCATATAAATTTGTAAAATTGTGATGAAGCATAGACTAAAAGTTAAGGCTGGCGTATTCTAACATTGTTCAATTATTAATAATTCTTCATCAGCGCAAATAGCCGAGTCGGGTTGGGGTTAGAAAATTTGTTTTCAATTTCAGCTCACTTCCGCGGGATAGCATGCGTCTTTATGGCGTCTTAGGTGCATTTTTTTAATGAAGACGATTTCAAGAGCGTTTCACTATGGCGTCGGCAAGAACGACCACTCATAATTTAATTAATTCTTTTTTATTTATTTAATGGTTATAAATTTAATACAAAATATTTTTGTGTATTCTACATACAAAATTGGCATCAATATCATAGAAAATGTGTAAGATCTGCCAATAAGCTAAGCTACTAAAGCTGACATTGAATAAAGTCAAACAAAGGGTAACGAGACAAAAATAAACCACGTAAATTTACTGAAAATTAACGGCTTCCCAGTCGTGCACTTTTCCAGTACCTCCCCGGCCAAGTTACATAAGCAACAATTTCCAGTACAGCGATAAATAGCCTCGACTCATCATCATTTCTAAATTATGCTTGTTTTGGATTAGGGGGGTGCGGATGCATTTAGCACGATTTAACAATTGCCCCTGATTGGAAAACCAAAAGGCAACACAGAAAATGCAAATATGAATTTTGCTAACAAGCGTCAATTGCACAAAAGTTTAGCTCGTTAAGTCGACTTGCGTATATTCTCTATCACCTGAATTACATTTTATAGAAGCAAATAATCGCTCACTCTGTCAAAATATCAACACACTGCGCCCTAGCCGGACAATTTCAAAAACTATGCATTGTCTAAAACTTTCTGACCAAGAATTTATAGAATTTTTCCTCTGCCCATTGCACATATTTTGAATTTGATACCCCGTTTTACTATATGGTTGAAGGGTATTAAAACAAATAACTAGCACAACGTTGGTTGGTTTACAATTTTTGAAATCTGTGAAAAAGAGGTTTATTACAACTTCTTTACCACTTATCCCCAACTGCAGACAATGCGAGGCTGGTAATAGTATGTATTCCACATAATTTACATTTTTTATGCTATTGTCTGAAAATGACAATAATAGAATTGTCTGCATTGACCACATCAATAAATATGACATTGTAACATGATTAAATTTGTCTTTAGTTTTACTTTACAATCAGTTTCTAAATTTATTCTATATATTTGTTGTCTTCTTATTCAGAAAAAAAAAAAACATTTTCAATTGCATTAAGCACCAGAGACTAGGAATAAGGAAACAGCGAGCCAGGTAACATTTTAAATTTAACTCACGCAAAAACTGCAACAAGTTAATAAAGAGAAGTTCAACATGCAACAGGCAAGTTTGCAAGCTAGCGATTAAATGCACAGAAAATGTCAACCGTTCAATGCACTTAAAGTGTATAAAATTAAGCAGTCAGGCAAAGAGATAAAAAATAGATGGGCAAAAGGTTTTGGCAGCTATCCGGTGTTAATTGGTAAAAATAGCAATGCGGGCGAAATTTTTGCAAAGGCAAAAAAATTAAAAAACGTACAAAAACACAAAAAAAATACAGAATCCTAAGCTTTTAAAAGACAAGTTCTGAGTATAGAGAAAAGTGTATAATTTGTTATGGGATTCTATTTAAAGATTGACTGAAAGTCAGTCCGGGCAGGCCATGCGACAAATTTTCGGGCAAGTTGCGGGGTCTGTATGTCGGAGGGGGGGGTTTAGTCTCCCTAGTCATCATCCACTTTTTCTTTTTTTTTTTTTTCTTATTCGAAAAGAGAGCGAATTGTAAAAATAAATCATCGTTTTCTATAGTTTTGTCAAAAAGCATTATTTTGCTCAGAAGCTTACGATGTAGAAGAGGAACCATCTTCTAATTTACAGATTTTATATATTTAAAGAATATACTTTCATATATATACATATATATTCTTGATCAGCACGACGAATTAATTTTTGTTTAATAGATATGTACGTCTATCTGATCAACGGGAACGCCTGACACATTTTCTTTTTAATGCATGGAATATAGGCACTAACTAAATAATAAGAAATATTTGGACTGAACAACTTTTTACGTATTATGTAAAAATTAAACAAGCAAGTCGTCCCTGCCTACATTGAGTATCTTCTGTACCAACTAATTACATTAAATAAAGTCGAACACCTTCGAAAAAACCAACAATTTAATTCGAAATTTTAGTTTAACGTGCAACAACAGCGAACGCATGCTATCTCGCTCGCTCCTGCCAGCGTTTCACTACAAAACGCATATGCGAATATCTTTAAAATTTGTTGTCCGATTTCAACTAAATTTGGTCAGCTAGTGTAGTTTCACTACAAAACGCATATGCGAATATCTCCAAAATTTGTTGTCCGATTTCAACTAAATTTGGTCAGCTAGTGTAGTTTGACTATATAGCTAGGTGTGTCAAATAGGAATACGACATCTTTAATAAAGCTCTAGTAATTCGTTTTTTCCCGAATTCCGGGGGTGGAAGTAGGCAAACTTGATCTGCGTAGAGATTATACGGATTTTCCCAACAAATTTGGTTGCTCTAGCTCTTATAATCTCTGAGATCTAGATGTTCATACGGACGGATGTTCCATCTGCCTGTTACATACATTTTAGCGACTTTAATATACCTTTTACCCTATAGGTACAGGGTATAAAAAGTCTTCACTGCCTTTTTTATAGCTACCTAAAAGATACACGGTAATAGCAAGAAAGTCAAGGCAACTAAAAAGCCAACAGACACTTACAGAGTAGTTGTGCGATTACAACATTTGGAACCTTCTATTCAGACTCGGAATGTGGTTTATCTAAAACTCGTTTTTTAAACTCTTACACTATTTTCCACATACATACATATTTTTTGTGTTTTCCCCTTTGTTTCTTCTTATATTGACTTTGGCTCTTTGAATGAATGAAAGAAACTTTCACCTCATCGGTTGAAATTAGTCGACTGACATCTAAAATATGATCGGAAGCAAACATCAAACTAAACAATATGAAACCATAGAAGCTTTCTGCCATTTTACAGGTGTGCATGGTGTTGGACTAATCAATAAGGCAGTCATGATCCCACAATAAAAATAATAGTCCGTACCTCTTAAATATTTGCATCTAGAAAAAAAGTGGGCCACAGCTTATCTGAACAAGCTCCAAAATGGGTCTTGCTTAGAGTAGGGTATGTGTCTGATGGTTTTTCAACTAGGAAAAAACAAAAAATAAGTCTCAAATGGCGATTTGGTAAAGGCAATTTATATAGGAGCTGTTGTGAAATTTAGCCGGCAACTTAAACCACCAATGAACACGACGAGATAAGTTTCTATGTATATATGATCTTTCTGGATCAATGAATATCCGAAAGTTTTGAAGCTAGAGTTACTTTTCAAACCATTAATTCTGGGAATCACGTCTTGATCTTACACGACTATGAAACTATTCTTACAGATAATATATGTACATACATATGTATGCATATGTATGCTTGCATATGTATGTATGGGTTATGTGTATATGATTTTTTACATGTTCAAATATAACAAATATTTAAATAAAGGGGCGGATAAATTTATCTTTTCGACTGGAAACGGAAACGTGGGCAATCCAATGGCACATTTATGATCTGGAGCAGCAGTATTACGACCTATACCATACAACTTACCTTCTCCTTGGCACGTCCTGCGTGCTTTTGCATAGATTTTGCCAGCATTATGCCTTTATTATCGGACATTTATGCGATGTGATTTCAGTACAGGAGTATCTTTACTTGTATTTGCGAGCGCGTATTACACATGTATTTATTTATTAAATATTGTTCCAGAAAGGGAATTATTCGCACAACCAGCAGATAAAAATAGTTTAAACAAGAATCAACCAAAATTCCGAATTCCTGTTGGGTCTTGGGGCACACTTGTTAACAAAATTTACTTTGCTTTTCTATTTTTATTCAATTTCTCTTTTTTTATTTTTGTTGCTCAGATCCGTGTTAAAACGGCACGTAGGCGAAAATGTTGACAAGAGGAGGGAGCAGCGCGGGGAATCAATTGAATTTAGAAATTTAGTTCGCGTGCTCAACCTGCTGACTGCTTTTAACAGCGAAACCTCTCAGAACCAGTAGACACTAATCAAAGAATGAAATTCATGGCACAACCGCTCACTTAGAAAACAGCAACTAAAGTAAAATTAAAAGAAAACATTGACCAATCATTTCGGCCATAGCGCTGCCATTAGTTTTTTTTTATATAAATAAGATGCCATATGATCAGATAGCAGCATTCTGGCAGCATTGAACATCTTCAGTGATGCCAGATGTTGTCAAATTCTGCCGGCAAAGTATCGTCGGTAAATGCCCATTAATGCATATCTATTCATTACAGTTGGACGCATTTAGTCCAACACATTTTCTTTTGGATCCCTAGTAGTTAGTCTTACTTGCAAAAGGTTTGTTATTTTTGTAAGCAATTTTAAGACTTTATGAATGGGAATGAACTTGCTTATATTTATCTATCTAGTAGAGACGTTTTGACAATATTTGCGCTGTTATTCATTCAAACTGTAAATATTTGATTTTGTTGATTCATTTAATGCAATATAATAATACCATCAACTGTTCTAAAAAGGAACTTTTAAAGCATATTAATAATAAATAAATAAATATAAATTGGATAAGAATTTTTCGCTTTGGCAAAACTAAACAAAATCTCCTATTCTTACAGTTGTCGTGACTAGACATGGCATATTAACATACATACATAATAATATGCTGTTGTTAGAATATATTTTAAATTATGGATTATTAAATTGATATTAAATTGAACCCCGTTACACATTCTAAAATTACCGTTGCCATAGAACGCCAACGACAGCCAAACAGTGACTTTCAACAATAATTTTGCAGTATATTTTATACAATAAGATGTTTAATATCGAAACAATCAAAATTCCGACCTTCGATTACTCACCATCTCTAAGTTGTCTTAAAGCGTGTTGCCAATACTAACAATAACGAAAAACGAAAGGGGCTGGCATCTCTAATTTTAATAGTTATCTCCGTAGCAATAACTGACGACAACGTCGATATCGATAAACGCGACTTGACTAATTAAATTTAATTGTAATCAGTAACTTATTATTGTAATTTGGGAGAGCTCGCATGGAGAAAAAAAGTAGAGGTCTTTGATCAGACGACCAAAATAATATAAGTTGCATTTAGGGCTAGCTGTAACTTACACACAACCTATGCATAAAAAAATATGTTTAGTGCATACGTGCTCATGCATACATATGTATGTATGTATGTATATCCAGCTTATGTGTATGTTTTGCAAAAAAGCAATTACCGAACCAATGCACGTTTATGTCAAAAGCGTGAAACAAAATAAAATCGATCTCAAGTGCTACTATTTATTTCTCGAACAATCTTACTACCACACCACCTCCCCGCAGTGTTACCAGTAGCCGAAGTAAAGAAATATTAAAATCATCTGCAATATTCGTAGTACGAATCGCGGGTCGCCAATTTAAGAAAAAAAAAATAAAACACGGGTATGTATTATGGACACAGAAACTTTAAACTTCCTTATAAGCTCCGAAAAGAAGGTGTTTATGTTGTGTGTGTATGTGTGTGTCCAATGCCACGAAATTCGATCTAACCTCAATTAGTGGCCAAAACTGATTACCATAGATAGGCGGCTAGTCGAAGCCTAAGCGATGACACCTCTTTTGTCATTATTGAATGAAATAAGCAATTACAATTAAACCGTTTATTTTCACTGAAGGCGAATTGCATGTGTGTATGCACATATATGTATATGTTTGTATGTACATACATTCATGCATGTGAAATTTAAGGTTAGAAAAATTAATGGCTTAAAAAGAAGTGCAAAATTGCAAAAGTTAGTTCGCTTTTATCGGTTGTGATTTTGCATCTATTGCAAATTATTTAAAACGAAAGTTGTTTTTTTCTGTATGCAGATTTGTGCAGTAGCTAAGCCGTTAAAGTTTGAATACCCCCACAATTAAATTAAAATATTAAATAAATGCAACGAAAAGTTTTCAGTAATAACAACGATACACATCGTACTCACGTATGGTACAAAGTTAGAGAAAGCCCTGCCGTCAACCAGTGTTACCAGCTTTAAATTCTGTTGCCTTTCGCATACAAAACAATCTGGCAACTCTATCCGCTTGCATGTATATATACATATGTGCATAAGTATGTACATAACATGAATTATACAATGTACATATGTATAATGTAATCTACATACATACGTGCGTTTATAATAACATACATCATATGTATGTATGTATACCTTTTCACTGTAGTTTCTTTGCCTTTGTACAAAATTATTCTCTCACCCCTCCTACATAATATAATATACATATGTATGTATATGCGCTTATGTACATACATATATATATATACATACATATGTATGTACTTACAAATAAAAATATACATACATACATTTGCTTATGTCCGCCGTTTCGAGTTTCGATTGAGTCCGGTATTTGGATATTTGCGTTGCTCGAAAACTTGAAAAACGAGTTAATACAACTCGTGCGGTTCACATTTTAGCTCACTCTCCAAGCACACAAAGATATTCTTTGCAGTTGTAAAAAACCGTTCTTCACTTCAATATTAAAAATATTGTACAATTGTGTCAAATACAAATGTACAAATGTCCCAAATGAAATCGAAACTAAATTACAGTGAATGTCACTGAAAATCGTACAGCAACTTATTTCTTGCATTTTGTTAGCTCATTGCTAAACTAACAATTGGATGCATGCAAATTATAGTTTTACATAATAATAGTATAGATTACTTTTATAAAATGTAAAAAAAAGTCCGAAAATTGGGTTACTTTTTCCGAAAATTTGAAAATACTCTTTGTTGTACGAAAAATGATGCGTCACCGAAAATCGTACAGCTGATCATTTCTTAAAATATCCATTGATGAACGAAAAATTTGTTATTGAACTTTTCCAAAATTATACTAGAAGTTGTTTTTTATGGTTTTCCGGTAGTTTTATTCAGTTTTAGGGTTAATATTTGAAGAAAATGAAGCAAGTATCTCCTAAGGAACGTATACGTAATTTTCCATTACGACAAGGGAAAATCTTGTAACGAAATAACAGGAATGCTTAACAGACATCAAAGCGCTATCCATTACATCATTAAAAGACATAAATATGAAAATACTGTCTTTAATAAAGTCCGAATTCCGTCAAATACAAAGCTGACATTCACTGGTGGTTGTGGATAATATGCCAAATTAAACTAAATCTATTCAAGTCAGCCCCAAAAATAAGCAAGGATCCAAAAAATTTATTAGAAAAAGAATGTTAGTGAATCCACAATTAAAAGGTTGCTTCATACTAACGATTATCGCTTGCAACAAGCCATACCAATATGATCGTAACGGCAGAGACTACTGCAGTTTGCTCGGGAGTTCCAATCTAAGCTGAAGGAGTTCTGGAAATGCGATGTTTTCTAGAATGAATCGAAGTTGAACATTTTTGCATCTGTTAACAAGCAGATTCTATAAAAAAACCGAATACACAAGTAGATATGGCCAAATTACGTGCAACTGTTAAACGCGGTGGTAGGTCGGTTATGGCCTAGGGATGTATGTCAGCTATAAAAATCAGTAATTTAATTTTTATTGGATAAATATTGATCCAGATTGGATATATAAACATCCTTAAGTCAAATTTAATACCAAGTTCCGAGAAATTATGAATTCGAAGCACTTTTAAGCAGTATTTAGATAATGGTCCCACACACGCCGCCTTAAACTCCAATACATGGGAGCTATGCAACTGTCCAAAAGTAATGGAAACTTCCGCCTAGTCTTCCGATATGAATGTCATCAAACATCTTTGGCTTATTCTTGAACAAAAAATTGGAAACTTTAAGGATCCAAGAAAGGATGACTTGAAGAAAGCTCCTTCTAAGGAGTGCGACAAAATCAGTGTCAAAAGGAGTGAAAAGTTAATATACTCAATGCCAAAAAGGATTGAGGCTTTTACAAATGCAAAGGACAGTCCAACAAAACACAAAAATATATGATTCTAGCATTAGTTTTAATATTATTTTAAAAAAATGCTGCTGTACGATTTTGAGTGACCGATACATTTTTGGACTTTGTACATCAAATGTTTTTTTTTCCTAAATTTTTCAATGAAGTTTGGCTCGTTTTTTATTTTATTATTAAGATAATATGTTAACGAACCAATACTGATTTTCTTAAATTTTTCTGATTTTTGGAACATGCTTTTTTTTGCTTGGTGATGAAAATTGTTCATGTGTACGATTTTCAGTGACATTCACTGTAAATCTGTTTCTTTACAAACATTTACATACATATGTCCATCTACATGTACACTGGCGGTCATGAAAACCGCACCATTTAAAAATTTCCTATTTTTCTTTAAATCATTCTGAGTTAAATAAAAGAATAAGGCTACTTTCTTAATAATATGATTAAACACTTGGAAAAAGAGGTAGTAGACCAAAAAATTTAGTTCCAAAGTGTAGATATCCTTGACTCTCACTATATAGAAAAATATAGACAAATTCGAAAAAATTCAATGTTTAGCAAAAAAAAAATTTTTTGTTTAGCTTCAATGTTAGCACATTTTTAACTTATTTACTTATTGAAAAGTAATGTTAAATGCAAATACAAAAAATACTAATGAGGTGTCACGCCCCCTCCAACCTCTATAACCGCCATTATCCATGCCGGCATTGAATCAGAGTTTTCTTGGTGAAAACGTCCTGCCAAACATTTTAAAAGACCGACATTAGCTATAACTTATTTTACGGTATCTGCTTTCTCTTTCTACTTTTCATTCCATCTTTTGCCATAAGTGCTAGAAAAAAGTTTAAACAGGGGAATTTTCCGTCCAAGTCAAAAAAACTTTTTATATTAAAAAAAAAAAAAATTTTTATATTATATATGTATATATATTTTATTATATATATTTGTTATATATATATATTTTATATTATATATTTTTTATATTAAAAAAATTTTTTTTTTACTGTTTTGTTAGTAATTTACTGTTTGGAAAAGGTGATTGGATCAGAAAAAAATATTAGTTACAGATTTGACTCGGTGGGATTGGCCTGAGCTGGTCTCAAATATAGCACTCGAATTGAAAGGCAATTGCCGTTTTTTTGACAGGACCAAAAAATGCGTTAGCATTTGCCCATTGATTTCTTCATTCATTATTCCATTTAATAAGTGTAACGAACCACGTGGACACTAGATCGCTATTATACAGGATTACCCTTATACTGTTCTCCACAAAACCCGTGTTCCTGTGCAAGGAACCGGGAAAAAGGAAGCTTAAATCGGTTTTTATTTGACCTCAAAACATTTCACCGTTGCTCAACTGTCTAATTTTTATAGTGTTTAGTGCATTCAAGATGCGTTTTCCTCATTTTTGTGGTAAGCATCGGCTATTTTGCAAGTCGTCCTTCGCATAAACCAGTTTCTTGCAATCTGCGACTCACTGTTTCGACACTTAATTTGTGTCCATTCTGTGTCTCCATTAATTAACTGAAAATCAGAACTTTCGCTACCAATGCGTCGATAACGACTTTCTTTTGCAGCCTTAAGTGCTCTTATGTATGTACTTAGACCATTTTGCTAATTTTTCGCAGAAACAGCCCATTTCACTTGCAAATGACGAAATTTGGATGTCAGGACATCGACAATACTTCAACACGATAAACCTTATGTATCTATTTATTTGCAAACTAATGAATTTCTAAAAATTTGAAATTTTTTGGCAGTGTTACCAGTGGTGCGGTTTTCATGACTGCCAGTGTAGTACTCTAATACCAATAATTATACATATGTACATTATATGTACATATATGTACCTTTACATACATAAGTAAGTGCACACCATATACATACATATGTAAATTGAATTAAGTCTTCTAAAATATAAACAAAAATTTAAAAGAAATAAGCTTTATTCTGAAATATTTATTCAACAATGTTAATTAAACAGCGTTTTTCGTTTATTTGAAACACTTGCAACAAACATAATGCAATAAAGCAACGTTTTGTTGTGAAGTATTTTATTTTGTAGTATGCCCTTCTTAAATTATACATACAATTACATATTGTCTTAATACTAATTATTCGGTTTAACGTTTCTACTGGAGAAGGTGGACTAATTGTTTATATTCGATGATCGATCTGTATATTTTGCTCTGGTAACAAAGCCTGAAATTGTGCAAACGTCAAACAGATTGCAATTGATAAGGACGTTGGAGTATGTTTGAGCATGCGTCAGTAAAAACAACAACCCATCTGTATACATTTTAAAAATTTTGGTTGGCACTGGAAACAATTTTTTTTACACGTTGCCACATATTTTGTAGAATGGTCAAATATTAACTTTCATCCAGATTGCTAGGTTGCACCCGATTCAGCGGCTTTTACCTCTTCCTTGCCGTTGTGGCTCTTATGCTATTTAAGAGCTCTCTTTTTGCCGTACTCTCTCTATTTATGCCCGAAGTGCCGTTGCGCAATGAGTGTAATAAATCAATACTTGCAAGGTTTCTGAATATTCTTCCTTTATATGGTAAAATTTTTGGCATATCCTTGTATAAGAAGACGTTAATCAAGTTCCGGAAGACATTTGGCTAATGTAGATGTGTCTGTGGTTGGACTAGGTCTAGTGGCCATTTGCCCAGGTTCCCGTTTCGATGTTCGCGTTTCATTCCACAGATGCATCACTCATACATATGTACATACACACGTACATATGTGCATCCAAATGAATGTGCGTAGATGACAGGAGAGGAGACGGAATATGTAAAACGCAGTCGGAAAGTGTAACCGTCTCTGTGTTGTAGCCTGCTTGTCTGTTTGGTTTCTGATACTTAGTTTTGTCGATTTCATCCAATATACGAAGAATACGACACTGACGGCGTTTCTCACTCGTTGATTTTTTTTAATGTGGGTGTGCGCGCTCTCTCGCTCTCCTATTGAAAAACAGCGTGATGTTTGTCAAGGTTGTAATGCATTCAATTCTGTTGTTCAAGTGCAAAAGAAACCCCGTTTTAATTTTATCTAAGTCTCGCCAACTATGCCTATTTCCTATTATACTTACATATGTAAAATTACAACGGCGTCTTGACCACAAAATGGTCTATTTCGTTTCATCTTATCCAAATTTAATTTCAGCTTTCTTATTTACTTTAACAAAAACAACAGACGATCAACACCCCACCACTCGACCTCGTTATACATATCCATACAAATGTACAAGTAAGTATGTATGTATATAAATCAGTTGGTCTCCTACAGCCACCGCTTCAGCAGCTACGCAAATGTTTTTTCCACTTTTAATGCACGAGTTGCCACCCTATTTAATATGAGCATCAATAGAAGATGAATTCCAAAGCAACACTGCGCGCGCGCTTACTCCCGCTTTTGTGCACACACACATGCAAACATGCACACATACACACAATACACACTGCTTAGTACTGACACATAGGCAGTTTAAAAGTATATGTATATGTTAGTTGTTCGTATCGCTCTCAACTCGACTGTGCTGTGTTTTTAAACGTTCGTTTCAATCGAAAATGTTTGCGGCGGCGTTAAGATGTACGCAAACCTTTTCTCGCCAAATTTGTGTGAATATCTGTGGAAATTCAGTGGGGAGAAAACTGTAATAAATTGTTTGGCAATTGTGAAAAAATATTAAATATTCAAAAGGGAAAACTTCTAGTGACAAAGAAATAAATTTTTGACAAAAATAAACATTTTTCCCGAAGTCGGGGGGTGTTTAATATAATACAAAAGAAAGAGGTGAATAATTGTGTTTGAAAAAAAAAAAAGAAGCATGTGCAAAATACTGCGTAAAACGTGATAGTTACTAAAAACTCTCAGTCCCCAACGTTCCAAAAGCAAAACGACAGTTTATTGTAAATATATGTATGTACATATATATGTATGTACATACATTGATTCATACGTACTTATATTCTCATCACATACATAAGACCATACATACATGTATGCACTTCGAATATACACAGCAGATAGTCTCCCATTCTCAACTTTTCTCTTCCAAAGTATCTCTCCCCTACCTAAACAGAAAACTGTGTCCAAAACGAAAATAAAACAAAACTATTTGTTCCGTAAATTCAAATAATGTGAAATCAGTTTAAAAAAAATTGTCAAATATACAACATTTTTAGGTTAGGTCAATTTCAATTGGTTTTATATACACTCATAATATATATGTATATACACCATATATATATATATATATATATATATATATATATATTTATAGAGAGAGAATAACAAAAGGAGAGACGGGGATATATATATGTACATATAACGGCTGCGACGTGGTATTGTTGCTTTCTCTCTCTCTCTCAAAACACACACACGCACACAAACTCGCTGGCTCAAAAGAGAGGGATATACACAAGTTTTTTTTTACCATTACTTGCTTATGAACTGACTGTATTTTTTTTCTTCGTCGCCCGCCGCGTACTGTTGTTTGATGCGCCATTCGCTTTTAGAGGCTGGCAGCTGGCTTGGCCACAAATATCCAACAATAAGGGCATAATCGTTATTTACGCTTACGGCTTTTTCTATTATTGGCAGTTTATTGTTCTAAAATATTTACCCCTTAAACATTTTTCGTACACGAACAATGTATGTTGCAAAAACAAACGTATAATTCTTGTTGTGTATGTTTAATTTGCAAATGTTTATAAATAGAACAGCCAAGTGTGAATACATATTCATATGTACATATACATACATACTTATGTGATTTTGGAATAGTAGTGAGTAAAAGAAAAAATTAAAGTCCTATTAACGACAAACGAGTTTTTGCATATTAATTTTTTACGTTTGCACTCTCCTCTCTGTCTATAACAAAACAGATAAGATAATATTATATATGTATATACATATATACATACACGTACATATGTATGCAGAACATTACAAAATAAAAAAATGGAGGGAAAATTTTTGCCCACATGTCTACCCATAGCAAAAACACGAATACACAGAAGAATGTTCGCATACAATAAACGCTCCAATTTTTTGGGACTTGGGGAGAGAGCGTGAGAGAGCTATGCTCATAGTATCGCATATGTACATACAGATGAAAGCATACATATGTTTTTGGTATGCAATGGCGGAACAAAAAAAATTACAATAACAACACAGCGAGAGAGCGGGACGAGTGAGAAACAAAGGCTCACACTCCATTTTTCTCCATGCAGCAATATTATATATAAAAGTTTATTTGTTTAAAGGATTCTTTTAGAAATGCCGGTTTTGTTTCTTTATTTCGTTGCGGTACAGTCTTCAAACACAAATATATGTTTAAATACAGAGTTATACATAAATATGAAGTCATCCAGAAGGTGCTCATATGATATCGCCACTAGCGCCAAAGTGAGTTTGTTGGTCCTCAGTTTGTGAACCTGAAAAAATGCATTTTTTTCCTCGCTTTACATATCCTTTGGCCTCTTGTTGCAGGGAGAAAGAAGGCCAACTCTTTATATATATAGTGGTTTCACCCCTTGTTAATGGTAGCCTTCTGATTTTGTTGCTTTTCGTCTCTTGTAAGTTTTGTGGATACATTGAATGTTGTTGTTGGGTGACTGCTTTACACGCTCTCTCTCTCCACTTTCTGAAAGTGTTCTTTGCATCATGTAATCGTTTGTGTGTGCGTGCAGACTAAATTCTATTCCTGATGAATAGGAAAAGAACTATTCTTTTGCGCCGCTTGTATGTAGATAGCAGTGTTTTTTTTTTTTTGCTGCACCGATATGAGAAAGAAGTTTATTTTATGCAAATTATTCGCAGGAGCCCAATGGGTTAGATTAAAATTACTCTTAGTAAACAAAGTCTCTATTGGGTTTCTGCAACTTAAAACAGTTTTGCAGTTTGGTTCGGTTGTTAATATAAATAATGTTTTAACATTTATTATGTCATTTCAGAACTTTATAACCAACTTTGGTCAGAAATCGCTATTCTCCCTCTGTCTAAATTAGTTGGAACTGCAGCGCGTTTAGCGTTGGCATTCCCCAAACCAAATGCATAAACAACATATTTTACAACAAACCCACAATATACGAGTTGAAGCTGATCGTCATCATCAAAGATCGTCAAGGAAAAGCTGGTGGCATTGAAGCAAGATTAAATAGAGAAGAGCGATTACCTAAGCGTTATTATCAAAAGTAAAAGCAAAGCTAACGTGGAAGCATTAAACGAAATTGGTAGCAAGGTAAACTAAAAATACAAAACAAAAATAAGATGATGAAACGCACCCGTGTCGATGAGGTGCAATTCGGAACGCGACCTGGTCCACCAGTTTCAGGAGGTGGTTCCAGTGTGGGATCAGCAGCCGGTTCAATTATTCCTGTTCCTACCACGGCCAATACCACTTTGGGTGTCAACTCAACGGGTGTAACTATAGGCACAGTTGTTCCAAATGCGCACAGTGCTACCATTAGTGGAATGAGCTCTATTCATCATCGAATTTTAACTCCCCAACATGGGGGAGCTCAGACTATTGCGTATTTACCTTCCACTACGCCTACAGCAACGAATTTAAAAACATCGAGTTCACTTGTGGAGACTCCAACTGCAGCAGGAGTCGGATCTGTAGGGGGAGGACCACAAGCGAACACAGTAGTAGGAGGAGGTGGCGGCGCTATTGTTGTCTCAACAGGCACCGCAGCAACTCAAACACTGCAGTTTACCACATGTAAGTCAATTAATTTGGATACAAGTTGTTCTTTTAATTTTACAATTTTATTAATAGCTTATAGCGTGGCTTCTATTCAAACTGGAGGTTCTCTTAAGGCTGCCACATCCGATGGTAATGCCGTACAAATTCACGTCTCTGGCGGTGGACCGACTTCTGGACCACTGCCCTCCAATGCTCAGAGTATTTCGAGCAGTCCTCAAACAGGACAGGCCGCACGACAACGAACAGTAAGTGGTACTCAGACTCAAAGCGGCGTCGCCGTTGCTGCCGTAGTTAGTAATCTCTCATCAGCATCGACACAACAGCAGCAATCTTTAGCCGCTTCACAGACGCCGCCGGCGGCTCAAGCTACTCCTCCATCAGCGGCAAATGCAAATAATGTGGGCAATATAACGCCACCCCAAAGCGGTCAATCAACGGGCGCAGGCAGTGCCACGCCCCGCCTTAAAGTGGAAGACGCTTTGAGCTATCTTGACCAAGTGAAATATCAATATGCGGACCAGCCGCAAATATATAATAATTTCCTGGACATTATGAAGGAGTTCAAAAGCCACTGCATAGATACCCCGGGGGTGATAGAGCGCGTATCCACGCTCTTTAAAGGACACACGGAGTTGATATATGGCTTTAACATGTTTCTGCCACCCGGATACAAGATTGAAATTCATTCTGATGCCTTGGGTTGCTCTGTGCCTGTAGTATCAATGCCCTCCCCGCCTGGCGCGCCCTCGAGTACGGGTACAGTGCATATGATACCTGGAAACAGTCCATTGACAACCGCTGGGCATACTGTGAAGACACCCACTGCAGCAACTGCAGTTACACTTGGTCAACCAGCGGCGGCAGTGACGCAAATCCATGCAACAGGAGCAGGTGCTGTTAATTTAATGACGCATGGAGGTGCCCAATTAACGCAAACCACTATGCAAGCTTTGCAGCAACAGCAGTCCACACCCATTCAGTCACATTCGCCTGGAACACCGCACGCTCACGTCCATATGAGTGTGACCAGTTCGCCAACAAGTGGACAATCGCAAAACATTGTCTCGTCGGTGGGAACACACAACGTGCCACAGAATTACTCTCGAGATCGTGAGCGAGCCACCATGACACCCACTACAGGACAGGTGGGGCAGAGTGGTCCTCCTCCTCCTCCAACGCCAACGACAACTAGTATTGTGGTAGGTGGACCACCCACTCCCAATTCATTAAGTGAGTTAAGTCCACATGGTAGTGCAACAGGAATGGGAGTAGTTGCAGCACCTGGTAACCAGCACAATTTGCATCACATACAGCAGGCTCATCAGTCTATTCTATTGGGTGAGACAACAGGACAACAAAACCAGCCGGTGGAGTTTAACCATGCAATCACCTATGTTAATAAAATCAAAGTAAGTTAAATATAAATACCTTTACTTAATTCAAAAACCAAAAAAAACTTCTTTTTTTTTTTTAATAAAAGAATCGTTTTCAAAATCAACCGGCTAAATACAAAAAATTCCTTGAAATTCTTCATGCCTATCAAAAGGAGCAGAAAGTCATTAAGGAGGGTAGCCTTAATCAAGGTAAAATGCTTACAGAACAGGAAGTCTACACGCAAGTGGCCAAACTCTTTGGGCAGGATGAGGATCTGCTAAGGGAATTCGGTCAGTTTCTTCCAGATGCCACTAATCATCAAGCATCGGCAGCAGCAGCAGCGGCGGCAGCAGCTGCTTCCTGCGGCAGTCAGTATATGTCCAAATCGTCGACAGGGGCTCTGCACAACCATCATCATGAGCACCAGCAAAATAAGCAACGTGCACCCACAGCTACATTGAGTGGAGGAGCCCATATAAGCATGTCGTCAACGACACCATCAACAGCATTGCATAGCGGAGGTTCTCCCCTCCACCTAAGTAGTGGCGCGACTCTGTCATCTGTTGAGAATAGTGCAAGCGCTCATGCAGCGGCAATAGGAAATTTGTCTGCTGTTAATACGAGCGTCAGTATCAAGACCTATAACAACAACTCACAGCCACCGAATCACACGTTAGGAAGTGGTTTGGCCAATCGGAATGATATTATATTAGAAAAAGAATACAATGTTGGTTTGCCACCTGGTTTGCAAACTCATCAGCGGGGTCCAGGACTTGGACATCATCATCTTAGTGGTCATCCTGGCGGTAATCTACGTCCAGGTGGTCTTCTTTCATATGATAAGGATCATCGCAATAACCACCATGTCCAAAAATATGTTGGTAGTCACCATCATCACTCTCAAAATCAAAATGTATCGCAGCATGCAAAGAAATCACCTAGCTATGGTGGAGGCGGTGTTTCTGGTACTTTGTCGCACATCAGTGACCATTCATTGGATCGCAGCTCGCCTGGTATCAGCTATGGAACAACTTCGCTGCTTCCTGGCACGCACCATCAAAATAACAACCAGCAACTGCAAATACATAATGCAGGTGCCTCATCGATTTCAAGGAGGCAATTGGAGGAACTTGCAGCTGCCGGTGGCGGACCACCTGCGGCGAAAAGACCAAAGCCCTATTGTCGAGATGTTAGCTTTTCGGAAGCATCCAGCAAGTGCACCATTTCCGATGCTGCGTTTTTTGATAAGGTGCGCAAGGCCTTGCGCAGCCCTGATGTTTATGATAATTTCCTGCGCTGCCTCACACTCTTCAATCAAGAAATTGTTTCTAAGACTGAGCTACTTGGTCTTGTATCGCCATTTTTGATGAAATTTCCAGATTTGCTGCGGTGGTTCACCGATTTCCTAGGGCCTTCTGTAAGTGGCCTGGTTGGGCCTGTTGGCGGACTTATTGATGGGCTACCATTGGCGGCCACCCAGCAACGGCAATGCGCTGGCGGCGGCAGTAATAGTTCCAATGATCGGGTCAGTAGTCTTCAGAGTACAGCCGACTATGTACAAGATGTAGACTTGTCATTATGCAAGCGTCTTGGAGCTTCATATTGCGCATTGCCGCCCTCAACAGTCCCCAAGAAGTGCAGTGGTAGAACGGCCTTGTGCAAAGAGGTGCTTAACGATAAATGGGTATCATTTCCCACGTGGGCAAGTGAGGATTCTACATTTGTCACTTCTCGAAAGACGCAGTTTGAAGAGACTATTTACAGGTGAGATCTTGGAAATGGGGAAGTTATTATTTTTTTTGTGTTTTTAATTTTGTAAAGTGTATTGGTGTTTGAGATAAAAGTCGAAATTCAGTTTGCGTTTTCTTTCTTTAATTATTTTCTTTTTGTTTTTGGCTTTCGTTAATTTTTGAATTAACCCCAACCCTACACATATTCTAAACCTAAAAAGGAATATTCACAGAACGGAAGACGAGCGATTCGAACTGGACTTGGTAATTGAGGTGAATAGTGCAACCATTCGAGTACTGGAAAATGTTCAGAAAAAAATGTCACGGATGTCCCCGGAAGAACTAGCTAAATTTCATTTGGATGATCATTTGGGTGGAACCTCGCAGACTATTCACCAGCGAGCCATTCACCGTATTTACGGCGACAAGTCTGGTGAGATTATTCAGGGCATGAAGAAAAATCCCTCGGTGGCCGTACCCATCGTTCTGAAACGTCTCAAAGTTAAAGAAGAAGAGTGGCGAGATGCCCAGAAGGTACTCATTATTTTATGATAAAATGTAAACTTACATATTAAAGCTTTGCTACATATTTTCCCTATCTATCTACAGAACTTTAATAAACAATGGCGCGAACAGAACGAGAAATATTACCTCAAATCTCTAGATCATCAAGCTATTAATTTCAAGCCCAATGACATGAAGGCTTTACGATCAAAGAGTTTGTTCAATGAGATTGAAACATTGTACGATGAACGTCATGATCAGGAGGATGATTTGATGGAATCATCAGGTCCACATTTAATATTGCCCTATAAGGATAAAACCATACTGGATGATGCTGCCAATCTGCTAATCCACCACGTGAAAAGGCAGACGGGCATACAAAAACAAGAGAAACAGAAAATCAAACAAATCATTCGACAATTTGTGCCTGATTTATTTTTTGCCCCAAGGCAACCGCTAAGCGATGATGAGCGAGATGATGGTAAGTTCTAAAACCGCTTTGAATTGTGTGGCTTTAACATTGTTCCACTTAATCTACTAACTTTGTCAACCATATTTTACCATTTGCAAACTAATATTAAAAAGTAAAAAAAGGTTGACAAAATATGTTTTTATCTATAATTATTATTCTTTATTGCTGTTCACTTCTTTTGTATTGTTTTGAACTTAGTAAATGTTTTTGTTTTTCTCTTTCTTTTTTATATATGTTTCATAATTTTTTCTTGTAAATGTTTCAAATACTTTAACAAAATACGTAATTGATTAATACAAAATGCTGTGAAAACTGATTATCCCTACAACGCACATGACCAATCATTACTCCAAACAACCAATCAACCAACCCAATCCAATTGCAATACTATACATCGAATCAAAAATCGAATCGTTTCTATAGCCTTTCAATTTTTGGTAGATGAAAATACAAAAATGGACGTTGATTCACCTACATTGCACATGACCGGAGAATTGTTGACTAACAGCAGCCACAAGGCCAATGAGAACATCGCAACGTCATCTTCGCCCGCCCGAACTGTTTGCAGCGCCACTGCAGTTATTAAAAAGGAAGCGGACGAATCAGCTGATACTGCAAAAACAACAAGTTTAACGACTAATACTATAGCTAGTGATATCACACCCTCGACATCAGCAGCGGGAGTATCAGTCGATGGCAGAAGCACAGCGTCGTCCTCCTTGACCAGCAAGGAGGAGAGTTTAAGTCAGAACAGAGAAGCTGAGCAGACAATCACTAATACAAACTTTTCATACGCCAAAACCGCCTCCTCATCATCAATCAGTTTACGGGAAAGTGAAGTCTTGCTTGCTAAAGTAGATGTTAAGCTAGAGAAGAATTCAGTAGACTTGATCCACACACATCCCACTATACTGCCACCGCATGCTCAAAGCCAACATGAAGTAAGTTTTTTAATCAGCTCAAAAACTATGATAATTGATTGCTAATTATAAATTATGATGCAGGATGAATCATATTCCTTATTCTTTGCCAATAATAATTGGTACTTATTCCTGCGTCTTCATGCAATACTTTGTGACCGTCTTCATGCGATGTATGACCGTGCCCGTTTGTTGGCCATTGAGGAGGAGCGTAGTCGAGTAAATCGTCGCGAAAGCACAGCTACTGCTCTTCGTCTAAAACCCAAGCCAGACATTCAAATGGAAGATTACTATCCAACGTTCCTTGAGATGCTGAAGAATGTGCTTGATGGTAATATGGATTCGAACACATTCGAGGATACCATGAGAGAAATGTTTGGTATCTATGCGTACATATCCTTTACACTGGATAAGGTAATTACTTTTCATTATAATTGAGGTAGCAACTGTATGTTTGTTTTCCTGTTTGTTTTTAAGGTGGTTTCTAATGCTGTACGTCAGCTGCAGTATTGTGTGACTGAGAGAGCTGCTCTGGACTGCGTAGAGCTCTATGCAACGGAACAGAGGCGCGGCAGCACTGGCGGCTTTTGCAGAGATGCCAACAAGTCTTATGAAAAAGAGATGGTGTATCAGCGGAAGGCAGAGAATATTCTTAACGAAGAAAACTGTTTTAAGGTTTATATTGTAAGTGGTCGGAATTGGGGGCGATCTATATATGGGCCAGTCTAACTTTTCGAACTATTGCAGTATAAAATTGATTGTCGTCTTACTATTGAACTACTGGATTCCGAGCCTGAAGAGATGGAAAAGTCAGTTATTAAAGAGCAGAAATTCAGCAAGTATGTCGAACGAATGGCAAACCCCGCCATAGAAGTGGACGTCGATGGTGGGGGTGGCAGCAGTTGTAACATAGTGCGTCTTGAAGCATTAAATAAACAATTGACTGACACAACTTCTGACATCAAGATGGAAGAGGAGGAGGAAAACGCCGAGGTGAGTGGCAGTGAGACCAAAATACAAATGTAGGGGTCTTTATTTGCTTGTTGAAGAGTGGTTAACCATGTTTGTGTACTTTTGTTCTAATTTAATTTGTTTTTTAGTTGTATCTCTACCTGTCCCTTCCATTTTCCTATATTGTACATACGAACAATTTAAACATCTAAAAAAAAAAGATCAGAAACCCATTGTGTTTAGCTGTATGATGTACATATGTATGTGCCTTAACTTATGCATTTATACATATATCTGTGTATACAAATATATACATATATATATATATATATATATTATATATATATAATATATATATATATATATATACATATATATATATATATATATAAAACGTATATTGCAATTGGGCATCTAGTTGTGTTCAGTTTCATTATTTCAACTTGGTTCGTTTTGTGTCTGCATTTTCCACGCCTTTTTTTTCCTACTCATTTAAACAACATGCCGCCTTCGCTGCCCACATTTCGTATTAAAACCAACTAATAAAATGTATCACTAATTAATGCTTTTTTGCATTCTTTTTCTCTCATTTTATTCCGATTTCATTTATTTTTCGTACCAGGTCAATTCCAAGGCTTGAAATAACAAAATAGTTTTGATAATTTCATTGAATAACAAGAAGAAGAAAAAGTCATATTGCAAAATGAAAAAACAGTAAAAGCAGCAATGACAAAAAGCACATCGTAAAAAAAGAAATTAAAATATTTTTTTAACATAAGCAACCATCCACTAACCTCCCACCCACTAGCACCAAACTCATAAACTAAACCACATAACCATATACATATGTACATGTAAATCCGGCAGAAAATGGAAATTTACTTAAAGACATCAAATGATAACATAGTATTTCAAAAACATAATCTCTTATACACGCATTCCTTGCATAGTAGTAAATCCTTTCATTTGCTGTTTGCCCCTTATTTAATATAGTAATAGTTATTTATTCCGTGTGACAAAGAAATAAGAGTAAATCAAAGAACTTTCCAATGGGTGAGGATAGTGGTGGTATGTGTTACATATGTATAAATTAGAATACTCTTTTTTTTATGCACATGTAAATACGAATTTTGTCTGGTTTCACACTCTGTACATATATGGTTAAATGTAATTTATTTTTGAAGCATAAGCTAATTATTAGTTTAATTAGTTAAGGGGGAAGTAGGAAGAAAAGAAAGACTAGCTAACAAAACTCTAAACAATTTTATACGACTAGTAGAAAAGAAAGCAAACGAACGAACAAACCAATAAAAATATATGTCACGAATCGTTGTAAATCGTTGCAATTTGTGTAAATAGAAAAAAACAAAAACATAAAAAATAAAATCCAACTGATTTGGGAATGGAATAGAAATCATGAAACTTCATTTGGGGGAATATTGTATGGCACAATTAACTTTTACTTTAGGCTTAAGGCAAGGCAAGGTAAGTTTATCTTAATGTAGCACTGTTTGTACCTAATTTAATTTTAGTACATTTTTTAAGTTTTCAATAATTATTTTATTTTAGTGTGTTGCTTAGTTCTGAGTAAATTTCGTGTTTTTTTTTCCAATGAGGGTGTACATTCTTGTTTGTTCAATCTTAGACATCATTTTTGGCCTGGTACTTTTAATATTAATTCTTTTGACATATGTCATCGTAATGCTGGATCACACATTTATATATAACGCATCAGAATGCTGTTTAGCCAGCTCTTGTGACTGCATCCTATAAACATAATGACGAGTAGTTTATTTTATTTTCATTGCAGCAGGCGTATCGTAGAAGAAGAAGAAAACCGCGTTTCTTGCTGCGCAACAAGCGACGATCTCAGTTACATGAAGAGCAAGTGCGTCAGTTGTTTGAGCAGAAACGAATTGGTGAACAGAAGTCAGGAGCTACTGTAACAGTATCAGCAACAGAAGCACAACCTATGCCATCTGAGTCAATAATCTGTTGCGATTCCCCAACTAGCAATGATAACAATAATAGCTGGAGTAAACGTATACCGGAAAGATTGGGCACTCCCCAGGTGGGTCTGGCCGAACAATATGCTTTCAATGATCGTGACGAGATCAACACCATTGCCAGTAACGGACGCTGCTTTGTGACAAGCAAAAATCTTAAGCTACTCAAGTACGACGCGGTGCGTCGTGCCAAAAAGGTGTGTGATGACCCCAAAATATACCAATAAAGATTTTAACCTAATTTTAATCTCCATCTCGCCCACTATATTAGACCCATTGCCGTGTCACGCAGACCAAATATGCTCAATTTCAGATATTTGTAAACAAATGGCTTCAGCAGTATGTCAGTGATCAGCAGCAGAAGCATTGCTTAGACTGGTTGTTGGGCAGAACAGACGAACAAAATAATTCCAGCGGCATGGGAATTTCCTGCAAGACTAAATTAATGCATCAAAAAGATACGTCAAGAACACCGTATCGAATATTTACTAGATATAAGGTGACTCAAGCCACCCCCGCAATAACAAACACTTCGGTGACTAATACATCCGCTGTTGAAATAGCACCCACAGCCACTGTACCCACTTCATCGGCCGGTGCCACTTCCAACATTACTGTTTCTAACATAAGCACTACTTTAACAAATACTGAAACAGTTACTACATCGAGTAGCATCGGCAGCAGTTCTTGTCGCAGTCCACCGCAACAACATTGCAGCAATGCATCAGCTGCCACTGTACCCAGTAACGCTGAAACGGCACTGCAACAAGTTCGACCCATGGAAAGCTAACCAAAAATAACTTGGTCAGGTACCTTTACATGACGATAATTCGATTTTTGTCGATTTTTGACTGTATATATCCCGCAAGATATATCATTGTGATACTAGTTCCGCCTAGACTCTACCAAGTGCAGTCAATTTGATAAAAACCCAGTTCGGCATGGACTTGCTTAAGTGAAATTCAATTTAATGTTTAAATGCAGAACTATATCATAATATATCTTTTGTGTATCTATATCTATCACTTTGTACAAAAGTCATTTAATTGTAAATAAGCGTATTTTACTCCCAATTTGAATTTTACGCAGCCTAAACGAAATTAAAATATCAGTTAGCGCTACGTTAAGTTTTTATATATTTTAGTTTCTTAGTTGTAAGCGAAATAGTTGTACAAACTCCCACAGAAGAGTTAAATATTAAATAATTATTATGCACATAAGAAAGAATAAGGCGGAAAAAAGATTTAAGCTAGTTCTTAGGTAAACGCGACTAGTTTATAGTTTTTTAGTTATAAAGAATCTATTTTTATGTAAGCTCGAACACAACAAAACAAAATCGTTGTACACATCCTTGTGAATACTACTGATTAATAAAAACTTAAGGTCATTAAAGTTGTAATAACCCAAAAAGAAAAACAATTGATCGTGTCATAGAAAACTTTAATCAAAATGATTATTTCATATGTTTGGCTTATGATAAAACAACATCTTTTTACTATACAGCTATTTGCCATATTCGACAAATATTTTTAAAAACTTATCAGTATTATGATCTTAGTTATTTGTAGATAAAATCTCTTCGTGTTATAATCCCAGCTATGCGATTCTCGTTGTTAATAGCGAGCATGTGACGCAGACCCAATGCCCGAAAGATTTGAAATATCTTTGGCACTGAGTCGTGCTAAAAAGAATGTATAAAGATGGAAATTATGGTTCAATTTATTCAAAGAACACCTACCGTATTAACACGCACTGGTGACGGATTCATGAACATAGATAAATCTACGGTATAGTTCTCTTTTTGATCCAATTTGCGAACACTTGTGACTGATGGATATCGTGGATATACGTCCCTAAATGTTTGAATAGAAGTTTCTGGTTCCCAAAAACGTTTGTTCTCCACATACAAGGACTTTAATAAGATGACTATTAATTGCGAGCGCAAAATAATACCACACACGCGACCTTCAGAGCGACGATTCTTCAAAATATCCGATTGATCAGCAGCTTTTTGTAATTAGTTACTTAAAATTTACTTACATTCTGCACATTATCAACCACAGGAAATCCGTTGTGATTGCAACCATTCAGGACTTTATATATATAGTGAGCCTTGTCTTGAAGTTTGATACAGATTACAGGTTTACTCATTATATCTTTTGCTTTAAGTCCCTTATATTGTGGTATGGGCTCCCAGGGTAAAATGGGAACATTGTTAACTTCGATTTGCGTATCATATATGCCCTCATTAAAATAGTCTCCTACCCATTTAGCGCTAATCAGGGCAATGATGAGGGGGAAAAAGAACGAAGTTGCCACACCCGTTGTTTCCATTAAGATTACCGATAAGCTGATGGTCATCCGTAGAACTCCGCCCAAATTGGCAGCAGCCCCTATTAATGCATATTTTCCTGGATGGAGAAAGTTCTGAAAAAAAACATTATCTAATGTTTAAGGATAGGTGTTGAGAAAAACTTACTGCCTCCGGAAAGAAATAAAAGAGAAGCATAGCCACTAATCGACCCCAAGCAGCACCTACCAGAGCTGTGGGAATAAAGACTCCCAAGGAAACATTCAATCCAAATGTGGCGCAGGATAAAATATAATAGATTAGAGTAAACATAGCCAGCGTTAGGATTTTATGTGAGCCTGTTAATAGATTAAGGCAAGAATAAAATGAAATGAAAACGGTCCTGAAGTTAATATAACCTTGCAGTACTTTTTTGACTGGCCGATATTAACAATTTAATAAATGTAGTCCAGCTATTCGTACACTCACCTGGAGGGTCGTGAAAAAGCGACCTTACTGTTGCCTCTGGTGTTTGAAACCAAAGTGCCGCTACAGCATTGTATTCATTATCCTCACAAAAAAGCTGCACAGGATGTATCGTTGGGTCGTTGCCCAAGGGACGGCAATCGCTAATGAAGTACATCATGGCACTGGCTAACATGACACCCAACATGGCAATATGTACTGCTTCTAACACTTTTCCTATCTTCCATGGTATATATCGTTTTCGAAATTTATTAATAATCGTATTAATCGAATTCCAAGTGGCTCCCAGCAAACCACCAACAACACCCAACAACATAAAAATTGGCAGCTCGTAGTATTCAAAGGTCAGTGGTTGATCGAATTTCCCCAAATTAAAAAGACCAGTAAATGTAAAACCGTCAATGCCATGATATGTGGATAAAACAATATTCAATGTGAAAGAACTAATAATTGATGCTACTAAGGTGCGCCAGATTAGATTCTGATTCCAAAAACTAGCCGCCTCCTCTAGGGAAAAGAGCATACCACCGATTGGGGCGCCAAACGCAGCGGTTACACCAGCTGCTCCTCCTCCCAATACAAAATCTCGTTTTTCATGATCATCGCGAAAGGCTTTAAATATGCGAAAATCCTTAGCAAATGTAGTACTTTTACCCTGCGATATACCAGCTGCTACGACAGCTCCCGCATGAATCATTGGACCTTCTTTGCCACCAGCCAAACCACCGACAACTGAGGTGATGACCCCGACGGCTTTTACTGCCAACGTCTTTATGCGTACAATTCGAGGAATTTGAACACCATTTAGGTAACTCTTCACTTGAGGTATACCACTACCAGCGGTAATAGGTTCAATATATGTAACCATAGCAGCTCCAATAGCCACAGGTACAATACTTAATAGAATCCAATAGACAAATGGAACAGCGAGATCTCTGTCACTACCGTCGGTCATAGGCACGTTACTGTCCACCTCTGTAACAAATATAAAGAAAAAAAATCTGAAACTTCTAACTTACTATAAACCCTTTCAGTTCTGCAAATATTCAAATCAAAAACCGTTTTAAAATTTTCTCCTTCGTCACTGTGAATCATGAAGATAATATATTAGTATAAGTTTTTTTTTTACAAAAACTTATTTTTCGAGTGATCCTTCTCAAAATGTGTGTCGTAATGATAAAGTAATGCGATATGAACAATACTCCATTAATTAATTAATTTAATTTTTTTGATGGAAGAGTTTTTAAGAATCGAAAGCTAATTATTAAAAATTAACCAACTAGAATAATTTAAGAATCCATATTTATTTTATAATTTTTTTCACCTGACTCTTACAAACCGCCGTAGGAACAAAAACGGTTACTATGTTTTTACAAAAGAACAAGAAAAGTCTATTACTTCACTGATATGACTATAACAAAAAAAGTACTCCATCAAGAACTTTATTTAAAACCGACAGTTTCTACGAAATCAAACAAACAATCAGACCAATATTTCTCGCAAATATGGACAACTAGACATGAACAACCGGATTAGTGTTCAATATGAATAAAATGTAAAGTTGTTTCAATGACTAACAAAGAAAAATACCAGAAAATAACAGCTATAGTTATAAACCTTCATTAAGTTTAAGAAGGTTGCAAATTGTCAAACGGATCATTTTATCATAGTGTTCAGGTTGATGTATGTACATACCATTTTTAAGAAATTTGTACTTAAATTCCGATAGTTCCTCAATGATAATATCTATGGTACAAGCAATTAATGCTGTTATAATCCCGATTTGTATGAATATGATCCAACGGATGATATCCTTACGTATGGAGAAACGCTCTCGCAGCCGTTTGTGTTCTTCATCTTGAAACAAAACATTTTCGCAGATTTCGTAGTCCAAACTCTGCGTTAGGCATTAATCAAAATAATTACATAAATTTTAGAAAATAAGAACAGAAAAGTACTAAGATCGAGAATATCTACATACCTCATAGTTCGGAGTGGAAACAGCTGCAGTGCGGGAGCTTACATTGAATATGGGTTCCGCATAACCATCAGCCATTAGCTGTTCCTTTTAAAAAAAATCATCATTTACATTCATTTGAATCATAAAAGCCACCTTATTAGCAGAGCTTACACTGAAAGCCGTATTGTTTATTTCTAAACCGGAGGCGAAGGTTGGAGTTCCCCTAATTACTTCTGTTCGAATAGCTCCAGCGCTTGTCGTGGCGACCTCATCATCTCTATCCGTTGGATCTGGTCTTTTTGCAAAAGGAATATAATCATCCGATGCTTTCTCATCAATGTCTATTAGGCGACCCTTATCATCCATTGTACAGATTTCTCTAGCAGTTAATAGAATAAAGGCGTGCTGCAATTACTATAGGTAAGACAGACTACAAACGGAGAAACAAAAGCACGTAAATAAGTGTGACCAACTAAAGCAAGCACAAAAATACATATTTGCGACATGCACCCAGCAAAACGCCATTTTATTCAAAACGGAAATTTGGATTAAGATACTTAAACTTTGCCGCCTCAAAAAGCAGGCGCTTATGCTCGATTTCATTGCGTGCATTTAGCTCATGCCTAATGTCAGACAATGTGCGATCCAGTCGCAACATTATATCCTTCGGTAGGCTACTATCAATGTAATGAGAAACAGACAACTCCTGAGATCGGCTCAACTGCATTTGAATATCCTCCAGGGAATATCCACTGGAACTATGTAATTTGACATCAGCACCTGCGCTTGAAAATGATGAATTCGTGAGTTTACAATTGGTGGAGCTCAGATCCATGGCTTCGGGTTGAACGCCGTCTAGTGAAACAGCTAGGTTATTGGTTTGTTCTGGTTTTGTATGACCAAGTAGAGTCGATCGGGGTACAGAAATCATGGTTCGGCTTCGTGAATTTGTTGGAATTATCGGTTCTACTAAGCTGCCATTCAGTTGTCGTAACTTAAGGAGAAAAATGATACAGTGAAATATATATTTATGATTATAATTTTTAATGCACTCACATTACACAAATCCGGGGGCATAAGCTTTGCATTACCACTAACGTTCATTTTGGAATTGGTGTTGCAAAGTTGGATTTTTTCATCAGCAGTTGAAGTACCGGAAGAAATTGACTGCAAGTGCATTTTTATACAAATATTTTATGTAACATTTTGATAAATTAAAATTATATGAGGTTAAGGTAGTTATGCATACATTCATATGTACATATGTATGTATGTGTGGCTAACTGCAATAGTATTGGAAGTCCGTCTTATGTTCATCTACTTACAGTTCTTATTTCCTCTTGTTGTTCGTTGTGCTCTTGTTTGTGACGCTGAAATACCGTTTTAATTTTTAGCTCAGCATTGTCCACCGCACTCATCTTTTCGCCTGATATCGGAGGCAACTCCTCTGAACTAATCGTTGTAGTTTTTTTCCGAGTTCTGCCCAAACGACGATTCTTCACAATGCGATCACGACGCTCCACCAACGCTGCAACTTTCATCTCATGCAACTTTCCAAGTAAAGACGTATGACGGCGCTGTCGAAAATTAGTATCTGGGATTAACATTATTGTTGTATCTTTACAACCGAAACATACTTTAATATGCATGTGGAAATTGCCAGTGGAGCGTACACTACCCCGATATATCTTGTCGGGGGGACAATAGCAGCATACAACTTTAACATTGTCTCCTTCTTGGCTTTGGATACGGTAAAGTTCTCCATTAAGGATGTACGGTACATGTTGCCGTCGCTCCGATTCAAATTCGGATTCATTTTCATCTTTGTGCTCTATATCAGGTGTATTTGGCATGGTAAGAGATGCACATACGACTCGTCTCACGCAACCGCTCGAATTCAAATGAACTTTTTCGGGACATTAAAGAGTATGAGAGGGATGCACATACATGTACACATCACGTACTCACAAATAGTCAGTAACGAAAAAAAATGGTAGAAAGATAGAAATGACGACCAAAAAAACGTTTGACACAACTTAATGACAAAAGGCAAGTTACGTAGAGGGTAAGCTTGATTATATAAAATTTAAATTATATTCTAACTGTACATATCAAACTTAACCGTTATATATTTGTAGAAAAAATTATCGTTAAAAAATTTGTATTTACTATACAGCAATAATCGTATAAGTTAAACGTAGCCCTGGAAGTAAAGCGCCACTAACTTCAATTGAAAACGTGGAACCAGTTCACTCATTTCTTCATAGAAATTGTGCCTTTTTTATGCTGCCACATTAAAAAAAAAAAAGCATGCACGATGTCCCAGTCGGAAGATAGATGTGCTAAACCAAATATATTAATAACCGGGACTCCTGGAACGGGAAAATCATATTTATGCGAGCGTTTAGTGATCCAACTTGGGTTTAACTGGTTAAACTGCTCAAAAATAGCAAAAGAAATGGGTTTCATCGAAGAGTTTGACGAGGAATATAATTGCCCGATTTTAAATGAAGATAAGGTGGGTGTGCATTAATTTGAAATCAGTTTGATTTTACTTTATGAAAACTTTATAACTTAGCTTATGGATCATCTAGAACCGCTGATGACAAACGGTGGCAATATTGTGGAGTATCATGCGTGTGATTTTTTTCCAGAACGTTGGTTTGACGCTGTGTTCGTAGTCACCTGTCCGAACACAATCCTCTACGATCGTCTGAAGGAACGCAATTATAACAAGAAGAAACTGAAATCGAATATTGAATGTGAAATCTTTGGAACTATACTAGAGGAGGCCCGCGATTCCTATAAATCTGAAATTGTTTACGAGTTAAGTGCCAAAAATACGGCGGACGCCCAAAAGAGTTTGGCAACGATTGGAAGTTGGTATAGCATGTGGAAAAGAAAGTAGCCTAAGAAATCCATGTAATTGCACTTGAAACTCTTTTGTTAGTCAAAAAAATGTTTTTCTAAAAATCATATTTTGTAAATACAGTATATTTATATTATACATACATACATACATATGTATATCTTCTTGAAAAGCCACAAGAACTGATGTTTTCAAAAACAAGTAAAACGCGCCTGAAGAGTCGTTATATGCACAGTTTGCTCAGATGAAGGAATGGTTAGATGTGCCCATCTGTTAAATAGCATTTTTGTTCTACAGGACGGATATTCAATAGGGAGTACCGCAAATCAAAATCTAGAGAGCTATTATCCTGTTTATGATCTCATTCTTTTATAACATTACCTTCTTCACCATATTGGTTCGTCCAAATCTTCTTTGAATGTTTGTTTTTTATAGTAGTAAATTGTTGTGGTTTTAAAGAAAAAAAATACATAAAGACTCGGAACTTCCCTGTAGGGTCTCCATTCGGCCAAGTGATAAACTTTCCATTTTCTTATGTTCACGGCAAGCTCCTTCATATATATAAAATTAGGCGCTTGGATGGTTACAATCTTAAAGCAGTGCTTATCCCGCGAAAGAAATCAACCCAAAATCTGTTTTTATACCCTGTACCCATAGGGTAAAAGGGTATATTAAAGTCGCTAAAATGTATGTAACAGACAGAAATATACATTTCTGACCCCATAAAGTATATGTATATATTCTTGATCAGCATCACCAGCCGAGTCGATTGAGACATGTCCGTCTGTCGGTCTGTATGAACACCTAGATCTCGGAGACTATAAAAGCTAGAGCCAAATTTGGCATGAACATCCGTCTATTGCATAGACAGATCAAGTTTGTTTCAAATTTTTGCCACGCCCCCGCAAATCGAGTAAAACGTATTACTAGAGCTGTATCAAAGATATCGTATTCTTACTTGGCACACCTAATTATATACCCAAACTGCTCCACCTGACCAAATTTTGTCGAAATCGGACAATAAATATCGGAGATATACCTATATGAGTTTTGCACTGAATTGTCAAGGCGACATTGGCTGGCAAGAGTGAGCGAGACAGCATGCGTTCGCTGTTGCTGCGTGGTAAAGAGAATTTTGCATGAAATTGATGGCGATTCCGGGGATGTTCTATTTTATTTAATATAACTAGCTGGCACAGGGTATACTCAATGTCGGCAAGGACGACTTGCTTGCTTCATTTTTTTTTTAAAGTTGTTAAAACAATTAGTACAATTACAATTACCAATAGGTCGCAAGATCAACCCGGACAATCGGATGTCTAGACAATTAAATTGTCATATGTTTGTGTACAAATACGTTTGTAAATATGTATATAAATACAATTATAGATTATTCTTTTTTTATATTTAGATCTTATCAACGCCATTTTGAAAACAAAAACTATGTACAAATCTTGGCAATATTAAAAAATTGTTTTAAATCCTTCGATATTTTATTTATAATAAATAATAGTCGTTTTGTTTTCAAAATAACACAGTTGTTTATAGTGAATAATCCATTTATGTATGTAGATATTTACTTTGACTATCCGACATTTGTGAAAAACTTAAATTATTTAAGTTTTTCCTTTGAACATACTGTTATTTAACTACATAAATGATATGTTATATTTTTGGAATTTTTGCGTCGTAACGGCGAGGTACCCCTATTTTATGGATCTTCTTAGGTTCAGGATACTTTTATTTATTTTGCTTGTTGATTACAATATATATTAAAATACTATTAATTCAAAATAAAGTTTTGTGTTAGAAGTATAAAATCAATGAGATAATCGTGCCTTGAGTGGACCCAAAAAGTTTGTGGAGCAAACTCATCAGGAACACGGGATGAACTTCTGTAAGGAGTACAAAATGTCAAACCTATCAAAATTTTTTAGTCTTTTTTACATTTTTATTTACTTATGTTATTAATGTAGACAGTGGCGTACCTAGAATATCAAGCGCACGTGGCAAAAAGTTAATTCGTCGCCCCAAAGAGTTTGCTGATTTCAAACGGAAAATTTTTGTCTGTAGTAAACAATTAGAAACAATTTTGGTTTATGAACCATTATAACTTTAAAGTTTGTTTTCAGTGAAAAAAAAATTTTTTCGAATACTTTTTTTAACTCGCGGATCAGTGAAGATAATTTTGCCGCTCCCAAAACACTGCGCTCGGGACGAGCATAAAACAAATCTACTGGATTGGCAAATATAAGTAAAAAGCGATTTTATATTTAGTTTTGTTTAACCTGATATTAAATTATACCAATATAAGAGACAAAATCTAGATGCTATTTTGTGTATATAGAGATTAAAGAGGCCTTAGGATTGCGAATCAGCTAATGCGTATTAAAGTGTACTCAAATAAATATTTGATTGAGTGCCAGGTGAAAGTAAAAAACACATTTGATACTTTGATGTTCTTTCACGTTTTTCCTTTTGCCTGTTACAAATAGATGCATTTATGTTTAATGTATGTATATCTTTCTGATTGTATGTATATGGCGTCTCTTGTATTTACAGATTACTACGTTCAAAATTGGAGTTGGACGCATAAAACTAAACAAATAGTAAAATATATAAATCTTATGTTTGACTCGATCCAGCAAAGCTTTCAATTAACACTCAAACTCATTGGCAGTAATGGCACTTAAATCTTTCATCAGTCCCTCAAGATTTGCCATCTCTTGGTTTAACTCTTCGGTGGATGTGCTTGGGGCCAGTCTTTGAATCTCGTCGGTTGAATGCACCACAGAGCCGCCGCCTTGCAAACGATTTGGGGTGGCAGCAGATAATGAAGGTTTCTTGTACGGTGATTGGTTTTGTGGACGTATTGTTACGGCAGGAGCTATGTAATAACAATAACAATATAAAAACTGAAGAAAATAAAGAAAGAAGAGCCGCTTACTGTGCTTATTAATAGGTGTAGCGGCTGCCCCTGTGGGTGGGGGGCCAGGCACACTAAAACTCTTAAGCGGATGTCCTCTTTTGGTGTTTTCTATAGTCGAAACAAAAGCATTTCCACTACTATTGCTGGAACTGTAATAAAGTAAAAGAAAATATATTACAAAAGTTGATTGGAACTTTAAATAAACTAAGAGTAAAAACTGAAAGTTTGTAATGTTTAATTGAACTCATAAATTCTTATAATATGTGAACAATTTTCAAGATGCCGCTCCTAAAGATGTTTGTTTTCTTCACAGTCGTTAGCATCATAATTCCTGTTGTAATATTTGTGCCTTACGAGCCAACTTTTCATACGGTTGGCGATCCAAGACAGACATGACACTCCAAGTACATATGCATATGCACCCTTATATTGCTGATTAATTAGGATCTCATCAAACGAAACTTGTTTATAAAGTTAAGAAATGGTGACGGCGATGCCATCAGCAATAGCTTGTGCTGCACACGCCTTGGTAATGTTTTTGGATTCATCACCTTGTGGAATATTGGCACCATGTTAACATGTACTTGTACCCTGGGATCAACACGACCTCAACGTGTTCGCGTTCCCATATTTTTGCCAAGAAAAATACAGAATATTGTTCGGAAATATTGTTGAATCGGGAATAAATTGGAATGATATAGAACAGTAATGAATAATAGTAAGGCTGACCAAAAATTAGCTTCATAGCTTCCGACATAGGGATGCTCTGGTGTTTGAGCGGCAGAGTTGTTCTGAGCTGGCTGGGTGAGACTCTGTTGTGAAAGACCCGTGTCCACTGTCACGTGAGAGCGATTTTGATGGTTATACTGTGTGCGCGGATATTGCGGGCGCTCCATGGTAGAGTTCATTGAAGTAGCTAATGAGAGAATACACAAGGAAGAGGACATATTATTTCACGAATCGATTGAAATTAATTTAAATCATACTCATATAGCCCGGAACGTAAGAGCGTTTATCTAGTGAATTTGTTAAGTGACTCGGCATGGCAGCTCCCACCTCATATTCACTATGAACAACAGAACGCGGTAATGTTAAGGCTCCACTACTTGAGGCACCATCACTGCAAACAGGCGTAACGTTGGCCAAATTTTTGTCTATATTCTTTAGCTCCATTTGGTCATGATGTATCCATAGATCAGGGGGTTTTGGAACTCCCACATTGTTTTTTTGATAGCTATAGAGAATACCAGGGAAATAAGTTTGTGAAAGTTTTTATAGGTGGATGCTTTTCACTTGCCTCTTTTTGGTATGCTCTGGTGACGATTGAGGCTTACGTCGACACAACAAAAGTATGAGCAAAACGACCAGAAGCAGAACTGCTATAGTAGATCCAATAATGATGTACAACAACTTTTCATTTTTAATACCTTCGGCTAGGGTGTCGGCTTCCTCCATAATTACGGTTCCTGCTGTTGTGAAAGACACTAAAGCAGAAAAGGGCGAATTTACATTGCCTTTCGTGGTGCGAGCTTGCACTTTAAAATAATAAGTTGTATAAGGTTTGAGATTCGGCAGCATCAACATGGTTTCCTCTCCAGCAAATGCTTCAATGGACCAATCTCTGTCACGTTTTGTCGTATCGGTTGTGTAGTAAATGTTGTATCCAGTGATTTGACCCACCGTATGCTTTGGAGGTAACCACTGTATTATGACAGCGGCGGCATTCTGTTCATCCAGACGTACGGTTAACTCTCTGGGTGGTGTTACAGGAACATTCTGAAATGTACTATTCCGAACGGACATGGACCAAGCCGATTCCCTGCGTCCCTTAACCACCTTGACGGCGAATTCATATTGTGTGTTTGGTCGAAGATCATTTATCATGCAATTCAGATTTGTCGTATTGTGAAATCTGTATCGATTAGAGCCAGTAATGCCATAACTAACGGTGTAGTGTCGATTATCTGTTACGTGCTGATTCTTATTCAGCATGGTATCTATCCAAAGAACTACAATTGATGAACTAGACATGGTGATGGCTCTTAACCCTACTAGAACTTCCAACGGTGCTGGTATATCAATAGGCTCCTGATCGCGTGTCTTAATATTATCATAAATTGGTGGACCATCACCGTTGACATTACGCGCCCTCAAAGATACGACATATTCCGTATTGGGTTCCAGATTTTTTAAAACATGATAACGTTCGCTCTCCTTCAATTCAAAAGTATTTTCGTCGGGTATTCCACGACCCCATCCCAAAAGATAATTGCGTATCTTAATCTCCTGTTGTTGCGGAGGACCCCAATGTAGCTCTATATTTTTCGCACCCGGATGTATGTTGATCCAAATCGGTTTCCCTGGCACTTGAGTCTCATCAAAATCATTTTCCAATGTGTTTGCTCGATACCATTCAGTGAACGGTCCAGAACCATTAACGGTCATGGCTGCAATTTTCACTTGATACTCGGCACTGCGATCCAACCCGCTAAGTTCAAAGTAGCGAATATTAGCTGGAGTGCTTTTCACTTGGGGTGAATCTTTAAACTTTCGATATCGTATTTTATATCCAGTGATCTGACCATTACGATCCTCCTCGGGCGGAGGTTCCCAGTGCACCGTAATAGACTGCACAGTTATAAAATAATACAAAAATTATAAAGAGTGCCCTTGTTTTACCACTGCTAAATACTTACACTTGAGCTGGTCACCTCAAGAGTAACATTATTTGGCGGCTCTGATGGTGTTGAGGAGTATGTTTTTACTTTAATCTCCTCCGAGGAATCACCCATGCCATTACTATTGAACGGCACTACACTGACAACATAATCTGTGTAGGGGCGCAGATCCATGAGAACCGCATCTAATAAAATGCTATCGTGATACAAGTCTGCTCCGTTATCATTCTGTTAATGGAAGCAGATTAGAAAATAGTAGGGAAAAAAGTTTACCTGCCGACAAACCTCTGAATAGTATACTCGGTACTTTAGTATCTCGCCATTGGTCATAACGGGCTGATCCCAACGCACATAAATTTCTTTATCACTGCGCGCATATGCGTCAAAGTTTCGGGGTGGTCCTGCTATATTGACTTCTGGTTGAGTGCTGACCACCAATGGTGGAGATGATTCGCCATTACCAAAATTTGTATTAGCCACCACACGGAATTGATAGTTTCGTCCTGGTAGCAGAGATTGAATGTTCACCTGATGATCGTCGTGAGATATGGTCAATATCTTCTGTTCGCTATTAAGCCAAATAAAGAATAATTAAAGTCACCACGTTCTAGGTATTCAGGAGTAACTTACCGTTCACTATTGTTCATTTTGTAGTAGACAGTATAGTGAACCACCTCGACGGCGTTGTGGATTGGTTCCACCCAACTAAGTGTAACAAAACGTGGTTTTATTATCCGAGCTACTAAATCTCGTGGTGGACTCGGCAACCTAGCCAAAAGGCCACTTTCCAATTGCTTTCCAACGGCAGTAGATGTATGACTAGGTTTTAAATCATCCTCACTTGGGGCATCCTCTTCTTCAAAATCTGTAGGGTCAAAGTTGAAGGAAATTTGTTTTTGCTCGGATTTTTTATTATTTCTACTCCGCCGGGAAGCCAGTATTCTATTGGGACCATCGCCTTGGCTATAGGAAATTAGCCTCCCGTTGGCGTTCCCACCATCAAAGTCTTTGTTTTGGTTATTGTCCTCGCCAAAATTGTCTAATATTAGGTTAAATTTTGTCATGTCCTGACTACCCAATGTCGGAGCATCATATTGATTAAGTGAAGGGTCGGGCTCTAAACGAGCCGACTTACGTGAATGAAGACTGTCCAGTAAATTCTTGGACCGTTGACGAGTTGTCCCTGGAGATGAATAGTCTTCATCATAGGCCTCATCGTCGTTACTGAGCTTTAAGCGCAACTCCCCGGAATTATTCGATTTCCGAAGTTTATAAGAGAGGTTGGGGGTCAGTAGGGCTTTGGTGGACTGGCCTTGGTATTGTTTACGATGTCTAATTTTCACTTTTCAGGTGTTTAAACATTAGGATGTAAAATTGAGAGTTGCAACAAAATGAAATAAAGAAATTATAATAAAAATAAATAAATAAACTGAGATTATTTAATGTAAACAAAATACAAATTAAAACAACTGTCTATGTTTTTTTAGTAAACAATTTATTTAAATATACGTACTTCACCAAACACATTTATTAATATGCATTATAGCGAAAAGAAAAGTTCTGCTGGAGACTAGCTGGTAGTTGACTGTTAGTTTCTTAAAAACAGAAATAAATGTTTCAGTATATAAGCCTTCCTTGCATATTTACAAAGTCACAGGCAATACAATATATTACGATTATGAAGAGAAAAAAGAGCAAAGAAAAAAACGGGACTACAATTCGCTTACCCGAAACTAACGGTATTTTAAAAATTTCATTTTTCTTAAGACCTCGTGTTACATATTTATAAAGTCAATAACACATTTTCTTATCAGTAAATGCTTTCTTAAGTCATGCCTCTAGCTTCGAAAAACATTTGATCCATCCTAATTCCATTTGTTTTAGTCTAAAAAAACGATCTAAGAATGAACTGCTCAAAATTTTCGAGTTGGGAATATCTTTTTGTTTGGGCGTTGCCCATTCCACATTGTATTCGAAATATTTAATCCGAAATTCAATCTGGCAGTGGTATTAGCTTTGGCATTTGCCTCATATTTTATATCGAAATATTTCCGATTGTTTAAAAGTCCGGAAATGGTAAAAATCAAAACCAGTTATTAAGTTATTTTAACTATACCGCGCTTAATTTAATTTCTAATGGTTTTATAAATATCGACATGAAGACTTAAAAAAATGTCCTTTTTAAAATACCGTTAGTTTGGGGTAAGCGAATTGTAGCCCCCTTTTTTTTTTTTGCTCTTCTTTCTCTTCATAAATCGTAAATATATTATATTGCGTTACAGTCAATAGTTTTCGAAATATTTAAATTTTTAAAGTGCCGCTATAAATATGCAAGGACGCATATGTTCTTTGTCAGCATCAATAGCCGAGTCGATTTGGCCATAATCGTCAATTTCCTTACCTTAATTTTAACCTAACTTGGTAGATAAGCTTCTTAGATGTTTATATTGTGAAAGTGTACAAATTAGTCGGATCGGATTACTATAAGTTATAATCAAAATTGGAAAATTCGGTGTAAATTCAAAATTTTCTTTTGGCAAGTAAATCTTGTTCGTACCAAAACACCATCCATCAAGGTTGACCCAAATCGGACTATTATTACGGGTGTAAATCAATAAAATATATCTTCAATATAATTAAGTTATTTCAGCTAACAAAAATTTTAAAGAAATCAGCCTCATAAAGACGAAAGACCCTCGGTTCCAATCTTTTACTTTTTTTTTTGTCCTTACTTTTTATACCCTTGCAGAGGGTATTATAAAATTGGTCAGATGTTTGTAACGCATAGAAATATACGTTTCCGACCCCATAAAGTATATACATATATTCTTGATCAGCTCCACAGCCGAGTCGATTGAGACATTGCCACTTAACTCAAAATAGTCAATGAAACAAAAATAAATAGCTAATTTGCTATATTACACAAATTTTATTTTTAAATCAATTGATCACTTATAAGCAAATAAGTATCGCTTGTATATGCAAATGTCTTCCTGCATCATAGCGATTGCATATAAGCGATACTCACTGTACTTATGAGGTGCTGCAAGTTCTCGACTATATGTTTTTAATGGTCAATTGTCTCTTACTCATTAACGTAGGATTAATCAAATCATTGTTAAATAATTTTAAGGAAATAAACCCTTGCACCGGCTAATGGTGGTTTGGTAAATGATCTGAACTTCAGGCTTCCTCAAACTTGATTGAGGATTAGTAACAGAAACTAGAAGAACGGGCTAACATCGAAAGTGACAAAAGTCGCATACCAATGCAAATTGTTTTATTGATAATTATATAGGATTTTTTTAAGAAAGTTTACAAAACTAATTAAGTCTAAATTTAAAGTCTGTGGCTTCTTTTAATTATAATTTTTTCCAAATTAAGTTGAAATAAACGGAATTTTGATTGAAATGGCGATCTCGAGGCTATTTGACTTCATTCAGTAAAACTAGTTGGTACAGGGTATACTTAATGTCGACTCTTGTCGACTTTCGCCTATTAAATAAACTTTTCTTCTTCAGTATAGAGTACTAGCAAGTTCAAACAAACTTTTTTTAGTGATTTGAAAACGTTTTTAAAGGTATACCTAAAGAGTCAGCCGTGTAAAAGGAGTAGGAAGTCGCCGTGTGAGTTGTTTAAGTATCATTATTCATTACACATCTTTTCTTATAACTGTAACTAAGCTCAATAAAACTACTACGCAACATGGGTCATTTATATATTTAACAAAACTGTTCAAAAGACTTAAAAAGGTATTTTTTTTCCAAACGAAACTTTTGTCAGAATCGGGAATTTCGTGTTTTTGGAGTTGTTGTATCAACAAAATACTGGACACCAAGCTTAGAGTAAAATATGCAGTTGTTTAGAGGACTTTTTCTTTACTCACCTCCTGGTTTGACAACACGTAATCGAGCCGCTGCTTGGACACTGCCTGCGGCATTTGTACCCACACACTGGAACATGCCCGCATCGGAGTGAAGGAGACCCAGGATTCGAAGATTGTGATCTGCCACCAGTTGCATATAGTCATTGGCCGTAATGACATCTCCGTCTTTAAGCCACTTTATAGTGGGTTTTGGCTTTCCCGTTATGGCACATTCCAGTTCCAGTTCTTCCTTTTCGTGAGCTATTCTGTCTTTTGGAGCTTGAATAAATTTTGGCGGCACATGAACCTGTACAGTCGCCTGGGCATCGAGAGAGTCGACTTTATTGCTGGCACGGCACTGATAGTTTCCCGAATCAAAGTCTTCAGCACTGGAGATTTGTAACGAACCGGTCCCAATAATTGAAAACCGCGAATCGAGGTCATTAAGATCCAATTCTTCCCCATTTCTTAACCATTTAATCTGTGGCTTGGGAACACCATTGGACACACAATCTAATGTGACTGTATCACCTTCTTTTACAGTTTTTGGTGAGGGTCCTACTAAAAATGAAGGAGCAGACATAGATAAAGCATTTTCAGTACTCATTCCAGTTTTAATATTTAAATTAGTTTTGCTACTCAAGCGCCAAGCACTTCCAGAGGTGGTCACATTGCACTGATATGAACCATGATCTGAAGGTTCAATTTCATCAATTTCCAGTGCCCCATCAGGCAGTACAATCATACGTAGCTTATCCAAAGGTAAAGGCATATCATCCTTTAACCATTGCACTGAATTCTTTACTCCCACCTGCCATTCGACGTCATTCGCAAGCATGCAACGAAAAAATGCAGTTTGGCCGGATTGTAAATAAATCTCAACAAAGTCTTGATTGAGATCCGGCTGTTGGGCAATTGTCACATGCGCTGGGCGACTTAAAATACTGCCTACTCCTTCGGCATGAAGCAGACACTGATAGGCTCCAGTCAAACCTCGATTTTCTTCCACCGAGCTAATGTACAAAGATCCATTCTTCAGTTGACTACGGAATGTATCGCCCACAATTCCCAAATCCTGTCCATCAGGTCCTCGCCAGCGTATATTGACGATGGGAAGGGATGTGGAAGCTTTGTTTTTGCCCCCACTACGAGAGCCTGGGTGCTGAGCCGACCCAGAGCATTGAAGGGTCACCGAATCTCCTTCGGCCACAACAACGTCCTGGGGTTCCAATGTGAATACAAGAGCTGTAACAGGAAATGCAAAATGAAAAAGCGTTTGGATACTCTAAAATAAAATTAACCCCAAGTTTAACACAAAATTGGCTTCATGTCTGAACATGATAAGATGATTGAGGACATTTCGCGAATGCAAAAGATTTCGGAAAATGATATTGTAAATTCCGATATCTCTTTAAGCTGTGACCATTTACCATGGTGGCACGACCTTGACAGCCAACTCAATCGAAGCTGCCAATATAAAGCAGCAGAATTCGCCACTAAAAGCAAAAACAAAGCATTAGGAAATTCTGTCAAGACTTGCATTGCCCATTCTCAAAGAGTTTTTACTATTGTAGAAAATCAAACTGTTTCGAGACTACTCCATTACTTCAACGCTTCGACTTTTTTAAGCAAACAAAATGTGTATATTGGGTGGTACTCGGTATTCGACACTTCGGAGATCTATATTCAGACACCAATCAATATTGCATAGATATAAAGTAAACATGGACAATACGACTAAAGAATACATATGATGGCAATTCGACAAAGATTCAGCTGACGATTAAGTTTGCTATTTCGACTCATTCGTGGAACAATTTTCGGGAGTTGAATCAGAGCCGTACAAACAGCTGAACACGCTTGTCCGGAAAAGTTATATGACATTAAGTTTACCACCAGGTTACGTTAAGTAAAGTGTTGCTTTTAGCTACTAGAAGAATCGGTTGTTCATACCGCCCAGAGCTAGCAATTTCAGACGATAATGGGAGGTGATGGTAAAGGGTGACAAACATCGATCACTAGATGAACTCACCACCGATAAAAAGGCGCTTATACCGGGACACCTCTTCATTGGGCGCGCTTTTCGTCCGCTGACACAAGGACTACGATCTCCCAGAAGACATCTTCGAGTTCCAACGGGTCTCATTAAACGATCAACTCACAAGCTATGTATATGCAATAGAAAGTCGTTGGGAAAAGCAAATGGTTTTTAATTCGAAACTCGCTTTATTCGGATCCAATCTGACCATCTTGCGGGGGATTATTGACAATAAAGTTGGTGACGATTTTATAGTTTGGAACTTGAAACTATAACAGTCTTCTATCCCTTCGAGTGTAATAATATTCTACAGTTTCAGCATTTCTCAGTTTTATGGAAAGAGGTCCAACGTCCAACAAGGCCTTATGACCTTAAACAAGATATTACCCAATTTCGGCTGTGCTTTCCCACTCTCGAGTTTCATACGAGCAAGTAACGTCTAAAAGGAAAAAATCGACTTTCGCAAAGCAATTCGATTCAAATTTCGGGCTTTTTTACTCTTTCTGCGGAATGTATGTATGTACATACATACATACATATATATGTATGAATGTTTTCCCAATGTCTGCTATTGTTGTTTTGATTAAGTAAGTTTTTAATAAACGTATTTTTTTCTTATTTAAATTTAGAATAAAACTTATCCTTTAGTTTAGTTCCATCAAAAATTAATTCGTATTACTTTGTTCTCAGCTTAATTTTTTTTACATATGTACAGTCAGCACAACATTTATTCGTACACCCCTATGTGCCATGTTATTTTATCAATAACTTGAAAAATAATAAGCCTTAACGAAATTTCTTTATGTCATAATGAAGATCTATGTTACTAATACCAGTTTTAAAGATAAAATCAAAAAAATATTCTTTGGCTTAAGAGAAAAACCACAAACAAATCCAAAAAGGCACTTTTTTACGCACAACAATTATTCGTACACTTTTCCGTTTGTGCCAAAAATCTCTTATTTTCTTAATTTTTTTAAACTTTTAATACTTGGTAGGGCCACCCTTAGCTTTAATAAAAGCCTGTAGGCGTCGACGCATAATTTGTACCAAAATTTTTGGTTTCATTGCATTAATTTTCTCTCATTCCGTCATCAGACCTGTTTTAAGCGTATCCTTGCAAGTAATTTTATGTATCCTAAGTTTTTTTCTTCAGCAAGTCCCAAACGTGCTCTATGGTTCAGATCTGGCGATTGTCCTATGGTTTTTATTTGTTTGTAATGGTACTGCAGCCATATAACACAGAAGATTTGGCTGCAAAACAAAAGTTTGCTGATAGACGTAAAGTTTTAACTCCTCGGAATAGCGAAAAGTTGTGTCTACAGCTCAAAAAAATCCTCGGATTAAATCAACAACACTTTGCCAAGTCATAGAGAAAGATACCAAAAAAAAGTTAGCGCGCAAACTCTTCGTAACTGCCTATATAGGGCTGGGTTGCATGGTAGAGTTGCACAACGCAAACCATTCTTTTCAGTTACCAACAAGAAAAAACGATTAGAGTTCGCCAAACTTTATCTAAACAAGCCGTATTCTTTTCGGGACACAGTCATTTTTAGCGACGAGTCCAAAATTAATATATTTGGACATGATGGACCTTCTAAGGTATGGCGATAGTAGAATGAAGCCATCAATGAGAAAAATCTGACATCAACAGTGAAGCATGGCGGTGGAAATGTTATGGTTATGGGGTGTGTAGCAGCAGCTAGCGCTGGACAAATGGTTTTTATTGAAACCTAGATGGACAAACACATTTCCAAGAACATACTAAGCGAAAATTTAGTTCCTAGTGTCTACAAATTTGGCCTAGATCCCAAGATCTTCTTGTTTCAACAAGACAATGGCCCTAAACACTCATCTTATTTAGTGCAAGAATGGCTTCAAACAATTAAAAACCACAGGACAATCGCCAGATCTGAACCCCATAGAGCACGTTTGGGACTTGCTGAAGAAAAAAACTTAGGATACATAAAATTACTTGCAAGGATACGCTTAAAACAGGTCTGATGACGGAATGAGAGAAAATTAATGCAATGAAACCAAAAATTTTGGTACAAATTATGCGTCGACGCCTACAGGCTTTTATTAAAGCTAAGGGTGGCCCTACCAAGTATTAAAAGTTTAAAAAAATTAAGAAAATAAGAGATTTTTGGCACAAACGGAAAAGTGTACGAATAATTGTTGTGCGTAAAAAAGTGCCTTTTTGGATTTGTTTGTGGTTTTTCTCTTAAGCCAAAGAATATTTTTTTGATTTTATCTTTAAAACTGGTATTAGTAACATAGATCTTCATTATGACATAAAGAAATTTCGTTAAGGCTTATTATTTTTCAAGTTATTGATAAAATAACATGGCACATAGGGGTGTACGAATAAATGTTGTGCTGACTGTATGTATTTAAATTCTAAACATTTTTAGGTATGTATGTATGTACTTGTGTATATATACATATGTATGTTTGTATGTATATTTAATCTGGATCTTACCTTGGCTTCCCCAAGCAATAGTTGTGAGTTGCAAAAGCAACAAGCATATCCCAAAGGTTAGCATTGAACGAAGTTAACAAACTTAATGATGGATTGTTACGAGTAAAATCCAATGAAAATGCAATTAATCTAAATGCTGTCACAATTTCCTGCCATGCATTGCATTTTTACAAGGGCGACTCCTTGCGACTTCCTTCAATGTGTTAGTCTCAAATTTACACCTTACAGTGTAAGTCAAACATGGAGACAATAAAACTGTTTTTTTATTTTTTGTTATAAAAGTTAAACTGTTTTTAAACAAATTAAGGATTACATTTACACATTTATTTTTCTCGTTTATCTACAATAAATTTTAAAAAAATTTAACACATACACAAAAAGTACTGTTGTCCCGCTCTGACTTAGCAGTTAGCTAGCGACTCGAGTTGATTGTTAATTTTTTACCAAACATATTTTGCATCGTTGATTTGCCAAAGCGAATAACGATGAAATAACTAATAGTCTTTCCTTATTCGATTTATAAATTTTGCACCAAAACCTTAACTTTTTTTACTTATGTGAAATATGGGTAACAAAAAACCCACTGGCAAAGTATTAGGCACAGTGTGACCATATATATGCGACTTAGAAATACAACCACTGTGTGCAAAATATTGGCTTTTAGTATTTTTGTTCCGCCTTAGGGGGGGAATTTTAATATTTTTATAATTTTACTCCTTGAGGTCAATACAGCCTCAAAGTTAACGAAAGGAAAGAACACATCGGGTGCGTCTTGGCGATTGACTGTAAAGTTTTTGACAACCGATTTAAAGTCGTTAAATATTTGAAAAGCATTCCCAGACGTTAAGGGGTTATATCTACATACTTGTAAGCCCGAAAAATTCTGCATTTTTAATAATTTTTTGTGACGAGGCTGTTTATTGCATGAAAACATAAAAAAATGATCATGTAGAAAAATCCGTTATGTTTATCAAAAAATATTAGAACGCGTAGCTCCTGCAGACCCCCCGAAAAAAAGGTCTCTTGCGGTGAACAGGGTATCTCTGGTCCTAATTATATGAATGGAAAAAATACAAAAGAATTATAAATAAAATATGTAGATGCATACATGTAATGATCGAAGGATTAGTCAAAATTTTGATCTTGAACAAATGGCGGCTTCCTAAATAAAAATTAATTTTTTTTTTTGAAAATTTTTTGAAGTCGAACTGGCTTAAATTCTTATTTCTTCGATCATTACATAGCAAAAATATTTAACAATATCGGGTGAAAATTTCAATCCAATCGGTTTAGAAATCTTGCTCACCGACTTTAAAAACATAGTTTCGAGAAAAACGCAGTTAAAGTTTTGGGAACCGTTAAATCTAAGATAAAACGCGCGTAGAGATAATGACCTCTAAAGATATGTAAAAGCATACGTATCTCACAAGACAACTCACAGTAAAAATTAGTTGTACAATACATATGTATGTATATGCATATACAGTACAGTGGACACTCGGTTAACGAACACAATTGGTTCCAGCATCTCGTTTGTTATGCGAAACGTTCGTTAAGCGAAACCACTTTTTCCATATAAATCAATGTAAAATAAAAACAGAGTTTACTATTAAAATTTTAAGAGAATGGACCTTATGTTATAGACTTTATCCTCCAATCCAGTTAATTTAAAACTGACCACTTTTTTGCACCTGACACAACCGACATTTTTTTATCTTTGTGAGGTAACCTCTTTTCGAAAACTATTGTTAAAATTTAATCTTAAGGAAGCTGCTCTGAACTAACTTACCCTAGGGGATAGCCCCATTTTTATGCTTGAAGCTTAGCTTTTAATAATACCCTTTAACCCTATGAGTACAGAGTAAAATGAAGCAATATTAATAAAGTGAAATCGCCCCAAAGTCTTAACAAGGATTTGGTCAGAATTGGAACATGTTAAAATTTAAGCTCTTGCAGTATGTGATTATTTTAGATTTATTGAAATCCGATGTATAAGCGCTCGCTAATTAAAATTAATACATTGCAAATTTCTTTTAGTTGATTTTGAAGATGCGTGTATGTACATACATACATACATATACACGTATTAATTTATTTCTAACCTGTTGAACTGCGCATGGGCATAGAAACTCTAAAAAATGACAATTAGAATCACGATTAAAAAAAATTAATCTCTATTAAAAAAAATAGTTTTGCGAATTTTCATACATATACATATATGCTCCGTCATTTCTTTTCACTTTCATTAATGTCACTTTAATTGTCGATTTGAAAAAAATTATATTGATTAAAAATCGTTAGAACAAACTTATGCATACGTAAAGCAGTTTGCCTAAGACGGCTAGAATACTGCATTTGGTCGTATTCATTTGTTATGGGGTGCTAGTGGGAAGCCAAAGCCACATCCGCCAAAACCGCAGTTATTCTGGCGGGTTTTAGTCGATAATCTTCTTTGTTAAATCGACAAATGACCACCACTAATATAGCAAAATAATATAACAAATAATAATAGCAATTTTTTCTTAAAAATAATAATAGTGCTTCAAAATTTAGATCGCCGCAAAAAAAATTTGATCCAACTCAAAATTACAATTGAATATGTTTCTAAATTAAAAAATCTACTGTCATTAATGACCTATCCTAACCAACAATCTTAGTGGCGCCCCCACAAAACGTTATATTTCTCACATCTCTAATTAAAGTGTTTCGAGTACCCTATAATGTCGTAGATGTTACTTAACACTGGCAAGGCAACTGCTACGGTAAAATGCTAAGGTGGAAAAGAGAAAACTAAACGACCGTGATATATATATATTGGTGTAAACGAGAAAACAACACTTTAACTCTGCTCCGTTTTGCAGCGCCGCCTCATTCGAAGTTTGCGTTGCTGTCGCGTCGTGTGTACGACTGAGACTGAGAAATTTCTGAAGTGCAGAGAAAAGAAAATAAAGGCAAAATCAAAAGCAAAATAAAAACAAACACTAAACAAAAACGCGCCAAATATATAACAATAATTGACAAAGGGCAGAAGCTGAGTGAGTTTCTGTCTGTGTGTGTGCGCCGTCAAAAGACAATATCCTACCACCCACTCTTCTTTATACCCGTACGGTGTTAATCGAGATGGACAAACTAGATGCAAATTTAGAACAACAATTCGATCTCAATCTCATTGAGGCCGTAAAGTTGAATCCCGTCATTTACGATAGATCCCACTATAACTATAAACACTTCGTACGGAAGGCCCAAACGTGGAAACAAATTGCCGAAACACTTGGTGTGCCTGGTAAGTGAAATTGTCGCTGCCTGAGTTTTGGTGCATTTGGCCAAATTGATTAATTTTATACAAAAAACGACGCAAAAGTGAACTGCGACAGCGACGACGCAGTAGCGATTGTAAAATTCCAGGAGCGCCTTACCTTGAGCGACTTCCGCGATTAGTGCAAAAACTAATTCGTTTATTCATTAAAGAGTAGAGAAACATTCAAATTTAACCAATGTAAAACGAATACTTATTGGAAAAAAAAATCCTGAATTGTACTATATTAAGCAATTAAAACGCCCCTTGACGGGGCCGTGCAGTTCGCACCTGGTACAACTGGGTGTATGTGTTTGACTGTGCAGTCAATATTTTTGACGTTGCTGTACTTTTGCGTCGACGTCGCTGTAGTTGTCTCTTTCGCACCCATCTAAATGCTGCGCTGCTAACAACCTCACATATTGCGAGACTGACCAGGCTGCTTTCAATTAAGTTTCCGAGAAGTATACCAAAAATATGCACACTGACCACAATCGGATTCACCTCATTCGGTTTTGCAGAAATATAGTATTTTTTCCAAATGTTATAAATGTTTGGAATGGGTTTTTTTTCATTTCTGAAGAGTTTTATAATAAAAATGATTTTATTTTGTTTAGAAGCTACAGGTTGTTTAATGTTGAAGCTTATGCTTCTGTATTGCTTCGTAGTTGAAGTCGGCAGTAACGTCACCGCCTCTGCTGACGTAGATGACGACGTTCTCTGGGAAGCTGCCTTCTTTCCGCTGCTTTTGCTTGTGCCAACAGCTGCTGACTAACACGTTTGTTTTGGTTTTGACAACGTGGCAGGGTTGCCGCCCCGTTGTTAGATTTTAACATGAATCAAAATTATAATATGTGCATATAAATATATGTATAAATATATATATAGATTTGCAAGTTAATACAATTTCCAAGACTTCTTCAGGTATACTGTTAGTATCATATGAAAATAAATATTACACAACTTTAAATAGCTGAAATAATGTAAAAGAAACAACTGTCAAATATGTTTAGTCTTCCCAAGGGGACTGTGTGTTTTTATACATACATACATATGTATTTATGTATGTACCTTGTATACACAGTATAAAACCGTTGCAGTTGGTGGTAAATCCCAACTAATTTGTTTTGTCCTTTGCAATACATACATATGTATGTACATACATATGTGTTAATTTTCTTGCCATTTTCTTGTAGAGCAAAAATGCACAAAGCGTTGGAAGAGTTTGCGAGACAAGTTTGCTCGGGAAATGAAACTGTGCCAAGAGTCTCGTTGGCGTTACTTCAAGCAAATGCAATTTTTGGTGGATTCCATACGGCAATATCGTGAATCTTTGTTGGGAAAGTGTTCCAATGGAAGTCAAAACGCCAATCAGGTACCCGATCCCACACAACAACAGCAGGCACAGCAACAAACAGTGGTTGATATATTTGCCCAACCGTTTAACGGCAGTGCAACCACCTCGGCCCAGGCTTTAACACATCCGCATGGTAAGATATTTGTTCAAAGGCTTATCGCTTCAAAAGATAAAGGCTTTCTTTTTAGAAATCACTGTCACAGGAGATGGACAGCAATTGGCCACGGCGGTAGGAAAGGATCAAAAGCCATATTTTTATGAGCCTCCACTGAAGCGTGAACGCAGCGAGGAAGAGCACAGCGATAACATGTTAAACACCATAAAAATTTTTCAAAACAATGTTTCTCAAGCTGTTAGCGCTGAGGATCAATCGTTTGGTATGGTCGTCACAGATATGCTAAACACATTGGGAGTGCGACAAAAAGCCGAGGCTAAGGTGCATATTATCAAATATCTTACAGACATGCAGCTGCTGGCCCAGCACAATAAGTACTAACTCCAGTTTCAGCTGCTGCAATTGGATGGTGTTTTGCCCGGAACTATCGATCAATAGCGCGCAGCCGCCTCTATGATAATGAAATAATAATGACCGTCTATATGATGGATTTTCTTTAAAATTTAGGTCTTAAAAGTCAAACTAAAGTGTAGAATTTAAAGTAAGAATGCCCAATATTCATATATATTTATTCTCATATATACATATATATGTATATATATATATATATATATATATATATATATATATATATATATATATATTATTATATATATATATATATATATATATATATATATATATATATATATATATATATATATATATATATATATATATATATATATGATATAAATATAAACGTATTATTTATATATACATATATAATTAGAAATATAGTTTCCTCGCCCAGTTCTCAGTTTGTAAAAAGAGTGAAAATTCAATCTGCTTCTTTGTCCACTTAAGGAAGCAATAACGACTGTTGCCGTCTGTACATATTTCTTAAAACGTGTACATTTTCTTTGACTACAACTATGTATGTATGTTGAAACTAGAATTTGCCATTGCTGGTTGTCTTTTTAAGTTACGCCGTTATTTTTAGTTTTTTAAGCGTGGAGCGACAAAATTGCGATAACGTTACTCAATATTAATGAATAATTGTGCAATTACTTGGAAATAAAAAGCAAGAAACATTGAACTACTGGCCACCCAATGCTGCCCTTTCCTTTGGGTTTTGTTTCTTTAACTATCTGGCTATTTAATTCCAAAAAAACATGAATTTTGTGCTAGTCTGGCAAGTCCATATAGACTTACCACTCACATTTTTATGTAATTTTAACAATGGACGAAATTAATCCCAAAATGAACAATAGAACTCAGGCTGGACTCGAGGATGCATGGGCAGTGAGTATTCCTTTTTGAAACTAGAATCTAAACAACCATTTCAGTTTTTACACAGATCCGTCCATGTCACTTGTATAAAGATGAATACAACGACTGCACTAGTTTCAAGGCCCGTTTTCATCAATACTTCATTTTTGGGCGGGACTCGGATTGCACTCAGTGGTTAACGGACTTTAAAAACTGTGAGCGTTATCAGCAAAGCATTGGTAACGATGTAGAAGCCGGCCAATCTGTGATCAAAAGCGAAGAACAACGCCGTCAAGCAAGGTTAAAGGCACATTACGAAAATGATACTTGGGAAAAAAGAAAAAAACCACCATGTGATTGGGACAAACCCTTGCCGACATGGTTAGAAAAGCGTCATGAAAACTCTTATTTGGAGATGAAGCAAAAAGAGCTGTTGAGCCAAACAGTGCCGCAGAAAGCGGAACGTGGTTTTTGTATTGTACAATGAAAATCAGGTTAAGATAAGCACTGATAATAGAATAAATCGGTTTAATAATTCTATTGGTATATGTTTACTTCTACTGTTAATTATTGCGATGTCAAAGAAAAAAAATCACCGAGAACATCGTCGGCTACATTTCAAACATTCTACAGTTTGTGCACACCACCTAATGAACAATAATATAATGACGAAACACGGTGTTCTCGTTTGTTATTATGTGTGTACATATGTATTATGTATATGTTAGAAGTCTAAATTGGAATCAATGATCAAATATATTGTATAAATTTTACCCAATTTGGTGTTCCAAAGCAGCTACATACATACATATGTACATAAAGAATTCGAAAATATTTTTAGGTTTTAAAAGAGGTTAATGTTTAGTTAGAGGATTGCAATGAAAATGGCAGAAAATTTTTTCATCGTCCACTTATTTACATAATTTATCATCAACTGAACTAATTTTACGCATTTAAGAATTTCACGTCTGCTCAGCTGTTTTTGGATAAATTTTCCCAAAAAATATAACGATTTTTGTTTATTTTCTTTCTTTTGTTGTTTAACATGTTGAAAACATTAGCATAGCGTATGACATGTAGCTATCAGATTTTAGTCAGTTTATTTAAAAAAAAAAAAAAACAAATATTCGAGTAGATTTAGTCACAAAAGTTTCGTGTAGTTTCTTATTTTTGTTTTGCTTAATTAATGTGTGGTCCCTCAAAGAAAGAATTTTTTTTGTTGGTCTGGTAACTCTACGATGGATCAGCTGAGGTGTTTTCAACGAGGTGGTGTTTCTTTTCGCCATAAACGCTATACGTTTTGTACTAATACTTATAACTGCTAAAATGATAAAAACTGGATTTAGAAAACATTTGGATGCGAAGTTAATAAATCTGCTAATGAATAGAACAATTAGGTCAGCAGGTAAATGTGGAATTTAAGTTATATAATGTAAACCATACAATTGATGTAGAATCACGCATATATACTACGTACAAAAACTGTTGTGAAACTGCTAGTGATTCAAGGGGCATCAAGGCAAAGATCCTACATAACATTTAATGATCTGCGGAAAAAAAATCGCCGATACAGCAAGAAAGAACTAGTTGGGTATGCATATTTATAAATAAACAAATAATGATAATAAAAAAAATAATTTTTCCAAAGCTACTCTATGCAGGAAATGTTCCAGGTTGTCTCAGATGTGCCGAATTACTTTCAATTCGTACCCTATGTGAAGAAATCCTACGTGCATAGTAAAGATGCCCAAGGATTTAATGCAGATCTTATTGTCGGCTTCCCTCCGCTTAATGAAGCCTACACCTCGCGTGTCACCTTGGAGATACCACGTCTTGTGAAATCTGAGTGTTATGATGGACGACTTTTTAATTATTTGTTGAATGAATGGCGCTTCAGTCCTGGTCTAAAGGATATACCAAACTCTTGTGTTTTAGACTTCAAAGTCGCGTTTGAATTCAAATCGTTGTTGCACAGCAATATAGCCAACATATTCTTTGATCTGATTTGCGACCAAATGGAAAATGCATTCATTCATGAGGTGCGACGAAGGAGTGGGCCACCGTCAATACGCTCACATGTTCTGGCCTTGCAAAGGTCTTAATGACTTACTATAAAAATGTTTTTTTTTTTTAGTTGTTTAATTCACGTCTTTTGTTGTATATTAAAATTTTTGTTACAATATCGGAGACTAGTTCTTAACTATTTAATTACTTCCAGTTGCAAAAAGCATAAAATGGATTCTGAAAATGTAAATAAAGAAAATTAAAACCTAAAAACGGCGTCCTTTCTGATATAATATATATTTATAAATTGATTCTATTGAAGATTCATTTTATTTAAGGGGTTATATCTACTTGTAAGTGCACAAACTCGTGCTTTTTTGAAATTTTTTTTGTGACGAGGCTGTTTATTGAATGAAAAAATAAAAGAAAGGATTATATAGAAAATTCAATGAAATTTTAGAATTTATGTTTTTCAAAAAATATTGGAACGCGTAGCTCCTGCAGGACATCTCCTGGAGGTCCTCCGAAAAAAGGTGTCTTGCGGTGAGCAGGATATCTCTGGCCCAGATTATCCGAATTGAAAAATCCAAAAGATTTGTTGAAAGAATAGATGAATACAGGTAATGTTCGAATGAATAGTCAAAATTTAGATTTTTAACTTCTAAAAAAAAAGTTGGTTTTTCGAAAATTTTTTGACTTTGAAGTGGCTTAAAAAATCGAAATAGTTTTCCTTCGATCATTACCTGGCAAAAATATCTAAGAATATCCGGTGAAAATTTCAATCCAATCGGTTAAGCCGATTCCGAGAAATCTTGCTCACCGACTTTAAGAACATAGTTTCAAGAAAAACGCAGTTAAAATTTTTGGATAATCTTAGATTTATGTTCATTCAAAAATATACAAAAAAAAATTTTATTTTTTTTGAAAATTACAAGTAGATATAACCCCTTAACAATATCCGTAATATTTGTCGGATATGATTTTGTTTTTTTTTGGTTGCGCACAGGTGCAAATATCATAAGGTAAAATTTTTCTAGTATTTCATGGTCAGGTGAAGTTGGCTATATAAGAATATATGTATTTACTTAATGAATAATGTCGGTGTCAAACGAGCGGATATATAAAACTTAATAACGTAAAGTTTGATTATGAAAACAACAAACTTTTTATCTTTTGGTCCTTTCAGAGTAGTGGAAAAGAATATGTGGAAATTTTGTTTTTAAGTTTTTGGAACCACTTGCTGATTTTGAAAGACTTCAAAGGAATTCTTAACCAACAAGCAGCAAAACAAATATATTATTCTGTTATGATTAAGTCGAATCCCTTCGACTGTTTAAAATTAATATATTTGTTACTGTTGTACTCCTTGGATTTTAAAACTAGGCTGCAGCTTTTTGTTTGTTTTTACTTCATCGTAATTTTCCCAAAAACATAGACATGGTCGATTTTACATCTAATCTGTAGTATTGGCGATTAGTATACGATTCCTTTTCGATGTATACGATTCACTTTCATGTCTCCGCTCTTATTTAAGGAAGCTTGTCAACCCTAGACATCGGAAAATCAATATTTATTTATTTGGAAACATTTAAGATGAATAAATTTAAAGGAAATTCCAATGCGCTTTGTTTGCAGGTTATAACGCTGCTGAGCGGAGTTTGCACAATCGTATCAGGCTCTTCCGGAGATCGTACTCAATTTTTTCGTAATTGTCGCGAAAACTGTGAGCGTACAAATTGCTCTTTGGATGGGCTACAAATACAAGAGCAAGCTGTAAAATTCTATAGGCAGTCCATTTTTGATCAGATCTTTCAGTGGACCTGTGCAGTAAGTGAAAAATATAAGATGGTTTTATTTTCTAGTTACCCTTTGCTGTTTTTGGTTAGGATGAGTGCCAGTATGGCTGCATGTGGCGCACATGTGGAGCTTTCTTTGAAAGGGGTTGGCCGATACCCCAATTCTATGGCAAGTGGCCGTTTATTAGATTATTTGGCATGCAGGAACCAGCTTCAGTTTTATTTTCCTTGTTGAACTTTTTTATACATTTACGTATGTTGAGGAAATTCCGCAGTAAAGTCCGTTCGGATAGCCCTGGTTATAAGCTGGCTCATGTATTCGGCCTGGTAAGAACTTCAAATACATGTGTGATAATATAGATTTATTTGATTTGTTTTACTGCTGTATTTTGCAGACGTCTCTCAATGGCTGGATTTGGTCATCTATATTTCATACACGAGATTACCCCCTGACAGAATTTTTGGATTACGTTTTCGCATATGCGATTGTCCTGTGCTCTCTCTACTGTATGGTTATGCGAATGCTGCATCGTTATTCTCTCTTTTTGCGTGGTGTCATAACTTTGGCATTCATCTCTTACTATGTAAATTACTTTGCCCATCTAAGCTTGGGTAAGCTCAATTATTCCTTCAACATGAAAGTGAATGTGGGCACCGGCTTGCTATCGGCCATAGGTTGGTTCATCTGGTGTCACCAAGTAAAGTCCAGGAGGCCGTACTTCCGTCGGATTCTACGTTTTTATGTATTATTTGCTTTAGCCATGTGCTTGGAACTTTTCGATTTTCCACCTATACTTTGGACTTTGGATGCTCACGCATTGTGGCATTTGGCTACCGTTCCCTTGGTCTCCCTTTATTATGATTTTATGATCGAGGATTGCTGCACTTTGCGAAATGAGAAAGTATTAAGTGCCGACTATTCCCTAGCTTATGCATTCAACAAGAATATTTAGGAAATTTATTTAATAATAATAAAAACTACATTTGACCACATTGTGAGATAGTAACTGGCAGTTTGGGCTTATTATTTGGTCCCGTCGGGACGTTCTCAATCTTTCGCATAATAAGCAAGCCATCCAACACTCTTCCAAAGACCACATGCTTTCCATCGAGAAAGTTACACTTCGCACAGGTAATGAAAAACTGACACCCATTTGTGTCCTTGCCGCTATTTGCCATGGCCAGTAAACCGGGTGAATCGTGTTTTAATGTGAAGTTCTCGTCTGGAAATTTAATGCCATAAATGCTTGTTACGCCAGTGCCGTCTCCCTGCACAAAATCACCGCCTTGAATCATAAAATCCTTGATTACTCGATGAAAACCTGCTCCTTTATATCCAATAGATACTCCATCAGGACGGTATTCCCCTGTACAAAATTGCCGGAAGTTTTCGGCTGTGCGGGGCACGGTGTCAGCAAATAACTCGAAAATCATGCGTCCAATTTCCTACAATTTAATTTATAATGTTAGAATGGGACGAAATTTAAGCGGAGTATTGCAGTTTTCTTTGCTTACTGTAGTTCCCACTGCTATATCAAAGAATACCACAGGATTACTGCTGCTCCGCAGTTGGGTTTGGATTTGATTCCAGTTTGGCATTTTTCTTAAACCATAAGGAGAACACACAATTTTGTTTACGTTTGCGTCAATGGTCATATATATGTACATACATACATGGGCTTTGTTACGTTTACACTAATTCGATTTTGCTATCGATCGCAAAACTCGGGCAAGGTCGTTTACATTGGCAAAGAGCTTGGCTTGTATCAACGGTAAATATTTATGGTCACTCCCAACCAGTGTTGCCAGTTCGGCTATTTATAGCATTTCGAGCTATTTTTTAAAGCAAAATGCTATAAAAATATGTCCGTAAAATTAGCGACGGTCAGTTAGCGACGATCGGAACGGTGGAATTTTGGAACATTTTTTGTATTTTTATTTTTGAATTATCTGGACAATTAGAAATTTTTTTAAATAAAATAAACTGCAGAATTCTTAAGAAACGCATAATCTGTTGTTTTAATTTGTGTGCAGGCGATTTGGGTCATTGCAGGTATTAATAATTTGCATATAAAAAATTGACTCTTTACATTTTGGAGCAAATCTCCCTTCATATAATTTGTCGGCATAAATGGAGTATGCCAGCTTGTGCTCCACATATTCAGTTATATCCCCACCAATTTTGACAAAAATCTACCGCAGCTTTTTTGAGAAAATTGCTTATCAGTGACCCAACCTCTGGTTTTCCTCCATACAAAATGGTCATAAAAAATCATGATGTGATTGCTGGCCACATTTTGAGTCTCACAGAGTTTGTCGGCCAATGCACGCTATACCATATTAATTGGTCAACTTTCATGATGGATTTCACAAAGTTTTATCAAAATCTACCGCAGCTATTTTGAGAAAAAGACCCAAATGTGCCTCAGGTGGCTAAAAATCATTGATAAGAGTGCCGCCAACTCCGGAGCCGGAACCAACCCAAAGAACCAGTGTTAGACAGTATATGCAATGTTGGCCAACACCAATCGTCGCTGGCTAATTCCGAGTTTGTCGGCATATGCACGGTAGTCGATTATATTAAGCATAAATTTTTATATATTATCCTGTATTTTTATCAAAATCTACCGCAGAAATTTTAAGATAACCTAAATTAAAAAATTTTGCCAGCATCGATAAAAAATGCCGGCATCGAGTATAGGGGGCAAATATTTAATGTTGGTCAACACCGATCGTTGCTAACTTTTTCAGAGTTTGTCGGCATATGCACGGTAGTCCATTATATTAAGCATAATTTTCTATATATTCTGTTAGGTTTTTATCAAAATTTACCGCAAGCATCTACATACATACATTAACACCACACACGCACATTGCAGTCGTTGTTGTCAGGGGCGTATGTAGTATGGAAAATTTTTTAAATGCTACACTTCACTGTCTTCCACCATTGAATGCATACATTTATAAAGAAAAACATTTTAAGGAAAAGGTTATAAAAGCATGATGATCAATTTTTTTAATTTAGGTTATCTTAAAATTTCTGCGGTAGATTTTGATAAAAATACAGCGAATATATAAAAATTTATGCTTAATATAGTGCACTACCGTGCATATGTCGGTGTTGGCCAACATTGCATATACTCTCTAACACTGGTTCTTTGGGCTGGTTCTGGCTCCGGAATTGGCGGCACTCTTATCAATGATTTGGGTCTTTTTCTCAAAATATCAGCGGTAGATTTTGATAAAACTTTCTGAAATCCATCATCAAAATGTCACTAGCAATCCCATCATGATTTTTTTTCGCCATTCTGTATGGAGGAAAACCAGAAGTTGGTTCACTGATAAGCAATTTTCTCAAAAAGCTGCGGTAGATTTTTGTAAAAGTTGGTAGGGATATAACTGAATATATGGAGCATAAGCTGGCATACTCCATTTATGCCGACAAACTCTGTGAAGGGAGATATGCTACAAAATGTAAAGAGTCAATTTTTCATATGCAAATTATTAATACCTGCAATGACCCAAATCGCCTGCACACAAATTAAAACAACAGATTATGCGTTTCTTAACAATTCTGCAGTTTATTTTATTTAAAAAAATTTCTAATTGTCCAGATAATTCAAAAATAAAAATATAAAAAATGTTAGAAAATTCCACCGTTCCGATCGTCGCTAACTGACCGTCGCTAATTTTACGGACATTTGCCAAAATTTATCATCGATTGTTTTAAAAATAACAAATAATCGACAACTCCAACGATTATTTTTTAGCACCACTCTGTTTACAATTTTTGTTTCGCTTAACAATTCTTTAAATTTTAAATATTGACTGGTCGATTATAGCCGCGTGGGTAAGTTCATACAGTTTTAACTAGCAGCACATAAACTCAAGCTCCTTAAAAGCAATAGGATTACACATGGTGTCACTAGAGAAAGGGATTTATTTAACCTTCCCATCCCATATGAGCATTATATTCCCGAATAATTTGTGGGTAATCAACTTGTACTTGTCGCTTCGACTTTCTGTCGTAACGAGCAGCCTTTGGTGTTCCTTCACTGTCGTTTGATGTTTTAAAAGGTTTGACACCCTTGGAGTAGAATTAAGCAATATACTGTTGAAAGACAACAAGGCGGCCCGTTAGTTGTCAGGTGCAAACATACTTTTTCCCCAGTAGCTTTTCAAATTGGGGTACCGATATATTGACATGTAAATCAAAATACCAATGTAATGATGAATATCGTCCATTGTGATTTTAAACTTATTGGCAATATTTTCTCTCTAGGCTGCCCGCATTGTTTCCTCCTTGGTCATACTCATAATTTTCGCGTTAAATAAATAACAAAATAGTTGTAATGGTAATGAGTTCAGTTATTTGAGATGGCAACGAAGAGTTGCCCTGAAAAACTATATCGTTTATGTGTAATTGCATGGATTGCTGTCGCCACATTACTTTAGTGGGTTCCTTTCTGATTGATTCGATACCTTATTTAAAATAAAGGATAATAAAATAAATCGAAATTATTATTTGCTTACCAAGCCTATTAAAGCCACCAGAAGATGGTAAAGATACGCATGTTGTATCTTCGAAAACTGGCAACGGCGATCGATAGCGTACTTTCAAAGCCATTTTTGAATCTCTATTTAAAAAAAATCAAGCAATAAATAAAAATCTCCTAAAAAAGTGCAAGTAGTTTTGAAATAGCTTCAGACAACAAATGCTTCCATGGAGCCCCAAAAGTGCCTCAGGGCACTTATCACTATTTCTCTGCTACAACACACAACTATAACATATTTGCTTTCATGAGAGTTTATTTTAATAGTAAACTAAGTAACCTTCACGAAAAAAATTATGGTTATAATTGGTTTTATATATTTACTTTTATAAGCACAGCAAAAGACAATATGCGGCAGATGAAATTTTGCGCGCGAAGTAACACATGTCACAAACACACGTTAATAAAAAGTACCGTTAAAAGCTTCAGAGAGCTTTACAATTTTTATACCCTTGCAGAGGATATTATAAAATTGGTCAGATGTTTGTAACGCATAGAAATATACATTTCCGACCCCATAAAGTATATATATTCTTGATCAGCATCAATAGCCGAGTCGATTGAGACATGTCCGTCTGTCCGTCCGTCCGTCTGTCTGTTTAGCCATGCGTTTTCGAGCCTAAATTTTAAGCTACATGGTTGATACATGAAAAGTTAAGTTCCTCAATCGATTGAGCAGGTAAAGTTTAAAAATTAGTCGGATCGGATAATTATCACCGGAGCTATTAACTAAAACGTGGAGGTACCTCGAGTAAAATAAGCAGTTTTCTTTGGCAGCAAAGAAACAAGCAATCACACACACACAACATATGCAAAAATTGGTCACCACGCGGTGTGTGAGAGAGACAGAAACATTTGCGTTGTGTTGTTGCACAGAACGAAATTTAAAGAGCGAGATGCCATGCGCTTGCTATATGTACATATACATATGTATGTCGAACTAGCTTAAGTGAGTTAAGTGAGGATGGTGGCGTAGTACGTAAAGATCGGTCGCACGATGGTTCGGTGTTTGGTGGATTCGATTCTCAGTGAATTCGGGAAAATTTTTAGTTGAGTTTTCTCTTCAATTACTTTAAAAATTTTGTTTTTAAATAAAATAATAAAACAATGAAGCTGCAAGGGTATACAAACTTTGGCAGAGCCGAAGTTAGCTTCTTTGATATTTAACAATCGTTTTGTCTATTATTCCTAACTGTCAAAAAAATTTGAAATGATAATAAAAGCTCTTCGATATTTTTTTAAAATTAAAAATATAATAAGTCCCTAGAGGCACTCTTACAGCTTAGAGGGTTAAGATATTGTGAGTGTCACCTAGAACCGTGTATTCCATAACATGCATACAAGTGTCAGATTTAACACAAGCTCTATTCAATATTTATCTTCCTTTAAAGAATGTATATTTTGGACTCCAATCCCTTGATTAGCAAACACTCATGTATTAGATTTTAAAATTAATGAAGCAAGCAACTCGTCCCTGCCGACATTGAGTATACCCTGTACTAACTAGTTATATTAAATAAAGTCGAACACCCCCGAGATCGCCATCAATTTAGTACAAAACTCCCAAATTGCCACAGCCAATTTCGCACTTGGTGTTTCAGTATAAAACGCACATTCATATACCTCCGATATTTATTGCCCGTGGCAATTATAAATGTAATTCTTAAAAACTGCTCTAGTAACTCTTTTTTTCTAAATTTCGGGGGCGAAAGTGGGCGTGGTAAAATTTTAAACAAACTTGATCTACGTAAAAACTTTTTACTTTTTACTTTCTTCATTTTACTTTCTTTCAATAAAAGCTGAATTTAAAATACATTGGTGAATTTTTTCAGTTTTTTAAAAGTTTTAACGCATTTTTTTTATTTTCTTTTAATTAAAAATTTAATTGAATTGAATTTAATGAAAATTGATAATTAAAACATGTAAGAGTGCGTTTTTTTCAACCTGGAAAGCATTATTTTATTTTACATTGATATAACAGAATATTTGATAAAAAACTAAAGTTTTGTTTTCTTTTTAGTCAATAAATTCTGTTAAATTACTAATATAAATCAATAAATATATCTTTAATATAATTAATTTACTTGGGCACAAAAGAACCTAATAAAGAGAAAGATAAGGGTTTGAGTCCCTGTGGGGGTGGAAACAAGTATACAAGTCTTATTTTTTTGTTTCTTATAATTATTAAGGGTATCAACAAAAAAATACATACGTAACCCTTTTTTAATTGCCTATATGTAATAATTACATATTACATATTTACAAATCAATAAAAAACGTTAAAAACAAGTCAAACCGTTAAAAAATGCACTTAGCGCAGACATTTCTATATATACTAAACTTCCAAATATTAAATGTCGTGATAATTACTTCAAAAACACCCAAGTTATTGCTCTAACCCTATGTTCCTAACCGATCGTTCCCATGGGAGCTATATGATATAGTCAGCCGATTCTAATGAAACTTGATGGATATGATCGAAAGTATATTTTACTTATGAACAACAAATTTTGTAATATTCGATTGAAAAACAACAAAGTTATGCAAGTTTAACTCTATTCTCGACCGAACGTTCCTATGGGAGCTATATGATATAGTCAACCGATTGCGATGATTCCGAGATATACAATGCGTGCAGCAAAAAGCCTGTGTGCAAAATTTCAGCTCTGTAGCTTTAAGGGTCTCGGAGAAGAAGCTGTTGATCCAGACAGACGGACCAACGGACAGACGGACCGACGGACATACGGTCAAAGCTTAAGCAACTCAGCTCATTGTGCTGATCAAGAACACATATATATACTTTATATAGTCGGAAATGCTTCCTTCTATGCGTTGCAAACTTCTGACCAAAATTAATATACCCTTGCAAGGGTATAATAAATAAAGATGTCATCAAAAATGTAAATTTTTCTTCTTCCTGCTCTTTTTTCTGCTTATATTTCATATATTCAATTGGAATATATTTAACCGTTTTCTTTTTCACTGACGACATATACGTAAATCTGATTTTTACAATTAAATTCGGATTTTCAAGGATAATATTTATGTTATTAACAGCTGATATAAATGTTTTAAATGGCTTTGTTGTCTATACTCAGACAGTTACAGCGATTGCTGTTGTTCTGCAACAGGACACGAAAATCTTTTAAAAAGAGAGTACATACATTAAACATTATCATTCATCATACTATGAAGGACCGTGCAAGCCTAAGTCGAGTGTATTTCGCTAGGGGAAAAATTATCTTCTTTTGAGAGGTACATGTGTTACGAGTATAAATGAACGAGTTTTTAAAGACTAAATACAAATACGACAATTATAACAAAAATGAATAAAGGTTAATTCAAAATACATTTGTATGTATTTATATGCATACATAAACAAATTAGTTAACTAGATAAATATTAAAGTTTACGTCTTGTAAAATTCTATTTTTGTATTGATTAGAGGCCTCATTTTAGCTCAATAATTTAAATTCTACGCGCTAGAAAAGATTTGCAAAGCTGGCGAATAAAATGTTATCTTTCAATAACTTGCTTTACCCGTTTCTACATCTGAAACGTGCTTAAGTTTGACTTGGTTGTTGTTGTTTCTTTCATTATCTTCTGTGGCCTGATCGAAACTTTGTTGTATTATTTTGGGATCGACCACTAGAATGGGCGTACATCCGTCCATGAGATGCTCACTTTGACTTTGGTACTGCTCTTTGGATATACTGCGTGTAAAAGAGAAACGTAATGATTTGGTGCGTGTAAGCTTCTTTTTGATTGGCGGCTTGCCAGCGGCGGCAACAGCGTTAGTCGTTGGTTCAGAGCTTGTACGTTCTTTTAAATCTGGTGAATTAGGAAGTGAACTTATTTCCAATTTTGTATCACGTAAAATCTCCTCGGCAAAGTTTTTGATTTGAGACCAGGCATCAAGAATATCCCTTTCGGTTGCCTGTTCGTAGGTGACACAAAAGCGAATCACGTAGCGGTCATTAAATTTAGCTGGTGTCATGTGCATTTTTCCTGAATGATTTATCTGGGCGAGAAGTAGGTGATTTGGTTCATCGCCAGTACTGTAATCGAAGTACAAGATAGGAGGTTAGGAGATAAAAATAAACCCTAGAGTTAGTCAATTATGCCACTTACCGCATTCGAAAGCACACCAGTCCCAGATGAACATCGTTACGCACTTCAAAACGCTCATCCTTGCGGACGAGCATTTCGAATTTCTTCGCCAAGGCCATATGGTTGCGTATATACTCTTGAAGACCTTTAATACCATATATACGAAAAACAAACCATAATTTCAAAGCTCTAAATCTACGACTTAATGGTATGCCGTAGTGTCTGTAGTCTACGCCATTCATATGATCATGTCGAAGGTATAAAGGATTTACATTCAAAGCACTTTTTAGATTCATTACGTCACGAACCCAAAGCGCCGAGGCATCGAAATTGGTTAACAACAGCTTATTTGGATTAGTATTAAATGAGTCCGCATACTCCAATCCTGCCGAAAATACTCGCATTTCGGGCAGTATAAAAGAGTTTCCCGCGTAAGCTCCATCTACATGCAACCAAATACTCGAAACTTTTTGGCAAATCTTGCCAATCTCTGTGATATCATCAAAAGCACACCCACCTGTTGTCCCTACAGTAGCTACCACAAAAAAAGGCGTTAGTCCAGCGTTCACATCATTCTCTATGGCATGTTGGAGCAAATCGACACGCATACGTCCATGCTCATCGGCATCGATGATGCGTAATTTAACCAATGCCATTTTTGTGGCTTTCTCCACACATGAATGAGCTTCGCGACTAGCATAGGCTATTAGATTGGGCAAAAACACGCTGTCATGAACTGTAGTTTGTCCTTTCAATTCATTTATTGCTCGAGCTCGTGCTGTTATTAATGAAACCAACACACATTCTGACGCAGAACCTTGAAGTGCACCACCTCCAGTACTACCTGGGGTATCCGATACGAATGCCGTAGGCAGACCGAGCGCCTTTGCATACCAATTCATAACAATGGTTTCCAACTCAGCAGCAGCTGGGCAACTTGCCCAACTAAATCCAATGGACCCAATGGCACTGCTTAGCAAGTCACCTAAGACAGAGGGAAACGAATTCCCCGAGGGAAAATAAGCGAAGAATTTGGGATGATTCCAATGTACAATGCCGGGCATAATCTTCTGCTCAAAGTCCTTGAGAACATCTTCAAATGACTCAGGAGATAATGGGGCGTCCGCTAAAAGATAATGGAAATAAAAAAAAAATAGAAAAAAACTGGAATATATTTCTTTTAGCACCTATTAAGTTAGTTTTCCCTCACAACATTTATAGTGAGTTTTGTTATTTTTGGCAGTGAATCTACAGGCAAGATCAACAAGGTGTGTTGTTTGTGTTATGTATGTTTGTTTATGCATAATTAATTGATTTGTTTAGTTAAAGTTGAAAGAGACAGGTAGAAAAGAGGGGAACGACAGGTTCCTCATTTAGAGGCAAATGTTTAGCTTAAAGCTAAATTTGCTAGGAAATCACAAGGCATAAAAATTCTAAAATTTCGAGGCTGACTAAGTGTTGCCGTGTTTCTACCCCCGCAAATACTTCTGAACACTTAATTACTGTGCCCATCTCCTCTTCAATTCTTCAAAAACATCACTTGGACAACGCGACTGTTCAATAAGATCTTCACATATTATAAACAACAATTTTCTGAATTAAGTTCCAAGCCTTTTCAATTAATTAAAGTGTCTTACGACTGCTCTTTAATCCGATTAATTAATTTGTTGGCCTTTAAAGCGTTTCTGTTGACAAATAATTATTAGTCAAAGCAGAATATAAATTTGTGTTTTGGTGCTTATATTCTGCATAATAATTTGAATACAAATGCGTTCTTTTATCTTAAATACTTTTCCTTACCGGGAATTATTTTTTTTAAATAACCAGGATCCAACGTGGGAGCCACGTCACGTTTTTCAATATTAGTGGAATATTCACAGATGTAGTCAACCACTTCCTTGCCGTATTTCCGAAATTCGTTCACATTCATTATATTAATTCAATTTCTGTATTTTTTTCTAGACCAGAGTTTTTAAGTGAAATATTTTTTATCGGTATTGTAACTTCACAAGCGAAATTTCTTAAAATAACTCTTTCTTGTTATATTTTTATATTCGTTTAAATGCGCGAAATGTTGTTGGTTATTCAACAGCTCCCTTTGCGCGACTGAATCGAAATCGAAGGTTGTATTCGTTTTTATATAGGCATCAAGTAAATACTTACACAGTTAATTCACTAATTTTTGCTTTTCGCTCTCGCAACGAATTTGGTCTCGCTCTTTTTTTCGTGTTAGCGCAAACACCTGCTGTGTTACTTCGTTTCTATTGACGTGCTGCAATTGTTTAGTTACAAGTATATACTGAAATTTTGAACTGCTAATTACTAAATGTGTGAATCAATGATTAAATATATATGTACATGGATTCCGCTTTAGGGAATCCCGAATTCATGGTTATAATTATTTGTTTGTTCTTATGTTCCCTTCTAGTTTCTCTTCTTCGTTTTCTTCTCTTTTTCAATAACTATTTATCTTATTTCTTCACCTTTCTTTCACTCTTAGTAATCTCTCTTTATCTATCTGAATGTAAACATTGGATGTGAGAAAATAATTCGTTTTGGTAATTTACAAAAACAAAAATCTTAGATCCGGGCTTAAGCTTAACCTGAGCCAGAAGGTTGAACTAAGAAGAATAAAAAAGATGCCCAACTTTTACCTTAGAAAACCTTTTTTCGGGGAACTATTTCTACGGTTTTTTTGATAAAAAGTGTTTAAATATTGGACAAATCCGTTAACGTAACTATGACGAATTTTTTTTGGCAATAGCAAATTCGATTGGTGCGATTTAACATGAATCTGTATAACTGAATGAATACATTCAGTTTGTTCGCCTATTTGGTTAGAGGTTGTACTAGTTCAGAGTCAGTGTGTATTCAATCATTACCTGTCTGAGTCACACTTATCGCACGCGTCGTCGCATTGAGTTTTGGTACCCTGTATACGGTAAAATTTTATAATAGAGTTGATAAAATGTTGGAAACAGGAAACTAAGAAATCAGTATGTTTGTTCAACATCTGCAGATTCATAAACTTAGACATCAATAAAGTGTAAGCGTCACGAGGTCAAGTATGAGCTGACTAATTTGCAAAGTAGTTAAGATATCGCAACCTTGAATAAAATGCATTTTTTTAATGAAAGTGTTTCAATGTCATAATTAATGGCAGTTTCGAAATTTATTAAAGTTTTATATGTTGTGAGGTATCAACAAGTCGGTTTAACACCTTTTGTGAGATTTTTGTTTTGTTTTGTCTATTGAGCACCGGTAAAGAGTTGTGGAACGGAAAGGAGATGGAGATGCCTTTACAGCATGACTTAACAACTTCGATTCAAAACTCGAGGAAAGTGCCAGCTATCAAGTCGATTTTTTTGTACTCTTGAAAATTCTTCTTTGAACTGATTAGTGCTACAGACTCTATTTATACAATAATCCAATAACCAAATTAACAACTCCAAGACACATTTAAAAATGTTAACCACATTCGATAACTTTGAGTCGTATGTGTAAAAACTTTGTAATATATTTCTTTATATACCGATCGATCTTTAAATACACAAACGTGTGACTCGTGAACTCTAGAATCCAGACAAAAAAAGGAAAGACTTTCGTGGCTTTATTCAGCCGGAGATAGTTTATTGCAAACTTCAGATCAAAGTTAATATACTCAATTGCAAGAGTAGAAAAATGTACACATTCTTAAAGCTTTCGTTCACACAATTTTGGGATGACGTCGTTTGGCTAAAAATATACAACATTTTGTTTGTTTGTATTTAGATTTTGCGCTCACTTTTTAGACTGCAAAAGCAGTAAATTAATATTGCAGACAACCGCTATACACATTTATATTTTGAGTTGACTACTCTTTAATTATAAATCGTTTTTATTTGGTTAAGATGGGCCAAACCAAAACTGCTCTGGAAATTATAATTGAAAAACGAGATAAATTTTTTAATTTTTAATAGGAAAACAGCAGGCAAAAGCTTCGCATGTGTTGAAAGTCTCATGAACGTAACTTGGTAAAATACAATTTAATATTAAGCATAGTTTAATTAAAATTTACTGAGGTGTTAATACTAAAACTCTTTCTATCCAATTTAATGAAGTCTAACTACTGCATATTGATATAACTTTTAAAACTGGTCAAAAATTATTGAAATCTTATTAATAAATTACTAATCGTTGAAATCTTATTACTACATCAATATTCAATTTATAAACTCAAACTAAAAATAGTTATTTCTTATACTTATTTCATTGGCCACGACGTTTATCTCACATCACATACCCTTTTTCTCTAACTTCTATGTTGATATGAAATCCGTGCGAATACTTTTTTGGTATGGATTAATTTGTGGTTCTCTAAAGTTAGCTCAAAAGCAGGGACAGAGAAACATATTTAAGAAAAAGTGCATGAACATTTTTGGTTTTTCCGCCTCTTACCATGGGATTGTTGAAAATTTAATTCAAAACTAGGAAACGCCAATTATGTTTCTATGACATATGACAGAGCTCTGTGTCAACAAAAATTAAATAACTCTCATTTCTTTAAGTCAGATGATAAAAAAAAAACTTCCTTAGAGTTGCAAATAAAAAGCAATAAGGACAAACAAAAAAAGTTAATGATATTAATGGCCAATCGTTTAAAGTCGCAAAAGAAAAGACAAAGAAGACTTCGTAACACTTCTAATAGTTTTGTCTATTCAAAAACGGAGTCACCTTTAACGATGCGAGAAACGTTTCAGCTATCAGCGAAACCCCAGCAAAATCGGTATGGTTTTAACATGAATGGAATTCCAAAATACCTAGAAGAAGGACAGGAATTTCAACAGCAGGCAGAGACACATAAACACTTACATAAGTCCATTCGTGACAGAGGAGTATTACAAATCTAGACTGAATTTTGATTACATGTTGCAGCTCAGAGTAACGTTGCAAAACTTCCTCATTCTTTGCTATTCCAAACAACCATTAATATGTCTTCGTCATCAGGGCCACATCAGCAAGATGAGCAGGAAACTGTCATACCGATGGTAATGGAAACGGCTATGTCCGAGGAATCGGAACCCAATAAAATTTAGTACGTTAATAAAAACAAATATAAAAATAAACAAATATAAAAACAATAATAAAAACATTTTGTTTTATTAATTTTATAAAACCGGCATCTACAGTAGCGAATTTCAACAGTAATGGATTAAAAAACAAGGTTAAAGAAACAAATTTATCTATATTAGAGGAGCCAATATCTTAAGTGGGATATACAGAGCAGATAGCTAAAATTACAATCAGCTATTGAAAAGGATGCGTATGTGAATCGACTGGTCCGTATATTTGCCCAAAAGCATGAGCGTCAGGAGATTCAACGTAATTTGGCTAATTCATCTAAATAGAATACAACCTCTCCGCAGACATGGCAGTGTATGTCAATTGAATAGTTTTAAAATTAGCGTAATTAAAAATTACTACAACTTTTGCCAATTAAAATAAAGCAAGCAAGTCGTCCCTGCCGACATTGAGTATACCCTGTACCATTAGTTATATTAAATGGAGTCAAAACACCCTCTTGATCGCCATAAACTTAGTACAAAATTCCCTTTAATAGCAGCAACAGCGAACGCATGCTATCCAGCTCACTTTTGGCAGCCAATGTCGCGTATGGCATTTCAGTACAAAATATTTATTTTCCGATTTTCACAAAAAAGAATACGATATCTTTAATACAGCTCTAGGTATTTGTTTTTCCCCAATTTGGTAGCTCTAGCTCATATAGTCTCCGAGATCTAGGTGTTCATACGCACGGACAGATAGACGAACATGTCTCAATCGACTCAGCTGTTGATGCTGATCAAGAACATATACTTTATAGGGTCGGAAAAGCTTTCTTCTCGATGTTAGATACATTTTAGCGACTTTAATGTACCCTTTTATAAAAAATAAAAAAATAAATAGATCAAATCTTTAATTATTAATAAAGCATTAACGATTTGCAATATATAAAAAATTTAACTATAAGAACGTAGTAATTTCGATTGCACCGATGTTCGGATATATACAAAAATGTATTTTGACAATCTATATACAGTTGGACCTCGATTATCCGGCCCCCGATTAACCGGGCACCCCGATTATCCGGGATGAATTTGAATTTGTTTCATTACCCTTGTTAACCGTGATTACCCCTATTATCCGTGATTTCTAACGAAATTTTCTTTCTAAAATAATAAAACGAGTTCGGGGCTTCCCCGTTTTAGTTAGCAATCAATGAGAAACACGGTTGTATGTCCATATTAGATATTTTTATGGTCAGTGTGCGTTTGAAGGTTGATCACCTAGCAGATTTAAAGATATGTATGTAAGTACTTATAAAATTTCAAGTACGAAATACGTGGAAATTTTGCTCTCGATTTACCGGGTTTTTCGGTTTTCCGTGATGGCTCTGGTCCCGACCGTCCCGAATAATCGAGGTCCAACTGTATATATAAAAATTAAAGCCGTTTTCCTTGGTCACGACATCACGCGTGAACCGATGGACCGATTTCACTAATTCTTTTTTTGTTGGATTTGTTATTATTAGGAGAAGGTTCTCACGTTAAAAAATGTTAAGAAAATCTCTCATGCCATGGTTTATACGCAATTTTTGGCAAGACAACACAAAATAGTCGTAGCAACCTTTTAAAATCGATCTGTTTACAGAAATCAGTTTGAGTCAAATAAAGAAAAAGTTCGATTTGAAATCCACAAAAACTTATTCATAAAATTATAATATTTGCAATTGAATTTTCGTTTTTAACAATGCCCCAGCAACCAGACGTACAAGCTTAGGCCGCAGAACTCGAAATACGTCAAATCAAAGATATATAAGAGCAAATCAAACTGATGAGCAACGCGAAGCGCGAAATGAACTTGAACGGAATCGATTTGAAGATAGAAATTTTGTGTTTAATCCCCACAGAGCTGCATTCAGTTGTGTTGCGCCAGCGGCCAAGTCAAATTGACGCCATTGGTACCGCCACCAGAGCCACTACGTTCATTGGTATCTGGAATTGGTCCAGATTCTCACCATTTTTTGACTCAAATCCAGCAGTACAATAATTGCTTTCAAATGACATCATTTGGGGCAACAAAAGTTATTCGAGACAATTTTCTGCCTACTTTCAAAGTAAGTAATTATAATGGTAAACAATTTTTTTAGTTTTACTACCTATAGCAAAGAAGTTTTTTACGTCTTCTACCTATAGCTGTCATGGATGTAAAGTATTGTGGCAGTATTTTGCGAGCCACATGGTGGTAAAATTTGCTATACAATATATTTATGTTCTTGCAGATTCAGGGTCAAATATATCATCGAACAGGTTCCTTATTGCCAATGCGTGATCAAGACTGTAAATTTTTGCAAATATATTTCATGGGCAATTCAGCAAGAGAAGTCGATCAGCGTTGCGCACACAACAACTAAGTGAAAAGATACATTGTGGAACAACTTCCAACATGTTTCCATCAACACAATGAATTAGTTGCATTATTCACAACTGCATTAAATGAATCCTAACGCTAAGGCGGTACGAAGTTCGCCGGGTCATCTAGTTATAAATAATTTAGCAGATTCATTAGGAAGTATATACACTCCGTTTCACTTGAATAGCACACTTCGCTTGGTGCGCTTTATTTGGCAATAGCTTTTGAACAAAGGATTAGAATGAAACTATCTTTTTATTCAGCTTTTATTTAAATTAAAGGAAACCGAAATATGATTAGTACTTTTCAAGTTACAGGGCTTTAAAGCAGCTAAATAACCTAAAAATAGTGCACAAATTTCGTTTCACTTTGCCCCTAGCTGCGTTAAACATTATTTTATTCATTAAAAACTATTTTTATTTGGCAAATTAAATAAAATATAAGTTATTAAATCAATTTTAATAATTGGTAAAACCTGCTTGATTTAAAATTACTTCATAGATCCTACTTGGTAAGGAATCATGAAGCTTTCTAATATAGTCTAAGGATATTAAAGCCTAAGCATCCTGAACGGTCTGTATCAGCTCGTCCTCGGTGAACAACTGTCTTTCCGACTTATTAATGTTTCTGGGCAACCTACTTTCAAAATTTTTCTTAATGCTGAGGTCCTGCGAGTATAGAGGCCACTTTAAGAAATGGTGTGTTTTCGAAACAATCCTTGATTTCACAACACGAGCTGTGTAAACTGTGGCATTTTCCGGCTGGGACGTCCATGACAAATAGTCAAATAGACTTTGCAGAGGGGAAAAGTCTTTTCCAAAACTTCTTTGTAAGATTACGCGTCCATATTGAGAGTGAAAAAATTGAAGCTAGCATGTACCATAACGCAATGTCTCCTTTCTAAAATCGTGAAAGTAATAACTATTCCCGTCAGGATCTTTAAAATTTATTTTCATCAAGCAACACAACGCGCTGACACTGTCCATGCCATGATACATTGTTTCTTCAGAAACTAGGCCGAGTTTCTTTACGTAGGTGGGTACAGGGTGGTTTTTTCTTTAAGTTTAGAAGCTCCAACTGTTTGGCTTTCGAAATCACTCGCTACATCGTAGTTTTACTTGCATTTACTTCAGAATTTTCGCCTATTTGGCCAACAGAGTCATGCGAATTCGAAGACTTCCTGCAATAAAGACCGCTTATCTGCGTTGGAAAGTACCTAATTTACACGACCTTTTAAATTTTTTCATCATTTAAGTTCTTTCAATTACCCAACATAAGGGTTTTATAGTTCATCCAATTTTTTCGGATGTTTCACACACAAATAGGTCTCAATTTATTTATTTTTCTCAAATTATTTTTCTTACCCATTAGTAAAGAACATTCTTTAAATATATTTTAAATATTTAAAAGAATCTATTCTTTTAACTTCCTGATGACCTGGACGACGAAAATCAAACCTAACCGCAAATGTGCTATTCAAGTGAAACGAAATTTATGCACTATTTTTAGGTTATTTAGCTTCAAAGCCCTGTAACTTGAAAAGTACTAATCATATTTCGGTTTCCTTTAATTTAAATAAAAGCTGAATAAATTAACTTTAAAATGACACCAAGATAGTTTCTTCTAATCCTTTGTTCAAAAGCTATTGCCAAATAAAGCGCACCAAGCGAAGTGTGCTATTCAAGTGATCCGCACTGTATGTATAACACTCATTAAATCTAATTATAATGTCCGTGACTTGAGAAAAAAATGTTTTCCTTATCAAAACTGAATTCAGCAAAAAAATCAAAAAGATATGGTTTTGCTAAGAAAAGCTCTTACCACAAACAATGACCTGGGCACAATGACAAACTAGTCAAATCTTAATTTAATGTCCGCAACTTGAGAAAAAATATTTTGTGAGCCATACTACATATATTCATCCGATCAGAATTTTCCGAGATATACGATTTGTACTGATTACCTAATTATCAGCTGAATCAACTTCAGTTTTAATTTGAAATTTGAAGTCTTCAAGTTTATTTTTTATTTGAGAACATATTTTTTAATATAACAGAGTTAGATAAAGCACATAGATTTAGGCTGATTTTTAATAAGTGTGCGCAATTACAATACATATGTTCTAAATATATATTTATATCCTTGGAAAATGGGTATTATAGCTGTAGCTGGAAGTTCCAGGCGCTAAAGAAGCATTATCATTTCTGTTCATACTTCGCACTGTAGATACATCCAACTGCCTTTAAGTTTTCCAATAGGTTCCAATAGATAAAACTTTTTGTTTTTAATTGTTAAAAGATATCAAGTTTTGATAAAAGTGGTTACCAGTGTTTAATTTTAATTATCGCGTGTCAAAGAAGACTTGCATAAAACTACGGGCGACTTGCGAAGAGATCGTTGCTCTTCGTGTTGCTGGTAAGCTGTTGATATGTTGCCCGTTAAAACTTCGTTTTCCGGAGAAGGGGTAGAACCGGCGCCCGAATTTCGTCGAGATGACGAATGAGGTCGCACATTTGTGTCCAAATGACGAAAGCTGGGTGTGGAGAAATAAAATAGTAATATAGCTAGTAAAACTATAGTTAACCAAAAACAAATTAATAAAGTCAAAGTGATAACAAACCGCAGTGAGACGTTGCTTCCTTTCTCCTCGTTGCTTCCACTGTTGTTGCAGGTACTGCTATTAAAGAGAAACGCCAACGGCCACGAGATCCAGGAATTATGATCCACTGAACTCTGTGTTCGTATAATCGGTGCATTACCGCGACTGATCACTGGTGATGGTAGCTCCATCGATAATTTCGGTGTCCCTGCCTTATTGATGGCAGGATTATATATCTTTGGATCGCTAACCATACGCACAAAAAATGAACGCTTTTGTGCCAAAATATCCTGCTGTTTTTTTCGCGTAATTGCAATTTCGCTGATCTCATCATGTTGTTCCTTCTCCAGCAGTTCATTGGCAAAGTCCACAATAATGTCCCACGCGTAGTCAACATCTTCGCCGGTGGCATTCTGGGCCACGGCACAAAACCGAATAATATAACGTTCATTTACACTGGCCGGAACCATGTGCAATTTACCCGACTCATTAATAATGCTCAGAAGTTTCTCATTTAATTTATCGGTCCCTTTAAGACGAAAACAAACCAAGCCCAGCTATAACAAAAAAAATATGTAAGAAAAAATGTAAACCAAAAAAATATGAAAATGAAGCAAGCAAGTCGACATTGTCGACATTAAGTATACCCTGTACCAACTAGTTATTATATATATATATATAAAGTCAAACACCCTCGAAATAGCGATCAAATTCATAAAAATTTCCTTTAACATGCCGCAAAAGCGAACGCATGCTATCTCGCTCTTTCTTATCTGTCAATGCCGCCTTGGCATTTCAGTGCAAACGGATATATGCATATCTCCGATGTTTATTGTCCGATTTCGACAAAATTTGGTCAGCTGTTCCAGTTTGGGTATATTATTAGGTATGCCAAGTAAGAATGCAATCTTTATTACAGTTCTAGTAAAACTTTTTTCAAATCGCGGAGGCGGAAGTGCGCGTGGCTAAAATTTGAAACAAACTTGATCAGCCAGGACATAAGACGAATGATCACACCAAATTTGGTAGCTCTAGATTTTATTGTCTCTGAGATCGGCTGTTGATGCTGATCAAGAATATATATACTTTATGAGGTCGGAAACGCTTTTTTCTGCCTGTTACATCCATTTTAGCGACTTTAATATACCCTTTTACCCTTTGGGTGCAGGGTATAAATAAGAAACATGAGTCATCTATAATTTATTTTGCTAACAAGGCCAAAACCACTTTAAAGGAAAGTACAACAAAAAAAAATTGAGCCACTTTGCTGTTTGGCATATTATGTGTTTCATTGTACGTTGGCCTTTGTTGGTTTCATATTTTGGTAAGTTTTTGGATCAGCCAAAATAGTATTAAAGCAATAACTTTGCGACACTACCCACAGCAATGTTTATTAAAGGCCCACATAAAACTGCTTTGAAGTCAAATCATGACTAATTATTTAAACTATGATCAAAAATTGTAACTTACCTTGACTTGATTACAAAGTTCAAAGCGTTTGTCTTTAAGTACCAGTTCCTCAAAGCGCCTGGCTAAGTTTATATGATGACGTATATAATGCTGAAGACCAGATATGCCATAGGAACGCAGTACAAACCTGCGGAAAATCGGAAATGCTCGATTTTTATTTTATTGCATTCCAAAATGTGTACTTTTTCTCAGATATTAAATTGGTACATTAAAGGGCAAAAACCTTAGAAATCTGTTTATTTAAACGGACGGGGAAGAGCTGCAAATGTTTTAATGCAAATCAACAATGTATATATTTTTATAGCGTATGAGGTGGCTTTTTTCCGTTACATGCACCCAACGACTAAAAAAAAGATACAAATTCAAGGTTTCAAAAGTGTATAAAAGCAGACGGACTGGCTAGATCGACTCGGCTAATGATGGTGAGCAAGATTTTATATAAATCAATACTTTCACATAGTCTTTACTTACTGCAGCACCAAGACAAAATGTCGTATTATTTTATTTCTTTATACACCCAATAAACTTTGATCTGATTTGGACATTTATACGCAAAAAATATGCAAAGAAATAAACAGTCAGATATGGCAACCTTATTATACCTGATTTATTTTTAAGAAGTTTTCAACGCATAGATGGAAGCATTTCCGACTATATAAAGTATATATATTCTTGATCAGCACGATGAGCTGAGTTGATCTGTATGTCCGTCTGTCTGGATCAACAGCTTCTCCTCCGAGACCCTTAAAGCTACAGAGCTGCTGACTATATCATTTAGCAAATAAATAATAAACATAAATAAAATGTTTGTTTTTTATTCGAAGAAAAACTTCGGCTGTGCCGAAGCTCGCATACCCTTGCAAACTGACTATTGACAGTTATTTATAATGGAAAAAATCATTAGAAAGCATATAAAGCATTTGAAATCTAAAAAAGCTCTATGATATAGTCATCCGATCGGGATGATTCCGAGATATACTATGCCTGCAGCTAAATGAAGTCTTGTAGCTTTAAGCGTCCTGGAGGAGATCATGTTGATCCAGACAGACGGACGGACAGACGGATAAGGCTATATCAACTCAGCTCGTCGTGCTGATCAAGAATATATATACTTTATATAGTCGGAGATGCTTCCTTCTATGCGTTGCAAACTTCTGACCAAAATTAAAATACCTTTGCAAGGGTATAAAAAATAACCCTACGAACTCAAAGCTGGCAATAATGTTTCCAAGGACCCATAAAAATTTAACAAAAAAGTTCAATAAATAAAACTTTTCGGGTGTGTGGCATTAAATGAATGAATTCTTTTTTCTTAGAGCATAGCTGATTGATAGTGCTTTGGTTATTTGCTTAACTAAATATTATGCAAACTTTTAAAATAACCGGTCGATAAGTGCTTGTACTCCGAAAACCAACTATGAAAGCTAATTGAAAACTCAATTACTTCTGGGCCACATACCAAAGTTTTAGCGAGCGAAATCGTCGACTAAGTGGAACTCCCCAATGACGATAATCGATGGCCGCATCCGAGTAGCCATGCTTAAGATATAATGGATCCACAACCAGTGCTGATGTGAGGCGGATCCGATCGCGCACCCACAGAGTCGAGCAATCAAAATTGGTTAGTAGCCATTTGTTGGGATTCGTGTTGAATGAGTCAGCGTATTCAATACCCTAATAGTTGTTGAATGTTTAATACAAAAAACTTTTAACGGAAATACTGCTGTAAGTTACCTTCAAAAGAGGCTTTAGTTCAGGGCAAATAAAACTATTTCCAGCATAGGCGGCATCCACATGTAGCCAGACACAGGGAAATTTCTGAATCTCTTTGCCAATCTCGGGCAAATTGTCAAATGCACAGGAACCGGTGGTACCGAGTGTGGTTGAGACAAAGAATGGTACTAGACCCTGCAGTTCGTCCTCCTCCATGGCCTCTCCAATTATCTGCCCACGCAGACTAGCATTGTCATCTGGTTCCAGAATGCGCAACTTAACAAAACAAATCATAGCTGCTTTTTCCACACAACTATGAGCCTCCTTAGAGCAATAGGCCATTAATTTGGAGAGCAAATGCCCCTCCTCTACAAATGGATGTTGAGCCTTAAGACGCTTTAAAGCCTGTGCACGGGCTGCTAGCATTGTGACTAGAACACATTCTGATGCTGATGTCTAAGTACAAAATTACTAAATTAAAAAAAAAACTTTATTTTGTTAATTCTTGGTTTATTTTACCTGAATTACACCTCCGCCGGTGCTGCCCTCTTTGAGCGCCAAAAAGTGATCGGGCAGTCCAATCGCTTTGCCCAACCAATCCAATACAATTGTCTCGAGTTCAGTGCAGGCCGGACTTGCTGCCCATGAGAAGCCAATGCAACCTATACCATCACCTAGCATATCTCCCAATATAGAGGGAAATGAATTGCCAGCCGGAAAATAAGCATGGAATCTTGGATGTTGCCAATGTGTCACTCCAGGCATGATTTTATCCTCTACATCGTTCATGATTTGATCCCAATTTTCTGGCTCTTGGGGTGCCTCCGCTTAAATATCGTGATTTAACGAGGATTCAATTTTAAACTTTCCGGGTTTAATGTATTAAATAACAAAAGCATTAGAAGAATTCTGTTACCCAAAAATCTCTATATTCCCCATACCGAATAAAGGGCAACTTACATCTTGTTAGTACATAAACACACAGCAAAACACCATCAGCAAAATTTTTAATTAAACTTGATATTTTTATAACCTTGCAGAGGGTACTGTTAATAATTTAATGAATTACATACTGAATTCGCAGCTTCACGATTTATAATGTCTAAGATTTTGGTGGTTAACCGACGGGCAGGAAGGAAAGGGTGTTTTTATCAGACTCGGTGGTTGCCGATCTAATTGAGAATAAACATACATACATACATATATACTTAATACTTAATTCTTCTTCCTTCCACAGAAAAGTTAAAATAAGAGATACGAGTACACTTTTTTGTTTTTTACTTTTTTTCTTAAATTATATTAAAGTCGCTAAAATGTATGTAACATTGAGAAGGAAAAGTTTATATACATTATTGATCAACATCACCCACCAAATTGGGGAAAAACAAATACCTAGAGCTGTATTAAAGATATCGTATTCTTTTTGGAAAAATCGGACAATAAATATCGGAGATATATCCATATGTGTAAATGCCATGGGCGACATTAGCTGTCAAAAGTGGGCGAGATAGCATGCGTTCGCTGTTGCTGCTATTAAAGGGAATTTTGAATTAAATTTATGGCGATCTAGAGGGTGTTTGACTCCATTTAATATAACTTAATAGTACAGGGTAAACTCAATGTCGGCAAGGATTACTTGCTTGCTTCATTCTTTCAAAACATGCATGCTTCCGAGATATAGAATCGATTAGAACTTGATAAGTTACATAACTATAGAAAAATTTGTAAATACTCTAATTATACCCTTGCAGAGGGTATTATAAAATTGGTCAGATGTTTGTAATGCATAGAAATATACGTTTCCGACCCCATAAAGTATATATATTCTTGATCAGCATCACCAGCCGAGTCGATTTCGACATGTCCGTCTGTTTGTTCTGGCGTTTTCGAGCTTAAATTTTAAGCTACATGGTTGAAACATGAAAAGTTAAGTTCCTTAATGCAGTATCCAAGCCAAGTTTAAAAATTAGTCGGATCAGATAATTATCACCGAAGTTATTAACTAAAACGTGTAGGTACCTCGAGTAAAATAAGCAATTTTATTTGGCAGCAAAGAAACAAAAACAAATTCCAAGAAATCTGCCGTACAAACACAAAAGACCCGTAATCGAATCCGCGCGGCACCAAATAAGAATTATATAAAATTATTGTTTTTTTGTTATTGCATTTATTTTTCATTTGTACCCAAACGCCCTATAAAAGATTTGAACAAAATCGGATAACAATAAAGATGCAAATTAATTAAATATAATTCCTCATATAATAAAACATGTGCAAAAACATTCACCACGCGGTGTGGCGAAATATTTGCGTTGTGTTCTTGCACAGAACGAAATTGAAAGAGCGAGATGCCAAGCGTTTGCTATGTATGTCGAAATAGCTAAGGCTCAACCGATCAACTCAATGGCGTAGTAGTTAGAGATCCGTCGCACATTTGTCATAGGTGTTGGTTCGACTCCCTGTTAGGGCGAACTATAGAAAATCTTTTTTGCTCGGTTTTTTTATTTTCTAAAATATTTATTGCAATCATTTTAAAATTTTGTGCTCGAATAAAATAATGAAACAGTTTAAAACTGCAAGGGTATACAAACTTCGGCAGGGGCGAAGTTAGCTTCTTTGATATTTTTAAGTAAGATATACTAAGGTGCGCGCAATAAGTAAGTGGGACAAGAACTTATCACATTATATTGTCCACAAAATACAATTTTTCGTTTTCTTCTTTTTTCCTATATTTTGGTTGTAGTATGCTCGACCAATATACAAGGAATTATAAAAAAAGTACCGCTGGGTTTTTCCGTTAATTTGATTTTAAGAAGCCGTTGTAGCGCTTTGCGAACGAAATAAGTAAATGGGACTAATTTCTTTGCTTTCATTTGTGGATCAAAAACAACGTGTAGTTCCAAGTTTCAATTTTACATTTTGTGTAACATATCAAAACAAATAAAAAAAGGGAAGTGCCAACCAATGTCAACATTTGTAAAAATTCAGAATGAACTTTTTTAGAAAAAAATGTCGAGTTTCGCTCGTTTAACTAATAAAGAACGTGGGAGAATTGTTGCATTGCGTGAAATGGTCATGTAAATTTGCAAAATTGTAGAGAATGTTCGAAAAAATAAGAAAACAGTGAAAAATTATTAAAAGATCTAGAAAAATATGGAAGAAAACCCCGTTCTGGGCCCCCACCATTGATTGACAACCGGGACAAAAAGGGAATAAAAATTTTAGCGGTTAGAGAAACTATCAGCGCATCTCAAATAAAAAGTTACTTGTCCTTGCAGGTATCCACAAAACGTATGCAAAAAATTTTAAAGAGATCGGATAATGTTTCATATGGAAAAAAACTCCTGAAACCTGAGCTTCTGCCAAGGCAAAAGCTACCCGATTACATTTTTCCAAAATGTATGAATTTTGGGACACTGAGTGGAGAAATATTATTTTCAGTGACGAAAAAAGTTTAATTTAGATGGCCCCTATGGATAACGATATTATTTTCGCGATGGACGAACCCCCAAACAAGTCCACGTGTCCAGGTACTTTCACGGAGCGCCTTTAATGATTTTGGCAGCGTTTGGATATAATGGAAAGACACCGATGTTTGTTATATCACATAAAATGAATGCTAAAAATTATGTGGAACTGTTTGAGATTGTCTTATTGCCATTTGGGGAAAATTATTTCGGTGATACTTGGACTTTCCAACATGATTATGCACCCATCAACACTATAAAGCTCACTAAGGACTATATCAGGAACTCGATTATTCCAATTTTTGAGTGGTCAGCACGCAGCCCGGACTTGGGCCATCCTGACTCAACGAGTTTATGCCAACGGAAAGCAGATAGGAAGTTTAAAAGATTTAAAAAAAAGTCATAATTCAAAAATGGGAAAAATTGGACATTTGGACCTGATTAATTCAATGCCAGCACGTATATTAAAAGTTTTAAACAACGAAGCGTGGTCACTTTAAACTGTATTTATGATTTAAAATCATTTGTTTTCTTATTTTTGGGATTTTTTAATTTTTAGACACAAATTATGAATTTGTCCCACTTATTTATTTCGTTTGAAAATATTTTCTTTAATTTTTTTTTATCTTTGTTTAAAATTTTTTTTTGATTTACTTTAGTTAAAATATACTGACAATTTTTTTAAGTTCATTTAGAAATTTATTTTTTAAATATGTTGTCCCATTTACTTATTGCGCGCACCTTAGTTGACAGTTTTTTATTGGTATATTTAGAATTTTTATGTGGAGTGAAATTTTTTGACCACAGGTCGTCAAACATTTTTTTTTTTTTCAAGTGTTTTCTAATACTCAAGTTTGCAGTACGAAGCAGCTTTAAGAGCAACCATTTACCGGCAAGATATACGCTTAACCGTTATAAATATCCTTAACGAATCATCTTGAGCTTGAAGTGTACTGATATTAATGTCCTATATTTATAATTTTTTTTTTACCCTTGCCAAACATACGTTTCCCATAAAGTATACACATTCTTGATCAGCATCAACCGAGAGCAACAGCCGAGTCGATTGAGACATGTCCGTCTGACCGTCTGTCTGTTTGTTCGTAGCTTTTAGACCTTAAATTTCAAGCTAAATGGTTAAAGCATAAAAATAAAGTTCCTTAATCGATTATTCGTGTTTAGTTTGAGAATTAGTCGGATCTCACCGGAGTTATTAAATAAAACGTGGAGGTACCTCATGAAAAACAAGCAATTTTCTTTGGCAGCAAAGAAACAAAAACAAATTTCAAGAAATCAGCCGTACAAACAAGAAGATCTAGGTTCGACTATCATCGCCGCGAAAAAAGAAATACCTCATGGAAATAAGTATATGTACATATGTGCACAAATTTTTTTTTCTATGTCTCTATTAAAACTAACCAAACAATTATTTTTGGTACGCACAATTTTTCTATTTGAACCTAATGCAAGAATGTTTTTGCAAAATTCTTATTTCGTCACCATTCGCGATACCGTTATCATCACCATTTTGTATGTCATCATACCACTTTTCATAGGAAAGAAGTATATGTGTAATATGACATTAGTCGGTATTTGGCAGCGATCGTGGTCATATAAATAAGGTTTGGCAAATCTTTTTATTTTTTTTTAATAATTAAAAACGTAAGTAAACAAAAAAACACTTGAACAACTGGACATTACCATATTTTTGTTAAATTGAACTGTAGAAAAAATTTAATTTAGACGGTCCAGATGGATGCCACAAGTATTGGCGAGATAAACGACTGTCACGACAAACCCGCCACAAACGCAAATCGTAGGAGGGTCGTTAAAGGTATAGGCTGCCTTTGGATATGCCGGAAAATCCCGAATATGCTTTAATCCGACAAAAACAAATGCGGAAATGTATATTCAACTTCTTGATATAAAGCTCATTGATTTTTCGGAAAATTTTTATCCAGACGATATGATTTTTTAACAGGACAATGCTCCAACACACACGGCAAAAGAATTTTTTTCTATTGAAATCGGCTTGAATTTCGCCAAAAACAAAATATGCACATATGTACATTTTTTTCCTATAAAGATTTTTTTCTTTTCATATTTTTATGACTTTAAAAAAAAATGAATTTTTGTTATTGTTTTTTGTTGCTTTTAATTAGATTTATAATCTACAAAAAAGTTATAATTTTTCTTTTATTTGAAATATATTTTTTTTTCCAAAAATTGTCGTGCACATACATATACTTATTTCCATGAGGTATAAGTAAATATTCTTCTTTCTTTGTTATGTTTTAATTAAAATTGTACCTTAATACCGTACACCAAGTTTAAACCAGATCGGCATTGTTCATCATTTAATTTTTTTAATACTTACGCACACACATGCAAAAAATACTTCAACACGCGGTGTGTGAGTGAGACAGAAATATTTGCGTTGTGTTCTTGCACAGAACGAGATTGAAAGAGCGAGATGCCCTGCGTTTTCTATACATATGTACACTTATGGCCAAAATAATAAGTACATAAGCAAACCTTTCATTTAGAGTGAAATATTTTAAAGTTGAAGCAAAATTATCATGCGAATCTTTTTTTATTCTGATTATTTGAATGTTCTTAAGTTTTAAACAAGATCAAAACAGGATTAAACTATAAGGATAATTTTTTTTCAGTGATAATGCAAATATCGAGGAGAAATGCCTGGCCAAAATAATAAGTACATTTTGTTAAATTCAATGTAAAACCTAAGAAATCTGTTTTTCCATGTTTTTTTTTACCTTTTTTATTCTTTTTAACTAGTAGCTGGTATATTACTACTTATTTTCTTTGAATTAATTTTTTTTCCAATTTTTCTAGTTGTAGGGCTCCTACATGTCGTCTTAACGGTTACTTCGGAACAAGTATTTTCTGAAAAAATGCCATAATTCGTCATTATTTTCAAAGATGTGGTTTCCAATTCTGCGCTTTAACTTATTAAAAACATTTTCTACAAGATTCGAGCCCGGAGACTTACTTGGGCATTCTAAAAGTGCAACATTATTGTTGATAAACCATTTGTTTACCATCTAAGGTGTAGGCTTCAGGTCAATTATCTTGGTAAAAAAAACCGACCCCAACAGGATATTTTCCTCAGAAAACTTAGACAAAGGGTTTTCCAATATATCTTTGTGTTAAAATCGGTCCACGGTATCCTAAGTTCGAACTACTCGACCAACGCAAGACCAGGAGAAACATCTCCATACCATAATGTTGCCGCGTCCATGTTCAACTGTTGTTTTTGAAAACGTTTCGCAAAATTCTTTACATCTGGGGATGCAGACTTATCTAAAAGATTTATTTTAAGCCAAATTTATTTTAGTTTCGACACTTCTTTGGAATTTTTCGACAATTTTTGCCACCAGGGGGCATGCAGGAGTCTAAATAAGCTAATGCAAAACTTTGACCTATATACAAATTTTTGTCCATTGACAATGGAACCTTGCGGACTTTACGGTCATGTAGTTCAGAGTTCTGAAGTACGGCAAATGATTTGGAATAAAATTTTGCCGCCGATTTTCCATGAATTTGACTTTGATGATGCAAAGGGGTTCTATTTTCCCAACGTAACGATACGATTAACAGTGATTTTAGTCGTTTTTTTGGTCGCCCGCCTGTTTTTAAGCTTTGTTTTCCCTCATCTAAGCATTATAAACAAAATATAGTGAACGACCAACACTTTTGACCATAGCTCTAAGCGTTTGTCTATCCTTTCTCAGTCCTTAGACGATTCCTCCTTCTTCATAAGTGCAATGACTGCTGCGACCCACCTTAAGTGTTTTTTTTTTTTGCTTAGTTTTATTTTAATAGAATAATAAAACAAATTAAATATTAAATCTTTGCAACAGATCTGAGAATTTTCGAAATTTTTACAATTTCCTAAAAATGTACTTATTATTTTGTCCACGCCGAAATTGGGTGTCACAACAAAAGTGGTCGAAAAAAAATAATTATGGCATTTTCGCATACGGTTTTGCCATATATAGGATTGTTATAGTAATAGATTTTCTAAAAAAATATATTAACTTTCCCAAATTCAATATAAAGTTAAATATTTCAATTAGAATCAGAGGTATGCTGATGTACTTATTATTTTGGCCATAAGTGTACATATGTGTATGTATATTATAAAAGCGGAAGGTTGGTGGCGTAGTAGGTAAAGATCGGTCTCACGATGTCTCGATGGAGTTGGTTCGATTCTCAGTGAAGACGTGCAAATTTTTAGAGGTTTTTTTTTGTTAAACATTTATACCAATTAATTAAAAATTGTTGTTTTTCAATAAAAATACAGTTGGACCTCGACGATTATCCGGGACGGTCGGGACCAGAGCCATCACGGAAAACCGAAAAACCCGGTAAATCGAGAGCAAAATTTCCACGTATTTCGTACTTGAAATTTGATAAGTACTTACATAAATACATATGTTTAAATCTGCTAGGTGATCAACCTTCAAACGCACACTGACCATAAAAATATGTAATATGGGCATACAGGCGTGTTTCTCATTGATTGCTAACTAAAACGGGGAAGCCCCGAACTCGTTTTATTATTTTAAAAAGAAAATTTTTTTTGAAATCACGGATAATAGGGGTAATCACGGTTTACAGGGGTAATGAAACAAATTCAAATTCATCCCGGATAATCGGGGTGCCCGGTTAATCGGGGGCCGGATAATCGAGGTCCAACTGTATACAACAGTGAAGCTGCAAGGGTATACAAAATTCAGCAAGGCCGAAGTTAGCTTCTTTAATGTTTTTCTTTCAATTTGACTTTTCTACATCAATCATTTTTAAATTTTTCTATCAAGCTGCATCCAGTCTCGAGCAATCCTATTCCAAATTTGGGTACAAAAATTGTAATTATTATACTTACATGGTAACAAATGCCTTAAGTAGCCGGGCTCAACGCTTGGTGTAACCCGTCGGTCGCTGAGGGTCTCCAGATAATTGCAAATGTATTCAACCATTTCCGTGCCACGTTTTCGGAATTCAATACTGTCCATCCTTTTATTTTGTTGCTGTTCAAAATGCTGTACTCGGAACGCCGACTTAACTAAAACTATAACTTAACTTACCTTTTATAAGTACATATGTATATCTTTCGTGCAAAATGACAAATTTGTTTTAGACCGCTGTAGTGTAAGAATTCAAATCAGAGACTTGAGCTATATATTAGACTGAATTTAATTAGGTTTAGATGAAGTGTGACAAAATTTTTTGAGAAAACAAAGAAATTTCTTACAATGAACTTTGAAAAGTGAACAATTTGTTGCAACTAAATTAGAGAATCACGATTGAAAAATAAAAATTTGTTGGTTGTATCAACAATGTTTACGAAGCGCTTATTTATTGTGCTTTATTTGCAACTAGAGAACCTTTAGCCACGACTGGCAAAACTGTAATGATCCTTGTTTATGCAGTTTGCTCCGCAGCTAAGCTCGGGTTCCTTGGCTGCTGCTTCATCTGCGCCTTGGCATGTTTAATGAGTGCATACTTCAGCAGGGTTGGAAGGAGAGAAGTTAGGGCGATTGAGTTGTCGAATAAATGAAATATTTGGCACAAGCCTGGGGCATGCTTTATGATGGGATACACATTTAATACTCCCCTCTTTTTTATGCGTGAAAATATGCGGATACATTTAGGGAAAAATTTCCTCTTCACACATACACACTCTCTTTGCATTCTTAAATTTGAATTACAAACTGTATAACGCTTAACTTAGAAGTTCTATAAAATAGAAAATAATTTTATTTACACATAGGTATGTGAACTATTAAACGCTTCACATGACTTCTAAATATAAAAAGAAATTAATTTCACTTCCAAATTGTATGTGAAATAGTTATAAATCGAACTAATTCATGGCATAAACCAATACAACAGCAATATCCGTCGAAATTATCTAGCTTTAGACATATGTATGTATGTATGAACATTTATATGTTTGTATAAGAACACACTATATATAAAAGAATAAATACTTCTTTAAGGGTATTCATTTGTGTGTTTCAAAAACATTTCGTTTCGTTTTATTTATAATATGCGCACCAACCAAATTGAATTATTGGAATTGTACTTGATAGAAATAAGGATGCTTTCAATGAAGAAAGACATTTGCACGTAGTTCTATTTAAGTAACATTCCAACGCAGCATTAATGCTCTATTAACATCAATCTTTTTAATGTGTTTCAAATTTGGTTTAAACCAAAAAAAAAAATTATCTGCATAATTTTAGCATAATACTTGAAACATCAATAGCAACTTAAAGGCTTGGCCTTTTACTGGACTAAACCAAATGTTTTTTCACCGAAAATATAACATCGGTGAGAGCATACAAACTTCGCTACTTTCAAAGCTAACCCAATCCATGGTTTTTTCGTACCCTGTACCATTAAAATAAGAAAGTATGTTAAAGAGGTCAAAATGTATGCTACTAAAACGTATGCCAAGGGAAACTTTTCCGACTCTGTATACAGATTAAGTTTATTTATTTCTTCTTGTTCTTCATTTTTATAACGGAAATCCATGAGTTAACCGAGTTCCGCTAAAATCAGTTTAAAAGTAATATGTGCAAATATTTCATACTTTAAGGCATAAGAGCGAAATAGGCCATTAAATGACAGGAATTGTTGAGCTTGAGCTAAATAGCAAGCGTTTGCCGTTGTTGCAGACAATTTAATTTTTAGTTGGTGACAATTTGTTTAGCATAACATATTTTATTTCATTTAATATAAATATTAAACAACAAGACGAAAACGAAAATATTTATCATCGCCAATTTTACGTTACATGATACAGGGTATGCTTAACTCGTCGCTTTTATACTAACGCCATTATTTTTTTTTTTGCTTTAGGCACGGGGCCTCATCCTCTGGTTTCCACTTCTATTCCCCTTAGTGAGGAATTCTTCATTAATAAACTTTCATCGTTCCGCTTGTTGCCTGTCGATTTCAGTGTGGAACATCTCTTTTAGCCTTACATTGCCCCAACAAGTGGCTTGGCTGTTGAAGCCGTGTCCTTCCTTTTACTTGTGGTTGCCGTTAGTGTTGTCTGTAGTGACATTTAATTTAATGGAAAAAGTGACGAAGCTCGCGCGTATTCTTAATTGCTTTTACTTTGAACTGAATCTGAACTCCACTTCAAATGTAGGTCTGTTGGATTTCCATATAAGTATGTGCATACATATGTGTGTATGTATGTACATACATATTTACAAATGTAATTGGTAGAGGAACATAGTTCTTTAGCGTGACTTTTCTGGAAAACTTGCGGGAAATAACCCTTACATTTATTTTATATTTCTAGGTAGGGGATCTGCCAGTGCGCCCAGAATTTCTTTAATTTGCCAAACGACAATTATTTAATTTGCACAACTGCACGGGCAATAAGTGCAAAAGACAGTTTTCGATGAGAATAGTATGTACAGTCGAAACTATCTATAAAGAATCCAAAGGGATTGCATAATTTCTTCGCTATATAGAAAATTCGTTATATAGAATAAAAAAAAAAATTTTCTTGTTTTTTAAAACGGAAATTTTTAACTGATGAAAAAAGTTGTGCATATGTATGTGGGTAATGCTATTACAGTGTTTAACATTGATTCGCAATAAAGAAAATCTCGTTATATAGAGTTCGTTATGGGGAGTTTCGACTGTACTTATGTATGTATGTTTGTAAGTAAATGGTGAAACTAAATAGAATGAGAAAGAAGGTATACGACTGCAAGTAGAGAGTAAGATCTTTAAGCTCGTTTGTTGTTTTCAACCATAATTTTTTGCATGCAAATAGTATAAGAATGCCACCATTTTGTCTGTCTTTAACTCGAAGTTTACTTTAATTTAGAGTTCGGGACCCGAATTTAAGACATGATGCATTATTGTAAAGCTGAGAATGTTGAACAGGAGCTGAAGATCGATAATTTGCCATTTGAAGATTGTATGCCGAAACACAAGGATTTTCTGTGGATGCATGTAAGTTGATTTAGTAAGTTTTGTTAAAAAGTAAAATTTTTTGTATTTGTAAAGGTAAAAGGCGGCACCAAAGTCAAAAATGTGGTGGAACATGCTGAATCTGCTTTAAAAACGGGAGAATACCGTAACTTAGTATGGAGTGGCTCGGGTGGGGCTGTTGTCAAGACGATATCCTGCGCTGAGATTTTGAAACATAACCAAACTCTTTACCAGGTGACTCGTATGGGGTACACTAAGTAAGTTTCACATGAACCAACAGAGGGTTCATTAATTTTTGAAGATTGAAAGTATAGTTGTTATATTTAACCTACAAAAAAAAACTTACATTTTACAAAAAAAAAGGAACGAATTTTGGGTATACTATTTCTACCACTAAAGGGCTTTAATTGAAGGATCCATACCCTACTCTAGAGAATAACTCTACATTAGTTTTTACATATCCAGTTAATCAATTATCTTAAATTCGCTTAAATAAAAACATTAACATTTTTAAGCGTCGAGGAACATTGGAAACCACAAATGGATGGTCTTGAAGAAATTATTGTCAAACGACGTATACCCACTCTGTATATTCTAATGAGCAAAGACGAACTGTCCGCAAGCGTCGAGGGGTAAGAAGCCTTTGAATTGTTTGCTTAAAATTGCATCTAACAGTTTTAATTAGCTTACAGACACCCAACACTAGCACTGACTTCTGGAAGGACCATGACAAACACCAACAGACTATTCAGTCTGCTTCAAAAAAACACCCATGTTTTGGTTTAAAAACATCGCCACAAAACATATATCAACGCAAACAAAATAAACAAAAGTAATGTTCTCCACAAATCCAATTAAATTATTTTTAAAACTTGTAAAAGTTATTTGTTTGGGTTAGCATAATCGAAGTAAAAAAAACTATGTGTATGAATTTGGCTAGTGATTTATTTAGAGGTATTTTTTTGTAAACCAATCTTTTCTGTTTAGTCTAAATTCGATCAAAGCCTAAAACAAATATTTTTTTATATATAAATTTAAGGAATTAGTCCTTTGTATGATTATAAAAAAAGTCTGATAACACATAAAAACCATGTTTAGAATTCATTTTAGGGTGTTATATCTACGTGTAAGCCAAAAAAAATTGCTTTCTTGAAAATTTTTTGTGATTAGGCTGTTTATTGAATTTTAGAATTTGTTATGTTTTTCAAAACATGTTGGAACGTGTAGCTCCTACAGGATATCAATTGTAGGTTCTTTGAAAAAAGGTGTCTTGTGGTGAGCAGGATATCTCTGGTCCTGATTATCCGAATTGCAATAATCCAAAAGATTTATTAAAAGAATATATGAATACAGGTAATGATAGAAGGATTAGTCAAAATTTGGTTTTTTAAAAAAATGGCGGCTTCTAAAAAAATTAAAATTTTTTTTTTTTCAAATATTTGTTGACTTTGAAATGGCTTAAAAAATCTATAAAATTTTCAGAATCCTTTTTCCTTCGATCATTACCTGGCAAAAATATCTAAGAATATCGTGTGAAAATTTCAATCTAATCGACCGACTTTGAAAACATAGTTTCGAGAAAGACGCATATAAGCTAATTTCTTTAAAACTATTTGCCGGATCGATGTGAAATTTTAACAAAATATTCTTAAATATATGTATGTTCATTCAAAATATGCAAAAATTTGAAAATTACAAGTAGATACAACCCCTTAACTAAAATAAAAACAAAGTAACAAAGCAAGTCGTCCTAGCCGTCGTTGATTATACCCTGTACCAAGCAGAAATATTAAATGTAGGCAAACACTCTCAAAATCGCCAGCGATTTAAAATAAAACTCGCCCTACATGCAGCAGCAGCGAGGGCATGCTGTCTCGCTCACTCCTGCCTGCCAATGTCGCCCTTGGCGTTTCAGTACAAAACGAATATGGGTATATCTCATATGTTTATTGTCCGATTTGGACTAAATTTGGTCTCCAGGTGCATTTTGGCTATATTTTTAGATGTGCCAAAAAATAATTCGATGCCTTCAATATGGCTCAAGTTAATCGTTTTTTCTTAACTAAGGCGGCAAAAGTGGGCGTGGCTAAAATTTGAAACAAACTTAATCTGCCTACACACCATTCTGCTTAATTAAACAATTAACAATAACTAGCGCAATCCATTAACTGTGGAAAATTCTCCAGCGTCTCCTTGTCAATGTGATCTAGTCGCTGGGGTACGGTGCGTGGAGCACGTATTTGATTTGTAACATTCTCTAAAATCCTCTCGGGCACTGCATCATCCGCAAAGAGATGCAATCGTTGCATTGTGTGCCTACGCTGTAAGTTTCCTCGCATCGAGTTGTATACAGCTTTCTTCATGACCTGTGTGGGATCTTTTTCATGCAGCTCCCAGGCAAGAGTCCAAGAAGCATCACCTGGATTGCCAGTATGATGGAAATAGACACGCTATATCCATTCGTCGCCGGGTAGAGCAATCTCTTTGGTATTGATGAGCACCCCATGGTCACCGCAATCATTCATGGGATGATATATGAGTTTGTGCAGGCCCATTAAATGGGTTTTAAACAGGCGAGCGGACTCGAAAGGATTCTGCCAGGTGCAATCACAAATGTGCCAGGTAGGAACAAAGTTGGCCCATTGCTGAACACGCTTGGCCACTCGGCCAATGTTCTTAATTGTGAAATAGAGGAATAGTCTCCAAGATCTCGATGTTCATCCGGACAGACACACGGACATGTCTCAAACGACTCGGCTAGTTATGCTGATCAAGAATACATATACTTTATGGGGTCCGAAACGTTTCCTTCTGGCTGGCTGACTTGAACTCCAAGGGTATACAAAATTCTTTGTAACGCGTCAATTTTAACAACCGTTTCAAACCTTCATACATATTTACGTACAATTACAACACTAACCGCTTGAATAATAATTAGCTTATGGATCTAAAACCTTACACTTAAACAAACCTTTAATATATGTAAATATATTTGAACCTCGAACTAATCCATTTTGACAATGAAAAAATTCAATGTGCTATAGCTTTTTATACTCTTGCAGTAATACCCTCTGGTATTACTCTAAAACTGGTCAGATGTTTGTAACGCATAGAAATATACTTTTCCGACCCCATAAAGTATATATACTCTTGATCAGCATTAATAGCCGAGTCGATTTAGACATGTCCGTTTGTCTGTTTGAATCAGGATGACAGCCTCAAATTTTAAGCTACATAGTTGAAACAAGTTAAGTTCCTTGATCTATCAAGTATGAAGAGTGTGAAAATTAGTCGGATCGGATAATTATCACCGGAGCTATTAACTAAAACGTGGAGGTACCTCGAGTAAAATAAGCAATTTTCTTTGACAGCAAAGAAACAAAAACAAATTCCAAGAAATCTGTCGTACAAACACAAAAGACCCGAGTTCGAATCCGCGCGGCACCAAATAAGAAATATATAAAATTATTGTTTTTTTGTTGTTGCATCTAAATTCAATTTTTACCCATACACCCTACACCAAGTTTGAACAAGATCGGATAATTATTAAGGTTACAAATCAATAATCATATTTGATAGAAATTAAGTGAAAATTTTCAGATGCGTTTTTTTCTTTTTTGTTTTTTTTTTTTTGATTTTGTTAAACATTTATACCAATTATTTTGCTGCAAGGGTATACAAACTTCGGCAGAGCCGAAGTTAGCTTCTTTGATATTTTTTTTTTATTTTAGTGGTTTAAAAAGCGATAACTTTTTACTAAATGTGAAAATTTTAAGTTGCAAAAATTACAATTCAAACAAGAATGGTTTTGCCAGTTAAATGTGTTTCTACATATAATTTATTTAAAATTAAATATAATCATTAAAGAATTTTTCAAAGGGAACTAAGGAATAAAGTAAATATGTTTTATAATATCTGAATGAATGACCCAAAAAGAAATCTAATTCGCAAGCTACTCTTTAATATATATAAACACATAAATGTATTGTGTTTTAATGAATTGTAATAATTTTTTCAGCTGCAAATGCAATTTAAGCTTCACTCTCACTATGAGTTGCATTTTCGGTTGTTTCATTGATGGGCACAATAAGATTTTCTTTTGACATAAGATTGTATTTGGTAACGAAATGCGTAAATCGGTGGCATAAATAAGTTTCGACTTCGAAATCATCAAAAATGCGGCGATGGTGGAAATAAGCATGAGAAAAAATACGATAGACACGTCGGCAGACTGACCCCAACTTCGTTACGGACGAGTCCTTGATGGATACTCTGTGAAGTATATTTTGAATGCAATATCCGAACTTGATTTGGTTTACATTTACTGTTTATAGACCTATGCACATACCTGCTTGGAAAATATTTATTGCTGTTAAGGAGACAAGCAGCTCCATCTAGGGTATGCCTAGTATAATCAATAGCCGGACACTCTTTGGGTGTTTTGTGAGCAGCGCATAGAAAAATCCACTGATCTGTGGCTGTCATCTGTGTACATGTGGTGGGCGAGCATTCCTTCTGCAATCGCACCGCCAATCCATTCAACTCCATACAGAATTGTCTCAAATGTTCATATTTCCATACACCTTCGTCTTGGGCCTCCGGCATTGTAAGAATGACTTCCACATTGCTGGGATCCCGTTTGATCATCTGCTGAATAAACTGTTGCACAGCCAAAGTGCTGTCCATTTCCTCCAGCGGCTCATCAGGCCAGCGACAGAAATCCTATTAAAGAAAATTTTAAATGGTTGGATAACAAGATATGGACACAAAACCAGCACTGGCGGTTACAGGTACTCACCTTGGATTTTATTCCAGGTCGGTTTCTGCGCAGTATTGTTGATCCATCAGCCATCTTCATGTTTTACCTTCTATCTAAATCGTTGATACCAAATCTATTTAAGACAATAAATAGTGGTCTTAACTTGCTGAAATTATAACAAATACAGCTGTAAACACACTCTTGTTATGTTGTAACCAGCCGAATGCGAACAATTTATAATCTATATTAATAGTGCAAAAATAGTTTTAATTTTGTTTACTCATTGCACTCATAAGTTATACGAAAAATTAAAGGAAAAACGTCGCTGTTTAAGGGCGAGAAAATTTCTGACAAAATTTTCCATATATCAATGTGACCGTAGTAGACGACGTAGAGCATCGGTGGAATCATCGATAGTATCGATAGTTTTGACTTTATGGTTTAAAAATCGATTGTTTTGACCTTTATGCAAAATTTTGACTTTTTTGAGCCATCATTAATCAATACTGAACATCGTTCAGCGACGAGGTCGCCCAACTTAATAGATCTCAGATTTAAAATTGAGGACTTTCGATATGCAGAAAATGACAGGAATTAGCCAAAACAGTAGAATCAGTGGAGCGAAATGTCAAAAATCTCAGACTCAACAAGAGAATATAGAAAACAAGATTACAAATTCAAGTACCATTGCTATCCTTGTGTTTATTTTACTTCAAAATTGTAATCTTCTTAAAAGTAAAGGCGCGAGCTTCAGTTTAAGTGCTGATGTCCGTAAAGTTAGCGACGGTCTGTTAATGCCGAGATAGCGACGGTCGCTGTTAACCCACTGTTAAAATTTTTCAATTTTTAAATTTTAATTATTTCGATAATAACTGACTTTTTTTAAACAAAATAAAGATGAAATTTATTACCACTGGAGCTATGCTCCAAAATGTGGGGACCTAATTTTTTTATGATCAAAATTTTCATACTTCCAATGTTTAAAACCGCCCAAAAGCTAATAATATTTATAGATAATGGTATTAATTATAAATTTAATCTTTATTTGGTGCAAAAAAGTTTGTTATTAACAAAATAATTGAATTTCAAAAATTCTAAAAAAGTTAACAGTGGGTTAACAGCGACCGTCGCTAACTCGGCATTAACAGACCGTCGCTAACTTTACGGACATGTCAAAATAGCCACGATTGGAACGGTGGAATTTTGGAATTTTTTTTATTTTTTTGTTTATTGATTATTTCCTTATTTAACAACTTTTTCGACCAAAATAAACTATAAAATTGTTAAGAATGCAATAATCTATTGTTTGTGTTCATTTTTGGGCGATTTTAATTATGCTGGGTATAAAAAACTTACATGTGAAAAATCGACTTCTCACAATTGGCCCCATAGCCCTTCACAGAGAATGTAGGGATATGCACGGTATGCCAGTTTAAGCTCCACATATTCATCTATATCTCCACCAAATTTGAAGAAAATCATTGGCAGGAATTTTGAGAAAATCAATTTTTAATTTGTTGATAAATGTCAAACTTAAGTACGGGCAGCAGCGCCGTGTCAATATGACTTGGCAAGGGATGCAGTGAAATCGTGATTAACTTTTCTAGAGAATGTAGGAATATGCACGGTAGTGCATATTATTCAGCATATTTTTCTATGTAATTCAGCCAACTTTCATCAAAATCATTGGCAGGAATTTTGAGAAAAATATAATTGAATTATTTTTTCCTTAAAGTTATCGTTGCCCGCCCAAACAATGTGTATATAAATGAAAAAGTTCTTAGCCCTGATAGCATTATTGGTCTCTTGAGACGATGTCTTAAATCCTCTACGCTGTGCGTTCATTTAGTTATTCTTATAGCTAATATGCCTTCAGCTGTACGGCATCGCACAGTGTACACAAGTCATTAAATTACATAAAGTTTCATGTATAAGAGAGTCTTCACAATATTTAACAAATTTTAATAAGATATACCAATAAATTAAATATAATAAAATAGTAAATCCATATGTGTATGCTAGAAAATAATGTTTGTTATTTAATGCTACACAGTTGCTATAACTAGCAGCTAACTAAGCGTATAATATTGTATTTTAAGTAAAATTTTGATAATTAGTATTTCGAATTATAAATTTTAATATATTGAGAAAATTTTCTTATACGTATATAAAACTTTATATTTTCTGATGTCATATGTACACTGTGCGGTGCCGTACAGCGACAAAGCATATTAGCTATAAGAAAAACTAAAGAAACGCACATGGGTAGAGTATTTATGGCTTCGCCCTCAGCGAACAATTACTCTTCCAGGGCTCCGAGCGTTTTTAATTATATCGACATTTGTTTTGGCGGGCTAACGATAATTTAAAGGCAAAAATATAGTATAAATAAAAAATGCATATAAATTCTTGTTTTATCATTCGCATATAAGATTTGATTAAAACTCTATCAGAATAGACAGCTTTATGCTTAAATAATATTTGAAAAAGTTATGGATGAATAAGGTTAGCTACGAACGTTCTCTGGCCACATTAAATCATTGCCCCCTATACTCGATGCCGGCATTTTTTATCGATGCTGGCAATATTTTTTAATTTAGGTTTTCTCAAAATTTCTGCGGTAGGTTTTGATAAAAATACAGCAGAATATATAAAAAATTATGCTTAATCTAATGCACTACCTTGCATATGCCGACAAACTCTGAAAAAGTTAGCGACGATCGGTGTTGGCCAACATTGCATATACTGTCTAACACTGGTTCTTTGGGTTGGTTCCGGCTCCGGAGTTGGCGGCACTCATATCAATGATTTTTAGCCACCCCCACATTTGGGTCTTTTTCTCAAAATAGCTGCGGTAGATTTTGATAAAACTTTCTGAAATCCATCATGAAAGTTGACCAATTTATATGGTATAGCGTGCATTGGCCGACAAACTCTGTGAGACTCAAAATGTCGCCAGCAATCACATCATGATTTTTTATGACCATTTTGTATGGAGGAAAACCAGAGGTTGGGTCACTGATAAGCAATTTTCTCAAAAAAGCTGCGGTAGATTTTTGTCAAATTTGGTGGGGATATAACTGAATATGTGGAGCACAAGCTGGCATACTCCATTTATGCAAACTCTGTGAAGGGAGATTTGCTCCAAAATGTAAAGAGTCAAATTTTTATATGCAAATTATTAATACCTGCAATGACCCAAATCGCCTGCACACAAATTAAAACAATAGATTATGCGTTTCTTAACAATTCTGCAGTTTATTTTATTTAAAAAAATGTTTAATTGTCCAGATAATTGAAAAATAAAAATATAAAAAAAGTTCCAAAATTCCACCGGGGTGATAACTGAAAGCTGGGCAGTTAATTGGGTCATAGCGATAGCCTAATACAGTAGTGCTTGTGTGGAAAAAATTAAAATAAAAGAAAAACGTGGAAAGTACCTGAGGGAAAAGTAAAAATTCGTTTAGTTTATTAAAGAAAAAAGGAGTGAAAGGGAGTGAAGTCGGATAAGGCGTCAGAATAAAGACCGCCCTCTAGGATCCGTGTAAACGGCCGTCCTCACCAGTGCTTTCCTCGTTTTAGGCCGACCAGCAAAATCCCTGACGGCCAGGTCTCCTCCTCTCCAAGCCTGCCCTGGCCGAGATTTTTATTTCATTGAGTCCAATCTGGTCTAAACGACTCCAGTTTTTTTTGTGGAATCCGCCTCGAACCGCGCACACCACGAATCCCAGATCCACCAATCCTCCACTAAGCACTGTACCGGCCGTGAGCGTTAATCTTGTTGGGCCTGACAAATAAAAAGTACGCCGAAAGAAGGAATCATCCACGTGGGCACCGGGAACATAACCTGGAATCGGAGTAAGAAAAGAAAATTTTGAAGTCTAAGTACCTCAAAAAAAAATTACTTATTTTCTTACCCAGCGGAGGCCTTTTGGTAACACATAAAAATATTTGAAATCTTGGGAGTCGCGAAACCTGCAGGACTCTCAATAAAAGAGAAAATTAAATTGTTAGAAATTTTATACCTGGTGTCCCGTCAATTTTTTTAATTTTTTATCGTCTTTTCGGTTGCATCCACGTATTGGTGTTGTCCATTTTATTTAGGCTAATTATTTATTTATTCAATTATTTATGTGTTTATTTATATACTTATTTATTTATTAATATAATTATTAATTTATTTAAATTAATTATTTATTTGGAATTCATACACATATATGTATATATCTCCTTGTAATAATTTTTTTTTTGGCGGAAACTCCGTTTAAATCATTGATTTAACTCACCCTCCTCACTCAGCATTATCCCTAAATCGGGGATATAACGTTTTATTCTCTTTATCAAATACTTTGAACGACGATTATTCTCGACATCCTTCAATCTCATTTTTTTTCTTATCGCTGTTTGTTCAGTGGACTCAACGATGGTGCGATTTGTAGTCGCCAAATCCCCCTAAGAGAGCTCTATTAGGTAGGTGTCCCAAATCCAATCCTGTAAAGGAAGGCCGAGAATCAGCTTTAAACAGCTTTAAGAGAACAGAGAATAAGGATCAGAAATTTAATTTTTCTTATATCTATATATGGGCATTTCCTGAAAAAGGTCAACCTCAACCCAAAAAATTAAAAGTTCACTTATCTAATTTTTTTTCTTTGATTATGAAAGAAGAATAATCAAATTTTAATAACTTAAAAGGTTTAAAGCTTTTCGAAGTCCCGGTGGCAAGATATCGAGCCTTAAAGTTGAAGTTTAGGTATTTCGCCTATTTTGATTATTTCTAAGACCATCGTATATATATAATTTTTTTTTTTTTGGTTCATAGTAATTGTACGATTATACTCATACTGCAAAACTTTCTTTATGCTTACAAAATGTTAAAAAAAATACAGAACATTTTCGCTGTAACAATGAACGGGAAAATTTTCATTTGCCTTTTATCAATGTTCTAATGCAGTGGTGGGCAGCCAAATTTCACAAGTGAGCCCGACAACAACATTTACAACAAACATCAATCCGGGCAGAGAAAAAGGTCTCGATCGCGAGTCCGAGCAGAGATCATAAATGTGCGAGTTTGTAGGCAGAGGGACGCACAAGCAACTGCGGGACGCACACTCAACTGAGGGACGCACAAGCAACGATCGCGAGCTCGAGTTTGTGGGCAGAGGGACGCACAAGTAAATGCGGGAGGGGAAAAAGGAAAAAAAGGACGAGATCGCGAGCTCGAGTTTACAGGTAGAGGGACGCACAAGTAAATTCGGGACGTACATTTATGACCCTTTCTCGAGCTCGCGATATTTTTCCTTTTTCCCCCTCCCGCATTTACTTGAAACTTTAAACTTTAAAGCAAGTTTTCGTTATCTTATACAATTCAAAAAAATTCGAGTTTAAACGAACCGTTTGGTTTTTTTTTAATTCCGAACATCCGTAACGTAACGCCAGATTGTGAGAATAGGAAAAATTCTCGACATCCATCGGATGCATTTTCTTTCATGTGGAGAAGAAAAACAGCTAAAAGAAGCTAAAACTGCATTTTTTTTTAAAACTGATACTTAATTCCCATCCCCATCAATATGGTGTTCAATTTTTTTAATTTTTTGTTTTGTTTTTTTGTTTAAAACAATGTTCAAGTTTTGTTTAAAAATGTTTTGGATTAATTTTGAAAAAAATTTCTGTATAAAAAAAAACCATGAACTTGTTTTTGATTTGCTAAATTGAAAAATAAACTTGTGTTATTTAGAAACATTACAAAAAAACATTTATTCAAAAAATCTTAGCCAATTCGCAGAGTTTTGAAACTTTGTCAGTGAAAGTCAAAAACACCATTTCGTGCGCGTGACGTCACGTCAGGTCTTATTTTGGCTATCAAATCAAACCCTTAGATCCGATTGTATATAGATATAGATATATATATATTGGATATAGTTCTACATAAGTACTATCGATATATGAAAAAACTTTTTTTCAAATCCGTCTTTTTCATATTTTTTTTTAAGTTTAATCCCATATACATATGTTTATGCCCATATATAAAATTCTCGTGTCACAGTTTTCATTTCCATACTCCTCCGAAACGGCTTGACCTATTTCGATGAAATTTTTTGTGCTTGTCCGGTATCTATGAGAATCGGCCAACATCTATTTTTCATCCCCTTTATTTCTCATTCCCTACCACATTCTTACATACATACATACAATATACACATTCTAACATACATACATACTTATAATAAGTAAGCTATTTTTTGTCTATACTAGAAATTATTAGAAAATTATTTATATGGCAAAACAACGTTAGAAGGGGTTTTCTAGGGTTTTCACCGGCGAATACAGCCGAGTCCCGAGTGATAGAGGTGATGCTCGGTGCTAAGTAAGATACATTTTGCTGTTTGGATTGAATAAGAGATTAATATTTAGTATACTATTTTTTTTTTTTCTCATATGTTTGTTAAATAGATGAAGATGCAGTAGATTTAATAAATTAAAAGGATGGGATATAAATAGAATCAGCTATGAGCTGTTAATATGGTAGGAAGGCAACAATACCATCGAGGTTGCCTAGTAGGGTTGGTGTGCCGGGTGCCACCTAAATAAAAGGAGCACCCAGAGCCTGTATTTTGTTTTGTATTGATCAATCGTCAATAGTTCTGTCAGGATTTGAATTTCAGGTCGGATCGAGATTCAAATTCAACAACATCGTAGTGTTGTGTAGCGCCGGACATTTACCAAGATGCGAGATTAATGGCTGACGGTACAGAGATGGACCCTTCCCAAATTTTATTGTCCGTGTGAGAGAGGCAGGGGGTAAAAGGGAACCCATGACCCGCGAAGAGCTAGCTACCACCCGAGGGACTAGCACTAGATTCATAACACGTTTCATTTTTATTTGCAACGCATAGAATAAAAACGGCTCTGCCGAATTTGATCAAATTTGCTGAAGCAACAACTGAATATATAAAAATCAATCTGACATATCGTGCACTGCTTGACGGTCTCTGTAAGCCTTGTTATTTCACTAACAGTGCTAACTCAATTTTTTTTTCTACATTTTGTGCAGGGAAAAATCATAGGTTGATGAACAGATAAGCAATTTTCTCAAAAACGGCTCTTCCGAATTCAATTAAATTTGGTAGACTTATAGTCTGTCGTGCATTCCTTGACGGTCGCTGAAAGTGGAGCAATGCTGCAATATGGGAGGACAATATTTTCATGGTCAAAATTTTAATACTTGCAACGCTTTAAACCGCCCAAAAGTCATTAATAGGTAATGCAATTTTTAACGACTTTCCTCTTTATTTGGTTTAAAAAAGTTGTTAAATAACAAAATAATTAAATTTCAAAAAATGAAAAAAATTAACAGCGAATCGTCGCTAACTCGGCATTAACAGAACGTCGCTAACTTGATGGCATAAAATAACTTATAAAATGACACTAGTTCCGTTTACTGGTTCTTATGACAAGACTGATTTTGGGTATTAATGTTTAGCAAACGCATTTTATTCTGTTCCAAAGAGTTGTTTTAATTCAGAATTATGAATTAGGCGTTTCGACAATTCTTTTTTTTTTATTTTCCACTTTGTTACTTAAATTACTTGATTTTTTTAACCTCTGGTCACACTAAAACGGACTTATCTTTGCCATTTTTAATGTCGCTCCAGCTGATCACACTAGATTTAATAAAAGAAGTAAATCATATTGAGACGAAAAGTTTTAACGAATTGCGTTTTAATTGCGGACTACGAAATCTAAGAAAGAACTTTTTTACAAATTCTAATCAAAGCCATTGTAAAAATGTCATACGCTTACCTGTTTAAATACATAATTATTGGTGATACTGGTAAGTGGCGTTTCTTTACTTTAATTTTTATTTTTTAAACTATACATGAAACTTCGTGTATATAATTTTTATGACAAAATGATTTTACTGTTCAACATAAAGACGTCGGTTGACGTTAATATCACATTTCGTTAATTGCGCGGTGTTTTAAACTTCATCTGGATCGATTTGAAGCAGCGACCATCGATATGAAAAATCAATAATATTCACCATACGAGAAGGTTCTCCTTCCTGTTGTCATTTTTTGAAGCGAATTGGTCGCAAGAGAAGCGGTGGTGACGTTACTTATTCAAGTGGAACGGTCATGAAAGCAAGTCCTTGAACTTCAATAAATAAAAATTCTTTCTTCATCTCTTAATAATGTAGGAATAAAAGAATTTTGTCATACGCTTATCAGCAACCATAGTATCAGTTTTACATTTCAGCTATAGCGGAAACAGCTGCTAAATCAACTCACTCATCAAACATCCCCGTATGGTAAAAATGTACTGTACAAAAAAAAAAACCTATTGACCCCAAATTGTGCGAAAAATTAAGACAATTTTGCCAAGTAACTTAACCGAATCGGAAGTTAGAATATTTGAATTAGTTCGATTTTCGGAGGTTATTAAGTATCGAAAATTTATTTTTGAACGTTAAAATGTATGACTTAATATGGGTAAAAATATATTCTTCTAAAGTGTTATTGAATTGAATAATTATAAGCAACAATAAAAAAATAAACTATCTATAAACAGTAAACAGGGACTTCATATAACGATTTTTTTGTTTATGCCTCTTTTATAAGCTGGTAAAAAAGTGATTTTTTTGACGTGGTTGTCTTTGCTATGTCATTCATATCGTCAGTGAATTTTAGAGCAGCTGACAATTAAAATAGACTGGGTATTACGTTCTGTTTTATTGCTTTCGGATCGGTATCCTTTTAAGAATTCCTTTTAAAATGGTATCTAAAGGCAAAATAATTCGCAAGCATTAAACGTGGGTAAGACCGATGCATCTTTAAAGGGTGTTTTTTTTATAGGGTATAGAACTTTAAATTGGAATAACACGACGATGGATAGAGATATTGGCATGACTTTTTTTATTTGGTAGATCAATTCATGGCATTACAACTTGAATATAATTTCAGGCATATGACCGCCTCAGCTGGCCCGGACATAGTCTAACCTAGAGGTCCCATTTTCGAACATTTGGCCAACAATTGTGGCCGTATATCGCCAATAATTATCCCCTAAGATGTGAAGGGTAATCGGCACAAACCAGTGACTTCACATAACCCCACAGAAAGTAACCCAGTGGGGTTATATTACACGAACTTGGTGGCCAACTCACTGCTCCCAAACGGCTCCCGTTGTAGCGATTGCCATTGACTGTCGCGCTCTTGCAATCATCACTTTTAAAGATATACGGACCGATGATTCCACTAGCCCATAAAGCGCACCAAACAGTTAGTTTCTCCGGATGCAATGGTGTTTCGATATAGGCATGAGGATTATTTTCACTCCACGTGGCCATTCAGCCAGAAGTGAGCCTCATCGCTGAACAATATTTGCTTGTGAAACTCATCATCGGCAGACATCTTGCTTTGCGCCCAATTCGCACAATTTGCAAGCGTTGCTCAGGCGTAAATCTATTCATGATAAATTGCCATGCCAAACTGGTCGATCGGTCGCTATCTTAAACAGTGGTGCCAACTTAAAGTTCTATACCTCTAAAAAAAAAAAAAATACTTTGTGCAAAACGTACAGTGTCGTGCAAAAGTAAGTACATGTTCGCATGTACTACATTTAATGTTGCACAGATTGAAAAACAACAACACAAAGCAAATCGAAATAAATGACTAAGAATTTTGTATTTTTAGAATTTTAATTTATATTCGCCTAAATAAGCCCTGATTAAAAAAAAGTGTTGGATTTTCAGAAATATACGAAATATGGGGAAATCACAAAGTATTTCGGTATTAACTAAAAATTAGGGTATAATAAGAAATACACTTACTTTAAATTAGGAGTCAACTTTGTTACTTTACTACTTGCTCTCCTAATCTGCGTCCACAAAGTTGACTTGGATCTGCCCATATGCTTCTTGGACAACTTGATAATGTTAATCCTTATTCGACGGATTTTCCTGGATTTTGTGCAATGCCCAAAATGTGCTCGATCGGATTTAAATTTGGCGACTGAGCTGACCATGACATATCGTCGGTCCCTTAAAAGATCGTTGACGTGTCCATTTGGCATACTTCAAGCAGTATATGGGAGTGTAACATTTTTCATTATGTTCATATACACAATGCTATCCATAATCCTATCAATCATATGAACTTGACCAACACCGTAGGGCAAATAGGCCCAAAACATTAATTTCAAGCCAATACTTGACTGTATTTACTTTGTGGTTTAGATGGAATTAAGAATTTTACTAATTAAGAAGATTCAAGTCCTGCTGTATCGGTTATTAAAAGTCGTCGTTGTACATTTTATGCGAAGTGTTTCTAGTTTCATTTGAAATTTTTGAGCATTATGCAGAACATCCTACTAAATTTTCACTTTCCCGAAGTTGTTGTATCCACTAAATATCTCTCACTCGAGCAATGTGTGCCTCAACGCACTAACATTAAAATTTTTCCAATATTTTAGTATATTTTAATATAAATAATTACAAACAATAACAATAAAATTTTGTAAATTAGTTTTTCTCAAATTTTTGAACGAAAGACCGATATTTTTATGAACAGCAAAATTTTTGTGCAAAAGGACAAAAGTACAAAGAAGGCGTTTAAGCCATATTAATTTTTTTCTTTTTATGTCTACATTCCATTTAATAAAAATAAAATGCAAGCGTTTAATTCTTAGAAAGAAAAATATTATCCTCACACAAATTTCTTAACTAAATACATATTTAAATCGATTAAATTTAAAAAGATACTACGGAATTTGTAAATAGAAATGAAGTTGATTTGTACGTAATTGTTAAAAAAAATAAACAATGTCTGTATAAAACTTGTTTATTCCCTAGCTATTATCGATTTAAAAAATATCTTTCTGCACATACATATTTTCTTAAGAAACGTCTCATAATACCGATGGGTTTAGCGGAGCCTGTTTCTACATTGTTACTAAGGTGGCTAGCTAAATAGTTAGCTTTTCGGAAACTTTAATAAGTCCCCTGTTCAATGATTTTAGTTTTGAAACGGTTATTGTTATTTTTTATTATTTTTATCAAAAATTAAATCATTTTATTTAAATTCCACAAAAATAAATTCGTATGTCTATTATATTGAGGTAACACGTTCATATTCGAAAATTCTTGTCTATTAAAAATCAGAAATATTAAAGATCTCGATGTACCGTATGATTTTTGAAACTGCTGGCTATAGTCCATAAAGCGAAGATAGTTTTTTAGCTTTATAAAATCACTAATCTGGTTCATTCCAGATTGAGTCAATCTTAAAACAAATTCTGTAATTTTTCACTTTGTAAGATCTAATGAGAGAACAGTATACAATTGACTTCTTATTCAAGCCGACTCTTACTGCTTAAGGAGGAAACCAGTTAAGGAGACCGAAATTGTGCTGTTTTTAGAGAATTTTTTTATAATTAATTTATTATATTATATTATCAGAAAATTTAATTTTTCTCCGAAATCAAAAACAATATTTTTTTATTAACAACATATTTCTTGAGAAATTAAATATTTTTTTAAAATATTGGATGTTTATGAGGCGCTTAAAAATTATACTGAAAAAAATACTTTTAATAATAATATTATCCTAGATTAAGGTTCATATATTTCAGAATTGACTAAAGAAAAAATTTCGGATCAATTGGTCGATAACTTTTTTAGCTACAATTCTCACCAGTTGAAAAAAACTTGTTTCGGGAAAAACGCGTTTGAAGTAAAATGAGCGAACCGAACTGACGGAACTTACTACATGTTCTTGAGTAGTTATACTAACGATTTATTTATAAAAGAATCGATTTTTTGATCGACCTAAATTGGTTTCCCGCCTTAATGAGAAAACGGAAATTCACAAAAAAAAGTTACGGCATGGTTTCTTATAGATTCTTCCAAAATCAATCGGACAATTGAAGCTTTTTGCTGTTTCCTAAAATTAAAAAAAATTACGACCTTTTGAGATTTTTTGAAGGTTTTGGAGGAAAAATAACAGCTAAAAAAGAAATGTTACGACTGAGAACTATTTTATGTTCCTCAAAACAGTTTAAATGAATCAAGCGGTTTTTAGCTAAAACGGTCAACAGTTCAGAAAACATAGTTGTCAGTTTTCTTGGGCATAGTGGACATGGCGTTACAAAAGCAGGAAAAAGATTTTTAGGATTGGGTTTAAATTTTTAGATAATTTTTTTTTTAGATTATATTTTTAAGATATTTAAATGCAAAACAAAATTGATTTCACTTTTCTCTACTCCAGTAATTGTGTGTTTTCTTACTTCTTTCCGTAGGCGTTGGTAAATCTTGTCTGCTACTCCAGTTCACCGATAAACGCTTTCAGCCCGTGCACGACTTAACAATTGGAGTTGAGTTTGGAGCACGCATGATCACAATAGATGGTAAACAAATTAAATTACAAATTTGGGATACAGCTGGACAGGAAGCTTTCAGGTTAGTCTAAAATTAGCCTACGGTTATCAATTATTTTTACTTTTTTTTTATTGTTAGATCAATTACTCGCTCTTATTATCGGGGAGCGGCCGGAGCTCTGCTTGTCTATGATATCACCAGACGCGAAACTTTTAATCATTTAACTACATGGTTAGAAGACGCCCGGCAGCACTCAAATTCAAATATGGTGATTATGCTAATAGGCAACAAATCCGACTTGGATTCTAGACGTGAAGTAAAAAAGGAAGAGGGTGAAGCATTTGCTCGTGAGCATGGCTTGGTTTTTATGGAGACATCGGCGCGTACAGCGGCCAATGTGGAGGAGGCATTTATTAACACAGCCAAAGAGATCTATGAGAAGATTCAAGAAGGCGTCTTCGATATTAACAATGAGGCGAATGGCATTAAAATTGGACAACAGCATTCTCCCACAAATCCCTCGCTGCCCGGTTCAGGTGGAGCTACTGGAGCAGGAAATAGTGGCTGTTGCTAGAAATAACCGTCACCGATAGGAGGAATAAGACCTGTGTACACATACATAACCTGCTCTATAAAAGCTTTGTACAGTGGGGCAACAAATTTATTCTTTTTTCTTAATGAAAAATCAATTCATACTTACACAGCAGCAGTAAACTATCAAACAAGTTGAACTTAACCAATATATACAATTAATTTTAAAATCATAAAATAAACATAAAAATTGTGTTTCGCGATTTTCATAAAAACCGAAATAAACAAAGCTACAAAAACATCAACAATAAATGTGTGGCTAAAATCGTACAAGAACTATGGACATAGAAGCAATGTTTTTCATAAAATTATGGTTTATAACTATGATAATATATTGGAAAAAAATTTGCACTAATATTTTTATACCCTTGCAAGGGTATATTAATTTTGGTCAGAAGTTTGCAACGCACAGAAGGAAGCGTTTCCGACTATATAAAGTATATATATTCTTGATCAGCACGACGAGCTGAGTTGATATAGACATGTCCGTCTGTCCGTCTGTCTGGATCAACAGCTTCTCCTCCGAGACCCTTAAAGCTACAGAGCTGAAATTTTGCACCCAGGCTTCTTTTTGCTGCAGGCATTGTATATCTCGGAATCATCCCGATCGGATGACTATATCATATAGCTCCCATAGGAACGATCGGTCAAGAATAGAATTAAACTTCAATAACTTTGTTGTTTTTCAATCAATTGTTAAATTCCTAAGTTTAATACACCTTTAAACATATCCACCAAGTTTGATCAGAATCGGTTGACTATATCATATAGCTCCCATAGGAACGATCGGTCAAGAATATAGTCTTAGAGCAATAACTTGGATGTTTTGAAAGCGATTGTGACGAAACTTGGTTTTCGGAAGTTTAGTATATATAGAAATGTCTGTGCTAAGTTTCAGACAAATCGGTCATCTATATGCTATAGCTCCCATAGGAACAATAGGGCCAAAAAAATTTTTTTTTTCGAAATACTTTTTTTTCTCATGCTACAAACATTTAATGTAGGTTTGACTTGTTTTATATATCTAATGATTTTGTTACATTATAAATGTGTATACATTTAAATTGTTAAATAATAGTTTGCAAGGGTATACGAACTTCGGCACGGCCGAAGTTAGCCCATCCTTCTAGTTCAGCTGTTAAATCAACACTCTTTAAGGTGTTATATAACTGCTTTTGTAATTCCATGTTAACTATGCGCAAGGTATTTCTGGAACTTTAAATGCGGTTTTCTTAAAACTATGTTTTCTGAACTGTTAACCATTTTCGCTTAAAAATATCAAAGAAGCTAACTTCGGCATTGCCGAAGTTTGTATACCCTTGCAGCTTCGCTGTTTTATTATTTAATTTAAAAACAAAAATTTTTAAATAATTGGTATAATGTTTAACAAAACCAAAAAAAACAAAAAAGAAGAAAATACACACCTTTACCCAGAATTAAACCACCTAACATCGAGCCACAGTGCGACCGATGTCTACAGACTACGCCACTTAGCTTACTCCATCTAGTTCGACATACATATATAGCAAACGCATTGCATCTCGCTCTTTCAATATCGTTTTGAGCAAGAACAACGCAAATATTTCTGTTTTTCCCATCCACCGCGTGGTGAAGAGTTTTTGCATATGTGTGTGCGTGAGCATTAAAATAATTTGCCTTTCTATCAAATTTGAAATATCTACCTATCTAAAATCTAAGTTCAAAAAGCTGCGAACAAACAGACAGACGAATATGTCTCAATCGACTCGGCTGTTGATGCTGATCAAGAATATATATACTTTATGGGGTCGGAAACGTATATTTCTATGCGTTACAAATATCTGACCAATTTTATAATACCCTCTGCAAGGGTATAAAAAGCGCCTGATATTCTGTTTCATCAGTTTCGTTTTGTTATCGAATGCTAACTTAACTGACACCTAAACGTTCTGATATATCGTCCTCGTCTTCATCGTTGCTCTTTTCATTCGCATCTGTCCCACATAAAATTTCGCCATCGGTTAGTCATTCTGAGAAAGCAACATCTTTATCTACTCTAACATAGTCAGAAAAATTCAAACCGCTGATGTCAACTACTGGTACCATTGATGTTTCTCCATCATTTATATCTATTTTTTTTTTTTTTTGTTCGAATTCATAAAAATGTATAGACAAAATTCGAAATATAAAGAGATTTTGTAGGGGACTCGTCATAAGTTTGAATTAAAGGGAGGTTCGAATTATCGCAGGTTTGAATCAGAGAGAGTCGACTGTATTTGCTTTACCGGTATATGCTATTCGTTTGCACTCATTTGTTCGAAAGCGATGCTTAGTTTACTCCATTTACGTATACGAGTAATAGTCTTTAAGTGTTTAGTTTTGCTTTTCGAATGTACTCGTGCAGACCTCTAATACATACATATGTCATTATTTATTATTCATTTATATTAAAATTATTTAATAATTTTAACATATTCTCAAAACTTAAACTTAAAAAAATTTAAAAGAACAGTTTTAGACTCAGTTAAAGTAACTTCGGGGGTGCCTAAGGGTAATCATTTGGGACCATTGCTATTTACCCTTTTTATTAACGAGCTTCCATCCGTTATAATTCATTCTCGTATCCTCATGTATGCAGATGATGTTAAGCTTTGTCTCAGCTACAGTCTGACATCCAAAACTTTCAGTCTTGGTGTCAACACAACTTATTAAACCTTATTCAAATCTGAGCTGTCAACGTACTCTACTATTCTTCTTTTACTTGTCCTTCCATCTCTTAATAATCGTAGATTAATTGATGGCATATTCATGCATAAGCTCCTTAATGGGGATATAGACTCTCCTGAGCTATTGAACCAAGTAAATTTAACAGTTCCTTGTAGACCTACTAGAAATTATATTCCTCTATCACTTCCACGATGTACGCCTAACTACTTAATGCATGAACTTTTTCGAGTTCTTTGTTCTGACTATAATCACTCTATCCCTGTACTAAAAAAATTCAATCCTTTCACATTTAGCGCGTATGTAACTAGTTATAGTTTCGGTTTTGTTTGAATTTTGTGGATTGTCGCCGCGACTCGAGCCGTACGTTATGCGGCTTGCACCCCTCGGTCGGTTGGGCGGGAGGTGTGGTTAATTAGTGCTCCCTTTGGGATTTGCACGTAAGAAAAAAATCCATTAAATTTATCTAATACGAGGAAATTTTTCATTTATTCATAATATTTATTTTTTGAACATTACTTCTACACTTTTTGAATAATTTATTGCTTTCAATAAAAACATAACGCTTTGGCATTTGCTTTTAATATATATTTAAATATCAAAGAAGCTAACTTCGGCTCTGCCGGAGTTTGTATACCCTTGCAGCAAAATAATTGGTATAAATGTTTAACAAAATCAAAAAAAAAAAAATCAAAAAAGAAAAAAACGCATCTGAAAAATTTACACTTAATTTCTATCAAATATGATTATTGATTTGTAACCTTAATAATTATCCGATCTTGTTCAAACTTGGTGTAGGGTGTATGGGTAAACATTTAATTTAAATGGAACAACAAAAAAACAATAATTTTATATATTTCTTATTTGGTGCCGCGCGGATTCGAACTCGGGTCTTTTGTGCTTGTACGGCAGATTTCTTGGAACTTGTTTTTGTTTCTTTGCTGCCAAATAAAATTGCTTATTTTACTCGAGGTACCTCCACGTTTTAGTTAATAGCTTCGGTGATAATTATCCGATCCGACTAATTTTTAAACTCTACCTACACAAAGGATTGAGGAACTTAACTTTTCATGTTTCAACTATGTACCTTAAAATTTTACTATCTAAAAGTTGATAGAAACAGACAGACGGACAGACAGACAGACGGACATGTCTCAATCGACTCGGCTATTGATGCTGATCAAGAATATATATACTTTATGGGGTCGGAAACGTATATTTCTATGCGTTACAGACATCTGACCAATTTTATAATACCCTCTGCAAGGGTATAAAAAGAATTAAAACTAAGTGCATCCGCTGGGATTCGCGTGTAAAAAAAAAAAAAGGATGGTCTAACTTCGGCAGTGCCGAACATTTAACAGTTTCACATGTATAATGTGACAAAATCATTACAAAGCATTTAAAACAAGTCAAACCTTCATTTAATGTTCGTGGCTTGAAAAAAAAGTGATTCGACAAAAAAATTTTTGGTCCGATTGTTCTTACACGAGCTATAGCATATAGTTAGCCGATTTGGCTAAAATTTAGCACAGACATTTCTATATATACTACTACTTTCAATAATCGATTTTTGTGTTCTTGCCCGATCGTTCCTATGGGAGCTATATGATATAATCATCCGATCGGGATGATTCCGAGATACACAATGCTGGGTGCAAAATTTCAGCTCTGTAGCTTTAAGGGTCTCGAAGGAGAAGCTGTTGATCCAGACAGACGAACAAAGCTTTATCAACTCAGCTCATCGTGCTGATCAAGAATATATATACTTTATATAGGTTGCAAACTTCTGACCAAAATTTATATACTCTTGCAAGGGTATAAAAAGTGTACACATCAACAGAAACTACATGTTTTCCATATGTTCCTCTATCAACTTAACACATTTTAATATTAACACTCCAGAAAAAAATTAAACAGGATGAATGGGCTAACTTCGACCGTGCCGAAGTTCATATTCCCTTGCAAACTGTCTGTTGAGAGTTATTTATGTATTATGTAAACAAAATCAGTAGAAAGCAAATATGTAAAGCAAGTTAAATCTATTCTAACAATTTTTTTGGGTATAGGAGCTATAGCATATAGTCTACCGATTCTGCTATATACTAAACTTATAAATACCAAAGAAATACAATTTCGTGACACTAGTTTTTAAAAGGACCAAGTTATTGCTCTGAAACAATGTTCCTAACCTTTCGTTCCTATGGGAGCTACAGTTGACTCTCGCTAATTTAAACCTGCGATAATTCGAACCTTTCTATAATTCAAAGTTATCACATGTCCCCTACAAAATCTCTTTATGTTTTGAATTTTCTCCATATATTTTTATGCACTTAGTAATTCGACCGAAAATGCGGCAATTCGAACTCATATGGTCAAACCCTCGACAATTCAAAGTTTCTTGGTGTGTTAGTAAGAACATTGGCTTCTAAGAGTTAAATAAATAATTATAGATAACGAAGAACCATCAATGGTACCAGTAGTTGACATCAGCGGTGTAAGTTTTTCTGACTATGTTTGAAAAGATGAAGATGATGCTGTCACAGAACCACTAACCGATGGTGACAGCTACGAATGAAAACAGCAACAATGAAGATTAAAACGATATACCAGTTAAGGTAGCAAGAGCCTCATTCGATAACGTATAAAGCTTTCGTCTACAAAACGAAACTGATGAAACAAGATATCAGGCACTTTTTCTACCTAAAAAATGATTGATAAGTTTGACAGCAACGATGTACTCCGAAAAAAACCCGTATACATGAGTTCTTTTTAAAGATTAGTTAATTCATATTATAAATATGTGAAACGTTAGCAGTTAAATAAAAAACTTGATAATTCTAAGTTTTATTTATTTTCTTTCAAAAATTTCGAACCATTTACTATTTCAAACACTCGATAACTCGTGTTATTTTAAGAGTCCCTTGAATTTTTAATTAACAAGAGTCGACTGTATATGATATAGTCAACCGATTCCGATAAAACTTGGTAAATAAGTTAAGAAGTATATTAACCCACAGATGCCCAGTTTCGTGAAATTTTAAAAATAACAAAGTTAGTGGAGTTAAACCCTATTCCCGACCGATCGTTTATATGGGAGCTATATGATATAATCATCAGATCGGGATGATTCCGAGATATACATTGCCTGCAGCAAAAACAAGTCTCTGTGTTGAATTTCAGCTTTATAGCTTTAAGGGTCTCGGAGGAAATCGTGTTGATCCAGACAGACTGACGGACAGACGGACAAGGCTATATCAATTTATCGATCGGAGATGCTTCCTTCTAAGCGTTGTAAATTTCTGACCAAAATTAATATACTCTTGCAAGGGTATAAAAATAGATTTTATGTTTCCTAAACTGTTGTGAAACTTTTGTTACAAAACACTCTTTTAAAAAGGTTTAAGCGAAAATTCTTTCTCAGTTCGCAGAATTATTTTTTTAAGGTCAAAACTTTTATACTAAAAGTACGCACAACATCATGTCGGGGCATTTTTGGTCTGTCTCTATAAACTTTTTGAACGTTTGTCATTGCTTGCACTCAAGAATCTTGAATCTCTATCAAGCAATATGATGTAAATATATGTATGTATATAACCGTAAAAATGTCCAAAAGCTTACAAACTTTAAAGCTTATGGGCATGTGAAATTCTTAACTTAATACAAAAAATATATGTTTTCGAAATCTGAGAAAAAAGAATAAATCTTGCCTTTAAAGCCTAACAAATTAAGTTTTTAAACATATGTACACATGTGGAAAAATGATACGTTTGCCCCAAAATAAAAATATAATGTCAAGTTCTAGAATGAAGAAACTATTTTTTTCGGATAGGTAGAACTGCTTTGAAGAGAATTTGGTAAATAATATTACTCCAAAGCAAAAGTTTAATTATTAAATGTTCCTAGAACAAAAATTGACCTGGACACAATAGGCGCTTTTCAGCTAAACTAAAAAAAAAATTAGATAGTTTTTGGGTAACCGAATGCAATATTTTTAAAAGAGATAAGTAAAATGAAGTAAATAAAAGTTAATTGACAACATTTGAATAAGATTAGATCTTGGGTCGTTCCTTGAGAAACGAAACTTCTTTATCAACTTCGTGACGAGGGGAAAACGTATAAACACATTGCCAGACTAATAGGACGGTCAAAAATTTTTGTGACAAGTGCTTTGAAACCAAAAAAAAATTTTGGAGCACGTGGAGCAGCCAGGTTAACCTCAGAATCAGCAGATAGGCATAGAGTGACATTGGCTAAAGGAGACCCTTTAAGTGGTCAAGATCGATTTCCAACGAAGTGGGCAACATGGTATCATCCAATACCATTCCCCGACGTCTAGTAGATTCCAAGCTACCAGGGAGAATCGCGTGCAAAATTGGAGGTGAGGCAGTTTTCCAAAAAACTACAAATCATAGTGCGGATTAGAGGTAGAGCTAAAATGGCAAAATATCTTCTGGAGCGATGAAAATCCATCTATTAAGCAATGACGCTAATAGAAATGTTAAAAGACCAGAAGGCAAAGAACTTGATCACAGATATACAGAAAAGTTGGTGAAGCACGGATGCGGGAGTTTAATGGTTTTGGGGCTGTTTTTCTTGGCAAGGTGTCGGTCCGATTCAGCGAATTGAAAGAATTATGGATAAATTCGGATAAAAAGGAGTATTAGGCACCATCATGCTACCCTATGCCGATTGCAATAAGCCACTTTAACACTGTTTTCTAGTCGTTGTCAATGGGTTCCAGAAAAATACCATTAACGTTTTTGAGCGGCCAAGTTGTCGCCAGATCTAAACTTAATGAAGAACCACTGGGAACAACTTAAAAAAGAACTACTTGCCAAGACTACTTGCCAAAACAAGGAACAATAATTGGAAAAAAATTGTATATACATATATATACAATAAAGCTTGGTACAACACTCAAGTGAAATTTAGTTGGAAGTTAATTTCGTCTATGACGACAAGACTTGAGAAAGTTATAAAGAACAAGGGCGGATATTCTGGAAAATAATATAAATCAAAAAATTACACCAAATTTTCGAACATATTTTGTAATGAAGCAAGCAAGTCGTCCCTGCCGACATTGAGTATACCCTGTACCAACTAGTTATTATATTAAATAAAGGCAAACACCCTCGAAATAGCGATCAATTTCAAAAAAAATTTTTTTCAACATGCCGCAACAACGAACACATGCTATCTCGCTTACTCTAGCCAGCCAATGTCGCCCTCAGCGCTTCAGTACAAAACGCAGTTACGTACATCTCCCATATTTATTGTCCGATTTCGACTTAATTTGGTCAGATGATGCATTTTGGCCATATTATTAGATGTGCCAAATAAGTGGGCGGAAGTGGGCGTGGCAAACATTTTAAAGTCTCTTGATCTACGTAGTCACTAGACAAATGTTCGAACACCCTCAAAATCGCAATCAATCCAAAATAAAATTGCCTCTTACATGCAGCAGCAGCGAACGCATGCTATCTCGCTCTTTCTTAGCTGCTAATGCCGCCTTGGCAATTCAGTACAACACGAATATGGGTTTATCTCCGATGTTTATTGTCCGATTTCGACAAAATTTGGTCAGCTGGTCCAGTTCGGGTATATAATTAGGTATGCCAAGTAAGAAAACAACCTGAGTTATTGTTTTTTTTTTAAATTGCGGGGGCGCAAGTGGGCGGGGCTAAAATTTGAAACAATCGTATATAGAAGGAAATATTAAATTAGGGGAGGGGGCCCAGCTGTGACGCAGGCCCAGTAGAGACGCAGCTAAATATTTTTGACATGCGGTATGAGAATGACAGTTTGAGCCCTGCCAATCATGTTCGTTTGACGTTCTGCAGTTTTTGGACAGACACCAACATTAATAGTCGCATTGCCGAAAAGTCATTTTGATTTCTTTCAAAGTACCAAAATTTTTGTGAAGTTAACAGTGAAAAGGCGAATGTAATGCAACAAAATATTGTATTTGCCGTATATTTTGTGATTCTATATGGATTTATGTGATTATGTGGTGTCTATAAAAAATTTGCTTGTCATACACAAAAAGGCGTCGTTACCCGGTTGTAACTCAGCGGGTGGCCCAGTTATGACGCACTTTTTTTTTGCGCTAGGATTATGTAGAACTGTCAAATTCATGAATTTTTGTTTTTGTTTAAAAAAGGAAAGGAAATTTACACATTGAGACCAGTTTGTCCGAGAATATTCTGGAAAATCGAGATCGGGAAGGTTCGGGAATGTTCCTTCAAATCGTGGACGAAAGCAAAGTGCTGAACTGACCTCTCCTGAAAATCGTGCTGTTTTGAAGGATAAGGCAGCACCAAAAGCAGCCAAAGAGACGAAGAAGCCAACACCTCAGAAGCCAACAGCGAAGAAGGCAATAACGAAACGGGCAACACCAAGCGAGAAATACCATCACGAGCGGCCAAGCGCGTTAAACCAACATCACCACCATCTGATGAAGAAACAGATTTTTGCATCATTTGCTGTTGCCGCAGAAATTGACCGCTGCCAACTCGATCAATTGCAATGTATGCAAGCGTCCAGTTCATTTGAAGTGTGCCAACATGCAGGAAAGTTATTTCACTTGCAAATACTGCGAAAGTGACGTGGACAACGACGTGGAATATATTGAAGACGATGATGAATAAAAATCGTTGTCATTTATGGCCATAAAAGGCCAATTTCTTTCATATTATTTTATTATTTTTGCTATTGAAGGCCTTCATAATAAATAAATCATTAAATCACAACAATTGGTATGACATTTCTTTCATATTTTTTCATTTTCAGTGAATTTCTTGAGGTGCGTCTGGGCCATTTTTTTTTCGTCCTAAAAAAGCTATCCTAAATAAAATTGTTCCAAAATGTTTTGAGTAACTCAAATAAATATACTTTCTTTGAAAAAAGTTGCATTTGGTTAATATCAATTAACCAATTTACTTGTGCGTCCCTCAGTCGCTTGTGCGCCCCTCAGTTGCTTGTGCGTCCCTCTACCTACAAACTCGAGCTCGCGATCGCGACCTTTTTCCTCCCCCGCATTTACTTGTGCGTCCCTCTATCCACGAACTCGCACATTTATGACCCTTTCTCGAGCTCGCGAGTTATCATCTCAGCTCCCCTCGAGATGCGCCCGATTAAGCCACCAAGATCAACTGCAACATAAACTGCAACTTAGCAAGCTTAAGCAATATCCAGAAGCCGCAACATCAGCAACAAGCAGGATGTATACATACTAACATAATTCCAAAGAATGTAAATAAAAGCTTACGTCGGCATTCTGCCGACGCACAGTGGGGCCTTTTCTCATTTCGCTTATCAAAAATCATATCTTCTAAAGTAGTGAAGCGATTTTCAAAATTTAAAAAGCATCGTTCAAGCTACAAATGGAGTTATTACCGAGGTGCCACGTGCTCGGGTTCAAGGTCAAAGTTGAAAAATATTTCTAGGCATATTTTACCCTTAAAATTCACTTAAAAAACGCTTTTTTGATGACAAATGAACTTTATTATTCTAATTTGATAAGATAAATAAGATTTTTTAATGTTTTGTTTTAATTTTTCATTTGAATTGCAAAAAAAATATACCATTGCAATGGTACATTAATTTTGGTCTTCTCCAAAACCCTTAATGCAAGCTGAAATTTTACACATAGACTTCTTTTTGCTGCAGGCATTGTATATCTCGAAATCATCCTTATCGGATAACTATATCATATAGCTCCCATAGGAACGATAGGTCGACAATAAAGTAAAGCTTTCATAACTTTCTTGTTTTTCAATCGAATATTACGAAATTTGTATTATATTACTCTAAGATACTTTTTAACATATTCACCAAGTTTTATCAGAATCGGTTGTCTATATCATATAGCTCCCATAGGAACGATAGGTCGAGAATAAAGTTAAGCTTTCATAACTTTGTTGTTTTTCAATCGAATGTTACGAAATTTGTAATCCATTAGTTTAATTTACTTTCTAAAATATCTACCAAGTTTCATCAGAATCGGTTGACTATATCATATTGCTCCCATAGGAACGATCGGTCAGAAATATAGTTTTAGAGCAATAACTTAAGTGTTTATAAAGCGATTGTCCCGAAATAAATATTTGAAAGTTTAGTACATATGAAAATGTCTGTGCTAAGTTTCAGCCAAATCGGTAGACTATATGATATAGCTCCCATAGGAACAATCGGATCACACATTTTTTTGGTCAAATTACATTTTTTTTCTTAAGCCATTAACATCTAATGTAGGTTTGACTTATTTTATATGCTCTCCAATGATTTTGGTTCATTATAAATATGTAAATATCAAATAATACTTTGCCAAATTTGCATGCGCTCTTCTTCTTCCTTGTACCTGGAACGCGTTTTTAACGCGAGGTTGCATTAGTTTTTTGAATTTTTGACAAATTTGCGCAAAAAAGCGCAAGACTACACTATATAGGTCTGATAGGTGAATATTCCCTCTATCACGTGTATATAATTATATCGTGAATCTCCGTGAATCTCTGTTGTTTTTCCTTCACTAAAGTTTAAAAAATGCGAAAATTTAGTGTATTTTTGAAACGTCTCCAATTTACTGAGTATTTCAAATTACATTAAATTTTTTACAACAAATAACTAAAAAATGAGATACTTTTCGAATAAAGTAAAAATATTCAAGATCAGTTGTTTAATTCGGCCAATATACAGTTTCAAAGTTGCAAGTTTTTTTTAAATTCTAAATTTTTTTCTTACATGAAAAATGTCTCCACTTTGAGACGATGTAGCACCCACAACTCTTATCGGATTTCAATAATATTTTGGATCCATAACATTTGAAGTATTATCTGTCGATTTCACTTTTCATTTTTGCCAAACGCGATGGTGAAAAAAATGATTTTCGGTCAGCTTTTCGGGCAGAGGCTGTGCGACGGTCAGCCAGCTAGGGTGTGGGTACATAGAAATTTATATGAATAAATTGAAACCAGTCTTCATATGAAGTCAAAGCAAACAAGTCTTTTATTATCTATCAAACAATTAAACCAAATCATCAGATATATATATATACCCCGGATCCTAGAAGTGGTAACTCGCGATCGTTGCTTGTGCGTCCCTCAGTTGAGTATGCGTCCCGCAGTTGCTTGTGCGTCCCTCTGCCATAAACTCGCACATTTATGACCTCTGCTCAGACTCGCGATCGAGACCTTTTTTCTTCTTGTGCGCCCCTCAGTTGCTTGTGCGTCCCTCTGCCTACGAACTCGCACATTTATGACCTCTGCCACAAAAATAACGGAAAGAGCTCGGTGAGCTCCGGGAGCCACTACGTGCCCACCCTTGATTTAAATTTTAAATGTTAAACTTCTTAATTTTTCATTTTCCGGAACTGAGAAAAAAATTTTAATTTCTTTCTTAACCCGCGTCACAACTGGGCCCCCTCCCTACATTTTTAACATAAATTTAAGTTAAAAAAGTAAAAAGCTTTTTATGAAATAAGTGTACATATGTGCATTGACCATTTCAATGTTTAAATAATTAATATGTTTGCCATTTCGTAAAAGGACATCAATTATCCGATTGGACATGGAATCTTTCCAAAGTGAAATTACTTATATCCCACTCTTGAATAAACTCATCATTCAGGTCTTTGATTGCATCTTACTGCAAATAATTTTTATAAGCACAATCTGTCAATATTTCGTTTAGGACTTAGTGCTAGTAAGCCATAACTGCGAATTGTTTAAACAATAAAATCCAATAAGCAATACGGATTTTTACTAAGATACACGACAAAAAAAACTAGTTTTCCCAATAAAAAATTAATTTTCCACTGGTTCAAATGGTAGTTATTTGATTATACTGTGCTATCTATACGATATATTATCTAAATATTAAAGAACAAATTAGAGGGAGATTGGTGATACAGGTAGAGGAAATTTACTTTAAACATTATTCTTACGATTTAAAGAATAATCTGTTTTTTTTTTTTTTCTATTAACAGCCAGGACAGTGTCGGAGCTTTTCCAATTGGCGGTGATTACTGTAAGTCAGTTCACTGATTATTGTTTTTACTATTTTATAAGGTATTGGTGATTATCTAAAAAACTTTTTTTTTTTTAAATACAACAAAACAATCCATCAGTAAATAGCGACTGCAAAAAAGTAGTTTGTTCTATATATACATATATAAATTTTCACGTGGCAGTGATGCACCGCATTGATCTTAAAATTACATAACAATTAGATAATAATTCACATACATTTTTTAAACGTGATTTTTAGTTTTGAGGCACTAAATATTTTAAGTAACTAAGTTTAGTTTTTATTATAGGATTTTGTTTTGGTGAAAAATTCTTAACTTAAATGTGTTTAGTGTAAAATTTGAGCTTTTTTAGTCTCTAACACATCTCCATCACTCTCCCTATTTGATTTCGTCTCACAGAATTCAATCATATATGAAAGGGCTCCGGAGAGTGCTATAAATATGCCAGCGTAGTAGAATGAGTCATCCCATCTAAAAATACAAAATTATGATTGAATGCTCAAATCGTTTATAGATAGAATAATGGTCTACCTGCCCGTATATTCATAAATAACACCAGCTATGGGTGGACCAGCAATCATGCCCACTCCCTGAACCAGAAGCACCAATCCATACGCACAAGTAAAATCATCTAAGTCCACAATGCTGACCAATATGCTTGGTGTAAATGAAAAAGAGCTTGCAAAAGTGAAGCCAAAAATAATGCACATCACCATCAGACCATCATAGTACGTCAACAGCAGCGGCATAAAAAATACCGAGGCTCCACAAACTGTAAAATTTTACAAAACAAATTTCACATTTAGAAATCATTTGCATGCTAAGTAACATTGAAAAAGTCAAAAGCAAAACATAAAAATAGAAAATTACTGTCTTGTCACAACTAGAACATGACTTCGAACTGTAAGAGTGATAATAAGCAATTTCAGCGCAAACGGAAAGTCAATTAGATAATTGATTTGGTGTGAACGAGTTATAACAAATGGTCCGGTTCAAAAGCCTTTATACTAACGGTTTAAATAAACTATACATTTATATAGTCTTTATACTAAAGATTTAATTAAACTATACATTTATATATAGTCTTATGTGTCTTATACGCATAGAACCACACAGGAGGACTTGACTAGAGCGACAATATTTACATTTAATAAGATCGGAAATGCCTTGATTTTCTGCAAGAATATAAATAAAAGGTCTAGCTTATGTGATTGCGAGCTAGTCTATTTTTAGGTAATTAAAAAAATTCAAAAGCATAACAGTTTACTTACCTAACATGCACAAAGAATAACATATATTGATATTCATCCAGGTCAAATCTCCAAGATACCCTAGACCAATCATGCCAACCGTTTGGGCTATGCCAATGGACGATATGAATACAGCGCTTACATTCACCTCATAGCCATATTGTTTCATGTAGTTTGGCAAATAAAGATATGGAATGATGAACCTATAGAAAGTTTAATAAATTATAAGAAAGAAATATATATGTACATCTATATACTATATGTATGTCGGAGACGGATGATTCTCCTGGGTATTTCTCTTTTCTTGGTACGACATGGCCAGTTACAAGAGCAGTGAGTTTCGTGTGCATTCAATTATTCGGTTCAGCTTTGACTGACTACGCAGTCGCAATTTGCTCAATCCCACACCGGACCACACTAGATAACAGCCTCAGCTGCCTCGCTGAGTTACAGAGTCCTATTCCAGTGACACCTGGATGACTCAGCAGTCCCTGTCCAAATAACATTACAGTACTCAATCCTAAAGTAGTAGTACAATAGTCAATGCCACACTTACATCTGTCACTCCCAAAATCTAGTCGTCAAAGTTAAAAGCGTCAAAGTAAGCAACTTGACGTCTGCACACAAAACAGAAAGGGACAGGGTAAACAAACTAAAGGAATGAAGGGGTATGCTAATTCCGCAATATTGTATCCCCTCTCCTACTTGTTTATATACACTGCGCGTCATCAGGTTAGCGCCCCCTTTTGTGTTCTTCGTTTATGTTTTTTTTTTACGCGCGAATCCCAACGGTAGCACTAATTCCCACACCTCCCGCCCAACCGACCGAGAGGCGCAAGCCGCATAACGCACGGCTCGAGTCGCGGGGACAATCCACAAAATACAGACAAAAAGCGAAACTATAGATAGTTACGTGCTAAATGGGAAAGGATAGAAGTTTTTAGTAAAGGAATAGAGAGCTCTGAACTGATTACATGATAAAGACGATTATAATCAGAACAAAGAACTCGAAAAGGTTCATGCATTAGGTAGTTAGTAGTAAATCGTGGAAGTGATAGAGGAGTATAGTTTCTAGTAGGTCTACAAGGAACTGTTAAGTTTACTCGGTTCAATAGCTCAGGTGAGTCTATATCTCCATTAAGAAGCTTGTGCATGAATATGACGCCAAGCATTAATCTACGATTAGTAAGAGAGGGAAGGCCTAGTAAAAGGAGTCTACTAGAGTAAGAAGGCAAGTTGAAATTACGATCCCAGTTCAGACCACGAAGAGCAAAGAGAAGGAACTGTTTTTTGTTTTTGTTAATGTTAAATATTTTCTAAACCAACTTAATGACAGTCCTACAATTTTTTTTCCAAAAAACTTCCATAAATTACTGATAAAATAAAATTGAATTGGATGTTATATCTCCTAAGATAAAATAAAATAATTTTTTTAGAAAAAGTGTATAAAAATGTGTTACTAAAAATTGTTCATCAGGATAGCGCCCCCAAGGAAAATTTAAGTTATCTCGCTTAATTTGCTAACCACTGTCACCAAATTTTTTGTGCATCCTAAATAGTTAATTCTCTTTGCTTTGCGGTTTAAATTGCGACGAGGATCGGTTTTATCTGTGGAAAAAAATCCGAGATTGAAGCATTCTCCAAATGAGGATTGCATTTGGAAAAAATGATGAAAAATATATATGCATACATACATACATATATACATATATATATAAAAGAATAAGTACACAATTATTCAATTCATTCTAAATAATTTTATTGATTTTGTTTATTTCGAAAAAGTCCGATTGAAGTATTTATCTAAGTTCAGCTTACGGAAAAAAATAAGCTTCTTTTGTTTCAATTGTACAAATACATGGTCACACTGAATTTCGTGACAATCAGTTGTTGCTACTCTGCAGCGACACCTGGTGGCGAGTGGCGTCAATGAATATATACAAACCTTCCCCGTGGAAAAATATATATGCACCAAAGCCTCGGTTTGCGTCGTTAATAGGGACTGGAGAAATGGAACGCAAAACGAAACGACGCAATTTTCTTTGAATTTGCTTTGATTTTCAATTAATTGGTTCCAAAATAAAGAATTTTTAATGTAAACGATAATTAGTATTGATAGTTACTTATTTAAAGTCTTATGAATAATGAATTCAAAATTAAATTTATTTTTTTTCTTCACATATATGTCATTTAAAAAAATAATAAATAATTCATATTAAATCCATATAGGACAATAGCTTTGCGATCTTTTAGAGTTAAACAATTTCATCAGCCGAAGTTAGATTTTATTTTTTATTTTTTTTAAATATTGGTCCAACGTTTGTTGAATTTTATCAGTTTTATTTTTTGTATATGGGCATTTCGTGAAAAAGGTCAACCTCGACCCAAAAAATTAAAAGTTCACTTATATAATTTTTATTCTTTCATCATGAAAGAAGAATAATCAAATTTTAATAAATTAAAAGGTTTGAAGCTTTTCGAAGTCGCGATGGCATGATATCGAGCTTTAAAGTTCAAGTTCAGGTATTTTGTCTATTTTGATTATTTGTAAGAAATTTTTTTGGGTTTAGAGTAATTGTACGATTATACTCATATTGCAAAACTTTCTTTATCGTTACAATTTGTTAAAAAAAAAAAAAACAGAACAGCAAAGATGTAACGATGAACGGGAAAATTTTAATTTGCCTTTTATCAATGTTCTAATGCAGTGGTGGGCAGCCAAATTTCACAAGTGAGCCCGACAACAACATTTACAACAAACATCAATCCGGGCAGAGAAAAAGGTCGCGATCGCGAGTCCGAACAGAGGTCATATATGTGCGAGTTTCTAAGCAGAAGGACGCACAAGTAAATGCGGGACGCATCAACTGAGGGACGAGAAATTATGCTGTTTCAAAATTAAAACTTGCTCGACTTACTGCAGGCAATAAGGGGAAAAAGTCATATAAGCAGAAAAAGTGAAGCTATGCAGCGTTACAGTACCCAAAGGAAACATGAAGCATAGGGGTAAAAATTTTGAAATAACATTTGATTCTGGAGCGGAATGTTCACTGATAAAAAAAAGCTAAGTGCAAAATTTGATATCAAAAGATTTAATAATGTAGTAGTGAGCCCAGTGATATTAATAATGAACTTGAGGGACAAGAAAAAAATAAAACTACATTTATTGTTGGCCAAGTACTCAATTGTAAGCGCAATATACTAAAGTCAAAATTAACGAAATGTTGAAATGCAAAATAATTAGACCAAGCCGTTAACCCAATTTTGTTGGTTAAATTAAAAAAAAAAAAAAAAAATGGTATGGATAGACTTTGTGTTGACCTGAGGGAATTAAATGCAAATACAGTCGCCGATAAATACCCGTTGCCACTTTTACAGAGTCCAATTGAGTTGCATACAGATGCAAGTTATAGTGGCTAAGGAAAAATTGTATTACACAAAGTTAATAACAAACCCATGTAAAGAAATACTATAACAAAACTACCTCATCTGCGGAATTCAGATATCAATTGGTTGTAAGCTCCATTAAACACTTTCGACATTACCTGTTGGGCAGAAACTTTACCGTGTTTACAGACTGTAACTCGCTAAAGGCATCAAGAAATAAACGAGATCTAACCCCCAGAGCACAGCGATGGAGGTCGTTTTTGCAGGCGTTTACATTTGATATACAGTATAGAGATGGGAAAAGAATGCCACGTGTTGACTTTTTGCCAAGAAACCCTCTTTTAGTAAAACCTACCTCAGTTGTAAAGGTAATCGAAGAGAAGAGAGTTATTGCTGAACAGCGTCGAGACTTAGACATAGCAGAAATTGTTAGTGAATTAAAAGTTTTTTTTCTGCCGGAAGATATTGCAAAAACTTATGAACTAAGGGCAGAAGTTCCTTACCGAAAAATACAGAGAAATGGCAGAACACGTTGTTTACCAGTAGTACCACGTGCCTTTAGATGGCCTGTTCACGACTCAATTATGCATTTAGGTTGGGAAAAGACCCTTGACAAAGTATACGATTTTTATTGGTTTGTCAAAATGTCAAAATATGTTAGAAAATTTGTTGATAATTGTATCACTTGCAAAATGTCCAAGTCAACCTCACGAAAAATTCAAGCTGAGTTGCATCCAATTCCGAAAATTAATATTCCTTGGCACACTATCCACATCGATATTACTGGAAAATTGAGTGGCAAAAATAACCAAAAGGAGTATGTTATTGTCCAAATTGACGCGTTTACCAAGTATGTTTACCTAAGTCATACCCCAAAATTAGACAGTGCCAGTTGCATATAAGCTGTTCAATCTCTTGTTTCGTTGTTTGGAGTACCAAACCGAATAATTGCTGACCAAAGAAGGTGTTTTACGGGTACAAAGTTTAGCCAGTTCTGTTTAGTTAAAAGAATAAAGTTGCATTTGATTGCCACCGGCGCTAGTCGAGCTAATGGCCAAGTGGAACGAACTATGAGTACGCTGAAAAATGTGCTGACTGCGGTTGAAACTGGAACCCAGTCTTGGCAAGATATGTTGGGGGATGTGTAGTTGGCAATCAATTGTACAACTAACCGTGTGACGAAAGCAAGTCTGTTGGAAATGATAGTGGGAAAGGTTGCACGCCCATTAGGATTACTTCCACCTGGTGACATTGAAAATGTTGTTGATCTGCCAAACATAAGAGCACAAGCTGAGAAGAATGTATTAGCTAGTGCGGTTTATGACAAATTGCGATTTGATAATAATAAGGCAAAAGTAACTAGATACACAGTGGGAGATTATGTGCTACTAAAAAGCCAAGAAAGGCATCAAACCAAGTTGAGTCCGAAATTCAAAGGGGCCCTTGGAAGTCATAAATGTTTTAGAGGGGGACAGATACATTTTAAGATTCTAACCAATAAAAGAAATTACAAATATGTACATGAAGATCTGAGAAAATTTCCAGAGGGGCAAGTGCCCGAGGAAATGGATGTGTGTAATGATTACAATGATTTTGTTGAGAGTGAAAATGAAGATATTGAAAATGTTGAAGTCAATAAAGACAGCGAGAATGAAGATAATAAAAATGGTGAAGTTATTAAAGACAGCGGAGTGCACCAATAAGGGTGGCAAAAGAGTGAAATTGGTCTTAAATTATATTGCAAGCACAAGCGCAAAACAAAAGTTTTGTCGTGGCGTGTGGCATGTTTGATGTTATGATATTTGAAGCATGATGACTGAACGATAATGAAGTAAAAGAATGTTGAACTGTTGATGTTGATGTAAAAGAAACTTGAACTTGCATAAGTTGGTTAAGACTAAGAATAATATGTTGTATGTGAAGATCGAGTATGTCAAATTGTCTAATTGAAGAGGATATTGTTGGTAAAATTTATACAAAAGAGAATCGGAAAATTAAATTAAGGTTAATTTAAGGTTGAAAATTTGTTAATAAAAAAATGTTCTGTAATTGAAAATGGGTGTAATATGACACGGGGACGTGCATTAGTCTTTCTTTTTCCATTTGAGGACTTTAATGTCCATCTCTAGTGTATTCTCATAATATTGGTCTGGTAACATTAGTTACACTTACAAGGAATTATGTCATGTAATTGTCATGTTAGTTTGACGTTGATTATCAAGTCATAGAAGTTGACATTAACTGCTTAGTCATGCAGTTGTTCTTAGTATTGGTGCATATGTGACTGTGTCTTTGAGCGAGATGACAGCCAAGCTGTCATCGAGTGTGGTCCGGGTTGATGCCGTGGCAGTCAAGACTAGTTAGTCAGTCTGGGACTAAACGCCACGAGAAGAACACGGAACTCGCTGCGCTCATTAACTATTATGAAAATGCCTAAAAACCAAAGTGAATTACCCGGAGACACATTGGAATTGTCTCCTACTCCGACATACATATATATGAATATGTCGGAAACGGGGTAATATTGTTCCCATCGGCATTCATATTGTCCGTCATCCTTGTCTTTCAGTATGTTTTTTTATTCTTACCGGGAGCTCAGCGAGTTGCGACTGGTCTTGTACAGGTCTCTTTCCAAAGTGAGTTTCCTTCTTGTTGGCAATTTACCTCGAGACCTTCTTCACTTGTCTTGCTTGACACTGCTGTCACTTTCCTGCCTATCGCCAGTGCGCCACACTAGTCCGATACAGCCCTGTGGGTCTCGAACCTAGTTCCCAGTAAGATTGACATTGGTCTCTGTACTGTCCTGTCATGACTTTCATATTCTACTTTGTCCGACTTCTTTAACATGACGTTATACGTCAGTCTTTACATTTTATTTGAATATAGTTAGTTACAATATTTCTTAATTTCCGACACGGCCTTCCTGACTATAACACGTCCTCGTGTGCAAAACTCTACATTAGATTGGTATCACGCTTTACTTCATGAACAAACGTATCTTCATCTTTCCAAATCAACTTAAACTTAAACGTATAGCACGTTCAGTTGCTTCATTTTTCTTTTTACTGAAACTACATAAATCCATATGTCTTCAAACGTCAGTTTCTTACAAAAAACACGCCCTTTTGGCTCATCGTCAAATCACAACACAGTTCACAGGCTCTTGCCACCTCAAGTGACGATATGTACCTCCGTACCATGATCCCTCAACAGATCACACGTCCACGAGCAATGACACCCATCATCGGCATGCCCATTGTCGCCAGGACCTAGCCCCTGTGTGCGATGTCCACTGTATTTCACATAGCAGCGGTGACTCCTTGACCATCGTCTTTTTCACCGTGGTCAACTGCATCAGTATCAAACTCAATGAACGCAAACTCTCATGTGCATACTTAAAAGTTCCTTTGCTTTTCAATGACTTCAACAAGCCACGATTACTTTCAATTATCGTTTTTCATCTTTCACTAAAACGCTACCACCAATCAAATGTCTCTTAAGTTTTTTTTTATTTACGGTTAAGCAGTAAGGTCGTCTCTGTTTGTCACTAGTTGAAATTCCATTCATGAAATTATTTGATTTTTCCAATCTTTCAATATGTGTCTAGTTCTGTCTAGTTCAAAGAGTTCCAAATTCTTCTCATTGCACTCTTCGTTATAAACAGAATTTACTGTTTTAACTTTGTGAATATGAATTTGTGAACAATTTACAGTTGACCAAAAATGTGTAAATTGCTCCTGGCAATGTTGTCACCCCTTCGTTAAGTTACAAAATTTGTAATCCTGATGCCATCAAGTTTATTACACACTCTTTCATTGAAAAAAAAAAAAAACATTCGGTACCCAAATCAAACAAAAATGGAAAGAGCTCACCCAGTTAATACATTTCTTCTTTTAGCTCCAGAACTAAGCACTTCTTCTTTACTCGCTATGGCTGCTGCCCGATGAATCCGTCCTTCTTCAACACGCTGAAGCGATATGACCAATTTCTCCGCACTTGTAACACGTTACGCCTGGTTTGTTGTACTGCTGGTTAGTCCTTTCTTTGAATTTTTCGTCTGCTTTCTTCATGCGGCAATCTATCATCTTGTGCCCGGGCTCCTTGCAATAGAAGCATTTGATTTGGTTTTGTAACTTGTGCTTCTTCCTATCTGGACCCTCTTCCTGCTCGGAACGATGGCTTCGTTTGGAATATGCGTGCGCTTTTAAATTTTGCTGTAGTTCACTGCGCGTTTTCACACTAGTTGTAAACAGCAACTTCTGAAAATTTGTGTCGGTGTTAGCTGTCTGTGCCAACACAAGTGATACCGCAATCTCCTCCAAATCCATCGTTTTCCACGTTGACAGTAATGAAGTCACCAGTCGGCTAGCATACACTGACACACACTCATTTGCCTCCGGCTTCCCGTTCAGAATTTTCAGCAAGATGGCGACTGGCGTCTCTACTCCACCGAATCGTGTCAATAACTCCTTAAAAATTTGCCATGTCATCCCAACAAAACAAATTTGGGTGAGCCATTGCGACGCACTTCCAATCAATGCCTTGCTTCAGCGAAAATTATATCCACAGTTTTGCACCAAGCGGCAGCATCAGCTCCATCTGCACCTGGATTGAATGTTGGCAACGACGTTTTGCTTTGACTTTTCGCAGTTTGCATTGCCTTCAACATTTCCAAAAATTTGTAGTTCTGCGAATCCAAAATTGCTCGCAGGTCGCTGGCAGCATCATTTTGAGGCTGAGACAATCCCACTTCTGATGTCGGAAACGGGGTAATATTGTTCCCATCGGCATTCATATTGTCCGTCATCCTTGTCTTTCAGTATGTTTTTTTATTCTTACCGGGAGCTCAGCGAGTTGCGACTGGTCTTGTACAGGTCTCTTTCCAAAGTGAGTTTCCTTCTCGTTGGCAATTTACCTCGAGACCTTCTTCACTTGTCTTGCTTGACACTGCTGTCACTTTCCTGCCTATCGCCAGTGCGCCACACTAATCCGATACAGCCCTGTGGGTCTCGAACCTAGTTCCCAGTAAGATTGACATTGGTCTCTGTACTGTCCTGTCATGACTTTCATATTCTACTTTGTCCGACTTCTTTAACATGACGTTATACGTTAGTCTTTACATTTTATTTGAATATAGTTAGTTACAAAATTTCCGACAAATATATAGATATATATAAGTTAACGCCCCTTATTACTTTAGTAGGCTGTTACTAAAATATTAGCCCAGAAAGCACACTACGGAATTGTGTATAAGTGTTCACACAATTTTCTCACATAATTCCCAACTGGTTTTAGCTGAACATTGCTGACATCCCCTATGGGGGGAAGCCAGAATCAATTCATCCGAATACCAATCCAAAATAAAGTCTAATCGAATAAAGTACTATTGTCAACTATCTGAAAAATTAAATAAAACTGTTGTAAAACTCTCAACACCCGAACCCAACGTTAACTGGCGCCCGAGCAGGGACCCTCACCATACACCGTGAGGGATTCCACAAGTGTGAAGAAAACAAAAAAAGCTAAGTAAAAGAAAAAAGTGAAAAAACTATTAAAAAAAAAAATATTAAAAAAAAAAAAAAAAAAAAGTAAGAAAAAAACCAACGCAAATCCTGAAATTGTGTAACAAGCTAGAAAAAGAGGTAATTTTTCGACAAGAGTGCATTTGGAGTATATTGGAGACATAAAACAACAAATGAAACCAATATAATACTTATTAAAAGAAAACTATAAAAAATATAAATTTTTTTCAATTACATAACGAGGACAAACCATCGAGCCTTCGTGTTCGTAGGAATGAAGTCGAGCTAAAACATTAACAAATTACCGTGGCGATTGCATTGCGTCTTCGCGCGGCACTTATCACATAAAATATATTAATATAAGTGTTTAAGATTAAACATGGTAATTGTTAAAACGACATAAAATATACGCACTTAAAAGAATAAATAAATTAAAGTAATAATTCGAATCCTGCCTAGCGTACGTGACGTGAATATATGTAGTTATGTTTCAGCCGATGCATTCAGCTAGGCATTTAACGATCATCGCAGGCTTGGAATATAAATAGATCTAACACCAACACATCCGGGTTTCCGGAATTAATGCATGCATTTATAATTAAATTTCCACCACCAAATATGTGACCCTTAGAATCTAAGACTAGACCTTTCCTAACAAATATTTTAGAAAATAAAAGTCAGTTCAGATTGTGAATTCAACAAATGAAGATCGGGTTATTATTTCTTCTCCTCGGAAGCCCTATTCATTTTGGTCCTTCGAGTAAAGACTCTGTTGTTTTCCCCCACCAGTGGTAAGAGACAAAGAGTTTGACCAGCTCCTTAAAGTCTGCGATCTAGCTACGTTTTATGCTAAGACCAGCTAAAGGTAGCAAAATAAAAAACTCCTGTTTTCCCCCACCAGTGGTAAGAAACGGAGTATAACTGCAAATATTATAAAAAATATTTAATTCAAAAAAAAAAAGTGCGTCCGTATTTAAAAGGCAGTTTGCTGTGGAGCAATTGCAGAAATTCGTGTCGGCACAAATTTGGTGTGGCGTGTTCGAAGCCAATATATCGAACTCGTGAAAAAAAAAAATAAGTGAAGTCCGTAAAAAAAGATCGTAACTCGCGACTCGGTTTAAAATTCCGGTGTGAGTGAGCAAATAAAAAAAAGAGAGACAGACTAATAGACAGTTCCAGTCCAGATTGCCAGTGGCAGGAACAGTGTCAAAGAGCCAGTGGAAGTGTCCAGTGACCAGAGTATACGCGGTGGCAGTATACAGTAGCAGTGGGAATCCCGAGAATTCCTAGAGACGTGGGCACAAATACGAAGGCCCCTAACATCCCTCGTCATCACCCATCAAGAAGGAAGGACGACATCAGCAACAGCAGCGGCAGCAACATTAACAGCAGCAGCAGCAACAGATAAGATATAATAAGAATTATATTTGTTTATATTTATTTATACATACATATATACAATAAGATTTAAATTTATGAAAATGTTGTCAGACAAGACAATTGAGTTGCTGCAGAAGCAGGCCAAGTTGATGGAAAGGTTGAGGTTTTTAGAAGGGTTAGATGCTAGTAAAATTAATAAGGAAATTTCAAAGGAGGTAGATGAAATCCAAACAAAGTGGATAGCTAATCATAGTATGCTATTAAAATGTAAACCAGTCGATCACGATTATTTCAATAGTAAGAGAGTTGAGGATGGGCATATTTTAATAAAAAGGATAAAAGATAAAATCGTAGAACCAAGCAAGCTAGATACTAGTAAGTCAACTTTCGTTGAGGAAGACGTTAGACCTAGTACTAGTAAAGAAGCCGCTACTAAGATGGATACGGTCATAGATAAGGGAAGTGTAAGTGAAGGAAATGAGTTTGAAGAGAGAGTTCGCCAACTTCGGGAATACCTGGAGGAGGTAAACAATGATATCAGGGAAAAGAAGGTGGAAATATTTAAATTCCACAAAAATAAAATTGAATTTATGTGGCAGAAGGTACAGAAGAAGGTAAACGAGCTGTACGAAAGATTTGTGTCTAATAGTGAGTTTGAGAATGCAACAGAGGAGCTAGAGTTTGATGTGCAAAATACTCTAGGAGCAATGGAAGAAATTATAAAGAAACCGGTAGGAGTCAAAGTTGAGAATGTTTGTATGAGAGACGAACTGCCGGTGTTACCGAAAATTCAGGTACCCACGTTTTTTGGAGAACCGAAAGAGTGGGACCTGTTCGCGGAGTTGTTTTTTGAATTAATAGACAAAAGAGAGGATCTTAGTCCTGCTCTTAAATTCAATTATTTAAAATCCGCGTTACGAGGAGAAGCGAGGAGCATGGTAGCTCATCTATTGTCGGGTTCGGCCGACAACTATATTGCCGCTTGGGATTTATTAACCAAGCGGTATGAAAATCATCGGAGGATATTTTCCGAACAACTAAACCGGATAGTTGAATTACCGGTAATCAACAATGAGTCCGCTAAAAATATAAAAGGGATGATTGACATAATTAATGAGTCAACACATCTTATTAAAATAAAGGCCAATCTGTCCGATGAGGTTGACGTGATATTCGCTCAACTCATATTAAGGAAGTTGAACAAAGAGGCTCTTCAACTGTATGAGAGCCAAGTTAAAAAGACGAAGCAGATACAGCAGTTATCTGACGTCTTAGAATATTTAGAGCAGAGATATTGTTCGCTAAGCTCGATAAAAAAGGAGGAAAAAAGACCGATGCAAAAAATGGCATATACGGCTCTTAAAGAAAATTGTCCGATTTGCAAAGTTGCCGGACACAGCACATTACAGTGCTATAAATTTAAAGGCGTGACTCCAATAGAAAGGGTCGAATTAGCCAAGAAAGTGCAATTATGCACAAGGTGCTTGAAACATTCAAGCAATAAAAGATGTACACATGAGGTTGTTTGTTCAGTGTGCAGTAGGGGGCACCACACATTACTCCATATTGGTGAACGGAGGGAAAAGATCAATACATGTGTAACGGCACAACCGGCGTTGTTGGCTACGGCCTTAATAAAAGTAAAGGCAGTGAATGGTGGTTATGAGACATTAAGAGCATTAATTGATAGTGGGGCCCAGAGTACTATCGTGTCTGAGGAAGCAGCTCAGATTTTAAAATTGCCAAAAATAAAGGCTCATACAGAAATAAGCGGTGTATCGTCAACAAAAACGTGTACTTCAAAGCACAAAATTAAATTGTCAATAAAAATGCGTGAGCCATGGAAAGAGCTTCTTAAGGTGGAAGCAATAGTGTTACCGAAATTAATGAAAGCTCTTCCAATAAAGGCGGCAAATGTAGATATGTCTAAATGGCAGTCGTACGTTTTAGCTGACCCGAATTTTAATATGCCAGGCCGGGTGGATAAGATTATGGGGGTAGATGTTTACACCCACATAGTAAAAAGTGGAGTAACTAAAGTTGATGGATTGTTGGGACAAAATACACAGTTTGGATGGATTGTGTCAGGGTGCACCAAATCCAAAGGAAACAGTGCTATAGTGGCGACGGCAATTGATGTAACTGATTTAAACCGATTTTGGGAGATGGAAGAAGACGAGAAAGAAGATATGGAAGCCAATACGTGTGAGGAAAATTTTAAGAAGACAACGAGAAATGACACATCGGGAAGGTATGTGGTCACTATGCCATTCAAATGTGACAAGGAGTTGGGCGATTCCAAAGCCCAAGCGATTGCGCGGTTTCTCAACTTAGAGAAAAAATTTCAACGAAACCCAAAACTTAAAGAGGAGTATACAAAGTTTATAAATGAATATTTAGAGTTGGGTCATATGATCAAAGCTAATGACGAGGGGTCATATTATCTACCTCATCAAGCTGTAATAAAAGATTCTAGTTTAACCACTAAATTGAGAGTTGTTTTTGATGCCTCCGCAAAAACAACAAATAATAAAAGTCTGAATGATATTATGTGGGTCGGTCCCCGACTACAAAAGGATATCTTTGACATAATTGTGAAGTGGCGCAAATGGCAGTTTGTTGTATCCGCAGACATAGAAAAAATGTATCGCCAAATTAATATTGATTTTGATGATCAAAAATACTTATATATTTTGTGGAGAAAATCACCACAAAGAAAGTTAAAAAGCTACAAGTTGACAACTGTTACGTACGGCACTGCTGCAGCTCCATATTTAGCGACGAGGGTACTAGCAGAAATAGGTAGCAAATGCAAGGACAAGAAAATAAGTGAAATAATTCAAGATGAATTTTACATGGACGATTTAATGACAGGCGGTGATACCATAGAAGAGGCCAAGTATAAGGTTGAGCAGGTATCTAATGAGCTAGAGAAAGTGGGAATGAATTTGAGAAAATGGATCTCCAATAAGTCCGACATTATTAAAACAGTAAGTGATACGGGCGATAATAAAGTGTTAAAAATCGAGGAAAATGAGTCAATTAAAACTCTGGGGTTGCAGTGGGAACCACTTAAAGATGAGTTTAAGTTCAAGATGCACTGTGACGAAGACAGAAAAATTAATAAAAGGGTGGTGTTATCCACGCTGGCAAGAATTTATGATCCTTTAGGATGGTTAGCACCAGTAACAGTGATTGGCAAATTGTTCATGCAAAAGTTATGGTTAGCTGAGCAAACCTGGGATCAAGAGTTGTCCGATAAAGATATGATAGAATGGAAATCCTTTAAAGACAATTTAATAGCATTGCAGGAGATAAGGGTACCGAGATGGATTAAAACTCGGCGTAGTAATGTACTACAGATCCATGGGTTTGCAGACGCCTCAGAAAAAGCATTTGCTGCTGTAGTATATGCTAAAGTGGGAGAGTCAGTCAAATTGATAGCCAGTAAGAGCAAAGTAAACCCTATAAAAAACAGGAAAACTATTCCAAAATTGGAATTATGTGCAGCTCATCTGTTAGTGCAATTGTTGACAAGAGTCCAGCAGTCTATTGCAGTTCCGGCAGAGATATACGCGTGGAGCGATTCCACAATCACTCTCTGTTGGATAAGGAATGGTAGTAACAAGGATAAGTTCATCAGGCGTCGGACATATGATATAAGAAAAATGGGAGAAATTGTATGGAGCCATGTGAAGTCAGAGGATAATCCTGCTGATGTAGCTTCAAGGGGAATTTGTCCCACCAAATTAAAGAATTGTGATATTTGGTGGAATGGTCCCGATTGGCTTCTAAAATCAAAAGAAAATTGGCCTAAAGAAAAAGTTGAGGGCAGTGATTTTATTGTCAGTACAGTGGTTGTTGATACAGCCAACGATATAATGCAAAAACTAGTAGAAAGATATTCGTGTGTAAACAAATTGATCAGAGTAACTGCCTACATATTAAGGTTCATTGCGGTTAAAACAAAAAATGAAGTTTTCCCTTCGTATCTAACCGTCAGTGAACTCAAAGGTGCTAAAACATTAATTATTAAACACCAACAGTCAAGGCAATTTAGCAGGGAGATATCTCGATTGACTCAGAAAAAAGAAATCAATATGAAGAGTAAAATCTTGAGTCTGAATCCGTTTTTAGATCACGACGGTTTACTAAGAGTTGGGGGCAGATTACAAAATGCCAACGTAAATTTTGATACAAGGCACCCCATTATTTTAGAAAAATCTCGTTTAGCAGTGTTGTTAATAAAAAATGCTCATAAGGAGACGCTGCATGGAGGGATTAACCTTATGAGGAGTTATATTCAAAGGAAATTTTGGATATTTGGCTTAAGAAACGCACTTAAAAAATATTTGAGAGAATGTGTTACGTGTGCAAGGTATCGCCAGAATACAGCATAACAGATAATGGGTAATTTGCCACAGTATAGAGTCACAATGTCGTGGCCATTCCAAAACACCGGAGTGGACTATGCTGGACCTTACCACATTAGATGCTCCAAAAACCGTGGTCAAAAGACATACAAAGGGTATATAGCTGTATTTGTATGTATGGCAACCAAAGCTGTACACTTAGAAGTGGTGAGTGATCTAACCACAGATGCCTTTCTAGCGGCATTTCGACGGTTGGTAGCAAGACGGGGTAAATGCGCTAATATCTATTCAGATAATGGAACCAATTTTGTGGGCGCTGCAAGAAAACTAGATGAAGATTTCGTCAAAGCAATGCACGACAATGTGCAAATTGCACCCGTTCTAGCAAAAGAACAAATAAAGTGGCATTTTATTCCCCCGGCAGGACCTCACTTCGGAGGTATGTGGGAAGCTGGGGTTAAGTCAGTCAAGTACCATCTTAAAAGAGTTATAGGAGACAGCAATTTAACATATGAAGAGATGGCGACGTTATTGTACCAAATTGAAGCTGTCCTAAACTCACGGCCGTTATACACAACGGGTGAAGATGTAGACGACAATGATGTGTTAACGCCGGGGCATTTTCTGATTGGAAAACCGCTGTTGGAGACCGTAGAGTCCATATCAGAACAAAAGATAGGCAATCTAGACAGATGGAAATTAATCCAGAAATTAAAAAGGGATTTTTGGATGAAATGGAAAGAAGAATACTTGCACACTCTCCAACAAAGAAATAAATGGAGAAAGTCCTTAGAAAATATGGATAAAGGACAGGTTGTGCTAGTTAAAGATGAGAACTGTCATCCCGCAAGATGGCCGTTGGGAAAAATTGAAGAAACCCACAAAGGTCGGGATGATAAAGTTCGGGTAGTCAAATTAAAGCTACAAGAAGGGTCGATTACAAGACCAATTAGTAAAATTTGTCCGTTAGTTGGAGTGAAACAAAGCGAAGAAGAGGAAACTCGGTCACCAAAATCAAGAGGGCGCGGGTTGCCAGGAATACCAAAAATGGTATCATTATTGATTATGGCTATGCTAATGCTGCTTTGCCAAGTTTGAAATGCAACCACAGTGGGGCAAAGTAAGCCAAAGGTTTCTTTAAAACAGATTAACACAACAGCCGCGTTATATTTAGACCCGATGGGTGAAGTGGAAATTGTATCATCTTCATGGGATCTTATAGTATATTACGATATGACGGCTTATTTTGAAATGCTTAACAAGGGTGACAGGTTAATACTTAAAATGAGGGAAGTGTGTACAAAGTTGTTTAGTTTTGAGGACCAGTGCAATCTAGTACTAGACAACACTTCTAAGCAGATAAGAGATATTGAAGAGAACAACAAACTGTTCATGCTTAAAAGTAAGTCGCGACAAAGACGGGCGCCATTTGAATTTGTGGGATCACTGTACCATATATTATTCGGTATAATGGACGCTGAAGATAGAGAAACCATGGAAGAAAACATGAGAAACTTATTAGCCAATCAAGAAAATTTAAAGGAATTGGAACAGAAGCAGACATCTGTAGTCGATTCTACAGCAAACATTCTCAAGAGTACTACCGATGAGATAAATGAAAATTTCCATAGCATGAACAGGAGAATCGAAAATATGACAGAGCTGCTAAAAGAAAATTTTTACGTGTACAAAGAATCAATTAACTTTTTTATGATAACAAAGCAGCTTACCTCCGTTATTGAGGATTGCGAGAAAATTCAGGCAGGAATTATAAGTCTTTTGATAGATATTAATCATGGAAGGTTAAACCCGAATATTTTAAAACCAAGCCAATTAAAAACCGAAATTGCTAATATAAAAGATAGTTTGTCCGAATCGTTAGTTCTACCAGGCAAAAGAACAGACACGGAATTAAAAGATATTTATACATTATTGACAGCCAAGGGAATTTTTGTGGACAGGAAGTTAATTATAAACGTTAAAATTCCATTATTTGGTAGGCACCCATCTCTGCTTTACAGGGTCATTCCGGTACCAGTAAGAATAAATAATAATCAGATGGTAATGGTACAGGTGAATAGCGAGTACTTAGTATATAATTTCGAAATAGACTCCTATCATCTTATGACCGAATCCACCTTAAATAAATGTCAGACGTGGCAATCTAATAAAAGAGTGTGTGAAGGTAGTTGGCCTTGGAGCAGTGCCAATGATAATGCTTGTGAAATCACACCGTTGAAACCAAATAGTCAGTCTAATTGTGTCTACAAAACGATAGTTGACTTAAAATCATATTGGATCGAGCTAGAAAGTAGAAGTAGTTGGCTATTTAAAGTTCCACCTCATTCTAAGGCTAGAGTCCAGTGTGGTAATGCACAACAGGAATTAGTAGATATTCCAGAACAAGGTATTTTCAGCATTAGATCAGATTGCACAGCTAGAACGGAAGATAAGATTTTAGTTGCTCATCACAGTATCCAGTCGAAATCGTATCAAGCTATCGAGACCTCACACATAGGGGATATTAGCGATGTTCCGAAGATAATCTGGGACCCAGTGGGAGTTAAAATGATAAACCATACAGCAGAATTTGAAAGAATAAAAATTGAATTAAAATCTTTGAAAGACCACCACTTAGAATTTTTTGGTCTAAACTTTCATCATGTAACTGGTCATGCTTCTTTAGTAATAGCAATTATATTAATTATATTAATTATAGTTGTAATAATAATTATTATAAGAAAAATAAATATAACTAGAAGGCTTCAAACGATAACGTTTGGCGGCCCTTCGCAGAATGTTTAAGATTAAACATGTTAATTGTTAAAACGACATAAAATATACGCACTTAAAAGAATAAATAAATTAAAGTAATAATTCGAATCCTGCCTAGCGTACGTGACGTGAATATATGTAGTTATGTTTCAGCCGATGCATTCAGCTAGGCATTTAACGATCATCGCAGGCTTGGAATATAAATAGATCTAACACCAACACATCCGGGTTTCCGGAATTAATGCATGCATTTATAATTAAATTTCCACCACCAAATATGTGACCCTTAGAATCTAAGACTAGACCTTTCCTAACAAATATTTTAGAAAATAAAAGTCAGTTCAGATTGTGAATTCAACAAATGAAGATCGGGTTATTATTTCTTCTCCTCGGAAGCCCTATTCAATAAGAAGAATTTCGTACCTTAGTAGGCAATGCCAAAAAGGAATCTTGGGAACCTTCCCGATTAACGAAACAAAAATTTAGTTTTTAAGAACCATAGTTTTAAGAAATAAAGCAAAAGAAAGTCAATTCACTAAAAGTAAAATTAAATAAACAAACTATCCAATGCTTCATTTTTGCACAATGCCGTCGAATAAGTTTACACATTTGAAGGAAAAATTCAAAAGCAAAAAGTTCTAAAAGAGCTGCCGACTATACATTAAAAATAGAAAAATTGAGCTCACATTTAATCTCAACTAATAAAAAACCTCTTTATAACATTTTATACTCATCAGGAGGGAACATCGCACCTTGAACGATAATCGCATCAACCACAACGGAACTAAAAGGATAAAGATAAAACAAAAAGAATACTAAGGAAATTGTGAAAAAAAGAGAAATGGAAGAAATAACGTCAACTTTGGCTGTTTTAAAGGAAACCATGGTGAGGGTACAAACGCAATTAGGAGAAATAAGGATTGACTTAAAAAAACAAATCGAAAGAATCACTAAACTAGAAAATGACCACGATAGACCGAATCTAGCTCTAGAGCAACAACGACCACTTGCACGACCTAGGACCGAGCATGATTTTAAAGAATATTACCATTTTGCCCGATTGCGTGAAGGAATTGCAAGTTTTTGAAGACGATTCAGAAAAGTATGTTTCTAAGCACTCCCCCGTATTTTCTGCCTAATATGCAAAATAATACAGCGGAATAGAGGTTTTTCCCTAACTATTTCGTATTCCCTTAAAACAACCATAGAGTTGAATGTGTTTTAAGGGAATACGAAATAGTTAGGGAAAAACCTCTATTCCGCTGTATTATTTTGCATATTAGGCAGAAAATACGGGAGAGTGCTGATACAGCACTGTGTTCATATAATGTTGCGGGCGATGATTGGTCGGACACTAAAAGAATACTTGCCCTCCACTATGCTGATAAAAGAGATATACGCACGCTAGAATATCAACTAAGTAGAATGACTCAGGGAATTAACTCTGTGGGTGTTTTTTATAATAAGGTTAACCAACATTTTTCCTTAATAATCGGTTGCTTAAAAAATGGAAAATACTCTGTAGAGGTAACCAACGCACTGATAGAACACCACCGAGACCTGGCATTAGACGTGTTTATATGGGGTCTAAATGGAGAAATGTCTCAATTTCTGGCAATTAGAAAACCTCGTAACTTGCCTGAGGCGTATGCTAAGTGTCTTGATTTAGAAAATATGTCAATCAGAAACCATCAGTAGCAGAATGGCTATCCAGGTGGTTACGTTCCAATGAGTGGATCAAGGGAAAATTTTTTTAATAGTAATGTGACGAGTCAAATTTTATTTGTGGTCCATGAATACACCCAAATCATTAATCTCGTCCAAAAGTTAAAGTGGTCTATTATTAAGCTCATACATCACTAATCGATAGAAGCTTTATCGATAAAGACAGTTCAAGGTTCTTAGTCATCTAGCCTCCATAAAAAGCATATGTACGAAAAAAAAACTTCTTTTAAGGAGGTATACGCATTTAAAATTTTAGGACATACATTTGTTGCATCTTTGAAAATTTAATTTATTTTTTTTTCTCCGTAACGCGCGAAAACCAACGAGTGCACAAAGTGCTTAAAAATTCCCTATCGAGGGTCGCAAACCGCATCTCGTACGACCTGAACAACTTAGACAAACACAGACATGAATACGGAAACTACAACTACTTACGAGCTAGATATTAGGAATCATTGCAGACATCAGTTTGCTTTGCACTTTCAACGATGTAAAAGGTTAGTGGTTGTAGAGTTAGGTTTTGCCAAACCGTATTGGGCTGGCGAATTTATAGAGCTAAAAAATCGCGGACAACTTGGAAATATCCCTATATTTGTTATGCTTTTTATGGAGGGAAATTATAAAAGATTTCTCCCAAAACAACGGGAAAGTTGGGAAACTTTTAACCGACAACGAGAATAACTTATGGAAAAATAAATATTATAATACTTGTTTAAGATTAAACAACGTAATTGTTAAAACGACATAAAATATACACATTTAAAAAAATAAACAAAGTCAAGTACAATTCGAATGCAGCCTAGCGCACGTGACGTTAATATAGTTATGTTTCAGCCGATGCATTCAGCTAAACATTTAACGATCAACGCAAGCTTGGAATATAGATCTAACACCAACACATCCGGGTTTCCGGAATTAATGCTTGCATTTAGAATTAAATTTCCACCACCAAATAGAGGGCCCGTTCAGACGAAGAAAAAACATTCACCTTTGCAGCTCATTTAAAAACAGTCTTTCTGCCACACCCATCTACAAACTCATTCCAGCTTCCCTCTCTAAGCACCCCAAAAAAAAAACCGAGCCACCGAAATTCCAAACGGAGGAAATTTCTGCAATTATTAAAAACTATCTTAACCCAAGAAAGTCGCCCGGCCATGACAAAGAAACACCGAAAATGATCCAAGAACTCCGATCTGTGCCGTCCGACACATCTGCAAACTCTTCAACGCGATAGTAAAAACTGGTTACTTTCCCATAAGTTGGAAAAAATCAGTAATCATCGCAAAACCCGGAAAGGACAAAAGACAGCCATCATCGTCAAGATCCATCAGTTTATTGCCAAGTCTTTCAAAACTATTTGAAAAGTTCTTACAACTCCTTATAAATACAATCCTGGTAAACCAAAATATAATCCCACATCGTCAACATCATCATCAGTCAACCGTATCACCTCAGAGATCCGCACAGCATTCGAGCAAAAAGAATATTGCACAGCAATTTTTCTCGACGTCGCCCAAGCCTTTGACCGAGTCTGGCTTGACGGCCTAATATATAAAATAAAAGCAACGCTCCCACAATATACACACAGGCTAATGGAATCTTATCTATCCAACAGAAAATTCGCTGTACGATGTAATAACTTTACCTCTGATGACTCCGAATCAAAAGCAGGTGTACCTCAAGGCACTTCTTTCCAACACTTTATATTTTGTACACAGCGGACATACCAACAAGCCCTACACTCACCACATCTAGCCAAATCCACATCACATCCAAATGTCCGATCAAAGCTGCTGAGCAACTGTCAACCCAGGAAATTGGAAAGTGGCTAGCAGATTGGCGCATCCGTGTAAATGAACAGAAATGCAAGCACGTTACATTTACCCTCAATAGAAGAAATTGCCTCAATCCGACAATGTTGAATATCTTGGAGTTCACATCGGCAGAAGATTAACTTGGCGTAAGCATATCGAAGCCAAGAAAAAGCAACTAAAGCTTAAAGCTATCGGACTACATTGGCTTATCAACGCACGATCTCCCCTATATCTGGAATTCAAAGTACTCCTCTACAACTCGGTATTAAAACCCATCTGGACATACGGGGACATCTGTGGGGAACGCAAGCAAGAGCAACATCGAAACCATACAAAGGGCACAATCCAAAGTTCACAGAACCATCACGGGAGCACCTTGGTATATCCGAAATGAAAATGTACAGAAAGACCTACACATTCCTAGCGTAATAACCGAAATAAAGGTACAACAGCTGAAGTACACCGCTAAACTGCAGGTACACCCGAATACCCAGCCAAATCATTAACCCAAGTACGTGAAAGTACTCATCTTCAACGAAACGACCTCCCAACCCTCTAGTAATTAATCAGGGCCATAGTTCAATGTAATTAAGATAAGATGTTGTTAGTCTTATAAGCCTATATAAGAGATCCAACAAATAAATAAGCGCAAAAAAAAAATAAGTGACCTTTAGAATCTAAGACCTTTCCTAACAAATATTTTATAAAATAAAAGTCAGCTCAGATTGTGAATTTAACAAATGAAGATTGGGTTATTATTTCTTCTCCTCGGAAGCCCTATTATTAAATTAATTTTCGATTTAACATTAAATTTTTTTCAACGATGATAGAATTACAAACTTTAAAGGAAACAATTTCAAAATATTTTGAAACAAATTTAAACCAAAACCTACATATATAAACTTTATGAAGATGTTTCCATTTTCCACACTTAAGATGAAAAAATTAGAATTTTGGTTTTGTCAGACCTATTTTTAAAAATTTGGTCGCGTTTTCCCCGAAACTGTGATTCCAAAGTCGGTCATCTCGTTTTCTCCGAAAAGGGTTAACTGATCAGTGAAAAATTTTACACAAATTTTTACAAAGGAATAAAATTTAAAAAAAATTTATATATGTATGTATTTATATTTTTCTTAACTTTTCAGCCCATTTGCCAAAAATTAATTTTTTATGACTCCTTTGCTTATTATTGCATTTATGTACATTTTACTAACAAATTTATTTTGTTCCATTTGACATAATCCCAACCAGAAAAAACGCGATTAACAATTTGGAGGTCCTTCAGGACATCCTTGTTGCAGTCCCAATGCAACATAATATTTCCTGAAAAGGTTTACATACATAAAGCGCGGTAGCGGGCAAAAACTTTCAAACTCCTTTTACTAGAAACACGGCTTCTTAAAACTGCTGCCAAGATATCTCAAAAACCACTTAACCGATTTCGCTCAAATTCCAAATATCTTCATTATATGTAAACCCATCTAATGAACTAAAATAATTGCGATCGCTTCGTTAGTTTTTTTTTTGGCTAAATATTCTCCAAAAATGGGTGGAAAAGGAATTTTTCATTTTCAAGTCTCTAAAAAATTAATTTTTTGTAATTTTGAATTTCATTCAGTTTCTTATAATTCAAATAATGTTTAGTTTTTGCCATTTTCATATGCGTCCCTGTTGGGCGGAGTATCTCAAAACCAACAAAATATATTGTTTTTAAAAAAAATATGGAAATATTGTTTAAATGTCAATCAATGACATAAACAAATAATAAATTGTACTGTTCAAATCATTTGCTCACTTTTTTTTTTCAAGTTGCATGAAGAAAGCAGCTTTCACATAAGACGATCCCCTTAAAGCCAAACAGGTGCTTATAAAACCTTAAAATACTTTTTCATTTTTCAAGAGCTTTATGTCCAGAGTTAAGTTAGGAACCATTTTGATTTACTAAAAATACTTACCAAATAAACAAAAATAAAGTAGACAAATTGAAGAGTGCGAATTTTATATCCAAAAATAGTGAAAAATCAAATGCGGACTTCATGGTGTCAATAAAATTGTCATACCAAGTCTGGTAAAAAAAAGAGATAAAAGTATGAGAGGGAAAGAGAAGACTTAGTAGTAGAAGATAAGTAACAAATGTTCGAGATTAGATATTACTTACATCTTCCTCTTCTTTGGCTATTGTAGTCATTGAATTGCGATAGATATTCGGACAAGAGCTGGCACGCAGGCGATAACGATGTGTATTGAGCATGGCACCTCGATAGTGTATAGAGTTCCGATGAATGCGCATGTCTTTAAGAAAATTAGAATTTCTTACAGAAACTTGCCGACGCAAGTTTGAGCGATAATGATGTTGATGTGGTTTCTTTGATTTCGACAGGCGTCGTAGGCCTGTAAAACTATCCAAACGAGTGAGTCGAATAACTAGCTCACTGCTAACCGGTTGTTCGGGAATAGCTATGACCATGGGGGCATCCGATTTTCTTTCTACTACATGAGAAGCTTCGTCTTTGTAGTAATTATGAAAGTCCTCGCTTAAAATATCCACCGAATTGCGACGAAAAATGCCCGTCAGTGAAGTTTTAACATAGTCCTTGGCCATAAAAAGATTTTCATTAAGCGAATAACGAGACTTACTGCTATATTTCTTCGTTAGCAATTCTTCGTTGAATGAGCGGTTTTCAGACGGTGATAGTGTTTCAATAGAGGCTAAGTACCGATTTTTTGGTGCTTCAGTTGCTGGTAAAATCACCTCCGTCATTGCTATTGGGGATAATAAATTTTCACGTGATGGAGCCTCAGCTCCCTCCTTATGACGTAGAGAACGACGGCTGATGCTCTTTACTTCACAAATGCTGTCTAGCTCTTGGGTACTTAAAAACGTTGGCAAGAAAATTTCACTGCGGTGTCGTTTAAGTGCTGTTTCCAAAGGATCTTCAATCTGCTGATTTGCTTCTGTATTATTCTTTGTCACTAGTGTATCAAGGACAGCCTCTTTTGTTAAGCCAGTGTGTAACAATTTTCTTATTTCATCCAGACACACGCTCGAGTTAGAAAAGGTAGTTACACTCTGCGATCGACTTTCCAGTCGATTTTCTTCAATCAACCAATCGGGATCACGCATTAAGGCACCGCATACACAAGCATTTAACATAGTGCCACCCAATATTAACGTAGCTCCACGCCAGCCATACGAATCTATAAGATACTGCGTTAAACGTGCATATATAAAGGTTCCTATACCCGTTCCTGAAGCACCTATGCCTGTTGCAAACGTTCGTCTTTTGTCGAACCAAAAGGCTATGGAAACGACGGCGGTTACGTACCCTATGCCAAGACCTAAGCCCGAAATAATACCAAATGTAACCATTAGCATTTCAATGGAATTGCATAAAGAAGAGAGGGCAAAACCAAATGCTGATACAACGCCCCCCAGAATTGTCATTCGACGACAACCATATTTATCTACTAAGTTTGACCAAATAGGACCCATTAGAAGGGGCACCGAAAAAAAAAGTGACGAGATCCAGGCAGTTTTCGATGCGGATTCACCAAAGTATTCCAACAGCTGCGTGTTAATGAGCCCAAATGAAAATGAAAGCCCATCAGCTATTAGTGAAACAATCAGTGAAGCGAAAACGACAACCCAGCCGTAGCCGCCATCTGGCATTTTTGGTGGTGGTTTTTTCTCCGTGGATCCTGAATCAATGGAGTCCCCTGATTCATTGGAAATCAAACGTTTGCGCTTTTTCACCTGCTGATAGGTACTGCTTTCATTTATTAGACAAGCCAGTGCCCCATCGTCATCATCAACATCCACATTAATGCCTATAATGCTATTTTTAAAAGCATTTCGACTATGTTGATATCCATCTTCAAGGTTTTCTACTGACAAGTTACAGAATGTTACTTCAGGAAATAGATCATGTTTGATAGCCTTGTTCAATGGAATATTTGCTATAGTAGGATTGAGGGGCAACTGATTTTGTGCATTCCCATTCTGTTTCATATTATTGTTACAACTCTTGTTGATTGTTGCAGTTGGATTGTCCATAATAATGTTTTTCGTTCGCTGATTAAACACAACTTGATTTAAATTCCTGTAAAAACTTCGTGTTACATTAAACTCGGCGGGGAATCCAAATACATAACTGTAAAAGAAAAAGAAGGTCAAATATATATATAGCAACCCTTGAAAATTATGCATGCAGACAAAAACAATGTGACTTATGCATAAGATTTCCTGGTGTACAGATTTATATATCCTATTTATAGCCCACCTCTCTTCTACAAACAATAAATGGTAAACATTTCGTTTTGATAATCGAACAGAAACTGTCGCTTAGTACACAATTGTATTTGGTATAATGAGGGTCTTTTACCCGTCTAGATGAAAATAGCTGAAACGCAGAGAGTTCTGTTCAACGTTTCTCTGTTAGCTCTCGCAATTGTACACAATCAGTATCATAATATTTAAAAGATACAGCTGGTATTGTTTTTAATAGTATATAACAATTTCTTTCAATTTGGTTTATTTGGTTGCTGATTTACTTAAAAAACTTAGTAACTATACCCCATACCCAAAGTTACATTGTGTAAAATAGTCGTGTCTATATACACTCCTCAAAAGAATTAAGAGAGCAAGAAAAAAATCCAAATATTTTCAGTTTTTTTTTCACCATTTTCAAAAAATTCTTTTTTGTAGTAAAAATTCTTTTTTCAAAAAAGTAATAATGCAGCATTAATATTTGATGTTTGAACTTAATTTCACATATTTTTCGAAAACAAAATATTAAAAATTTTCAAAGTTATGGCTGTTTGTTTTGACCCCTTCTTAAAAAAAGGACTTTGCGGTGAACACGATAGGTCCTTAAGGATTCACCCAAAATCCATCGGACAAAAAGAGTTAGTTTTAGAATTAAAGAATCCCGGGCCGGATCGAAGCTTTTAATTTTTTTTTCAAAAATAACAAAATGGCGGCGTATTGGAAATTTTTTTGAATTTTTTAGAAAAAACTATCTTTAACTGTTCATAAAAAATCGAAATTTTGTTAAAAACGAAAATCCTTCGATCCGGCCCGGGATTTGAATGTTCTTCAAAAGTTCTGAAAATTTCATTCGAATCGGTTAAGCGGTTTTCGAGCTAGAGTGGTCACCGATTTGGAAAACATAGTTTCGAGAAAAACGCATTTAAAGTTTCAGAAGTACCTTGCGCATAGTGAACATGGTGCTTACAAAAGCAGGTATATCTCGAAAAAGATTAATCTTATTGACTTCAAATTTTTAGGCAACATTTTTAATATATCTTACTTTAGAAAAACGCCAAAAAAAAATTGTTGATTTTTTCAAAATTTTAACTACCCCTAACCCCTTAATGGTTTTTATATGTGATAGATTCTTGTATGTAGAGAATTTTTATATAGTTAGACGCAGTGCCTTTTTTTCAGACTTTTACTAAAGATATAAATATAGAAAATCGTCATATAACTATAAAATTGCTCGAGATTCTTGCCTAAAAATTTTGTTGATTATATTTTTTTAATATATATATATATTTTTAAAATAAACATTTTATTAATTTGATAACTTTAAAAGTGGTGAAACGAAACGGCAAACACATTAAAATACAATAAAGCCATGAATATAATAAGGAAGGCGGCAACTAAATTTGCAGCTTTAATACCTGTCAAGCTTTGCGGATGAAATTCTAAACTTTTTAGATAAAATTGAGCAATTGATCACCAAAAGCAACATTTCCGACGCCATCAATAATTTATACATGTCATTGACCGGTGTCAGCAGTCGATTGAGGAATGTTTGTCTGTTTGTCTGTTATAGCTACTAAGTTTAGTTTGAAGGTCTATTTGGTATTTGCGTACGTAAATTAAGCTTAAGCAAAACTTTTTTGCTCTTGATATTTGGAAAAATCCTTTTTGACACTATCCTATTCGCACAAACGTTGTGTCCTAAAAAGATAAGATAACATTGGCTGGCTGACAAGGGTGAGTGAGATAGCATTCGAACACTGTTTCAAAGTGTCGGGAAGTTTTTATTTATATTGATGGCTATTTGACTTTATGAAAAACTCAAAAAGTTTCACAAATACGTATAACGTATAAAATTTAAAAAACATTAAATTTGTTTGGCTGGTTGAAAGACTGAAGTACTTTACATTGATAAAAGTCTTATATATGAAGTTTCTCCATTAAGTCAGTAAAATGGAAATTTGCATACCTTTTAATAATATTAACACAAAACATTGAAGTTTTCTTCGATTTTTTAAAGTATAGCTTTATACATATTAAAAGGACAAATGCGTCGAGATCCTAATGAGACTGAAACTTGACCGCTTAACTAATATTTAAAGATCTAGGCTAGGCTAGACAAAGAGCGTCCAACCAGAAAATCCTTTAACAAAGAAACCAGTAAAACAAGTACATGAATTTATTTTAAATATTTTTTGACTGCAGAAAATTCAGCTTCAGAAAATTTCGGTTATTCAGAATTCAAAATCGTACCTAAAAGTGTTTGTCTACCTGTAATTTTGAAAAATCAATCTTTTTAGATTATTTGGAATGTACACATATTTAAGAATATTCGAAAAAAATTTCATCTCTAATCTTATCGATCACAAAAATTAGCCTATTTAGATTTAGAAACATTAGCTGCGTTGTCGGCGTAACTATGGTCGGTGAGAAAAATTTCTTGGAAACGGCTGGACCCATCGGATTAATATTGAAGCCAGGTAATGATGGAAGGAAAAAAGATTTTGACAACAACTTAAATTTTTTAAATAGCCTTAAAGTAACAATTTTATAGAAAAAAGTTTTTTATTTTATTATGACTAATTTTTCATTATTCATCTAAGATTCAAACAAATCTTTTGGTTTTTTTTCTCATAACACCTTTTTTTGGAGGACCTTCAGAAGATAACCTGCAGGAGCTAATTTTTCAAAACATTACGGATTCTGGAAGTGCATTGAATAATCCTATTTCCAGCGTGCTGGACATCTGCTCTGAGAAGAAAATTGATATTGTTCTCGAAGGTTTATTGGTGTTCAAAATAGCAAAGTAGTTAGTTATAGGTCGATTTGAGTTTCTTAAGTCTATGTCGTCACCTGTATGTACATTTGTGTATCTGTTTTAAATTCTTTTCATACGAATGTATATGTACTCTTAAAAAATTTATTCGTCGGTTAAAATTAGATTAGCTCTAAATTTTTTCTTAAACTCTAGGGGTATTGTAAAATCAAAACAAGTCTATAAAAGTTGCCTCTTTTAGAAGAACTGACTTGAACACTAATAATTGTTTTTTTGCAAGTTTCTTACCTTCTCTGAAAGCTCTTCAATTCTTTTTTAATCCTTTATATTGTTCTGTTCAAAGTTAAAATTTGTCGGAGTGAGTAAAAAGTGTTGCAAAGCGATAGTATAAATTTGGTGTCACTTTCATAACAATTTTACGCATTCACTTTTCTTTAACATGTCTCGCTTTTTCATATGAACATTAAAGCAACAATTTTCAGACACATTAATTTCAGTTGAAATATATGTCCAGTATTTTTTAAGTTTTTCAGTTTTATTAAAAGTTTTTAGGCGCGGATCACATGGTATATAATATAAAAAAACTTTTTTGGATATTGCACATTGGAATGTATAACTTGTTCTTTTTAATATTGTTGCATTTATTACGGATAACTTTAAAATTTTAAGCCGAAAGTCACTCATTAAGTACGCGTTTAATTTTTTAATCACAGGCCAACAAAAAAGAATTTGTAAAGTGTTCTGCAACTTTATTAAGTGCGTGAGTTCACTGTTTTTAGAGTACTTAATGCAGTTATAACTGAGGCGCATAAGTCTTTTTGATTTAATAAAGTTAGGCTGTAATAGAGTTAACAAATAAAATTACCAGCAAAAAACATTAAAATTTGAAATATATGCTGCTTAAACCACAACTCCCCCGTTTTTTTCTTATGAAGAAGAATTTCACCGCGTGTCAAGTTTGCGCTTTTTTTAGCAGTACTGCATGGGTACACATATCGACCTTTTATGTTCAGTACGGTGTATGATTAGTAAGCCGTCCACTTTTATTCTTAACTGATTTTAATTCTTGCTGATGGTTTTGAGGCGCTCCTGTGATGTTGACGTTGATATCGCTCTGTGGAAGTTTTTGATGATACTGGCAAATCCTGTTAATCAATAAAATTAATAAAAAGATAATAAAAGAAGTTACAAAAATTTTATAAAAATTTCAAGGAAAACTGTGCACAAATCAGTTTTCTATCTACTTACATATATCGAAAACATACGGATCATAACGGATAATTAACTTGTTAATTAATGGAGCAAGCAAGTCGTCTCTGCCGACATTGAGTATACCATGCACCCACGGGATCGGAATCAATTTAATTCGAAATTCCCCTTAACACGCAGCGACAGCGAACGCATGCTATCTCGCTCACTCTTGCCAGCCAATGTCACCCTAAGCGCTTTAGTACAAAACGCATTTAAGTACACTCCTTAAAAGAATTAAGGGAGCAAGCAAAATATCCAAATATTTTCAGTTTTTTTGACGGACCGTATCTATGTAAAAAATCATCGTAGCGAAGATTTAAAAAAAACATTTTGAAAGTCTAGGACTCCACTTTTCGAATCCCGATCAATCAAAGTTTAAAAAGAAATAAAGGAGCAGTATTTACATATACAAATTGTGTAATTTTCTTAATATGAAAAAAACATTTTTTCTCTCGAAAAAAATTCTTAATTTTTCATCAGTTACTGCATAAGTTAAAACAAAAAAAAAAACAAAAAATTTTGAAAATTTTCGAAAAAAAAAAATTAATAAAAAAAAAAATATTTCGATAATTTTCAAATTTTTTTGTTGTCTTTGTTGTTTGCATTAACTTATGCAGCAACTGATGAAAAATTAAAAAAAAAAGCGAGAGAAAAATGCTTTTTTGATATCAAGAAAATTACACAATTTGTATGTGTAAATACTGCTCCTTTATTTCTTTTTAAACTTTGATTGATCGGAACGGAATAACGGTTTGGTGGATCAATCTGAAAATTTGCAGGGTAATTAAGGGTACATTAAGGTAAAAAAAAAAAAAGCTGATGACCGTTGCTCCCTGCTCAATATTTGCAGTGATACAACCGATTTTCCAAATCAAGTGAAAAATGCGATTTTTTTTTTTTTTTGCAAGGGGGGGAAAAAAGGACTTCGTCACTGAATTCATTGCAGATTCCAAAACTGTCCGATTTTCAATACGACCATTTGTTGTTGAGATATCCTTGATTAAAGATAAAAAGGACCTTTTATGTTCAATTCAGGATATCTCCATGACACATGCACGTAGAAAGAATTTAAAATACCAAAAGTGTCGGCAATTAATCAGGCTTTTTGGTTCATGTGATCGATTCACCGGAAAAAAATTTTTCTAAGCCCATGGAGCCCAAGAAAGTAGGAAAAAGAATCGGGAGTTTTTTTTTCGCCATACTTTTCCAGGATGCGTCGAAACCGTGTCCTGGAAATTTTGTTGCTCCACGGATTCGGAAAGTAGAGTCCTAGACCTTCAAAATGCTTTTTTTAAATCTTCGCTACGATGATTTTTTGCAAAGATACGGTCCGTCAAAAAAACTGAAAATATTTGGATGTTTTTCTTGCTCCCTTAATTGAGGATTGTATATCTCCTATATTTATTTTCCGATTTCGACTAAATTTGGTCAGATGATGCATATTAGCCACATTATTAGGTATGCCAAATAAGAATGTCATTCCCCAAAAACTGGTCTAGTAATTAGTTTTTTTCTAAATTGCGGGGTCGGAAGTGGGCGTGGCAAAAATTTTAGACAGTCCTGATCTACGTAGTCACTAAACAAATGTTTGAACACCCTCAAAATCGCAATCAATTCAAAACTAAATTGCAGCAGCAGCAAACGCATGCTATCTCGCTCTTTCTTATCTGCCAATGCCGTCTTGGCATTTCCTTACAAAACGGATATAGACATATCTCCGATGTTTATTGTCCGATTTCGACGAAAATTGGTCACCTGGTGCAGTTTGGGTATATAATTAGGTGTGCCAAGTAAGAATACTATAATATTGTTAATACAGCTCTAGTTATTCTTTGTTTCGAATTGCGGGGGCGGAAGTGGGCGTGGCTAAAATTTGAAACAAACTTGATCTGCCTAGACATAACACGAATGTTCACACCAAATTTGGATGCTCTAGCTCTTATAGTCTCCGAGATCCAGGTGTTCATACGGACATGTCTCAATCGACTCGACTGTTGTTGCTGATCAAGAATATATATACTTTATGGGGTCGGGAACTCTTCCTTCTGCCTGTTACATACATTTTGGCGACTTTTACCTTTTACCCTATGGGTGCAGGGTATAAAAATGGCTCTATTTTTAATTTAAATACCTCCGATCGAACTTTTATATCTCAATCGATTCTGGTATTGATGATTAAGACTTGAAATGGGTTAGGATGGATGCCCAATTTTGTAAATTTTATTTTTATTGTGTTTTGTTATTCTTAACTTTTTTATAGTATATCGCGCATATTTGCAGTACACGTTATTGCTTGTCATGATTGATATGCTTAATGTTATTATGTATGTACATCCACCGATTTTTAAAAAGATTCAATTATTTGTTAAAGAGGAGCCAGTAAACAGGTACGGATTTGGGAACACTATGCACAAACAAATACCAAGCAATTCGATTCTTTTTCACCATTCACATACCTCCAACAAAAACTAATCTAATTAAAAAGTGTATGGTTTGTTTAACTTATGAGAGCCATGACGAGAGAGACTTGGACGCAAAACAGACCACTCACCGACTGAATTTCAAATAAAATACGAAATCAAAACGAACCAAAATGAATTTCACTCTCTGCTCTGTAATTATGTCAGTGCTATCGCTTGTCTTAATATAATAAACTCTTATCAAATGCTGGTTATAATTCTACTTAGCTTCACACACTTATGCATATATACATGTGTATGTTTATAAAGTATTATATGTGTGTAAATACTTGAGCTGAACAAGAGACAAGTATTTGAGTAACTCTGCAGATGTGAGCGCTCAAACGGTTGCAAAGGATGTGTGCTTTAAACCGTTTGAATGTGTATTGTGATCAAAAATTATTGCAATATTACAAAAAAAAATCAATGAATTGATAAAAACATGAAAAACAATTAAAGAATTGCACGTCACATTCACTTTGTATACCGTACCCGTAAACTTGTTCTTACTAATGATTTATTTCAAATTAGACAATAATATTATAAGAAATTTTTTTATATATGTAAATATATATTTGTTTACTACCAAGAACCAAAGGAGAACATTGTTTTTTAAAACCGTTACATTAAATGAGATGATAAGGGAGATAAGCATAGAGCCATTAATAAATAATCACGTTAGGGTTCGGAAAGTGGGCTGAATGTTTGACTTGTTTCATTTCCCGGAATCGAATTTTAGATCAATGAATTTCGCATTTAATAGCATAAATACAACATCCAGTAAGGTAAGTCGATAAAAAATGATCTTATGATGTTAACACCACACGCATTCGCCCAGAGAAATTTTGGTAACAGAAGTATTATGGCGATGGCATGTTAAACAAAGAGCGTCGTTCGTTTCCCAAATCTGAACCCAATAAACAAGTAAATAGATAGATGAACAACAAACAAAGTTTTTATATGAAAAATCGTCAGTTTTTAACTCTAACATGTAAAAGGTGCTTACAATAATATTTGAAGCCTTTTGATGCTTATTTCCAAACCCAGGTCTTGAGAACGATTTAGAGGTATTGTTGAGGTTTGATGTACTGTTAATAAGTAGTATTTTGAACGTTCATCATATTTAATATCAGTTAGAATCAATAGGTTACGCTTACATAGAGAGCTTTTGCCGGACAAACAACATAAATGTTTTTTTTGCTGAGTTAAGCCAGAACTCCGTATCTTTAGCAAAACAAGCAAATAATATCAAACATAAAAAAATGTTTATAATATTGTAATAACATAATAGACAGACGCACTAATGAACTCATCTTGTTGTGCTAATGAAGTTTATGCATGTATGTATGTTTATATAAACCAAAAAGCGCATTTTAAAATGAAACAAACAAGTCATTGCGCCGCGTTAGTAAATAAATTTCATATTTAAATTTTGAATACTCAGCCAACATTTAACTTTCAGTTTAAAACGTTTATTTGTATGTAGATGGATGTGTATATATTGAACGAGTAGAATAATACTGTCCTAGTTCTGTCCTAGTTAGTTGCTATTCTGTATTTCACGTGATTCTACATAGATACATACTAAATTTAGAAATTTATGAATGTTGTTTTTTAAAGTGTATGAATCTGTACAAGACGGAGATCTTTTATTCTGAACAATAAAAAATAACGTGCGCATCAGGAGTTATTTGATCCAACACTATTATGTAGGCGTTAGTTTATATTATATTAATAGTACAGCGTATAGCTGATAAAACTTTTTATACTGTAGATTGCATAAGTTCAAGATTGGTTGATAGGAACGACTAGGTGCGGATATTTTTAAAAGAGTGAGCGAGATGGAAATCGCTTTTTAAGTTAAGAATGTTAACTTTAGTGGGCTTGCGTTACGATTTTAAAAATCACCTTTCGGTAACTACTTAAGGTTGTTTAGTTACTAATGTATTCATTTTCCGTAAAAACTTCTCTAACAATATGAATATGTAATCTTTGATGCGCCGCTCTTGATAGTAAAGATAAAGAACCACGGCTCTGTGAAAAGTGTTCCCCTGTTATAAATTGTTTATGCTTTAATTGCCAGGTCATTTTCAAATAAAAATGTATTTATCATGGTTAATGGAGTCTAGTGCGTTGCGTGCTTTTCAATAATGGGTTTTTTTTCGTTGATTCTAGTTCAAAAAAGATCGCTGCTGACTTTGGGTTTTCTTTCCTGACACAAGGTGAGAGTAATATAGACCAAATCAGTATTTTCAACTTTGAGTGGGCTTATGTCAAATTTATAAAACACTATACGAATAATACAAGTAAGAACTTTGGTACTCCTCCCTTTGAACTAATGTGATCTTCTAGTGTCTCCGGTTGCAAAAAATTTTTTTTATCTTATCTTAAGAATGTGAAGAACATACGGATGAAAGAATTTCTCGAAATCGAAAGCCGTTTAGTACTTGAAGTTGAAGCCATAAACCTGAGTAGGCTTACATACACATAAACTGCTTTGAAACTCGTTTTACTAGAAATACACGGCTTTTTAAAACTGCTGCCAAAATATCTCAAAAACTACTTATCCGAAGTTGCTTCAATTTTCAAAATATCTTTTTTATGTGTAAACCTATCTAATTTTTTATTACCTAAGTGGACTCCCAAACAGCAGCTTACAAGGTTTATTTGGTAGTGAACAAACTTGCTGCTTACTTGATTGAAAGCTTGAGCAAATTATTTCACAATAATTGAAATATTTTTAGTTAAGGGATTAGAACTTAAATGTGCTCATTCTTCGCAGTATATGAGCCAGGGTAAATTTTAACAGGGCAAATAAATCTTCAATTGCTGCTATATTTAGATCGTTTTCAATATTCTTCGTCAGCATATAACAGCGACAAATAGAGAATTTTGACTTGTGCCACTCTTATCTTGTTATGATGACATCTAGCGCCTATACCATTTATCTGGACACCGTATTTCCACACTGGGGCCAAAATAAACTTGTACATCTTAACTTTATTGTCCAAGGATAACTATTTTTGCCTAAGCAGCCAAGGACTTTTAACAATGATCGCTGTGTCATCTGCGTACGTGTGGTACAACTGCCTTGACGCTTTTGTACTGCAATGAATGGCTGTCTACCACAATTTTGAACGCGCGGTTGCTCAAAAAGCTTTTAACTAACTGGAACAATTGTAAACAGAGCAGTTTTATGAGTTTGTATAATAAACCATTGTGTCAAACTCTAACAAAGGCTTAGAATTTCCGTGCTGTCTTCCAAATCCAAATAATTGTGAGGGGATGACCACCTTCACAGCAGGCGTATCTAAAATGCGGTTGAGAATAACCCGTTCAAATATTTTGCACATAAAAGAGAGGAGACTACTAGGCCTGTATTATGGTCTACAGACCATATTCTATAGAAAGTGATTTGTGAAGGTGTCCGGGGGTAAGGTTGTTCGTTTGAGTATCAACCTTGTGCAGCCTGTTTTCTGTGATCTCTTGTGCGAACGTATTTATGTACGACTCACTCTCCTTTGTTAAAAAAGCAGAGCGTCTGCAGTAGGAGATAAGTTCATACGAATATAATTAAGCTGACTTGCACTTCGGGCGAATTAGCTAGAGCGGCTGTAGTTTTTAATTTATTTAAAAATATATTGATAAGATCGTCGAAATCGTTTGGGCAGTTTACCTCCATATTTAACATTTTGATGTTTAATCCTTTAGGTAAAATGCTACTTCTCACAGGGTTAAACTTTTTCATGTTCAACTTCCATTCGACTAGTTGCAATTCAATTTGTTATATAGTCCAATGCAGGAAGAGTCAGTTGTGTATTGAATGAGTGCAAGGTTAGGTTTCCTGAGGCTAGTACCTGATACGAAGAACTGCAGATAGCTTCATGCAAGTTTCTACCTCTACTACAGGTCCTATGGATACCCCACGCGGTGTGTTTTGCTTTAAGACACCACCGAATATGAATTTGCTGACCAGTCTTTGAAAAAGATGTTTAGAGTTTTGCGCTGTCCATGGAAACCTTGGGGGGAAAGTATACTGCTCCTATTATAAGAGAGCCTTTTTCTGGTTTATTCTGCAATTAAGTGAGCTGGATGTTATTGTGATAATCATTCCGAATTCGACGTGTTCAATGTTTTGCTTAATAATTATGGCTGGGTTTATAAGCTTTATAACATATAAATCCAGGCACATAGTCTTTAGCGCGTGCTTACATGTGTCTTTGTAATCAGCATTACATCATTGGTGTTTAGAAATAAATATGGAGATGAAGTCCCATAGGGCATTATGTATTTAATTCTACCGTTTTGGTTACCAAGGCGATCATTTGTTGCACCTTTAAAGTAAGACGGCTCAGGGCTTTTTTAAGTTTGCACAGTTTCGCATCCTGATCAGAGACATTATGGTAAATAGATTTGATTAGCGAAGTTTCGTTCTTGATGTGACCTGGTCATGGCCTTTCGTCATTATAAGAGACCCCGGACCTTACAAATTGGGCTAAGGACCTACTGTTGGTTGTTATTTTTGGACTGTTTTGGCCAAAAGTACATTTACTGCTTTGTTGTCTTTCCCAAATGCTCACGCACTTTGCTCTATTTGATATTAGTGGATGGATTAATGTTGCGAATCAAAACACACAATGGTTTGCCCTCCGAGAGTTGGTGATGCCAAAATAGACAGTTATTTTTGGTAAGTACATTTAACACCGTTATGTAAGCCGCAGAATCAGCTGTGTAAATTCTAATGATGACAGCTATGGAGGTGCTTAAACCGAAATCGCTAGGCTTTATGGAAGCATGCAATGCTTCTTAAAGAATATCAATCTTGGAGCAGTTGGAGACGCAGATAGGTGAGTGGTAGCTGTATGATCCAATTCTTCGTCTTTATTGGCCAAAGGCTCGATATGGAGGCAGCAATATTATCAACTTCCATTTCCTCCCTCTTGGGCTAGGGCGGCAAGGCGGTTGTTATAGATTGCTTTACTTTTTTTATTGGAGAATTTTTCTTTCTTCTATTCCTAATCCAGGGAATATCTGAGGTCTGAAAAGGGCAGGGTATGCTGCTCGACTTATCGACAGTTTTATCCGTAGTTTTCCGTTTTACCGACAATGGAGCAACTTTAATAGCACAAATGCCGCCGATCAAATTGACCGCTGGCAGAACGTAAGTGTTGACGTCGAAACAGCAAAGTTTATTGCTGTCGTGATGGGAGCGCTGGAGGTTTTAAGCATAATATTATGCTCTTCAACAGCTAGCGGAGTAGAAATTTTTATTGATATGCGCCGAATAACTAGCAAGAATTTCTTAAATTTGCTAGCTCTAGCTGCTGCTGAATGGATTTTTATTGTCCATGGCAGTTTCACAACTTACTCTATTGGCTCCAGGGAGAGAGTAGTTGAACGCAAGTTGATTTTTCTTTTCTGGGAGGGCAATCACCCTCATATTGGTTGTTGAGCTTTCTTTTGGAAAGGATGCTCGAACTTCCAATTGGGAACCCAGTAAACCATATTGACTTCTGTTTAAGAGAATACAGTAAATATAACTTTATGTTGCTCTTATTACTCATCTTACACGTTATGTCCAGATTCTTCGGCTTATAATCAAATCCCTTACGTGGTCTTCGTTCAAAATACTTCTATCCTTTTATACAACATTTGGTAAGTATTCCCATATTTCTACAATGCAATGAAACTAATGTATAGAAAAGCTAAGTTATTCCTGTTCTACACACAGGTCGTCCCAGCCGACTAAGGTATACCCAGTACCTAACCAAATTTTACCCCAGCTTCATATAAAGCTGAGAAAAACTGCGTGTCAAGGATAAAAATGTAAAACTGATTGTTGGAAATTATACAATAGCTCTTCAAGAATAAGGTGCCAAGTTAAAACTGCTTAAACTACTTTAATCTTCAAACTTAAACTGCTAAAAGATATCTTTTGATGTAGCAGAAGAATTTCAAGGATATATCAACTAAGTCTTGGTAAAATAAATCTTAAATCAAATAGTTTTCTTATTTTGTACAAGCTATGCACTAGGACCCTGAAGGCTCTGACAGAAGAATGAGTGATCTGCGCGTGAAAGCTCATCAAACTTTGAGCTCTCCAGACGGTGATAAATGGCTTTTTAACAACCCTAACAGACAGTGAGCTAAAGGCAAAAAAGCTTTCACAGACTTTAAGGGGTGAGATACATGTAAATGATTAAATTTTCCCTGATGTTTGTGATTTTTTTTTTTTTATTAAAGAGACATTGAAAATTCGCATGTAGTTACTTTAAATATTAAACTAAAAAAAAAATTTTTTTTTGATTATAATAATTTAAAATGGTGGGTATACGTGAAATTTTTCCAGGAAGGTCCGAGACAGGCTTGTTAATTGGCGGGCATTCTAGCATCCATTCTATTGATTTGAAAACCAAAAACCAATCATTTTTGTGTTTATTAATGTCATAGTTTCTGTATGAACCTACAAAAATAAAAAAAAATTAACAATTCACAAAAAACAATGCTTAAAAAAAAAGATGAATTTTTAGTTGTTTAACTCTAAAAACTTTGGAAACTTGTAGGTTCACATAGAAAGTATTATCATTAGAAAGATGTGTAAAATTTCAGGAAGATCGGTCAATAACTTTTTGAGTTATCGTGCCCGCCGATTTAAAAAATGTAGTTTTGAGAAAAAGGCGTTTAAAGTTAAGTACGCTGAAGTAACCACTCCCAGCGCTCGAACGAATTACGTTCTGTAATATGAGAAATACTAAAAATTATGTTCTAAAAATTTGGTGACATATTCTGAAAGGTCTATACTAACATAATATAGAAAAAAATTTTTTTTTTCAACATTTCACATGGAAATCCCCCTTAATAAACATTTAAAAAATTCTCGATCATATACACTCCTCAAAAGAGGATTTTCAGATATTTTCAGTTTTTTGAAGGTCGTATCTTTGTGAAAAATCATCGTTGCGAAGATTTAAAAAAAACATGTTGAAGGTCTAGGACTCTACTTTCCGAATCAAGCACTCTACCTAAGCAAGAAGCTTAGTAACTGCCGATAGTCGATGCGGACTCTGTCTGTGTCAATTTTTTTTCTTAACTTGGACTGTTCGGATGGCAAAGTTTAAAGGCATTTGTTATCTTTTATTCCTCCAGTTGTTTCTTTACAGGTTACAGTGGTATATGACGAATTGGTTGACGGTTTCATTTGCTTGTCAATACTATCTTCTTCAATATAGGGCATCAGACTGGTGATTTCGCAAGGTTATAATCGTTAATTATTGTTTCGCTCATATATACCAGAGCTTTTTGTCCCATTTAACAAAGAACACTTAAATCCAACTTTCTAGCCTTGGAAGACATCGTTTATCACATTAAGCACCGTAACTACAGAAAACTTCTGCTAAACTGAAATACTATCGACATTTTCGGTTCTCTCAAATGTAGCCAGCGATCAGAATAATTTTTTTTAAACTTATATCACTAGAGTCTTTTTTCAAGTGATCGGTTGATCATGCATTTTTGTCCCAAATCCAAGAATGAATTCGCTTGCAATACCCAATACATAACATAATATAATACAAGGACTGATATTTATATTTCCGGAATTGGCAATACTAATGTAAATCTGAAAATTTTTAATGTACAATTGGTTTTTGTTTGGTTTACAATAAGTTAAAAAATCAATTTGGCAAAACAATGGAATTCCTTTAGTTCTTAGTATGGCGAAAAAACACCATCCAAAACGACAGTTTATCCAGGTTCCCAGAACTAAATCGTGATCGTAATTCTGTCGAATTCTGTGAAGGTCGTCCAAAGTCGGTTTGCGTAAGCATTAAAATAAATTGAAATTCTAAAATTTCATTATTGATTTGTAATCTTAATAACTATCCGATCTAGTTCAAACTTGGTGTGTAATGTATGGGTACAAATGGAATTTAAATGCAACAACCTAAAAACAATATTATTATATCATTCTTATTTGGTCCCGCGCGGATTCGAATGAGGGTCTTTAGCGTTTGTACTCCTGATTTTTTAGAATTTTGTTTCTTTGCTGCCAAACAAAATTGCTTATTTTACATGAGGTACCTCCACTTTTTATTGAATAACTCCGGTGATAATTATCCGATCCGACTAATTTTTCGAACATCATCTGCTTAATCGATTAAGGAACTTAACTTTACATGTTTCAACCATTTAGCCTAAAATTTGAGGACTACAACTTGATATAAACAGACAGACGGTAAGACAGACATGGATAGATCGACTCGGCTGCTGAATATATGTACACTTATGGCCAAAATAATAAGTACATAAGCAAACCTTTCATTTAGAGTGAAATATTTGAAAGTAGAAGCAAAATTATTATGCGAATCTTTTTTTATTCTTATTATATGACTATTCTTAAGTTTTAAAAAAGATCAAAATAGGATTAAACTTTTTTTTTTCAGTCATTATGCAAAAATCGAGGAAAAATGCCTGGCCAAAATAATAAGTACATTTTGTGAAGTTCAATGTAAAACCTAAGAAATCAGTTTTTTTCCATGGATTTTTTTTTGCCTTTGTTACGGAGCAAATAGTTTATTAGTTATGATGAAGCCCTGAAAAAGAGTTAGAGTAGTTGCAGCCCTAAATCTATCGATAACAACCAAAAAATACGTAAGCGGGCAATCGGACTTTGGCTGGCTTGGCGACAATACGATAAATTAAGTTCTTAGCACATAAAGTAAAAAGTTCAATTCAAATCTAAAGTTTGTTATAAAATAAAGCATAAATAATTCTACCAATGGATGACAGAAATTCTTGTGTGCAACAATTTCTTTAATTTATCTTGCCAAGTCGAATCAATTCTGTCGGTAGAGTTGCACGGAATGAAGGCGTCAACCACACATACACACGCAAATGTTGCGAATTATGATGAAATAGCGTGGATGGCGCCATGCAGACACGCGGTGCAAAAAAGAGGTTAAAATTTAATAAAGCTATCACATCAACTCCAAGCCAAGAAACAACCATGGGAAGTGCAGACGAAGAGGAGGATTCCGATGGAAATGAAGAAACTGTAGTGTTAGCTTCACCAAATACAAATGAAGCTATGCTGCAGAATATAATGGATCAAATAGCGAAACTGGCGACACAAGTTGATGAAAGGCATCAGGAACAGGCTGTACAAATGACAGCCATAAAGGAAGACCTCATTGAACTACACAAAACGCAGAAGGAACATCGTCAATGGATGATAAATCAAACCGAAGTTATTTCTGTCGATGGAAGAGGCACAATGTGTGCTTCGAAAGACGCTGATGCTGTATTCGGCGCAACTGGATTGTCGCATGCTACACAGGGTGGCATGCATGGACGAGGCACAATGTGTGCTTCGAATGACGCTGATGCTGTATTCGGCGCAACTGGATTGTCGCATGCTACACAGGGTGGCATGCATGGACGAGGCACAATGTGTGCTTCGAATGACGCTGATGCTGTATTCGGCGCAACTGGATTGTCGCATGCTACACAGGGTGGCATGCATGGACGAGGCACAATGTGTGCTTCGAATGACGCTGATGCTGTATTCGGCGCAACTGGATTGTCGCATGCTACACAGGGTGGCATGCATGGACGAGGCACAATGTGTGCTTCGAAAGACGCTGATGCTGTATTCGGCGCAACTGGATTGTCGCATGCTACACAGGGTGGCATGCATGGACGAGGCACAATGTGTGCTTCGAATGACGCTGATGCTGTATTCGGCGCAACTGGATTGTCGCATGCTACACAGGGTGGCATGCATGGACGAGGCACAATGTGTGCTTCGAAAGACGCTGATGCTGTATTCGGCGCAACTGGATTGTCGCATGTTACACAGGGTGGCATGCATGGACGAGGCACAATGTGTGCTTCGAAAGACGCTGATGCTGTATTCGGCGCAACTGGATTGTCGCATGCTACACAGGGTGGCATGCATGGACGAGGCACAATGTGTGCTTCGAATGACGCTGTTGCTGTATTCGGCTCAACTGTATATGGACAACAATCGTATGTCACGCAGGGTGGCATGCATGGACGGGGCACAATCCGTGCTCCGCAAGACGCTGATGCTGGATTCGGCGCAAATAGATGCACTCAGGAATATTATGTCGCACAGGGCGATATTCATAGTCTACGCGCAACCGGCGCTGAGAGAAGCACTGCAGCTAGAGGCGAAGCTTCGGACAATAAGTACGAAAATGGTGAGTTCGATCAGATTCGGGGCTGCAATGATATGGGTTATTTACATTCAAGAAGATTAGGGCATCAAGAAAGAGCAGGTTTTAGAGTAGAACGTTATCCATCAGTTTTTAGGGTAGTTGATTTACCGGAATTTAATGGAAAACCGGAGGATTGGCCAGTATTTGACTCTATGTTCAAAGAGTCTTCGATAGCTTATGGATATAGCAATTTGGATAATTTAATGAGACTACAAAAATGCTTAAAGGGAGCTGCCAGAGAAGAAGTAAAGGGTCTTTTAATAAACCCAATGAACATCGGACACATAATGGAACGTCTCAAGTTTATGTTTGGAAGGCCAGAGTTACTTATAAGGAGCCAATTGGACGTAGTTAACGAAATCACGCCCGTTTCAGAAAACTGCTTGGAGAAATTAGTCACTTTATCCACAAAGGTTAAAAACTTGGTTATATTCTTAGAGTCCTCCAACGCAATACCACATTTGCAGAATCCTACTTTGATGGAACAAATAATATCAAAAATGCCCATGTCGAAACGTATACAGTGGATGGAATACGCATCTCTAATACGACCATACCCCGATTTAAGACATCTTAGCGATTGGCTGGACGGAATTACAAGAAGCATCGCTCAAACAGCTATGGTTACAACAGTTAAGCAAGGTATCAAGGGATCGAAGACAGTTATGCAAGTTACCAACAAAACGTATGATCAGAAACAAGGACACAAGACATGCCTTAATTGCCAAGGAAATCATTATTTGGATCAATGTCACAAATATTTAAAAGCTCGTACTAATGAGAGATGGATAATTGTAAAAAATATTGGTATATGTTACGGATGTTTGCAGCCTGGACACAGATTGGATGCCTGTTCTAGGAAACGAGAATGCAAAATTGATAATTGTAAACGTTTTCATCATCGCACGTTGCATTATCAAAGGCCGAAACATGATGCGGAAAAAGAAAACGATACGACAAAGCCAAGTGATGTTGCAACGCATACAATTCAAAATGCAACTTCGCAAATATTGTTTAAAGTCGTACCAGTGGAAGTCAGTGGACCAAACAACGCAGTTATAGAAACGCTCGCATTTTTGGATGAAGGATCATCGGCTACATTGATAGAAGAGAAACTATCTGAGGAAATGGGAATTAAGGAAAATAAATCAGAATTAACCTTAAACTGGATAGGTGAACACGCAACACAGGTCGCATCAACAGAATGTCATCTAAAAATACGATCGGCAATTGGTAACAACTGAAAATGGTTATACTTAAACGGTAATTCTGTTCCGAATTTGCAGTTACCGCTTCAGTCGATGAATCTCGAATGCCTGAGGGACAAATATAAGCAACTGAAATCTATTCCTCTTAGGGGATATAAGAGCAGTAATCCAAGGTTGTTAATTGGATTAAACAATTGCCATCTTATTTCAACTTTAAAAAGTCATATTATTAATGAAGGTTTAATTGCAGCTAAAACTCCTTTAGGTTGGCTGGTGTATGGATCAACAAGTATTAATCAAGAATTATCACCTCGTTTGCTATCAGTGGTATTTCATACACATGTTTCTAAACAACTTGAAGAAGAAAAGCTGAATAATTTAATAACTGAATATTTCACAATTGAAAACTTTGGAGTCAAATTGTGTAACAAACCTGTGGAGTCAAAAAATATTGAGAGGGCCAAAAGAATCTTAAAGGAAACAACGAAACAACTTGAGGGAGCATACGAGACTGGTCTGTTGTGGTCAGATGAAGATATTCGATTCCCAAGCAGCTATAAAATGGCAGAAAAAAGACTGCATTCAGTTGAAAACAAGGTGCAGAAATCTGGTACAGTTGCAGAATATGACAAGGCAATAATGGATTTTGTTAATAAAGGATATGCAGTAAAAATTACAAAAGATGTAGCGGATATCATAAGCCCATATACCTGGTATCTGCCACATTTCGTAGTATACAATGTAAACAAACCAAAGAAGATGAGATTGGTATTTGATGCTGCTGCCACCGTGGATAACATTTCATTGAATTCGAAGCTTTTAAAAGGGCCCGACGAAAACCCGTCACTATTTCAAATTCTGTTCAAATTCAGACAAGGAAGATTCGCAATTTGTGCTGATATAAAAGAAATGTTTCTACAGGTACGTGTACGAGAAATCGATCAAGATTCTTTGCGATTTTTATGGAGACATGGTGATCCATCGTTGGATATCGAAACCTATAAGATGACAGTAATGCCGTTTGGGGCAACATGCTCACCTTGTTGTGCGCAATATGTAAAAAACATAAATGCAGAGAACGCTTCAAATTATAAAAGAACCGTAATTGAAGCTATAAAATCCAGACATTATGTGGATGACTATGTGGCAAGCTATGCAACAGAAAAGGATGTATTTCAGATAAGTAGTGAAATCATAAAGGTAGATAAAATGGCAAACTTTGTTCTCAGAGGATTTGTGTCGAATTCAAAAGATGTACAGGATAAATTGAATCAAATCAACGAAGACAAAGATAGCACGATTCAAAACACTAAAAACATGGATAAAACGGATAAAATACTTGGAATGCACTGGGACAGTCGTAAGGATACATTTGTGTTTGACCTCAAAATGAATAGAGTTGATCAAGATATTGTAAACGGAATTAGATGTCCTACTAAGAGAGAACTTTTGAGTCTTGTTATGTCAGTGTACGATCCCTTTGGAATGCTTGCAGATCTTATGATATATGGTAAAGTTTTAATGCAACTTGTTTGGCGGACTGGTATAGGATGGAACGACTTATTACCAGACAACTTGCACAGCAGATTTAAAAATTGGGTTCTTCAACTAGCTAATGTAAATCAGTTTAAAATGAAAAGATGTTATTCGCCGAGTTTCTTGGAAACTAATACAAAAATGGAGCTTCATATATTCGTTGACGCAAGTGAAGAAGCGTTCGCAGCTGTGGCATACTGGCGCATACAATGTGAAGATCAAATCGAGACTATTTTCGTTGCAGGAAAAACCAGATGTGCGCCTCTAAAAATGTTGTCTATCCCAAGACTGGAACTACAAGCAGCTGTTTTGGGATGTCGGCTAAAGGGTTCAATTTTAGAAAGCCACGATGTAAAGATTAATCGGTGTATATTATGGAGTGATTCAAGAACAGTTTTATCTTGGATTTGCTCGGATCATCGTCAGTACAAACAATTTGTTGCGCATCGTATAGGAGAAATTTTAGACTCTACAAACATGAACGACTGGCGATGGGTCCCGACTGATCTAAATTCTGCAGACAAGGCGACTAAAACACGTAAAGGATTTAAATATGCTGCACCAAATGTATGGTTAAATGGGCCAGAATTTCTGCTTTATGAAGAAGATCATTGGCCACGAATGGAAAAGTTTAAGACAGAAGACGATAATTCAGAAAGAAGGAAAACATTATTAACCGTATTTTCGCAAAATTTGATTGAATTTAAACGTTTTTCCAGTTATCTGCGATTAAAACTTACAATGGGATGGATATTACGATTTACTAATAAGCTACTTAAGCACGATAATCAAATGAACGTTGGAGGATTGTCTGCTTTCGAATTAAACGATGCTGAAATAACTTTGTGTAGGCTAGCACAGTTTGAAAGTTTTAATAATGAAATATCTGATTTACAGAAAAATGGAGTAATTCGAAAAGAAAGTAAAATTTATACTTTGTCACCAAAATGGAGTGACAAGAATATTATGGAAGTTAGTGGAAGACTGGAATACTCAACAGTAATAGGCGATAGAACACGTCGACCAATAATATTACCTAATCGACACGCCTTGACCGACCTGATCGTCAAATGGTACCACGAGTCTTATCATCACCAAAATCAGGAGCTAATTATAAACGAACTAAGACGCAAATTCTGGATTATCAGTATTAGAACGGCGGTCAAACGGGCTAAGGATAATTGTCAAACGTGTAAAAATCAAGCTTCCCAACCTAAACCAGCGATCATGGGACAATTACCCACTGAAAGGGTTAACCCTTGTCAAAGAGCGTTCTCATACGTTGGACTTGATTATTTCGGTCCGCTCCTCGTAACTATAGGACGACGTCATGAAAAGAGATGGGTGGCACTATTCACTTGTTTGACAATTAGAGCAGTTCATTTGGAGCTAGCAGCGGATCTATCAACAGATGCGTGTATACTTTGCATCCGAAACTTTGTCAATAGAAGAGGCATACCAGTCAAAATTCGGTCAGATATGGGAACTAATTTTGTTGGAGCAGATAAGGAGATAAGAAATACAGCAAATTTGTTTGATTGGAACTGTATAAATGATGAACTATCGAAAAAAGGCATTACATGGCAATTCAATTGTCCAGCGAACCCCAGTTCAGGTGGATCGTGGGAACGAATGGTAAGGAGCGTAAAACGAGTATTGGCAGCAACATTACATCAACAAGCACCTCGAGTAGAGACTTTAATCAGTTTGCTTATCGAAGCCGAAAATATCATCAATAGCAGGCCACTTACACATATCCCAGTGAATATCGACGATCCTGACCCTTTGACACCAAACCATTTCATACTAGGATCGACGAACTCAACGCAAACACCAGGAGACGAAAGTGATTTTAATTTTCACAAACAATACAAAATAGCCCAACAGTTAAAGGATAAATTTTGGAAGCGCTGGATTAGAGAATATTTGCCTACATTGACGAGACGAACCAAATGGTTTGTTCCAGTAAAACCGGTTGTTGTGGGTGATGTAGTCATCATATGTGATGAAAATTTGCCAAGATCCAATTGGAAAAAGGGAATAGTAGTGAGGGCCATAACTGCCAAAGATAATCAAGTCAGAATTGCTGAAGTTAAAACTGCGACTGGAGTTTTAAAGAGACCAGTGTCAAAGCTGGCTGTATTAGATGTTTTAGGTAAAACCACCGGGTAGATTTACGGGTGGGGGAATGTTACGGAGCAAATAGTTTATTAGTTATGATGAAGCCCTGAAAAAGAGTTAGAGTAGTTGCAGCCCTAAATCTATCGATAACAACCAAAAAATACGTAAGCGGGCAATCGGACTTTGGCTGGCTTGGCGACAATACGATAAATTAAGTTCTTAGCACATAAAGTAAAAAGTTCAATTCAAATCTAAAGTTTGTTATAAAATAAAGCATAAATAATTCTACCAATGGATGACAGAAATTCTTGTGTGCAACAGCCTTATTAATACTTTTTAACTAGTAGCTGGTATCTTACTACTTATTTTCTTTAAATTAATTTTTTTTTCCAATTTTTTTTAGCTGTAGGGCTCCTACATATCTTAACGGTTACTTCGGACCAAGTATTTTCTGAAAAATTTCATAATTCGTCATTATTTTCAAAGGTGTGGTTTCCAGTTCTACGCTTTAACTTATTAGAAACATTTTCTACAAGATTCAAGCCCGGAGACTTACTTGGGCATTCTAAAAGTTCAACATTTTTGTTGATAAACCATTCGTTTACTAGCTAAGGTGTAGGCTTCGGGTCAATTATCTTGGTAAAAAACCTACCCCAACAGAATATTTTGATCAGAAAACTTAAACAAAATGATATCCAATATATCCTTGTTTTCAAATCGGTCCTCAATATCCTGATATTCGAACGCCTGACGAGACGAAACTTCTCCATACTATAATGTTACCGCTTCCATGTTCAACTGTTGTTTTTGAAAACGTTTCGCGAAATTCTTTACATCTGGGGATGCAGACTTATCTAAAAGATATATCTTAAGACAAATTAATTTTAGTTTCGCCACTCCATTGGACTTAACGACAATTTTTGCCACTAGGGGGAGCGCAGGAGTCTGAATAAGCTAATGCAAAACTTTGACCTATGTTCAAATTTTTGTCCCTTGACAATGGAAACTTGCGGACTTTACGGTCATGTAGTTCAGATTTCTGAAGTTCATGGCGAACGATTCGAAATAAAATTTTGCCACCGATTTTCCATGAATTTGACTTTGATGGTGCATAGGGGTCCTATTTTCCCAACATAACCACACGATTATCAGTGATTTTAGTCGTTTTTTTGGTCGCCCGCCTGTTTTTAAGCTTTGTTTTATTTCTTCTAAGCATTATAAATAAAATATAGTGAACGACCAACACTTTTGACAATAGCTTTTGGCGTTTGTCCATCCTTTCTCAGTCCTTAGACGATTCCTCCTTCTTCATAAGTGCAATGACTGCTGAGACCCATCTTAAGTTTTTTTTTTCTTCAGTTTTACTTTAATAGAATAATAAAACAAATTAAATATTAAATCTTTGTAACAGATCTGAGAATTTTCGAAATTTTTACAATTTCCTAAAAATGTACTTATTATTTTGTCCAGGCAAAAATCGGGTGTCACAACAAAAATAGTCGAAAAAAAATAATTATGGCATTTCCGCATACGATTTTGCCATATATAGGATTGTTATAGATATAGATTTTCTAATAAAATATATTAACTTCCCCAAATTCAATATAAAGTTAAATATTTCAATTTGAATCAGAGGTATGCTTATGTACTTATTATTTTGGCCATAAGTGTATATACCTTTATGTAGTCGGAAATGTATTTGTATGCTTTACAAACATCTGACCAATTTTAAAATACGCGCAAAATATTATTTGGACATCTTGACAGGCCGAACATGGCTAACTTTATTATAAATTGGCTAATATTATAATTTTTGAATAATACAATAAATTTCTTCAAATTGGTCTATAAACATTTAAAAATAATTTAGTTTAAGATTTTAAGAGAAAAAAATTAATTAAAAACACCTTTTGGCGCCAATCGAGTTTGTCTGACAGATCTTTGCCTAAAGAAATTGATTTTATTGAATATTTCCGTAACTAATTTGTAATCTTGACAAAAATCAAATCAGATTAAAACTCCGTGTACAGTGTATGGCTGCAAACGGATTTTCAACGCGACGATATTTAAAGATTACATTAAAATGTATTTTAACGATTTAAGCCGCGATAGTTAACTTATTAGGGTTAAACTGTGTAGATGGTGTTTTGGTACAAATAAGATTTATAGGTCAAGAGAAAAAAAAATATTTGATTCTACACCGATTACTCCGATAGTGGCTATATCTTATAAAAGTATATATAAATAAAAATATCTTAGAAGCTAACTTGGCCATTGCCGAATATTGTACTTTAATTTAATTACTTTTTGAATACAAAATTTAGAAATGAAATTCATTTCATTTTATTTTAAAATAAATGCAAAAAATAATATTTATAGAAAAGTTTCTATAAGAACACAATGATTTTTCTCTCTGTGTAAATATGTGTGAGCACATGAGAATGTCTGTTATGCTGAAGTAAATTGTTTGTAATGTGTTGCTGATTTACAGCCGTATTAATTGTACGATTGGACTAAAACTTAATGTAAAATTAAAATGCAAAAATTACACATTTACAACAATTTGTAAGGCTATTTATTTCACCTAATTCAAACTTGGTGGATGTTGGATATAAATGCAATGCAATAGCATTAAATATTAGAAAGATTAATCAAATAATTACTGGACCCTATAGTAACCAGATCCGACAAATTCTTAGCTTGCCAAACATAGACATCTAAAAAGATTATCTACCAAGTTTTATCCACTTAGCTTAAAAATGAAAGTCTAAAATACAGTGGCTCTCATTAATATTCGGCTTTTTTTTTTGTTTAACTTTAAACGCAAATAACACTTGCCAAACAAAGTAAAACAAAAAAATAAACATAGTAAATTAAAGCTAGTTTTATTATCTTTTCATAGACGTACAACAACATAATATTTATTTTAAACTGAAAAAGTAGTTTAACAAAAACAAAAAAAAGCGCAAGTTCGTGCCACATTAATATTCGTTTTTTTTTAAAATCGTATTTTAAAACCATGGGGCATCCCCAAATAGCTCCAGATTGATGGACTTCCCCGTAAAAAGGACCCCACTATTGACAATGTTTGATAAAAAGCATACCGAAAAATTTAATTGTTAACCTGCAAATTACAATGGGCCTGCAAGGGAAAAATTCAACTTTGGGGCAGCGAATACTTGGGATCCAGTTGCATTGACAAAGCGGGATTTATAATGAAATTGGTCAAATCCTAACTCGCTGACATCGTCGGAAATTCAAAAATGAAGGAAGAATCAACCCAAAAGCAAAAAGGACAACTGAAAAAATTGACTGAGTGCGAAGAATCCGAAATAGGGAGGAAGATAAACCCCCGGATTAGTTCACCAGAATTGACAGCCCATATCATTGCCAAACACGGAAAGCCCGTATTAACCGAAAACACAAAGTGTACCATAAAAAACGGGCTGTGCAACGGCCGAGTTGCTCGAAAAAAGCATTTCCTTTCTGAGTGCAATCGGAAATTGAGCAAAATTTTAGGCCAGGAGTACTCTAAACTCCCAAAACTAGTGGGACGACGTCAAAAGCAAGTTTAATGATTTTGGAAGTGACAGCAAGTCAATGGTTTGGCGGAAACCGAACATAGAACTGAAGGAGCAGCACATACACCCAACCGTATAACACTGTGGGGGTCACGTTATGATTTGGGGCTACATTTCGACAAAAGTAGTTCGAAATCTGGTGTTTTTAGATAGTATAATGAACCGAGATACATATTTAAACATTAAAAAAACAAAAATTTAAAACAATCGGCAGGGAAATGGGAATTTCCAAAACGTTTATGTTATACTAAGACAACGACCCAAAGCATTAAACTTATAAAGTGAAGTCTTGGTTGATGTACATGTCCCCAAAAGTTTTGAAAACGCTGCCCCAATCGCCTGCACTTAACCTAATATAAAATTTGTGGAGTTAGTTGGAACGCCGGATGCACAAAACACCGATTTCATCAATATGGGACTTTAAACAAAGGCTTCAGGAAGAGAGGGTCAAAATTGGCAAAGTTTATAATGAAAAAAATGTCAAAATTGGTAAAGAGTATAATGAGAAAGATATGTCAAAATTCCTTAATGATATTACTAAAAAGGATATCACACAAAATGTTTAAATATAAAGTATTCCAAAAGAATAAAACCCAATATTAATGTGGCGCGAATCTGAAGCCTTTTTTGGGTTTTTGTTATTTTTCTTTTTTAGTTTAAAATAAATATAATGTTGTTGTACGTCAATGAAAAGATAATAAAACTAGCTTTAATTTACTATTTTTATTTTTTTGTTTTACTTTGTTTGGCAAGTGTTATTTGCGTTTAAAGTTGAAAAAAAACCGAATATAATTGAGAGCCACTGTAGCTACAAATAAACAAAGAGGCGGACGAACATGACTAGATGGACTCAAATATTAATGCTCATCAAGAACATATAACGGGTTTACCAATAGGGATGATACGATTCTAATCGTTTATGGCGGCCCCATTGAATACTTAACCCGTTGCCTAAACACCTGGAAGTTATCCGAATGTTCCATATAAAATCACAAAATACGATCGTAACAATGCTGCTTTTCAGGTCGCTATAGTTCAGGGATGGCCAACTTGATTAGACCCAAGATCTACTGTTCACTGGCGACACCCTGTGGGATCTACCAATTACATCGACTGGACTAATAGTCGCGATCGACCGGTCTATCCCGATCGACCGTTTGGCCACCCCTGCTATAGTTGATAAATTGGAAAGTGCAGGTGGTAAAGAAAGTTTTTCTAAAAATGTGTCGATTCCACGCCGTTCGCAAAAGTTAAAGCTGTCTCCAATGATCTCAGTGTGCATCTGGATTTCGGCTATATGAAGTCAAAGGATTTTGCGAAAAAACAAACGACTCTTGACGAGCACGAGTCTGATATTTGACACACCCTGGCATTCCTTATCATTTAAAAAATGTTACTATGTTTTATTTAAATTTAAAATACTACTGTTTTTGTTGGTAAGCCCGTTTTACATGTGTATATTATTAATATGCGTTACAAAGATCAGACCAGATCGGATTTTATTATAACATTTGAAATGGTATAAACAGCATCATAATATAAACTGGAAATTTCATTGTCCTTTTAACTATTTTTACCCTCTTAAATTGATATTTGACTTCCGATAAATAATGTCTTAAATCAACTTATACCTAAAATATTAATACTTAAATATTAATAAGCTTACAACCTAACGTCTAACTGATAGTCAATCTTGTCTCAATCAACTCGGCTGTTGAAACTGTTCAAAAAATTATATAATTTATGGGGTTTCAAATCTTTCCCTCTGCCCGTAATATACATTTAGAGGTCTTTAAAACACCTTATGGATACAGGGTATATTAAAACAACTGTGACTTGCTCTTCAACACCCTTGACCACGAGCGGGAAAATCAATGATGATTACAAAATATGGGTAGTTTACTTTGATGCTTTCATTGATGTTATTCCCATCCTTATCATCGACTATCCATTTCTAAATTATTTCATAGCTACAACTAATTCCGGTCAAATTTAAAATAGATAATAGATATAACGAATATACTTTAATGAACTAAAATATAAAAATGTATGTATATACATACATACACATGTATCTATGTATGTATGTATACATATGCAACATTCACAACTATAATATATGTATGTACATACATATATATTTATATATACATATATGTACATACACAGATTCACTGCTGTATTCATATCAGACGGCCATCCACATATTTCAACCGTCAACGCGTTCGGACGTATTTTTGTCGCGCTCCGCAAGTTCTTCGGTGTCAACCTCCGAACAATTAAAATAGAACAAGTGACAGGGCTCTCAGTCGCGACAGAGACGCTCATTCACAATTATATTGTTATTTGTAAATACAAACAGCAATACTTAGTAAATAACAAAATTTACTAGTAATGCCAACGTGTAAAGAGATTAACTCAGGCCCTTCTTGACTAGACTCTCGCCAGCAGAAGCGACAAGAACAAATTCTTCAGCAACAAAACGAGTGTCGGCTTTCTATACAACGCAACAATGCATATTTCTCCGACTACCACAACAACAACAAGCGCTGAATCCAAAAGTGCAAGTACGAGCAAACTACTTACGCCAACCAGCAACAACAATTTGTCTTGGAGCGCCCAATGCGCTTCACCCTCAAATTCGCTGACACCTGAAGTGTTAATTGGGTCATTGGGTTCGCCGACCGCCGTCAGCGCGAGTTATACGTACGAACAATACTCTAACATATATTACATATATCCTATATATAATTATATTATGTTCAAAATTTTGTAAAGCACTGTGTGCCAATGCATACTCAGGTTCGAACTCTTCTCTAATTGCTTTTGTGGTATTTTTGTTTACGAACTATTTAAAAGTACGGCGTTTTTACCGTAATCCGAACCTGAGTCTGCGGAACACACATTAAGCTATAGGGTAGTAATAAAAGAATTGTCAAACATAGTGGAAGTGCGTAAATGTTCAATAAAAAAAAATATAAACTTGAAAAAATACATATATATATATATATATAATATGCAGTAAAGCATATAACTGGCGCAGTCGGAAATTTTAATTGTCTGAAGACAACTAAAATAGTGATAGTGAAATAAAGTTTACCGAAGTAAACTTTGAGTCGGACTTATTCCGTCCTCGTATAAGAGATTTACATAAAACAATTCTGAAGAATCGTTCACTAGTTTGGCAGCGAATTACATAAATCACAAAACTTTGAGTTTGGCTAAAGCTAAAATACTACTTATTAAAAATATAAAGTACAAAATAAAATACAAAATTACGAGCATAACAAAACACATGAAAAAAAAAAACAAGTTCGACGAGCGCAGAAATCTACAGGAGATAATGTCGGAACAAGAACTACAGCAACTTCGCGAAAAAATTTGCGCACAGGAAACAGAGATTTCCAAATTGAGGCAAGAATCTGTACAACTACAGTGGCAACAACAAACGCAAATGGAGCGAGAGCCATGGATGGCGAAAAAAGATGTCATCCAACAATTTCGCCAGCTAAGGCAACTGGACAATCAGCATGACGTCTTGGCCTTCATAAACTCCGTCGAGTTTGTAATGGCATTATGCGAGGGAGACAACACTCTAATTACATATGGGACCAACATCATAGCTAACGAGAAAGTTTCTGGAACAGCAGCAAGATTTGTGAGGCAGCTGGGTCTCAACCCTACGTGGGAAGAAATCAAGCAGAAACTGAAGGAGCAAATGCGACCCAGGGTGACCTACGAAGACATTTTCGAGAAATGTAGAAATATAAGAGTAAGCAACCTAAGAGAACTTTTTAACGAATTTGAGTACGCCAAAAGCGAAATAAATAAAATATATCTTTTCGACGAAGATAAACCAAACATATATGAAAACAATAAAGTCGACAGAGATTTACTTAATATATTACTTAACAAAATCGATACACCTTTCAAAATTCATGTTGAGAAAGGCATGTCAATGAACGACCTTTTAATAAAATATTCATTCATCAAAGCACTCGACGATCCTAGGGCCATAATATTTAAATATAGAAAACCTAATACTCAAAAGAGTACTGCCCAAAATTACAACAACACTAACAACAATAACCAACATGGAACAAACTACATTAACACAACCTATGACACCAATACTAATCTAAACACCACCAATAACAACACACCTTATCGTATTTACAACTCTAACTCACAAATAAACAATAACCAGAGAAACGGCAACAACTTTAATAGACACAATCAAAATACAAACCATTATCCAAAAAATAATTACTCAGGCCAAACTAAAGTATCACACATGAGTATCGACACACAAAGAAGTGGTCCGATTCCGATGGATATAGGTACCTTTGACGAGACAGAATCAGAAACAGCAGAAGAACTAAATTTTTTGATGTGTGCCTCAAATCGACATTACCCATAATACTAATAACAATAGGGAAAAGACAGATTAGATGTCTGGTAGATACCGGAGCAACAACTAGCATCATGAGACCAGACACCTTAGAAACAGAGTACCCCCGATCGGTGCTACACAAACCGCTCTCATATAGAACCCTAAATGGTATAAACAAAATTAAATACATTAAAACAACCCCATCCCCAAGAGAGATCCCCTATTTAGGAACGTTAGAATGGAAGCTAATAGACTTCCCAAACAAAAATTTTTCAGCAATAATGGGACAAAATTTTCTAGAACTATTTCACTCTAAAATCGATAAGGAAGCAAAATTTGTTAGCTTATTAGGCGAAAAAATCTTTTTCACCGACTATGACTACCCAGAAGAGATGATCGATGTATGTACAATACAACCACCAAACCTATCAGAGGTGCACAAGTGCTTTAACCTTAGCCATCTCAATAAACAGGAAAAACAAACAACAGTTGCGTTACTAAATAATTTCGAAGACCTTTTCTTTAAAGAAGGTGACACTCTCTCATCAACAAATGAAATTTGTCACCAAATAGTTACCACAGTAGATAAACCATTATATTCTAAAATATACAGATACCCACAAATACATGAGGAGGAAATAAACAGACAAATAAAAGAAATGCTAAATCAGAACATAATCAGGGAAAGTAGTTCACCCTACAACAGTCCCCTCTGGATAGTCGAAAAGAAAAAAGACAATTCGGGAGAAAAAAAATTTAGACTTGTCAGATGCAAACGGACGAAGCCTTGAGGCTCACACTATTCTTTTCTCCAATTTGGGCGATACTTTACGCTTCCAGCCTCGTTTTTCTGATGTTTTTTTCACTTTTCATAGCATTTCCAACTCCAGTTGGCAGCGTTAAACAGATCGGAATATTATCTTGCAAGTTATTGTAATAAATATCGGCGAGTGTTATGCGCTACTATTTTTTTGCTCGCAACTGTATAACTTACTGTAGGAAAAGTAGACAAAATTATAGAAAAAAATGTTCCTGTAACTTACATAAGAAACAAAACCAGTTTGTTATTTGTACTTTTGAAGAACTAACTGTTCTTAAAACTTGGTGACCGTATTTAGATGCATGTATGCACTTACATATATATGTATGTATGTATAACCCCTAAATACCAAATTGATAATTATTTGAAAAACTTTCTCATTGTCGATTAATACACTCTGCAAAATTCAATTAAAGGCAACCTATTTTTTTCCAGATAAATCGTGTTCCATGATAACGATACCCAGTATTTGTAATTTTTATTTCATATTCTAGATCGTTGTCTGTGTTAAACTTCAAAAACACCTTTTACCGTTAGTTTTTTAGTCTTTTTTGCTTATTTTCTATTTTTTTGGCAAATTATAGTGCGAAATTCACTTAAAAGCTTGTTATTGCCGATAAATAAATATAAATAAATCTCGCCGAATTTTGCTATAAACTCAATATGGGAAACGCAAAAACATCTAATCTTTCAGAGATTGCAAAGATCCTTGCTTACAAGGATACCGATATGTTCAACAGCAAAATTGCATTGTATTTAAATCGATTAGATTCTCCGCTAGACAATATGAGAAATTTACAGAAAAAAAACAAAAATCGAAAAAATAATAACGATAGTAAAATATTCAGCAAGAGATAAAACGGAAATAATTCGTTCCTGCGTAAAATCAAATAGCACTGCATCTTAAATTAATGCAGATTTGCAGTTGCCAATATCTACCTGTCGGTTGCAAAAAATGTTGTCAACTAGTAAACAAGTATAGTGGAGGAATACGAAGACGGGGCCTATATTGGCTAAAGCGCACAAAGTGGCAAGATTACATCTTGCCAAAAAACACATGTCTTTTTTCCATCCGAAAAAATTAAATTTAGATGGCCCACATGGTTTTAATTACAATTGGCATGATTTAGAATGATCTAAACCAATTTTTGTTGTTAGTTTGTTGGTTTTACTTTTCATAGCAGGTCTATATTTTCAATATCTCCGAAAGGATGTCGTTGGCAAATTATATCGACATGTTGGATGACACTTTGATCACTTTTACTTAGCAGCAGCCAGATCCCATTTACCAGCAAGAGAATGCACCGCTACACCTGTCTCGATCAAATCTACAGTGGTTTTAATCAAAGGACATTGAATTTTTCAAATGGCCAGCATGATTTCCTGACTTGATTCCAATTAAGAATATATGGTGCAATTTTAGAAGCCGTTATTACGCTGGTGGGAGGAAATTTCAGTCGCTTGACGAGTTACGGAGTGCTGTAACTGAAGAATGGTCTGTAATGCCACTAACTAAGTTCCAAAAAATAGTGGAATCGATTTAAAAACAGGATATTTCAAATTGTTTTCAAAGCTAGAACTTGAATAAATTATTAAGCATCGTTCAATCGTATGAAGCAGTCCGAATTTTTTTTTGTTTTTCTAACGCTGCCTTTAATTGAATTTCGCACCGATTTAACGAAAAAAAATTGTTTAAAAAATTACGCAATTTTTTAATGAAATTATTTAATTTTCTAAAGAACTATAGAAGAACTAAATATTTTTTAAAACAACAAAAAATTTGGAAAAAAAAATTTGTACATGAAATACGCAAGAAAAACAGAGTGCCTTTAATTGAATTTCGCAGAGTGTAATTACTTCTAGACTGTTTGTGTTGCAAGAGTTTAAATAAAGGGTATTTATACTAAACCCAAAATTAACTTCATTATTGATAGACTATTGGAACACAAACAGAAAATTTTTAAATTACAATTTCGAATTTTATCTGGTGAATAAAATTTTTTTTACTGCACATATGGAAGTATGTATATTTACATATATTATTAATATTATTACATAAAAACCAAGAAGTTTGTTCCCTTTATTTTTTAACGGTGTGTGCAGCACGTGTCAAAAACGATATATGTATGTATGTACATATGTAAGTAATTACCAGTATTTTTGATTAAAGGACAGATTCCATGCATGTAAACTTTTAATGACTAAAAAATTCATGCCGAAAGCATAATGCAATTGGATAATATTAAGCCTCAAATGTAGGAAGCATTGGGTGTGCTAATCGGTTGTCGCGCAGTGTATGTATGTATGTACATACATACATACATATGCATGCATACATATATTTACATGCGGATGTATGAAGCAAATATGCCCCTATGGAAATGATAGATGTGCATGTGGTTATGCGTGGATGGAGAGAAATTCAGATACACTGATTGAATTTAATATGTTTTGCTTAAAGAACATTTATTATTATTAACACTATTATTATAATCGAAGTACTGAGACTGCAGTACCAGGGTTACGGCTGCAAAACGCCAGTAAAAAAAAAACCGATAAACATTGAACAAAGGAGTTTTAACATTTAAAGAGAAAGTCTTCGATTTCATAGTTAATGAAAGATTTGCAGTCAATATATGCTACTTATGTACAGATGTACCTCACTTTTCTTTAAAAGTTTGTATTCCTGTCCATATACAATGTTATCGAATTTTCGCGGGACCACACGACGACTACTTATGTACGTCGAAAATGAAAACAACTAAAATCTAGAGTGGTTACCAAGACAATACAGAAGTTTTTATACTCTTACAAATTCGACTTTGAACTAATCCATGCGAAAATAAAAAACAAATTAGAAAAATGAAGAAAAATTAAAGTAAATTGTTACAGCTCACTTAGCACAACCGTACAACCGCAGCATGCAGAGTTTAATAAACTTCGGTTGTTAGCAACACAGACTTTATTGCGCTGACCTTTTTGCAAGGGCATAAAAACGGTCGTTGAAGTTGCCTTTGTCACTCTCGGCGTTTTATGTCTGGGGGTTGTAACGAGTAACCCAACAAACAATAACGCAGCGGACAGTTGTTTATAAAATCCAAGAAGTTTCTTAATTTGTATTGTAATTATTTTGTGAATAAATATTTTAGGTTGATAGAACTGCTAATTAAAAAAATAAAACGATTTATAATTTAGTTTGAGTTTAACGTCAAAATAGCGGCCGTTGGAACGGTGGAGTAGTGAAACAATTGAAATTTTCTCATTTTTGTATTGCTCGTATTTTAAACAACTTTAAAGTTGTTGGGAATTTATTAATCTGTTGTTATTTTTTTAATTTTTTATAGATTAAAATGCGGAGTAGATTCAGTCAAAGGTCTTTTACGCGCGAATCCCAACGGGAGCCCTAATTTACCACACTTCCCGCCCAACCGACCGAGAGGCGCAAGCCGCATAACGCACGGCTCGAGTCGCGGGGACAATACAAAAAACACAAAGAAAACCGAAACTATATCTAGTTACATACGAGCTAAATGTGAAAGGATAGAATTTAGTAGTACAGGGATAGAGTGCTCTCAACTGATTACATGTTAAAGACGATTATAATCAGAACAAAGAACTCGAAAAGGTTCACGCATTAAGTAGTTAGTCGTACATCGTGGAAGTAATAGAGGAATATAGTTTCTAGCAGGTCTACAAGGAACTGTTAAATTTACTTGGTTCAACAGCTTAGGAGAGTCTATATCCCCATTAAGAAGCTTGTGCATGAATATGACGCCAAGCATTAATCTACGATTAGTAAGAGAAGGAAGGGCAAGTAAAAGGAGTCTACTAGAGTACGATGGCAAATTGACATTACGATCCCATTTCAGACCACAAAGAGCAAAAAGAAGGAACTGTTTTTGAACAGATGCAAAGTGCATATTCTAAAATTGGGCGAACCAATGAGGTGTAAAGAATCTTCGTTGTATATGGATCATCAAATTCTTTTGACCATCATTTTATGAACCCTAGAACACCCATGGCTTAACCGACTGTAGTGGATATATGTGACTTAAAAGTCAATTTATGTTCCATAAGTACTCCCAAGTCCCAATTCGTTAAGTCGAGTAAATGGAATGCTATTAATAAAATAGGTAATCAACTGAGGAGTATTTCTGAAAAAAGTCATGACCTTTCAATTAGATAATAAATTGTGTTGACACCAAGAGTGAAAGTTTTGGAGGTCAGACTGCAACCGTGAAGGAGATATAATGTCTCTGAGACAAAGCTTAACACCATCTGCACGCATGAGGACACGATAATGAATTATAACGGATGGAAGATCGTTAAAAAAAAGAATAAAAAGCAATGGTCCCAGATGACTACCCTCAGGTACCCCCGAAGTTACTTGGATGGACCTAGAACTTGAAGACTTGAAGAAAACTTGCTGTGTTCTGTCTGTCTGGTATTCACAAATCCAACTTATTAAAGGGCTTGGGAAGCCAATTTTTTTTAACTTTAAAAGAAGAAGTGTATGATTAACAGAATAAAAAGCCTTGCTGAAATCAGTTAATTATATTAATTAATACTTAAACAATTTTTTTTTATACATTTTTTGAAACAGTGAAGGAATTTTAATAATTTAATGCAAGGTGAGCAGAAAAATTTCGCAAACAGCCATACCGGCAGAGAAATACGGTCGGGATCGAGAATCCGAGCAGAGGTCATATATGTATACATGCGCGAGTTTGTGGGCAGAGAGACGCACAAGTAAATGCGGGTTGCACTTTTAACTGACGGACACGCATTTTTGAACTCGCGATCACAATCTTTTTCTTCTTACCCCTACCTCGCCCATTTAAGACCCTTTCTTAATCTCAGAATCTTTGATTGTGCGTCCCGTATTTACTTGTTCGTCCTACATTTATTTGTGCTCCCTCTGCCCACAAACTCGAGCGCGCTACCTCTTTCCCCTCCAGCATTTGCTTGTGCGTCCCTCTGCCCACAAATTCATTTAAGTGTGCGTCCCGTATTCACTTGTGCGCCCCTCTGTCCACAAATTCGAGCTCGCGCATTCTCTTGTGCGTCTCTCAGTCCACAAACTCGTACACTGTTCAATGCGAAAGAAAAAGACAAAACAACACTAATGTTGGTAACGGTAAAAGTGTAGCGACACACTAATGTTGGTAACGGTAAGTGTCGCTACACTTTTCAGTCTTGATTTTTTCCGTTTAGCCCCTACCGCGCGATAAAGAACTTCGTTCCAAAAAATAGTTTTTTAATGTTTTTTAAAGAAAACTTACAATGTTTCACTGTCTCACCGTACCGCTTGACACCTTACCATCACTAGCACGAAAATTATATATTTTTAGTTATATCTTGAGATGCTGATTTAGTTTTATTCAGGTGTGAATAGATGCTAGCACTCATCCGATCCCGTTATTTTTTCCTTTGCAAGAACTGGTCTCACAGCTTCATTCCCGTTATTCTTTCCTTTAAAAAAGCTGGCCTTACTGGTCCTTGTTAAAAGTACAGAATTGAAAGTTTCAATTACTACGGACATGAGAGCTTATCATCTTTTATTTTAATATGTTGCTTCAATAATTAAGCGAAGCAAAAAGTTATTGGCTTTTATCAAGATAGTGGCAGAGTGGGGTCGGGGGTACATTGCCTTCAACTCAATAGCCGGTGGTGATATGTCGATGGAATGTTCAGCTTTAAAAATATCTAGCAAACTGAAAACGTTCACCAGCTCCAGTTCAGCAGATACGAATTCTATGCACTTTCGGTTGCCGAATCCCAAAGAAAAACAGCATCGACATGGGAAGGAAAATGGCAACATAGTCATATCGCCATCCCCTGCACTACCAAATATGCGGGGTGGACTGCGTGTATATAAGATAGTAATTCTGGGAGACGGAGGAGTCGGTAAGTCCGGTAAGTACATAGAAAAAGCGAAGTACAGCAGAGGGAAGTGGCTTGATTGTAGCATTTCGACGTATTTAAAATGTTACACCTTTTGCACATTTTCTCTGTGTGTGTATGTATTCTAAAGCTGTTGGCGAAAAATCAATAAATTATAACTTCTGTCTATGTCTGACGCTTATGCCTACGCCTTGGACCATCAGCTGTTACACTACAATTTGTGAGCCACAGCTTTTTGGACTATCATGATCCTACAATCGGTAAGTCTAAGTATATTTGGACATATCCATACATAAATGTTTTGCATATATTTTTTATGTATAATATGGACGGCTCACAGAAATTGTAAAGATAAATAAAAATAAAGATGTGCCAAGTCATGCCGCCAAGTCGAAATTAAAATAGAGAGTCTGACACCTAATTTTCGTAAAATCTGTAATGAATTCAGTATTGCGGAAACATAATTTAAAAGCTCACCTTTAAACTCAAATTGATCAGATGTTTGTAATCCATAAATTTTATATATTCCTAATAAGCGAACCGAAAGCGATTCAGCCATACCTGTAAATAAATTCGGTAAAAAAAATTTGAAAAAGACAGATTTAAAAAAAAGTTTTTTCATATATCGATAGTACTTATGTAGAACTATATTCGATTTTATAGCCAAAATATGATCTGGCGTGACGTTACGCGCACGAAGTGGGTTTTCTGACTTTCACTGACAAAAGTTCAAAACTCTGCGAATTGGCTAAGCTTTTTTGAGTAAATGTTTTTTGGTAATGTTTCTAAATAACACAAGTTTATTTTTCAATTTAGTAAATCAAAAACAAGTTCATAGTTTTTTTTTTATTCAAATTCTAAATCTGGCGTGACGTTACGAAAATTTCCAAGGGAATTTTTTTTAAAAATTATTCCAAAAACATTTTTAAACAAAACTAGAACATTGTTTTAAACACAAAACAAAACAAACAATTAAAAAAAATTTAACTACTTAAAGAAATAAATTTTTTATCCATAAAATTGTTAGGCACCATATTGGTGGAAATGGGAATATTACGAGCCCCGACCACTATTAATTCGTACGGCAAGCTTTTTTAACCGTATGCAATGTTTAACAGACGATATGTTCAATATTATAGTATACACCATATGCAAACCTATTTTTTTCTGAAAGCTCATTTTATTTTCTTGGTTTAAGAAGAACAAATGTTTGTTGTACTTCAACAACAACAACAATAATAACATTTCTTTGAATGCCTTGCTTAACTAAGAAGAAAAATTTGACCAGTAATTATTCGTACGGTGCGTTTAATATTCAGTATTTGATTAAACATGAATTTTTTTTATTAATATTAATACTGTGTTACGTCGCCTTTTGCCTTTACAACACATTTGCAACGCTTTGGCATAGAACTTAACAAGTTTTGACATTGTTCTCTTGATATTGAGTCCCACATCTCCTGTAACTTTGTTTTTAAATCAGAAACTGTTCTTTGGGGCTCATTTTTTAGGTTTCTTTTCATAATTCCCCATATATTCTCGATTGGACTCAGGTCCGGACTATTTGATGGCCAATCTAAGACCCCAATTTCCTTATACTGAAGCCATGATTTAGTTCTTTTGGCAGTATGAGATGACGCTCCATCCTGTTGAAAAGTGTATTCTCCACAGTCAGCCAGTTTTGGTATTGATGGCAGCAAACTTTCTTCCAGTGTATTAATATATTTTTCTGCGTTGATCATCCCATCAATAAAGTGCAGTTGGCCTACACCTTTGGCAGACATACAACCCCAGACCATTATGCTTGCTGGGAACTTTACCGTCCTTTTAAGGCAGTCTTTATGGTACGCTTCAGTTTTATTTCTGATTACTCTCCTTCGCGCATCACCGACACTCACATCAAATTTAGCTTCATCGCTAAATATGATGGAGTTCCACTGCCTTTGAGTCCAAGACATCCGCTCCCGACACCATTGTAAACGCTTCTTCTTTTAAAGATGAGTAAGCAATGGTTTTTCCTTGGCCTAAGAGTATATTAAGATATTGAACATGTAACATAGAGAATCCCTTTACTTACTTTGTAGAACTTATACCCAATATTCCGCAATTGTAGGCGCGTCCACTCTCGTTTAACACTTTTTTTGATTTTATAGGACCATTCTGATGCCAAGTTTCTTAAACTTTGGCGACGATCAGACTTCACAATTGTGGCCAGGGCTCTTCTATCACGAGCTGTTATTGCAGATGTTCGTCCTCTATTAGCGATATTGTTTTCAATATTGCCATTTTTTTTTAAATTTTGAATTATTCCTTGAATGGACGATTTAGGCAAATTTAATTGTTTGGCTATTTCACCAAAACTGTTTCCAGATTTGAAATAATCTACAGCTAATCTTCTGGTTTCTTTGCAAATCGGCTTACCACGTACCATCGTTGCTAAACTTTGAATAATTAGCTGCAGTAAGACATTTCTTACATTCCGCATTGCCTAACTGTTTCTAGATTATGACTAGATAGTGATTATGTTACACTGTTTGTTTTTATTTTGATATTCTTTCAATTCTAAGCTCCGCTAAGCACCGTACGAATAATTACTGGTCAAATTTTTCTTCTTAGTTAAGCAAGGCATTCAAAGAAATGTTATTATTGTTGTTGTTGTTGAAGTACAACAAACATTTGTTCTTCTTAAACCAAGAAAATAAAATGAGCTTTCAGAAAAAAATAGGTTTGCATATGGTGTATACTATAATATTGAACATATCGTCTGTTAAACATTGCATACGGTTAAAAAAGCTTGCCGTACGAATTAATAGTGGTCGGGGCTCGTATACATAGTATGGAAATATAGAAAAATATTCAATATCAGTATCAGTTTTTGAAAAAAATTCAGTTTTAGCTGCTTTTAGCTGTTTTTCTTCTCCACATGAAAGAAAATGCATCCGATGGATGTCGAGAATTTTTCGTAGAAAGTTTTGCAATATGAGTATAATCGTACAATTACTCTTAACCGAAAAAAAATAATATATAAGATGGTCTTAGAAATAATCAAAATAGGCGAAATACCTATACTTCAACTTTGAGGCTCGAAATCTTGCCATCGGGACTTCGAAAAGCTTTAAATCTTTTGATTTATATATATATTTGAACTTTGTTCTTTCATAATCAAAGAAAAAAATTACTTAAGTGAACTTTTAATTTTTTGGGTTGAGGTTGACCTTTTTCAGGAAATGCCCATATACAAATGCTATGCAGGTAGATCAAGTTTTGCAGTTGATTAAACTCAAAATTATCACTATGGAAAATAAGTTTTTAGTACCGAATTTTTTTTCTTTTTTCAAGTTCTTAATGTTTATTTAAACCATAGTTCTTTATTCAAAAATATTTCCTGCTGTCTAGAAAAGTCGTTCACTAATCGCAGTATTTACTGACCAAGATCAACTATATCAAAAAGGAGATTCAAGTGGATAAAAAAACATTTTTTTAATTGATTTTAGAGATTTTTCTTGACTTTAAATATTTTGGGTTTCGAGTTAAAAAGGCAGCATGCGCGTACAATTATTATTATTTTGGTAAATGTCTACCCAATCAAGTCAATGAATTTTAAATTTTTCGTTTTGTTTCCTTGGCAGCAAACACGAAGATCTAGGACTAGGTTATAGAACTTACATATCTACGGAAATAACGTAAAGCTTTGTCTCAGCTACAAGAACATTATTTGCCCCTGTAGGTAACAAGCCCATCTTCTTTTTCATTCTTTTTTTTTTAAATAGGTCAAATAAAATAATTTTTTCCCATATTTTTGTGAAGTTCAAACATTTTTTAATGAAGTTGTAGAGTTATTTTCTAGTAGTAAAAAAATTGATAATTTCTCATGCCTCTACCGCTAACCATAGATTTTGAGACCAGAGCTATAAATTTATAATTAAATTACATTCACTTGCCTTACATTAAACTCTTGCTGTATGACTACATCCTCTATCAACACAAAAGATCAATAGCGGTCAAATAACGAAACTTAAACTGCATTATAAAGTACAGAGAATCAAACGCAAGCGGTTGTTTTCCCTCCTTTTGCCGAAAGCATTCAAATTTAGGTACAGGTTTTAATGTGTACTATCTGGTATATTTTTATCCGTAAATGGACGTGGATTGTGTCTGGTCAGAGCATTTCACTAAGCTTGGCATTTTTAACAAATATTAGGTTAAATAGGTTTCTTTTACCATGAAATGTACCGAAAAGAATTGCAGACACTTTCAAATGAATATTTCTCCCATTATCAAGTTTTAATTTCGCTTGGCGATGTGCCATAAGAAATCTTGATTCATTCCATAGAATTTTTAATTTTTCGCTTACCCGTGGATAATTTTTTTAATCTATACTTAGTACCAAAAAATTTATCATTTCTTAAATTTAATGTTACTATATACATATGTATGTACGTATACGTGTACCTAAAAACTTATATAACACAAAACTTAAAAAGAAATGTGCAGGATTAGAAACGCCTTTTTCCATAGCTCGCAAATAACTGTTGACCGTTTTTCTTCTTGCGCTCTTGTTGCGAGTACAACCGAAATACTTCATACTCTCTCGCTCTCGCTCTGAGCAAGAGACTCATGCTGTCTTCATTTGTGTTTTCTGTTGAGTTCTTTTCTTTGAGCGCTTTGTATATCGGTCTTTCAATGAGCAGTGCGTAAAGAGCGAAGCGAGAAACGCTCGCACAATGAGACTCAGCAAAAGACCGATTGGCCGAAAAACTCAACGCAAACGGTCTTTACGGTTTCACACACTCAATCCACGATCGCATATCATATATTTCGTCTGCAAATCAGACGCTTAACGATTTGCTTGCCTATGCGTGTGAATGTATACCAATACATACGCAAAAGACTTTTTGCTTCACTAAACACGACGAAACGGTCTTGGAACAACCGGAACAAAAAAGTATAGAACAAAACGGTTTCGCTCCGAGCGCGAGAGTTACCACTTCTAGGATCCGGGGTATATATGTATATCGCTTCTAGGATCCGGGGTATATGTATATAGATGATAATTTGGTTTAATTGTTTGATAAATAATTAAAGAGACTTGTTTGCTTTGACTTCATATGAAGACTAGTTTCATTTATTCAAATATAATTCTTTGTACCCACACTCTAGCTGGCTGACCGTCGGCAGAATGCCAACGTAAGCTTTTGTTGACATTCTTAGGAATTGGGTTACATCCTGCTTGTTGCTGATTTAGCGTCTTCTGAATGTTGCTCAAGTTGTTAAATTGTATTTTAAGTTGCGGTTGCTCTTGGTGGTTTTAGCGGGGGCATCTCGAGGGGAGCTGAGATGGTAACTCGAGCGATCTCATTTAAGAACCGATAAATCGGCTGCTCGCTGAGTCTTTTCGTAAAGAGTCAGGAAAAGACACTTATTTGCAGACAACGAAAAACGGTCGACAGTTATTTGCGAGCTATGCTAATTTCTCTTCTCTACAAACATCTGACCATTTGTAAATAAAGGAAATTTGTAAGATAAGGGAAAAGTAAAGCGAACTAAAAGAATTCAATTTAGATAGCATTTAAAAATATTTTTTTTAATCATTTGTGCAAAAACTTAAATGCAAAAATAAAAAATTTATATTATAAGTAAAGGATGGCAATTTTCGCCATAACAAAACATGTAAAAGCATAAGAGTTGTTATAAGTATATGTATATGTACATTGTACATACATATGTGCATATGTATATATAAGTACATATATACAAATGGTTTGCATTGCGCCTAAACAAACAGAAAGAGATAGGCAACGATGGTAGATTTAGGTACATAAGAACATGTATTGACCTTTGATGCCGACAGAGTAGGCTTAACAGTAAAGCAGCATATAGAATAAGCCATTAGATGGCTATGGTTTTTGGCGTTTTGGTGTTTTTGACATACCCATAAGTAATAAAGATCTAAAATTTACCTATAGGTAATAAAGATCTAAAATTTATCGATAAGATAAGGACTTGGGGAACACAGTTGGTCGATACCTAAATCTGTCCTAGGCCACTGTAGGTGGCCCTTCAATAGACAATTAACTAATCAGTGAATGCATATACAGATATGATTCCATCGAAGTTATCGACTTTCCCATTGTTTCTGAGAAAGGATTTACTACTATCAGGTGACTCCTGAAGTAGAATCGTTGTGTTGTGTATATAGTGTATATTGTGTACATAGTATGTAGTAACTTATAAATGAACGAACACACTATCTAAGCCATTTTATTATCCTAGTTGACAAATGGAATATGATCACCAGTAAAGCCCAACTAATGTAAAATCTTTAAACCGTGCAGAATGCACAAAATTCCTTGTCAAAGGTTGCATAAATTGTTGGTAAAACAAAACTAAATACAAGTACATACAAAGAATCAAAATTGAAACAGTTGTTTTATTTTCGCCTTTAAAAATTTTTGAGTAATTTTCGGTTATTTGTTACGCTGCGTTGTAAAGTTAAGGGCTTTTCTCGCGACCATTACTGTACATATGTATGTGTATTCTGATTCTGCGTTATGGCTGACAAAGAATAGATATAATATTCTATACAAAAACATGGATAATATATTATTGTCTCATTAGCTTTACACTATTTACAGAGGACTCGTACCAACAGCAGGCGGTCATTGACAATGAAGCCGCTTTGCTCGATATCTTGGACACTGCAGGTCAGGTTGAATTTACTGCTATGAGGGACCAGTATATGCGTTGCGGCGAAGGTTTTATCATCTGCTATTCAGTTACCGATCGCCATAGCTTTCAGGAGGCCTCCGAATATCGTAAATTGATCACACGAGTTCGTCTCTCCGAGGATATACCGCTAGTTTTAATAGCCAATAAAGTGGATTTGGAATCTCAGCGTCGTGTGACTACAGAAGAAGGTAAAAATTTGGCCAATCAGTTTGGTTGTCCATTTTTTGAAACATCTGCAGCCCTCCGCCACTTTATAGATGAGGCATTTTACACTTTGGTTCGGGAAATTCGTTATAAAGAAATACAAAAGGGTAATGACACCAATTCAGAAAAGTTACATACTCGACATCGTCGTAGTCGCTGGTGGCGTATACGTTCCATTTTTGCTTTAGTTTTTCGACGAAAACGTAACATAAATTAGTCGCACACAACAGAAAACATAAGTTCTTTGTGCAATATAAAAGTTATTGATAAATATTTTCCAAAGCAACAGAACTAAGAATTTAAGAGGAAGGGTCTTCTTGTTAGGGTCCATGGTTATTTATTATTTGTTAAACTATTCTATGTATGAATAGAACTAGTTATTGTTAAAGCATGGTGGTCTTAAGTTAAGGATTTGCATATATTTAAAGATTTAATATTTATGTGTTTTTGTGCAATATTGCAAAAGAAAAACTATTTCCCAATTTAAAAAGCAATTGCAATTTGAAACTAAATATGCTTTATGGCTAACTCAATCGAATAAATGTTGCAACTTAACTAAGTAATAATATAAATAATTTAAATTATATTATATTGTTATATATGTATATTATATATATCAGAGACATATATAAATTTTCAAACGAGGAACATCCCATGGACAATAACTAATGTTGTAAAGCTGAGGGTAAATCAATCATTGGAGTAAAAGGAAAACCGTTTGAGTAATAATAGCTGACTACGTAGATTGGTAATTGAACACATATATGTATGTATAAAAAGAACAAAGTACAAGTGGTCGAAAATGTCATACATGTGTCAGTTTGTTTGCAGTCTACAACTTTGCACATTTACCTTGTGCATGATTGCTACTTACGCTACTGAAAAGATTTGCTTGACTCATGCACAGTCATACAATGTTCATGGAGGACGCCTGTGACATTTTTTTTGTTTTTATACCCTTGCAGATGCATAAAGTATAAATATTCTTGATTGTCATCTATAGCGGAGTCGATCTAGCCATGTCCGTCTGTCTGTTGTAGAATACAATTTTTTTCTTTGCGTCAAAATGGTATTTTTTCCTATACAATATTTACAAAATAAAGATCGGATAATTTTTAGTGCAGTAGGTAGATATTACTCTTTGAAACACAAAAGGTGCGCGGGTTCGGACTCAGGGTGTGGCGAGACAAAATGGTTTCTATTATTTAATTTGATTTTTAGATCTACAGCATTAGTTTTTAAATTTTGCTTTCAAAGTTATGTTAAGGATATTAAATAGTCTATAGAGCTACAAGGGTATAAAAACTTCGGAAAGGCCGAAGTTAGCTTCTTTAAAATTTATGGTTTGGAGATATTTCTAACTACTAAAAATGTTAAATACACATGTAAAATGTTATATTTGTATATTAAATTGTACTAGTTTAATAAGTTTTCTTGTTAACTGAAAGTTAAAAATTTAATTTTCTCGACGTTCCCTGATTAACACCGTAAGTTCCTTTTATCATAAACTTTATAAATACAATGTTGCATCAACAACTTATTGCTCTACTTTCATTGTATTTTTATGTTTTCAGTATTGTTTTACCGTAAAATGTACGTAAAATGTGCAGTAAAACTACGAAGCGAAAATCATTTGGGAAATAAAGGAGGAAATAAAATAATTGTTTTGTTTTATTATTCAAAATATGTATTTGAAAATAACGCTGAAAAATATTTTGATAAAAGATTTATAAAGATTTAAAAGTTAAACAAGAAAATATTAAACAACTTTTCTTTAAATTCTCTATAAAACCAGACTATTAAAACACGTCAATAATCTTTACTATTCAAAAACAAGTCTACATTTGTGGTGATATGGAATTTCGTTTACAGTTTTCCAATTATCAATATGAAAGAGATTTTATCTTTTATATTATGTTAATTACTAACACCTAATTGTTTAAATAGCCGGTCAAAGAGACCCTGGCCAGAATATCGACCTTGTGTACAAATAGATATGACGCCATATCAAATCACGGCCAGATTACTGTAGATTACGTAAACTAATTTGAATATATCCAGGGTGTTGGATATTTATTTGGATATACCATTGCTGAAAAGGCAATCGTCGAGTAAGTCACTTAGTCTTCTGTGGAACCCTAGACATTTAAAAATTAAGCAATATATCTATATTATACTACTTCTAAGTCCGAACATCGTGCTTTATTGAAAATTTTTTTGTGACGGTGCTGTTTATTAAATGAAAACATAAAAGAATCATACATACATAAAAGGATCATATAGAAAATTTAATGAAATTTTAAAATTAATGTTTTTCAAAAAATATTGTAACGCGTAGGTCCCGCAGGACATCTATTGAAAAAAAGGTGTCTTGCGGTGAGCAGGATATCTCTGGTCCAGATTATCCGAATTGGAAAAATCCAAAAGATTTGTTAAAAGAATAGATAAATACAGGTAATGATCGAACGATTAGTCAAAATTTCGATTTTAAAGAAAATGGCGGCTTTTAAAAAAAATCGTTTTTTTTTTTAGTTTTTTGACTTTGAAGTGGCAAAAAATATCGAAATAACTTTCAGAATCCTTTTTTCTTCGATCATTCCCTGTAAAAATTTTAGTCCAATCGGTTAAGCCGATTTCGAGAATTCTTGCTTACCGACTTTGAAAATGTTTTTGAGAAAAACGCAGTTAAAGTTTTGGGAACCGTCATATTTACGCGCGTATACGTCTTTACATAAAAGGTAATTTTGAAACTAATTGCCGGATCGATGAAATTTTTAAACAGTATTGTGCTTTTGTAAGCACAATGTAAACTATGCGCGGTACTTCTGGAACTTTAAAGTCTAACTCGAAAACAGCTTAACCGATTCGAATGAAATTTTCAGAGATTTTGAAGAATATTCAAATCTCGGGCCTGATCGAAGGATTTTTGTTTTTCACCAAATTTCGATTTTTTATGAACAATTAAGAATAGTTTTTTTTCTCGAAAATTCCAAAAAATGGATGATGCATTTTGGCCACGTTATGAGATATCCCAAATAACAATGCGGTTCCTTCAAAACTGCTCAAGTAATTGGTTATTATACCCTTGCAGAGGGTATTATAAAAATGGTCAGATGTTTGTAACGCATAGAAATATACGTTTCCGACCCCATAAAGTATATATATTCTTGATCAGCATCAATAGTCGAGTCGATTGAGACATGTCCGTCTGTCTGTTTGAATGAGGATGACAACCTCAAATTTTAAGCTACATGGTTGAAACATGAAAAGTTAAGTTCCTTGATCTATGAAGTATGAAGAGTGTGAAAATTAGTCGGATCGGATAATTATCACCGGAGCTATTAACTAAAACGTGGAGGTACCTCGAGTAAAATAAGCAATTTTCTTTGGCAGCAAAGAAACAAAAACAAGTTCCAAGAAATCTGCCGTACAGACACAAAAGACCCGTGTTCGAATCCGCGCGGCACCAAATAAGAAATATATAAAATTATTGTTTTTTTGTTGTTGCATTTAAATTTAATTTTTACCCATACACCTGTAAAGTGTCAGTTACTTCTAAATTGTGTACAAATATCGAAGTTAGTATTCTAAGTATCGATTGTCAGTAGTTTAAGTTCGATTGTTAGTATTAAGTTAAGTCTAGAAAATATCGATATGCGGCCTAAGGCCACACTGGAGAATGTCTCCTTCTTCTTCCGGCAACATTACCCAAAAGCAGACGCATGAGCTGCTCAACTCTAGAAATAAATCTGTTGCCATCGATATTAAATATTCTATCTTTCAGAAAATAAATAGGATATTACAACTCAGAAGTGGGATGACTACCCGAAAAGACACATATTTCGGTACAAGGCAGGCCACCCGCTCCACATCCAAGGTGGCCGCCTCCACGCCCGCCGCTGATACTGACGCCATTGCCATGTCCACTACGGTATCTGCTGCTGCGGTGCCGGTTGCCATGGTGCCCGCCGCCGATGTCGTACCCACCGCTGTGCCTGCCGCTGCAGTACACGAGCCCGCTGCGGTACATGTGGCCGCCGTGCCAACCACTGCAGTACCTGCCGCCGCATCCTCTGCTGTGCCCGCCGCCGCCGCATCATCTGCTGTGCCCTCCGCCGCATCCTCTGCTGTGCCCGCCGCCGCCGCATCCTCTGCCGTGCCCTCCGCCGCATCCTCTGCTGTGCCCGCCGCCGCCGCATCCTCTGCCGTGCCCTCCGCCGCATCCTCTGCTGTACCCGCCGCATCCACTGGTGTGCCCGCCGCCACTGTACGTGCTGCCGCCTTACTGGCTGAGGTGCCCGCCGCTGCACCCACCTCTGCTGTGCCCGCCTCTGCTGTGCTCACCTCTGATGTGCCCGCCGCTGCCGCATTCGCCTCTGCTGTGCCCGCCTCTGCTGTGCTCACCTCTGTTGTGCCCGCCGCTGCCGCATTCGCCTCTGCCGTGCCCTCCGCCGCATCCTCTGCTGTGCCCGCCGCTGCCGCATTCGCCTCTGCTGTGCCCGCCTCTGCTGTGCCCGCCTCTGCTGTGCTCGCCTCTGCTGTGCCCGCCCCTGCTGTACCCGCTGATGGAGTGTCCGCCGCATACATGTCTGCTATGCGGGCTGCTGTCCCGCGCTCCGCATTCGTCACTGACCCTGACGTCCCCTGGGCCGTGGACCCATGGGAAGATATGCCCGCCCTAGTGCCCTCCGTGCCGTATGCCGCCAACACACCGGCTGCTTCCGCCACCCCCAGTCTGGACGAGCAACTGACGACGCTACGAAAACAACATGAGTTGCTACAATTGCAACAGCAGATCCTTAAGCTGCAGCAGAGCATGGAGGAGGCCCGAGCACCAAGGCAGCAGGTCAGTGACCTGAGTGTGATCGAGAGCATGGTGGCCCGATTCTCAGCGGATACTGCATATGACGTAAAAAAATGGTTGAACGATCTGGAGGACGCGTTTGAAATCCTGCAGTTGAATGATCGCCTGCGGTTGATTGCATGCCGTCGCATGCTAGAAGGGACGGCGGCGGTGTTGCTGTGTATGGTGTCGGTGCACAGCTATGGAGAACTAAAAGCAATCCTCCTCCGTGAGTTTGGACGCTCGCGCAGTGTGGAAGAAGTGTACCACGCTCTGCGTAGCCGGCGCATTAAGGCAGGTGAAGGATGCCTGAGGTTCGCAATCGAGATGCAGAAGATTGCCATGAATGCTCCGATTCCGGAGAACGAGTTGGTCGACATGATCATCGATGGACTGCGGGACAACTCTACTCGAGTCGGCATGCTGTACTCGGCTCGCACGGTGGCCGAACTGAAGCCCCTACTGGAACGTTACGAGCGCTTCCGTATGCAGGGGGCCGCCACCAGGCAAGCCCTCAGTGTGAAGGTGCAGCCAACAACAACTGCCTCGTCGTCTGGGAACAAATTCTCAGGCACTGCCTCAAGTGAAACCAGATGTTTCAACTGCTCTGGATGGGGGCATTATAAAAGCCAATGCCCGAAGCCGATCAGACCGCCGAACTCCTGCTTCAAGTGTGGTGTGGTGGGCCACATCTATAAAAACTGCCCGCATCGGATGGGAACTGCCGCCGCCGCCACTGCCGCCACCACTGCCGCCACCACTGCCGCCACTACTGCCGCTCCTGATGATGTAGGAAGTAGATTAAATCATCTACAACTGGTGAGTGTTGCTTTTGTTTGTGATGAAGTGCAAGATAGGAAATTTATAAATATGTTTTCCCTTCTCGACTCGGGCAGTCCGAAGAGTTTTATCCGTGAATCTGAAGTCCCCCCCAACTGCCGTCTTAGTCCCAGTAAATTGAACTGCCGTGGTTTAGGAAATAGCCAGCTTTGGTCTTTAGGCCAAGTCCAGTGTAGTGTTCACTTCCGCGGTACGGAGACCATACATATTTTTGAAGTTTTGCCGAACAAAGCAACCGAACTGCCGATGATTATCGGCAGAGATCTCTTGTATAAAATTAATGTTAGACTTTGTAAACTAAAAGAAATCGAATATGAAAAAGAATCTTTGTTACTTATGAATAAACCTACTGAATGTAGAAATATGAAACTCACTGATGTTCTGAAGTCCTTTGACATATTGAGAGAAGAGAGAGTGATACCGCCGTATGATAGAAATGAGATTGTATCTGCCGAATTGTTGTCCGATTCTCCCCTTCCGAAAACTTCTGCAGTACCTCCGGAAACACTGGATGATGCACTTATGGCTATAAATGCTATTGAGGTCCCTGCTGTCAATGATTTAGAGTTTGATATAGAGTCCACTTTACGGGAAGAGCAAGCCGCACACTTAAGGTCTATTATTTCCACTGCATATGTACAGGTTGCCCCTGAGTTAGTCAAGCCCGTGAATTATGAGATGAAAATAGAACTGACGAGCCAAACTCCCATTTTCTGCCGTCCCCGCCGTCTGTCGCACCACGAACGCACGGAGGTGCGGGAGATCTGTGATGATCTCTTGAAAGCTGGCATTATTCGCCACAGTAGTTCCCCTTACGCTGCCGCGATTGTCCCAGTACGTAAAAAGGACAACACCCTGAGGATGTGTGTAGATTACCGCCCGTTGAACAAACTGACTGTTCGGGATCATTTTCCGATTCCCCTGTTAGACGATTGCATCGAACATCTGGGTGGTAAATCATTCTTCACTGTCTTGGACTTGAAGAATGGATTCCACCATGTGAAAATGCATCCAGATTCAATCAAGTATACCGCCTTTGTAACCCCTGATGGCCAATTTGAATATGTACGCATGCCCTTCGGACTCTGTAATGGCCCTTCCGTGTTCGCTAGATTTGTTTATTTTGTCCTTAAGAAATTTATAAACCAAGGTCAACTAGTAATATACATGGATGACATCCTGGTTGCATCGCATGATTTCGAGACCCATCTGGAGGTTCTGAAGGAAATACTGTATACATTAAGAGTGAATGGGCTATGCCTCAAGCTGGCCAAATGCCGTTTTGCGTATAGGGAATTAGAATACTTGGGTTACTTAGCCAATTCTGCCGGTATCACGCCTAAACCAGCTCATCTTCAGGCGATACGAGACTTACCCATTCCAAGGAATAGCAAGGAATTAGAGCGCTGCTTAGGTCTATTCTCATACTTTCGCCGATTTGTACTTGGTTTCGCCAAGATTGCGAAAGAATACCCCTTACGTCTTCTCCGAGGAATGCCTCGAATCCTTCCGAACCCTGAAGTTGAAACTGATGGAATCACCCGTGTTATCGATCTACAACCCGAAGTCTGAAACAGAGTTACACTGTGACGCTAGCTCAACTGGTTTCGGAGCAGTGCTCCACCAGAAACAAACCGACGGTAAATTGCACCCAGTGTTCTACTTCTCTAAGATAGCCTCCGCTGCCGAATCGAAACTGCACAGTTATGAACTGGAGACGTTAGCCATCGTGTATGCCTTGAAACGTTTTGAGACGTACCTTAAGTTTATTCCGTTCAAAATCGTGACGGATTGTAATTCCCTGGCGCTGACACTGAGAAATGGTGGGCATTCCGCGAAAATTGCCCGCTGGGCCCTGCTGTTAGAAAATTACAATTACACAATTGTACACCGCTCGGGGGTTAGCATGCCCCATGCTGATGCTTTAAGTAGAATAGAAACCGCCGCTTACGTTGATGATTTAAACCTCGACTTCCAACTGCAGTTGACTCAGAACCGTGACCCCGAGATTGTAAAACTCCGAGATGATTTAGAGAAACATAAAATAGCAGATTTCGAGCTGCGTGACGGAGTAGTGTACCATCTGTCCCCGACGAGTGTACCCCAACTTTATGTCCCTTCCGAAATGATAAATCATGTCATACGAATAGTGCATGAGAAGCTTGGCCATATGGCCACTGAAAAGTGTTGTGCACAAATCAAGAAGCACTACTGGTTTCCGTGTATGAAGTCTTACGTCAACAATTATATTAAAAACTGCCTCAAGTGTATTTATTATTCCGCTTCCGCTCAAGATAACCGTGTCACGCTACACAGTATTCCGAAAGTGCCCCTGCCGTTTGATACCATTCATGTTGATCATCTAGGTCCCCTTCCGTCCGTACGTTCTAAGAAAAAATATCTCCTGGTTGTCATTGACGCTTTCACTAAATTTGTGAAGCTGTACCCTGCCGCCACTACTAATTCGCGTGAAGTATGTCAGACGTTAAAATCTCAGTATTTCGCGAATTACAGTAGACCCCGACGAATTATCAGTGACCGCGGTACCTGCTTCACTTCTTCCGAATTCGCAGAATTTCTAAGTGCCAATAATATAATTCACGTGCTGAATGCCACTGCCTCACCCCGGGCCAACGGCCAAGTCGAGCGAGTGAACCGTGTCTTGGGCCCTATGTTAGGTAAACTGACGGAACCGGTGGACCACGGGGATTGGGTCCAACAACTGCCGACCATAGAGTTTGCATTGAATAACTCTGTCCATTCCACAACAAAATTTGCCGCTTCCGTACTCCTATTTGGGGTGGAACAACGAGGTGTCGTAGTAGATGAACTAACCGAACGGTTAGGTGAGAGGACGGCAGAGGTAGATGCCTCAGAGGTAGACGTCCGGAGATTAGCCTTCCGTAACATTGTCAAGTCTCAAGAATATAATGCTGAGTATTACGCGAAGCATCACCCCCTGCTGTTAGTTTTGACGAAGGGGATTTCGTAGTTATTAAGAATGTAGATACTTCGGCAGGTACAAACAAAAAACTTATCAGACGGTATCGCGGCCCATACGTTGTTCATAAAAAACTTCCGAATGACCGATATGTTATCCGAGATGTGGAAGGTTTCCAGATCACCCAACTGCCGTATGACGGGGTACTCGAAGCCTCCAAATTAAAGTTATGGGCAGCCCCCGATCAAGATTGCACTTCAGATATCCAAACAAAGGCGACACCAGCCACTTAATGTTATTATTTTCCCCTTCTGACAGTAACTAGAATCGAGGTCGATTCCTTGTCAGGACGGCCGAGTTGTAAAGTGTCAGTTACTTCTAAATTGTGTACAAATATCGAAGTTAGTATTCTAAGTATCGATTGTCAGTAGTTTAAGTTCGATTGTTAGTATTAAGTTAAGTCTAGAAAATATCGATATGCGGCCTAAGGCCACACTGGAGAATGTCTCCTTCTTCTTCCGGCAACATTACCCAAAAGCAGACGCATGAGCTGCTCAACTCTAGAAATAAATCTGTTGCCATCGATATTAAATATTCTATCTTTCAGAAAATAAATAGGATATTACACACCCTACAGCAAGTTTGAACAAGATCGGATAATTATTAAGGTTACAAATCAATAATCATATTTGATAGAAATTAAATGTATTTTAATGCTCACGCACACACATGCATATGCAAAAATTCAACCACCACGCGGTGTGTGAGAGAGACAGAAATATTTTAGTTGTGTTCTTACACAGAACGAAATTGAAAGAGCGAGATGCAATGGGTTTGCATATATGTCGAATTAGCTTACGCTAGCTAAGAAAGGACGGTGGCTTAGTATGTAGAGATCGGTGGCACGGTGGGCTTGGTGTTTGGTGGTTCAATGCTCGGTGAAGCAATGAAAATTTTTAGATGTCTTTTTTCTTCTTTTTTGTTTTTTTTTTTTGTTTTTGTTAAACATTTATACCAATTATTTTGCTGCAAGGGTATACAAACGTTTTTCATTCATTTTTTTTTTTTAAATTTTATTTATAAGGACAATGTAATACCAGATCTATTTAACCGACTTTCAATGATTTTTAAATAATTTGAAGAAAGCAATAAAGCTCTCCTGGCCAGCGTTGCCAATATGGCATACTTAAGGCTAGATCTAGCATATTTGAAAACGTAAATGCTTGAAAAATTATACAAATTATAGCTTTAAATATGGCCTTTTTAATTTCATTTGTGAAACATGCCAAAACACTACTTTTTCTTCTTATGGTTAATTAAATTAGGTTAATTAAAAGAAGTCTTTTAGAATAGGAAGGCAAGTTAACATTTCGATCCCCGTTTAAACCACGAAGAGCAAAAATCAAAAACTGTTTTTGAACAGATTCAATTTTTACTTGGTGTGATCCATATTGTGGAGACCAAACACATGATCCATACTCCAAAATGGGGCCGACCAGTGAAATAAAAAGAGTTTTGGTTGTGTAAGGATCGTCAAATTCTTTCGACCATCGCTTAATAAAACCAAGAGCACTCATGGCTTTATTGACAGTGATATTAATATGACATGTAAAATTTAATTTGTGGTCCATGAGTACACCCAAATCATTAATCTCGTTCAAGTGGGGTATTATTGAGATAATACACTACTAATTGAAAAGAGGATCTATGAAATGCCATGACATTACATTTTGAAACATTAAGGTTTAATAAGTTAATTTCATACCAAGTTTGAAAGTTATAAAGATCTTAAAACTTAAACAAAGTTTAACATCGTCAGCGTACATAAGCACACGAGAGTGAGTTACAACTGACGGAAGGTCATTAATGAAAAGTGTAAAAAGCAATGGTCCTAGATGGCTACCTTGTGGCACCCTCGAGGTCACATTGATGGTCTCGAAAGATAAGTTTTAAATAAAACTTTTTTAGTACGGTTATTGAGAAATCCAATTAAGCAAAAGGCTTGGAATCCCAAGTTCGTTCAGCTTAAACAAAAGCAGTGTATGATTGACAGAATCAAAAGCCTTACTGAAGTCAGTATAAATGACATCAGTTTGCAATGCATTCCTGAATCCTTCGATCGCTAAGGAAGTAAACTCTAAAAGGTTAGTGGTAGTAGATCTACGTTTCATAAACCCATGTTGAGAAGATGAAAGAATAGAACTACAGAAATGTTGCAGTTGAGAAGTTATAATTTTCTCAAATGCCTTGGGAATAGCGGACAATTTGGAAATACCCCTGTAATTAGAAGCTACGGATTTATTACCCTTTTTATGCAAAGGAATAATAAAAGATTCCTTCCAAATGGTTGGAAAAGAGGAAGTTTCAACGAACAAAGTAAAGAACAAAGTCTCAGCGCAAAAAAAGTATCCCATCAGGTCCTGGTGAGTAAACGGGCTTCGCTAAAGTAAGTAATCTTCATCGATCACAGGTTTAAAGACGCAATTAGACCTTTTCAACTGATAGGGATATGTAAAGTTAGCTTGATGATCTTAGGTCGTTTTGAAAAAATCAGCAAACATATCGGCAATGGCCTGATCATCGTTGGCTTTATTATTTTCAAAACATAAATAGGACGGGTGCACTGCCACCTTACGTTTGGCGTTAACGAAGTTATAAAATCGCTTAGAATCACGGGAAAACTGAAGTTTACAACGCCTAATGTAATCCTTATAGCATAGTGTATTAAGCACTGAAAAATTCGATCGAGCAACAGCATAAAGAGAGAAATCAGACGGTCGACCCGATTTTTTGAACTTTCTATAATATCTAGACATTTTTCAACTAGGAAGACTCACCTGATGGAAGCCATGAAACGTCAGTTAGATTGAAATCTCCCAGAACGATAAATATGTCTGCATCCGAAAGAAGTGAAGTGACAAAGCGAATAGCTTCTGGCTAGCATATACCGTCATGTCAGAACTCGGTGGAATATACGAGCAAGTTAGAAAGACAGAAAATGATTTTAAACAAATTTTGACACTAACAAATGCAATGTCAAGAACAGCAGGTGGCAGAACTATTTCAGAAGGAAGAGATGAATTTACGGCAATCAAAACTCCACCACCATTTCTGAATATTCGATCGCATCTATAAGTAGAAAATATTGGGAAAAATAATGGAAAAAATAGATGCATCGGAAATGTCAGGCTTTAACCACGTTTCTGTAATGACTAAAATATGAAAGTCAAAAGATTGACTATCTACAAAAAGCTTAGAAAGTTTATATTTTAGTCCTCTAACATTCTGAAAAGCCAGAATATGGGAGGAAATTAGTTTTTTGACCCGCCAGCTACTGACGAGCCGGAGAGTGCGGAAGGATCACTTGTGTTAGGCAGGCGAATCGGAGGCCGATTTCTTTTTTTCTTAGCCGTATACTCGTTTACAATTAAATGTTCCGGCCAAAAATCTTTGTGACAAATTTGGTCAAAGATATTTGGAGGGACACTGATTTAAAATGACGAGATGCCACGGGTATATGAAAACCGAAACTTTCCAATACAATGTTTGGCGCCACGATTTTTGTCCGGATATGGGCTATGACATCATGTGATGAAGTATTGGGGTCGAGCCGCGAAACAAAGATTTGCTTATTTCGTGGAATGGCTACAAGAGATCTCGATGCGCCAGTCGCAACTGCAGCAACAATATTTTGGCCTGGAACTGCTGAGGCAGATGACGCTTTGAGAGCTCTTCTGTTTAAAACTTTATTGGGAATATCCCTGGGAGAGGATATTCGCCCGGACACATCGGAAACTACAACCGATATCGAATCAGCCTGCGGGGTACTGATAGCAGGGAAAATATCAATCGCCCCCGCAACTGCAGCCACCACAGGACTCCTAAACGATATCAGTTGCTGACCATTTGGAGTTATGGGGTCGTTCGGCGATACCGGAACCGGCAGAAACAAGGATGCCGGCGGATCGGGAGAGAAATCCAGTGGGATAGTCTTCTTCCACTTCGGTGATTCGTTCAATAGTTTATAACTATTAAACTGAGTTTCCTGAGACAAAAACTCATCACGATGTTTCAGAAAGCAGCCGACAGGGACTTAAAGCCCTCTCTCGTCCGCCGCATAAATAGACGCATATCCATTTCTACGTCCCGGCACGCTTTACAACTCCATTTTAGTCTCCCGCCGTTTCCAATACTATTCTTTACTTTGGCTGTGTAACCAGCGCATTTGACATGCATAATGTTATCACTCAGCCAGCACAAAAGATAGTCATCTTGGACTTTTTGGGGATGAGGGCACTTTTTGGAAGAGCAGACAACCATTGTAAATTAAATTGTTATTATTATTTTTACTGATAAGAAAAAAATAAATAATAAATCGCAAAAAAATAAAAAAGGAATTTAAAAATTTGCAATGCATACGAACCAAGAAGTAACACAAGTGTTAAAGTTTTAATTTTCAGAAGATAAAACTGAAGAGAAATTAAGAGAGTTAGTAATAACACACAACAACGACTGGCACAATCGCGAGAGTAACGGTCGCGATCGTGGGAAAAGTAAAGACGCGAGAGCAAGCACCACACAAACAACAACACTAATGTGTACGCGAGAGCGCGAATGCAAGTAAAAGGGATCAAAAACACAGAATCAATAGCTTTGAGTAAGTGTTTAATAACAAATTACAATTTTTAATTGCGTAATTTATTAATTTGGCACTAGATTCCACGAAAAAGAATTTTTATTTGCGGGATTAAATAAAAATAAGAAAAAAGCGAGAGCACAAAAAAAAACATGACCGACTTCGTTGAAGTGCAAGCAAAATTTTAGAAATTCATTGACCACTTGGCCCGAATTTAAGGACTGGCTGCGCAAGGTACCTGCAGACCAGTCAAAGCTTACTCCTGCTTTTCCAAATCCACATTATAAACAATGTATTGATGGATCGTCCAAATTTAGTCTTATGCTGGATGAGTCTACTGATATCAGCGGGACAAAATTACTTGGTAAATATAAAATAAATTATAAATGTACATTGGTGCGAGCAGTATTTATAGTATAAATCTTTAGGTGCTGCAATTAATTATTACAGCATAAAAAACGCAAGCATGCTAACAAATCTTTATACCCTGTACCCATAGGGTAAAAGGGTATATTAAAGTCGCTAAAATGTATGTAACAGGCAGAAGGAAGCGTTTCCGACCCCATAAATTCCCCATATATTCAAGTTTGTTTCAGTTCAAGTTTGTTTCAAATTTTAGCCACGCCCACTTCCGCCCCCGCAAATCAAAAAAGAAAATGAATTTAATAGACCTGTATTAAAGATATCGAATTCTTATTTGGTGGACATAATTATATAGTCAAACTGCACTAACTGTCCAAATTTCGTTCAAATCGGGCAATAAACATCGGAGATATAGCTAATTGCATTTTGTACTGAATTGCCAAGGCGGCATTGGCAAATAAGAAAGAGCGAGATAGCATGCCTTCGCTGCTGCATGTTAAAAGGAACTTCGTTTTCAATTGATTGCGATTTCGAGAGTATTTGAACTTTTGTTTAGTGTCTACGCAAACTAAGATAGTTTAAAGTTTTTGCCTCGCCCATTTCCGCCCCCGCAATTTAGAAAAAACGAATTACTAGACCAGTTTTGACGGACTCACATTCTTATTTGGCACATCTAATAATGTGGCCAAAATGCAACATCTGACCAAATTTAGTCGAAATCGGACAATAAATATAGGAGATATACGAATGTGCTTTTTGTACTGATCCAACAAGTGCGAGATTAGCTCTGCCAGGTGTGAGCGAGATAGCATGCATTCGATGAAAATTTTGAATTAAATCAAAGGAGATCGCGAGGGTGTTCGACTTTATTTAATATAACTAGTTGGTACAGGGTATACTCAATGTCGGCAGGGACGACTTGCTTGCTTCATTAAATTTAAAAGTTATTTTTTATTTAAAAAATAAGCTGCTAGTAAGCAAAATTTGAATAAGCTTTTTCAAAGTGAGCAAGCTGAATGCTCAAAACTTCTATCTAAGATAGTAACAAGCATCGAGTTCCTAAAAATAAAATAATACCGCTATGCAAAGATTGATGTCTTGAAACATGACTTGGGTGAATTTGCTGTATCTTCAGTATATATGGGATATTTATTTAAAAAAGAAATTAAAGAGAAATAAAAATTTAAATAATTTAAATAATTTTGAGTAATGAAGCCAACGAAATCAGAGAGAGGTGCAAGAATTTTATAACTGACCTAATTATCTAACTTAGAGAAAGGTACGATTCAATGGGATTTGATATTAAAAATAAATAATTATCCGCTGCTTCATTTTAGACTTCCAGATAATTTTGACACTTTGAAAAAACTGTAAGTTTTTGAAGCAGAAAATGTTCTTAAACATAATAAAAATCCCAATGATCTCATTTCCATATTGGAATACTTCAACTATACCAATATAGATTGAATTCTCGAGCATTGTATTCACTTAGTCCCTTGGCAATGTATAGATAATACAATAAAGTTTTGGTCAGTAGTACTATCTTATAAAGATGCTGGCAAAAACAAACTATTTGACGAAATAACTTTATTTGCCATTGGAACTTTATGCTGCGATTGAACAGGTATTTAGCCAAATGAATATCGTTAAGACCAAACTAAGGAACATGTTGACTGCTAAAACCTATAGTAGGAAATCTCGGGTATTTCCAGCTCCACGCATAGATATCCCTGAGATTCAGCCTACAGGTTAAAAGCGAGGCGGGGAGACGACCTTGACCAACCGTGAGGCTGTCCACGTTTAGTTTAATCGTTTGGCTATGGGTTTTAGTAATGGAGCGAAACTAGTAGGGAGAGTTGTAATGGTAAACGATAATTGCAATGGTTCTTAGAGACGCGGTTGAGACGCGGCGCCGATTATAAGGCGACTTTAAGAATGAGGAGACAAGCCGATTGGTTTTGATACTCGCAGTTGGATGCGATTAGCCTGACTGACCTCGTAGGGTCGAGGCCGCTTTATTTATACTGTTTCTTATGGTCTAGTTTACATAGATTGCTTATTCTACGAAATAGTTTACTAAAGCAAGTATGCTTAAAGTGCATATGAGAAATAGTGTAATATGGTGACAACGCATATGCACTTGCATTGCGTGCCTTCTTAAGTGGTTTAATAAGTGGTTTAAGATGTAGTGACCTTTGTATACACTATACGATCATTACACCTCCCTTTTTATTAGAATGAATTTACATTTGCATTTAAATTTATTCTCTAATAGTGTATATAAAGTGTGAAGTGTAATTTTTATTTCTTATTTCTAACAATTTATATTGAGTGTAATTTTTTTTTTTTTTTTATATATATATTTATTTACACGTAACGTATGTAGTTGAGTATTTTTAGTTATAATATTTTATTATTCTATCCAGGTGTGTTTTAAATTCTTTATTTTCGATTTTTAGTGTGCAGTTGTTATTACTATCTATATTGATTACTTGGAATGGACCTTTAAATCTATTTTCTAACTTATGGCCGGCGCTATTAGCTAATAAAACTGAATCTCCTACTGCTATTCTTATTTTGTTTACTGTTTTGTCATAATGAATTTTATTTCTTTCCTTATGTTTTTCTATCATAATCTTAGCTCTATTTTGTGAAACTTGTAGTCTATATTTAATTTCCTTATCGTAAGCTTCTATATTATATAATGGATCTACTTCGTTATTTAATAAAAATTTATAAGGAGTCGGTATTTTACCGAACACTAGTTCAAATGGACAATAGTCATGAACTGTGGATGGGGTCGTATTGTAACTATACGCGTAGTATGTTAACCATTGATCCCAATCATTCCTCCCTGTTGAAATATAGGTTTTGAGGTATTCATTAAATGTTCTGTGGTTCCTCTCTATAGATCCTAATGTCTGGTGATAGTATGCTGTTGATGTTATGTGTTCAATTTGTAGTAGTTTGTAGAGTTCGTCAGATACCTGATTCTTATATTCTGTTCCCATGTCAGTAATAATTTTCTTCATGGGTCCATAGATAAGTATGATATTTTCGAAGATAGCTCTAGCAATATCCTTAGCGCTTTTAGATAATACTGGTGCTACTATCAAGTATTTAGTTAAATCGCAGACTGCGGTTACTGCGTATTCGAACCCATTGTATGTCTTAGGTAATGGACCTATTGTATCTATCAATACTACATCGAACGCGTTTTATAGCGTTGGAGTTATGATCATAGGCTGTTTTGTCTTGGTCCGAGATTTATTCAATTGGCATTTTTCGCATTTCTTTACATATTTTGTAATATCTTGTCGTATATTTTTCCAATTGTAGTACCTTTTGATTTTTCCGATTAATCTTGTTATTCCTGGGTGGCCACCAAAAATTGGATCATCTTGGTACTTTTTAATTATTTCCATTTTTTCTTCGTAATTTTTAATTATTTGTAACCTAGGTGTGAGTGCTATTCTTACTATTTTCATATTGGATCCTTTGTTCTTGAAGTCTAATATACTGCAGTTATTAAATATTCTGTCATTTAATGACAGTTGGTACCTTTTGATGCCTGTATCGTCAGCTAATTTTTCAAGCTGCGAAAAGAATAGTCCTAAGTCTATTTTTTCTTTACCGATCTGACATACTGTGCCTATATATTGCTTTCCTAGGTTTTTTAGTGATTTCGTCATTTACTGTACGAATTCTGGCACGTTTCTTGACTTCTTTTGACTGAGTCGTCTCAGTGATAGCTCTTTTGGAATGTCTTGTGATTTTTTCTTTGCTTGTTGGTGTGTTGTAACCTTGTAAATTGCATTAGTATGTTGAATTATGTTTTTAATGTCTTTAAAGTCAATTCTTGATAAAACGTCTGCTGTGTAATTTTCTTTTCCCCTTAGATACTCTACTGTGAAGTCATATTCTTCTAGATCTAATCTCATTCGTGTTAATTTTGAGGATGGGTTTTTCATTGAGAATAAATATGATAGTGGTCTATGGTCACTTTTTACTAAAAATTTTCTACCGTGTATGTAAGGTCTGAAATATGTTATTGCCCAGTGGATCACCGCTAATTCCTGTTCTATTGTTGATTTATTTCTTTCTCCCTTTGTAAATGATCGTGATGCATAAGCTATAGGCAATTGTATGCCATTGTATTCCTGGCTTAAAACCGCACCACATGCTAATTTTGCTTGCATCAGTGGTGATGCAGAATTCTTTTTCAAAATCGGGATATTGTAAGATTGATGGGCTTAGTAAAGATTTCTTTAAGTAATGAAATGATTTTTCACAATCCTCGTTCCATTGGAAAGTGACTCCCTTTTTGCATAGCTGTGTTAACTTTCTTGAATATTCAGCAAAATTTGGAACGAACCTTCTGTAATAATTACAGAATGCAACAAATCTTTTCACCTCTTCTGCGTTTTTTGGTTGTGGGTAATCTATTATGATTTGAAATTTACTATCATCTGGCAATATGCCAGAGTCGGTGCATTTGTGTCCAAGATATGTCACTTCATGATGAAAAAATGAACACTTGTCTGGATGCAATTTTAGATTGTATTTTCGGCAGGTCTGAAAAACATCTTTAAGATTTTTCAACATGTATTTTTCTGAACAACCCAGTACAACTAAATCATCCATATATAAAAATGGTTGGGACGGTTCAAGTCCCGAAAAAGCTATTGTCATCATTCTTTGGAATGAGTCGGGGGCTATTTTTAGACCAAATGGTAATCTTTTGAATCTGTATGATCCCTTTTCAGTTAAGAAAGAAGTTAAATCTCTTGATTCTTCTTCTAACTCTATTTGGTGAAATCCTGATGTAAGATCTAAACATGAAAAATATTTTGCTCTACCTAACTGATCTAAAATATCGTCTATTCTTGGCAAAGGGAATTTATCTGCGACCAATTTTTTATTTAGATTTCTGTAATCTACCAATAATCTCCATCTTTTATTCGCATTGCCTGGTATTGATTTTTTGGGTACTAACAGTATTGGACTGTTGTACTCCGAAGCTGAGGGTTCAATTATATCATCGTTCAATAGTTTGCCAACTTGTTTCTTTACTTCTATTTTATGTGTCTCTGGGATTCTATAGTTCTTGATGTAGGTTGGCTCGTCTGTTTTAAGTCTTAATTTTTGTCTGTATAAATTATTTGTTGTTATTTTTTCCTTTTCTAGTGCAAAGATATCTATATATTCTGAACATAATTTAGTCATTGTTGTTTTTACTCTGTCTGGGAAATTTCTTTGCAATCTTTCTAGTTTTTCTTTGTTATTTATTTCTTTTTGACTTTGTTCCATATCATGGATTATTTCGTAATCATCTAAATTTTCTGTTTTGATCGTATCTGGTCGTATTATGATGTCATTATTGGAAGTGTTTGGTAGTTGTTATTGTATTTGCTATGAATACTCCTTCATGAATTTCTTGATTTGGAATGAGTATATCGGACGATTTACTATTTATATTTATTTGTCTGATTGATTCAGCTCGTGCTGGTATAACTATTGCATTTAATGTCGATGCATTATTCATTGGAATGGCTAGATTTTCATGGTACTCGTTAGGTCTTAGTACTAACCAACCCTTGTCTTTAGTATAGTCAAGGATACAGTTATATTTTTTAAAAAAATCTAAACCAAATATTCCATCCGTTGGTATTGGAAATGAATTGTCGACTATGTAAAAATGATGTTTTCCTAATATGTTGTCTAATTTCAATTCTAGTTGATGATGTCCTATTGTCCGTATTGAGCCTGTTCCTATTCCCTTGAGACTGATATTATTTTGTGTTTTGAACTGTATTGATCCTATTTTCCTGATTTTAATTATGGAGACGTCTGCTCCAGTATCTATTAAAAATGACGCTACCTTGGAATCATGGTTTAAATAGCTCGAAATGAAGCATCCCATGGTAAGGTTAATATTAGCTGTTTTGACTTCACCTTGTTTTTGTTTTAGATATCTAGGGGAATCTCCGAGTTTTCCGGTGCCGTTATGGTTCGTATATTTCTATCTCTGGTATAGCTGCGGTTGTTTCAGTTTTGATTATCATTGGAGTTTCTGTTATTGATATAATGGCCTCTATTTGAGTTTCCTCTCGTTTCTACCTCTATCGTTGTATCTTGCTTGTCCACGTCCACGAGACATTCCGCGATTATTGTATCCACCGTATCGGTAGATCGCGCCTCGCTCAAGTTGTACTTCGTCTGTTGCCTCAATGAACGCGGTCATTGTTTCTTCTAGAGTCTTGTGAGGTATCGATCGGAATACTGTCCGGGTTTCCTTATCTAGAGTATTGTCATACTTTTTACAGTCCAACTGACTGTGTATTTTTCTGCCTTGTTTAAAGGGATACCATCGGTGATGTATGCCCTTTTTAAAGCTTGTGCCAGCTTCATTACTTCTGTCGTGTAGTCTAATGCCGATTTATTAGTTTGCTTCACTCTCTGTATCTTTGCATTAAGACTTTCTATTGAGTCTCCCTTTACCTTCCTTTTGAGCGTTTCGATTATCTCACTTATTGTGTTTACTTCTGCTACTGCGTCGTAATAAATCTAACAGCTGTCGTCTCATTGTCTCCTTTTATTTCATCAATGGCCTCTAGTGCTATTAGTACGCTGGATAGCTTGGCAAGGTTCCCGTCATACTCTGCTACCATAAGCTTGGCAGCTGTATTTATTGTTGTCTCTTTGGACATTGTGGGATTTGTGTATGGGTTTGCAATGCATGAGTTTTCTAATTCAGTGTCCGTATTGTCACTGTCTTCGTCTGTTTCGCCTAGATCAAGTTCTATTCTGTGCTTTGCTAGTGCTTTATTTGCTCTGTCACTGCAATCTTCATAGAATGCTATTGCTGCTACTTGATGTGCCTAAGGTAGGTCTTTTCTAAAGATTTTCCTTATTTGCCTTAGTTGTTGTTTTTTTAATTTGGCATGTTTTATTAACGTTTCTCTTTTTATCTTCCTATCTTGTGTTATACATTTGATGGATTTATCTATATTATAATGTAATGTAATTTTTTTTGTTAAATTTTTTCTACTGTTGTGTTTTGGTTAATATACCGTTTTTTAATTGCGTGTCTATGCATGCTATATACCGTAAATATAAACTGTATTATTATTATTGCCGTAAGTATCAACAACACAGAACGAATTTGACCTAAAGTATTTTCTGGGTCCCATGGTGCTACATGAACTTCATTTACTACGTTCGCGTTTGGTCTTTCTACTTTTGATGATTCACCGCCCATATTGAAACCTTATGCTTTGACACAATTGCACAATAAAATTCGATTGCTGCTTTTACTGACCTACATATGTGTATTGTTTTTCTTTCTCACTACATACGCGGTGTCTTGCTTTGTTGTCAAGTGGCCTGCTCATATGGAGCACGCATAATATTTTGACTCAGCATGAAATTTTAACTGTTTTATGTATATATTATTTATTTTAATAATATGTGTTTGTATATATATATTTGTTTGTGTATATAATATTTTTGTTTTGTATATAGTATAGTGTGGGTAGTCTTTTTTTTTTTTTGTTTGTAAGTTTTAATTTTACTTTGTATTTTTAAAAATTTGTTTTGAGCTTATTTATTTTAATTTATTCAAAGGGAATTTAAATTTTAACAGAGTGTTTTTTTTTTTTTTTTATTTTTCATGCTATGCAAAATTAAAATTTTTTTTTTTTTGTAATTTTAATGAGGAAAATTTATTTTTTTTTTTTAATTGCAAAAATGTCTTTATTTTTCTTTTGATGAATGGACGTTTGTGTGTTTATGTATCTTATATTTGTGTTTTTATATTTGTTATAGTGGCGGCGAACTTCGCTTTTTACCACAAAGGTGCTGTGTTAGCACTCTTTTTATTATTCAACATTACTTTTTTTTTTTTTTGCTTACTTTGGTTTTATGTTTTTATTGCTGATGCTGTCGCTGCTGCTGCTGTTGCTTCCGTTTTTGTTGTTCTCTTTGGTGCTCGTCTTCTAGAGCATGAATCTTAGACCAAACGACTTGTGCGTCGTTCCACGGTATGGGTGGGTTCCGCTGGACCAGTTCCAATAATGATGCCCTCTTTCGCCGGTATCTGGCGAGATATCCGCCTCGTCTTTTGGGCGTATGGACTTTTGGAATTTTAGTTAGTTGGTCCTCTTCTTTTGTTTCCGTAATACCTGAGATTTGGTACTTTTCTGGCGAGCGAGATATTCCTCCACGGTCAATGGTCGTGGACCGGCAAGGGGTCACTCCTTTAGCGCCTTCTTTACTGCCTCCAGATGCGTTACGCTCATCTGGGCAGTTCCACTTCTGGATAGGATTTGGTCTTCTCTCGTCTTTTTGCGTCTTCGCTTCTTGAAGCGGTGCCTTGATCCTTATTAGGAATCTGGCAGGATCGCCATGTAATGGTAAACGATAATTGTAATGGTTCTTAGAGACGCGGTTGAGACGCGGCGCCGATTATAAGGCGACTTTAAGAATGAGGAGACAAGCTGATTGGTTTTGATACTCGCAGTTGGATGCGATTAGCCTGACTGACCTCGTAGGGTCGAGGCCGCTTTATTTATACTGTTTCTTATGGTGTAGTTTACATAGATTGCTTATTCTACGAAATAGTTTACTAAAGCAAGTATGCTTGCAGTGCATATGTGAAATAGTGTAATATGGTGACAACGCATATGCACTTGCATTGCGTGCCTTCTTAAGTGTTTTAATAAGTGGTTTAAGATTTAGTGACCTTTGTATACACTATACGATCATTACAGAGTCGTCCTGTACTACCTTTGGGATTAGTGGGTCAATACTACCACATGCAAATAAAATAAACACTTTAATTTCCCTTATTTTATTTCACTTCTTTTCGTTTGATTTTTATTCTCTATTATATTTCCTTTTTCTTTTAAAGAAATCTTTTCATCAAAATTATAATCCCTATACCAAATGGCGACCGGACTGCACCAGGTCTATCCTACAAACCATTGGTTGCCATTGGTTTTTCTATTTCTCTTTCTTTTGATTTGTTGCTCCTCGTTACACGTGTCTCTGTCATTAAACCTTTTTTTCCTTTATTTTATAAGGAAGTTTTTCTCAGCATGTCTCAATCTTTCCAGGGTCTCCTTTTTACAAAAAATTTATAAAAAGAATACTGAGACACGAGATGATTATGACTAGAGGGATCTCGACTAGAGGGGGAAAAGGGAGTTATTATACACACGAGGAAGTATTATAATCAAGCAGGGTATTACCACAAAAGAAGCGAACAACTAACTACTACTAAATACTTCAAATCAAATAGGGTATTATCCGGACCCTGATTGACGCTAAACTATGGTTAGGGTATCACCTGGACGCCATTGAATAGACGTACACACATTTAAACTACGATATACATATATGTACACACATACAAACATTTATATACAAACGAGGAATTAGGGAAAGGATAGGGAGAAGGTGTTAGTGCCCTATGACCCATTTAGTTGTATTTATCTTTTTCTTTTCTTTGCACATTATAAACTTTATTGATCAGAACTTGGTTTTAATTATTTCCTAACCACACTTTTTTTTTCTGTGCTTTATTTTCACCTATAGGCTGGGTATTGTTGCAGGGAATTGAGGTAGGGACATTTAAGAACCCTGTGGCCAACTCACTAGGATAGTTTACTACGTTTGCAACTTATCTCGTGATGGGTGATGTGGTGGTCCTGGATTTCGCTTTCACTATGACTTGTCACTGTTTAATTTCTACGTCTGTGTATTTTGAGTCATCAACTTGGAATGTCTCTTAACATTTCTGCGCAGTCGTCGTTTGCAAAAATTTTCCTTCTAGAAACTTCTGCTGCTGTCTTTGGCAGACGCCGTCTGCCAGGCGTGACCTATGATGGACCAATCAAAATTTGACACCATGGGGTGATAATTTCCAATACATATGCATATTGGTCGCGTGAGTTACCATCTCAGCTCCCCATCTCCTCCCGAGATGCCACGGACTTAGCCACTACGATCAACTGCAGCATAAGCAATCTTGAGCAATGTCCAGAAGTTGCAACATCAGCAATAAGCAGAATGTATACATACTAACATAATTCCAAAGAATGTAAATAAAATGCTTACATACGTCGGCATTCTGCCGACCGTCATCCAGCTAGGGTGTGGGTGCATAGAAATTAATATGAATTAAGTCAAACAAGTCTTTATTCTTTACCTTGATTAAATAATTAAACAAATATACCAACACCCGGATCCTCCAACTTGGTAACTGGTGCAGTCGAAATACTAAGGACCTACTAAGGATAATCCTAGTTATTATATTGTAAGTTAATTTTAATAATAAGAGTGATGTAAAAAAAAAAGAGAAGCAACAATATTAATATAAAAAAAAATAAAATATTATAATGAATAAAGTAAATAAAGTATTCAAGTTATGAAACGAAAATAAATATCTGCACAGGTAAAATGAAAGTAAAACAAAAATATCAAAGAAGCTAACTTCGGCTCTGCCGAAGTTTGTATACCCTTGCAGCTAAATAACTGGTATAAATGTTTAACAAAATCAAAAAACAAAAAAGAAAAAAGCACATCTAAAAATTTTCACTTCTTCACCGATCATTGAACCATCAAATTCCGAGCCCATCGTGGCACCGATCTCTACATACTAAGCCACCGTCCTTACTTAGCTGACGTAAGCTAATTTGACATATATGCAAACCCATTGCATCTCGCTCTTTCAATTTCGTTCTGTGTAAGAACACAACTAAAATATTTCTGTCTCTCTCACACACCGCGTGGTGAAGAATGTTTGCATATGTATGTGTGTGCGTAAGCATTAAAATAAAGTTAATTTCATTTAAATTTGATTATTGATTTGTAACCTTAATAATTATCCGATCTTGTTCAAACTTGGTGTAGGGTGTATGGGTAAAAATTAAATTTAAATGCAACAACAAAAAAACAATAATTTTGTAAGGAAGTTTTCCGGCTGGGGTACAACTCTCAGTCTCCCCAGGGTCTTCCATTATAGATCTATATATATAAAAGAAAGTCGTGTTAGTTACGCCACTTATAACTCAAGAACGGCAGAACAGATTTGGCTGAAAATTGGTAGGGAGGTAGTTTAGAGCCAGGAAACAGCCCGTGAAACAGCTCGGTTTGCAATGCAGAATCGTCGAGCGAACAACAGAAGGCAACAAATAGATAATTTGCGACGCAGAACAAGATATTTAGCTGATTTGAATCGAGCAGCGTTTCGATACGAGTGCAGCAATGATTACAGCTTGCATCCTAGCGTTTGCATTGGGCAAATGGACGTTGTTTGCGAGTATTGTGGTGCATTAAAGTTTTCCGGAGAAACGCCTGGATTATGCTGCCTTAATGGTAAAGTGAAATTGCCAGTGTTGACTCCGCCACATGAGCCATTGTATTCATTGCTTTGTGGCGAAACACAAGAATCACGCCACTTTCATGCAAATACTCGAAAATACAATAGTTGTTTTCAAATGACATCATTTGGGGCAGACATTATCGAAGACGGAGGATTTAATCCAACATTTAAGGTATTTATTTTTGTATTACATAGAATGTAGTGTCGATGAATTGAGCGGATTAATATCATTTCCAAATAATTTCTGTAATTTTGTCTCATCAAAAGACGAACTTATCAACAATGTATTTCCAAATATTATTTCTAACTACAAAAATAATGAATGGTTGAGTGAGCGAGCAATTTTAGCGGCTAAGAATAAAGATGTAGATGACCTGAACTACATAATTCAAAATAAGATCATTGGAACAATGCATTCATACAAATCTATTGACTGCGTCACAAATGAAGATGAAGCCACCAACTATCCAATTGAATTTTTAAACTCTTTGGACGTGCCTGGCTTACCACCGCACAATTTGCGCCTAAAGGTTGGCTCCGTAGTTATCATGCTTCGAAACATAAACTAACCAAAACTGTGCAACGGTACGCGTTTGGTGATTAATAATTTGATGAACAATATAATTTACGCTACGATAATGATAGGAAAATTCAAAGGTGAGGAAGTTCTCATTTCGAGGATCCCGATGATCCCAACCGATATGCCGTTTGAATTTAAAAGACTTCAATTTCCGATACGTCTTGCTTTTGCCATGACCATCAACAAATCACAAGGCCAATCCTTAAAAGTTTGTGGTTTAAATCTAGAACATTCATGTTTTTCCCATGGTCAATTATACGTGGCATGTTCACGGGTCGGAAGACCATCTGCGTTGTTTGTTTTTGCGCCTGATAAAAAAACAAAAAATGTCGTGTATCACAAGGTACTTAAGTGAAGAGCAACCTATGTACTAAATACAGAAATAATAATGAATGATTAATGTAGTTATTTAATTTTTTTTTGTATTTTTTCCAAAAAAAAAACACAATCTGCTTATTTATCGTCATTATTAAGGCGGAACAAAGTTCGCCGGGTCAGCTAGAATTATTATTACTAGAAAATTATTTACATATATGGCATAACAACGTTTGCCGGGTTTTCTAGTTATTTATAATAGAATGCCGAGACCGGAGATTTGTTCGAGCTACAGTGAGTGTTAATACTGCATATCTATGATATCGCTAGGAATGCACTACAGGAAGAAGAAGAGATAGAAGGAGACAGAAACTTGAAACAAATACATGCAGACATGCAGTTCGGTTAGGGTACAACCCGGACACCGAACTACAATTGAACTACTAAAAATAGAGGGTCACGAAAGGGAAACATAAAGCTAAGTCGGTTAAGGTATAACCTGGACACCGACTTAACACAACATAACATATGGATGTCCCAGGATTTAAGTTGAGGTCGATTAGGGTACAACCCGGACATCGATCACAACATAAATCCTGGTCGCATGCCAATGGATACCAGTCGCCATCACAGTCAACAAGGGTACAACCCGGACGTTGACTGTGTGGCGACCTAATACCCAGACACACTACAAATAAACATTACACTCTCCTCGGCATTGGGTAGGGTACAACCCGGATGCCAATGCCAGAGGAGAAACACATACTATGGTGACACACACACAAAGGAATGGGACCAGGGAAAGGATAGGAGAGGATGTTAGTCCCAATCTAGTTTCACCCCAACAATTGTGACATGTTTGTTTTAACACTTTACAAATTTTATTGTAGATTTATTCAATATAATTCTCTGGCCAAATGCCACCTGACCACACTCTAAATTGGTATCTATTGGTATGGGGTCAAAGGGGAGGGGCAACTACTGGACCACATGGCCGACTCTCCCGCTATCCTGTTGCACACACACTTAACACGTATATCCTGGTATGATCAGCAGCGTTCGCTCTTTTCTTGATGATTTACTTTGCACCAACTTCGTTTGTGACTTGTCTGTAATTGGCCTTTGGTCTGATAAGGGCCGGCTGTGGGTCCTTGCACTTTTCTAATTACACGATGACACTTCTTTTTCACTTTTATTACTCCCGACTGTCTCCCTTAAGGGTGGTTTGCGTAATGATTTATTGTTCTCTCATTACGCAGTCGCTGACCGCTCTTTTTCGGGCTTTCGACTTTTCCTCTGCCCAGGCTCTGCCTTCGCCGACTGCGACACGCGCTCGTTCAATCGTTGTTACCATGACAACCGATTCTGTCGCGACACGCGTCGGGGTCAGAATCGTCAAGTACGCATTTTTTTGGTCCCGTTGCAAACAAAATAATAGAAACTGCGCAAAAGCAACGTCGACAAATTCGTGCAAGTCCCGTTGGGCTTGCATGTGTGTGTGTGTATGTGCATATATGCGGCCGGCTAAATGCCACTGCGCAATTAATTTTGTATATAAGCGGGCATACCTAAAGAGAAACTTATGTACCTATGTATGTATATACGCATGTGTACATGGCAATGAGCGTATACATAAATAATAATGTACCTAGAGATGAGACGATTAATTATGACACAAGTCAGAGTATTTAGGGTTGGGCTTAATGACTTATTATTATCTATTGGTTTGAAATAACAATATTATGAGCCTTGTAATTATGCCGTGGTGCCAAATTGGCACTTCGTCACAATTTTATATATTTCTTATTTGGTGCCGCGCGGATTCGAACTCGGGACTTTTGTGTTTGTACGACAGATTTCTTGGAATTTGTTTTTGTTTCTTTGCTGCCAAAGAAAATTGCTTATTTTACTCGGTGATAATTATCCGATCCGACTGATTTTCAAACCCACCATACTTGATAGATCAAGGAACTTAACTTTTTATGTTTTAACCATGTAGCTTGAAATTTGAGGCTGTCATCGTGATTCAAACAGACAGACGGACAGACGGACATGTCTCAATCGACTCGGCTATTGATGCTGATCAAGAATATATATACTTTATAGGGTCGGAAACGTATATTTCTATGCGTTACAAACATCTGACCAATTTTATAATACCCTCTGCAAGGGTATAAAAAAAAAAGAAGGAGAATTCATTTCTGTCTAGTGTGTGGTGAAACAAGTGTAAAACAATTACAACAAAAAAATTTTTTTTTGATAAATAAAAATCTTTCCAAGTTTCATCGCTAAAAAGTAACATTTAAAAAAAAAAATTTTAACAAAATCATTTATAAATGCATACAATAAAATTAATAAATCATGCGACAAAACAATTATATCAAAGTGTTTGTGTGCGGTATGAGTCCATGTCAAACGTGCTGCGGTTCGATTTCGACGTCTGTGCGACAGAAAGGTTGGCTGCAGTTGTGGACATACTCATAAACACACAACATATATGATAATACAGTTTGAAATCGCTGCAACGGGGTTTATATTTCAGGGCGACTTATAAATCCAATCGGCCTAAAAATAAAAAATACCTACATATGTATATGTCTGACAATACATAATAATAACAAAAAACTAGAAGGATGGGCTAACTTCGGCCGTGCCGAAGTTCGGATACCCTTGCAAACTGTTATTTAACAATTACAAATTTACAATTACATTAGAAAGCAAATAAAAAAAGTCAAATCTTCATTAAATGTTTGCGGCTTAAGAAAAAAATGTAATTCGACAAAAAAATTTTTTATTGTTCCTATGGGTGCCGATCAACCGATTTGGCTGAAACTTAGCATAGCCATTTCTATATATACTAAACTTCCAAATACCAAATTTCGTAACAATCGTTTTAAAAACACCCAAGTTATTGCTCTAAAAAAATATTCTTGACCGATCGTTCCTATGGGAGCTATAAGATATAGTCAACCGATTCTAATGAAACTTGGTAGATATGCTAGAAAGTATACCATAAATACCACTCATAAACAACAAATTTTGTAATATTTGATTGAAAAACAACAAAGTTATGGAGGTTTAAGTCTATTCTCGACCGATCGCTCCAATGGGAGCTATATGATATAGTCATCCGATCGGGATGATTCCGAGATATACAATGCCGGCAGCAAAAAGAAGCCTAGGTGCAAAATTTGAGCTCTGTAGCTTTAAAGGTTTCGGAGGAGAAGCTGTTGATCCAGACAGACTGACGGACAGACAGACGGACATGGCTATATCAACTCTGCTCGTCGTGCTGATCAAAAATATATATACTTTATATAGTCGAAGATGCTTCCTTCTATGCGTTGCAAACTTCTGACCAAAATTAATATACCCTTTTTGGAAGGGTATAAAAAGAGAATGGAAAATATAAAATTAAAGTAGAGTCTGTATTTCAGGGCGACTTACAGACCCAAAAAACTATACTGATTATGATTGTGTATATAATCAAGTGGAACCTTGACTTTGATTTTCATTGTGACTAGCAAAGCAAGAGCACGATATATATTAAAAAAAATAAAAAAACGAATTAAACATTTTCAAGTGGTTGTATTTATTTGGTTTGGTATTTCAGGGCGACTTACCAAACCGAAAACAATCAAAGAATACCTAAGAAGATATATGAATCCAGAATTCACGCAGCAGAATCCCATCTATTTTCTAAATATCATTAATAACAAAAAAAAAACCAACAAACACAAAACACTAAAAACAAAATAGAATTAAGTAATATAAGACATACGTACACATAAGTTGTCAAATCAATAATAACCCAATTTTTATAAATATATAAAAAAAAAGAGAGAAAGGAAATCATTAGTAGTCACAGTTAGGCGTTAAATGGCAACATTAAAAAAAATCAAGAGGTTAATTCCAAACACTAGGATCAGAACTCATCTTAGCAATAGCCTATCTGATATTAGGAAGACCAACAAGTAGTCATCCTTAGCCAAGGGGATATAATTCATACAGACATACTGTCTACATTAAAAATACCTGATGCAATCCGGTTTTTACCATCTTATAATGGCAATCCTAAAACCTTAGGAGAATTTGTTAGTAATGTCGAAGAGATTCTCCTCCTTATACGAGGAACAGATAAAACTCCATATGGTCAGATGATCCTTAGGGCTACCAGAAATAAAATAAAGGGCCCAGCAAATGAGTCCATTATAGATGTTGGAGCAGGTTTAGTTTGGGATGAGATAAGAGAAGCTCTCATTCAGAGCTGTTCGGACAGTAGAGATGAACCGACTCTTATGTATGAACTACATAACCTTGGGCCAGGAAAAAGTTTGCGAAATTAAGTTAGCACTATTCAGATTGACAGAGACAAGGGAATTCAAACCTCTGCTCATTAAATCAAAAAAAGAACTATTCGCAGATATCTGCCTCAATTCGTTCCTATCTGGAATTAGGGGACCTTTAGGGACGGCAGTCAGATCCATGAGACCTGCCAATCTCCGGCAGGCTTTGGATTGGGCAATAAAAGAAAGAGAAATTTCCTTTTCTTAAGACAGTAGAAGGAAAGAAACACAAAGACAAAATTGATTTGGACCACAAAATACTAGATATCGACGTTTCGACAGTCGCAGCGGCTCGGACAGACGCGTCCACAGACGTTTCAAAAATAGGTACGACAAAAACGATTTTAATTCAAGAAGGAATAATAGAAACAATTTGGCAATACTGCCAAGAGAGGACGACAGGAACGATTTTAATTCAAGACAAAATAATAGAAACAATTTGGCGCTCATGCAAAGAGAAAACGACCTTGACAAACTCATTAGAAAAAATTACAATTATTCAAGAAACACACAACAGAGAGGAACAATCCACAATATAGACCACCCACAATGTGAATTACTCAATTATGATGAGCAGGGAAATTTTCAACCAGGTGACTCGACGGCCAAACAGGGTACTTAATAAATAAAGACCCTAATACCCCAGTATTGCCAAAAATTGACAAGGCAAACCTTCAACTACAACCAAATAAATCAGACTTCCTCAGAAAAGAAATAGAACACTCAGGCCATGTGGTTACGCAAAATGGAATCAAACTAAACCCTAAAAAGGTCAACGCAATTAAACAATTTCCTGTACCTAAGACTAGATAATAGCACTGTTGGGCTATTATCGAAAATTTATGAAAGATTTTGCTACCATTACAAAACCACTTACAAAACAGCTGAAGGGCAAGAAGACCGTCTAGGTCAGCACAGAATTTATTTCTGCATTTGAAACATGCAAAACTCTCCTGTGTAATGACCCAATTTTACAGTACCCAAATTTCTCTAAACAATTTATTTTGACCTCCGACGCTAGTAACGTCGCCATCCTTTCACAATATAATAATCCTTTCACCCAATAACGAAAAACCTGTATGTTTTGCTTGCCATGCACTAACGGATACAGAACTCAACTAGTTGAAAGAGAAATGCTTGCCATCATCTGGGCAACTAAATATTTCCGGTCCTATCTCTTTGGTCAGAGATGCCAAATAATCACCGACCATAGGCCCCTAACATGGCTTATGAATTTTAAAGAACCAAATTTCAAACTGGTCCGTTGGAAACTTCAATTACTCGAGTATGATTACGAAATCACGAAATCCACCCACAAAACTCTATAAAGTCATCCAATACAAAAATAATGTTAAAGGACATTACGGATGCAAGCCATGCTGAGCAAGAAATCAAGAAATACCACATATATGTAACCATAAGGGAATAGACGAAACAGTAGTGTTGGCTCGCCGGCGGACGATGAGCTCCTCTAAAAATAAAAAACAGTTATTTCTAGCAAGTACTTGTACATTAAGTTTATTCCCTTAGGTATAAACAGGTATGGGTTTGGGTTTGTACCGGTATACAAGTAAGGATTCGCTGAAATCTTTTATAAATTCTTGTTAGTTAACAATTTATTTGTTTTACAATTCATTTTTTTTAAAGTTTTTTCTTACATTTGTGTTTCTTTTCACTCACGTCTGCCCTTTCTGCTTGCCAAATTAACTCTCAACTTACGCCGTCGCAGCGACTGCAGTTGAGCCGAAAAGGCAGACGCAAAGAGAGCAATTTCATAAAACGGGACTTTCGGATAAAGGGTCAGGGGCGTACTTATAATTAACTATGTTGGCGCGGGGCGTACTTAATTCGCTCCGCAACATTCCCCACCCCGTAACTAACATTCTTGTTTCGTGGGTTACCCTTTTAAGTCCAATTTGGCCAGCTTCACTGCTGGTCTTGTGACAAGTCCGCCGACTGTGCGCACAACAGCGCTTCGCACGTCGTCTATTTCAATTGGCTTTAGCGGCGGCTAAAACCATTTTGGACGCCTCGTTATCGTAGGTAGATACTCTCGTAACCATCTTTTCCAGCAACGATCTGCCAGCTGGCTTGCAATCCGATATGTTTTCGCCAGTTGAGGTCCAGTTTGATCTATGGAGCCATCCTCACGCAAGCCACTGGAGTTTCCCAGCAGGAAATGGTTCGGAGTCAGCGCCTCCGACTCAGCACTGTCTAAAGGCACATACGTCAGCGGGCGTGAGTATAGAATCTGCTTCACATCCGCGAACGCAGCTCGTAACGCTTCCTCTCGTACACCAGTCTCATGTAAAATTTCTGAAAGTATAGATTTAGTTGAACGTACCAATCGTTCCCATAAGCCTCTCATATGTGGTGCACTGGGTGGATTAAATTTGAATTTCAACGTTGGGAATTGCTTTTCCACGGCTGATGTGGATATTCGCTCAATATGCTCTTTTAAAACTCGGTTAGCTCCTCGAAAATTGGTACCATTGTCCGACAGCATACAGCCACAAATGCTTTCATCACATATAAAAAGGAGTCCGTTGATAGAGACGCAGCAATTTACAGGTGTACAGCTCGTGTCGTTAGGCAGGTGAATAACACGCCCCACCTCTTCTCATGCCTGCGACCCACTACAATGTCGATTGGATCAAAGCAATCCACTCCAGTGTACGTAAAAGGTGATGTATAAGGCGACAGTCTCTCTCTAGGTAAGTCGCCCATAATAGGTGGATCCGGTCGAGCCACTCGTATGCGGCACGCTGGGCAAGCTTTTGCGACTTTTCTCACTAAAGCGCGCATGCCGTCGATCCAATATCGTTGCCGTACTTCGTTTACGACAATCTCGTTGTGTAAATGATGATATCTCCTATGGTAGAACTCCACTATTAAAGAGGTCATCCGATGAGATTTGGGTAGGATTACGGGTCTCTTTATTCCTACATCTACGCATTCCATTTGGTCAATTCGCCCCTTAGTTCGTAGCACTCCAAATGCATCCAGATACGGGGAGCATTTGAACAGTCTACTTTTGCGGTTAGTCAGAGCACGTCCTTGGCTTAGGCATCTGATTTCTTCATGAAACTCCTCCTCCTGGCAGACGCGTAGAAATATGGTATCCATTTCCACGTTGCGTGTCAGGCTCAAAATACTACTGAGCTGTACTCCGTATGATTTCTTACATGTCATGCGTAAGAAATCCAAGACTCGCCTCTGTACAGCCCGGAGCTTCTCCAGAGTGCTTACTCGTTCAGGATTGGGAGCTATGCATGCAAGACAGGAAACACAGCTCTGTTTCTCTTCATGAAGTAGCACCTCAACGTTGTCGCGGATTACGATTCTTTCGTCTTTTGGCCAATTCATCTCGTCTTTGTATAAAAATCCTGGACCAACAAACCACCGTATTTTGTTGGTCATTTCTGGCGTTTTCGACCATTTTGTGCCATCGTCTGCCACATTTTGTGCAGTTGGCACCCATCGCCAACTCCCTACTTCTGAGTCTTCTAAAATTTCACCGACTCGAAGAGCCACGAATTGGTGATATTTGCGTACATCTGATTGAATCCAGTACAAAACATTGACAATTGACTGTCACCGCGATCGAACGTACTTTTTATTGCACTCCGCGAGTTCTTCGGTGTCAGCGCAATAAAACAACGGTAAAACAACAAAGTGACAGGGCTCTCAGTCGCGACAGAGACGCTCATTCACAATTATATTGTTATTTGTAAATACAAACAGCAATACTTAGTAAATAACAAAAAGATTAACTCAGGCCCTTCTTGACTAGACTCTCGCCAGCAGAAGCGACAAGAACAAATTCTTCAGCAACAAAACGAGCGTCGGCTTTCTATACAACGCAACAATGCGTATTTCTCAGTAGTATCTCCAACTACCACAACTACAACGAGCGCTGAATCCAAAAGTGCAAGTACGAGTAAATTGCTTACACCAACCAGCAACAACAATTTGTCTTGGAGCGCCCAATGCGCTTCACCGTCAAATTCGCTGACACCTGAAGTGTTAATTGGGTCATCGGGTTCGCCGACCGCCGTTAGCGCGCTCACAACAACAACAATTGCAGCTACTGCTCCAACAACAACTCTAACAGCAGCAACGTCTGCAATACCTTCGATCACCGTCCAGCAGACTACCTCAACAAAAACTGCCCAACCAGTGACGATGAATCCAAAGTCACCTGTTCAGACTGGTATGGACAGATACATTAATATAAACAAGCGAAAGCTTAGCCCTCAGACAAAAAGGGGCAACACTCCCAAGATGTCGAAAAACAACATTGTTGAACGAAACGCATTGGAAAGCAATAGATTCCAAACATTGGCAAATCAGCCGGAATTCCAAGAAGGAGTTTCCCAAATTAAACCCTCTGTAGCCAAGCCACCACCATTCTATATCCGTGGTGCCAACTGCACTTCTTTGGTGCCGAAATTGGTAGCGCTAGTTGGTCAAAACAACTTTTATGTGACACCACTCAATAGGGGTAACATAAAAGAGACCAAAGTTCAAGCCAAAAGTGAAGAATTCTATCGTACTATTGAAAAGTACTTTAGAAAGGAAAGTGTGAATTTCTACACATTCCAACTAAAGAGTGCCAAAGGCCTTCATGCGGTGATCAAAGGCATTGAACCAACGATTCCGACTCAGGAAATAGTTGAAGCATTGGAAGAGAAGGGCTTTGAGGTAAAGTCCGTCTCAAACATACTGAACAGAAATAAAGTGCCGCAACCTCTATTCAAAGTGGAGTTACAGCCCACATGTGATAAAAAACTTAAACCCAACACAGTGCACCCTATTTACAATCTTCAACTTCTGCTACATTGCAGAATTACTGTCGAAGAGCCGCATAAGAGGACACACCCGGTACAATGCACTAATTGCCAGGAGTTTGGGCACACAAAGTCCTTCTGCAGCCTTCGCCCAGTTTGCGTTGGCTGTGGACAAACTCAAAAAGATTGTGTCTGCACCGATGACAAATCAAATACCAATACAAGGAAGTGCGGCAATTGTGGTGGTAATCACACAGCGAACTACAGAGGATGCCCCGTTTATAAGGAACTCAAGGCCCGCCTCAACGCGAAGAAATCAACGGCACGTATCCAGGGCTCGACACTAATTCCCTCTCAAACAACACCGGGAATATTCTTCTCAAGAGCTGTAAGGTCATCAGCGACCCCAATATCAACTACTCCTGGAGTAACTTTTGCAAGCGTGCTACGCAACGGAAATGCACAGCCCACTCAAACAATAGATCCCGCTACCATTCAATCTAACGCGGCCCCAAGTCCATCCGTACTTGGCCAGAACCCTAACGGGATCGAAACATTGTTAACCTCGCTCAACCAAAACATGACAAATTTCATGACGTTCATGCAAAATTGCATGCAGGAACTGATGCGGAATCAGAACTTGCTTATTCAAAAGCTTATGGACAATAACAAATAATGTCAGCACTACATATAGGCCTCTGGAATGCAAACGGCATTTTCAAGCACAAACAAGAATTGTCACTGTTTCTGGACTCAAATGATATTGATATTATGCTGCTATCAGAAACACACCTCACAAACAAAAATAACTTTCAAATACCCAAATATGTATTCTACGCAACAAATCACCCAGACGGCAAGGCTCACGGAGGAACTGGTATCCTAATCAAAAACCGGATTAAACACTGTCTGCACAATGGATTTGCCAAACAACACCTACAAGCAAGTTCAATAAGCGTCCAAACCACTTTCGGCAGTACAACCGTGGCTGCACTTTACTGCCCACCACGATTCTCAATCTCTGAAATAGAGTTTACTGATTTGTTCAAAACACTCGGAGTACGATTTATTGCTGCAGGAGACTACAACGCCAAGCACCCTCATTGGGGATCCCGCCTGGTAAATCCAAAAGGCAAACAGCTGTATAACACAATCATCAACCCAGCAAACAAAATGGGCTATGCCTCACCGAATAAGCCCACGTACTGGCCAACAGATCCACGCAAGCTCCCAGATCTAATAGACTTTGCAATCACCATGGGAATTGCGCACAATTTGATAACGGCAGAGTCACTAGCAGAATTGTCATCGGACCACTCACCAGTAGTTTTCACTATATTAACACAACCACAAATAATAAAGCACCCAGTCGGGCTGACAAATTGTAAAACAAACTGGCTCAGATTTAAAAAATACATAAGCACCCATATCGAGCTGAATCCCAAACTGGACGACGAAGAAGACATCGAGCTTTGGACCTCTGCACTAGAGTCGACGTTTATTGAAGCAGCAGATATCTCTACCCCGATTATCAGCCACACGCAGGAAAAACACAAGTCCAACAACCGACTAATTGAACTACTTCTAGCAGACAAAAGACGGCTCAGGCGAAAATGGCAAATGTCTCGATCTCCGGCAGCAAAACAACGCCTAAAGGAAGCTTCACGAACTCTAGCAAAGGCGCTTAGGCAGGAAGAAGCGAGGACACAGCGGCTGTACATAGAGAAGCTCACCCCTATCAGCACCAAATATCCGCTGTGGAAAGCACATCCAACCATAACTGCTCCAGCCGAGATAATTTCACCTATACGATGCCCAACTGGCAAATGGGCCCGTTCAGACGAAGAAAGAGCACTCATCTTTGCAGCTCATCTAAAAACGGTCTTTCTGCCAAATCCGTCAACAAACTCTTTTCAGCTCCCCACCTTGCGCACTCCAATGGAAAGTGAGCAACCGAAATTCCAAGCGGAGGAAATTTCTGCAATTATTAAAAACTATCTAAACCCAAGAAAGTCGCCCGGCCATGACAAAATAATCCCGAAAATGATCCGAGAACTCCCGATCTGTGCCGTGCGTTACATCTGCAAACTTTTCAACGCGATAGTAAAAAGTGGTCATTTTCCCATAAGTTGGAAAAAATCAGTAATCATAATGATCCCAAAACCCGGAAAGGACAAAACACAGCCATCATCATACAGACCCATTAGTTTATTGCCAAGTCTTTCAAAACTATTTGAAAAGGTCCTACAACTCCGTATAAATACAATCTTGGTTAACCAAAATATAATCCCTCATCATCAGTTTTGCTTCCGTGAAAAGCATGGGACAATTGAACAAGTCAACCGTATCACCTCAGAGATCCGCACAGCATTCGAGCAAAAAGAATGCAATAGAAGAAACTGCCCATCATTGACGCTTAACAATGTGCCAGTGCCTCAATCCGACGATGTTGTATATCTTGGAGTTCACTTCGACAGAAGATTAACTTGGCGTAAGCATATCGAAGCCAAGAAAAAGCAACTAAAGCTCAAAGCAATCGGTCTTCATTGGCTTATCAACGCCCGATCTCCCCTTTGTCTGGAATTCAAAGTTCTCCTCTACAACTCTGCATTAAAACCCATCTGGTCATATGGCTCTGCACTATTGGGAAACGCAAGCAAGAGCAACATCGAAACCATACAAAGGGCTCAATCCAAGGTTCTCAGAACCATCTCGGGAGCACCTTGGTATATCCGAAATGAAAATGTACAGAAAGACCTACACATTCCTAGCGTAATAACCGAAATAAAGGTACAACAGCTTAAGTACACCGCTAAACTGCAGGCACACGCGAATACCCTGGCCAAATCATTAACACGAGTACGTGAAAGTACTCGTCTTCAACGAAACGACCTCCCAACCCTCTAGTAATTAATCAGGGCCATAGATCAATGTAGCATCTTTCAGATGTTAGGTTATGTGTTAGATTAAGATAAACCTAGAAAATTGTTGTTAGTCTTATAAGCCTATATAAGAGATCCAACAAACAAATAAAACGTTAAAAAAAAAAAAAAAAAAAAAAACATCCTTCGAGTCTGTCCAGAAAATTCACCGCTCTCTAGGTATCGATAGCTCCGATTCGATAAACCTAGCCAGTCGTTGACCTAGTACAGCAGCCATTAACTCCATTCTGGGTATTGAGACTGTCTTTAGAGGCGCCACCCGCGTCTTTGAGCCCACCAGCGAACAGCACACTTCACCGTCCAGTTCTGCTCGAAGGAATACAAGCGCTGCATACGCGCTTGTGCTGGCGTCTACAAATGTATGGAGCTGCACCCTGCTGGTACAACTTACCAATCGCATACATCTGGGAATTCTTATTTCGTTTATTTGGGGCAGCAAGCGTAACCAAAGCCTCCAGTCTGCTTCATCCTCCTTCAACAGCGTCTCGTCCCACTTGGTTCCAGATCGCCAAATGTTCTGCAAAATAATTTTAGCACGGATGGTGAAAAATCCAAGAAGACCAAGTGGGTTCAAAAAATGGCATAACCACACTTAACACTCTTCTCTCTTCGAGTAGTTCCGGCTAGGCCACGTATGTGATCAAGTCTGAGCCAGGCAATCACCACATGCCTAGAACCTTTTCTCGCGCCTTTTCTGCGTAGTATGATGTTGCTGTACAATTCCGATTCGGTTGTATTTTTATACATGTATATATATTTCTTTGTTTCTTTTTTTTTTTTGAATTTCTCGTGGCACTTTCTCCTTGTCCTTTTCCAACAAAAATCTGCCACTCCTTAACTTCCTCGTTGTCCGGCCGGTCCAACTTGTCCGTCTCGGCTTAGCTGAAAAATGCTGAAATCGGATTTGGAGAATTATACTTATTGTTGGTCGTCTGTGTTTTCCTCTGACGTTACCTGCGCTTTTAATTCGCCTATGAGGGCCGTTCTTGTCTTTCCGCTCGATATATGTACCAATTTACATATTACAGGTGATGCAAATCCTTTTATCCTATATGGCCCTCCATATCGCGGCGCTAATTTTGCAGCGAATCCTTCCGCTGCATTTGACAGGTAATGTTCCGTTGACCATACAACGTCTCCGATTCGTGGCCTTCATTCTCGTCTTCTCAGGTTGTAGTGCCTTGCCTGGTCTTGTGCCGCCTTTTCCAGATTTCTTCGTACTAGCGTACCTATCTCTTTCATACGCTTTTCCATATCTTGAATTTTGTGGTCAGGCTTGCCTGTTCCTGTCGTTAGCGTATTGCCGTATATCCTGTTGCATCTGACACGCTGGAGTTCACGGCCAACATTAGTTCAGGCCACAATTCGTCCCATCTCCGCTGGTTTCCTTCTGCTGTCTTAACGTTTTCGGTACGCACAGTTTCCACGCTACTACATCTTCGTTGCCCGCTCTGTGAGGTATGTTTCGATACAATTGCCCGTTCTCGGATAAGTAGTCTGTATATTTTTGCGGATTGCTTTTAATCTTTTTATACATTTCACTTATCCATTCACATCCATTGTTCGCTTGCCTGACTCGTATGCTGTTGTCTTCCATTCGTCGGCACGTATCCAATGGCTGTCTTGACAGTGCATCTGCCACAATGTTTAATTTGCCTCTGTGGTACGTTATTTCAAAGTCGTATTGCTGCAATTCCAATGCCCACCTTGCGATCCGCCCTGTAGGACTTTCAATACTATTCAGCCACTTTAGTGCCATGTGATCTGTTACCACTTTAAAATGGTAACCCTCCAAGTATGGTTTTAGTTTTCTGACTGCCCATACTATTGCCAAGCATTCTTTTTCTGTGGCTGAACGCCGTCATTTTCCTGCTGTTCGCTTCCAACGGGATTTGCCAGTAGCCATCCTTCAGATCTAGACTGCTGATGTACCTCGCCTCTCGCAACTGATCCAATATGTAGTCTATTCTTGGCATTGGGTACGCGTCCTTTATTGACTTTGCATTAATTTGTCTGAAGTCAACGCACAGCCTCCATTTCCCTGTCTGCTTCTTCTTCACCATTACTATTGGTGAGCTGTACGGGCTGTTTGAGCGCTCGATGTATCCCATTGCCATTAACTCATCGACGTTTTCATTTATGATCCCTTGCATCTTAGGGTTCTTTGGGTAGTACCTCTGTTTTATTGGCTTATCATCGCACATTGTAATCGTGTGCATGCCTACATTCGACGTTCCAGATATTTTTGCCGATTCCGCCAGTTCTTGTTTCATAAAATCTCCCACTGCCGTTTCTGGTGCATCTGTTACTATTGCTGTTGATGTTTTTTCTGTCAGCTTACCGTTCCATCTGCACCTTGGAGGGATATTTATTGCGTGACCTGCACACTTGATTGTGGCTCCCATCTCTTTTATGAAATTCCAGCCCAACACTACAGCGTCGATTCCACCTGGGAGAACTAGGAATGACAATTTAATTTTCTCATTTCCAAACTGCACGTTCGCGATCCATTGCCATGTTATTTCTTTGGTTGCGCCGTCTGCTAGTTGTAAGGAACCTTCTAAGGCCGGGGTACAACTCTCAGTCTTATTGGATCCACAACACAAGAAATTTGTATCTGCCGAGACCTTCGAGTGACGGGGCTGGTCAGTCGAGTTAATTTTTTTTTCTGAATCCCTAACGGGACCTTGACCCTTCTAGATCACGGGTGCCCCGGGTCACGCCTATGTGTCCCGGGCGTACAGCTGAGACGAGGTAACTGGTGGGCAACTCCGCACCTAGTACTCGGGGTTAGTGGGGCACTACTAGAGTAGGAAATCTTGGATGTAGTTCGAACCTCGGCGGGAGGGTGGTCCTCGCACGGGCTAGATTACTCCGAGATTCAAGCCTACGGATTAACTACCGAAGGGGGAAAGAGTAGGAAAACCTCCGGTATTCTTGGCCTCGGCGGGAGGGTGGTCCTCGCACGGGTTAGATCACCTGAGATTTACCCTACGGGTTAAGGAGGAGATCAGCAGGGATCAATCCTCTGCTACCTCGGAGGTTAATAGGTGGTGTTAAGAACTAGTAGGGAGTTCGTCCTCTACTAGTGTAGTGTTAGGGGGAAAGGGGGAAGCTAGTAAACCAGTACTACCACACGCAAATAAAAAAAGAAAATGTACACTTCAATTTCCTTATTTTCTTTTATTTTCCCTTCTTGGGATTTATGTTCGTCTATTTTTCCTTATTTTCTCTTTTGAACTACAATTTCTTAACAAAATGTCGACCGGACTGCACCAGGTCTATCCCACTATCCTTCTAATCCCAATGCTTACTCAGGGTCGGCGCGAGCCATGTTTTAGTTTGTGGTTAGGCGCGTAAGTTTCCTTTCCTCTTGTTGTAGAAAACAATTAATATTTCCTTTTTTTTTACTTCTGCTTCTTGCTCTGCACTCATGCACTGCTCGTTTCACTTTCCTTTTACGTGTCTCTGTCACCGGTCTGATCCTCCTTTTCTTTTAATTTTTTTTTGTCCTTTTATATTCACTTCACTTTTTACACTTTCACTCGTCGCCCGTTTATTTTTTTTTGTTTCCGTATCCACGTCCGTCTGCTCCGAGAGTTCAATACCAAGTGACGCCACGCCGCTACGCTTGCGCTTTGGTCACATTTTTGCTCATCCTTGAGCTTTATCTATCGACTCATTATCGGCTCATTAATCGTTATTTTAATGTGACCTAATTAATGCTCCCGAGCGAGTATGACTCATATTGATTCGATCACTGCAACATAACCCTGGGAATGATTAATATCGCCCGCCAATTTCAAATTAACCTACCGGCAAAAATAGCTCTATCGGGATTGCCCGCCAATTTCAAATTACCCTATAGATAACAATAATAACACTCGGTTTTTTTTTTTGAATAAAGGGTTGCCTTCAGCGGCCTATAATAAGGAATGATCGAGATCAACATATGCAAAACAAAATCAAAAGAAAAACAACTCGGACGTACATGTCCGGATTCCAAGATAAATGTGTGGATGCGATCTCCTTTCGCATCCTCACACCCCCCCCCCCTTTCACCGGGTGGGCTTTTAAGGTACCTTTTGGTACGGGCGAATGACCACCACTTCTCCTCCGTTCTTAATGGTTACCCGGTAGCTTGACAGGGCCGTGGTGTAGTTAAAGCGGGCCCGCTTGTTGGTTGGACCCCGGGCTTCGGCGCGCCGCCTGATCCACGCCAGGTCACGCTCCGGCAACCGCTGGAGTTCTGGGGGCACTACCCAGTTCAACGGAACCTCGACATACTGCTCCTGATGTTCCCTGGTGGAGTTGGCTGAGGGTCCGGGATCTTGCCCGGTGGGTTCCGGGGATGGCTCCTCCGCACCCACGTCGAAGAGGCGGGTTATCTCTTCCTCCCAGTTTTGGTCGCTATCTCGACCTAGCACGCTTTCTAGAATCTCCTCTTCCCATTCCGTCAGGGGCATTTCCACTTCCGGGGAAGGTTCGAGGAAGCGTCGCTGGAACAAAGGTCCTCCATCTTCAAGATTCTCGTTGGGCTCGAATGTCGCGGGGAACCCGGTTTGGGTGGCCACCGCGACTGGGAGGCTAATAGTCGGCTCAGTTTGGGTGGCGACTGGGAGGCTCGTAATCGGCTCCGTTTGGGTGGCGACTGGGGTGGTTGCAGGTCGGGCATGACCCCATCCGTTCTCTGTGGGGATGTTGGATCCCTGCCTACCCTCCTGGGGCTCCTCAACGTATGGGCCTTCGCCTCTCACGCCCGGTATTTCGATTACTACCGTGGTAGTATGGGTGCGCATGCACACCACGCAGTTGTCCAGTTGGTAGCCGAAATTTTCTTCCTCCTGGTACACCCGGTGACGGACCCTAACCTGACCTGACCCTAACCCTGAAACTAATCCTGGTGCAGCTAACAATATTTCGATGAATTCATTTACATGGCATTGGTTATCTTATAAGTATCTTACATGCTACCTTAATACGTGCGGGCTTAAGCGTCCTCCTCGTCTCTAGGGACTTCATCGTTATCGTCCTCCTCGGCTTCTGGGTCATCTTGACTGTGGTAGGGCTTCAGTTGGGAGATGTGGGCAACTCGGCCCTGTCGCTCGCCAGGTCGCCTCAAGCGGACGATATTGGGCGAAACGAATTTCGTTACCCGGTAGGGCCCATCGTATTTGGGGGCCAGCTTTGCTGCGACTCCTTCGGCTGCGTTGGATAGATGGTGCCGCCTGCACCAAACCCGCGATTGGAGGGTCGGCCTCCACTCGCGGCGTCGAAGGTTGTAATGTCTCCCTTGGTCCTTCGAAGCCTTTTGAAGGTTGCCTCGGACTATATGGAAAATTTCCTTCATTCTGTTCGCCCGATCTTCAGGGGTCTGCTGGTGAGTTCCAGAGCCTGGGGTTACTTCGTCATACAATGTGGCTGGCAGCCGGGGCTCTCGTCCGTGCATCAGGAACGCAGGGGTATATCCGGTGGAATCTGCGACACTAGAATTGCCAGTGTCAGAGTGCCAGATTATGGCCAGCATAATCTTGGCCAGTCTTTGGTCCCACGTTTGATGTTCCTCTGTAGTGATCTGTGCCATCATCGTCTTAATGGTTTGGTTAGATCGTTCGGTGGGGTTGCCTTGTGGACTGTATGGGGCGGTATGCTGAAGCTCTATTCCAAGGGAAGACATCATCGATGTGAACGCTCGGCTAGTAAATTGCGTGCCGTTATCGCATACGAATATCCTGGGGATTCCGAAGCGAGCGAGAATATGTTCTCGAAAAGCCTTTTGTAGACTGGCTGCGGTAGCTTTACGAAGGTGGATCAATTCCACCCATTTCGAGAAAGCGTCGTGGAATACCAGCAGCATGGAATGGCCTTGCTTCGACCTCGGTAGCGGGCCAACAAAGTCTGCGCAGAGTATCTCCATCGGCTCTGCTGATCGTCTGGTTAACATCTTTCCTGCCGGTTTTATCTGTGGAGTCTTGTATCTTTGGCATGACTCGCACCCTCTTACGTACCTGGTTATATCTCGGAGCATACCTGGCCAGTAATAACGCTGCATTGCTTTAGTGACTGTTTTCCGTATTCCTAAATGTCTTGCCGTGGGGACATCATGGCTTTCTTGTAGGACCTTCCCTCGGTTTTCATTGGCGATGCATAACTTCCAGGGCCAATGATCGTCGTCGTCGGCTCGATGTCCGATATTGCGGTATAGTTGACCGTTTTCCACGGCATAATCGGCGTGCTTCTCAGGTTCTTTTGAAAATTTGTCCATCATCCGGGTTAACCACCGGCACTCGAGGACTTCAGTGCGTATCTGTCGTAGTGCCTCTCCGGGCTGTCGGGACAGTGTGTCTGCCAATGCATTTAGCTGTCCTTTCCTGTATTTAACGTCAAACTGGTATTGTTGGAGCTCCAGAGCCCATCGTGCTATTCGGCCGGAAGGAGACTGGATAGAGTTGAGTCATCTCAACGCCATGTGGTCCGTGATTACCTCGAAGCGGTAACCTTCCAAGTACCATCGCATCTTTCTTATGGCGCAGACAATGGCCAGGCACTCCTTCTCTGTGGTCGTGTAGTTCTCCTCAGCTGCGATAAGGCGGCGACTGGCATAAGCAATGACACGCTCATGGCCTTCTATTTCCTGTGTAAGTACCGCTCCTAATCCGACATCACTTGCGTCGGTCTGCAACACAAACTTTTGTCCGAAATCTGGACATGCAAGTACTGGTGCTGTAGTGAGACATTTCTTAAATTGCACGAAGGCTTCCTCCTGCTGCTGTCCCTAACTCCAGCGTTTTCCCTTCTTTAGAAGGCTAGTCATGGGCTGGGCGATGGTCGAAAAGTTTGGTACAAACCGTCGGTACCAAGATGCCATCCCTAGGCATTGACGCAGCTCCTTGACATTGGATGGTGCTTTTAGCTCGCTTACCGCGGCGACTTTAGCTGGATCGGTATGTATCCCTTGGTCACTGATCACGTGACCCAGATACGTCAGTTTCCTTTGGAAAAAAGCGCATTTCTCTCTATTAATTTTAAGATTGGCCCGTCGTAATCTCCGTAAAACTTCCATCAAGTTACTCAGGTGTTGCTCCGGGGTGTTTCCAATGACGATGATGTCATCCAAGTAAGCAAAGGCATGCGGCTCCATATCTGCGCCGATGACGCTATCCAACGCCCGTTGCAACGTGGCACTAGCCGAATGCAAACCAAAAGGCATCACTTTCCAATGATATAGACCTCGACCGGGCACGGTAAAAGCAGTACACTCACGGCTATCCCTGGCTAACGGAGCTTGCCAATATCCATTTTTCAGGTCCAGTGACGATATATATTTGGCCTCCCTCAATTTCTCCAGGATGTGGTGGATTCTGGGTACTGGATAGGCGTCCTTCACTGAATTGGCGTTCAGCTGCCTAAAATCAATACACATCCGCCACTTGCCGTTCTTCTTCTTTACCAATACGATCGGGGAACTATGTGGACTCTTCGAAGGTTCAATGGCACCTTCGCGTAACAAGTCCTCCACTTGGGCATCGATAATTTCCTGCATGGCGGGGTTCTTCGGGTAGTACCGCTGCTTCATTGCCTTGTTTTCTTTCAAGGTAATGCTGTGCTCAGCTATGTGGGTCACTCCCGTCATTCCATCAAATTTCGCCAACTCGGTGTCAAGGATATGTTGGATTTGGGGAGCCAAAGGGACCTGCTCAGGACTCACGTCCTCCGTTCCTTCCGTTTCGCTATCCGTTTCCGCCTCGATTTGGTGGAGGGCTTCCATCCTTCGCGCCGCCTTTGGGGAGGGTCCATGTTCACCATCTCCCTCTCGTTGCCGGGATGTATTTCGTCCCAATCTGTCATTATCCGTGCCTATATCGCTCCGGGGGGTAACTGCCTCCGGTACTGTTGGCCTTGGTACCCGTCCAGTCTCATTTCGTCGTTGTATATGTTGTTGGGCGCGTGTAGGGCTCGTTCGAGCGCTCTTTGGGGACGGGCCCCTCGGTATTCCAGTGACTCTGACGTCAGAGGAATTAGTGGTGGGGGTCTTACCCGGTTGCAGTCGCGCGTCTTCCCCGTCCGTCGCTGGAGTTTGTAGCATTAAAGAGGCGGTGCCGATGTGTATACGTGTCTCCATGGCCCGAAGGAAGTCCATCCCAAGTATAACTGGGTCCAACATGGTGGGCATCACCAAGAAGGGCATGACCACGCTCCTTCCGGCCAGCTGGACCGTGATCCTAAATAAACGGGTGATCTCCATGGTTGATCCGTTGGCTAGTGACACTGTGGTGCGGATATCTAAGTGCTCTCCCGCATTTGCTATTTCCTGTGCCAAATCTTCGCTGATGAAACTTCTCGTGGCCCCCGTATCCAGAGTGGCTGTCGCTATGAGGTCGGCTAGTTGTATTCGGGCAATTATCCTGCCTCCGACCTCTCGAAGGTCTGTATCTATCGTCTGGGCGCTGACTGGTGGGTCGCTTCCCTGGCCCGGTCTGGGGAAGGACCATTGCCGTTTCCCGCTGTATTGCGTCGACAGCATTCGAATGACGTCACTCCTCTCCGGCCACATTCCCAACAGAACGAGATTCGTTCATTGCTGCACTCCCGACTCAGGTGACCAATCCGTCCGCAACGCCTGCCTGCGCGACGTACATCCACTGGTCCCGTATCAACACCGGTTTCGGTATCCCTTGATTGAATTGGCCTGGGTTCTCTTGTAGGGGCGGGATCCCTGAAGGGGTTATGACGTTGTGCGTGACTGTGACGATCGAGCCCGGTCTTGTCGCTTAACATTCTCATACTCCGTTGCCATCTCGATGAGCTCGTTCAGGTTTCGGAATTCGTGTCTACGGACGTAGAGACGATATTCCGGGGCTGTGTTTTCGTAGATTCGGTACAACTCCTGAGTGCTGTGGTATCCGGCATGGTGCATGAGGGTTCGCAGTTCGATCACGTAATCCTTGACCGACTCTCCTTCCTGCTGCGTACGTTCCCGAATTTGGTCCTCTAACCTTTCGAAGTAATGAGGGGTCAAGAAAAAGCTTAAAAATTCTTTCCTGAAAACGCCCCATGCAGCGTTGTGTAAACCGCTCGTGCGGAACCATCGCGCCGCTCTACCGGTGAATGCCTCCGTCATTGCGCGTGTTATCCGTTCCTTGTCAAGGCCGTAGGTCTCGACTTTTTCGAGCAATTCCTCGATGAATGATAATGGGTCTTCTGATCCGTCGAAGCGTAATCCCCATTTACGCACTCGATCGGGGAGGCTGGTGATAGGTTCCGTGTTTGCTATATGTGGACGGGGTGAAAGGGCATCGTCCCTGGGCAAGTCCTCAAATTGGACGACCCTGCTGACCCGCGGAGGGGCGATTCCCGCGGAGCGGGTATTGAATCGGCCGTCCCATTCGGGGGTTAAAAACTTCGCCCCCTCGTGAGGCACTTCCAGGGAACCCGTCGCTTCGGTTCCTCTCGAGGGATCAAACTGTATTCGGATTTTTGGCGCCGACTTTGTATAATATGACTCCAGTTCAGACAGACGGGCCCACACAGCTTCCGGGAGCTCCTGTGTGGCCAAAATGGCGGCGAAGTTTTTACGAGCCTCCTCGACTCTGCACTCGGCATCGAAGCCGAACTCGTTGGCCAGGAACGCCAATTCTTCTTTGCGCCGGGCATAAATCCACCGTGCGCCCACCCCTGGATTTTTAATTTTGACAAAGGTTTCGTACTCACCGCCATCCCCACGTGGGTTCGTACCAGATTCTTCTTTGGAAGTCATCGTTCGGACCGGTATGTCGATTTTTCTGTGTTTTTTTTTTTTTTTTTGTTGTCCTTGGGATTTCCCTTTTCGTTGATTTCCAGTGCTTTGCACTTGATCTGCACTCACTTTTATTTTCGTTGATCACTTGACTTTGTTTGTTATTTCGTTCGTTGATCACCTTATTAATCTTTGCTTTCTTATCGTTTTCTCACTGACTGTATTTTCACTTTCTTTTATGTTTCTCGTTATCAGATTTTTATATTTCAATTTAGATGGCACATGGTTTCACTCAGTTGTTGTTTCCCCTTTTTTTTTTGATGGTTTTACTTAACCGTTGCTTTCACTTTCGTTTCTCGTTTATTTCGGTAGACGCACGTGTGCACGTAAAAATTTTCGTCGTTGGTTATTTGGTTACACGTGGTTAAGTTGGTTTTATTCAATTTGGGTTAAGATTATTCGGTTACGCGCACTAGTTTTATTTTGAGGTTAGGTCCGCGGCTCCTTTTTCCTACAAATCGAATTTTTTTCTCTACAAAGTAAATTTTCTCATATCAAAAGTTACCCTTTTTTTTTCTTATGCCGGTTTTCCGGCTTATCTTCTACACCTTTTCTTTAAAAAAAAGGAAAACTAACGGGACTGATCACGGGACGGGGCTTTAATCCGTCCAAAAGGTTCACCCGTCAAAAATCTCGGGTCCCTGCTCGGGCGCCACTTGTAAGGAACCTTCTTAGGCCGGGGTACAACTCTCAGTCTTATTGGATCCACAACACAAGAAATTTGTATCTGCCGAGACCTTCGAGTGACGAAGCTGGTCAGTCGAGTTAATTTTTTTTTCTGAATCCCTAACGGGACCTTGACCCTTCTAGGTCACGGGTGCCCCGGGTCACGCCTATGTGTCCCGGGCGTACAGCTGAGACGAGGTAACTGGTGGGCAACTCCGCACCTAGTACTCGGGGTTAGTGGGGCACTACTAGAGTAGGAAATCTTGGATGTAGTTCGAACCTCGGCGGGAGGGTGGTCCTCGCACGGGCTAGATTACTCCGAGATTCAAGCCTACGGATTAACTACCGAAGGGGGAAAGAGTAGGAAAACCTCCGGTATTCTTGGCCTCGGCGGGAGGGTGGTCCTCGCACGGGTTAGATCACCTGAGATTTACCCTACGGGTTAAGGAGGAGATCAGCAGGGATCAATCCTCTGCTACCTCGGAGGTTAATAGGTGGTGTTAAGAACTAGTAGGGAGTTCGTCCTCTACTAGTGTAGTGTTAGGGGGAAAGGGGGAAGCTAGTAAACCAATACTACCACATGCAAATAAAAAAAGAAAATGTACAAATAAAAAAAGAAAATGTTCAATTTCCTTATTTTCTTTTATTTTCCCTTCTTGGGATTTATGTTCGTCTATTTTTCCTTATTTTCTCTTTTGAACTACAATTTCTTAACAAAATGTCGACCGGACTGCACCAGGTCTATCCCACTATCCTTCTAATCCCAATGCTTACTCAGGGTCGGCGCGAGCCATGTTTTAGTTTGTGGCTAGGCGCGTAAGTTTCCTTTCCTCTTGTTGTAGAAAACAATTAATATTTCCTTTTTTTTTACTTCTGTTTCTTGCTCTGCACTCATGCACTGCTCGTTTCACTTTCCTTTTACGTGTCTCTGTCACCGGTCTGATCCTCCTTTTCTTTTAATTTTTTTTTGTCCTTTTATATTCACTTCACTTTTTACACTTTCACTCGTCGCCCGTTTATTTTTTTTTGTTTCCGTATCCACGTCCGTCTGCTCCGAGAGTTCAATACCAAGTGACGCCACGCCGCTACGCTTGCGCTTTGGTCACATTTTTGCTCATCCTTGAGCTTTATCTATCGACTCATTATCGGCTCATTAATCGTTATTTTAATGTGACCTAATTAATGCTCCCGAGCGAGTATGACTCATATTGATTCGATCACTGCAACATAACCCTGGGAATGATTAATATCGCCCGCCAATTTCAAATTAACCTACCGGCAAAAATAGCTCTATCGGGATTGCGCGCCAATTTCAAATTACCCTATAGATAACAATAATAACACTCGGTTTCTTTTTTTTTGAATAAAGGGTTGCCTTCAGCGGCCTATAATAAGGAATGATCGAGATCAACATATGCAAAACAAAATCATAAGAAAAACAACTCGGACGTACATGTCCGGTTTCCAAGATAAATGTGTGGATGCGATCTCCTTTCGCATCCTCACATAGTCGTACTTGCTTTCTCGTTTGGGTGAGATTTGCTTGTTTCCCTAATTTCTCCTGAGTCCACCGTTGCCTGCATTGTCATTCTCTCGATGTTAATCTCCGCTGATAGTTAGCTCTCTTCTTCTAATAGTTTTCCTATTAGTTTCTGGGAGCTGCCGGCACCGGGCCCTGCTCGCCCCTTGTAGGCTGGAACCGGTTTGCGTTTCCCGCCGCCATACAACAGTTCATTGACCGTTTTCCTACCCTTCCGCATACCCAACAAAATAGCAGCTTTCTGTTGCTACATTCTCAGGTCCAGTGTCCAGCGCCGCCACATCGCCTGCACGCCTGTGATGGGTTCTGAATCCATCCTTGGGCGTCATTGTTTGCAACTCTTCTCTGTGCTGGCACCGGTGGTTCATCGTCCAGACATCACCTGCACATTGTGTCTCGTCTGTCCTATGCTATTGGCCGTCTTGGGTTGTGCATCGGAATATAGGACCGCTCTTTTTGAGCCTCTCGGTGGAATTTACGCCTTTCTTGTTCCAACATTTCGAATTCATCAGCCAGCTGCATTAAATCATCCAGTGTTCTTATGTGGTGTGGGCTTATGAAGACTCTAAGGTCCGGTGTGCAGTTTTCTAAGATTATTTCTAATTGTTCATTTTCCGGGCATTTCAATGGTCGCATCATTGTCTGCGTTTCGACCATGAAATCCTTAAATACTTCATTCCACATTTGCTTTCTAGCCTTTACTTGGTCCGCTAATTTATTAAAGTAGCCCCTCGGTAGGAAATACTTGTTAAATGCAATTGTAATTCCTCCCATGAAGACCAATGCCTGTTGTTCGCGACATACCACTTAAGAGCTTTGTCTTTCAGTAGTTCTGGCATGGCTCTCGGTATCAAATTTATGTCTAGCCCGTACATATCTGCTGACCATTCGACTTGCTCGAGGAATTCTAATGGTTTCGAACCACCGTCGAACCTGAATGTCCACTCCCTTACTTGCTTGGCTACCCTCGGGTACTCACTTGTCGAGATGGATGTTTTGCCTCTATGGTCTTCTGTGTCCCTTTTGTGCATTTTTGGGTCTTCATATAACGTTTGTTGTTGTTTTTGTGGACCCTGTAATGCACCAACACTTCCCCATCTGGGCGGTGTTAGAGTTGGAACTGCCAGTTTCGCTATGTCAACCGCCGATATTGCTTTTGTTGCCTTTGCAAATTTTTTCTGCCATTTTCGTAATCCATTCTTTCCACACTGAGTCTTCCTCGTGTGCTTCGACCCAGTCTCCGAATTGTTTCCTCATTTCCTCGACGGTTCCGGTTATTGACATTCCGCATGTGCCGCCTGCTTTTATTAAGTCCTCCTTCTTCATATAGTATATCCATGATTTTGTCATTTTGTACTACTCTTAGTTTGTACTGTTGTTGTTTGAGCAAATCTTATTTTTGTGACAAAATTATGTTCTGAATTGTTTTGTTTTAACCAGAATTATTTTTGTATCAAAATTATATTCTGAATTGTTTTTGTTTTAACAAGAATTATTTTTGTATCCAAAATTATATTCTAAATTGTTTCTGTTTTAACCAGAATTAACAATTAACATACCACACAAAAAAAATGTTGATTTTATTATCCTTTTCACCAGTTAAGCACATTGGGCGCCAGTTGTAACGATACTTTTTGGTCCTGTTGTTCGGCAGAGCCGGATTTCAGGTGTCGAGGTTCGGCACAACAAATTTATATGTGCGCTGGTGAAATAGTAAGATTTTGTTGTTGGTATTTTGAGTATGCAAATCGGTGGTTTTATTGCTTTCTTTTGGTTATGCTAGATAATTATTTACAGGTATTATCGTGTGGTTTTTGGCTGGCGGTGGCAGAGATTGATGTCAGTTATTACTGTTGATGATGCGTGTCCAATATTCGGAAAACTTTGATGACCAAGCGAGAATAACTTTAGCAGATGATTTATTTCTGTTGCTAGGAATACTCCTGGTCTTGCCTTTTTATCCTGATCACTGCTACTCTCCTAAAACTTGCTAGGAATATCTCCTAGTCCTCCCCCACTATGCCAGGAATACTCCTGGTCTTCCTATTCTGTGCTAGAAATACTCCTAGTCGATCCTGCCTGTGCCAGGACTACTCCTGGTCTTCCTAATTGTGCTAGGAATACTCCTAGTCTTTCCTATATTGCTAGGAATAGCTCCTAGTCTTTGACTAATTGCTAAGAATAACTCCTAGTCTTTGACTAAATGCTAGGAATAACTCTTAGTCTTGCTATTGATGCTAGGAATAACTCCTAGTCTTTATTTCTATGCTAGGAATACCTCCTAGTTTTCAATGCTAGGAATGACTCCTAGTCTTTATTTCTATGCTAGGAATAACTCCTAGTCTTTACTTTGGTGCTAGGAATAACTCCTAGTCTTTACTTTGGTGCTAGGAATAACTCCTAGTCTTTATTTCTGCTTGAAATTACCCTTCGCTTGATCGTCGATTTCCGCTAGGACTCAATTCAGCTTATCTCGCAAAGGTCGGTCTCCTTTGCCACTTTCACTTAAATTGGAACTTCACTTCTTGACTTCACTTTTGATTTCTTCACTTGGTACTTCGCTTCCAGAACTTTCACTCACGCACTAATTGCCCTTCTGGTCTCAGCCGTGCGTATTTATAGGCATCTTGACCCAATCAGGACGCGTGGTGAACTCCTGACCCGTTACGGGTACTTTTCCATCCGTTTTCGTTTCGTCTCGAAAACTTTCCATCGCTTGCTTCTTTTGATCGGCTTTCTCTGCCGCCCAGCATAGCTTGCTTGTTGCTATGCATGGTGAAATTCTTTCACTTCGTATGCGTCGCCTATTGTTCTGCTGAACTCCCAACTTTGGTTGCTAACGGCGTCTCCTTTTTCGCACGCTCCTGGTCTCGTGCTGGCCCCTCGATTTCCGCCACCGCCACCATTTTTACCCACCATGCATCTCTCTTTGCTACAATTAAGAGTAATAATATAATTTCTAATATAATATATGTAAATTATAAACTAACCGCCTACATAAATGGAATAATAAATGATTTAAATAGCTACGAAAATATATAAATGTAATAAAATTAAATATTAATGATAATATAAATGTACAATACTGATAAATAAATAATAATAGCCCCCCGAATAATATCAATCAACCCCCTTTTTGGCCGTAAATATATGTTTAGTTTGATTACTTTACTCTCTCGCTAATGAGCCGATCGTACACTCTAAGCGTAGCTCTTGGTTTCCTTTGTGTGTATGTGTGTATGATTATTATTTCGGCAATGCTCATGCATTGCCGCCCTACCGCTTTAGCCTAAAAGCTATTCCGAAAGCTGCTCTCTGAGCGTGGCTTTCGGTTACTTTCGTATGTGTGTGTGTGTGCAATTGTTATTTCGGCAATGCTTATGCATTCTCGTTTTTGTTCGGTTTTTGATATCTTTCGACTGTAGGCATGCGTGTTTTATATGTTTTGTTTGTATGCATGCGTATATGTATATTTGTGTACATGTACATTTTATGTTTCTCCCTTGTGTCGCTAGCGCTAAGCTTATGTTGACAATGCCTGCGATGTTGCTAGCTTTTGATGTTACCAAACTCTCGCCATGTTGCTAACACCCGACATGTTGCTAACGCATGTATGCACATATTGGCTGGGCGAGCAACATTGTGTATATCATGTACATGCATATCTGCGTCATATATATTTCGAAATCAATGTGAGGGAGTGAAATTTGTAAATAAACATATAATATGTGATTCATGTATTTGTGTGGTAAGATGTAGTATATCTTTCCTCACAATATATATACCCCTTAGTTTTCCCATCTCTAGATATAGCTACATACCTAGTTAATTACGCAGCAGTATCAAATTCGGCCACATTCATGTGCGTTCACCCGGTGGACTACACACATACACACACACTCATGCGAGTCCAACGGGACTTGCACGAAATTGTCCAGGTAGCTTTTGCGCAGTTTCGTTTTTCGGCTAGACAACGGGACCAAAAAAAATGCGTACGTGACGATTCGATTAACGAATTAAATATCAAAGACCTCATTTATTGGGATGATATTAGGGATAACTAACTCCTCTATCCTTCCTCTCTCCCTAATCCTTTGTGTATGTGTAGTAATTAGTGCATGTCTCTCCTCTGGCATTGTCAACGGGGTTGCACCCTACCCAATGCCAAGGAGAATTGTCTTGTCTATTTGTAGTGTGTCTAGGTACAGGATAGTCGGCGCAGTCAACGTCCGGGTTACACCCTTGTTGGCTGTTACGGCGTCCTGTATCTGTTGGCATGCGACCGAGATTTATGGAGTGATCGATGTCCGGGTTAGTATTATTATCAGTCGGCGTCCAGGTTACTCCTTAACCGACTTACGTTCATGTCCCCTTTTGTGACCCCGTCCTAGTCGTTGTGTAGTTGTAAGTCGGTGTCCGGGTTACACCCTAACCGACTTATATGTCTATATGTGTCGCGTGGTGCACTCTTTTATTTCCTCCTTTGTATATGTTTTCTTTCTCTTTCTCCCCTCTTCTTTTCCCTTCGGGCAATCGTCCGCGATACCTAATTTTCAGCAATATTAACCATCAAATTGCTGCTCAAACAAATCTCTGGTCTCGGCATTCTATTACAAATGTTCTGTAATGGAAGACCCTGGGGAGACTGAGATTTGTACCCCAGCTAAAAAAAAACTTTCTTACAGATGGCACCCGAGCAGGGACCCGAGATTTGGAAAAGTTTTGTATATATATATATTTTGGGAATTTTTGCCTAATTTTGTCATATTACAACAAAAAAAAAATATATACATAAGAAAAAAATCTTTAATATATTTTTTCAAGTAACATATATTGAAGAAAAGGGCAAACTTTTCTGTACTCCTATTGTTGCGGTGCGAATTAAGTGCGCCCCGCGCCAACATAGTTTATTATAAGTACGCCCCTGACCCTTTATTCGAAAGTCCCGTATTATAAAATTGCTCTCTTTGCGTCTGCTTTTTTTGGCTCAACTGCAGCGCTGCGACGGCTCAAGTTGAGAGTTAATTTGGCAAGCAGAAAGGGCAGACGTGAGTGAAAAGAAACACAAATGTAAGAAACAACTTTGAAGAAAATGAATTGTTAACTAATAAGAATTTATAAAAGATTTCAGCAAACTCTGTACAAAGCGGTACAAACAAATCCATACTTGTATACATACCGGTACATACCTGTACATAACATACATATAAGGAAATAAACTTAATCTGTACAAGTAAAGGCTAGAAATAACTGTTTATTTTTGGAGGAGCTCACCGTCAGCCAGCGAGCCAACATTCTGAAATATTTTCTTGGCTCCAGAAATATTCGTGCGCAGCAGAATAAGCAGCATAAGAATCGTGGTATTGGAGTTCTTGCCTGGCGTCAAGTACCAAAGCGCCACGTGGAAATTCTTCCAGAACTTTCTCCGTGAGAGCAATTGCGGCAGACGTGAACAACGAACCGACTTGCTGAGAGAGGAGGCGAGAGGGAGATAGAGAAACACGTGAATAATTTGCGGTTAATTCAACCCAACCTCAATTGTTGCGTAACATAGACGCAGCAGCACAATGAAAGACCAAGATGGACAAGCAGCAGTGACCGATGCTAAGAGCCAAGAATATTTGGTGAGCTCTATAGCACCGCAGGCTGGAAGGATGTCTAACAACCAGGAGTCGGATGCTCAAACGACATCGACACCTTCAAGAAGCCTTCGGTATCGCACAACGCGATTCTCGACGGAATGTTTGCTACTCGCATGGGAGATTGTACAACGATTGAACGGCCAATGGTACCCGATCCTTCGGCATGGGCTGCGCCGGCGCCACCACCAACCGTTGGAGGAGCAAGTTTGCCTTTCTTGGCAAATACGGCTAATTTCAGCAACGAATTTACTAAACATGCCACGCCAAGTACAGGACTGCGATTTGGAAATACGGATTGGAGAAAAAATACGCTATCAGCTGATCAGATAGCTGCGCGCCAGGTCCTGAGTAGAGATCTGCCGACATTTTCGGGCAAACCAGAAGAGTGGCTGCTGTTTATTAGCCACTGAAAGATGTGGAATGAGCAACGAGGAGAATTTAATTCGTCTACAAAAGTGCCTCAAAGGAGCGGCTTTGGATGCCGTCCGTGGCAAACTGATGTGTCCTGAGACTGTTCCATACGCTGTTGGAACACTAAGGATGCTGTATGGCAGACCTGAAATTATTTACTCAAGTCTGCAACGGAAATTAAGAGATGAACCACCAGCCCGATCGAATAATTTGGATTCGGTAATATAGTTGGCTCTGGCAGTGCAGAATTATTGTGCGACATTAGTTGCAATCAAACTCAAGGATTATTTGCATGACCCCGCATTGCTGGGCGATCTTGTGGAGAAGTTGCCTAGCGATCTGAAACTGGATTGGGGACGTCATCGTTTTGCTTTATCTGGATGTGTTGTCAACTTGTCGAACTTTGACAACTGGCTATTTGGTGTCGCAATGTGTGCTTCTATGGTTACGCCATATACTTCACCCGCCAGAGAAGCTACAAGGAAGACGAAGGAAAGAGTATTTCTGCACATCAAGCTACTTAACGAATCATACTCCAGTGAGCCAAGGATTGAGAATGGTTCATGTGTAAAATGTAGAGGAAATCATCACCTGGCAGCCTGCCGTCAATTTCGAGAGATGAGCAGTGGCCAAAGAACGGATTTTGTAAAGCAGAGACGGCTTTGTTTTTGCTGTTTTGGGCAGCATATTGTACGCAACTGCAGAGCCAAAAGGAATTGCGGAGTTGAGGATTGCAAGTTAATGCATAATGCCTTGCTTCATCAAACATTTGAAGGCGTTAATAATCAGTCGACGATGCAGAGCGCCGAGGATGTGAAGCAGAACCAGTCTGCAGTTTTGTTCCATGGTATCGAAACTAATACAGCTTTATTTCGGTATATTCCAGTCAAATTACATGGAAGAAATCGGACTGTGTCCACTTACGCCCTCGTCGATGAAGGAGCCGCTTGCACGTTGATGGAAAGGGAACTGGCCGACGAGTTAGAACTGGATGGTCCTGCCCAAAATCTATGTTTGAAATGGACAGGCGATGTAACCAAAACTGAAACTTTGTCAAAGAATGTCCGTGTTGGAGTATCAGCAAGAGCTGTGGATGCAGCACGGTATAATCTCAAGGGCGTGCGCACAATGGAACAATTGGACTTGCCCACCCAATCAGTCAGCTGTGACTTGATCAAATCAAGAAATCATTTAAGAGGGTTACCGATTACGCTGTATCACAATGTAAAGGCACGTTTAATTATTGGCTTAGACAATGTCAAAGTGACGGTACCATTGGAAGTGCAAGAGGCTGAGAAGGATGACATAGTAGCCGTGCGTTGCAGATTAGGCTGGTCCGTATATGGGCGACACAATGCCACCAGCCATCAAACACCACACGTGTTGCATGTATGTGAATGCAACGAAGCGGATAGTACGAAAGCACTAGATGAATCAATGAAGATGCATTTCGTTCTGGACTCTTTAGGAGTACGTGCTTCAGCAATGCCATTGCGGTCCAAGGATGATGAACGCGCAATGCAAATAATGGAAAAGACAACAAGCTACTGCTCAACGAAAAGACGCTGGCAAACGGGCTTGTTATGACGTCTCAAATGCTTGGAGACGAAAATGGCAAAGAATGATCAGCTAAGGGATTTTATGCTGAACACCATGCGAACCTATGAAGAAAAGGGCTACATTCGAAAGCTGACAACAAACGAGGTGGGAAACAGTAAAAACTCATGGTTTCTTCCTATTATTACAGTTACGAACCCAAACAAGAACAAAACGCGGTTAGTTTGGGATGCGGCTGCCAAGGTGAACGGCATGTCGCTGAATGATGTCTTGCTCAAGGGTCCAGATGTACTAGCTTTGCTGATGGGTGTACTCATGCGATTTCGAGAGTGGCCGGTGGCAGTGGCTGGAGACATAACCGATATGTTTCACCAAGTTGCAGTGCGCACTGAGGACCAGAAGGCCCAAATATTTTTATGGCGCAATGGAGACTCGTCTAAAGCCGTAGATTTTATTATCCTTTTCACCAGTTAAGCACATTGGGCGCCAGTTGTAACGATACTTTTTGGTCCTGTTGTTCGGCAGAGCCGGATTTCAGGTGTCGAGGTTCGGCACAACAAATTTATATGTGCGCTGGTGAAATAGTAAGATTTTGTTGTTGGTATTTTGAGTATGCAAATCGGTGGTTTTATTGCTTTCTTTTGGTTATGCTAGATAATTATTTACAGGTATTATCGTGTGGTTTTTGGCTGGCGGTGGCAGAGATTGATGTCGGTTATTACTGTTGATGATGCGTGTCCAATATTCGGAAAACTTTGATGACCAAGCGAGAATAACTTTAGCAGATGATTTATTTCTGTTGCTAGGAATACTCCTGGTCTTGCCTTTTTATCCTGATCACTGCTACTCTCCTAAAACTTGCTAGGAATATCTCCTAGTCCTCCCCCACTATGCCAGGAATACTCCTGGTCTTCCTATTCTGTGCTAGAAATACTCCTAGTCGATCCTGCCTGTGCCAGGACTACTCCTGGTCTTCCTAATTGTGCTAGGAATACTCCTAGTCTTTCCTATATTGCTAGGAATAGCTCCTAGTCTTTGACTAATTGCTAAGAATAACTCCTAGTCTTTGACTAAATGCTAGGAATAACTCTTAGTCTTGCTATTGATGCTAGGAATAACTCCTAGTCTTTATTTCTATGCTAGGAATACCTCCTAGTTTTCAATGCTAGGAATGACTCCTAGTCTTTATTTCTATGCTAGGAATAACTCCTAGTCTTTACTTTGGTGCTAGGAATAACTCCTAGTCTTTACTTTGGTGCTAGGAATAACTCCTAGTCTTTATTTCTGCTTGAAATTACCCTTCGCTTGATCGTCGATTTCCGCTAGGACTCAATTCAGCTTATCTCGCAAAGGTCGGTCTCCTTTGCCACTTTCACTTAAATTGGAACTTCACTTCTTGACTTCACTTTTGATTTCTTCACTTGGTACTTCGCTTCCAGAACTTTCACTCACGCACTAATTGCCCTTCTGGTCTCAGCCGTGCGTATTTATAGGCATCTTGACCCAATCAGGACGCGTGGTGAACTCCTGACCCGTTACGGGTACTTTTCCATCCGTTTTCGTTTCGTCTCGAAAACTTTCCATCGCTTGCTTCTTTTGATCGGCTTTCTCTGCCGCCCAGCATAGCTTGCTTGTTGCTATGCATGGTGAAATTCTTTCACTTCGTATGCGTCGCCTATTGTTCTGCTGAACTCCCAACTTTGGTTGCTAACGGCGTCTCCTTTTTCGCACGCTCCTGGTCTCGTGCTGGCCCCTCGATTTCCGCCACCGCCACCATTTTTACCCACCATGCATCTCTCTTTGCTACAATTAAGAGTAATAATATAATTTCTAATATAATATATGTAAATTATAAACTAACCGCCTACATAAATGGAATAATAAATGATTTAAATAGCTACGAAAATATATAAATGTAATAAAATTAAATATTAATGATAATATAAATGTACAATACTGATAAATAAATAATAATAGCCCCCCGAATAATATCAATCAACCCCCTTTTTGGCCGTAAATATATGTTTAGTTTGATTACTTTACTCTCTCGCTAATGAGCCGATCGTACACTCTAAGCGTAGCTCTTGGTTTCCTTTGTGTGTATGTGTGTATGATTATTATTTCGGCAATGCTCATGCATTGCCGCCCTACCGCTTTAGCCTAAAAGCTATTCCGAAAGCTGCTCTCTGAGCGTGGCTTTCGGTTACTTTCGTATGTGTGTGTGTGTGCAATTGTTATTTCGGCAATGCTTATGCATTCTCGTTTTTGTTCGGTTTTTGATATCTTTCGACTGTAGGCATGCGTGTTTTATATGTTTTGTTTGTATGCATGCGTATATGTATATTTGTGTACATGTACATTTTATGTTTCTCCCTTGTGTCGCTAGCGCTAAGCTTATGTTGACAATGCCTGCGATGTTGCTAGCTTTTGATGTTACCAAACTCTCGCCATGTTGCTAACACCCGACATGTTGCTAACGCATGTATGCACATATTGGCTGGGCGAGCAACATTGTGTATATCATGTACATGCATATCTGCGTCATATATATTTCGAAATCAATGTGAGGGAGTGAAATTTGTAAATAAACATATAATATGTGATTCATGTATTTGTGTGGTAAGATGTAGTATATCTTTCCTCACAATATATATACCCCTTAGTTTTCCCATCTCTAGATATAGCTACATACCTAGTTAATTACGCAGCAGTATCAAATTCGGCCACATTCATGTGCGTTCACCCGGTGGACTACACACATACACACACACTCATGCGAGTCCAACGGGACTTGCACGAAATTGTCCAGGTAGCTTTTGCGCAGTTTCGTTTTTCGGCTAGACAACGGGACCAAAAAAAATGCGTACGTGACGATTCGATTAACGAATTAAATATCAAAGACCTCATTTATTGGGATGATATTAGGGATAACTAACTCCTCTATCCTTCCTCTCTCCCTAATCCTTTGTGTATGTGTAGTAATTAGTGCATGTCTCTCCTCTGGCATTGTCAACGGGGTTGCACCCTACCCAATGCCAAGGAGAATTGTCTTGTCTATTTGTAGTGTGTCTAGGTACAGGATAGTCGGCGCAGTCAACGTCCGGGTTACACCCTTGTTGGCTGTTACGGCGTCCTGTATCTGTTGGCATGCGACCGAGATTTATGGAGTGATCGATGTCCGGGTTAGTATTATTATCAGTCGGCGTCCAGGTTACTCCTTAACCGACTTACGTTCATGTCCCCTTTTGTGACCCCGTCCTAGTCGTAGTGTAGTTGTAAGTCGGTGTCCGGGTTACACCCTAACCGACTTATATGTCTATATGTGTCGCGTGGTGCACTCTTTTATTTCCTCCTTTGTATATGTTTTCTTTCTCTTTCTCCCCTCTTCTTTTCCCTTCGGGCAATCGTCCGCGATACCTAATTTTCAGCAATATTAACCATCAAATTGCTGCTCAAACAAATCTCTGGTCTCGGCATTCTATTACAAATGTTCTGTAATGGAAGACCCTGGGGAGACTGAGATTTGTACCCCAGCTAAAAAAAAACTTTCTTACAGATGGCACCCGAGCAGGGACCCGAGATTTGGAAAAGTTTTGTATATATATATATTTTGGGAATTTTTGCCTAATTTTGTCATATTACAACAAAAAAAAAATATATACATAAGAAAAAAATCTTTAATATATTTTTTCAAGTAACATATATTGAAGAAAAGGGCAAACTTTTCTGTACTCCTATTGTTGCGGTGCGAATTAAGTGCGCCCCGCGCCAACATAGTTTATTATAAGTACGCCCCTGACCCTTTATTCGAAAGTCCCGTATTATAAAATTGCTCTCTTTGCGTCTGCTTTTTTTGGCTCAACTGCAGCGCTGCGACGGCTCAAGTTGAGAGTTAATTTGGCAAGCAGAAAGGGCAGACGTGAGTGAAAAGAAACACAAATGTAAGAAACAACTTTGAAGAAAATGAATTGTAAAAAATGAATTGTTAACTAATAAGAATTTATAAAAGATTTCAGCAAACTCTGTACAAAGCGGTACAAACAAATCCATACTTGTATACATACCGGTACATACCTGTACATAACATACATATAAGGAAATAAACTTAATCTGTACAAGTAAAGGCTAGAAATAACTGTTTATTTTTGGAGGAGCTCACCGTCAGCCAGCGAGCCAACATTCTGAAATATTTTCTTGGCTCCAGAAATATTCGTGCGCAGCAGAATAAGCAGCATAAGAATCGTGGTATTGGAGTTCTTGCCTGGCGTCAAGTACCAAAGCGCCACGTGGAAATTCTTCCAGAACTTTCTCCGTGAGAGCAATTGCGGCAGACGTGAACAACGAACCGACTTGCTGAGAGAGGAGGCGAGAGGGAGATAGAGAAACACGTGAATAATTTGCGGTTAATTCAACCCAACCTCAATTGTTGCGTAACATAGACGCAGCAGCACAATGAAAGACCAAGATGGACAAGCAGCAGTGACCGATGCTAAGAGCCAAGAATATTTGGTGAGCTCTATAGCACCGCAGGCTGGAAGGATGTCTAACAACCAGGAGTCGGATGCTCAAACGACATCGACACCTTCAAGAAGCCTTCGGTATCGCACAACGCGATTCTCGACGGAATGTTTGCTACTCGCATGGGAGATTGTACAACGATTGAACGGCCAATGGTACCCGATCCTTCGGCATGGGCTGCGCCGGCGCCACCACCAACCGTTGGAGGAGCAAGTTTGCCTTTCTTGGCAAATACGGCTAATTTCAGCAACGAATTTACTAAACATGCCACGCCAAGTACAGGACTGCGATTTGGAAATACGGATTGGAGAAAAAATACGCTATCAGCTGATCAGATAGCTGCGCGCCAGGTCCTGAGTAGAGATCTGCCGACATTTTCGGGCAAACCAGAAGAGTGGCTGCTGTTTATTAGCCACTACGAGCAATCCACTGAAAGATGTGGAATGAGCAACGAGGAGAATTTAATTCGTCTACAAAAGTGCCTCAAAGGAGCGGCTTTGGATGCCGTCCGTGGCAAACTGATGTGTCCTGAGACTGTTCCATACGCTGTTGGAACACTAAGGATGCTGTATGGCAGACCTGAAATTATTTACTCAAGTCTGCAACGGAAATTAAGAGATGAACCACCAGCCCGATCGAATAATTTGGATTCGGTAATATAGTTGGCTCTGGCAGTGCAGAATTATTGTGCGACATTAGTTGCAATCAAACTCAAGGATTATTTGCATGACCCCGCATTGCTGGGCGATCTTGTGGAGAAGTTGCCTAGCGATCTGAAACTGGATTGGGGACGTCATCGTTTTGCTTTATCTGGATGTGTTGTCAACTTGTCGAACTTTGACAACTGGCTATTTGGTGTCGCAATGTGTGCTTCTATGGTTACGCCATATACTTCACCCGCCAGAGAAGCTACAAGGAAGACGAAGGAAAGAGTATTTCTGCACATCAAGCTACTTAACGAATCATACTCCAGTGAGCCAAGGATTGAGAATGGTTCATGTGTAAAATGTAGAGGAAATCATCACCTGGCAGCCTGCCGTCAATTTCGAGAGATGAGCAGTGGCCAAAGAACGGATTTTGTAAAGCAGAGACGGCTTTGTTTTTGCTGTTTTGGGCAGCATATTGTACGCAACTGCAGAGCCAAAAGGAATTGCGGAGTTGAGGATTGCAAGTTAATGCATAATGCCTTGCTTCATCAAACATTTGAAGGCGTTAATAATCAGTCGACGATGCAGAGCGCCGAGGATGTGAAGCAGAACCAGTCTGCAGTTTTGTTCCATGGTATCGAAACTAATACAGCTTTATTTCGGTATATTCCAGTCAAATTACATGGAAGAAATCGGACTGTGTCCACTTACGCCCTCGTCGATGAAGGAGCCGCTTGCACGTTGATGGAAAGGGAACTGGCCGACGAGTTAGAACTGGATGGTCCTGCCCAAAATCTATGTTTGAAATGGACAGGCGATGTAACCAAAACTGAAACTTTGTCAAAGAATGTCCGTGTTGGAGTATCAGCAAGAGCTGTGGATGCAGCACGGTATAATCTCAAGGGCGTGCGCACAATGGAACAATTGGACTTGCCCACCCAATCAGTCAGCTGTGACTTGATCAAATCAAGAAATCATTTAAGAGGGTTACCGATTACGCTGTATCACAATGTAAAGGCACGTTTAATTATTGGCTTAGACAATGTCAAAGTGACGGTACCATTGGAAGTGCGAGAGGCTGAGAAGGATGACATAGTAGCCGTGCGTTGCAGATTAGGCTGGTCCGTATATGGGCGACACAATGCCACCAGCCATCAAACACCACACGTGTTGCATGTATGTGAATGCAACGAAGCGGATAGTACGAAAGCACTAGATGAATCAATGAAGATGCATTTCGTTCTGGACTCTTTAGGAGTACGTGCTTCAGCAATGCCATTGCGGTCCAAGGATGATGAACGCGCAATGCAAATAATGGAAAAGACAACAAGCTACTGCTCAACGAAAAGACGCTGGCAAACGGGCTTGTTATGACGTCTCAAATGCTTGGAGACGAAAATGGCAAAGAATGATCAGCTAAGGGATTTTATGCTGAACACCATGCGAACCTATGAAGAAAAGGGCTACATTCGAAAGCTGACAACAAACGAGGTGGGAAACAGTAAAAACTCATGGTTTCTTCCTATTATTACAGTTACGAACCCAAACAAGAACAAAACGCGGTTAGTTTGGGATGCGGCTGCCAAGGTGAACGGCATGTCGCTGAATGATGTCTTGCTCAAGGGTCCAGATGTACTAGCTTTGCTGATGGGTGTACTCATGCGATTTCGAGAGTGGCCGGTGGCAGTGGCTGGAGACATAACCGATATGTTTCACCAAGTTGCAGTGCGCACTGAGGACCAGAAGGCCCAAATATTTTTATGGCGCAATGGAGACTCGTCTAAAGCCGTAGACACGTACGTGATGCAAGTCATGACGTTTGGAGCATCATGTTCGCCGGCGTTGGCTAACTACATAAAAGACCGGAATGCAAGATGATTCACAACGGAATTTCCGAAGGCTGCGGCAGCCATATGCAGGAATACGTTCGTCGACGATTGGCTAGAATCGGTCGACAGCGAACAGGAGATGATCCAGTTGGCAAAGACAGTACAGAAGATTCACCTAGATGGAGGATTCAACATGAGACGATGGACCTCAAATGTTGTAAACGTTGTGAGAGCGCTTGAAAACAAAGATGACGATGCTTTACCCAGACAAATTGCGGTTCCCGAAGAGGCGCGAGAAAAGGTTCTAGGCATGTGGTGGTTGCCTGGCTCAGACTTGATCACATACGTGGCCAAGCCGGAACTACTCGAAAGGGCTTGTGAGGGCGAGCTTACGAAGAGAAGAGTGTTAAGTGTGGTTATGTCAATCTTTGACCCACTTGGTCTACTTGGATTTTTCACCGTCCGTGCTAAAATTATTTTGCAGAACATTTGGCGCTCTGGAACCAAGTGGGACGAGACGCTCTTAAAGGAGGATGAAGCAGACTGGAGGCTTTGGTTACGCTTGCTGCCTCAAATAAACGGAATAAGAATTCCCAGATGTATGCGATTGGTAAGTTGTACCAGCAGTGTGCAACTTCATACATTTGTAGACGCCAGCACAAGCGCGTATGCAGCGATGGTATATCTTCGAGGAGAACTGGACGGTGCAGTGTGCTGTTCACTGGTGGCACCTCTAAAGCCCGTCTCAATACCCAGAATGGAACTAATGGCTGCTGTACTAGGCTTACGACTAGCTAAATTTATCGAGTCGGAGCTATCGATACCTATTGAGCGGAGAGTTTTCTGGACAGACTCGAAGGATATTTTGCACTGGATTCAATCAGATGTCCGCAATTATCACAAATGCGTGGCTCTTCGAGTCGGTGAAATTTTGGAAGACTCAGATGTAAGAAGTTGGCGATGGGTGCCAAGTGCACAAAATGTGGCAGACGACGGCACAAAATGGTCAAAAACGCCAGAAATGACCAACAAAATACGATGGTTTGTTGGTCCAGGATTTTTATACAAGGATGAGATGGATTGGCCAAAAGACAAAAAAATCGTAAGCAGCGACAACTTTGAGGTGCTACACCATGAGGAGAAGCATAGTTGGACTTCCTGTCTTGCATGCATAGCTGTAAATCCCGAACGAGTAAGCACTCTGGAGAAGCTCCGGGCTGTACAGAGGCGAGTCTTGGATTTCTTACGCATTATATGTAAGAAATCATACGGAGTACAGCTCAGTAGATATCATCATTTGCACAACGAGATTGTCGTAAACGAAGTACGGCAACGATATTGGATCGATGGAATGCGCGCTTTAGTGAGAAAAGTCGCAAAAGCTTGCCCAGCGTGCCGCATATGAGTGGCTCGACCGGATCCACCTATTATGGGCGACTTACCTAGAGAGAGACTGTCGCCTTATACATCACCTTTTACGTACACTGGAGTGGATTGCTTTGATCCAATCGACATTGTAGTGGGTCGCAGGCATGAGAAGAGGTGGGGCGTGTTATTCACCTGCCTAACGACACGAGCTGTACACCTGTAAATTGCTGCGTCTCTATCAACGGACTCCTTTTTATATGTGATGAAAGCATTTGTGGCTGTATGCTGTCGGACAATGGTACCAATTTTCGAGGAGCTAACCGAGTTTTAAAAGAGCATATTGAGCGAATATCCACATCAGCCGTGGAAAAGCAATTCCCAACGTTGAAATTCAAATTTAATCCACCCAGTGCACCACATATGAGAGGCTTATGGGAACGATTGGTACGTTCAACTAAATCTATTCTTTCAGAAATTTTACATGAGACTGGTGTACGAGAGGAAGCGTTACGAGCTGCGTTCGCGGATGTGAAGCAGATTCTATACTCACGCCCGCTGACGTATGTGCCTTTAGACAGTGCTGAGTCGGAGGCGCTGACTCCGAACCATTTCCTGCTGGGAAACTCCAGTGGCTTGCGTGAGGATGGCTCCATAGATCAAACTGGACCTCAACTGGCGAAAACATATCGGATTGCAAGCCAGCTGGCAGATCGTTGCTGGAAAAGATGGTTACGAGAGTATCTACCTACGATAACGAGGCGTCCAAAATGGTTTTAGCCGCCGCTAAAGCCAATTGAAATAGACGACGTGGTGATCATCGTGGATGACACAGCCAAGCGGAGCTCATGGCCAAAAGGAAGAGTCGTCGAAGTTCATCATGGAAGTGACGGTCAGGTGCGAAGCGCTGTTGTGCGCACAGTCGGCGGACTTGTCACAAGACCAGCAGTGAAGCTGGCCAAATTGGACTTAAAAGGGTAAGCCACGAAACAAGAATGTTAGTTACGGGGTGGGGAATGTTGCGGTGCGAATTAAGTGCGCCCCGCGCCAACATAGTTTATTATAAGTACGCCCCTGACCCTTTATCCGAAAGTCCCGTATTATAAAATTGCTCTCTTTGCGTCTGCTTTTTTTGGCTCAACTGCAGTCGCTGCGACGGCTCAAGTTGAGAGTTAATTTGGCAAGCAGAAAGGGCAGACGTGAGTGAAAAGAAACACAAATGTAAGAAACAACTTTGAAGAAAATGAATTGTAAAAAATGAATTGTTAACTAATAAGAATTTATAAAAGATTTCAGCAAACTCTGTACAAAGCGGTACAAACAAATCCATACTTGTATACATACCGGTACATACCTGTACATAACATACATATAAGGAAATAAACTTAATCTGTACAAGTAAAGGCTAGAAATAACTGTTTATTTTTGGAGGAGCTCACCGTCAGCCAGCGAGCCAACACCTATACATATTTAGAGTCTCAAATATTTTTTTTTTTTGTTATATTACAAAGCGAAAATTAATTTTTTTATTAATATTATATATGCATGAATCTACTTGTTTCATGATCATGTCATCTGCGTGGCTTAAAGAACCACCATAACGCATATCGCGGGAATTTATATATGCCAAAGGAGTTTTTGTATACCCTTTTTGTAAAGCCCAAAATATTTTTTATAATATTTCAAAAAAAACAAAAAAAAATTTTTTTGTCTCTACCCTATATTGTGGCATTCCCTACATTCCCATATTTTTCCATATACCCGTTTATACGGGAATTCGCACACGCAGAATTCGCACACGTATAAATTTAATTAGTCAGCGATAGGACTGTCAACATAATCACCGATAGAGCTAATATACCTAGCAGAATCACGATAGAGTAGCCAGTGGAATCATCGACGGAAAAAATTTTTTTTGAGTCAGTGATAGAACGACATATATAGCCATCGACATAGCTAAGCGATGCAGCAGAGTCACGGTAGAGTAAACGTATATTCAGCGACAGAATATCCCAATCAATTAGTCAGCGATTATTCACATTACCAATGTCATAGCCAAGAGACCAGGCAGAGTTACGGCAGATGAAACAGTAGAATCAGCGATATAAAGCACCGCTGAGAAACGCAGAGAAAAGAAAAACAACGATGGAAATTTTTCATGACGCCGTTCAGGTACAGTCACAGCAAAGTAGCGCATGCATAGAAGGAAAAAAGCTAGACATAGCAACAGTAGCAACTACAACAGTAGCGCTAAAATACGGTAGTTCTGCCGTCTGTGAGAGAAAGGGATACGTCACCTTTTGGGATCTCATTGGTCGACGAGCTTGACGTCGAGTCCAGAGTTCGCATACCGAGACGTATAGTAGAATACCACAACCACTAACCAACGGCACAAGTTTCTGCAATTTGATTTTGAACTAGATAAAAGGCGACCACCAACATCACCAGAGAACAGTCGACGCCGAACCTTCAACTAATCAACAACAAGGAGTCTTCCGCAAACCAGCAAGGATATTCAACTACGATCAAGGATCAACTAAGCCAACGTTCACTTACTAGGATATTCAACTACGACCATCCACAGCAAGGATCAAGGATTTAACTAAGCAACGTTTCACTACAGGGACATTCAACCACTGTTAAGCACACCAAGGATCAACGAATAAACTAAGCAACATATAACTACCAGGATATTCCACACGATCAAACAGAACAAGGATCAGGGATAAACTAAGCAACGTTCAACTATAAAGCTGGTGTTTCATTCAACCACGTTTGATAAAACATTCGTGGTATGGGAGTCAAATGGATAACGTACCGTCACAAAGCTGAGCTAGAAAGTTTCTTCGCCGAGTTCGGACTGCCGCCTGGCGGTTCAGTCGAGGAGATGAGAAGCCGATTCTCCAGCTTCGCATCCAGGGAAGACCATAAACCAGATGTACTTTCACGTCTAGCAGAGCTAGAATTACAATATGGACAAGCAGCCAGCATCGATAAGGGTCTAGAGGTCAAGCCACATTCACGTCCTGTGTCACCGGCACGTCAGATTGACAAAAAGTACTCAACCGATAGACACATGTCCCTCAACCAAGACATAGATGAAAAAACTCTTCAAGTACCAACGTTTCCTAACAGCATTGCGACATCAGACCTGCACCCACGAAGAGCCACCGAGAATACCAGTTATTCTAACATCGTGGAGAAAGTGTCAAAAGGGTCTTCATTTTGACGATACCGCAGATCCATTTTACTTCTTGAAAACAGTAAAAGCAAGGGCTAGTACTTATCGTATCAGCACAGAATGGCTTCCCAATATGATGCCCATTTTATTTTCGGGACGAGCAGAAGGATGGTGCCAAACCAGTGGTCTGCTAGACTCCTCGTGGGCTAGTTTTAAAAAAGAATTTCTGGATTTCTTTCTGTCTCCCAGATACTTTGAAAAATTGGAAGATGCCATCCGCACCCGAAGACAACGATCTGGAGAACCATTCAAGACATACTTTATAGAACTACGCCTCATGATGAGAAGAGCCCATTATACGGAGGAACAGGAGTTACAGCGCATATATGACAATCTACTGCCGGACTACCAATTGCCCACTCGCCGTATGGATTTTCGTAATTTGAATGAGCTGACCCGATTAATAGTAAATTTCGAGAGCCTCCGTGGTCAAAGTTCTAAAAGATCCGATGCATCTTTTCCTCGTCATGCAAATACCTCGAATACCGTAGACAGCCATATGCAACAATTTACCAGTGGACATAGAAGCAACACCGGTAACAACAGAAGCACCAATAAGCCAACTTGCCTCCTACTACGGAAAAACCAAAAAGCTACCTCCATTTTTACCATGTATCTGAAGCACCAGTGGATACTCACCGTGCTTGCCGTAACTGTGGTGAACCAAATCACTTCGCGAAACAATGCAACAATCCAAGGATATTGTTCTGTTGGGAATGTGGAAAACGCAATATACGAACCATCAACTGCTGTCGACGGTCGGGAATCGCCGGGCGCCTACGTTCGATAGGGGATCGAACGGAGAAAGCGCAGAACCAACCCCAAATGTAAGTAGACTTTAATTCGACAAGGTTCGCCTCATAGCCTTAGTCCAGGTCAACGGATGTGAAGTGAGCGCTACCCTCGATACTGGAGCTACTAGGAGCTTTATTCACCGCTCTCTGGCTCAGCAGATCGGTACTGATGGAAACTGGAAATAAATACATACCCCTATCAACTTAGCCGATTGGTCCAGAAAAGAAATCACCCAGGCTATCGAAGCTGAGATATGGCTTGGAACAACACAGGTGAAAATACCACTGCTGGTATTACCAGGTATTATGGGCCGATTGATCTTAGGCACCGATTTCCTACGTGGCACTCGGTCAAAGATCCAATGCGGTGAAAGCTATCTACAGTTGGAACCTATTCAAGACTCACTTCTTGGGTCGTTTATCAGAGCGGATGTGAAACCAACAGTCAGTTGCAGCGCTGCTACCCAACCGTCGATTTCGTTAACCAACAACAACCAGGCTCAGTCAATTCTTGATGAATCCTCAAGCTCCCAAAGGGAAGGATTGCCAGATGAAAAACGAATCTGAAGCACTGCACTACCTCCTACTTTAGATCAAGCCATGATTAATAACCTCTTTCGTCAACAAGTCATCGAAAAATCACCAGGCAAGATAGACAAGCTGAACTTAATAACATCCAGGCTTACGACATGCATGGAAAGTTCCACGATATCTCCAGAGCCAGAATACCTAGAAGACGCGAGAGTAAACAAAATCATCAACGAATTTCTAGCACAGGAATTACCCAAGTTCGACACATTACAGGGTGTCACCCACATCGCAGAGCACGTCATTACTATGAAGGATGACAAACCAATTAAGCAACGTTATTACCCTCGCAACCCAGCACAGCAGAAAATTATCAACGATACAGTGGACCAGTTACTGTCAAAAGGTCGCATCGAACCATCGAAAAGCCCTCATAGCGCCCCAAAAGTATTAGTGGGTAAGAAACCCGGAGATATGCGTATGTATATGATATGTATCAGGCAACTCAACGCGCAGTCTATACGAGATGCGTACCCCTTACCAAAGATCAAACGTATTCTGGAGAAGCTTCGCAACGCTCAGTTTATCTCAGGTCGTGGCCTGTTTCAATGGAAAGTAATGCCGTTTGGACTACACTCCGCAACTGCAACGTTCCAACGCGCCTTGGATAGCGTGATTGGACCTGAGATGGATCCATTTGCCTTTGCGTATCTAAATGATATCATCGTCATCGGAAAGACATTGGAAGAACATATGACTCAGCTGCAAGAAGTTTTTCGACGCTTCAGAGAAGCTAAGCTAAGGATTAACAAAGCCAAATATAGGTTCTTTAGACGCAAAATACAATTCTTAGGACATGTGGTCAGCGAGCAAGGTATCCATACTGACCCGGATAAAGTAGCAGCTGTTTGCGAATTATCTCCTCCGACCAATGTACGCCAGCTTCGACGATGTTTAGGCATCGCTTCTTGGTATCGTAGATTTGTTCCCGAGTTTTCTAGTATCATACAGCCTATCACCGCCTTGTTGAAGAAAAACGCTAGATGGAAGCGGGATGCAGAACAACAACAGGCCTTCGACGAATTGAAACTACGATTGACATCAGCTCCTATCTTGGCATGCTCCGATTTCAACTCTAAGTTCTACTTGCAGACAGATGCCATTGATTATGGATTGGCCGCAGTATTAACCCAGTATCAAGAAGGAACAGAACGAGTTATCGCCTATGCCAGTAGACGTCTCCTTGCGCCGGAAGAAAATTACTCAGCCACCCAGAAGGAGTGTCTCGCTATCGTGTGGGCAATTTGCAAACTACGTTGTTATTTAAGGATATAAATTCGAAGTCTTCACGGATCATCAATCATTGAAGTGGCTTAATTCCATAGATAATCCCACAGGTCGTATCGCGAGATGGGCGCTTGAACTACAACAATACGAATTCGATATACAATACCGCAGAGGAAAGTGAAACGTCGGGGCCGACGCCTTGTCTCGACAACCATTAGAGGTGCTAAACTCAATTCAGGATACTCTACCTGAGTGCCCCTGGTGGAATAAAACAAAGCTACAAGTAGAAGAACAACCAGAACAGTTCCCTGATTTTCGCTACGAAGGTGGGCAACTGTACCGATGGAGGATTCATCACCCCGACGAAGATGACTCCATACCATGGAAGCTATGTGTACCCAAGGAAGCTCGCCAACGTCATGACGCGCCTACCGGATATTCCGGAATCCGGAAAACGTACTCAGAGTCTCCCAAAAATACTACTGGCCTGGATTTTTTTGCGAAACTGTCTTCAATACCAAAAATATAAAGTGGATCAAATGAAGCCAGCTGGAAAAATGTTTACTCAAGTTTCAGAACCATTCAACACCGTGTGCGCAGACTTTTTCGGACCCCTCCCAAGGTCAAAGCAAGGTAATACTGTTCTATTAGTATTTTTAGACGCATATAGTAGATGGGTAAAGCTTGTACCTCTGCGTAAAGCTACCGCTACTGCATTAGAACACGCATTTCGGGAACGAATCATTGGACACTTTGGAACACCCCGCACTTTGGTCTGCGATAATGGAACACAGTTCACGAGTCGCGCCGTCAAAGAACTTTGTCAACGAGCTGGAGTAAAGATTCAGTACACCGCCCCTTACACACCGCGTCAAAATCCTACCGAGCGAGCCAATCGCACCGTGAAGGCCATGATAGCTCAATACCAGCATTCCCCGTGCTGGGTAAGAAACCCCGCATTCCTGGAGCCCTGTACGATGAGGTTACACCTGGACTAGGCAGCACACCCTGGTCTCCGGAAGTTCGAACACAACGTATGGCAGATGTTTTCAAAATAACCCAGGAGAACATGCAACAAGCTTCAGTAGAGAGAGAGCTCCAGTTGCGACATAGAGACTGGCGACCAGCGATTGAAGATCTGGTCCTCCAAAGTTTGATGGACCTTACAAAGTAATCAAGTTTATTTCCAGAAACATCGTCCGACTACAAGAAGCCAACAGTAGACGGCGGCGCACGGCGAATGTAGACGACATGAAGCCTTTACAGCCAGACGAACTACGCATCTGAGACTGCAAAGACAGAGACAGAAGACTGCAGAAATTATCCTACCGGAGACGAATTAATTCGCAGGGGCCACTTGTTGGAAGGTGTGCTTTCCCAACGTCCCTGTCCCCCGCTGGGGGGGTCTCAAAGTCACGGCAGGTCTGCCCCATTCATCAGCAGGCGAGATTTCTGCAGAACCCCTGCGCATTGTTATGCTTAAGCTCATATTGTACAGTAAGCCCCTCATTCATTTAAAGCACACACGTTAGCTTGTTAGGTTTTAAAGACCCAAGTCAGGTCCCACAGACACAAGTCAGAGTGTCTAACACTTTTCTTTTCTTCAGTCGTATGATGTCACGCCAATTCAGCGTGGCCGAAATAGTCGGAGTCATCGAGGCCGTAGTAGCCACCCGGGAAACACAGCCCAACAGCCCATCTTTAACCAGCAAGCCTACTCCGGGGTGCGATCAGCCAACAATGCCGGCCGCTCCCACACTCATCCCATCGGAAAATGAGTTAGACCGCCCAGCCTCGTCGTCGGGCGACGTCGTTCAAAAAGAGCCCATCAACTGCTGGAGGTAAAATAACGCACCTGCAGAGGCCATCGTAACCAAGGTGGATAGATTAAAACAAGCTATCGAACTGTCAGACATCGCCTGTTTGGACCCCGGGCATTTTCGCGGCTACCGTGGGTGGATACCTTCACCCCCGGGCATAAAGCGAAGCGAATACCAAGACGTACGCACCACGCCTCCATACCCACAGAGTGCAGCTGGAAGTTCGCCCAGACGCTCGTCATCGCTGGACAGCAATATCGGTCTCGAGGGTATGTTAGTCGACCCGACTTCAACTCGAGAACCCTGGATGAGCAATCCTAGCCCGTCCCATCTGGATTACACCGACCCAGAAACTGGCGAAACCGCGCGATTGCCACAACCTACGATCGACTTCGATGACCTACCCAGGTCGTTCAGCCCGGTGAGCTGCAAGTCTGAGAAAGCGGAACCCGAGTTGGAAAACGCTGAGTACGCCTCGTATCCGCTTTTTCAGGTAAAACCGCAGAGCAATGTTACCCCTTCACTACTACCGGAACCCGATGACCTACCAGGCTGTAGTCGTCAAACTGCCTGGCAAGTCATCCCGCTTGGATGGCGTACCAAAGGAGTAGAGGACGTGTTACCCCGACTGCTCATACAACAAGTCGAGAATTACGCTACCCTACACCAAGAGAGGAACTTCAGATGCGAAGCCGCTGGCCGGATGTATAGCGTACGGGTGAACCGGGCTCAACAAGTCACCATAACCTTCCCCGGCTTTGCTTCTCCGAAGTAAGGGGGGTGTGACGAAGTGTCAATTGGACACTCCGACACAATATCAAGGTTCCTTTCTTTTGTTTGTTATCCTAATGAATAGGTAACAATAATTTGTTATTATAAAATCCAAATACTCTGATTTGTTTATTAGCTTAATGATCAGTTTTCTCATCTCTAGGTACATTCTTACATTTACATATATATACCCCTTAGTTTTCCCATCTCTAGATATAGCTACATACCTAGTTAATAACGCAGCAGTATCAAATTCGGCCACATTCATGTGCGTTCACCCGGTGGACTACACACATACACACACACTCATGCGAGTCCAACGGGACTTGCACGAAATTGTCCAGGTAGCTTTTGCGCAGTTTCGTTTTTCGGCTAGACAACGGGACCAAAAAAAATGCGTACGTGACGATTCGATTAACGAATTAAATATCAAAGACCTCATTTATTGGGATGATATAAGGGATAACTAACCTACTCCTCTATCCTTCCTCTTTCCCTAATCCTTTGTGTATGTGTAGTAATTAGTGCATGTCTCTCCTCTGGCATTGTCAACGGGGTTGCACCCTACCCAATGCCAAGGAGAATTGTCTTGTCTATTTGTAGTGTGTCTAGGTACAGGATAGTCGGCGCAGTCAACGTCCGGGTTACACCCTTGTTGGCTGTTACGGCGTCCTGTATCTGTTGGCATGCGACCGAGATTTATGGAGTGATCGATGTCCGGGTTAGTATTATTATCAGTCGGGGTCCAGGTTACTCCTTAACCGACTTACGTTCATGTCCCCTTTTGTGACCCCTTCCTAGTCGTAGTGTAGTTGTAAGTGTCTGGGTTACACCCTAACCGACTTATATGTCTATATGTGTCGCGTGGTGCACTCTTTTATTTCATCCTATATATATGTTTTCTTTCTCTTTCTCCCCTTTTCTTTTCTCTTCGGGCAATCGTCCGCGATACCTAATTTTCAGCAATATTAACCATCAAATTGCTGCTCAAACAAATCTCTGGTCTCGGCATTCTATTACAAATGTTCTGTAATGGAAGACCCTGGGGAGACTAAGATTTGTACCCCAGCTAAAAAAAAACTTCCTTACACTACATAGTGAGCTTTCGTAATAGACTCATATGCTCGCTGGTGATGGTACTGGTATTTCTCCACATTTTTGTCGCATACATAGTGGGCAATGAGCGCAGCTAATGCCGAAGGTCATTGCACGCATGACAAAGATCCTTGGAGTATCCTCGTTCTGTCTCATCCAGATAAATAGTTGGGCGTGCATGTCGCAGTTTCGGATATTTATTTGATGAAACATTTCAGATATGTCAGCGCATACTGTCCAACTCGAATAGAGTAAAATAATCGGGTCCAGTATGCATAAAGTCGGTTAAAGATTTTCCATGACTCTTAGCGGCGGCGTCCCAGACCAATCTAATTTTATTCGGCTTATTAGGATTCAGCACAATAAAAATGGGAAGATACCAAAGACGATCAGTTATATCGGTAATTTCTTTAGATTTAAGCTCAGTTGCATATCCTTTTAACAACAGATTGTCAATTTGGTTTTGCATTTTGTCAAATAGTTCGGGCTCTTTTTTATTTTAGCTCGTTGACAACATAGTCGCTTAATTGCAGTGGTATAGCTTTCTGGCAAAGCGGCATCTCTATCTTTCCAAAGCAGTCCAACTTCGTAATGGCCATTGCACGTGTCTTCGAGTAGGCGCTTCGCTTTAATGTCGTTTTCAGAATATAGCTTCCTCGGTACAATTGGGTCCAAGTTAAAGCTATTATTATTTTGTCAATTTCAATCCAATTACATACGCAATGATGCATGCTGATATGTTTCTTTGAATTTATTGTTCCTTGAATGCTCCACCCGAGTGTGCACTTGGACGCAATGGGCTCGTTCCGACATCCTTCGCGGATCGTTCGTGGTACGGCTAAAGACCAGTTGTTGGCGCCAATAAGAAGCATTGAAGTAGCGTTGTAGAACGACTTTATTGGGAGTCCTTGTAGGTGCGAGTATCGCTTACACAATTCTTGTATATCAACTGTTTGCTTTGGTAATGCCAGCTTTTTAACTGAATGAATGTTGTTAAGCCACAATTCTGATACCATCTATTTACGAAATTTGTATATCAGCTCTAACGGAGTCCTCTTCGGTTCTGGTAGTTTCGCTAGTCCATTGTAGACAAAGCGATTCGGGTGTGGTAGGCAAATTAAGGATTCTTAATTTGCATCCGTCAATAAGTGTGACAGGCGACCCTTTATCTAAAAAAGCGAAAGTATTGAGAGGTGCCTCCTTTCCATGTAGTGTGACAGGTAAAATTCTGAAGAATTGTGCATGGTCTCCGTTTTCTTTATGGTGAGCACTAACGACTTCGGTTTGAGTGTACCTTTATGAAAAAGTGGATGATGTTTAGATTTACAGTTGTCGACGCCACAATCACGCTTGGAAAAGCATTTTCTTCGGTGACTTTTAAGGCATCTGTAGCAAGCTCTAGCATCATTTATTACCTTTTTTTTTTTGTCTTTTTTTTTGTCTGTTGTCTACGGGATGGAGCTGAAATTTTTCACATTCAGCTGCTTGGTGCTCTGTAGAGTTGCACATTACACAGGTCACATTAGGTTTGGCTCTTTGCTGGTGGTCACCGGCACGTTGTGGTTCGTCCTTAGAAGGTGCTGGACTTTTGTTGTGTCAGCGTTACTGTTGATGCAGCCTCAGCCAGTTGTTATAACTATTGAAAATTTAAATATTCACATGCAATTAAGCATGAACCAGAACAACCCAATAAATATACAAAGACAGTTTTATACTTTAGTTTTAAATCAACTGAACCGCACGCGCTCGTCACCAGAATAGAATGAGAATAGAATGTCCAACGATAATCATCGTCAGTGTATATATGTGGCAACATTCAATTATCGATATATCGATAATCCCATACAATATATTTTGTATGTTACTTTTGCTTTTCATTTTCAACACGCCACCTCAAAAGTTACATTCACAAATATCAAAAACATTAATGATACATATTCTGATTGACGTTGCGTTGCCTTCTTGTCGACTTTGCCTGGAACATCATCTTTGCAGTCCTCGGTAGATGAGTTGTCTAAGTGGCCCAGTCATTTAGTCAACTGAACAACGAGGATCCGGGTTCGAATCCCAGGCTAGTGTATGGATGTAGTTTTTCGTCTAAGCCGAAGGCCTTAGTTGCCAGTGCTTGTAAAATATAGTAAGGTGGATAGTTTATAACTATATCCTATACTTTAATAATAATAATAATAATAATAATTCTGATTGACGAGTTTGCGCTTATCTTTTCTTTATTACTTTTGGGAGTATTTTGATCCAGCATTCGCTCTAGGAAATAGGGAAACCCAGTAAAACCTATTTCGGATCAATTGAAAAAAAAAACAATTCTTTTCATAAATTCTTATCTTAATGAACAATTAATATGATTTTCAGATTCATTGAATTTCTTATACTTTTAAATTTACGTTTTAAACAAAGATATACATTTTCATTTTTAATTCATTATGGATAGATTTCAATTCTAATTCAATTTCATTTATAGATTTCTATATAGATTAACCCTTTTTTTTTTTTTTTTAAATAATAATATATACATTTTCATTTTAATTCGCTTTAAAATTGCATTCAAATGAAAAATATAAGATTTAATACAATTCAAAATTGATTCTTTTCTTGATTAATTTCATGTATATATAAAAAAAATTAGTCCAGCATTCGTTGTGCTGCATTAAAAAAATCAAACCAATGTGTCTTCATTGTTCGGAGAGTCCTAGTTGCTCTCTCAAAGATATGAACTGTATTGCTGGCAACGGTTTTGTCAATATGTCGGCCAATTGTTTATCTGTGGAAATATACTTTAGACATATAAATTTCTGTTCAATTTGTTCTCTAGTAAAATGGTATTTAATATCAATGTGCTTTGTTCTCTTGTAGCATGTAGGATTATTAGCAATGCTAATACAACCTTGATTATCTTCATAAATATCAATTGGACCTTTTAATTCTAGTTTAATTTCATTAAGTAACGATTTCAGCCATAATGCTTCTCTAACACCTTCAAATAAGGCCATGTATTCCGCTTCAGTAGATGAAGCAGCAACAGATTTTTGTTTCATTGTATTCCATGAAACTGAACAATTTCCAAACATTTTAAATACAAATCCAGTTGTACTTCTTCTATCTGTCTCATTTCCAGCCCAATCAGAATCAACATACCCCTGTAGAATACTATCAACGTTTATAGTTTTCTTAAATGTCAATTTCGAATTTACTGTGCCTTTAAGATATCTTAGAACACGTTTAAGACATTGCCATAATTCCTTGTTGTTGTTATTTGTGCATCGACTTAAAATGCTTATTGATGTACTTAAATCGGGATGCGTACACAGCGTGATATACATCAAACATCCAATCAAGTTCCTACAAGGTGCATCATATGATTCCTCCGATTGTAAAGCCTCATAATTAGTTTACTTGGCAGAGGCGTACTTACTGCATTACAATCTTCCATGTTAAATTTTTTAACACATTGTTAATGTATGCCGATTGACTCAGACTTAGCAGACCATTTTTCCTGTCAATTTTAATACCAATAAAGAAACGTATTTCTTGTAAGTCAGTCATTTGAAATTTACTCAGTAAGTAGGATTTTAGATAAGACATTGTATTTGATTCATGAGTAGCAATAACTACGTCATCGACATATAGTAATATATGAATATTTTTAGCAATGTCTCCTTTATTCAAAATGTAAATACAACGGTCAACTCCTAAATTCTCAAATCCAACTTCTTTTAACACATGTTCAAATACTTCGAACCAACATCTTGCAGCTTGCTTAAGACCATAAATAGCTTTATTCAGCTTGCATACTTTATTTTCATTTTTATGATTCAAACCTTTTGGAACCGTCATGTAAATTTCATCATTTAAAGTTCCATTTAAAAATGCAGTTTTGACATCCATGTGATGTACTTGTAAATCATATTGATTTGAGATGGCTAAGAGGAACCTAAAGCTTGAGATTCGTACAACTGGTGCAAACGTCTCCTCATAATCGGTCATATATTCTTGAGTAAAGCCTCGTGCTACAAGTCTTGCTTTATATTTTACTAAGTTACCAAACTCATCTTGTTTGATACTAAAAACCCATTTACAATCTACAATGTTTTTGTTTTTAGGTTTTGAAACTATGCACCAAGTATTATTTTGAAAATGAGATTTCAGCTCCTCTTCTATGGCATTTTCCCATTGAATTCGATCTTCACGAAATTCAATCTCATCAAAAGTATTTGGTATGTTGTTCAAACAAATTTGGGTATTCATGAGACATCTTTCTAAAGATCTGTATGATAGCTTTGGTTTATCTTTAATTCTTTCACTGCGTCTTATTTCTTTTTCAACTGTGTCCCTTTTTAATTTATCACCAGTCTCAACTGGATCGGCATTCTCGAGATTTGTGGATTTTTCAAAAGGATGTTCCTCAGATATTGAAGAAACACCTTGCTCTTCCATTAAGGAAGCAGCCAACTCTCCATCTTCTACAATTAAAGATTCCTTACTTTGATTAACACAATCAAGTTCAATTTGAGAGTCTTTACCATGTACAGTATTACTTTTTTCAAGAGGTTGTTCCTCAGATATTGAAGGAAAACCTACACCTTCTATTAAGGAAGCACCCATCTCTCCATCTTCTACCATTGAAGATACCTTATTTTGATTTACATCAAGTTCAATTTGAGAGGGTCTATCATGTACATCATTATATTCAAGCAAACTTGCTTCATCCACCACAACATCCCTTGCTATCATAAACTTCCTTGACTCCATATTCCACAATTTATATCCATTTGGCTCATAACCGACCAGTATACCTTTAATTGACTTATCGTCAAATTTTCTTTTCCGCACTAGATTAAGTGCATATACTGTCGAGCCAAATATTTTCAGACATTTTAGAAGTGGCTTTCTACCACGCCACATCTCATAAGGAGTTTTCTTTATTTCTTTTAGTGCTCTACTTGGAGATCTGTTAATCAGATATGTTGCTGTTAAAACAGCTCCTCCCCAAAACTGGTTACTCAGTTTTGCACAATTTGTCATTGAACGAGCCTTTTCGGTGATTGTTCTAATCATCCGTTTTGAAACACCATTCAATTGTGAAGTATGAGGAACTGTTAAATGATAACTGATGCCTTTTTCGACACAAAACTCACGCATATCGTTAGAAAGATACTCTCGACCATTGTCGATATACAAATTTACTATTTTGAGGTTGAAATGAGCCTCACTTTTGGCTATAAAATCTTTGAAACAAAAGAATACATCAGACTTGTATGTTATTAAATATGTCACACAGTAATGTGTGAACTGGTCAATAAAAACAACATAATAATTTTTATTATCAATTGTTGTAGGTGTGATTGGACCACAAACATCAGAATGAACCACAAACAGTTGTCTCTGAACATGTTGTTTATTTTTACATTTTTCAAACTTCAGTCTTGACTGTTTTCCTTTCATACAAGCCTCGCATAACTCATCGTTTAGTTCAATGCAATTTAAAATATTTATGTCTTCAAATAAACTATTTCGTTTTATTTCTAAAAACTTTCCAGCACTTATATGGCCCAATCTTTCATGCCACAAGCGATACTCTGCACTTTTTGATTTCTTTAAACTGAACAATTTACTTCTCATTTTAAATTTTATGATTGGTACATTATACTCACAGTTTCCTTCAAATACCATGTTACCATCTTTGGTGACTTTTATGCCTCCAGGATTAAATTCGATTGTCAATCCGGCATCCTGCATCTTCTTCACAGATAGCAAGTTGTGTGGAATTTCCTTGCTGTACAGCACGTCCTTCAGCGATATTTCTTTGCCAGAGCAGCTGAGATGTATTACTCCTTTAGCCGTAGCATGAATACATTGGCTACGTTTTGCGATTTCTATTGAAATCTTTGAACGCAAGTATTCGAATTCCGCAAACAGTCCAATGTCTTTAATTGGACTGTTTGCGTCCTCATTTGACATTGTGCTATGACATTGACTTTTAATCATAAAGGCAAAACCACGATCGGACTGTGCTATTATAGCTATTTGAGCCTGTTTTTCTTTTCCACTATTCTCACTAACGTTTTGATTGCCTGTCTGCTTCTTTAAAACATAACAATCCTTTTTCAAATGTCCCAATTTCCCATAATGAAAACATTTTACATTTGGCCAGTTTTTATTTTTCTTAAATGGCTTATTGGCATTTTTGGATTTTTGTTTAAACTGAAACTTATTCACTTTTTGCTGCTTGTTTCCAATAGCTTGCAACACTTTGGCACTTGTGTCTTTATTTACACCTTTTAATTTTATTTCCTGATCTAGAAGCCGTGTTTTGACAAACGCTAATGTGAGATTATCCTCTGAGAGAGTTTCTATTGCGGTAATAACTCCATTATAATTTGAAGGTAAACTTAAAAGCAAATGGGAAATTTTATCCATTTCATCTTATTTGCCACCTGATGCAATGAGTTCAGTGATGAGATCATCAAAAAGATTAAAATGATTTAGCAGCGGGGTATCACCTTTTAACTTCAACGATAGTAATTTTCTTTCGCAGTGATAGCTGCGATGCTAAGCTTTTGCGCTCATAGATTGCATCTAAATTGGCGAAAATCTGTTTTGCCGAATTCCCAGAATTCGCAAAACCCAAAACCGAATCACTCAAATATTCTATAATAATGTTTTTCGCATTTCTTTCTGCTTTATTAGTTTCATCTGTGCTCTGTAATTGTGGCTCATCTATCACTTTTAATAAATCATGCTCTTCTAATAAAGCCCTAACTCGAAATTTCCAAATAGAGTATTTGTCTCCAGTGAATGGTTAAATGTTACGTTTTTCTTTATCCATTTTCTGTTTCTTTCTTCACCTTACTTCCTATTTTTTTTTTTGTTCAAATATATCTACTTACACAAAATTTGAGCGTGGCGTAACTTGTATGCCAGGCGTCTGTTAGGCGCGCGTCTGTCTGTCGTGTGGCGTCTGTTGGTGTTGCAATGTATGCGTTTCTAAGAAATTCGTCTCTTTTTGGGTACAACGAAACGCAACGGCGACACTAACACAGAATATGTATTAACATATGTATGTATGTATATAATATATGTATACTTCAAAATGATTTTTATATTGGTTTTGCTTGTTGGCAGTTTATTATATTATTAATTTAGTTTTTTTGCTTTTGCCAAGCACAGCCTCAAAATCACTCACACTCCAAGCTTTCACTTTTATTTAAACTTTATATATATATGTACATATGTTTTTCTTTTGTATAATTTAGTGGCGATTGTGTCTGGGCCCATAACCTATTGAAAATTTAAATATTCACATGCAATTAAGCATGAACCAGAACAACCCAATAAATATACAAAGACAGTTTTATACTTTAGTTTTAAATCAACTGAACCGCACGCGCTCGTCACCAGAATAGAATGAGAATAGAATGACCAACGATAATCATCGTCAGTGTATATATGTGGCAACATTCAATTATCGATATATCGATAATCCCATACAATATATTTTGTATGTTACTTTTGCTTATTTTCAACAATAACCAATCACTGAATGATCTTATGACCGGATGCGTGGATGCATAGGCCAGCTTAACTTTTGCTGAGTTGGTAATTTGTCCATAAGCTCTCGCAGAAGCATTGGATTGTCAAAATGTGTAGTTAAACTGCATGCCTCCATCGTTGCGCATGTGTTTCGTACAGCCATAGACTACGGTCTATGATAGATTCCAACATATCCTTATGAACATTGATTTTCCTAATTTTCTCTATCAGGCTATCAATTATCTGCTCTGGTCGTCCGAAAAATGTTTTCAACGTTTTGATGACTTCAGAGACCAATGAAGACAATAGGAGTTTGTCGCGGACTATCTCGAACGCTTTGCCTTTTAAACATTTCTGGAGTCGAAGCATATTTTCTGCGTCGGAAAATCCTGCCATTTTGTTACTGTTTTCGTACATGCTGATGAATATTGGCCAGTCCTCTGCATTTCCGTTAAAGATTGGGAGATCTGCAGATAAAACTTGCCGTGCGGCTAACTGAGAAGCAGTGGGACCATTTGATTGGAACGATATTACCTGTGATCCTTGTTGTTCGATGTACCTCTTCTCAGCTTCACGTGTTTCTTCCAGCATTACCAACATCAAATTATTTGAACTTGAAGTCTGCGGTTGTTCGGCTGGCTTATTCAGATGGGCCAAAGGTATAGTTGTTGGCTGTTCCGGAGCTTTAATGGTATTTTGTGGTATGCACGCTAGTGATGGTCTTTGTCCTGAACTAGTTGATGCAATGTTATCTGCTAGTTCTTTACAGTTGTCGCAAGTCCATTCCTTCGTAGCAACTGAGCTGGTAACTCCAACACACGAAAAGTGATACCAGACGTTGCAATTGTCGCATTGCACCCACCACTGTTATGTGATATCTTTTTGCAGACGCCATATATAGTGTCATCCCGTTCGGTAGGCATAATGAAAATGTATTTGTTTGGCCTCCGTTTATTTAAGTTATTAGTTCCGATTTTTGAAAACGTGTTTACACAAATTCACTAGCGTTTTGCGAAATTTACTACTTGAAGTTCTTCATTTCACACATATACACATGGCTTTTACACTTTGTACACACACATACATATGCACTTATGTCGGTGAATGTCTTCGTGTATTTTTCACTTTACACTTCTGGTGAAATTCAGGCACGCTTTAATTAATTTGATCGGCAATAAAGTTTTTTTTAAGAACTGTTGAAAGAGAAGGGTTTGACAAATTTTGTCAGCAAGGCACTTTATTTAAGTTTTTATTCAAACAACATAATTTTTTTGCTTATTATTCATAAAAATGCGCAAGCTTAAAAAAACTTTGTATGTTGTCTCCCCCTTGGTAATGGCAGTTTTAAATTTGAACATCAGCGGTAACAGTAAAGATGTGCGTTGTAGAAATTTCCACATCGTCACAATTAAATTTCAGATTTGTTTTTGAAATATATAATTGCTTGACGTATCCGAATAAAATTCTTTTAAATTTTACAGATATGGATTGCGCCGTCTTGACAAACGTTGCCACCATTACCAATTACCGGAGAAATATTTAAATTTAATACGTTCCAGTGATAAATATACTGATTCGAATAATGGCGAATTGGATGAATTATAACAAAATTAGAAATATGCATATATACAAATGCGTTGTTCTATTTTTAGCCTGTTTTTTTTTTAAATTTTTGCTTGTTCTAGCTTGTATTTTTGTGACATCTAGCATATTTTTATGCTTAAAACCTGACACCACTGCTCCTGGCGTGCCGCAACAACGCATGCTATTTCGCTCACTCTTACTAGCCAATGTCGCAGTTGGCATTTCAGTGCAAATCGTATTTACGTATATTTTCGATTCAAGTCTTTGTCAACCTTGTACTCTATGGGTACAGGTTAAAAAAAAAATGAAATGTGTTTTTTGGTTTTTATGCTTTGAATTACCCAGTAATAAATGGTGAAGTCCTCCCCATACTATTAAAAAGGACACCCATTAAGAGTTCCTGTTAAAGGTTCATGTGAGATAAAAAGACAAATCCAAGAATTTATTTACATTAGGCATTTCTTCAATCGAAATTGCCCGGCCGTAGTGATTATGAGACCGATGCTCGTATATATATTTAGTAACTGGTCAGCCCTGAGTATGTTCGTATTTTGATATATTTTCATACCCTGTATCCATAGGGTAAAAGGGTATATAAAAGTCGCTACAACGTATGTAACATGCAGAACGAAGCGTTTCCGACCCCATAAAGTATATATGTATATTCTTGGTCAGCATCACCAGCTGAGTTGATTGCGACATGTCCGTATGAACATCTAGATTTCGGAGACTATAAGAGCAAAAGCTACCAAATCAAGTTTGGTTCAAATTTTAGCCACGCCCACTTCCGCCCCGCAATTTATAAAAATAATTCCTAGAGCTGTATTGAAGATATCGTTTTCTTACTTGGCGCACCTAATTACATACCCAAACTGCAGCAGCTGACCAAATTTGGTCGGTCAATAAACATGGGATATACGCATATATCCGTTTTGTACTGAAATGCCAAGGCGGCATTGGCAGATAAGAGAGAGCGAGATAGCATGCGTTTAGCAGGCCCACTTCGGCCCCCGCAATTTAGACAAAACTAATTACTAGAGCAATTTTTAGAGAATCACATTCTTGTGTAGTAGAGCCAGTGCGCACACATTTGAAACCATAGTTATCATAGGGGAATTCCCGTTAACATTAAAGATTTTGAATAGTGAATTAGGCAGGGCCTTTGTATGTATTAAATACTAGGTAAGGTTAAGTTTATAGCAAGATATGCATAATATAATTACATATTAATTAAAAAAAAAAAAAAATGAGGGGAATAAGCGGAATGGCCTATATTAAATACAGTGGGTCAGGACTCTAAGGTTTACAACATTTTTCTATACTATTTAACCCAATTGCTTTTTTCAAAAGCCTGAATATCGACATATTAAGTCAGTAGAGAATTCGTTTGGTTCGGTGCAATGTTAACTTACTTACTAGATGTGATTTCTGCCTATAGTGTGTCTAAGTTGTCTTTAAGCTGGATTTCTTGTACTCGTATGAGAGGGACGTGTTTTTGTTATTAATTACGAATAGAGTTAAACTTCAACAACTTTGTTTTTTTTTTTCAATTTTAATTTGCTCTTAACATTTCCACTAAGTTTCATCAGAATCGGTGGACTATATCATATAGCTTCCATTAGAACGATCGGTCGATAATATAGTTTTAAAGCAATAACTTGGGTCTATTAAAAGCGTATATACATATAATGAAGCAAGCAGTTGAGTATACCCTGTACCAACTAGTTATATTAAATCAAGATCGGCATCAACTTAATTCAAACTATCTTTTAACATGCAGCAACAGCTACCGCATGCTATCTCGCTCCTTCTTTGCAGCTAGTATCACCTTGGAAATTCAGTTCAAAATGCACATTCGTATATCTTCGATATTCATTGTACGATTTCGACTAAATTTGGTCAGATGGTGCATTGTTGGGTGTGCCAAATAAGAATGTGATTCCCCAAAAACTGCTCTAGTTATTCGTTTTTTCTAAATTACGAGGGCGGAAGTGGGCGCGGCAAAAATTTTAAACTACCTTAATTTGCGTAGGCACTAGACAAATGCTTGAACACCCTTGAAATTGCCATCAATTCAAAACGAAATTTCCTTTAACATGCAGCAGCAGCGAATGCATGCTATCTCGCTCTTTTTTATCTGCCAATGTCGCCTTGGCAATTCAGTACAAAATGCAAATGGCTATATCTCCAATGTTTATTGTGCGATTTGAACGAAACTTAGTCAGTTTATGCAGTTTGACTGTATAATTATGTCTACCGATATCTTCGATATCTATAATACAGCTTCAATAAATTCATTTTAAATTTTTTTTTTTTTCATTTGCGGGGGCGGAAGTTGGCGTGGCAAAAATTTGAAACAAACTTGATCTGCCTAGGCATAAGACGGATGTTTACACCAAATTTGGTAGCTCTAGCTCTTACAGTCTCCGAAATCTAGGTGTTCATACGGACAGACGGACTTGTCTCAATCGACTCGGCCGTTGATGCTGATCAAGAATATATACTTTATGGGGTCGGAAACGCTTTCTTCTGCCTGTTACATACATTTTAGATACTTTAATATACCCTTTTACCCTATGGGTACAGGGTATAAAAATGACCCTATTAAATTTTAAAATTGGTTAACTATATTTTAAATACAATTATAAGCTAATCAGAACAAAACATTAGACGTTGCGGGAAGGATTCAATATTTATAAGGGCCCACCCAATTGTATGCGTATACAAACAGAATGTGTTACTGTTAACTCATCCAACATTTACTTCATTAACTGACAACCGAACATATTACTTTTGAAGAAATATTATATTTGATTTTTGTATTTATTTTATATCGAGTGGAGTTAAGCGTAAAGTATCATTATACTTCAATTTTTTAAATTTGATCATTTAGTTTCACTGTTTTCATTCGCTGCGCACAATTTTTTCTGTTTTTAATGTTGTATATGAAATAAATTACTTTTTACATTTGAAAAAAAATATATATGTGTCGGAGCAATCTCAATTGCTTCGGTTGAGGTTGAATTATTATTGTCCATTTCTAGCGCAGCGAGTTCCGGACACCTTGGCTTTCTGTTGCAGACTGATTACGCAGTCTCAACTGCCTTAGCATGACCACACTCGATGACAGTCGGGCTGTCATCCCGCTGAAATACACAGTTAGATATTCACTAATACTACAACACCTGCATGACTAAGCAAACTTCTAGGACTCAACAGTCAACGTCAAATTAACATGACAATACTCACTACAAGACTTACATGACCGAAGTCACTGTAACTGTACTTAATGTTACCAGCCTAATATTACAAGAATGACGTATGAGACTGAAGTAGAGAGGGACAACCGAGTACGGTAAAAAAAGGTATGCCAGACAGTGCAATACCCTAATTTATCTCCGACATATGTATATATAAGTTAACTTTATATCAGCTGTCAGGCCTTGTACCCGCGGCCACGATACACTAATCTTACTCACTAACACTTTCATACTCCCTGATTACACTCCGACCTCTTCGCCGACTCTAACTCTTCTGCCTAGATCAGTTGCTCGCGCCTCGGCCAACGCTGATGCTGCTGTTGCTGCCGCAACTGTCGTCGCTGTCGGCGCTGCCGCTGCTCCTCAATATATTTGCCACTGGGCATAATTGCGGGGAACGCCAAGCGGTGTTAACTTATATGCTGTAGCTCCCATAGGAACAATCCGATCAAACATTTTTTTTGTCAAATTACTTTTGGAACGAAGTTTTCGTTCAAGTCTGTATATAAATTATTTTTTGGAATTTTGAATTTCTTATAGTTCATTGTATGAGCTTATATACAAACAATATATTGTATTATTCAAATCATTCGACCAATTTTTTTTTTCAAATTGCATGAAAAAACAGCTCTCACACTAGACGACCCCCTAATCGGAAAGAATTTCGTTCCAACCGGGTGTCCCATGACACCTCACTTCTTTTTTCCTCAAGCCACGAACATTTGATATATGTATGTAGGTTTGACTTGTTTTATTTTCTTTCTAATGACTTTGTTGCATTGTTATTGTTAAATAATAGTTTGTAAGGGTATACGAACTTCGGCAAGGCGGAAGTTAGCCCGTCCTTCTAATTTTTAATTATTTATTTACGAATCCATGAAAATTTAATAAGTTTAATGCTGATAGAATTAAAGTTAAAAGTGTGTTCAATACGTCAGTGCCAATTCGGAACATAGAGTTAACTATAAATATAGAGTTTTAAATATTTATTTTATATATTTCCTCTTTAGAGCTTTTATTGATAATAATGGGGTTGTCTGCACATTAGGTTTCTATTTCCTCGTTATTGTGAGTAGGTTAGTTGCAAGTTAAGGCCAAATGGACTGTTGCAATGTTGAGCCAGTCACCTAGCCGCCTAAATTTAAGGCATCTACGTAGTAGCGGTATATATGTTCGTATTTTTTGAAAGTGAAAGATTATTTTAAATTTTTAAAATGCTATAATCGCGTTTTTTTTATTTGTTTTTGTGTGGTTTCAATAGATTATCATATGTTTTTAATATATTTTCAGAACTTTAAATTTTTAATTTTATAATTTGTTGCTTTTAATTGTTTGCGGTTTAATTTTTTTTACAGTACTTTCAGCATGTGTTTTGCCCGTAAAAGTCTGTGCATCTTACATGCCACAAAATATTGTTTAAAAAAAATTATTTTTTTTAGTTTTTCATTATTTTATTCACACATTTATCATTTGGATTTAAATTTTTGATTGTTCCAATAGGGAGGCCGTAGCCAGCCAAATTTATGTGGTTTAATCAAAGTTAAGAAATAAAATGTATATTCGATTTTATACATAAGGTTAACACCTTATGTTAGCCTGCTTGGTAACAATTTTAATGTCTCTATCTTACTTTTATAGGACAAAAAAATCTTGCCATAATTATGCAGTGTCTAAATTTCATTGGTACATACATATAAATACATATGTCCTATAATACAAATATGTTTTTCTTGACAATTGTCTTCTTAATTTAATAAAACAATAATTTTATGTTTTTTAATATGTTGACTTAGAGTCTTCAAGCTATTAGGAGTTGGCAACATAAGAGCCGGCACTTGTTATCCAACAAGTGAAGCAGAAGATTGTGCCCAGAAAACCAACAATAAAAAGAAAAAGGTGAAGTCAAACAAAAAACGATGTAGAAATCAGTTGTAACGGAAAAGTGTTGAAAAAAAAATTGAATACGCAACTGTGTGGGGCGCAAACTTGTAGAGTCAAAAAAAAAATTCGAAAAAAGATCGAAAAATCCTTCCCACCGGATTACAGACTTCTAGTAATGATTCGACCGCAGCCTTTTGTAGTATGTGGTATATGCTTGAAGGATCATACTGAAATGTAGCAGCTGCGATTACACACCAACCCTTAAAATTGTCTTCGAAACTATACTTCGATCAAGTTCTCCCCGTCAGACCACGAAATATCTGCGAGATTAGTATCCCAGCCACAATAGTGGTGTGTTAATTGCTGTCCATTTTCCATCCTGAGTTATTTATTACCATTTCACTCATGAAGATACATATTTCATGGTTCCTTTCCGATGAGTCATCAGTGTTATTGTCGCACTACTTTATTAATGTTTGTTATACCCTGTACCCATAGGGTAAAAGGGTATATTAAAGTCGCTTAAATGTATGTAACAGGCAGAAATATACATTTCTGACCCCATAAAGTATATATATTCTTGATCAGCATCACTAGCCGAGTCGATTGAGCCATGTCCGTCTGTCCGTCCGTCTGTCGGTCTGTCCGTCTGTCCGTCCGTATGAACACCTAGATCTCGGAGAGTATAAGAGCTAGAGCCACCAAATTTGGTGTGAACATGCGTCTAGTGTGTACACAGATCAAGTTTGTTTCAAATTTTTGCCACGCCCACATCCGCCCCCGCAAATCAGGAAAACTTATAACTAGAGCTGTATTAAAGATATCGTATTCTTACTTGGCACACCTAATTATATACCAAAACTGGACCAGCTGATATATCGGAGATATACCAATATGACTTTTGCACTGAATTGCCAAGGCGACATTGGCTGGCAAAAGTGAGCGAGACAGCACGCGTTCGCTGTTGCTGCATGTTATAGAGAATTTTGCATGAAATTTATGGCGATTTCGAGGATATTCTATTTCATTTAATATAACTAGTTGGTACAGGGTACACTCAATGTCGGCAGGGACGATTTGCTTGCTTCATTTTTATTTATTCATTACTCAAATTAATAAGACTTAATATTATTTTTTACATAAATTATTCATATTTGTATAGTTGTGAAAACCCTTCTGCTATTCATTATTTCTATAGTATCCTTGATTCCGTTCTAAAAACTTTTTATCTCTCGGCAGATCAGTTCGGTTTAACAGACCACCATGGTTCACTCAAGAGTTATCCAATTTAAGAAGTGTTAAGTGTTAATAATAAAATATAGAAAAAGGCAGGTGTGTATACTGTTGCTCATTCAAACTTTATGGCACTTTATACGAAATTCTATAAGAAGTATCTTCGGCGATGTACACTTCAGTTTTATAGTGATCCATAACAGTTTTACAACATTGTCAATACTAAACGGAAGACGAACGCCAGCCCATCCTGCCAACTTTTTGAAAATGAGCTAACTGACACTGATCAGGCCACTGCTGATTTTTTCAACGGAGTGTTAATCGAAGTTTCCGGATATAAGTCCTATGAGTTCAAAAAGTCTAATTGCATTTTCAATCCTGACAAAAGCTAGCTTCATGTCATGCTTAAGCTAGTTTAACCTTTGTACTTACCAGGTCCTGATGCGATCTCTGGTTGTGTATTCAGTTTTTGTGTTGAGTCACTGTACAAACCTGTTCAGATTTTCTCGTTGTCGGTTAACTCCTGTTTTCCGTTGATTTGGAAGGAATCTTTTATAATACCTCACCATTAAATGGGTGCGAAGTCTCTGATGTCTTGGCGATTATAACCTCTCAATTGCAAAAATTTCCTAGCTCCCTAATTTCACCAGCCAAACATGGTTTCGTGAAACGTAGGCTTTAAATACTAACCTTTCAGAATTTATATCTTTGACGATCGTGAAACGTAGGTTTTAAATACTAACCTTTCAGAATTTATATCTTTGACGATCAATGATTTAAAAGTGCAAAGCAACCATAAGTTATTACTTATTAAGTTAAGCGATATTTGATTTTCAAACATTCTACTATGTTTGATTCCTGAGTCTCTGACAAACAGAACACAAAAGGTCCTTTTAAAGTCTTTGTTTTCCTTAGTTATAAAAATATGAAATCGTCCAGACGGTTGCAAACTGACCTCAATAATTTTCTGTATTGATGTCAACATAATCTATTAAACTTAATTCTCAGCCGTTAAGATATTCCCCGAAGACACTCCACTAGAACGTCAAAACGTAACGAAAGACTTGGGTGTACTCATGGACAGTAAAATAACCCTTAAGTCCCATATTTCGCAGGTGTACTCTAGTAGACTTCTTTTGATTAGCCTTACCTTCTTACTAACCGTAAAACAGTGCTTGGTGCTGTCTTAATGCACAAACTCCTAAATAGTGAAATTAACTATAACAAGACTCTATCGTGCGATCAGCCCAGTAGTCTTCTTGCCTCCTATCTGTGTGATTATGAAATGTTCCCCACGTGGTATAAATTATGCGGTTTCCGCCCCACGGTCGGTTGGCCGAGTGTTGGGTACTTAATACACCCGTTGGGAATCACGCCGAAAATATAATAGAACTTTGGAAATGAAAAAAATGAGAAGTTACAATTTCCTCCAAAAACCCGCTAAAGTTTGAAGCTTCAAAATTAATAAAAAAAATTTTAAATTGGTTTTTACAAAGTGTCAGAACAAATATTCACAAACTTTGAATTTTTCATAAAAAAATGGAAAATTAGCTCGATATTCTCTGAAGAAAGAAGTGAGTTGTATTGAATCAGTATACAAACATACAGAATAAACAGTAGAAAACAGACTAAAAAAAAATACAATTAGGTTATAAAACGATTTTGCTATTTTTGTTAATGTTCTTAAAATGATATCTCCCACGAAACCCATAAAGTTAGATAAGACAACATATGGGTTACACGAGTAGCACAGACATTAAGTTAAGCATATTAAAAAAATAAATCAGTCGAGTCGATATAAAAATTGTCTTTGGGAACAACAAATCTTAGGAATATCAGAGACGCAGACTTTATCATAAATACAAGATCTTGTGATCTTCCATTTATACCGAGTTAAAGAAGACTATTCACGCCAGAAAGGGTGACCAGCAGGGGAATGAAGAGGGCTTTTGCCACTATCCCCGAACGGGCACACTAGCATAATTACTAAGCTAAGTTCTATGAAAAACTCCATCATGCTAAGTTGGTTTTTTCCTCCCCGGTATATCCAATCGTCATCCGAGATTTCTTGGCCCCGTAAACCAAACAAAACCACTTATATCCGATAACGCCTTATATTAACATTGTGACCCGGTCCGTGTATTGTTTTACAATAAATCTGGCCTGTGTTCAATCGAGTTAACGCTCGTTTTAATTTCCTTCAACACTTGGGTATTAAGTCTGGGCTCTATATCAATTGACAGAAACAGAAATCTATCCTGATTTAGTAGCTTATCCTAGCAATTCCAATCCATTCCTTTCGATTTTTTATTGTTTCCAATCCCGACAAAATTATCTAGTGCATTCGTGATTGGCCCAAGATCACCAACAAACTCACCTGTACTTGACTTGGCCATAATTCCGACCAGTGCTCAGTCGTTCCAAAAACTCAAGGAAAAAAAAAGAATCCAGTCGAAAGTTCTTATTTAAAACACACATTTGTAAATGCATATGCTCCCACGCATGCATATGTATATCAATATATAAACACATACACAGGTGCACCGGCATTTGCATACTTTGTGTATATTAGACACTACTGCCGTGGCATTTACTTTCATTGGTTTCCCGCACCAATTTTATAAATTTCACATCAATTCTTTAAATCATTGTGCAGAATTAAAAACAAAATTGCAAATTTCCTAAAGTAAACAAACCACCAATTGGCAGCACAGCTGATGTCCATTAGTGGTGGCCCGTGACGATCACAAATCACGACTTCGATCACCGTCACGATAGTTGCTTCTCCAGCAATAAAAAAAATTAAAACTTTCTCAAGTGAAAATAAATAAATTCCAGAATAAATACATATTTTAAAAAAAATTATTCCACTTCCGAATTAATAATTTCGACAATTTCGTGTGTGTGTGACTAATAATTTCCGTCAATAAAATTTAATTTTGTTGACAAATTTCCACAAAAAGTTTGCGCCCTTTCCCGTTTCGTATTTCCGGCGAAATCGATTCGAAATATTCCGGTTTTTTATTATTTTAATTAATTTTCCAAAATTTTATTTCATCTACATAAGGATATATTTTTATACATTGTTATTCTACTCATCGATTTGCCGACTCATCCGTTCGGTTTCCAAACTCCAGAAGATTGTGCCCAGAAAACCAACAATAAAAAGAAAAAGGTGAAGTCAAATAAAAAACGATGTAGAAATCAGTTGTAACGGAAAAGTGTTGAAAAAAAAATTGAATACGCAACTGTGTGGGGCGCAAACTTGTAGAGTCAAAAAAAAAAATTCGAAAAAAGATCGAAAAATCCTTCCCACCTGATTACAGACTTCTAGTAATGATTCGACCGCAGCCTTTTGTAGTATGTGGTATATGCTTGAAGGATCATACTGAAATGTAGAAAATGTCGATCGAGTTCTCCCCGTCAGACCACGAAATATCTGCGAGATTAGTATCCCAGCCACAATAGTGGTGTGTTAATTGCTGTCCATTTTCCATCCTGAGTTATTTATTACCATTTCACTCATGAAGATACATATTTCATGGTTCCTTTCCGATGAGTCATCAGTGTTATTGTCGCACTACTTTATTAATGTTTGTTATACCCTGTACCCATAGGGTAAAAGGGTATATTAAAGTCGCTTAAATGTATGTAACAGGCAGAAATATACATTTCTGACCCCATAAAGTATATATATTCTTGATCAGCATCACTAGCCGAGTCGATTGAGCCATGTCCGTCTGTCCGTCCGTATGAACACCTAGATCTCGGAGACTATAAGAGCTAGAGCCACCAAATTTGGTGTGAACATGCGTCTAGTGTGTACACAGGTCAAGTTTGTTTCAAATTTTTGCCATGCCCACTTCCGCCCCCGCAAATCAGGAAAACTTATAACTAGAGCTATAGAGCTATAGCTATATAGAGAATTTTGCATGAAATTTATGGCGATTTCGAGGATATTCTATTTCATTTAATATAACTAGTTGGTACAGGGTACACTCAATGTCGGCAGGGACGATTTGCTTGCTTCATTTTTATTTATTCATTACTCAAATTAATAAGACTTAATATTATTTTTTACATAAATTATTCATATTTGTATAGTTGTGAAAACCCTTCTGCTATTCATTATTTCTATAGTATCCTTGATTCCGTTCTAAAAACTTTTTATCTCTCGGCAGATCAGTTCGGTTTAACAGACCACCATGGTTCACTCAAGAGTTATCCAATTTAAGAAGTGTTAAGTGTTAATAATAAAATATAGAAAAAGGCAGGTGTGTATACTGTTGCTCATTCAAACTTTATGGCACTTTATACGAAATTCTATAAGAAGTATCTTCGGCGATGTACACTTCAGTTTTATAGTGATCCATAACAGTTTTACAACATTGTCAATACTAAACGGAAGACGAACGCCAGCCCATCCTGCCAACTTTTTGAAAATGAGCTAACTGACACTGATCAGGCCACTGCTGATTTTTTCAACGGAGTGTTAATCGAAGTTTCCGGATATGAGTCCTATGAGTTCAAAAAGTCTAATTGCATTTTCAATCCTGACAAAAGCTAGCTTCATGTCATGCTTAAGCTAGTTTAACCTTTGTACTTACCAGGTCCTGATGCGATCTCTGGTTGTGTATTCAGTTTTTGTGTTGAGTCACTGTACAAACCTGTTCAGATTTTCTCGTTGTCGGTTAACTCCTGTTTTCCGTTGATTTGGAAGGAATCTTTTATAATACCTCACCATTAAATGGGTGCGAAGTCTCTGATGTCTTGGCGATTATAACCTCTCAATTGCAAAAATTTCCTAGCTCCCTAATTTCACCAGCCAAACATGGTTTCGTGAAACGTAGGCTTTAAATACTAACCTTTCAGAATTTATATCTTTGACGATCGTGAAACGTAGGTTTTAAATACTAACCTTTCAGAATTTATATCTTTGTTAATAAGTTATTACTTATTAAGTTAAGCGATATTTGATTTTCAAACATTCTACTATGTTTGATTCCTGAGTCTCTGACAAACAGAACACAAAAGGTCCTTTTAAAGTCTTTGTTTTCCTTAGTTATAAAAATATGAAATCGTCCAGACGGTTGCAAACTGACCTCAATAATTTTCTGTATTGATGTCAACATAATCTATTAAACTTAATTCTCAGCCGTTAAGATATTCCCCGAAGACACTCCACTAGAACGTCAAAACGTAACGAAAGACTTGGGTGTACTCATGGACAGTAAAATAACCCTTAAGTCCCATATTTCGCAGGTGTACTCTAGTAGACTTCTTTTGATTAGCCTTACCTTCTTACTAACCGTAAAACAGTGCTTGGTGCTGTCTTAATGCACAAACTCCTAAATAGTGAAATTAACTATAACAAGACTCTATCGTGCGATCAGCCCAGTAGTCTTCTTGCCTCCTATCTGTGTGATTATGAAATGTTCCCCACGTGGTATAAATTATGCGGTTTCTGCCCCACGGTCGGTTGGCCGAGTGTTGGGTACTTAATACACCCGTTGGGAATCACGCCGAAAATATAATAGAACTTTGGAAATGAAAAAAATGAGAAGTTACAATTTCCTCCAAAAACCCGCTAAAGTTTGAAGCTTCAAAATTAATAAAATAAATTTTAAATTGGTTTTTACAAAGTGTCAGAACAAATATTCACAAACTTTGAATTTTTCATAAAAAAATGGAAAATTAGCTCGACATTCTCTGAAGAAAGAAGTGAGTTGTATTGAATCAGTATACAAACATACAGAATAAACAGTAGAAAACAGACTAAAAAAAAATACAATTAGGTTATAAAACGATTTTGCTATTTTTGTTAATGTTCTTAAATGATATCTCCCACGAAACCCATAAAGTTAGATAAGACAACATATGGGTTACACGAGTAGCACAGACATAAAGTTAAGCATATTAAAAAAATAAATCAGTCGAGTCGATATAAAAATTGTCTTTGGGAACAACAAATCTTAGGAATATCAGAGACGCAGACTTTATCATAAATACAAGATCTTGTGATCTTCCATTTATACCGAGTTAAAGAAGACTATTCACGCCAGAAAGGGTGACCAGCAGGGGAATGAAGAGGGCTTTTGCCACTATCCCCGAACGGGCACACTAGCATAATTACTAAGCTAAGTTCTATGAAAAACTCCATCATGCTAAGTTGGTTTTTTCCTCCCCGGTATATCCAATCGTCATCCGAGATTTCTTGGCCCCGTAAACCAAACAAAACCACTTATATCCGATAACGCCTTATATTAACATTGTGACCCGGTCCGTGTATTGTTTTACAATAAATCTGGCCTGTGTTCAATCGAGTTAACGCTCGTTTTAATTTCCTTCAACACTTGGGTATTAAGTCTGGGCTCTATATCAATTGACAGAAACAGAAATCTATCCTGATTTAGTAGCTTATCCTAGCAATTCCAATCCATTCCTTTCGATTTTTTATTGTTTCCAATCCCGACAAAATTATCTACACATATACATACATATCCATATGCATACGTGAGTGCATTCGTGATTGGCCCAAGATCACCAACAAACTCACCTGTACTTGACTTGGCCATAATTCCGACCAGTGCTCAGTCGTTCCAAAAACTCAAGGAAAAAAAAAGAATCCAGTCGAAAGTTCTTATTTAAAACACACATTTGTAAATGCGTATGCTCCCACGCATGCATATGTATATCAATATATAAACACATACACAGGTGCACCGGCATTTGCATACTTTGTGTATATTAGACACTACTGCCGTGGCATTTACTTTCATTGGTTTCCCGCACCAATTTTATAAATTTCACATCAATTCTTTAAATCATTGTGCAGAATTAAAAACAAAATTGCAAATTTCCTAAAGTAAACAAACCACCAATTGGCAGCACAGCTGATGTCCATTAGTGGTGGCCCGTGACGATCACAAATCACGACTTCGATCACCGTCACGATAGTTGCTTCTCCAGCAATAAAAAAAATTAAAACTAACTTTCTCAAGTGAAAATAAATAAATTCCAGAATAAATACATATTTTAAAAAAAATTATTCCACTTCCGAATTAATAATTTCGACAATTTCGTGTGTGTGTGACTAATAATTTCCGTCAATAAAATTTAATTTTGTTGACAAATTTCCACAAAAAGTTTGCGCCCTTTCCCGTTTCGTATTTCCGGCGAAATCGATTCGAAATATTCCGGTTTTTTATTTTTTTAATTAATTTTCCAAAATTTTAAATTTAATAAAATACCGTGCAATATAAAGCACAGGGCATTCCAGCCACGGACAAGTTTAGTGGATTTTCGACCCGCCTGCAGCAAATAAAATCATCTGAACAAATAAATCCGAAAAGCTGCAATCGAAATAGCGCTTAATGATTTTTAACCGTTTCCACTGGACCACATGAACTACAGTCACCACACAAATCACATTTTAAAATTATTTATTCTCATTTTTGCTGGTATTTCATCTACATAAGGATATATTTTTTTTCATTGTTATTCTACTCATCGATTTGCCGACGCATCCGTTCGGTTTAAAAATTCGATATATATTACAGTCCACTACGGTCAAATTCGTTGACCTACACGATTTCCTTCGTGACTCGTTCTAGCTCAATCCAGCTATGCCCATAGATCCTGCTAAAAGTAGACACAAAACCGATCATCTAGCAGTGCCTCGTCGATCCACGTCGCCATCCACTCCGCTATCTAATTCCAAGGTATCCCGCAATACCGACACCGTCAAGCGTTCATCCCACGCTCACTCTTCACTAGGCCTTTCCGGCACTACGCCCAAAAGAGCACCCGTCTGCAGTCGCATTCCCTCGCCCGCGCACTCCGACTCTAGCTCCCAATCCATTCCACGCGTCACGGTTTCCGCTCCCACATCCAAAACAATAACCCGATCTGAGTCCCAGCGACTGTCCGAAGCAGCTGACATGTCCGTAAACCACTTTATCGCCGCTTGTGACGGTCTGACCGATTTCGAGATCAACACAATGGGCTCCCTCGAGGGTGACGTGCCACTGTTTTCGATGAAAATGCACTTGGAGCAGACATAGGTCCTGTGGAGCAGAGTCGAATCCGAGTACCTATCATGTACCAGAGCCCTTACGGCTGACGCGAGCGAAGTCCAATTTGGTGACGGTGCAATCCAAATATGGATACGTATATATGGTGTACGTACGGTGCGGTTCCACCTTAGGAGAACGCATAGAGCGACTCCAGTCGTCCACTACAACTCCTGCGTCCCAGAACGCCCCCGAAATCCGAGAAAAGCACGTCCAGCTGGCTATCTGCTACCTCCGTGTGAGGTGGACGTGTTCACGGGTGACTATAATCAGTGGCCCACGTTCCGCGACCTGTTCACAGCCTTGTATGTGAACAAACCGAGGTTGGCACCAGTTGAAAAGCTGTATCATCTGGTGTACAAAACGCGCGGCGAGGCAAAGGCAATTGTATCCAGTTCCCCACTCACTAATGATGGTTTCTATGCGGCTTGGGAGAATCTTCAAGCGCGGTTTGAAAACAAGAGGCAGCTTGTTGCCAGCCAGATGAAGATTCTCTTTAACCTTCCAGCAGTCGTTCACGAGACTTGCGCCGCCATGAAAGATATCCAGACCACCATCCAAGGCTGCTTAACCACGTGTTGGCACAGAGAACTGGGACGTCTTGTTGGTGGCGCTTTGTACATAAAAAAAATTGCCAAACGCCACCATCGCATTATGGGAACAATCCATCCCAAACAAGACTGACCTCTCATCCTGGTCCGACCTGAACAACTTTCTAATAGATCGGTATCGCGTTCTAGAAATGTTGGAAGGTCGAAAGCCCACTCCTGCGCTACAAGTACTCCCAGCAGCCGTCCGCAAATCTGAGCCTCCGACTAGATTCCAGTCTTTGACCACTACCATCACTGTCAATAAGGTCTCCTGCCAATTGTGTGGCAGAGAGAACCATCCGATCCGCGTCTGTCCAAAATTCGCTGATATGCCCGTGCAAGAGCGAGTGGCGGCAATTAAACATCTGAATTTATGTCTTAATTGCTTTGCACGTGGCCATCAATTGCGAGAGTGTCCCAGTCTTCATTCTTGCCACATATGCCAGGAGCGACACCGCACACTCTTGCATCGCATCAACATTTCCACAGTGCCAACTTCCAGTGTGCAGCCACCAAAAATAAATCCTCGGCGACAACAAACAAATGTTCTCCCTGCAGAATCAGTTGAGCGCCCAAAGCCAAGCCATGGCCTCCAGAAGTTCCAAATATCCACGCCTCCTATAGGTTTGCTGGGTATGGCCATGGTAATTATACGACATCATTGTGCCGAATTCCAAGCACGCGCTTGGAATAGATACCGGATCTGAGGGAACACTCCTATCCAAGAGGATGTTCGATCTGGTGAGACTCCGGTTCCGTGTCACTGGCGCTGAAATCAGTGGCATCTCCAATTGTGTTGCCACCAACTCTCACAAAGTATGCGAACTAAAAATCTCTTCTCCAAGAGATACTTCCAAGCAAGCGGAAGCGCACGCATTCGTCTTGCCCAACCTTCCTAGCGCGATTCCGTCCTGCCCGGTTCCCACAAAGATAAAGGAGAGCATTCCGCGTCTTCCTTTGGCAGATCCACATTTCCACGAAAGTTCTCCAGTAGACTCAATCATCGGTGTGTATCTTCACCCCCGCGTTTTAGGAAAGCGCATTCTATATTCGGGTGGATTCTGTGCGGTCCCACAGTTGAGCCGACCACTGGGTCCACGTCTGCAGCTCAAATTTCCGCGTCTCCAAAAACCGCTCGTCCCAGCCTCAAAGGAAGCGATGGACTTCATCGAGAGAACTCCTACCTGTGCAAGGTCTGCGGAGGAGTTCATGCGCTCCGGAAATGTCGGCAGTTCCTCAATCTCTGCGCGACAAGGCGACTACAGGGAGTATTAGAGCACAAATACTGTCCTAACTGCCTACCCCACGAGCACTCCACAGGATTGTGTAGAAGTAAATCGGGCTGTCGCCGGTATGGTGAGAAACACCATACCCTCCTCCATCCCACGGCTTCCGTAGCACGACGATGTGCTCCCCCGCTTTCACAGAGGAACCTACCGCAACAAGGCTCATCCAAATCCAAATGCTTACCCCGAGCGCCCACGAGGCATACCTCTATCCTGAGGTCATCCAATCCAATTATGTGTTCAGTTCGGGCGGAACTCCTTTAGTTCGGCACTCCAGAACGTTGCTGCTCCCCATCCTTACCAGTCCACCAGTATGTTCACGCCAGAAAGGGTGACCAGCAGGGGAATGAAGAGGGCTTTTGCCACTAACGGGCACACTAGCATAATAACTAAGCTAAGTTCTATGAAAAACTCCATCATGCTAAGTTGGTTTTTTTCCTCCCTGGTATATCCAATCGTACATCACTTGACAGAAGCTTCGCCCTACTACAAACAAAGACCATCAACAAATATATGAGAGAAGAAGCACAAAAGAAAGGATGATTCATCTGATAAGAAATTAAGTCAGATTAAAATAACCAAGTAGGATTAGGGAAGGGATGAGTTGACAGCAATTAGAGCTACGCCACCATCTTCAGAAGTGTGGGATAAGTATTTCTTTAAATATATAGAGTTTAGGAAGTTAAGATTTTAATCCCTGAGAATTTGGAGTTTCGGGGTCGCGATATGAACCCGGATTCGGAATGAAAGGGGAGAATTTCCAATGGTTAGATTTTTTTTGATTTGGAGATTAGATGAGTTTGCCTTTTTAATTCCCCATATTGGGTTAAAAACAAAATTTAAAATTGAATCCTGTAACTGTAAAATATTATTTATCTCCAACACCGTCGGGGATTGAATTTGCACCTTCGGTGTTTGCCCATCACCATACCTCCACTAGTTCTAAGTGAGTGCACTCGAATAAATTAATTTTTATTTACATCACCAGAGGCCTTCAAAATGTGGTGCTCTAAGTGCGATGAAACAAAATTTTTAACGAATTGACATATTCCGAAAAGTAAGGCGTTTGTAGATTTCATATGAATTGCTTTAGATGCATAACCAACCAATATTGCCGTATAGGTCTTATACTGAGATTTTCCACGTAGTTTTGCTTTAAATTTTATCTCTGCGTTAGAAAGGCGATAACCAAGTCTCATTACACACACAACTGTAGAAACAAGTTTCATCTCTTGTAAGAATGGTGACATTTCCCGAGGCAATCTTGAATTTAAATCTATATATATAAAAATCTATTGCTGTTTGTTTGTCTCGCTAAAACTCGAGAACAGCTAAATCGATTCGGCTAATTTTGGTTTTGAATTAATTGTGGAAGTCCAGGGAAGGTTTAAAAGGTGAGAAAATACTGAAATTTTGTCTAAATGACGGTAAATGCAGACTTTAAAGTTCAACAGATTTTTTCATCAGATTACCGTTGATATATATGTCAAAATCGAAAATTATTTTAGACATTAATTTATGTAAATCTATATATATAAAAATCAATTGCTGTTTGTTAGTCAGGGAAGGTTTAAAAGGTGAGAAAAATTCGAATAATTGCCGGGAAAATCCTCAAAACAGCATTTTTCTATTTCCCATACAAAAGTTTCGAACTAGCTTAAGTAAGTTAAGTAAGCGTGGCGTAGTATGTAGATAGTGACATTCCAAGTAATGTGCTCTTTTTTGTAATAGTGACTTTGATTAATTAAAAGTGACTTTGATTAAGTAAATTGTTTACGATGCCGAGGAGAACACGACCTGACTTAGGTCGTCGTAGTCGATCAAATGTGCGAAGAGCTACCTCACGTGTTGACCGCACTGATGACCAGAGACAGACAGATCAAGAATATAGTCGTATTGCTATGACAGAATTGAACATCAGTACCAAGCATTGGCCGAAACAGTTCGTACAAATGTTCCACAATTAAATCAACAACAAAGAATTGCGTACAACACTTTGATAGAAGCTGTGAACAGTGGATCTGGTGGAATTTATTTCCTTGATGCTCCCGGAGGAACCGGAAAAACGTTTTTAATTTCATTGCTTTTGGCGAGGATCAGATCGCGAAATGATGTTGCTCTAGCGTTGGCTTCTGATTCTGTTGTCAGGTGATTTTCGTCAGGGTCTTCCAATTATTCCCCGATCAACTGTTGCTGATGAACTAAATGCATGCCTAAAATCATCAAATTTGTGGCAGTACGTAAAGACACTCCACTTAACAACTAACATGTTGTTATTCAGCGAGTTTTCCCAGATATAGCGCAAAAGTTCAATAACCATAATTGGCCGGGTGAACGAGCAATATTAGCAGCGAAAAATAAAGATGTCGAGGATCTTAATGCGATCATTCAGAATTTTCTTCCAGGACAGTTGGTTTCCTTCAAATCAGTCGACACCGTAATGAACCAGGATGACGTAATCAACTATCCCACTGAGTTCTTAAATTCACTGGAATTGCCTGGATTACCACCTCACAATTTGCAGTTAAAAGTAGGATCAGTTGTCATCATGCTGCGTAACATTAATCAACCTTGACTATGCAATGGAACAAGACTGGCTGTGAAAAGACTGACGAATAACGTCATTGAGGCGACAATCATAAAACGAAAATAAAAAGAAGAGGATGTCTTGATGCCGCGGATACCGATGATTCCAAACGACTTACCATTCGATTTTAAAAGCTTACAATTTCCAGTACGTCTGGCCTTTGCGATGACCATAAATAAATCGCAAGGACAGTCGTTAGAAGTTTGTGGAATCAACTTGGAGTTTCCCTGTTTCGCGCATGGACAATTATACGTAGCGTGTTTGCGCGTCGGAAAACCGTCTTCTTTGTTTATTTACGCACCACAAAACAAAACAAAAAATATAGTTTAGGAGAAAGCTTTAAATTAATTAACAGACTGTATTTTAACAGTGTGTGTCTGTGAATATCAAATTTAAACCTTATAAATAGCCAGTATTTCAGGAAAACTCTGTTTTCTAAGTAAGCAATATGATGTATCGAAAATAATAATAAAACTTCAAAGATTAGTTCTTTTATTTATCGATGAGGCAGTACGAAGTCTGCCGGGACACTAGTCATTGATAAGTAACATGGAGGCATTACTAATGGTTGGTTGATTATCTCTAAAGCTTCTCGTAAAGTCGTATGATGATGATTTGATTCTAGCTTTCTAAGAATTGGCAGCGCCTGTAGAACTCTGTCCAAGTTCAGAACTTCTCCAGGCATTATTTCTCATCATAATTCACCTTTGCTTCGGCATCTCCCATACTCAGTATGATATTAATCAATATACTACATTACAATTATTGCTGATCTATTGTCGATGAGTTTAGACAGCCGTCGCATTAGGGTGTTTCATGAACTAGCTGGAAAAGATGCTTTTAATACAATCATGAAAAATTAGTACATCTTTATTATATCGAGCTTCCAGACGGGCCAAAGCCCTTTCATAATTTTCTCTCGGTTACCTAAAATGACTTCACATCGTCTAATGCTGGCTCTGACAGACAGTTCAGAAAAAACAATTGTGGTAGTGTGAAAGCAGCGATCTTTTGGAATGTTCCAACAAATGTAATTTATCGTGCATGAATATGACTTCAATTAATCTACGATTATTAACAGATGGAAAAACAAGTAAAAGAAGTCTAGTAGAGTACGATGGAAAGTTGACATTACGATCCCAGCTCAGATTTTTTAACAGATAACAGATTCTATTGTTGCTTGATGTGATTCGTATTGGAATGACCATATGCAAAATGCATATTCTAAAATTGGGCGGTATAAAGAATCTTGTTTGAATATGGATTATCAAATTCTTTTGACCATCTTTTTACGAACCCAAGAACACCCATGGTTTTACCGACTGTAGTGGATATATGTGACTTAAAAGTCAATTTATGGTCCATAAATACTCCCAAGTCGATCATCTCGTTAAGTCGAGTTAATGGAATGTTATTAAGAAAATAGGTAATCAACTGAGGAGTATTTATGAAAAATAATAGATCTGCAAAAATGTTGGAGTTGAGAAGTAAATAACTTTTCAAAAGCTTTATTGATAGCGGACAATTTGGAAATACCCCTATAATTGGATGCGTCGGACTTTTCACCATTTTTATGAAGAGGAATTATATAAGATTCCTTCCATATAGATGGGAAATGACATGATTTAACAGAAAACAAAAAAGTTTTTGAAGTGGCTTAATAGAGCCTCAGACAAAATCTGAGTATACAACCAGTTTATTCCATCAGGACCAGGTGTGTACCCAGGTTTTACTAAATTATGCATGCTAAGAAGCGAACTTTCATCGATCGAAGGACTACAAACACAATTAGACCTTTTTATCTGATAGGTATACGGAAGATTCGCTCGGTATTCCGTTAAGGAATATGTTGTTGCAAAGAAATCAGCGAACAAATGAACAATCGCTTGATCGAAGTCCGTTATATTGTTTGCAAACGATAATACTGATGGGTGGACAGCCAAGTTTCGTGTAGAATTCACAAAACTATAAAACTGCTTGTGATTACGGGAAAACTCTAGCTTACAAATCTTGACGTAATTAGTATAGCAGTGCTTGTTAAGCAACATAAAATTGGAACGAACAAATGCGTAAAATGCTAAGTCTGAATAACGTCCCAACTTCTTGTATTTCTTATAATATCTGGGTTCGACATTTTTCAAGTAGGATAGCTCACGAGAGAACCAGGGAGGCCGGTGAGTCCTCAGTGCGACACAAACCTTAATAAGCGAACCAAGAGTATCATAAAGCAAAGAATTAGCAAGATCTATATTTGAGCAACTGTATAAGGATGACCAATCAATGGGCTCATTCAGTTAGTCTTGCGAAAATTACGAGATCAACAGATAATTCTAAAGTAGGATGAAAATTGTCTTCAGTCAAGACTAGAGGGTCAGTTCTAGTAACTGCACAAACTCACCATAAAGTTTACGAAAACCAGATGATAGTTTCTTTAACTTGTCCATAGTCTGCCTCGTAAATACCTTCATTTCTATTTTACACAGCCAGCAAGTGAGAAACATATTATGGGGCGCAAGGGGGTTCAAACACTTTTTGCTGCAACAGACGGACATTATCAAACATATTTTTTACTTTAAAAAAAAATTAATAAATAAACCTTTGAAGAAAAAAAGGCAAAGAAAAAACTTACTCAGTTGTATTAAGCAAATTCGACACTAGGGTCGAACTTGCAGAGAAAATTAATTCAAAAATCTAAGAGAACTGAGCACTACACAAATACACGTATCACTTGTACGCGAGACAGTGATAGATCCGAGCGGTAATAAAGAAGTTAGAAAAAAGAGAGCGGGAGAGCCAACAGCACTGCACATGCACAACGATGTGTTGGCGAGAGCGGTTTTGAAGCGGTAAAAAGTACAAAGGCAAGAGCAAAGATAAACAAAAACAACAATGCTAGTGTTAAAAATTTTGTTGTTTTTTCAAAGATTAAATTCATTGCTTTGATTTTGCATTTGTATAATTAACTAAACAAAAAGCGCAATGACAAAAATTTAAATGACCAAATGATGTCAACAGTTATTGCTAAATTATCACCTGAGAGCAAGAGCCCAGAAAACCACGTCTTTCCACGATGAAAAGAAAAATGAAAAAAAAATTACTTTTACAGCCACTGTGAGAGAGTACTTGCCCGGATACATCGAAAACTACAACCGTATAGCATTAGCATCCGGGACTGCGTTGTCAGCGGTAGTGATTTTAGGATCCACATCGGAAGCCATTTGTTGTTGGTAGGAATTTGAAGTTATTGGGTCACTACACCAATACCCGAAACCGATCGAAAAAGAGTAATTCCAAGTCTTTTTTTGATTCTGGGATTCATTGATTAAAAACTATTAAAGTATTCCAGTCCGCCTTCCTTGTCCGCCTAACAAATTCCTCCCATCGGTTAAAAATTTTAAAATGTATGCTGTAAATGTGAAATAACGACAGAAAAAATAGTAAATTCCAAAAAAAAATAAAAGATCGTATTATTTCTCTCCATATTTTGCTCCGTTATTTCGGCTTATGTAATACAATGCTAATATTTGCTGTCAGGGAACAGGATTGCTCTCTCTTCTATTTATTGGAAGATCACAACGTCGCTCTTGCGAAAGAGTAAGTCCAAAGTTCGCTCTCTAGCAGAGGTCTCACAACGGAACTAATACACTTAAATATTATTAATTGCTATATTACTTATATTCTTACATATAAATGTCTTACTTCTTAATTTTGTCTCTTTTATACTCTGAGTGTTCATGAATTTTTGCAAGCGTGTGAGTTTTGAGAAATCAAAAAGTTTGATTTCTAAAAAAAATAATCCGCTAGTGACTTAATTTCATAGTACTTTGATCTTATCTACCAAGTTACAACCTAATGCTGATCGCGAACGCGGTTCAAACATCTAACCAATTTTATAATATCTCCGAGAATATAACAAAATAATAAACAATAAACTAATACAAAAATAATTTAAGAAATATCAAACAAGCTAACTTCTGCTTTGCCTAAGTTTGTATACCCTTGCAGCATGACCGTTTTATTATTTAATTTGAAAACAAAAATTTTAAAATGAAAAAAAAAATAAAAATTAAAAACACCTACAAACATTTTCACATGACTTCACCGACTTAACCAGCACCATCGAGACATCGTGCGACCGATTTACGTAGGCTAGTTCGGCATATATAGCAAACGCAGGGCATCTCGCTCTTTCAATTTCGTTCTGTGCAACGCACACAACGCAAATATGTATTTCACCACACCGCGTGGTGAATGTTTTTGCACATGTTTTATTATATAAGGAATTACATTTAATTAATTTGCACCTTTATAGTTATCAGATTTTGTTCAAATATTTTATATGATGTTTGGGTACAAATTAAAATTAAATGCAATAACAAAAAAAAACAATAATTTTATACAATTCTTATTTGGCCCCGCGCGGATTCGATCAAGGGTCTTTTGTGTTTGTACAGCTGATTTCTCGAAATTGTTTTTGTTTCTTTGCTGCCAAAGAAAATTGCTTATTTTACTCGAGGTACCTCCACGTTTTAGTTAATAACTCCGGTGATAATTATCCGATCCGACTAATTTTCAAACTTTATCTGGATCATCGATTAAGAAACTTAACTTTTCATGTTTCAACCATGTAGCTTTAAATTTGAGGTCTAGGACTTGATAGAAACAGACAGACGGACATGTCTCAATCGATACGATCGAAACGTATATTTCTATGCGTTACAAACATCTGACCAATTTTATAATACCCTCTGCAAGGGTAATGAGGGGCAATTGAAATAACTAAAAGCGTAGACGAACCAAAAACTAACAGGGTTGAAACTGCTGCAAAATCAATTTAAAAACAACGAGAGAAACGAGAAGTAAAGGGCGGAAGCAAGAAAACTGCCAATATAAAACGTAACAACAGAGACTTGTCACAAACGCGGCAATAACGGTCCCGAAAACAAAAGAAATAATCAAAGTCTATACAGACAGTAGTTTGTTGTTGAGTAAATAATGAGGTTAGTTATAGCTTTGATTAATGTGTAAGAATAAGAATAAAGGTTATCTAACATAAAATAGCTTTGTTGAAAAGGTGTTACAATTTTTGACAAATTTCGTTAGCCAGTCACTTTTTTGTAAGTTTTATTTTAACAAATGTTTGATTGTTCTCTTTTTTTTATATAATGAAAAGGGTTAAAAAAAACTTTGTATATTTCCTCCACTCTAACCATCCCCCCCTTGTGAATAACTCTCGGTTGCTCACCTTTTAAAGAACCGACATCCAAAACTGCTATTTTGGCAACGGGGCGAACCATCAATCCATGTGGAGTCCTCACAGTAGCTCAGCGCACTTGACCATCTTTAGCGGTAACGAATTCGGTAATGCGACCTTTCAACTGCAAGTTTGTTGGAAGCTTGTCGTCCACGACTATGACGGTTAAAAAACCAGTTGCTGCATCTTGTCAAAGTCGGGATGTACTCTTTCGCCCAGCTTTTCCAAAATTTATCGGTAAACAGTTGCGTTGGATGTCATCGTAACCTTAGGTCAGTAGTTGCCGTTGGCCAATTTTTCGTAGCCACTCGCCGAGCCCAGAAGTAGCTGATTTGGCGTGAGTGATCTACAAAAGGAAAGGTTAGTGGTCTGGAATTAATTATACATTCGGCTTAATCAGGGTTTCATCGTTAAAACTACTTGTCGGATAGGTAGATTTGACAACACTTTTTACGGTTCGAACCAAACTTTCCCACGCCCTTTCCATGTGAGGTGCTACTGGTGGATAGAAGCGCAATTCGATAGCTTTAAAGTAAATGGTGATTTTGTTAAAATCTACTTTTTTTGACCTCCTCCTTCAAGAATTTTTCTATGGCTTTAAAAATTGCCTTTGGAGTCCCACGGAGTGTCATGAAATTTCTTAGACACAGTATGCACGAGCTGACGTCGAGCTTATATGCCACTTCTAAGTAAACGGCTCTCACTTCTTTGCGTCTTTTAATGTTGATCAATATGGGACCGAAAAAGTCTATTACTGTATATGTAAAGGGTCGTTTGAGCCTGGCCAGTCTTGCGGTAAGAATTGATGCAATTAGTGGCGGTTGTGGTTGTGCCGTAGAAATTTTGCATTTTTGAAATGCATTTCGAACTGTTTTATATAACACTCGTAGCCGTGGTATATAAAATAAGCATAGTATGGTGATTTTTCTCGTGTCTAAAAAGGCAAATTTAGCTGGTAAGCAATATGGGGTCTCGGGCCTTTACTCGAATTATGCTCTCAGCATCTTGACCTGTCTACATTATAGTACCTTTTGAGTGCGCTGATATCGTGATTGTGATTGTTTATATAGCAAAGATTTTCCTGCAGAATAATTGTAGCTACGGCAGGGTATAAACGTTTCCAATCAGAAAAGTATTCCATTGAAAATCAATGTGTTTTTGTTAAACAATTATACATTTTTACGCAATTCGTGTCCTCGGGCTGTCCAAGTTAAAAGGGACCTTTGGTCCACCTCATTTCGGCGGGTTTTTAAAAAAATTTTGTGGCGTAATCGACTACGTTTTCCTTTATACTTATCCAGCATCAAGTTTTATTAATTTTTTCGCCCACCCGGTGCATGACAAAAGATTGAAATTTTGGATTCATATTCAGCCATTGCAATACCGGACCAATTTACTTTAGATTTGCCTGCTAGTATGACGTGTCGATGTTCTGACCTTGTTCTATGCGAATATATGTAGGTTACAGCAGCGTAGGTGTGTCCGCTTGCATCTACGAATGTCACCTTTGTTGCGACGGGCAAGAAAGCAGAGTAGAAGCGAGGGAATTTCATTTCTTCTGCTCAGAGAAGAACACATTTCCTTTTGCCGCCAAAGCGTAAGTAGCGGTTGCTGCAATTTTTCATTCTATCCTATTCAAGTATTTCTCGGACTAATTTTGCAATTGTTTTTATTTTTCGTTGTCGTCTGGAAAACTATCGATTAGGTCATCTACATAGTGAGCTTTGGTAATAGACTCAAATGTTCGCTGATGCTGTTAATGGTATTTCTCCGCATTTTTGTCGGGTATATAGTTGGCAATGCAAGGAGCGCAGCTTATGCCGAAGGTCATTGCACGCATGACAAAGATCCTTGAAGTATCCTTGTTCTGCTTAATCCATAGACATCGTTAGCGTGCATGTCGCATTTACGGACTTATCATTTCAGATGTGTTACCACATACTGCTCAGTTGCATATATTTTAACAGCAGATTGTCAGATTAGTTTTGTATTTTGTGAAATAGTTTGGGCTTTTTTTTATTTTAGCTCGTAGACAGTGGTATTGCTTTCTGTCAAAGCGGCATCTCTTTCCTCCAAAGCAGTCCAACTTTGTAATGGGGTTAACGGCCTTCTTGCAGGTATCTTTGAGTATGCGGTGTCGATTTTTCGAATTTGTTGTCCCTTGAATGCTCCACCCCAAAAATAAAATAAATAACTGAAATAAAAAAATTTTCACGAGATTTCAGATTGTGAAGCTCTACATCACTACCCTATACACCTAACATTATCATCATCATGAGTCCAAATGTCCTATCAACGAAATTAAAGTTTTGTAATCTTTGCCGAAAATTACGAATGAAAATGTATTGCCAAACGCATTGGAAAAGATAATGGTAAGTACTATAAACAAAAACGATGGAAGGAAGAGAAACAGCGACAAATTATCTTATAAAAGTTAACATAGCTCAACAGAGATGTTATGCAACATGCAAAAATTAACATTACAGAAAGCCCAAATCTCTATTTTTAACTACCTCTTTTTTCTTGAACCGTGGAGTGGTTGGTTGTGTGCGAAGTGTATAAAGTGAAAATAAATAACATTAAAAATAAAATCAATCCTAAAACTAAAACATAAAATAATTGTGCTTTTATTCAAAACAAAAGAAAACTGAGGCAACCAAATCATTTTTACAACAGGTTATGGGCCCAGTGTACGTTCTATCAAAAAAATAAAAATTAAATTTGCAGATTAAGTTTTTTTTTTTCTCTTCACATTAGCCTTTGGCCACTGGACCACACTCGATAACAGCCTCTGCTATCATCTCTCTTAATTACAGCATTATATGTCGCTCATCTCTAATTGTCACCTGAATGACTAAGCATCCAATGCCAAACTTACATGACTCAGCAGTCAATGCCAAACTAACATTACAGTACTGAATGCCAAACATTACATGGCATTACAATTGTGACGTATGATTGCGAAATAGAAAGGGACACCAGAGCCCTCAACTAGACAGAGAACAAAGAACATAGGGTATCAATGGGTCTATGAGACGCAATACCCTATTCTATCTCCGACATATATTTTTTTTTTTTTTTTTTTTTTTTTTTTTATATATTACTATCAATATAATTGTAAATTATAAGCTAGCTTAAAGTTATGAGCAATGGCTACACAGGCCTTCAGCTCTGTATTTCTACATATATGTATTTTAGTTATCATTAGTAAGTTAGTGTTATGTTATATTTACATTTTTGTTAGCAGTATTTATATGGCGTGATACAAATGTGTATCTTTGAGGTATTTTAAAATGGCGGAAATATTATCAAATATTGGAATAGTAAGACATTGTTTTGGATTACTGTTGCCGAAAGAGTGAAGTCTGTGTGTGTGCAAAGAGGGGCATGCATTAAGAATGTGCTCTATTGATATTTGGCCGTTGCAGAAGGTGCAGGCGTTGGGTCTTTTTTCTATGTAGTGTATGTGTGTGATTTTTGTATGTCCTAGTCGAAGCCGATTTATTTTTATTTGATCCGTTCTTGAGAGGTACTTTTGGTTGTTTTTAAATATGTCGTAAGTAGTGAGTCGGTTAGTGTTTATAGATTGATACCAGTTAGATGTTTTGTTGAGGTTAGCTTGTATTTTGGTTAGGTGAGTGTTTTTTATGTATTTCTTTATGTCCTTTATGCTTATGTTTTCCCTTGTGGTTAGAGGTTGTTTTGCTGTGTTTTTTGCTGTTATGTCTGCTAGTTCGTTACCTGTTATCCCTGCATGCCCAGGTACCCAGAGAAGTTTAAATTTTGGGAAGGCTTTTATGAGTATGTTACGGGCGAGTGAGGTGTAGTGTTCTGCGTTGTTTATGTTGTGTATTGCGTCTATAGCAGAAAGTGAGTCTGAGCAAATACAGAATTTTCCCTTTTGCTTTTAAATAATTGTAGTGCTTCTATGATTGCAATGATTTCGGAAGTAAAGACTGAGGAATAGTGGGGTAAGAGGCATGTTTTTAAGGGTTGTTGTTCATTCGTGACTGCGAGAGATGTAATGCCGTTTGATTGTGATCCATCAGTGAATATTAAGGTGTAGGAATTGTATCTGTTTCTTCTTTCTTCGAACTGAGATCGGTATATTTGAGATGTTGTGTTTTCCTTACACGAGTGTCTTAGAGATGAGTCTATTGTCGCTTGTTGCAAAAACCAGGGTGGGAAAGTTTGGGATGACGTAGCAATAGGTCGAAATGGTAGGCTGTGAGATAAACAAAAGGTGATGATCCGGTCTATTGCTGATTTGTATTGTGGTTTTCTATTTGGTTTATAAGTTTTTATTATTTTGAAGATCGGTGAGTTTTCAGCTGAAAGTAGGGACTTGAAGAGGTTAGCTGTGAGTAAATCTCGTCTATCTTCTATAGAAGTTGCACGAGCTTCAAATAGGATATTGTTAACTGGTGTGGTTCTAAATGCTCCTAAAGCAAGTCTAAAGGCTGTGTTTATAGCTGATTTTACTGGACGAAGTGTATTTTTTTGGGCAATGACCATAAATGGGTAGAGCGTAATCAGCTTTTGATGTTATCATTGCTTTTGTGACATCAATAAGAGAGGAAGTATTACAATTGAACTTTGTCTCCAAAGTTATTAATTTTGTATTCGTATAGTCAAGTATTGTCGCTTTTCCTAAAAATCTACAGGAAAGAATTTAATTTTTTAAGTGGTTTTTATGAATAATCCTCCCGGAAACTGTTTTAATTTTGCTGTTTAAATCTTCTGCAACTATTTCTTCTTTGTATTTAGGTGTCAGTTTGGACCCTAATCTCCTATCTATTTTCGCATAAACTTTATCTCCTTTGTTATAATTTTTCATTCTCTTCTTTTTTTTGTTATGATATTCCAAATCTTTTGTTTGTTTTTGAGTAATCTTCTCTTTGATTTTCTCCCTGTCTTGCTCTATGGTTTCTGTTTCTTGGGTAAGCTGAGTTGCAAAAAATACTTCTATCGGTTTTTTGTTTGTGGTGCTATGAATTGACCTGTTATGCTCTTCTACTGCCTTGAGCATTATGTCTTCAAAATTTACAGCTGGATTGTCATTTTTGAAACATCGCATCACCTCAGTGAAAGTGGAATGGAATCTTTCAACCTGTCCGTTGCTTGACGATTTATATGGTGGGGTCGTATATGTTTGAATGCCTAATTGATTATTTAGTAAGAATTTAATCGTGGCTGAATTTAGTGACTTTTCGTTGTCCATTACTACGGTCTTTGTTGCCCCAAAAGCTATAAGGAGTTCCCTTAAAGGAATTTTCAAATCTTCTGCTGCTTTAGATTTTACCAGCCTGACCTGAGCATATTTTGAAAATTTATCTATAGCTGTCAAAATAATTTTCACTTGTGTGGAATACAAGTCTATATGTATGATTTCCCCAGGATATGAGGGAATGGGTGTTGCTTGAATTTCAATATTGGGCGGATGCCTTTGATATTTGGATAATTTGCAGGTTTGACAGCTATTAACTATAGCTTCGATTTTCCTTTTCATCCCTGCGAAGAAATACTTGGATAGTATTTGGATTTTGTTTTCAATGGCATTTCTATGTGCTCTTGTGTGTTCTCTGATTATAATTTCGTTCTGTTCGGCTTCTTCCCTTACATCAGTGACCTGTCTCTGAGTGTATCTAGCTTTGTAGTTTCTGAAGTGGGTTGGATAAATTTCCTGAATTTTTCCCATTATCGTTTCGGACGTAAAAATTCCGTTAACTATTTTTGGATCCATATTTTCCTTTAGAATTTTAATAAGGTCTTGTTCTGTATAATTAGGCTGTTTAATTATGTGCCGGTGATAGGTCGGAAATACTATTTCAAAGCTACTGCTTGTGTTATCATCTGTTAAGATGAAAATTTGGTTTTTGAATACATTAATTGGAACCTCCATAGTTGGAATAAGTTCGTGCCCTGAACTGTCATCACTATGTATTGTAGCTGAGGTGCTACTAGCATTAATTTCTGTACTGTCCGTTGGATTTCTTGATAATGCGTCTGCTACTGTATTGGAATGGCCGGGCTTATATTTTAGTTCGTAATTGAACTCTTCTAAGTAACTTTTCCATCTTTTCAGTTTTCCGTTATGATTCTTATTGCTTAATGCGAATGTCAGGGGTTGATGGTCTGTGTGAATTACTACCTTTGATTTACCATATAGGTACATTCTTAATTTTTGTAAGGCCCAAAAAATGGACAACATTTCCTTTTCGTTCGTGGCGTAATTCTCTTCTGTCTTTGTAAGCGTTCGTGATATGAAAGTAATTGGTTTTCCTTCTTGTTCGAGCACTGCTCCTATGGCAATATTTGAAGCATCTGTTGTTAGATGAAAAGTCTGTTTAAAATTCGGGTAGGCTAATATTACATCTTGTGATGTTAGTGTGTTCGTAATTCTGTTAAAAGCGTCCAATTCTTCATTGCCCATTTTTATCTCTACTTTATCAGAGGAACTCGTTTTAAGTCTTCCCGCTACTCCTCGCAATAAAGAGGTTAGTGGCTTCGCGAGCTTTGCGAAGTCTCGAATGAATCTACGATAATAGCTGGCAAGGCCCAAAAATGAGCGTAGTCCTTTCAGTGTTTTTGGCACGGGAAAATCTTTTACTGCCTTAATTTTCTCTGGGTTTGTGCTAACCCCTTCTCTAGATATGATTACACCTAAAAATTCAACACTGCTTTTAAAGAAATCGCACTTGTCGATTTGAACTTTCATATTTGCTTCCAATAGTGTCGTGAAGATAGCATTAAGATGCTGAAAATGTTCCTCCTCTGTTTTACTGAAAATTATTATATCGTCGATATAGACATAACAGATCTTGCCTACATGATCTCGAAGGATATCATCTAAGGCACGCTGGAAAATTGATGGAGAATTCTTCAATCCGAATGGAAGCCTAGTGAACTCATACTTTCCTCCGTTTACGGAGGATAATCTGATGAAATCCACTTTTTAAGTCTAGTACAGAGAAAAAATTATTATTACCCAGTTGGGAAATGACTTCTCCTATTTCGGGGATAGGGTATCTATCCGACACTGTATTTGTGTTCAATTTGCGATAGTCAATGACTACTCTGAATTTCTTTTTCCCTGACGCATCTCCTTTTTTGGGTACTATCCATACTGGTGCATTGTAGGGTGACCGTGAAGGTCGAATAATGCCGTCTTTAAGCAACTCCTGCATTTGCTCTTCAACTACTTCCTTTAGAGAAATGGGATATGGGTAATGTCTACTGTAAACTGGTGTGTCGTTAATAGTTCGAATTTCACCTTGTACTTTAGTGGTGTATGTTAATTTTTTATTTGGGTCTGCGAATAAGTTTTTAAATTTCGCGAAGAGAAGTTTTAGTCCGTCTCTTTGTGGTATAGTCATATGTTTCGTCTCCACTTTAATACTATTCACTTGCTGTGCTGGCATTTGCTTGATTGTTAATGTGTATGAGTTATCTATTATAAGTCGGTCATTTTTTACATCAATTATTGCGTTTAGTTCTTTAAGGGTATCGTTCCCCAGAATTCCGTGGAATGTCTTTAAATCAGACAAGAGGAAAAATTTTATTGGCTTATTGATTTGGTTGAAAAGTCCAATGTTCACATGATGTGAAATTTTTGTTTGCCCACTTACTGCATTAGCGTAAAATATTTTTTCATTTGGTTTTGGGTTTTTTACAATTTGAGGTTGTATATAATTTTTGTTGGATCCTGTATCGATTAAAAAATTATATTCGGTTCCATCCTTTGCCCTACAAGTAAAATATGGCAAGGAGGAACGATTTAATCTAAAAAATTTATGATTGAAATTTCGGACTCTAGCTGCTCTGTTCCGATTGTTTGCTCTTCTGATTCTTCTTTGCATTGTGCTGGTAAGTCAACTACGTCTTCTCCTAGCTGGTCAAAATATAATTGTTCGGAATCTATCTGATCATAGGTATTCTCACTTTCATAATATCCTGTATCTATATGGAATTGTCTTTGGAGTTTGTTTTGTACAGGTACATTTGCACCGTTGGGGCGCTTAACAGCATATTGCTGATATTGAATATTAGGTCTGTTAGCATAATTCACCTGCCTGGTCTGAATGGACTGATCTACCTCCATAGATATTGGCTTGGGTTGAGGTTTAGGGGCGAATGGTCTTGGTGGTGGAAATCGGTGTTGACTTGGATTAAACGGATATTGGTTGTTATATGGCCTAACATTGAATACAGGTGGTGGGTTCTGCACGTTGGTGGTGAATGTTCTTTGTTGTTGATTTATGAAGTTTGGTGGTTTTGGGTAATTATTTCCTGTCTGAATTCTTTGATTCTGATAGCCATATGATGGTTTAGGACCCACTGATGGTCTGGTTTCTTTGTGCCCAATGTTGTTTCTATATTTTTTATTTTCCAACATTTCGCAAAGTCTAAGCGCATGTTGTAAATTTACTGGCTCTACGAGGGCTAGTCTTTCGGATAAATCGCCATTTAATCCACGTATAAAGGTGTCTAGCGCCTGCCCCCTTGCTTGGTCTGTCATGGCCCCAGCGGTTTCTGAGCCATAACCCATGGTGCTAATGTTGTCTAATATTAGCGAAAGTTGTTGGTAAACCGCGTGATAAAATTCATTAACTGTCATGCGTCCCTGTGTCATGTCGTATAATTGGTAAGTCAGTGTCTTAACGTCTCTTTTGTCGGAGTACTCAGCCACTAATTGTTTTGAAATGGCATCCCAATATAAGGGTGTGCGGAAGGACTCTAAAACCGTATTCGCTTGTCCCACTATCTTTCCCCTAATCGTCATCAAATAGCAAAGTATTTCGGGGTTCCCTGCATAGGTTTATATAGTTCTATGATTCTGGACACACAGTTGTGCCAAGTTATGAATTCCTCCCTACATCCTGAAAATCTTTCTATACCTCTGACAATATCTGGGACCTTATCTAACTCTGCCCATCCTGATTCATCTTCTAAATTCACTGCTTGATCAGCATAATTATTCTCCTGCTCAGTACGCATGGATACATGTTTCACTATGTTTCCCATTTGTCCATTTATCACTGCCTCTATGGCGGCTTCTAAGCCCTGAATGGAAATGGCTTCTATCCTGTTGACCGAAGCACCTGAGGTGGAAGCCCCAGAAGCTGGTGTTTGCGCTTTGGATTGCTGTGCCGCATCCTGAACTATTGCCGACCTAACCCAATCGTCTGGCATTTTGGATTTTTTTTTTTTATTAACTTTTTTCACTTGCCACTCAACTTTTCCCTCACTGTTCACTTAAAATTATTTAAAATTTTTCCGTTTTAAGAAATTGGTATTATGATAATATTGGTATTATTATGTTGGGATATCGTCAAGAGCTGTATATTAATTTTTTTTCTTCCTTAATCTGTTCAAAAAAAAAAAAATTTTCCTTTAAGCAATTGTACCTTTTTTCTGAATTTTTTATTTTTCTTACGATTTTAAATCTTTCTTTTATCCTCCTTTTTTTTCTTTCTTAGTTTGTTTGAATTTTTAAGCAATTGTAGCTTTTGTTCTGAAATTTATTTTTCTTACGATTCTAAATTTTTCTTTTATTTTCTTTTTTATCTTTCTTAATTTGTTTGAATTTTTTAAGCAATTATAGCTTTTGTTCTGAAATTTGTTTTTCTCACGATTCTAAATTTTTCTTTAATTTTCTTTTACATATTTTGTGTATTTTTTCACTTTGTATTATTTTTTCTTTCTTTAGTTGATTTGCTTTTCTTTCGTTTGATGTTTCTTATTTTCTATAATTCCTTAACTTACATTAATCCTATTATCTCCATGCTTCAGCTGGACTGGTCTTTAGGAAGTACATATTCCCGTTTTCTGCTTTAGATACTGAGGTTCCGCCGGACTCCTTATATGCCCAGTTCCCTGCGAACGTATGCAACAAGGATCGCAATGAGGAGAAAAGACTGGGTGCACAAGTTCACGAGTGTTGACTTCACAGAGGCTCTGTTTTTGAGGACTGGTTTTGAAGCAATTGTAACACGTTACGTTCACTAGCACGTTTTTATCAGACCCAGTGAAAAATTTTAAACCGGGTGCACAAGTTCACAAGTGTCGACTTCACAGAGGCTCTGTTTTTGAGGACTGATTTTAAAGCAATTATGGCACGTTGCGTTCACTTGCACGTTTTTATCAAACCCGGTCCCTGCTCGGGCGCCAATTAAAATTGAGTTTTCTTCCCGTTTAAAAAAATATAATTTTTATTCAACTTTCGGTTAGTAACTTTAAGACTACGACCGGAAGATTTGCTTACAGGAAAAGAACTGATCTGACTTCTATTACAAAAGGTTGGATGAAAGCTCTGCCTCCATGCATCGACGTCGGCAGCGGCGGTGGCTTTGTTTATTTCCCACGTTTGGGGATAGGGCTGTTGTCGTTGTTTGCCAAAGTGTTGCGGTTCTAATTCGTGGAAGTTTACTGAGAATATTAATGTGACAAAATCTGAGTGTGTGGGAAGATTTGATTATGTTCCAGATTTTGTTTGTATCGATTATTTGATTATGTTCCAGATTTTGTTTGTATCGATCTTGGGTCACTAAGTGGTCCGTAAGTGGTTTAGGGATGTCGGGTGTTAGATGAAATTCCTGTTTACTTGAGTCAATGTGATTGTAGTTCCTGAGTGGTTTAGGGATGTCGGGTGTTAGATGAAATTCCTGTTTACTTGAGTCAATGCGGCTACATTACAGATTTGTTGGTATCGATCTTGGGCCAATAAGTGGTCAATAAGTGGTTTTAGGAATGTCAGATGTTAACTCCCCCCAACTTAAGTGCGGACGTCCTCGTTCGCCAAAACAAATTGGATTTGTGATATGATGTCATCGCTTTTTGTTTCAAGTGTGATATTGCTTGCGTTGGTTGTAGTTTTACATTTAATTTTTATGATTGCATAGATTATTACTCCAAGTCCTAGTAATAAGAATATAAACCAGTTGGATGACGACATGATGATACTATTAGTATATATTTTCTCTATTTCTTCTGTGTTGTTAACATGTAACTCCTTGATCATCTCGAGGGACAGTACTTCTTCTGTATTATTTTTACTTGATATTAGTTGTAGTAAGGGTGGCATAGCGTCGACTTTTGCGCTTGTTTTTAATATGTACCAGCTGTTACCAATGGTTATAGTTGTATTTTGTGCCTGAATTAAAAAGGTACCTTCCAAATTTAGTGTTTCGTTCTCGATTTGTACTTCTCCTTTGAAGTCGTTGAGTAAGATGACCCCTGGTAAAACTTCAGAGTGTGGTCGTATGTGCTGGCTATTGATGGTGAAGCATTGTGGAGGTCTTCTGTTCAGATATGCCCCTATACACTTATTGCTATCTATTTCTATCAAATCTTCCAGTTTACAAATGGTTTTAAAATTATGGGTCTTACAATCTTTGAGTAACCCGAAGTTAGTATTTTTACATCTAAGTATATTAGAGAAATCTAATTCATCAATTTTTTGTTTTCTTTTTACTGGTATTGCCAAAATAGTTTTACAAAAGTTTACAAAAGTTGTACTATTCTGTATGGTTTCCTGAATCATCTCTATTTCTTTGTTTGACAGAACAAGTGAATTTACTGTATTGGATTTTGCCCAATCGATGGCATAGCTGATATTTGTTATTTCTTCTCTTAGTAAGCTTAATTTATATTTTAAAGTTTCGAACTCTGGGTGATCTCTATTTTTACTTTCCTTTCCTTTCTTGATTTACTCATTCGTAATAGTGATTAACTCTTGAATCTTATTTTCTACTAATTTGTTGATAACAACTTGCTTATTGTTGCTACTTAGCTGACGGTTTATCCTGTCTACTACAATTTCGTAATCTGCATGATCGGGACTACCTGCCAACCATTTCCATGCTGCACCCAAAATATCTAGCGATCTCTTATCTCTTTTTTGAATTGGTCTTAATCTTTTAAGTTCGCTTTCTACTCTCGATATCTCGTATATTAAGAATGGATAGATTGGGTTAGAGGCCGTTGCATTATGAATAAGATCCTTGAGGACTGATAGGGCTAGCTCGTATTTTTCGTGTTCTATTACGTGAATGATTTTAAACGTTCCATTTTGTCGTGCGGCGAATCCCGTCTCCAAACTTATTAATTTTGTATTCGTATAGTCAAGTATTGTCGCTTTTCCTAGGCACATCGGCAATAAAAATCTACAGGAAAGAATTTAATTTTTTAAGTGGTTTTTATGAATAATCCTCCCGGAAACTGTTTTAATTTTGCTGTTTAAATCTTCTGCAACTATTTCTTCTTTGTATTTAGGTGTCAGTTTGGACCCTAATCTCCTATCTATTTTCGCATAAACTTTATCTCCTTTGTTATAATTTTTCATTCTCTTCTTTTTTTTGTTATGATATTCCAAATCTTTTGTTTGTTTTTGAGTAATCTTCTCTTTGATTTTCTCCCTGTCTTGCTCTATGGTTTCTGTTTCTTGGGTAAGCTGAGTTGCAAAAAATACTTCTATCGGTTTTTTGTTTGTGGTGCTATGAATTGACCTGTTATACTCTTCTACTGCCTTGAGCATTATGTCTTCAAAATTTACAGCTGGATTGTCATTTTTGAAACATCGCATCACCTCAGTGAAAGTGGAATGGAATCTTTCAACCTGTCCGTTGCTTGACGATTTATATGGTGGGGTCGTATATGTTTGAATGCCTAATTGATTATTTAGTAAGAATTTAATCGTGGCTGAATTTAGTGACTTTTCGTTGTCCATTACTACGGTCTTTGTTGCCCCAAAAGCTATAAGGAGTTCCCTTAAAGGAATTTTCAAATCTTCTGCTGCTTTAGATTTTACCAGCCTGACCTGAGCATATTTTGAAAATTTATCTATAGCTGTCAAAATAATTTTCACTTGTGTGGAATACAAGTCTATATGTATGATTTCCCCAGGATATGAGGGAATGGGTGTTGCTTGAATTTTAATATTGGGCGGATGCCTTTGATATTTGGATAATTTGCAGGTTTGACAGCTATTAACTATAGCTTCGATTTTCCTTTTCATCCCTGCGAATAAATACTTGGATAGTATTTGGATTTTGTTTTCAATGGCATTTCTATGTGCTCTTGTGTGTTCTCTGATTATAATTTCGTTCTGTTCGGCTTCTTCCCTTACATCAGTGACCTGTCTCTGAGTGTATCTAGCTTTGTAGTTTCTGAAGTGGGTTGGATAAATTTCCTGAATTTTTCCCATTATCGTTTCGGACGTAAAAATTCCGTTAACTATTTTTGGATCCATATTTTCCTTTAGAATTTTAATAAGGTCTTGTTCTGTATAATTAGGCTGTTTAATTATGTGCCGGTGATAGGTCGGAAATACTATTTCAAAGCTACTGCTTGTGTTATCATCTGTTAAGATGAAAATTTGGTTTTTGAATACATTAATTGGAACCTCCATAGTTGGAATAAGTTCGTGCCCTGAACTGTCATCACTATGTATTGTAGCTGAGGTGCTACTAGCATTAATTTCTGTACTGTCCGTTGGATTTCTTGATAATGCGTCTGCTACTGTATTGGAATGGCCGGGCTTATATTTTAGTTCGTAATTGAACTCTTCTAAGTAACTTTTCCATCTTTTCAATTTTCCGTTATGATTCTTATTGCTTAATGCGAATGTCAGGGGTTGATGGTCTGTGTGAATTACTACCTTTGATTTACCATATAGGTACATTCTTAATTTTTGTAAGGCCCAAAAAATGGACAACATTTCCTTTTCGTTCGTGGCGTAATTCTCTTCTGTCTTTGTAAGCGTTCGTGATATGAAAGTAATTGGTTTTCCTTCTTGTTCGAGCACTGCTCCTATGGCAATATTTGAAGCATCTGTTGTTAGATGAAAAGTCTGTTTAAAATTCGGGTAGGCTAATATTACATCTTGTGATGTTAGTGTGTTCGTAATTCTGTTAAAAGCGTCCAATTCTTCATTGCCCATTTTTATCTCTACTTTATCAGAGGAACTCGTTTTAAGTCTTCCCGCTACTCCTCGCAATAAAGAGGTTAGTGGCTTCGCGAGCTTTGCGAAGTCTCGAATGAATCTACGATAATAGCTGGCAAGGCCCAAAAATGAGCGTAGTCCTTTCAGTGTTTTTGGCACGGGAAAATCTTTTACTGCCTTAATTTTCTCTGGGTTTGTGCTAACCCCTTCTCTAGATATGATTACACCTAAAAATTCAACACTGCTTTTAAAGAAATCGCACTTGTCGATTTGAACTTTCATATTTGCTTCCAATAGTGTCGTGAAGATAGCATTAAGATGCTGAAAATGTTCCTCCTCTGTTTTACTGAAAATTATTATATCGTCGATATAGACATAACAGATCTTGCCTACATGATCTCGAAGGATATCATCTAAGGCACGCTGGAAAATTGATGGAGAATTCTTCAATCCGAATGGAAGCCTAGTGAACTCATACTTTCCTCCGTTTACGGAGGATAATCTGATGAAATCCACTTTTTAAGTCTAGTACAGAGAAAAAATTATTATTACCCAGTTGGGAAATGACTTCTCCTATTTCGGGGATAGGGTATCCATCCGACACTGTATTTGTGTTCAATTTGCGATAGTCAATGACTACTCTGAATTTCTTTTTCCCTGACGCATCTCCTTTTTTGGGTACTATCCATACTGGTGCATTGTAGGGTGACCGTGAAGGTCGAATAATGCCGTCTTTAAGCAACTCCTGCATTTGCTCTTCAACTACTTCCTTTAGAGAAATGGGATATGGGTAATGTCTACTGTAAACTGGTGTGTCGTTAATAGTTCGAATTTCACCTTGTACTTTAGTGGTGTATGTTAATTTTTTATTTGGGTCTGCGAATAAGTTTTTAAATTTCGCGAAGAGAAGTTTTAGTCCGTCTCTTTGTGGTATAGTCATATGTTTCGTCTCCACTTTAATACTATTCACTTGCTGTGCTGGCATTTGCTTGATTGTTAATGTGCATGAGTTATCTATTATAAGTCGGTCATTTTTTACATCAATTATTGCGTTTAGTTCTTTAAGGGTATCGTTCCCCAGAATTCCGTGGAATGTCTTTAAATCAGACAAGAGGAAAAATTTTATTGGCTTATTGATTTGGTTGAAAAGTCCAATGTTCACATGATGTGAAATTTTTGTTTGCCCACTTACTGCATTAGCGTAAAATATTTTTTCATTTGGTTTTGGGTTTTTTACAATTTGAGGTTGTATATAATTTTTGTTGGATCCTGTATCGATTAAAAAATTATATTCGGTTCCATCCTTTGCCCTACAAGTAAAATATGGCAAGGAGGAACGATTTAATCTAAAAAATTTATGATTGAAATTTCGGACTCTAGCTGCTCTGTTCCGATTGTTTGCTCTTCTGATTCTTCTTTGCATTGTGCTGGTAAGTCAACTACGTCTTCTCCTAGCTGGTCAAAATATGATTGTTCGGAATCTATCTGATCATAGGTATTCTCACTTTCATAATATCCTGTATCTATATGGAATTGTCTTTGGAGTTTGTTTTGTACAGGTACATTTGCACCGTTGGGGCGCTTAACAGCATATTGCTGATATTGAATATTAGGTCTGTTAGCATAATTCACCTGCCTGGTCTGAATGGACTGATCTACCTCCATAGGTATTGGCTTGGGTTGAGGTTTAGGGGCGAATGGTCTTGGTGGTGGAAATCGGTGTTGACTTGGATTAAACGGATATTGGTTGTTATATGGCCTAACATTGAATACAGGTGGTGGGTTCTGCACGTTGGTGGTGAATGTTCTTTGTTGTTGCCCCCTTTTTGTCGGAGTACTCAGCCACTAATTGTTTTGAAATGGCATCCCAATATAAGGGTGTGCGGAAGGACTCTAAAACCGTATTCGCTTGTCCCACTATCTTTCCCCTAATCGTCATGAAATAGCAAAGTATTTCGGGGTTCCCTGCATAGGTTTATATAGTTCCATGATTCTGGACACACAGTTGTGCCAAGTTATGAATTCCTCCCTACATCCTGAAAATCTTTCTATACCTCTGACAATATCTGGGACCTTATCTAACTCTGCCCATCCTGATTCATCTTCTAAATTCACTGCTTGATCAGCATAATTATTCTCCTGCTCAGTACGCATGGATACATGTTTCACTATGTTTCCCATTTGTCCATTTATCACTGCCTCTATGGCGGCTTCTAAGCCCTGAATGGAAATGGCTTCTATCCTGTTGACCGAAGCACCTGAGGTGGAAGCCCCAGAAGCTGGTGTTTGCGCTTTGGATTGCTGTGCCGCATCCTGAACTATTGCCGACCTAACCCAATCGTCTGGCATTTTGGATTTTTTTTTTTTATTAACTTTTTTCACTTGCCACTCAACTTTTCCCTCACTGTTCACTTAAAATTATTTAAAATTTTTCCGTTTTAAGAAATTGGTATTATGATAATATTGGTATTATTATGTTGGGATATCGTCAAGAGCTGTATATTAATTTTTTTTCTTCCTTAATCTGTTCAAAAAAAAAAAAATTTTCCTTTAAGCAATTGTACCTTTTTTCTGACTTTTTTATTTTTCTTACGATTTTAAATCTTTCTTTTATTCTCCTTTTTTTTTCTTTCTTAGTTTGTTTGAATTTTTAAGCAATTGTAGCTTTTGTTCTGAAATTTATTTTTCTTACGATTCTAAATTTTTCTTTTATTTTCTTTTTTATCTTTCTTAATTTGTTTGAATTTTTTAAGCAATTGTAGCTTTTGTTCTGAAATTTGTTTTTCTCACGATTCTAAATTTTTCTTTAATTTTCTTTTACATATTTTGTGTATTTTTTCACTTTGTATTATTTTTTCTTTCTTTAGTTGATTTGCTTTTCTTTCGTTTGATGTTTCTTATTTTCTATAATTCCTTAACTTACATTAATCCTATTATCTCCATGCTTCAGCTGGACTGGTCTTTAGGAAGTACATATTCCCGTTTTCTGCTTTAGATACTGAGGTTCCGCCGGACTCCTTATATGCCCAGTTCCCTGCGAACGTATGCAACAAGGATCGCAATGAGGAGAAAAGACTGGGTGCACAAGTTCACGAGTGTTGACTTCACAGAGGCTCTGTTTTTGAGGACTGGTTTTGAAGCAATTGTAACACGTTACGTTCACTAGCACGTTTTTATCAGACCCAGTGAAAAATTTTAAACCGGGTGCACAAGTTCACAAGTGTCGACTTCACAGAGGCTCTGTTTTTGAGGACTGATTTTAAAGCAATTATGGCACGTTGCGTTCACTTGCACGTTTTTATCAAACCCGGTCCCTGCTCGGGCGCCAATTAAAATTGAGTTTTCTTCCCGTTTAAAAAAATATAATTTTTATTCAACTTTCGGTTAGTAACTTTAAGACTACGACCGGAAGATTTGCTTACAGGAAAAGAACTGATCTGACTTCTATTACAAAAGGTTGGATGAAAGCTCTGCCTCCATGCATCGACGTCGGCAGCGGCGGTGGCTTTGTTTATTTCCCACGTTTGGGGATAGGGCTGTTGTCGTTGTTTGCCAAAGTGTTGCGGTTCTAATTCGTGGAAGTTTACTGAGAATATTAATGTGACAAAATCTGAGTGTGTGGGAAGATTTGATTATGTTCCAGATTTTGTTTGTATCGATCTTGGGTCACTAAGTGGTCCGTAAGTGGTTTAGGGATGTCGGGTGTTAGATGAAATTCCTGTTTACTTGAGTCAATGTGATTGTAGTTCCTGAGTGGTTTAGGGATGTCGGGTGTTAGATGAAATTCCTGTTTACTTGAGTCAATGCGGCTACATTACAGATTTGTTGGTATCGATCTTGGGCCAATAAGTGGTCAATAAGTGGTTTTAGGAATGTCAGATGTTAACTTATGAAGCAAAATATTAAACCGTTTAACACTGAGAAATATTCGGTGTGGAAATTTAGAATAAAAGCACTTCTTGCTGAACAAGATGCATTCAAAGTTATTGATAGTGAGACTCCTGAAGAAGCAGATGAAAGTTGGGTAAGGCTGAACGGTATGCAAAAAGTATTGTGGTAGAGCATTTAAGCTATGCTTTTTTGAATTTCGCAACATACAACAACACAGCACGCGAAATTCTAAAGAACCTTGATTCTGTGTATGAGCGAAAAGTCTTGCATCTCAATTAGCTGTACGCAAACAATTGTCGCTTAAATTAAAAAATGAAATGGCTCTTGTGAACCATTTTATTATTTTTGACGAACTATTTAGTGAATTGTTAGCATCAGGAGCCAATATAGACGAAATTGACAAGGTTTCGCACTTACAGCTCACTTTGCCAATATCATATGACGGGATCATTACTGCGATTGAGACACTATCGGAAGAAAATCTTACTCTGGTTTTTGTTAAGAACTATTTAGTGAATTGTTAGCATCAGGTGCCAATATAGACGAAATGGACAAGGTTTCGCACTTACTGCTCACTTTGCCAATATCATATGACGGGATCATTACTTAAAATCTTACTCTGGTTTTTGTTAGGAACCGTTTGTTAGATCAAGAGTTAAAATTAAACAACACCAATAATGACACAAGTAAAGAGGTATTGCACGTTGGGGCTAAAAATAAGTTTATTCATAATTATGAAAGCAATTATAATAACAATAACAAATATAAATATAAAAATTAAAATTATAATAAAAATAATAATACTCGCAAGCCATATAACGACAAAAACAAACAAAATAATATAAAATGTCACCACTGTGGCAAGCCAGGGCACATTAAAAGAAATTGTTATGGATATAAAAAACAATAAAATGAAAATAATAAAGAAAATAACACACAAGCACATATTACAACAACCACGCATTCATGATTAAGAGTTTGAATACAAATACTTATAAATTGGACACGAATGTGAATTTTATACTTGATTCGGGTGCATCCAACCACATCGTAAATGATGAGACACTTTTTGTGGATTTTGCTGACCTACAAACTCCAGTGAAGATTGCTATCGCCAAGAAAGAACAATACATCTTTGCAACCAACCAACCTTTTCTCTGTGAAAAGGCTACAAGAAGCTGGTGTGACAGTAGTGTTTGACGAGTCTGGTGTTAAACTGACAAAAGGTGGTATTACTATTGCCAAAAACTCAGGTGAGTACAAAATGCCAATTTTTGAATTTAAGGCATATAAAGCAAGTATAAAAACTGAAAATTTATATAAATTATGGCATGAAAGATTAGGCTATGTGAGTAAAAAGAAAGAATTTGTTTCAAGATTATAGACTACTCGATAAAGTTAATCCTACAGACGATATATATGAAGCTTGCTTAAATGGAAAGCAAGCCAGATTACGTTTTGACAAGTATAAAAATAAGGAACATATAAATAGAGCACTTTTTGTTATACATTCTGATGTCTGCGGTCCGATTACACCCACAACTATTGATGATAAAAATTACTATGTAATTTTAGTAGATCAGTTTACACATTATTGTGTTACTTACCTAATAAAACATAAATCGATGTATGTTTAAAGACTTTGTGGCGAAGAGCGAAGCACACTTCAACCTAAAAGTTGGGAATCTGTACATCGATAATGGTAGGGAATACTTGTCTAGCGATATGCGAGAGTTCTATACTCAGAAAGGAATCAGTTACCATTTAACTGTACCATATACTCCACAGGTAAATGGAGTGTCAGGGAGAATGATTAGAACTATTACTGAAAAGGCTCGTGCCATGGTCAATGGTGCAAAGTTAGAAAAATCCTTTCGGGGTGAAGCTGTTTTGACAGCAAAATATAAGTTAATAAACAAGATATTGGTTGTTTTTATTATGTCGCAGCGATGCGACTTATTTATTTAATTATTAAATTGAAACTGAATTATTGTTACATATTTTGGGTTTTTAAATATTCAGAGCATCGGCGTCAGCGTCAGCAGAGTAGGCAGCGGCGGCAGCGTCAGCAGAGTCGCCGGTTGCGCGTGTTGTTGAGCAATCATATTTTCTTTAGAATTGCTTTGCATATTTGGGAGCGGATGCAATGCAGACCATAGCTCAGCAATTTTGGTGCGGCACGTTGCAGCGGGTCATTACATTGCATTTAGTTTAAGTTACGTTAACTCTTCCACCCTCAAATTGACGATTGTCCTCAATTGTTAGAAGAATGGGATATTGGTAAATTGCAGCTTTGGGAGGTGTTCAGAGGTGGTTTGAATTTTTGGGATATTTTCTCTGGTTGTCGGAATTTCGGGGGTGACTTGTAGAATTACTTCTTTTTTGTTAGTTTGTTTCTTCCAGACAAACATAATTATTATTATGAAGCCAATAAACAGCCCCAATAAGCAAATGCTGTTGGTTGAGGAATGTGTTTGCAGCAAGCTCAGGTGTTTGGTATTGTTGATCTGCAGATTGTCTAGTGTCTTCAGGCTGAGGACACGTAAGCGTTTGGCCTCTGATGCTGATATCTGTATTATCGGGGTGCCGGGATTGATATCAGTCTCTTCTGTGTTGGAGAATACCCGGTCGTTAATTGTGACTGAGCAATTATGGTATTTTCTTAGTAGAGTGCCGCATTCGATTTCGTCAAAGTTTTCCCATTTTATTCTGCCTTGGAAATTGTTTAGCAATATGGTGTCTTCTTGTATTTCTTCGACGCTCTCGATGTGATCTGTGTTGCTGTAATCGCATACTGAATTTTTACCTAATAGAAGTCTGGGAATACAATCATTATATTTTAAATCTACTAAATTTTTTTGTTTACAAATTTTTATGTTGTTATGTTTCTTACATTCTGTTCTTAATCCTAACATGTTATTATTATGTCTAAAGATCTCTTTGAATTGTAGGTTGACAATTGTGTTTTCTTTGATTATGGGTCTGATAAAAAGATTTTCGTATTTTTCTTTTTCGAGATTGGGTATTTTGATGATGTAAAGAATTATAGTATTGTTATGTAGAACTGATATGTCAGCAAATTCTAACATTTCTTCTATTGACAAATTTATTTCTGCTTTATTTATTTGTTTTTGTATTACATCTAAATCGTTTTCATTCATAAAAATGCTATTTATAATATTGAATTTTGCCCATTGTATGGCGTATTTTATATATATTATTTCTTCTTTAACCAGGCGTGTTTGTGTTTGAATGTTATTATCGAGGTTGTTAGTAGGGAAAGAATATTTTTGAATGGCGTTGGTTAGTACGTTGTTAATTTGTGGTAGATTGTTTATGCGTTCTTGGAATTGAGTGTTGATAAATGTTTGTTGGTTATTATTTTGGATAAGATTATTTAAATTATTTTCTATAACTACTAGGTCATCATGGTCAGAAAAGCCTGCCACAAATTTCCAAGCTGTGCCTAGAACATTTATTGATCTTGTGTGTCTAGTTTTATTTGGATATAATGGGGAGTGAAATATTGATTTTGACTATTCTACTTCAAAAAGTAAAGTGTGATATAAATCTGAGGATCTTAATTCTGTCTCTATATGATTTTCAAGATTGTGCAATACATTTTGAACTTGTATTATATCTATGAGATGGATTATTCTTGTTGAGGAGGTAGTGATTTTTCCGAATCCGTTATTGAGAGTGAGTATATGGCTATTCGTATAGTTAGTCATTTCCACTCCCGCCTGTGTTGGGATTACTCCCATTATCCTGTTGAGAAAAATCATTTTTAATGTTACTTTTGTGTACTACTTTTCCTGATTCTGTTTTTATGGTTGTGTCGTCGTCTTCTTTAACTATTTCTTTTTTACATCTAGAGGAAAGTTTTGATCCTAAACGTGTATTAATTTTTACAAAGATTCTGTTTGTCTGTCCTGGTTTGTATATTTTTATTGGTTTTCGGGATTGGTTATAATATCTAAGGTCTTTGCTTTGTTGTTCTTTTAATCTTGTGATATTGTTTTTGCGAGCTTGTTCGTGTTGTGCAGGGTCTGTGGTAATCTTTCTGCCAAAAAATATGTCTAGTGGGCGTTGCTTGTTAACTGAATGTATGGAACTGTTGTATTCGTAAATAGCCCTGTACAGAAGATCTGCAAAGTTTCTGTGTGTGCCTTTCCTTTAAAGGCATCTCATTATTTCGGAAAGGGTGGAATGTAGTCGTTCTATTTGTCCGTTTACTGAACTTTTGTAAGGTGGTACTTTGAAAACTTCGATGTGGAGTTGATCTTTCATCATAAAGGAAATGGAAACTGAATTAAGTGATTTTTCATTATGTATTACTACAAATTTTGGTACTCCATAGTAGAATAAAATGTCATGTAGAGGTTGTCTGATATCTTCTATTGCTTTGGATTTTATAATTCTGCCCTGTAGGAGTTTAGAAAATTTGTCTATTGCGGTAAGCCCGAGATGTTTTTCGGTAGAGTAGATATCTATGTGAATGGGTGTGCCCTGGATATTCGGGAATCGGTGTTTCTTTTAAATTCGGATTTGTTGGCCGCCTATCGTATTTTTCTTCTTTACAGATTGTACATTGTCTTATGATTTTTGTTATTTTTTGTTTCATTTTGGGAAAGTAGTATTTCTCTGCAATCTGTTTTTGATTTTCTATTGCGTTTCTATGTGCTCTATTGTGGGTTTTTAAAAATTCTATGCTGAAGTCATATTGTTCTTTATCTTTTCAATGTTAAAGTTTCTTGGTCTTTTTAATTCTTGTGTTGAATTGAAAGGTGGACGTTTTCCGAAATCAAAATTAGGTCGATTAGCATAGTTAACCTGCCTTGATTGGATCGATTTGTCAGGACGAGGGAGAGGCTTTGGTCCAAATGGACGAGGGGGTGCCTTGGGAAAATTATAGTTTGGTTGCTGGAAAAATTGTTGTCCGTTATAGGTCATTCTATTTTGTGGGAAGCTAGGGTATTGGTTGTACCTAATGGGTGGTGCGGGCGATGGCTGTGGTCTTTGAGATTGTATTGCATGTCGTAAGCTATTGTTCTGAATTATCGGTGCGGATCTGAACATTTGTGGCTGACCTTTTAGGTTAGCTTGAGAAGCGACATATTTTTGGTTTTCTAATTTGAGGCATAAGTGGAGAGCCCGCGGGAGTTCGGTGGGTTCTTTGATTCCTAGAAGTCTAGAAAGATCACCATTGAGTCCTCTAATAAAAGTATTGAGTGCCTTGTCACGATATACCTGGGTCAGTAGTCGCTCAGATTCTTTAGTTATATCCATACAGCCTACTTTATTGAGAACAAGTGACAAGTGTTTGTAAATTGCTGAATGGAATTCTTCGACTGATTGATTACCTTGAGTCAATCCGTTCATCTGATATTCTAGGGTTGTTATATCCCTTTTATCAGCATAGTGTAAGGTCAAGCATTTAGAAATAGCATTCCATTCAAGTGGAACATTGTATGATTCTAATGCCGTGTCTGCTCATCCGACTATTTTATTTCTTATTGTGTGTAAGATGCAGAAATACCTAGGGCTGCCTTCTTGTCCTGCATATGTTTTCATTACTCTGTCTACGCTTTTCTTCCATGAACTAAACTCAGCTGGATTTCCATTAAATTCTGTTAAACCCTTAACTATATCTGGGACTTTATCTAACTCAGAAATTCTGTTCCTATACTCGGGGCTAATTGTTACATCGGGGACATCAAAAGAGCATGAAGTAGTTTTAGTTGTTTCGTTAGTGTTATTTTGTTCTATAGTTTCAACTACGATTCTTGAAATTAGTTGTGTTAGTTGGTCTAAGTTCATTTGTGTGTTAGTAGGAGGGGCTGGCCGTGAGGTCGACGCAGTATCGGACAATAATGATGGTCTCATTAAGTTATCTGGATTTGCCATGGTTAAAATTTGTATTTTGAAATTTTTGAATTTATTAAAAATATTTCCTTTTTTGTATTTGTAAACTATTAAGGTTTCATTTTTTTTTTTTTCTTTGTAACTTTTAGATTTTTAATTAATTTTCTTCGCTTTAAATTTTTTTTTTTTTTTTTTTTAAATTTAGTTTTCTTTGTTGTTTACTTATTTACTAATTTGTTGTGTTTTTCTTTTCTTAATTTTGTAATCTTATTTTAACTTACAATATAAAAACAGCAAGTGTCATCCTCTGCGGAAATTCGAAATTTCTCCTTTTTGGGACGTCCTACTCGGGTTTCGAGGTCTTCACTTCTTCCAGTGGTTGGCTAGGAGTGGATCTTGTAGCCTTGACGGTAGCTGGGTGGGCACGTAATAATTATTGTTATTGTTGTGCCTTACACTTTGTTTGTAGTGTGTTGATGTGTTTTTGATTTTTATTTTTCATTTAACAGTCGCACAAAAAAAAAATAGTGTTTGACGGAGTTTCACTGTAAAACGAATTAATTAAAACCAGCGATGGTGGTAACGTATAAACCTGTTGCGGCTATATTGTTACACCGTTTACGCACTTAGAACTTTTTACTTCTCTCGCGCGCGCTGGTCCCTGCTCGGGCGCCAGTTAATAAACAAGATATTGGTTGTTTTTATTATGTCGCAGCGATGCGACTTATTTATTTAATTATTAAATTGAAACTGAATTATTGTTACATATTTTGGGTTTTTAAATATTCAGAGCATCGGCGTCAGCGTCAGCAGAGTAGGCAGCGGCGGCAGCGTCAGCAGAGTCGCCGGTTGCGCGTGTTGTTGAGCAATCATATTTTCTTTAGAATTGTTTTGCATATTTGGGAGCGGATGCAATGCAGACCATAGCTCAGCAATTTTGGTGCGGCACGTTGCAGCGGGTCATTACATTGCATTTAGTTTAAGTTACGTTAACTTATATAATAAATAGAATTCCAAGTAAGGCACGCCATACGAGATGTGGCATAATAGAAAGCTAGTTTTAAAGTATATAAAAATTTTTGGCTCAAATAAAATTAGAGAACGGAAATTCGAAAATAAATCGTTTAAAAGTATTTTTGTCGGATATGAACCTAATGGTTTTAAATTATGGGATATTGAAAATAAAAAATTCATTGTTGCTAGAGATGTGGTAGTTGAAGAGACAAATATGATAAACTCAAGAGCTGTTAAAAGTAAGAGAGGAAAGTAAGAGTAATGAAAAAGTGAATTTCCAGAATGAGTGTATGGAATGTTGCGTACCAAATATCCTGAACGAAAGTAAGAATAATGAAAAAGTGAATTTCCAGAATGAGAGTATGGAATGTTGCGTACCAGAAATCCTGAATGAGAGCAAGGATAATAAAAACGACGTTTTCCTGAATGAGAGTAAGGAAGATAAACAGCCCTATGAAGTCTCAAATAGAGTTATCAATGATGTAACTAGAAAAAGCGAAAGATTGAAAAATAAACCACATATATCCTATGACGAAGATGAAACAAGATCTAATAATTATACTTTAAATGCTCACACAATTTTTGACGAAGCTCCTCATTCATTCGAAAAAGGTGTTAAATTAGAATTATCCGCTCATGAATTAAACAAGACTTGGACTATTGTTAAAAGACCTGAAAATAAGAATATTGTAGTAAATGGGTGTTTACTTTAAAGCATGATGAAATGGGAAATCCAGCAAGATATAAGGCAAGATTAGTTGCACATGGTTTTACACAGAAATATCAAATAGATTATGATGAAACATTCGCTCCTGTTATTAGAATTCCTAGTTTTCGATTGGTATATCTATTGCTGTCCAATATAATATAATATGGATGTTAAAACCGCATTTCTAAACGGTACGATAAAAGAAGAAATATATATGAAAGTCGCTGAAGGAATTATTTGCAGTGAGGAGATGTATGTAAATCAAATAAAGCAATTTACGGGCTCAAACAAGCAGCAAGGTGCTGGTTTTGAAGTGTTTGAGCAAGCACTAAAGGAGTGTGGATTTAAGAATTCTCCTGTTGATCCATGTATATATGTTCAAGATCAAGGCGATATAAATAAGAATATTTATGTGTTATTATATGTGGATGATTTAGTAACAGCGACATCAGACTTAAAAATAATGAATAATTTTAAACAATACCTTATGACAAAGTTTAGAATGACAGATTTGGGCGAAATATTTCATTGGAATAAAAATTGAAATAGGCCAAGATCAGATATTGTTAAGCCAATCTGCTTATATAAAAAGGATTTTAAGTAAATTTAATATGGAGGAATGTAAATCCATTAATAATCCGCTTCCAAGTAAACTAAATTATGAGATGTTAAATTCAGACGACACATACGATGCTCTTTGTCGAAACTTGATTGGAAGTTTAATGTATATAATGCTTTGTACTCGTCCAGATATTGCAACAGCAGACAATATCTTAAGTAGATATACTAATAAAAATAACATAGAACTATGGCAATGTTTAAAAAGTATTCTGAGGTATCTTAAAGGATATATTGATATGAAACTAATTTTTAAAAAAAAATATTGATTTTGAAGACGTTTTCGTTGGCTATGTTGACTCCGATTGGGGTGGAAATGAAACTGATAGAAAAAGCACAACAGGTTATATTTTTTAAATGTTTAATTCGATTCTTATTTGTTGGAATACAACTCAGATATCGGCAGCATCTACTGAAGCAGAGTTTATGGCTTTGTTTGAAGCTGCAAGAGAAGCATTATGGCTGAAGTCTCTTTTAGAAAGTATTAATATTAAACTGGAGAAACCTATAAAAATATTTGAAGATAACCAGGGTTGTATGTATAAGTATAGCCAGTAGTTCATCATGTCATAAAGGGTCAAAGCATATAAATATTAAATATCATTTTGTCAGAGAGCAAGTAGAAAATAACGTTATTTCTATTGAGTATATTCCTACAGCAAATCAATTGGCTGATATTTTTACAAAACCGTTATCTGATGGAAGGTCCATGGAGCTGAGAGACAAGATGGGCCTGTTTTGAGATGACCAAAACTACAACACCAAAATTCAACAAAATCTCATAAACTTAATTTAAGATGAATTTTTTTTTAGTAGTGTTTAACGTAACGTTCTTTTGAAAAGAGAATAATGTTTGTTTTTGCTTAAATAATAGAAATGATCTGATTGGTTTTTCTGGGTTTTCCCAATCTTAATGGTGAATGTCAGTTCATATTGTAATACCTCCCAGAGTACACGCACCAGACGCAGTAAATGAAATAGAACTATAATTTTTTAATTTTTTTTTAATTAATGTAATGTAATTTTTGAGGGGGCGTGTTGATCATAACATAGCTCAACAGAGATGTTATGCAACATGCAAAAATTAACATTACAGAAAGCCCAAATCTCTGAACGTACGGGCATACTATATTTTTAACTACCTCTTTTTTCTTGAACCGTGGAGTGGTTGGTTGTGTGCGAAGTGTATAAAGTGAAAATAAATAACATTAAATATAAAATCAATCCTAAAACTAAAACATAAAATAATTGTGCTTTTATTCAAAACAAACGAATACTGAGGCAACCAAACCATTATTACAACATCTTTAGACAAAGCCGAAAAAAGGCCTACTCAAACGAAAATTTTAGCTTATTCTTACTTCGGAGAAAGTTTAATTCGGAAATCTGGAATGAATAAACACATTCGGTCTGACATAAGTCATCGGCCTAATCTTACATGGGCAGCAAAGCTGCAACTATATTTCTGCTTGCCATGCAAACTCTTCACCGCTACCAACGATCCATGCGCCGACATCGTGACGTCAGAACTTGATCCAAGCAGCATAACCGCTAACACAGCGATTATAGGCCAGCGCTAGCTTAACATAAGAACATTTTGTTCTTTTAGTTTTGTCTTTTATGAACAATAAATTAAATCGGTCGATCAAGTTAAGTACTCAAATACCCTGAGCATGAAATCCTCATCGTCATATTGATATTGCAAAAAAAAAAAAGAGCAAGACATTAATACTGTCGGATCGACATTTGAGAAAGAAAAAACCAATAAATTATTCAAAATAACTAAAATAATAAAAATCAACAAGTTATAAAAAATAACTAAAACAAAAACATCAACAGAAAAATCACCAACAAAATCAACAAGTTATAGAAATAGCTAAAGCAGAAAAAATCAGCAAAAGAAAACAACGGAGAACCAACAAATATTCTAAAGCTAGGGTGGGCAGTCAAATTTCGCAAGTGAGCCCGACAACAACATTTACAACAAACAACAACCCGGGCAGAGAAAAAGGTTGCGATCGCGAGTCCGAGCAGAGGTCATAAATGTGCGAGTTTGTAGACAGAGGGACGCAGTGAATGCGGGACACACACTCAACTGAGGGACGCACAAGGAACGATAGCGAGCTCGAGACAAGGTCATAAAGGTGCGAGTTCGTGCATAGGGGGACGCACATTTATGACCTATCATCGAGCTCGCGATTGCTACTTTTCCCCTCCCGCACTTGCTTGTGCGTCCCTCTATCTACGAACTCGCACATTTATGACTACGTTCTCGAACTCGTGATCACTACCTTTTTTCCATTTCCCCCCTTCGCAGTTGCTTGTGCGTCCCTCTACCCACAAACACGCGCATATACAACCCTTTCTCGAGCTCGAAATTTCTGCTTGAGCGTCCCGTATTTGGATGTGCGTCCCGCATTTACTTGTGCGTCCCTCTGCCTACAAACTCAAGCTCGCGATCGCGACCTTTTTCCCTGCTTGTGCGTCCCTCAGTTGAATTTGCGTCCCGCATTTACTTGTGCGTCCCTCTGTCTACAAACTCGTACATTTATGACCTCTGCCACAAAAATAAAGGAAAGACTCGGTGAACCAAGTGAGCCACTACGTGCCTACCCTTGTTCTAAAGAGACGCACCCCCTAAAGTGAAACACAAAACCGTCAGACCGACGCACAGTGGTCGGTACTGTATGAAATTACTTTATAAAATTATAATAAGTAGTAAACAAATGTATTGTCAGACATAAACCACTTTAAACCCCTCTCATTGCACTTCTAGGCTATCAAAAAATAAATTTTAGAAAATCTCTTTTTTTATTTTTTATATATTTATTAAAGCATCAAAACTAAATAGAAAAATGTAATAGTTTAATAATAATTAATTAAATTATGAAATTACAATAAATTATGAAATGAATAAAATAATATAAATAAAATAATAATAAATAAAATGAATTAAGCCAAAAAAAAATATTTCGGACTATTCGAGTAAATCAAATACCGATTTTGGTAAAAATGAGTTTTTTTGCTTGGTAATTTTCTTTGTCCAGAAATCGGAGGTCAAAAGCCATATGAAACGTGAAGCATATATTCAAACAATCGAATGTAGGCATGTAATGGAGAGAATCCAAATTCGTAGCGATCTGTTTGAACTTGTTTTTGTAAGCAGTTGTCGATATCATTCATCTCTGACGGCTTAGCTTGGCATATGTAGCATTTTGCAGATGAGGTTTCAGTAAGGGCATTGCGCACTTTGCCATCTACCATAGTTAGCATAAGAATGTGATCGACAATAAATTTGCGGTTGGTAACTGTTTGGAATTCAGTAAGAGCCAGTTCGTGAATTTTGTTTTTAATGTAAAGTTCTTCTTTGTTAAAAGAATTGATTCCTTTTGAAATTGAATCCGTATAGGGCGGCAATACCGGGTGGAGAAGGGTTTTTCCAAATTATTTTGTGCTCCTCATCATCCTTTGATTGAAGAGGGACATATGATGTGATAAACAAATTGCTGTCTTCTGCATTATTCTTTTCGAATGTTTGTTTATATTCGCTCTGCCCAGAGCTGCCATCCTATTAATTTAAGGTTATTTGAGCAATCACTGAGTTCATTAATAACCTCACTCTGCAATTCTAAAATCCGAGACGTAGTGTGGTCCAATAATTTTTGCCGTTCAACTTCAGCAACAGATTCTGAACTTTTATTTCCTTAGGATAGCTTTTCTGTTTTTCCTTCAAAATACTATCACAACAGGGTAAGAAGTTAATATCCAATTTTTTATTATTAACAAAGCTTCTAATAAGCAGATTCTGATGTTTTGTTAAATTTGCATTAGTTATAAGTGATATTGCTTCACACCTCTTTCCAGGAAAGATCGATGAATTCGGTTGTTTACAAGCATTTCGCAAATCATCAGCTGCGGATTCATCAATTTCTGCTATATCAGCTATCCGTCGCCGCTTAGTTCTTTCAGAGCACTCAAGAAGACTTAATCTTGGTCGACCTCGATTTTGGTGTAACGGTGATGATTACAGATTTAATAATATTAATTCATTTTGAGCAAACCAATCCGCATTTCTTTCGACAACTTTTGGTTTTATTCTGTGTCTTTTAATCCACATTTCTCCAAACTTTTTAAAGATATAATCCAGTCTTGACTCCACATGTATGTATGTTCCAGGTTTCCAAATACTTGTTTGGCTTTATCAGCAAATAAACGTTTTTCCAAACACCACATATCAAAAATATATATGCTTGGGAGCTGACATTGATAAGATGTACCTGTATATATGTATGTATAAATTAAACCAATGATTGAAAAAAATTAAGAAAATAAAAATATTGAAACCAAAGAACAATTAAATATGAAGATCAAAACAAAAACAAAATACACATTTAAGAAAGTGCAGTGTGAATACGTAGAAAACACAATAGAATAACACGAATAACACAGAAAGTTGCAAAAAGTAGCAGCTGAAAAGAAGAACATTAACTAAGAAAATATTGAATAAAAAAAGAAAACAAGATTTGTTTGAGGGCGAGAGGGGGATCACAACTTTTTCTTTAATTACAGTCATAATACATAGTAAAATACAGCTTTCACACAGGTCATTTATAAAACGATAGTTATAACACGAAAGGTCAACATAATTTTACACAATAATCTTTAAATATATACTATTAACCTTTTTTTCAATATTCATTATTAAATTTGGCGACTTACCGCAATTATATATTAAATATTGACTTTTTCTCTCAGATCCAACTTTTAAGCTCCGTTCACTGCACAGCTTGCGTGTTTTTTTTTTCCTCTCTTTTCAAGCTGTTCTTAGCGCGTACCAACGAAATAACGGAAAAACTAATTCTCGAATTGTTATCTTGTTCTATATTCTTTTTTTTTTAACGTTTTATTTGTTTGTTGAACGTGCAGAGCCGTACGTCTAGATGGGTTTTAACACCGAGTTGTAGAGGAGAACTTTGAATTCCAAGCGTAGGGAAGATCGTGCGTTGATAAGCCAATGTAGTCCTATTGCTTTAAGTTTTGATTGCTTTTTCTTGGCTTCGATATGCTGACGTCAAGTTAATCTTCTGTCGAGGTGAACTCTAAGATATACGACATTTTCGGATTGAGGCACTGGCACGTTGTTGAGCGTCAATGATGGGCAGTTTCTTCTATTGAGAGTAAACGTAACGTGCTTGCATTTCTGTTCATTCACACGGATTCGCCAATCTGCTAGCCACTTTTCAATTTCCTTTAAGTTGGTTGCCAATTGCCCAGCCGCTTTGATCGGACATTTGGAGCGGCTGAGGATAGCCGTGTCATCGGCGGAAGTAGATGTGGTGAATGTAGGGCTTGTTGGTATGTCCGCTGTGTACAAAATATAAAGTGTTGGACCCAACACGCTGCCTTGAGGTATACCTGCTTTTGACTCGAAGTCATCAGAGGTGAAGCTATTACATCGTACAGCGAATTTTCTGTTGGATAGATAAGATTCCATTAGCCTGTGTGTATATTGTGGGAGCGTCGCTTTAGTTTTATATATTAGGCCGTCAAGCCAGACTCGGTCAAAGGCTTGGGCGACGTCGAGAAAAATTGCTGTGCAATATTCTTTTTGTTCGAATGCTGTGCGGATCTCTGAGTTGATACGATTGACTTGCTCAATTGTGCCATGCTTTTCACGGAAACCAAACTGATGATGCGGGATTATATTTTGGTTTACCAGGATTGTATTTATAAGGAGTTGAAGGAACTTTTCAAATAGTTTTGAAAGACTTGGCAATAAACTGATGGGTCTGTACGATGATGGCTGTGTTTTGTCCTTTCCGGGTTTTGGGATCATTATGATGACTGATTTTTTCCAACTTATGGGAAAGTGTTATTTTGTCACGGCCGGGCGACTTTCTTGGATTAAGATAGTTTTTAATAATTGCAGAAATTTCCTTCGCTTGGAATTTCGGTGCATCGGTTTCCACTGGTGTGCTTAGAGGGGGAAGCTGGAATGAGTTTGTAGGCGGGTTTGGCAGAAAGACCGTTTTTAAATGAGCTGCAAAGTTGAGTGCTCTTTCTTTATCTGAACGGGCCCTCTTGCCAGTTGGGCATCGTTTAGGTGAAATTATCTCGGTTGGAGCAGTTATGGTTGGGTGAGCTTTCTACAGCGGATATTTGGTACTGGTGGGGGTAAGCTTCTCGATGTATTGCCGCTGTGTTATTTTCTTCTTCTTCTTGCCTAAGCGCTTTTGCTAGGGTTCGTAAAGCTGCCTTTAGGCGATATTTTGCTGGCGCTGATCGAGACATTTGCCATTCTCGCCTGAGTCGGTTGTTAGACTTGTGTTTTTCCTGGGTGTGGCCAATGATTGGGGTGGAGTTATCAGCTGCTTCAATGAGCATCGACTCTAATGCAGAGGTGCAAAACTCGGTGTATTATTCGTCGTCCAGTTTGGGATTCAATTCAATATGGGTGCTTATATATTTCTTAAGTCTGAGACAGTTTGTTTTAAAATTTGTTAGTCCGAGTGGGTGCTCTGTTACTTGAGAATATGTTAATACAGTGAAAATTAATGGCGAATGGTCTGTTGACAATTCTGTTAGTGATCTTAGTGCCCTTATCAAGTTGTGTGTAATTCCCCTGGTGATTGCAAAGTCTATTAGATCTGGGAGCTTGCGTGGATCTGATGGCCAGTACGTGGGCTTATTCCGTGAGGCATAACCCATTTTGATTGCTGGGTTGATAATTGTGTTAAACAGCTGTTTGCCTTTTGGCTTTAGCAGGTGGGATCCCCAATGAGGGTGCTTGGCGTTGTAGTCTCCTGTAGCAATAAATCGTACTCCGAGTGTATTGAAGAAATCAGTAAACTCTTTTTCAGAGATTGAGCATCGTGGTGGACAGTAAAGTGCAGCCACGGTTGTATTGCCGAAAGTGGTTTGAACACTTATTGAAGTTGCTTGTAGGTATTCTTTGGCAAATCCTTGCCGTCTGGGTGATTTGTTGCGTAGAATGGATATTTGAAAGTTTTTTTTTTTGTTAGGTGTGTTTCTGATAGCAGCATAATATCAATATCATTTGAGTCCACGTTTCGATCCTGTTGGGGTTCTGGCCAAGTACGGATGGACTTGGGGCCGCGTTAGATTCAACGGTAGCGGGATCTACCGTTTGAGTGGGCTGTGCATTTCCGTTCCGTAGCACGGTTGCAAAAGTTACTCCAGGGGTAGTTGTTAATGGAGTCGCTGATAACCTTACAGCTTTTGAGAAAAATATTCCCGGTGTGGTTTAAGAGGGAATTAGTGTCGAGCCCTGGATACGGGCCGTTGATTTCTCCGCGTTGAGGCGAGCCTTGAGTTCCTTATAAACAGAACATCCTCTGTAGCTGGCTGTGTGATTACCAACACAGTTGCCGCACTTCCTTGTATTGGTATTTGATTTATCATCGGGGCAGACACAATCTTGTTGAGTTTGTCCACAGCCAACGCAAACTGGGCGAAGGCTGCAGAAGGACTTTGTGTGCCCAAACTCCTGGCAATTAGTGCATTGTACCGGGAGTGTCCTCTTATGCGGCTCTTCGACAGTAATTCTACGATGTAGCAGAAGTTGAAGATCGTTATAGGGTGCACTGTGTCAGGTTTCAATTTTTTTTTACAAGTGGGCTGTAACTCCACTTTGAATAGAGGTTGCGGCACTTTATTTCTGTTCAGTATGTTTGAGACGGACTTTACCTCAAAGCCCTTCTCTTCCAATGCTTCAACTATTTCCTGAGGCGAAACCGAGGGTTCAATGCCTTTAATCACGGCTTGAAGGCCTTTGGCACTCTTTAGTTGGAATGTGTAGAAATTCACACTTTCCTTTCTAAAGTACTTTTCAATAGTACGATAGAATTCTGCACTTTTGGCTTGCACTTTGGTCTCTTTTATGTTACTGAGTGGTGTCACATAAAAGTTGTTTTGACCAACTAGCGCTACCAATTTTGGCACCAGTGAAGTGCAGTTTGCACCACGGATATAGAATGGTGGTGGCTTGGCTACAGAGGGTTTAATTTGGGAAACTGCTTCTTGGGATTCCGGCTGATTTGCCAATGATTGGAATCTATTGCTTTCCAAAGATTTTCGTTCAACATTGTTGTTTTTCGACATTTTGGGAGTGTTGCCTCTTTTTGTCTGAGGGCTAAGCTTTCGCTTGTTTATATTAATGTATCTGTCCATACCAGTCTGAACAGGTGACTTTGGATTCACCGTCACATGTTGAGCAGTTTTTGTTAAGGTAGTCTGCTGGACGGTGATCGAAGGTATTGCAGACGTTGCTGCTGTTGTTGTGAGCGCGCTGACGGCGGTCGGCGAACCCAATGACCCAATTAACACTTCAGGTGTCAGCGAATTTGAGGGTGAAGCGCATTGGGCGCTCCAAGACAAATTGTTGTTGCTGGTTGGCGTAAGTAGTTTGCTCGTACTTGCACTTTTGGATTCAGCGCTTGTTGTTGTTGTGGTAGTCGGAGAAATATGCATTGTTGCGTTGTATAGAAAGCCGACGCTCGTTTTGTTGCTGAAGAATTTGTTCTTGTCGCTTCTGCTGGCGAGAGTCTAGTCAAGAAGGGCCTGAGTTAATCTCTCTACACGTTGGCATTACTAGTAAATTTTGTTATTTACTAAGTATTGCTGTTTTTATTTACAAATAACAATATAATTGTGAATGGGCGTCTCTGTCGCGACTGAGAGCCCTGTCACTTGTTCTATTTTAATTGTTCGGAGGTTGACACCGAAGAACTTGCGGAGCGCGACAAAAATACGTCCGAACGCGTTGACGGTTAAAATATGTGGATGGCCGTCTGATATGAACACAGCAGTGAATCTGTGTATGTACGTATATGTATATATAAATATATATGTATGTACATACATATATTATAGTTGTGAATGTTGCATATGTATACATACATACATAGATACATGTGTATGTATGTATATACATACATACATTTTTATATTTTAGTTCATTAAAATATATTCGTTATATCTATTATCTATTTTAAATTTGACCGGAATTAGTTGTAGCTATGAAATAATTTAGAAATGGATAGTCGATGATAAGGATGGGAATAACATCGATGAAAGCATCAAAGTAAACTACCCATATTTTGTAATCATCATTGATTTTCCCGCTCGTGGTCAAGGGTGTTGAAGAGCAAGTCACAGTTGTTTTAATATACCCTGTATCCATAAGGTGTTTTAAAGACCTCTAAATGTATATTACGGGCAGAGGGAAAGATTTGAAACCCCATAAATTATATAATTTTTTGAACAGTTTCAACAGCCGAGTTGATTGAGACAAGATTGACAATCAGTTAGACGTTAGGTTGTAAGCTTATTAATATTTAAGTATTAATATTTTAGGTATAAGTTGATTTAAGACATTATTTATCGGAAGTCAAATATCAATTTAAGAGGGTAAAAATAGTTAAAAGGACAATGAAATTTCCAGTTTATATTATGATGCTGTTTATACCATTTCAAATGTTATAATAAAATCCGATCTGGTCTGATCTTTGTAACGCATATTAATAATATACACATGTAAAACGGGCTTACCAACAAAAACAGTAGTATTTTAAATTTAAATAAAACACAGTAACATTTTTTAAATGATAAGGAATGCCAGGGTGTGTCAAATATCAGACTCGTGCTCGTCAAGAGTCGTTTGTTTTTTCGCAAAATCCTTTGACTTCATATAGCCGAAATCCAGATGCACACTGAGATCATTGGAGACAGCTTTAACTTTTGCGAACGGCGTGGAATCGACACATTTTTAGAAAAACTTTCTTTACCACCTGCACTTTCCAATTTATCAACTATAGCAGAGGTGGCCAAACGGTCGATCGGGATAGACCGGTCGATCGCGACTATTAGTCCAGTCGATGTAATTGGTAGATCCCACAGGGTGTCGCCAGTGAACAGTAGATCTTGGGTCTAATCAAGTTGGCCATCCCTGAACTATAGCGACCTGAAAAGCAGCATTGTTACGATCGTATTTTGTGATTTTTTATGGAACATTCGGATAACTTCCAGGTGTTTAGGCAACGGGTTAAGTATTCAATGGGGCCGCCATAAACGATTAGAATCGTATCATCCCTATTGGTAAACCCGTTATATGTTCTTGATGAGCATTAATATTTGAGTCCATCTAGTCATGTTCGTCCGCCTCTTTGTTTATTTGTAGCTACAGTGGCTCTCAATTATATTCGGTTTTTTCAACTTTAAACGCAAATAACACTTGCCAAACAAAGTAAAACAAAAAAATAAAAATAGTAAATTAAAGCTAGTTTTATTATCTTTTCATAGACGTACAACAACATTATATTTATTTTGAACTAAAAAAGAAAAATAACAAAAACCCAAAAAAGGCTTCAGATTCGCGCCACATTAATATTGGGTTTTATTCTTTTGGAATACTTTATACCAATATTACTTTGAAACAACTTTTTTTAAACATTTTGTGTGATATCCTTTTTAGTAATATCATTAAGGAATTTTGACATATTTTTTTCATTATACTCTTTACCAATTTTGACATTTTTTTCATTATAAACTTTGCCAATTTTGACCCTCTCTTCCTGAAGCCTTTGTTTAAAGTCCCATATTGATGAAATCGGTGTTTTGTGCATCCGGCGGTCCAACTAACTCCACAAATTTTATATTAGGTTAAGTGCAGGCGATTGGGGCAGCGTTTTCAAAACTTTTGGGGACATGTACATCAACCAAGACTTCACTTTATAAGCTTAATGCTTTGGGTCGTTGTCTTAGTATAACATAAACGTTTTGGAAATTCCCATTTCCCTGCCGAATGTTTTAAATTTCTGTTTTTTTAATGTTTAAATATGTATCTCGGTTCATTATACTATCTAAAAACACCAGATTTCGAACTACTTTTGTCGAAACGTAGCCCCAAATCATAACGTGACCTCCACAGTGTTATACGGTTGGGTGTATGTGCTGCTCCTTCAGTTCTATGTTCGGTTTCCGCCAAACCATTGACTTGCTGTCACTTCCAAAATCATTAAACTTGCTTTTGACGTCGTCCCACTAGTTTTGGGAGTTTAGAGTACTCCTGGCCTAAAATTTTGCTCAATTTCCGATTGCACTCAGAAAGGAAATGCTTTTTTCGAGCAACTCGGCCGTTGCACAGCCCGTTTTTTATGGTACACTTTGTGTTTTCGGCTAATACGAGCTTTCCGTGTTTGGCAATGATATGGGCTGTCAATTCTGGTGAACTAATCCGGGGGTTTATCTTCCTCCCTATTTCGGATTCTTCGCACTCAGTCAATTTTTTCAGTTGTCCTTTTTGCTTTTGGGTTGATTCTTCCTTCATTTTTGAATTTCCGACGATGTCAGCGAGTTAGGATTTGACCAATTTCTTTATAAATCCCGCTTTGTCAATGCAACTGGATCCCAAGTATTCGCTGCCCCAAAGTTGAATTTTTCCCTTGCAGGCCCATTGTAATTTGCAGGTTAACAATTAAATTTTTCGGTATACTTTTTATCAAACATTGTCAATAGTGGGGTCCTTTTTAGGGGGAAATCCATTTTTGAGCCATCTGGAGCTATTTGGGGATGCCCCATGGTTTTAAAATACGATTTAAAAAAAAAAAACGAATATTAACGTGGCACGAACTTGCGCTTTTGTGTCATCGGCGAAAGTAGATGTGGTGAATGTAGGGCTTGTTGGTATGTCCGCTGTGTACAAAATATAAAGTGTTGGAAAGAAGTGCCTTGAGGTACGCCTGCCTTTGATTCGAAGTCATCAGAGGTGAAGCTATTACATCGTACAGCGAATTTTCTGTTGGATAGATAAGATTCCATTAGCCTGTGTGTATATTGTGGGAGCGTCGCTTTAGTTTTATATATTAGGCCGTCAAGCCAGACTCGGTCAAAGGCTTGGACGACGTCGAGAAAAATTGCTGTGCAATATTCTTTTTGCTCGAATGCTGTGCGGATCTCTGAGGTGATACGGTTGACTTGCTCAATTGTGAAATGCTTTTCACGGCAGCCAAACTGATGATGTGGGATTATATTTTGGTTTACCAGGATTGTATTTATAAGGAGTTATAAGAACTTTTCAAATAGTTTTGAAAGACTTGGCAATAAACTGATGGGTCTGTACGATGATGGCTGTGTTTTGTTCTTTCCGGGTTTTGGAATCATTATGATTACTAATTTTTTCCAACTTATGGAAAAGTGACCAGTTTTTACTATCGCATTGAAGTGTTTGCAGATGTGTCGCACGGCACAGCTCGGGAATTCTCAGATAATTTTGGGGTTTATTTTTCATGGTCTGTCGACTTTTTAGGTAAATGTAGTTTTTAATAATTGGAGAAATTTCCTCCATTGGGGTGCGCAGGGAGGGGAGCTGAAAAGAGTTTGTTGACGGATTTGGCAGAAAGACCGTGTTTAGATGAGCTGTAAAGATGAGTGCTCTTTCTTCGTCTCAACGGGCATATTAGGTGCCAGTTGGGCATCTTACTACTCATCGGAGTAGTTCTGGTTGGATGAGCTTTCCACAGCGGATATTTGGTGCTGGTAGGGGTGAGTTTCTCGATGTATAGCCGCTGGGTCCCTGCTTCCTCTTGTCTAAGCGCTTTTGCTAGAGTTCGCGAAACTGCCTTTAGGCATTTGCCATTCTCGCCTGAGCCGTATTTTATCTGTTAGAAGTTGTTCAATTAGTCGGTTGTTTGATTTATATTTTTCCTGGGTGTGATTGATAACTGGGGTAGAGATATCTGTTGCTTCAGTAAGCGCCGACTCTAATGCAGAGGTGCAAAGCTCAATGTGTTCTTCGTCGTCCAGTTTGAAATTTAGCTATCAAATTGTGCGCAATTCCCCTGGTGATTGCAAAGTCTATTAGAAGTGGGAGCTTGCGTGGATCTGCTGGCCAGTACGTGGACTTATTTGGTGAGGCATAACCCATTTTGTTTGCTGGGTTGATGATTGTATTATACAGCTGTTTGCCTTTGGGGTTTACCAGGCGGGATCCCCAATGAGGGTGCTTGGCGTTGTAGGCTCCTGCAGCAAAAAATCGTACTCCGAGTGTATTAAAGAAATCAGTAAACTTTTGTCAGAGATTGAGAATCGTGGTGGAGAGTAAAGTGCAGCCACGGTTGTAGTGCCGAAAGTGGTTTGGACACTTATTGAAGTTGCTTGTAGGTATTGTTTGGCAAATCCATTGTGTAGACATCAGGGTGTTTTGCCATCAGGGTGTTTTGTTGCATAAAATGCATATTTGGGTATTTGAAAGTTGTTTTTGTTTGTAAGGTGTGTTTCTGATAGTAGCATGATATCAATATCATTTGAGTTTATAAACAGTGACAATTCCTGTTTGTGCTTGGAAATGCATAGGCCTATGTGTAGTGCTGACTTTTTTTTATTATTGTCCATAAGCTTTTGAATGAGCAATTTTGGTTTCGCATAAGTTCCTGCATGCAATTTTGCATGAACGTCATGAAGTTTGTCATATTTTTGTTGAGGGAGATTAACAACGTTTCGATCCCGTTGGGCTGCTGGCCGAGCACGGATGGACTTGGAGCCGCTTTAGATGGAACAATAACGGGATCTACCGTTGCGAAGCACACTTGCAAATGTTACTCCAGGGGTAGTTGTTGTTGGAGTTGCTGATGATCTTACAGTTCTTGAGAAGAATATACCTGGTGTGGTTTGCGAGGGAATAAGTGTTGGGCCCTGGATAAGATCCGTAGATTTCTTCGCATTGAGGCGAGCCTTCAGTTCCTTATAGACAGGACATCATCTGTAATTCGCGGTGTGGTTTCCACCACAGTTGCTGCACTTCCTTGTATAGACGTTTGTTTTATTGTCGGAACAGACACACTCTTGTTGAATTTGTCCACAACCAACGCAAACTAGGCGAAGACTGCAGAACGACTTTGTGTGCCCAAACTCATGGCACTTAGTGCATTGAAGAGGGTGTCTCCTCTTGTGAGGTTCCTTGACAGTGATTCTGCTATGTATCAGTAGTTGCAGGTTGTGGATAGGATCCACTGCATTAGATTTTAATGTTCGTGCATCGGGCTGTAGCTCCACTTTAAACAGAGGTTGTGGGACTTTGTTTCTGTTTAATATATTTGAGACGGACTTCACCTCAAAGCCGTTCTTTTCCAATGCTTCTACAATTTCCTGAGGCGAAACCGAGGGTTCAATGCCTTTAATCACGGCTTGAAGGCCTTTGGCACTCTTTAGTTGGAATGTGTAGAAATTCACACTTTCCTTTCTAAAGTACTTTTCAATAGTACGATAGAATTCTGCACTTTTGGCTTGCACTTTGGTCTCTTTTATGTTACCCCTACTGAGTGGTGTCACATAAAAGTTGTTTTGACCAACTAGCGCTACCAATTTTGGCACCAGTGAAGTGCAGTTTGCACCACGGATATAGAATGGTGGTGGCTTGGCTACAGAGGGTTTAATTTGGAAAACTCCTTCTTGGAATTCCGGAAGATTTGCCAATATTTGGAATCTGTTGCTTTCCAATGCGTTTCGTTCAACAATGTTGTTTTTTGACATTTTGGGAGTGTTGCCTCTTTTTGTCTGAGGGCTAAGCTTTCGCTTGTTTATATTAATATGTCTGTCCATACCAGTCTGAACAGGTGACTTTGGATTCACAGTCACTGGTTGAGCAGTTTTTGTTGAGGTAGTCTGCTGGACGGTGATCGAAAGTATTGCAGACGTTGCTGCTGTTGTTGTGAGCGCGCTGACGGCGGTCGGCGAACCCAATGACCCAATTAACACTTCAGGTGTCAGCGAATTTGGGGGTGAAGCGCATTGGGCGCTCCAAGACAAATTGTTGTTGCTGGTTGGCGTAAGTAGTTTGCTCGTACTTGCACTTTTGGATTCAGCGCTTGTTGTTGTTGTGGTAGTCGGAGAAATATGCATTGTTGCGTTGTATAGAAAGCCGACGCTCGTTTTGTTGCTGAAGAATTTGTTCTTGTCGCTTCTGCTGGCGAGAGTCTAGTCAAGAAGGGCCTGAGTTAATCTCTTTACACGTTGGCATTACTAGTAAATTTTGTTATTTACTAAGTATTGCTGTTTGTATTTACAAATAACAATATAATTGTGAATGGGCGTCTCTGTCGCGACTGAGAGCCCTGTCACTTGTTCTATTTTAATTGTTCGGAGGTTGACACCGAAGAACTTGCGGAGCGCGACAAAAATACGTCCGAACGCGTTGACGGTTGAAATATGTGGATGGCCGTCTGATATGAACACAGCAGTGAATCTGTGTATCTATGTACATACATATATTATAGTTGTGAATGTTGCATATGTATACATACATCCATAGATACATGTGTATGTATGTATATACATACATACATTTTTATATTTTAGTTCATTAAAATATATTCGTTATATCTATTATCTATTTTAAATTTGACCGGAATTAGTTGTAGCTATGAAATAATTTAGAAATGGATAGTCGATGATAAGGATGGGAATAACATCGATGAAAGCATCAAAGTAAACTACCCATATTTTGTAATCATCATTGATTTTCCCGCTCGTGGTCAAGGGTGTTGAAGAGCAAGTCACAGTTGTTTTAATATACCCTCTATCCATAAGGTGTTTTAAAGACCTCTAAATGTATATTACGGGCAGAGGGAAAGATTTGAAACCCCATAAATTATATAATTTTTTGAACAGTTTCAACAGCCGAGTTGATTGAGACAAGATTGACAATCAGTTAGACGTTAGGTTGTAAGCTTATTAATATTTAAGTATTAATATTTTAGGTATAAGTTGATTTAAGACATTATTTATCGGAAGTCAAATATCAATTTAAGAGGGTAAAAATAGTTAAAAGGACAATGAAATTTCCAGTTTATATTATGATGCTGTTTATACCATTTCAAATGTTATAATAAAATCCGATCTGGTCTGATCTTTGTAACGCATATTAATAATATACACATGTAAAACGGGCTTACCAACAAAAACAGTAGTATTTTAAATTTAAATAAAACACAGTAACATTTTTTAAATGATAAGGAATGCCAGGGTGTGTCAAATATCAGACTCGTGCTCGTCAAGAGTCGTTTGTTTTTTCGCAAAATCCTTTGACTTCATATAGCCGAAATCCAGATGCACACTGAGATCATTGGAGACAGCTTTAACTTTTGCGAACGGCGTGGAATCGACACATTTTTAGAAAAACTTTCTTTACCACCTGCACTTTCCAATTTATCAACTATAGCAGAGGTGGCCAAACGGTCGATCGGGATAGACCGGTCGATCGCGACTATTAGTCCAGTCGATGTAATTGGTAGATCCCACAGGGTGTCGCCAGTGAACAGTAGATCTTGGGTCTAATCAAGTTGGCCATCCCTGAACTATAGCGACCTGAAAAGCAGCATTGTTACGATCGTATTTTGTGATTTTATATGGAACATTCGGATAACTTCCAGGTGTTTAGGCAACGGGTTAAGTATTCAATGGGGCCGCCATAAACGATTAGAATCGTATCATCCCTATTGGTAAACCCGTTATATGTTCTTGATGAGCATTAATATTTGAGTCCATCTAGTCATGTTCGTCCGCCTCTTTGTTTATTTGTAGCTACAGTGGCTCTCAATTATATTCGGTTTTTTTTTCAACTTTAAACGCAAATAACACTTGCCCAACAAAGTAAAACAAAAAAATAAAAATAGTAAATTAAAGCTAGTTTTATTATCTTTTCATAGACGTACAACAACATTATATTTATTTTGAACTAAAAAAGAAAAATAACAAAAACCCAAAAAAGGCTTCAGATTCGCGCCACATTAATATTGGGTTTTATTCTTTTGGAATACTTTATACCAATATTACTTTGAAACAACTTTTTTTAAACATTTTGTGTGATATCCTTTTTAGTAATATCATTAAGGAATTTTGACATATTTTTTTCATTATACTCTTTACCAATTTTGACATTTTTTTCATTATAAACTTTGCCAATTTTGACCCTCTCTTCCTGAAGCCTTTGTTTAAAGTCCCATATTGATGAAATCGGTGTTTTGTGCATCCGGCGGTCCAACTAACTCCACAAATTTTATATTAGGTTAAGTGCAGGCGATTGGGGCAGCGTTTTCAAAACTTTTGGGGACATGTACATCAACCAAGACTTCACTTTATAAGCTTAATGCTTTGGGTCGTTGTCTTAGTATAACATAAACGTTTTGGAAATTCCCATTTCCCTGCCGAATGTTTTAAATTTCTGTTTTTTTAATGTTTAAATATGTATCTCGGTTCATTATACTATCTAAAAACACCAGATTTCGAACTACTTTTGTCGAAACGTAGCCCCAAATCATAACGTGACCTCCACAGTGTTATACGGTTGGGTGTATGTGCTGCTCCTTCAGTTCTATGTTCGGTTTCCGCCAAACCATTGACTTGCTGTCACTTCCAAAATCATTAAACTTGCTTTTGACGTCGTCCCACTAGTTTTGGGAGTTTAGAGTACTCCTGGCCTAAAATTTTGCTCAATTTCCGATTGCACTCAGAAAGGAAATGCTTTTTTCGAGCAACTCGGCCGTTGCACAGCCCGTTTTTTATGGTACACTTTGTGTTTTCGGCTAATACGAGCTTTCCGTATTTGGCAATGATATGGGCTGTCAATTCTGGTGAACTAATCCGGGGGTTTATCTTCCTCCCTATTTCGGATTCTTCGCACTCAGTCAATTTTTTCAGTTGTCCTTTTTGCTTTTGGGTTGATTCTTCCTTCATTTTTGAATTTCCGACGATGTCAGCGAGTTAGGATTTGACCAATTTCTTTATAAATCCCGCTTTGTCAATGCAACTGGATCCCAAGTATTCGCTGCCCCAAAGTTGAATTTTTCCCTTGCAGGCCCATTGTAATTTGCAGGTTAACAATTAAATTTTTCGGTATACTTTTTATCAAACATTGTCAATAGTGGGGTCCTTTTTAGGGGGAAATCCATTTTTGAGCCATCTGGAGCTATTTGGGGATGCCCCATGGTTTTAAAATACGATTTTAAAAAAAAAACGAATATTAATGTGGCACGAACTTGCGCTTTTGTGTCATCGGCGAAAGTAGATGTGGTGAATGTAGGGCTTGTTGGTATGTCCGCTGTGTACAAAATATAAAGTGTTGGAAAGAAGTGCCTTGAGGTACGCCTGCCTTTGATTCGAAGTCATCAGAGGTGAAGCTATTACATCGTACAGCGAATTTTCTGTTGGATAGATAAGATTCCATTAGCCTGTGTGTATATTGTGGGAGCGTCGCTTTAGTTTTATATATTAGGCCGTCAAGCCAGACTCGGTCAAAGGCTTGGACGACGTCGAGAAAAATTGCTGTGCAATATTCTTTTTGCTCGAATGCTGTGCGGATCTCTGAGGTGATACGGTTGACTTGCTCAATTGTGAAATGCTTTTCACGGCAGCCAAACTGATGATGTGGGATTATATTTTGGTTTACCAGGATTGTATTTATAAGGAGTTATAAGAACTTTTCAAATAGTTTTGAAAGACTTGGCAATAAACTGATGGGTCTGTACGATGATGGCTGTGTTTTGTTCTTTCCGGGTTTTGGGATCATTATGATTACTAATTTTTTCCAACTTATGGAAAAGTGACCAGTTTTTACTATCGCATTGAAGTGTTTGCAGATGTGTCGCACGGCACAGCTCGGGAATTCTCAGATAATTTTGGGGTTTATTTTTCATGGTCTGTCGACTTTTTAGGTAAATGTAGTTTTTAATAATTGGAGAAATTTCCTCCATTGGGGTGCGCAGGGAGGGGAGCTGAAAAGAGTTTGTTGACGGATTTGGCAGAAAGACCGTGTTTAGATGAGCTGTAAAGATGAGTGCTCTTTCTTCGTCTCAACGGGCATATTAGGTGCCAGTTGGGCATCTTACTACTCATCGGAGTAGTTCTGGTTGGATGAGCTTTCCACAGCGGATATTTGGTGCTGGTAGGGGTGAGTTTCTCGATGTATAGCCGCTGGGTCCCTGCTTCCTCTTGTCTAAGCGCTTTTGCTAGAGTTCGCGAAACTGCCTTTAGGCATTTGCCATTCTCGCCTGAGCCGTATTTTATCTGTTAGAAGTTGTTCAATTAGTCGGTTGTTTGATTTATATTTTTCCTGGGTGTGATTGATAACTGGGGTAGAGATATCTGTTGCTTCAGTAAGCGCCGACTCTAATGCAGAGGTGCAAAGCTCAATGTGTTCTTCGTCGTCCAGTTTGAAATTTAGCTATCAAATTGTGCGCAATTCCCCTGGTGATTGCAAAGTCTATTAGAAGTGGGAGCTTGCGTGGATCTGCTGGCCAGTACGTGGACTTATTTGGTGAGGCATAACCCATTTTGTTTGCTGGGTTGATGATTGTATTATACAGCTGTTTGCCTTTGGGGTTTACCAGGCGGGATCCCCAATGAGGGTGCTTGGCGTTGTAGGCTCCTGCAGCAAAAAATCGTACTCCGAGTGTATTAAAGAAATCAGTAAACTTTTGTCAGAGATTGAGAATCGTGGTGGAGAGTAAAGTGCAGCCACGGTTGTAGTGCCGAAAGTGGTTTGGACACTTATTGAAGTTGCTTGTAGGTATTGTTTGGCAAATCCATTGTGTAGACATCAGGGTGTTTTGCCATCAGGGTGTTTTGTTGCATAAAATGCATATTTGGGTATTTGAAAGTTGTTTTTGTTTGTAAGGTGTGTTTCTGATAGTAGCATGATATCAATATCATTTGAGTTTATAAACAGTGACAATTCCTGTTTGTGCTTGGAAATGCATAGGCCTATGTGTAGTGCTGACTTTTTTTATTATTGTCCATAAGCTTTTGAATGAGCAATTTTGGTTTCGCATAAGTTCCTGCATGCAATTTTGCATGAACGTCATGAAGTTTGTCATATTTTTGTTGAGGGAGATTAACAACGTTTCGATCCCGTTGGGCTGCTGGCCGAGCACGGATGGACTTGGAGCCGCTTTAGATGGAACAATAACGGGATCTACCGTTGCGAAGCACACTTGCAAATGTTACTCCAGGGGTAGTTGTTGTTGGAGTTGCTGATGATCTTACAGTTCTTGAGAAGAATATACCTGGTGTGGTTTGCGAGGGAATAAGTGTTGGGCCCTGGATAAGATCCGTAGATTTCTTCGCATTGAGGCGAGCCTTCAGTTCCTTATAGACAGGACATCATCTGTAATTCGCGGTGTGGTTTCCACCACAGTTGCTGCACTTCCTTGTATAGACGTTTGTTTTATTGTCGGAACAGACACACTCTTGTTGAATTTGTCCACAGCCAACGCAAACTAGGCGAAGACTGCAGAACGACTTTGTGTGCCCAAACTCATGGCACTTAGTGCATTGAAGAGGGTGTCTCCTCTTGTGAGGTTCCTTGACAGTGATTCTGCTATGTATCAGTAGTTGCAGGTTGTGGATAGGATCCACTGCATTAGATTTTAATGTTCGTGCATCGGGCTGTAGCTCCACTTTAAACAGAGGTTGTGGGACTTTGTTTCTGTTTAATATATTTGAGACGGACTTCACCTCAAAGCCGTTCTTTTCCAATGCTTCTACAATTTCCTGAGGCGAAACCGAGGGTTCAATGCCTTTAATCACGGCTTGAAGGCCTTTGGCACTCTTTAGTTGGAATGTGTAGAAATTCACACTTTCCTTTCTAAAGTACTTTTCAATAGTACGATAGAATTCTGCACTTTTGGCTTGCACTTTGGTCTCTTTTATGTTACCCCTACTGAGTGGTGTCACATAAAAGTTGTTTTGACCAACTAGCGCTACCAATTTTGGCACCAGTGAAGTGCAGTTTGCACCACGGATATAGAATGGTGGTGGCTTGGCTACAGAGGGTTTAATTTGGAAAACTCCTTCTTGGAATTCCGGAAGATTTGCCAATATTTGGAATCTGTTGCTTTCCAATGCGTTTCGTTCAACAATGTTGTTTTTTGACATTTTGGGAGTGTTGCCTCTTTTTGTCTGAGGGCTAAGCTTTCGCTTGTTTATATTAATATGTCTGTCCATACCAGTCTGAACAGGTGACTTTGGATTCACAGTCACTGGTTGAGCAGTTTTTGTTGAGGTAGTCTGCTGGACGGTGATCGAAAGTATTGCAGACGTTGCTGCTGTTGTTGTGAGCGCGCTGACGGCGGTCGGCGAACCCAATGACCCAATTAACACTTCAGGTGTCAGCGAATTTGGGGGTGAAGCGCATTGGGCGCTCCAAGACAAATTGTTGTTGCTGGTTGGCGTAAGTAGTTTGCTCGTACTTGCACTTTTGGATTCAGCGCTTGTTGTTGTTGTGGTAGTCGGAGAAATATGCATTGTTGCGTTGTATAGAAAGCCGACGCTCGTTTTGTTGCTGAAGAATTTGTTCTTGTCGCTTCTGCTGGCGAGAGTCTAGTCAAGAAGGGCCTGAGTTAATCTCTTTACACGTTGGCATTACTAGTAAATTTTGTTATTTACTAAGTATTGCTGTTTGTATTTACAAATAACAATATAATTGTGAATGGGCGTCTCTGTCGCGACTGAGAGCCCTGTCACTTGTTCTATTTTAATTGTTCGGAGGTTGACACCGAAGAACTTGCGGAGCGCGACAAAAATACGTCCGAACGCGTTGACGGTTGAAATATGTGGATGGCCGTCTGATATGAACACAGCAGTGAATCTGTGTATCTATGTACATACATATATTATAGTTGTGAATGTTGCATATGTATACATACATCCATAGATACATGTGTATGTATGTATATACATACATACATTTTTATATTTTAGTTCATTAAAATATATTCGTTATATCTATTATCTATTTTAAATTTGACCGGAATTAGTTGTAGCTATGAAATAATTTAGAAATGGATAGTCGATGATAAGGATGGGAATAACATCGATGAAAGCATCAAAGTAAACTACCCATATTTTGTAATCATCATTGATTTTCCCGCTCGTGGTCAAGGGTGTTGAAGAGCAAGTCACAGTTGTTTTAATATACCCTCTATCCATAAGGTGTTTTAAAGACCTCTAAATGTATATTACGGGCAGAGGGAAAGATTTGAAACCCCATAAATTATATAATTTTTTGAACAGTTTCAACAGCCGAGTTGATTGAGACAAGATTGACAATCAGTTAGACGTTAGGTTGTAAGCTTATTAATATTTAAGTATTAATATTTTAGGTATAAGTTGATTTAAGACATTATTTATCGGAAGTCAAATATCAATTTAAGAGGGTAAAAATAGTTAAAAGGACAATGAAATTTCCAGTTTATATTATGATGCTGTTTATACCATTTCAAATGTTATAATAAAATCCGATCTGGTCTGATCTTTGTAACGCATATTAATAATATACACATGTAAAACGGGCTTACCAACAAAAACAGTAGTATTTTAAATTTAAATAAAACACAGTAACATTTTTTAAATGATAAGGAATGCCAGGGTGTGTCAAATATCAGACTCGTGCTCGTCAAGAGTCGTTTGTTTTTTCGCAAAATCCTTTGACTTCATATAGCCGAAATCCAGATGCACACTGAGATCATTGGAGACAGCTTTAACTTTTGCGAACGGCGTGGAATCGACACATTTTTAGAAAAACTTTCTTTACCACCTGCACTTTCCAATTTATCAACTATAGCAGAGGTGGCCAAACGGTCGATCGGGATAGACCGGTCGATCGCGACTATTAGTCCAGTCGATGTAATTGGTAGATCCCACAGGGTGTCGCCAGTGAACAGTAGATCTTGGGTCTAATCAAGTTGGCCATCCCTGAACTATAGCGACCTGAAAAGCAGCATTGTTACGATCGTATTTTGTGATTTTATATGGAACATTCGGATAACTTCCAGGTGTTTAGGCAACGGGTTAAGTATTCAATGGGGCCGCCATAAACGATTAGAATCGTATCATCCCTATTGGTAAACCCGTTATATGTTCTTGATGAGCATTAATATTTGAGTCCATCTAGTCATGTTCGTCCGCCTCTTTGTTTATTTGTAGCTACAGTGGCTCTCAATTATATTCGGTTTTTTTTTCAACTTTAAACGCAAATAACACTTGCCCAACAAAGTAAAACAAAAAAATAAAAATAGTAAATTAAAGCTAGTTTTATTATCTTTTCATAGACGTACAACAACATTATATTTATTTTGAACTAAAAAAGAAAAATAACAAAAACCCAAAAAAGGCTTCAGATTCGCGCCACATTAATATTGGGTTTTATTCTTTTGGAATACTTTATACCAATATTACTTTGAAACAACTTTTTTTAAACATTTTGTGTGATATCCTTTTTAGTAATATCATTAAGGAATTTTGACATATTTTTTTCATTATACTCTTTACCAATTTTGACATTTTTTTCATTATAAACTTTGCCAATTTTGACCCTCTCTTCCTGAAGCCTTTGTTTAAAGTCCCATATTGATGAAATCGGTGTTTTGTGCATCCGGCGGTCCAACTAACTCCACAAATTTTATATTAGGTTAAGTGCAGGCGATTGGGGCAGCGTTTTCAAAACTTTTGGGGACATGTACATCAACCAAGACTTCACTTTATAAGCTTAATGCTTTGGGTCGTTGTCTTAGTATAACATAAACGTTTTGGAAATTCCCATTTCCCTGCCGAATGTTTTAAATTTCTGTTTTTTTAATGTTTAAATATGTATCTCGGTTCATTATACTATCTAAAAACACCAGATTTCGAACTACTTTTGTCGAAACGTAGCCCCAAATCATAACGTGACCTCCACAGTGTTATACGGTTGGGTGTATGTGCTGCTCCTTCAGTTCTATGTTCGGTTTCCGCCAAACCATTGACTTGCTGTCACTTCCAAAATCATTAAACTTGCTTTTGACGTCGTCCCACTAGTTTTGGGAGTTTAGAGTACTCCTGGCCTAAAATTTTGCTCAATTTCCGATTGCACTCAGAAAGGAAATGCTTTTTTCGAGCAACTCGGCCGTTGCACAGCCCGTTTTTTATGGTACACTTTGTGTTTTCGGCTAATACGAGCTTTCCGTATTTGGCAATGATATGGGCTGTCAATTCTGGTGAACTAATCCGGGGGTTTATCTTCCTCCCTATTTCGGATTCTTCGCACTCAGTCAATTTTTTCAGTTGTCCTTTTTGCTTTTGGGTTGATTCTTCCTTCATTTTTGAATTTCCGACGATGTCAGCGAGTTAGGATTTGACCAATTTCTTTATAAATCCCGCTTTGTCAATGCAACTGGATCCCAAGTATTCGCTGCCCCAAAGTTGAATTTTTCCCTTGCAGGCCCATTGTAATTTGCAGGTTAACAATTAAATTTTTCGGTATACTTTTTATCAAACATTGTCAATAGTGGGGTCCTTTTTAGGGGGAAATCCATTTTTGAGCCATCTGGAGCTATTTGGGGATGCCCCATGGTTTTAAAATACGATTTTAAAAAAAAAAACGAATATTAATGTGGCACGAACTTGCGCTTTTGTGTCATCGGCGAAAGTAGATGTGGTGAATGTAGGGCTTGTTGGTATGTCCGCTGTGTACAAAATATAAAGTGTTGGAAAGAAGTGCCTTGAGGTACGCCTGCCTTTGATTCGAAGTCATCAGAGGTGAAGCTATTACATCGTACAGCGAATTTTCTGTTGGATAGATAAGATTCCATTAGCCTGTGTGTATATTGTGGGAGCGTCGCTTTAGTTTTATATATTAGGCCGTCAAGCCAGACTCGGTCAAAGGCTTGGACGACGTCGAGAAAAATTGCTGTGCAATATTCTTTTTGCTCGAATGCTGTGCGGATCTCTGAGGTGATACGGTTGACTTGCTCAATTGTGAAATGCTTTTCACGGCAGCCAAACTGATGATGTGGGATTATATTTTGGTTTACCAGGATTGTATTTATAAGGAGTTATAAGAACTTTTCAAATAGTTTTGAAAGACTTGGCAATAAACTGATGGGTCTGTACGATGATGGCTGTGTTTTGTTCTTTCCGGGTTTTGGGATCATTATGATTACTAATTTTTTCCAACTTATGGAAAAGTGACCAGTTTTTACTATCGCATTGAAGTGTTTGCAGATGTGTCGCACGGCACAGCTCGGGAATTCTCAGATAATTTTGGGGTTTATTTTTCATGGTCTGTCGACTTTTTAGGTAAATGTAGTTTTTAATAATTGGAGAAATTTCCTCCATTGGGGTGCGCAGGGAGGGGAGCTGAAAAGAGTTTGTTGACGGATTTGGCAGAAAGACCGTGTTTAGATGAGCTGTAAAGATGAGTGCTCTTTCTTCGTCTCAACGGGCATATTAGGTGCCAGTTGGGCATCTTACTACTCATCGGAGTAGTTCTGGTTGGATGAGCTTTCCACAGCGGATATTTGGTGCTGGTAGGGGTGAGTTTCTCGATGTATAGCCGCTGGGTCCCTGCTTCCTCTTGTCTAAGCGCTTTTGCTAGAGTTCGCGAAACTGCCTTTAGGCATTTGCCATTCTCGCCTGAGCCGTATTTTATCTGTTAGAAGTTGTTCAATTAGTCGGTTGTTTGATTTATATTTTTCCTGGGTGTGATTGATAACTGGGGTAGAGATATCTGTTGCTTCAGTAAGCGCCGACTCTAATGCAGAGGTGCAAAGCTCAATGTGTTCTTCGTCGTCCAGTTTGAAATTTAGCTATCAAATTGTGCGCAATTCCCCTGGTGATTGCAAAGTCTATTAGAAGTGGGAGCTTGCGTGGATCTGCTGGCCAGTACGTGGACTTATTTGGTGAGGCATAACCCATTTTGTTTGCTGGGTTGATGATTGTATTATACAGCTGTTTGCCTTTGGGGTTTACCAGGCGGGATCCCCAATGAGGGTGCTTGGCGTTGTAGGCTCCTGCAGCAAAAAATCGTACTCCGAGTGTATTAAAGAAATCAGTAAACTTTTGTCAGAGATTGAGAATCGTGGTGGAGAGTAAAGTGCAGCCACGGTTGTAGTGCCGAAAGTGGTTTGGACACTTATTGAAGTTGCTTGTAGGTATTGTTTGGCAAATCCATTGTGTAGACATCAGGGTGTTTTGCCATCAGGGTGTTTTGTTGCATAAAATGCATATTTGGGTATTTGAAAGTTGTTTTTGTTTGTAAGGTGTGTTTCTGATAGTAGCATGATATCAATATCATTTGAGTTTATAAACAGTGACAATTCCTGTTTGTGCTTGGAAATGCATAGGCCTATGTGTAGTGCTGACTTTTTTTATTATTGTCCATAAGCTTTTGAATGAGCAATTTTGGTTTCGCATAAGTTCCTGCATGCAATTTTGCATGAACGTCATGAAGTTTGTCATATTTTTGTTGAGGGAGATTAACAACGTTTCGATCCCGTTGGGCTGCTGGCCGAGCACGGATGGACTTGGAGCCGCTTTAGATGGAACAATAACGGGATCTACCGTTGCGAAGCACACTTGCAAATGTTACTCCAGGGGTAGTTGTTGTTGGAGTTGCTGATGATCTTACAGTTCTTGAGAAGAATATACCTGGTGTGGTTTGCGAGGGAATAAGTGTTGGGCCCTGGATAAGATCCGTAGATTTCTTCGCATTGAGGCGAGCCTTCAGTTCCTTATAGACAGGACATCATCTGTAATTCGCGGTGTGGTTTCCACCACAGTTGCTGCACTTCCTTGTATAGACGTTTGTTTTATTGTCGGAACAGACACACTCTTGTTGAATTTGTCCACAGCCAACGCAAACTAGGCGAAGACTGCAGAACGACTTTGTGTGCCCAAACTCATGGCACTTAGTGCATTGAAGAGGGTGTCTCCTCTTGTGAGGTTCCTTGACAGTGATTCTGCTATGTATCAGTAGTTGCAGGTTGTGGATAGGATCCACTGCATTAGATTTTAATGTTCGTGCATCGGGCTGTAGCTCCACTTTAAACAGAGGTTGTGGGACTTTGTTTCTGTTTAATATATTTGAGACGGACTTCACCTCAAAGCCGTTCTTTTCCAATGCTTCTACAATTTCCTGAGGCGAAACCGAGGGTTCAATGCCTTTAATCACGGCTTGAAGGCCTTTGGCACTCTTTAGTTGGAATGTGTAGAAATTCACACTTTCCTTTCTAAAGTACTTTTCAATAGTACGATAGAATTCTGCACTTTTGGCTTGCACTTTGGTCTCTTTTATGTTACCCCTACTGAGTGGTGTCACATAAAAGTTGTTTTGACCAACTAGCGCTACCAATTTTGGCACCAGTGAAGTGCAGTTTGCACCACGGATATAGAATGGTGGTGGCTTGGCTACAGAGGGTTTAATTTGGGAAACTGCTTCTTGGGATTCCGGCTGATTTGCCAATGATTGGAATCTATTGCTTTCCAAAGATTTTCGTTCAACATTGTTGTTTTTCGACATTTTGGGAGTGTTGCCTCTTTTTGTCTGAGGGCTAAGCTTTCGCTTGTTTATATTAATGTATCTGTCCATACCAGTCTGAACAGGTGACTTTGGATTCACCGTCACATGTTGGGCAGTTTTTGTTAAGTTAGTCTGCTGGACGGTGATCGAAGGTAGCAGACGTTGCTGCTGTTACCGTTGTTGTTGGAGCAGTAGTTGCAATTTTTGTTGTTGTGAGCGCGCTGACGGCGGTCGGCGAACCCAATGACCCAATTAACACTTCAGGTGTCATCGAATTTGAGGGTGAAGCCCATTGGGCGCTCCAAGATTGTTGTTGCTGGTTGGCGTAAGTAGTTTGCTCGTACTTGCACTTTTGGATTCAGCGCTTGTTGTGGTTGTCGAAGACACTACTTAGAAATATGCATTGTTGCGTTGTATAGAGAGCCGACGCTCATTTTGTTGCTGAAGAATTTGTTCTTGTAGCTTCTGCTGGCGAGAGTCTAGTGAAGAAGGGCCTGAGTTAATCTCTTTACAAGTTGGCATTACTAGTTAATTTAGTTATTTACTAAGTATTGCTATTTGTATTTACAAATAACAATATAATTGTGATTGGGCGTCTCTGTGGCGACTGAGAGCAAATTATTTTAAATAAAATATTTTTACACATATTTAAAAGAAAACATGTAAGTAGAGTGCTTGTTTAAAAATTAAAATAAAGAAAGTAAAATACAAATTCAAAGAAGCAGAAATTATTGAGAGTGCCTATAATTGTATCTTTGCAACACAAAATAAAAAAAAATTAAAGGAAAATTAAAAATATCTTATAACTGAAAGTGACAGTAAAGAGTGCTACAGTGAGTTAGAAGATTTAATAAAAGATTTAAAGAGCAAATTAGTACTAAGAGAAGTAATAAACAAAATGCCTTTCAATAAGGAAAACATGAAAGCGATACTAGAGTTTGCAGTTAATAGTGCAGTTGCCAGTAAGGTCAGGCATAGGTATTCGAAAAATAAATACAGGATATCCGAAACGAATTCAAGTATCTAACAACGTCCGTACCAGAAGTAGAAGTCTTCTAGGTGCTGAAATAATACCGGACATCGAGTGTAATGAGACTTTAGACATTGTGAAATCGGTACCCGATTTCGAGGGAAAATTCGAAACTTATGTCTCGTGGCAGAAAGCTGCGCATATCGTGTATAGAATTTTTGAGAGTCATGATGGAAGATAAAGGGAAATGCTTAATCTCATATGAGATTAATTCTGGAGTCCGACGTGCGTCATATAAGAACACTATTGGAAACAGTTAACATTCATCATTGACAAACTAGGTGCATTAATAAACTAGGAACAACTCTTAAGATAATAGCAGGAACACCAGACTTAATGATTTCGAAAAACTAAAATTCAAGCATTTCGAAAAACTAAAATTCAAGCAAAAAGAATTAGCTAATTCAATAAATAGACAAGCATCAATAAATACAAAGGTTAATAATTAATAATTAAATTCGCAAAAGAGAAACAGATTGAGACAGGCGAACTTTACTGAACTTTGCTCAATAGAAATAGAATTATGATTTCGGAACTTGAGACTCTAATGTTGTCAACTAGACTTGCAAAAATACAAATAGTGAATCCGGTAATTTTTGATTCAGAGAACCTAAATAAAATTGTAAATGAGCAATCTGCAAACTGTAACTGATTTAATTTAAATATCTTGTGTTAACGTAATATTAGATAATAATTTAGTTTGTAAAAAAAATCAACACAACGGATCAATACTACACTTCGATGGAAATAATAACGTCGTAGACTGCGATAACAAAATAATACCAATTATAAATTGCACCGCTACGCATGGCACACTGCGACACCCGTCCCAGTAACTTACAACCGCTGAAGGTAATCGATGACAGAATCATTATCATAAATGAGGACATGGCCGTAATCTAAACAGAGAGCGGCACAAACACAACAATCCACGGAACTTACCTGTTGACGTTCGATGAGGAAATACAGATAAATGGGTCTCTTTACAGAAACATTAAAAATATCGTCAAAAGGCACCCAGGCTCGGCAACCACATTAAAAATTCTTAGCATGCCATACCTTCAAAGATTGAACTTTAAAAACCTTCAGTATATTGGCAGCATCGAGAGGAACATGAAAATATTTTTCACTATCTTAGCCGCTATATTCGTCTGTTATAAAACCTTCCGAAAATGGACAAACAACAGAAAGCAAGCATCGCTACGTGTTGTCATTGACAACAGGAAGAGTTTACACATCGGCCTAAATTCTGCATGGGCAGCAAAGCTGCAACTATATTTCTGCTTGCCATGTAAACTCTTCACCGCTGCCAACGATCCATGCGCCGACATCGTTACCTCGGAGCTTGATCCAAGCAGCATAACCGCTGACACATCGATTATAGGTCAGCGCTAGCATAACATAACATACTAATGGAGTCGGAAACGACTCTCTCTGGCTATTACATATATTTTAGCGATTTTAATATATCCTTTTTATCCTGAGGGTACAGAGTTAAAAAGTCTATACAATTTAAAATAAATCTGCAAAGGATTAAAATTTGACTTTTTTGGATATGACACCTGACACCATGGCCCTGACGAAAGCCAGGAGGGCTAAGCTGACGAAGCAACAGAACATCTCAACTCAATCTCCAATATTTTAAGAGTGCAAAGAAATGCCATAATTATTATCTGAAAAATTAAAACACGGCCATTACCGTACATAACACATCTTCCAAAAAGATAAGTCAAATTTCAAAACAATGATGCTTTGCTAAAATGTTAATAGTTAAATTAATTATTATTTTATATATTTATATTTATAATAATTTTTTAGTATAACTATAAAAAAAAGTTTTCAAAGGTTTGCAAAACATTGCTTTGCAGTATATTGACATTTAATTTTAATTCCCTGGTAAATTATTTAACTCCACAAACTGAAGTAAACATAATTCAAATTGATAGTTTTTTTTTTACTCATATTTTTTATTTTAAGTTTATCATTTATTGTAATATGTATGCATATTAGTAAAATACTTTTACCTTTAAACTTTTTTCTTTTTTTGTAAGGACTATTAATGCACAATGCTTAACAGACATTAGAAGAAATGGTTTATCTCTTAATTTATTTTTCACATGTTAAAAAAAAGGATTATGAATAAAAGGAAAGAGAACTCTAAACCGTATGATTTGTTTACGTGTGATCGTTTTAAAATGAAAAACTTATTTTTCGTTCAATGCCGGTTTGGAAAATGTATCTATGAAATCTAATTTAGTAATTTGATTTTTCCGTAGGAGGTAAAACTGTGAATGCAAACTACTATTCTTAATCTTCTTTTTTAGTAGTTGAGTTATGATATCTTTAGAAAATGGGAGAGTAATTACACTTACGTATATTGAAAACATTCAAATTTTTTAATTATTTTCAACCATTTTTGTAAAAATTAAACTATTGGCGTTACAAAATACAAAAAGAGACAGGTATATTCATTTATATGCATATACATGCTTTTGTTTGCTATTTAAAAAAACATTTCATATATTTTATTGTTTAGTTTTTCTCATGAACATTAACACCAAACAAAATAAAATTTTTTTCAAATTTATTTTATTTTTGTCATCACACTTTGGGGGATGCAGAGTCAAGTGAGTTGTTGGACACCCTGCAAAATCCTCTACTTTTCAACTGCAGAACATAAAGTGAATATGAATAACACACATACTTAAGTTGAGAAATATATATATTTAGCAATTTATCGAATTTCTTCCTGATTGATTCTAGGGGCTTCTTTTTCAACGAGTAATTGATGTGAATTGAAGGTTGCAAATTTTACTCAACCACACTTTTTGAATAAAAAATGAAATTCGCAGTTGTCATCTTGACGCGACCTTTAATTGTTGTAAAGCTGCCCGAATATCCGTTTTATTTTTGCTGGTTATTGTAGTAAAATATGTATGCATGAGTTATATGTGTGGTTGTGTGTGTATGTAAAGGATTTATCTTTTTTTATACGATCTGTTATGTGTTTATGTATTTTGCCCTTTTAGAGCAAAAGGCATCTGGTCTTCTTCCTTTTTTTAACTTGCAGTGCAGCTCGAGTAGCCGTCTCAAATACGTCCCGTACACCTTCTTTAGATTTAGCCGAACATTCCAAATATGCAAAGGCATTAATTTTTTCAGCCATAGCGCGCCCCTCTTGTGGTTTAACCGGCTCTTGTTTCATTTTAGCAAGATCCTATATGCAGAGAATCGGTTATACAACCTCACATAAAAACGGACAAAAAAAAACATACCCGAATTGTGTTAGGATCATTGCGCAAATCTTTTTTGTTTCCTACCAAAATGATGGGTACATTTGGACAAAAATGTTTAACCTATAAAAGAAATATAGAACAAATCTTAACATTTTGAAAGTCAGTTTTGTTCAAGTACCTCTGGAGTCCATTTTTCAGGAATATTCTCTAAAGAATCGGGTGAGTCGACCGAAAAACACATCAATATTACATCCGTATCGGGATAACTCAGTGGTCGTAGTCTGTCATAGTCTTCTTGGCCAGCAGTATCCCAAAGAGCCAACTCCACCTTTAACCAAAGTAAATATAGATCAATTAAAAGATTCGTATGTAAGTATATATATAGATACATTTACATATATGAACATGTATATAAACTTTACTCTTCAATATACAAGTTGAAAAATCTCTGAGATAGCATTTTTTGCCATGCAATAGGTTCAAATTGTATAACCTTATAGATACAGTATTGAAATCCAAGTCATTGTGTTGAACTTTTTACTCTAGGTGGTTTGAACTTGTACCCCTCAAGCTACCACAAAAAAACTAATTTTGTAGCAAGGTGGAGTACACTTCACTTTTATAACAACAATTAATTTTTATCCCGGAATCGTTTCGATGAGATTGTATTATCATACAAAACGGTCGAAAATAGTGGTTATCATAAGGAGTTATCAAAATTGGCATTCGTGAGTTTACCACACCCAAAAAGGTCTTCAATAGTTTTTTCGGAATCTGTCTGTCTTGGTAAGAAAAATGTTTTTCCCTGAGCTTAGCACTTACTAGTCTTACATACGTACTTAAGATTTTCAAAAATATGGACAAAATAAAGATACCATACAAGCTATGATCTGAATTGTATGCTATGCTCTGTGTTTCGCTACGCTTAGATTTAAATTCTCTGATTTTATGCAACCCGTTTCCGGTGTCCGTTATAAAATGACTCATCGTAAATTTTGGGGTTGCGCTCAGGTTGAAATTCACGTAATGTCAAGGAAGTAAGTCTCTCATTACTTTTATTTAAATTTAGATTAAAGGTGATTTGAATACGATTTGTCTGTGAACTTCGAAATTCGACCGAAGTTCACCGAAAAATTGGTCAATTCAACGTCAGAACGAGTGTCAGGAACTATAAGAAAGGAAAGGATATCCGATCTTTTATAAATTTGTATTTTTATACCCTGTACCCATAGGGTAATTTCTTATGAATTAGTTCCTTTTGTGTTAATTTATTAAGTGTGTACGAATATTTTTTCTGGACTGAAATTCGTTTTTTGTTTTTAAACATGCAAAAATAACTGTACATAATAATGGACCAAATTTTTTTTTTACTGCAAAATGATGTCCTAATCAGGGAAAAAAATAATTTTGACAATATCTTAATTAGAAGTATTATTTTTTCTAAATCAAAGTTTTGCATTGAGCGGTGTAGGGATAGTTTTTCTGGCGAGAGTACATATGTAAATATATGTATAGTTACATATCTACATAATTACACAGGTAAATTTTTGATTTTTAACGACAAAACTCACCTGCTTGCCATCCACTTCAATGTCGGCAACGTAGTTCTCAAACACAGTCGGCACATAGACTTCAGGGAATTGATCTTTGCTAAAAACGATCAGGAGACAAGTTTTGCCGCAGGCGCCGTCGCCGACAATTACCAATTTTTTGCGGATCGTCGTCATTTAGAACTGTCCTGCAATGACAAGACGAAAAAATGAATCGTTTACATTGCCGAAAACTCTGCTCCAAAGATTTAGAAAATATTAACACAAAACCGTATAAATATACACATGAACACAAATAGGAGCGTGCACACACACTCTTACATACAGGTACTCAGAGTGCTCTTACTCTCCGCACTTAGTCATACTTTTGCTTAGGTTCTTTTATAATTTCTTTTGTTACTTTGTGTCTCAATTATTTGAACACAATTACGATTTATGAGTTGTTAGTTGTGATTTTCCTTGTGTGGTCTCAGGTAACAACCAAGCGTCTTTAAAATTTACTCATTTTGTAAAAAATTTACTCTATTTTTTTATATCATCAAATATTACAGGCAAATTGCTTTTTATATTTTTTCAGTTACAATGTGTTTTCCATTGTGAAATTCACGATCACATCTCCAAATCCAAATAATACATATTTGAGTGTATTTGTGTGTTCGCTATGTGTGTACCCTCCTTCTGCTTCTGCCCCTGTCAATGAGCGTGTGGAATTTTTTCACTGCTATCTGAACTTACAATTGATATTTTTTAACAACAGTACTCAATACGAACTTGACTTTAAATTGCTTTAAAAATGGCACAATCTTAATTCTGTATTCTTGTATTTGTAAACGATAACTTAATTCGTGAAAAAGTTAGCACAATCTACAAAAATTTAATTTAACTCAAATACTTCTTCCTTTTCCATGCAAAAATGACGATGAATGGTAATGAACCCACTGTTCATTTTTTTGGGGGGATGATGAACACTTCGATGAACAACGCCCTTCAGCGTTGCATTTGGCCGATATGTATCGATGAACGAAAACAGAGTGTGGCCAGATAGAAAGAAAAGTTAGTACACATGGCCCGGCAAGAAATATCATTCCAGCACGATGAGTGAAAATAAGTTAAATTTATATATGATAAAAGAAATGGAGGCTAGTTTTAAACTAGCCGAGCGGCGGCACAAAGTGCCAGTTTCGCAAACAACCTATTCTGTAAGATCTGACAGTACTGCTAATAGAGAAACTCTGGTTCCAATTAAATTATTACCATCTAAAGAAAGGACAAACACAAAACGGAAAGAAAAGTCCAAAGGCACAGATGTCTTACATCAGAATAAAAGCCCTAAAAAGTCTTGGCGAAGAGTAAAAAAAAATGACGTCCTAATGCAACACACTGGAACGAAGGACTTCGAGTCACTAAGAGTTCGAATCAGCAAGACAGATAAGAAAAAAATTACAAATTTTGATTTAAAACCAAATAATGTTAAAAGGAACATGTTAGAACAAGCAACAGATTGTGCTTTACCAATCGATAAAAGACAAATATTTCAAAAAAATATCAAATTGACTGAGATTAATTATGCCAAATCCCAACACGTTGAATATGGTGAGTAACGATTAAATATATAAAGTTCATAAGTACTTAAGTTCACTGAAACTAAGTACCGTACAACTGTATGTACATTACTTACATATGTAAGTATTTATGTACATACATACATATGAATTCACATATATGTACATATGTATGCACATAAGTGTTCACATATATGTACATACATACATACATATGCATGTACATATGTACATGCATATACATATACGAGCTCTTTTGCACAAATACATATGGATGTACATTTTATACATACTATAAAACAAATAAATTTTTTAGATTCTGAACAACCTTTTGAAAAAGATAGTGCAAACTTTTCGCAAGATGGTAAAGGTAAGATAAACAGTTTTGTATGTTGCTCAAATTCATTTTATACCTTTTACATACATAGGTAAAAAACCCGATGTATATAATGAAGATTTTCACTGTACCAACCAGTCGAATTATAGAAAGGACGCACGCGAACACCATTTTTACTTTCCCCAAGTATTCAAATCGAAGCAAAGCCAATTTCGCCTTAATTTCTTAAAAGACAACTTTAAAAAGTCTAGCGAAATGATAAACACAAAAGAGAAATGGTGGGAAACTTTTCCCTTTACTGTTGCTACAGCTAAAGTTAAGAAAATTTATGTATATGAAGATAAGAATGAAAGTCTTTATTCAAGGGAACAAAAGCAAGAGAAGGCAATTGCTGAAACAATTGAACAAAATTTGCCAGAAAATACAAATTCCATACATTACCCATTCTTGAATGAAGAGAAGGCAGACGATTTCTCTGAAATCTGCTTTTTCGAAAATAGTTTAAAAGACAATAATGTTTTGGGTGTTATCAAAGGTAGTCTTGAGTTTTATGGCACCTTGATAATTACCCTTTTGTGTGGTCAGATGTCTATTAATGGGTATGATGCTATTAAATATCAACCACTTACAATTTACTCACCCAAAGGTATTTGTTGGGTATCCATAAAAACAAAAAGAACTAAACGATCCTCCAAAGAGTACAATATTGACCTTAAAGAACTCAATAAAAACTTCTCTCGTGCCCAGTTGGAAAACATTTTGAGCAAATTCAATAGCCTAGAGGATGCCATTGTGCTTCTACAAAAAAACACCGCATCTCAAAATCTAATTTCGGTCTTTAACAAGAATATGAATCAGAATATTTTTCCTCAGATTCAAAGCAGCAATCGTCCGTATTATCAAACAGAATGTCTACTTAATTGCTTGATACAACGCGCGCTTAAATCAACGATTTTGCAAGTGCCATCTGTGTGGAATAAATTAAAGCTTAATAAAAGAAGTCGTTTAATTGTCGTAGGAGGAAAAAATGTAGGAAAATCGTCATTGGTTCGCTATTTAATCAATCGCAATTTGACTCGATTTGGCCGACTCTTGTTAATCGATTTGGATATTGGACAACCTGAAATATTTGTTCCTCAAACAATATCATGTAGCCTTATTGATACGCCCCTTTTAGGTCCAGGATTTTTTTTAAACAAAGATCCTGAGAGAGCTTACGTGGTGGGAGATGTAAACATTGTGATGTGTGTCGAGAAGTATATTACGGCTGTTAAGCAATTAATGGAATACGTACACAAGAATCCTGAGTATGAGCAATTACCTTGGCTATTTAATACCATGGGGTATAATAAGGGATTTGGTCTGGAGCTCATAGCTTTTATCATTAAGACCATTAAACCCACCGATGTAGTACAAATTTCTAGCATAAGCGACATAAACAATTTTGATTTTCCCTTAGAATGGAAGCGCTTGGAAAATATAAAATCTATTATTATTAAAAAGAAACAACTCCGGCCCAGAGAAATTAACAAATATGTTTTACATCAATTATCAACGACCGTACCCAATCGTGATCGGGGAATTTGGACAATGAGTTCTAAAGACATCCGTTACTCAAACTTATTGGCAAGACTCAGCAAATGTATAAGAAGTTCAAAGTGCTTATCCGATTGCCAACCTTTTCGAGCGCCTCTTCAAATTCTGGAAATCCTACACCCCATTTGTAAAAAGAAAAAACGTGATGAACTAATCGCCGGAATGGAGGCCAATGTAGTGTATTTGGCTAAATCGACACCCACAGGCATGCCCGAGTGCCTAGGTATAGGTAACTAAACTTAAATATTCAATCAATTGTACCACTTTTATGCTTTTTACTTATTTTCCACAGCTGTGGTCCGTGCCATTGATTATGAACATAACTTCGTCTATCTGTCACCCGCCACATCTATTTTGGGCCTAGCACAAGTTAATTGTCTCATTTTAGCTGGTGAACTTACACTCCCCACTGGATTTTTTAAGGACCAAGGCCCTGTTGTTGCAAATGATGTCCCATTTGTTTTTCAATTTGACGATTCCATGTTTTCCAAAGCCATACAACAGATTTACTGCAGACCGTCAGCCTTTTTAAGCCAAACAGAAAAAGTGAAAAACTAAAAAACTTTTTAATGGATTGGAACAATTTTGTGGAAAATAAACTTTATTTTTAGTGGGACAAATCATGACGTCCTTTGAGAATACGTTGCATTACTACCCTTCTACCCTTCGCTGTGGACATACGAGTCTCCCAGCCATGGACATTGATGCGTTTGACTTCTTGGGGCTTGGGAAAGTGACACCGAACCTACAAGTGAAGTTAAAAGAAAGTTAGATAGTTTATATGTTTACAGAATAAAAATTTTACCTTTGGCTTGAGTACAGCGCGATCGAAAGCGTGTTTATGGCGCACAACACCTTGACGTACCGTGTGAAACGCTGAGATGTAAGACCTGTTTTGCAAACATCAAAAATGTATAAATAATTAAAGAAAAGAATATCGATATAAGATTACCTGTGAAATGCAGTGAGAAGCATTTTGCGTAATCCTGTTTTTTAAATATTTTAAAAATTAGTAATGGAAACGGCAAAAATATACCCAATGCGTTATGTAATAAGCTCGGGCCGGCTGAGGTTTATTTTGAAATGTCAGCAAGATAGCGACAGTCGAAACAGAGGCTGTATAAAACATTTAACATAACCGCACTCGTCTGTAAAGCTAGCAACGATCAGAACGGTGGGATTGCGAAACATCTTTTATATTTTAATTATCGGGATATATATCCAGATTTTTAATTAAAATAAATTCAAAAATTTTTATTGCTATTGTTTGAACTTGTGTATCGTCGATGTTGTTTACTGAAGGTATTATTTTGCCACGTATTTAGAGAAAAGATTACACCCGTTTTTTTTTAGAAAATGTTGAAAAATGTTGTTTAAAAATATGTGGATAAAATAATTTTGAGTTATTGGAAATGTACTAGCGTACATATGAAGCACGATACAGAATGTTTTCTGTTATCATAATAATGACTGCGTTTTCATTATAAATCATAATTCATAAATCAAACAAATTTAATATTTTATCCACCGAAACAATAAAATTAAATAGTTATATTATGTCAAAAATTTTCATCTTTTTTTTTTTTCTTGAAAACAATAAACGAATTTAATATGGGAATTGGAGTAAAAAATTTGCTATTGATGGCACAGTAGATAACTTTGTGTACCTTATTATTTCAAAATCTCAGATGCCGACTAATATCATCGCGAGCTGGTGTCATATAAGTTTGTTTTTTTAATCTTCCCCGTTCTTCCTGAAAAAAAATTATTAGTTATGCGATTCAGCATGTGGTATGAATTTTCAATAATTTGTGTCAATTGAAATTACTTACAACATAAAATTCTAACTGATTTTCTTGATCTTCGTGTGACCATCGGACCAAATCTCAAATACATACATACATAGTGCCTCCTGCCAAAATAGTGACAAATCCATCTTAAATTAACAGACCACTTAAATTTATAATAACAATATTATATCCATCTCCGATTTCAATGCTGCAAACAAATCATTAAAACAATTGAAAATCAATTCCAAATTGCTCTTAAGGGGGGAGATACCCGTAAATGCTCAAATTTTCACTGATGTTTGTGATTTTTTTTTTTTATTAAAGAGTCATTATTTATTTTTGAAAATTGACATGTAGTTAGTTTCAATATTGAACTAAAAAAAAATAAAAATTTTTGATTATAAAAATTCAAAATGGCGGCTGCACGTGTAATTTTTTCAGGTAGGTCGGAGCGAGGCTTGTCAATCGGCGGGCATTCTAGCATCCTTTCAATTGATCCGAAAAATAAAAACCAAACATTTTTGTATTTATTAATATCATAATTTCTATATGAACCTGAAAAATAAAAAAAAAATAAAAAATTCACGAAATACAAAGCTTCAAATAAAAAAGAATTTTGGCCCAAATTTTTATGTTGTTTGGCTCTAAAAAAATTATTTTTTCAAAATTTTTTGGAATTTTGTAGGTTCATATAGTAAGTAATGTCATTAGAAAGATGTGTGCAAAATTTCAGGAATATCGGTCAATAACTTTTTGAGTTATCGTGCCCGCCGATTTCAGTTTTGAGAAAAACGCGTTTAAAGTTACGTACGCAGAAGTAACCACTCCCAGCGTACGAAGGGTTTACGCTCTGTGATATGAGAAATACTGAAAATTATATTCTAAAAATTTGGTGACATATTCTGAAAGGTTTATTATTATAAAAGTATAGGATATAGTTATAAACTATCAACCTTACTATATTTTACAAGCACTGGCAACTAAGGCCTTCGGCTTAGACGAAAAACTACATCCATACACTAGCCTGGGATTCAAACCCGGATCCTCGTTGTTCAGTTGACTAAATGACTGGGCCACTTAGACAACTCATCTACCGAGGACTGCATATTATTCTGAAAGGTCTATACTAATATATTATATAAAAAAAATTTTTTTTTTCAACATTTTACAGGTATCTCCCCCCTTAATTCGGTTAAAAACCCTAATTACAAAACAAGGCAAGATGCAATAAATAGGAACTCATCCGCCAACGTACGAAAAATTGTGCAGATGGGTAACTTTCGATAAATAATGCAAAAATGCCAAGCGACAAAAAATTTCCTTAAAAATATAACATTAAAAAATTCTCAATACGAAAAGCACATAATTATTACATGGCCCTCTTGCCCCAACTTCACAATCCAAACACTGAAGTCACTGCGGCGAAAAATACCGTGAAAGACACAAAAGAAAAAGGGAATACTGTCTTCAATATCTATTAAAAAACAAATTAAACAACTAAACTTCTACACTTAAAAAATGAAAAAATGTAATTTAAAAATAAAGCCCCCCTATGGCAACTTCATCTAACTCCAAAATTTTGCCAAAATAAAACAAATTTATGCTTATAATTATACTTTCAAGTTAACTCCTGTTTACATATTCCAAACCTTTCTCATTTATAAATTTTATGTTTATCCTCATAACATAATTTATCTCAAGCAATATAATACTCTTACTCTTATAAATCTTTCTACCAATTTAGCAGTAAAGTAAGGTTTTTTTTTTCTATTGGGTACAATTAGTGTCCACAATCTTCCGCGCAAATAACCGAGGCGCGCAAACCCATGACACATACGGAACGAGTTGCTGGGAACAATTGAAAATTACACATGCAAAAATACGGAATCTACAGCTATTTACGAACTAAATAGGAGATGAAAGTTGCTTTTAGTAATGTTAAGGAGTTCTTTGGACTGATCAGACGTTAAAGTCGATTATAATCAGCCGTCAGGACCCGAAAGGGGCATAGTTAGTAGGACAGTGTGCAAGGGATAAGAGAGGAGCTTGTGCATAAAGATCACACCTAGCATTATTCTACGGTTAGTTAGAGAATGAAGGTTAATTAATAGAAGTCTACAAGAGAACGATGGGAGGTTGACATTGCGATCCCAGTTTTGACCACAAAGAGCAAAAATCAGAAATTGTTTTTGAACAGATTCTATTCTAAAGTGTCCTTATATTAAGGTCACCATATACAAGATTCGTACTCTAAAATAGGACGAACCAGAGAGGTGTAGAAAATTTTGGTAGTGTAAGGATCATCGATCTCATTGGACCTTCTCCTAAAAACCAAGAACGCCTATTGCTTTGGCGATTATCGTGGAGATATATATTAAAGGTTATTTTACGGTATGTGAGTACACCTAAATCTTTCAGTTGGAAGGATTATTTATATTTGGCACCCACCCCATACACTACTCCAAAAACACACAACTAGTCCTCTATTTAAAATTAACAATAATGATTTCTGTCCAATTATTTACAATGTGTAATATCAAAGGGCCGCCAATAAAGCTAACAGACGGATTTAATGCACTAAGCTTTGCTTTGGGTTTGAGCTGCTCAATTGCCAAAGGCATAACCTGCATTCTCCAGCAGCCTAACTTTAAATACAATACTGACTTAGCAAACTAACACCTATTGCAATAACTAATTTTGAATTGCAGAAATAACCATAGCCATCAGAATGACCGCCAATTCCCAACATTACAAACAAAACCACAAATACGTTAACAGTAGGTGTATGTTAACGTATTTGTGGTTTTGTTTGTAATGTTGGGTATTGGCGGTCATTCTGATGGCTATGGTTATTTCTGCAATTCAAAATTAGAAAACTTTTAAACAAAAACCTTCGCTATGCAAAACAATACTATCTGTACTTTCCTCTGAAAATGCAGCAGAGAAAATGGAGGAACTTACATGATACACACAAAATCTGCTTTTTTTTCGATGTGCTTCACTTGCTTAAGAACTTAATATCCAGCCATTTAGAAACGATTGAAAGGCCGCAGGTTTTTAACTACGAAAAAGATTTATCGCACCTGGATGACTTTCGAAATGATGCTGACACAAACCCTTGAAACCCATACTATTTTCATCGGGAACGATTTGGCATGATAGTTGCTCACAACAGTGCTCCAACATTACCACCCTCAACAAAACTTTCAACATTATTTGCTGGACATTGACACGTACAATAGTAGGACACTGCGCCACATAAGAACATCTTCACTTCACTGAAGCAAGTCGTGTGTTTTGCCGCTTCACTTAAATCCGAAAATTATCGTACTTTTGATCGCTTATAATTAAATTATTGTGTCTAAACATACACTAAATATTTCGGCGTTTCAAACAACATTATTAACATTCAATTTAAATATAAACAGCAACAAAAGTCTAAATTGTATAAAATTTTTTGGACTTTTTCCTGTGTGTCTACAGCTGTTCGCTTCTTGTGCTTCTCTTCCCAACTAAAGAGAGTGTAGGTGCGTACTCTTTGTCCATAAATACGCTGAACATCTGATTGCCCAAATTAATATTTACAGTTATTTACTTGCTCTTGCTCTCTGATTACTGCTGAACCGAAATAATTTTTATTATCTGCTTTGCCCTTTTATTCGGCTACAGTGCACACTGCCTATTGAGATTACTTGTAACTATGCTTGCTTGCTGCATCTCAATGTGTGACAGGAGACAATTTATAGCTGACGATCTCTATGTCTCGTGCTGGCTATGTGATAATTATGCACATATTAAATGTGCTGGTCTCACTGGGCGTGTCCGAGACACAATTAGAAAAACGATTGGACTTAATTGTAGAGCTGAAGATGAGAACATTCATGCGACAAACGCGGGATGGATTAAAGAGTCTTCACACTGAGTTAAGCTCTTTCGTGAAGAAGTTCAACGATCTACAGTCTAACTTCCTCTCATTGAAAGTCTTTAGCGAATCGTCAAAGAGAAAGAAATCAAACCACCTGTCTATAGACGTCTCTTCATTGACTGCCACTCCTAATACTGTGACGCCTCTTACTGTTGATATGCCGTCGGAAGTAATTCGTTGCACTAATATTGTGGAAAGCGATGCTGCCAAAATGGTTGTTGACGGAGACGAGAATATTGGTGCCACGGCATAAGCTGGTAATAGAATTGTTGTTACTGCTCCAAATGATGTAACTGAAGGCATCGAAAAGGGTTCTGCTGCTGCTGCTACTGCTCCAATGGCTACAGCTGAAGTTATTACCCCAATAATTAACTTGAGCACTAATGCTGTTATAACTCCTCAACTGGTACTTTTGCTGCACCCATCGTTGCTTCTACTATAATTAACTTGAGCACTAATGCTGTTGTAACTCCTCAACTGGTACTCTTGCTGCACCCATCGTTGCTTCTACCGATGTGAGTAGTTCTTGTACTTTACAGCAATTGCGCCAAAGAAACACATTTTTGTGTCCCGCCTACATGTAAACACTGCTGAAGATGACCTCAATGCTTTCATCCATAAATCAATTACTGACTCGGATATCATAGGAAGAAAATTTAAAATTAGTAAGGCTAGAGATATTTCTTCTGCCCCGAACTCACTTTTTAATACTATTGTGTCCTCATCTTTTTGGCCGGAGCATACTGTTGTTCATGAGTTCACAGTATCTAACAACCGTCCTGCTAGATCTGTTGTCTCTCTTACTACTTCAACGATATCAAAAAACTGAATTTACTAACTCCTGAAATTAACACTACTTAGCAAAATGTAAGGGGTCTGCTTAGCAAACTAACATCTCTTTATCTAAATAGTTTACTTTTACCTCCCATATCATTGAGTTTTCTGAGACTTGGCTCAAACCAAATGTTTTAAGCTTTGAGTGTTTTTCAAGTTAGTATGTGTCTTCAAAAATATTTTTTCTTCTCTCCGTGATTGTGATCACTTAATCATCTTGGGCGACTTTAATCTACCACATGTGTCGTGGCAAACACAACGGGATGTTCCTTATCTAATCCCTTCAGCACATAATGATTTTTTAGGTGAGCTGTTTGACTTTCCCTTGTTTCAAATGAACTCGATAATCAACTCACCCAACAGACTTTTTTACTTGGTATTCGTCAGCGATTCTTCATTAATAAATATTGAACGATGTCATCATTTATCGCTTCCTGAAGATTCGTTGATTCGAATCTCCTACACTTGAATTCAATCTTGCCCTTAATTCTTCATCTTATATTATCCCCTCTTCTCAACTTCATCGGCGAAAATGTTTTCGCAAAACTGACTTTGCCCGCCTTGATTCTATTCTGATAAGAACTGACTGGTATAATCTTTTAAATGGCGTCGATTTAGATACTGCGTTGAGCGTTTTTCTCAACTCTTTATGCAGCTTTCGATGTTTGTTTGCCTAATACCTTATGAAAAACACCTCAACAAAGCCTCCCTGGTTCACTCGTAACCTCTCGAATTTGAAAAATGTTTAATCAAGGTACTTTAAGCGCTTCAAAAAAAACCAATCACATATTGATTACATCAGATACAATTCAGCAAAATCTAAGTTTCTCATATTATACAAGCAATGCTATAATGTTTACTGATCGCCTTGTAAAGCCGATTTTTTCTAAAGTCCAAAGCAATTTTATAAATTTGTAAATTCTAAACGGCGTTCGAACGCAGCTCCTTCGTCATACTTTTTTAATGCGTAAACAGCGGATTCTGACTCTAATATAGCCGATCTCTTTGCCAACTTCTTTCAAACGACTTACTCTAATTCGCTACCTTCCACTGGTTCTTACCCGTACTATATGCACCAACCCAACCTTATTTATATGCCTAATATTTCTGAAGAATCACTCTTAATTTGTTTAGCCTCTTTGAAGTCGTCATTTTTGCCTGGTCCGGACAACGTCCCCAGTTGTATTCTAAAGACATGCTCTCTTTTGTTAAGTGAACCTCTGTTAAGGCTTTTAACCCTCTTCATAGAAACTGGTCACTTTCCCTCTTTTTGGAGTAATTTATTTATAATTCCCCTATTTAAAAAAGGGAACAAATCTGACATAACAAATTATAGAGGTATAGCCAAACTCTCGGTTATTCCTAAACTTTTTAGAGGAATTAATTTCGATTAATCTTAAACACCAATGCAAATCTATAATTTCTCCCCATCAGCATGGATTTATGAAGGGACGTTCATCACTTACAAATCTTCTGGAATTCAGTACATTGGTTCATGATGGCTTTCGTAATAAATCACAAACGGATGTCTTCTATACTGATTTTAGCAAAGACTTTGATAGTGTCGATCACAAACTTCTGTTAAAGAAACTTGATCTGCTAGGATTTTCTCCTAATCTTTTATCTTGGTTAAAGTTTTACCTCACCAATAGAACTCAAAGAGTTTTGTTTAGAACTTCGCTCTCCAAAAATGTTAATGTGTTATCTAGTGTTCCCCAAGGAAGTCATCTGGGCCCACTAGTCGTTACTTTGTTTATTAATAATTTACCTAACGTTTTAAATAACTCCCATGTATTTATGTTTGCAGATGATGTTAAGCTTTGCGTATCATTTAAAGATCCAGCTCTTCATTCCATTTTACAAGCTGATATTAATAAGCTTAGTGAGTGGTGCATGATTAATCACCTCCATCTCAACACACTAAAATGCTCATCTATGACATTTTGTCGTCGTTCGCCGTTTCTTGCCAATTACTCCATAAATGGCGCTACCCTAAATAGAGTTTCTTCTGTTGAAGATTTGGGCATTATTTTTGATCCTAAACTAAACTTTCTGCTTCACATTTCATCTGTGGCTAACAAAGCAACATCTTTGCTAGGCTTTATTAAGCATTGGTCCAAAGAGTTCAGTGATCCTTATATTACTAAGGTCTTATTTACATCCCTGGTGCGTCGAGTGCTAGAATATTGCTCACCAGTTTGGAGTCCTCAATATTCCATTCACCAACAACGAATTGAATCGGTCCAAAAACAATTTTTATCGTTCGCTCTACGCGGTCTAAACTGGGAGCCAATTGGGCCTCCCTTGTTACTCGAGTAGGCTTCTTCTCCTAAATCTGCCCTCTTTACTAAATCGAAGACTCGTGAGCGGAATTGTATTTCTCCATAAATTGCTATCTGGAGAAATTGACTCTCCCTTTCTATTAGGGAAAATAGATTTTGCTGTTCCTACGCTTAATTTTGTTCCTCTTCATTTAAGAACGTTAGTCACAAACTTCAGTCTTCATGACCCTCTTCGTATTTTGTGTAGTGACTATAATGAGTTTTTCCTTATTATTTCTCCTCACATTTCTCCTTCTTCTTTACGTATATTACTCCTCGTCTTCCTTCGAACTGTTCTTCACTCCTAATTTTCTTTATCTTTCTTCTTCTTCTTTTTGTTCTCGCCTTCGGCCACCTTAGTTTTAATTTTACTCGTTAATTCTTAAGTGTAATACTTTAATTAGTTTATGTCAATTGCATCTGTTAAGTTGTCTTTAAATAAATAAAGAAAAAAGACTAAGACAAAATTTAACACCATCAGCGTAAATAATCACACTAGAGAGAGTTGAAATTGAAGTTTTAAATAAGACTTTCCTTGGACAACTTTGGCTATGACATCATCTAATGAAGTGTTGGCATCAGGCATAACAATCTTCGCAATTTCATCCTGCGCTTTCAAACGGTATTATTATGCACAGAATTTTAAGTTATTTGGTCGTTTAATTACTTTTTGACAAGAGTTTTACAAATGATCCGCATGTATGTGTGTGTTAACATGCAAACCGAGCGTACACACAAGAGAGAGATATTATCATTATTATTATTATTATCATTATTATCATTATTATCATTATTATCATTATTATCATTATTATCATTATTATCATTATTATCATTATTATCATTATTATCATTATTATCATTATTATCATTATTATCATTATTATCATTATTATCATTATTATCATTATTATCATTATTATCATTATTATCATTATTATCATTATTATCATTATTATCATTATTATCATTATTATCATTATTATCATTATTATCATTATTATCATTATTATCATTATTATCATTATTATCATTATTATCATTATTATCATTATTATCATTATTATCATTATTATCATTATTATCATTATTATCATTATTATCATTATTATCATTATTATCATTATTATCATTATTATCATTATTATCATTATTATCATTATTAACATTATTATCATTATTATCATTACTGTTAAATTATATGAATGTTCCAGAACAATGCATAGTTTGTATCAACACATACATGTATATTATTTCTAAGTAATTTCTGTCATACATGTATATGGCGTTGCAGAGAGAGCAAATCGTACTCTGGTTGAAATGTTTGTTGGCGCAGTTAGGATTGCGTGAGGCGCTATGGGCAGAAGCTATATACACGGCTGTATATCTTCGTAATTGATCTCCTACGAGTGCACTGATCAACCAAACACCAATGAAAGCGTGGACCGGTAAGAAACCTTGTATAAGTCATCTTAAAGTTTTTGGTTTCGTTGCAGTGGCATTGCCCAAGGGTAAACATGACAGCAAATTTCAACCAAAAGGAAAAGAGTATCGCATGGTGGGCTACTCAAGAGAAGCCAAGGGTTACAGACTCTATGATGTAGAGACACGCAAAGTGTACAAAGATGTACTTTTTGATGAGCGAGATCTCTTGGTGCAAAGTGACAGTAAGACAGTTACATTTGATTTGGCTGGACCTTATGGTCAAGATGAAGTTCCTGTTCTGGATCAAGAGGCGGAAGAAAATAATACAGAGGAACAAGATGAAGAGTCTACAGAGTCAAGTAGCGGTTTTGATTCTTTTCATAGCACAGATGAAAAAGAAATTCTACAGGTGGAAGAAGAACAACGTGTGGGTCCTGGAAGGCCGAAATTAATCAGGGCGGGCAGACCTGGCCCCCCGAAGAAGCAGTACAACATCCTTGGATCTATGGTTGCAAGCGATGTGCCGATTCCATCAACTTACGAAGAAGCTATGAGTGGGTCCTATTCATCACAGTGGCGTGAAGCAATGGCAACTGAGTATAAGTCTCTGGTCAAAAATGAAACGTGGGAGCTGGTGGACTTACCAAAAAACCAGCCTGAAGTAGGATGCAAATGGGTTTTTAACCTTAAAAGGATGCTCAAGGAGGCTTAGAGCGGTTTAAGGCGCGGCTAGTTGCGAAAGGATGCTCGCAACAATTTGGTGTAAACTACACGGACACTTTTGCACCGGTATACCGACTTGAGAGTGTGCGACTTGTTTTGGCAAGTTGCAGTTATACTTACATCAGATGGACGTATGCACGGCGTACCTCAACAGCGATTTAAAAGACACGGTCTACATGAAGCAACCTCTGGGATACCTCGATGAGAATAATCCTAAGGCAGTATTATTGCTAAAGAATGCAATATTTGGTTTGAAACAATCAGGAAGGGAATGGAATTCCAAGCTGCATGGCGTTCTACTGGAAATGGGATTTAATCCATGTAGCAGTGAACCATGCTTATACCAAAAGCGTGGGGCAGGTGATTTGGTATTAATTCTTGTATACGTTGAAGATTTACTTATAGCATGTCGGTCGAGGCAAATGTTGGACGGCATTAAAGCAGTTTTAAATGCGTTTGACTGCACAAACAAGGACGCAACAGAGCTATTTTTGGGCATAGAGATTCAACGAGATGGTGATCTTCGACCAATTACTTTTGGGCCGTTCTCAATATATCAAGGAGATGTTGAGACGATATGGAATTGAAAATTGTAGAAGTGCGGCTACTCCTTTAGATGCAGGGCATCAGGTGGCATGTGACAACAAGGCATGCAAAAAGGTTGATCCGAATAGCTATCAGACGCAGATTGGCGAGCTGATGTGGTTGGCGCTTACTACAAGGCCAGATATATTGCATTCAGTTGCAAAGTTGGCACAGCGGAATCAAGATCCCCATTCAGAGCATGAGGCAGGCTTGAAGCACATCCTGCGGTACTTAGCAACGACGGTGGACAAGAAGTTAAACTACAAGAAAACCGGCAAGGCATTTGTTGGATATGCAGATGCAGACTGGGGAGGTGACCGAAAGTCATACTCGGGATATGTTATCATCTTGGCTGGTGGACCAATATCTTGGAAATCAGAGAAGCAGCGCAGCATAGCACTCAGTAGTACTGAGGCAGAGTATATAGCGCTATCAACCACATGCAAGGATTCAGTTGTTTTGCGGCGCTTGATCGTCGAGCTTGGGTGCGGAGATGGTACTACCTCCACAATCATATACGGAGACAACTTAAGTGCTCAACAGTTGACGAAGAATCCAGTTCATCACTCGAGAACCAAACACATAGATATTAGATATCATTTTGTACGACAAACTGTATCAGAGAAGCATGTTGAGTTAAAATATGTTCCGACAGAATTAATGATTGCTGATGTATTCACTAAGAATTTGCAAAAGAAGAAGCATAATGAATTTACGAATATGTTAAACTTTGTAACTAACATTGTAACTAATGCTTGCATTAAGGAAGGGTGTTAAATTATATGAATGTTCCAGAACAATGCACGCATGTTACATAGTTTGTATCAACACATACATGTATATTATTTCTAAGTAATTTCTGTCATACATGTATATGCACACATACCACATTATTACTATGTATGTATTCTGCGCTTGCCTAACCGAATTATTATCATTACTATTATCATTACTATTATTATTTATTTATTATTTATTATTTATTATTTATTATTTATTATTTATTATTTATTATTTATTATTTATTATTTATTATTTATTATTTATTATTTATTATTTATTATTTATTATTTATTATTTATTATTTATTATTTATTATTTATTATTTATTATTTATTATTTATTATTTATTATTTATTATTTATTATTTATTATTTATTATTTATTATTTATTATTTATTATTTATTATTTATTATTTATTATTTATTATTTATTATTTATTATTTATTATTTATTATTTATTATTTATTATTTATTATTTATTATTTATTATTTATTATTTATTATTTATTATTTATTATTTATTATTTATTATTTATTATTTATTATTTATTATTTATTATTTATTATTTATTATTTATTATTTATTATTTATTATTTATTATTTATTATTTATTATTTATTATTTATTATTTATTATTTATTATTTATTATTTATTATTTATTATTTATTATTTATTATTTATTATTTATTATTTATTATTTATTATTTATTATTTATTATTTATTATTTATTATTTATTATTTATTATTTATTATTTATTATTTATTATTTATTATTTATTATTTATTATTTATTATTTATTATTTATTATTTATTATTTATTATTTATTATTTATTATTTATTATTTATTATTTATTATTTATTATTTATTATTTATTATTTATTATTTATTATTTATTATTTATTATTTATTATTTATTATTTATTATTTATTATTTATTATTTATTATTTATTATTTATTATTTATTATTTATTATTTATTATTTATTATTTATTATTTATTATTTATTATTTATTATTTATTATTTATTATTTATTATTTATTATTTATTATTTATTATTTATTATTTATTATTTATTATTTATTATTTATTATTTATTATTTATTATTTATTATTTATTATTTATTATTTATTATTTATTATTTATTATTTATTATTTATTATTTATTATTTATTATTTATTATTTATTATTTATTATTTATTATTTATTATTTATTATTTATTATTTATTATTTATTATTTATTTATTTATTATTTATTATTTATTATTTATTATTTATTATTTATTATTTATTATTTATTATTTATTATTTATTATTTATTATTTATTATTTATTATTTATTATTTATTATTTATTATTTATTATTTATTTATTTATTATTTATTATTTATTATTTATTATTTATTATTTATTATTTATTATTTATTATTTATTATTTATTATTTATTATTTATTATTTATTATTTATTATTTATTATTTATTATTTATTATTTATTATTTATTATTTATTATTTATTATTTATTATTTATTATTTATTATTTATTATTTATTATTTATTATTTATTATTTATTATTTATTATTTATTATTTATTATTTATTATTTATTATTTATTATTTATTATTTATTATTTATTATTTATTATTTATTATTTATTATTTATTATTTATTATTTATTATTTATTATTTATTATTTATTATTTATTATTTATTATTTATTATTTATTATTTATTATTTATTATTTATTATTTATTATTTATTATTTATTATTTATTATTTATTATTTATTATTTATTATTTATTATTTATTATTTATTATTTATTATTTATTATTTATTATTTATTATTTATTATTTATTATTTATTATTTATTATTTATTATTTATTATTTATTATTTATTATTTATTATTTATTATTTATTATTTATTATTTATTATTTATTATTTATTATTTATTATTTATTATTTATTATTTATTATTTATTATTTATTATTTATTATTTATTATTTATTATTTATTATTTATTATTTATTATTTATTATTTATTATTTATTATTTATTATTTATTATTTATTATTTATTATTTATTATTTATTATTTATTATTTATTATTTATTATTTATTATTTATTATTTATTATTTATTATTTATTATTTATTATTTATTATTTATTATTTATTATTTATTATTTATTATTTATTATTTATTATTTATTATTTATTATTTATTATTTATTATTTATTATTTATTATTTATTATTTATTATTTATTATTTATTATTTATTATTTATTATTTATTATTTATTATTTATTATTTATTATTTATTATTTATTATTTATTATTTATTATTTATTATTTATTATTTATTATTTATTATTTATTATTTATTATTTATTATTTATTATTTATTATTTATTATTTATTATTTATTATTTATTATTTATTATTTATTATTTATTATTTATTATTTATTATTTATTATTTATTATTTATTATTTATTATTTATTATTTATTATTTATTATTTATTATTTATTATTTATTATTTATTATTTATTATTTATTATTTATTATTTATTATTTATTATTTATTATTTATTATTTATTATTTATTATTTATTATTTATTATTTATTATTTATTATTTATTATTTATTATTTATTATTTATTATTTATTATTTATTATTTATTATTTATTATTTATTATTTATTATTTATTATTTATTATTTATTATTTATTATTTATTATTTATTATTTATTATTTATTATTTATTATTTATTATTTATTATTTATTATTTATTATTTATTATTTATTATTTATTATTTATTATTTATTATTTATTATTTATTATTTATTATTTATTATTTATTATTTATTATTTATTATTTATTATTTATTATTTATTATTTATTATTTATTATTTATTATTTATTATTTATTATTTATTATTTATTATTTATTATTTATTATTTATTATTTATTATTTATTATTTATTATTTATTATTTATTATTTATTATTTATTATTTATTATTTATTATTTATTATTTATTATTTATTATTTATTATTTATTATTTATTATTTATTATTTATTATTTATTATTTATTATTTATTATTTATTATTTATTATTTATTATTTATTATTTATTATTTATTATTTATTATTTATTATTTATTATTTATTATTTATTATTTATTATTTATTATTTATTATTTATTATTTATTATTTATTATTTATTATTTATTATTTATTATTTATTATTTATTATTTATTATTTATTATTTATTATTTATTATTTATTATTTATTATTTATTATTTATTATTTATTATTTATTATTTATTATTTATTATTTATTATTTATTATTTATTATTTATTATTTATTATTTATTATTTATTATTTATTATTTATTATTTATTATTTATTATTTATTATTTATTATTTATTATTTATTATTTATTATTTATTATTTATTATTTATTATTTATTATTTATTATTTATTATTTATTATTTATTATTTATTATTTATTATTTATTATTTATTATTTATTATTTATTATTTATTATTTATTATTTATTATTTATTATTTATTATTTATTATTTATTATTTATTATTTATTATTTATTATTTATTATTTATTATTTATTATTTATTATTTATTATTTATTATTTATTATTTATTATTTATTATTTATTATTTATTATTTATTATTTATTATTTATTATTTATTATTTATTATTTATTATTTATTATTTATTATTTATTATTTATTATTTATTATTTATTATTTATTATTTATTATTTATTATTTATTATTTATTATTTATTATTTATTATTTATTATTTATTATTTATTATTTATTATTTATTATTTATTATTTATTATTTATTATTTATTATTTATTATTTATTATTTATTATTTATTATTTATTATTTATTATTTATTATTTATTATTTATTATTTATTATTTATTATTTATTATTTATTATTTATTATTTATTATTTATTATTTATTATTTATTATTTATTATTTATTATTTATTATTTATTATTTATTATTTATTATTTATTATTTATTATTTATTATTTATTATTTATTATTTATTATTTATTATTTATTATTTATTATTTATTATTTATTATTTATTATTTATTATTTATTATTTATTATTTATTATTTATTATTTATTATTTATTATTTATTATTTATTATTTATTATTTATTATTTATTATTTATTATTTATTATTTATTATTTATTATTTATTATTTATTATTTATTATTTATTATTTATTATTTATTATTTATTATTTATTATTTATTATTTATTATTTATTATTTATTATTTATTATTTATTATTTATTATTTATTATTTATTATTTATTATTTATTATTTATTATTTATTATTTATTATTTATTATTTATTATTTATTATTTATTATTTATTATTTATTATTTATTATTTATTATTTATTATTTATTATTTATTATTTATTATTTATTATTTATTATTTATTATTTATTATTTATTATTTATTATTTATTATTTATTATTTATTATTTATTATTTATTATTTATTATTTATTATTTATTATTTATTATTTATTATTTATTATTTATTATTTATTATTTATTATTTATTATTTATTATTTATTATTTATTATTTATTATTTATTATTTATTATTTATTATTTATTATTTATTATTTATTATTTATTATTTATTATTTATTATTTATTATTTATTATTTATTATTTATTATTTATTATTTATTATTTATTATTTATTATTTATTATTTATTATTTATTATTTATTATTTATTATTTATTATTTATTATTTATTATTTATTATTTATTATTTATTATTTATTATTTATTATTTATTATTTATTATTTATTATTTATTATTTATTATTTATTATTTATTATTTATTATTTATTATTTATTATTTATTATTTATTATTTATTATTTATTATTATTATTTATTATTTATTATTTTTATTATTTATTATTTATTATTTATTATTTATTATTTATTATTTATTATTTATTATTTATTATTTATTATTTATTATTTATTATTTATTATTTATTATTTATTATTTATTATTTATTATTTATTATTTATTATTTATTATTTATTATTTATTATTTTATTATTTATTATTTATTATTTATTATTTATTATTTATTATTTATTATTTATTATTTATTATTTATTATTTATTATTTATTATTTATTATTTATTATTTATTATTTATTATTTATTATTTATTATTTATTATTTATTATTTATTATTTATTATTTATTATTTATTATTTATTATTTATTATTTATTATTTATTATTTATTATTTATTATTTATTATTTATTATTTATTATTTATTATTTATTATTTATTAATCAGTTCAGAGCTCTCTATTCCTTTACTAAAAACTTCTACCCTTTCCTATCCAGCACATAATTAGCTATAGTTTCGCTTTTTGTCTGTGTTTTGTGAATTGTCCCCGCGACTCGAGCCGTGCGTTATGCGGCTTGCGCCCCTCGGTCGGTTGGGAGGGAGGTGTGGGCAATTAGTGCTCCCGTTGGGATTCGCGCGTAAAAAAAAGCGTTGGTGGCGGCAGCGGAGGACGCGTGGCAACCGCGAGAGTAGAAGAGCGTGTGAGGAGATGCCGTTGGCAACCGAGAACGGGAGCGCAGCAAAATGAGAGGCAGCGCATACGAAGTAAAAGAATTTCACCATACATAGCAACAAGCAAGCTATGTGGCGTGATCGGCAGAGAATGGCCGGTCAAAAAAAAGAAAGCTATGGAAAGTTTTCGAGACAAAACGAAAACGAATGGAAAAGTACAAGTAACGGGTCGGAAGATCACCACGCGTCCTGATTGGGTCAAGATGCCTCCAAATACGCACAGCTAAGACTATGGGGGCATCGAAAATTTTTGGAGTATGACGTGAAGTGAAGTAAATAGCGATGATAACCAGTGAAGTAAATAAGTGAAGACAACGAGATTGAAATTTACCAAATCCGAGTCCTGACTATGTCCTGGCGCTAACCAAGTGGTAATTGAAAGCAGTTTGGAAAAGACTAGGTGTTATTCCTTACAGTTTAGAAAAGACTAGGAGTTATTCCTAGCAGTTTGGAAAAGACTAGGAGATATTCCTAACAGTTCTAAGGGTGACTTGTCTTGCACAGTGACACATTAAATAAAATTTGCACTAGAGCAATGTTTATTGTTAAGACTGTTCGATATGCTTAGAATAGCTGAATTGAAGGGAGAGCTTTAACGGGACTTCTTAAAGCTCGACGTCTATCGCTGATCTAGCTTAGCAGAAGTATAAAGAAAATGAGTAGGGGAGTCTGGTGGAGAACTTGGAACGAAGCGAAGCCAAGAAAAACCGATACGCGGAAGCGTAACCAACGGAGTTATATAACTCTGACCTCCACGTGGCATTACTTCATCCCACGACCGTTGGTAGTTAGCCTCCACTGAAAATTGCTAAGATGGTTTTTAAGAGCCAAGCCAGCGTTTAATTTGCGGATGCTCAACAAAAATAAAAACCTCTTATGCGAGCAAAAGGCATGGTTTAACCTGTGGGCTCATCCAAGATCGTGCCTTAAGACCAGAGAACACAAGAGAATCACCTACCAGCAGCCAAGATTGATTTTGATTGATTATACCAGCAACCCAGAGTGCATGATATTAATATGCGACTACCAGTGACAACCATTACGGCTTCTACTATCTAACTGAAGGTACTGGCCAAAGTACCACCTACCACCAAAGTGCTATCTACTTGCAAGCGAGGAATAGGAAGACTTCCAGACCTTAGATACCGTGCCTAAGAGCCATCGGTTTTGGATTTCACCGATTTTTCTTCCAGTTAGGATTCATTCGTTTTAAGTATCGCACATATGTATCTATGCCAAAATTCGTTGTACAATAATTTTCTTTTTTTTGTTAATGTAGGATTTAAGAAGTATTGTTGATGAGAAAGAGGTTCTTCTAAACTAATATCATACAGCGCTCCACACGTCATCAGGCCTGCTGACCGGATTGGACACTATGAAGTAGTAAGTACGGCATAGCCGATACCAAAATTGTAAGTCAAACTTGTGACCATTTAAATATAACCCCTTGCCGTGACCAACTTAGTTCGGGTAGTAAAAGTTTAGTCGCACAAATTGATAAATATAATGAAGTGAAAATTAAATAAATATGAAATAATGAAATTCATATAAATGATAAGTGTAGTAAAGATTAATTTTGATAAACACATTGCAATTCAGCAGTTTTGCAAGATTAAACTAAGTTTGGCATAGCATTGTGCGTAAAAGTTCGATTGACTGAAGTTAGGTATTATGTGGATATCGGCTAAAATTATGTTTATAAAATTAGTTATGAAAATTGATTTGGAATTTGAATTGAATAGACTTATGTATTGAAAAATGACTTGCTTCTCGTACTTATTTGGGCACCTGAAGCAAAGGTAATACAGCCGATGAATGGGTAAAACTGCTGAGTTGTCAAAAGTTTTACATAGAAGGGTGGGTATAAAGGAAGCCATAACATCTAGGTCTTCGTTACAGTACTTTCCCGCAACTGTTCTATTTATTTGGGTTCATCCTATAACCCGATCTCTGTCTTCATTTTATTTATGTAGCGCTCGTTGGGAGAGCACAAAGACCACCCCCATTTTCCCTGAGCTCAGCCGAGCCACTTGTTAGTAAGACAGAGAGTGCCCTCCGACATAATAAATGGCACCCAACGTGGGGCAGACCGCCAAGGACATTATTCATTGTCCTTTTCCCCATAATTTCTCACCAACCCACAGTGGGCCAGGCTGCCCATCTAGCGGATCATTAGTAGCAACTTGCGTAAATGAAGACATATTCCATTGAAAATTTTAATTTAAGATATTTAACATATTTATAATATATTTCAAAAAACAAAAATTTATCGGAATCAGATGAATCCGAGTAACAAATAGATTCGTTACAGCTATTTAGCAATCCTAAAACGGTTTTTTCCAAATTCACTTTTTTGAAAGTGGATTTTGTTGTTTTGGAGAGAGTCGTTATAAGAGGATCCGATAAAACAAGTAGTCCATTCATAACATCTTACATTGTATTGCTCCTCTTGTCCTTACGGGAATGGTTTAATCGTATATTCCTAATCTCCTTATTCTTGGCTTCAAGTGCTTCTTCGAACAATATACCAATAGGAAGTCCCACATTGTTGATGATGTCCGCTCCATGTATTAAAACACTAAACCTATATATTAGAGCTTCGCTAACTCCAGTAATGCCGGCTACTAATTTTGGTTGGCTAAAAAACCGTCTGGCAGTATTTCCATTGTTCGTATTGCCACTACTACCCACTGGAATATCCACCAATAAGCCCATTGCTTTCTAAGCTGGAATTGAATTTCAGATTTTCTAGTTTCTACCTTTGCCTTATATTCACCTCGAGCTTGCCATTTTTTATTGGGAGTCTGTAGGCAATATGTAGAACGCATTCAAAAAATCGAATCCACGCATGCAATGTTGATAAACCATATTTAAAGAGATCTGCATCAATTCTATAACTTTTTAACAAACTAATAATATTAATATTCTTTCGCACGGCTCTACAAATTCCACATATCATGGTAGGTGCTTCTGCAAGGACGCTAAATGTTTTGCCATCCAACATGGTCATGGGAAATTCGTGCATAATTCTATATAAATTGGTAGTTGTTGGTTGAATTTTTTCTACTTGGTTTTTTACATGGTCGCTTTCTGATCTAATTAATTCGCTTGTTTCCTTTCGGCAAATTAGTTTTAAAGGCCGACAATAGCGAGTTGAAGAAGGCCGTGGGTTTTTCCATAAAACTTTTGATCCAAGTTGAATTTGTAATGGTACAAGGCAAACTGCAAAAAGGTGCTGATCGAGCATATTGGTTTCATCATTTTTAAACTTTTGCTGGTATGTTGCGTGTCCACTGCTTCCATCACAGCCCCATTTATGTACTGCAGTTAATTTTATTTTATAATTATTTTCCAATAATTGATTATCAAAAACTGGGGAGTTCGCCTGTATGATTCGACTAACGGTATGGTCGACTAAACTTTGCAAAGTTGTCTCAGCTGAATAGTCCGAATATTTCAAGTTGGTCGGATAGCACATAACAGCTGAGTGCAACCTTTGGTAACTCGGATATATATCAGCATTCCTCTCCTTAGTACTACATCGCATTAGCTTGTATGTATGCTTCGTGTAGCCTACATCCATGTATAGAGCCAGAGCTTCTTCAGGTGAGTACGGATTTGGCAATTGTGCTTGTGCGTCCAATGACTTTTTAATTTTTTGTCCTGCCGTCTCATTTGCATTAAGCTCTGTAACGATTTTTGATGCGGTTCGCATTCCGGATTTATACAGACTAGTGCTTGTTGCCACCATCGCACGTGGTTTCCTTTACAAGGCTTGACACTTTTCTGGTCTGTTTATTAGGGCAGAGATCACCGAAATCCTTCTTTGGTCGACCCATGTGTGAAGTCATATTATACGAAAAAAGCGAATCATCAAGCCATTTCTGATATTTTTTTTCGAAGACTGATTTGTTGTAATGGCCTTCCATTTTTCTGTAAGTCTGCTTACAAAGTTTTATATTTTTTTTTGGTGATTTCCTCGATTTTCTTTTTTTTAAAGGTTTCTGTTTTTTAAAATTGTACCAAATATAAGTTCTTTTAAAGCAATATCTTTTTTTGTGGCGATATTTTCGCCAAGCCAAGTGCTATACAGCAAGCGCTTTGGGACCGACATAGCACCAAAAAAGTGCAATAAACTTAACAGATGGTCGTAGATGGCTACCATTTTGAACACAAAAAATCACAAAGACTCACACGATACATAAATGCTAATACTAGCTTGAAAAAGATTGAATAAAGTAAGTTATAGTTCAGAGATGTTAGTATAAGACCCAAAACCGTACTTGTTAAAACAACATACTTCAAACACATTTATTTTTCTACACATGAATAGACAGGTCACCAACATATATTTTTTATTTAAGACATACCTTTTCTAGACGAAAACAAAAGTAATTAGATCAATTTGTTTTAATTTGCTTAAGTTGAGGATCAACCAAGAAAGATCAAAAAGTGAAACCAAATATTTGCTGAACATCTCTTCACTTTGAAAGCTCGCAGCTGATCAGGGGTGCATTCAAAAGCTCTCGCGAAAGCTTTTTAAGCTTTTACAAGTGTTGCCAATTAGGATAAATAACAAAACTAACGAATTTTTAAAATCTTGACTTGTGTCCCTTGACTTGACTTATGTCCCGCTAGACTGCTCAGTTGGCCCACTGTGCAACCCTTTCTCTTTGTTCCTTTCTACCAAAACTGTTATGATTCGTTACACAAGGCTATATTCACTTGGTATTGTCGCTGTTTTGTTGAAAATTAAAAATTTGTGTCGAGCGAGCTATTGAAATGCGGTGTTGTAAAACTTCACGTCACACACACACTACGATGCCTGCCCATGTACCGACGAGTGCACACATACATTGACAGAACTTGCTCTCACTTGCTCTCATTGAGCGTACGAACGTTCGGCTTTTTGCCAAAGGTCTCTGGGGTTCCATGATTAGGCTAGTGTTTGCAATCAAAAAATCTTACGTTTGTTCCATCTATGTATTGTATAGTTAGTGATACTATGGTATTTTATTTATCAATAGTTTCAATCTAAGTAGACTTAAGAATTGTTCTTGCTGGATACAATTATTATATAGTATCATCCGTTGGAAGAAACGAATATTTCGTTTTTCTTTCCCTTTGAGTGAACATATTATTTGATATACACACTATGGCAGTCAGGCGAAGCCTTGAAAAATTGACAGCTGCATTGCCTGCATTGTCTCATTGGCAATTGGCCGTCACGGCGTTCAGACGTATTTTTTATCGCGCTCCGCAAGTTCTTCGGTGGTAGTATTTAATCAGTGTTAAACTAAAGTGACAGGGCTCTCAGTCGCCCCAGAGACGCCCAATCACAATTTATATTGTTATTTGTAACGACAAATAACAATACTTAGTAAATAACTAAATTTAGTAATGCCAACGTGTAAAGAGATTAACTCAGGCCCTTCTTCACTAAAATCTCGCCAGCAACAGATACAAGAACAACTTCTCCAGCAACAAAACGAGCGTCGCCTATCTATTCAACGTAACAATGCATACTTTTCAGTTGTGTCTCCAACTACCACAACAACAGCAAGCGCTGAATCCAAAAGTGCAAGTAAGAGCAAATTGCTTACATCAACCAGCAACAACAATTTGTCTTGGAGCGCCCAATGCGCTTCACCCTCAAATTCGCTGACACCTGAAGTGTTAATTGGGTCATTGGGTTCGCCGACAGCCGTCAGCGCGCTCACAACAATAAAAATTGCAGCTACTGCTCCAAGAACAACTGCAACAGCAGCAACGTCTGCAATACCTTCGATCACCGTCCAGCAGACTACCTCAACAAAAACTGCTCAACCAGTGACGGTGAATCCAAAGTCACCTGTTCAGACTGGTATGGACAGACATATTAATATAAACAAGCGAAAGCTTAGCCCTCAGACAAAAAGAGGCAACACTCCCAAAATGTCAAAAAACAACATTGTTGAACGAAACGCATTGGAAAGCAACAGATTCCAAATATTGGCAAATCAGCCGGAATTCCAAGAAGGAGTTTTCCAAATTAAACCCTCTGTAGCCAAGCCACCACCATTCTATATCCGTGGTGCAAACTGCACTTCACTGGTGGCAAAATTGGTAGCGCTAGTTGGTCCAAACAACTTCTAAATGACACCACTTAATAAGGGTAACATAAAAGAGACCAAAGTGCAAGCCAAAAGTGCAGAATTCTATCGTACTATTGAAAAGTACTTTAGAAAGGAAAGTGTGAATTTCTACACATTCCAACTAAAGAGTGCCAAAGGCCTTCAAGCGGTGATCAAAGGCATTGAACCAACGATTCCGACTCAGGAAATAGTTGAAGCATTGGAAGAGAAGGGCTTTGAGGTAAAATCCGTCTCAAACATACTGAACAGAAATAAAGTGCCGCAACCTCTATTCAAAGTGGAGTTACAGCCCACTTGTAAAAAAAAAATTGAAACCTAACACAGTGCACCCTATAACGATCTTCAACTTCTGCTACATCGTAGAATTACTGTCGAAGAGCCGCATAAGAGGACACACCCGGTACAATGCACTAATTGCCAGGAGTTTGGGCACACAAAGTCCTTCTGCAGCCTTCGCCCAGTTTGTGTTGGCTGTGGACAAACTCAACAAGATTGTGTCTGCCCCGATGACAAATCAAATACCAATACAAGGAAGTGCGGCAACGGCAAATCACACAGCCAGCTACAGAGGATGTCCTGTTTAAAAGGAACTGAAGGCTCGCCTCAATGCGAAGAAATCAACGGATCGTATCCAGGGCCCAACACTTATTCCCTCGCAAACCACACCAGGTATATTCTTCTCAAGAACTGTAAGGTCATCAGCAACTCCAACAACAACTACCCCTGGAGTAACATTTTCAAGTGTGCTTCGCAATGGAAATTCACATCCCACTCCAACCATAGATCCCGTTATTGTTCCATCTAATGCAACTCCAAGTCCATCCGTGCTCGGCCAGCAGCCCAACGGTATCGAAATGTTGTTTATCTCGCTTAATCAAAACATGACAAACTTCATGACGTTCATGCGAAATTGCATGCAGGAACTTATGCGAAACCCAAATTGCTCATTCAAAAGCTAATGGACAATAATAAAAAAAGTCAGCACTACACATAGGCCTCTGCATTTCCAAGCACAAACAGGAACTGTCACTGTTTATAAACTCAAATGATATTGATATCATGCTACTATCAGAAACACACCTTTCAAACAAAAACAACTTTCAAATACCCAAATATGCATTTTATGCAACAAATCACCCTGATGGCAAGGCTCACGGAGGAACTGGCATCCTAATCAAAAACCGGATTAAGCACAGTGTCCACAATGGATTTGCCAAACAATACCTACAAGCAACTTCAATAAGTGTCCAAACCATCCTGGAAAAGTAAGACGGAAAACAAATTCCCCGAATTTTTTCCTTCTTCCTTGGGCGCGACGGACTCGGAAAATTGTTTTTAGGAGAATCGATCAGATGGACCACAAAATCAGGCTCTTTGGTCTGGCTCGATTTTGAAAATTAAATATAAATAAATAAATAAATATAATAAGATAGTCCATCGTATTGTACGTCCTATACACTATTTGTCGCCGAGCCTTTATTTAAATTTAAATTTTTTATTTTTTCAACTGTTCGTGTAAAGTAATAAATGGTAGATACCATTTATCAGAAAATTTATTAATACCATATAAAATCAACTGTTAAGGTTTTATGCGTTTTGCTACTTAAGTTTACTCTAACCCAATTCTGCTGTCAATTTTTTCTGTTTACTTCTTTACTTTTTAGGTCCCTCTTTTTGAACCCAAAGATGTACCCGCCTATAAGAAAGATCCATACGTAAACGAGTTAATGGGGTGTCAGCATACAAAACATGAGATAGTTCTCTGCTTACTGTTACAGAATTATGACTGGAGTCAAATGTCAACTGCCAAACAAGCTTATGTTCACCAAAAATTGTCTACGTTTTTTGGTATACCTAAAGTGAGAAAAGCATCTTTATTATTATTTTAATATTTGATACTGTTTAGTAAATTCGTATGATAATTTTGATACTTAGGAATTTATATACATGGATTCGATTTCGAAACGTGAAATAAAATCCATGCTTAAGTCATCCATACACAAGGGTGGCACGAAAACTAAAAATTTTGATCAGATAAATCAATCTATGGGACGTGCTAGTTTTGTCGTAAGTCTTAATTGATTTTTCATGAACTGGATGCATTTAATTTATACATACATTTTATTTTACCCATAGATCGGATGTGGTTCAAATTTGTTCACTTTAGGTGAACCCATTGACAAACTGATAAGCCATCAAATCAAAGATGGTACGATTGATACGTTGACAGGAGAGAATTTCGGACTGTGGTTCATCTGGAATAAGGAATTAAAAACTGGGTAGATAAAACTTAGGCACAGATTTGCTTACAAAAACTTTATTTTATTTTATTGAACAACCGAAATTCCGTAGCCTTTTCTAATCCATGCAAAGGCGTATTAAAATTGGGTACATATTTGTAATGCTTAGAAATAAGACCTTCTACTATGGTATGTAAATTAATATATTTCTGTTTATTTTAAAATCTTTATAAAAGTGAGAGCCGTTTGGCTTCTCTGCTGGTTACTTAAGAACTAACTTAAATATTAAAAGAAATATTTAGGCTACCCAGCGAAGCCCGCCTCAAACTGCTGACGATGCGGTTCCCACGAACGACGTGCTGATCGAGCAGCTCGTGCAGTGGCATCCGGTCGTCGCTCCTCTATTTTGGTTATGCAGCGCACACCATAAAAATGCTTATCCAGCATTGTAGGGGGCTGGTTGCCCAATCGAGTGGACCGCTGTGTTAACTCCTCCCTCGTCAAGATTAAGGGCGTCCTCGGCCTTTCTCATATTAGCTATGACGACTTGGAACTCTTCTTGGCGGCGTTTGTTTTGTTTTGTTCGAATGACTCTCTTTACTGCCAAGGCAATACCCAAAAAGCGAAGGGCAGCAATTCCGACTATGAAAGGTTGAATGGAATGTTTTGAGTCTACTTCTTCCAAGTGTCTCAAGTTGTCGAGGGTCAGCCTGCGTAAGTATGGCAAACTGAGGATTTCTTGATGGCCCGTTATGTTAACGAGGGAGACGGCCGCCGATACTGGGACCATTTTTGGGATACCCTTGTTATTCTTGTAGGTCGTGCCGTTGATCTGTACCTTCTTCTCAAACGTGATCAGGAATGTGCCGGTCACCATTGTGGTCTCTTTGTCCATCTCCTTAACTATGGCAGTTTGATCATTTATTATTATGATACCATCGTCTACTGCCGTGACAGGCTCCAAAAGGCTGGGCTGTGTGTCGCAATGTGCTGTTAGTCCAGCATGGAGTTGTTGAGCGCAAGTTTGGTGAGGTAAGGCCTTACAAAATGATGTTGAGATGGCCATAGTGTAATTCGTTAGGGCGGTGATATTGCCCTCACAATCGGCCAGGATGTTGTTATTCTCGAGGCGCAGTATCGTTGAATTTCTTTGTACTGGGTAGATGTTTACTTTCTTACAAATTAAATTAGGTCTGGGGTATTTAATCATAAAAAGGAGAAAGTTTGTCATTTTGTAAAACTTTAACACTGGATATTTCAAGGATAGTTGTTATGCTAATATTTGTAGGAAGTTCTTTTATCTTAGCTACATCGCTTTGATCTAAAATTATTGGGTTTATTGTGTTTAATTTAGCAAGAGAGATGGCAAGGATCAGGTTTTGTAATTCTGAGATAACAATTCTATTCCTGGTAAGTAGTATTTCGAATAAATGTCCGGTATCGATCTGTTTATCTTTTACAGCTTTAAGTAAAATGTTAACGGTATCCGTGAGTTTATTAATCTGTTCCTGAGTGGCAGTATTAATAGCTATTTAGTTACGTTCGGCAGTGACGAGCTCTCTTTCCTGGAATTTCAGCTGTTCCCAATCCTCAAAGTCTGGAGTGCCGGCAACTACCTTAAGGTCTGTTCCTAAGAAATTTAGACTCCTAAAATGGCGGTGGTGTGTCGACAAGGAAGAGAGCAAGGTATCTTCCTGCTCTGAATCTATCATCAGCAGCTTTCTCATATGAGACTGTGAGAAGTGGTCTAAAAGTTTTTCTGTCTCCTGTTTGATCTCGACATAGGTGGAAAGGTTGGTTGTATGCTGTAGATAGCCATACTCTTCCCGTAGAACGACGTTTCCGTCTACTATTGGGATATAGTTTGAGTTAGTAAACTCTGTTAATTTGGATGTTGCCGCAGCGATGAGTGTAAGTATTAGAATCCTATAAATAAAAGAGAACTACGTTAAGTGGTTTATTATCTAATATTGTCCTTATGGACCACCCTCCCATTTATGAGCACCGTTGTGCCCATATCTGCTTGAATCGTTTCCTCTTCGTAGAGAGGTGTTATTTTGTTTCCTAATCTTTTGATGCGTTTTACCAATACTTTCTCTCCAACTTGATAGGTTTTTATCTGCCTGTTCTTGTTATGGTATTCTAGCAAGTCAACCTGTGCTTTTTGAAGTCTATTGCTGATCTCAACAAGTGATTCGGCAGATCTGTCATAGATTATTTCTATTGGAGGTTTTTTTGTAACAGAATGAATCGTTTTATTATACCGTATTGTGGATAATAATAAAAGCTCTGTTGTATCATTAATTTTTTGATCTAGTTTCAGGCACCTAGCGATCTCGACAAGGGTGCTGTGAAAACGCTCAACTTGACCATTGGAGGTACTAAGAAGCGGGGGAGAATTTTCAATGGATATCCCGAAGTTATTTTCTAACATTGATTTTATCGTACATGAATTTAGTGATTTTTCATTGTCACAGTACAATTTTTGGGCTGTTGGAAAGAAATTTGCGATTTGCAATAATGCTGGTTTTACACCAACAGTTGATCTAGAGTAAATTGGTTGAACAATACCAAACTTTGAGAATTTGTCAATGCAAGTTAGGAAGTATTTGCCCTCTGTGGAGAAAATATCGATGTGCAGAATTTCTCCTGGGTTGCACGGGATTGGAGTCTCGGCGATTTCTTGTCTTATCGGATGTCTGTCATACCTTGCTTTCCGGCAGACTTTGCAATTTTCGACCGTTTCGTAGGCTAATTTAGTCATTTTTGGAAAAAAAAATAGTCTTTTAGTATTTGTTTAATGTTTTCCTGAGCTGCCCTATGGGCCCTGCTGTGTTCTAACGCTATGATTTCTAGCTGCTCGTCTCTATTGGCAATATCTTGTACGAGATTTTTGCAATACCAAAAAGTCGTGTTTGGAAATTCCTGGATTAGTTGATGTTGTATTTTTCCTAGCGTGTGTAAATCGCACTTAATTGCGTTAACGACGTTGGGGTTAACCTTTTCTTTTAACACGTCTAATAGGGTGTCAGAGTCTGCAAATTCTATTAGGTGCCGAGTTTTCTCCTTAAAGAGGATGACGGAACGGCTTGATTGAGTGTTTGATTGTTGGATAATAATTTGGTTACGATAACAATTAATGGGCTTTTCGGAGGTTTGAATAGTGTAGCTTAAAGATTCTTCACTATGAATCGTTGAGTAAGTAGTACTTCCGCCATCTTGTGCAGCATCAGCAACGTAATTTTCTTTTCCGGGCTTATAAATAAATGTTGGATTTTACTCTTCAATAAAGGCTTTCCAGCGTTTTATCTTAGAGTTTGTATTTCTATCCGACGCCGCAAATGTAAGCGGTTGATGATCAGTGATGATGTTAAAATTTCTGATTCCGTAAAGACAATTTCTTAAAGTTTTTATTGACCAGACAATGGCCAATAATTCCCTTTCGTTTGTGGCAAAATTGATTTCCGGACCCCTTAATGTCCTGGAGATCATTGTAATTGGCCTTATTATGCCCCTATGCCCGATGCCGATGCATCGGTGGTAAGATCAAAAGGCTTTGAATAATCGGGGTAACTCAATAAAACGTCTTCAGATGCCAATATTGACTTTAACTTTTCCAACGCTTTCATTTGCGATTCGTTAAATTTAATGGGAACTTTTCGGGATTGGTAAGTGCTGACTTTTCCGTTTTCGCCTTTTAGAAGATCCGTTATAAGTTTTGCTATTTTAGCAAAATCCCGAACAAAGCACCTATAATAACTGGCAAGTCCCAGAAAGGAGCGAACGCCAAATAGAGTTTCTGGAGGTTTGTATTGTGAAATTGGTGATGCCGCTTCCTAAAACAATAAATCCCAAAATACGCTGGTCTTGAAAAAATGCGATTTTTCTTCCGAGACTCGCATGTTTGCATCGTGTAAACGCTGTAAGACCCAGTCTATGTGGTTTAAATTATCTTCTTTTGTTTCTGAAAAAATTATCATGTCGTCGACGTACACATGGCAAAACTTTCCAATCTGTTCTCTGAGAACGTCGTCGATTGCTCTTTGGAATATGCTTGGGGCATTTTTTAGCCCGAAAGGCAGTCTGCAGAATTCATACTTTCCGTTGTTAACGGAGAAAGCTGCCTTTTCCCGATCCCGCTCGGTAAGGTTAAGTTGGTGGAAGCCGGATTTAAGATCAAGAGTTGTAAAGTATTTTGATTTGCCCATGTTGGATAAAATCATGGTAACATTTGGAATGGGATATTTATCATCAACTGTGTTAAGATTGAGTTTCCGAAAATCGATCACTAATCGTTTCTTCCTGTTTCCTGTCTCGTCGGTACCTTTTTTGTCCACAACCCAAATCGGATTGTTGCAAGGTGACCGCGAGGGCCTTATGATTCCATCACTTAAAAGTTGTTTAACTTCTGAGTTAACGAAATCTGCTACGCCCATAGGGTGGGGGTACGGCCTTGAGTACACCGGTTCGTTATTCGAGGTCCGAATTGTGGCCACAATATTTATATTGTAGGGGAGACTATTTTTTGGATTGGCAAATGCGTTAGCTCGTTTGTCAATAATTTTTTTAAATCCGTCCCTTATGGCGACTGGTAGGGTGGACTTCGGAGAGATCATGCAAATGCAACTGTAGTTTGTATTTTAAGCATGCATTTACACCAACATACTCCCGGCCGTTGAACGACTGTTCAACATTACTTAAATGTTGATTTCGTAGTTTCAAACAGGTCGATGTGTAGATTGAGTCTGTTGACGGCCAGTTGGCATCTGGGTACCAGTTGTGGGAGGGGTCATCTGTTGAAGGCCAATAGCAATCCTGGCTTCTTGTCTTCCGTTGGTACACCGATTTTTGATAACATATAGCAGCACTAATGTTATGAATATTATTAGCGCTATGTATGAAGCAATGTTGTGATGTTGAATAGGCCCTTGACTAGATTTTAGGTCATATGGTAACTTTATTTTGAATCTGGGCCATAATTGACTACTGAGTTTGTCAAGTTCATTGTAGCTTAGCTGAACATTGGTAGAAGCCGTTTCATTAGTTGAGTTCATCATCATAGTGGAGAAATTCCCAAACCGGGCATATGACATATTCATTGTGCCGGTGGTTGTAATACGATGTCCAGTTACACGTATTAATGGATTCCGCAAAGTGCAACTTGGATAAAGTGTTAATAATCCTCCTTGACTTATGGTGATGCTTGAACTGTTGTCATCGCAGACTGCAGATAACTCCATTGGCGACATTGTAGCAAAAATCCAATGGTTCTTGTAGTACATATTGAACCAGACAAACGTCATGCTTGTGTATTTAACTTGACACATATTTGAAGTTTTGTTATTGAACAACTGAAATTCACAATTACTGTTGATTGAGAACACAGATTGTTTATTTTGACAAATGAATTCTTCATTTGTGACTTGATGGCATTGTTTTAATTCAGTTGCTGTTAATCCAAGAAACTGATCTCTGTCCTTATTGACCGCTATCGTGGGAATTTGAATATCCATCGTCATAATTCCTTTATTGCTGATTGCTGGTATGGGAACTAGATTGTATAATTCAAATACTTGTGCTGAGAGCAATGGTAGCGTTACTTTGAATATTACGCGCTTCTTTACAATGCTCCCTTCTGCCTTCATCATTTTATACAGTTGTAGAACATCATCGTCTGTGGCAGGAAGTATGTGTCCTGGTGGAAGATGATTTTTTAACTCTTTTAAGTGTAGTTCAAGTTGTTTAGGTGAGAGTAACAACGGGCTAATTTGGTCATGATGAACGTCAGTGAGTACATGGGCAACCTCTGATTGTACTCGTTGCAAATTTGAAGCAATCACCGAAAGTTGTGTTGTTATCGTGAGATACCATTGAAAAGTCTTGACAGAATCAGAATGTGCTTGAGACATATCGAGTAGTTGCTACTCCATCAAATTCAATCGCCTCATCACGCTTGAAGATGTTGATTGTTGAATCAAGTATAGATGTTTGATTCTTTAAGAGTTACCAAGTATTCCTCATTTGTTTTCACCTTTTCAATAGTATTGGACATTTCTTTTGCATATTCCGAATCCAGTACTCCATATAGACTCCTGGCGATGTTGCCAATAAAATCAAATGGTGCTCTACGATTTCGTCCTATGTGGAAGAGATCGTTTTCCATTCTCAGTTCCTCTTCCACATGTTGGAAGTGTTTCTACATTGCAGAACAGGCTTGACTTGGTTTTAATCGGGAACACATTTCCCCAATCTGTTTTATTCCGAAAGAACATAATGTGGGGGACAATTTTGTGTTGTATAAAAATATATTGTGAGTACAGTGTATATGAAAATATGTAGGTGTTAATTCTATTCTAAGCAAAGCCTGCATTGGTCTTTACTGTGAGAAATTCATAGTTTGTATTTTAAGCATGCATTTACACCAACAGACAGATTTAACCCAAAAAGGGGACTCTACTGGTATAACACCTCCTAAAAGAAGGTCGGGCACTATGTAATTTTTTGATGCCCCAGTATCTACTAACAGTCGAATTGTTCTCCCTGCATAGATCCTTTCGATGAAGGGTAGCGAATTCGAAATCCTGTGCGTCGTCTTCGCACTTGGCCACTTCGATTTCTGCTTTCGTAAGATAGCACTGATCGCTTTCCTCAACCGGAGGTAAAATTTCTTGTGTGACATGATTCACTCGTTTTTGTTTTGGCCCTGTGAATCTACCTGTGCCATTATTTGGCCGTTTAAAGGCTTGACCTTGATTTTGAAATCGAGTAATATTGGCCTGATTAGGAGGGTTGCTTGGATCTTGCGGACTATATTGGGTCCTTTGTCTAAACCTGGAGGAGTTGTCGACCTCCATGGGTTCTACTGGCGGTTGGTTCTTAAAACGCTCGCTATTTTCACTATTGTCCTGTTTTTTATTATAATAAGGATATTTTCCTTGGGGCTCTTGGCGATTCCAGTTCTCATTTTTTTTATAAGGCTCGACCTCTGATTTTTCAACTTTTGTTTCTAGGGCTCTTGCGTAGCTGGCCGCAAAGGCGTCTCGTTCATGATTCGATTCTACTTCCTGAGCCAAAGCCAAAGCGGACGGGAGGTCTTTTGGACGAGCCGAGAATAAGACGTCACTAAGTGCTTTCCGCGTACATCGATATAAAGACACAGAGCGCATCTGAACGATATTTTTCATTCATTGCTACTGCCAACTCGTGACTGTAGCTCATAATTGTTTTATTAGTAATCAAAACTAGCTTTTGCTCAAACCGCTCGTAGTATTCCACAAGAGACAAGTTCCCTTGCCTCAACGTAGATAGGTCTCGTTCTAATAAATATATCGGTCGCTTATCCACATAAGTAAAATCTAATCTGTCTATAATTGTGTCAAAATTTAAGACTGTATTAAATAATGCCAACACCGTATCGGCGGGGCCTTTTATTTTATTTCTTATGATAGCTACTGCCTGATAATATCTAGAACTGCCATTATATTCCTTAAATATATTGTGGGCGACGTGAGCAGCCTTGCGCCACGCAACGTACGTCTCTTGTTTCCCTTCAAAATCGGGAAGGGATTTTACGACGTCTAGGGTTTCATTACACTCGACCCCCCGAATAATTTCTATTTCTTTATTAGCTTGAAGCGCTGGGGCACTAACCTTAACACTTTCCAGCTTATTTGTCAGTTCAGCTAATTTTTTATCATATTCTTTCTTTTGTATCGTAAGAGCGCTTTGAACGGCGCCGAGAACTACAGCTTCTACTTGTTTTGCATCCATTTTTATGCTTTCTATTTTGTTCGAATTATTCCAACAATCACTAATACTGCCACAGGGAACGGCGCGTTTCTCTGTTTTTGATTTATCAAAAAAATCGCACAGAGATTCTACGTCAGAGTCACTCATAAGAGATAATAATTTGTGTTTGGATTTTCTTTTATTATGTTCACAAATAGAATTATTTTTAAGAAGAAAAAATAATTGTTTTTATTTTTGCAATTTTCATTAACAGATCCACAAGAGACTTAAAAATTTTTTTTATTTTTTAGTTTGGAAAATCTAGTTTGGATATTTATTTATTTACGCTTCGTATTCTGGTAGGTAAAACAAAATGAATATTGAGGATAGGAAGTTTAAATTCAACTGATTTATCTCGGTTTGTTTAGATTTTTTTTTTTTTACTCTCACTTGCGGTTTATTTCTTTTTTGTTTGTTTTACTTTGTTGATTTTGTTAGCGATGCAGTTTAAATAAAAGATCACCCTACTTACATGATTTTTTGGTTTCCTTTAATTAAATTTTCTTAGCTTTGGAGGTCGAAGTTCAATGCTGCTGAAGTTTTGTGTTTTCTCACTCGTCGTCTAACGCCGCTGACACTTGATATCACTGGTATTCGTCTTGCGCAGCCGTCACCAGTCCAGTGACGTGACTTAATCGCAGCCGGCAGCGGTCCGATGCGCTGACAAATAGTAAATATTTGATAATAATATTTATTTTATTATCTGTTTGTCGCTGTCGTGGCTGACAAACTTTAGCAATGTTAGTTGCCAAATTAGTTGCTTTTTAGTTCTTTGCCAGGGTCATAGGCGAAGAAAAAAATTTTCACTTTCACTTGTGTTTTTTTGTTGCCGATTGGTGGCGTTTTTGTCTCTCGCCAGGGTCGTAGGCCAAGAGATTTTCCAAAACTTTTTTAACTTGTATGTGTTATTGTTGCGCGATTTCTATTCCTTAGTTGGGCGCCAATTAATATATTTCTGTTTATTTTAAAATCTTTATAAAAGTGAGAGCCGTTTGGCTTCTCTGCTGGTTACTTAAGAACTAACTTAAATATTAAAAGAAATATTTAGGCTACCCAGCGAAGCCCGCCTCAAACTGCTGACGATGCGGTTCCCACGAACGATGTGCTGATCGAGCAGCTCGTGCAGTGGCATCCAGTCGTCGCTCCTCTATTTTGGTTATGTAGCGCACACATAAAAATGCTTATCCAGCATTTTAGGGTGCTGGTTGCCCAATCGAGTGGACCGCTATGTTAACTTGTACATATGTATATTCTTGACCATCATAAGTAGCCTATCCATGTGGGTCTGCCTGTTTCTTTGCACATTGAAGACTTTAGAGCTTTGCTGATGAAACTAAGAAAAAAGGCTTATTAGGTGCTGTAGCCGAACAAATGTAAGCTTCTGCTTCTTTATTTTATATATTGATGTTGTCGCTTCAAATAACTTATCCAGACTGACTCTGCTGCTCTCAGAAAAGAAGCACTTTCTACTCAAGTATTGTGCAGAAAGCCATTGAGCCAGAGTGAGATGGATATATACAAGATCAAAGAGTAAGGGCTTACTTATAACTGTACATCGCAGTGGTTAGCTCTTATTATGCATTATTGGTGTTACTATGAACACTGGGCCTACTACAGTGTGTAGATAATTTAAGTTTCAGAATTAGTCGGATCGGTTGGATGAAAAAATTTTATTTGTTCTCTTAACTATTTCAATCAATCTTTTTGGCAGCCGCAGTCATAGTCAAGAGATGCTGAGACGCAGCAAAGTAGCCGATGTTCACAAACGACATGTTCGATTAAATGCGTTTAAAGATTTTACCTTCTGTTAACACATTTTTGTTCCAATTTCATAGATGTAACCACATATGTACATTGTACATGAGACAAATGTGGTAATTTTTATACCTCTGTCTGTATCCATAGGATATATTGTAGTATATTGAAGTAGCTAAGTGTACATATGCAACTAAAGATTGTGTACTACATGCATGTCTAAATTATTGTCAACTTGACAAACTGATCGGTAAAAGCCTAAACACTGCCGTCGCACCCCAAAAATTAATTTTTAGCAGACTTAAATATTTTATTAAAAACAAAATGGTTTATTCTATATTATATAAGACCTGATCGCAAGCGTCGCCAATCGCAAAACGAAGGCTCTGGGGCCGAAGATGATGACTATGACTATGACTATGGTGAAGACGACTTAGGGTATGTCTTAAATGTTAATAAATTTTTTTTTTGATATTCAATTGTACGAACATATATGTAGGTGCATGTGTGTTTAATGTTTCCCCTGTATTAATTTCTTTCAGTGACCCAAGCACAGAAGTTCCGGCATTCAGTACGACCCACGCACATCGTCATCATCATGCCGTGGTGAGTGTAAAGTAAAAAATATATGTATATTTTTTTTTTAATGTTTTCCTGTTTTATTTAATTTTTAATCTGAACAAAACAAAAATTGTCAGTTTGTTTTATCTCTCAGTGCACAAAGTGTCTCTTTGTTTATTTTTTGCTTACCCACTTCATTCTTTCGTTGAGTGGGAATTAAACTTATAACTAATGACACAAAACAACGAAATATATTTTAAATTGTTTACGCGAATACTTCATTTTATGGTGCTTATGTCACTTCTTTTCTCTTTTTGACTAAATCATACTATATTTTCATTTTCTCATACACGTACTCTTTTTCTATCATTTGATGCTTAATGTGTAAACCAAATAACAAATACAAATGGAAAACAAATGGAAAATTATAAATCATGGCTAACGTTAGTCGGCCTTGATATTAGAAAATGTCAGTGTACTTGGCTCACCGTCAACTGTTTCTCAATTACCGTCCGCAATTTTATCAGAAGCAACAGAATTGCCCCCTTTAAAAGCATCAACGGCGTCCACTGTAGATAAGGAAATTCAGGAGAGTGTCTCCAAATTGGAATCAGTTATAAGCAAAACAATTGAAAATACTAAGAATATAAAGGAGCTGACTGTTATTCCTGTGGAGGATGATTTGGACAATAATGATAATGAGTTACGGCGCTTGGAAGATTTGTCAGGTCACCCTGATATTATAAAGGCTCATGGTCATATTGATGTGGAAGTACCTTCAACTACGGCGGTTGTTGTTTTTCCATCTGATTATAATTCTACCACTGAGGAAGAAAACAATGGCATAAATGATAACGAAAATCAAGAGATTGAGATTTTAAAAATGCAGAAAACCACCTCCACTATCGCCTATCCCCAAGAAACACAAACTATGCAGTCTTTTCCGCTATTTAATTCTAACTATTCAACAACTGCATCAACCATTGAAACTACCACAATGCCATTGTCATCGTCCTCATCTCACTTGTCTTCCCCAAATAAATCTAGCTTTAAAATTGAAACCATTACAACAGTAGCACCTAATTTATCGTCGTACACATCCTCATCTTCATCATGGCAAAACCCTACAACAGCAACTACAATATCAACTCTAACAGAATCAACTATTTCAAATATACCACAAATAGAAATGCCAAAGGTAAAAATACCGCTTTGTCTGTAGTTCTCCTCGTATTTTTGTTTGTCTCTTTTGGATTAATATTGTTTTTTTGATCCATTGCTTTAAATGTGCTTAATTTGTGCCTCCTTTCCCTTGGATCTCTTGTTTGTTGTCGATTAGGTAAATCTTTGTGGAGATCCATAATTTGTGTTATTAATATAATCTTTGATATATGTCTGTACTTACAAAGTTTTTTACTTTGCGTTGGGTTTTCAATTTAAACCTTTCGCTTTGCAACATGAACCTGATAAAAAAAATTCAGTGTAAAATGATCGTATCAAAAATTAAAAAAAAAAAAAACGTTTTGAAGCTCCAGGACTTTACTTTCCGAATCTGTGGAGCAAAATATGTAGCAGGACACGGTTTCAACGCATCCTGGAAAAGTATAACGGAAAACAAATTTCCCGATTTTTTCCCTTCTTTCTTTGAATTTCCTTTAAAATTTTTTATATTTTTTTTTTAAATTAAAGAAAAAGTTTTTTTTTCATTTTATTTTTGAACTATGCAATAATTGAAGCAGAATTGAGAAAAAAAGTGAGAGAAAAGGTGTTTTTTTATATCAAAAAATTTGTATGTGTGAACATTGCTCCTTTATTTCTTTTTAAACTTTGATTGATCGGGACGGAATAACGGTTCAGTGGATCAATCTGAAAATTTGCAGGGCTATTAAGGGTACATTAAGGTAAAAAAGCTAAGATCCGTGCTCAGTATTTGCAGTGATATAGCAGATTTTCCAAATCAAGTGAAAAATGCGATTTTTTTCCTTTTTTGCAGGGAGGTACTGGGGAGAAATAAAGGACTTCATCCTGGAAGGTCTTATTGAAGGAATTTTTTAAGGAAATTCATTGCAGATTCTAAAATTGTCTTCCGATTTTCAATACGACCATTTATTGTTGAGATATCCTTGATTAAAGATAAAAAGGACCTCTTATGTTCAATTCAGGATATCTCAATGAAACATGGACGTAGGAAGAATTTTAAAAAACAAATATGTCTCCAATTATTCAGGCTTTTTGGTCCATCTGATCAATTCACCGAAAAAACATTTCCAAGCCCGTGGAGCCCAAGAAAGAAGGAAAAAAATCGGGAAATTTGTTTTCCGTCGTACTTTTCCAGGACGCGTTAAAACCGTGTCCTGGTAAAGTTTTCAAAACGCTTTTTTTAAATTTTCGATACGATAATTTTTCACATAGATACGGTCCGTCAAAAAACCTGAAAATATTTGGATTTTTTTCTTACTCCCTTAATTCTTTTGAGAAGTGTATGTTAATATCAATATGTTTCAATATATAAGAAGTGTAATGCGGGTATTAATTTCATTTTTAATTTTATTTTTAAATTTTTTAAAATATTAGTAATGCAAACAAACAATATCTTTATTTATTTGAAAATAAAATCAGCTGATAACTAGTGAGCTCCTCAATTTAAACACAGAAGTGCGCCATGTCGACGGTGCAGATTATTCAAATACAACATCGAAATGGACTCTGCTTGCTGCCCCAACTACTTCCGCAACACCCGGTGCAACTAGCGAAAGCGTGTTCTCCACAACGCATCTTATAATTATTAGCAATAAGATGAACTGTTGCCACATACATAAATATGTTGCGAATTTAATGTAGATATATAGAAAACTTTTAAAAATATTCGAAAACTTTTTTCCAAAGCACGTATTTTAACACTCGGCTATCAGTCAGTGGATCTAAACCGCGTACATGTGTTTCTAAGCTTGTTTTTGTTATATGTATAAAACATGTAATATAAATGTGTCTGTGTTCTGGTGTGCTTGCGTATATGTATATGAATATTTTTTTAAGTACCCTTTATGATCTTAGAGAAAAACCATTTATTTCATTGAGTTATTCATTTATTATTTTCCTATTCCTAGCTAGAGGAGCCAACTGAAAAAAATACTGATATAAACAAAAGCAACATAACAACAATTCTACTGGGAAATGAGGTAAGTAGGGCTATATGATAAATTTTTACAGGTGTCTATTGTCTATTGTCCTTTGTCTATATGTAGTTTACCTTTTCATTATGATTCATTATGATTGTCCATTCAAGACAGAAGTCTGAACGAATTATGTTATACAGGAAAATGAAAATTATGACTCTTGAAATAATGTATTTACTTCCCAATAAATAGGTAATCGTTTTAGGTTTTAAAAGGCACGTCTGTGCTCTTTTGTGGTTTTATTCCGAATCCCTTAATATACGTATCAAATGCTTATGCTGCTTATTGGCAGCTACCAAAATGTATATGTATATATAGAGAGAGAGAGAGAGAGTGTACTCACATGTTTGGTCACTCATTCTTGGAGTGAGCAAAATGCAAGCTCAGCATATTCAGGCTGGCTTGCCAGCACAGTTCATTTATGTAAGCACATATATATACAGAACGAAATGTATGCATGCAAGTTTGCGTACATACATACAATTGTTCTTATATATGAATATATATTTATAATTATTTATTGCTTGCAACAGAGTGTTACAAGCTGTGCTGAATGATTTTAATTATATCATGTGAATACACTACACCTCCCCTTTTTAAAAAATAACGTAATCTAATGAAGTTATTGTAAAATAATTTTTGACGTCAGTCAATGAATATTTAAATTTTTTCCTTACATGTATGCTTTTTTTTTTTTCTATATATAGCAAAAATTTTTTTTTTTTTTTTCGTTCCTTTCTTTTATATATATAAAAATAAAAATTTGTATATATGCAAATAATTTTCTTACTCTTATTTATTATTTTTTTTTTTGAATGTATACGTGTTGGGTTTTAGCAAAATAATAAAAATTTCCTTTTATTTATAAATTTTTAACCTATCCTTATGCACTCTTTGTGCTTTATTTCTTTTATCTCTAATTAAAATGTTATCCCTATCTTCTATTGATTCTACTTTATATGGGCCTAGATACTTAGATTCTAACTTATGGCCCGTTTCGTTTCTTAAAAGAACCCTATCACCTATTTCTAGTTCAAAATCATTTATTTTTCTATCATATAATTCTTTATTTTTTACCTTATGCTCTTCTAGCATAAGCCTTGCCCTTTTATAGGCTTGCTCTAATCTAAACTTAGCTTCTCTAGCATAATCATCTACATTATATAATGGACTTATATTATTTATAGAGTTAAATTGTTTTGGCAAATTGTTTTGTTTGCCAAAAACTAACTCATATGGACAATAACCATGTGCCATAGAGGGGGTCGTGTTAAAACAATATGTAAAATATTGGAGCCAAACATCCCAGTCAGTTTTATCGACTGATATATATGAACGGATGTATTCATTGAAAGTTCTATGACTTCTTTCCACTTTTCCCACGGTTTGGTGTTGATGTGCAGTAGACGTTATGTTGTATATTTTTAGATATTTGCACAGATCGCTTATTATTGAGTTTTTATATTCAGTGCCCATGTCCGAAATGAACGTCTTCATTGGACCGTACTTTAATATAAAAAATTCAAATATTGCTTTCGCAATGGTATTATCGTTCTTATTTTGAACAGGGATGGCTACCAAATACTTTGTAAGGTCACAGATCAGGGTTACTGCGTATTCGTTACCGTATTCAGAATTCGGTAGTGGACCTATAGTATCCACTATTACTCTGTCAAAGGCACTCATAGGCGTTTCTGTTATTGTTAGTGGGGTCTTTGTATGTTTTGTCGTTTTCGACTTTTGGCATTTTGGACAACTACGTATGTACTCTTTTATTTGACGCGTCATATTTTTCCAATAGTAGTGTCTTTTTATTTTTATTAATGTTTTTGTTATGCCATTATGACCACCTTGTATTGGATCATCATGGTTTTCAGACAAAATTGCTTCTTTTTCTTTTTCATTATTTATTATGGTCACCGGGTTGAGTAGCGCTACTCTTAATGATTTCAATTTATCATTGCCCATTTCTTTAAAAGTATCTATTGAAATAAATTTAAAGATCTTTTCCCACGGTGCCGTTTCGATATGGCTTATTTTTAATATACCGGCTTGCTTTTCAAGCCTGTCGCCAATATCAATTCATGCAATAACTTTATTTCCGTGTTTCAAGTAACACAGTTTATTTGTTATATGCAAGGCCACTACTTTTCGTACCTCGTCATTATTTATAACTTGGTAAACGTTGGGCATAGAAGCATTTGGAGTACTTTGCCTTGGCAAAGTCTCTTTTTCTTTTCCTGCGCAGGATTTATTTTGTCTATATTGTTGCCTGGTAGTGACTTTCAGGACTTTATTTTGAATGTCTTTTAACTCGGTTATTGTGATCCGAGATAGGGCATCTGCCACGAAATTGTCTTTTCCCTTTAGATACTCAACTGTGAAGTCGTATTCTTCCAGTTCAAGCCGCATGCGAGTCAATTTTGAGCTAGGATTTACCATGGAAAATAAATATGTTAAAAGTCTGTGGTCTGTTTTTAATGGCCCAATGAATGGCTGCTAGTTCTTGTTCCGTTGTGCTCTTATTACTTTCACCTTTGGTGAATGAACGCGATGCATAAGCGATTGGAAGTGGGAGTCCATCTCGGTTTTGGGTTAAAACCGCTCCACACGCTTGTTTGCTTGCATCTGTGATTATGCAAAATTCTTTGCTAAAATCAGGATATTGTAATATGGTTGGCCGCATTAAATTTTCTTTAAGATATTGGAATGCATTTTGGCATTCAATTGTCCACTCAAAGGGAACATTCTTTTTACATAATCGAGTTATGTGCCGGGAATAGTCGGCGAAATTTTTAATAAAACGTCTATAATAGTTGCAAAATGCAACGAACCGTCTAGCGCTGTCCGCATCATGTGGGACTGGATAATTCTTAATGACATTATATTTTGTGTCATCAGGTAAAATTCCTTTATCTGTGCACTTATGACCTAGAAAAGTCACTTCGCGCATAAAAAATGAACATTTTTCTGGATGTAATTTCAGGTTGTGTTTCCGACATGTATTGAAGACATCGTTAAGATTTTTTAGCATGTGTTTTTCGGAACAACCAATAACTATTAAATCATCCATATAAAGGAATGCTTGGGACGGATCTAGTCCCGAGAATGTGATAGTCATCATTCTCTGAAATGAATTAGGCGCTATCTTTAGACCAAATGGTAATCGCGTGAAGCGATCAGAGCCGTTGCTCGTTGAAAATGACGTTATATTTCTTGAACTTTCTTCAAGTTCGATTTGGTGGAAACCTGACATTAAGTCAAGACATGAGAAGTATTTAGCTCGACCTAGTTGGTCTAGTATGTCCTCAATTCGAGGAAGAGGAAATTTGTCGGCCAATAATTTTTTTTATTGATTTGACGATAGTCAATAACTAATCGCCATTTCTTGTCTTCTGAGCCAGGTAATGATTTTTACGGAACAAGTAGCAGTGGGCTATTATATTCAGACACAGATGGTTCAACTATATTGTTGACTATTAGTTTTCCAACCTGCTTTTGGATTTCTTCCTTTTGACTATGCGGGCTCCGGTAGTTTTTGATATATACCGGTTCTTCGTTTTTTAATCTCAATTTTTGTTTATAAAAATTATTTGTTGTGATTGATTCTCAAGTCCAAATACATCACTATATTTGGTGCATAGTTGGGTTAATTGTTCTTTAAATTGGAGCGGAAAATTTTTAGTTAGCTGGGACATTACCATATTTTCCCTAGCTTTAGGAGTCGTTGGAACTACATCGTAGTTCGAAAATGGTTCTGACTTTAAAGTTTTTATTTCTATTATTTTGTCAGAATTGGTTGCGTTTAGCAAACGGACAACTGTATTTCCATTTGTTGCCAATGTATTTGCAACGAAAATACCCGGTTGAATTTCCTGATTGGGAATCAACACAACGTCTTCACTTAATGTGAGATTAATTTGTCGGACTACTTGGGATCTTGCTGGTATGAAAATTGCGGTGTTACCAGAATTGTATGTTATTGGAATATAGATAGGAAATTTTAAATTATCTGGTCTTAGTATTAACCAGTCTTCAGACGCTTTGCAGTCTATTTGGCAGTTGAATCTTTTGATGAAATCAATGCCAATTATACCATCACTTGGTATTGAAAAATCAGACTGTACAACATGAAAGTCGTGTGGGATTATGTATTTAGAGGTTTGAATCTCTAAGGATGCTAGGCCTTTGGACTTTATTGCTCCTTTACCAATGCCTTGAATGTTAATTTTGTGATTCGTGTCGATGTCATTTAGAACATCTGAATCTTCTTTGAGAATTGAAATATCTGCACCAGTGTCGATTAAAAATGTTAATTTTTTATTTGTTTCGACATTAAAAAATGAAACAAATATATTGAGATTAAAATTAATTTCATGCACATGTTTTGTGCTTACTCTTCTGTATCTAAAGGGTTTTGCGTGTTTCCCGTTTCATTGTGGGATACGCGAATATTTCTGCTAGGTATGTTTCTTCTAGCATAATTATTATATTGGTGTTGGGACTGTCCCCTGTTATGGGACTGTCCTCTGTTTGACCGGTAATCGTTGGAATTATAGTTGGCATTGTAGTTACCCTGGCTGTTGCCTCTACCACGTTGGTAGTTAGAGTAATACCTGCCTCTATTATTTCTCCCACGCTGGTACAATATGGTACTGGGACTCCCAGTCGTTTGGGTCATGAGGCGGATATATTTACCCATAGCATCACTAAAACGACTAAAGTGTCCAGCTTCCAATATAGTACGGACTCGCTCATGCTGACATTGGAGGATTAGTGCCTCCATAGCTTCTTTTGTGGCGAATTCCTCAGCGTTGTCGGGATCTAAGCCACGGTCAATGAAAGCGGCTTCAAGTTGCTTCCGCAAATTGTCAAGTTCCATAGCGTACTCTGAAGCTGTTTTACCCTTTTGTTGGGCGTTCATAAGTTTTGCTATTATAACGTCAGTTGATTCTCCTCTAACGTTATATTTTAGTTTTTCTATTATGCCCATTATTGTAGTCTCGTTTTGGACTTTGTGGGCAATGGAGCCGGTGATCTTGGACCTTATGGCTTCAATGGCCAAATCCTCCTGGTCTCCTTTAGTTCGTTCGACCAATTTTAATGCCGTAACGAAACGGGTGAGTGAGGTCTTTTGACCATCAAACTCAGGGACTGAAGACATAACTTGTCTCACATATTCCCTATCGGCAGCTATTTTTTCCGCCATTGTAAAATTTATGTTCTTCCTGTTATATTCGCTATCTTCGTGGAGAACTATCGTTGTATCTAGGTCAGATACTCTGGCGAACTGAATATTGTGTTTTGCCAACGCCGAGACAGATTTGTCTCTACATTCGTTATACAATGCTTTGGCGGCACACTTATGACCTTCTGTAAGGGAATCGAAATGTTTTTTCAGTAGCAAACAAATTTGCTGAAGCGTGGTTTGAATTGTATCAACGTGCTTGTCAAGTGTATTCGGACTAATTGCCCTATCTTGACTGATACACTTTATCGATTTTAACAGTTCCTCTTTCAGAATTCTGGCTTGTGCAACGATCACTTGCCAGTCGGTCATTCTCTAAATATGCGGTGTTATATTTTTATTCCTTCCATTTAGGTTCCTTTTTGTATTTTTTTTTAAAGTTGTGCTTCATCCATTAGATAAAAGCGAAAAGTACCTGCTGCGTTTATATAACAGCATATGTTAGGTACTGTAAGGATAAAGCACATTGCTACCCTGCTGTTTCCCTGGATTGGGAAATTTTCTCCCGTTTTATCCAGGTATGTTATATAAATAGTAGCCAGATCTAAGGCGCGATGAGGTGAGCTACTTTGTTCGCTCTTAAAAACCTCTAGTAAATCAGTTTCTATACTCGGGTTCCTATCTTTAATCTTCGCGAAATATTCATCTAACGACATTTTTTTTTCCTTTTTTTTTTCGCAAAGCAAAAATTTTTTTTCTCTTTTTTTTTTTAAACCTTATCTAAATCATTAGCCCTGCTAGTATATTTTTTCTTTAAGCACCTATTGTGCATTCTGTAAATTTTAATTAGCATGTTGATGCTCATTAGTATTATTATTACGATCAATAAGATCGTAATTGTTGTAAGACCTTGTGTCTCTACTTCTACTCTATTGATCACATTGGCAGTGGAATCCACTGTTTTCGTGTCAATTAAACCCATTTTGGGTTTTAGGGAAGCTACCTTGAAAAATTCGATATTTCTTCTGTAATAACTGTATTTAAAATTTTTCCAAAATCTACCCTTTTTTTTAAACTATCCATAAAAGTTATGAGTCGCTAATCGTACTCATACCTAAAACGTATACATTATAAAAGAAAAGAAATTTTTTTTTGAGATTTTTTTTGAATTTAATATTTTAAAATGTTTTTTTAAAAATTGAATTTTAAAGAATGCAATGGGATGTACATTCAAACATGTAAAATTGCATATATATATATAAAATAAAGGAGTGTGATATCAGTTATTGATATCCACTTTAAATGATCAATAGATCATTGAAAAATTAATTATTTAATAATGACTCATAACATTGTATGAGCATACATGAAGTAATCAATTTAGATATTCAACTGCTTATAGCAGTGACAGAGACGTGGAAGTTAGAAGTGATAGTGCATGTGGTTGGCTCACAATTCAGGTTTACATTTCATTAAATATTTTACAATTCATACTCCAACCACATGTGTTAGTAATAGCCTAAGTTTTTTTTGTTAGTATTTTTCAAGCAGCGTTTGCACGCATCGGCTTGAGGGTTTAATTAAATTTAGATGAATGAGATGATTTTAGGTTATATAAACATAGTAAAAAAAAAATTTTAATGAATATATGAATGTTAATATTAAAGGCAAATCGGAAATCCGATTTGCGTTACTTTGCACCACTGCAAAGTTCGACTTCTATGTGTTTAAGACTCTCTATGTAGAGTTGTCGGTCTTCCTCAGGCAAAGTTGTAATTTTTAACATATCCTGCACCAATCGTCTCTGGCGCAGGAGGGCGATTCTTTTTCCGCCCCGCTTCTTCCTTCTCTGTATCGGTTTAATGGGTTGCTGTCGAGCCCGGTACTCAGTTATTGTGAGTGGGCGTGGTCCATCGTTTGGATACACCACTAGAGCTTCTTCTAGTGTGGGTGCATCCCTTTGCTCAACAGGAGCAGCACTTTCGAACGTCACTGTGTCTGTTTTCTTTCCCTTGGTCTGGCTTGGTACGCCAGACGGTGCCGATGCTGGCTGCATAGGCGTCCTCTATGGTGGTGCTCATGTACATATATATTTTTTTTTTTTTTTATTTTGTGTTTGGCGCATGTATATTCTTCTACAATTTTTCGCAGAGTAGGTGGATGTGTGGGCGGTTGTTTGACTTTTTTTTTTATCGTTTTTTCATATTTTCAACTTCGGCATGTATCTTGACCGAGTTGTTTCAATTTATAAAATTTGTGCTGCTTAACAGCTTTAGTAGTCTTTTGACCACACATGCCACTCTACTCACTGCGTTTTTCCATTTTTCTCCTGTTATGTCCCTCGATGTCCAGGTCGGGAATTTTGACACTTTTATTTTTTTTGATTGTATTAGTGACGTCCTGTCACGGTCGCCATGAAATAATGTATTTACTTCCCAATAAATAGGTAATCGTTTTAGGTTTTAAAAGGCACGTCTGTGCTCTTTTGTGGTTTTATTCCGAATCCCTTAATATACGTATCAAATGCTTATGCTGCTTATTGGCAGCTACCAAAATGTATATGTATATATATATAGAGAGAGAGAGAGTGTACTCACATGTTTGGTCACTCATTCTTGGAGTGAGCAAAATGCAAGCTCAGCATATTCAGGCTGGCTTGCCAGCACAGTTCATTTATGTAAGCACATATATATACAGAACGAAATGTATGCATGCAAGTTTGCGTACATACATACAATTGTTCTTATATATGAATATATATTTATAATTATTTATTGCTTGCAACAGAGTGTTACAAGCTGTGCTGAATGATTTTAATTATATCATGTGAATACACTACACTCTGCTAGTAAAGTGCTACGTGCTGTATGTTTGTTTATTATTGTTCAGTTTAATTAGCTAAATTGCTAATCGATTCGTTGAAGGAAATGTTGAGAATATAATTTTTCGACCTGCAATGGGCAACATAGCGCATAATTGCTGTTGTAATGCCTTAAATGCTGCACAATGAACGAGAATTGGGAAATATGGTTGTATTTACCTCCAATCATATTCAAAGTGCCAAAAAATTGTCTTGGCTGTTATCGACTCGTCGTATACGGGGGTATAAATACGGGGGAATTTTCCCCTACAATTTATCTGTATTCTTCTCTGTTTTTTTACCAAAATAAAAACGACAATTATAACACAGTTATAAAAGATAAATTTTAAAATCTAAATGCCTTTCAGGTAGTTTCAAGTCCCATGTTGCCCATGTTGGATAAAATCATGGTAACATTTGGAATGGGATATTTATCATCAACTGTGTTAAGATTGAGTTTCCGAAAATCGATCACTAATCGTTTCTTCCTGTTTCCTGTCTCGTCGGTACCTTTTTTGTCCACAACCCAAATCGGATTGTTGCAAGGTGACCGCGAGGGCCTTATGATTCCATCACTTAAAAGTTGTTTAACTTCTGAGTTAACGAAATCTGCTACGCCCATAGGGTGGGGGTACGGCCTTGAGTACACCGGTTCGTTATTCGAGGTCCGAATTGTGGCCACAATATTTATATTGTAGGGGAGACTATTTTTTGGATTGGCAAATGCGTTAGCTCGTTTGTCAATAATTTTTTTAAATCCGTCCCTTATGGCGACTGGTAGGGTGGACTTCGGAGAGATCATGCAAATGCAACTGTAGTTTGTATTTTAAGCATGCATTTACACCAACATACTCCCGGCCGTTGAACGACTGTTCAACATTACTTAAATGTTGATTTCGTAGTTTTCAACAGGTCGATGTGTAGATTGAGTCGGTTGACGGCCAGTTGGCATCTGGGTACCAGTTGTGGGAGGGGTCATCTGTTGAAGGCCAATAGCAATCCTGGCTTCTTGTCTTCCGTTGGTACACCGATTTTTGATAACATATAGCAGCACTAATGTTATGAATATTATTAGCGCTATGTATGAAGCAATGTTGTGATGTTGAATAGGCCCTTGACTAGATTTTAGGTCATATGGTAACTTTATTTTGAATCTGGGCCATAATTGACTACTGAGTTTGTCAAGTTCATTGTAGCTTAGCTGAACATTGGTAGAAGCCGTTTCATTAGTTGAGTTCATCATCATAGTGGAGAAATTCCCAAACCGGGCATATGACATATTCATTGTGCCGGTGGTTGTAATACGATGTCCAGTTACACGTATTAATGGATTCCGCAAAGTGCAACTTGGATAAAGTGTTAATAATCCTCCTTGACTTATGGTGATGCTTGAACTGTTGTCATCGCAGACTGCAGATAACTCCATTGGCGACATTGTAGCAAAAATCCAATGGTTCTTGTAGTACATATTGAACCAGACAAACGTCATGCTTGTGTATTTAACTTGACACATATTTGAAGTTTTGTTATTGAACAACTGAAATTCACAATTACTGTTGATTGAGAACACAGATTGTTTATTTTGACAAATGAATTCTTCATTTGTGACTTGATGGCATTGTTTTAATTCAGTTGCTGTTAATCCAAGAAACTGATCTCTGTCCTTATTGACCGCTATCGTGGGAATTTGAATATCCATCGTCATAATTCCTTTATTGCTGATTGCTGGTATGGGAACTAGATTGTATAATTCAAATACTTGTGCTGAGAGCAATGGTAGCGTTACTTTGAATATTACGCGCTTCTTTACAATGCTCCCTTCTGCCTTCATCATTTTATACAGTTGTAGAACATCATCGTCTGTGGCAGGAAGTATGTGTCCTGGTGGAAGATGATTTTTTAACTCTTTTAAGTGTAGTTCAAGTTGTTTAGGTGAGAGTAACAACGGGCTAATTTGGTCATGATGAACGTCAGTGAGTACATGGGCAACCTCTGATTGTACTCGTTGCAAATTTGAAGCAATCACCGAAAGTTGTGTTGTTATCGTGAGATACCATTGAAAAGTCTTGACAGAATCAGAATGTGCTTGAGACATATCGAGTAGTTGCTACTCCATCAAATTCAATCGCCTCATCACGCTTGAAGATGTTGATTGTTGAATCAAGTATAGATGTTTGATTCTTTAAGAGTTACCAAGTATTCCTCATTTGTTTTCACCTTTTCAATAGTATTGGACATTTCTTTTGCATATTCCGAATCCAGTACTCCATATAGACTCCTGGCGATGTTGCCAATAAAATCAAATGGTGCTCTACGATTTCGTCCTATGTGCAAGAGATCGTTTTCCATTCTCAGTTCCTCTTCCACATGTTGGAAGTGTTTCTACATTGCAGAACAGGCTTGACTTGGTTTTAATCGGGAACACATTTCCCCAATCTGTTTTATTCCGAAAGAACATAATGTGGGGGACAATTTTGTGTTGTATAAAAATATATTGTGAGTACAGTGTATATGAAAATATGTAGGTGTTAATTCTATTCTAAGCAAAGCCTGCATTGGTCTTTACTGTGAGAAATTCATAGTTTGTATTTTAAGCATGCATTTACACCAACAGACAGATTTAACCCAAAAAGGGGACTCTACTGGTATAACACCTCCTAAAAGAAGGTCGGGCACTATGTAATTTTTTGATGCCCCAGTATCTACTAACAGTCGAATTGTTCTCCCTGCATAGATCCTTTCGATGAAGGGTAGCGAATTCGAAATCCTGTGCGTCGTCTTCGCACTTGGCCACTTCGATTTCTGCTTTCGTAAGATAGCACTGATCGCTTTCCTCAACCGGAGGTAAAATTTCTTGTGTGACATGATTCACTCGTTTTTGTTTTGGCCCTGTAAATATACCTGTGCCATTATTTGGCCGTTTAAAGGCTTGACCTTGATTTTGAAATCGAGTAATATTGGCCTGATTAGGAGGGTTGCTTGGATCTTGCGGACTATATTGGGTCCTTTGTCTAAACCTGGAGGAGTTGTCGACCTCCATGGGTTCTACTGGCGGTTGGTTCTTAAAACGCTTGCTATTTTCACTATTATCGTGTTTTTTATTATAATAAGGATATTTTCCTTGGGGCTCTTGGCGATTCCAGTTCTCATTTTTTTTATAAGGCTCGACCTCTGATTTTTCAACTTTTGTTTCTAGGGCTCTTGCGTAGCTGGCCGCAAAGGCGTCTCGTTCATGATTCGATTCTACTTCCTGAGCCAAAGCCAAAGCGGACGGGAGGTCTTTTGGACGAGCCGAGAATAAGACGTCAATAAGTGCTTTCCGCGTACATCGATATAAAGACACAGAGCGCATCTGAACGATATTTTTCATTCATTGCTACTGCCAACTCGTGACTGTAGCTCATAATTGTTTTATTAGTAATCAAAACTAGCTTTTGCTCAAACCGCTCGTAGTATTCCACAAGAGACAAGTTCCCTTGCCTCAACGTAGATAGGTCTCGTTCTAATAAATATATCGGTCGCTTATCCGCATAAGTAAAATCTAATCTGTCTATAATTGTGTCAAAATTTAAGACTGTATTAAATAATGCCAACACCGTATCGGCGGGGCCTTTTATTTTATTTCTTATGATAGCTACTGCCTGATAATATCTAGAACTGCCATTATATTCCTTAAATATATTGTGGGCGACGTGAGCAGCCTTGCGCCACGCAACGTACGTCTCTTGTTTCCCTTCAAAATCGGGAAGGGATTTTACGACGTCTAGGGTTTCATTACACTTGACCCCCCGAATAATTTCTATTTCTTTATTAGCTTGAAGCGCTGGGGCACTAACCTTAACACTTTCTAGCTTATTTGTCAGTTCAGCTAATTTTTTATCATATTCTTTCTTTTGTATCGTAAGAGCGCTTTGAACGGCGCCGAGAACTACAGCTTCTACTTGTTTTCCATCCATTTTTATGCTTTCTATTTTGTTCGAATTATTCCAACAATCACTAATACTGCCACAGGGAACGGCGCGTTTCTCTGTTTTTGATTTATCAAAAAAATCGCACAGAGATTCTACGTCAGAGTCACTCATAAGAGATAATAATTTGTGTTTGGATTTTCTTTTATTATGTTCACAAATAGAATTATTTTTAAGAAGAAAAAATAATTGTTTTTATTTTTGCAATTTTCATTAACAGATCCACAAGAGACTTAAAAATTTTTTTTATTTTTTAGTTTGGAAAATCTAGTTTGGATATTTATTTATTTACGCTTCGTATTCTGGTAGGTAAAACAAAATGAATATTGAGGATAGGAAGTTTAAATTCAACTGATTTATCTCGGTTTGTTTAGATTTTTTTTTTTTTTACTCTCACTTGCGGTTTATTTCTTTTTTGTTTGTTTTACTTTGTTGATTTTGTTAGCGATGCAGTTTAAATAAAAGATCACCCTACTTACATGATTTTTTGGTTTCCTTTAATTAAATTTTCTTAGCTTTGGAGGTCGAAGTTCAATGCTGCTGAAGTTTTGTGTTTTCTCACTCGTCGTCTAACGCCGCTGACACTTGATATCACTGGTATTCGTCTTGCGCAGCCGTCACCAGTCCAGTGACGTGACTTAATCGCAGCCGGCAGCGGTCCGATGCGCTGACAAATAGTAAATATTTGATAATAATATTTATTTTATTATCTGTTTGTCGCTGTCGTGGCTGACAAACTTTAGCAATGTTAGTTGCCAAATTAGTTGCTTTTTAGTTCTTTGCCAGGGTCATAGGCGAAGAAAAAAAATTTTCACTTTCACTTGTGTTTTTTTGTTGCCGATTGGTGGCGTTTTTGTCTCTCGCCAGGGTCGTAGGCCAAGAGATTTTCCAAAACTTTTTTAACTTGTATGTGTTATTGTTGCGCGATTTCTATTCCTTAGTTGGGCGCCAATTAATATATTTCTGTTTATTTTAAAATCTTTATAAAAGTGAGAGCCGTTTGGCTTCTCTGCTGGTTACTTAAGAACTAACTTAAATATTAAAAGAAATATTTAGGCTACCCAGCGAAGCCCGCCTCAAACTGCTGACGATGCGGTTCCCACGAACGATGTGCTGATCGAGCAGCTCGTGCAGTGGCATCCAGTCGTCGCTCCTCTATTTTGGTTATGTAGCGCACACATAAAAATGCTTATCCAGCATTTTAGGGTGCTGGTTGCCCAATCGAGTGGACCGCTATGTTAACTTGTACATATGTATATTCTTGACCATCATAAGTAGCCTATCCATGTGGGTCTGCCTGTTTCTTTGCACATTGAAGACTTTAGAGCTTTGCTGATGAAACTAAGAAAAAAGGCTTATTAGGTGCTGTAGCCGAACAAATGTAAGCTTCTGCTTCTTTATTTTATATATTGATGTTGTCGCTTCAAATAACTTATCCAGACTGACTCTGCTGCTCTCAGAAAAGAAGCACTTTCTACTCAAGTATTGTGCAGAAAGCCATTGAGCCAGAGTGAGATGGATATATACAAGATCAAAGAGTAAGGGCTTACTTATAACTGTACATCGCAGTGGTTAGCTCTTATTATGCATTATTGGTGTTACTATGAACACTGGGCCTACTACAGTGTGTAGATAATTTAAGTTTCAGAATTAGTCGGATCGGTTGGATGAAAAAATTTTATTTGTTCTCTTAACTATTTCAATCAATCTTTTTGGCAGCCGCAGTCATAGTCAAGAGATGCTGAGACGCAGCAAAGTAGCCGATGTTCACAAACGACATGTTCGATTAAATGCGTTTAAAGATTTTACCTTCTGTTAACACATTTTTGTTCCAATTTCATAGATGTAACCACATATGTACATTGTACATGAGACAAATGTGGTAATTTTTATACCTCTGTCTGTATCCATAGGATATATTGTAGTATATTGAAGTAGCTAAGTGTACATATGCAACTAAAGATTGTGTACTACATGCATGTCTAAATTATTGTCAACTTGACAAACTGATCGGTAAAAGCCTAAACACTGCCGTCGCACCCCAAAAATTAATTTTTAGCAGACTTAAATATTTTATTAAAAACAAAATGGTTTATTCTATATTATATAAGACCTGATCGCAAGCGTCGCCAATCGCAAAACGAAGGCTCTGGGGCCGAAGATGATGACTATGACTATGACTATGGTGAAGACGACTTAGGGTATGTCTTAAATGTTAATAAATTTTTTTTTTGATATTCAATTGTACGAACATATATGTAGGTGCATGTGTGTTTAATGTTTCCCCTGTATTAATTTCTTTCAGTGACCCAAGCACAGAAGTTCCGGCATTCAGTACGACCCACGCACATCGTCATCATCATGCCGTGGTGAGTGTAAAGTAAAAAATATATGTATATTTTTTTTTTTAATGTTTTCCTGTTTTATTTAATTTTTAATCTGAACAAAACAAAAATTGTCAGTTTGTTTTATCTCTCAGTGCACAAAGTGTCTCTTTGTTTATTTTTTGCTTACCCACTTCATTCTTTCGTTGAGTGGGAATTAAATTTATAACTAATGACACAAAACAACGAAATATATTTTAAATTGTTTACGCGAATACTTCATTTTATGGTGCTTATGTCACTTCTTTTCTCTTTTTGACTAAATCATACTATATTTTCATTTTCTCATACACGTACTCTTTTTCTATCATTTGATGCTTAATGTGTAAACCAAATAACAAATACAAATGGAAAACAAATGGAAAATTATAAATCATGGCTAACGTTAGTCGGCCTTGATATTAGAAAATGTCAGTGTACTTGGCTCACCGTCAACTGTTTCTCAATTACCGTCTGCAATTTTATCAGAAGCAACAGAATTGCCACCTTTAAAAGCATCAACGGCGTCCACTGTGGATAAGGAAATTCAGGAGAGTGTCTCCAAATTGGAATCAGTTATAAGCAAAACAATTAAAAATACTAAGAATATAAAGGAGCTGACTGTTATTCCTGTGGAGGATGATTTGGACAATAATGATAATGAGTTACGGCGCTTGGAAGATGTGTCAGGTCACCCTGATATTATAAAGGCTCATGGTCATATTGATGTGGAAGTACCTTCAACTACGGCGGTTGTTGTTTTTCCATCTGATTATAATTCTACCACTGAGGAAGAAAACAATGGCATAAATGATAACGAAAATCAAGAGATTGAGATTTTAAAAATGCAGAAAACCACGTCCACTATCGCCTATCCCCAAGAAACACAAACTATGCAGTCTTTTCCGCTATTTAATTCTAACTATTCAACAACTGCATCAACCATTGAAACTACCACAATGCCATTGTCATCGTCCTCATCTCACTTGTCTTCCCCAAATAAATCTAGCTTTAAAATTGAAACCATTACAACAGTAGCACCTAATTTATCGTCGTACACATCCTCATCTTCATCATGGCAAAACCCTACAACAGCAACTACAATATCAACTCTAACAGAATCAACTATTTCAAATATACCACAAATAGAAATGCCAAAGGTAAAAATACCGCTTTGTCTGTAGTTCTCCTCGTATTTTTGTTTGTCTCTTTTGGATTAATATTGTTTTTTTGATCCATTGCTTTAAATGTGCTTAATTTGTGCCTCCTTTCCCTTGGATCTCTTGTTTGTTGTCGATTAGGTAAATCTTTGTGGAGATCCATAATTTGTGTTATTAATATAATCTTTGATATATGTCTGTACTTACAAAGTTTTTTACTTTGCGTTGGGTTTTCAATTTAAACCTTTCGCTTTGCAACATGAACCTGATAAAAAAAATTCAGTGTAAAATGATCGTATCAAAAATTAAAAAAAAAAAAACGTTTTGAAGCTCCAGGACTTTACTTTCCGAATCTGTGGAGCAAAATATGTAGCAGGACACGGTTTCAACGCATCCTGGAAAAGTATAACGGAAAACAAATTTCCCGATTTTTTCCCTTCTTTCTTTGAATTTCCTTTAAAATTTTTTATATTTTTTTTTAAATTAAAGAAAAAGTTTTTTTTTCATTTTATTTTTGAACTATGCAATAATTGAAGCAGAATTGAGAAAAAAAGTGAGAGAAAAGGTGTTTTTTCATATCAAAAAATTTGTATGTGTGAACATTGCTCCTTTATTTCTTTTTAAACTTTGATTGATCGGGACGGAATAACGGTTCAGTGGATCAATCTGAAAATTTGCAGGGCTATTAAGGGTACATTAAGGTAAAAAAGCTAAGATCCGTGCTCAGTATTTGCAGTGATATAGCAGATTTTCCAAATCAAGTGAAAAATGCGATTTTTTTCCTTTTTTGCAGGGAGGTACTGGGGAGAAATAAAGGACTTCATCCTGGAAGGTCTTATTGAAGGAATTTTTTAAGGAAATTCATTGCAGATTCTAAAATTGTCTTCCGATTTTCAATACGACCATTTATTGTTGAGATATCCTTGATTAAAGATAAAAAGGACCTCTTATGTTCAATTCAGGATATCTCAATGAAACATGGACGTAGGAAGAATTTTAAAAAAACAAATATGTCTCCAATTATTCAGGCTTTTTGGTCCATCTGATCAATTCACCGAAAAAACATTTCCAAGCCCGTGGAGCCCAAGAAAGAAGGAAAAAAATCGGGAAATTTGTTTTCCGTCGTACTTTTCCAGGACGCGTTAAAACCGTGTCCTGGTAAAGTTTTCAAAACGCTTTTTTTAAATTTTCGATACGATAATTTTTCACATAGATACGGTCCGTCAAAAAACCTGAAAATATTTGGATTTTTTTCTTACTCCCTTAATTCTTTTGAGAAGTGTATGTTAATATCAATATGTTTCAATATATAAGAAGTGTAATGCGGGTATTAATTTCATTTTTAATTTTATTTTTAAATTTTTTAAAATATTAGTAATGCAAACAAACAATATCTTTATTTATTTGAAAATAAAATCAGCTGATAACTAGTGAGCTCCTCAATTTAAACACAGAAGTGCGCCATGTCGACGGTGCAGATTATTCAAATACAACATCGAAATGGACTCTGCTTGCTGCCCCAACTACTTCCGCAACACCCGGTGCAACTAGCGAAAGCGTGTTCTCCACAACGCATCTTATAATTATTAGCAATAAGATGAACTGTTGCCACATACATAAATATGTTGCGAATTTAATGTAGATATATAGAAAACTTTTAAAAATATTCGAAAACTTTTTTCCAAAGCACGTATTTTAACACTCGGCTATCAGTCAGTGGATCTAAACCGCGTACATGTGTTTCTAAGCTTGTTTTTGTTATATGTATAAAACATGTAATATAAATGTGTCTGTGTTCTGGTGTGCGTGCGTATATGTATATGAATATTTTTTTAAGTACCCTTTATGATCTTAGAGAAAAACCATTTATTTCATTGAGTTCTTCATTTATTATTTTCCTATTCCTAGCTAGAGGAGCCAACTGAAAAAAATACTGATATAAACAAAAGCAACATAACAACAATTCTACTGGGAAATGAGGTAAGTAGGGCTATATGATAAATTTTTACAGGTGTCTTTTGTCTATTGTCCTTTGTCTATATGTAGTTTACCTTTTCATTATGATTCATTATGATTGTCCATTCAAGACAGAAATCTGAACGAATTATGTTATACAGGAAAATGAAAATTATGACTCTGCTAGTAAAGTGCTACGTGCTGTATGTTTGTTTATTATTGTTCAGTTAGCTAAATTGCTAATCGATTCGTTGAAGGAAATGTTAAGAATATAATTTTTCGACCTGCAATGGGCAACATAGCGCATAATTGCTGTTGTAATGCCTTAAATGCTGCACAATGAACGAGAATTGGGAAATATGGTTGTATTTACCTCCAATCATATTCAAAGTGCCAAAAAATTGTCTTGGCTGTTATCGACTCGTCGTATACGGGGGTATAAATACGGGGGAATTTTTCCCTACAATTTATCTGTATTCTTCTCTGTTTTTTTACCAAAATAAAAACGACAATTATAACACAGTTATAAAAGATAAATTTTAAAATCTAAATGCCTTTCAGGTAGTTTCAAGTCTTGCAACTCCCGTATCAACGCCTGCGTCGGCCGAGTTGCCTTTTACTACAGATTACTTGGAACCTCATACAGAAAATAACTCGCCAATTATTAAGACGCGTTTGCAGAAGTTGGCAGTTACTTCAGGCAAGGTTTTTAAATATATCATACCCGATGACACGTTTACTGATGCGGAAGACCAAACTAATCTTAGACTGGAACTAACTGATAAGGATGGCAATGAGCTGAAGTCTTCCTCTTGATTACAATTTAATGCTCTGAAAAATGAACTTTATGGACTGTAAGAAATAATGTTGCTAAAGATAATGTGGAGAGTTTTGCGCCCTGTACCAATATAGAGTAAAAGCGTATGTTATAGTCAGCAAAATGTATATATTTTTTTATTTTTTGTGACACAAAAGTACATTATTCTGGGAATTAAAGAACATTGTCAGAATAATGTGATTCCAAGCCTCTCCGAATACACTGATAAGATATAAAAGATAAAAAAGTTGACAGCGCTTCCTTTAACATTTGAAGCAACTGAGAATTCGTTTCGAATGAATCAGATTTTTTCTTATATCCATCGCAAAACACATATTTTTTTATACTTTTTTCACTTATTTGTAAAATGTCACCTAATAACACCTTTACGCATTTACAATAACCAGTTCTTTAATAAAAAAAAGGTGAAATAAAGTGTGTTGTATTTAAATCCAGTGTTTAGGTTATTTTATTAAATTCTTTATTTAATATGTTTTCATTGAGTTTATATTCATTTGTGTGTATTCACATTTAATGTCTTATGTAGACTGTATCTTAGTTCTTTAACAAAGGGTTTTCTTAGCTAAGACCGCGTAGCTGCGCTGCCAGCGACGCCGGCAGAGGAGCGGTCTGCTTATGTCATAAATGCTAACGTAAGCTAAATATGCATATATGGATATATGCAAGAGTGAGGATGTATCATGTTACATTGCTGGTCGCTTGTGTTATTATTGTTAATTCAGCAATATCCAGCAATGCATTATTTATATGCTTCACTGTGTACAGTGATCACTCGATAGAACATGCTACATCCCCCTCCTTTAGAAAAATAACGTAATTTATGGAGTTATTTTAAAATTTGATTATGTTTGACTTATTTATTAATTATTATATTTATTATTATTATATATTTTTTTTTTTACTCTCTTTTTTTTTTGTTAAATGAAATATATTAGGAAAAAATTTTAGAAAATATTAGGAAATTGTAAGAATTATACATATTATTCATTAAGAAAAATTTTTTCTCTTTTCTCTTTTTTTTTTTTCGTACGATTTTTTTTTTTTTTTTTTTTTTTATGTATTAACCAATTAGGAATTAAAAATCTTTAACCTATCTTTATGTACTACCTGCTTTTTATTTTTACCATCTTTTATTTTTATATTGTCTCTATCTTCTATTGCTTCTATTGTGTATGGGCCTAAATACTTAGGTTCTAACTTATGGCCCGTATCATTTCTTAATAAGACTCTTCTTCCTATTTCTAGCTCAATATTATTTATTTTCCTATCATATAGTTCCTTATTCTTAACTTTATGCTGTTCTAACATAACTCTGGCCCTTTTATAGGCCTGTTCTAATCTAAATTTTGATTCCTTAGCATAATCATCTATATTATAAAGTGGATTTATCCTATCTATTGTATTAAAGTGTTTTGGTAAATTTGAAGTTTTACCAAATACTAACTCATATGGACAATAATCATGTGCCATAGAAGGTGTTGTATTAAAACTATATGCGAAGTATCTTATACATACATCCCAGTCAGTTTTGTCAACTGAAATGTATGAACGTATGAACTCGTTAAGTGTTCGGTGGCTTCGCTCCACAGTTCCTACAGTCTGGTGATGGTGTGCAGTTGAAGTAATATTTTTAATATGCAAGTTTTTGCATAAATCTTCAATTATTGAATTTTTATATTCTGTTCCCATGTCCGTAATGAACGTCTTCATTGGACCGTACTTCAGAATAAAATCTTCAAATATAGCTTTCGCTACTGTTTTTGCACTTTTGTCTTTAATTGGTATGATTACAAGGTATTTTGTTAAATCGCAGATTAAAGTAACTGCATATTCATTTCCTTGTTCTGACTTGGGAAATGGACCGATCGTATCCACAATTACCCTGTCAAAAGCCATTTGTGGCGTTTCTGTTATAATCAATGGTGTTTTTATATGTTTAGTTATTTTTGATTTTTGACACTTATTACATTTTTTTATATATTGAGATATCTCTTGTGTCATTTTTTTCCAGTAATAATGTCTTTTAATTTTTGCTAAGGTTCTTGTAATTCCCGAATGACCTCCTTGTATATGATCATCATGGAACGTAAACAGCATTGCTTCTTTTTCTTTATCATTATTTGATAATAGGGTCACCGGCTTGAGTAGCGCTACTCGTAAAGATATTAAATTCTTATTGCCCAATAATTTAAAAGATTCTATTGAAATTGTATCAAAGATCTTTTCGCTCGGTGCCACTTTGACTTGGCTGATATTAAGTATACCGGCTTCCTTTTCAAGCCTTTGGAAGAATTGACCTAAGTCGAGAATTCCATTAGTATACATATCGCAAATGTCAATTCTTGCTATAACTTTCTTGCCATGTTTGAATGTGCATAAAGTTTCAGTTATACGCAAGGTCACTACTTTTCGTACTTCGTCATTAACAATGACTTCATATACGTTGGGCTTAGAAGCATTAAGAGATTGCTTTCGCGAATCTTCTACATCGTTATATTTTTCTTTTCCTGCGCAGGAATTTAACTGTTTACTTTGGTTTCTGGTAGTGACTTTCAGAATTTTATTATTATTTTGTATGTTTTGTAAATCTTGTATCGTGATTCTTGATAGAGCGTCGGCCACGAAATTATCTTTTCGTGTTGTTGTTGTCAAATTTAGCATCCGCATTTAATGCGTTTGGAACGAAAATATGAAGATTATGCCTATCCGATATTGTTCTAAGTTGAGTTCTTAGTCTGTCAAGATTCTCCCTTGCTTGTAGCAAGTGCAAATTATTTAAACGGCTGAATACTTCCGCAAATAGTTTGTTGATTGTATTGAATTCATGTATTAGAATTCGAATATGTTTCAACTTTGTTTTGTTTTTTATCTGAATGCTCTTATTGAGGCATTTAAATGACTTCTCGAATTCTATCCTATGTTCTTTTACTATCTGAACAATTTTTGGCCATTCCATGGGGAACGTTATTTAAAAAAAAAATTTTAAGTCCATGCCTTCTTGTTTTGGATCTGTTACTGACCTATCTTAATATTTCTTATTTTTTTTTTATGGTTTTCTAACATTATCCTTGATTTTCATCCATCAAATAGAACAGAAATGTTCCTGTTGCGTTTGAAAAGCAACAAATAAATGGTATTGATAGGATGAAACAAGTACATACCCTACTATTCCCTTGGATTGGGAATTTTTTACCAAATTTTTCCAAGTAAATTATCTTTATTTTTGCCAAACTTATAGCGCGTTGGGGTGAGTTAATATTTTCACTCTTAAAAACCCCGATTATATCGGACTCTATGCTAGGATGGTTTTCTACTACTCTACTAAAATAACTATCTAACGTACTCATATTCCTATTTTAGTTAATACATAACATTCAATAAAAATTTGTTTAAAGTTGAAATTTTAATTTTATTTTTTGAGAAATTCGAGAGAAATTGATTCGTTTGATAATATATATAATTAATTTTTTTTTTTTTTATCAAAAATGCACCTTTATTTTTAGGTTTGCATACTTTATTTAAATCTTGTCCAAGTCATTGGCTTGGCTTAGGGCTCTTTTTGTTATACATTTGTTATGTAGCTTATATGCCTTGAACAAAATGTATGCGATCAAAATTATGACTATTGTCAATAAAAGTGCATTAGTAATACTTAAATCAATATTTGATGATTCAACTGTATTTATCACGTTAGCAGTGGAGTCCACTGTCTTCGTGTCTATTATTCCCATTGTGGATTTTTTATAAATTATTAAATTTGTTGTTAAATCATCAAACTTATTTATACTATTATCAAACATTAAAAAAAATTTGAGACAATTTTTTTTTTTAAGAAAACTTTTGTATATCTATATAGAAAAATTTTCTTTTACATTACCCTACCTAATTTTGCGCATAGCTTTACAGGCTATGCTTCTCTTGGGCGGAAATGGTTCCGCTCAAGTTTACAATGTGTCTTACAATTTTTCTTAGTTTCTATTTATATATTTTTATACATAATTATAAATTTGTTTTTTTTTTTTTTTTTTTACATTTGAAGTTTAAAAAAAAATTTTTTTTTGAATATTTTTCTGCTTGTTTTATTTCTTCATAGCATCAGCTGGTCGTCGCCGGTTGGCTAGCTGATGCTCCATCGATGGCGTAAAAAGCGGCCTGCTTTTCACACTGAGTTGTCTCTGCTGCTGATGTCCTGGGCCTATGGGCTCAGGCGGTACCGGTGCAGGTCTTCGCACCAGATTTGACGTCTTTCCAACACGTATACTCGCAGAAGGGGCTCTCCAATGGCCCCGGGCAGTCTCTCGGGCACTTCTTTTGCAGCTTTGGTAGGTTTACTTGTGGAGGTGGAAGGTTTTTAGTTTTGTTTGTTGTTGTTGGAATATTTTCTGAGTGAGTTTGAGTGGTATTTGGCTTTTTATTTTCTTTATGTGACTTTAAAAAGTCAAGTTCATACTGCAGTTTTTGGGCAGTTGCCCAAGGAGGAGGTGTTGGACTGGTGTATAATAGCCACTTTATGTGCGCTATTCTCTTATTTATTTTATTTTTTACACCACCTCTCCTAGCCATTACACTCTTACTCTACTCACTCTGATTCCTTTATTTTTTTTCTTTGATATTTCCTTTGTTTCTTCCTTCTTTGTTCCCTCCTTCTTTGCCGTTGGTCTTCGTAAAATTTTACAGTGTTGGAATTATATTGTCCTCCCGTGCAGATTGTCGTCAGGTCGGTTGACCTCAGTCACGGTCGCCATGTGTTGTATTTAAATCCAGTGTTTAGGTTATTTTATTAAATTCTTTATTTAATATGTTTTCATTGAGTTTATATTCATTTGTGTGTATTCACATTTAATGTCTTATGTAGACTGTATCTTAGTTCTTTAACAAAGGGTTTTCTTAGCTAAGACCGCGTAGCTGCGCTGCCAGCGACGCCGGCAGAGGAGCGGTCTGCTTATGTCATAAATGCTAACGTAAGCTAAATATGCATATATGGATATATGCAAGAGTGAGGATGTATCATGTTACATTGCTGGTCGCTTGTGTTATTATTGTTAATTCAGCAATATCCAGCAATGCATTATTTATATGCTTCACTGTGTACAGTGATCACTCGATAGAACATGCTACAAAAGCTTTTTTTCGATACAATTTAATGCTAGGGTATGCAACTTTATTTTATTTAAACTTTTACCCCTGAAATAAAGGAGGACTGAATTAACGGACAATAAGTATCAGATATTCATATGACCGTATTGATAATTAAAGGAAAAGAGTTGGCAGATATTGACGTTGGCAAGTGACAAGTGTTCGGTGTAGCTTCATTGAGAGTGCGCTGGAATTGGTACAGGGTCTGCCTAAGTCGGCGTTACTATTTGCTTACAACATCCATATAATTATAAATGTTTGTTTTGCAGACCTTTGGATGACAGCGTTTCCCGATGGCAATATCGTTTATCCGCTACAGATTCCAGCAATGCAAGCGTTGTGGAGATTGTAGAAATCAGTGTGCAGCAACATCGCGCTGTGAGAACTATCAATCATGAAATCAGTATAGCTGTGCAAATCAATAAAAATAGTGGTCATAACATTGATTGGCAGTTAAATCTTATTCAAGCTATAACTCAAACTCTACAGGATCTTAACAACGCCGCCATAGTGGTGCGTGAGATACATCAGCAGCCGCAAAATCTTCACAGTGCCAGTTTTATATATTTCAATGAATCCCTGCCCACAAATAAATGTCCTGAAACGGAATTAAGTAACATAATTAGGAGTTTGGGTACAAGGAGCTTGGGTGAATTAGTGCAACCCACGCTAAGCATCAAGTCCGTCACAGGGAAGCTTATAAGCTCCTGTCAAAGATCAGAGTTAAATAAAATAAAACCTACCGTCACCATGTCTAAAAATTTGCCACCCATGCCTCGAAATCAAGTGGACCGCGTGAACGCTAGCGTGGGTCAGTTGTTGGTCTTCAAAGTTCCCAGTGATACCTTCTACGATCCTAACGATAACGAGTTAACTCTTACCCTTAAAACCAAGGATCATAAAGAGTTGGGTACTCGTCAATGGCTGCAATTTGATTCAAAAAATCAAGAATTTTTTGGCATACCCAAGAGTGGAGATATTGGCTCAGAGGAGTATTTGCTAGTGGCTGAGGATAGCGGAGGTCTAAGTGCTAACGATGCTTTGGTAGTTGTTGTATCGCATGCGAGAAAAAAGGAATTCAGTACCTTGTTCAAAGCGTATTTGGCCATACGCCATGAAAATTTTAATGCTGATTTGCAGCGAAAATTTGTAGAACGTGTTGCCAAGCTTCATAATGATCGAAACACAAACAAGATACAAGTTCGTTCCATAACAACGCATCATGATTCAGATGGAACTATAGTGAACTTTTATAATACTTCGCTGTTTAAAATGCAAAGTCGATGCCCCGATAAGGAATTAGCTGCTACAAAAAATATTTATTTGAATAACGATCAAACGCTGAAAGAAAGTGTTAAGCTTATGATGGGTCCTGAATTAAATTTAACCAACTTTTCCGTGGTGCCCATTGGCAGTTGTCACCGTAGGTCAAGTTTAAAAATTTATAAAGAAAAGTTTTAATAAATGTTTCTCATATTTCACAGTTGCCGACCACAGTATAATTAATCACGATTATACTCCGCCACGACTTGAGGAGCCTAGGTTGAAATCTACTTTCAGCGATTAGAATTTGGCTACCTTTTTCTTACCCGCTGTCATTATTGTTGTTATGATTTTGCTGGCCTCTATTGTAGCTTGTTGCTTTCATAGACGTCGCCACAAGAGTGGGAAAATGGAATTAGGAGACGATGAAGAACGTAAATCATTTCGCACCAAAGGGATTCCTGTAATTTTTCAAGATGAATTTGAAGAGAAGCCCGAAATAGGAAATAAAAGTCCCGTGATACTTAAAGACGAGAAGCCACCATTGTTGCCACCATCTTACAATACTTCCAATATGAATGGTAAGCTAATTGTACTTAATTGTTTAGTTCTATTATTTCATTTCAACAATTATAGGGGAAAACGACGTGGATGAGTATGTTCCTCCGCCTGCAGTTATTTTGGGTGGACGAGAAGCTCGAGGAAAATCACCAGCGACGCCGTCATATCGGAAGCCTCCACCATATGTTTCGCCATAAATGCGTTACAACATTGTATCAACATATAGTAATCTACGTGAAGTATCTTATGCTTTGGTTTGGCACCACTTTTAAATATAAAAATCTGCAATTTATCAGCAATCTTTTGTGTATATTTAAAGAAGGTGGAATGAGTTTTTTGGAAGGTGAATAGCAAAAAATGTTGTTTGCGCTAAGGCATACTGTTTATAATACGAAAATTATGTTAACATTTTTTTTTTTAGTTCTGAAGTTTCATTCATGGATACACATAGATGCACACTTTTTTCGTAGCATTTAAGTTATAAGAAATAGGCTACACCAAAAAGGCTTTTATGTTGGCTGGAAACAGATATGATAAATTATTAAGCCAGCTTTCCACCTGGAAGGCATCTGTTTTCTATTTTTGCGTTCATATAAACCAATACTGTTATCAATACAACTGCCAACAGAAATGTCTCTTGAAAATACGTGATTATTCAAACGTGTGTATAAAACTTGAACAATAAGACCACAAATTTTGATTTCTAGCTTAGCCAAAACCTACAACCATGTTTACACAAATTGATGCTAATAACTAAGGTTGTCTTGTATTTTAAAAAATGTAAACTTTGTTTTATTAAACTTTACTTATTTTCAATTGAAAACTTTTTGTATTAAAAAAACCTTACTAAAGTAGCGCAAGGCCGGCCTATTAATTTAAGAATAATAAAATAATTGCTAACATCATATACTAGTATTGAGCTGTTGAGCTCTAAGTGGAAAAATAGAACAAACAATAAAAAATCATACAACGTTATCTATTTACTTTGAATAAAAATAAAAATTCCAAAGATATACGTAGATTTTTTGATTTGAAGATTGCAAAATTTTCTAATATCTTATCCCAAAGTTACGAAAACTTGATACAACTATGATACATAGCACCAACAGCGACTTAATAAGCTAACTAACAGAAACATATTCAAACAAAACGAATACAATAAATGATCTTATTGGTATATAAGCCAGTACTTCAATTGAATTCAAGTTGTACAACATATGTTTTGTATATTATGTATATATAAGTTAACTTCCATATCATAGTGTGGAAGTTATCTTACCGTCGGGTAAGGATTTTACTTTCGGGAATTACCTAATAAAGAATCCGATGCAACTAGATCTCATTATAATCTTTATTTTAATTAGTCTTAATCTACTTTATAAGTAACAATGCGAAGTTTTGCTTTTGAGTGTCGGGAGTAGGTGGAGTAACCTGTACCTTCGTCCATTACCTTAGGTATGGCTAGGACGTAGAGCAGGAAAGTGCCATTGGACACGACTGTCGGCCGGGAGAATTCGATGGCCTCGATCGCGTTCTGGTACGGGGGTCCTGATACCTCGGTTAGGACGTCATCCACCTCGTTTGCATTTAGGAGGTCAGAGTTTACCGCTCCCGTCTTGGCTAGTTGGCACGCTCTGGTCACCTCATGGACCTGGTGTGCCAGAATCATGGCTTTGTGCAGGGTCGCCGTGGTTGCGAGGACGTCCCCATCTATAGAGTTGACCTTGCATATGATGCCATTTAATTTTTCCAGGCTGCGATACGTAGCCTCGAAGAGCTTCTCGTTGATTCGGATTTGTTGGTTATTGCCCGCAACAAGGCTATTTTGAATCTTCAGGACCGCGTTCCAGTCGTCCGCGTCCGGGGAGCCAGCGACCCATTTCCAGGCTGAGCCAAGCCATTCGAAGGCTCGGGGTTTCCGTACCGGTGTGGAGAGCATCCTTCCGGTATCTTCCTCCGTCTCGTCTAGATAATGATTCGCAATCATTTTCAAATGTTGGTCGGTCAGGAGAGCGGCTTCTTCCCGAGTAGTCCGGATTGTTTGTTGAAATTCCAGCAAGTTTATGACGTGAATCAATCGAAACACGCCATTAACTCGCCAAACATATTCTTGCTGAAGGGGAATTACCGGGGAATCGTAACTGAAGAAATGGGCAGCACTAGCCTGCTGCATCATCACCATTGCCATCCTTGAAGATGAAGATAGTTAGTAGTGCTTATGATATGAATTTTTCTTAAAACTAAGTTTTTTTTGTTACCACCTGGTCCGTGAAGAGTGCTTTGTTTGGTATATATTCTTTAAACAAATTTTTATTATTCTTTTGTTTGGGAAAAAAAAAATTATTTTCGTTTCTTGAGGGATGATGAAAGAAAGGGGTTGTTTCTGTCCTATTTGTTCCCAGTCTTGGATCTTAAGTGGGCTTTATGGAAGACCTTTCCTGACTTTGTTTTGACCGTGGCCCTTCTATCCTCCTGAATCTCTTCTAAATTGAACAATTTTTTTCTTTTCCCTGGATTTGTTTATTCCTAACGAAAACCTCTTCTCCTAATTCCTATTTAACCTGCTCCTTTTTCCCAACATTATGCCTGCGATAAACCGCCTCCTGTTTAGACTTTATTAACCCACTTATGTCTTCTAGGGTGCTGCGCCTAAACTCTGTCAAGCTGTTTATGCTTGGTAACGTATAGAATGCGAGCAGACTGTTATTGCCCAAAGGGGCGAAAAAGGGGCCAGTTGTGGATTTTGAAACTTTAATGGGGCCTCCAGCTGACTGAACTAGGAATGGGGTTTGTAACGCCGAGGCTCCGTCAGATAGTTGTTGACTAATAAAGTTTTTGTTTGCGCCAGTGTCAATAAGAAACTGTCGCACTACCCCATCCCTATCTTCGTATTCTATGTATGGTACGCTTGAGAGGCTACGCCCATAAAGTTTACCTGATCTTGAATCACAAGATCGCCGGGATGCTATGTGGTCTCATGGGTCGGACAGTCCTCCCCCTCTATAGCATTAGTCGCCGGCATTTCTTCATAAAGTGGTTCAGTGTTTGGGATACCCTCACTACCTTTTGGGGCGTAATTTACTGCGTTGGGATCAGGCACGGTTGGTGCTTCCACATGGAATACATAGTGCCCTTTTTTGAACGGATTCGTCGATTCACTCGGGCTTCTTTTAACGCCCCCTTCGATTCCCTGGTTTGGGAACCTGTTCCTGGACTGACCTGAGGTTGCTGGTACCATCTTGATTGCTGGTCTGGTAAATTGTTGGTTACCTCGGTACGCGTTTGGTGTCAACGAAGCCTGGTATGGGACTGGAGTTCTATGGTTTAGTTGGGTCATGGGGTTGTTGAACCTTGGAGAGAGATTGGTTGGTGGATAATGCTGCCGGTATGCGGGCCGTGGTTGGTATGGTGACCTGCCGGAAGTGCTCGGAGAAGCTGAAATTTTTCCCATTATAACGTTGTCTAATTCTAAGGCAATTGAAAATGCCTCTGGCAATATATTTCCTGGGACAGACCCCTGATGAAAACTCGTAAGGCTCTTTCGCGATACGAGCCTATGAGGGCTTCAAGGACTTCTTTATTGTGTCCCATATTCCGGAGTTTTCCCACAATTAGTGAGAGGTGCCTTTTGATATTATTGTAAAATGCGTCAAGGTTCCCGTCACCGCGGACTTAAATACTCATTTGATATTCAAGAGTCCCTACGTCCCTTTTGTCCTCGTAGTAGGATGCAAGGGCCTTTCTAATTGCTGGCCAATCGTCGTCTGCTACGTCATTAGCGATGAGCATTTCATCCACTCTGCCTTCGGTTTTTGACCTCAAGTGGAGAACTACAGCCCGGTACATGGGCTTATCCTTTGCTACCTGGTAGTCCTGAATTACTACTTCAGCTTGCCTAATAAAAGTTGGATACTGAGAGGCCTCTCCCGTGAACGGCCTTATCTCCTTAACACAATCTGGCAAGATTGCTATCTGCCTCAAGTCGTATTCTGAAAGAGCCTTAGTTGGTGGCTTATCTGGTATAATTATTGGATCTGAATTTTTCTCTTCTAAGGTAAATACTTTCTCCTTTTGCGTCTTGAGCTCCTTAGTAAGAGCGGCTACCTGTGCTAGCAGACTAGAAACGGCCTCCTTCATTTCATCCATTTTCCCCAAGTATTCAAGTGTGACAATGTTTTGTTTATATTGAGGTATTTAGTTTTTTATTTTTTGATTTTATCTGTATTTTGTTTCGGAAAAAATTCGCACTCTTCACTTACCCGAGTGATCGTGGTTAGTATTTGTGTTCGTTTTTGACTTTGGTTGTTCTTAGTGTCGATGTGTTGTGGCAATCCCTCCTCACAGGATCAGTGTAATTCTGTTAACAGAAAAAATTAAGATATTAGTATTTCGAAGCAAAAATATTTTCTGACCCGAGGGTGAGGGATTTTTTTTCAAATAAAATGCTCGGGTCAGCCTAACATCACATTTTTAATTCAATTTATTTAATTCTTCTTTGTTGTTTTTTTTTTTTGCTTTTTTTCCTTTCTTTTACAAGTTTCTTTATTTCTGTATTTTTCTTTTATTTTATTTCATGATTTTTTATACCCTGTACCCATAGGGTAAAAGGGTATATTAAAGCCGCTAAAATGTATGTAACAGGCAGAAATATACATTTCTGACCCCATAAAGTATATATATTCTTGATCAGCATCACTAGCCGAGTCGATTGAGCCATGACCGCCTGTCCGTCTGTCCGTCCGTCTGTCCGTCCGTCTGTATGAACACCTAGATCTCGGAGACTATAAGAGCTAGAGCCACCAAATTTGTGAACATGCGTCTAGTGTGTACACAGATCAAGTTTGTTTCAAATTTTTGCCACGCCCACTTCCGCCCCCGCAAATCGGGAAAACGTTTTACTAGAGCTGTATTAAAGATATTATATTCTTACTTGGCACACCTAATTATATACCCAAACTGGACCAGCTCACCAAATTTTGTCGATATCAGACAATAAATATCGGAGATATACCTATATGAGTTTTGCACTGAATTGCCAAGGCGACATTGGCTGGCAAGAGTGAGCGAGACAGCATGCGTTTGCTGTTGCTGCATGTGAAAGTGAATTTTGCATGAAATTAATGGCGATTTCGAGGATATTCTATTTCATTTAATATAATTAGTTGGTACAGGGTATACTCAATGTCGGCAGGGACGACTTGCTTGCTTCATTTTGCTTTAATATTTAATTTGAAAGATTTTCCTTTATCTCGATTTTCCTGAGACATTTTCTTTTCTCTTCGTCATCTCACGCATGAGCTGCCTGTTCCTTTGTCCCTCTTTGTCAGTTGTGGGAGGCTCCATTTATCCCTTTTAGCCCAGTTTAGGACCTACTTAGGTAGGAGTATGCTCCACATCCCCGCTGGGGGAGACACTTTCGGTGAAAGACATAGCGCCAATACACACGCGCCGTGACGAACATTTTCTTAGCAATAATTTTGCTATTTTTTTCATTTCATTAATTTTTTTTTTAAATAATTTGCCACTCGCAGCTTTTAGTTGCTGCAGTGGTTTGGGTACGCAAGTACCCACGATTTAGATTTTTGTTAATAATAATTTGTTATTTTGCATTTTTTTTTAGGCAACCGCCTCGAAAACCTTTTACTTATCTTGAACCAGTCGCGTGCCCCTTGGGCATACCGTGTGTACCGAAAAACGGGGTCGAGCTAGAATGAAAATTACTCAACGGGGGTTTGAACCCCGGACTCCCGCTTGTTTGGCGGCAGCCGTCCACTAAAAAATTTTTGAGGTTATTCAATTTTCACTGCTCGCTTTTATTTTAATTGCACGTTAACTGCAATTTGCCATTTTTTGAACACACGGCTGATTGAGGGTTTTTTTTTTTATCTTTTACATTTTTTTTACTCTTTTACATTTTTTAATTCTTTTACATTTCTTTTTTCTTTACATTTTTTTTCTCTTTTTTTTCCTGGCACTTATTACGACTGGTTCGTTAACACTCGCGTTTGGTCTCGAGACGGTCCCTGCTCGCCAGTTAGCTTCCATATCATAGTGTGGAAGTCACCTTACCGTCGGGTAAGGATTTTACTTTCAGGAATTACCTAATAAAAAATCCGATGCAACTAGATCTCATTATAAGCTTTATTTTAATTAGTCTTAATCTACTTTATAAGTAACAATGCGAAGTTCTGCTTTTGAGTGTCCAAATTGGAATGGTCGCTGTCCCCATGGCCAAGAAGCACCAGAGCTCTTCCTCTGGCCTTGAATTGCTGAATCGGCGCAAGTGGCCGTCCAACGGTCACACGCGCATCCGGTGTCACCGCCTTGGCTCTTGCGCAAGCGGTCGCTATGTTGGGCCTTTATGCTGAGCCAGCACGTTATGCTTAGCCAGCAATTTGTTAGAGGGGAAAAGTGGCCTGATGTGTGCACTCGCAGAGTGCATGGTGTTAACTTGTATATACATAAATAAGGGAGGATAAATACATACAACAAATAAGAATGTATTTAAGAAACCTCAGGTCGGGGTGCAACCTCAGTCTTAGGGGTAATCGAAGAAGAAAATTATGAACCCTTAATGGATATCCCTATGGATATAAGGTATTCTTCAAAACTAGTAGGGTGACTCCACTACTAAAGCTGATGGTTAATGGGGTAAAAGAAGAGCGAAGGGGAAGGTGGAGATATATGTTAACTACTGTAAATAAATAGTAAAAAAAAAGTAAATAGTAAAAAAAAATAAAAAAAAGATTTTTTTAGGTTTTTTTTCTTTATGTTTGTTTTTTATCGATTTGTTCTTAAATTTACACAATATTGTGGCCAGACTGCGCCAGGCCTATACCATTTCCCCGACGCTTACCTCGAACTCCCCGGTGTTAGACTACGTTGTATGTAACACGTAGAAATATACATTTCTGACCCCATAAAGTATCAATATTCTTGATCAGCATCACTAGCCGAGTCGATTGAGCCCTGTCCGTCTGTCCTTCCGTCCGTCCGTATGAACACTTGGATTCCGGAGACTATAAGAGCTACCAAATTTGGTGGGAATATCCGTCTAGTGTCTACACAGTTTGTTTCAACGCCCACTTCCACCCCCGCAATTTGGAAAAACGAATACTAGATCTGTATGAAAGATATCATATTCTTATTAAGTACACCTAACTATATAGCCGATCTGCACCAGCTGACCGAATTTTGTCCAAACCGAACAATTAACATCGGAGATATACCCATATTCTTTTTGTACTGAAACGCTTAGGGCGAGATTGGCTGGCAGGAGTGAGCAAGATAGCATGCGATCGCTGCTTCTGCATGTAAAGGAAATTTTGTATAAAATTGATGGCTATTTCGAAGGTTTTTTTTTAAATGTAACTAGTTGGTACAGGGTATACTCAATGTCGGCAGGGACGACTTGCTTACTTCATTTATTTTCGGTTCTGGCACGTGGTTCCATATCATTTATTAATTTTTATACCCTGAACCCGTATGGTAAAAGGGTATATTAAAGTCGCTCATATGGTCAAACCCTCAACAATTCAAAGTTTCTTGGTGTGTTAGTAAGAACTTTGGCTTTTAACAGTTAAATAAATAATTATGGATGATGAAGAACCATCAATGGTACCAGTAGTTGACATCAGCGTTGTGAGTTTTTTTTTGACCATGTTCAAGTGGATAATGATGTTGCTGTCTCAGGATCACTAACCGATGGCGAAATATTATGGTCGACAGATACGAATGGAAGGAGCAACGATTAAGATGAAGACGATATATCTGAACCCTTGGCAGAGGTGTCAGTTAAGGTAGCCACATTCGATAACTTACAAAGCTTTTGTCTACAAAATTGAGGAAACAGCATATGAGACACTTTTTCCACTTAGGAAAATTATTAAAAAGTCTGAGCAGCAGCAATGTGCTCCAAAACAAACCCGTATAAATTAATTCTTTTCAAAGGTCAATTAATTCACATTATAAATATGTAAAACAATAGCAGTTAAACAAAAACACTTGATAATTCGAAGTATTATTAATTTTCTTTCAAAAATTTCGAACCATTTAATATTTCGAACACTCAGTAATTCAAAACATTTTAAGAGTCCCTTGGATTTCGAATTAACGAGAGTCGAGTGTATATGCGTTTTGTACAGAAGCGCTTAGGACGACATTGGCTGGCAAGAGTGAGCGAGATAGCATGCATTCGCTGTTGCAGCATGTTAAAGGAAATTTTTTATGAAATTGATCGCTATTTCGAAGGTGTTTGACTTTATTTAATATAATAACTAATTGGTACTGGGTACAATGTCGGTAGGGTCGACTTGCTTGCTTCATTTTTATTATTTGTCCTCCCGCGAGAGGGGTAACTCATCCAACCGCTCCTCGTCTGACTGCTTGTTCTGTTGGCTCAAGGCGCAACGGGGTGACGGATGGGCCGATTGGAACCGAGGGGTGGGGTCACATTTGTATGGGGGACCCTCATACTCAGAGAACAGCGAGTCGTACGTCCGGGATATATATTCGCTTTCCTCGCTCGCTGTATCGCTGCTGCGCCTCGGAGATGTTTCTCCCACGTGTTTCGGCCGCTCCAGTGCCTTGTCTCGTCTTCTTCTGGGGTGGATACGGAATTATATCTTTCGAACTGTCGTCGATTACGATAACTCCTGATTCGATAATTTTTCCACTTGTGGAACAATAGTTGAGCTTAACACGTTTTTTACCTGCCTTAATTCTGATCCTACCTATAGTGCAATTTACATATTCCCGTTTTACTTAGCTTAACATAACATCGGCATCCTTGATTGTACTTTAACCCCAACCCTCGGACGACTGAGCTTACTCAGCCTCTTGGCCTTTGGGTTTTCGTCTTGGCCTTCGTTATCACCCCCCGAGGGTGTAATAAGGCTTCAGTTGTAAAATGTGAGCGTCTCGCCACGATGCAGGTAGTCAAATTTGGGGGCCATTGCATCATTGGATAAGTGGTGGAGGCCTGTTGGAGATTGCCTCGTACTATGCAAAAGACCTCTCTGTGGGATTGCCTTGGGGAACGTGTGGGGCAGAATGCTACAACTCTACGACGAGGGAAGTCATCATAGACGTAAACACACGGCTAGAGAATTGGGTACCATTGTCACAAACGTATACCCGGTCGACTCCGAATAGTGCGAAAATGTGCCCGCGGAACGCTTTCTACCAACTCCATTTAAGAAAGCGTCATGGAACACTATAAGCATTGCAATAAAGTTAGCACACAGCGCCACCATCGGTCCCTGTGATCGTCTTGTAAGCATCTTTCTAGCGGGTTTCTCCTCTCGATTTCTGTCACGATTCGCACCCTCTTACATGCCACGCTATGTCATGCTACGTGTCATTAGTATAGTTCTGTCTTCAGCACGCCCAAGTGTCCTGTCATATATTACGACCGCATAATCGGTATAATTTTCTGGTCCTTTGGTTATTTTGGCCGTCGCACAGTGGGGCATCGCTCGTTTCGCTTGTCATAAATCATATCTTCTAAAGTAGTGAAGCGATTTTCAAAATTTAAAAAGTATTTGATAGCTAATTCCTTAAGCTTAAAATGACGTTGTTGAAGGTGCCACGTGCTCGGATTGCTTTGATATTCAAGGTCAAAGTTGAAAAATATTTCTAGGCATATTTTACCCATAAAATTCACTTAAAAAACGCTTTTTTGATCACAAATGAACTTTATTATTTTAATTTTAATGACTAAATCAGATTTTAAAGTAATTTGTTTTAATTTTTTAGTGAAATCGCAAAAAAAAAAAAGCACACCCTCGCAAGGGTACATTAATTTTGGTCTCCTCCGAGACCCTTAATGCTACAGAGCTGAAATTTTGCACATCGGCTTATTTTTTGTGCAGGCATTGTATATCTTGAATTCATTCTGGTCGGATAACTATATCACATAGCTCCCATAGGAATGAGCGGTCGAGAATAGAGTTAAACCTCCCATACCTTTGTTGTTTTTTAATCCAATATTACGAAATTTGTACTCTATTAGTTTAATATACTTTCTAGCATATACACCGAGTTTTATCAGAATCGGGTGACTATATCATACAGCTTCCAAAGGAACGATCGGTCGAGAATAGAGTAAAGCTTCTATAACTTTATTCTTTTTCAATCGAATACTACGAAATTTGTACTCTATTAGTTTTATATACTTTCTAGCATATTCACCGAGTTTTATCAGAATCGGTTGCCTCTATCAGGAACGATCGCTTAAAAATATAGTTTTAGAACAATAACTTGAAAGTGTTTAAAAAGCGATTGTTCCGAAATTTTTTTTATTTGAAAGTTTAGTACATATAGAAATGTCTGTGCTAAGTTTCAGCCAAATCAACTGACTATATGCTATAGCTTCCACAGGAACAATCGGATCAAACATATTTTTTGTCAAATTACATTTTTTTTAAGCCACTAACATTTATTGTAAGCTTAACTTGTTTGATAAGCTCTCCAATGATTTTGTTACATTATAAATATGTAAATATCAAATAACAGTTTGCCAAGTTTACATTCGCACTTCTTCTTCCTTGTGCCTGGAACGCGTTTTTAGGGCGAGGTTGCATTAGTTTTTTGGCTTTTTGACAACTTTCCGCAAAAATGCACAAGACTGCACTATATAGGTCTGATAGGTGAATGTTCCTTCTATCACATGTTTTTGGTTTCATCGTGTATCTAGGTGTATCTCTGTTGATTCTACTCCACCAAAGTTCAAAAAATGCGATAATTTAGTTTAAAACGTCACCAATTTACTGTTGTAAGAGTGCCTTGTCTTGCACAGTGACACTTTAAATAAGACTTGCACTAGACCAATATTTATTATTAAGACTGTACGATATGCTTAGAATATCTGAATTAAAGAGAGAGCTTTAACGGGACTTCTTGAAGCTCGACTTCTATCGCTGATCTAGCTTAGAAAAGTATAAAGGCATAACCTGTGGACACCAATAGTGCCTAAAGGCCGGAGAGCACCCGAGGGTTATCACTTACCAGCTGTCTGGATGGTGCTAATTGAACTTACCAGAGTCCATGATATTGATCTACTACGACCAGTGACAACCATTACGAATTCTACCGTTTACCGAAGATGCGTTTATCTGCAGATATTGACGGAGCACCTGCTAGCAAGCGAGAAATAGGAAGACTTTCACATCTTAGATACCGTGCCTAAGAGCCATTGATTGAGGATTTTACCGATGTTACATCCAGTTAGGATTCATTCGTACTAAGTATCGCACATTTCTATGCCAAAATTCGTTACATAATAATTTTCTTTTTTGGCTAATGTAGGATTGTAAAAGTGTTGGTTAAGAGAAGCAGGTTATATTTAACCCCAATTAATACTTTCAAGCTAATAGTATATAGCGCTCCACACGTCATCAGGCCTGCTGACCGGATTAAACACTATGAAATCGTAAGTACTACATAGCCGATACCAAAATTGTAAGTCAAACTTGTGACCATTTAAATATAACCCCTTGCCGTGACCAACTTAGTTCGGGTAGTAAGAGTTTAGTTAGACATTTGATGAACATAATGAAAAAAAAAAAACAATGAATTAACTGAGAAATGGTAACATAATAGAAAATTAATTATAATGAAACTAAATTTTATTAACGTTATAAGAAAAATTAAACTAAGTTTGGCCTAGCAGTGTGCATATTAGTTCGATTGATTGGAGTTAACTATTAATCAATATAGGCTAAAATTATGTTTATAAACTTTGTTATGAAGATCATTTTGGAATTTGAATGGAATAGACTTATGTATTGAAAAATGACTTGTTAATCGTACTTATTCGGGCACCTGAAGCAAAGATAATACAGCCAATGAATGGGTAAAACTGCTGAGTTGTCAAAAGTTTTACATAGGAGGGTGGGTATAGAGGAAGCCATAACATCTAGGTCTTCGTTAAATATAGTACTTCTCCGCAACTATTCTATTAATTTGGGTTCGTCCTATATCCCGATCTCTGTCTTCATTTTATTTATGTAGCGCTCGTTGGGAGAGCACAAAGATCACCCCCATTTCCCCTGAGCTCAGCCGAGCTACTTGTTTGTAAGACAGAGAGTGCCCTCCGACAACCGAGTGTTCGTTACATAATAAATGGCGCCCAACGTGGGGCAGATCATCAAGGACATTATTCATGGTCCATTTCCCCATGATTTCTCACCAAAGGGTTGCAACCCTTCCTCTTTGTTCCTTTCAACCCAAACTATTATAATTTGTTACACAAAAAATGTAGAGTGATCTTTGTAGATGCCAGTAATTCGATGACTGATCGTAACTGGACCAGGCTTTCTGCACTACTCTTGAGATATCTTGTGGTTACAAATTTCGTTTTGGCTAGGACTCTATTTTACGTAGGAATAAGGTTCTGGACATTGTTCGGATATCTGCCAAGTAATAATAATCCTAGTTCGGTGACAATACCAAAGCTAACTTGAGAATTGTTCTTGCTGGAGCGTTTCTGGCAAGTCCCTCGTTAGACGTTGAGCCAACCATAACATACTATGCTATTTTATTTATCAATAGTTTCAATCTAAGTAGACTTGAGAATTGTTCTTGCTGGATATAACCGGCAAGATCCTCGTTTACCAGGATACAACTCCATATAAAGCCATCATTAGTTTCAGTTTATATAAAGTTGCAGAGATGTAATGTGTATTCGTGCTGTATTACCATTAGCTAAAAGAGAAACCCGAAAATGTAATGAATTATTACCTTATTAGAAAATAACAAATAGTTACTTTGTTTGTGTTGACAGAACACATAGTTTTATTATTAATGTATAGTATCATCCGTTGGAAGAAACGGATATTTCGTTTTTTTTTCCCTTTGAGTGAAAATATTATTTGATATACACACTATGACAGTCAGGCGAAGCCTTGAAAATTTGGCAGCTGTATTGCCTGATGAAAATCTAGTATCGTGTACCATTTGCAAGGAAACCGGTGGACTGTCAGAGCTGATAGAAACTCGGTGTAGGCATAAGTTTCATAAGCAGTGTTTGAGCAGATGGCTTGATGCCAATGATATATACCAAAATTGTAAACAACCTTGCTCTCGCATTCAGTTTGGAATACGAGACAGAACGTCATCAGCGTTACAGTCTCCAAGGTCTTCCATTGGGTCAGACAGCACTCAGAATACGGGAGCCCTTCCCAAAAATAGACCAAATACTAGGTCCCAACCTCGACCGATAGCCCCTAGTCAGAATGCTAGACCAAGCGGACCAGCTCGTCGCGAACAGTCGGGAAATCCTGTGCCGTCTCAACCTAATGTCATTACAGAAGAGCGTATTAAACAACTAATTTCAATTTCTTTAGAAACCTACCGTATTAACATGGCCACTGTAATCACAGACGAGCGGACCAGCTCGTCGCGAACAGTCGGGAAATCCTGTGCCGTCTCAACCGAATGTCATTACAGAAGAGCGTATTAAACAACTAATTTCAATTTCTTTAGAAACCTACCGTATTAACATGGCCACTGTAATCACAGACGGGATACGTAGTGTTGTGAGAAATTTAATACGAACCGCAACTGGAATGGGACTTTCCCATGCCGGCGGTTGCCCCTCGTAGAAGTCTAGAGAATACCATTAGAAACCGACAATTTAACATTCGTTCAAACCCCTCCCCGAATGGCCCAGAAACGGTACCAGATCGACCTGATCGAGTATCGAATATAATTACCAATTGGCACGTACGATTTACAGGATTCTCAAAGGATATTACAGTAGAGGACTTTATATACCGTGTAAATTGTTTGACCATTCAGAGTTTGAATGGAGATTTTAATGTACTTTACAAATTCGCAAATCTTTTATTTTCGGATCCAGCTCTGACCTTTTTCTGGCGATGCCATCGAACTGGAAATGATATGAACTGGTTTGACCTATGTGTTCGAATAAAAGATAAATATAAAGATCAGCGTTCACAAAGAGATATTATGGATGCATTGCGTAGATGCAAACAATCTCAAAATGAGAATTTTGATGAATCACTATCACTTACGCATTGCGGGAGCCATTGACCGACGCTGAATTGGTGGCTGAGGTCCGAAACAATTTAAGACCAGATTTGTATCACGAATTACTACACGTCGAAACTCCTATCACAGTCGCATTACGTAGGGAGTGCCACAGGCACGAAGAGTTTTCCGTAGTTTTAGGTCAAGACAAGTAATGCGCCAACCAGGGACTCGACGAGCAGTTGACGCCTTAGTCCATGAAAATCATGCTGATTACATAGCCTATGAAGAAGTAGGAGAAGATGCCGAAGCGTGCGCATTGCGATTATCCGAAAATTTAAAGTGTTGGAACTGCGATAAATTTGGTCATAAATATCAAGATTGTGTGGAAAATGCCACTCGTTTTTGCTACGGGTGTGGTTTAAAAGACACCTACAAGCCTAGTTGTCCAAAATGTCAGTCACGGCGGAAAACTCGTGGCAGGATATCCGCCGAACGCCAAAAAGGGATATCCGCCAATGGTCTCGGAAAACCCAGAAAAACCAATTTTTAACGCAGATCTTAGTGCCCTAAATATGATTAATATACAGTATAGGAAAGAGCCCAAGTCCTATCACGTGCGTATGCAAGAATATAGAAAGCGTAGAGCGGAAATCTTCCGTGAAGATCTTGAGAACAGTAATTAGCCTAGATCCATAAAACGAATACATTTTTGGAACAATCGCCGCCAACTAAAAAACTATACCATATCAGCAATATCAATTCCTATCAATGATATCCGTCCCTTTATCACTATAGAAATCTTTGGAAAACCGTATTCAGCCTTGCTGGACAGTGGGGCGAATAAAAGTGTAGTAGGAGGAAACTTAGCAACGCAATTAATAAACGACAAGAGAATATGTCATCGCATTAATGGTAACGTGCGGACGGCAGATGGACACTCACAACACATTGCAGGAACAATTTCTATTCGGTGGACCTATAACTCAATTCAAGCTGATCTCGAATTTTTAGTAGTACCTGCTATAAAGCAAGAAGTCATTTGTGGTAAAGACTTTTGGCAACAGTTTGGATTATTAGTAACGCCTACACCTATAATGAACGAAGTGTCCCTTTTGCAGCTCGAAGATGATAAATATACATTGACCGCTAATCAAAACTATCAGTTAAACTCAGTCATTGTTAATTTTCCAATGTATGAAAGAGACGGATAGAACATGTTATTGACACCGGGAACGCCAAGCCAATTAACAAAACTGTTATGCACAGAGATATATAGAATGTTAGATTTAGGAGTAATAGAAGAAGTACCAACTTCGGCGTAGTCATCACCTTGCGTGTAACTCCTCAAACCCAACAAGGTCAGATTTTGTCCAGATTCTTGTAAATTGAATAAAGTTACTCTAAAGGACGCATACCCAATTCCGAATTTAGAAGGACTATTGAGTAGGCTTCCCCCAGTGCATTGTATCTCTAAGATAGATCTCAAAGACGCCTTTTGGCAAATACAACTGGAACAGAATTTGAGGGCGAATTCCCATTAACAACCGACCGTTATACCAATTTAGACGAATGCCTTTTAGATTGTGCAACGCACCCCAAACCATGTGCCGATTGATGGACCAAGTAATTTCGTATCATCTCAAAACTCAAGTTTTACTCTACTTAGACGACCTATTAGTTTTGTCTAATAATTTTGAAAAACATCTTACACATCTCAAAGTGGTAGCCACACAGCTGAAAAAGGCGAGATTAACTATTAACGTCAAGAAAAGTCAATTTTGTTTAAAAAAGGTAGAGTACCTGGGTTATGTAGTAGGTGAAGGCACGTTGCAAGTTAACCCCGACAAAGTAAGAGCTATTTTTGATTTTCCTGTCCCAAAAACCCAGCATCAGCTAAAACTTTTTTGGGAATAACTGGCTGGTATCAGCGATTTATTCCACAATACTCTTCTATTAATTGCTCTAACTGAATTACTACGCGGCAAAACCTTTTCGTCGAACGAACAGGCACAAACTGCGTTCGAAACCCTTAAATCTAAGCTCTGCACCGCTCCATTTTTAGCTCACCCAAACCCTAACACCCTAACAAACCGTTCGTGGTCCAGTGTGATGCATCCATGCATTCGGTGGGCGCTGTATTAGGTCAATGCGATGAGTTTGGGTATGAACGACCAATCGCATATATTTCAAAAAACTCAACAAAGCCCAGCGGAACTATACAGTTACTGAGCTCGAATGCCTAGCCGTGGTCCTCGCCATTAAGAGATTTCGCATGTATATAGAAGGCCATGAATTTAAAGTCGTATCTGGTCATGCCAGTTTACGCTGGTTAATGAACCAAAAGGAACTGAGTGGTAGATTAACCCGTTGTTCTCTTAAGCTACAAGGGCACAAATTCCAAATAGAGCATCGCAAGGGCAGCGAGAACGTCGTAGCTTATGCTTTGTCAAGATCATTCGAATGTGAAGTAGCAGCTGTAAAACTAGATTTATTTCGTGAGATTGACTTAAATTCCGATTCATTTCAATCAGAAGAATACCAAGCTATGAGGGATAAACATATTAAGGCTAATCTGCCAGATTTTAAAGTTATAGACCAGTATATATATTATCGAACCGACTTTTCGTCTGGAATAGCGGATGCCGAGGATCGACCGTGGAAACTATGGGTGCCACAACCACTCCGCCGTAACGTCATCGTGACGGCTCACAATCCACCCAATGCAGCTCATTGTGGCATTGCCAAATGTTTAGAACGAATACGTCGAAAATTTTTCTGGCGGCGAATGGTGGTCGACGTGCGAAAATATATTCGCCAGTGTGAAGTCTGTCGAACATGCAAATACCCAACTCAAGCTCTCAAACCGCCAACCAAGTTAAAAGCGAGAGACCCTTCCAAAGGCTTTACCTTTACTTTATAGGACCCTTTCCACGTACTAGCAATGGTAATATTGGAATTTTCATTATTTTGCACAATTTTACAAAGTTCACCTTTTTAAAGGCGGTTAGAAAATTCAATGCAAAGATTATCGTAAGCATTCTAAAGGAAGACATATTTGATTGTTTTGGCGTACCAAAGATAGTAATTAGTGATAACGGGACGCAGTTCAAAAGCCAGGATTTCACCTAATTTTTGAGCAGTTATGGAGTACAGCATATGTTTACCGCCGCATACTCTCCGTAGACAAATGCAGCCGAACGAGTGAATCGTTCTATTAACGCCGCGTTAAGGTCATACTTGCGTTCCGATCAACGCCACTGGGGTAGCTATCTTAGCAGTATAAATAGTTCTCTTTGAAATTATTTACATAAATCTATAGGTGCCTCGCCTTATGCTGCTGTAATTGGACAGACTATGATAACGCAGGGCAAAGGCTATAAGTTGTTAGAGTCCCTAGATTTGCTAAACGAATCTGAGATTAGGATGAACCGAGTTGGCGAAGCTGCCAAATTCTCTCCGACTAATCAAAGAAATTATGATTTGCGCAGTAAGCCTCATACATTTGAAGTTGGCCAATTAGTCATTAAACATAATATCAAACTTAGCAATCTTTCTAACCCTTTTAACGCAAAACTAGCACCTATAGGGATTCAAGCCAAAGTAAACAAAAAACTGGGGAATGCATAATATCTACTAGAAGACACTCAAGGCAAAGAGCTGGGAACATTTCATGCTAAAGACCTGTGGTAAACAGATCGGCCCTTTTGTTTTTCTTCAGCTCTGATCCTCCACAATTTAAGCTGTGTCGTTCAAACCTGTGGTGTGCCTTGTCCTGCACAGTGACACATTAAATAAAATTTGCACTAAAGCAATGTTTATTGTTAAGACTGTTCGATACGCTTAGAATAGCTGAATTGAAGGGAGAGCTTTAACGGGACTTCTTAAAGCTCGACTTCTATCGCTGATCTAGCTTAGCAGAAGTATAAAGAAAATGAATAGGGGAGTCTGGTAGAGAACTTGGAACGAAGCGGAGCCAAGAAAAACCGATACGCGGAAGCGTAACCAACGGAGTTATAGTTGGTAGTCAGCCTCCACTGAAAATTGCTAAGATGGTTTTTAAGAGCCAAGCCAGCGTTTAATTTGCGAATGCTCAACAAAAATAAAAACCTCTTATGCGAGCAAAAGCCATGGTTTAACCTGTGGGCTCATCCAAGATCGTGCCTTAAGACCAGAGAACACAACAGAGTCATCACCTACCAGCAGCCAAGATTGATTTTGATTGATTATACCAGCAACCCAGAGTGCATGATATTAATATGCGACTACCAGTGACAACCATTACGGCTTCTACTATCTAACTGAAGGTACTGGCCAAAGTACCACCTACCACCAAAGTGCTATCTACTTGCAAGCGAGGAATAGGAAGACTTCCAGACCTTAGATACCGTGCCTAAGAGCCATCGGTTTTGGATTTTACCGATTTTTCTTCCAGTTAGGATTCATTCGTTTTAAGTATCGCACATATGTATCTATGCCAAAATTCGTTGTACAATAATTTTCTTTTTTTTGTTAATGTAGGATTTAAGAAGTATTGTTGATGAGAAAGAGGTTCTTCTAAACTAATATCATACAGCGCTCCACACGTCATCAGGCCTGCTGACCGGATTGGACACTATGAAGTAGTAAGTACGGCATAGCCGATACCAAAATTGTAAGTCAAACTTGTGACCATTTAAATATAACCCCTTGCCGTGACCAACTTAGTTCGGGTAGTAAAAGTTTAGTCGCACAAATTGATAAATATAATGAAGTGAAAATTAAATAAATATGAAATAATGAAATTCATATAAATGATAAGTGTAGTAAAGATTAATTTTGATAAACACATTGCAATTCAGCAGTTTTGCAAGATTAAACTAAGTTTGGCATAGCATTGTGCGTAAAAGTTCGATTGACTGAAGTTAGGTATTATGTGGATATCGGCTAAAATTATGTTTATAAAATTAGTTATGAAAATTGATTTGGAATTTGAATTGAATAGACTTATGTATTGAAAAATGACTTGCTTCTCGTACTTATTTGGGCACCTGAAGCAAAGGTAATACAGCCGATGAATGGGTAAAACTGCTGAGTTGTCAAAAGTTTTACATAGAAGGGCGGGTATAAAGGAAGCCATAACATCTAGGTCTTCGTTACAGTACTTTCCCGCAACTGTTCTATTTATTTGGGTTCATCCTATAACCCGATCTCTGTCTTCATTTTATTTATGTAGCGCTCGTTGGGAGAGCACAAAGACCACCCCCATTTTCCCTGATCTCAGCCGTGCCACTTGTTAGTAAGGCACGACACACGCGTGTTCTTTACGCAGTTTGGAAAAGACTAGGAAATTATTCTAGCAGTTTAGAAAAGACTATAAGTTATTTTTAGCAATAAAGAAAAGACTAGGAGTTATTCCTAGCAATAAAAAAAAGACTAGGAGTTATTTCTAGCATTTTAGAAAAGACTAGAAGTTATTCCTAGCAATAAAAAAAAAAACCTGGAAATATTGTTGAGAGTTGAGGGGCTAGAAAGGCAAGCCCTGGAGTATTCCTGTCAGCATCAAAATCTGCAAAACATCTCCTCCGGTTCGTCAATGGATAATCCGGGCAGTGATTTGTCACATCAATATTCCCAACTCTAAAGTCAAAGGTTGCCGCTACCAACCAAATCATTAAGATCACCAAAATACCAATTAAGCTTTTAAATCGTAAATAAACATAAGAATCTGCATCCTCACGAATCATAAAACATCTTATCATTTCACCAGCGCACATATGTATGTACAGTCAGCACAACATTTATTCGTACACCCCTATGTGCCATGTTATTTTATCAATAACTTGAAAAATAATAAGCCTAAACGAAATTTCTTTATGTCATAATGAAGATCTATGTTACTAATACCAGTTTTAAAGATAAAATCAAAAAAATATTCTTTGGCTTAAGAGAAAAACCACAAACAAATCCAAAAAGGCACTTTTTTACGCACAACAATTATTCGTACACTTTTCCGTTTGTGCCAGAAATCTTTTATTTTCTTAATTTTTTTAAACTTTTAATACTTGGTAGGGCCACCCTTAGCTTTAATAAAAGCCTGTAGGCGTCGACGCATAATTTGTACCAAAATTTTTGGTTTCATTGCATTAATTTTCTCTCATTCCGTCATCAGACCTGTTTTAAGCGTATCCTTGCAAGTAATTTTATGTTTCCTAAGTTTTTTTCTTCAGCAAGTCCTAAACGTGCTCTATTGGGTTCAGATCTGGCGATTGTCCTATGGTTTTTATTTGTTTGTAATGGTACTGCAGCCATATAACACAGAAGATTTGGCTGCAAAACAAAAGTTTGCTGATAGACGTAAAGTTTTAACTCCTCGGAATAGCGAAAAGTTGTGTCTACAGCTCAAAAAAATCCTCAAATTAAATCAACAACACTTTGCCAAGTCATAGAGGAAGATACCAAAAAAAAAGTTAGCGCGCAAACTCTTCGTAACTGCCTATATAGGGCTGGGTTGCATGGTAGAGTTGCACAACGCAAACCATTCATTTCAGTTACCAACAAGAAAAAACGATTAGAGTTCGCCAAACTTTATCTAAACAAGCCGTATTCTTTTCGGGACACAGTCATATTTAGCGACGAGTCCAAAATTAATATATTTGGACATGATGGACCTTCCAAGGTATGGCGATAGTAGAATGAAGCCATCAAAGAGAAAAATCTGATCCCAACAGTGAAGCATGGCGGTGGAAATGTTATGGTTATGGGGTGTGTAGCAGAAGCTAGCGCTGAACAAATGGTTTTTATTAAAACCTAGATGGACAAACACATTTCCAAGAACATACTAAGCGAAAATTTAGTTCCTAGTGTTTACAAATTTGGCCTAGATCCCAAGATCTTCTTGTTTCAACAAGACAATGGCCCTAAACACTCATCTTATTTAGTGCAAGAATGGCTTCAAACAATTAAAAACCATAGGACAATCGCCAGATCTGAACCCAATAGAGCACGTTTAGGACTTGCTGAAGAAAAAAACTTAGGAAACATAAAATTACTTGCAAGGATACGCTTAAAACAGGTCTGATGACGGAATGAGAGAAAATTAATGCAATGAAACCAAAAATTTTGGTACAAATTATGCGTCGACGCCTACAGGCTTTTATTAAAGCTAAGGGTGGCCCTACCAAGTATTAAAAGTTTAAAAAAATTAAGAAAATAAAAGATTTCTGGCACAAACGGAAAAGTGTACGAATAATTGTTGTGCGTAAAAAAGTGCCTTTTTGGATTTGTTTGTGGTTTTTCTCTTAAGCCAAAGAATATTTTTTTGATTTTATCTTTAAAACTGGTATTAGTAACATAGATCTTCATTATGACATAAAGAAATTTCGTTTAGGCTTATTATTTTTCAAGTTATTGATAAAATAACATGGCACATAGGGGTGTACGAATAAATGTTGTGCTGACTGTATGTATGTACGCATAAATTTTGTTCCGCCGAACCTCGACGCATGAAATCCGGCTCAATCGAAAATCATGACGAAAAAGGATGTTGTAAGTCTTCAACGATCAAAGAATTTTAATTCTGTTTACCAAAAGTTTCAAGTTATAAAGGTAATCAAAATTGGATTTCCAAACTTGTTATTGGTTGTTTGGCAAACAGAAGGTCCGTTTCAACTCATTTGGGTCTGTTGTTTTTCACACTCCTGATAAATCTTTCTTTTGCCTGCAAAAAAGTTATGTTTCTCCTAAGTTAAAACAAAAAAGTTTCTTTCCAATCGACTACAAGCTGGCCTTAATTATTTTCATTGTTTTTTATCAACACAGTTTAGTGAAAGTTAAGGTTATGATTTTTAAAACATATGTATTGTCCTTGACTAGTAATTTACATTTTGAATAACAATCTATAGGAACGTCGGAATGAAGTAAAAAATTGTGCTGGACTCATGGACAGCAAATTGACCTTTATCTCTTCGGTTGTCGGTAAAGCGAAGAGATGATCAAAAGTATTTAATGATCCCTACGCTACCAAAATTTTTTATACCGGTTCATCCAATTTTAGAATACGGATCTTATATGTATATGATTGCCTTAACATGAGTCATACCAAATTAAATCTGTGAAGAATCAGTTTCTTTTTGGATCCTTAGATGCTTCCATGAAAACCACGTTGTCCACTGTTCCACGCTATTGAAATGTTTTTGTTTTGTTATATACTGTTTTGATTGTTCTGATGAAAGTCTGAAAATAATTTGCGCAACTATACTCAGTTCCTTTTCACGATTGGATTCTTTCCTGTGCTGATTTTTTTCAGATATTTCATTGATGTGATAAACGAATGAAAAGTATCTTAGGATGTTAGATGGTACAGCAAACCATGAAAATGTTACATAGCGATAGGTTTCATAACGTTGACAAATCGAAAACTACGCAAATTTTGTTTAATAGAATCGGGTCAATCTTTAAACCCTTCTTAAGTTAATGATCATTAATAAACACTCAATTCGATTATTCACTCTCAATAATTAACGGATACAAAGGGGAAGTATGTATGTTATTTGGGAATATCAGTGTACAATTAATTCTAAAGACAAGATGCAACTGTACTAAAGCTGTAGGCTCGATCGAGCTTTCTTTTGGAGTTAGGCTTGAGTGTGTTTAGAGCAATTGTCATAATTCCAGCGAATACCGCTGATTCAAGGATCTGAGATTGATACCTCAACTAACTATTTGTTAAAATGCATAGATGGCTTAACGATTATGTGAAAAGAAAGTATATGAAAGCCTAATTTTGGATGGTTTGATTATGCCAATATTTTCTTTTTATTGAGTTTTCAAAATTAGTAAATTAATGAGTTTTTCTAAAAATACATCCGGTTCTTAACAAGCAATTGGAAAGTAAGCTTTTAAAGTACTTTAAAGATTATACAACGTAATGCATGTGAAGTTTTGAAGCAAAATGCAGTTTGGATCTTATTTTTGAAAATTATAGAATTTATACTTTTAAATGGGGGGAGTCTACCAGTTATCTCAACATTTTGACTTCAAGATCCGTTTCTAGTTTCTTGACCATGAAAGTTTATTATGCGTGCTTGAGAATATGCAGCATTTTTGCATATCACTGTATATCTTTTTCAACAGTGGTAGTACATATAGTCCAGACGCATTTTCCTAGATTCCATAAATGAACTTCGAATTATCAATACCGAAATATACTAGGTTTTTAAGTTTTTCCATTGTTTTTATAAAACAACGCTTCTTGCTGTTGAGCAACAGTGTTAATCAGTGCGTAGGCAAGTGCACTCATACAATTACATTGTTGAGGCTCTCATTGTGAGCACCCTTGATCTAAACAAAGAAATTATTATATAAAAGATTATTTAAGTATGCTGGTGTATTTGTGACATATGACGCAATAGTAAAATCAGCTACCCCATGATGATATAGGTATGTTAGATATTGCCAGTGAAAATTGTAAAATCTCATCACCAAAATATATCAATTATTACTCGATTTTGTGCTGTGGGAATGTCCCGCATTGTTTTGAATATTGTGCTACGTTAATAAAAAAGATTATTAACATCAATGTTATCGATATTGTCACTAATGTTTCCCCAGATCTAGCAGCTACTCGGTTGTTAATTTATGTGCAAAGTATACCAACGAAGAGCAAATTTTACATCCTATTACAGAATGTGACGACTGGACTTGTAATAGGACTAGATAGGATAAAATTTGAGAATGCTAAAAAAACACAGAATCTGTGTATGAAAGCATTCGTTGTCTAGTGATGAACTAAAAGTACCCAGACATACATATGTTTCACTGTATATGGGTGGACGAGCTTTGTGGGGGAATTAAATCTATGCCAAGAGCAGATTAACAAAAAAAAAAAAATACACGAGTGAGTAATTGAGTTTTTACCTGCATACATTTATGTCTATATGCATATCTTGAGTTTAATTATTTCATAAAAACGGCCCTCCCCAAATGTTAATATGCTGAAAACATCAAAATTAAAAACGCTTTAAAAGGTAGAACCGTAAACTGACGGGTCGGTTTTTTTTTATGTTTGGTTTATACATATGTATGTATATTCTTGTGGGCGTGATAATAAAATTTGTCAGATATTTGTAGCAATTGTTTGTAAAGCATAGAAATATAAATAAGTTTCCGACACCATCAAGTATGTACATATGTATGTATGTATATACAATCAAATTTAAAAAAACTGAGCATGCTATTATTTAAGGGACTTACAGTTAACATATTATCAGGAAAAAAGTGTGTGATAAAATATAAGCTGTGAAAGTAATTAGGGAAAAATCTAAGAAATAGCGGGGAAAAAAGTCTGCATACAGCGTGGAGTATCGTTAGGCATGGGTTAAAATTGAAGTCAAAAAAGGGGTATCCCGGACTGTTTTGACAATTACCATTACTGTAACTTTTCCTAAGTCAATAGTCTTAACGTTGCTGCAATTAAATTCAACAAAAAAAGGAAAAACGTGAAGAAATAGACATTTTTGTTCGTGATTTGATCATTAGCCTGCGTAAGGATAACAAATCGTATAGCGAAATACCAAAGATGGTTGAATTAAGTCGATCCACTGTTCAGACTATCATTCGCAACTGTAATATTTTAAATGTTGCCGAAAATCAACCCATTCAGGGAAGTCCAAAGTCAGTTCCAAAACAGAGTATCCTTAAAAAAAAAAAGTCCATCAAGTAGTCCAAAATTGGCGGAACACGTTGTTCTTTCAAGAACAATAACAATTTTCCTGCACGACGAAGATTATAAAAGCAGAGTTCGCAATAAAAAGCCAAACATTTCCGAAAAGAACCGGATTGTACGCCTTAAATTTGCAAAGGAGCACCTCAACAAAGATTGTGGGTTTTTGGAACCGAGTTTTATTTACCGCCGAGAACAAATTTAACGTTTTTGGTAGTATTGGTTGATCTAAAGTTTGGAGGAAGGCAAACATGGCACTCGAACTTAGAAGTCCTATACCCACAGTCAAACATGGAGGAGGTAATGTGGTGGTTTGGGGAGCCATGGCGTCGTCTGGAGTTGGCCGTTTATTCATTGTTGAAGGTAATATGGATCGCTTATAATATAAGAAAAATATATATCAGTCGCCGGAGTTGAGCATCTTTGGGGAACTTTGGAGAGGTTGGTTCGAAAACATGACATTGGTAGCCGAGAAACGTTAAAAAACGCTTTGATCCTTGCTTGTTATGCTGTCCCGCAAAATGCAGGCTGTAATTGATGCGAATGACCAAGTAAGTTTTAGTAACAAGAAAAAATGTTTCTCTGAATTTCCAACCGTAATATAAAGGGTTGAACCTGTATGTAGACTTTTTTCCCATGCATTTTTTTATATTTTTGCTGTTATTTTGGTTAATATAACTTTGAATTCAAGTATTATTTTAAGCTTTAACTAATTAAGGTGTCATACTCAGTTTTTTAAATTTGATTGCAGTTTTCCGAAAACTCACAAAACAGTGGGTGTATGTATGTACACTTTATTCCATCACTGTATGTATATTCTTGATTCGCATCAATAGTCCAGTCAAGCTTGTCATGTCTTAGACTTCAAATTTTGTTAACTTGGTAATTAAGCTTGTTATAGGTGTAGTTTTGTCAAGTTTAATAATTGATCGGATCGGACTACTATGAGAATCACTAACGAAATAATTGGTATAGACTGAAAATTTTATTTTTCTTTTGCCCTTTAATTCTTATGTGTACCAAAACACCATCCGCCAAGTTTGGCCCAAATCGGATAATAAGTGGCTGTAATCAGTAAAATATGTCCTCAATATACACCTAGACCTCGCTTTGCATCGGAAATACGTTCCAAAAAAACACGACGCAAATCGAAACGACGCAAAATTAATTAAGATTTTCTATGGGAAACCATACAAAAATCGAAGTCAGGTTCCAATGTTGCGAAAATCTTACATTTTAGATAATAAAATTTATCAAAGCAATCATTAAAAAAAAAAAATTATATACATATCATTTTATTTCATGTTAAAGATAAAAATCACAGTAAAATCAAAATAATAAATTCAACTAATCAATAATAACAAAAAAAAAAAAAATTAATCACTATCGAATGAGGCTTGAGTGTCTAGTGTCGTACGTCGGCTTTCTTTCAAAATAATTGGTCCAGTGTTGTCCGACCAACTTTTTTATTTAACGTAAAATACATTTCCTTGGAGCAATTGATATTCGCAGCTACCGGCCTGGGCTACTTTAAGACTCCTTTCGCTGTCAGGATTCTTTTTTAATAAAATCTCCAATCCAACAATCAAAAACATCGCTTTGGAAATTTGTTCGGTGGTTAAGTTTTGTTCCTTGGAGTTTTCTAAGCAGTCACAGTCATCTTCTTCATTAGCGATTTTTAATTCCAGCTGGAAAAGTTCTACATTGGTGAACTCTTGGTTGTGCGAGGTTAGCAATTCATTTATGTCAGCCTTCTCCTCCATACCTTCATATATGTATGTATATAATCAGAACCTAAACTAAAAAATATATTGATCTCTTTTAAAAAGCACAACTTGCTCGCTCAAATAAATGCTCGAGTCGGTTGGAGTAAGGAAACGCTTAAAAAGGTCGACCGGATAAGCCGGAAGCTAAATAGCAGTTCACCGTGTGGGTCTTGTTTTTCAAGTGCTGAGTGGTGCTCGGCCACTTGATTGCTACAGGTCTTCAGAGAGATTTGGAAAAGCAACTGTCGAAGAGGAATCATTCTCCATTATGACAATGCGACCTTTTATACATTTTGGCAAACAAGTGAATTTTAAAGCAGTCAAAACATCGAATTGTTGACTTATCCCACCTACAGTCCTTATTCGGCACCCAGTGACTACTTTACGAGAGTCGAGGAAGCAGCTGAAGAGTTCAACAAGAATATTCTGTATGTACATGACAGAAATCACTGTAACTGTACCTAATGTTACAATATTACAATTATGACGTACATATGAGATTAAAACAGAGAGGGACATTAGAGACCTCAAATGGAAAGAGATGTAAGACCTCGTACGGTATAAAGTATTGTTTTAAGTCCGATATACCTTTAAGATATAAGAAAGTTTTGAAGATTATTATTACTATTACCCGAAGTTAATAAATTCCACTGAAATTCAATTTTTGTGGATTTGGTCAAATTTGCAAAAGTTTTGTTAATCCCTATTCTTTTTGTGTTTTTTTGTTGTTGTTATTTCTCCTAAATCTTTTAAAAATTTAGGCTTGCTTGCTTGGCTTTCAAATTTCACAACTATTTGTCCATGTGTCTATACCCTAAGGGTCTGCATGAATGCATTCATTTCCAACAGCATAGTACTGTACAGTATTGTAGTGTTTTAAAAATAAAACTCATTCTTTGCTGTACACTACATTTAGTTAGCTAGAAGGAGAGTGTACAACATTTTTACGTGGAGTGAATGACAGCAAAAGTTGTACTCTTTCGGAGTGAGTACAATATTTGTCTCTTTTATACACATTGTACACCATTAATAATTGCGAGTACATTGTTTGTGTGTTGTGTTGATGAGTTTAACATTTTGCAGTGATGAACACGACGCGAATGTGATTTGGTAAATAATATACATATGTATTGAAATATTAAAGATTTATATAATGAGTCAGTTTTGGAAATAAAAATGTAATAACGAAAACTAAATTGTCCATCTTGTTCTTGTATATGATTTATTGTCCTTACTATTTCCATTAAGTTTTGTTTAAGATCCCCGCAACAATAACTCACTGTTCACTATTATTGTACAGTGAAAAAACTGCACACCATTTTTACTGTTCTTAATAACTGCTGTTCAATAAGTGAGAACACTAGCTGTCAAACAAACAATTGTTCAAAATTTACTTACGACTCATTCAACCTATTTTAGCCGAATGGGTATTTTAATGCCCAAAAAAAAAAAAACTTTGAAACTTCAAAAATTCTTCCACGAATTATTTAAAGATATCGCTATAAAGAAGAAAAGAAGAAAGGTGAACTATAAGAAGAAGAATAAAACCAAAACCGTAAAAATTTTCCTGTGGTTTCCCTTTTTTTTTGTACCATTTAAAACTTTGATTCTTTTCGAGTCGGAAAAGTATCCTTTATAGAATAAAGACAAAAAAGCAATCAAAAGGGAGCTTACATGGACGTGACACGAGATAGTTACAAATAGGGTATTTAAATACCTAACTGTCTATACTGTCTAGTCAAAATACACTTTTTTTTTTTACAAATATTAATTCAAGTAATTTAAAAGCGCGTGGGAAGTGAATTTTTTTATTGTTTTATTGCAAATTTGTCAATGTTTTTAAAAAAAAGTTCAGAGAATATTTTTTTTTTGTTGGCTTAGTGCAACATTCTTATTGTAGTAAGTCTGGTAGGCGTCAAAAAGGATTCTTACTTAATCTTGGAAGCGCTGCCGGCTGAATATTATGCTTGTGTTAAGGCCATAGCCTTAATCCTATCCATAGATAGGGGAGCAGTACTCTAATATTTTCTGGTCTGGAAATGGAAATCCAATAGTTGATTAAAGCCGTTTTGCTGCCTATGACATACAAAGAAAAGTTTAAGAATACGGCAAGCGTCCTCCCAAGGGTGTTCTTTTGTATAGTCCTCCCGGTACTGGTAAGATTCGGCTTGGTCGTGCTTCTGCTAGTCAGACCAAATCCCCATTCTTCGTCAAAAGGCAGGGCTTTAAATTGGTAAGCGATGCTTTCGCCTTAGCTAAGAAAAAGGCACCTGCCAGTATATTTGTTGATGAACTCTATGCTATTGGCACCAAAAAAAAATTCCGAATTGACAGTAAAGGTCATTGACGAAAACAATCGTATCGACATTCTAGATACGTTACATTCCGTTACGATCTGGTCGTTTGGATCGTAAAATTGAGTCCCTCAAATTTACTAGCCGCCTGGCTCGGGCCGCATTATTTAAATCCATTCGAGAAAAATGAATAAAAGCACCAATGTAAATTTCAATAACTCGCTTCACCGATGACTTCAATGGTGCTCAATGCAAGGCTGTCTGTGTGGAAGGCGGTATGTTTCCCCTGCGCCGTTCGGCCACTTTGGTAGCGCATGAAAATTTGTTAGTTAGTTCAGCAACGGAAGTCAATTTTTTTTCTGAATAATAAAAAGAAGCCTTTACCATTATAGAAACGCAAACTGTCATTCGGAATTCCAATTGAGATACAATTTAAAATACATCATATTATTTTTTGGTAAAAAAAAAAGTCTTGGTGAAAATTGGTTGCACCATGGCCTGTTGAGTATTTAAATACCCATCCTATATCTCAGATATGGGGCAGGTAAAAATATAATTGTTTCTTTAATGGGTTGAAGCTGTTCAGTTAAAACATTTTCAGAATGAATGATTCAATTGCTCTTTTATATGTCCTATACTCACAGAAATAAGAACAGTTCAGTTAACGAACGCAATTTTTGCCCTTTGAGCGAAACCACAATGGACGTTTTACAAAAGACTTCCTGTCGTCTTGGAAAATTAAAATTCTCGATTATTCAAGGCTAAGAACTGATTTAAATCTATTTCGTGACCTCTGGGGAGTAGGCCTATATTTTTAAAAATGTTCGAATTATATATACAAAGGGTAGAATAGGGAGTATTTTGTAACTACATATTTCTCAATAATTGAAATATTTATAGTTAAGGGATTAGAACTTAAATGTGCTCATTCTTGACAGTTTGTGACTATGATAAATTCTAACTTATAATGAAACGTCTTAAATAATGTGGGATGCGCAGAAGATTTTGTGCACTTATATTAGGATGATCCTAAAGCCGCTGCAAGTAGCGATCCGAGATTGGGGCAATAACATCAATAATTGGTGCTTCTTCATCTTCATATTTACATGTGGACAAAATAATAATTTTTTCTTGCAAAAATGGCCATAATTTAATATTTTTAAATCTTTCTTAACAAAAATTATTTCCTTATTTAATATTTATTTATTTAAAAGGCATATCTAAGAGTAAAAGCAACAAAAAAAAACTTTAAAAAAAAAAGGATTAATAAAACTTTATCAAACTTCACTACATACTAGTGGTGGGCATGGGCTGGGTTTTTGTCGGGTACCCGTGGGTATGGGCTGAAAAAAAAAGGCGCACAAGATTGTCAAGCGCGAATCTCGATAAGTTTCTTTTTTGTATAAAAATATGCAGTTCTAGTGTTGCTTTGAAAAAAATTATTTTTTTTTTCATTCGTACTATTACTTATTAAATATATTAAGGGTAAGTACTGTTTCGCAAAAGCACAAAAAATTGTATTTTTCATTAAAAAAATTTTTCCGGCGGGCGTGTTGGGTTTGGTTTGCAACATTTTTTTAACTTTTGGGTGCAAAATTTCTGCCCACCTCTACCACCACAGATATTGACTTGGTCACAATAATAGGTGTGATACCTATTGACTAAAAAAATGAAATGTTGACGAAATATGTGTTCGAATATTTCGATGTAATTTTTTGATTTATATTTATTATCCAGAATATATGCCCTTGTTCTTCATAACTTTCTCAAGACTTGTCGGCGTAGAAGAAATTAACTTCCAACAAAATTTCACTTGAGTGTTGTACGAAGCTTTCTTTATATTTTCCCATTATTGTTCCTTTTTTTTGGCAAGTAGTTATTTTTTAAGGTGTTCCCAGTGGTTCTTCATTGAATTTAGATCTGGCGACTGACTTGGCCACTTAAAATCGTTAATGATATTTTTCTGGAACCCTTTGACAACGACTAGAGAACAGAGTTAAGGATCGTTATCCTGTTGAAACTCCTATATTAGTGGCTTATTGTAATCGGCATAGGATAGCATGACATTGCCTAATATTCCTTTGTATCCGGCTCTCTCCATGATTCCTTCAATTCGATAAATCGGACCGACAACTTGCCAAGAAAATATCTGGGATCAAGTTCTTTGCCTTCTGGTCTTTTAACATTTCTATTAGCGTCATTGCTTAATAGATGGATTTTCATCGCTCCAGAAGATATTTTGCCATTTTAGCTCTCCCTCTAATCCGCAAAACTTTGCCTCATCTCCAAATATGCGAATCAGAAGGACTTTACGAGCGATTCTCCCTGGTAGCTTGGAATCTACTAGACGTCGGGGAATGGTATTGGAAGATACCATATTGCCCACTTCGATGGAAATCGATCTTGATGGCTTAAAGGGGTCTCGTTTAGCCAATATACGCCTTTCTGCTGATTCCGAGGTTAACCTGGGTGCTCCTGGGTGTTAAGTGTCTCAACATTTTTTTTTGTTTTAAGGCATTTGTCACAAAATTTTCTAACCGTCCTATTAGTCTGGCAATGTCACGAAGTTGATGAACAAGTTTCCTTTCTCCCCCACTGCAATGAACGCCAAGACCCATCTTATCTTATTAAAATGTTATCAATTAATTTTTATTTACTTCATTCTATACATATTTTTTAAAAAAGTTACCTTCGGTTACTCAAAAACTGTTTCAATTTTTTTTTTTAGTTTAGCTGAAACGCGCAAATTGTGTCCGGGTAATTTTTGGGCTAGGAACATTTAATAATTAAACTTTTGTTTTGGAGTAATATTATTCCGGTGATTTACATATTGTCCAAAGATTACTTTTTGCCTTAGCAGCCAATTAGCGTTACGAGCCTTCCATAAGGCCAAGATACTTATGGGTTTTATGTTTCAGGGTGACTCCTTTAAGGCATATGCCTGGGCAGTTTACTCTACGGTTGTTAATGCTGAAATTCCATTTCTCAACCCATTCCGAGAGTACGTTCAAATAGTTCTAAAGACCTGATTTGGCGGTTGCAATGCGAGGCCTTTTTACAATGATCGCTGTTTCATTTGCTTACTGTGCTAAGAAGTGATATGGAAATTAGTTTATTAGTAATGCCGAAATCGATTTTAGAAACATTAAATAAAAGGTAAAACAAATCAATGTCAATGATAATTGTCATTATTAGCATTACCATTATAAAAAGCAAAAATTATTTCATTCTATTCTGCCATGAAAATATCAGTGACAGATATTTGCAACTCAATTTAATTAGCAATAATTATTGTCGCCGTAAACTTTATTTTTGGCTGTGTAAAATGTCTCAAAGACGTTTATTTTGTAGCCATCAGGTGTGCGTTTCCATGGCATCCTAATTGTAATTTGCCAGTTTAACATTTTATAAGTGAAACTATCTCAGTTGGAGCGCTCATAGATGGACGAGATGAGTATTGGTAGGGATGAACTTCTTAAAGTTTTATCATTATACCCTTGCTTCGTCTTGCCTAAGCACCTTTGCTAGGGCGAAGGTAGCGGGCCTGACAGGAACTTTTGCTGCCGGTAATCGGGTTATTTCCATTCTCGTTTCAATCGTTGATTTTTTGTTGCAAGTTTCCTAACTAGCCGGTTTTAAGTTACAAATGTGTTGGTGATGTAAGGGGTGGAGAGATATCTACTGCTTTAACAAGCACCGATTATTATGCAGAGGGCGATGTCTTTTTCTTCCTTTTATCAAGGGTTTGTCCTTAACAAGGATGCTTAAAATTTATAGTCCATAGTTTGATCATTTTTTATTTGAAATTGTACAAAAAGCAACGACGAGTAATAAAATTACATTTCTGCCAGTGTTTTTTGGACTTCCGCGAGAATATTCTTCTGGGGATTGGAAAATAGTTTGATAATTATGTTTTACTGTAGTTTCCTAGTGAGTGTGTTACAAGTACTGTAAAGTCGGAAGAATCGTTTTCGGAGATAAAAAAGTGTGGAACTAAGTAAAGGGGTTACCGCTATCTTTTTCGAGATATTTCTAATTTTGTAAGGCCATGTCCACTATGCAAAAGGTGCTTCTGGAACTTTAAATGTGTTTTTTCTCAAAACCGCTTTATAGATTTCAATGAAATTTTAACAACTTTTAAGGAACATTAAAATCTAATAAATTTGTATACCCTTGCAGAGTGTATTATAAAATTGGTCAAATGTTTGTAACGCATAGAAATATACGTTTCCGACCCCATAAAGTATATATATGCTTGATCAGCATCAATAGCCGAATCGATTGAGACATGTCCGTCTGTCTGTTTCTATCAAGTCGTAGTCCTCAAATTTAAAGCTACATGGTTGAAACATGAAAAGTTAAGTTTCTTAATCGATGATCCAGATAAAGTTTGAAAATTAGTCGGATCGGATAATTATCACCGTCGAGGTACCTCAAGTAAAATAAGCAATTTTCTTTGGCAGCAAAGAAACAAAAACAAATTTAAAGAAATCAGCTGTACAAACACAAAAGACCCTTGATCGAATCCGCGCGGGGCCAAATAAAAATTGTAAAAAATTATTGTTTTTTTTTTGTTATTGCATTTAATTTTAATTTGTACCCAAACATCATATAGAAAATTTGAACAAAATCGGATAACTATAAAGGTGCAAATTAATTAAATGTAATTCCTTATACAATAAAACATGTGCAAAAACATTCATCACGTTCTAAAGCTGCAAGATATACTAACTTTGGCAAGGCCGATTTAGCTTCTTTGATATTTTTTATAAACAATTCACTGTTGTTTTTTTTTCCGAAAATAAAAAAAAATAATTTCAAAACGCCGATATTTTGTTTTAAAAAAAAAAAAACCAAAAGCCTCGATTAAACAGGAGATTATTCAATTATAAATCTAATTAATTTTTGTCCGATTAATTTTGGATGAATCTCCAAGGAGATACCATAGCTTCGCAATTTCTTATTTTTTTTAAAGTGTCAATGAAAACATCAATAAATTTTTAAATTATAAATTTTTCCCCTTTTTAATTTTTGTGAAATCTAGTTAAAATATTATATAATAAAGCTGCATTGTTATTTAAAAAAATTTACAACCAAAAGAAAATTTTTGAATATGGTCAACTTTTTAAATCTCTTAACGAAGAACATACAAAGTGTGGTTTGCGAAAAGGTGAATCTCGGGTCGGTCCTAACTCTTGAAAAGCCAAGAATCCTCCTCAGTTGGCGTTGTTGCTGCACTTTCTTACATTGTAGTTTACTTTATGGCATACTTTGTTTACCATACCCAGTTTATTCTAGACTGAATCATAAAAAATATCACCTGAGAGCAGCATCCAGTCCAGTTGGATATTCTACTTAGTGGTTGTCCTTCTTGTTCTTTAAACAGTTTGGAGCTGCTGCCGAACAAGGAGACCTTTGTTATGACATAGATACAAAAAACTACTCTGGAATTTTAATAAAATAAAAAGTAGCAAAAAAGGTCAATCTCATCGACTTTCGCAGCGCCGTTCCAAGCAATTCTCGGATTAACTTGATTCAAAAATAGAATCGTTAATAATGGTGTCTTGTCTTTGTTTTTTACCTTGTACAACAACAGGGTGTATGTTGTAACTGGCAGAAGAAAATATTTTAAAGCCGAGGGACGTCGGTTTCAGCAACGTTACAATGAGCCCAATTCAGTCCCCTCTTTAACGGCTCTATATTATGTCTTTTAGATAATTCCGAACAGAACTAGGTATTCGTACTCACTGACCATGGTTGATGAAATTGACAGATGAATAAATCGCTGTTGGCTTGTATATGGTTTGCGCTGGTCTGTTGTTCGACAACATTTTTTCAAAAGCTGAAGTGTTGCATTAAAGTCACATTTTAATGTTGAGGACAGACTTAGCAGCTACGGGGTAAATTATATTTAAAAAACAAGCATGCAAGTCGTCCCTATCGACATTAAGTACACCCTGTACCATCTAACCAAGACCGCCTGCAGGCGGTCTAACTTCATTGGTCGCGCAATCTAATTTTTATAATGATATTTATCGTTATTTTTATTTTATGTATATGCCAAAAACCCAATATTCACTTTGAGGTTTTCGCTATTCAATTGCATGAAAGACAGCTGTTGGAAACATTCAATTGCCAAATTTTGCAAAAATCTCTGAAAATAATTATTTGGTGCGAATAGTCAAATTCAAAAATTAAAAAAAAAAAACATAATTTATTGCCGTATCTGAATTGAAAACATTTTGCATATTTCTGCGTAAGTCAAGTATTAAAAAAGTGACTAAACTAATAATTAATTACTTGAAGTCAAAGTTAGAATAGAGGCGGTTTTGAGGAACCTAGTGAAAAAAATACGATAATGTAAGTTTCAAATGCAAGCATTCTAATGGAAAAGGTTAAGCAAAAAACAAATATTTCAGCAATGAACCGCAAAAAAAAAAGCATAAGTGATGGTAAAATAAAGGAAACCTTAGATTTGCTCGATTTTGATGGAGGAACGAACGAATAACGAAGAAGGAAATATAGACGATTTAAATGAAGATGCTTTTAGCTACGACAGTTTTTGAAATAATACTGATGTCTCGATCGACGATCTTGTTGATATGTCAGAATCAGCACTTGCATCACAGATTTTGCTTTGGTATTAGTACAGCTTCAATGTTGTCACTATCATCTTTAAACGCTTCTATTATTTAACTACTGCTACTATTATTCAAGGTGAATCACAAGGCGAATTTGATAGATCACCTAGAGAAAGTCGTGGATCTGCCAATGAGTCGTTCAATAACATATTTCAATTTTTGATCCTGTACACTCCACCCAAATTCTGTATTTTGTAAATGATGAAATTCTATCGCATATTGTTCACCAAACTAACCTCAACGCTTCTCAAAAAAAACATTGCGACTTCTTTACGACACACAAAATAAAATTGCGTTAATCGATTGGAATTCTTATTTGTATGTTAGTATTTATGCAAGTATACGTTCATATTGGAGCGAGTATGCATTTAAAATTATCCAGGACACAATTTTAAGATATCATTTTAATGAACTTAGAAACAATCAGCATTTTAATGACAATAGCACATTGGCATACAAAGGTTCAGATGAATTTGATATGGTACACAAAGTCCGCCCTATTAAAAACATTTTAATGTACAAATACCTCAGCATCTATATGTAGACGAGCAGATGTGCGCAACACATCTTGTGTATGGATCGTCAAATTCTTTCGACCATCGCTTAACGAAACTAAGAACACTCATGGCTTTACTGACAGTGATAGTAATGTGAACAGTGAAATTTAACACCCAATCATTATTTCCGTTCAAGCGTTCAAGTGGTGGAGTATTATTAAGATAATACATCACTAATTGAAAATATGATCTATAAAATGACATGACACTACATTTTGAAACAATTAAGTTTAATAAGTTAATTTCACACAAACTTTTAAAGTTATTAAGACCAACATGAACGTGAGGAACTTTAATCTTTAAAACTTAGACAAAGTTTAACATTGTTAGCGTTTTCTACTGCGCTTATACGAGAGTGAGTTATAACTGAATGAAGCTCTTTAATAAAGAGGGTAAAAAGCAATGGTCCATGATGGCTAAGTTGTGACACCCCCGAGGTCACATTGATGGTCTTCGAAAGATAAGTTTTAAATAAAACTTTTTGTGTCCGGTTATTAAGATATTGAAAAATCCAATTAATCAAAAGGCTTGGAAGGCCAAGTTCGTTTAGCTTAAACAATGGTTAACAGAATCAAAGGCCTTTCTGAAGTCGGTATAAATGACATCAGTTCGCAATGCATTCATGAATCCTTCGATCGCTGAATAAGTAAACTCTAAAAGGTTAGAGGTAGTAGATCTACGTTTCATGAGACCATTTTAAAAAGATGAAAGAATAAAACTACAGAAATATTGCAGTTTTCTCAAATGCCTTCGGAATAGCAGACATAGTGGAAATACCCCTATAATTTGAAGTTACGGATTTTTTACCCTTTTTATACAAAGGAATAATAAAAGATTCATTTCAAATGTTTGGGAAAGAGGAAGTTTTAACGGACAAATTAAATAACTTGAAAATACGGATGTAGTGCCTCCTTACGTTTGGCGTTAACGAAGTTTTAAAATCGCTTAGGATCACGGGAAACTGAAGTTTACAATGCCTAATGTTATCTCTATAGCATAGTGTATTAAGCACTGAAAAATTCGATCGATCAACTGCGTAAAGAGAGAAATCAGTCTGTCGACCCGATTTTTGAACGTCCTATAATATCTAAATGTCACATTTGTTAAATTAGCTAACTCACGTGTAGAAAAAGTTAGTTTTACAATAGCAACGGGTGCAACACAACCAGCAGTTGGTAAGCGAAAAGGTAGATCAATAGTTAAGCCTAAAGTTGGATGGAAACTGTCTTCAGGGACGACTAAAGGATCAATCCTTGACACAGTACAAGTAGAAGAATCTAACATAAATATAACATCTAGTGATCTGTCATTTTTATTTAGCACTGTATCTCCGATATTTATTATCCGATTATAACAATTTGGTCAGGTTTTGCAGTTTGACTATAGAATGACGTCTGCCGAATAGAAATACGATAGCTTAGTTCTAATAATTCGTTTTTTCCAATTTGCGGAGGCGGAAATGAGCTTGGCTGAAATTTGATACAAACTTAATCTGCTTATGCATTGGACGGATATTCACACCAAATTAGGTGGCTCTAGCTCTTATAGTCTCTGAGATCTAGGTGTTCATATGGACAAACAGACGGATATGTCTTAGTCGACTCGGCTAGTGATGCTGATCAAGAATATATACTTTATGGGGTCGGAAATGTTTATTCCTGCCTATCATTTTTTATATTATTATAAATATAATTCTAAATATAATTTATTTTTATATCATTTTACCCTATGGGTATAATACCAAAGACGCTAACTTCGGCCTTACCGAAGTTTGTATACCCTTGCAAGTTTAGACTATTTAATTATTTTATTTTAGTTAAAAACAAAATCAAAATGTTTTATCAAATAAAAAAAACACAAAAAATATTAGCGAAAACTTCTACGTCATCACCGTGAATAGAACAAACACTTTTGGTGTTTCTGCGACTGATCTCTACCTACTACACTACCACCCTAATTGATGTCGGTTCCGCTATTTCGACATATAAACTTAGCGCAGGGCATTCTTAATAAAAAGTCAATAGATGAAGTCAAAGTTAAACTATCTTTTAGTGGAACTAAAGGATTAATCCTGGAGATAGTGCAGCTGGAATTCAAGAGACACTACAAAAACCAAAAATCCAGAATCCTCTACAAAGCAAGGTTAAATAGATGGCAGTACCGCGGAAGAATCAGCGATTGGTTTGAGGCAAATAATAGTTTCCAGAAATTAGTAAGTCTCTACCAGCTAAAGGCAACAAAATTGAATTGCTTCCTAATAACTGGTATTTGTACCCAAACAAGGTTTTTGATATGGGCTCAAAAGGGGTTTATTGTTTGTATCAATAAACAAATGCTTTATAACAGACCTGACATCCCACAGTCGGAATATGAAGCACGTTATTTGTTTCCCCTCGTTAGCAATTTTGCACCAATAAAAAACAAAGCACTTTAACAAAAGCAAATTATACACAAAAATCCATAGTTCCTTTGAACAAAACAAAATTGACAGCCTCACAATAGAGAATCACGAAGGTTTCCAACTCTGAGTGTCTTTTATTAATTATTTTTGCTTTAGGTCGAGAACTCCAAGGGAGAACAAACTTTGCAGGAGAAAAAATGTTAAAAAGAATTCTAATTAGTAACATTGAAAATTGTCAATTAAAACCAATTAATAGTAGGGGAAAGCGGGGTATTTTGGGCCACGGGGAATCGTGAGCCCGCGCCAGTTTTTCTTTTCCCAGTGAATTATGACAGGTGCGAATGACTGTTATCGACTTGTCGTATGATACCCCATAATTTACATAATGAACAAGTGTGTGCACCGGCATTGGTACTTCGTTGTTTTTAACAAATAGAAATTGAATGCTCTTGATGTATAATTTACACTCCGTGTATGTCCTTATATTTTTTTTAATTTAATAATCGACAGAGGTAACTATGTTTTTAATGTGTGTGTATATTAGCTTTCAAAATTATAACGGGATTTTGCATATATTTGTTATTGTTGTTGTTTTTTGCAGACATTTTGCTAAAATGAGGGTTCGGGCAATTGTGAGCAATTTGTTTCTTGCATTTAACGACATTTTGTAATGTGTTGAATGCTTGTGTATGGAAAACATGCCGAAAAAAATGAATCGGCGAAATATCATACATTGCAACATCTGCGATCGTGCAGTGCACTTGAAATGTGCCAGAATAACTGAAAGTTTTTGGACTTGCGTAAATTGCATTTCATGCTGACGTGCGTAATTTTTTTCACTACAACAACTTACTTCTTAATTATTATTGGTGTTCTAGTGAAATAAATCAAATTTTCCTAACAAAAATCGTCGTTTTTATTCAATTTTAAAAGTGTCTTACAATACCCCGAGAATTTTGAAAATCACGAAAAAAGGTATTTTTGGAAATTGCCTTAGAATCGCCTTATTTTCAAATATTCCATTAAACTGTTGTGACCAAATGAAAGCTAGATCTTCATACTACAACACCCAGCACTGAAATTTGAAGTGAAACTTGTTTAAATAGAAAATTTCTGGCAATAAAAAAATTGGCTCAAAATACCACACCTTCCCCTATAATAACGAAACAAAATAAATGCAACGGACGAAAAAAGATTTAGAAAGCGATAAATTACGGGAAGATCGTAGGAAGTTCCACAATCTTGAAATAAGGGGAAAAAATGAATGTGTGGTGAAAATAGAGTGAGGTCGTTGTATTTGCTTAACGGCACTTAGTTTGCTATTTGAATAATGCGAAATAGGTTGGTGTGGTTCCTAGATAAGACTACGAAGGGCAAACAATAAAAATAGACAGTCCAGGAAGGGGGGAGATTTTAGATGTGAAAGGATTGTTAAAATCTTTTGCGCAGCCTATTATAAACTTACGCCAAAAAAGAAAAAAATCATTAAATCTTCAGAAGACATAAGAATCTCTTTAAGGATTCAACAATCATATAGTTATTGGCGATGTAGTGAAGGCGAAGGTAAAATTTCACGAACGAGCATTTTTTTTTACATTATTTTAATGTATAACTTATAAAAAATATTGTCTAAAAATTGAATTTAAATATACCTGCTTTTGTAAGGTCAAGTCCACTATACGCAAGGTACTTCCGCAACCGGTGACCACTCTAGCTCGAAAACCGCTTGTTAGATTTTAATGAAACAAAAAGCTTCGATTTAACAGGAATTTGTTTAATTGTGTTCTTTTTATCCTATTGATTTTGGATGAACCTTCAGGTGCATTTTTTTTTAAACTTTATAAAATTATAACTATTCAAATTATAATTTTTTTTAGTTTTTGTGAAGTCAAATTAAAACATTATGTAATCATCCTGTGTTGTTTCGTTTTTGAAAAAAAGTTTACTACCAAAAAACATTTTTTGAAAATGGTCAATTTTTTACGTGTTGGTCTGACCACCCCTAGATACATGTGAATGCTTAAATTTGAAATGAAGGTGGTTAACCCTTGTTGAGTTTGACACAATCACTTTTAAGTAAATTTCGATCAACCGAATAGACTCACTTTTTTTTCGAGAATTAATTGAAGTTTTTGAACCGAATTTTTTTTGTTACATAACCTCAAAAAAAAAGGCATTTTTCATCGGTCAATGGAACAGACTCACTAACTTAAAACAAATAATAATGACAAAATATCTCAAAAACCTTTGCGTAAACAATGTTGTTTAATATTGTTAGCCTAATTAATAATAAGAACAGCCCCTTTTATAGACAATTACCTCATAGATTTAATCTGGAATGGAATCATAAGGGGTCTTTTAAAGCTTTAAGGATATTCGGCTCCAGGCATCCTTTCTGGCTATTTTCAATGACATTCTCGTCTTCAAACTGTTTTCCACATTCATAGACTTTACGCGAAATCAATCCCCACATGTTTTTTATCATATTGAGGCCCGGAGAATACGATGGCCACTCCATTAGGTCCACATTTTTATCCTTTATCCTGCCTTTTACAGGTCGTGCGGTATTATCGAAGCATTATAATGTTGAGATCTCCAACTCAGAACTCCAAAATTGTTGGAAGATATTTGAACGCCTTTTTCAGAAGTTGTTTGTAGATTCTCGCATTCCTTCCCGGCGAAATGAATTTTAGGTCAAATGTGCCATTATAGGAGACAGCTCCACAAACTATTATACCACCCTCACGGCCGAAAAACATTTTAATTTGGATGATATAATTATTATTTTAATGATAATCAAAAAAAGGAACACTATTTGACCCGTTACCATGGCCGTGAAGGATGTATGTATAATGGTTTGCGGAGCCATCTCCTACTAAGGCACATTTCAGCCGAAATTAAGTTTGTCGAGAATGAATGCGAGAATCTACAAACAACTTCTGAAAAAGGCGTTCAAATATTTTTCCAACAATTTTGGAGTTCTGAGTTGGAGATCTCAACATTATAATGCTCCGATTATACCGCATATGCTTTCGCATACTCTTATACAGAACTCGCGACGTGGTATGTAGTAGATTCCTCTGATTCGGTTGATACACGTCTCGTGGGATGTGTGGTGCATTTCCTGATGATACCAATTGATTACCAGCCGCGTGACGTGGTGCCCGTAGGTAAGCACTATTTGGTTTTGGTGTACAGGTTTTCTGCTCGTCCTTTGGTGCGCAGCAGTTGGTTCTCATCTAGGAAAATATTGAAACATATTAGTTTGGAATTTGCTTTTATAGGTTTACCTTGTGTTAAATTGCAAACTTCTAGTTCAAATTCAGACATTTGCGCATGTCTCAAGATCACTGTTCGCGCACGCTGAATCATCTCATAGGTGACTTCTTAAGATGGCGGTGATTTCCTGCGTTTTGCCCCCAGCTTTTCCGCGTAGAAAATGAACCGAGCCACGGCCCGATATAGTCTGCGCCAGTCGGAAAAGTATTCCGTGTTGATAATTGGTTCCAGCTTCGAATTGCTGATAAAGAACAAGTTATGCCTGAGTTCAGCGTTGCTTGCTTGGTGGTCCCAGGTCATCACGTCTTGGCCATTCGTAGAAATTTTCCAGTAAAAATTCTGGTTCGCTGAACCGTTTTGTGAATTTGTCTGCAGTGGAAGCCTTTTTGGCAAGGTCTGCAATTCCATTGATTGACGTTGCAGTTTTCCAGTATTCCACCAACTCGGTGCATGACGAGCTGCTGGAACTTTCGTGGGTCCATTCGAAGCCATTTGAGCACTGCCTTGGAGTCGGACCAATACCAGCTAGAATTTGTTGACAGCCGTTTGTTGTCCAACATGCGATTACTCAGCTTTGTTCCGATGACTGCAGCTTGCAGCTCCATCCTTGGTAAGGACATCGGACTCAGAGGGGCCACCTTCGCCTTGGAGGCCACGAAGCTGAGATATGTTGTTTCTCCTTGTCGTATGCGCAGATAACAGACTGCTGCGTAAGCCGTTTCGCTAGCATCGACGAATCTATGTAACTGAACGTCGTGCAAGCGCTCGCCGGTTGTAAAATAACATTTGGGAATTATTACTGTTCTTACTGTTGCTGATCAGTTGATAAGAGTCGTTTCCATCGCATCCACTTAGGTAATAGTTCGTCGAGTAGGTCGTCGCTCCAACCGATGCCGCTTCTCCAGACATCTTGCAGACATCAGCACTTGAAGAAGCTCGCGATTTGTTGGTGTTATTTCGTCTTCAAAAACGTTGCGTCTCAGCCTGGCGAACTTGCAGATGAATATGAAGTCATCAGAATCCGGGCTGCAGTACAGGCCAAGTATCTTCTCGATTGCAGCAATTTTGATTGTACTGTCAGACACTGTTTCACTGCCAAGCGCGAGTAGTACCTGTGCAGTGGGGCCATCGCTCATTTCGCTTGTCAAAAATCATATCTTCTAAAGTAGTGAAGCGATTTTCTAAATTTAAAAAGTATTTGATAGCTAATTCCTTAAGCTTAAAGTTAAAGGTGCCACGTCCTCGGATTGCTTTGATATTCAAGGTCAAAATTGAAAAATATTTCTGGGCATATTTTACCCATAAAATTCACTTAAAAAACGCTTTTTTGATCACAAATGAACTTTATTATTTTAATTTTAATGACTAAATCAGATTTTAAAGTAATTTATTTGTTTTAATTTTTTATTGAAATTGCAAAAAAAATACAACCTCGCAAAAGTATATTAATTTTGGTCTCTTCCGAGACCCTTAATGATACAGAGCTAAAATTTTGCACATAGGCTTCTTTTTGCTGAAGGCTTTGTATATCTCGAAATCATCCTGATCGGAAAACTATATCATATAGCTCCCATAGGAACGATAGGTCGAGAATAAAATTAAGCTTTCATAACTTTGTTGTTTTTCAATCGAATATTACGAAATTTGAATGGAATTAGTTAAATATACTTTCTAACATATTTACCAAGTTGCATCAGAATCGGTTGACTATATCTTATAGCTCCCATAAGAATGATAGGAGAATGAAGTTAAGCTTCCACAACTTTGTTGTTTTTCAATCGAATATTACGAAATTTGTATTCAATTAGTTAAATATACTTTCTAACATATTTACCATGTTGCATCAGAATCGGTTGCCTATATAATATAGCTCCCATAGGAACGATCGGTCAGAAATATAGTTTTAGAGCAAATACTTCAGTGTTTAAAAAGCGATTGTTCTGAAATTTTCTATTTGAAAGTTTAGTACATATAAAAGTGTCTGTGCTAAGTTTCAGCCGAATCAGTTGGCTATATGCTATAGTTCCCATAGGAACAATCGGATCAACACTTTTTTTTCGTCAAATTACATTTTTTTTCGTCAAATTACATTTTTTTTTAAGCCATTAACATTTAATGTAGGTTTGACTTGTTTTATATGCTCTCCAATGATTATTTTACATAACAAATATGTAAATATCAAAGAACAGTTTGACAAATTTGCATGCGCTCTTCTTCTTCCTTATGCCTGGAACGCGTTTTTAACGCGAGGTTGCATTAGTTTTTTGGCTTTTCGACAACTTTCCGCAAAAAAGCGCAAGACTGCACTATATAGGTCTGATAGGTGAATGTTCCTTCTATCACATACACCCGACGAAACAAAAAAAGCCGCACTCGCAAAATTTTCACTTTTTTCAACTCAAGTGTAGAAAAAAGTATCAAAAAGAACAAAACCTTCCAATAAGTTAATTTTATATGGTTTTTGGGTTAATTTTCTAACATATGGTCGATAATTCCATGTTTTGACTTTGACTTAAACATTTTTTAAAATATTTTGAAAATTTTCCTCTATTTTTCGTCTTTTTTAGGTTATAACCGTGAAAAAAAAAAAATTTTTATAAAATCGAAAAATAGTTTTATAATGTTAAAATGATTTTTTCCACTTTATTTATTAACAAATATTTGCTTTTAACATTTTTTTTTTAAATTTTTTCGTCTCAAAAACTGTAAATTTTTTTTTTTAAATTTCGTAGTACTCCACTTTGCCATTTTTTGTACTTTGGTCCTGTTGGGCACGAAAACAATCGAAATGACAAAATATTTGAATGAAATATCATTATAGCAAATATTTTTTATTATTCCTTTTCATTAAATCATTGTTTTTAGTTTTTTTTTCCAAATGCGCGACTTTTATGCCAAAAATTTATTTCAAAATTTTAGAGTCCTTGCAAGAAAAATCAAGGAAAACCACTTGAATTTCTAGAAAACTAAAACAAATTATACAGAATCTTAATGGTGATGAGTTCTCCTTTCAAAAAAGTCCAAGTTTAATCTTCCTGGACACAATGATATTGGGGGTGGGCGGCTCTGAACGAGATAAATGATTTTCGGAAAAGTGAAATTTACCCACTGACAGGGATTATCCTTATATTTTTGTTTGAGGATGCATTTTCGAATGCAAACCGAAGTCGAATCTAAGACTAGGTTTTGTTTATACTGGAAAATATAAATAAGTTTAACTTTTCTACGCAGTTACCAAAATTTAAGGATAATCCCTGTCAGTGGGTAAATTTCACTTTTCCGAAAATCATTTATCTCGTTCAGAGCCGCCCACCCCCAATATCATTGTGTCCAGGAAGATTAAACTTGGACTTTTTTGAAAGGAGAACTCATCACCATTAAGATTCTGTATAATTTGTTTTAGTTTTCTAGAAATTCAAGTGGTTTTCCTTGATTTTTCTTGCAAGGACTCTAAAATTTTGAAATAAATTTTTGGCATAAAAGTCGCGCAATTGAAAAAAAAAACTAAAAACAATGATTTAATGAAAAGGAATAATAAAAAATATTTGCTATAATGATATTTCATTCAAATATTTTGTCATTTCGATTGTTTTCGTGCCCAACAGGACCAAAGTACAAAAAATGGCAAAGTGGAGTACTACGAAATTTAAAAAAAAAAATTTACAGTTTTTGAGACGAAAAAATTTTAAAAAAAAATGTTAAAAGCAAATATTTGTTAATAAATAAAGTGGAAAAAATCATTTTAACATTATAAAACTCTTTTTCGATTTTATAAAAATTTTTTTTTTTTCACGGTTATAACCTAAAAAAGACGAAAAATAGAGGAAAATTTTCAAAATATTTTAAAAAATGTTTAAGTCAAAGTCAAAACATGGAATTATCGACCATATGTTAGAAAATTAACCCAAAAACCATATAAAATTAACTTATTGGAAGGTTTTGTTCTTTTTGATACTTTTTTCTACACTTGAGTTGAAAAAAGTGAAAATTTTGCTAGTGCGGCTTTTTTTGTTTCGTCGGGTGTATATGGTTTCATCGTGCATCTAGGTACCTGTTGATTCTACTCCACTAAAGTTGAAAAAATGCGAAAATTTAGTGTATTTTTGAAACGTCTTCAAATTTCATTTTTTACAACAAATAACTAAAAATTGAACTATTTTTTGAATAAAGTAAAAATATTCAACATCAGTTGCTTTATTCGGCCAATATTCATTTTCAAAGTTGCGAGTTTTTGTAAAAATTGTACATTTTTTTCATAAATGAAGAATGTCTCCACTTTGAGATAATGTAGCACCCACAATTCTTATCGAATTTCAAAAATATTTTGTATCCATAACTTCTAAAGTGTTATCTGTCGATTTCATTTTTCACTTTTGCCCAATGCGATGGCGAAAAAAATGATTTTTGATCAGCTATCCGGGCAGAGGCCCCACTGTGCGTCGTCGCTGTAGATGAAGTGGACGTAGTGGTAATCCTTCACTACCTGTGCTGCCAGTGGATACTGATGTTGGAAGCGATCTGCATTTCCGTCCCGGAGAAATGTGCAATGCAAGGAGCGCAGTTGATGCCGAAAGTGAGTGCTTCCATCACCTTCACGTTTGGTTGGTGTGTCGCGGAGTTTTCGTCGAGCCAAAGAAACCTTTGGGCATGCCTGTCGGTTGGTCTCACACGAATTTGGTGAAACATTTCAGCAATGTCGCCACAGATCGCAACACGTCCTACTCTAAAGGAAATGAATAGATCCAATAGCGAGTTCAGCAAGTCCGGTTCGCTGTAAATATAATCTTTTAGGGCCTTCCCTCCTGATTTTGCTGCTTGTTGGGATTTCGGGTGATGAAGGTTGGCAAGTACCATACTCGCTCATTCGGTACAGCAATTTCCTCCGGAGTCAGCTTTCGCGCATAGCAATTGTCGACGAGATTCTCTACTTCCTTTTGAATTAGCCTGGGTTGGCGGGAGAAGGCGAGCAAATGCATTTTCATAGCTGCTAGGTAGCGTGATGCCAGGGTCCTTCCAAGGTAGACCGACTTCATATCTGCCATTATTTAGAACGACAGTCGATTGTAGACTCGTTAGTGCGCGATGTCATTTGAAGAGGACATTCAAGCACTAACGAGTCTACAATCGACTGCCGTTTGGTGGTGTCGGATCTAATGAAAACGCTTGCTTGATGATTTCGTGCATCTTCGCGTAGTCATAGCTGCAGCCGCACATATGGATGTTAACACGCCCGCTAACTTTGGAGCGTCCAGCCCAGACGCGTTTTGGACTGGTTTATGCCATGTACCCTCTTTTATTTTAAGGGGCTTTGCCAGGTTCCAATTATTTGCACCAATAAGGATGCTGGGGCGCACGTTGGTATACGATGTTACGGATAGTCCCGCCAAGTATGGGGACTCTTCGGCTAGTATCGATTGAATGCACGGGTAAATTAAGCCCATCTACGCTATGGACATCCTCCAGGGAGAATCGTTTGCCGTTGTTTGGATTGGCAATAGTCCGCGTGACACATTTTGCGGCGTCATTTCTGCGTGTCGTATCATCCGTCCATTTTAGGCTCAATGGTTGGGGCACGCCTTTCAAGCCGAGCTGCTTATAGACTTTTTCTTCGATGAGCGTCACTGATGAGGCCTCATCTAGAAATGCAAAAGTATTAGTTACTTTGTTTTTATTTATGAATTAAATTGGAACAACATGGAAATGGGTTTGACTCGGATCTCCATGCATATGTAAATCTCCCTCCTCCGGCTTGTGTACATCTGAGCCCTCGTCTGAGCCACTAGTTGGGACAGTTTGTATTGACTGCTGCTCCTCATGGATCAATGGGTAATGCATGTTTTTGCAGCCTCGGGTGCCGCATAATTTTTCCCGTTGGCACTTCGAGCGGTGACGATTAAAGCACTGGTGGCATAGTCTCTTGGCGCGTAAGAGAGACTTTCTTTTTTCCAAAGTCATCGATCGGAACGCTTCACAACTCTGTAGTTAGCTTCCATCGTTGAGCGCAGTGCGTACTAGATAAGCTGTTCAAGCTTATCTTTTGGTGGAGGCATTTGCCTCGCCCTTTCCAGCAAGTCGTGCAGAATGTGTTCTGGCCGTCCAAAGCACATACGCAATGTTCATATGATTTCAGGAACCATGGCTGCCAGAAGCAACTTGCACTGAACCATCTCTCGTGCTTTGCCCTTTAGACTAGCTTGCAATCGCAAGCACTTTGTATATCCAGAGATCTCAGTGGTTGTTTGGAAACTGCAGTAGAACGACTATTGACTGTCTCCGCGATCGGACGTACTTTTTATTGCACTCTGCGAGTTGTTGTTTTATTGTCAGCAATGACACAACGTTAAAACAATAAAGTGGCAGGGCCCTCAGTCGCCACAGAGGCGCCCAACCACAATTATATTGTTATTAGTATCTACAAATAGTAATACTTAGTAAATAACTAAATTTACTTGTAATGCCAAAGTGTAAAGAGATTAACTCGTCGGCTCTCTGTGCAACGCAACAATGCATACTTCTCAGTAGTGTCTCCAACTACCACAACAACAGCAAGCGCTAAATCCAAAAATGCAAGCACGAGCAAATTGCTTACACCAACCAGCAACAACAATTTGTCTTGGAGCGCCTAATGCGATTCACCGTCAAACTCGCTTACACCTGAAGTGTTAATTGGGTCATTGGGTTCGCCGACCGCGGTCAGAGCGCTCACAACAGCAACAATTGCTTCTACTTATCCAACAACAACTGTAACAGCCGCAACGTCTGCAAAAGCTTCGATCACTGCCCAGCAGACTACCTCAACAAAATCTGCTCAACCAGTTTCGTTGAATCCAAACTCATCTGTTCAGACTGGAATGGACAGATATATTAACATAAACAAGCGAAAGCTTAGTCCACACACCAAAAAAGGCTGTAACACACTAAAAATGAACAAAACTAATATTGTTCAACGAAAAGCATTGGAAGGCAATAGATTCGAATTACTGGCAAATCAGCCAGAATCTCAAGAAGGAGTATCCCAAAAGAAACCCACTGAAGTCAAACCGCCACTATTCTACATCCGTGGTGCAAACTGCACTTCACTAGTGCCAAAGTTGGTAGCTCTAGTTGGTCAGACTAACTTTTATGTGACTCCACTTAACAAGGGAATCATAAGAGCGACCAAAGTACAAACTAAAAACGAACAATTCTATCGTACTATCGAAAAGTACTTCCGGTCCGAAAATATGGACTATTACACATTCCAACCTAAAAGCGCGAATGGACTTCAAGCCATGATCAAAGGCTTTGAACCTACAGTCCCGACGCAGGAAATTGTTGAAGCATTGGAAGAGAAGGGCTTTAAGGTAAAGTCCGTCTTGAACATATTGAACCGAAGTAAAATGCCACAACCTCAGTTCAAAGTGGAGTTACAGCCCACGTGTGATAAAACATTAACAACCAACGCAGTGCATCCGATATATAATCTACAACTCCTGCTACACCGCAGAATCACTGTCGAAGAGCCACACAAGTGGAAAAACCCTCTTCAATGCACCAATTGCCAGAAGTTTGGGCATACAAAATCATTCTGTAGCCTTCGCCCAGTTTGCGTTGGCTGCGGACAAATTCATCTAGACTGTGTCTGCTCCGACAACAAATCAAACACCAATACAAGGAAGTGCAGCAACTGCGGCGGAAATCACACCGCAAATTACAGAGGAGGAGGAGACACTTATTCCCTCGCAAACCACACCGGGAATATTCTTCTCAAGAGCTGTAAGGTCATCAGCAGCTCCAACAACAATTACTCCTGGAGTATCATTTGCAAGTGTGCTGTGCAACGGAAGTTCACAGCATTCTACAACTGTAAACCCCGCTGTTGATCTCGCTAAATCAAAACGTGACAAATTTCATGACATTCATGCAAAATACCTGCAGGAACTTATGCGGAACCTAAACTTGCTCATTCAAAAGCTTTGGACAACAATAAATAATGTCAGCACTATATATAAAACTTTGGAATGCAAACGGCATTTCCAAGCACAAACAAGAATTGTCACGGTTTCTGGACTCAAATGATATTGATATCATGCTGTCATCGGAAACTCACCTTACCAACAAAAACAACTTTCAAATACCTAAATATGCTTTCTACGCAGCAAATCACCCTGACGGCAAGGCTCACGGAAGAACTGGTATCCTAATCAAAAACCGGACTAAATACTTTCTCCACAATGGATTTGCCAAACAATACCTACAAGCAACCTCTTCAAGTGTCCAAACCACTTTTGGCAGTACAACCGTGGCTGCACTTTACTCTTCACCACTGACTTCTTCAATACACTCGGAGCATGATTTATTGCTGCAGGAGATTATAACGCAAAGCACCCTCATGGTGGATCCTCATGTCGCCTAAAGGCAGCTTTACGAACTCTTGCAAAAGCGCTTGGGCAAAAAGAAGTAATGGCACAGCGGCTATACATGCCCAACGTACGATGCCCAACTGGTAAATGGTCCCGTACAGACGAAGAGCACTCACTTCTCCTTCTCCCCTTTCTGCGCACCCCAATGGAAAGTGAGCAACCGAAATTCCAAGCGGAGGAAATTTCTAAAATTATTAAAAACTACACAAAACACTAAACCCAAGAAAGTCCCTCGGCCATGACAAAATAATCCCGAAAATGATCCGAGAACTCCCGATCTGTGGTGTGCAACACATCTGTAAACTCTTCAACGCGATAGTAAAAACTTTCCATAGCACTGTGGGCGGAAAGCCCGATTTTTTGGCATGAAGTCTAAAAAGTCATGGAACCATATGGTGCCTTATGTTATTTAGAAACTAGACACCCTGAGCACAATACATATATCGATGAACTATCAATTAATTGTTGCAGCTCTGCATGAGAACCATGGTCCCAAAGTCAAGCATGTGCTCAGAGCTTTGTTTACATTTGCAAGCTTTACATATTCGCTCAAGTTTAAGGTGACTTATTTTAGAGGAAGTAAATATTAATAACTTAATTAACTAAGGAAAATACAGATCCAGGTATACTTAATATAAAAATTTCAGTTTAGAATTGTGTAGTATGTGTTCAATGTTGTACATGTGTCTTATGTTGCAGTATACGTTTTTCTTATAAAGTAGACCCGATTCCTCGTGAATTATGGAGTAGAACTAATAAGGGGCCACTCCCGGTCAAAAAGTAATACATATTGCAGCCACTTTTGAATTCAGCAATGCACAGTTGCTTGATTCGAAGTTTGTATACCCTTGCAGCTTCACTGTTTTATTATTTAATTTAAAAGCAAAAATTTTAAAATAATTGGTAAAAATGTTTAACAAAATCAAAAAAGAAGAAAAAACAAATCTAAAAATTTTCACATCTTCACCGACAATTGTACCACCAAACATCAAGCCATCAACCGATCGATCTCTACATATTACGCCACCATCCTCCCTTGGCCTACCTAAGCTAGTTCGACATATAAAGCAAACATAGGTCATCTCTCTCTTTCGATTTCGTTCAGTGCAAGAACACAACGCAAATATTTTACCACACCGCGATGTGAAGAATTTTTGCATGTGTGTATACGTGAGCATAAATAGAAATTATAAATTTTGATTATTGATTTGTAACCTTAATAATTATCCGATCTTGTTCAAACTTGGTGTAGTGTGTATGGGTAAAAATTGAATTTAAATGCAACAACAAAAAACAATAATTTTATTTCATTCAGGCTAGTGAAATCGTAAGCATATCGAAGACAAGAAAAAGCAGCTAAAGCTTAAAGCAATCGGACTACATTGGCTTATCACCGCACGATCTCCCCTACGCTTGGAATTCAAAGTCCTCCTCTACAACTCGGTGTTAAAACCCTTTTGGAAGTAAGGCTGTGCACAGTGGGGAAGTATTGAAACCAAACAAAGGTCGCAATCCAAGGTTCTTAGAACTTTCACGGGAGCATCTTGGTATATCCAGAACGAAAACGTAAAGAAAGAGTTACATAATTCTAGGGTAATAATCGAAATAAAGGTACAACAACTGAAGTACACCGCTAAACTGCAGGCACAGCTGAATACCCCTTAGAACTCGTCTCTAACGAAGCGTCCTTCCAACCCTCTAGCAAATAATCAGGGCCATAGAATAATGTATCATCCTTCAGATAAAATTGTTAGTCTTGTACACTATATAAGAGATCCAACAAATAATTAAGCGAAAAAAAATTGGGACGACTACAGTTTTTGCTTTCTGTCAAACATGTTCGTCGGTCTGCTCCTAACTCCTACCCAGTTTTGCAGCTGCTCAGATAAAGCTATTTATACTAAAATATGCTTACAGAACTTTAATGCAATACATTTTTGATATACTTAAAGAAATCTTATTTATCACACACTTATCTTATTTCCATGGTATATATGTTAGGAAAAATAAAATGAGGTGGTCAACAAGCTTATCAATTAGCTGGTGGATAGCGCTGCTTGGACTCCTTACGGTTAGAGGCAGAGCTGAATTGGACTTTAATGTAAATGACACTCAGGTAAGTAGTCTACTAAAAATAAGTTATCCTCCTATGAGCGCCAGTTTTAATTAAGAGAGAATCCGTGGAGCAAAAATTTTTCCAGGACATAGAGTCAACGCATCCTGGAAAAGTAAGACAGAAAACAAATTTTTTCCTTCTTTCTTGGGCGCGACGGACTCGGAAAATTTTTTTTAGGAGAATCGATCAGATGGACCACAAAATCAGGCTCTTTAATCCATGTGATCGATTCGAAAAAAAATGGGAAATTTTTTTTCCATCATACATTTAATTTAATTTTCGGTACGAACATTTTTCACGTAGATAAGGTCTGTCAAAAGAAACTGAATATATTTGGATTGTTTTCTAGCCCTGGGGATGACATTTTAAATGCATACCTGAGTCAAAAAAAACACATTGAAACAGGATATATAAAAAGGACTCCTAATCACTTAAAAAGTTCACTTCCATATTCAAGTTTAAAGTATAAATATTTTCGAAATATTTTCGAAATTAGTAGTTTGTCTTACTGGCTCGATTTTGAAAATTAAATATAAATAAATAAATAAATATAATAAGATAGCCCATCGTATTGTCCGTCCTATACACTATTTGTCGCCGAGCCTTTATTTAAATTTAAATTTTTTATTTTTTCAATTGTTCGTGTAAAGTAATAAATGGTAGATACCACTTATCAGAAAATTTATTAATACCATATAAAATCAACTGTTAAGGTTTTATGCGTTTTGCTACTTAAGTTTACTCTAACCCAATTCTGCTGTCAATTTTTTCTGTTTACTTCTTTACTTTTTAGGTGCCTCTTTTTGAACCCAAAGATGTACCCGCCTATAAGAAAGATCCATACGTAAACGAGTTAATGGGGTGTCAGCATACAAAACATGAGATAGTTCTCTGCTTACTGTTACAGAATTATGACTGGAGTCAAATGTCAACTGCCAAACAAGCTTATGTTCACCAAAAATTGTCTACGTTTTTTGGTATACCTAAAGTGAGAAAAGCATCTTTATTATTATTTTAATATTTGATACTGTTTAGTAAATTCGTATGATAATTTTGATACTTAGGAATTTATATACATGGATTCGATTTCGAAACGTGAAATAAAATCCATGCTTAAGTCATCCATACACAAGGGTGGCACGAAAACTAAAAATTTTGATCAGATAAATCAATCTATGGGACGTGCTAGTTTTGTCGTAAGTCTTAATTGATTTTTCATGAACTGGATGCATTTAATTTATACATACATTTTATTTTACCCATAGATCGGATGTGGTTCAAATTTGTTCACTTTAGGTGAACCCATTGACAAACTGATAAGCCATCAAATCAAAGATGGTACGATTGATACGTTGACAGGAGAGAATTTCGGACTGTGGTTCATCTGGAATAAGGAATTAAAAACTGGGTAGATAAAACTAAGGCACAGATTTGCTTACAAAAACTTTATTTTATTTTATTGAACAACCGAAATTCCGTAGCCTTTTGTAATCCATGCAAAGGCGTATTAAAATTGGGTACATATTTGTAATGCTTAGAAATAAGACCTTCTACTATGGTATGTAAATTAATATATTTCTGTTTATTTTATAATCTTTATAAAAGTGAGAGCCGTTTGGCTTCTCTGCTGGTTACTTAAGAACTAACTTAAATATTAAAAGAAATATTTAGGCTACCCAGCGACGCCCGCCTCAAACTGCTGACGATGCGGTTCCCACGAACGACGTGCTGATCGAGCAGCTCGTGCAGTGGCATCCGGTCGTCGCTCCTCTATTTTGGTTATGCAGCGCACACCATAAAAATGCTTATCCAGCATTGTAGGGGGCTGGTTGCCCAATCGAGTGGACCGCTGTGTTAACTCCTCCCTCGTCAAGATTAAGGGCGTCCTCGGCCTTTCTCATATTAGCTATGACGACTTGGAACTCTTCTTGGCGGCGTTTGTTTTGTTTTGTTCGAATGACTCTCTTTACTGCCAAGGCAATACCCAAAAAGCGAAGGGCAGCAATTCCGACTATGAAAGGTTGAATGGAATGTTTTGAGTCTACTTCTTCCAAGTGTCTCAAGTTGTCGAGGGTCAGCCTGCGTAAGTATGGCAAACTGAGGATTTCTTGATGGCCCGTTATGTTAACGAGGGAGACGGCCGCCGATACTGGGACCATTTTTGGGATACCCTTGTTATTCTTGTAGGTCGTGCCGTTGATCTGTACCTTCTTCTCAAACGTGATCAGGAATGTGCCGGTCACCATTGTGGTCTCTTTGTCCATCTCCTTAACTATGGCAGTTTGATCATTTATTATTATGATACCATCGTCTACTGCCGTGACAGGCTCCAAAAGGCTGGGCTGTGTGTCGCAATGTGCTGTTAGTCCAGCATGGAGTTGTTGAGCGCAAGTTTGGTGAGGTAAGGCCTTACAAAATGATGTTGAGATGGCCATAGTGTAATTCGTTAGGGCGGTGATATTGCCCTCACAATCGGCCAGGATGTTGTTATTCTCGAGGCGCAGTATCGTTGAATTTCTTTGTACTGGGTAGATGTTTACTTTCTTACAAATTAAATTAGGTTTGGGGTATTTAATCACAAAAAGGAGAAAGTTTGTCGTTTTGTAAAACTTTAACACTGGATATTTCAAGGATAGTTGTTATGCTAATATTTGTAGGAAGTTCTTTTATCTTAGCTACATCGCTTTGATCTAAAATTATTGGGTTTATTGTGTTTAATTTAGCAAGAGAGATGGCAAGGATCAGGTTTTGTAATTCTGAGATAACAATTCTATTCCTGGTAAGTAGTATTTCGAATAAATGTCCGGTATCGATCTGTTTATCTTTTACAGCTTTAAGTAAAATGTTAACGGTATCCGTGAGTTTATTAATCTGTTCCTGAGTGGCAGTATTAATAGCTATTTAGTTACGTTCGGCAGTGACGAGCTCTCTTTCCTGGAATTTCAGCTGTTCCCAATCCTCAAAGTCTGGAGTGCCGGCAACTACCTTAAGGTCTGTTCCTAAGAAATTTAGACTCCTAAAATGGCGGTGGTGTGTCGACAAGGAAGAGAGCAAGGTATCTTCCTGCTCTGAATCTATCATTAGCAGCTTTCTCATATGAGACTGTGGGAAGTGGTCTAAAAGTTTTTCTGTCTCCTGTTTGATCTCGACATAGGTGGAAAGGTTGGTTGTATGCTGTAGATAGCCATACTCTTCCCGTAGAACGACGTTTCCGTCTACTATTGGGATATAGTTTGAGTTAGTAAACTCTGTTAATTTGGATGTTGCCGCAGCGATGAGTGTAAGTATTAGAATCCTATAAATAAAAGAGAACTACGTTAAGTGGTTTATTATCTAATATTGTCCTTATGGACCACCCTCCCATTTATGAGCACCGTTGTGCCCATATCTGCTTGAATCGTTTCCTCTTCGTAGAGAGGTGTTATTTTGTTTCCTAATCTTTTGATGCGTTTTACCAATACTTTCTCTCCAACTTGATAGGTTTTTATCTGACTGTTCTTGTTATGGTATTCTAGCAAGTCAACCTGTGCTTTTTGAAGTCTATTGCTGATCTCAACAAGTGATTCAGCTGATCTGTCATAGATTATTTCTGTTGGAGGTTTTTTTGTAACAGAATGAATCGTTTTGTTATACTGTATTGTGGATAATAATAAAAGCTCTCTTGTATCATTAATTTTTCGATCTAGTTTCAGGCACCTAGCGATCTCGACAAGGGTGCTGTGAAAACGCTCAACTTGACCATTGGAGGTACTAAGAAGCGGGGGAGAATTTTCAATGGATATCCCGAAGTTATTTTCTAACATTGTACATGAATTTAGTGATTTTTCATTGTCACAGTACAATTTTTGGGCTGTTGGAAAGAAATTTGCGATTTGCAATAATGCTGGTTTTACACCAACAGTTGATCTAGAGTAAATTGGTTGAACAATACCAAACTTTGAGAATTTGTCAATGCAAGTTAGGAAGTATTTGCCCTCTGTGGAGAAAATATCGATGTGCAGAATTTCTCCTGGGTTGCACGGGATTGGAGTCTCGGCGATTTCTTGTCTTTTCGGATGTCTGTCATACCTTGCTTTCCGGCAGACTTTGCAATTTTCGACCGTTTTGTAGGCTAATTTAGTCATTTTTGGAAAAAAAAATAGTCTTTTAGTATTTGTTTAATGTTTTCCTGAGCTGCCCTATGGGCCCTGCTGTGTTCTAACGCGATGATTTCTAGCTGCTCGTCTCTATTGGCAATATCTTGTACGAGATTTTTGCAATACCAAAAAGTCGTGTTTGGAAATTCCTGGATTAGTTGATGTTGTATTTTTCCTAGCGTGTGTAAATCGCACTTAATTGCGTTAACGACGTTGGGGTTTACCTTTTCTTTTAACACGTCTAATAGGGTGTTAGAGTCTGCAAATTCTATTAGGTGCCGAGTTTTCTCCTTAAAGAGGATGACGGAACGGCTTGATTGAGTGTTTGATAGTTGGATAATAATTTGGTTACGATAACAATTAATGGGCTTTTCGGAGGTTTGAATAGTGTAGCTTAAAGATTCTTCACTATGAATCGTTGAGTGCAGCATCAGCAACCTAATTTTCTTTTCCGGGCTTGTAAATAAATGTTGGATTTTACTCCTCAATAAAGGCTTTCCAGCGTTTTATCTTAGAGTTTGTATTTCTATCCGACGCCGCAAATGTAAGCGGTTGATGATCAGTGATGATGTTAAAATTTCTGATTCCGTAAAGATAATTTCTTAAAGTTTTTATTGACCAGACAATGGCCAATAATTCCCTTTCGTTTGTGGCAAAATTGATTTCCGGACCCCTTAATGTCCTGGAGATCATTGTAATTGGCCTTCCTTGTTGCGAAAGGACAGCCCCTATGCCCGATGCCGATGCATCGGTGGTAAGATCAAAAGGCTTTGAATAATCGGGGTAACTCAATAAAACGTCTTCAGATGCCAATATTGACTTTAACTTTTCCAACGCTTTCATTTGCGATTCGTTAAATTTAATGGGAACTTTTCGGGATTGGTAAGTGCTGACTTTTCCGTTTTCGCCTTTTAGAAGATCCGTTATAAGTTTTGCTATTTTAGCAAAATCCCGAACAAAGCACCTATAATAACTGGCAAGTCCCAGAAAGGAGCGAACGCCAAATAGAGTTTCTGGAGGTTTGTATTGTGAAATTGTATTTATTTTTTCGGGGGCAGTGGTCATGCCGCTTCCTGAAACAATAAATTTTTCCTCCGAGACTCGCATGTTTGCATCGTGTAAACGCTGTAAGACCCAGTCTATGTGGTTTAAATTATCTTCTTTTGTTTCTGAAAAAATTATCACGTCGTCGACGTACACATGGCAAAACTTTCCAATCTGTTCTCTGAGAACGTCGTCGATTGCTCTTTGGAATATGCTTGGGGCATTTTTTAGCCCGAAAGGCAGTCTGCAGAATTCATACTTTCCGTTGTTAACGGAGAAAGCTGCCTTTTCTCGATCCCGCTCGGTAAGGTTAATTTGGTGGAAGCCGGATTTAAGATCAAGAGTTGTAAAGTATTTTGATTTGCCCATGTTGGATAAAATCATGGTAACATTTGGAATGGGATATTTATCATCAACTGTGTTAAGATTGAGTTTCCGAAAATCGATCACTAATCGTTTCTTGCTGTTTCCTGTCTCGTCGGTACCTTTTTTGTCCACAACCCAAATCGGATTGTTGTAAGGTGACCGCGAGGGCCTTATGATACCATCACTTAAAAGTTGTTTAGCTTCTGAGTTAACGAAATCTGCTACGCCCATAGGGTGGGGGTACGGCCTTGAGTACACCGGTTCGTTATTCGTGGTCCTAATTGTGGCCACAATATTTATATTGTAGGGGAGACTATTTTTTGGATTGGCAAATGCGTTAGCTCGTTTGTCAATAATTTTTTTAAATCCGTCCCTTATGGCGACTGGTACGTCGGACTCGTTAATTTTTAAGAAATTAACGTTTTTGCATTTTAAAAATTGGAGCCGCTCAATTCCATTGTTAAATATGATCTGCTGTTTAGCGAGATCGATTCGAGCGTTTACCTGTGCTAACAGGTCGAGGCCGATGATACCTTCAAAGGTTTTTAGGGCCGGTAAAATAAAAAAATCGGTTTTTACTCCGAACAGCTTGATTCTACATTTTTCATTAATTATATTTCCCCCATGGACAGTGTTATTGAATTTTAAAATTTTATTATTTATAAAAATGTTTGCCTCTAGAACATAAACTAGTGACATAGGGCTGTCGCAAACAACACTTGAAATTGGGTGAACTTCGGAGAGATCATGCAAATGCAACTGTAGTTTGTATTTTAAGCATGCATTTACACCAACATACTCCCGGCCGTTGAACGACTGTTCAACATTACTTAAATGTTGATTTCGTAGTTTCAAACAGGTCGATGTGTAGATTGAGTCGGTTGACGGCCAGTTGGCATCTGGGTACCAGTTGTGGGAGGGGTCATCTGTTGAAGGCCAATAGCAATCCTGGCTTCTTGTCTTCCGTTGGTACACCGATTTTTGATAACATATAGCAGCACTAATGTTATGAATATTATTAGCGCTATGTAGCAATGTTGTGATGTTGAATTGGCCCTTGACTAGATTTTAGGTCATATGGTAACTTTATTTTGATAATGGGTCATAATTGACTACTAAGTTTGTCAAGTTCATTGTAGCTTAGCTGAACATTGGTGGAAGCCGTTTCATTAGTTGAGTTCATCATCATAGTGGAGAAATTGCCAAACCGGGCATATGACATATTCATTGTGCCGGTGGTTGTAATACGATGTCCAGTTACACGTATTAATGGATTCCGCAAAGTGCAACTTGGATAAAGTGTTAATAATCCTCCTTGACTTATGGTGATGCTTGAACTGTTGTCATCGCAGACTGCAGATAACTCCATTGGCGACATTGTAGCAAAAATCCAATGGTTCTTGTAGTACATATTGAACCAGACGAAAGTCATGCTTGTGTATTTGATTTGACACATATTTGAAGTTTTGTTGTTGAACAACTGAAATTCACAATTACTGTTAATTGAGAACACAGATTGTTTATTTTGACATGAATGAATTCTTCATTCGTGACTTGATGGCATTGTTTTAATTCAGTTGCTGTTAATCCAAGAAACTGATCTCTGTCCTTATTGACCGCTATCGTGGGAATTTGAATATCCATCGTCATAATTCCTTTATTGCTGATTGCTGGTATGGGATCTAGATTGTATAATTCAAATACTTGTGCTGAGAGCAATGGTAGCGTTACTTTGAATATTACGCGCTTCTTTACAATGCTCCCTTCTGCCTTCATCATTTTATACAGTTGTAGAACATCATCGTCTGTGGCAGGAAGAATGTGTCCTGGTGGAAGATGATTTATTAACTCTTTTAAGTGTAGTTCAAGTTGTTTAGGTGAGAGTAACAACGGGCTAATTTGGTCATGATGAACGTCAGTGACTACATGGGCAATCTCTGATTGTACTCGTTGCAAATTTGAAGCAATCACCGAAAGTTGTGTTGTTATCGTGAGATACCATTGAAAAGTCTTGACAGAATCAGAATGTGCTTGAGACATATCGAGTAGTTGCTACTCCATCAAATTCAATCGCCTCATCACGCTTGAAGATGTTGATTGTTGAATCAAGTATAGATGTTTGATTCTTTAAGAGTGTTACAAAGTATTCCTCATTTGTTTTCACCTTTTTAATAGTATTGGACATTTCTTTTGCATATTCCGAATCCAGTACTCCATATAGACTCCTGGCGATGTTGCCAATAAAATCAAATGGTGCTCTACGATTTCGTCCTATGTGCAAGAGATCGTTTTCCATTCTCAGTTCCTCTTCCACATGTTGGAAGTGTTTCTACATTGCAGAACAGGCTTGACTTGGTTTTAATCGGGAACACATTTCCCCAATCTGTTTTATTCCGAAAGAACATAATGTGGGGGACAATTTTGTGTTGTATAAAAATATATTGTGAGTACAGTGTATATGAAAATATGTAGGTGTTAATTCTATTCTAAGCAAAGCCTGCATTGGTCTTTACTGTGAGAAATTCATAGTTTGTATTTTAAGCATGCATTTACACCAACAGACAGATTTAACCCAAAAAGGGGACTCTACTGGTATAACACCTCCTAAAAGAAGGTCGGGCACTATGTAATTTTTTGATGCCCCAGTATCTACTAACAGTCGAATTGTTCTCCCTGCATAGATCCTTTCGATGAAGGGTAGCGAATTCGAAATCCGGTGCGTCGTCTTCGCACTTGGCCACTTCGATTTCTGCTTTCGTAAGATAGCACTGATCGCTTTCCTCAACCGGAGGTAAAATTTCTTGTGTGACATGATTCACTCGTTTTTGTTTTGGCCCTGTGAATCTACCTGTGCCATTATTTGGCCGTTTAAAGGCTTGACCTTGATTTTGAAATCGAGTAATATTGGCCTGATTAGGAGGGTTGCTTGGATCTTGCGGACTATATTGGGTCCTTTGTCTAAACCTGGAGGAGTTGTCGACCTCCATGGGTTCTACTGGCGGTTGGTTCTTAAAACGCTTGCTATTTTCACTATTATCGTGTTTTTTATTATAATAAGGATATTTTCCTTGGGGCTCTTGGCGATTCCAGTTCTCATTTTTTTTATAAGGCTCGACCTTTGATTTTTCAACTTTTGTTTCTAGGGCTCTTGCGTAGCTGGCCGCAAAGGCGTCTCGTTCATGATTCGATTCTACTTCCTGAGCCAAAGCCAAAGCGGACCGCGTACATCGATATAAAGACACAGAGCGCATCTGAACGATATTTTTCATTCATTGCTACTGCCAACTCGTGACTGTAGCTCATAATTGTTTTATTAGTAATCAAAACTAGCTTTTGCTCAACCCGCTCGTAGTATTCCACAAGAGACAAGTTCCCTTGCCTCAACGTAGATAGGTCTCGTTCTAATAAATATATCGGTCGCTTATCCGCATAAGTAAAATCTAATCTGTCTATAATTGTGTCAAAATTTAAGACTGTTTTAAATAATGCCAACACCGTATCGGCGGGGCCTTTTATTTTATTTCTTATGATAGCTACTGCCTGATAATATCTAGAACTGCCATTATATTCCTTAAATATATTGTGGGCGACGTGAGCAGCCTTGCGCCACGCAACGTACGTCTCTTGTTTCCCTTCAAAATCGGGAAGGGATTTTACGACGTCTAGGGTTTCATTACACTCGACCCCCCGAATAATTTCTATTTCTTTATTAGCTTGAAGCGCTGGGGCACTAACCTTAACACTTTCCAGCTTATTTGTCAGTTCAGCTAATTTTTTATCATATTCTTTCTTTTGTATCGTAAGAGCGCTTTGAACGGCGCCGAGAACTACAGCTTCTACTTGTTTTCCATCCATTTTTATGCTTTCTATTTTGTTCGAATTATTCCAACAATCACTAATACTGCCACAGGGAACGGCGCGTTTCTCTGTTTTTGATTTATCAAAAAAATCGCACAGAGATTCTACGTCAGAGTCACTCATAAGAGATAATAATTTGTGTTTGGATTTTCTTTTATTATGTTCACAAATAGAATTATTTTTAAGAAGAAAAAATAATTGTTTTTATTTTTGCAATTTTCATTAACAGATCCACAAGAGACTTAAAAATTTTTTTTATTTTTTAGTTTGGAAAATCTAATTTGGATATTTATTTATTTACGCTTCGTATTCTGGTAGGTAAAACAAAATGAATATTGAGGATAGGAAGTTTAAATTCAACTGATTTATCTCGGTTTGTTTAGATTTTTTTTTTTTTACTCTCACTTGCGGTTTATTTCTTTTTTGTTTGTTTTACTTTGTTGATTTTGTTAGCGATGCAGTTTAAATAAAAGATCACCCTACTTACATGATTTTTTGGTTTCCTTTAATTAAATTTTCTTAGCTTTGGAGGTCGAAGTTCAATGCTGCTGAAGTTTTGTGTTTTCTCACTCGTCGTCTAACGCCGCTGTCACTTGATATCACTGGTATTCGTCTTGCGCAGCCGTCACCAGTCCAGTGACGTGACTTAATCGCAGCCGGCAGCGGTCCGATGCGCTGACAAATAGTAAATATTTGATAATAATATTTATTTTATTATCTGTTTGTCGCTGTCGTGGCTGACAAACTTTAGCAATGTTAGTTGCCAAATTAGTTGCTTTTTAGTTCTTTGCCAGGGTCATAGGCGAAGAAAAAAAATTTTCACTTTCACTTGTGTTTTTTTGTTGCCGATTGGTGGCGTTTTTGTCTCTCGCCAGGGTCGTAGGCCAAGAGATTTTCCAAAACTTTTTTAACTTGTATGTGTTATTGTTGCGCGATTTCTATTCTTTAGTTGGGCGCCAATTAATATATTTCTGTTTATTTTAAAATCTTTGGCAATTGGCAATTGGCCGTCACCGCGTTCGGACGTATTTTTTATCGCGCTCCGCAAGTTCATCGGTGTCAGCATTTAAATCAGTGTTAAACTAAAGTGACAGGGCTCTCAGTCGCCACAGAGACGCCCAATCACAATTTTATATTGTTATTTGTAACTACAAATAATAATACTTAGTAAATATCTAAATTTACTAGCAATGCCAACGTGTAAAGAGACCAACTTGGGCCCATCTTCACTAGAATCTCGCCAGCAACAGCTACAAGAACAACTTCTCCAGCAACAAAACGAGCGTCGCCTATCTATTCAACGCAACAATGCATACTTCTCAGTAGTGTCTCCAACAACCACAACAACAATAAGCGCTGAATCCAAAAGTGCAAGTACGAGCAAATTGCTTACACCAACCAGCAACAATTTGTCTTGGAGCGCCCAATGCGCTTCACCCTCAAATTCGCTTACACCTCAAGTGTTAATTGGGTCATTGGGTTCGCCGACCGCCGTCAGCGCGCTCACAACAACAACAATTGCAGCTACTGCTCCAACAACAACTGTAATAGCAGCAACGTCTGCAATACCTTCGATCACCGTCCAGCAGACTACCTCAACAAAGTCTACCCATCCAGTGACGGTGAATCCAAAGTCACCTGTTCAGACTGGCATGGACAGATATATTAATATAAACAAGCGAAAGCTTAGCCCTCATACTAAAAGAGGCAACACTCCTAAAATGTCCAAAAGCAACATTGCTGAACGTAAAGCTCTGGAGGGCAACAGATTCCAAATTCTGGCAAATCAGCCGGAATCTCAAGAAGGAGTTTCCCAAACAAAACCCTCAGTAGCCAAGCCACCACCATTTTACATCCGTGGTGCAAACTGCACTTCATTGGTGCCTAAGTTGGTGGCCCTAGTAGGTAAGGATAACTTTTATGTGACCCCACTTAACAGGGGGAACATAAGAGAAACTAAAGTCCAAACAAACAACGAACAGTTCTATCGTACTATAGAAAAGTACTTTAGAAAGGAAAGTGTGTATTTCTACACATTCCAACTAAAGAGTGCCAAAGGCCTTCAAGCGGTGATCAAAGGCATTGAACCAACGATTCCGACTCAGGAAATAGTTGAAGCATTGGAAGAGAAGGGCTTTGAGGTGAAGTCCGTCTCAAATATATTAAACAGAAACAAAATCCCACAACCTCTGTTTAAAGTGGAGCTACAGCCAAAACATGACAAACTTCATGACGTTCATGCAAAATTGCATGCAGGAACTTATGCGGAACCAAAACTTGCTCATTCAAAAGCTTTTGGACAACAATAAATAATGTCAGCACTACATATAGGACTATGGAATGCAAACGGCATTTCCAAGCACAAACAAGAACTGTCACTGTTTCTGGACTCAAATGATATTGATATCATGCTGTTATCGGAAACACACCTTACCAACAAAAACAACTTCCAAATACCTAAATATGCATTCTACGCAACAAATCACCCAGATGGCAAAGCTCACGGAGGAACTGGCATCCTAATCAAAAACCGAATTAAAAACTGTGGCTGCACTGTACTGTCCACCACGATTCTCAATCTCTGAAAAAGAGTTTACTGACTTCTTCAACACACTCGGAGTACGATTTATTGCTGCAGGAGACTACAACGCCAAGCACCCTCATTGGGGATCCCGCCTGGTAAATCCAAAAGGCAAACAGCTATATAACACAATCATCAACCCAGCAAACAAATTGGGCTACGCCTCACCGAAAATGCCCACGTACTGGCCAACAGATCCACGTAAGCTCCCAGATCTAATAGACTTCGCAGTCACCAGGGAAATTACGCATAACTTAATAAGGGCAGAGTCACTAGCAGAATTGTCATCAGACCACTCGCCAGTAATTTTCACTGTATTAACATATCCTCAAGTAACAGAGCACCCACTCGGACTAACAAATTATAAAACAAACTGGCTCAGATTTAAGAAATGTATAAGCACCCATATTGAATTGAATCCCAGACTAGACGACGAAGAAGACATCGAGTTTTGCACCTCTGCATTAGAGTCGATGCTCATTGAAGCAGCTGTTATCCCCACCCCAATCGTTGGCCACACCCAGGAAAAACACAAGTCTAACAACCGACTAATTGAACTTCTTGTAACAGAGAAAAGACGACTCAGGCGAGAATGGCAAATGTCCCGATCACCGGCAGCAAAATATCGCCTAAAGGCAGCTTCCCGAACCTTAGCAAAAGCGCTTAGACAAGAAGAAGCAATAGCACAGCGGCAATACATCGAGAAGCTTTCCCCCACCAGCACCAAATATCCGCTGTGGAAAGCTCACCCAACCATAACTGCCCCAACCGAGATAATTTCACCTATACGATGCCCAACTGGCAAGTGGGCCCGTTCAGACGAAGAAAGAGCACTCACCTTTGCAGCTCATCTAAAAACGGTTTTTCTGCCAAACCCGTCAACAAACTCATTCCAGCTTCCCCCTCTAAGCACCCCAGTGGAAACCGAGCCACCGAAATTCCAAGCGGAGGAAATTTCTGCAATTATTAAAAACTATCTTAACCCAAGAAAGTCGCCCGGCCATGACAATATAACCCCGAAAATGATCCGAGAACTCCCGATCTGTGCCGTGCGATACATCTGCAAACTTTTCAACGCGATAGTAAAAACTGGTCACTTTCCAATAAGTTGGAAAAAATCAGTAATCATAATGATCCCAAAACCCGGAAAAGACAAAACACAGCCATCATCGTACAGACCCATCAGTTTATTGCCAAGTCTTTCAAAACTATTTGAAAAGGTCCTACAACTCCGTATAAATACAATCCTGGTAAACCAAAATATAATCCCACATCATCAGTTTGGCTTTCGTGAAAAGCATGGCACAATTGAGCAAGTCAACCGGATCACCTCAGAGATCCGTACAGCATTCGAGCAAAAAGAATATTGTACAGCAATTTTTCTCGACGTCGCCCAAGCCTTTGACCGAGTTTGGCTTGACGGCCTAATATACAAAATAAAAGCGTCGCTTCCAAAATATACACACAGGCTAATGGAATCTTATCTATTCAACAGAAAATTCGCTGTACGTTGTAATAGCTTCACCTCTGATGACTTCGAATCAAAAGCAGGTGTACCTCAAGGCAGCGTGTTGGGTCCAACACTATATATTTTATACACAGCGGATATACCAACAAGCCCTACACTCACCACATCTACTTTCGCCGATGACACGGCTATCCTTAGCCGCTCCAAATGTCCGATCAAAGCTGCAGAGCAACTGGCAACCCACTTAAAGGAAATTGAAAATTGGCTAGCAGATTGGCGCATCCGTGTAAATGAACAGAAATGTAAGCACGTTACGTTTACCCTCAATAGAAGAAACTGCCCATCATTGACTCTCAACAACGTGCCAGTGCCTCAATCCGACGATGTTGTATATCTTGGAGTTCACCTCGACAGAAGATTAACTTGGCGTAAGCATATCGAAGCCAAGAAAAAGCAACTAAAGGTTAAAGCAATCGGACTACATTGGCTTATCAACGCTCGATCTCCCCTATGCTTGGAATTCAAAGTTCTCCTCTACAACTCTGTGTTAAAACCCATCTGGACGTACGGCTCTGCACTGTGGGGAAACGCAAGCAAGAGCAACATCGAAACCATACAAAGGGCTCAATCCAAGGTTCTCAGAACTATCACGGGAGCACCTTGGTATATCAGAAACGAAAACTTACAGAAAGACCTACATATTCCTAGTGTACTAACCGAAATAAAGGTACAACAGCTAAAGTACACCGCTAAGCTGCAGGCCCACCCGAATACCCTCGCCAAATCATTAACCCGAGCATGCGATAGAACTCGTCTCCAACGAAACGACCTTCCGACCCTCTAGCAAATAATCAGGGCCATAGATTAAAGAAGCATCCTTCTGATGCTAGGTTACGTATTAGATTAAGATAAAACTAGGAAATTGTTGTTAGTCTTATACACTATATAAGAGATCCAACAAATAAATAAACGCAAAAAAAAAAAAAAAAAAAATTTTTAAATCTTTATAAAAGTGAGAGCCGTTTGGCTTGTCTGCTGGTTTTTTAAGAACTAACTTAAATATTAAAAGAAATATTTAGGCTACCCAGCGAAGCCCGCCTCAAACTGCTGACGATGCGGTTCCCACGAACGATGTGCTGATCGAGCAGCTCGTGCAGTGGCATCCAGTCGTCGCTCCTCTATTTTGGTTATGTAGTGCACACATAAAAATGCTTATCCAGCATTTTAACTTGTACATATGTATATTCTTGACCATCATAAGTAGTAATTTTTATACCTCTGTCTGTATCCATAGGATATATTGTAGTATATTGAAGTAGCTAAGTGTACATATGCAACTAAAGATTGTGTACTACATGCATGTCTAAATTATTGTCAACTTGACAAACTGATCGGTAAAAGCCTAAACACTGCCGTCGCACCCCAAAAATTAATTTTTAGCAGACTTAAATATTTTATTAAAAACAAAATGGTTTATTCTATATTATATAAGACCTGATCGCAAGCGTCGCCAATCGCAAAACGAAGGCTCTGGGGCCGAAGATGATGACTATGACTATGACTATGGTGAAGACGACTTAGGGTATGTCTTAAATGTTAATAAATTTTTTTTTTGATATTCAATTGTACGAACATATATGTAGGTGCATGTGTGTTTAATGTTTCCCCTGTATTAATTTCTTTCAGTGACCCAAGCACAGAAGTTCCGGCATTCAGTACGACCCACGCACATCGTCATCATCATGCCGTGGTGAGTGTAAAGTAAAAAATATATGTATATTTTTTTTTTTAATGTTTTCCTGTTTTATTTAATTTTTAATCTGAACAAAACAAAAATTGTCAGTTTGTTTTATCTCTCAGTGCACAAAGTGTCTCTTTGTTTATTTTTTGCTTACCCACTTCATTCTTTCGTTGAGTGGGAATTAAATTTATAACTAATGACACAAAACAACGAAATATATTTTAAATTGTTTACGCGAATACTTCATTTTATGGTGCTTATGTCACTTCTTTTCTCTTTTTGACTAAATCATACTATATTTTCATTTTCTCATACACGTACTCTTTTTCTATCATTTGATGCTTAATGTGTAAACCAAATAACAAATACAAATGGAAAACAAATGGAAAATTATAAATCATGGCTAACGTTAGTCGGCCTTGATATTAGAAAATGTCAGTGTACTTGGCTCACCGTCAACTGTTTCTCAATTACCGTCTGCAATTTTATCAGAAGCAACAGAATTGCCACCTTTAAAAGCATCAACGGCGTCCACTGTGGATAAGGAAATTCAGGAGAGTGTCTCCAAATTGGAATCAGTTATAAGCAAAACAATTGAAAATACTAAGAATATAAAGGAGCTGACTGTTATTCCTGTGGAGGATGATTTGGACAATAATGATAATGAGTTACGGCGCTTGGAAGATGTGTCAGGTCACCCTGATATTATAAAGGCTCATGGTCATATTGATGTGGAAGTACCTTCAACTACGGCGGTTGTTGTTTTTCCATCTGATTATAATTCTACCACTGAGGAAGAAAACAATGGCATAAATGATAACGAAAATCAAGAGATTGAGATTTTAAAAATGCAGAAAACCACGTCCACTATCGCCTATCCCCAAGAAACACAAACTATGCAGTCTTTTCCGCTATTTAATTCTAACTATTCAACAACTGCATCAACCATTGAAACTACCACAATGCCATTGTCATCGTCCTCATCTCACTTGTCTTCCCCAAATAAATCTAGCTTTAAAATTGAAACCATTACAACAGTAGCACCTAATTTATCGTCGTACACATCCTCATCTTCATCATGGCAAAACCCTACAACAGCAACTACAATATCAACTCTAACAGAATCAACTATTTCAAATATACCACAAATAGAAATGCCAAAGGTAAAAATACCGCTTTGTCTGTAGTTCTCCTCGTATTTTTGTTTGTCTCTTTTGGATTAATATAGTTTTTTTTGATCCATTGCTTTAAATGTGCTTAATTTGTGTCTCCTTTCCCTTGGATCTCTTGTTTGTTGTCCATTAGGTAAATCTTTGTGGAGATCCATAATTTGTGTTATTAATATAATCTTTCATATATGTCTGTACTTACAAAGTTTTTTACTTTGCGTTGGGTATTCAATTTAAACCTTTCGCTTTGTAACATGAACCTGATAAAAAAAAAATTCAGTGTAATTGTTGTGCACACAAAGCGAACTTTATAGCAAACACCAAGTTTTGTTTCTTGAGTTTAAAAATACAAATATTATTCAGGTTTTATGACGGACCGTATCTATGTGAAAAATGATCGTATCAAAAATTAAAAAAAAAAAAATTTTTGAAGCTCCAGGACTTTACTTTCCGAATCTGTGGAGCAAAAAATTTAGCAGGACACGGTTTCAACGCAACCTGGAAAAGTATAACGGAAAACAAATTTCCCGATTTTTTCCCTTCTTTCTTTGAATTTCCTTTAAAATTTTTTATATTTTTTTTTTAAATTAAAGAAAAAGTTTTTATTTCATTTTATTTTTGAACTATGCAATAATTGAAGCAGAATTGAGAAAAAAAGTGAGAGAAAAGGTGTTTTTTCATATCAAAAAATTTGTATGTGTGAACATTGCTCCTTTATTTCTTTTTAAACTTTGATTGATCGGGACGGAATAACGGTTCAGTGGATCAATCTGAAAATTTGCAGGGTTATTAAGGGTACATTAAGGTAAAAAAGCTAAGATCCGTGCTCAGTATTTGCAGTGATATAGCAGATTTTCCAAATCAAGTGAAAAATGCGATTTTTTTCCTCTTTTGCAGGGAGGTACTGGGGAGAAATAAAGGACTTCGTCCTGGAAGGTCTTATTGAAGGAATTTTTTAAAGAAATTCATTGCAGATTCTAAAACTGTCTTCCGATTTTCAATACGACCATTTATTGTTGAGATATCCTTGATTAAAGGTAAAAAGGACCTCTTATTTTCAATTCAGGATATCTCCATGAAACATGGACGTAGGAAGAATTTTAAAAAACAAATATGTCTCCAATTATTCAGGCTTTTTGGTCCATCTGATCAATTCACCGAAAAAACATTTCCAAGCCCGTGGAGCCCAAGAAAGAAGGAAAAAAATCGGGAAATTTGTTTTCCGTGGTACTTTTCCAGGATGCGTTAAAACCGTGTCCTGGTAAAGTTTTCGCTCCTCAGATTCAGAAAGTAGAGTCTTGGAGCTTCAAAACGCTTTTTTTAAATTTTCGATACGATCATTTTTCACATAGATACGGTCCGTCAAAAAACCTGAAAATATTTGGATTTTTTTCTTACTCCCTTAATTCTTTTGAGAAGTGTATGTTAATATCAATATGTTTCAATATATAAGAAGTGTAATGCGGGTATTAATTTCATTTTTAATTTTATTTTTAAATTTTTTAAAATATTAGTAATGCAAACAAACAATATCTTTATTTATTTGAAAATAAAATCAGCTGATAACTAGTGAGCTCCTCAATTTAAACACAGAAGTGCGCCATGTCGACGGTGCAGATTATTCAAATACAACATCGAAATGGACTCTGCTTGCTGCCCCAACTACTTCCGCAACACCCGGTGCAACTAGCGAAAGCGTGTTCTCCACAACGCATCTTATAATTATTAGCAATAAGGTGAACTGTTGCCACATACATAAATATGTTGCGAATTTAATGTAGATATATAGAAAACTTTTAAAAATATTCGAGAACTTTTTTGCAAAGCACGTATTTTAACACTCGGCTATCAGTCAGTGGATCTAAACCGCCTACATGTGTTTCTAAGCTTGTTTTTGTTATATGTATAAAACATGTAATATAAATGTGTCTGTGTTCTGGTGTGCGTGCGTATATGTATATGAATATTTTTTTAAGTACCCTTTATGATCTTAGAGAAAAACCATTTATTTCATTGAGTTATTCATTTATTATTTTCCTATTCCTATTCCTAGCTAGAGGAGCCAACTGAAAAAAATACTGATATAAACAAAACAACAATTCTACTGGGAAATGAGGTAAGTAGGGCTATATGATAAATTTTTACAGGTGTCTTTTGTCTATTGTCCTTTGTCTATATGTAGTTTACCTTTTCATTATGATTCATTATGATTGTCCATTCAAGACAGAAGTCTGAACGAATTATGTTATACAGGAAAATGAAAATTATGACTCTGCTAGTAAAGTGCTACGTGCTGTATGTTTGTTTATTATTGTTCAGTTTAATTAGCTAAATTGCTAATCGATTCGTTGAAGGAAATGTTAAGAATATAATTTTGTTGTAATGCCTTGTATAATTGCTGTTGTAATGCCTTAAATGCTGCACAATGAACGAGAATTGGGAAATATGGTTGTATTTACCTCCAATCATATTCAAAGTGCCAAAAAATTGTCTTGGCTGTTATCGACTCGTCGTATACGGGGGTATAAATACGGGGGAATTTTTCCCTACAATTTATCTGTATTCTTCTCTGTTTTTTTACCAAAATAAAAACGACAATTATAACACAGTTATAAAAGATAAATTTTAAAATCTAAATGCCTTTCAGGTAGTTTCAAGTCTTGCAACTCCCGTATCAACGCCTGCGTCGGCCGAGTTGCCTTTTACTACAGATTACTTGGAACCTCATACAGAAAATAACTCGCCAATTATTAAGACGCGTTTGCAGAAGTTGGCAGTTACTTCAGGCAAGGTTTTTAAATATATCATACCCGATGACACGTTTACTGATGCGGAAGACCAAACTAATCTTAGACTGGAACTAACTGATAAGGATGGCAATGAGCTGAAGTCTTCCTCTTGGTTACAATTTAATGCTCTGAAAAATGAACTTTATGGACTGTAAGAAATAATGTTGCTAAAGATAATGTGGAGAGTTTTGCGCCCTGTACCAATATAGAGTAAAAGCGTATGTTATAGTCAGCAAAATGTATATATTTTTTTATTTTTTGTGACACAAAAGTACATTATTCTGGGAATTAAAGAACATTGTCAGAATAATGTGATTCCAAGCCTCTCCGAATACACTGATAAGATATAAAAGATAAAAAAGTTGACAGCGCTTCCTTTAACATTTGAAGCAACTGAGAATTCGTTTCGAATGAATCAGATTTTTTCTTATATCCATCGCAAAACACATATTTTTTTATACTTTTTTCACTTATTCGTAAAATGTCACCTAATAACACCTTTACGCATTTACAATAACCAGTTCTTTAATAAAAAAAAGGTGAAATAAAGCTTTTTTTCGATACAATTTAATGCTAGGGTATGCAACTTTATTTTATTTAAACTTTTACCCCTGAAATAAAGGAGGACTGAATTAACGGACAATAAGTATCAGATATTCATATGACCGTATTGATAATTAAAGGAAAAGAGTTGGCAGATATTGACGTTGGCAAGTGACAAGTGTTCGGTGTAGCTTCATTGAGAGTGCGCTGGAATTGGTACAGGGTCTGCCTAAGTCGGCGTTACTATTTGCTTACAACATCCATATAATTATAAATGTTTGTTTTGCAGACCTTTGGATGACAGCGTTTCCCGATGGCAATATCGTTTATCCGCTACAGATTCCAGCAATGCAAGCGTTGTGGAGATTGTAGAAATCAGTGTGCAGCAACATCGCGCTGTGAGAACTATCAATCATGAAATCAGTATAGCTGTGCAAATCAATAAAAATAGTGGTCATAACATTGATTGGCAGTTAAATCTTATTCAAGCTATAACTCAAACTCTACAGGATCTTAACAACGCCGCCATAGTGGTGCGTGAGATACATCAGCAGCCGCAAAATCTTCACAGTGCCAGTTTTATATATTTCAATGAATCCCTGCCCACAAATAAATGTCCTGAAACGGAATTAAGTAACATAATTAGGAGTTTGGGTACAAGGAGCTTGGGTGAATTAGTGCAACCCACGCTAAGCATCAAGTCCGTCACAGGGAAGCTTATAAGCTCCTGTCAAAGATCAGAGTTAAACAAAATAAAACCTACCGTCACCATGTCTAAAAATTTGCCACCCATGCCTCGAAATCAAGTGGACCGCGTGAATGCTAGCGTGGGTCAGTTGTTGGTCTTCAAAGTTCCCAGTGATACCTTCTACGATCCTAACGATAACGAGTTAACTCTTACCCTTAAAACCAAGGATCATAAAGAGTTGGGTACTCGTCAATGGCTGCAATTTGATTCAAAAAATCAAGAATTTTTTGGCATACCCAAGAGTGGAGATATTGGCTCAGAGGAGTATTTGCTAGTGGCTGAGGATAGCGGAGGTCTAAGTGCTAACGATGCTTTGGTAGTTGTTGTATCGCATGCGACAAAAAAGGAATTCAGTACCTTGTTCAAAGCGTATTTGGCCATACGCCATGAAAATTTTAATGCTGATTTGCAGCGAAAATTTGTAGAACGTGTTGCCAAGCTTCATAATGATCGAAACACAAACAAGATACAAGTTCGTTCCATAACAACGCATCATGATTCAGATGGAACTATAGTGAACTTTTATAATACTTCGCTGTTTAAAATGCAAAGTCGATGCCCCGATAAGGAATTAGCTGCTACAAAAAATATTTATTTGAATAACGATCAAACGCTGAAAGAAAGTGTTAAGCTTATGATGGGTCCTGAATTAAATTTAACCAACTTTTCCGTGGTGCCCATTGGCAGTTGTCACCGTAGGTCAAGTTTAAAAATTTATAAAGAAAAGTTTTAAAGAATGTTTCTCATATTTCACAGTTGCCGACCACAGTATCATTAATCACGATTATACTCCGCCACGACTTGAGGAGCCTAGGTTGAAATCTACTTTCAGCGATGAGAATTTGGCTACCTTTTTCTTACCCGCTGTCATTATTGTTGTTATGATTTTGCTGGCCTCTATTGTAGCTTGTTGCTTTCATAGACGTCGCCACAAGAGTGGGAAAATGGAATTAGGAGACGATGAAGAACGTAAATCATTTCGCACCAAAGGGATTCCTGTAATTTTTCAAGATGAATTTGAAGAGAAGCCCGAAATAGGAAATAAAAGTCCCGTGATACTTAAAGACGAGAAGCCACCATTGTTGCCACCATCTTACAATACTTCCAATATGAATGGTAAGTTAATTGTACCTAATTGTTTAGTTCTATTATTTCATTTCAACAATTATAGGGGAAAACGACGTGGATGAGTATGTTCCTCCGCCTGCAGTTATTTTGGGTGGACGAGAAGCTCGAGGAAAATCACCAGCGACGCCGTCATATCGGAAGCCTCCACCATATGTTTCGCCATAAATGCGTTACAACATTGTATCAACATATAGTAATCTACGTGAAGTATCTTATGCTTTGGTTTGGCACCACTTTTAAATATAAAAATCTGCAATTTATCAGCAATCTTTTGTGTATATTTAAAGAAGGTGGAATGAGTTTTTTTGAAGGTGAATAGCAAAAAATGTTGTTTGCGCTAAGGCATACTGTTTATAATACGAAAATTATGTTAACATTTTTTTTTTTAGTTCTGAAGTTTCATTCATGGATACACATAGATGTACACTTTTTTCGTAGCATTAAAGTTATAAGAAATAGGCTACACCAAAACGGCTTTTATGTTGGCTGGGCTAAGCCGGTCATTTTTAATCGAAACAGATATGATAAATTATTAAGCCAGCTTTCCACCTGGAAGGCATCTGTTTTCTATTTTTGCGTTCATATAAACCAATACTGTTATCAATACAACTGCCAACAGAAATGTCTCTTGAAAATACGTGATTATTCAAACGTGTGTATAAAACTTGAACAATAAGACCACAAATTTTGATTTCTAGCTTAGCCAAAACCTACAACCATGTTTACACAAATTGATGTTAATAACTAAGGTTGTCTTGTATTTTAAAAAATGTAAACTTTGTTTTATTAAACTTTACTTATTTTCAATTGAAAACTTTTTGTATTAAAAAAACCTTACTAAAGTAGCGCAAGGCCGGCCTATTAATTTAAGAATAATAAAATAATTGCTAAACAATAAAAAATCATACAACGTTATCTATTTACTTTGAATAAAAATAAAAATGCCAAAGATATACGTAGATTTTTTGATTTGAAGATTGCAAAATTTTCTAATATCTTATCCCAAAGTTACGAAAACTTGATACAACTATGATACATAGCACCAACAGCGAACGACTTAATAAGCTAACTAACAGAAACATATTTAAACAAAACGAATACAATAAATGATCTTATTGGTATATAAGCCAGTACTTCAATTGAATTCAAGTTGTACAACATATGTTTTGTATATTATGTATATATAAGTTAACTTCCATATCATAGTGTGGAAGTCATCTTACCGTCGGGTAAGGATTTTACTTTCAGGAATTACCTAATAAAAAATCCGATGCAACTAGATCTCATTATAATCTTTATTTTAATTAGTCTTAATCTACTTTATAAGTAACAATGCGAAGTTCTGCTTTTGAGTGTCCAAATTGGAATGGTCGCTGTCCCCATGGCCAAGAAGCACCAGAGCTCTTCCTCTGGCCTTGAATTGCTGAATCGGCGCACGTGGCCGTCCAACGGTCACACGCGCATCCGGTGTCACCGCCTTGGCTCTTGCGCAAGCAGTCGCTATGTTGGGCCTTTATGCTGAGCCAGCACGTTATGCTTAGCCAAAAGGAGGATAAATACATACAACAAATAAGAATGTATTTAAGAAACCTCAGGTCGGGGTGCAACCTCAGTCTTAGGGGCAATCGAAGAAGAAAATTATGAACCCTTAATGGATATCCCTAGGGATAAAAGGTATTCTTCAAAACTAGTAGGGTGACTCCACTACTAAAGCTGATGGTTAATGGGGTAAAAGAAGAGCGAAGGGGAAGGTGGAGATATATGTTAACTACTGTTAATAAATAGTAAAAAAAAAGTAAATAGTAAAAAAAAGTAAAAAAAAAGTTTTTTTTAGGTTTTTTTTCTTTATGTTTGTTTTTTATCGATTTGTTCTTAAATTTACACAATATTGTGGCCAGACTGCGCCAGGCCTATACCATTTCCCCGACGCTTACCTCGAACTCCCCGGTGTTAGACTACGTTGTATGCAACACGTAGAAATATACATTTCTGACCCCATAAAGTATCTATATTCTTGATCAGCATCACTAGCCGAGTCGATTGAGCCATGTCCGTCTGTCCTTCCGTCCGTCCGTATGAACACTTGGATTCCGGAGACTATAAGAGCTACCAAATTTGGTGGGAATATCCGTCTAGTGTCTACACAGTTTGTTTCAACGCCCACTTCCACCCCCGCAATTTGGAAAAACGAATACTAGATCTGTATGAAAGATATCATATTCTTATTGAGTACACCTTACTATATAGCCGATCTGCACCAGCTGACCGAATTTTGCCCAAACCGGACAATTAACATCGGAGATATACCCATATTCTTGTTGTACTGAAACGCTTAGGGCGAGATTGGCTGGCAGGAGTGAGCAAGCATGCGATCGCTGCTTCTGCATGTAAAGGAAATTTTGTATGAAATTTATGGCTATTTCGAAGGTTTTTTTTTAAATGTAACTAGTTGGTACAGGGTATACTCAATGTCGGCAGGGACGACTTGCTTACTTCATTTATTTTCGGTTCTGGCACGTGGTTCCATATCATTTATTAATTTTTATACCTTGAACCCGTATGGTAAAAGGGTATATTAAAGTCGCTAAAATGTATGTTTTCCGATCCCATTAAGTATATATATTCTTGATCAGCATCAACAGCCAAGTCGATTGAGACATGTCCGTCTGTCCGCCCGTCTGCCCGTATGAACACCTAGATCACAGAGACTATAAAAGCTAGAGCTACCAAATTTCGTGTGAACATTCGTCTTATGTCCAGGCTGATCAATTTTGTTTCAAATTTTAGCCCCACCCACTTCCGCAATTAGAAAAAAAGTATTACTAGAGCTGTAATAAGGATATCGTATTCTTCCTTAGCACACCTGATTATATACCCAAACTGGACTAGCTGACCAAATTTTGTCGAAATCGGGCAATAAACATTAGAGATATACCTATAACCGTTTTGTACGCAGATCAAGACACTCTAAAATTTTTGCCACGTCCACTTCCGCCCCCGCAAGTTAGTAAAAACTAATTACCCGAGCAGTTATAAGAGATTCACATTCTTATTTGGCACATCTAATGATGTGGCTAATATGCATCATCTGTCCAAATTTAGTCGAAATCGCACAATAATTATCGGAGATATACAGTGGATCACATTAATATTCGGTTTTTTTTTTGTTCAACTTTGAACGCAAATAACACTTGCAAAACAAAGTGGAACAAAAAAATAAAAATAGCAAATTAAAAAAGAATTTAAACAAAAACAAAAAAAAAAACGGCGAATTCGTGCCACATTAATATTCGGTTTTTTTGAAAAATCGTATTTTAAAACCCTTTGGCGTCCCCGAATTGCTTCAAATGGCTCAAAATTGGATTTCCCCGTAAAAAGGACCCCACTATTGACAATTATTGTTACAAAGCATACCGAAAAATTTAATTGTTCACCTGCAAATTACAATGGGCCTGCAAGGGGAAAATTCAATATTGGGGCAGCGAGTAATTGGGCTCCAGTTGCAATTACAAAAGGGGGACTTATAAAGAAATTGGTCAATTCCTAAAAATAAAGCCAAACACACTCGCTGACATCGTCGGAAAATCAAAATTGAAGAAAGAATCACCCGAATTAAGCAAAAAGGACAACCGAAAAAATTGACTGAGTGCGAAAAATCCGAAATAGGAAGGAAGATAAAGCAAAACCACCGGATTAGTTCACCAGAATTGATAGCTTATATCATTGCCAAGCACGGAAAACCCGTATTAGCCGAAAACATTAGGTGTACCAAAAAAAACGGGCTGTGCAACGGCCGAGTTGTTCGAAAAAAGCATTTCCTTTCTGAGTGCAATCGGATATTGAGGAAAATTTTTGCCCAGGAGTACTCTAAGAAGGCCCAAAACTGGGGGGACGACATCAAAAGCAAGTTTATTGACTTTGGAAGTGACGGCAAGACAATGGTTCGGCAGAAACCGAACATAGAACTGCAGGTGCAGCACATACGCCCAACCGGATGACACAGTGGGGGTCACGTTATGATTTGGGGCTACATTTCCACAAAAGTAGTTAGAAATCTGGTGTTTATAGATAGTATTATGAACCGGGATACATATTTAAACATAAAAAAAACAAAAATTTAAAACAATCGGGAGGGAAATGGGAATTTCCCAAACGTTTATGTTATACTAAGACAACGACTCAAAGCATTAGGCTTATAAAGTGAAGTCTTGGTTGATGTACATCTCCCCAAAAGCTTTGGAAACGCCGCCTTAAACTAATATAAAATTTGTGGAGTGAGTTGGACCGCCGGGTGCGCAAAACACCGATTTCATCAATTGCGACTTTAAACAAAGGCTTCAGGAAGGGAGGGTCAAAATTGGCAAAGAGTATAATGAAAAAATTTTTAAAAATATGCCAAAATGCCTTAATGATATTACTAAAAACAATGGATATCACACAAAATGTTTAAAAAAATTTCTTTCCAAATACTATTGGTATAAAGTATTCCAAAAGAAAAAAACCGAATATTAATGTAACACGAATTTGAGGCCTTTTTTGGGTTTTTGTCAATTTTCTTTTTTAGTTTAAAATAAATATTATGTTGTTGTACGTCTTTGAAAAGATAATTAAACTAGCTTTAATTTGCTATTTTTATTTTTTTGTTTCACTTTGTTTTGCAAGTGTTATTTGCGTTCAAAGTTGAACAAAAAAAAAACCGAATATTAATGTGATCCACTGTACATATGTATGTACTCTCTCGTTACTCTCGTTAATTCAAACCTGCGATAACTCGAACCTCTCTGTAATTCGAAGTTATCAGCAGTCCCCTACAAAATCTGTTTATATTTCGAATTTTGTCCATACATTTTCATGCACTCGGTAATTAGAACGAAAAAATCATTCCTACGACGCGGTAATTCGAACTCATATGGTCAAACCCTCAACAATTCAAAGTTTCTTGGTGTGTTAGTAAGAACTTTGGCTTTTAACAGTTAAATAAATAATTATGGATGATGGAGAACCATCAATGGTACCAGTAGTTGACATCAGCGTTGTGAGTTTTTTTTTGACCATGTTCAAGTGGATAAAGATGTTGCTGTCTCAGGATCACTAACCGATGGCGAAATATTATGGTCGACAGATACGAATGGAAGGAGCAACGATTAAGATGAAGACGATATATCTGAACCCTTGGCAGAGGTGTCAGTTAAGGTAGCCACATTCGATAACTTACAAAGCTTTTGTCTACAAAATTGAGGAAACAGCATATGAGACACTTTTTCCACTTAAGAAAATTATTGAAAAGTCTGAGCAGCAGCAATGTGCTCCAAAACAAACCCGTATAAATTAATTCTTTTCAAAGGTCAATTAATTCACATGATAAATATGTAAAACATTAGCAGTTAAACAAAAACACTTGATAATTCGAAGTATTATTAATTTTCATTCAAAAATTTCGAACCATTTAATATTTTGAACACTCAGTAATTCAAAACATTTTAAGAGTCCCTTGGATTTCGAATTAACGAGAGTCGAGTGTATATGCGTTTTATACAGAAGCGCTTAGGACGACATTGGCTGGCAAGAGTGAGCAAGATAGCATGCATTCGCTGTTGCAGCATGTTAAAGGAAATTTTTTATGAAATTGATCGCTATTTCGAAGGTGTTTGACTTTATTTAATATAATAACTAATTGGTACTGGGTATATTCAATGTCGGTAGGGTCGACTTGTTTGCTTCATTTTTATTGTTTGTCCTCCCGCGAGAGGGGTAACTCATCCAACCGTTCCTCGTCTGACTGCTTGTTCTGTTGGCTCAAGGCGCAACGGGGTGACGGATGGGCCGATTGGAACCGAGGGGTGGGGTCACATTTGTATGGGGGACCCTCATACTCAGAGAACAGCGAGTCGTATGTCCGGGATATATATTCGCTTTCCTCGCTCGCTGTATCGCTGCTGCGCCTCGGAGATGTTTCTCCCACGTGTTTCGGCCGCTCCAGTGCCTTGTCTCGTCTTCTTCTGGGGTGGATACGGAATTATATCTTTCGAACTGTCGTCGATTACGATAACTCCTGATTCGATAATTTTTCCACTTGTGGAACAATAGTTGAGCTTAACACGTTTTTTACCTGCCTTAATTCTGATCCTACCTATAGTGCAATTTACATATTCCCGTTTTACTTAGCTTAACATAACATCGGCCTCCTTGATTGTACTTTAACCCTAACCTTCGGACGACTGAGCTTACTCAGCCTCTTGGCCTTTGGGTTTTCGTCTTGGCCTTCGTTATCACCCCCGGAGGTTGTAATAAGGCTTCAGTTGTAAAATGTGAGCGTCTCGCCACGATGCAGGTAGTCAAATTTGGGGGCCATTGCATCATTGGATAAGTGGTGGAGGCCTGTTGGAGATTGCCTCGTACTATGCAAAAGACCTCTCTGTGGGATTGCCTTGGGGAACGTGTGGGGCAGAATGCTACAACTCTACGACGAGGGAAGTCATCATAGACGTAAACACACGGCTAGAGAATTGGGTACCATTGTCACAAACGTATACCCGGTCGACTCCGAATAGTGCGAAAATGTGCCCGCGGAACGCTTTCTACCAACTCCATTTAAGAAAGCGTCATGGAACACTATCAGCATTGCAATAAAGTTAGCACACAGCGCCACCATCGGTCCCTGTGATCGTCTTGTAAGCATCTTTCTAGCGGGTTTCTCCTCTCGATTTCTGTCACGATTCGCACCCTCTTACATGCCACGCTATGTCATGCTACGTGTCATTAGTATAGTTCTGTCTTCAGCACGCCCAAGTGTCCTGTCATATATTACGACCTTGTCATAAATCATATCTTCTAAAGTAGTGAAGCGATTTTCAAAATTTAAAAAGTATTTGATAGCTAATTCCTTAAGCTTAAAATGACGTTGTTGAAGGTGCCACGTGCTCGGATTGCTTTGATATTCAAGGTCAAAGTTGAAAAATATTTCTAGGCATATTTTACCCATAAAATTCACTTAAAAAACGCTTTTTTGATCACAAATGAACTTTATTATTTTAATTTTAATGACTAAATCAGATTTTAAAGTAATTTGTTTTAATTTTTTAGTGAAATCGCAAAAAAAAAAGCACACCCTCGCAAGGGTACATTAATTTTGGTCTCCTCCGAGACCCCTAATGCTACAGAGCTGAAATTTTGCACATAGGCTTTTTTTTTGTGCAGGCATTGTATATCTTGAATTCATTCTGGTCGGATAACTATCGGTCGAGAATAGAGTTAAACCTCCCATACCTTTGTTGTTTTTCAATCCAATATTACGAAATTTGCACTCTATTAGTTTAATATACTTTCTAGCATATACACCGAGTTTTATCAGAATCGGGTGACTATATCATACAGCTTCCATAGGAACGATCGGTCGAGAATAGAGTAAAGCTTCTATAACTTTATTCTTTTTCAATCGAATACTACGAAATTTGTACTCTATTAGTTTTATATACTTTCTAGCATATTCACCGACTTTTATCAGAATCGGTTGCCTCTATCAGGAACGATCGCTTAAAAATATAGTTTTAGAACAATAACTTGAACGTGTTTAAAAAGCGATTGTTCCGAAATTTTTTTTATTTAAAAGTTTAGTACATATAGAAATGTCTGTGCTAAGTTTCAGCCAAATCAATTGACTAATGCTATAGCTTCCATAGGAACAATCGGATCCAACATTTTTTTTGTCAAATTACATTTTTTTTAAGCCACTAACATTTATTGTAAGATTAACTTGTTTGATAAGCTCTCCAATGATTTTGGTACATTATAAATATGTAAATATCAAATAACAGTTTGCCAAGTTTACATTCGCACTTCTTCTTCCTTGTGCCTGGAACGCGTTTTTAGCGCGAGGTTGCATTAGTTTTTGGCTTTTTGACAACTTTCCGCAAAAAAGCGCAAGACTGCACTATATAGGTCTGATAGGTGAATGTTCCTTCTATCACATGTATTTGGTTTCATCATGTATCAAGGTGTATCTCTGTTGATTCTACTCCACCAAGGTTTAAAAAATGCGATAATTTAGTTTAAAACGTCACCAATTTACTGTTGTAAGGGTGCCTTGTCTTGCACAGTGACACTTTAAATAAGACTTGCACTAGACCAATGTTTATTATTAAGACTGTACGATATGCTTAGAATGTCTGAATTAAAGAGAGAGCTTTAACGGGACTTCTTGAAGCTCGACTTCTATCGCTGATCTAGCTTAGAAAAGTATAAAGGCATAACCTGTGGACACCAATATTGCCTAAAGGCCGGAGAGCACCCGAGGGTTATCACTTACCAGCTGTCTGGATGGTGCTAATTGAACTTACCAGAGTCCATGATATTGATCTACTACGACCAGTGACAACCATTACGAATTCTACCGTTTACCGAAGATGCGTTTATCTGCAGATATTGACGGAGCACCTGCTAGCAAGCGAGAAATAGGAAGACTTTCACATCTTAGATACCGTGCCTAAGAGCCATTGATTGAGGATTTTACCGATGTTACATCCAGTTAGGATTCATTCGTACTAAGTATCGCACATTTCTATGCCAAAATTCGTTACATAATAATATTCTTTTTTGGCTAATGTAGGATTGTAAAAGTGTTGGTTAAGAGAAGCAGGTTATATTTAACCCCAATTAATACTTTCAAGCTAATAGCATATAGCGCTCCACACGTCATCAGGCCTGCTGACCGGATTGAACACTATGAAATCGTTAGTACTGCATAGCCGATACCAAACTTGTAAGTCAAACTTGTGACCATTTAAATATAACCCCTTGTCGTGACCAACTTACATAATAAAAAAAAAAAAAAACAATGAATTAACTGTGAAATGGTAACATAATAGAAAATTAATTATAATGAAACTAAATTTTATTAACGTTATAAGAAAAATTAAACTAAGTTTGGCCTAGCAGTGTGCATATTAGTTCGATTGATTGGAGTTAACTATTAATCAATATAGGCTAAAATTATGTTTATAAACTTTGTTATGAAGATCATTTTGGAATTTGAATAGAATAGACTTATGTATTGAAAAATTACTTGCTAATCGTACTTATTCGGGGCACCTGAAGCAAAGGTAATACAGCCAATGAATGGGTAAAACTGCTGAGTTGTCAAAAGTTTTACATAGGAGGGTGGGTATAGAGGAAGCCATAACATCTAGGTCTTCGTTAAATATAGTACTTCTCCGCAACTATTCTATTAATTTGGGTTCGTCCTATATCCCGATCTCTGTCTTCATTTTATTTATGTAGCGCTCGTTGGGAGAGCACAAAGATCACCCCCATTTCCCCTGAGCTCAGCCGAGCTACTTGTTTGTAAGACAGAGAGTGCCCTCCGACAACCGAGTGTTCGTTACATAATAAATGGCGCCCAACGTGGGGCAGATCATCAAGGACATTATTCATGGTCCATTTCCCCATGATTTCTCACCAAAGGGTTGCAACCCTTCCTCTTTGTTCCTTTCAACCCAAACTATTATAATTTGTTACACAAAAAATGTAGAGTGATCTTTGTAGATGCCAGTAATTCGATGACTGATCGTAACTGGACCAGGCTTTCTGCACTACTCTTGAGATATCTTGTGGTTACAAATTTCGTTTTGGCTAGGACTCTATTTTACGTAGGAATAAGGTTCTGGACATTGTTCGGATATCTGCCAAGTAATAATAATCCTAGTTCGGTGACAATACCAAAGCTAACTTGAGAATTGTTCTTGCTGGAGCGTTTCTGGCAAGTCCCTCGTTAGACGTTGAGCCAACCATAACATACTATGCTATTTTATTTATCAATAGTTTCAATCTAAGTAGACTTGAGAATTGTTCTTGCTGGATATAACCGGCAAGATCCTCGTTTACCAGGATACAACTCCATATAAAGCCATCATTAGTTTCAGTTTATATAAAGTTGCAGACATGTAATGTGTATTCGTGCTGTATTACCATTAGCTAAAAGAGAAACCCGAAAATGTAATGAATTATTACCTTATTAGAAAATAACAAATAGTTATTTTGTTTGTGTTGACAGAACACATAGTTTTATTATTAATGTATAGTATCATCCGTTGGAAGAAACGGATATTTCGTTTTTCTTTCCCTTTGAGTGAAAATATTATTTGATATACACACTATGACAGTCAGGCGAAGCCTTGAAAATTTGGCAGCTGCATTGCCTGATGAAAATCTAGTATCGTGTACCATTTGCAAGGAAACCGGTGGACTGTCAGAGCTGATAGAAACTCGGTGTAGGCATAAGTTTCATAAGCAGTGTTTGAGCAGATGGCTTGATGCCAATGATATATACCAAAATTGTAAACAACCTTGCTCTCGCATTCAGTTTGGAATACGAGACAGAACGTCATCAGCGTTACAGTCTCCAAGGTCTTCCATTGGGTCAGACCAAAAATAGACCAAATACTAGGTCCCAACCTCGACCGATAGCTCCTAGTCAGAATGCTAGACCAAGCGGACCAGCTCGTCGCGAACAGTCGGGAAATCCTGTGCCGTCTCAACCTGTCATAACAGAAGAGCGTATTAAACAACTAATTTCAATTTCTTTAGAAACCTACCGTATTAACATGGCCACTGTAATCACAGACGAGCGGACCAGCTCGTCGCGAACAGTCGGGAAATCCTGTGCCGTCTCAACCTAATGTCATTACAGAAGAGCGTATTAAACAACTAATTTCAATTTCTTTAGAAACCTACCGTATTAACATGGCCACTGTAATCACAGACGAGATACGTAGTGTTGTGAGAAATTTAATACGAACCGCAACTGGAATGGGACTTTCCCATGCCGGCGGTTGCCCCTCGTAGAAGTCTAGAGAATACCATTAGAAACCGACAATTTAACATTCGTTCAAACCCCTCCCCGAATGGCCCAGAAACGGTACCAGATCGACCTGATCGAGTATCGAATATAATTACCAATTGGCACGTACGATTTACAGGATTCTCAAAGGATATTACAGTAGAGGACTTTATATACCGTGTAAATTGTTTGACCATTCAGAGTTTGAATGGAGATTTTAATGTACTTTACAAATTCGCAAATCTTTTATTTTCGGGTCCAGCTCTGACCTTTTTCTGGCGATGCCATCGAACTGGAAATGATATGAACTGGTTTGACCTATGTGTTCGAATAAAAGATAAATATAAAGATCAGCGTTCACAAAGAGATATTATGGATGATTGCGTAGACGCAAACAATCTCAAAATGAGAATTTTGATGAATCACTATCACTTACGCATTGCGGGAGCCATTGACCGACGCTGAATTGGTGGCTGAGGTCCGAAACAATTTAAGACCAGATTTGTATCACGAATTACTACACGTCGAAACTCCTATCACAGTCGCATTACGTAGGGAGTGCCACAGGCACGAAGAGTTTTCCGTAGTTTTAGGTCAAGACAAGTAATGCGCCAACCAGGGACTCGACGAGCAGTTGTAGTCCATGAAAATCATGCTGATTACATAGCCTATGAAGAAGTAGGAGAAGATGCCAAGGCGTGCGCATTGCGATTATCCGAAAATTTAAAGTGTTGGAACTGCGATAAATTTGGTCATAAATATCAAGATTGTGTGGAAAATGCCACTCGTTTTTGCTACGGGTATGGTTTAAAAGACACCTACAAGACTAGTTGTCCAAAATGTCAGTCACGGCGGAAAACTCGTGGCAGGATATCCGCCGAACGCCAAAAAGGGATATCCGCCAATGGTCTCGGAAAACCCAGAAAAACCAATTTTTAACGCAGATCTTAGTGCCCTAAATATGATTAATATACAGTATAGGAAAGAGCCCAAGTCCTATCACGTGCGTATGCAAGAATATAGAAAGCGTAGAGCCGAAATCTTCCGTGAAGATCTTGAGAACAGTAATTAGCCTAGATCCATAAAACGAATACATTTTTGGAACAATCGCCGCCAACTAAAAAACTATACCATATCAGCAATATCAATTCCTATCAATGATATCCGTCCCTTTATCACTATAGAAATCTTTGGAAAACCGTATTCAGCCTTGCTGGACAGTGGGGCGAATAAAAGTGTAGTAGGAGGAAACTTAGCAACGCAATTAATAAACGACAAGAGAATATGTCATCGCATTAATGGTAACGTGCGGACGGCAGATGGACACTCACAACACATTGCAGGAACAATTTCTATTCGGTGGACCTATAACTCAATTCAAGCTGATCTCGAATTTTTAGTAGTACCTGCTATAAAGCAAGAAGTCATTTGTGGTAAAGACTTTTGGAAACTGTTGCCAACGTTAGTAACGCCTACACCTATAATGAACGAAGTGTCCCTTTTGCAGCTCGAAGATGATAAATATACATTGACCGCTAATCAAAACTATCAGTTAAACTCAGTCATTGTTAATTTTCCAATGTATGAAAGAGACGGATAGAACATGTTATTGACACCGGGAACGCCAAGCCAATTAACAAAACTGTTATGCACAGAGATAGATAGAATGTTAGATTTAGGAGTAATAGAAGAAGTACCAACTTCGGCGTAGTCATCACCTAGCGTGTAACTCCTCAAACCCAACAAGGTCAGATTTTGTCTAGATTCTTGTAAATTGAATAAAGTTACTCTAAAGGACGCATACCCAATTCCGAATTTAGAAGGACTATTGAGTAGGCTTCCCCCAGTGCATTGTATCTCTAAGATAGATCTCAAAGACGCCTTTTGGCAAATACAACTGGAACAGAATTCGAGGGCGAATTCCCATTAACAACCGACCGTTATACCAATTTAGACGAATGCCTTTTAGATTGTGCAACGCACCCCAAACCATGTGCCGATTGATGGAATTTCGTATCATCTCAAAACTCAAGTTTTACTCTACTTAGACGACCTATTAGTTTTGTCTAATAATTTTGAAAAACATCTTACACATCTCAAAGTGGTAGCCACACAGCTGAAAAAGGCGAGATTAACTATTAACGTCAAGAAAAGTCAATTTTGTTTAAAAAAGATAGAGTACCTGGGTTATGTAGTAGGTGAAGGCACGTTGCAAGTTAACCCCGACAAAGTAAGAGCTATTTTTGATTTTCCTGTCCCAAAAACCCAGCATCAGCTAAAACTTTTTTGGGAATAACTGGCTGGTATCAGCGATTTATTCCACAATACTCTTCTATTAATTGCTCTAACTGAATTACTACGCGGCAAAACCTTTTCGTGGAACGAACAGGCACAAACTGCGTTCGAAACCCTTAAAGCTAAGCTCTGCACCGCTCCATTTTTAGCTCACCCAAACTCTAACACCCTAACAAACCGTTCGTGGTCCAGTGTGATGCATCCATGCATTCGGTGGGCGCTGTATTAGGTCAGTGCGATGAGTTTGGGTATGAACGACCAATCGCATATATTTCAAAAAACTCAACAAAGCCCAGCGGAACTATACAGTTACTGAGCTCGAATGCCTAGCCGTGGTCCTCGCCATTAAGAGATTTCGCATGTATATAGAAGGCCATGAATTTAAAGTCGTATCTGGTCATGCCAGTTTACGCTGGTTAATGAACCAAAAGGAACTGAGTGGTAGATTAACCCGTTGTTCTCTTAAGCTACAAGGGCACAAATTCCAAATAGAGCATCGCAAGGGCAGCGAGAACGTCGTAGCTTATGCTTTGTCAAGATCATTCGAATGTGAAGTAGCAGCTGTAAAACTAGATTTATTTCGTGAGATTGACTTAAATTCCGATTCATTTCAATCAGAAGAATACCAAGCTATGAGGGATAAACATATTAAGGCTAATCTGCCAGATTTTAAAGTTATAGACCAGTATATATATTATCGAACCGACTTTTCGTCTGGAATAGCGGATGCCGAGGATCGACCGTGGAAACTATGGGTGCCACAACCACTCCGCCGTAACGTCATCGTGACGGCTCACAATCCACCCAATGCAGCTCATTGTGGCATTGCCAAATGTTTAGAACGAATACGTCGAAAATTTTTCTGGCTGCGGATGGTGGTCGACGTGCGAAAATATATTCGCCAGTGTGAAGTCCGTCGAACATGCAAATACCCAACTCAAGCTCTCAAACCGCCAATGGGTAACCAAGTTAAAAGCGAGAGACCCTTCCAAAGGCTTTACCATGACTTTATAGGACCCTTTCCACGTACTAGCAATGGTAATATTGGAATTTTCATTATTTTGGACCATTTTTTAAAGGCGGTTAGAAAATTCATTGCAAAGATTATCGTAAGCATTCTAAAGGAAGACATATTTGATTGTTTTAGGGGACCACAGATAGTAATTAGTGATAACGGGACGCAGTTCAAAAGCCAGGATTTCACCTAATTTTTGAGCAGTTATGGAGTACAGCATATGTTTACCGCCGCATACTCTCCGTAGACAAATGCAGCCGAACGAGTGAATCGTTCTATTAACGCCGCGTTAAGGTCATACTTGCGTTCCGATCAACGCCACTGGGATAGCTATCTTAGCAGTATAAATAGTTCTCTTTGAAATCATTTACATCAATCTATAGGTGTCTCGCCTTATGCTGCTGTATTTGGACAGACTATGATACCGCATGGCAAAGGCTATAAGTTGTTAGAGTCCCTAGATTTGCTAAACGAATCTGAGATTAGGATGAAGCGAGTTGGCGAAGCTGCCAAATTCTCTCCGACTAATCAAAGAAATTATGATTTGCGCAGTAAGCCTCATACATTTGAAGTTGGCCAATTAGTCGTTAAACGTAATTTCAAACAATCTTTCTAACCCTTTCAACGCAAAACTAGCACCTATAGGGATTCAAGCCAAAGTAAAGAAAAAACTGAGGAATGCATTATATCTACTAGAAGACACTCAATTCAAAGAGCTGGGAACATTTCATGCTAAAGACCTGTGGTAAACAGATCGGCCCTTTTGTTTTTCTTCAGCTCTGATCCTCTACAATATAAGCTGTGTCGTTCAAACCACATTAAATAAAATTTGCACTAAAGCAATGTTTATTGTTAAGACTGTTCGATACGCTTAGAATAGCTGAATTGAAGGGAGAGCTTTAACGGGACTTCTTAAAGCTCGACTTCTATCGCTGATCTAGCTTAGCAGAAGTATAAAGAAAATGAATAGGGGAGTTTGGTAGAGAACTTGGAACGAAGCGGAGCCAAGAAAAACCGATACGCGTAAGCATAACCAGAGTTACATAACTCTGACCTCCACGTGGGTATTACATCATCCCACTCCCTTTTGTGGTCAGCCTCCACTGCTAAAATTGGATAAGATGGTTAACGTGAGCCAAGCCAGCGTTTAAATTCGCGGACGATGTAGCACCCACAATTCTCATCGGATTTAAAAAATATTTTGGATCCATAACTTCTAAAGTACTATCTGACGATTTCATTTTTCACTTTTGCCCAACGCGATGGTGAAAAAAATGTTTTTTGGTCAGCTATCCGGGCAGAGGCCCCACTGTGCGTCGGTGCGCATCTGACTTACTGTTGGAACTCTAGGGCCCATCGTGCTACTCGACTCGACGGTGATTGGAACGAATTTAGCCATCTCAGCGACATGTGGTCCGTAATTACCTTAAAAATGCAACCTTGCTGGTAGCATGGATCTTCCGAATGGCCTTGACAATGGCCAAACATGCCTTTTCCGTGGTGGTATAATTCTGCTCGGCAGCGATCAGACGATGACTGGTGTAGTGAGAACTTCTCCCAAATATGTCAGCCTCCTCGGAAGAAAGTACATTTTTCGAGGTTTGTGCGAAGATTGACTTGTCGTGATCTTCTCAACATCACCATCAAATTGGCCAAATGTTTCTCTGGGGTGCTTCCGTACATGATGATATGTCCAAATAGGCGAAGGCGTGGGGTTCCATATCAGCGCCGATGACACTGTCTAACGCTCGTAGAAAAGTAGCGCTAGCCAATTGTAATCCCAATGGTATTACTTTCCAATGGCTAATGGGACCTGCCAATCTCCATTTTCCACGTTCAATTATTCGGGGTAACGTTTTTCACTGCGTTGGCATTGAGCTGACTACAATCGACGCACATGAGCCACATCCAGTTCCTTTTCTTAACTAGTACGATAGGGGGAACTTCGCGTTCTCTTTGACGGTTGGAGTCTACATTTGCGGAGCGAATTTCGCCACTTGTGCACTTCGCGAAGTACTTCTGTTTTAACGCCTTGTATTCGTTCAAGGTGATGTATGCTCTGCTATGTGATTCATTCCAGTCAATTCGTTAAATTTGAGAGGAGACGTTACGGTGGATCTAGAGGTACCTGCTCAAAACTCACATATTCCTCCTTTACCTCGCCATCCGAACCCGTCCAAGTTTGATGGAGGACCTCTAGTTGTCTTGCCATTTTAGGTGAGGTTCCTAGATCTTCGTCACCTTTGCGTTTTCGTGACCCCGATGGGATATCACGTGCTATGATTCCTTTAACAGCAACGTAATTGTTGCTGGGACACTTATTTTTGGGGCTCTTATCGGATCAAAACTTATGTTGATTCTTGGACTCCACTTCGCGTATTAGGACTTTAGTTCGGACAGACAGGCCCAAACAGGCTCCGGGAGCTGTTACGTAACCAGTGATGCCGCAAAATTTTTGGGAATCGACATTCGGCATCGAAGCCGAACTCACTGGCCAGGGAGACCAATTTTTCAATGCGCCAGGAATATATCTACCATGCGCCCACCCCTGGATTATTAATTTTTTCGCTGGTTTTTGTGTGAAGTCGCATGGACTGTTTTGGATCCCTTTTACTCTATACTTTTAAGAACTACTGCTACTGACCCCGGGACGGGACTTTAATCCGTCCGAAGTAGTCGGAGTTTCCCTGAAAACACATCTTTCAGACGGGTAGTGTCGTCCTCGCCTGAATTAAGACTCCCTGGCGAACATTCCGAAGGTTAATTAAGTTAATTGAAAACTAGTAGGGTGTCTCCGCTGCTAAAGTCATGGTTATTAGGGCGGGGGAGCAAGGTGTGGGATCTTCTCGATGGTCGGTTAAGTTAGGGCGGGTCAGGGTATCCCTGAGGGTCCTTCCTTCAGGCGGATAGTGTCGTCCTCGCCTGAACTAGGAACCCTCAATAGATATGTCTAGGGTTAAAGGTTATTTTTAAAATCTAGTATGGTGACTCCACTGCTGGATCTGGTTAGATTTTTTCTAGATGTTTTTTAACTTTACATTTTTCATTCACCTTTTTCATGTATTTTCTTATTTTTTTTTTATTATTATTATACATCAATTTGTTCATTAAATTACACAATATTGTGACCTATACGAACTCCCCGGTGTTAGACTACTCTCATTTATTAATTAATTTTTTTATTGTTTGTCCTCCCGTATGTCCTGTCTTTCTTTTTCTTTTCACTTTCACTTCAAGTGTTCACTTCACTTCTTCACCACTTATTTTCTCCAGCACTAGTACCGCCCTTGTTAACCGCTAAAAACTAAGCGCTTGGCTTTGGGTAAGTGTCTCCATTCTCCATTTTGAGCTTCGCCGGTCGCGACTCATTATCGGTTTATCGATTCGCCCCTCTAGCTCAATGTGACCTAATTCCTGCTCAAGATCGAGTTGACTGGCTAATGATGATACGTAGATAGCAATTTACAAAATATGCGGTGACGGAATTTCCACATCGTCACAATTCTATTAAATGGGTTTTTTATGTAAATCAAACATTATTTACAATTGAACACTGCGTCATATTACATGCAGACTTGGAGGGATCAGCCTTACTCTTCCGAATTATCAATATGGGGGTTAAAATTGCGGGGATTTGGATTTGATTAATATAAGTTGGCATTTCCTTTATTAATGAATTTCGTATCTTCAGCTATTTCAGCTGGTTTTTGCCCGATTGACCTAGTTGGTGAATTAAGTTTCTTCATTTAAGGGGGTCTTTTAGTGTGACGGATAAAAAAACAATTTTTTTTTTTAATCTTATCTTATCTATCTATTTGCAGAAGTATTCAGTTAACAGCATAAGAAATCGAAGTGCCGTCAGTAGCAACACCTTCGCTACAAACATCCCTTAACAATCCAACAATGGCTAATAAACAATCGGTGACTGAGTTCCTAAAGCTCGCATCATCTCTAATACCAGAGTTCGATGGGAAAACTGAGAACCTTCGGAGTTTCCTAGATGCGCTCAACTTGATTGACACGTTGAAAGGTACGAAACAATAGCAGTTAACATAAAAGAAAACCAAATTGAATGGTCATTTTAATTTAGTTAGCGATGAGCAAACAATAATTGTCATCAGCAACAAACTATCCGAAAAGGTTAAAGGTTAAATTGTCAAATCTCCAACAACAAAACAAGACATATAACCAATATATCCGAGAGGTGGAAAAATTGACTAAGTCTCTAGAAGGAGCTTAATGGTGGCTTGTCTCCTGAACGTGGAAACAAAACAGCACAACACTTTCTGTAAAGGCCATTACGCAAAACTGCATATTATATAAGGTAAAACTTATTATGCAGGCAGGCACATTCAATAACATGAATAAAGCTAGTTCGAAATTTGTAAACACTTGTACGGAAGCCGCTAAAGAGGCAAACTCTGTTCAGTACTTTCCTCAAAGATAACCTTAAAACCAAAATTTTCAATTTCAAAACATACGAGGAAACCGAGGTAATTACCATGGACTTACTTTCTTCACTTCAACGAGGTCGTGTTTTTTCGTCGTTTTTTCTATTTCGTGGAATCTAGTGCCGAATAAATAAATTACGCGATTTTAAAATTGTAACTTGTTCTTAAACACTCACCCAAAGCTATTATTACTTATTGCTTTATTTAATAACAAAACTCAAATTTTTGTTGTTTTGTCTACATAGACTTTGATTTTATGTTTTTGATCCCTTTTAATTGCATTCGCGCTCTCGCGACACATTAGTGTTGTTGTTTGTGTGGTGCTTGCTCTCGCGTTTTTACGTTGCCCGCGATCGCGACCGTTGCTCTCGCGATTGTACCCGTCTTTGTTGTTGTGTGTTTACTAACTTCTCTTAACTTCTGTCTCTTCAGTTTTTTTTCTTGTGCACATTAAACTTTAACACTTGTGTTATTTCTTGGTGCGTATAGCCCTTATATTTTATTATATTGCTCATTTTAAACTACCTCTCTTTATAAACTTTTTGATTTATTTATCTATTTGTTGTTATTTTAATTTTTTTATTAATTAAACTTACAATGGTTGTCTGCTCTTCAAAAAAGTGCCCCCATCCACAAAAAATCCAAGATGATTATCTTTTGTGCTGGCTGTGTGATAACATTATGCATGTCAAATGCGCGGGTTACACAGCCAAAGTAAAGGATAGTATTGGTAACGGCGGGGGACTAAAATGGAGTTGTGAAGCGTGCCGGGACGTAGAAATGGATATTCGTCTATTTATGCGTCGGACGAGAGAGGGATTTAAATCCCTGTCGGCTGGTTTTCTGAAACTTCGCGATGAGTTTTCGTCTCTGGAAACTCTGTTTAATAGTTATAAACTATTAAACGAGTCACCGAAGCGGAAGAAGACTATCCATCGGAATTTCTCTCCCGATCCGCCGGCATCTCTGTTTCTGTCGGTTCCGGTTGTAGTTTCCGATGAGTCCGGGCGAATATCCACTCCCAGGGATATTCCCAATAAAGTAGTAACTAGAAGAGCTCTCAAGGCGTCATCCGCCTCAGCAGTTCCAGCGCAAAATGTTGTTGCTGCGGTTGCGACTGGCGCATTGAGATCTCTTGTAGCCATTCCACCAAAAAAGCAAATCTTTGTTTCTCGGCTCAACCCCAATACTACATCAGATGATGTCATAGCCCATATCCGGGCAAAAGTCGTGGCGCCAAACATTGCGGTGGAAAAGTTTAGGTGTTCATACACCCGTGACATCTCTTCATTGAAAATCAGTGTCCCACCAAATGTCTTTGACCAAATTTGTCACAAAGATTTTTGGCCAGAACATTTAGTTGTAAAGGAGTAAAGGAGAAAAATCGGCCTCCGATTCGTCTGCCTAACACAACTAATCGTCCTTTATTCTGGCATATCAGAATGTAAGAGGACTAAAATCTAAACTTTCTAAGCTTTTTGTAGATAGTCAATCTTTTGACTTTCAGAAACGTGGTTAAAGCCAGACATTTCTGATGCCTCTGTTTTTCCCACAATATTTTCAACCTATAGATGCGATCGAATCTCCAAAAATGGTGGTGAAGTTTTGATTGCCATAAATTTATCTCTTCCTTCTGAAATAGTTCTGCCACCTGCTGTTCTTGACATTGAATTTGTTAGTGTCAAAATTTGTTTGAAATCATATTCTGTATTTCTATCTTGCTCGTATATTCCACCGAATTCTGACATGACGGTATATGCTAGCCACTTAGAAGCTATTCGCTTTGTCTCTTCACTTCTTTCGGATGCAGATATATTTATCGTTCTGGGAGATTTTAATCTACCTGACGTTTCATGGCTTCCATCAGGTGAGTCTTCCTTGTTGATGCCCTCCTCCTCACATTGCTTTGTTGACGGTCTCCTTGAGTTATCTTTAACCCAAGTTAATCCTAAGAAAAATGAGAGATCACTAGATCTTATATTTATGTTAGATTCTTCTAACTGTACTGTTTCGAGGATTGATCCGTTAGTCGTCCCCGAAGACAGTTTCCACCCAACTTTGGACTTAACCATTGATCTACCTTTTCGGTTATCAGATGCTGGTACCAGTTCGACGTCTCCTACCCGTTGCTTTCGTAAAACTAACTTTTTCAAGCTCAATGAGCTAATTCTTGCCACAGACTGGTCTTATCTGTACTCCTGTAATGATATGAATGCTGCCATTTGTTTTTTCTACGATACTATTTTTTCGCTTTTTGATGCTTCTGTTCCATGTGTGACCCATGTATTGTCTAACAAGTCGCCAAGGCTTACACGTGAGTTAACTCATTTGAAAAATGTGAAGTCTAGGTATTATAGAAAGTTCAAAAAATCGGGTCGACCGTCTGATTTCTCTCTTTATGCTGTTGCTCGATCGAATTTTTCAGTGCTTAATACACTATGCTATAAGGATTACATTAGGCGTTGTAAACTTCAGTTCTCCCGTGATCCTAAGCGATTTTATAACTTCGTTAACGCCAAACGTAAGGTGGCAGTGCACCCGTCCTATTTATGTTTTGAAAATAATAAAGCAAACGATGACCAGGCCATTGCCGATATGTTTACGGATTTTTTCAAAACGACCTATTCCTCCAAAGATCATCGAGCTAACTTTTCTTATCCTTATCAGATGAAAAGGTCTAATTGCGTCTTTAATCCTGTGATCGATGAAGATTCGCTTCTCAGCGTGCTTACTTTAGTGAAGCCTGTGTACTCACCAGGACCTGATGGGATACCTGGTTGTGTACTCAGGTTTTGCGCTGAGACTTTGTTCTTTACTTTGTTCGTTGAAACTTCCTCTTTTCCAACCATTTGGAAGGAATCTTTTATTATTCCTTTGCATAAAAAGGGTAATAAATCCGTAGCTTCAAACTATTGGGGTATTTCCAAATTGTCTGCTATTCCGAAGGCATTTGAGAAAATTGTAACTTCTCAACTGCAACATTTCTGTAGTTCTATTCTTTCATCTTCTCAGCATGGGTTTATGAAACGTAGATCTACTGCCACTAACTTTTAAGAGTTTACTTCTTTAGCGATCGATGGATTCAGGAATGCATTGCAAACTGATGTCATTTATACTGACTTCAGTAAGGCTTTTGATTCTGTCAATCATACACTGCTTTTGTTTAAGCTGAACGAACTTGGGATTCCAAGCCTTTTGCTTAATTGGATTTCTCAATATCTTAATAACCGTACACAAGAAGTTTTATTTAAAACTTATCTTTCGAGACCATCAATGTAACCTCGAGGGTGCCACAAGTTAGCCATCTTGGACCATTGCTTTTTACGCTTTTCATTAATGACCTTCCGTCAGTTGTAACTCACGTGCTTATGTACGCAGATGATGTTAAACTTTGTATTAGTTTAAAAGACTTAAGTTCTCCACGTCTGCTTCAAGTCGATCTTAATAACTTTTAAACTTGGTGTGAAATTAACTTATTAAAACTCAATGTTTCGAAATGTAACGTGATGTCATTTCATAGATCCTCTTTTCAATTAGTGGTGTATTATCTTAATAATACCCCACTTGAACGTTTGAACGAGATTAATGATTTGGGTGTACTCATGGTCCACAAATTAAATTTTACTCGTCATATTAATATCACTGTCAATAAAGCCATGAGTGTTCTTGGTTTTGTTAAGCGATGGTCGAAAGAATTTGACGATCCTTACACAACCAAAACTCTTTTTATTTCACTGGTCCGCCCCATTTTGGAGTATGGATCATGTGTTTGGTCTCCACAATATGGATCACACCAAGTAAAAATTGAATCTGTTCAAAAACAGTTTTTAATTTTTGCTCTTCGTGGTTTAAACTGGGATCGAAATGTACACTTGCCCTCATATTCTAAAAGACTTCTTTTAATTAACCTTCCCTCCTTACTTAATCGTAGAGTAATGCTTGGTTCTTTATTTATCCACAAGCTTTTGAATGGACAAATAGACTGTCCTTATTTACTCAATCAGGTCAATCTATCTGTTCCTTGTAGACTAACCCGAAATTATGTCCAACTATTCTTTGCATGAACCTTTTCGAGTTCTCTGTTCCGACTACAACCGCCTTTATTCTGTAATCGGATCAAAGTTCTCTATATCTATTCTAAAAACTACTATTTTAAGTTATCTATCTAGTAGTTAGTCTTAATTATTATTTTAGTTGTCGTCCGTTGTCCACGCGACTTCGTTTTTGCATGCTGTCTGCTAGGGTTCGCGCGTAACAGGCTTTGTCCTGGTGTCGCTTGGACCACTTGAACGTACTGCGCATTGTACGCATCAACGTCCAGAAGAAAAAAAAAAAAAAGAGGCGGTTACCAAAATGACGGGATCCGAAACACTAGAAATAATAGTTCCTATTCTTTAGTGGCCGCGGCAATTCAAACAGAAGCCACAATAATAGCAATACAAATGTACGGGTTGCGCAAACTAACCCGAAAAACCAATAATTCCCTTAAGACATTGAAAAGTACACAATATTAACCGTAATTTAAACAAATTCATGAAATAAAAAAATGAAAAATCAGGAAGGGAATTCAACTTAAAAACATTCAAAAAAAAAAACTCAAACATTTGACTATTAAAAGAAAAGGTCGATATTTATGATAATGTTATTACTAAAATAACAACAAAAATTTCAGGAAAAGATTAATAGAATAGATTTCACACATTCTAGTGATACTCTAATACTTCGGCCAAACAATCTTAACTGTCGAATACATATACCAATTATACATACTTGTAATAATAACGCTATAATACTTCCAGCTCGTGCTGAAGTCGTCCGTCAAATTAAACTAAATTTTGTTGAACATGCCATTTTGATTCCAAATCAAGGAATTGATGAAGAAATCTTCATTGGAAATACTGTTTTTGTCCGAATAGTAAATACAACAAGTTCAAACAAAATTATAGAATTAAAAGAAATCCAAACAGAAACATTAAGTGACTATGATATAGTCCAAGATAATAAAAATGATAGACACAAAGACGTCATGAAAAAACTTACAAAGAACTTCCCAAATTGTTCAAAACTAAGCTCACAGAACTATGCACACAGTATACAGACATTTTCGGAATTGAAACCGAATCTACTTCATCAAATTACTTTTATAAGCGAGAATTAAGGTTAAACGATACAGAACCAGTGTACATAAAAAACTATAGAATACCGCATGGTCATAAAGACATAACTAATAAAGGGGTCGAAAAACTCATTCAGGATAAATTTGTTGAACCATCAATTTCGGAGCACAATAGTCCAATACTACTTGTACCCTAGAAAGGTGTCCCAGGAAATGTAAATAAAAGATGGCGATTAGTTGTAGATTACCGCCAAATGAACAAAAAATTATTGTCCGACAAATTCCCCCTTCCAAGAAAAGACGATTTTCTTGACCAATTAGGCAGAGCCTAATATTTTTCATGACTCGACTTAATGTCGGGATTCCATCAAAAAGAGCTAAAACAACAATCTAGAGAAATCTCTTCTTTTTCAACAAACAATGGTTCATATCAATTCACAACACTACATTATGGTCTTAAAATAGCTTTAAAGAATTTAAGAATTAAAGTATTTTCTGGACTTTAAGCTTCACAAGCTTTCTTGATCATCATCGGTTGTTCCAAAAATCACATGATCAAAAATCTTACAAACGTTTTTGACTTATTTAGGTGTTCACGCCAAAAAGGGTGACCAGCAGGTGAAAGAGGAGGGCTTTTTGCCCCTATCCCCGAACGGGCACACTAGAACTATGATTAGCAAGTTCTATGGAAAACTCCATCTCGCAAAGTTGGTTTTTTCCTCCCGGAGTCAAGATTTCTTGGCCCCTTGAATTAAGTTTTTCCTATCTTATATCACTCCCTCATACAATTGTGACCCTTACCTCATAACATAAATAAAATTGGCCTGTGTTTACCCGAGTTACTGCGCTTCTATAATTCTACGTCACACCAACTGGTAATAACTTGTTTACTCCATTTATCAGAAGCTTCGCCCCTAATGAAGTGACGCTTCTCTAAAAATTGGAATGGATTAATGATTGCCAGAACCCATTTGACTATTTAAAAAAGGTTTTAGTAAAACCAACCAATTTTGTATAATAACAGACGCAAGAAAACAAGCGTGTGGAGCTGTACTAATGAAAAAAAATGGAGATAAATAACTCCCAGTAGCATGTGCTTCACTCTCATTCAATAAAGGTGAAAGCAACAAATCAACAACAGAACAAGGTGTAGCAGCAATTCACTGGGTCCTAATAGGCTTCTGACCATACATATATGGTCAACATTTCACTATTAAAACAGATTTCAGGTTACTAACTTATTTATTTTTAATGGCAAATCACAGTTCAAGATTAACTAGAATGAGACTAGATGTAGAAGAATACGACTTCACTGTAGAATACCTTAAGGGAAAAAACAACTTTGTGGCAGATGCCCTATCGCGGATATCAGTATCCGAGTTAAAAGAAATGTATAACAAAGTCCTGAAAGTCACCACCATGCAACAAAGTAAATAAAAAGACTGCGCAGTTAATAATGAAGAACTTTTGCCAAGGCAAAGTATTTAAAATGCTTCAAAGCCCAACCTACATGAAATCATTTGTAATGAAGAAGTACGAAAGTAAATGACATTGCGTATAACGGAATCAAAATGTTTACTAAAGCGTAGAAACAAAGTTATGGCAAGAATTGATGGTAATGACAATGGGATCTTTGACTTAGGTCATTTTTTCCAAAGGCTTGAAATGTAAGCCGGTATACACAAAATGAATAAACTCAAATTGGCACCGAGTAAAGATATCATTGAACTAGGTTCAATAGATTCTCTCTTTGAGAATAGCGCTACTGAGGCCGGTGACCGTAATAAATATTAAAGATGATCAAGAAGCAATGTTGTCTATGTCTTTCATGATGATTCAATACAAGGAGGTCATACAGGCCATCAAACGCTTTCGATACAGCAATAGTTGACACAATAAAGACGTTCATTACGGACATGGGTACTGAGTACAAGAACCAACATATAACAGAGATATGCAAGTATATGAAAATAGAAAATCTTACATCTATAGCATATCATCACCAAACATTAAAAACGATTGTATAGAGTCATAGAATTTTCAATGAATATATTAGTTCGTATATTTCCACTGACAAATCAGATTGAACTCAATATTTTACATATTGTTTCAACACCCCCTCAACGTTTACTTACGCATATTGTCCATTTGAATTAGTTTTTGGAAGATTACCAAATCAATTTAAAAATTTAAATAAAACAACTAGAATAGATCCCATTTACATTATAGATGATTATGCTAAAAAATAAAATTTAGACTTGAAATAGCCTTTAAAAGATCAACAATAATGTTAGAAACCCATAAGAGTTAAAATAAGGTATCAGTACCACTTCAACCTTTCTAGTGACAAGACGTGGTTCTATCGTACCAAACGCAACTCGCGACCAACGAATAAACACAAAAGAAAACAAAAAAAAAAACACTAATCCAAGTGCACATCCAAGCAACACAACAGTTACACTAGGCTATTGACGTCAACCAGCTACTATGCACGAACCACCTGATATAAGCATGTAAAACATAAATTCCAATAACAACGACAACAACTCATTTGAAAAATTATCACCAAAAATCAGAGACGGCTCCCTTCTTATTAAAAAAAAAAAAAAAACAATCTGCAAGCTTTAAGACTGCTTAAACTTATCAAAATAACAGACATGGAAATTACAGCATCAGTGCACAAAACACTTAACTCTACCAAAGTCATTTACTGCAACGAACTTCGTAATATAAGCGAAACCGAAATCGAAACCCATTAAAACTGGTTACGAAACTGTCAGAGTTCGTCCTTATATTCCTCTCCACTTCGTTGCACAACATACCTTCGCTTTGGTCACCCCAGGGTCATCGGCAAGAACAGCTCAGAGATTTGTAAAAACTGCTCAGATGGAAAGCACACTGAAGAAGGAGAACAATGTGAAAATATGCAAAACTGTCTAAACTGCCAAAATAATCCGGAAGTAGGCCACCAACACAGGCCACTCGATTGCAAATACCCCAAATTCTTAAAGCAGCAAGAACTCACTGCCATCAAAATCATAGAAAAAGTTTTTTTTTTTTTTTTATACGTTTTTTTTAATTTGTTGGATCTCTTATATAGGCTTATAAGACTAACAACAATTTTTTAGTTTTATCTTAATCTAATACGTAGTCTAGCATTTAAAGCAAGGGTGGGCAGCCAAATTTCGCAAGTGAGACCGACGACAACATTTACAACAAACAACGATCCGGGCAGAGAAAAAGATCTCGATCGCGAGTCCGAGCAGAGGTCATAAATGTGCGAGTTTGTGGGCAGAGGGACGCACAAGCAACTGCGGGACGCACACTCAACTGAGGGACGCACAAGCAACGATCGCGAGCTCGAGAAAAGGTCATAAATGTGCGAGTTCGTGGATAGAGGGACGCACAAGTAAATGCGGGAGGGGAAAGCGGAAAAAAAGGTCGCGATTGCGAGCTCAGCTTGTGCGCCCCTGAGTTGCTTCTACGTCCCTCTGCCTACGAACTCACACATTTATGACGTCTGCCACAAAAATAACGGAAAGAGCTCGGTGAGCTCCGGGAGCCACTACGTGCCCACCCTTGATTTAAAGGATGCTATGGATCTATGGCCCTGGTTATTAGTTAGAGGGTTGGAAGGTCTTTTCTTTGGAGACGAGATCTATCACATAGTCGGGTTAATGATTGGGCGAGGGTATTCGGATGTGCCTGCAGTTTAGCGGTGTACTTTAGCTGTTGTGCCTTTTTTTCGGTTGTTACACTATTAATATGTAGATCTTTCCGAACGTTTTCGTTTCGGATATACCAAGGTGCTCCCGTGATAGTTCTGAGAACCTAAGCTTGCGCCCTTTGTATGGTTTCGATATTGCTCTTGCTTGCGTTTCGCCACTGTGCAGAGCCGTAAGTCTAGATGGCCTTTAACAACGAGCTGTAGAGGAGAACTTTGAATTCCAGACATAGGGGAGATCGTGCGTTAATGAGCCAATGTAATCCGGTCGCTTTAAGCTTGAGCTGCTTTTTCTAGGCTTCGAAATATAAAGTGTTGGACCCAACACGCTGCCTTGAGGTACACCTGCGTTTGATTGAAAGTCATCAGAGGTGAAGTTATTACATCGTACGGCGAATTTTCTGTTGGATATGCAATATTCTTTTTCTTCGAATGCTGTGTGGATATCTGAGGTGATCCGGTTGACTTGCTCAATTGTGCCATGCTTTTCACGGAAGCCGAACTGATGATGTGAGAATATATTTTGGTTTACCAAGATTGTATTTAAACGGACCTTTTCAAATAGTTTTGAGCGACTTGGCAATAAACTGATGGGTCTGTATGATGATGGCTGTGTTTTGTCTTTTCCGGGTTTTGGGATCATTATGATTACTGATTTTTTACAAATACTGGGAAGTGACCAGTTTTTAATATCGCATTAAAAAGTTTGCAGATGTGCTCCACTCTTGAGCATCGTATAGGTGAAATTATCTCGGTTGGAGCAGTTATGGTTGGGTGAGCTTTCCACAGCGGATATTTGGTGCTGGTGGGGCTAACATTTCACTATTAAAACAGATTACAGGCCACTTACTTATTTATTTTCAATGACAAATCCCAGTTCAAGATTAACTAGAATGAGACTAGATGTAGAAGAATACGACTTCACTGTAGAATACCTTAAGGGGAAAAACAACTTTGTGGCAGATGCCCTATCGCGGATATCAGTATCCGAGTTAAAAGAAATGTATAACAAAGTCCTGAAAGTCACCACCATGCAACAAAGTAAATAAAAAGACTGCGCAGTTAATAATGAAGAACTTTTGCCAAGGCAAAGTATTTAAAATGCTTCAAAGCCCAACCTACATGAAATCATTTGTAATGAAGAAGTACGAAAGTAAATGACATTGCGTATAACGGAATCAAAATGTTTACTAAAGCGTAGAAACAAAGTTATGGCAAGAATTGATGGTAATGACAATGGGATCTTTGACTTAGGTCATTTTTTCCAAAGGCTTGAAATGTAAGCCGGTATACACAAAATGAATAAACTCAAATTGGCACCGAGTAAAGATATCATTGAACTAGGTTCAATAGATTCTCTCTTTGAGAATAGCGCTACTGAGGCCGGTGACCGTAATAAATATTAAAGATGATCAAGAAGCAATGTTGTCTATGTCTTTCATGATGATTCAATACAAGGAGGTCATACAGGCCATCAAACGCTTTCGATACAGCAATAGTTGACACAATAAAGACGTTCATTACGGACATGGGTACTGAGTACAAGAACCAACCTATAACAGAGATATGCAAGTATATGAAAATAGAAAATCTTACATCTATAGCATATCATCACCAAACATTAGAAACGATTGTATAGAGTCAAAGAATTTTCAATGAATATATTAGTTCGTATATTTCCACTGACAAATCAGATTGAACTCAATATTTTACATATTGTTTCAACACCCCCTCAACGTTTACTTACACATATTGTCCATTTGAATTAGTTTTTGGAAGATTACCAAATCAATTTAAAAATTTTAATAAAACAACTAGAATAGATCCCATTTACATTATAGATGATTATGCTAAAAAATAAAATTTAGACTTGAAATAGCCTTTAAAAGATCAACAATAATGTTAGAAACCCATAAGAGTTAAAATAAGGTATCTGTACCACTTCAACCTTTCTAGTGACAAGACGTGGTTCTATCGTACCAAACGCAACTCGCGACCAACGAACGAACCCAAAAAATAGGAAACAAAAAACAAAACACTAATCCAAGTGCACATCCAAGCAACACAACAGTTACACTAGGCTATTAACCTCAACCAGCTACTATGCACAAACCACCTGACATAAGCATGTAAAACATAAATTCCAATAACAACGACAACAACTCATTTGAAAAATTATCACCAAAAATCAGAGACGGCTCCCTTCTTATTAAAAAAAAAAAAAAAACAATCTGCAAGCTTTAAGACTGCTTAAACTTATCAAAATAGCAGACATGGAAATTACAGCATCAGTGCACAAAACACTTAACTCTACCAAAGTCATTTACTGCAACGAACTTCGTAATATAAGCGAAACCGAAATCGAAACCCATTAAAACTGGTTACGAAACTGTCAGAGTTCGTCCTTATATTCCTCTCCACTTCGTTGCACAACATACCTTCGCTTTGGTCACCCCAGGGTCATCGGCAAGAACAGCTCAGAGATTTGTAAAAACTGCTCAGATGGAAAGCACACTGAAGAAGGAGAACAATGTGAAAATATGCAAAACTGTCTAAACTGCCAAAATAATCCGGAAGTAGGCCACCAACACAGGCCACTCGATTGCAAATGCGCCAAATTCTTAAAGCAGCAAGAACTCACTGCCATCAAAATCACAGAAAAAGTTTTTTTTTATACGTTTTATTCATTTTGTTGGATGTCTAATATAGGCTTATAAGACTAACAACAATTTTTTAGTTTTATCTTATTCTAATACGTAGTCTAGCATTTAAAGCAAGGGTGGGCAGCCAAATTTCGCAAGTGAGACCGACGACAACATTTACAACAAACAACGATCCGGGCAGAGAAAAAGATCTCGATCGCGAGTCCGAGCAGAGGTCATAAATGTGCGAGTTTGTGGGCAGAGGGACGCACAAGCAACTGCGGGACGCACACTCAACTGAGGGACGCACAAGCAACGATCGCGAGCTCGAGAAAAGGTCATAAATGTGCGAGTTCGTGGATAGAGGGACGCACAAGTAAATGCGGGAGGGGAAAGCGGAAAAAAAGGTCGCGATTGCGAGCTCAGCTTGTGCGCCCCTGAGTTGCTTCTACTTAGGTCATTTTTTCCAAAGGCTTGAAATGTAAGCCGGTATACACAAAATGAATAAACTCAAATTGGCACCGAGTAAAGATATCATTGAACTAGGTTCAATAGATTCTCTCTTTGAGAATAGCGCTACTGAGGCCGGTGACCGTAATAAATATTAAAGATGATCAAGAAGCAATGTTGTCTATGTCTTTCATGATGATTCAATACAAGGAGGTCATACAGGCCATCAAACGCTTTCGATACAGCAATAGTTGACACAATAAAGACGTTCATTACGGACATGGGTACTGAGTACAAGAACCAACATATAACAGAGATATGCAAGTATATGAAAATAGAAAATCTTGCATCTATAGCATATCATCACCAAACATTAAAAACGATTGTATAGAGTCATAGAATTTTCAATGAATATATTAGTTCGTATATTTCCACTGACAAATCAGATTGAACTCAATATTTTACATATTGTTTCAACACCCCCTCAACGTTTACTTACGCATATTGTCCATTTGAATTAGTTTTTGGAAGATTACCAAATCAATTTAAAAATTTAAATAAAACAACTAGAATAGATCCCATTTACATTATAGATGATTATGCTAAAAAATAAAATTTAGACTTGAAATAGCCTTTAAAAGATCAACAATAATGTTAGAAACCCATAAGAGTTAAAATAAGGTATCAGTACCACTTCAACCTTTCTAGTGACAAGACGTGGTTCTATCGTACCAAACGCAACTCGCGACCAACGAATAAACACAAAAGAAAACAAAAAAAAAACACTAATCCAAGTGCACATCCAAGCAACACAACAGTTACACTAGGCTATTGACGTCAACCAGCTACTATGCACGAACCACCTGATATAAGCATGTAAAACATAATGTTCACGCCAGAAAGGGTGACCAGCAGGGGAAAGAAGAGGGCTTTTGCCACTATCCCGAACGGGCACACTGACTTAACTATTAAGCAGGTTCTATGAAAAACTCCATCTTGGCAAGTTGGTTTTTTTCATCCCGGCAACTGCCATCGTATCCCGATATCTTTATTGGCCTCTTAGTTTTACAAGTTACTTTTACTCGTTAATTGCCGTATATGAAATGGTGCACCGGTCCGGTACTTTTATATGAATAAAACTGGCCTGTGTTATTAAAACGAGTTAAGGCGTGCTTTTAATCATCTCCATCATCCACACCTCTACTGGTGATAAGAAGTAGGCTCTACCCGTTCGGAACTCTTTGCCCCACCACAAACACATAAATTCCAATAACAACGACAACAACTCATTTGAAAAGATATCACCAAAAAATCAGAGACGGCTCCCTTCTTATTAAAAAAAAAAAAAACAATCTGAAAGCTTTACGGCTGCTTAAACTTACCAAAATAACAGACATGGAAATTACAATTGGTTACGAAACTGTCAGAGTGCGTCCTTATATTCCCCTTCCACTTCGTTGCACAACATGCCTTCGCTATGTCACCTCAGTCTCATCTGCAAGAACAGCTTAGAGATTTGTAAAAACTGCTCAGAAGGAAAGCACACAGAAGAAGGAGAACAATGTGAAAATATGCAAAACTGTCTAAACTGCCAAAATAATCCGGAAGTAGGCCACCAACACAGGCCACTCGATTGCAAATACCCCAAATTCTTAAAGCAGCAAGAACTCACTGCCATCAAAATCATAGAAAAAGTTTTTTTTTTTTTTTTTTATACGTTTTTTTTAATTTGTTGGATCTCTTATATAGGCTTATAAGACTAACAACAATTTTTTAGTTTTATCTTAATCTAATACGTAGTCTAGCATTTAAAGCAAGGGTGGGCAGCCAAATTTCGCAAGTGAGACCGACGACAACATTTACAACAAATAACGATCCGGGCAGAGAAAAAGATCTCGATCGCGAGTCCGAGCAGAGGTCATAAATGTGCGAGTTTGTGGGCAGAGGGACGCACAAGCAACTGCGGGACGCACACTCAACTGAGGGACGCACAAGCAACGATCGCGAGCTCGAGAAAAGGTCATAAATGTGCGAGTTCGTGGATAGAGGGACGCACAAGTAAATGCGGGAGGGGAAAGCGGAAAAAAAGGTCGCGATTGCGAGCTCAGCTTGTGCGCCCCTGAGTTGCTTCTACGTCCCTCTGCCTACGAACTCACACATTTATGACGTCTGCCACAAAAATAACGGAAAGAGCTCGGTGAGCTCCGGGAGCCACTACGTGCCCACCCTTGATTTAAAGGATGCTATGGATCTATGGAACTGATTATTAGTTAGAGGGTTGGAAGGTCTTTTCTTTGGAGACGAGATCTATCACATACTCGGGTTAATGATTGGGCGATTAAGCTTGCGCCCTTTGTATGGTTTCGATATTGCTCTTGCTTGCGTTTCGCCACTGTGCAGAGCCGTAAGTCTAGATGGCTTTTAACAACGAGCTGTAGAGGAGAACTTAGAATTCCAGACATAGGGGAGATTGTGCGTTAATGAGCCAATGTAATCCGGTTGCTTTAAGCTTTAGCTGCTTTTTCTTGGCTTCGATGTGCCTACGCCAAGTTAATCTTCTGTCCAGGTGAACTCCAAGATACACAACATCGTCGGATTGAGGCACTGGCACGTTGTTGAGCGTTAATGATGGGCAATTTCTTCTATTGAGGGTACACGTAACGTTCTTGCATTTCTGTTCATTTACACGGATGCGCCAATCTGCTAGCCACTTTTCAACCTCCTTTAATTGGGTTGTCAGTTGCTCAGCCGCTTTGATCGGACATTCGGAGCGGTTGAGGATAACCGTGTCATCGGCGCAAGTAGATGTGGTGAGTGTAAGGCTTGTTGGTATGTCCGCTGTGTACAAAATATAAAGTGATGGACCCAACACGCTGCCTTGAGGTACACCTGCTTTTGATTGAAAGTCATCAGAGGTGAAGTTATTACATCGTACGGCGAATTTTCTGTTGGATAGGTATGATTCCATTAGCCTGTGTGTGTATTGTGCGAGCGTCGCTTTTATTTTGTATATTAGGCCATCCAGCCAGACTCGATCGAAGGCTTGGGCGACGTCAAGAAAAATTGCTGTGCAATATTCTTTTTTCTCGTATGCTGTGTGGATCTCTGAGGTGATACGATTGACTTGCTCAATTGTGCCATGCTTTTCACGGAAGCCGAACTGATGATGTGAGAATATATTTTGGTTTACCACGATTGTATTTTTACGGACCTCTTCAAATAGTGTTGAGCGACTTGGCAATAAACTGATGGGTCTGTATGATGATGGCTGTGTTTTGTCCTTTCCGGGTTTTGGGATCATTATGATTACTGATTTTTTACAAATACTGGGAAAGTGACCAGTTCTTAATATCGCATTAAAAAGTTTGCAGATGTGTTGCACGGCGCAGATCGGGAGTTCTCGGATAATTTTGGGGTATTTTTGCCATGGCCGGGCGACTTTCTTGGGTTAATGTAGTTTTTAATAATTGCAGAAATTTCCTCCGCTTGGAATTTCGGTTGCTCACTTTCCATTGGGGTTCGCAGGGAGGGGAGCTGAAAGGAGTTTGTTGACGGATTTGGCAGAAAGACCGTTTTTAGATGAGTGCTCTTTCATCATCTGAACGGTTCCACTCTCCACTCTTGGGCATCGTATAGGTGAAATTATCTCGGTTGGAGCAGTTATGGTTGGGTGAGCTTTCTACAGCGGATATTTGGTGCTTCACTATTAAAACAGATTACAGGCTACTTACCTATTTATTTTTAATGACAAATCCCAGTTCAAGATTAACTAGAATGAGACTAGATGTAGAAGAATATGACTTCACTGTAGAATACCTTAAGGGGAAAAACAACTTTGTGGCAGATGCCCTATCGCGGATATCAGTATCCGAATTAAAAGAAATGTATAACAAAGTCCTGAAAGTCACCACCATGCAACAAAGTAAATAAAAAGACTGCGCAGTTAATAATGAAGAACTTTTGCCAAGGCAAAGTATTTAAAATGCTTCAAAGCCCAACCTACATGAAATCATTTGTAATGAAGAAGTACGAAAGTAAATGACATTGCGTATAACGGAATCAAAATGTTTACTAAAGAATAGAAAGAAAGTTATGGCAAGAATTGATGTTAATGACAATGGGATCTTTGACTTAGGTCATTTTTTCCAAAGGCTTGAAATGTAAGCCGGTATACACAAAATGAATAAACTCAAATTGGCACCGAGTAAAGATATCATTGAACTAGGTTCAATAGATTCTCTCTTTGAGAATAGCGCTACTGAGGCCGGTGACCGTAATAAATATTAAAGATGATCAAGAAGCAATGTTGTCTATGTCTTTCATGATGATTCAATACAAGGAGGTCATACAGGCCATCAAACGCTTTCGATACAGCAATAGTTGACACAATAAAGACGTTCATTACGGACATGGGTACTGAGTACAAGAACCAACATATAACAGAGATATGCAAGTATATGAAAATAGAAAATCTTACATCTATAGCATATCATCACCAAACATTAAAAACGATTGTATAGAGTCATAGAATTTTCAATGAATATATTAGTTCGTATATTTCCACTGACAAATCAGATTGAACTCAATATTTTACATATTGTTTCAACACCCCCTCAACGTTTACTTACGCATATTGTCCATTTGAATTAGTTTTTGGAAGATTACCAAATCAATTTAAAAATTTAAATAAAACAACTAGAATAGATCCCATTTACATTATAGATGATTATGCTAAAAAATAAAATTTAGACTTGAAATAGCCTTTAAAAGATCAGCAATAATGTTAGAAACCCATAAGAGTTAAAATAAGGTATCAGTACCACTTCAACCTTTCTAGTGACAAGACGTGGTTCTATCGTACCAAACGCAACTCGCGACCAACGAATAAACACAAAAGAAAACAAAAAAAAAAAACACTAATCCAAGTGCACATCCAAGCAACACAACAGTTACACTAGGCTATTGACGTCAACCAGCTACTATGCACGAACCACCTGATATAAGCATGTAAAACATAATGTTCACGCCAGAAAGGGTGACCAGCAGGGGAAAGAAGAGGGCTTTTGCCACTATCCCGAACGGGCACACTGACTTAACTATTAAGCAGGTTCTATGAAAAACTCCATCTTGGCAAGTTGGTTTTTTTCATCCCGGCAACTGCCATCATATCCCGATATCTTTATTGGCCTCTTAGTTTTACAAGTTACTTTTACTCGTTAATTGCCGTATATGAAATGGTGCACCGGTCCGGTACTTTTATATGAATAAAACTGGCCTGTGTTATTAAAACGAGTTAAGGCGTGCTTTTGATCATCTCCATCATCCACACATCTACTGGTGATAAGAAGTAGGCTCTACCCGTTCGGAACTCTTTGCCCCACCACAAACACATAAATTCCAATAACAACGACAACAACTCATTTGAAAAGATATCACCAAAAAATCAGAGACGGCTCCCTTCTTATTAAAAAAAAAAAAAAACAATCTGAAAGCTTTACGGCTGCTTAAACTTACCAAAATAACAGACATGGAAATTACAATTGGTTACGAAACTGTCAGAGTGCGTCCTTATATTCCCCTTCCACTTCGTTGCACAACATGCCTTCGCTATGTCACCTCAGTCTCATCTGCAAGAACAGCTTAGAGATTTGTAAAAACTGCTCAGAAGGAAAGCACACAGAAGAAGGAGAACAATGTGAAAATATGCAAAACTGTCTAAACTGCCAAAATAATCCGGAAGTAGGCCACCAACACAGGCCACTCGATTGCAAATACCCCAAATTCTTAAAGCAGCAAGAACTCACTGCCATCAAAATCATAGAAAAAGTTTTTTTTTTTTTTTATACGTTTTTTTTAATTTGTTGGATCTCTTATATAGGCTTATAAGACTAACAACAATTTTTTAGTTTTATCTTAATCTAATACGTAGTCTAGCATTTAAAGCAAGGGTGGGCAGCCAAATTTCGCAAGTGAGACCGACGACAACATTTACAACAAACAACGATCCGGGCAGAGAAAAAGATCTCGATCGCGAGTCCGAGCAGAGGTCATAAATGTGCGAGTTTGTGGGCAGAGGGACGCACAAGCAACTGCGGGACGCACACTCAACTGAGGGACGCACAAGCAACGATCGCGAGCTCGAGAAAAGGTCATAAATGTGCGAGTTCGTGGATAGAGGGACGCACAAGTAAATGCGGGAGGGGAAAGCGGAAAAAAAGGTCGCGATTGCGAGCTCAGCTTGTGCGCCCCTGAGTTGCTTCTACGTCCCTCTGCCTACGAACTCACACATTTATGACGTCTGCCACAAAAATAACGGAAAGAGCTCGGTGAGCTCCGGGAGCCACTACGTGCCCACCCTTGATTTAAAGGATGCTATGGATCTATGGAACTGATTATTAGTTAGAGGGTTGGAAGGTCTTTTCTTTGGAGACGAGATCTATCACATACTCGGGTTAATGATTGGGCGATTAAGCTTGCGCCCTTTGTATGGTTTCGATATTGCTCTTGCTTGCGTTTCGCCACTGTGCAGAGCCGTAAGTCTAGATGGCTTTTAACAACGAGCTGTAGAGGAGAACTTAGAATTCCAGACATAGGGGAGATTGTGCGTTAATGAGCCAATGTAATCCGGTTGCTTTAAGCTTTAGCTGCTTTTTCTTGGCTTCGATGTGCCTACGCCAAGTTAATCTTCTGTCCAGGTGAACTCCAAGATACACAACATCGTCGGATTGAGGCACTGGCACGTTGTTGAGCGTTAATGATGGGCAATTTCTTCTATTGAGGGTACACGTAACGTTCTTGCATTTCTGTTCATTTACACGGATGCGCCAATCTGCTAGCCACTTTTCAACCTCCTTTAATTGGGTTGTCAGTTGCTCAGCCGCTTTGATCGGACATTCGGAGCGGTTGAGGATAACCGTGTCATCGGCGCAAGTAGATGTGGTGAGTGTAAGGCTTGTTGGTATGTCCGCTGTGTACAAAATATAAAGTGATGGACCCAACACGCTGCCTTGAGGTACACCTGCTTTTGATTGAAAGTCATCAGAGGTGAAGTTATTACATCGTACGGCGAATTTTCTGTTGGATAGGTATGATTCCATTAGCCTGTGTGTGTATTGTGCGAGCGTCGCTTTTATTTTGTATATTAGGCCATCCAGCCAGACTCGATCGAAGGCTTGGGCGACGTCAAGAAAAATTGCTGTGCAATATTCTTTTTTCTCGTATGCTGTGTGGATCTCTGAGGTGATACGATTGACTTGCTCAATTGTGCCATGCTTTTCACGGAAGCCGAACTGATGATGTGAGAATATATTTTGGTTTACCACGATTGTATTTTTACGGACCTCTTCAAATAGTGTTGAGCGACTTGGCAATAAACTGATGGGTCTGTATGATGATGGCTGTGTTTTGTCCTTTCCGGGTTTTGGGATCATTATGATTACTGATTTTTTACAAATACTGGGAAAGTGACCAGTTCTTAATATCGCATTAAAAAGTTTGCAGATGTGTTGCACGGCGCAGATCGGGAGTTCTCGGATAATTTTGGGGTATTTTTGCCATGGCCGGGCGACTTTCTTGGGTTAATGTAGTTTTTAATAATTGCAGAAATTTCCTCCGCTTGGAATTTCGGTTGCTCACTTTCCATTGGGGTTCGCAGGGAGGGGAGCTGAAAGGAGTTTGTTGACGGATTTGGCAGAAAGACCGTTTTTAGATGAGTGCTCTTTCATCATCTGAACGGTTCCACTCTCCACTCTTGGGCATCGTATAGGTGAAATTATCTCGGTTGGAGCAGTTATGGTTGGGTGAGCTTTCTACAGCGGATATTTGGTGCTTCACTATTAAAACAGATTACAGGCTACTTACCTATTTATTTTTAATGACAAATCCCAGTTCAAGATTAACTAGAATGAGACTAGATGTAGAAGAATATGACTTCACTGTAGAATACCTTAAGGGGAAAAACAACTTTGTGGCAGATGCCCTATCGCGGATATCAGTATCCGAATTAAAAGAAATGTATAACAAAGTCCTGAAAGTCACCACCATGCAACAAAGTAAATAAAAAGACTGCGCAGTTAATAATGAAGAACTTTTGCCAAGGCAAAGTATTTAAAATGCTTCAAAGCCCAACCTACATGAAATCATTTGTAATGAAGAAGTACGAAAGTAAATGACACTGCGTATAACTGAATCAAAATATTTACTAAAGCATAGAAAGAAAGTTATGGCAAGAATTGATGTTAATGACAATGGGATCTTTGACTTAGGTCATTTTTTCCAAAGGCTTGAAATGTAAGCCGGTATACACAAAATGAATAAACTCAAATTGGCACCGAGTAAAGATATCATTGAACTAGGTTCAATAGATTCTCTCTTTGAGAATAGCACTACTGAGGCCGGTGACCGTAATAAATATTAAAGATGATCAAGAAGCAATGTTGTCTATGTCTTTCATGATGATTCAATACAAGGAGGTCATACAGGCCATCAAACGCTTTCGATACAGCAATAGTTGACACAATAAAGACGTTCATTACGGACATGGGTACTGAGTACAAGAACCAACATATAACAGAGATATGCAAGTATATGAAAATAGAAAATCTTGCATCTATAGCATATCATCACCAAACATTAAAAACGATTGTATAGAGTCATAGAATTTTCAATGAATATATTAGTTCGTATATTTCCACTGACAAATCAGATTGAACTCAATATTTTACATATTGTTTCAACACCCCCTCAACGTTTACTTACGCATATTGTCCATTTGAATTAGTTTTTGGAAGATTACCAAATCAATTTAAAAATTTAAATAAAACAACTAGAGTAGATCCAATTTACATTATAGATGATTATGCTAAAAAATAAAATTTAGACTTGAAATAGCCTTTAAAAGATCAACAATTATGTTAGAAACCCATAAGAGTTAAAATAAGGCATCAGTACCACTTCAACCTTTCTAGTGACAAGACGTAGTTCTATCGTACCAAACGCAACTCGCGACCAACGAACAAACACAAAAGAAAACAAAAAACAAAACACTAATCCAAGTGCACATCCAAGCAACACAACAGTTACACTAGGCTATTGACCTCAACCAGCTACTATGCACGAACCACCTGACATAAGCATGTAAAACATAAATTCCAATAACAACGACAACAACTTATTTGAAAAGGTATCACCAAAAAATCAGAGACGGCTCCCTTCTTATTATGGAAATTACAGCATCAGTGCACAAAACAGTCAACTCTACCAAAGTCATTAACTGCAACGAACTTCGTAATATAAGCGAAAACGAAACCTTGCAAGAATTAAAATATCCAAAATGTCACGGACGTCAGGAAAATCCAGTTGGGTGAGCTTTCCACAGCGGATATTTGGTGCTGGTGGGGCTAAGCTTCTCGATATATTGCCGCTGTGCCCTTGTTTCTTCTTGCCTAAGCGCTTTTCCTAGAATTCGAGAAGCTGTTCTTAGGCGAATTTTTACTGCCAGGGATCGAGACATTTGCCATTCTCGTCTGAGCCGTCTGTTATTTGTTACAAGTAGTTCAATTAGCCGGTTGTATGACTTGTGTTTTTTCCGTGTGTTTCCGATACATGAGTTGGAGTTTTCTGCTGCTTCGATAAGCATCGACTCTAAAGCCGAGGTGCAAAACTCGATGTCATCTTCATCGTCCAGTTTGGGATTCAACCCAACATGGGTCCTTATACATTTCTTAAATCTGAGCCAGTTTGTTTTATAATTTGTTAGGCCGGATGGATGCTCTATGACCTGTGGATGTGTTGAAACTGTGAAAACTATTTGCGAGTGGTCAGATGACAAATCTGCTAGTAACTCTGCCGTTATTAAATTGTGCGCAATTCCCCTGGTGATTGAAAAGTCTATTAGATCTGGGAGCTTGCGTGTATCTGATGGCCAGTATGTGGGTTTCTCCGGTGACGCATAGCCCATTTTGTTAGCTGGGTTGATGATTGTATTATACAGCTGTTTGCCTTTTGGATTTACCAGGCGGGATCCCCAATGAGGGTGCTTGGCGTTGTAGTCTCCTACAGCAATAAATCGTACACCAAGTGTGTTAAAGAAGTCAGTAAATTCTTTTTCAGAGATCGAGAAGCGTGGTGGGCAATAAAGTGCAGCGACGGTTGTACTACTAAAAGTGGTTTGGACACTTAAAGACGCTGCTTGTAGGTATTGTTTGGCAAATCCATTCTGGAGTGTTTGATCTGGTTTTTGATTAGTATACCAGTTCTTCCGTGAGCCTTGCCGTCAGGGTGATTTGCTGCGTAGAATGCATATTTAGGTATTTGAAAGTTGTTTTTGTTGGTAAGGTGAGTTTCCGATGACAGCATGATATCAATATCGTTTACTGGAACACGTGTGCAAAAAAGAAATTGATAGTGACACAGACACAAAATAGTGCGAATTTAAGGAAATAGAGTGATAAAGGAAAAGAAAAATTGAAACGCCAAATACGTAACGGTTCTAAAAACATTTAATTAAATAATCAAAATTTAATTAAATGAAATTAAAGTGAATAAATTAGTTCGACAGCCGCCCCGTATAAATGAATAAATTAATTCGACAGTAGACCCGGTGCAGTCCGGTCTTGATTTCACGATCATTTATAAATGAAAATAAACAAGAAAAGAAATACAAAAGAAACAAAAGAAAAGAATTAAAACCAATGAAAGTAAAAGGAAATACATACATACATACATACTGGATCATTGGCGTTTTATTTGCATGTGGTAGAATTTGGCGTAGTAACTAATAATAGCTAACCCTGGGCTTATTCTCCGAATATTCCTAGTTAGAACGAGGATGACACTACCGGTCTGAGCAAGGATCCTCGAGGATACCCTGACATATCCCAAACCCAGCGGAACCCCGGCGTAGCACCGGCCCGCACCCATACAATCAGCTACGATTGTACAGAATTAGCCGACCACGCCCTGTCTGTCGAAGGTCTCTTCAATATAAAAATTTTTCATGTTTTGTGGACCCATTAGACTGAGAGTTGTACCCCGGCCTTAGAAGGTTCCTTACAAGTGGCGCCCGAGCAGGGACCCGAGATTTTTCGACGGGTGAACGTTTCAAACGGATTAAAGCCCCGATCCGTGGTCAGTCACGTTAGTTTAAAAAAAAAAAAGTATAATAGAAACATGAAACAAGGTGTAGCCGAAGAGCCAACTTTGTCTAGAGTTAGAGGAAAAATTTGATTTGAAAGGAAAAAAGGTGAATCGATCTGAAACCCCCCCCCCCCCCCAGAAGGAAACCGAAGCAAAAAAAAAAGAAGACGAAAGTGCGAATTAACGAAATAAATAACAGAAAATCGAGACCAATAAAAGAAATTGTCGAAAACCGAAAAACGTGCAAAACCATGTGCCGCCCAACAAATTAAGAAGAAACAAACGAAAAAGTGAAAATCGAATTGTACCATTAAAAAGAGAACGAAAACATAACATGTGTAAACATAAAAGATTAACGACAAGCAAGCAAACCAAAGTGAAGCGACCAGAAAAATAAAACCCAAAACCAAATGACAGTGATAAATGCCCAGAACCGCAAGAAGTACGTAAACAATAAAAGGAAAAACTTAAACAAAAAAAAAAAAAACCTAACGTAAATTAAATAAATTAATTATATTATTTAATTAATTCATTAAATCAACTAAATCGACTGGTGATTGTGCGCAAAGAAAAAAAGGGCAAATAACACGTTTACCCACAGGGACGGTGGTGAGTACGATATCCCCATTAAAATTTAAAACCCAGGGGTGTGCGCACGCTGGATATATACCCGGCGCAAGGAGGAGTTGGTCTATCTGGCCCATGGCAAGAATTCTGCCGCATTGCTCACCAAGGAGCTGCCGGAGCCAATATGGGCGCGTCTGTCCGAACTGGAGTCATCCTATGCGAAGTCGACTCCAAAGATAAAGATACAGTTAGATCCCATGAGGGGAACTGAAGCAACGGATTCCCTCGAGGTGCCCCAAAAGATGCAAAGTTTCGGACTCCGGGGTGGGACGGTTGTCTCAATAAACGCCCTGCGGGAATGGCCCCTTCGAGGGACAGCCGAATCGTCCTTTTTGGTGAGACGCTCAGAGATGAGATGCTTTCATGCCGTACACCTATCGTACCCGCCGAACCTCCGTCCAGTCTCCCCGACCGCGTGCGTAAATGGGGACTACGTTTCGACGGATCGGAGGATCCCTTATCCTTTATAGAGGAATTATTAGAGAAGGTCGAGACCGATGGCCTCGATAAGGAGCGCATACCCTGAGCAATGTCGGAGGTATTCACTGGCCGAGCGGCACGAAAAATTAGAGGACCAAAGCCGGGAACATACTCAGATCGAAGGAGAGTCGTTTAAGGATTACGTAATCGAGCTCCAAACCCTCGAGATGGCTACGGAATATGAGAATGTAAGGCGACAGGATTTAGCTCGATCGGCACTGTCAGGAAGAGCCGACACGGTTCGGCCACCGACAAATTATTCAACTCCCACACCGCGACATAATACCTTTAGGGATTCCGCCCCTAGAAGAGAGCCCATTATACCGCGGTTATTGAATCACTTAGCCAGTGATGATAGAGGATAATAGACACGGACCTACGAGAGGCAGGATAGTTGCCCGGATAGAAATAGCGGACATTATAGCGACGGCTACCCTGGATACGGGGGTCACCAGAAGTTTCATTAGCGGAGATTTGGCACAGGAGATAGCAAGTGCAGGAGAATTTTTCGATGTCCGCACTACCGTGTCGCTAGCCAATGGGTCAAATATGGAGAACACTCGGCTATTCAGGATCACGGTACAGCTGGCCGGGATAAGCGTAGTCATGCCATTCCTGTTGAATCCATTGATCCTAGGAATGGATTTCGTCCAGACTATGGAGACGCGGATACAAATCGGTACCGCATCATTAATGATACACACCCCAGCGGTGGAAGAGGGGAAGACCACGGCTGCGACCAGGCAAGACCCCCATTACCAATCCCCCTGACGTCAGAGTCACTGGGACTTCAAGGAACACATCACCACAGAGCGCGCGAAAGAGTTCTACACGATGCAGACAACAAGCACGGCAAAGAAACACGATCAGAGGTGTCCCGCTCCAGAGGGCAGCCACCGCAAGTCGCGAAGGCAGAAGAGCATCGACGAGTGACGGAACACCAGAACGAAGTACCCCATCGGGGTTACGGCGACGAGAAGGTGATGAAGAGTACGAAGCCTCACCTAAGGTAGCGAGAAGAATGGAAGCCCTCCACCAAATCGAGGCAGACCCGGACAGCGAGATAGAAGAGACAGAGGACGTGTGTCCTGAGCAGGTCCCTCTAGCTCCACAGATCCAACGCATCCTCGATACAGAGTTGGCTAAATTTGACGGGATGACGTGAGTGACCCATATAGCTGAACACCGCATCACCTTGAAAGAAAATAAGGCAATGAAACAGCGGTACTACCCGAAGAACCCCGCAGTGCCGGATATCATCGACGCACAAGTGGAGGAATCGTTACGCTAAGGTATTATCGAACCTACGAAAGTCTCCTATCGAATTGGTTAGAAAAAAAAATGGAATAGACTTTAGGCAGCTGAACGCCAATTCCGTAAAGGACGTTTACCCAGTCTCAAGAATTCACCATATTCTGGAGAAGTTAGGAGAAGTCCGATATATCTCATCTTTGGACCTGAAGAATGGGTATTGGCAAGTCCCCTTAGCCTAGGATAGTTAAGAGTGTACAGCTTTTACCGTGCCCGGATGAAGCTTTTACCACTGGAAGGTGATGCCGTTTGGGTTTCATTCGGCTAGCGCTACATTCCAACGAGCGTTGGACAGCGTCATCGGTGCGGATATGGAACCATAAGCTTTCGAGAAAACTGACATATTTGGGTTATGTTATCAGCGACCAGGAAATACACACCGATCCCACTAAAGTTGTGTCAGTACGAGATTTGAAGCCCCCTTCAAATGTAAAGGAGCTGCGTCAATGTCTAGGGATGGCTCATGGTACCGACGATTCGTACCAAATTTATCGACCATCCCCCAGCCCATGACCAGTCTGCTGAAAAAAGGAAAACGCTGGAGTTGGGGAATTGCCAGGGCCAGTCGCCGTCCGATTACGGCCGAGGAGAATTAGAAGATGCTATCTGGAAGGCTACCGCTTCGAGGTAGTCACAGACCACATGGCACTGAGGTGGCTCAACTCGATCCAATCCCCATCGCTCCAACAATACCAGTTCGACATCAGGTATAGGAAGGGACAACTGAATGTTTTAGCGGATACCCTGTCCCGCCAGCCCGGAGAGGCACTACGTCAGATGCGTACCGAAGTCCCTGCATGCCAGTGGGTGAACAGGATGATGGATAAAGTTTCCCGAGACACCGAGAAGTATGCCGACTATGCCATTGAAAACGGTCAGATGTACCGTAATATCGGACATCGATCCGACGACGACGATTATTGGCCCTGGAAGCTATGTGCCAATGAGAACCGGAAAAAAGGTCCCACAGGAGTGTCATGACGTTGCCACTGCGGGACATCTAGGAGTACGAAAAACAGTCACCAAAGCAATGCAGCGCTACTACTGGCCAGGTATGCTGCGAAATATAGCCAGGTACGTGAGAGGTTGTGAATCATGCCAAAAATACAAAGTTCCACAGATAAAACCCGCGGGAAAGATGCTAACGAGGCGATTAGAAGAAGCAATGGAGATACTCTGCGCGGACTTTATTGGTCACCTACCTCGGTCGAAACAAGGGCACTCGATGCTACTGGTGTTCCACAACGCGTTTTTAAAATGCGTGGAGTTAATACCCCTTCGGAAAGCAACCGCAGCTAGCTTACAGAAAGCTTTCAGGGAACACATTCACGCACAGTTTGGCATTTCTCGAATTTTTGTATGCGACAAAGGTACTCAATTTACTAGCCGGGCGTTCACTGCAATGATGTCTTCCCTCGGGATAGAACTCCAACATACCGCCTCACACAGTCCACAAGGTAACCCCACGGAGCGATCCAAGCGCACCATCAAGACAATGATGGCGCAAATAATCACCGAGGAACACCAGACATGGGACCAAAGATTGGCCGAAATTATAACTGCAAACACCAGAAAGGCGAGCAAGCCGGATGAGGGAGATCTTCTACATAGTCCAAGGTAACCTCCAAGGAGCCTAGAGAGACCAAGGAAGATACTACAATTTGCGACGCAGGGAGTGGCGACCTAAGCTCCAGTCGTAGGTGTGGTGCAGGCGGCACCAACTGTCTAATGCAGCTGAAGGGATTGCTGCTCAACTGGCCCCCAAATTCGATGGGCCATACCGGGTGACGAAGTTCCTGTCCTCCAACATCGTCCGTCTGAGGCGACCGGGTGATCGGCATGGGCGAGTTGCCCATATCTCCCAGTTGAAGTCTCACCATAAACAAGAAAACCCCGGCGCTGACGAGGAAGCCCAAGACGAAACCCTAAGAAGCAGAGAGGTCGAGTAAGCGTCAACGTCATAAGATAGATCTTAGGTTATAAATACAAAAAATCCCCATCTTATGTAAATTAGGTTTTTTTTTTTTTATACGTTTTATTTATTTTGTTGGATCTCTTATTTAATTTAATAAGACTAACAACAATTTTCTAGTTTTATCTTATCTTATCTAGCATTTGAAGAATGCTACATTTGTCTATGCCCCTGATTATAAGTTAGAGGGTTGGAAGGTCTTTTACTTTTAGCAGTTTCAGCACCGAGTTGTAGAGAAGAACTTTGAACTCTAAACATACCGGAGATCGTGCATTGATAAGCCAATGTATTCCGGTTGCTTTAAGCTTTAGCTGCTTTTTCTTGGCTTCGATGTGCTAACGCCAAGTTTATCTTCCGTCCAGGTGAACTCCAAGATACACAACATAGTCGGATTGAGGCAGTGGCACGTTGTTCAGTGTCAATGATGGGCAGGTTCGTCTGTTAAGGGTGAACGTAACGTGCTTGCATTTCTGTTCATTTACACGGATGCGCCAATCTGCTAGCCACTTTTCAATTTGTTTTAAATGGGTTGTCAGTTGCTCAGCCGCTTTGATTGGGCATTTGGAGCGGTTAAGGATAACCGTGTCATCGGCGAAAGTAGATGTGGTGAGTGTAGGGCTTGTTGGTATATCCGCTGTGTATAAAATATATAGTGTTGGACCCAACACGCTGCCTTGAGGTACACCTGCTTTTGATTCGAAGTCATCAGAGGTGAAGCTATTATATCGTACGGCGAATTTTCTGTTGGATAGGTATGATTCCATTAGCCTGTGTGTGTATTGTGCGAGCGTCGCTTTTATTTTGTATATTAGGCCATCCAGCCAGACTCGGTCGAGAGACTTGGCAATAAACTGATGGGTCTGTAAGATGATGGCTGTGTGAAATATGTATATTAGTACATATTGATTGTTTCCATTTATTCCAATATTTATTAAAGGTTTTTGTTAATGAGCACGTCTGTGCTCTTAGTCAACTTTTATTCGAATGAATCATTTTGTGTGTTAACTTATGCTGCTTGTTGGCAGCTACAAAAATAAGAGGGGTAAGGCGCGCGAGTGAACTCACATGATCAAATTGCAAGCTCAGCATAATTGGGCTGGCTTGCCAGCACAATTCGTTTGCGTAAGCTTATATACAGAACGAAATGTATGCATGCAAGTTTGCGTACATACATACAATTGTTCTTATATATAAACTTATCACTATTATTTCCTGCTTGCAACAGAATGTTACAAGCTGTGCCGAAGTCATTTAAAACCGACATGTGAATTTACTACACCTCCCCTTTTTAAAGAATAACGTAATCTAATGAAGTTATTATATATGTGTATATGAAGTAAATGACGTTATAAAGTAATTCGTGTTATTTTAAAAAAAAATTTGACGTCCGTCAATGAATATATATATATTTTTGCATTTTTTTTGTATGCATTTTTTTTTTTTTTAAAGTTTTAAAATATTTTTTTTTTCTTCGCTCCTTTCCTTTATATATATAAAAATAAAAAAAAATTTGTATATATGCAAATAACTTTCCTTATTTTCAATGTATACACTTTAGATTTTGTAAATACTAGAGAAAAATTTTTCTTTTTGTTGTTTAAAAATTTTTAACCTATCCTTATGCACTCTTTGTGCTTTAATTCTTTTATCTCTTATTAAAATATTATCCTTATCTTCTATTGCATATATCGTATAATTCCTTATTCTTTACCTTATGCTCTTCTAGCATAAGCCTTGCCCTTTTATAGGCTTGCTCTAATCTAAACTTAGCTTCTCTAGCGTATTCATCTACATTATATAATGGATTAATATTAGTTATAGAATTAAATTGTTTTGGCAAATTGTTTTGTTTGCCAAAAACTAGCTCATATGGACAATAACCATGTGCCATAGAGGGGGTCGTGTTAAAACAATATGTAAAATATTGGAGCCAAACATCCCAGTCAGTTTTATCGACTGATATATATGAACGGATGTATTCATTGAAAGTTCTATGACTTCTTTCCACTTTTCCCACGGTTTGGTGGTGATGTGCAGTAGACGTTATGTTGTATATTTTTAGATATTTGCACAGATCGCTTATTATTGAGTTTTTATATTCAGTGCCCATGTCCGAAATGAACGTCTTCATTGGACCGTACTTTAATATAAAAAATTCAAATATTGCTTTCGCAATGGTATTAGCGTTCTTATTTTGAACAGGGATGGCTACCAAATACTTTGTTAGGTCACAGATCAGGCTTACTGCGTATTCGTTACCGTATTCAGAATTCGGTAGTGGACCTATAGTATCCACTATTACTCTGTCAAAGGCACTCATAGGCGTTTCTGTTATTGTTAGTGGGGTCTTTGTATGTTTTGTCGTTTTCGACTTTTGGCATTTTGGACAACTACGTATGTACTCTTTTATTTGACGCGTCATATTTTTCCAATAGTAGTGTCTTTTTATTTTTATTAAAGTTTTTGTTATGCCATTATGACCTTCTTGTATTGGATCATCATGATTTTCAGACAAAATTGCTTTTTTTTCTTTTTCATTGCTTATTATGGTCACCGGGTTGAGTAGCGCTACTCTTAATGATTTCAATTTATCATTGCCCATTTCTTTAAAAGTATCTATTGAAATAAATTTAAAGATCTTTTCCCACGGTGCCGTTTCGATATGGCTTATTTTTAATATACCGGCTTGCTTTTCAAGCCTGTCGCCAATATCAATTCATGCAATAACTTTATTTCCGTGTTTCAAGTAACACAGTTTATTTGTTATATGCAAGGCCACTACTTTTCGTACCTCGTCATTATTTATAACTTGGTAAACGTTGGGCATAAAAGCATTTGGAGTACTTTGCCTTGGCAAAGTCTTTTTTTCTTTTCCTGCGCAGGATTTATTTTGTCTGTACTGTTGCCTGGTAGTGACTTTCAGGACTTTATTTTGAATGTCTTTTAACTCGGTTATTGTGATCCGAGATAGGGCATCTGCCACGAAATTGTCTTTTCCTTTTAGATACTCAACTGTGAAGTCGTATTCTTCCAGTTCAAGCCGCATGCGAGTCAATTTTGAGCTAGGATTTACCATGGAAAATAAATATGTTAAAAGTCTGTGGTCTGTTTTTAATGGCCCAATGAATGGCTGCTAGTTCTTGTTCCGTTGTGCTCTTATTACTTTCACCTTTGGTGAATGAACGCGATGCATAAGCGATTGGAAGTGGGAGTCCATCTCGGTTTTGGGTTAAAACCGCTCCACACGCTTGTTTGCTTGCATCTGTGATTATGCAAAATTCTTTGCTAAAATCAGGATATTGTAATATGGTTGGCCGCATTAAATTTTCTTTAAGATATTGGAATGCATTTTGGCATTCAATTGTCCACTCAAAGGGAACATTCTTTTTACATAATCGAGTTATGTGCCGGGAATAGTCGGCGAAATTTTTAATAAAACGTCTATAATAGTTGCAAAATGCAACGAACCGTCTAGCGCTGTCCGCATCATGTGGGACTGGATAATTCTTAATGACATTATATTTTGTGTCATCAGGTAAAATTCCTTTATCTGTGCACTTATGACCTAGAAAAGTCACTTCGCGCATAAAAAATGAACATTTTTCTGGATGTAATTTCAGGTTGTGTTTCCGACATGTATTGAAGACATCGTTAAGATTTTTTAGCATGTGTTTTTCGGAACAACCAATAACTATTAAATCATCCATATAAAGGAATGCTTGGGACGGATCTAGTCCCGAGAATGTGATAGTCATCATTCTCTGAAATGAATTAGGCGCTATCTTTAGACCAAATGGTAATCGCGTGAAGCGATCAGAGCCGTTGCTCGTTGAAAATGACGTTATATTTCTTGAACTTTCTTCAAGTTCGATTTGGTGGAAACCTGACATTAAGTCAAGACATGAGAAGTATTTAGCTCGACCTAGTTGGTCTAGTATGTCCTCAATTCGAGGAAGAGGAAATTTGTCGGCCAATAATTTTTTTTATTGATTTGACGATAGTCAATAACTAATCGCCATTTCTTGTCTTCTGAGCCAGGTAATGATTTTTACGGAACAAGTAGCAGTGGGCTATTATATTCAGACACAGATGGTTCAACTATATTGTTGACTATTAGTTTTCCAACCTGCTTTTGGATTTCTTCCTTTTGACTATGCGGGCTCCGGTAGTTTTTGATATATACCGGTTCTTCGTTTTTTAATCTCAATTTTTGTTTATAAAAATTATTTGTTGTGATTGATTCGGTCTCAAGTCCAAATACATCACTATATCTGGTGCATAGTTGGGTTAATTGTTCTTTAAATTGGAGCGGAAAATTTTTAGTTAGCTGGGACATTACCATATTTTCCCTAGCTTTAGGAGTGGTTGGAACTACATCGTAGTTCGAAAATGGTTCTGACTTTAAAGTGTTTATCTTTATTATTTTGTCAGAATTGGTTGCATTTAGCAAACGGACAACTGTATTTCCATTTGTTGCCAATGTATTTGCAACGAAAATACCTGGTTGAATTTCCTGATTGGGAATCAACACAACGTCTTCACTTAAGGTGAGATTAATTTGTCTGACTACTTGGGATCTTGCTGGTATGAAAATTGAGGTGTTACCAGAATTGTATGTTATTGGAACATAAATAGGAAATTTTAAATTATCTGGTCTTAGTATTAACCAGTCTTCGGACGCTTTGCAGTCTATTTGGCAGTTGAATCTTTTGATGAAATCAATGCCAATTATACCATCACTTGGTATTGAAAATTCAGACTGTACAACATGAAAGTCGTGTGGGATTATGTATTTAGAGGTTTGAATCTCTAAGGATGCTAGGCCTTTGGACTTTATTGCTCCTTTACCAATGCCTTGAATGTTAATTTTGTGATTCGTGTCGATGTCATTTAGAACATCTGAATCTTCTTTGAGAATTGAAATATCTGCACCAGTGTCGATTAAAAATGTTAATTTTTTATTTGTTTCGACATTAAAAAATGAAACAAATATATTGAGATTAAAATTAATTGTATGCACATGTTTTGTGCTTACTCTTCTGTATCTAAAGGGTCCTGCGAGTTTCCCGAACTGTGATGGGATACGCGAATATTTATATCTTGTATATTTCTCTTGGTATTATTATTGTTTCTATATTGGGACTGGATCCTGTTATATGATTGATAATCGTTTTTCTGGTAATTGCCATTGCCGCGGTTATAGTTGGCATTGTAGTTACCCTGGCCATTGCCTCTACCACGTTGGTAGTTAGAGTAATATCTGCCTCTATTATTTCTCCCATGCTGGTACAATATGGTGCTGGAACTTCCATAGCATCATTAAAATGACTAAAGTGTCCAGCTTCCAATATGATACGAATTTGCTCGTGCTGGCATTGGTGGATTAGTGCCTGCAGTGCTTCTTTTGTAGCGAATTCTTCTGCGATGTCGGGATCTAAACCACGGTCAATAAAAGCGGCTTCAAGTTGCTTTCGCAAATTGTTAAGCTCCATAGCATATTCTGATGCTGTTTTACCCTTTTGTTGGGCGTTCATGAGTTTTGCAATTATGACATCAGTTGATTCGCCTCTAACGTTATGTTTTAGTTTTTCTATTATGCCCATTATTGTAGTCTCATTTTGGACTTTGTGGGCAATGGAGCCGGTGATTTTGGACTTAATGGCTTCAAGGGCCAAATCCTCCTGGTCTCCTTTAGTTCGTTCGACCAACTTTAATGCCGTAACGAAACGGGTGAGTGAGGTCTTTTGACCGTCAAACTCAGGGACCGAAGACATAACTTGTCTAACGTATTCCCTATCGGCAGCTATTTTGTTTGCCATTGTTAGTGTTATTTTCTGTTAGGGGCGATAAGACTTAACTCTTTTGAGAGTGAACGAGAGATTGAGATGGAGATTTTATCTTACATGTCTATAAATTCAAGAGGGAGAAGATTTTCTCTTATCAATTCTTCTCCCCCTCCTCCTCCTTTTCTTTCACATTTTTCTTCATTTCTGCTTAATCATCGGCTCAATTTTTGAATTAATTGATTCTTCTACGCTTTCCATTTTGTTAAATTGAATTTTGAGATTCTGTCTATTACTAAAGCGTATATATTGAAAAACCTTTTTTTTTTGTTTATAAAAAAAATTTTAAATGGAATGGAAATTTCATTTGGTATTTCATCATTTATATATATATATATCAAAAAGGAGTGTGATATCAATTAGTGATATCCACTTAAAGTGATCAATAGATCATCGAAGAATGATTCATTACATTGTATAAGCATACATGCAGAAACGAACGTATATATTCAACTGCTTATAGCAGTGACAGAGACGTGGAAGTTAGAAGAGATAGTGCATGTGGTTGGCTCACAATTCAAGTTTACATTTCATTAAATTTTACAGTAGATACTCCAACCACATATGTTAGTAATAGCCTAATTTTTTTCGTTAGTATTTTTCAAGCAGCGTTTGCACGCATCGACTTGAGGGTTTAATTAAAATTAAATGATTGAGATGATTTGTTATATAAACATAGTAAAGAAAAATTTTTTTTAAATGAGTGAATGAATGATAAATTTTTAAAATTAGTGGCAATATCGGAAATCCGATTTGCATTACTTTGCACCACGGCAAAGTTCTTCTTCTAGATTCTTTAGACTCTCTTGGTAGAGTTGTCGGTCTTCCTCACGCAATGTTGTGGTTTTCAACATATCCTGCACCAATCGTCTCTGGCGCAGGAGGGCGATTCTTTTTCCGCCCCGCTTCTTCCTTCTTTGCGTAGATTTATTTAGTTGTCTTCGAGCCCGGTACTCAGCAATGGTGAGTGGGCGTGGTCCATCGTTTGGATACACCACTAGAGCCTCTTCTAGTGTGGGTGCATCCCTTTGCTCGACAGGAGCAGCACTTTCGAACGTCACTTCTGTATTGGTCATTCACTTGGCACTATGTATGTGAACATATTTTGTTGTTGGGAAATTGGTTAGCTAGTGTGTGCTAAATGATGCGAGGTACGACTGTACTGAGCAAATGCAGATTATCTCAGTCGAATCAAAAAAAATTCTTTTTTTTGTATTGTATAATCGGGCACTTTTTGTCGTTTCCACATTTCACACACAATTCCAATCAAAGGGTTCTGCAAGGTGACTATCCTGTCACGGTCGCCATGAAATATGTATATTAGTACATATTGATTGTTTCCATTTATTCCAATATTTATTAAAGGTTTTTGTTAATGAGCATGATTCGAATGAATCATTTTGTGTGTTAACTTATGCTGCTTGTTGGCAGCTACAAAAATAAGAGGGGTGAGGCGCGCGAGTGAACTCACATGATCAAATTGCAAGCTCAGCATAATTGGGCTGGCTTGCCAGCACAATTCGTTTGCGTAAGCTTATATACAGAACGAAATGTATGCATGCAAGTTTGCGTACATACATACAATTGTTCTTATATATAAACTTATTACTATTATTTCCTGCTTGCAACAGAATGTTACAAGCTGTGCCGAAGTCATTTAAAACCGACATGTGAATTCACTACATGTGTTTTGTCATTTCCGGGTATTGGGATCATTATGATTATTGATTTTTTCCAACTAATGGGAAAGTGACCAGTTTTTAATATCGCATTGAAAAGTTTGCAGATGTAACGCACGGCGCAGATCGGGAGTTCTCTGATCATTTTCGGAGTTATTTTGTCATGACCGGGCGACTTTCTTGGATTCAGATAGTTTTTAATAGTTGCAGAAATTTCCTCCGCTTGAAATTTCGGTGGCTCCCTTTCCGCTGGAGTGCTCAGAGGGGGGAGCTGAAATGAGTTTAATGACGGATTTGGCAGAAATACCGTTTTTAGGTGAGCTACAAAAGTGAGTGCTCTTTCTTCGTCTGATCGGGCCCATTTATGTTGTTGAAGAATTTGTTCTTGTAGCTTCTGCTGGCGAGAGTCTAGTGAAGAAGGGCCCGAGTTAATCTCTTTACTCGTTGGCATTACTAGAAAATTTAGTTATTTACTAAGTATTGCTGTTTGTAAAAAAAAAAAACAAAAAACAAACAAAAAAGTGCGAATTTAAAGAAATAATGTGATAAAGGAAAAGAAACATTGAAACGGCAAATACTTAACAGATCTAACAATATTTAATTAAATAATAAAAATTTAATTAAACTATATTAAATTGAATAAATTAATTCGTTAGCCGCCGAGGTCAGAGGTAAGCGTTGGTGAATAGGTACATAGACCCGGTGCAGCCCGATCTTGATTTCTCGATCATTTATAAATGAAAATAAACAAGAAAAGAAATACAAAAGAAACAAAAGAAAAGAATTAAAACCAATGAAAGTAAAAGGAAATACATACATACATACATACTGGATCATTGGCGTTTTATTTGCATGTGATAGAATTTGGCGTATTAATTAATAATAACGTACCTCCCTTTCCCTCTCCCATTAACCAATCGATTCGAGTAGAGGAGCTGCCCTACTAGTCTCGAATAACACTCCGTAACTCCAAGAATATTCTTGAAGGACTCTGACTTGAAGCTAGGATAACACTACCCGCCTGTTTAGGCGGAGGACCCTTTAGGAAACCTTGACCCGCCCCGTCTGTCCCACTATCCCACTGAACTAAGTATGGAGTTGCCCACTAGTTACGGTTAACCTCCCGTAACCCCTGGGCTTATTCTCCGAGTATTCCTTATTAGGACGAGGATGACACTACCGGTCTGAGCAAGGATCCTCGAGGATACCCTGACATATCCCAAACCCAGCGGAACCCCGACGTAGCACCGGCCCTCACCCATACACTCCAATCTTAGCTATAGTTGTACTCCAGGGACGCGTAGGCGCGAATCCAGGATAGCCCGTGACCCAGCGTGGTCAAAATCTCTTTTAGGGGCTAGTCAGAATTAGCCTGACCGACCACGCCCCGTCTATCGAAGGTCTCGGCAATAACAAATTTTTTATGTTTTGTGGACCCATAAGACTGAGAGTTGTACACCGGCCTTAGAAGGTTCCTTACAATAGTAATAATCTCTTAATACTTGGTGATTTCAACAGCTGGCACAACAGCTGGGGATCAGTCCAAGACAATAGAAAAGGTAGAATACTTGCCAAATTTCTTCAAAGCTTTAACCTCACCATATTGAATGACGGTACACCAACTCACTTCTCTACACACAATACTTTTACCCACATAGACTTATCCCTATGCTCCCCACAACTCATCCCGCCTGCCCATTGGAAAACAGTCGACGACCTTCATGGTAGCGATCACTTCCCAATTTTAATATCCCTGTTCCCACAACAACAAAACGACCTTCATGGTAGCGATCATTTCCCAATTTTAATATTCATGTTCCCACATCAACAAAAAACCAACTTCTTTCGTCCCTTTTTCAAAATAAAAGATGCCAATTGGCCACTATTTATCAAATTAACTGACGACATTACCGAACACTCAGGTGAAAGTACAAATATTAATAAAGAAGCAGCAACAATTAACAAAATTATTTTACAAGCATCGCATCTTGGCATCCCACCCTGTGGTGGAAGAAGACCAAACTTAGGGCAAATAAATTTAAAACACTCCAGAACTGTAAATTTAATAGCAATGTAGATAATCTCCTTAAAAATAAACGTGCTAACGCTCTTTTCCGTAGAGAGTTAAAATTAACAAAATTAAAAACCACAACGGAATTCACTTTAACAATCAATCCAAGCACTCCAACTGACAAGATCTTTACGAACATCCGACGTCTTTGCGGACTCACCCCAATCAAAACACTACTCTGTATCACTGACCCGACCAATAACCTTTCGACAACGGAAGTAACCTCCATAACAGAGATTTTTGCGCAATATTGGTTCAACCAATCTAAAAACGAAAACTTCAACCAAAATTTTATTGCCAACAAATACAAAAACAAAACAGTTAACTACATACCCAACCCTTCAGCGCAAATAATTGAAGATGAAATTACCCTAATAGAACTTTTATCCGCATTACAATCCCTTTAAGGAAAAACTCCAGATCTCAATAGAATATCATACCCTATGATCAAAAAGTCCTCCCTCTCAGTGAAATCCAGAATCACCAGCCTCTTTAACAAAATTTTTAACAATTCAATCCCGCAATCATACAAAACTAGCCTTATAACTCCTATACTTAAACATAACTCAAAGAAAACAGTAATAACTAGCTATAAACCAATATCACTTAACTGCTGCCTATCCAAAACATTACAAAAAATAATAGCCAAAAGACTCTGGCGGTTAGTTAAAAAAAAATAACCTTCTACACCCTAACCAATCTGGTTTTAGATACGGCAGATCGGTTTCAGGCGGTCTGCTCTTTGCAGATCAACTGATAACCAAGTCGTTGAGAACCAAATAGCACACCTCTATCATTGCCTTTGATTTCTCAAAGGCTTTCGAGAGAACCGGAGTGCATACCATTGTCGACCAGCTTATCAGCTGGATAGTTGGCCCCAAAATAATTAACTTCATCCAAAACTTCATGTCCAATAGAAAAATTAAAATATAAGTTAAGTTCGGTGGTTCATATTCGCGTTTGATTCAATAAATGTCGAAGTCGGGTTTGGTTGGGAAGAATACTTAGACCTTGTTGCAACTTCGTTGCACGTACCTTGTGAATAACAAGACGAATAAAGTTTTCATTTCGACTTTATAATGATGTTTATTTAATCTTTGATAATAGGTTATTAGTAGTTTTATACAATCAAATTAATTCGCTCGAATGTTCAGTTGTTCTTCGCTCCCAAAATCGGACTGCCATTCCCCAGGTCGACCGGGAGTGCACGAGCCGCCGCCGCTTGACCGAAGTTGCTGAAGTTGCAATTCTGGCCATTGCACAAGCGCGGCTCGCTGCTTTAGCATTCCCACGCGCATCCGGTGGGAACGCTGACGCTCGCATTTCTGCCGCTGCTGCCGCTACTGCCGCTGCTGTCACTGGAGTTATACTGCTTCAGCGGCAATAACTGTATTTGCTAATTTAGCAACTATTGCCGCTGGAGTTCGATTACAAATGGGACGCAGCCCAAAACGGTGACCAAGTGGTCACAGGGGTAGGGGAAGTCACGTGGCGGAATGTTGGGGCCACTTGTAGAGTGTGTGACGTTAACTCCTCCCCTTTTCCGAGATCTGCGTCCCGCAGATCAGAGAGTTGCAACCGCTTCTGGTTGCTCGTGGGGTGTCGATGCAACGATCTGCGTGAGTGAAGGTAATCCCTTGGATGATGTTAGTCTTTTCCATCCCAGGTAGAGAAATATAAGCGTGACAAATCCAATGATGGCCTCGCCAAGCACAGTGATTTGTAATCCCTTCGACACTTTGTACAATTGCTTTATGTTTTGCAAAGAAAAGTCGTGGACATACTCCAGGGATGGTGTGTAGCTGATGGCCGTGATGTTGGTGAGCGCTGCAGGCATCACGCTCAAATATGACATCGACCGACTCGTGTAAGTGCGGCCTTTGATGGTTATCGTCTCGTTTTCAAACTGGACGATAAATGTGCCGTCTAAGTGTCTTTGCTCTGTGTCGGTGTACACGGTTCCATTGAAGCATGTCAAGATTACTGTGCCCTCATCCGCCAAGGTGATGGACTCTTGGTTGCTCCTTAAGTAATTGCACTGTGCGTTGCCCCCTTTCATCAAACGGGGTATACAATCGGACTCTTTTAGCTTGCGCAGGTCGGTTTCTTGGCAAACTGTAGTATTGCCGATTGATAAGCATTTACCTACTACAGCGTAGGTCTCGTCCCTGGCGATGGCTACGGTGTTATAGTCCAAGATGACCTGTTTGCCCATGAGGACCGTTGGGTACAAGTGTACCAGGTTATACTTCTTATCCAGTACCTTAGGGATTGCCAAGACGTAGAGTAACATGGTTCCATTTGTTAAGATCGTAGGTCTGGAAAATTCGATGGCCTCTACTGCGTTTTGGTATGGGAGCCCGTTGACTTCGTTTAGTATATTATCCACCTCCTGGTGATCCAGCAGATTCGTGTTTACAATTCCCTTTTTCGCTAGTTGACAGGCCCTTGTTATCTCGTGGACTTGTTGGGATATAATCATGGCTCGTTGTAAAATTGAGGTGGCCGCGTGAACGTCTCCGTCAATCGAATTCACATTCCCAATTAAGGAGTTCAGTCTCTGAAGGGTTTCCTGCGCTGTGTAGAATAAATTTTCGTTTATTCTAATCTGCTGGTCGTTGTTGGTTTTGAGACCATACTGTTCCCTCAAGACGGCACTCCAGTCTGCCGCGTCCGGGGATCCAGCTAACCACTTCCATGCCGATCCAAGCCAGTCAATAGATCTGGGACGGCGAAGGGGTGAGAAAGTCAATCTCCGAATTTCTTCATTCGTTGCATTCAGGTAGTGTTGGGTCAGCAAGAATGTCCTCTGGTCAGCGAGGGAGGCAGCGTCGTCTTTTATGGTGTTAATTATGGGCTGGATATTCTGTAGGTTAATGACATGGGCGAGTTTAAAGATTCCGTTGACCCTCCATACCAATCCCGACTGAAGAGGAACAACCGGGGATTTATATTCATAAAAATGGGCGGCTTCTGCCCATGGGATGGTAGCGAACCTTTTGTTTTGATTTTTTATAAATAGGGTTAGTATTTTCGGTATATTTTTTTTTTTTTTTTTTTTTTTTTTTTTTTTTATGAGATTACTTAAGATATAGGATTTTTAAGGCTAGAGGGTTGTGAAGAGTGCCAATCTTGCTTAAATTAGTTATGTTAGGGTATTATTTGTTCTTAATTTTCTTTATTTTAGTTTCTATGTAAATTCCTAAGTTGTGTTAGGTTTGGATTTTATATGCGCTTTGTGGAAAAGTTTTCCCGACTTTGTACGGACCGTTACTCTTCTGTCCTCAGCTATTTCTTCCCTATTAAACAGCTTCTTGTCTTTAGTCTTAATTTGTTTATTCTTCATAAAGACTTCTTCCCCCTTTTCATACCGCTCAAGCTTTCTGTTCTTATTCTGCCTTTCGAGAGTGCGTTCCTGGCTGTGCTGGATTAACCCTCTAACATCCTCTAGGGTTTCTTGTTTAAACTCTGTCAGCCCCTGATAATTAATTCTAGACGTCCTGTCTAGAAAAATATCAACGGGCTTTCTCTTAATGACAGAGTGAATGGTAGTATTGTATCTGTCTACTGCCATGTGAACGAGTTCGATGACTTTCAAAGTCGGGAACTCGCTCTTGAGGCACCTATAGATTTCTAGGAACGTAGAATGAAACCTCTCTACTTGCCCGTTCACTTCACTTCTCTGTTTTGGGGTATGATATAGTTCTATATCCAAGGAGGCCAAATAATTAAGGACAGTAGGGCAAAGTAGGCCTCGCTCGTTGTCCATGACCAACACCCTAGGAACAGTGAAGTAGTGGAGAACCTCCACTAACTTCTCGCGCAGCTGTAGAGCTGATTTAGAATCTAAGAGGAATAGTTTAGCAAACTTAGAAAATTTGTCTATGCAACTTAAGAATCGATGTTTCTCCAGACTGAAAATGTCTATGTGCAAAATTTCGCACGGGTAAGACGGTAAGGGGGTAGGCTGTAGTGGGGGTTTCTTAGGGTGTCTATCATATTTGTGCAATTTGCATACCTGGCAGGCGTGTACCAGAGTTTTTATTTTTTGAGACATTTTTGGGAAATAGAATTGTTCTAGTATTTGGAGCCTAACTTCTTTGGGGTTCCTATGTGCTCTGCGATGAGCATTGTCGATTACCCCACAAATTTCGTCCTCATCAATTAAATCTTTTACTAGCCTTTGCGATATTCTTAATTTAAAACTCGTAAAAGAGTCCAAGTAGCTTGTTTGCAGAAGCTGAAGATGAGTCTCTGGGATTTTTATCCCATTTATCAAGGATGGGTTAAGGTGCTGCTTTAGTAGATCTGTTATTTCGGATATGTCGAAAGACTTTAAAGGAAGGATATGACGCCTAAATCCTGTGTGCGGGTTTTTGCACACGTAGATTGTGGCGGTTGGGTCGAAGATAATTTGATTTTTATAAACATTTAGTGGAACTTCAACATGCGGGATAAGATCCGAGGCGTCTTGGGCAGCACTATGCATGGTGGCTAAAGAATCGACGTCAGAATTACGCGAAACGAGCAAATTCAACTGATCATGGTGAATTGTTTCAGTTGGGGCGGGAATCCGCGAGAGGGCATCAGCAACCACGTTCGTTGTCCCTGGTTTGTAAATGAGTTCATGATTGTACTCTTCGATTCTTGCCTTCCAACGCTTTAGCTTTGCATTGAAGTTTCTGTTGCTCATGGCGTAGGTGAGCGGTTGGTGGTCAGTGTAAATTTTGACCGAGGCAGCCCCATACAAATAAGCTCTTAAATTGTCGAGGGCCCAAACTATCGCCAGCATTTCCTTCTCAATAGTCGCGTAATTTTCCTCGGTCTTATCGAGGGATCTTGAAATGTAAGAAATCGGGCGTTCTGTACCCGCAAAGTTTTGTGACAGTACTGCACCCACTGCGACGTTGGAAGCGTCGGTAGTGAGATGAAAGGGCTTTGAAAAGTCCGGGAAGGCTAATACCTCTGACGAGGACTGGAGCGTTTTGAGATCCTGAAACGCTTGGAGAGCTGGTTGGTCGAGTTCGACCGGAATTTTCTTCGATTTGGACGCCTTGATTCGCGCGTTTTCTCCCCTAGTAAAGTTTGTTAGAGGTTTGGCGATTTTTGCATAGTCTTTTATGAACTTCCTGTAATAGGAAGTCATGCCCAGGAAGGATTTTAGTTTCTTTAAAGTCGTGGGGGGTGGTATTTTTAACACCGCCTCAACCTTGGCTGGATCTGTTTTAATGCCATCGGCTGTCACCACATAACCTAGGAATTGTACACTTGATTGCAAAAAGTGTGTTTTCTCAAGGTTGACTTGTAATGAGGCTTCTCGAAGCCTATTGAATACTGACCTTAAATTATTCCAATGCGCGGCATAAGTCGAGCTAAAGACAATTATGTCGTCCATATAGACATAGCAAATCTTTCCAATGAAGTCTCTCAAAACATCGTCAATCATTCTCTGGAAAATAGCGGGGGCATTTTTCAGCCCAAAAGGTAACCTCAGAAACTCATATTTGCCGTTGGAAGTAGAGAAGGCGGTCTTTGGAATATCCATCGGATCCATATGAATCTGATGGAATCCCGAAGTCAAATCTAGTGTAGTGAAGTATTTTGCCCTACCTAGGCTGGCAAGTGTAGCCGTAATGTCAGGTATCGGGTACCTGTCTGAAATGGTAACTGCGTTCAGCAGCTTGAAATCAATGACCATTCGAAACTGCTTTTCACCGTTTGGTTTTGGCTTTTTCGGTACCACCCAAACTGGGGAGTTATAGGGACTTTCTGAGGGGCGGATGATTCCGTCTCTAAGGAGGTCATTTACTTGGCGATCTATTTCATCCCTCATGTGAAAGGGATAGGGGTAATGTCTAGTAAAAATCGGCACATCCGTTTGGGTGCGAATCGCGGCTTTAATTTTTGTATCAATGGCTTTAGCTGGGGAGAGGGGTTCAAATATTGTACTAAATTCCTCAACAAGTGCCTCCAAGGTGGTTCTGGTGGACTCTGGGTGCTCCCCTTCAAGAAGGATGTTAGCTTGATTGGACGAGGGGCGGTTTAGTAGGGGTATGACAACGCCCGGGTGTATGGTAAGGGTATCATTTTCCCTGTCGATCTTTGCTCCGAGATGCCTCAGAGTATCGTCCCCGATGATTCCATCGAAGGTTAACAAATTCGGAAGCACATAAAAGGTAAGGGGGGTGTTGTTGCCTAATGGGGCAAAGAAGGAACCCTCGAGAAAATGGGTTATAGAGATGGGGCCACCCGCAGACTGTACCAAGAATGAGTTTGGTAATTGAGTGGCTCCCTTTGCGAGCTTCGGACAGACGAAATTTTTGTTCGCTCCAGTATCTATTAGAAACTGTAGCGTTGCCCCATCTCTCCCAAGGTACCCTATGTACGGTACACTTGAGAGGCGCCGGTCATAAAATTCACCTCGTCACAAATTACGGTCGCATCCTCTCCTGTTGGTCTGTGCGATGAAGTAGCGGAGTCGTGAGATTGGCCTACAATATCTCCCCTGTTTAAGTTTTCGTCACGACCACTGTCGTTGTTAGCAGGAGCCGAGTAGACCCCGACCATGTCCTGAGAGGAGTGCGGCCCATCTATGTGGAATAACCGTTGGGATTTACGGAAGGGGTTATGAGAATCAGGGTGTGGTCTCTTGTCTCTTCCGTCGTTTCCCGCATAAGGGAAGCGAGTACGAGACTGTCCAGAACCATGTGGCTCCATTTTTATCGCTGGTCTGTCGCTCGGTATATTGTTCCGCGGAATTTCAGAAGCCTGTGGGCCGCGGTAAGGGGCTGTGGTTCTTTGATTGTAATACCCCCCGGGGGCGATGGGTCGCGAATAGGAGGTGTTCGGGAATTGTTGTCGAGAGAATGATGGTCTAAAGGTCGGACGCGATTGGTAATAAGGGTATTGAGGCCTAAAATTGGGGTTCTGGAATGTATTTTTCCTTGAGGGGCTGAAACTATCTAACTCAATTGCCATCGTGTATGCCTCCGCCAATGTCTTTGGGCGGTTAACCGTCACTAGTTTAGACATCTCCGGAGATAGTCCTCTAATGAAGGCGCGTTGTGCCCTTTCTCTGCTTGCATTAATCATGGCATGCGTGATAGCTTCCTCTTGCTGTTCATTCCTTAACTTCCCTACGATTAGCGAAAGTTGTTTGCTTATTTTCGCGTAATATACTTCTAGGCTACTATTACCCTGAACTAACGAGCTTAGCTCATCCTCCAACATCCCTACGTCTTTTTTGTCCTCGTAATGGGCCGAGAGTTCCCTTTTGATGGCGTCCCAATTGTCGTCTGGCGCGCCACTAGACACCAGGATCTCATCGGCCTCGCCCTCTATTTTTGACCTTAAGTGTAGAATAATTGCCCTATAAATGGGCTTATCCCTGACTATTTCGTAGTCGGTTATCATCATCTCGGCCTTGCGTAGCCAAGACTGATAGCCCCCGGCTTCCCCTGAGAAGGCTTTCAGGTCCTTCGCGCAGTCGGGTAGAGTCGCGACCTGCTTGAGGTCGTACTCTGTCGCCGGCCGCGTTGGGGGCCTGATAACCTCAACCAGTGGTTCCGCGTTGGTAACTTCGAGTATCTTGACCTTTTCCTTTTGTTTTTTCAACTCCTCGGTCAATGTTGCCACCTGAGCTACCAGGGCGGTCAACGATTCTTTCATGGCTTCCATAGTTTATTGATTCTCCTGATTTACTCTCCCCCTTTTTGTAACGGAGTTCCGCAAGGGTGAAAGATAATTGGTTCGGCAAGAGGAAAAAAAAAAAATAAAATTTGTGCCAAGATGCTTCTTTAAATTTTTTGTCCAGGTCTCTTCTTTTTTTTTTTTTTTTATATTTTTTTTGTATTTGACTAAATTTTTATTAGTAATTTTCAGTAATTTGTTAGGTAATAAAGTCGGTATGCGCAATATTTTTCTCAGAATTTTTAAGCAGAATCAAGTTCTTTATTTATTTCTTTTTTTTTTTTTTTTTTTTTTTATTCTAATTTTGTACTTAGTTTTAGGAAAAAGAGATGGGTTATTAAGGTTAAATTAAATTAAAAATTTTCGGTACTTAGTTAAATAATAAAGTCGATATGCGCAATATTTTTCTTAGAATTTTTTTTTTTTTTTGATAGAATCAAGGTTTTTATTTTTTTTCCACTTTTCTGTTACTTTATTTTTTGGGAAAAAAGATGGGTTAATAGAGGTTAAATTAAATTAAAAATTTTCGGTAATTAGTTAAATAGTACAATCGATATGCGCAATGTTTTTCTTAGAATTTTTAAAATAGAATGAATTTTTTATTTATTTCTCTTCTCCTTTTTTTTTTGTTACTTTATTTTTAGGGAAAAAAAAATTAAATTAAATTAAGGGCACTCTTCACTCACCCGTGTTGATAAATTGTGGCTTTTGTTTTTCAAAAAGGTGTTGTGGATAGTTGTTTAATGTTGGTTTGTGTTGTAGGTTTCTCTATATCTGTGCACTAAGGGCGAAACAAAAGTGAATTAGTTTCATTGTTATGAAAATTTTGAAATTCTTAATTTTATGTTATGAAAGGGAATTTCTCTTTTTTTTTGTTTTTGAGCAAGTGTTACAATTACAAACTTTTATCACAAAATAAGAAAACATTTTGCATGGGTAGTGAGTACGCGTGAGCCGCCTTTTGCCATGCCCCCCTATGCCGGTTGAGGGAGGCTCCCATTATCCCTTTTGGCACAGGCCTACTGGGGTGAGAGTTGCTCCACACTCTCGCTGTGGAGAGTACCGTCGGCGGAAGACACAGTCGATGGCCTAGACTCTCCCAACCACACTTTTCACTCAGATTTTTATTTTTTAATTCTTTAATCAATTTTTTATTTTTGCAATATTTTTATTATCATATTTCTATAATTTCTTCCACTTTCTCATTTTCTAATCCCACTTTTTTATTCGCGCGTGAGCTGCCTTTTGGCATGCCCTCCTATGCCGGTTGAGGGAGGCTCCCATTATCCCTTTTGGCCCGGGCCTACTGGGGTGAGAGTTACTCCACATCCTCCCATGGGAGGATACCGTCGGCAGAAGACACACCTGGTGGCCACTGCTCACACGCACTTCAATTTTTTTTACTTTATTTTTCGTTTTCTTTTTACATTTTTTTCGTATTTTTTCTTTACTCTCGTTATCATTTTTCTTTCGTAATTTTGTTTTAAATTTCCACTTAATTTCTTTCTTTTTCCCTTTACATGTTTTCTTATTTTTTGACTTCGCTCATTTGTGTTTTATTATTGGGATAATTTTTTTGCATGATTTTATATTTTCGGATTTTCTTAAAACTAACTAAAAATAAGAGTTCACAGCTTGCCGCCGTCGCGATGGCGCGGTTTAACATTTTCTTTTTGCCATTTTTGCAGCACAAAAGCGTATTTTTACTGTTCTCTTCACTATTGAGGTTTCAATGTTTGGCTGTATTTGGTCATTTTCATCTTTCTTTTTAGTTTCTTTTTTCCTTTTTTTTTTTTTACCATGTTCACTTCATTTTTTGTTTTTGATTTCTAGTTGTCTTTTATCACTTTGTTCACTGATATTTTTTCTTAACATAACCGCCTCCGGCCACAGATGCACAAGAGGGTACCCTTGACAGCCGTGGCAGGAGACGGTCCCTGCTCGGGCGCCAGTTAAGTTCGGTGGTTCATATTCCCGGGTTGAATCAATAAATGTCGAAGTCGGGTTTGGTTGGGAAGAATACTTAGACCTTGTTGCAACTTCGTTGCACGTACCTTGTGAATAACAAGACGAATAAAGTTTTCATTTCGACTTTATAATGATGTTTATTTAATCTTTGATAATAGGTTGTTAGTAGTTTTATACAATCAAATTAATTCGCTCGAATGTTGAGTTGTTTTTCGCTCCCAAAATCGGACTGCCATTCCCCAGGTCGACCGGGAGTGCACGAGCCGCCGCCGCTTGACCGAAGTTGCTGAAGTTGCAATTCTGGCCATTGCACAAGCGCGGCTCGCTGCTTTAGCATTCCCACGCGCATCCGGTGGGAACGCTGACGCTCGCATTTCTGCCGCTGCTGCCGCTACTGCCGCTGCTGTCACTGGAGTTATACTGCTTCAGCGGCAATAACTGTATTTGCTAATTTAGCAACTATTGCCGCTGGAGTTCGATTACAAATGGGACGCAGCCCAAAACGGTGATCAAGTGGTCACAGGGGTAGGGGAAGTCACGTGGCGGAATGTTGGGGCCACTTGTAGAGTGTGTGACGTTAACTTATATGTAAGTACAAAACGCAATCAGCTCCCTATACCCACTTTTCAAGGGTATCGCCAATTTCTGTCAACTTATTCCTAATTGCCTTTAACAAGCTCTCAACCATCATTGGTGTACAAAAGGAATTAAAATTAAGCGTCTAAGTAGATGATTTTTTTCTTATAGTCCCCCTCAATAAAACAAAAAACCAAACAGTCAATCTCGACACCCTATTCTCCAAAATTAACGAGTGGTGCTCCTATTCAGGGGCTACTCTATCCCCACAAAAATGCCAACACCTCCACATTTGCCGAAAACAACTGCTCCTGTAGCATATCATGCAATGGTATGGAAATCCCCTCAGTCTTAAGTTAAAAAATCTTGGGACTCACAATAAACAACAGATACATATAGAACTCACACATAAAAAACATCCAACCTGCGTTAAACAAGAAACTCAATATCATTAAAGGCCTAGGTAGCCCAAAATTTAATTGCAATACACACGCCCTTATTAACATAACGAAAGCAATTTTTTTACCTAAAATTGATTACGCTGTTTTCATATATGGGCATTGTAACAACTCATATTTTTGGGTTCGTTTGTAGTTAATTTTACTAATATTAATCTCTCGCTCGGTCGCTTCGCTTCTAACAACTGTCACAAATCATTTTCTCCTGAAAAGGTTCCCACATCTCCCCTCTTCTTTTAAGCTTCAGCTTCAACCCGGTCTTTCGGTTTCCCAGCGCTGAACGATCCTCCACATAGCAAATGGGCTACGAAGATGGGTCGGCGGCCATAATTTTAGGTTGGTCCGGAATCACTGCCGATGGTGCTGAAGCCGTTGATCGTTGCAAATCCACTTGAACTGGGGTGTCTTCATTCGAGTTGCTATTTTTAAGCGGCCCCTCATTCAACGGTATCTTTTTGCAATGGCTCACGTTCCGTCTGATTCTTCTTGCTTTCCCAAAAAGCTTTACTTCACTTCCATTTCTTTCAACGACTTCGTAGTCAGTTGTATCAAAGTTAGGTGTTAACTTGGAGGGAAATATCACATTTTTCAGCAAGACCTTGTCTTCCAAATTTACATCGTACTAATTGTCACCTCTAACCTTGTCACCTGTAAACTTTCCTTTTTGTTTATTGACCAACTCATTATCTCTGGCTGAGACATCTTCTACTACAATGTCTCGAATGTCAGGCAGCTTGTCTCTTATTGTCCGATTAAACATAAGTTCCGATGGTGTAGACCCAGTAGTCCCTTGAGGTGTCGTGTTGTAGGTCCATATACATTTTTGTAGCTCCTCTTTTAAATTGTAGAAGTAGCTCCTCTTTTAAATCTTCAGTCGTTTACCCTAAGAACGATTCATATCTTGGCTTGCGGCCAATACGGAGGTGTCGCAATCAATGTAATGCTATTAGCTTCACTGAAATCTTTGAATTGAGCGCTAATAAACTTCCGGCCGCTGTCTGTTCTTAACGACTTCGGAATGCCAAGTCTGGAGAAAATTTCCTTAAACACCGTGATGATCGTTTGCGATGAAATTGAACTGATGAATCTTATCTCATGATAGCGCGAAAAATAATCAATTAGTACCAACACATGATCATTGTTCGGTAGAGGGCCCAACAAATCGGTTGCCAAACACTGCCATCTGGAAAAACCTGCCGCTGCATCGACGGTGGACGTGTTGGCTGTACTACTAAGCAGCTTTTGAACATGCTGCTCGATATCTTTATCCAAACGTGGCCACCGCACCTTCACTCTCATCCGGCGTTTCATATCCGATTCGCCGGGGTGTCCTTAATGACCCAATTCTAAAACCCTCTGACGTAGCAATTTTGGTATCACTATGCGGGTACCACGCAACAAAATGCTACCCACTGTTGATAGCTCAGATCGAAATGGGTAATAACAGTTATCGTCTTTAAGATGTGTCACAGCGGCCGATATTTCTCGGTCGCTAACGCTTGTTTTTGCTATTTCTGGTATCGGTGTAGCACAAGCGACTATCTGCCAAATGTTATAGTCACCCCTTTCATCGAAAGAATCATATGACTGGATTTTACAAAGTCTTGATATCGAATCGGCAATATTTTCCTTACCAGAGCGATACACAACCTTAAATTTAAACGCCTGCAGTCTCAAAAGCCAACGTTCAATTCTGGCTGGAGGTTTCGACTTTGGTTTGAAAATCGCCTCCAGCGGCTTATGATCTGTTACAAGTTCAAATTCCAAACCAGCAACGTAATAGAAAAACTTCTTCACACCCCAAACTAACGCCATACTTTCTTTTTTGGCTTGCGAGTGACGCCTCTCCACTTCCGATAGGCTCTTGCTTGCGAAACTAATGATAGCCATCGATAAGACACCGCCAAGTGCCACTGGACTTGCGTCTGCGATTATTTGAGTACGTCGGCTTGGATCAAAATATGACAGATCCCGAATACGAGCCAGCCGGTTCTTCAGGTCTACAAACGCTTTTTCTTGTCCACTTGACCACACAAATATGATATCGGTTTTGAGTAGTGCTCTCAACGGCTATGTAATGTGTGACAGATCGGCAATGAATTTCCCCACGTATGTTACCAGTCCCAGGAAGCTTCTCAACTCCTCTTTTCCAAAACTTACTTTACTTTCTCTGAGTCCGCCGCAATGCCGTCACTCGATAAGATGTGTCCTAGAAAATTAAGCTGTTTTGCCTCATACACGCACTTATTTTTCTTCAATAGCACGTCTTTAAACAGTTTCAGTACTTCTTGCACCGCTTTGTCGTGCTCGGTTTCGGTTGTTCCGAAAATTTTTACATCGTTCAAGTAGTTATGTGCTTGGTGCCAAGATCTCTGCCATCATACGTTGAAAAATTTCTGGAGCCGAGTTCACCCCAAAAGGAAGCCGCTTACTTATTTCGCGGCTAGACTCATGAAGTTCTAAATAATGATAGGCATCCTTGAGGTCTAACCTTGAAAACCATTTCGCACCCCTGGCTTTCGTCATAAAAGTTTCGAAGGTTGGTAGCGGATAACGTTCTAGTTGAATAGCCCTATTTGCCATCCCTGTATCGACGCATACTCTTATTTCCCCGCTTTCTTTAAACGTAATTACAACCGGAGAAATCCATGCACCCCTTACAGATTCTATTAAGTCACTCAAAGCTATTATTACTTATTGCTTTATTTAATAACAAAACTCAAATTTTTGTTGTTTTGTCTACATAGACTTTGATTTTGTGTTTTTGATCCCTTTTAATTGCATTCGCGCTCTAGCGACACATTAGTGTTGTTGTTTGTGTGGTGCTTGCTCTCGCGTTTTTACGTTGCCCGCGATCGCGACCGTTACTCTCGCGATTGTACCCGTCTTTGTTGTTGTGTGTTTACTAACTTCTCTTAACTTCTGTCTCTTCAGTTTTTTTTCTTGTGCACATTAAACTTTAACACTTGTGTTATTTCTTGGTGCGTATAGCCCTTATATTTCATATTACTCATTTTAAATTGCCTCTCTTATAAAATTTTTGATTTATTTATTTATTTGTTGCTACTTTAATTTTTTATTAATTTAACTTACAATGGTTGTCTGCTCTTCAAAAAAGTGCCCCCATCCACAAAAAATCCAAGATGATTATCTTTTGTGCTGGCTGTGTGATAACATTATGCATGTCAAATGCGCGGGTTACACAGCCAAAGTAAAGGATAGTATTGGTAACGGCGGGGGACTAAAATGGAGTTGTGAAGCGTGCCGGGACGTAGAAATGGATATTCGTCTATTTATGCGGCGGACGAGAGAGGGCTTTGAGTCCCTGTCGGCTGGCTTTCTGAAACTTCGTGATGAGTTTTCGTCTCTGGAAACTCAGTTTAATAGTTATAAACTATTGAACGAATCACCGAAGCGGAAGAAGACTATCCCACGGGATTTCTCTCCCGATCCGCCGGCATCTCTGTTTCTGTCGGTTCCGGTTGTAGTTTCCGATGAGTCCGGGCGAATATCCACTCCCAGGGATATTCCCAATAAAGTAGTAACTAGAAGAGCTCTCAAGGCGTCATCCGCCTCAGCAGTTCCAGCGCAAAATGTTGTTGCTGCGGTTGCGACTGGCGCATTGAGATCTCTTGTAGCCATTCCACCAAAAAAGCAAATCTTTGTTTCTCGGCTCAACCCCAATACTACATCAGATGATGTCATAGCCCATATCCGGGCAAAAGTCGTGACGCCAAACATTGTGGTGGAAAAGTTTAGGTTTTCATACACCCGTGACATTTCGTCATTTAAAATCAGTGTCCCACCAAATGTCTTTGACCAAATTTGTCACAAAGATTTTTGGCCGGAACATTTAGTTATAAAGGAGTATACGGCTAAGAAAAAGAAAAATCGGCTTCCGATTCGTCTGCCTAACACAACTAATCCTTCCCTACCCTCTGGCTCGTCAGTAGCTGGCGGGTCAAAAAACTAATTTCGTCCCTTATTCTGGCCTATCAGAATGTTAGAGGACTAAAATCTAAACTTTCTAAGCTTTTTGTAGATAGTCAATCTTTTAACTTTCACATCTTGGTCTTTACAGAAACGTGGTTAAAGCCAGACATTTCTGATGCCTCTGTTTTTCCCACAATATTTTAAACCTATAGATGCGATCGAATCTCCAAAAATGGTGGTAAAGTTTTGATTGCCATAAATTTATCTCTTCCTTCTGAAATAGTTCTGCCACCTGCTGTTCTTGACATTGAATCTGTTAGTGTCAAAATTTGTTTGAAATCATATTCTGTATTTCTAACTTGCTCGTATATTCCACCGAATTCTGACATGACGGTATATGCTAGCCATTTAGAAGCTATTCGCTTTGTCTTTTCACTTCTTTCGGATGAAGACATATTTATCGTTCTGGGAGATTTTAATCTACCTGACGTTTCATGGCTTCCATCAGGTGAGTCTTCCTTGTTGAAGCCCTCCTCCTCACATTGCTTTGTTGACGGTCTCCTTGAGTTATCCCTAACCCAAGTTAATCCTGTTCGTAACAAAAATGAGAGATCACTAGATCTTATATTTATGTTAGATTCTTCTAACTGTACTGTTTCGAGGATTGATCCCTTAGTCGTCCCCGAAGACAGTTTCCATCCAACTTAACTATTGATCTACCTTTTCGGTTATCAAATGCTAGTACCAGTTCAACGTTTCGTACCCGTTGCTTTCGTAAAACTAACTTTTTCAAGCTTAATGAGCTAATTCTTGCCACAGACTGGTCTTATCTGTACTCCTGTAGTGATATGAATGTTTTTTATATGATACTATGTTTTCACTTTTTGATGCTTGTGTTCCACGTGTGACCCATGTATTGTCTAACAAACCGCCATGGTTTACACGTGAGTTAACTAATTTGAAAAATGTAAAGTCTAGATATTATAGAAAGTTTAAAAAATCGGGTCGACCGTCTGATTTCTTTCTCTATGCTGTTGCTCGATCGAATTTTTCAGTGCTTAATACAGTATGCTATAAGGATTACATTAGGCGTTGTAAACTTCAGTTCTCCCGTGATCCTAAGCAATTTTATAACTTCGTTAACGCCAAACAAAAGGTGGCAGTGCACCCGTCCTATTTATGTTTTGAAAATAATAAAGCAGACGATGATCAGGCCATTGCCGATGTGTTTGCTGATTTTTTCAAAACGACCTATTCCTCCAAAGATCATCGAGCTAACTTTTCTTATCCTTATCAGATGAAAAGGTCTAATTGCGTCTTTAATCCTGTGATCGATGAAGATTCGCTTCTCAGCGTGCTTACTTTAGTGAAGCCTGTGTACTCACCTGGACCTGATGGGATACCTGGTTGTGCACTCAGGTTTTGCGCTGAGACTTTGATTTCCCCGATTCTTAAGTTATTTACTTTGTCCTTTGAAACTTTCTCTTTTCCAACCATTTGGAAAGAATCTTTTATTATTCCTTTGCATAAAAAAAGTAATAAATCCGTAGCTTCTAATTACAGGGGTATTTCCAAATTGTCTGCTATTCCGAAGGCATTTGAGAAAATTATAACTTCTCAACTGCAACATTTCTGTAGTTCTATTCTTTCATCTTCTCAGCATGGGTTTATGAAACGTAGATCTACTACCACTAACCTTTTAGAGTTTACTTCTTTAGCGATCGAAGGATTCAGGAATGCATTGCAAACTGCTGTCATTGTGTGACTGTGTGACTGTGTGGCTGTGACTTCAGAAGGCTTTTGATTCTGTCAATCATACACTGCTTTTGTTCAAGCTGAACGAACTTGGGATTCCAAGCCTTTTGCTTAATTGGATTTCACAATATCTTAATAACCGTACACAAAAAGTTTTATTTAAAACTTATCTTTCGAAGACCATCAATGTGACCTCGGGGGTGCCACAAGGTAGCCATCTAGGACCACTGCTTTTTACGCTTTTCATTAATGACCTTCCGTCAGTTGTAACTCACTCTCGCGTGCTTATGTACGCTGATGATGTTAAACTTTGTATTAGTTTTAAAGACTTAAGCTCTCCACGTCTGCTTCAAGTCGATCTTAATAACTTTCAAACTTGGTGTGAAATTAACTTATTAAACCTTAATGTTTCAAAATGTAATGTCATGTCATTTCATAGATCCTCTTTTCAATTAGTGGTATATTATCTCAATAATACCCCACTTAAACGTTTGAACGAGATTAATGATTTGGGTGTACTCATGGTCCACAAATTAAATTTTACTCGTCATATTAATATCACTGTCAATAAAGCCATGAGTTGTCTTGGTTTCGTTAAGCGATGGTCGAAAGAATTTGACGATCCTTACACAACCAAAATTCTTTTTATTTCACTGGTCCGCCCCATTTTGGAGTATGGACCATGTGTTTGGTCTCCACAATATGGATCACACCAAGTTAAAATTGAATCTGTTCAAAAACAATTTTTAATTTTTGTTCTTCGTGGTTTAAACTGGGATCGAAATGTTAACCTGCCCTCTTATTCTAAAAGACTTCTTCTAATTAACCTTCCCTCCTTACTTAATCGTAGAGTAATGCTTGGTATTTTGTTTGTTCATAAGCTTCTAAATGGACAAATAGATTGTCCTAATTTACTTAATCAGGTCAATCTATCTGTTCCTTGTAGACTAACCCGAAATTATGTCCCTTTAACTTTAACACGCTGTACTTCTAACTATTCTTTGCATGAACATTTTCGAATTCTCTGATCCGACTACAACCGCCTTTATTCTGTAATCGGATCAGAGTTCTCTATATCTATTCTAAAAACTACTATTTTAAATTATCTATCTAGTAAATAGTCTTAATTATTATTTTAGTTGTCGTCCGTTGTCCACGCGACTTCATTTTTGCATGCTGTCTGATAGGGTTCGCGCGTAACAGGCTTTGTCCTGGTGTCGCTTGGACCACTTGAACGTACTGCGCATTGTACGCGTCAACGTCCAGGAGAAAAGAAAAAAAAAAAAAAAGCGATTGACTACCCTTTTCTATTACGTCAAAAGGAGCAATTAATTCTTGGTTCATCTCCACGCTTATCGGGGCTTGAAAAACTTTAAGGACTTTAAGGGGATCATCAGTCGCATACGCTATAAATCTAACTGTCGCTTGGGATCTCACATTCCACATTACTGCGTTGTTGCTACACAACACTTTCCAATGCTTCTCACACAACAAATTTGCAGGCGATCCTGAGTCGATTATCATTTCACTTGGTTGAACATTGGACGTTGCATATAATGTTGTCATTGCTTCCTGACAATCCATCAATCCTGAAACACTCCAGGTTCTTGACCTCCTCATCGCTTCCCCACGGGTCTTCGATGATTCGAACATTTGAAAATATCTTGCGCCGCTTTGGGTCGAAGTGTCCACCGGCGTCCGATGACCTCTTCGCGTTTCCAGTTCTACGCTGCTCAGCAAAATGACCAACCAGATTGCAACGTCTGCAAATTTTATCCTGTACTGGACATTTCTCGTCATACATCGTCTCCCAGCATAGTTTCCGAGTGCTTTTATCGCTATTATCTCGCTCAGCGTCTGCTCTCTTTCCAAAAATCTCTTCATCAAGTCGTTCGAAGTCCAGGAATCAATTAATTTGTCGGCAAGACATATCTCTTTAATTTCAGCTTTTGTGTGCCATATGAACACCTCGCAAGCTGTTGTCTCACTCGAATCAAGTATCTGTGAAATGTTTCGCCTTCACCCGAGGACAGATTCCGCAAAAGATGTCTATCGAACGCTGAATTCCTATCCGGTGCAAAATATTTGTCCAGTTTGTCAACTAGCACTTTGTAGACATAATTATTTTTTTGTGCATCATATTCAAATAACGCTCCCGGAAAGTTGAAAATTATCTCCTGGAGTTGTGGACTTCCCAAATGCAAAAGTTTGTTCTTTTTCTTGGGTATCGAAGTAATATCTTCCGCATCTAGGTATAATGGAAAAGACCTTCACCACTTTTCCCACTCATGCCGGAGTAGCGATTTGTCAATCATTTCATTTAGAAATGGTCTTACTTCCGCCATGATCGTCGCAGAGCGCAAATACCTAGAATATAAAATAAAATTATTCGTTCGTCCGTTCATCTGTGTACCACCTTTGTACGACTTGCCCATTTTCGATACATTGGTATACCTGGACCCTTTAAGTTTATTGCGCCTTCCTCGTACCTTTGTACGACTTACGCTATTTCGATACCTTTGTATCCCTTCAACATTAAAGTTCATTGCGCCCTTTGGTACATTTGTACCCCTGGCACCCGTTGGTACATTTGTACCCCTTTTCGATCTTTTGATACATTTGTATCCCTTGCGACTTACTGGTACATTTGTACCCCTTGCGCTTTCCGGTACATTTGTACCCCTTGCGACTTACTGGTACGTTTGCACCCCTTGCGTCTCACGGTACATTTGTACCCCTCGCGACTTACTGATACATTTGCAACCCTTGCGCCTTCCGGTACATTTGTACCCCTCGCGACTTACTGGTACATTTGTACCCCTTGCGCCTTCCGGTACATTTGTACCCCTTGCGACTTACTGGTACATTTGGACCCCTTGCGCTCTATTTCTTTGATCGACACATTTGTGTCTCACTAAAACAAATATATTTTTTCATTTGTATTTACCGCAGTCGCTACCAACAATTACAAACTTTAAAATCCTTTCCAGATTTCTAAATTTTCAGCCTTCCTTCTCTCTCGCGTTATCCCACTCGTCGCCAATGTAACAACTCGTATTTTTGGGTTCGATTGTAGTTTATTTTATTAATATTAATCTCTCGCTCGCTCGCTTCGATTCTAACAACTGTCATAACACGTATATGTTATTCATTCCCCTGACAGGGTTCCCACAGGCATGCCCCTAAGTCAACGGTCAACAAGCTTAAATCCCTTTTTAATGCAGAAATACGCACTTCACTCGGTTCACTACGTTCAACACCCATTCCCAACTTACTCTTCGACACAAATATACCCACTATAGAGCAAAAGAGAGACTACATCATAAGTAAAACCTACAAAACCCTACTTCATAGCTCTAATTCCCCTCTCCAATAACTCATTAAACAAAAAGGCAACCAGCATAAAAGCAACGTAACATCGGCACTAGAAAAAACCATAGCATCTTGCAAAGAACTTACCATTTCCTACCTTCCACTTCCAACAAAACAATCACCCCTCAATGGCTTTTTCCGCCCTCACTCAGACTCAATAATTTCTACAAATCAACTACACCACAAAGCGCTTACAGACAACACTTTCTTGAAACCAAGAACGAATTCCAGAATCATACATTTTTGTACACTGACGGATCGTTGCGAAACAACACCGCAACATTTGCCATCAACACCGAAAAGTCTACCCTAAAAAGAAGCATACTACCCTACTTCTTATCGATCCTAACAGCTGAAATCATAGCTATCCTAGATGCAATAAAATTAGTCCAACAAAAATCAGGACATTTCATAATCTGCTCGAACTCCCTATCGTCAATCAAGGCAATCAGCAACAATAACAACAATAACCTTTATCCTACAAAATTCAGAACACTCCTCACCAAAACTGCCCCTCACGGCACCAGTCGCGGGGACAAACCACAAAATACAGACAAAAAGCGAAACTATAGCTAGTTACGTGCTAAATGGGAAAGGATAGAAGTTTCTGGTAAAGGAATAGAGAGCTCTGAACTGATAACATGATAAAGACGATTGTAATCAGAATAAAGAACTCGAAAAGGTTCATGCATTAGGTAGTACATCGTGAAAGTGATAGAGGAATATAGTTTCTAGTAGGTCTGCAAGTTTTGCTCGGTTCAAAAGTTCGGGAGAGTCTATATCCCCATTAAGGAGCTTGAGCCTAAATATGACGCCAAGCATTAATCTACGATTAGTTAGTGAAAGAAGGTCAAGTAAAAGAAGTTTACTAGAGTACGAAGGTAAGTTGATATTACGATCCCAGTTCAGACCACGAAGAGCAAAGAGAGTGAACTGTTTTTGAACAGATTCTATTCTTGCTTTATGTGAATCGTATTCGGGTGACCATATGCAGGATGCATATTCCAAAATTGGACGAACCAATGAGGTGTAAAGAACTTTTGGTCTTTTAACAAAACCAGGAACACCCATGGCTTTTCCGACAGTGGTGCTTATATGGGACTAAAAAGTCAATTTATGGTCCATAAGTACTCCCAAGTCAATCATCTCATTAAGTCTGGTTAATGGAACGTTATTAAGAAAGTAGATAATCAACTGAGGAGTATTTCTGAAAAAAGTCATGACCTTGCATTTAGATGTGCTTAGATTTAATAAGTTGCGTTGACACCAAAACTGAAAGTTTTGGAGGTCAGACTGCAACCGTGAGGGAGATATAATGTCTCTGTAGCTGAGACAAAGCTTAACATCATCTGCGTACATGAGGACACGAGAATGAATTATAACGGATGGAAGATCGATAATAAAAAGGGTAAATAGCAAAGGTCCCGGATGACTACCCTGAGGCACCCCCGAAGTGACTTGGATAGACCTAGAACTTGAAGACTTGAAAAGAACTTTCTGTGTTTTGTCTGTCAGGTATTCACGAATCCACCTAATTAAACTGCATGGAAACTTGTTTAGTTTTAAAAGAAGAAGTGTATGATTAACAGAATCAAAAGCCTTACTGAAATCAGTTTAAACGACATCAGTTTGCCTTGCATTCCTAAATCCTTCGATCGTTATTGATGTAAATTCTAAGAGGTTAGTGGTTGTAGATCTACGTTTCACAAACCCGTGCTGAGATGGTGAAATGATAGATCTACAAAAATGTTGCAATTGAGAAGTGATTAACTTTTCAAATGCTTTAGGAATAGCGAAAAATTTAGAAATACCCCTATAATTGGATGCTTCGGACTTTTTACCATTTTTATGAAGAGGAATTATATAAGATTCCTTCCATATAGACGGGAAATGACATGATTTAACGGACAACAAAAAAGTTTTTGAAGTGGATTACATAGAGCCTCAGCACAAAATCTGAGTACACAACCAGGTATTCCATCAGGACTAGTTGTGTACACAGGTTTTACTAAATTAAGCACTCTAAGAAGCGAATTTTTATCGATCGAAGGACTACAAATACAATTAGACCTTTTTATCTGATAAGGATACGGAAGATTCGCTCGGTATTCCGTTGAGGAATATGTTGTTGTAGAGAAACCAGCGAACAAATCAGCAATCGCTTGATCAGAGTCCGCTATATTATTTTCAAACGATAACATTGATGGGTAGACAACCATCTTACGTTTAGAATTCACAAAGCTATAAAACTGTTTAGGATCACGGGAAAACTCAAGCTTACAACGCTTGAGGTAATTATTATAGCAGTGCTTGTTAAGCAATATAAAATTGGAGCGAGCAACTGCGTATAGACCAAAGTCCGAAGAACGTCCCGACTTCTTGTATTTTTTATAATATCTGGATTTGACATTTTTCAAGTTGGATAGCTCACGAGAAAACCAGGGAGGTTGGTGAGACGACACTGGAGTCCTCAGTGGGACGCAAACCTTAAAAAGCGAACCAAGAGTATCATAAAACAACGAGATAGCAATATCCATGTCTGAGCAACTGTATAAGGATGACCAGTCAGTTCTCAGAATGAGCTCATTCAGTTTAACAAAGTTAGTCTTGCGAAAATTACGAGATTTAATCACAGGACTGACACCCACAATCGGTGCACGAAACGACAGATCTACAGATAAATCCAAAGTAGGATGAAAATTATTTTCAGGCAAGACTAGAGGGTCGATTCTAGTAACTGCACAGTTGGTGGAATCCAACACAAATATCAGATCTAAGGATCTGCCTATCTTATTTTGCACTGGGTTTATTTGAGCTAATGATAACTAAAAAGGCCATCAACGAAGCAGTGAGCAGTGAAGCAGATTCATCAGATTGAGACCAAATTAAAGTCACCTAAGACGATTAAGATATCACTATCAGAAACCAATGAAGACATATATCGAATAGAATCTAAATGTTATGCGTACACCGCCATGTCGGATTGTGGCGGAATGTAAGAACAAGTAATGTAGACAGAGAAAGACTTGAATCTGACCTTAACACTAACAAACTCAATCTCCAGAATGTCCGGTGAATGAATTTGGTCAGAAGTTAAGGCCGAGTCAACTGCAATTAGAACTCCTCCGCCTACACGAGAAGTGCGATCGCATCTAAAAATTGAATATTTTGCGGAAAGAATAGATGCATCGTTAATATCGGGTTTTAACCATGTCTCAGTAAACACTAAAATTTTAAATTCAAATGCTAGACTATCTAAATAGAGTCTAGGAAGCTTAGATTTAAGTCCTCTCACGTTCTGATAGGCCAGATGAAGGGACGAGATTAGTTTTTTGGAACACCAACCGATGCTGATATTCCGGAAGATGAGGAGTTAGATGGGATAGAAAGCCTGACCGGATCTCGAGTTTTCTTTTTGGCCGTGTATTCTTTTACTAAAATGTGATTCGGCCAAAAACTGCTATGACATATACTGTCAAATAGTTTAACTGGGACACTTATTTAAAAGGAGGATATCTCCCTCGAATATTTAAATTTAAATTTTTCCACCGCTATTTTAGCTTTATAGTGATGAGCTTGAATTTTTGTCTTAATAAAAGCTAAGACATCATCCGACGAATGTTCGGGATCAAGCCTTGAAACAAATATATGTTTCTTAGGTGAAACTCCAGTTAAAGGCTTATAGGAACCAGGCTGCAAATCAACCGCAGCATCAGCGACCGCGATTGAATCCGCCTGCGTGTCCGGTATTGCACCTCCAACCGGACTACTATCGGCAATATCAACAGTTATTGATACAGCTTTATTCGCCTGCAAAGAGAGACCATTTCGTGGAGAAACGGAGATAGCCTCGTCCTAGCGACCACCTTGAGAAATGGGGTTGGTAAACGAAATAAGCTGCGGAGGATTTGTCACAGTGAGCAGTGAAGGAGATTGTGGAACTACGGCCGAGACGGGATTGGGCACAGGCAAATGCAAGGACAGATTGCGCATACTGGTTTTCTTACGCTTTGGAGACTCATTTAACAGCTTATAGCTGCTAAATTCGCTCTCCACAGCATTGAACTCATCGCAGAGCTTACGAAAACCAGATGACAATTCCTTCAATCTATCCCTGGTTTGCCTCATAAACACCCTCATTTCGATCTCAACCTCTCGGCATGAGTCAAAACCCCATTTGAGCCCCCCTTTTTGCTCCAAACAATCCCTTACTCTGGCCGTGTAGCCAGCACATTGTCACACAGCCAACAGGAAAGAAACGCGTTATGGGATGAAGGGGGGTTCAAACACTTTTTGCTTGAGCAGACAGACATTTTTTAAATTTAATTACAACTCAAAAATTTTATAAAAAAAATTAAATATCAAAAAGGCCAAAGAAAAAACTCACTCAGATTTATTAAGCAAATTCAACACTGGGGTCAAACTCCCAGAGAAAATTAGTGCAAGAACTAAGAGAATTAAGCACTACACAAATACACGTATCACTTGTACGCGAGACAGATAGATGCGAGCGCGAATAAAAGAAATTAGAAAAAAGAGAGCGGGAGAGCCAACAGCACTGCACATGCAACAACAATGCGTTGGCGAGAGCGCGAGAGCGGTATTAAAGCGGTAAAAGGTACAAACGCAAGAGCAAAGAATAACAAAAACAACAACACTGCTGTAAAAAGTTTTGTTGTTTTTTTCAAATATTAAGTTCAATGCTTTGATTTTGCTTTTGTATAGTTAATATAAACAAAAAGCGCAATGACAAAAATTTAAATGACAGAATAATGTCAATATTTATTGCTAAATTATTAGCTGAATTTTTAGGCAGGCGCGGTGAGTTTAAATCCGAAATAAAAGAAATTATGCAGGAGCACAGAAAAACACGTCTATCCACGATGAAGAAAGAAGTATTTTTTTATCCTAATCTAATAGGCAATAATCATTCGTTAATCCCAACCCTAAATACTCTGACTTGTTTATTAGTTTAATTGTCTCATCTCTAGGTACATTGCTACATACATATATATATATACGCATAAGTTTCTCAACTCTAGGCACATTGCAACTCTATGTACAGCTACATATATATAGAATTAATTACGCAGCAGCATTAAGCCGACCGCATACATATGTACGCTCACCCGGTGGAATACACATATACACACATACGCATGCAAGTCCAACAAGACTTGCACGAATTTTGCGCAGTTTTCGTTTTTGATTGCAACGGGACCAAAAAGAATGCGTACGTGACGATTCTGACGCCGACGCTGGACGCGTGTCGCAACAGAATCTGTTGTCATGGCAACGTTGATTGGCCGGTCGCGTGTCGCGGCTGGCAGAGGGCAGAGCCTGGGCAAAGGCAAGATCGAAAGTTCGAGAAGAGTGGCCAGCGACTGCACAATTGAGAGATGAGAAATCACTCTGGTAACAACCCTTAACGTGATTGGCAGCAAAGAGGATTCGAAGATCAAAGTGCAAGTGGTGATGTAATAAAACCTCAAGGACCTCATAGAAGGATAATAAATATACAAAAGACAAGTCACGAAGTTCTCCCAGTGCAAAACAAGAGATAAATAAACGGGATAAAGTGCATAAGGAAATAAATTAAGTGTGGGTGTACAGCATACTGGGTGAGTTGGCCATGAGGCCCACTGGTTACCCCTCCCCCTTGTTCTAATAACAACTAGGATTCTAGTGTGTGGTTAGTTATTCAAAAGAAGGTTTTTTTCATATATATAATAAAATTTATAATGAATAAAAGATCTAGTATCATAATTATTGGGGTGAAACCAGGGATAACAAACTCTCTCCTATCCTTTCCTAAATCTCAAATCCCTTATGTATGTGTAGTAGTGCCTATGTACAGGCCAGCACAGTCAACGTTCGGGTTACACCCTTGTTGACTGTTATGGCGTCCTGTGTCTATCGGCATGCGACCGAGATTTGATCGATCACCACCTAAATCTTGGGACATCCTCCTGTAGTATTGTATTAAGTCAGTGACCAGGTTACACCTTAACCGACTTATGTTCATGTTCCCCTTTTGTGACCCTGTACTTGTAGTAGTGTAGTTGTAAGTTGGTGTCCGGGTTACACCCTAACCGACTTACAGGTCTAAGTGTGTCATATAGTGTCCTCTCGTATTTCCTCCTGTAGGTATGCGTTTCTTTCTTTCTCTTTCTATCCCCTCCTCTTCCTTTCGGGCAATCTCCAGCGGTATCCTAACTCTACAGCATTAATACCAACTGTAGGTCAAACAAATCTCTGGTCTCGGCATTTTTTTTTTTATTTTTTTTTATCCCATCGGGTGCACTAAGTGCCCACAACCTCCCGCCCAACCGACCGAGGGGCGCAAACCGCATGACGTACAGCACGAGTCGCGGGGAACAGTTGACAAAAAACAGACAAATAACGAGAGCTACAGCTATTTACGAGCTAAGTAGGAGATGATAGAAGATTTTAGTACTCATAAAGAGAGCTCTGGGCTGATCACACGATAAAGTCGATTATAATCAGCCGACAGGACTCGAAATGGATTATGCAAGGCATAGTTAGTAGTACAGTGTGCAAGGGATAAGGGAATATAGTTTCTGGTAGGTCTAGATGGTACAAAAAGATCTACTTGGTGTAATAACTCAGGCGAGTCGATATCACCAATTAGGAGCTTGTGCATAAAGATAACACCAAGCATTATTCTACGGTTAGTAGGAGAAGGAAGGTTAATTAAAAGAAGTCTACTAGAGTACGATGGCAGGTTGACATTGCGATCCCAGTTAAGACCACGAAGAGCAAAAAGCAGAAATTGTTTTTGAATAGATTCAATTCTAATTTGGTGTGACTCATATTGAGGTGACCATATGCATGATCTGTACTCCAAAATAGGACGGACCAAAGAGGTATAGAGAATTTTGGTAGTGTAAGGATCATCGAATTCTTTCGACCATCGTTTGACAAAACCAAGAACGCCTGTGGCTTTAGCGATTATCGTAGAGATATGGGAGTTGAAGGTTAATTTACGATCCATGAGTACACCTAAATCATTCATTTCATCAAGGCGTTCTAATGGAGTGTTGTTCAAGGAATATGTCATCATCTGAGGAGAGGTCCTATAGAACGACATTACCTTGCACTTAGTGGTGTTTAAGTTTAAAAGATTGTGCTGATACCAACACTGAAAATTATTAAGATCAGCTTGCAATCTACTGGACGAAACCATATTGCTATAACTAAGGCAAAGCTTAACATCGTCAGCATACATGAGCACATGTGAATGATGCAAGACGGAAGGAAGATCATTTATGAAAAGGGTGAACAGCAACGGACCAAGATGACTACCCTGGGGCACCCCCGAAGTCACATTGATGCATCTGGAAAAGGAAGACTTAAATAAGACCTTTTGTGTTCTACTTGTCAGATACTCACGAATCCAACGGAGTAGAATATTTGGGAAGCCAATTGCATATAACTTTATAAGCAATAACTTATGGTTAACAGAGTCAAAAGCCTTACTGAAATCTGTATATATGACATCAGTTTGCTTTGCACTTTCAAATCCTTTGATCGTCCTAGATGTAAATTCTAAAAGGTTAGTGGTTGTTGATCTACGTTTCACGAAACCGTGTTAGGCTGGTGAAATTATAGAACTACAAAAATGTTGCAATTGAAAAGTTACAATTTTTTCAAAAGCTTTTGGAATAGCGGACAACTTGGAAATACCCCTATAGTTAGAAACATCAGACTTACTACCCTTTTTATGGAGAGGAATTATAAATGATTCCTTCCAAATCAACGGGAAAGCGGAGGTTTCAACAGACAACGAGAATAATTTCTGAATAGGCTTACATAACGATTCAGCGCAAAATCTGAGTACACAACCAGGAATCCCATCGGGACCTGGCGCGTACACAGGTTTGACTTGCTTAAGCACGCTGAGAAGCGAACTTTTGTCAATTAAAGGATTGAATATGCAATTTGACTTTTTTAACTCATAAGGATACGGAGAGTTAAAGTGGTATTCCGTTAAGGAATAGGTTGTTTTGAAAAAATCAGCAAACATATCGGCAATGGCCTGATCACTGTCCGCAGTCTTATTTCCAAAAGTTAAATATGATGGGCTTATGCTCGTCTTGCGTTTAGCGTTCACAAAGTTGTAAAACTGCTTAGGATCACTGTAAAACTGAAGTTTACATTGCCGAAGATAATCCTTGTAGCATTTTGTATTTAGCTTCATGAAATTTGAACGAGCAATAGCATATTTAGAAAAATCTGATGGACGACCTGCCTTTTTATAACTCTTATAATATCTCGACTTAACATTTCTTAAATTGGACAGCTCCCGAGTGAACCAGGGGGGTTTATTAGACCGAACTGATCTACCGAGAGGAACACAAATTTTAAAAGCATATTATAGAAATAATGAATAGCAGAGTCCATGGTTGTACAATTGTACAGATATGACCAATCAAGGTTCCAAATAATATTATTAAGTCTGACAAAGTCAGTCTTACGAAAGCAGCGGCTTCTTGTTACCGGATGAGTATTGTAAGTCGGCGCACAAAAAGAAAGGTCAATAGTTACATCCAAGGTTGGATGAAATTTGTCTTCAGGTAAAACGAGAGGTTCAATCCTGGAAACGACGCAGTTGGAGGAGTCCAACACAAATACAAGATCCAGTGATCTATCAATTGAATTGCGTACAGGATTAATTTGAGTAAGGGATAAATCAAACAGACCATCAATAAAGCAATGTGACGAGGAGGGCAACAACACTGAGGACTCATCAGAAAGCGACCAGGAAATATCTGGTAAATTAAAGTCACCGAGAACAATGAGGGTATCTCTATCAGAAAGAAGTGAAGAAACTGCTTGAATTGCTTCCAAGTGATTATTATATGTAATTAAGTCGGAAAGAGGTGGAATGTAAGAGCAAGTAACATAAGTGCAAGAAGATTTAAGTGAAATTTTGACACTAATAAACTCAATTTCATGAGCGGAAGTTAACTGAATAATTTCAGATGGAAAAGCTGAATCGACAGCAATAAGCACACCACCACCATTGCGGATAATCCGATCTTTTCTATAAATTGAAAATTTAGTGGATAAAACCGAAGCGTCAGCAATGTCTGGTTTAAGCCACGTCTCTGTAAAAGCAAGAACATGAAAATCAAAGGATAGACTATCTACAAAGAGTCTAGACAGTTTCGATTTAAGTCCTCTAACATTATGGTAGGCCAGAATAAGGGACAAAGTTAGTTTTTGGGCCCGTCAGTAGATGCTGACGTACCAGAAGAAGGTAGAAGTTTGTTATTAGAAGACGGGGTGATAGCAGAGGGCAGTCGAATCGGAGGCCGATTTCTCTTTTTCGTCGTATACTCCTTTATAATAAGGTGTTCCGGCCAAAAATCTTTTCTACAAATTTGGTCAAAAAGATTAGGTGGAACACTTACTTTAAATGACGAGATGTCACGGGTATATGAAAACCTAAATTTTTCCACCGCTATGTTTGAGGCCTGAGTTTTTGCCCAGATATGGGCTAAGACATCGTCAGATGTAGTGTTAGGGTCAAGCCTCGAAATAAATATCTGTTTTTTGGGTGGTATACCGACAAGTGAACTCGACACACCAGTAGGCACAGCAGCCACAGCACTGGGCGCTGAAGCTATCGCGGCTGACAATGCTTTACGAGCCCCTCTTGTCAATATCTGATTGGGAATATCCTTGGGGCAGGATATTCGCCCGGACAAATCAGAGACTACACCTGATATCTCGGTAACTTGCGTGATTCCATTACCGGGGGAAATTCCAATGGAATCCACACAATTGGATGAAATCGGACTTTTATCAAGTGCCGTGAATTCGGTGTGTTTGAGTCATTTGTCGTGCTCGGAACAGCGAGAGTAAGAGACACTGGCGGACCGGGGGACAAATTCCTAGGGATGGTCCTCTTTCGCTTCGGGGATTCGTTTAATAGTTTAAAACTATTAAACTGAGTTTCCAGTGATGAAAACTCATCCCGAAGCTTCATAAGACCAGCCGACAGGTTCTTAAATCCCTCACGAGTGCGCCTCATGAATACACGCATCTCCCTCTCGGCATCCCGACACGCTTCACAACTCCATTTGAGGCCCCCACCATTTCCGAGGCTGTTTTTTACCTTGACTGTGTAACCAGCACATTTAAAATGCATAACGTTGTCACACAGCCAACAAAGCAAAAAATCTTCCTGGGCTTTGACAGGGTGAGGGCACTTCTTATTTGAGCAGACCGACATTGTTAGATTATACTCAATTTTATTAATAGTAAATATTAATAACAGAAAAATAAACTAACAGAAGTAAAAAAAAAGATTTATGTAAAAAATAGGGCGTATACGAACCAAAAGTCCCACACAAGGGTTAAGGTGCAGCAGCTGCTTTCAAGACGAAAGAGAAAAAAGTTAAGAGCAGTGAACGCACAACACAAAACAGATCACAAACGCGAGATTAACTAACGCGAGAATAACGGGCGCTAACACAAGCAAATATAGAAAAGAGAGCAAGAACACGCAAACAACACTGTGTACAGAAGAGATCGCGAGTGCATGCAGGTAAAGCACAAACGAAAAAATCAAAGTTTATGAGACACAACAACAAAGCAAAGAGTTTTGTTGTTGGTTTAATACAAAAAGTAACAATAGCTTTGATTTAATGTTTAGCAACAAATCGAAAGGAAAGAACAATTAATTGTGATAGATAATTTGTTAAAAAAGCTTTTAAGCAATTTTGACAAAATAAAAATTCGCGATATAAGCAGGAAAGAATTAATAGTGAGAGCGCCCAGAAAAACACGACCGGCAAGGTTGAGAGTTCAATCTGAATTCTATTACAAATATTCGGTAATGGAAGACCCTGGGGAGACTGAGATTTGTACCCCAGCCGGAAAACTTCCTTACAATATATATAAAAAACCACTCAAAATAACAGAAGTATGAAAGTTTATGAAAACATTTTGTTACCAGCTAGGTAATAAATTAGGTACATTAGATCGATAGGAATTATTTTTCAAAATGGGTTGGTTTGGTAAAGAGAACCAAGCTAAGGATACTACAGCTAATGTAGTTAATAATGTCAAAATAATTGACCACACTGAACAACTATTTTCGATTTGGACCATTCTACTCATCCTAACAATCGTAACAATTTGTCAATTTCTATGGACCATATACATCAAACATAATAAGCTCATTAAAAATCGTTACACAAGGAGAGTAAACAATGCAAGTGTACTAGAAACACTATAAGCACGATGGATCCAAGAAGAATCGATCAAGTATATGCGAAGCATCTAAACTTCAGATTGCAAGGTATACAAGTGTTGCGAAATTTCACGGATTATATATCCGTCTATGAGTTTGAAAGCATTTATATATAAACGTATGGCAATAATTTTAGCCCACTAATACATTGTAGCAAGCAAGAGAAAGTAATTATTCCAGAAACCTTACCATACGTAAGGGTAAAAGTCAGTTAGAGAAGACCATCCCATATTAGGAATTGCAAACACTTTTTACGTGCGTTTGCACAGATAGGAAATTAATACATAATTACAATTACGTAAATAAAAAAAAAAATAGCAGTATTTGTTACACATATTATTTTAAGGAATGGGGCGTGTTAGCGCGACAAATAGATGAATTTCGGCATTTTTTTTTTAAATCCTATAAATGTATAAATAAAGATACAATACTAAAAGTCGAAACGCTAATACACCACACTATAATTATTGTAAGCGAATATAACAATATAGTGAAGATAATAAATAAGTTTGAGAATACACTAACTACAGATCACAGGAACAGATGTCTTAAAGTAATAAGATCACTAAACACAAGACTAATAAATCTGTGTCACAGGGGGAATTTCCCCCCACCGCCCACCTCCCAAAAAGTTCAAGTCAGTTGAGAAATTTGAACTCTGTTCTTTTCAATGTGTAGATAATTCTTTGCCTGGATCAGTTTCATACTGATTTTCTGCACTCCCAAATTATTTGACAAATATTACACTATTACTAAATTTATGTGAATTTTTTTCAATGTAATTCGGGTAGTCAAATTCATATTCTCTTAAATAAAATATTCGTCAAAAAAATGTACTTCACTAGTAGTGTATGCTGAACAACAATTCAGATTAAAATAAATGTTATTATATTTTCACATCTATGTCTGCTTTACTTGTAATCAAATTTTTCAGGTGATTTAACATTATTAAACTTTGAACACTTATGTATTTAATTAGTATTGCCCAAAATGTTATTCCCCTATAAATGTTTTCTGTTTCGCCAATGTATAAAAACATGTACATAAGTATGTTAATGAAAAACATCGTTAACATCGACAGTCTTTCGCGCTAGTAACACACCACCAAATGCCACGATCACTTAGTTGGCGCCAGAAATGGTGTGCACCAGAAAAATATGTATCGATCAATCGATTATCGCGCTGTGAGTTTTGTCAAGTTTTTACAAACGTTAGAGCAATTGAAGCTTATCAAAGTGGTAAAGTCATAAGTTTGCATTCTCCGTCTTTTACTTTTTAAATAAAATGCTGTGCAATTGATTTCATATAAATAATTGATATTCCATCGTTGCTGAGGCGCTCAAAGCTTGAAATGTACATCTTGTCCTCGTCAGTCGCAAACATCTAGAAAATGGTGAGTCCCGCGTTCTTGTCGGCCGTGTTTTCTTTAGCGCTCCTTCTGAGTAGTGCCACGAAAACAACAGAAAATCAAAATGTGCTTAAGACAAGATTCCATTTTTTTTTCTTCTTGCAGTCTCACCGGCAGCAGTCAATTTCAACTTTCTTTCAACCTCTTAAAAAAAGAAAAGCAGAGGAAGATTCTTCAGATAAAACGAATCATGCTGAAAAAAATCAATTTTCGGATACAACGCCTAAAAATAATATAACATTAGGTCAAACGACTCGGAGTTCATATAAAATCGACCTAATTTGCGCTGGTCGATCGTTTTCAAAAGACGCAAATGATAACCAAGTTTCTGCAGTTATGCCAGAATTTTCGACTGATGTTGATAATTTTATCGGACATAAGATAAGCGATAGAGTGAACCAAGAACTTCTGGAGAACCCTTGGAGACCGTCAAAGAATTATATATTTCCTTTCTCTACACGAACGGTCTCCGGCAAGGAGGTAAAGCATTATGCATCGCAGAAACATTTAGCTGATTACAGCGAGTGGCTGGTTTTGTCTGATGAAAAAAGGGACTACACTGCAAATACTGTCCATGGTTTACTCCAAACAATTTTTCACTTGGAATGCTCGTCACACAGGCTTTGATCAACTTCAAAAATCTAGTCGGAAAGTCTGGAGATCTGGAAGTTCATTCTCAATGCCTTTACCACAAGAATGCCATCGCTGCAGCAAAAGATTTTTTGAACAATTTTCACAACCCCCAATTCAACGTTCAAAGCATAATGAATGATGAATATTTATCTCAACATGACGAGAACAGAAAATTTCTAAAGTCTATTGTGAGAGCGGTTCTTTTTCTTGAAAGGCAGAACGTGTCACTTCGTGGACATAGGGATGATGGGCAACTTTTGGAACCATCAGTTCGTGTACACAATGAAGGAAACTTTCGGGCACTGCTGAAACATCAGATTGAGTCCGGAGACACAACTCTAGAAGACCGTATGAAAATTGCAAAGTATATCAGTAAAACATCTCAAAATAAGCTTATAGATTGCTGCAGAGTGGAAATACAACAGAAAATCCTGCAACGTGTAACTGATGCCGAATTTTACTCCATCGAATTCGATGAAACTCCTGATTTATCAGGAAAATCACAGGTGACTGATTTTTTAGATATTGCTGATCAATTAATTCGAAGTCCATGCTAGAGTTTGTAGAAAGAAAATTTTCATATCACGAATAAAGAATAGCAACGTCAATGAATATACATATAAGTAATTCTAAAACTCACTTTAAATTTTTGTCTAGATAACTCTCGTACTCCGTTACATTGATTTTTCTTCTGGAAGACCTTGCAGAAGACTTTGTAGATTTTATCGACGCTTTCGGCGAACTCTCTAAAGAAGTTGACAAAAAAGGGTGAAAAAGAGGGTGAATATATTCATGAAGAAAGTGATGCTGAAAGTGACGATACGGAAGACGACGTAGAATTATCCCTGACCGCAGTAACTCTAGGAGGCATAGTTTTGAAGACGATGAAAAGGCTGAATCTAGATCTGAATAACTGTACTTCAATAGGGGTTGATGCGTGTTCCGTCAACACTTCGGAAAAATGCGGAGCAGTTAATGAAATCAAAAAAGAAGCTAAGAACGCTTCTCGGGTACTGTGCTTTTCTCACAAGCTCAACAGCAGTCTTATGAAACCTTCCAAGGTTCGGTCAATTCAAAAAGTTTGCGACATCATACGAGAGGTTACAACATTTTTTCAAAATGCATATCCAAAACGTTCTACAGCATTATCAAAATTTCTCGGACACAAGCTCAAAAATTTATGCGATACGAGATGGGCCGAACGACATGATTCTGTTCTTCAATTTGTCGTGGATTTACCAAAGGTTATGAAGGCGTTGACCAAAGTGAGCAAATGGAGAAGTATAGAAACAGCGGGTAAAGCGACGGTGCTTCTTCCAGCTCTTAGCTAATTCGATTTTATCATTGGGCTGTTTTGTTTAACTGAAGTCTGATTTGGCGAACGCCTCTCAAAAAATACTTCAAAAACTTCAATCGAATTTATACAGCAGCAAAAGGATTAGCAGATGAATTAAATATAGAAGTGAAAAAACCAAGAACTGGTGGTAAGCAAACAAAACGTGAGAATCACGACACATTTAATTGTGAAGATTACTATCGAGTGTCCATGTATATTCCTCTTATGGACAACGTTATAGAGGATTTGAAAAATCGATTTTCTCGAGAAGTTCTGGATGGCTTCCAATTATGTTCACTGCTTCCCAAAAAGATCAAGGACATGACATCGAACGATATTGATGATCTTACTAAATGTTTGACACAACGTTTCAGCAATCTTTTGAAGAAATCCAAAACACTCTTATACTTGAGACTTAGAGGAGAAATGACGCACTGGCAACATTATTGAAAAGACAGGGCATCCAAGATCTCACAGACAAACTGTACAATACCGGCTACTGCATTGGAAACTTTAGAACTCTGCGATAAAGATGTTTATCCAACTATTCACAATTTGCTCAGAATTTTATGTACAATGTGTGTCACAAATGCCAGCGCTGAGCGGTCTTTTTCTACACTACGTCGTCTGAAAACATGGCTCAGAACGAGCATGCTCCAAAGAAGGTTGGTCGGACTAGCACTTTTAAATATTTATTATGACATCGAAGTAAAACCAGAAGATATCATCGAATGGTTCGCAAATTTAGGAAATCACCGAATGGTTTTATAATGTGCCTTTGGTATACATAAGTGTAATAAAATGCAATTTTCGTATTTGTTAAGAAAAAAATGTTTAGGTCGAAATCAAGCCCAAGATCCGCCCCTGGGCACATACAATGGCAGAATTCATGAAGTTAGCGTCACCGCTAATACCAAATTATGATGGAAGTCTAGAGATTTACAAAGTTTCTTAGACGCATTGATCCTTGTGGATTCAATAAAAGGCGAATTCGAAAAAACAGCCGTAAATATAATAAAAGCAAGATTGAAAGTCCACGCAAGAAACCCCATAAGTACTGAAAAGACAGTATCCGAAATTATAGAAAAACTATCAAGAAGAGTCAAAGGAGAGTCTGTGGAAGTCATTAAAGCCAAAATACTCAATTTGCAGCAGAAAAATAAAACAGCGAGCCAATACACCCATGAGGTGGAAATCCTCACTAAAGCCGTACAAGGAGCTTATATTAGTGAAGGAGTAAACCAAGAATTGGCCGACAAATATAGCATGACTTCGGCCATAAAGGCCATAACACAAAACTGTGCTATAGAACAGGTAAAAACAATAATGCAGGTCGGCACATTTAACAACATGAATGATGTTGTTGCCAAATTTGTAAATGCATGCACAGATGCAACCGGCCGATCAAATAACGTACTATTCTATAGGAACGGGCAAGTAAATTATAACAGCGGCGGTGGAAACCGATTCCGCGGCAATAGCTATAACAATGGCAAAGACCGGGGCAGTTACAATAATCGCGGTGGTAATAACCGTGGTAACACCCGGGGTAGGAATAACTACTACCGAATCAACGGCCAGCAAAACAATAACAATAGAAATCATGTCCGACTTACACAAAGTAACTCGGAAAACGAACAACACCCTTAAGATGTTCGAATGCGTATATTCACACAATCAATCTCTATTACAATATATATAAACAACTAAAAAATGAGGAAACAAAAATAAACCTCACATTTTTGCTAGATACTGGTGCAGATATCTCAATATTGAAACAAAATTCAGATAATTTCCAGAGTATCGACTATTCAATAAGAACAAAAATTAGCGGAATTGGTAAAGGAACAATTAATTCTATAGGACTAGCTTTTGTAGAACTTACTACCGGCAGGTATGTAATACCTCACAACTATCACTTAGTCCAACAAGAGTTTCCCATAACATGTGATGGAATAATATGTACGATTTTTAAAAAAAATTCAATTGTCAGTTAGACTTTCAAAACGATAAAGATTCTCTTACATAGAGACCCAATAATCTTCATTTTCCAATTAGAATTCCAATAGTACACACTATTGAAAATAACACAACAGTATTACCATCACGTTCCGAAGTTGTCCGACAAATAAAGCTTTGTACTAAACACAAACAAGTATTTATACCATGTCAAAAAATAGGAGAAGGAATCATGATAGCTAACACAATTTCGGATTCCGAAAACACCTTCATAAGAGTCCTAAACATGACCAATTCTAACAAAGTCCTAAATCTTGACAAAGTCCGATTTGATACCATAGAAAACTATGATATCGTACTCAACTCTCAAAACAAAAGAGATAATGAAGTACTAAAATAAATTAAAAAAGAATTGGCCACCACTCTTTAAAAACGTACTCTTGGAATTATGCACCAGATACACTGAAATATTTGGTTTGGATTACGAACCAATTTCAACCAACAACTTCTATAATCAAAAATTTAAAATTGAAAAGTGATGAACCAATGTATATTAAGAACTATAGAATTCCACAAAGCCACCAGGCTGAAATAGCAAAGCAGGTAGATAAATTGATCGAAGACAAAATAGTAGATCCCGCCCTTTTTAGAATATAAAAGTCCTCTCTTATTAGTACCGAAAAAACCCTTACCGGGATGATATTCTTGACCCATTGGGTAGGGAAAAATATTTCTCCTGTCTAGATCTTGTGTCTGGATTCCACCAAATAGAACCTGAAGAAAATTCAAGAAACATAACGTCTTTTTCTACGAGCAATGGCACTTATCGTTTCACGCGATTACCACATGGATTGAAAATAGTGCCTAGTTCTTTCCAAAGAATGATGACAATTGCATTTTCTGGTCTTGAACCATCCTAGGCATTCTTATACATGGATGACCTAATTGTCATAGGGTGTTCGGAAAAACACATGATCAAGAATCTTACACAGGTTTTTGATTTATGTCGGAAAAACAATCTCAAGTTACACCCTGATAAATGTTCATTTTTTATGCACGAAGTGACTTTTCTGGGTCATAAGTGTACCGATAAAGGAATTTTACCGGATGACAAGAAATATGATGTCATTAAAAAATATCCAGTCCCAACGGACGCAGACAGCGATAGAAGATTCGTTGCATTTTGTAACTATTATAGACGTTTTATAAAAAATTTTTCCAATTATTCAAGACATATAACTAGACTATGCAAAAAGAATGTTCAATTCGAATGGACAAAAGATTGTCAAAAAGCATTCGAATATCTCAAAGAACATTTAGTCAAACCGACTCTATTGCAATAGCAATTTCAAAGAATTTTGCATAATAACAGATGCAAGCAAAGAAGCATGTGGAGCAGTCCTAACGCAGAACTACGATGGACTTCAACTCCCAGTTGCCTATGCATCTCGTGCTTTTACAAAGGGCGAAAGCAATAAAAGTACCACAGAACAAAAATAAGCAGCAATTCACTGGGCTATCAATCATTTTCGACCATATATATATGGTAAGCACTTTACTGTCAAAACTGATCATAGACCGTTAACATATTTATTTTCAATGGTCAATCCAAGTTCAAAATTAACTCGTATGAGGCTTGATTTAGAAGAATATGAATTCACTGTGGAATATCTTAAGGGAAAAGATAACTTTGTGGCTGAAGCCCTTTCCCGCATTACCATATCCGAGTTAAAAGACTTACAATCAAAAGTCCTGAAAGTCACTACCAGGCAACAAAGTAGACAGAAAAATCTCTGCGCAGAGAATAAAACGATATTATTGCCAAGGCAAAATAAAGATGTTTCTAAGCCCAACGTACATGAAGTCATAACAAATGACTAATTCCATGTTTACTAAAACATGGAAACAAAGTGATCGCAAGAATTGATGTTAGCAACATGTATACCAATGGAATACTTGACTTAGGTCAGTTTTTCCAAAGGCTGGAAAAGGAGGCCGGTATACTAAAAATAAGCAAACTCAAGGTGGCACCGAGTGAAAAGATCTTTGAATTTATTTCAATAGATACTTTTAAATCAATGGGCAATAAAATTTTAAAATTATTACGAGTAGCGCTACTCCAACCGGTGACCCATATTATTGATCTTAACTGAAACACCAATAAAAGTCTTTGATATAGTTTTAGTGGATACAGTTTATACTTACGTTTGGTCCAATGAAGACGTTCTTTTCGGACATGGGTACTGAGTATAAAAATCAAATTATATCAGAAATGTGCAAATACATGAAGATTAAAAATCTTACATCTACAGCTTACCACCGTTCATAAATTTCCGTAGATAAATCTGACTGGGATGTTTGGAATCAGTATTTTACATTCTGTTTTAACATGACACCATCAGCCACACACGAATATTGTCCCTATGAACTAGTATTTGGAAGATTACCATTGTTTTGGTTTTTTAACAAACTTGACCACATAGACCCTATATATAATATAGATGATTACTCTAAAGAAGTAAAATTTAGATTAAAAATAGCATATAGACGAGCTAGAGATATGTTAGAAAAAGATAAGGCTTATAGAAAATTAAGCAATGATAAGAAAGTAATAACTCTTGAATTAAAGGTAGGAGATAAGGTACCATTAAAGAATGAAACAGGTCACAAATTAGATCCAGTATATTTAGGACAAATATATTTACAGTACAAAAATAGAAGATAACAATAATGTTATAATAATAGATAATAAACAAAAGAAACAAAAAGTACATAAGGATAGATTAAAAACATATAATAGTTAATGTTTTCATGAAAACGGTCTGATCAACCAACGAAAAAAAAACTTTTTTAACATTTTATATTTTTATATGTTTATTTACCTATATATTATATTTCATATTTTTATATCATCATATTCATTTCTCATATATCAATTTTATTACTTGTATTCCATTTATATACAATTTTTTACAATTTTTACTCCACATTATCAATTTCAAAAAAAAAAAAAAATTATTACATTTATTGATATATATATATATATACTAGAAAACCCGGCAAACGTTGTTTTGCCATATAAATAATTTTCTAGTTATTTAATGACCTAGTTGACCCGGCAAACGTTGTTTTGCCATATAAATAATTTTCTAGTAATTTCTAGTTATATATCATTATTAAACAATTACGACAGTAACACTATTAAACAATATTAATCTCTTAATGCTTCAGCGTGAACAATATTTTTTGTTAGTCCATCTTCAGCTAACACAAACAAACTGGATGGTTTACCCACTCGAGAGCATGCCACGTATAATTGTCCGTGTGAAAAACATGGTGTTCTCAAATCTAATCCACAAACAGACATCGTTTGACCTTGGGATTTGTTGATAGTCATTGCAAATGCCAATCTAATCGGAAACTGAATACGTTTGAATTGAATTCGCTCATCTGTAGGTATAAAAGGAATCCGTGGTATGAGTATATTTTCACCTCTGAACTTGCCATTTAAAATCCTGGCTTCGATCACGTTTTTCGTTAATTTTTGAATAACTAATCGCCTACCGTTGCACGGCCGGGGCGGGTTCAAATTACGAAGCAAGATAATTGGAGAACCAACCTTTAATTGTAAATTATGCGGTGGCATGCCAGGCAAATCCAGTGAGTTCAAAAACTTTGTGAATTTGCTGCTTCGCTTTCGTCGCAAACTGTATCAATAGATTTATATGATACCAAGTTCCCTGGCAACAACATCTGAACATACAAATGTGCGTGTGTGGCAAGTGCGCTTCCAGAATCCTCGCCGCCCATAAAGTAAATTTGTAAGAATTTATGTGGTTCGTTTGGCATTGGCAGCAGTGAGCCCATTTTATGATAAACTTGGCCTCTGATTTTTAATGTAGAATTGAATTGTTGACCATTTGTATTAGTATTTCGAACTATTTCTGTTGCTCCGAACAATGTCATTTGAAAGCATGAATTGAATCTTCGAATTGACTTCAGGAATACGTCAGAATCTGGATCCGTGCGGATAAGTAAGCCGTTCAATGGTTCAGGTGGTGTTTCAATTTCAGGTAGTTACACTTTTCCTGACGCGCAACACATCCCCGCTAACTCATTTTTGATTGTCGTTGTTCTAATTCTTCTGACTTCATTGCGATCAGCTCATGTATCTTCTGGCTCTTCTTGATGCAATTGCGCCATTCTAACACGTGCATTAGTATTTTGATGCTGGATTTGTACTTCTGCTCTTTCGGATCTGCTATTTCGCAAGTACCGAGCGTTACTTGTACTGCTGCTAAAATCAGCCCCTTTGCGTTTTCTTGGCATTGCTTATTGTACAAAACATGCATAAATAATAACTTATTTGACCCGGCAAACGTTGTTTTGGCATATAAATAATTTCCTAGCTTACTTAGTGTAAGTATGTATGTATGTATGTATGTTAGAATGTGTATATTTATATAGAATGTGGTAGGGAGTGAGAAAGAAAGGGGTTGAAAAATAGATGTTGGCCGATTCTCATAGATACCGGATAACCACAAAAAATTTCATCAAAATCGGTCAAGCCGTTTCGGAGGAGTATGACTTCGAAAACTGTGACACGAGAATTTTATATATATAGATATATATATATATAAAAAACAAAGAAGAAAGAAACATTTTTTAAACCTCACATTACATAATCACTACAAAATACATTGCACACAATACAATAATAACCTACATAAAATGACTCCATAGAATATTACGTCATTTCTCTTAAAAGGGAGGTGTACTATATTCTGTAGAGCATTTCACACTCATTCGTAAACATACATACAAACGTATGAAGCAACCACATAAATATATAAACAAAACTAGAACACTCGAAACTCGATCAACTAATGCAATGTTGAACGACAGAGGCAAATGTAAAATGTTGAACATGCACTTTACAGTGTGATTGCAACATACATACGGTAACACTCATAATAGCAGACTAAGACATTTTGTACCTAAGCTTAAGCCAAATTCAGTATTGAAGAAAAACAAAAGAAAGAGAATAAAATCAGACTTCACCGAAAGCAGAAGCTCTCAAAAATAAGCCCGTTTTTTTTAAACTTTAACTGATGGTTGATCTAAAATAAATGACAGGATACGTCATTTATTACACTAGTCCACGGGGCAAGCCGATTTCACTTTTCATCGTGGATTGACGTGTTTTTCTGTGCTCTTGCATACTTTCTTTTACTTTCGGTTTTAAACTCATCGCGCCTGCCTAAAAATTCAGCTAATTACTTAGCAATATTATTCTTAACATTTTGTTATTCGAATTGTTAACTTTGCGCTTTTTGTTTGTTTAAATAACCAAACGCAAAACCAAAGCATTGAACTTATTCTTTGTAATAACAACAAAACTTTTTACAGCAGTGTTGTTGTTTTTGTTGATCTTTGCTCTTGCGTTTGTACTTACCGTTTTTAAAACCGCTCTCGCGCTCTCGCCAACTCATTGTTGTTGTATGTGCAGTGCTGTTGGCTCTCCCGCTCTCCTCTTTTCTAATTTTCTGACTTCTATTATTCGCGCTCGCATCTATCTCTGTCTCGCTTACAAGTTATTCTTGTATGACGGTCTACTCTACAAAATTAAAAAGTGGCTACCTGCACCATACTTTCTAATTCTTAAATCATACTTGAAAAACAGAGCATTTTATGTCCATGAACGTGGGGAATCGTCTAGCATAAACACTGCTAGTGCCCCCAAGGGAGCGTTTTAGCCCCAGTTTTGTACACTATTTTTACCTCCGATCTACCCTCCACAAACGCTGTTGAAATAGCAACATATGCTGACGATACCGCAGTCATCGCTACGAGCAGTAACATACTTGAAGCGTCAAAAATAGTTCAAGAGGAACTTAGACTTATTGAAGTTTGGCTGAAAAAGTGGAGAATAGTGGTGAATACTCAGAAATCAGTACAGGTCACATTCTCGCTGAGACCTGGAAAGTGTCCGCCAGTATCGCTGAATGGCTCTATCATCCCACATAGCGAATCGGTGAAATATTTGGGAGTTCACTTGGATCGACGACTTACTTGGAAGCAGCATATCAAGGCAAAGCAAAAACAGCTAAAAGAAAAGACCAGGAAAATGTACTGGTTACTAGGACCTCGATCTCAGTTAAGCCTTGAAAATAAAATACGGCTATACAAGGCTGTTCTTAAGCCAGTATGGACTTACGCGCTACAGCTATGGGGTACAGCCAGCAAATCAAACATAGAAATACTGCAGAAATATCAGTCCAAGACTCTCAGATCAATAACAGGCGCTTTTCGATATATGACCAACGCAGATATCCATAAAGATCTCCAAATACCCACCGTCATAGACGAGATTAAATCTTATACAAGTAGATATATCAATAGGCTACATGACCATGAAAACATTTTAGCATTAAGTCTATTAGATAACTCTACCACCACAAGACGTCTAAAAAGAACTCATGTCTTGGACCTGCCATATAGAGAAACAAATAGGTAGTTATTAATATGTAAATATATAGATATATGGATTGAGTTCACTGGAGCTTAAACCATCCGGCTATTTTTACTCATATTTAGTCAATTTGTTTATTGCCTAGTCTAAGGCAGATTGCAAATAAAATATCTATACATAGTATAAAGCAAAGTCGCTTTCTGTGTCTGTCTGTATGTATGCTTAGATCTTTAAAACTACACAACGGATTTGGATGCGGTTTTTTTTAATAGATAGAGTGATTCAAGAGGAAGGTTTTTGTGTACAATAACATGCTTAATAAATTAGAGAACCATTGATAATTTCAAGAAGTCGTAAATAAACACATTTTTTAAATATTTTGAGAACCGTAGTAGTTAAGGTATTAAAGTTCAAAAAAGAACCGAATAGAATAAGTATTTTTGGTTGTTGAGTTTATTATTTTGGTTTTGTACAGAAATAATAAAATCATGTCAGGAAGACGTCGTCGTTCGAACATAGGTCGTAGTACATTGAATGCCAGAAGAACACGTTCAGCAAGAGATGAAGAAACGTCAGCGGAACGTGATGCTCGCATCAGCCAGCTTCGGGATAGAAACAGAGCTGAGAGAGAGAGTGAATCTTCAGTAGAGCGTGAGGCCCGACTCAGCCAGCTTCGGGCTAGAAATAGAGCTGAGAGAGAAAGAGAATCCTCCGTAGAGCGTGAGGCTCGCCGTAACCAGGATCGAGATAGACATATAGTTCAGAGAGCCAGAGAATTGTCTCTAGAGCGTGAGGCTCGCCGTATCCAGGATCGAGGCAGACATCGAATACAGAGAGCCAGAGTAACTAATTCATGGGTAAACAAAGAAAATTATGCCATGAATTACGATCCTTCGATTTCTTACAAAGACGATCGTATAGTATCAATTGGTACCATGTCATTAGTGTGTGAACATTGCTCGGCATTGAAATTCAAGGACGAATCGAAAGGCATGTGTTGCTTGCAAGGAAAAATAAAATTAGAAGAAACTCTACCTCCACCTGAACCACTTCACTCTCTACTTACGGGTGACGATCCGAAATCCAAACAATTCATGCGCAATATACGCCGTTATAATAACGCATTTCAAAAGACCTCTTTCAAGAGTAATCAAGTCGTTGAGCGGGGTTTCATGCCTACATTTAAAATTCAAGGGCAAGTGTATCACTTAGCAGGGAGCTTGCTACCACTTCGACCCGATGATCACAAATTTCTGCAAATTTATTTTATTGCAGATCCAGACGCACAAGCATCAACGCGGTATTCAAGTGTCGCACAGCCAATTGATAGAGATTTGATTAGATCTCTCCAAGATATGTTACATTCGCATAATCGCTACATACAGTCTTTTAAAACTGCGATAGAGAGTGTTCCAGCAAGTACTCCCGACTTTAATGTCGTAATCCATGCAAATAAAGTTCCTGTCGGAGAACACAGAGGACGATATAATGCGCCTTCCACGAGTGAAGTAGCAGTGGTGATAGCCGGACAGCAATTTGACAAAAGAGATATTGTGTTGCATAGTCGTGATGATAATTTGCAAAAAATTTCAGAGTTACACAGATCTTATGACAGCTTGCAATATCCTTTGATGTTATGCCGTGGAGAAGATGGTTATGCCATTAATGTTTCTCAAGTTGACCCAATCAGTGGACTAACTCTGCGTAAAACAGTGTCATGTATGAACTACTATTGCTACCGGATAATGACAAGACGAAACAATTTCAATTCCTTGCTTAGGTATGGAATGTTAACAAATCAATATTTAGTCGATGAATATGCGAAAATTGAATCCGAGAGATTGGCCTACATCCGTAACAATCAAACTAAATTGAGAGCTGAAAATTATGTTCATCTTCAGGATGCTTTACAGGCGAATGAACACAGCAACGGTATTGGACAGTTGGTTATACTACCTTCATCATTCACAGGTGGACCTCGATATTTACATGAAAAATCGCAGGACGCAATGACTTACGTCAGACATTACGGTAAACCTGATTTATTTATAACAGCAACATGTAACCCAAATTGGCCGGAAATCAAAGAAAACATTAACCCCAACTTAACTCCACAAGACAGATACGATATAGTTAACAGAGTCTTCCATTTAAAAGTACACAAACTCCTGCACCTCATTAACAAGTCTCATATTTTCGGTTCGCCACGCTGTCACATGTACACAATAGAATGGCAGAAACGTGGTCTACCACATGTACATCTGCTGGTGTGGTTAGTAAACAAAATTAAACCAAATCAAATTGACAACGTCATTTCAGCTGAATTACCGGACAAAGAAGAAGATCCTGAACTGTTCGAAATCGTAAAGAAAAACATGGTACACGGCCCGTGCGGGACTTTAAACCCAAACTCTCCATGCATGCGAGATTCCAAATGCAGCAAAAAATTTCCGAAGTCGTTCCAAACTCAAACGTCTACCAGCGATGATGGATATCCTAAATATCGTCGACGATCGCCAGAACAGGGTGGGCAAAGTGCCACCTTTCGAAACCACGATATTGATAACCGATGGATCGTTGCATATAATCCGCTTCTTTTGAAAATTTTTGATGCGCACATCAACGTCGAGTTGTGCAGTTCAATAAAGTCAATCCAATACGTTACTAAATACATTAATAAAGGTAGCGACCAAGCCACTTTCAGCATACAATCATCAAATGAAGTGGAAAAATATCAGTCTGGACGTTACATCTGCAGCTCCGAAGCTGTATGGAGGATTTTATCATTCGAAGTGCACGACCGGGCTCCCACAATTGTCCACCTAGCAGTTCATTTAGAAAACGGACAAAGAGTATATTTCACTGAGAACAATATACAAGAAGTTGTTAATAACCCGCGGGACACAACATTGACCGCATTCTTCAAGTTATGTGCTCAAGATGATTTCGCGAAAACACTAACATATGACAGAGTTCCATGTTACTATACATGGAACCAAAGTAATTCTAAAACCTTTCAACGGCGAAAACAAGGTACTGCGGTCGATGGTTTCCCCGAAGTAAAAAAAACGGATGCTCTTGGCAGAGTCTATGTGATTCATCCCAACAACAGCGAATGCTTTCATCTGAGAATGTTACTGCATATTGTAAAAGGCCCGACATCCTTTGCACACCTAAGAACTGTACAAGGTGTTGTTTACAATACTTATCAAGCAGCATGCAAAGCTCTGGGGCTTTTGGAAAACGATTCTCACTGGGAAAACACATTATCGGAAGCAGCTACTTGCAGTTCAGCTACATCACTAAAATATTTATTTGCCATCATAGTAGCGTTTTGTCAGGTAACTGATTCTGTTAATCTGTGGAATAAATTTCAAGAAAGTATGGCCATTGATATTTTGATACGTCGACGGCGAGTGTTAAACTCGGATGACGTACAATATGATCAAAGCATATTTGACGAAGCATTATATGAATTGAACAAAGTAGTGCAATTACTTTCGGGTAAATCGATCAAGGATTTTGGGTTACCGATGCCTGCTAATAATACTAACTCAGAATCAACGAATAGTGCCGAATACACAAGAGAAACATCATACGATCAAACGATACTTTTACAAAATATAGCTCAAGATGAGCCACGATTAAACAACGATCAGAAATATGTATTCACTACATTACTATCCTTAATTGATAACAATGAAGGGAAAATGTTTTTCCTTGATGCCCCGGGAGGTACAGGAAAAACATTTTTAATCAATCTGCTTTTAAGAAAAGTGAGATCTAAAGGAAAAATTGCATTAGCTGTAGCGTCGTCTGGCATAGCCGCTACGCTTTTGGAAGGAGGTCGAACCGCACACTCTACATTCAAGCTTCCGCTGAAAATCGCCACCGATGATAATAACAGCGTCTGTAGTGTTTCTAAACAGAGCAATACAGGAAAATTGATGCGTGACTGCTCATTAATAGTCTGGGACGAAGCTACTATGTCAAATAAAACGTCTGTGGAAGCACTGGATAGGACAATACGCGATTTGCGCAGCAATAATTCACCTATGGGTGGATGTACGATTCTGTTCTCAGGAGACTTTCGTCAAATCCTACCAGTTGTGACTCGAGGAACACGTGCGGACGAAATAAATGCTTCCCTAAAGCGATCTTACCTTTGGCCACACGTCAATAAATTAGAGCTTAAAATTAATATGAGGGTTTCGTTAACTTCACGTGGGAACAGGCTTTTTCCAGAGATGCTGCTAAAAGTTGGCAATGGAGAGTTAACACAAAGTGATGGAAAGATAAACCTAGAAAACCTTTGTGTTTTGAAAGACAACATCCAAGAGTTGGTCGACAATGTCTATCCCGACATTGATAACATATGTTGTAAGACTATATCTTGGTTTAAAGAAAGAGCGATTTTGTCTCCAACTAACGAAGAAGTAGACAATATAAATAACTTGATTCATTCAAAGATTGATGCGCCGACGCAAATATACTACTCGGTCGATACTGTTCTCGATTTAGAAGAAGCTGTTCATTTTCCTACAGAATTTCTTAATTCTTTGAACCCGTCTGGACTTCTCCCTCACAAAATGCTGTTAAAAGTAGGTTGTCCTGTTATTTTATTAAGAAACCTGAATCCACCTAAACTTTGCAATGGTACGCGTTTGTTGGTAAAATCACTGAAAACTTTCATAATAGAGTGCACAATACTCACAGGATGTGGTACTGGGGAAGTTGTATTGATTCCAAGAATTCCTCTGATACCATCGGATTTACCGTTCCAATTTAAACGCCTACAGTTTCCGGTAAAGACATGTTTTGCAATGACCATAAATAAATCGCGGCCAATTGTATGTCGCTCTTTCAAGAGTAATCTCTAAGGAAAACATGTTTGTATTGTCTAATGACAAGAAAGCTGTGAACGTTGTATATAGAGAGATCCTGTAGTATATTAAATGTAAAAGTCAAATAAAAAGGGAAAATCTAAAAAATAAATAAGTAAAAATGAAAAAAAAAAGTAAAAATGTAGTTTATGAATTCAGATATCCCAAAGATAGTAGGAAATCTTCACAGTACAGGGAAAGAATTAAAATTCTTTTACTACAAGTTTAACGCGTGCGAAGCCGCGGGCAAAAGCTAGTTAATTATTAAAAAAAAAAAAAAAAAAAAAGTATTTGTGTAGTACTTAATTCTCTTAGATTCTGCACTAATTTTCTCAGCAAGTTTGACCCCAGTGTCGAATTATAAAACTGAGTGAGTTTTTTCGTTGGCATTTGTTCTCTCCTTGCATCTGCCAGTGCCTTATCCTGTCTCGGCCGCGATATCACAATCCCCGTCGCTGCCCACAACTAATCCGCCGCAGTTCATTTCGTTTAATACCCCCGTTCCCCAGTGTGGGCGTAAAGATGAGGCTATTTCCGTTTCTCCAGGAAATGGTCTCTCTTTGCAGACGAATCAAGCCTTATTGATATTGCCAATAGTTGCCCAGTAAGAGGTACACAAGCACTTAGCCCTCTAACTGGCGTACCACCAAAGAAGCACATATTTGTTTCAAGGCTTGATCCCGAACATTCTTCGGATGACTTCTTAAGTTACATTAAGACAAAAGTTCAAGGCTCCAAAATAGCGGTGGAGAAATTTAAATTTAACTATTCAAGGGAGATATCTTCCTTTAAAATCAGTGTTCCCGCTGAACAGTTTAACTGCATTTGTAGTAACAGTTTTTGGCCGGATCACGTTTAAGTAAAAGAATATACGGCCAAAAAGAAATCTCGAGGTCCAGTTAGGCTTACAATCCCCCCTAATATTTCCTCCTCCGGAACGTCAGCATCTGCTGGTGTTCCAAAAAACTAATCTCATCCCTTCATCTGACCAATCAGAATGTGAGAGGACTTAAATCTAAGCTTCCTAGACACTATCTAGATAGTCTAGAATTTGAATCTAAAATTTTAGTATTTACGGAGACATGGTTAAAACCTGATATTAACGATGCATCTGTTCTTGCCGCAAAATATTCAATTTTTAGATGTGATCGGACTTCTCGTGTAGGCGGAGGAGTTCTAATTGCAGTTGACTCGGCCTTAACTTCTGACCAAATCCATTCACCGGAAATTCTGAAGATTGAGTTTGTCAGTGTTAAGGTCAGATTCAAGTCTTTTTCTGTCTACATTACTTGTTTTTATATACCTCCTCAATCCGACATGGCGGTGTATGCAAAACATTTAGATTCTATTCGATATATGTCTTCATTGGTTTCTGATTTTAATTTGGTCTCAATCTGATGAATCTGCTTCACTGCTCACTGCTTCGTTGATGGCCTTTTTAGTTATCATTAGCTCAAATAAACCCTGTGCGAAATAACATAGGCAGATCCTTAGATCTGATATTTGTGTTGGATTCCACCAACTGTGCAGTTACTAGAATCGACCCTCTAGTCTTGCCTGAAGATAATTTTCATCCTAGTTTGGATTTATCTGATGATCTGACGTTTCGTACACCGATTGTTGGTGTCAGTCCTGTGATTAAATCTCGTAATTTTCGCGAGACTAACTATGTTAAACTGAATGAGCTCATTCTGAGAATTGATTGGTCATCCTTATACAGTTGCTCAGACATGGATCTAGCTGTCTCGTTGTTTTATGATACTCTTGGTTCGCTTTTTAAGGTTTGTGTCCCACTGAGGACTCCAGTGTCATCTCACTGACCTCCCTGGTTTTCTCGTGAGCTATCCAACTTGAAAAATGTCAAATCCAGATATTATAAAAAATACAAGAAGTCGGGACGTTCTTTGGGCTCTGCTCTTTACGCAGTTGCTCGCTCCAATTTTATATTGCTTAACAAGTACTGCTATAATAATTACCTCAAGCGTTGTAAGCTTGAGTTTTCCCGTGATCCTAAACAGTTTTATAGCTTTGTGAATTCTAAACGTAAGATGGATGTCCACCCATCAATGTTATCGTTTGAAAATAATATAGCGGACTCTGATCAAGCGATTGCCGATTTGTTCGCTGGTTTCTTTACAACAACATATTCCTCAACGGAATACCGAGCGAATCTTCCGTATCCTTATCAGATAAAAAGGTCTAATTGTCTTTGTAGTCCTTCGATCGATGAAAATTCGCTTCTTAGCGTGCTTAATTTAGTAAAACCTGTGTACACACCTGGTCCTGATGGAATACCTGGTTGTGTACTCAGATTTTGTGCTGAGGCTCTATGTAAGCCACTTCAAAAACTTTTTTTGTTGTCCGTTAAATCATGTCATTTCCCATCTATATGGAAGGGATCTTATATAACTCCTCTTCATAAGAACGGTAAAAAGTCTGACTCGTCTAATTATAGGGGTATTTCTAAATTGTCATCCCTAAAGCTTTTGAAAAGTTAACTACTTCTCAACTGCAACATCTTTGTAGATCTATTATTTCACCATCTCAACATGGGTTTGTGAAACGTAGATCTACTACCACTAACCTATTAGAATTTACATCTTTAACGATCGAAGGATTTAGGAATGCAAGACAAACATGTCATTTATACTGGTTTTAGCAAGGCATTTGATTCTGTTAATCATACACTTCTTCTTTTAAAATTAAACAAAATTGGTTTCTCAAGCTGTTTAATTAGTTGGATTTGTGAATACCTGACAGACAAAACACAGAAAGTTTTTTTTCAAGTCTTCAAGTTCAAGGACCATCCAAGTAACATCGGGGGTGCCTCAGGGTAGTCATCTGGGACCACTGCTATTCACCGTTTCTATTAACGATCTTCCATCCGTTATAATACATTCTCGTGCCCTCATGTATGCAGATGATGTAAAGCTTTGTCTCAGCTACAGATACATTAAATCACCTTCACGGATGCTGTCTGACCTCCAAAACTTCCAATCTTGGTGTCAACACAACTTATTAAACCTAAACACATCTAAATGCAAGGTCATGACTTTTCTCAGAAATACTCCTCAGTTGATTACCTATTCTTTTAATAACATTCCATTAAATAGACTTAACGATATGATCGACTTGGGAGTACTTATGAACCATAAATTGACTTTTAAGTCTTATATATCTACTACCGTCGGTAAAGCCATGGGTGTTGTTGGATTCGTAAAAAGGTGGTCAAAGGAATTTGATGATCCATATACAACCAAGGTTCATTACACCTCATTGGTTCGTCCAATTTTAGAATATGCCACCTGTATATGGTCACCCCAATACGATTCACATAAAGCAAGAATAGAATCAGTTCAAAAACAGTTCCTTCTATTTGCTCTTCGTGGTCTGAACTGGGATCGTAATATCAACTTGCCTTCGTACTCTAGTAGACTCCCTGTACTTGACCTTTCTTCTCTTACTAATCGTAGATTAATGCTTGGCGTCATATTCATGCACAAGCTTCTTAATGGGGATATAGACTCACCTGAGCTATTGAACCGAGTAAATTTAACAGTTCCTTGTAGACCTACTAGAAACTATATTCCTCTATCACTTCCACGATGTACTACTAACTACCTAATGCATGAACTTTTTCGAGTTCTTTGTTCTGATTATAAAAAAAATGCTCAGGAGAGTCACAAGAAGTAACAATGACAAACTGAAGGCGGCAATAATGTACAAATTTTAAGGAAAACAGTGAAAGGAGATGTTCTGATCCAATTAAAACCAGGGAGTGAAAACAATATACAAAAATCAACGGAGAATATAAGATCGGTACTCCCAAGCAGATACTAAGGTTGCCACAAACATTGTCATATTGGAAATTAGAGATCTAGACGAAATGAGACAAGAAGATATCCTCGCTGTGCTCTCGTCACAACTAAATGCGAACCTAGATCGAAAAGCAATAAAAAATTTGAGACCATAATTTTTTAGTACACAACTAGCAAACATCCTCGCCCCATCCACGACAGCAAATGCTATTTTGGCGGCGGGAAAAATAAAGATTGGCTAGACGGTCTGCAGAATACGAGTAAACGAGGCTGACCGTAAAACGCAATGATCGTTTGCGAATGAGGTTTACTCAAATTAATCTTAACCACTGCGAGGCAGCCCAGAACCTCATCCACCAGACAGTCGTAGAACAAAAGTAGGATATGATAATAATTAGTGAGCCCATCAGGCGCATGGGCGACAGCCGATGTATATACAGCACTTCCGGCAAAGCAGCAATATGGGCATGCAGCTTCCCAGCCGTACCATTTCGGAGCTCTCTACAACACGATCTCTAATAGTAAGTGTGCGAGTGAACAATGACCCCAACTCAGCCAGACGCGACGATGCTATTGACAGAATTAACTGGTGCCTGAAATGTGGAGCCAAGGACCACAAAGCGATGGCTTCTGCGAGGCCAGTGGCTTACAACAACGGACACACAGAGCCGGTGGACACAACTGTCCTTAATCCGTAACTCGTGCTTCCTCAAAGTTACCATTAACGCCTTCCCAAAAATGAAGATACTACAATTGAACCCTAACCACTGCGGTGCAGCACAAGACCTGCTCAAGCAATCCACAAGAGAACTAGTCGTCGACTTAGCTATCCTCAGCGAACCTTTTTGGGTTGGTGATGGCCACACTTGGGCCGCCGACCTGCGGGCACAATGTAGCGGCTATGGAATCTATATATGTCAGGGGGAAGATTAATGATATCTGGCTCTACAGCTGCTACTTAGCTCCCAGCTTACAAACCAGCGAATTCATGAGCACTGTTGATGCACTGGCAATGGACGCAAGAGGAAGACACAAAATCATTATTACAGATGCACAAACCCTAGAGGACGGAATCACTAGCCACCCTCAATTTGACAATCCTTAACACTGGCACGGAGCATACATTCAGTCAAGCTGGCTCGGGTTCCACCAACGACGTAACCTTCTCCACCAGCCACCTATTCCAGCTGACGACTTGAAAGGACTGTAGCCACTCACCGTTGGAACTCGGCAGCCCATCAACAATACCAAAAAAGCAATACCGGGTCGATTCATTTAATCCCACCACATTTACCCCTGCGCTGGTAATCCCAACTCTATATGGAAACACCGTAGACAGCGTGAATAAACTAACGGACGCATTATCATTAGCTTGCGACGCAAGCATGTCTATCCGCCGACACCAAAGCAGACACCGGCCATCGGTCTTTTGGTGAAGGCTACTGCTACTACGTGCGAGAGGCAGGCCAGACTTCCAATCAGTGCAGCAGGCTTACACAGCCAGTCGGAAAGCGCTAAGAGACCACATTAACTGGAGTAAACGAAAGTCCTTCTTGGATTTCTGCGACTCCGCAAAAAAGATATCTGGGGTAAGGCCTACAAGGTGGCCCTAAAAAAAACTTGGCGCAACAAAATCTGCCGCACCGGAAAAGTCCCGAATGAGGTATATAGTCGAGACTCTTTTTCCCCCCACCTCATCCATAGCACTAAGGTCACCGAACGATGGAAGATGAAAGACCTGGTTTTGATCCCCAAACCGAATAAAAACTGGCAGGTGATATGTCGCCAATGCAATTTGGGTTTCGGAGGTCGAGATCAACCTTGGACGTGCTCAACTCAGTGATTGATATCGCCACTGAGGCCACTGAGGGACAGCGATAGAAAGGTGGCACTAAAAAATACTGGCGCTCCTTAATTACAGGGTTCCAGCGTACCTCATCCAAATAATTGACGACTACTTCCGGGACAGGATCCTCTGGTACAGTACGAGCGAAGTTTGGGAAACTATTCTGTGCTTGGCGGCGTCCCACAAAGCTCAGTTCTGGGTCCCTTTCTTTGGAACGCGATGTACGACGGTATCTTCCGCCTACATCTTCCAGCCGACGCCTCTGCAGGTGGCTTCGTCGACGATGTTGCCGTGGTAGTGGTGGTGAAACATCTCAAAAACTGTGAGGATAATACTGTAGCAGCAATAGCTACAGTTAAGCAACGGCTGGCTACTGCAGGCCTGCAGCTGGCGGACCACAAATCTGGAGCTGCCCTCATAAGCAGTCGTAAACTGGTCGAGGTTGTCAAAATCAGGTTGGAGTTGGAGAAAAGAAACTCCCATTCTACAATATCCAGGACAAATTATCCATGTAGACATATACTCAACAGAAAAAGTTTTGGTGCTAACAGCATTAGATAAATTCTCAAAATTATCTCAGGCCAAAATTATCAAATCAAAAGCTATCCAACGTATTAGAGAACCATTACACGGCTTAGAATTATGCCGAAGTGTATTGTAATGGACAATGGAAAATCTCTGAACTGGGAAACTATAACCTTCATGCGTAGAGATCAGTTAAATATCGAAATTTATAAAGCCCCCCCTTACAAAAGACAAAAAAAGAATAAAACAGGAAACAGACTTGGAGCATCATAACCAAAATCGTAAAAAAAAGGACTACAATAGCAGACAAGAAATCTTTGTCCAAACCAACAGCTAGGTATAATATAGAAACGGTGAAGGAAGACAAGGGTACTAATATTCTAACTTTAAAATAGTCCATAAAAATAACATAAAAAACTAATGATTCCGTTTCCACAGATTCTTCAGTCATAGAGACCAGTTCGAGTTTGTTGGAAACTTTCAATTTCACCAACGCACTATGGTCAAAAAGTCTGATATTTTGGCATAAAGTCATTTTTTTTATGTATTCATAACTGAAAATTTAACTTATTTTTTGATTATAGACACATTAGATAAGAAAAAAACGTTTTTTAAAAATTTTTCAAATTAGTCATTTAAATTTGACGCGCAACTAAAGTCAGCTGTTTCTATGCAAGCTTAAATTATCAGTATGCAACCTTAAAATTTATTAAGCTTTGTCATTATTTTGAGCGTGATTGTTTAAAGAAAATGAATATTGTAATCATGGAAAGTAAAAGCACAGACATTTAAAATTAATGTTCAGTGTTAGTTTGTCAAGATTGTGAATTTTTAGCTGTGTATGTGCAATTCTTGTTGGTGTCTTTTTTCAGGTGAAATTTAACAAATAGAGCCGTGTTTCGTGGTGTATTACTTGGTGTATTACTCATCCGAGCTAGATCCATTTGAATCAGAGCCATCATTTTTAGAATTAACATAATAGTTATACTCAATTTCTTGCGCACTCGTTGTAGATGTAGATGATGGCACTTTCAAAAGAGCCAGGACATCTACCGAAAGAAGTCTTTTTTTTTTTATTTTTTCTTTCGTTTAGACTTAACTTGAGATTAATGGATCGCTAGTGTTCATAGCTCTATGAAAAACATCGAACATATTAGTTTGTCTGCTATTTTTTCTATCTGCTTATCTTCCGACAACTTTCCCTGCATTTTTTCTAAAATGAAGTCCAAAATTGAAGCAGTTTTCAAGCAGTTTTACATGTGAGAACTCAAAGTTGCCTGGGAAAAAGTGTGATTCTGGGGAATCGTGTGATTTGGGGTGAAAGGTAATTAGAGCTTTAGAAAGAAGAGACTTTGGCAAAAACGATCCAATTAATAGTTACGACAATCCACGACAATCCACTAAACTTTTACTCCACAGAACAAAAATGTTGTAAGGTTATAGACGACTAAAATAACACACACAAAAACACATTAAACAAATGACAAAACACTTTTACGACAAAAATATATAAGCAGTCTTGAAAATCAAACCTGGATCTATTTTCTTCATTATTTTGTTTATTATTAATCCTTTTCCTTTTAATATTTTTAACTCAATGAAAACTCGCAAAATATTGAGTGTGTCAAAACCACGTGCGTAGAAAATCAAAGGCCAACTTTTAGTGTCGTTAAAAACTTTCTGGGCTGCACTATTCATTAAAAACTTAAGTTTTTAAAACGAATAGAGTGTACTTTATTGAAAAAAATTATTATATTTTTTTTAGTTACAATTATATTTTTTGACTTTATGTAAAAAAAAGGGCTTTGGGACCATAGTGGAGTGGGAAAAATGAAGAATTCGACCACGACTATAGATCATATCATCGACCTAAGCCAAATAGAAAATGCATTTAATTCATCATCACATTATACTGAAAACGAATTAAAAATTACTAATCTTTATCCCACCTTACACCACGAAATACCACAAACTTTCACCACATTCCATGCAATCACGTCCTCATTAAATCATAGACATACTAGATCTATTAAATAGATAGGCTCAACGTAGAAATACGTGACAGGGAGCCCTGACCACGACGATCTATTAATGCTGACCCAAAACTTAGACAGCTTAGTATCAAATAATAACACACAACAAACTGAGCATCCGACAGAAATCCAATGTTTGGCAAAGGTTAAAAATGCGGTTAAGGCCCACATCCGTGGATGCAAAGCTTGTGTCCTGCCCTGAGGATTGGTAACTTTCTCCAGGCCCTTTGCTTATACTGGTTTCGAGATCGCCGGCCCCTGTTTCTTTTTTTTTTAACGTTTTATTTGTTTGTTGGATGTCTTATATAGGCTTATAAGACTAACAACAATTTTCTAGGTTTACCTTAATCCAACACATAACCTAACATCTGAAAGATGCGACATTGATACGGCCCCTTCGAGCTGAAAAACTACACTGGATGGGTCTGCCTCATTGCAAAGAGATTCGTGTGCTTCAGCACGAAGACGTGAAAATGTTGTCTGCAGGGTATTTATTCCGACAGAGGCAAAACTTTCGACGCAGCGTCAAAAACTTTAGAGAAGGACTTTCTCAAAGCGAGAAAAATCCGCATTAAGAGCCCCTTTTAGCAACTGATCGATGCCATTTCATTCCGTCCAGCGCTCCGCACATGGGCGGCCTTTGGGAAACAGGAGTAAAGAATTTTGAGGACCTGTTTTACAAGTCCAAACGTTCAATAAACCTTCGACGAGCTTCATGTCATGAGGTCATCTGAGCTCAGTGGTGCCAGGTTAACCGGCTGCTCATTTAGCCCGTCGATCCAGGACAAAGAGTGGGCCGTTTGTGTGGCCCGGTGTGGTTTCTATCACTTCTATCACTATTTGCTAAATTCATTTTAAAAAGTGAAGAGAAAAGGGAAAGAGAATAAATATTTAAAAATAAATTGTTCCACGACCAGTGTGACAAAAATTGTTCCAATCAAAAAGTTTAATTTTTTTTGTCAAAATTCCAATTCTTTTTCGAATCCAAATCCAAATTGATCCCAACCAAAATTCCTTTTTTTTTTTGCGTTTATTTATTTGTTGGATCTCTTATATAGGCTTATAAGACTAACAACAATTTTCTAGGTTTATCTTAATCTAACACATAACCTAACCTCTGAAAGATGCTACATTGATCTATGGCCCTGATAAATAGCCAGAGAGTTGCGAGGTCGTTTCGTTGAAGACGAGTCTTTTCCCGTACTCGGGTTAGTGATTTGGTCAGGGTATTCGGGTGTGCCTGCAGTTTAGCGGTGTTCTTTAGCTGTTGTACCTCTATATGTAGGTCTTTTTGTACGATTTCATTTCGGATATACCAAGGTGTTCACCTGATAGTTCTGAGAACCTTAGATTGTGCCCTTTGAATGGTTTCGATAGTGCTCTTGCTTGCGTTTCCCCACTGTGCAGAGCCGTACGTCTAGAGGGCTTTTAACAACGAGCTGCAGAAGAGAACTTTGATTTCCAGACATAGGGGAGATCGTGCGTTAATGAGCCAATGTAATCCGGTTGCTTTAAGCTTCAGCTACTTTTTTTTTCTTTGATATGCTTCCGCCAAGTTAATCTTCTATCGAGGTGAACTCCAAGATATTCATCATCGTCGGATTGAGGCACTGGCACGTTGTTCAGTGTCAATGATGGGCAGGTTTGTCTGTTGAGGGTGAACGTAATGTGCTTGCATTTCTGTTCATTTACACGGATTCGCCAATCTGCTAGCCACTTTTCAACTTCCTTTAAGTGGGTTGCCAGTTGCTCAGCCGCTTTGATCGGACATTTGGAGCGACCGAGGATAACCGTGTCATGGGCAAAAGTAGATGTGGTGAGTGTAGGACTGGTTGGTATGTCCGCTGTGTACAGAATATAAAGTATTGGACCTAACACGCTGCCTTTAGGTACACCTGCTTTTGATTCGAATTAGCCTGTGTGTGTATTGTGGGAGCGGCGCTTTTTTTTTTAAACATTAGGCCGTCAAGCCAGACTCGGTCAAAGGCTTGGGCGACGTCGAGAAAAAATGCTGTGCAATATTCTTTTTGCTCGAATACTGTGCGGATCTCTGATGTAGTACGGTTCAATTGTGCCATGCTTTTCATGAAAGCCAAACTGATGATGTGGGATTATATTTTGGTTTATCAGGATTTTATTTATACGTATTTGTAGGACCTTTACAATTTGTTTGGAAAGACTTGGGAATAAACTGATGGGTCTTGGGATCCGGGTTTTGGGGTCATTATGATTACTGTCATATTTTTAATTTTCATGAAAAAGAGTCAAAACCAGCCATAACTTTTAAAATTAATTTTTTTTAATACGTAAAATGAAGTTATAATATCAAATAATTATGCTGCATTGTTAATTTTCAGAAAGAAAATTTATTTTACGAAAATTTTTTTTTTTTTATGAACCGTTAATTTTTAATTCCGTGACTAACCCTAACCCCTCAGCTTTATAAGATGAAGCGTATGACTAACAGAATCAAATGCCTTTCTGAAATCAGTATAAATGACTTCAGTTTGTCTTGCATTCGTAAATCCTTCTATAGTTGAAGATGTGAATTCTAATAGATTAGTGGTAGTAGATCTACGTTTTACAAACCCGTGTTGGGATGGTGAAATAAAAGGTCTGCAAGAATGTTTCAATGGAGAAGTAATAAACATTTCAAAAGTTTTAAGGATAGCGGACAATTTAGAAATACCCCTATAATTGGATGCTTCGGACTTTTTACCGTTTTTATAAAGATGATATATAAGATTCCTTGCATATAGATGGGAAACGACAAGATTTAACGGACAACAAAAAGTATTTGAAGTGGCTTTCATAGAGTCACAGCACAAAATCTGAGTACACAACCAGGTATTCCATCAGGACCAGGTGTGAACACAGGTCTTACTAAATTAAGCACGCTAAGAAGCGATCTTTCATCGATCGGAGCACTACCAATACAATTAGACCTTTTTATCTGATAAGGATACGGAAGATTAGCTTGACATCCCAGATTTTTCTTGTGAATATTAAAACTTTAACAGTTGTGTACTTAATAATAAATATTTACATTTGCAATAGTTGTCTGATCTTCCAAAAAGTGCTCTCAACCACAAAATCTCCAAGATGATTATTTTTTATGCTGGCTTTGTGATAACATGTGAAGCGTGCCGGGATGTGGAAATGAATTTGGGTCAATTTAAGCGGCGGACGAAAGAGGGATTTAAATCCTTGTCGGCTGGTTTTATAAAACTTCGTGATGAGTTTTCGTCTCTGGAAACTCAGTTTTATAGTTAAAAACTATAGAACTTTGCTTTTGCCAGTTCCGGCATCGTTGAATGGCCCCAGTACTCCAAATGGTCAGCAACTAATACCGTTTAGACGTCCAGCAGTGACTGCAGTTGCGGGTACAATTGACATTTCCCCTGGTAATAGTGCCACGCAAGCTGATTCGATATCGGTTGTAGTTTCCGATGTGTCCGGGCGAATATCCTCCTTCAGGGATATTCCCAATAAAGTTTTAACTAGAATAGCTCTCAAGGCGTCATCCGCCACCCGTAATATCTCGTCATTTAAAATCAACGTACCATAAAATGTCTTTGACCAAATTTGTTACAAAGATTTTTGGCCGGAGAATACGGCTAAAAAAAGAAAAATCGGCCTCCAGATGCCCGCCTAACACAACTGTTCCTTAGCTAACCTCTGACTCGTCAGTAGCTGCTGGCTGGTCAAAAAACTAATTCCATTTGTTATTCTGGCCTAACAGAATGTTTCTAAGCTTTTTGTAGATAGTCAATCTTTTGACTTTTTAATCTTTGTCTTTTACACAAACACGGTAGAAATATAGATATTTCCGATGCTTCTGTTCCTCCCACAATACTTTCAACCGATACATGCTATGGAATATCCGGAAATGGTGGTAGAGTTTTGATTGCCGTAAATTCATCTCTTCTGAATAGTTCTACCACATGCTGTTCTTGACATTGAATTTGTTAGTGTCAAAATTTTTTTAAAATCATATTCTGTCTTTCTAACTTGCTCGTATTTTCCACCGAATTCTGACATGTCTGTATATGCTAGCCACTTAGAAGCTTTTCGCTTTGCTTCTTTCGGAAGCAGACACTTTTATCGTTCTGGGAGATGTTGATCTACCTGTCATAGTTTCCATCAGGTGAGTCTTCCATTGCTTTGTTGACGGTCTCCTTGAGTTAGCCTTAACCCATTTTAATCCAGTGTTTAATAAAAATGAGAGATCACTTGTCATATTTATGTTAGGATCTCCTGAATGCACTGTTTTAACGATTGATGCTTTAGTTTTCCCTGAAGACAGTTTCCATCGAATTTTCGACCTAACCATTGATCTACCTTTTTGGTTACCAACTGCTAGTACCAAATCGACGTGTCCCACTCGTTGCTTTTATAAAACTAACTTTTTTAAGCTCAATGATCTAATACTTGCTGCAGACTGGTCTTATCTGTACTCCTGTAATGATATGAATGCTGCCATTTGTTTTTTTTTATGATACTATACGTGAGACCCATGTGTGTTGTCTAACAAGTCACCATGGTATACACGTGAGTTAACTAATTTGAAAAATGTGAAATCTAGATATTATAGAAAGTTCAAAAAATCGGGTCGACCGTCTGATTTCTCTCCTTACGCAGTTGCTAGATCGAATTTTTAGTGTATTAGTGCTTAATACACTATGCTATAAGGATTACATTAGGCGTTGTAAACTTCAGTTTTCCCGTGATCCTAAGCGATTTTATAACTTCGTTAACGCCAAACGCAAGTTGGCAGTATAGCCGTATTCTAAAGTTATTTAATTTATCCGTTGAAACTTCCTCTTTCCCACACATGTGAAAGGAATCTTTTATTATTCCTTTGCATAAAAATTGTAATACATCCGTAGCTTCAAACTACAGGTTTATGTTTTTTCTTTATCTCTCATCTACTTAACATGGATTCATATAAGGTAGATTAACTAACGCTAACCTTTTAGAGTTTACTTCTTTAGAGATCGAAAGACTCAGGAGTGCATTGCAAAGCGTTAGATTAACTAACGCTAACCTTTTAGAGTTTACTTCTTTAGAGATCGAAGGACTCAGTAGTGCATTGCAAACTGATGTCATTTATACTGACTTCAGTAAGGATTTTGATGCTGTTTGTTCAAGTTCAACGAACTTGGCCTTCCAAGCCTTTTGCTTAATTCGATTTTACAATATTTAAATAACGGTACACAAAAAGTTTTATTTAAAACTTATCTTTCGAAGACCATCAATGTGACCTCAGGGTTGCCATAAAATAGCCATCTTGGACCATTGCTTTTTACCCTGTTTATTAATGACCTTCCGGCAGTTCTAACTCACTCTCGTATACGCACACGAGAGTACACTGACGACGTTGTTCTTAATAACTTTCAAACTTGGTGTGAAGCTAACTTATTAAACCTAAATGTTTCAAAATGTAATGTCATGTCATTTCATAGATCATCTTTTTAATTAGTGATGGATTAAATTAATAATACTCCACTTGAACGCTTGAACGGGATTAATGATCGGGTGTTCTCATGGACCACAAATTAAGTTTCACTCGTCACATCACTATCACTGTCAGTAAAGCCATGAGTGTTCTTGATTTCGTTAAACGGTGGTCGAAAGAATTTGACGATACTTACACATCAAAACTCTTTATTTTTCACTTGTCCACCTCATTTTGGAGTAGGGATCATGTGTTTGGTCTCTACAATATGGATCACACTAAGTTCAAATTGAATCTGTTCAAAAGCAGTTTCTTATTTTTGCTCTTCGTGGTTTAAACACGCTCCACTTCTAACTATTCTTTACATGAACCTTTATTCTGTAGTCGGTCTGCAACCGCCTTTATTCTGTAGTCGGATCAGAGTTCTCTTTACCTATTAGAAATACAAGTTTTAAACTATCTTTCTTGTTTTTTAGTTGTCGTCCATTGTACACGCAACTTTCGTTTTTGCATACTGGCTGCTAGGGTTCTCGCGTAACAGGCATTGTCCTGGTGTTGCTTGGACCACTTGAACGTACTGCGCATTGTACGCGTCAACGTACAGAAAAAAAAGACTAAAGGGTCAGTTCTAATAACTGCACAGTTGGTGGAATCCAACACAAATATCAAACTAAGGATCTTTCCATGCTATTCCGCACTGAATTTATTTGAGTCAAAGATAACTCAAAAAGGCCATCAACAAAGCAGTGAGATGTAGAAGGAGGCAACAAAGCAGAATCATCGGAGTAAGACCATGCTATTTCTGGTAAATTTAAGCCCCCAAAAACGATAAAGATATCACTATCAGAAAACAATGAGGAAACATATCAAATAGATTCTAAGTGTGTAATATATATCGCCATGTCGGATTGTGGCGGGATATACATAAGTCTGACCTTAACGCTAACAAGCTCAATCTCCAGAATGTTGAGTGAATGAATTTGGTCAAAAGTTAAGGCCGAGTCAACCGCAAACAAAACTCCTCCGCCTACACGGGAAGTCTGATCACATTCAAAAATTGAAAATATTTCGAAAAGAATAGATGCATCGTTAATATCCGGTTTAACCCATGTCTCAGTAAACACTAAATTTTTTAATTCAAATGCTAGACAAAATAAGATAAAGTCTAGGAAGCTTAATTTAAGTTTTTTCTTAGTCTAATAGGCCTGATGAAAGGAGATTAGTTTTTTGAAACACCAGCCGATGCTGATATTCCCGAGAATGAAGAATTAGGTGGTCCCTAACAGGACCTCGAGTTTTCTTTTTGGCCGTATGTTTTTTTACTAAAATGTGATCCGGCCAAAAGCTGCTTTGAAAAATACAGTCAAACAGTTGAACTGGGGCACTTACTTAAAGAAAGAATGTTGAAATTTAAATTTTTCTACCGCTATTTCAGCATTATAGTGGGGAGCTTGAATTTTTGCAATAATAAAACGTAAGACATGTTCGGGACAAATATATGTTTATTATGTGGAGCTCCAGTTAAAGGCTTGTAGGAACCAGGCTGCAAATCAACCACAGCGTCAGCGACCACGATTAAATCCGCCTGAGTGTCCCTTATTGCACCCTACTGAACTACTATCCACTGGACTACTATCGGCAATGTCAATAGTTTTTGATAATTGCCCGGACTTTTCGGAAACTATAGCTTTATTCGTCTGCAGAAAGAGACCAATTTTCGGTTGTGACACCACAACCGAGACGGGATCGGGGACGGGCAAATGCAAGAACAGATTGCGCTTACTGTTTTTTTTTTACGCTTTGGAGGCTTACTTAACTGCTTATGGCTGCTAAATTCGCTCTCCACAGCATTGAACTCATCACAGAGTTTAGGAAAACCAGATGACAATTTCTTCAACCTATCTCTGGTCTACCTTATTTCAATCTCAACCTCTCGACACGAGTCACAACCACATTGACGCTCCCCATTTTGCTACAAACAATCCTTTACCCTAGCCGTGTAGCCACTTAACGTGCATGACATTGTCACACAGCCAACAAGAAAGAAATGCGTCATGGAGGGTTCAACCATTTGAGTAGAAAGACTTTTTTTAATTTTTAAATTTAATAAAATACGCAAAAATTTTGCCAATGAAAAAACTCAGTCAGATTTATTATGCAAATTCGACACTGAGATCAAACTAGCACAGAAAACAATGCAAAATCTAAGAGAAAATACTCAAACACAAATACACGTATCTTATAAGCGAGACAGAGATATATTCGACCGGGAATAAATGAAATTGAAAAAGAGCGGGAGAACCACAGACACTTGCACATGCAACAACAATGAGTAGCGAGAGCGCGAGAGGAAATTAGAACGGTAAAAAGTACAAACGCAAGAGCAAAGAGTGATAGGAGCAACAATAACCGCAGTAAATGTTGCTGTTGTTGTTTTAAAAAGACTTAGTTTAATGTTTTGATTTTGCGTTTGAATAATTATACGAAAGGCGCAGTTTTAATCGACGGAATCGTGTTTATTTAGTTTTACTTAGATTAAACAATTAACACCGGGTAATAAGGCAAAGTTTGAATAAGTTCGCAATGAAAATAATGCCAACACTACCTCAGCTATAAAAGTTAGGCAAGAGATACCGTTCAAAAGACTTAAACATCAAATAAAAACTGTTTCAGGGAGGATTATCCACAAAAAAATTTAAACAATTAAATTTCTTTTTCTGTTACGAGTATACTAAGGAAAGTTGACAACCCCTGCTTACACGAAACCAGTGTTGCGACTGCGGCATTTCTCCAAACAGATCTGTCCCTTATTTTTTAAGTCTAGTCGGAAAAAATGTAAGAAATGGTACCATTGTGTACAAGAGTTGTGGTCTAATGCTGAAATTGAAAGAACTTCAAGCCTACTATCTTTGGCAAAACCCAAAACCTGTGAACGTTGAAATTCATCCAGTTAATGCATATATGTATATACCTATTTGAAAACTATTTTCGTTATTAGATTTGGATATACAGTTATGAGGTTTAACTGTCACCTCCAAATTCCTTAAGAACCATTTCCCATCGACGACAAAATTATCGATGATTCGCTCTAATCAATTAAAAGCATTGCATACATATATAACACAAAAATTTATAAACTTAAAAGATAATGTTTTGTTTTCTCACCTTTTTGAAAATTGTTTCAATTTTTTCCCTCTTTTCCAGCCGTTTGTCCTCTTCTATGTTAACGCTTAGCAATATACGTTTCCAATTTTATAAAGTATTTATTTATTTATATTGTTGAATAGCATCTATAGCCTTGTCGAGCTTGCCATGCCCCGCTGTTCGTCTTTCGGTTAGTCTGTTTCTGCGTTGCTTTTGTAAGCCCTGTGGTTGAAACTTGTTCTTATATGTTTGTGACAATAAAGTGTACAAATTGATGAGATCGGATAATTATAATGGGTGTATATCAACGAAGTGTAAGGGAACCGCATTTTTTATAAACAATTCACTTCAGAAAAAAAACTGTCTGTTTCTGCGTTGCTTTTGTAAGCCATGCGGTTGAAACTTGGTCTTATATGTTTGTGACAATAAAGTGTACAAATTGATGAGATCGGATAATTATAATGGGTGTATATCAACAAAGTGTAAGGGTACCGCATTTTTTATAAACAATTCACTTCAAAAAAAAAAAAACGAAGAAATCAGCGTTACAAACACAAAAGAACCAGGTTGTAGTTAGGGATCAGTTGCAAGAAATGGTTTTTGCACCGTATCTTTAATACAGCTCTAGTAAATTCATTTTAAAATTTTCTTTTTTCATTTGCGGGGCGGAAGTGGGCGTGCCTAAAATTTGAAACAAACTTGATTTGCCTAGGCATAAGACGGATGTTCACACCAAATTTGGTAGCTCTAGCTCTTATGATCTCCGAGATCTAGGTGTTCATACGGACGGACGGCAAGACAGACGGACAGACGGACATGTCTCAATCGACTCGGCTAGAGATGCTGTTCAAGAATATATATACTTTATGGGGTCGGAAACGCTTCCTTCTGCCTGTTACATACATTTTAGAGACTTTAATATACCCTTTTACCCTATGGGTACAGGGTATAAAAATGCCACTCGTTTGAAGTGGTTTATCAAGCGTAGCAATCTTATCTCAAAACCACGTGGCTTTCAAACGGCAGCACAGCACCTCACACAGGTAAACGCGCTTTTCACCACAAATTACATCTCTATTTTAGAGACTGATTTTAAAAGCGCATTTAATCGGGAGGAATTCCACGCAATATATTTAAATTCAAAAATACATTCACATCAGTATACGCAGATGGCGCAACAAATTAAACCAAAATTAAAAACTCAAATTCAGTAATTGAAACATTTTTTACAATCTTACAAGATCTCAATAAGTGGGATTGTTTGTTAGGAGCCACTCTTTCTATTGCATTGTGTAAATTCCTTCATATAAGCTTTGCGTTTGTCATACGTTTCGTCAAGCGATGAATTAGAAAAGAATTAGACGGTCGTACACAACCAAAACTCTTTTTATTTTTTCGGTCCACCTCATTATGGAGAATGGAGCAATATAAATCACACCAAGTACACAATAAATCTGTCCAGAAACAGTTTCTTACAAGTAAAATAAGGACGATGACAACGGTATTGTGTTAGTTTCATTGGTTAGTGCAGTCCACGAAATAAGCAAATCTTTGTTTCTCGGCTCGACCCCAATCCTTCATCACATGATGTCATAGCCCATATCCGGACAAAAATCGTGGCGCAAAACATTGTATTGGAAAGTTTAGGTTTTCTTATACCCGTGACATCTCGTCATTTTAAATCAGTGTCCCACCAAATGTCTTTAAGCAAATTTGTCACAAATATTTTTGGTCGGAACATTTAGTAATAAAGGAGTGTACGGCTAAGAAAAAGTAATATCGGCATCCGATTCGCCGGCGTAAGGCAACTTGTTCTTCCCTACCCTCTGGCTCGTCAGTAGCTGGCCGGTTAAAAACTAATTTCGTCCCTTATTCTGGCCTATCAGAATGTTAGATGACTAAAATATAAACTTTCTAAGCTTTTTGTAGATAGTCAATCTTTTGACTTTCATATTTTAGTCTTTATAGAAACGTGGTTAAAGCCTGAAATTTCCGATGCTTCTGTTTCTCCCACAATATTTTCAACTTATAGATGCGATCGAATATTCATATATATATGTGGTTGATACTTGGTCTTATATGTTTGTGACAATAAAGTGTACAAATTGATGAGATCGGATAATTATAATGGGTGTATATCAACAAAGTGTAAGGGTACCGCATTTTTTATAAACAATTCACTTCAAAAAAAAAAAAACGAAGAAATCAGCGTTACAAACACAAAAGAACCAGGTTGTAGTTAGGGATCAGTTGCAAGAAATGGTTTTTGCACCGAAAAAAGCATGCATGTTTCGCCCTTCTCCAGGTAGTCGATGTAGATCACTTTTTGTTAATCCTAAAAAACAGTGACCATTACTTTTGCGGCCGATAGGACAGTCTTAGTATGTTCGCCGTGTGAAGTCCACTATGTCAATTGGGTTTCTACTATTCACTATTAGGTCTCTGGTGTGTACCAGTAAATCCAAGTTTCACCGACATACCCAAAACAACGAGCAAACGCGAACTTTAGTTCTCTTTATTTATTATTATTAATTTGAAGGTTTCGAAGGTTTGACCCGTTGAGCGAATCTAGTTAACTACGTGTATTCTCAAGCAATAACATTTTTTAAAACAGGTTACAGCTACAAGCATACACGTTGCCACTTAAAAGATTCTTCGGGTTCTGTATTTTGTTTATAATTGCGCTTGTAATTTTTAATTTCTTATTAAAATCAAAAATCAAAAATTAATACTATACTCCACCTCCGGGGTCAAAATCCCTGTTTTACGTGGTTTTGCTACTGATTTATACATACTACACCTCCTCATTTCCTAACAATTAGCATTTCTGCTGTTTCGGCATATGGAGAAAGCATCTTGCTTCTCAACTTTTGTTTTCTGCACGCAATGCAAATATATTTGTCTCTCTCGCTCAAGTTTAAAAATAGTTTAATAAATTTGCTTCATTTAAGATTTCTTTTATTTTTTTGTATTTTAAACTATTTGATCTGGTTCAAACTTGGTGTTTTATATGACAAATTTCTAAGAATTTTTTTTTATCTGAAGCATTTTGACTATATTAAAGATATACATATTTTATTGATTTACACTCCTAATGGTATCCCGATTTGTGATAAATTTATTGGATGGTTGTTTTTGGTACAAATATCTGGAATTAGGCAGAACCGACTTATTTCTAAACTTTCCTAACATGCACATCTAACAAGCTTAACTAGCTTAACTTAAGAAGTATCTATCTACCAGTATTTAAAAGCAGCAAAGAAACAAAAGTATAAAATAAAAGTATTATTTTTTTCTGAGTTCCCGTGCTAGAAGTCTATTGGTATAATTGGTGGTTTCCGATACAGTGCGACGCCATACGCTGCACTGTGGCCAATGGTGTACACTAGCTTACTATACTCCAATATAGCAGTACGTCTTGTGAGTTGAGTTCTAAGCAGCGTTAGTCGTCTAAGTAATTGTCTTCTCTTTTTGCTGTCCTCTGTGGCTCACTGCTTTTTTTTATTTTCAATGGCTCCTGGACCAAATGACCAGAGAATAACCGCTTTCACAGCCTTATCTTTAGTCGCAAAGCAAAATAGAAAAAATTCTCTCGCAGTTTCACTGTGGAATATTCCATCTTTTCCGAACTAAAGTTCAAATTAAGAATTATTTTTTAGTTTTGCGGTTCACTGTGGACTTAATGCAATAAGTAAAATCATCATATTAACAACAAAGCAAGTTCCTAAAAAGTTTATTTAGATCAAACAGTTCGCTAACGTCTGTAATGTCACGAAAGCTCAACAAGCTCATCAAGTTGCATACCTAACGAAAGGTATTACGCCAATTGAACTATTTATTTATTTAAGGAAACAGACAATGATATTGGGGGTAAGTTAAAATAATTCTTGTTGTTGAGAAAAACAGGTGTGCAAATACAAACTTCACAAGAGGAAGTTTTTGTAGAACTTGCCAATAATTGACGAATAGTGCCCGTTCGGTGATATTAAAAATTTCCCTTCTCTTTCCACTGCTATTCACCCTTTTTGTGTGAAAATTTTAATTCTTTCATTTTGAACCGATGTTCAAAATTCTTCATTCCTACCTTCAAATGAAGACTTGTTCGGAACAAAATCTACTGTCCGTTATCCTTATTAATTCAAAAAAAAAACTACTTGAATCACCATTTTCTTTTATGCCGCTTGAATTTGCCAAAAGAAAATCTCCTGGCGAGGATCGAATTTCTAATTCCATGCTCGAGAACTAAAGTCCTTCCATTAAACACTAGTTTTTAATATTCCTCAAAAGCCGTAAAAATTACATTTAAATCTATAAAAAAACATATTTTAGAAAAATGCTTCAAAATTTTAACTACCCATAACTTACAAACTTGCACTGGACAATAGAAATTATGTTACTTCATATTTATACCACTATGACAGAATTATTCCGATTGCTAAATGTTACAAGCCTGTTAATGAAGCTAAAGATTTTCGACCGTAATAATTAATGTCCAGCCCAAAAAAGTCAGTAGAAACTGAAGCAATCAAGTCGTCCCTGCCGACTTTGAGTATACCCTGTACCTGTTATATTAAATCAAGATCGGCATCAAAATTCCTTTTAACATGCAGCAGCAGCTACCGAATACTATGCCAAGGACGCATTGGCAATTGAGTTCAAAATGCACATTCGTATATCTTCGATATTTATTGTACGATTTGGACTAAATTTGGTCAGATGATGCATTTTGGCCACATTGCTGAGTGTGCCAAATAAGAATGTGATTCCCCAAAAACTGCTCTAGTAATTCGTTTTTTCTAAATTGCTGGGCGGAAGTGGGCGTAGCAAAAATTTTAAACTATCTTATATTCGCGTAGGCACTAGACAAATGTTTGAACACCCTTCAAATTGCCATCAATTTAAAACGAAATTCTCTTTAGAATGCAGCAATAGCTAACACATGCTATCTCGCTGATTCTTATCTATCAATGTCGCCTTGGCAATTCAGTACAAATTGCAATTGGCTATATCTCCGATGTTTATTGTCCGATTTGAATGAAACTTGGTAAGAATTCGATATCTTTAATATAGCTCTAGTAAATTCATTTTAAAATTTTCTTTTTTCATTTGCGGGGCGGAAGTGGGCGTGCCTAAAATTTGAAACAAACTTGATCTGCCTAGGCATAAGATGGATGTTCACACCAAATTTGGTAGCTCTAGCTCTTATGATCTCCGAGATCTAGGTGTTCATACGGACGGACGGCAAGACAGACGGACAGACGGACATGTCTCAATCGACTCGGCTAGAGATGCTGTTCAAGAATATATATACTTTATGGGGTCGGAAACGCTTCCTTCTGCCTGTTACATACATTTTAGAGACTTTAATATACCCTTTTACCCTATGGGTACAGGGTATAAAAATGCCACTCGTTTGAAGTGGTTTATCAAGCGTAGCAATCTTATCTCAAAACCACGTGGCTTTCAAACGGCAGCACAGCACCTCACACAGGTAAACGCGCTTTTCACCACAAATTACATCTCTATTTTAGAGACTGATTTTAAAAGCGCATTTAATCGGGAGGAATTCCACGCAATATATTTAAATTCAAAAATATATTCACATCAGTATACGCAGATGGCGCAACAAATTAAACCAAAATTAAAAACTCAAATTCAGTAATTGAAACATTTTTTACAATCTTACAAGATCTCAATAAGTGGGATTGTTTGTTAGGAGCCACTCTTTCTATTGCATTGTGTAAATTCCTTCATATAAGCTTTGCGTTTGTCATACGTTTCGTCAAGCGATGAATTAGAAAAGAATTAGACGGTCCGTACACAACCAAAACTCTTTTTATTTTTTCGGTCCACCTCATTATGGAGAATGGAGCAATATAAATCACACCAAGTACACAATAAATCTGTCCAGAAACAGTTTCTTACAAGTAAAATAAGGACGATGACAACGGTATTGTGTTAGTTTCATTGGTTAGTGCAGTCCACGAAATAAGCAAATCTTTGTTTCTCGGCTCGACCCCAATACTTCATCACATGATGTCATAGCCCATATCCGGACAAAAATCGTGGCGCCAAACATTGTATTGGAAAGTTTATGTTTTCTTATACCCGTGACATCTCGTCATTTTAAATCAGTGTCCCACCAAATGTCTTTAAGCAAATTTGTCACAAATATTTTTGGTCGGAACATTTAGTAATAAAGAAGTGTACGGCTAAGAAAAAGTAATATCGGCATCCGATTCGCCGGCGTAAGGCAACTTGTTCTTCCCTACCCTCTGGCTCGTCAGTAGCTGGCCGGTTAAAAACTAATTTCGTTCCTTATTCTGGCCTTTCAGAATGTTAGATGACTAAAATCTAAACTTTCTAAGCTTTTTGTAGATAGTCAATCTTTTGACTTTCATATTTTAGTCTTTACAGAAACGTGGTTAAAGCCTGAAATTTCCGATGCTTCTGTTTTTCCCACAATATTTTCAACTTATAGATGCGATCGAATATCCAGAAATGGTAGTGTAGTTTTGATTGCCGTAAATTCATCTCTTCCTTCTGAAATAGTTCTGCCACTTGCTGTTCTTGACATTGAATTTGTTAGTGTCAAAATTTGCTTAAAATCATATTCTGTCTTCCTAACTTGTTCGTATATTCCACCGAGTTCTGACATGACGGTATATGCTAGCCACTTAGAAGCTATTCGCTTTGTTTCTTCACTTCTTTCGGATGCAGATATATTTATCGTTCTGGGAGATTTTAATCTACCTGACGTTTCATGGCTTCCATCAGGTGAGTCTTCCTTGTTGATGCCCTCCTCCTCACATTGCTTTGTTGACGGTCTCCATGAGTTATCCCTAACCCAAGCTAATCTTGTGCGTAACAAAAACGAGAGATCACTAGATCTTATATTTATGTTAGATTCTTCTAACTGTACTGTTTCGAGGATTGATCCTTTAGCCGTCCCTGAAGACAGTTTCCATCCAACTTTAGACTTAACTATTGGTCTATACCAGTTCGACGTGTCGTTCCCGTTGCTTCGTAAAATTAACTTTTTCAAGCTCAATGAACTAATACTTGCTGCAGACTGGTCTTATCTGTACTCCTGTAGTGATATGAATGTTTTTTATATGATACTATGTTTTCGCATTTTGATGCTTGTGTTCCACGTGTGACCCATGTATTGTCTAACAAGTCGCCATGGTTTACACGTGAGTTAACTAATTTGAAAAATGTGAAGTCTAGATATTATAGAAAGTTCAAAAAATCGGGTCGACCGTCTGATTTATCTCTTTATGCTGTTGCTCAATTGAATTTTTCAGTGCTTAATACACTATGCTTTAAGGATTACATTAGGCGTTGTAAACTTCAGTTTTCCCGTGATCCTAAGCGATTGAATAACTTCGTTAACGCCACACGCAAGGGAGCAGTGCACCCGTCCTATTTATGTTTTGAAAATAATAAAGCAGACGATGATCAGGCCATTGCCGATGTGTTTGCTGATTTTTTCAAAACGACCTATTCCTTCAAAGATCATCGAGCTAACTTTTCTTATCCTTATCAGATGAAAAGGTTTATTGCGTCTTTAATCCTGTGATCGATGAAGATTCGGTTTTCAGCGTGCTTACTTTAGTGATGCCCGTGTACTCACCAAGACCTGATGGGATACCTGGTTGTGTACTCAGGTTTTGCGCTGAAACTTTGATTTCCCCAATTCTTAAGTTATTTACTTTGTCCGTTGAAACTTCCTTTTTTCAACCATTTCGAAAGGAATCTTTTATTATTCTTTTGCATAAAAAAATGTCTGCTATTCCGAAGGCATTTGAGAAAATTATAACTTCTGAAGTAAAACATTTCTATAGTTCTATTCTTTCATCTTCTCAAAATGGGCTCATGAAACGTAGATCTACGATCATTAACCTTTTAGAGTTTACTTGTTTAGCGATCGAAGGATTCAGGAATGAATTGCAAACTGATGTTATTTATACTGACTTCAGTAAGGACTTCGATGCTGTTTTTTTTAACGTTTTATTTGTTTGTTGGATCTCTTATATAGGCTTATAAGACTAACAACAATTTTCTAGGTTTATCTTAATCTAACACATAACCTAACCTCTGAAAGATGCTACATTGATCTATGGCCCTGATAAATAGCCAGAGAGTTGCGAGGTCGTTTCGTTGAAGACGAGTCATTTCCCGTACTCGGGTTAGTGATTTGGTCAGGGTATTCGGGTGTGCCTGCAGTTTAGCGGTGTTCTTTAGCTGTTGTACCTCTATATGTAGGTCTTTTTGTACGATTTCATTTCGGATATACCAAGGTGTTCACCTGATAGTTCTGAGAACCTTAGATTGTGCCCTTTGAATGGTTTCGATAGTGCTCTTGCTTGCGTTTCCCCACTGTGCAGAGCCGTACGTTTAGATGGCTTTTAACAACGAGCTGCAGAGGAAAACTTTGAACTCCAGGCATAGGGGAAATCGTGCGTTAATGAGCCAATGTAATCCGGTTGCTTTAAGCTTCAGCTACTTTTTTTTGCTCCGATATGCTTCCGCCAAGTTAATCTTCTATCGAGGTGAACTCCAAGATATTCATCATAGTCGGATTGAGGCACTGGCACGTTGTTCAGTGTCAATGATGGGCAGGTTTGTTTGTTGAGGGTAAATGTAACGTGCTTGCATTTCTGTTCATTTACACGAACACTTTTCAATTTCCTTTAAGTTGCCAGTTGCTCAGCCGCTTTGATCGGACATTCGGAGCGACTGAGAATAACCGTGTCATGGGCGAAAGTAGATGTGTCTGGTTGGAGGACTGGTTGGTATGTCCGCTGTGTACAGAATATAAAGTATTGGACCCAACACGCTGCCTTGAGGTACGCCTGCCTTTGATTCGAAGTCATCAGAGGTAAAGGTATTACATCGTACGGCGAATTTTCTGTCGGATAGATATGATTCTATTAGCCTGTGTGTATATTGTGGGAGCGTCGCTTTTATTTTATATATTAGGCCGTCAATCCAGACTCGGTCAAAGGCTTGGGCGACGTCGAGAAAAATTGCTGTGCAATATTCTTTTTGCTCGAATGCTGTGCGGATCTCTGAGGTGATACGGTTGACTTGTTCAATTGTGAAATGCTTTTCACGGCAGCCAAACTGATGATGTGGGATTATATTTTGGTTTACCAGGATTGTATTTATAAGGAGTTATAAGAACTTTTCAAATAGTTTTGAAAGACTTGGCAATAAACTGATGGGTCTGTACGATGATGGCTGTGTTTTGTTCTTTCCGGGTTTTGGGATCTTTATGATTACTAATTTTTTCCAACTTATGGAAAAGTGACCAGTTTTTACTATCGCATTGAAGTGTTTGCAGATGTGTCGCACGGCACAGCTCGGGAATTCTCAGATAATTTTGGGGTTTATTTTTCATGGTCTGTCGACTTTTTAGGTAACTGTAGTTTTTAATAATTGGAGAAATTTCCTCCGCTTGGAATTTCGGTTGCTCACTTTCCATTGGGGTGCGCAGGGAGGGGAGCTGAAAAGAGTTTGTTGACGGATTTGGCAGAAAGACCGTGTTTAGATGAGCTGTAAAGATGAGTGCTCTTTCTTCGTCTCAACGGGCATATTAGTTGCCAGTTGGGCATCTTACTACTCATCGGAGTAGTTCTGGTTGGATGAGCTTTCCACAGCAGATATTTGGTGCTGGTAGGGGTGAGTTTCTCGATGTATAGCCGCTAAGTCCCTGCTTCCTCTTGTCTAAGCGCTTTTGCTAGAGTTCGCGAAACTGCCTTTAGGCATTTGCCATTCTCGCCTGAGCCGTATTTTATCTGTTAGAAGTTGTTCAATTAGTCGGTTGTTTGATTTATATTTTTCCTGGGTGTGATTGATAACTGGGGTAGAGATATATGTTGCTTCAGTAAGCGCCGACTCTAATGCAGAGGTGCAAAGCTCGATGTGTTCTTCGTCGTCCAGTTTGAAATTTAGCTATCAAATTGTGCGCAATTCCCCTGGTGATTGCAAAGTCTATTAGAAGTGGGAGCTTGCGTGGATCTGCTGGCCAGTACGTGGACTTATTTGGTGAGGCATAGCCCATTTTGTTTGCTGGGTTGATGACTGTATTATACAGCTGTTTGCCTTTGGGGTTTACCAGGCGGGATCCCCAATGAGGGTGCTTGGCGTTGTAGGCTCCTGCAGCAAAAAATCGTACTCCGAGTGTATTGAAGAAATCAGTAAACTCTTTTTCAGAGATTGAGAATCGTGGTGGGCAGTAAAGTGCAGCCACGGTTGTACTGACGAAAGTGGTTTGGACACTTATTGAAGTTGCTGTAGGTATTGTTTGGCAAATCCATTGTGGAGACAGTGTGAAATCCGGTTTTTGATTAGGATACCAGTTCCTCCCTGAGCCTTGCCGTCTGGGTGATTTGTTGCGTAGAATACATATTTGGGTATTTGAAAATTGTTTTTGTTTGTGAGGTGTGTTTCTGATAGCAGCATAATATCAATATCATTTAAGTCCAGAAACAGTGACAATTCTTGTTTGTGCTTGCAAATTCCGTTTGCATTCCAGAGGCCTATATGTAGGGCTGACATCATTTGTTGTTGTCCATAAGCTTTTGAATAAGCAAGTTCTGATTCCGCATCAGTTCCTGCATGCAATTTTGCATGAACGTCATGAAATTTGTCATGTTTTGGTTGAGCGAGATTAACAATGTTTCGATCCCGTTGGTAGCGGGATCTACTGTTTAAGTGGGCTGTGCATTTCCATTGCGTAGCACGCTTGCAAAAGTTACTCCAGTAGTAGTTGTTAATGGAGTCGCTGATGACCTTACAGCTCTTGAGAACAATATACCCGGTGTTGTTTGAGAAGGAATTAGTGTCGAGCCCTGTATACGAGCCGTTGATTTATTCGCGTTGAGACGGGCCTTCAGTTCCTTATAAAATCCTCTGTACTTCGCTGTGTGATTACCACCACAGTCGCCGCACTTCCTTGTATTGGTGTTTGATTTGTCAACGGGGCAAACACAATCTTGTTAGGTTAGTCCATAGCCAACGCAAACTGGGCGAAGGCTGCAGAAGTACTTTGTGTACCCAAACTCCTGGCAATTAATGCATTGCACCGAGTGTGTCCTCTTATACAGCTCTTCGACAGTAATTCTGCGATGCAGCAGAAGTTGTAGATTGTATATAGGCTGCATTGCATTAGGTTTTAATTTTTTATCACACGTGGGCTGTAGCTCCACTTTGAACAGAGGTTTAAAGTGTTCTGTTCAGTATATTTGAGACGAACTTTACCTCAAAGCCCTTCTCTTCCAATGCTTCAACTATCTCCTGAGTCGGAATCGTTGGTTCAATGCCTTTGATCACCACTTGAAGGCCTTTGGCACTCTTTAGTTGGAATGAGTAGAAATTCACTCTTTCCGTTCTAAAGTACTTTTTAATAGAACGATGGAATGCTTCACTTTTGGCTTGCACTTTGGTCTCTTTTATGTTTCCCCTGTTGAATGGAATCACATAAATGTTGTTTCGACCAACTAGCGCTACCAATTTTGGCACTAATGAAGTGCAGTTTGCACCACGGATATAGAATGGTGGTGGCTTGGCTACAGTGGATTTAATTTGGGAAACTCTTTCTTGAGATTCCGGCTGAATTGCCAGAATTTGGAATCTATTGCCTTCCAAAGCTTTTCGTCCAATAATGTTGTTTTTCGACATTTTCTTTTTGTCTGAGGGCTAAGCTTTCGCTTGTTTATATTAATATATCTGTCCATACAAGTCTGAACAGGTGACTTTGGATTCACCGCGGTCGGCGAACCCAATGACCCAATTAACTTTTGAAGTGGAAGCGAATTTGAGGGTGAAGCGAAGCAATGGGCGCTCCAAGACAAATTGCTGCTGGTTGGTGTAAGTTGTTGTGGTAGTTGGAGACTCTACTGGAAGGATGTATTTTTGCGTTGAATAGATAGCCGACAATCGTTTTGGTGCTGAAGAATTTATTCTTGTAGCTTCTGCTGAAGAGTCTAGTGAAGAAGGGCCTGAGTTAATCTCTTTACACGTTGGCATTACTAGTAAATTTACTAAGTATTGCTATTTGTATTTACAAATAACAATATAATTGAGATTCGACGTCTCTGTGGCGACTGAGAGCCCTGTCACTTGATTTGTTTTAATTGTTTTGAGGTTGTTACCGAAGAACTTGCGGAGCGCGATAAAAAAAATAATAAAATTTATCGTCTCGCCATATTTTACTTCTCTAGTCGCAAAAGGAAAAAATGTGGCAACGCTGTAACACTACACTTCTCACTTTGTTATCTTATGCTCTTGGTCGTGCCTTTTTGTATTGTAATTAAATAAATGAATATTGTTATATATGTATAATTGGCTACTTGCATATTATTCACAACCAAAACTCTTTTTTTTTTCACTGGTCCGCCCCATTTAGGAGTACGGATCATGTGTTTGGTCTCCACAATATGGAACACACCAAGTTTAAATTGAATCTGTTCAAGAACAGTTTCTAATTTTTCCTCTTCGTGATTGAAACTGGGATCGAAATGTTAACTTGCCCTCGTATACTAAAAGACTTTTTCTAATTAATCTTCCCTCCTTACTTAACCGTAGAGTAATTCTTGGCACTTTGTTTATTCACAAGCTTCTAAATGGACAAATATACTGTCCTTACTTACTTAATCAGGTCAATCTATCTGTACCTTGTAGACTAACCCGAAGTTATGTCCCTTTATCTTTAACACGCTGTACTTCTAACTATTCTTTACATTAACCTTTTAACCAACCGCCTTTATTCTGTAATCGGATCAGAGTTCTCTATACCTAACCTTAAAACTTGTATTTTTAGTAGTTAGTAATTAGTCTTATTATATTGTCCAAGCGACTTCGTTTTTGCATGCTGTCTGCTAGGGTTCGCGCGTAATAGGCATTGTCCTGGTGTCGCTTGGACCGCTTAAACGTACTGCGCATTGTAAGCGTCAACGTCCAGAAGAAATGTCAAAAAACGACAACCGTCGTAGTTAAAGGTACTTCCACATCTATATGAACATTAGTTTTTATAATATCAGGTCAACCTGACATTTTTCCAGGGCGCCTTAATTGAATGTCATTATTGTCCAAATCATCCTCCATTTTTAGTATTTTCAATTGTTTTGCTTATAACTGATTCCAATTTGGAGATACTCTCCTGAATTTCCTTAACCACAGTGGACGCCGTTGATGCTTTTAATGGTGGCGATTCTGTTGCTTCTGATCAAGTTTCGGACGCTAATTGAGAAACAGTGGACGGCGAGCCAAGTACACTGACGATTTCTAATATCAAAGCCGACTAACGTTAGCCATATGTGATATTTGTTTTCCATTTGTATTTGTATGTTTGGTTTACACATTAAACATCAAATGGTAGAAAAAGAGCACGCGTATAAGAAAATGAAAATATAGTACGATGTAGATAAAAAGAGTGAATAAAGTAAATAAAGTGAAATATTCGTGTAAACAAATTTGAAATATTTTACATTGTTTTGTGTCATTAGTTATAAGTTTTATTCCCACTCCTTAAAACAATAAAGTGGGTAAGTAACATATAAACAAACTCACAATTTTTCTTTTGTTTAATAATAAGAATCAGGTTAAGAATAAATAAAAGGTAAACATTTTTGAAAAATAAATAAAGAATATTTTCTCTACCCTGCACTCACTACGGCATAATGACAAAGATGTGCACGGGTCGTACTGTCTCCTTGCTATCTTATATAGAATAAATAAAAAAATTTATATTTAATTTAATTAATTATTGTCAAACAAATTGGATATTTAACACACAACCATATTCTATGAGAATCTGAAATGGTTCTTGATAAATTTTCGAAGCTTCGCTGCTTTTAATACAATCAGTGCTTCGGATAATTGGCTCATAGGTCTAGCGACTAGACTCTAGTCAGTTATTTTACCTGTGTATATACAAGAATGCCTACTTTTGGCTAACACACTCTATGTATTATAAAATTGCATAACTTCAATGTCGACACTTGGCATTAGTACATAAAAAAAAATTTAATTCGACTCGGATGCGAAAAAAAGAAAAATTATGCCATATTCAATCTGAAAGCAAATAAAAAGCATATGTGCAAGCCCTTAAACACCCTTCGTTTTGTTGCTTCTCTTTTTACTTACTGTCGAGTATCCCTTTTTTATTTCATAATCAAGAGTCAAGTTTCCTACTTTGACGCCTACAGTTTTAGAGCAACTGAATTCATGTAATTACTGTAGTGTAAGCTTGGCATTGAGTATTGTAATAATCAATATGTTGCAAATGCAAATTTGGAAATAGTTTTAGGCTTATTCAATTAATTAAAATGGTTAAAAATTGTGGGGAAAATTGTGCGAAATATGAAATATGATATCTGTTATTGAATTTTATAATTTTATTATTTATAAAAATGTTTGCCTCTAGAACTTAAACTAGTGACTAGGGCTGTCGCAACCAACACTTGAAATTGGGTGGACTTCGGAGAGATCATGCAAATGGGGGCCAAAGACACAGCGATGCTCACCCGTTGATTGCAAAGTAGTGAATAGACAAGAGTTGCTTGAATACTGATTTTATTAAGAAAAAGGTCGAGTTTATATACACGATTCTAGGATCTAGGGGGTCACATGTATATACATTTGGGGGTCTTATTCATAGTGTAAATGTGATTGTGTGTGTGAACATAATGTGGGGAACAATTTTGTGTTGTATAAAAATATAGTGTGAGTACAGTGTATATGAAAATATGTAGGGGTTAATTCTATTCTAAGCAAAGCCTGCATTGGTCTTTACTGTGAGAAATTCATAGTTTGTATTTTAAGCATGCATTTACACCAACATACTCCCGGCCGTTGAACGACTGTTCAACATTACTTAAATGTTGATTTCGTAGTTTCCAACAGGTCGATGTGTAGATTGAGTCGGTTGACGGCCAGTTGGCATCTGGGTAAAAGTTGTGGGAGGGGTCATCTGTTGAAGGCCAATAGCAATCCTGGCTTCTTGTCTTCCGTTGGTACACCGATTTTTGATAACATATAGCAGCACTAATGTTATGAATATTATTAGCGCTATGTATGAAGCAATGTTGTGATGTTGAATAGGCCCTTGACTAGATTTTAGGTCATATGGTAACTTTATTTTGAATCTGGGTCATAATTGACTACTGAGTTTGTCAAGTTCATTGTAGCTTAGCTGAACATTGGTAGAAGCCGTTTCATTAGTTGAGTTCATCATCATAGTGGAGAAATTCCCAAACCGGGCATATGACATATTCATTGTGCCGGTGGTTGTAATACGATGTCCAGTTACACGTATTAATGGATTCCGCAAAGTGAAACTTGGATCAAGTGTTAATAATCCTCCTTGACTTATGGTGATGCTTGAACTGTTGTCATCGCAGACTACAGATAACTCCATTGGCGACATTGTAGCAAAAATCCAATGGTTCTTGTAGTACATATTGAACCAGACGAAAGTCATGCTTGTGTATTTGAGAACACAGATTGTTTATTTTAACAAATGAATTCTTCATTTGTGACTTGATGGCATTGTTTTAATTCAGTTGCTGTTAATCCAAGAAATTGATCTCTGTGCTTATTGACCGCTATCATGGGAATTTGAATATCCATCGTCATAATTCCTTTATTGCTGATTGCTGGTATGGGAACTAGATTGTATAATTCAAATACTTGTGCTGAGAGCAATGGTAGCGTTACTTTGAATATTACGCGCTTCTTTACAATGCTCCCTCCTGCCTTCATCATTTTATACAGTTGTAGAACATCATCGTCTGTGGCAGGAAGTATGTGTCCTGGTGGAAGATGATTTATTAACTCTTTTAAGTGTAGTTCAAGTTGTTTAGGCGAGAGTAACAACGGGCTAATTTGATCATGATGAACGTCAGTGAGTACATGGGCAATCTCTGATTGTACTCGTTGCAAATTTGAAGCAATCACCGAAAGTTGTGTTGTTATCGTGAGATACCATTGAAAAGTCTTGACAGAATCAGAATGTGCTTGAGACATATCGAGTAGTTGCTGCTCCATCAAATTCAATCGCTTCTCAATGATCGCCTCATCACGCTTGAAGATGTTGATTGTTGAATCAAGTATAGATGTTTGATTCTTTAAGAGTGTTGCCAAGTATTCCTCATTAGTTTTCACCTTTTCAATAGTATTGGACAATTCTTTTGCATATTCCGAGTCCAGTACTCCATATAGACTCCTGGCAATGTTGCCAATAAAATCAAATGGTGCTCTACGATTTCGTCCTATGTGCAAGAGATCGTTTTCCATTCTCAGTTCCTCTTCCACATGTTGGAAATGTTTGTACATTGCAGAACAGGCTTGACTTGGTTTTAATCGGGAACACATTTCCCCAATCTTTTTTATTCCGAAAGAAAATGTGTTCATATCGTCCCAATAAGGATCCAAATTATAATACGCAATGATTGTCCAGTCAGCTACAGCAAATCTGGACGTTCCAATTTTTTCATAGTAAATGCCAGGTTTGGCATCAAATTGGGTCACATTTATTGATTGGGCCAATGCCAATGGTAACAATAGCAACATCATTAATAACGTTAGAGGTAACGATGCTAAGATTCGTCTTTTTGGGCTTTGCCTTGTTGTGGCATCCTTAAGCCCGTCTTCTTGGGAATCATCGGCGTCGTCGTCATCCAGTTGATGCTTTTCTCCTGGTTCTGGTGTTCTTAATAGGGAAGCTAATTTATGAATAGCTCGTTGGTCAATTCCAGATGCCGTTTTTACGTCAACCACACGAATATAACCATCAGGTCCAGGATATAATTTTATAATCCTCCCCAATGGCCATTGAAGAATGGGTACATTATCTTCTTTGAGGATCACCATCATGCCTTCTTTCACATTGTTAAAAGGCTTCTTCCACTTCGCGGAGTTTTGTAATCCTTGCAGATACTCCTGTGACCATTGTTTCCAAAAGGTATGTTTTAATCGTTGCACCAGCTCCCATTGTTCTGGCAACGATTTCTGTCTGATTGGCAATGGATCGGGTTGAGCCACCAATGGTTCTCCAATGAGTAAATGTCCTGGTGTGAGAGCAGTAAGATCATTAGGATCATTTGAATTGGAAGTTAGTGGCTGTGAATTTAATATTGCTTCAATGTTCACAATAATTGTTGACAGTTGCTCAAACGTCAAATTGGCTGTGGAAATATTTTTTAGCAATAAATGTTTTGCTGATTTTACAGCTGCCTCCCATAAACCTCCAAAATGAGGTGACCGTGGGGGAATAAATTTAAATTGAACTCCTTTCTGGTTACAGAATTCCATAATTGTACCAGTTGCCATGTCAGAGTAAATCGTTTCACTCAATTCCTTCAATTGGTTGTTAGCTCCAACGAAGTTTGTCGCGTTGTCACAGTACAACGTTTGGCATCTTCCTTTTCGTCCAATGAAGCGTTGCAATGCTCCAATAAATGAGGATGTTGATAAGTCTCCAACCAATTCCATGTGTACTGCCTTTGTTGCAAAACATACAAACACAGCAATGTATGCCTTATCTGGACGTTTTCCTCTTATTTTGTGATGAATCCAGAAAGGTCCGCAGTAATCCATACCAGAGATGAGGAACGGTCTATTTTGAGATACGCGGTGTTCAGGTAACTCTCCCATTATTTGTTTAAAGAGTTTTGGCCTGAATCTTGTGCAGGATACACAATTTTGTATCACATTCCGTATCATCAATTTCACTTTTACAATATGATATTGTTGTCTGGCAATACCTCGTAATGCATCTTGTCCACAATGCATGTTGTCTTCATGTAATTTGCGCAGAATCATTTTGACAACGGTATTATTATAAGGCAACAGATATGGATTCCTTGTGTCTCTTGAAACTGGAGCTTGTTGTAGTCTGGTCGCTACTCGAATAACCGAATTTTCATCAAGCACCAAAGGTAATGATGATAAATTACTTTTCTTGCCCATAGGTTGCTCTGGACGATTTCTGAGATGACGAAGCTCATACTCAAATTCACCTTCCTGAATTTGTTTGATTATAATTATTCGAGCTTGTTCCAACTCATCCAATTCCAGTTGAACAGTCTTCCTTCTGTTTTGTGCTTTGCAGAATGGTAATACGTATGCAATAATTCTTTTCATACGATATACCGAGTTTTTGTGGTTTATGTTATAAATCCACCCATCATCCCTTCCAGAAGCAGGAATGCTACTCGTCATTGGCATACTGAATACTTTGGTTTTCCGCTTTGAAGTATCAGTCACATGTTCTGATGCTTTGAATGGAGCTGGCCAGCGAGATTGTGGCCCATGTAGGTATAATGGTCCATATAACCATAAATTGTTTGATGTTAGCTGAGATGCCGATATTCCTCTTGATAGGACATCTGCAGCATTTAGAGCTGATGATACATGCCTCCATTGTGTTGGTTTGGAAACAGCATGTACTTTTGTAAGCCTGTTGGCCACAAATGTATGGAACTGAGATGCCCGAAAATTAATCCATAACAGTGCAATTGTTGAATCTGACCACAAGAAAGCTTCAACATTTTCCGCTTTCATCCGGAGATCGTGTCGAACTCTGTCCGTGAGTTCTGTTCCAAGCACTGCTGCACTTAACTCAAGACGTGGCAATGATTGTTTTTCTAGTGGAGCTACTCGTGACTTTGCACACAGTAAACGCACGGTGATCTGACCATTTTTGTATGTGGCCCGAATGTATACAGCAGCTCCATACGCCTTTTCTGATGCATCTACGAAGGTGTGGATCTGGCGTGTGGATGGCACCTTTCCATCATATATGTGCCTGGGCATTTGCATTTTATTTAGTTCTTGCAGATCCGCACGATACATTTCCCACTGTTTCTCCAAGTTAGCAGGTAGATTGGCATCCATCTCAAATTTTTCGGATGCAATATGTTGCAGTAATATTTTAGCACGTACTACAACAGGTGCAAATAGTCCTAAAGGGTCAAATATTTGTCCTATTTCAGATAATAGAACGCGTCTTGTTATCCCTCGAGTATGTAGCTGGGCCTTTCCGCAGAGCGTGTCTTTTTTAGGCATCCAAATTATGCCTAAAGTTTTCACACTTAATTGTTCCAATGCATCACGCATATTAATGCTGCTGCATATGTCGTCCTTCGAGATGTCCTCCAATAGCTGTGCATTGTTTGAGCACCATTTCCTCAAATTGAATCCGGCTGGTTTAAGAATTTTAACCAGCTCCTGCCTGATTTGTAGTGCTTCTGCCAAGCTGTATGCTCCTGAAAGGCAATCATCCACATAAAAGTCATTTTTTAATGTAGTTGCTCCTGAGGCCCACTTTTCCTCGTTTTTAGTTGCCAAATACTCCAAACTTTTTGTTGCGAGGTAAGGTGCCGAAGTTGTTCCATAGGTAACTGTCTTCAAGCGATAATATTTCAATTTTTTATTTGGGCTGTCTCTCCAAACAATCATTTGATTGAATTGATCATCTGGATTTACCCATAAATGTCGGTACACTTTTTCTATGTCCGCAGTGAAAACATATTTATGCGTCCTAAACCTCAGTAGGATTGAAAACAGTTGACTTTGTACCACTGGTCCTGGGTACAAGATATCATTTAGAGATTTTCCTGATGATGTTTTACATGAAGCATCAAATACCACCCTAAATTTGGTTGTGGTACTATCAGGTTTAAGAACACAATGATGAGGTATGAAATAATGCTGCCTTGGTAATCTTTCTGGCAACACTTCCTTCATGTGTCCAAGCTGTTCATATTCTTTCATGAACTTTATATATTCTGCCTTTATTTCTGGGCTCATCCTGGTTTCCAGTGATAGGAATCTCCTAACAGCCACATCACGAGACTCCCCCAGGGATGAAGAGTCTTCAGCAAATGGCAGTTTAACAACCAATCTTCCATCTGCAGCTTTATGTAAATTGTCCAAGAAGTGCTTTTCGCAATATTCTTCCTCTGGACTTTTGTATATTTTTTCCGGTTCCAAGGTATCCAGTTTCCAGAAACGCTCCAACAGTTCATCAGGCTTGGTCGCCACCATACAAGTAGCAGGTACAGATGTAGCCATATTTATCTTTCCAGCAATGATCCAACCAAATTCTGAATTTTGGAGAGTTGGACACTTATTTTGTTTTACTTGTCCAGGTAGTAAAATTGAGAAATGGTGATCTGCTCCTAGTAATAAGTCAATTTTACCAGTTTTGTTGAAGTTGGGATCCGCTAAAGGTATGGTTTTTGGCAGGTCAAACTTTTGCGTTATTGCTTCTGTGGGTTGATCTGCGACAATGTGCGGTAAAACAAAGGCTTCCACTCTTGTACTGAAATCGGTGTATTTTGATTTCACAAGTACATTTACTCTTGATCTGCTGAGTTGTGGTTGTCCTCCTACTCCTTCAATTCTTAGCGATGCCTTTTCTATTTTTAAAGATAATTGTTTTACTAGTCTCTCTGAGATTAGATTGACTTGGGAGCCACTGTCTAATAGCGCACGAAATTCTCCTTCTCGCTCATTGGTCCCTTTAACAATTACCCTGGCTGTCGCTAGTAGGGTATAATTTTTATTACTTCCATATGTGGACGCAGCTGAGGCCGTTGTTGTTACATTTGGTTTCAAGTTGTTGTTTCCCAAATGTAACAATGTCTTGTGTTTTTTATCGCATTTCAAACATCCCTTCCAGGTACAAGCCTTTGACATGTGGTCGGTTTTAAAACAATTGACACACATTCTCTGTCTCTGTACCCAGTTTAAACGTTCTGCTGCAGATTTAGCTTTGAATTTATCACACTGAAACAGTTTGTGATTCAATTTACTACAGAACGGACATGAACATGAGTTTGTGCCAGACGCTGATGCACATATTTTTTGCCTTTCTCTGGACTGCTTGGTACCAATCGCCTCTAGGGCAAGGAAACGTTGTTCCAAAAATGCAAGGAATTCTTTGGTCTTCTGCAATTCCCTTGTATCGGAAAGGGATTGTTCATATAGAGTGTGGGTAAGTCTATCCAATTTTCTTGTCATATGGAAAATTATAATAGAATCCCAAGTTTCTGTGTCAATGCCTATATTCTTTAAGGCTTGCAATGATTCATGAATATTATCATGAAGATTCTTTATTGACAGGGCGTCGTTTCCAATGTTTGGATGATCAAATAATTTGTCGAACACTGCTGTAACCAAGACCCGTTTATTGTTAAATCGTTCTTGCAACATTTTCCATGCAGTGTCATAATTGACTTCTGTTAATTCAAGGTGCCTAATTAATCTTTCGGCATCCCCTGATAGATTTGCTTTTAAATACCACATCTTTTGTACAGCGGGTATGTTTGATTCATGAACCATTTTCTTAAAAATGTCATGAAATTGTTGCCATTTCAAATAATTTCCATCAAATTTTGGAATTGAAATTTTTGGCAATTGTAGTGACGACGTTGTCACATCATGTGCAGGTGGGACACAAAATTTCAGTATTGCCTTTTCTGCCATTATGAATGTTTCCAAATTGTATCCAGCTTCGACTGGATTCACTGCAAGTTTATACATCTCATAGTGCAGTTGTTCTATCTGCTGCGATAAGTTTTCTACAACTATTTTGTAGCTCATTTTTTCTTCAGGAATTATTTGCTTTAATGTCCTGGAAAGTGTTGCTAGCATAGCGCCTTGCTTTCTGATCAATGGTTGAATGTTAATACGATCTTCATCTTTTTGATGGGCTAATTTGCTTTCTTCAATTTTTTCCCTTTGTAGTTTCCAGTCCTTTATTACTTCTTCTGTTAATTCTTTTAATTTTGAATAATATTCCTTTTTGAAGTAATCGTGACCGGATGGCTCGTATCCCAACGATTCCAATAAATCAGTGTGGGCTTTGTCAAATTCATCCCAAAGATCCTCAATCGTCTCAATTTTATTATCATAATAGAGAACTTTTGACTTTCTTGAGGCAGAGTCCTTTTTGACATTTCTGATGACATTTTGAATCTCTTCACCTCGCTCAAACTGTTGTTCGTATATTTTATCCATTTTACTTTATGTACTTTGATCCGTTGGAAGTATATTTTTTAGTCAATTGACAAGGTACGCTCCGACTCGCACCGATTAGTGATCAAAGTACTAGTAAATAAAGTTAAATTGAACAACAAGTATAAAGTTTTTAAAATTTTTTTTTTTATTTTATTTAATGTAAATGTATATATGTAAATATTGGATCGTAGAAATCCTTCGCCTGCTTGGTCGCCGTGTTGACCAGATGGTTCAATTGATTGGGTACGCCTTGTCCCACGTTGCAGAAATCCAAATTTGGAGTTTTCCGATTATACTCTGCTGTCGTTCTAATCCACAAACTGACTAGTCGACAAAGTGCTGATAATTTCAGTTGTCCGACAAACAGAAGATTTTATGGTCGCCAAGTTGACCTGTTGTACACTAATAGTCGCCAAGTTGACTCAAATGTACTTTTTTCCGCTGTGATTCTAGTCGCCAAATTGACTAGGTGACAAAGTGCTGACACAGTCAGTTGTCTCACAAGCAGATGTATTTTTTAGTTATGGTGTGCAATACCGTCGCCAAGTTGACATAAATGATATGCACAAATGCAATGATATCCAAGTTAATCAATTGCTTCGTAAATGTCAGGACCCCGGATTGTTGCTAGCCTGCAAAACCGTGCCCTCGCTAAGGAATATCAATATTTTCCAAAGCGTTGTATTAAAAAAGGAAATGATCGACAAGTTAACCAAAATTCCTTATATGCGTGTTATTGAGAAAATTAGTCTGAGTTGACAAAAATTCTAACACTTTGACTGTTACACCAAAATGTTTTATTTTTTTAAATTGGGAACGCCAAAGTCGGGGGTCACCAAAATGTTATTGAATTTTATAATTTTATTATTTATAAAAATGTTTGCCTCTAGAACATAAACTAGTGACATAGGGCTGTCGCAACCAACACTTGAATTTCAGGGTGGACTTCGGAGAGATCATGCAAATGGGGGCCAAAGACACAGCGATGCTCACCCGTTGATTGCAAAGTAGTGAATAGACAAGAGTTGCTTGAATACTGATTTTATTAAGAAAAAGGTCGAGTTTATATACACGATACTAGGATCTAGGGGGTCACATGTATATACATTTGGGGGTCTTATTCATAGTGTAAATGTGATTGTGTGTGTGAACATAATGTGGGGAACAATTTTGTGTTGTATAAAAATATAGTGTGAGTACAGTGTATATGAAAATATGTAGGGGTTAATTCTATTCTAAGCAAAGCCTGCATTGGTCTTTACTGTGAGAAATTCATAGTTTGTATTTTAAGCATGCATTTACACCAACAATATCTTCAATTCCATTTTAGGTAATTTAACAAAAGATATTAAATACTTATTAAAAAATTGTGCGAAATATGAAATATGATATCTTCAATTCCATTTTAGGTAATTTAACAAAAGCTATTAAATACTTATTAAAAAATATATTCGCTTTGTATTTTGTATGTATAATGATTTAACAAACAACGCCGGCAACACACAATAGTAGTTTTTGCTTTGTAAGGGTATATTAGGGTGCATTCCTATCGGACGGACTATCTTTATCATTTTTGGTATTTAGAACATTTCAATGTTATATAATATGATGTATTACATCATTGTTGGTGCTTGGTTTTAATAGATATAAGTAAACAAAACACCACTACATTCTACACAAATATTACCCCAATTATAATAACTAAATAATAGCAAATAATTTCCAAATTGTAAACACATGTGACCCATAATTAATAAGTAAATCTCGGGTAACCCTCTCATAGCAGTTATTGGCTATCAATTCAATGAGTACCCCTGCTAGGGTCAGCAATAATCAATCAGTTGCTGATCTAGCACCTACGTAATGAAAGGTGGATCTACAATGACCTATGCAGCGGGGCCTATATAAGTAGAGTCTAGTTCTTAGGCTAATTAGAATTCAATATCTGTAAGCAACGGGTGAGCATCGCTGTGTCTTTGGCCCCCAACTACAATATAATACTCAACCTTCGTGGTCCACCCAATTCAAGTGTTGGTTGCGACAGCCCTATGCCACTATGTTCTAGGGGCATTTACATTATAAATAATAAAATATAAATAAATATACATTTACACCCTGCATTTCTTCTTGCGTTTTTACTTAAACAATCATATTGACGAGTTAAAACCAGTTAAGGTTCGATATTATACTATGTCAACTAAATCTTGTTTTTTCAAGATAAATTTAAATTACCGCAACCTTACTTCTTGTTAAGGGTGGACAATAAAATCGCATTGTAACATTTCTAAAATAAGCAAGAAAATACGGCCCAGACCGGAAACAAACGAAATCAAACGATTTTCACTAGAAGAATCATTTTTTTTTTGTTTTTATAATTTTTTGTCACAAATGTCGGTAAAAATAAGGAGAATAACAAAGTTTGCATACCATTTCAAGTCTTGACTATTTAATTACTTTTTCTTTTAAAATAAATAAAAAAAACTACTTCTGCTTTTTTAAACTTTGTTCTCTGCAAGATGATAATATAAATATCCTAATATTTTGTACTGATGTTTCCGAGTTCAGTTGAAAGTTGGAAATAAAAAGAAGAGAGATAAGAAAATATTATTTTCCTTTTCATATACACACAAATGGGAATTTTTTTTAATTTCGAATGAATTTTTTATATTATTTTTAGTATTATTATTATTATATTTTGGAAAAGCTCTCTATAATTGGTGCAAATTTTGGCTTTGGGCAAGTGTTCGTTTCAAGATAATTCTAAAAGTAAACTATTTAAACACTGATTTGAGCGAAACCTGCAGGAATATTTTATTTAAAAAAATTACAAAATGTCAGGCGTTTTTATGAGTTAATATTGTTTTGTATTTGACTTTTCTGTGGAAATGGTCATATGTATGTAGTTTTGGATAAGTAAACTGATTCTAATTATTTAATTGTCTCCGTAGTGATCATCTGATCTGAGTCCAAAAAAAAATTTTTGATAATTTTTGGCTTCAAAAGAAATTTTATTAAATATTAATTTTGGTGATTTAATTATCCGATATGATTTAAACTTTATGGATGTTTATAATAGATAAACTTTATCAATATCATCTGATCTAAATACAAAAAAAAAAATATTGATAATTTTTGGCTAAAAAAGGCATTTTATTAAATATTCATTTCGGTGATTTAATTATCCGATATGATTTAAACTTTATGGATGTTTATAATAGATAAACTTTATTATTTTATAGCTTGGAACAAACAGTCAAAAGGAGTCACAGACGGACAGAGAGACATGGCTAGATCTCGCTCGTTGTTGTTATGGGGCGTACCAAATTAAACGAGTAAACTAAATGATGAAATATGAGTTTAAATTTAAAAAAAAAGAACGATAAGTATTATCTTTAAGTGTTTGTCTATTTAATCAAAATATTTATAAACTTGATTATGGTGTCTTACAGCAGTGAATGTGAAATATCAAAGAAGCTTAAAAAGAAAGAAAGAAAAAAAAACGCTTTTAAAATGTTTTCACTCACGTCGTCACCGAGGATCGAACCAATACCATCGATACATCGTACATTGGGCCAGATTCACCTTTTTTTTTGGAATAAACTACATTTCAAACGCTAGACAGATTTTGGAAGCACATAAGTCAGATCAAAATACAATTTGGTTTTGTTTTTTTTTTTTTGAATATACCACTTTTTTTCCGCTATCCGCTCAAAATGATAAAAGTTACCCCGTTTGCATACTTTTAGCCTTTATTTTTTAAAATTTTTTGAGCCCTTCTTAGTAAACAGCATGTATAAAATAATTAATGGATGCCTAAACAATTTATTTTTTTCAAGCAACTCTTCAAATCTTCAGACTTAAAGCTGAAAATATATTTACGTATAAACACACAAAATAGTATAATATACCATTAAATTTGATAACAAACATGAACATTAATCTAAGTATTCGACCTGCATATCCAGGAATATGTCACTGTTTGCGTGATCCGTATCCAAGTCGCTATCATCGCCGCTTCAGAAATTTTCTTTGTTATTGTTATTAACATTTGGTGCTTCTAAAATTTCAATTACTTCCTTTCGTAGTGGGTTTTTCTTATTTTGTTTATATTAATGCTTGAAAGAAAAGGGTCAGATGAATCCATTGATCTATTGAACACATCCGTTAAGTTATTGATACAAGAATTCCGTCTTGCATATGATCGTCTATCACGTTTATAAAGTTTATTGCAACCAATAGGTAATACTGATGACGCCATTATCTGTGAACCGTGAACCAAAACTTTATGGACAGTTGCTGATATTGGGTACCAAGAATAATTTTGCTTATAGTTCGACGCATTTTCTTGACAGAATTGGCTGAATTTAGTAATATTTTTGGGGAATTCACACGAAAAAGTTTTTAAAATGATGTAAAATCGGTGTAGAATATCATAGTCTAATCCCAATATTAATGAAAGTTGCCTTGTGTTTTTGAATGCTCTTCTTGCGGTATTGCCGTCATTTGTATTTCCATTTGCTCTTGGCTTATCCACATGTAAACCCAATTCTCTCCAAAATAATTTTTGTATTTCTTTTTTACGGGACATTATTTCATCTTTTTTTTATCCCTTACTTGCCACTTTTGAAGGCGCAATTTATATGAGATGTGAAGTACGAATTCAAAAAATCTTATCCATGCATGTAAGGGACTGATGCCGTGTTGAAGATATTCAGATTTAGACGCACAGCTTGAGAATTCACTGGTTGCCATGAAATCCTTTGGACTTGCTCCACAAATAGGACATAGTTGATTAGATTTGGTTCCCGTTATCACATTTAAAACCTTACCGTCTATCAGTGTCAAATGGAGATCAAAAGTGACTGTAAGTTTCCGATCAATTGAGAAATCGTAACTGAAAGCTGTTAGATTTTGTATTTGTCATTTCAAATCAGCCTGCTCTGCAAGAATTAGAGCTTTGCTTTCCTTAGCAAACTCAAGCTTTAGGGGTCTGCAAAATCTTACGGATTGCGGAGTTAGATTTATCCCAAAATCGTCCTTTAACTTTAGTGGAATAACACTCGTAACAAATAAACAATCAACGTGTAGTGGGGCCTCTGCCCGGATAGCTGACCAAAAATCTTTTTCTTCACCATCGCGTTGGACAAAAGTGAAAAGTGAAATCGACGGATAATACTTTAGAAGTTATGGATCCAAATATTATTGAAATCCGGAGATTTCATTTTTCATGTATGAAAATTTTTCATGTATGAAAAAATGAACAAATTTTACAAAAACTTGGAGCTTTGAAACTGAATATTGGCCGAATCAAACAACTGATCTTGAATATTTTTACTTTATTCGAAAAGTAGATCAATTTTTAGTTATTTGTTGTAAACAATTTATTGAAACTTGAAACACACAGTAAATTGGAGACGTTTAAAAAATACACTAAATTATCGCATTTTTTAAACTTTGGTGAAGTAGAATCAACAAAGATACACCTAGATACACGATGAAACCATATACATGTGACAGAGTGAACATTCACCTATCGGACCTATATAGTGTGATCTTGCGCTTTTTTGCGCAAATTTGTTAATTAGCCAAAAAACTAATGCAACCTCGCGTTAAAAACGCATTCCAAGTACAAGGAAGAGGAAGAGCGCATGCAAATTTGGCAAACTGTTATTTGATATTTACATATTTATAATGTAACAAACTGATTGGAGAGCATATTAAACAAATCAAACCTACATTAAATGTTAGTGGCTTAAAAAAAAATGTAATTTGACAAAAAATATGTTTGATCCGATTGTTCCTATGGAAGCTATAGCATATAGTCAATCGATTTCGCTGAAACTTAGCACAGACATTTCTATATGTACTAAACTTTCAAATAAAAAAATTTAAACACTCAAGTTATTGCTCTAAAACTATATTTTTGACCGATCATTCCTATGGGAGCTATATGATATAGTCAATCGATTCTGATGAAACTTGGTAGATATGTTAGAAAGTATTTTAAACTAATAGAATACAAATTTCGTAGTATTCGATTGAAAAACTACAAAGTCTTGGAAGCTTTACTTTATTCTCGACCTATCATTCCTATGGGAGCTATAAGATATAGTCAACCGATTCTGATGAAACTTGGTTTGTATGTTGGAAAGTATATTAGATTAATAGAATTCAAATTTCGTAATATTCGATTGAAACACAACAAAGTTATGGAAGCTTAATTTTATTCTCGACCTATCGTTCCTATGGGAGCTATATGATATAGTTATCCGATCAGGATGATTTCGAGATACACAATGCCTGCAGCAAAAAGAAGTCTATGCTCTGTAATGCTCTGTAGCATTAAGGGTTTTGGAGAAGACCAAAATTAATGTACCCTTGCAATGGTATATTTCTTTTGCAATTTAAATGAAAAATTAAAACAAAACATTAAAAAATCTAATTTAGTCATTAAAATAATAATAATAAAGATCATTTCTGATCAAAAAAGCGTTTTTTAAGTGAATTTTATGGGTAAAATATGCCTAGAAATATTTTTCAACTTTGACCTTATATCAAAGCAACTCGCTCTTGTGACACCTTCGGCAACCATTAATTTAAAGGAAGGAAACTTAAGGAATTAGCTATTAAATGCTTTTTAAAATTTGAAAATCGATTCACTACTTTAGAAGATATGATTTTTGACAAGCGAAATGAGCGATGGCCCCACTGTGCGTCGTTGGAATCGTTTTTTTCACCAAGAAATCTTTGCTTACGTACTTTGCCCCGTAGAGCCGTCAAATCCATAACTCGCAATGAGTTTTATATCTTTTAAATTTCTATATTTGTGAAATACCTCCACTTGCATAAGTATAATTCGACTAGCCGTGTGATTAGGCAAATTTTAGAGAGATACTCTCCGTAACATTGACTCCCATGGGCCTAACTCCAACTTAGCTTCCCTTACTTTGTTATAGGATGGATGGATATTGGAAAATTTGATTTTGTTAAAAGCTCTCATGTTGTTGTATTGTATGACTCGTACTGGCTCCGAAACTAACAATTTTTGTTTAATCTCACTTAATCCATTTGAAGAAGAGTCAATATTCTTTAATACAGAAGCAGTATTGCTTTATTTGGCTTTTTTAGCTATCATTAAAGCTGCATGCATAAGAAGGTTTGTATTATTTCCTTCCTTATCAGCAAGCTCTACCGCCCTTTTTCTTTTCAGCCGTGATCATTGAACGGCAGTCGTAGTCGTCCCATTTGATTGGATGAGTCTTGGTCTTGGTCGACTCTCATAATTTGGGCAAGGCAACTTGAATGCCTATTTTTAAGTCTCAATTGTACGATGGCATTTTCGTAAATTTTTCGTTACATATAGGTGTAAACTCCTTATTTTCAAATTGGCAGAAATTATTTTTTTACTCCCAAATAGACGAAGACTTTCAATAGATTTGTTCTAAAATAAGACATTACAAAATTAGCTCACAACTACAACATTGTACATTGGGCGCAAATGCCGATTTAGCGGCATAAGTCCAAAATTATTTTGTTTATATTTTCTTCTTCTTTTTCTTAGTTCCATTATAGAATTGCCTTTCCATTATTAAACCGTTTTTAAAAATATTTTTCGTGCATCCCAGGCTTTTTGGCAGCCCTGTAAAGTCAGCTGATGCTACGCTAAGTTGTGTGTGCCAAAAGATTGCTTAACACGTGTGCAAAGTTTAATAGTTTTTCCTTTAAGAAATATTATGTATAACTGTGGTGATGATGCAAAATACTAAGCAGTGTATGTATAATGTAGATTAAAGTGACAAATTTGTGTTCGTTATTGTGTTGTTTTGTATTTAGCAGATTTAATAAATGATGTTTATAATCTAACCTAACCTGAAAATAGTTGGGTTTCGTGCAACGAAACTAATAAGAATACGCCGAATTACGTAAAGTGTTAATGTGCTAGTATTGTGTTATTGTATTTTAATTTCAATTAAGTTAACAACTTTAGCGCATACTTTCGCAAATTCATAATATTTCAATAGATCTAGAACAACTCGATATCCGTCGTCGCGATTTGCTGGAAGTGTGGCTGGGAAAAAGACGCAGTGCTAGCGCCATTTTTGATTGGCTGTGCGGAAAAATTAATAAACAAAATTTGTCTAAAAGCTCGGAATTTGAAATTAAAAAGAAAATACAGAACTTCGCTTCCCATGTCAAAAAACTGCTGGCCAAAAGTAACAGACATATTGAACGCTTTAAGAATGAAAATGCATGCTGGCTAGCAACTGAAACATCATTTTTCACAAATAATTAGCAAAGAAGCTAACTTCGGCTTTGCCGAAGTTTGTATACCCTTGCAGCTTCACTGTTTTATTAATTAATTTTAAAACAAAAATTTTAAAGTAATTGGTATTAGTGTTTAATAAAATCAAAAAACAAAACAGAAGAAAAAACGCAACTTAACATTTCCCGTATTCACCGAGAATCGAACCCACCAAACACCGAACCATCACGCAGCCGATCTTTACATACTACACCACCGTCCTTACTTAGCTAGCGTAAGCTAATTCGACATATATAGCAAACGCATGGCATCTCGCTCTTTCAATTTCGTTCTGTGCAACAACACAACGCAAATGTTTCTGTCTCTCTCACACACCGCATGGTGAAGAATTTTTGCATATGTATGTGTGTGCGTGATTTCTTGGAATTTGTTTTTGTTTCTTTGCTGCCAAAGAAAATTGCTTATTTTACTCGAGGTACCTCCACGTTTTAGTTAATAACTCCGATGATAATTATCCGATCCGACTAATTTTTAAACTTTACCTGCTCAATCGATTGAGGAATTTAAATTTTTATGTTTCAACCATGTAGCTTAAAATTTAAGCTCGAAAACGCTTGGTTCAACAGACAGACGGACGGACGGACAGACGAACATGTCTCAATCGACTCGGCTGTTGATGCTGATCAAGAATATATATACTTTATGGGGTCGGAAACGTATATTTCTATGCGTTACAAACATCTGACCAATTTTATAATACCCTCTGCAAGGGTATAAAAATTACACAAACAAGAGTGGACGACCTCTTGCAGCTTATGAGGAAGGAGGATCTAGATTAAAAGGAAAATTGGCTTCAAAGCTTTCTCAAGAAAATTCAAAAGAGAGCCCAATGCAAGCTGCCGCTATGTCAGCAGAGGAGTCGGGAGATAAGCAATCGTCGAAAATATTAAGAGCAAAATTAAAACCAAAATGTTGTACATCTGAAGATTTTTCACCAGTATTGCTCTCAGCTGATGAGGCATTATCTTTTATTATTGAGAATTCCTTCTCTAAGCAGCAATATATCAACATTAGATTAATGGGAATGAAAAAGAATTGCAACATTTATTCAAGCTATGAAAAGGTAAAAGAAGCTAAAAAAAGCAGGCCTCTTGAAGTAAATGTATCAGAAACTGTTGCAGAAGTGCCGCTGCAGAACTTTTTACACCTTACTGCTTCAAGAATAATGTTACATCAAAAGCCAGTCTTTGAACAATTTACTAATATATCTAAAATAAAGCTATTAGTGAGCTATGGCTTTGATGGTTCAACCGGACAAAGTGTATATAAGCAACGTTTTAATGAACAGGTACCTAAAAGCCTCGAACAGTCTTTGTTTGTCACCACAATAATTCCTCTTCAAATCAAATTGGACGAATTATCTGGAGAAACCCCAAACCACAGTCCATTAAGTATTGCAGGCCATTAAAGATCGAATTCATTAAGGAAAGTCGGGAGCATATTTTACATTCGAAAAGTCTCCTAAATATGCAAATAAAAAACTTGAAATCATGTTTTAATTAATTTAAATTTAATTTCATTAAGGTAGAAATTGCTTACGACTTACACATGACTCTTATAGATGGCAAAGTTCTAAATATATTAACCGGGATAGCATCAATCCAATCGTGTCCTATTTGCGGTGCTAGTCCGAAGGATTTCTTAAAGATAACGGATTTTAATAGCGAAGTTTTTAAGCCACAACCAAATACTTTGCAGTTCGGAGTTAGTCCCCTACAGGCATGCATTCGCTTATTAGAGTTCGTATTGAACATTTCATACAGAGTTAATATTCAGAAATGGAGAGTCTGCAATAGTTTCAACAAAAACACAATGCTCACACGGAAAAAACAAATAGAGGAGAAGCTCTGGACAGATATGGGATTACATGTGAACAAACCAAGTCCGAACGGTTAGGGAAATTCCAATGATGGCAACACGGCGCGAAGAGCATTTTCAAATGTTCCATTATCGGCCGCAATATTAGATATAGACGAAACACTATTGAGGAATTTTTAAACAATTTAAATTTAAGAAACTTTGTGAGGAAACTCTTTAATTGTTTTTAACGAAATATCCGTGTTATCCAAGATTTTAGTTCATGGTGCAGAAATTATTCCATCTTCTGTGCTTCCTGTCGGTTGCATGGGAGAAAACGGTTCTGAGGCACGGAATAAATATTATAAGCGTGATAGACTATTTCATGCTAGGAAAAACAGCCGCAAAAATAACTTAACGGTCGTGTTGCAAAGAGCGTTGGATTCATCTGACCCTTTATTATCGGGTATCTTTTCTCAAAGAAACAACAAGGCGCAATTTCTACCAAAAGAAGTTATTGCGCTCCTGATGTTGCCCTCAACAGAGAAAACAGTTGCTGTTGAATCCGATTTCGAATTTAAAGAAATTTTTGATTTTGAATTGGATCTTGAAATGTAAATAAAAATTTATCAATATACATATGTATCCCATTTATTTTACATTGTGCATGTGGGCGGTTGGTGTGGGCATGGTCAAAATTCCAAAACAAAATGTTTTAAAAACATTTATAAATAATAAATTTTGTATACCTTTATTTTCCGTTTTGTCGGCAAAAATTTGAATAAAAGGTGTAGCTGCAGCAGAAGCTCAAACAGTTAAGTGAAAATTTTTGTCAATTTGGACAAAACAAACAGCTGATCAAACATCTGACTTTAAAGGGCTGCCAAAAATGCAGGGTTGCATCCGAAATATTTTTATTTCTTCTTTTGATGTACCCTTTTCAAATTTTTTTTAATTATATTTTAATGTATGCCCTTTTCCAATTTCAAGTCAAATTTTTTATTTGGCATTACAAAATTTTTCTACTTTATGCCAAAAAAAAAAAAATGGAAATCTGGCCCAATGTGTATCGTGGGACCGATCTCTATATACTACGCCACCACCTTGACTAAAATTATCTAAGCTAGTTCGGCATATATATGTATGTACATATATAGCAAACGCAGGGCATCTAGCTCTTTCAATTTTGTTCTGTGCAAGAACACAACGCAAATATTTCTGTCTCACTTATACACCGCGTGGTGAAGAATTTTGCGTGAGCATTAAAATAAATTGAACATATTAGCAATTTTATTTAATTAATTTGCTCCTTTATAGTTATCCGATCTAGTTCAAACTTGGCGTAGGGTATTAAAGTTAAATGCAACAACAAAAAAACAATATATTTATATAATTCTTATTTGGTCCTGCACGGCTTCGATTAAGGGTCCTTTGTGTTTGTACTGCAGATTTCTTGGAATTTGTTTTTGTTTCTTTGCTGCCAAAGAAAATTGGTTATTTTACATGAGGTACCTCCACGTTTTATTGAATAACTCAGGTGATAATAATCCGATCCGACTAATTTTCAAACTTCACCTGCTCAATCGATTGAGGAACTTAAATTTTCATGTTTCAACCATGTAGCTTAAAATTTAAGCTCGAAAACGCTTGGCTAAACAGACAGACGGACAGGCGGACAGGCGGCCAGGCGGACGGACATGTCTCAATCGACTCGGCTGTTGATGCTGATCAAGAATATATATACTTTATGGGGTCGGAAACGTATATTTCTATGCGTTACAAACATCTGACAAATTTCATAATACCCTCTGCAAGGTTATTAATAGGACACAGAAAGATAAAAATAGAACAACAATATCTTTTCACAGCAGATTTTTGATAAGCCGTGAAACCAAAAATTTTTTTTAAAACTTCTCTGCAATAGTTGTTAATCAATATTCATTGCCTTAACTAACATTGACAGAATTGGCAGTTTTGTTTAGAAGCTTTGAAAATAAAAGAACACCGATTCTGCAAAAATATAGCACACCTCCTATACAAGCTATTTATAAGTATGAATTAACTGTAAATGAGCATGTATCAAGTTAAGTGACCAAATTACTCTTGGCGCAATCCCAATAAAATTTAAATTGATTAAGTTTTGTTTAAGTAATTAAACTTAGAATCAGCCGAAAGTCACAGTAGCTGCGGGTGACCCCCCTGTTGCTTAACATTTATCTGTAAGCCCGCAGTGTAAATAATAATAATAAAAGAATTTTAAGAACAAAAACTTTGGCTGCTGGCTTTATGATATATCTGTCCAATTCTTAAATGTTGTCTGGCAACATTGATAAAAAGCTTATATACCGGGTTACATCCACAAAGATCAAAGGCTATGACTTGATTAATTCGGCTGTTAACGCTGATCAAGGATCTATTTATAAATATTTCTTGGATAATAGTTTTACAAAATACAAAAAAAAAACGAGATTGTTTTCAAAATGTATTTTTCCCCAGAGTCTCTAAAGTTTTAAATGCCTCTATGCAAGCCTCTAGTGCTGAGGTTGGAGGCGTTAAACATTTATTGCGATTTTTAAAAATTGCAAAAGCGCGTACTGTACAGTTTTTTATCACTTTTTTTGGTGCGCTATTTCGGCATTGATTAGATTCTGCGCCATGTGTGTAGCAATGTCTGTATTTTGCCCTGTCGTTGGTGTTGGTTCAAAGAATAAAGCGCACATAATACCGCATACCAAAGCAATAGCACGAAGTATTTGCTTTGCGTGACAAAAATTTGTGACAATGTCAACATTAGACAACGGCAACAAAAAGCACTAACAACATTAACATCAGCAAAAGCAATAAAGCATAAAAGAAAAAAAAAAAAAGAAAAAAAATTTTCTGTTTCTATTGCTGATGACATCTGGCAAGCTTTACTGGTCCCAATTTCAATAAGTTATACTTTAATTTTTTTTTTTACTGAATGAAATTTTTTTTATAAAGGTCATAACGTTTTTTTTTTTTTTTTTGTACGCCCATTTAATCAACGTCGTTATTAGAAAATCTTTTACATAATTTAATCAGGAAAAAAAATGTCTTGGCTGTGATAGATAATAATGCATAGTTTTTGAATCAGATATAGAATCCGAAGGTATAAATTCGGGATCGGCTCTCTTTCGAGAAATAAGCACCAAAAACTGTTCGACAAAAGAAATTTGTACAATTTCCGAAATAAGGCCAATATGAACATTGTGACTTTAGATTCGGGTATAGCATGCATTCATACTTATATGAGGAGCTGTGTTATCTTCTGACTTACCTAAAGAGAGTAAGTTCGGCAATAATGATTCTTTGGGGTCAACCATGGTCAGTGGTTAAATTTGTTTTATCGATAATACAGAGGATTTATTTATATATATAAAATTGTAAGCCTTTTTTTGTAATTTAATAAGTCATTCAGGAATCAACCAATTTTGCCCATTTTTTTTTTGTAAATGTTCGTTGTGGCCCAAAGAAGGTATTTTTTCCAAAAGAAAGCTAATTTTGAATTTAACCAATTAACTTTAAGGCTGCCATACATTTAATGACTGATGTATTGTTTATATGGCATTCGTTGCCAGATCATTGCATTCGTGACTGTTATATGTCAATTTTTTGCGTTCAATAAGAAAAGTGAGGTTAGCATTTAAAAACCACATTCAAAATACCACTTCCAAGACGTTCAAATACTGGTAGACGAACACGAAACGCCATAGTTGTTAGAGAATTTCGTAGACGTAATGCGAACTGGGAATTGAAAACGTTTCAATTCGAATGGCATGTCAGTTGATATCAATGGAATCCTTGGTATTAATACAACTTCTCCTCTTTCTTTGCCAGTTAGAATTGTTGCTTCGATTAAATTAGGCATTAATTTTTTTATACAAAGTTCGCATTACGTCTACGAAATTCTCTAACAACTGTGGCGTTTCGTGTTCGTCTACCAGTATTTGAACGTCTTGGAAATGGCACAACAATAAATAAAGCGCAAGGACAAACCCTTAAAGTGTGTGGGGTAAATTTAGAAGAGCCGTGCTTTTCTCACGGACAATTATACGTGGCATATTCCAGGGTGGGAGCACCAAATAATTTGTTTATTTATGCACCTGCAAACAAAACAAAAAATATTGTATACTCAATAGTGTTAAACTAAGTTAAGTGCGTAGCAAAAAATTTGAAAATTGCCACGTCGAGCATTTAATGGAAGAACTAAACATTTAATTCGCCAGCAAGTAAAAAAGGGGGCAGAGCAACGCTTGCCGGGCCTGCTAGTTTATTTATATATTTATTTATACATATATTGCTACCAATATAATTGTAAAGTAAAAGCTAGCTTAAATTTAAGAGCAATGGCTACTCAGGCATTCATATGTACATATACAAAAAAACTCTTAACTCCCAACCTTGCCGGTCGTGTTTTCTGGGCGCTTTCACTATTAATTTTTTTCCTGCTTATATCGAGAATTTTTATTTTGTCAAAATTGCTTAAATGCTTTTCTATCACAATTAATTGTTCTTGCTTTTCGATTTGTTGCTAAACATTGAATCAAAGCTTTTGTTACTTTTTGTTTTAAACCAACAACAAAACTCTTTGCTTTGTTGTTGTGTCTTATAAACTTTGATTTTTTCGTTTGTGCTTTACCTGCATGCACTCGCGATCTCTTTCGTACACAGTGTGGTTTGTGTGTTCTTGCTCTCTTTTTTATATTTGCTTGTGTTAGCGCCCGTTATTCTCGCATTAGTTAATCTCGCGTTTGTGATCTGTTTTGTGTTGTGCGTTCACTGTACTCTTAAGTAAGTAACAAGAAGCCGCTGCTTTCGTAAGACTGACTTTGTCAGACTTAATAATATTATTTGGAACCTTGATTGGTCATATTTGTACAATTGTACAACCATGGACTCTACTATTCATTTATTTCACACATTTTTTTCACTCGGGAGCTGTCCAATTTAAGAAATGTTAAGTCGAGATATTATAAGAGTTATAAAAAAGCAGGTCGTCCATCAGATATTTCTAAATATGCTATTGCTCGCTCAAACTTAATGAAGCTAAATACAAAATGCTACAAGGATTATCTTCGGCAATGTAAACTTCAGTTTTACAGTGATCCTAAGCAGTTTTACAACTTTGTGAACGCTAAACGCAAGACGAGCATAAGCCCATTATATTTAACTTTTGGAAATTAGACTGCGGACAGTGATCAGGCCATTGCCGATATGTTTACTGATTTTTTCAAAACAACCTATTCCTTAACGGAATACCACTCAAACTCTCCGTATCCTCATGAGTTAAAAAAGTCAAATTGCATATTCAATCCTTTAATTGACAAAAGTTCGCTTCTCAGCGTACTTAAGCAAGTCAAACCTGTGTCCTCGCCAGGTCTCGATGAGATTCCTGGTTGTGTACTCAGATTTTGCGCTGAATCGTTATGTAAGCCTGTTCAGAATTATTCTCGTTGTCTGTTGAAACCTCCGCTTTCCCGTTGATTTGGAAGGAATCATTTATAATTCCTCTCCATAAAAGGAGTAGTAAGTCTGATGTTTCCAACTATAGGGGTATTTCCAAGTTGTCCGCTATTCTAAAAGCTTTTGAAAAAATAGTAACTTTTCAATTGCAACATTTTTGTAGTTCTATAATTTCACCAGCCCAACATGGTTTCGTGAAACGTAGATCTGCAACCACTAACCTTTTAGAATTTACATCTAGGACGATCAAAGGATTTGAAAGTGGAAAGCAAACTGATGTCATATATACAGATTTCAGTAAGGCTTTTGACTCTGTTAACCATAAGTTATTACTTATAAAGTTAAACGCAATTGGCTTCCCAAATATTCTACTCTGTTGGATTCGTTAGTATCTGACAAGCAGAACACAAAAGGTCTTATTTAAGTTTTCCTTTTCCAGATGCATCAATGTTACTTCGGGGGTGCCCCAGGGTAGTCATCTTAGTCCGTTGCTGTTCACCCTTTTCATAAATGATCTTCTTTCCGTCTTGCTTCATTCACATCTGCTCATGTATGCTGACGATGTTAAGCTTTGCCTTAGTTATAGCAATATGGTTTCGTCCAGTAGATTGCAAGCTGATCTTAATAATTTTCAGTGTTGGTGTCAGCACAACCTTTTAAACTTAAATACCACTAAGTGCAAGGTTATGTCGTTCTATAGGACCTCTCCTCAGATGATGACGTAGTCCTTGAATAACACTCTATTAGAACGTCTTGACGAAATGAATGATTTAGGTGTACTCATGGATCGTAAATTAACCTTCAACTCCCATATCTCTACGATAATCACTAAATCCACAGGCGTTCTTGGTTTTGTCAAACGATGGTCGAAAGAATTCGATGATCCTTACACTACCAAAATTCTCTATACCTCTTTGGTCAGTCCTATTTTGGAGTACGGATCATGCATATGGTCACCTCAATATGAGTCACACCAAATTAGAATTGAATCTATTCAAAAACAATTTCTGATTTTTGCTCTTCGTGGTCTTAACTGGGATCGCAATGTCAACCTGCCATCGTACTCTAGTAGACTTCTTTTAATTAACCTTCCTTCTCCTACTAACCGTAGAATAATGCTTGGTGTTATCTTCATGCACAAGCTCCTAATTGGTGATATTGACTCGCCTGAGTTATTACACCAAGTAGATCTTTCGGTACCATCTAGGCCTACTAGAAACTATATTCCCTTATCCCTTGCACACTGTACTACTAACTATGCCTTGCATAATCTCTTTCGAGTCCTGTCGGCTGATTATAATCGACTTTATCGCGTGATCAGCCCAGAGCTCTCTTTATGAGTACTAAAATCTTCTATCATTTCCAACTTAGCTCGTAAATAGCTGTAGCTTTCGTTATTTGTCTATTTATTGTCAACTGTTCCCCGCGACTCGTGCCGTACGTCATCCGGTTTGCGCCCGTCGGTCGGTTGGGCGGGAGGTTGTGGACACTTAGTGCACCCGCTGGAATTCGCGCGTAAACAAAAAAAAAAAAATATATATATATGTTTTACATAGTGTTTAATTATAATTAGTAAGATGATGTTATATTATATTTACATTTTTTATTAACAATATTTATACGGAGTGATATAAGTGTGCATCTTTGAGGTTTTTTAAAATAGCGGAAACATTTTGAAATATTGGAATAGTAAGACATTGCTTTGGGTTACTGTTGCCGAAAGAGTGCAGTCTGTGTGTGTGCAGTGTGAGGAATTTTAGAGATATTGTTATTATATTAGTTTAAGGTTGTAATTTTCCCGTGTACCGATTCACTCGATCTGTAGGGAGGCGAAAATCTGACATAAAGGAGCGGCGAATTTATTTGTCAATTTTGGCAGAAGGTGTCAAAATTTCCTTTGCAAGGTTAAGCCTTGAGACCGTTTTCCGGTTAGAGTTCTTTTCTACTTGATTGACCCTCGTGACCAGACGTATTTGTGTGAGAGTATAATTTATTAACACCGGTGCAGTCCGCGAGTGCGGATATTTTAGTGAAATTTACTAAGTGCTAATTAGTGGTGCAACAGGTGGCATAATTCAAGCTAAGAACTTGACTTTTTTGCAAGGAAAGCCAAGGGGTTCATTTAGATAGAGTCGTCATTGATAATTTTTGTCCCAGCAAAGACCCCCCCAATTTTTCAGAGTCTAAATTGACTCCAAATATTTAATAGAAAGAAAGAGACAAAAAAACAAATCAAGGCAGAAGCAGCGCTATCTTTATTTGCTAAGGCATAATTGCGTGAGGGAGAGAGCAAAGAAATTCTATTGTCATCAACTTGGCAAAAGCTCATCGCCCTTGATGTACCGCCGGTACATATACAGGCAGATGTAAAGAGGGAACGGCAAACATCGTGCGCGCGACGCATCGGAGAGAAGACGAAAAGCGGCCGATATTGGTAGCCGTCGAATTCTAAGCATAGGGCAGTATTCACCTGCTAAGCGACAGCGAAGAGCTAGCCGCATGCGCGCCGCTGCGTAGTTTGGCCACGAGACCACGATAAGAAACAAAGAGGAAAAGAGACGTGAAGAAGCGAAACCGAGACGAGGAGACGGAGAGGGAGAATCAGGGCGGATCCTATACCCCTTTTTTTAGTTTTAAGAAGACTCTTGGATAGGGGAAGGGCGAAACAGTACCTTTGGGTGGCCAAAACCTAAGCACAAAAGAGGGAAGTCGTATATAGGCAAGTTCAGGCCGATGTATGGTAAAGAGCGGCAATTCTTAACGTTTCGTTTTAAAGGCCAAAGAATTTTTTTTTTTTGTTTTCATTGTGACCATCAGAGATCTTAACATGTTTAATCATTTCCACCAGATTTTAGCGAGTATGCAAGGCATACTGCAAAAGTGAGCGAACTGCAACATATTTTTGCAGTCTCCCAACAGCATGTCATCCATCGAAGGCCTTCATCGGATACATCGAGGGGTAATTGCATAATTGTCTCTTGTTAATATTTCTAAAGTCCACAATGATATAAAATATAAAAGTGAAAGCACAGAATGAAACGAAAAAAAAAATGAAGCAAGCAAGTCGTCCTTGCCGATATTGAGTATACCCTGTACCAACTAGTTATATTAAATCAAGATCGGCATCAACTTAATTCAAAATTTCTTTTAACATGCAGCAACACCTACCCCATGCTATCTCGCTCACTCTTTCCAGCCAATGTCGCCTTGGCAATTCAGTTCAAAATGCACATTCATATATCTTCGATATTAATTGTCCGATTTCGACTAAATTTGGTCAGATGGTGCATTTTGGCCACATTGTTGGGCGTGCCAAATTAGAATGTCATTCCCCAAAAACTGCTCTAGTAATTCGTTTTTTCTAAATTGCTGGGGCGGAAGTGGGCGTGGCAAAAATATTAAACTTTCTTAATTTGCGTAGGCACTAAACAAAAGTTCGAACACCCTCGAAATCGCAATCAATTCAAAACAAAATTTCCTTTAACATGCAGTAGCAGCGAACGCATGCTATCTCGCTCTTTCTTATCTGCCAATGTCGCCTTGGCAATTCAGTACAAAATACAAATGGCTATATCTCCGATGTTTATTCTCCGATTTAAACAAAATTTGGTCAGTTTGTGTAGTTTGACTATATAATTATGTCTACCAAATTCGATATCTTTAATACAGTTCTAGAAAATTCAATTTAAAATTTTCTTTTTTCATTTGCGGGGGCGGAAGTGATGGCTGAAATTCGAAACAAACTTGATCTGATTAGGCATAAGACGGATGTTCACACCAAATTTGGTAGCTCTTGCTCTTATAGTCTCCGAGATCTAGGTGTTCATACGGACAGACGGACACGTCTTAATCGACTCGGCTGTTGATGCTGATCAAGAATATATGTATATACTTTATGGGGTTGGAAACGCTTCCTTCTGCCTGTTACATACATTTTAGCGACTTTAATATAATTTTTATCTATGGGTACAGGGTATAAAAAAAGATTTCGAGATGTGAGTTAATTTTGTTTTAATAATTGAATAGTGAAAAAGGTGAATATTTAGTCAACAACAAAAAAAAAATATATATATATAAAACCGCTTACCATGAAGATTTAAGGAAAAAATATATATAAAAGAACAGCTGATAAAGTTTGAGTAGTTGAATTTAATAAATTTTTTGGAAATGTTTGCAAGGTCGCGGCAATCCTAAGCGAATAGTGTTGATCGACCATTCGTTGCGCATTAATTGTTGGTTAATGCAATTATCTTAGTTATTTTTTTTTTGTATATATATTTTTTTTATATTTATATATTTTAGATGTTTACCTAAATTAAGTTTAACTGTATAAATTTTAGTTTGTATGGGTTATTTTTATTGCATATAGCAAACATAATGAAGTTTTAGGAAATATCGCTGTAATTTAATGAGTAGGAAGCTTTCGAAGTCAACAATAGAAAATTATTATTGTAGGTAAATGAAGAAATAAAATTATAATGAATTGGTAATTTTAAGAATTGGGTTTCCGAACGTAGGAGAATTTGATAATAGTCGCTTTAGGGAGTTCTTCGAGAATAATGGCATTAATTATTAATGAAGAGCTCAGGTAGGGAGGGTATAGAAGCCTTGTTGCAGTTACATCTTCTCAACAACATCGTGTCATGTTAGTCTTTTCTTTGTTTATTGGCTAGGGATTAAACACAATTGGATATGTATTCGGATGAGGACTAGGAGATAGGAAAAGAACCCCCCCACAGGCTGTTTTGCTGGCCGTTTCTGATTGTCTCGTACGATGCTCTTCTCCGAATCTATAATCTTCTGAGGCAATTTGGAATGACTGTTCTTCTATGATAGACAGTTTGCCCTCTTGTTCATTACAGCAGAGAGGAACATGCATTAAGAATGAGCTCTAATGATATTTGACCGTTGCAGAAGGATCAAGCATTGGGTCTTTTTTATATGTAGTGTGTGTGTCCTAGTCGAAGCCGTTTTATTTTTATTTGATCCGTTCTTGAAAGGTATTTTTGGTTGTTTTTAAATATGTTATAGGTAGTGAGTCTGTTAGTGTTTATAGTTCGATACCAGTTTGATGTTTTGTTGAGGTTGGATTGTATTTTGGTGTACCTTATGTCCTATATGCTTATGTTATCTCTTGTGGTTAGAGGTTATTTCGCTGTGTTTTTTGCTGTTATGTTTGCTAGTTTGTTACCTGTTTTTCCTGCATGCCTAGGGACCCAAAAAAAATTTAATTTTGGGAAGGCTTATACTTATTAGTATGTTGCGGGCGAGTAAGGTGAAGTGTTTATGTTATGTTTTTGCTTTTAAATAATTTTAGTGCTTATATGATTGCAATGTTTTCGGAGGTAAAGACTTGTGGGGTAAGAGGCATGTTTTTAAGGGTTTTTGTTCATTCGTGACTGCGAGAGATGTAATGGCGATTGATTGTGATCCATTAGTGAATATTAAGGTGTAGGAATGGTATCTGTTCCTTCTTTCTTCGAACTGAGTTTGGTATATTTGAGATGCTGTGCTTTCTTTGGAGAAGTGTTTTAGATATGAATCTATTTTTGCTTGTTGCAAAAACCAAGAAAGGATGGTGTAGTAATAGGTCGAAATGGTACGCCGATTTGTATTGGGATTTTCTATTTGGTTTATATGTTTTTATTATTTTGGAGATAGGTAAGTTTCTAGCTGAAAGTAAGGACTTGAAGAGGTTAGCTGTAATTAAACCTCGTCTGTCTTCTCTATGAGTTACACGTGCTTCAAATAGGATATTGTTAACTGTTGTAGTTCTAAATGCTGCTAAAGCGAGTCTAAATGCTGTGTTTATAGCTGATTTTACTGGACGAAGTGTATTTTTTGTGCAATGACCGTAAATGGGTAGAGCGTAATCAGCTGTGATCATTGCTTTTGTGACATCAACAAGAGAGGTGGCATTGCAATTGAACTTTGAACTTCAGAGACATTTAATTGCATTTATTTTTTTTTAACGATAATGTTAGTTGTTCTATGTATGATTGCCATCTGTATCTGCAATTAAAATGTGGTCCTAGTATTTTTAAAGTATTGACGTTGGTCAGTAGGAAATTTCCAGATGTATCCTGAAGACGTGCATGTGTTTGCATATCTGCCTGAATAGATACAACAGCGTATGATTGTTTCGAAGATGGGTTGTAGATTAAGGTTTATGCTTTTACGGTTAGCTATTTTTACTATTATGTTATAATCGTCTGCGTATGCACTAAGGCTTATGTTAGGGTGTTGGACTAACATTTTGGTTAGTTTATTGTTGGCAATTACAAAGATCTGATCCGGGATCCTTAAGGAATGACGTCGTGGATATTCGACATAAACTTTCTGACATAGTTCAATATTTTTGGGTGGATTCCAATTCTACCAAAGGCTTTTGAGAAATCCAGTGAGACGATTGACAGGGTGGTTTCTTCTCGAAATAGCTCTGGCTTTGAAGTGGTCTATAAATAGTAGAGCCGATTTGCCTTTCTTGAATCCTGTTTGACTGCTATGGATGAGTTTGTCATTCGTGACAAACCACCACAGCACCTTTAAGACACATGGTTTTATGGATATTGGTCAGTATGAGTCAATGGATGTTTTGTTGGAGTTTGCCTTAAGGATGGAAACAATAATGCTTGTTTTGTATGCTTGTGGAGTTTTATAATTCTTAGTTTTGTATCTATGTCTAAATTTTTTCGCTCGATACAGTTAATTTTGTCACCACCTGGTGTGGTGCCTTTCAGGGAGCTCAGCGGTGCAGAGAATTCTAACAATGCTATTTCTTTTTCTATTTATTATGTCTTAAATTTTAGAGTGTATGTCTGCCTTTGAAAAGTGTTTCTTTTTAATGTATGTATGTTTTATTAAGTTGAAGCATTTTTTTGTTCCTCGCTCCACCAGGGAACTTTCCGTGGCTGGGTCATAGGGTAGGATTGAGGAATTGACTTGTGGGCGCTGAATAGAATTATTTTTTTTATATTAGTCTAGAGATAGAATTTTTAGGTAGCGTCGGGTGTAAAAAGGGTTATTACAATTAGGAAGTGACCGCTTCCATAAAGATCATCTTCAGTTTCCCATCTGCTGTCCATATATAGGATTGGGCTAGCGAATGTAATGTCTATGTTTGTAATAGTAAATACTATGTTTGTAATAGTATTAGTTGTAATATGTAGTTAGACTGAGTTATACATTTTTCAAGCGTTTTTCCTCTCGCATTGTTTGTGTTTCATCCCGATCTTTTGTGCCAACCGTTGAAGTCAACTGTGACTAGAGAAGGTTATTGGGTGAGTCTAAAATGTCGTTAAGATTTTCTAGGGTAAATGTGCTTGCCGGGTGTGGTATATGGTTAGAGCTGTTTTATGATAAACTTTTTCTGTTGTTTTTATTGATATAAGTTCCTGTTTTTTAGAAATGCTGGGCATTTTCGATCTAGAGGGCTGTGTTTGTAGTCGACTTCTGGGTTATTTATGCAATTTATGCACCATTTTTCGTTGGTGCAAGTCTCGTTTCCTTGGTATGTATTTTTGTGGAGAAGTTTTTGCAAAAGTCATCAGGGTTTTTGCAGATCATTTTTAGATAACCAAAACGGAGGCACTTCCTACATCTTAGAAGCATTGGAATGTAAGAGCGAACTCTTACCTTTTTATAACCAATTTTTATGTATTCAGGCACGGTGTGTGAGGCGAACGTTATTATTATGAGTCCGATTTCTACCAAAGTTTTATCTTGTGTTTTTAATATTTTTCGGACTTCAGTTATGTTTTGTGGTTTTAATTCATTTAAAATTTTTCGTCGTTACGTATCTATATCTTTTTCGTCGTTGTGTATCTATATCCGCATTAAGAAGCTTGAACATGAATTTGACGCCAAGCATTAATCTACGATTAGTAAGAGAAGGAAGGCCAAGTAAAAGGAGTCTACTAGAGTCAACGAAGAGCAAAAAGGAGAAACTGTTTTTAAACAGATTCTATTCTTGCTTGATCTGATTCGTATTGGGGTGACCATATGCATTATGCATATTCTAAAATTGGCGGAGGTGTTCTAAGATGAGGTGTAGAGAATCTCCTTTGTATATGGATCATCAAATTCCTTTGACCATCTTTTTACGAATCCAAGAACACCCATGGCTTTACCGACGCTAATGGATATGTAACTTAAAAATCAATTTATGGTCCATAAGTACTCCCAAATCGATCATATCGTTAAGTCTAGTTAATGGAATGTTATTAAGAAAGTAGGTAATCGACTGAAAAGTATTTCTGAAAAAAGTCAAGACATTGCATTTAGATGTGTTTAGGTTTAATAAGTTGTGTTGACACCAAGACTGAAAGTTTTGGAGGTCAGACTGCAACAGTGAAGGAGATATAATGTCTCTGTAGCTGACACAAAGCTTAACATCATCTGCATACATAAGAACACGAGAATGAATTATAACGGATGGAAAATCGTTAATAAAAAGGGTAAATTGCAATGATCCTAGATGACTACCCTGAGGCACCCCCGAAGTTACTTGGATGGACCTAGAACTTTTTCAAAAGCTTTTTTTACCATTTTTATGAAGAGAAATTATATAAGATTCCTTCCATATAGACGGGAAATGACAAGATATAACGGACAACAAAAAAAGTTTTTGAAGTGGCTTACATAGAGCCTCAGCACAAAATCTGAGTACACAACCAGGTATTCCATCAGGACCAGGTGTGAACACAGGTCTTACTAAATTAAGCACGCTAAGAAGCGATCTTTCATCGATCGGAGCACTACAAATACAATTAGACCTTTTTATCCGAAGATTCGCTCGGTATTCCGTTGAGGAATATGTAGTTGTGAAGAAATCAGCGAACAAATCCGCAATCGCTTGATCAGAGTCCGCTATATTATTTTCAAACGATAACATTGATGGGTGGACAACCATCTTACATTTAGAATTCACAAAGCTATAAAACTGTTTAGGATCACGGGAAAACTCAAGCTTACAACGCTTGAGGTAATTATTATAGCAGTACTTGTTAAGCAATATAAAATTGGAGCGAGCAACTGCGTAAAGAGCAGAGCCCAAAGAACGTCCCGACTTCTTGTATTTTTTATAATATCTGGATTTGACATTTTTCAAATAGGATAGCTCACGATAAAACCAGGGAGGTTGGTGAGACGACACTGGAGTCCTCAGTGGGACACAAACCTTAAAAAGCGAACCAAGAGTATCATAAAACAACGAGACAGCTAGATCCATGTCTGAGCAACTGTATAAGGCTGACCAATCAGTTCTCAGAATGGGCTCATTTAGTTTAACAAAGTAAGTATGTATTGTGAAAATTAAGAAACTTTATCACAGGACTAACACCAACAGTCGGTGCACGAAACGACAGATAAATTTAAAGTAGGATGAAAATTGTCTTCAGGCACGACTAGAGGGTCGGTTCTAGTAACTGCACAGTTGGTGGAATCCAACACAAATATCAGATCTAGCGATCGTCCCATGTTATTTCGCACAAGATTTATTTGAGCCAAGGATAACTCAAAAAGGCCATCAACAAAGCAGTGAGATGTAGAAGGAAGCAACAAAGTAGATTCATCGAAATGTGACCATACTATATCGGGTAAACTAAAGTTACTCAAAAACAATTAAAATATCACTATCAGAAAACAAGAAGGAAATATAACGTATAGAATCTAAGTGTTTTGTATACACCGCCATGTCGGATAGTGGCGGGAAGTATGAAGAAGTGATGTAGACAGAAAAAGGCTTGAGTCTGACCTTAACGCTAACAAACTCAATCTCCAGGATGTCAGGTGAATGAATTTGGTCAGAAGTTAAGACTGAGTCAACAGCAATCAGAACTCCTTCGCCTACTCAAGAAGTCCGATAACATCTAAAAATTGAAAATTTTGCAGAAAGAACAGATGCATCGTTAATATCAGGTTTTAACCATGTCTCAGTAAACACTAAAATTTTAAATTAAAATGCTAGACAAGATAAGATAGAGGCTAGGAAGCTTAGATTTCAAGGCCAGATAAAGGGACGAGATTAGTTTTTTGGAACACCAGCCGATGCTGATATTGAATTTTTGTCTTAATAAAAGCTAAGACATCATTCGTCGAATGTTCGGGATCAAGCCTTGGAACAAATATATATTTCTTAGGACTACTATCCACTGGACTACTATCGGCAATATCAACAGTTTTTGATGATTGCCCAGACTTTTCGGAAACTGCAAAGAGAGATAATTTCCAGGAGAGACAGAATCCTTGCGACCGCCTTGAATTTTTTTTTTTTTTTTTTTAACGTTTTATTTGTTTGTTGGATCTCTTATATAGGCTTATAAGACTAACAACAATTTTCTAGGTTTATCTTAATCTAACACATAACCTAACATCTGAAAGATGCTACATTGATCTATGGCCCTGATTAATTACTAGAGGGTTGGGAGGTCGTTTCGTTGAAGACGAGTACTTTCACGTACTCGGGTTAATGATTTGGCCAGGGTATTCGGGTGTGCCTGCAGTTTAGCGGTGTACTTAAGCTGTTGTACCTTTATTTCGGTTATTACGCTAGGAATAGGTAGGTCTTTCTGTACATTTTCATTTCGGATATACCAAGGTGCTCCCGTGATGGTTCTGAGAACCTTGGATTGAGCCCTTTGTATGGTTTCGATGTTGCTCTTGCTTGCATTTCCCCACAGTGCAGAGCCATATGTCCAGATGGGTTTTAGTACAGAGTTGTAGAGGAGAACTTTGAATTCCAGACAAAGGGGAGATCGGGCGTTGATAAGCCAATGTAGACCGATTGCTTTGAGCTTTAGTTGCTTTTTCTTGGCTTCGATATGCTTACGCCAAGTTAATCTTCTGTCGAGGTGAACTCCAAGATATACAACATCGTCGGATTGAGGCACTGGCACGTTGTTGAGCGTTAATGATGGGCAGTTTCTTCTATTGAGGGTAAACGTAACGTGTTTGCATTTCTGTTCATTTACACGGATGCGCCAATCTGCTAGCCACTTTTCTACCTCCTTTAGGTGGGCTGCCAGTTGCTCAGCAGCTTTGATCGGACATTTGGAGCGGCTGAGGATAGCCGTGTCATCGGCGAAAGTAGATGTGATGAGGGTAGGGCTTGTTGGTATGTCAGCTGTGTACAAAAGATACAGAGTTGGGCCCAGCACGCTGCCTTGAGGTACACCTGCTTTTGATTCGAAGTCATCAGAGGTGAAGCTATTACATCGTACAGCGAATTTTCTGTTGGACAGATAAGGTTCCATTAGCCTGTGTGTATATTGTGGGAGCGTCGCTTTTATTTTATATATTAGGCCGTCAATCCAGACTCGGTCAAAGGCTTGGGCGACATCGAGAAAAATTGCTGTGCAATATTCTTTTTGCTCGAATGCTGTGCGGATCTCTGAGGTGATACGGTTGACTTGTTCAATTGTGCCATGCTTTTCACGGAAGCCAAACTGATGATGAGGGATTATATTTTGGTTAACCAAGATTGTATTTATACGGAGTTGTAGGACTTTTTCAAATAGTTTTGAAAGACTTGGCAATAAACTTATGTGTCTGTATGGTGATGGCTGTGTTTTGTCCTTTCCGGGTTTTGGGATCATTATGATTACTGATTTTTTCCAACTTATGGTAAAATGACCACTTTTTACTATCGCGTTGAAAAGTTTGCAGATGTAACGCACGGCACAGATCGGGAGTTCTCGGATCATTTTCGGGGTTATTTTGTCATGGCCGGGCGACTTTCTTGGGTTTAGATAGTTTTTAATAATTGCAGAAATTTCCTCCGCTTGGAATTTCGGTTGCTCACTTTCCATTGAGGTGCGCAAGGTGGGGAGCTGAAAAGAGTTTGTTGACGGATTTGGCAGAAAGACCGTTTTTAGATGAGCTGCAAAGATGAGTGCTCTTTCTTCGTCTGAACGGGCCCATTTGCCAGTTGGGCATCGTATAGGTGAAATTATCTCGCCTGGAGCAGTTATGGTTGGATGTGCTTTCCACAGCGGATATTTGGTGCTGGTAGGGGTGAGCTTCTCGATGTACAGCCGCTGTGTCCTAGCTTCTTCCTGCCTAAGCGCCTTTGCTAGAGTTCGCGAAGCTGCCTTTAGGCGTTGTGTTGCTGCCGGAAATCGAGACATTTGCCATTCTCGCCTGAGCCGTCTTTTGTCTGCTAGAAGTAGTTCAATTAGTCGGTTGTTAGACTTGTGTTTTTCCTGCGTGTGGCTGATAATCGAGGTAGAGATATCTGCTGCTTCAATAAGCGTCGACTCTAGTGCAGAGGTGCAAAGCTCGATGTCTTCTTCGTCGTCCAGTTTGGGATTCAGCTCGATATGGGTGCTTATGTATTTTTTAAATCTGAGCCAGTTTGTTTTCCAATTTGTTAGCCCGAGTGGGTGCTTTATTATTTGAGGTTGTGTTAATATAGTGAAAACTACTGGCGAGTGGTCCGATGACAATTCTGCTAGTGACTCTGCCGTTATCAAATTGTGCGCAATTCCCCTGGTGATTGCAAAGTCTATTAGATCTGGGAGCTTGCGTGGATCTGCTGGCCAGTACGTGGGCTTATTCGGTGAGGCATAGCCCATTTTGTTTGCTGGGTTGATGATTGTGTTATACAGCTGTTTGCCTTTTGGATTTACCAGGCGGGATCCCCAATGAGGGTGCTTGGCGTTGTAGTCTCCTGCAGCAATAAATCGTACTCCGAGTGTATTGAAGAAATCAGTAAACTCTTTTTCAGAGATTGAGAATCGTGGTGGGCAGTAAAGTGCAGCCACGGTTGTACTGCCGAAAGTGGTTTGGACACTTATTGAACTTGCTTGTAGGTGTTGTTTGGCAAATCCATTGTGCAGACAGTGTTTAATCCAGTTTTTGATTAGGATACCAGTTCCTCCCTGAGCCTTGCCGTCTGGGTGATTTGTTGCGTAGAATACATATTTTGGTATTTGAAAGTTATTTTTGTTTGTGAGGTGTGTTTCTGATAGCAGCATAATATCAATATCATTTGAGTCCAGAAACAGTGACAATTCTTGTTTGTGCTTGCAAATTCCGTTTGCATTCCAGAGGCCTATATGTAGTGCTGACATTATTTGTTATTGTCCATAAGCTTTTGAATAAGCAAGTTCTGATTCCGCATCAGTTCCTGCATGCAATTTTGCATGAACGTCAAGAAATTTGTCATGTTTTGGTTGAGCGAGATTAACAATGTTTCGATCCCGTTGGGGTTCTGGCCAAGTACGGATGGACTTGGGGCCGCGTTAGATTGAATGGTAGCGGGATCTATTGTTTGAGTGGGCTGTGCATTTCCGTTGCGTAGCACGCTTGCAAAAGTTACTCCAGGAGTAGTTGATATTGGGGTCGCTGATGACCTTACAGCTCTTGAGAACAATATTCCCGGTGTTGTTTGAGAGGGAATTAGTGTCGAGCCCTGGATACGAGCCGTTGATTTCTTCGCGTTGAGGCGGGCCTTGAGTTCCTTATAAACAGGGCATCCTCTGTAGTTCGCTGTGTGATTACCACCACAATTGCCGCACTTCCTTGTATTTGTATTTGATTTGTCATCGGTGCAGACACAATCTTTTTGAGTTTGTCCACAGCCAACGCAAACTGGGCGAAGGCTGCAGAAGGACTTTGTGTGCCCAAACTCCTGGCAATTAGTGCATTGTACCAGGTGTGTCCTCTTATGCGGCTCTTCGACAGTAATTCTGCGATGCAGCAGAAGTTGAAGATTGTATATAGGGTGCACTGTGTTAGGCTTAAGTTTTTTATCACATGTGGGCTGTAACTCCACTTTGAATAGAGGTTGCGGCACTTTATTTCTGTTCAGTATGTTTGAGACGGACTTTACCTCAAAGCCCTTCCCTTCCAATGCTTCAACTATTTCCTGAGTCGGAACCGTTGGTTCAATGCCTTTGATCACCGCTTGAAGGCCTTTGGCACTCTTTAGCTGGAATGTGTAGAAATTCACACTTTTCTTTCTAAAGTACTTTTTAATAGTACGATAGAATTTTTCACTTTTGGCTTGCATTTTGGTCTCTTTTATGTTACCCTTATTAAGTGGTGTCACTTAGAAGTTGTTTTGACCAACTAGCGCTACCAATTTCGGCACCAGTGACGTGCAGTTTGCACCACGGTTATAGAATGGTGGTGGCTTGGCTACAGAGGGTTTAATTTGGGAAACTCCTTCTTGGGATTCCGGCTGATTTGCCAATATTTGGAATCTATTGCTTTCCAATGCTTTTTGTTCAACAATGTTGTTTTTCGACATCTTGGGAGTGTTGCCCCTTTTTGTCCGAGGGCTAAGCTTTCGCTTGTTTATATTAATGTATCTGTCCATACCAGTCTGAACAGGTGACTTTGGATTCATCGTCACTGGATGGGCAGATTTTGTTGAGGTAGTCTGCTGGACGGTGATCGAAGGTATTGCAGACGTTGCTGCTGTTAGAGTTGTTGTTGGAGCAGTAGCTGCAATTGTTGTTGTTGTGAGCGCGCTAACGGCGGTCGGCGAACCCGATGACCCAAATAACACTTCAGGTGTCAGCGAATTTGACGGTGAAGCGCATTGCGCGCTCCAAGACAAATTGTTGTTGCTGGTTGGTGTAAGCAATTTGCTCGTACTTGCACTTTTGGATTCAGCGCTCGTTGTAGTTGTGGTAGTTGGAGATACTACTGAGAAATACGCATTGTTGCGTTGCACAGAGAGCCGACGCTCGTTTTGTTGGTGAAGAATTCCTACCCCTGGTCTTCCTCATAAACTCCCTCATTTCGATCTCAACCTCTTGGCATGAGTCACAACCCCATTTGAGCCCCCCTTTTTGCTCCAAACAATCTCCCTGGCCAGCTAGCCAGCACATTTAACGTGCATGACATTGTTACACAACCAACAAGAAAGTAATGCGTTATGGGGTGAAGTAGGGTTCAGACAGACATTTTTAGATTTAATTACAACTCAAAAATTTTAGAAGAAAAAGGAAAGATCAAAAAGGCCTAAGAAAAAACTCACTCAGATTTATTAAGCAAATTCGACACTGTGGTCAAACTTGCAGAGAAAATTAATGCAAAATCTGAGAGAAAATATTAAAACACGAATACAAGTATCTTATAAAAGAAATAAAAGTAGAGCGGGAGAGCCACAGACACTGCACATGCAACATGAGTAAATGAGAGCGGTTTTAAAGCGGTAAAACGTACAAACGCAAGAGCAAAGATTAACAAAAACAAAGATTATATTCAATGCTTTGATTTTACTTTTGTATAATTAACTAAACAAAAAGCGCAATGACAAAAATTTAAATGACCAAATAATGTCAATAGTTATTGCTAAATAACTAGCTGAATTTTTGGGCAGGCGCGGTGAATTTAAAACCGAAATAAAAGAAATTATGCAAGAGCACAGAAAAACACGTCTATCCACGATGAAGTAAGAAGCGATTCTTCGACTTCTCAATCGCATGAGTAGTCTATTGTTATACCCTTGCAGAGGGTATTATAAAATTGGTCAGATGATACGTTTCCGACCCCATAAAGTATACATATTCTTGATCAGCATCAACAGCCGAGTCGATTGAGACATGTTCGTCTTTCTGTTTGTTTGCAGCTTTTCGAACTTAAATGTTAAGCTACGTAGTTGAAACTTGGTAGTTAACTTTCTTAAAGGTGTAGGTAGATAAAGTATGAAAATCACTCGGATGGGATTACTATATGAAATATCCGATATCGGAATAATAGGGTTCAAATTAAAAATTTTTTTTTTTGCAATGTAAATCCAATTCGTACCAAAACTGTACCTACCAACTTTGTATTTTATTAAATTATTGTTTTTTGTTTTTGCATTTAACTTTAATATACACCTTACACCAAGTTTGAACAAGATCGAATAACTATAAAGGTGAAAATTAACTAATTGTAATTCATAATACAAATCAATTCATTTTAATGGTCACTCACACACACATGCAAATATTTTTCACCACGCGGTATGTGAGAGAGACAGAAATAGTTGCGTTGTGTTTTTGCACAGAACGAAAATGAAAGAGCGAGATGCCACGCGTTTGCTATATATGTCGAAATAGCTTAACTGCGAAAAGTCAGGTCAGTGGCGTAGTGGTTAGAGATTGATCGCGCAATTGTCAAAGGTGTTGGTTCGGCTCCCGGTACAGGCGAATTATGCAAAATTTTTTTTGCTCTGGTTTTTTATTTTCTAAAATATTTATAGCAATCATTTTAAAATTTTGTGTTTAAATAAAATAATCAAACAGTTTGAAGCTGCAACGGTATACAAACTTCGGCAAGGCCCAAGTTAGGCTCTTCGATATTTTTTTTTAATAAGGAAGGGTGATACTTTTCAAATGTTGTGCCGTCTTTTCTAGTTATCACTATACATACATATATTTAGGGTTATCTGTATTTGCATATTCCTTGTAATTTAACGTTGTGTGGGTCGGTACATACATACATATGTATGTATGTACTTATGTCAGGCGGTTAGTCCATTGTTGTTGTTTTTTATCTGCACTTGTATTGGTGTCAATTGTTTTTTTTTTTTTATTTAGCTAATTTGCTTGTAAATGCTTTTCTATTAATCTTTGGGCACCTCGGTGAACTCAGAAGTAGAACGTCTCGTCTCCAAGAAGATTGAGTGAGAAACAACTGTATTTATTTAATTTTTCATTGAGTGTTGTTTTCGGTAAAGTGTGACCAGAGTGTAATACAGAGGAGATGCAGATTGTTTGATATTTTTTTGCAAACTTCAATTATAAACTTTCCGATATTTATTAAATGACTGTATAAGTCGATACTGCCAGCAGACTGCTACTCTGGCAACACTATTGTTTCTATCGCTGTGTTGTATCATATTGCTTTGAATCTGCACTTCTAAAAGAATGATCGATTAACACGAAATTCTACATATGTATGTACATATTTATACATTGGATTTTATACCTCTAAATACTGAAAACCACACTGGATACAAAAAATAAACTTACAAATACATACATATGCTGGCATTAAGTAAACGCAGAGTTTCTTTTCCTCTCTAACCCCCAAATCATTGGTTTCAGAGGTCGGTTTTTCTCATTCTTGCGGCTTGCGTTGAATGAAATCAGGTTAAGTTCCTATTTTAATATGTGTGATGCATATTCATTTTTGCACCTACACAAAAGTGTAGCCACCCTCTTGTTTGTACCATATCCAATTTTCCATCTGCTAGTTTAATCTGAGACTGGTCAACAAGTAGATTAAATAAATACTTAAGCTTTTTTCAAAAATTTACTGTTCTATTAGTTAATTGGACTGTAACGCGCTAAATATAATTTCAAACAGCATCACAAATGTCAAATTTTTTTAATGATTTTTTAAGTATGCAAGAAAAATGTCCATTTTAAAATACCTTTTAGTTTGGTGTAAGCGAATTGTAGTTCCGTTTTTTTTGCTCTTCTTTCTCTCTATAATCGTAATATATTATATTGCCTCACAGTCTGTTGTTATTGAAATATTGTAATCTTATAAAGTGATTTTATTAATATGCAAGGGAGTTTTTTTTTATGCAATCTGGGGGTCAAATGAAACTATTATCTACTTAATTGTTAAGCCCTTTAGTCATAAACGGAATTGTTACCCCAGAAGATATTTTAAGAAAACTCCATCCAGTCTCCCCCACATTAAAATTAGACTTCCCCAAAGACAGCTACAAGACTTAACAGACAAAGAGCCCATCGCAGCGTCATAGAAACTCCGATTCAAGAATAGAGTCATAATATCCATATAAACATCTGTTCAACAGAAGGCAAACTCGTTCTAACAGCCATAAATAAGTTTTCAAATAAGCTCAAGGTAGAGAAATAAAATCTAAATCAATAGAAAATACCTATACACATAAGATCTCACTACTCTTTCACCACACCGCCCTATAAAAGCTCAGGAAGCGACCAAATTTAAAAATTTCATTCCAATTTCTCTAAAATACTTCGAGCAATAGAGACGAATAAACGACCAGTAAAAATATTTTTCATAAGATCTACGAACGTCACAACAGAAGATTATGATATAACTAATCATATTAGACTTAGTGAAAAATATCAAAGAAGCTACCTTCGGCTCTGCCGAAAATGTTTAACGAAATCAAAAAAAAAAAAAAAAAGAAGAAACACACATCTAAAAATTTTAAATTCTTCACCGAACATTGAAGCACCAAACACCAAGCCCACCGTGCCACCGATCTCTACATTCTACGCCACCGTCCTTACGTAGCTAGCGTAAGCTAATTCGACATATAAGCAAACGCATGGCATCTTGCTCTTTCAATTTCGTTCTGTGTAAGAACACAACTAAAATATTTTGTCTCTCTCACACACCGCGTGGTGAAGAATTTTTGCATATGTATGTGAGTGCGTGAGCATTAAAATAAATTTACTTTCCATTAAATTCGATTATTGATTTGTAACCTTAATAATTATCCGATCTTGTTCAAACTTGGTGTAGGGTGTATGGGTACAAATTAAATTTAAATGCAACAACAAAAAAACAATAATTTTATATATTTCTAATTTGGTCACGCGCGGATTCGATCACAGGTCTTTTGTGTTTGTATGGCAGATTTCTTTGAAATTTGTTTTTGTTTCTTTGCTGCCAAAGAAAATTGCTTATTTTACTCAAGATACCTCCACGTTTTAGTTAATAGCTCCTGTGATAATTATCCGATCCGACTAATTTTTAAACTTTACCTACACAAAGGGTTGAGGAACTTAACTTTCAACTATGTAGCTTAAAATTTTACTTTCTAAAAGTGGATAGAAACAGACAGACGGACATGTCTCAATCGACTCGGCTGTTGATGCTGATCAAGAATATATATACTTTATGGGGTCGGAAACGTATATTTCTATGCGTTACAAACATCTGACCAATTTTATAATACCCTCTGCAAGGATATAAAAATCAAAACATCTTAAAGATAAAAATATCAGAGAAGCAAACTTTTTATACCCTTGCAGCTCCACTGGTCTATTATTTTCTTTAGGAACAAAAATTTTAAAATAATTGGTGTAAATGTTTACGAAGTCGAAAAAAAAGAGCAAAAAAAATACTTCTAATCGAGAATCGAACCAACACCATTGATAAATCTTGCGACCGATCTCTGCATGTTATGCCATTACCTTAACTGAAATTATCTGAGCTAGTTCGGCATACATATGTATGTACATATACATATAGCAAACGCAGGGCATCTAGCTCTTTCAATTTTGTTCTGTGCAAGAACACAACGCAAATATTTCTGTCTCCCTCACACACCGCGTGGTGAAGAATTTTTGAATGTGTATTAGAGAGCTGCATGGATATCAAAAAAAGCCGCCTTCGAATGGACAATGCTACAAATAAGTAAGCGGGTTGGAATGCGAATCTGAATGAATTAGAATGAGTGAGTGTTAGGTGTTAAATGCAACAACAAAAAAACAATATATGTATTTATATTATTCTTATTGTCCCGCGCGGCTTCGATTGAGGGTCCTTTGTGTTTGTACTGCAGATTTCTTGAAATTTGTTTTTGTTTCTTTGCTGCCAAAGAAAATTGGTTATTTTACATATTTTTTCCACGTTTTATTGAATAACTCAGGTGATAATTATCCGATCCGACTAATTTTCAAACTTCACCTGCTTGATCGATTAAGGAACTTAACATTTCATGTTTCAACCATGTAGCTTAAAATTTAACATCTAAATGCTGCCAACAAACAGACAGGCAGACAGTCGGAGATGGCTAGATCGACTTGGGTGATGCTGATCAAGAATACGTATATGTATATAGTTTATGGAGTTTATCAAGAATACGTATATGTATATAGTTTATGGGATCGGAAATGTATATTTCTATGCGTTACAAACATCTGGCCAATTTAATAATATTCTCTGCAAGGATATAAAAAGGAGGAAATATTTGCCAAAAGATACACCAGATTAGGATAAAACTATCAGGGAGATATGTATTAAAAGGAAAGCGTTAAAGAAAATGTTATCACAACATTTACAACATCTTCAGAACACTTTATAGATAGAACTTTTTATACCTTGTACCCATAGAGTAAAAGGGTATATTAAAGTCGCTAAAATGTGTATAAAGTACATACATATATTTTTGATCAGCATCAACAGTCTTCGGTTGAGACATGTCCGTCTGTACGTATGAACACCTAGATTTTGGAGACTATAAGAGCTAGAGCTACCAAATTTGGTGTGAACATCCGTCTTATGCCTAATCAGATCAAGTTTGTTTCAAATTTCAGCCACGCCCACTTGCGCCTCCGCAAATGAAAAAAAAGAGTTAAACGAATTTACTAGAGCAGAATTAAAGATATTGTATTCTTATTTGGTAGACCTAATTATATAGTCAGACTGCACTACCTGACCAAATCTCGGACAATAAACAGCGGAGATATAGCCATTTGCATTTTGTATTGAATTGCCAAGGCGACATTGGCAGATAAGAAAGAGCGAGAAGCATGCGTTAGCTATTGCTGCATGTTAAAGGGAATTTCGTTTTGAATTGATTTCAAGGGTGTTCAAACATTTGTCTAGTGCCTACGCAAATTAAGATAGTTTAAAATTTTTGACAAACCCACTTCCGCCCCAGCAATTTAGAAAAAAACGATTTAGAGAAGTTTTTGGGGAATCACATTCTAATGTGGCCAACATGCATCATCTGACCAAATTTAGTCGAAATCGTACAATGAATATCGAAGATATACGAATGTGCATTTTGAACTGAATTGCCAAGGCGACATTGGCTGGAAAGAGTGAGCGAGATAGCATGCGGTAGCTGCTGCTGCATATTAAAAGGAATTTTGAATTAAATTGATGTCGATCTTGATTTAATATAACTAGTTGGTACAGGGTATACTCAATATCGGCAGGGACGACTCGCTTGCTTCATTTAGATAGAACTTTTTATCAATTTCAAATTTTAAACTATAGGGCAAGATGTAAGTAAAACAAATAAATCTTTGGAAATTACCAATTAAACGGAAGCACTGATAATTTTGCAAATGTCTATTAAAATTACGTGCAATCAGAACAAGGGTACGATTACATTTTTCAACGATCTAAAATTTAAAACAGTTTATTACCCGTTGCATCATGAAACGCCATTCATAAAGGTACAATTCATCAAACAAGAATTTACCAATACAAAGTACTCCTCATTGGAAACAAATAAATTTAAATAACACTGAAGTAAACGAATTGTATAAAATTTTTGCAATTAAAAGAGATTGCACAAATTAGACCAATGCATATTGGGCCAGCGGTCAGATTTTGCGACGAAAATTAAAGTTTTAAAACTAGGTTCTTGAAATTTGGTACATATGATAGTGTAGGTGCACATATCACATGTATATGGCTTCATCGTGTATCTAGGTGTATCTCTGTTGATTCTACTCCGCCAAAGTTGGAAAAATGCGAAAATTTAGTGTATTTTTGAAACGTCTCCAATTCACTGAGTATTCCAAATTTCATTAATTTTTTTACAACAAATAACCCAAAATTGATCTATTTTTCGAATAAAGTAAAAATATTTAAGATCGGTTGTTTAATTCGGCCAATTTTCAGTTTCAAAAATGCAAGTTTTTTTAAAAATTCTACATTTGTTTCATACATGAAAAATGTCTCCACTTTGAGATGATGTAGCACCCACAATTCTTATCAGATTTCAATAATATTTTGGATCCATAACTTCTGAAGTATTATCTGTCGATTTCATTATTCACTTTTGCCCAACGCGATGGTGAAAAAAATGATTTTCGGTCAGCTATCCGGGCAGAGGCCCCACTGTGCGTCGTTGGTATTTCCATTGCCATTCTGCTTAGGCTTATCCACATGTAGAGCCATAGCATTACACATCTGCTTCTGAATCGTCTTTTTTTCCTTCGCCATTTTTTTTTTTTTCCATTTTCGTCTCTCACGTGCCATTTTTTCAGTTTCAGTCTATATGCGACTTTAAGAACGAATTCAAAAAATCGAATCCAGCCATATAGAGGACTTATGCCATATTTTAATGGTTCATATCTTGGCTTAAACTTTGGTGAGTCCATTTTAGCATTTTCCACAAAGTCTTTTGGACTCGCTCCACATATCGAACACAATTGGTAAGATTTGGTCTCAGTTAAAATGTTTAAAACTTTTCCATCTAAATGTGTCATTTGAAGATTATATTTAACTGAAATTGATTTTCCATTTAGAACGGTGAAGACATGACGACAAATCTTTTATTTGATTATCCAAATTTTTTTCTCAGCAAGAATATGGTCTTTGGTCTCTTTAACAAACTCAAACTTGACTGGTCTACAAAATCTAATCGACTGAGTAGAACGATTCATCCAAAATACATTTCCAAGATGGTCCATTAATTTTAGGGGGATTATTGTTGTCGCAAAGAGTGAGTCGTCAGAAAGCAATGAATCACATCCAAAAAGTTGTTGCTTATAGCTGATTTGTCCAGTTGTTCCGTCAAATCCATAGCTTGCAATAAGGGTCAGACTTAAAGTCTTGCCAAGCTGCTCAAATAAATCTTCTTGCATTTGAATTATACGGCAACTAGTGTGGTCTAGAAGACTTTGCAGCGGGACTTAATATTAAAAGGTCTACATTTTGACTTATGTAGCTTCTCTCACTTTGTTGTAAGCAGGAAAAAGTTCACAAGGTCGGGAAATGCTAAGCTCGCGAAAGTTGTTGTATTGACATTTAGTTAATGAATTTTCAAGCAGATATGCCAAAGCTTCATATTCCGTTAGTCGAACCGAGTCATGTTTTTGAGTAAAAAGATTTTTTCATGTCTTATTAGAGTCACTCGGGGTAAGATATGTTTTTTTTAACACAAGGGCTGCATCTTTGGCTGATTTACAGCCAAATCGGATGACAATTTTCTCTTCTGACCGGCGTTAACATATTCAATGGGTGGGCGTCCAACTGGTTTTGATGTTGACGGCTTTGTATTTGAAGACAACAATGAACTTACTGTTATGCCATTCGGTATGCTTTGTCTTAAATCTGGCCATACTTCTACTACATTTTGCCAAGTTCTTTTGTATGTAAAGGTGAAAACTTCTTACTTTGGTGTTGATTTCATCCTTTTTCTCCGTACCTTACTCGAATTCTTTCAGTTCATCATACATTCACTCGAAACGGCAGATGAGCTACGATTGTTTTATATGTAAACTAGCTTTTGCCCGCGGCTTCGCACGCGTTAAACTTGTAGTAAAAGAATTTTAATTCTTTCCCTGTACTGTGAGGATTTCCTACTATCTTTGGGATATCTGAATTCATAAACTACATTTTTACTTTTTTTTTTTCATTTTTACTTATTTATTTTTTAGATTTTCCCTTTTTATTTGACTTTTACATTTAATATACTACAGGATCTCTCTATATACAACGTTCACAGCTTTCTTGTCATTAGACAATACAAACATGTTTTCCTTAGAGATTACTCTTGAAAGAGCGACATACAATTGGCCGCGATTTATTTATGGTCATTGCAAAACATGTCTTTACCGGAAACTGTAGGCGTTTAAATTGGAACGGTAAATCCGATGGTATCAGAGGAATTCGTGGAATCAATACAACTTCCCCAGTACCACATCCTGTGAGTATTGTGCACTCTATTATGAAAGTTTTCAGTGATTTTACCAACAAACGCGTACCATTGCAAAGTTTAGGTGGATTCAGGTTTCTTAATAAAATAACAGGACAACCTACTTTTAACAGCATTTTGTGAGGGAGAAGTCCAGACGGGTTCAAAGAATTAAGAAATTCTGTAGGAAAATGAACAGCTTCTTCTAAATCGAGAACAGTATCGACCGAGTAGTATATTTGCGTCGGCGCATCAATCTTTGAATGAATCAAGTTATTTATATTGTCTACTTCTTCGTTAGTTGGAGACAAAACCGCTCTTTCTTTAAACCAAGATATAGTCTTACAACATATGTTATCAATGTCGGGATAGACATTGCCGACCAACTCTTGGATGTTGTCTTTCAAAACACAAAGGTTTTCTAGGTTTATCTTTCCATCACTTTGTGTTAACTCTCCATTGCCAACTTTTAGCAGCATCTCTGGAAAAAGCCTGTTCCCACGTGAAGTTAACGAAACCCTCATATTAATTTTAAGCTCTATTTTATTGACGTGTGGCCAAAGGTAAGATCGCTTTAGGGAAGCATTTATTTCGTCCGCACGTGTTCCTCGAGTCACAACTGGTAGGATTTGACGAAAGTCTCCTGAGAACAGAATCGTACATCCACCCATAGGTGAATTATTGCTGCGCAAATCGCGTATTGTCCTATCCAGTGCTTCCACAGACGTTTTATTTGACATAGTAGCTTCGTCCCAGACTATTAATGAGCAGTCACGCATCAATTTTCCTGTATTGCTCTGTTTAGAAACACTACAGACGCTGTTATTATCATCGGTGGCGATTTTCAGCGGAAGCTTGAATGTAGAGTGTGCGGTTCGACCTCCTTCCAAAAGCGTAGCGGCTATGCCAGACGACGCTACAGCTAATGCAATTTTTCCTTTAGATCTCACTTTTCTTAAAAGCAGATTGATTAAAAATGTTTTTCCTGTACCTCCCGGGGCATCAAGGAAAAACATTTTCCCTTCATTGTTATCAATTAAGGATAGTAATGTAGTGAATACATATTTCTGATCGTTGTTTAATCGTGGCTCATCTTGAGCTATATTTTGTAAAAGTATCGTTTGATCGTATGATGTTTCTCTTGTGTATTCGGCACTATTCGTTGATTCTGAGTTAGTATTATTAGCAGGCATCGGTAACCCAAAATCCTTGATCGATTTACCCGAAAGTAATTGCACTACTTTGTTCAATTCATATAATGCTTCGTCAAATATGCTTTGATCATATTGTACGTCATCCGAGTTTAACACTCGCCGTCGACGTATCAAAATATCAATGGCCATACTTTCTTGAAATTTATTCCACAGATTAACAGAATCAGTTACCTGACAAAACGCTACTATGATGGCAAATAAATATTTTAGTGATGTAGCTGAACTGCAAGTAGCTGCTTCCGATAATGTGTTTTCCCAGTGAGAATCGTTTTCCAAAAGCCCCAGAGCTTTGCATGCTGCTTGATAAGTATTGTAAACAACACCTTGTACAGTTCTTAGGTGTGCAAAGGATGTCGGGCCTTTTACAATATGCAGTAACATTCTCAGATGAAAGCATTCGCTGTTGTTGGGATGAATCACATAGACTCTGCCAAGAGCATCCGTTTTTTTTACTTCGGGGAAACCATCGACCGCAGTACCTTGTTTTCGCCGTTGAAAGGTTTTAGAATTACTTTGGTTCCATGTATAGTAACATGGAACTCTGTCATATGTTAGTGTTTTCGCGAAATCATCTTGAGCACATAACTTGAAGAATGCGGTCAATGTTGTGTCCCGCGGGTTATTAACAACTTCTTGTATATTGTTCTCAGTGAAATATACTCTTTGTCCGTTTTCTAAATGAACTGCTAGGTGGACAATTGTGGGAGCCCGGTCGTGCACTTCGAATGATAAAATCCTCCATACAGCTTCGGAGCTGCAGATGTAACGTCCAGACTGATATTTTTCCACTTCATTTGATGATTGTATGCTGAAAGTGGCTTGGTCGCTACCTTTATTAATGTATTTAGTAACGTATTGGATTGACTTTATTGAACTGCACAACTCGACGTTGATGTGCGCATCAAAAATTTTCAAAAGAAGCGGATTATATGCAACGATCCATCGGTTATCAATATCGTGGTTTCGAAAGGTGGCACTTTGCCCACCCTGTTCTGGCGATCGTCGACGATATTTAGGATATCCATCATCGCTGGTAGACGTTTGAGTTTGGAACGACTTCGGAAATTTTTTGCTGCATTTGGAATCTCGCATGCATGGAGAGTTTGGGTTTAAAGTCCCGCACGGGCCGTGTACCATGTTTTTCTTTACGATTTCGAACAGTTCAGGATCTTCTTCTTTGTCCGGTAATTCAGCTGAAATGACGTTGTCAATTTGATTTGGTTTAATTTTGTTTACTAACCACACCAGCAGATGTACATGTGGCAGACCACGTTTCTGCCATTCTATTGTGTACATGTGACAGCGTGGCGAACTGAAAATATGAGACTTGTTAATGAGGTGCAGGAGTTTGTGTACTTTTAAATGGAAGACTCTGTTAACTATATCGTATCTGTCTTGTGGAGTTAAGTTGGGGTTAATGTTTTCTTTGATTTCCGGCCAATTTGGGTTACATGTTGCTGTTATAAATAAATCAGGTTTACCGTAATGTCTGACGTAAGTCATTGCGTCCTGCGATTTTTCATGTAAATATCGAGGTCCACCTGTGAATGATGAAGGTAGTATAACCAACTGTCCAATACCGTTGCTGTGTTCATTCGCCTGTAAAGCATCCTGAAGATGAACATAATTTTCAGCTCTCAATTTAGTTTGATTGTTACGGATGTAGGCCAATCTCTCGGATTCAATTTTCGCATATTCATCGACTAAATATTGATTTGTTAACATTCCATACCTAAGCAAGGAATTGAAATTGTTTCGTCTTGTCATTATCCGGTAGCAATAGTAGTTCATACATGACACTGTTTTACGCAGAGTTAGTCCACTGATTGGGTCAACTTGAGAAACATTAATGGCATAACCATCTTCTCCACGGCATAACATCAAAGGATATTGCAAGCTGTCATAAGATCTGTGTAACTCTGAAATTTTTTGCAAATTATCATCACGACTATGCAACACAATATCTCTTTTGTCAAATTGCTGTCCGGCTATCACCACTGCTACTTCACTCGTGGAAGGCGCATTATATCGTCCTCTGTGTTCTCCGACAGGAACTTTATTTGCATGGATTACGACATTAAAGTCGGGAGTACTTGCTGGAACACTCTCTATCGCAGTTTTAAAAGACTGTATGTAGCGATTATGCGAATGTAACATATCTTGGAGAGATCTAATCAAATCTCTATCAATTGGCTGTGCGACACTTGAATACCGCGTTGATGCTTGTGCGTCTGGATCTGCAATAAAATAAATTTGCAGAAATTTGTGATCATCGGGTCGAAGTGGTAGCAAGCTCCCTGCTAAGTGATACACTTGCCCTTGAATTTTAAATGTAGGCATGAAACCCCGCTCAACGACTTGATTACTCTTGAAAGAGGTCATTTGAAATGCGTTATTATAACGGCGTATATTGCGCATGAATTGTTTGGATTTCGGATCGTCACCCGTAAGTAGAGAGTGAAGTGGTTCAGGTGGAGGTAGAGTTTCTTCTAATTTTATTTTTCCTTGCAAGCAACACATGCCTTTCGATTCGTCCTTGAATTTCAATGCCGAGCAATGTTCACACACTAATGACATGGTACCAATTGATACTATACGATCGTCTTTGTAAGGAATCGAAGGATCGTAATTCATGGCATAATTTTCTTTGTTTACCCATGAATTAGTTACTCTGGCTCTCTGTATTCGATGTCTGCCTCGATCCTGGATACGGCGAGCCTCACGCTCTAGAGACAATTCTCTGGCTCTCTGAACTATATGTCTATCTCGATCCTGGTTACGGCGAGCCTCACGCTCTACGGAGGATTCTCTTTCTCTCTCAGCTCTATTTCTAGCCCGAAGCTGGCTGAGTCGGGCCTCACGCTCTACTGAAGATTCACTCTCTCTCTCAGCTCTGTTTCTATCCCGAAGCTGGCTGATGCGAGCATCACGTTCCGCTGACGTTTCTTCATCTCTTGCTGAACGTGTTCTTCTGGCATTCAATGTACTACGACCTATGTTCGAACGACGACGTCTTCCTGACATGATTTTATTATTTCTGTACAAAACCAAAATAATAAACTCAACAACCAAAAATACTTATTCTATTCGGTTCTTTTTTGAACTTTAATACCTTAACTACTACGGTTCTCAAAATATTTAAAAAATGTGTTTATTTACGACTTCTTGAAATTATCAATGGTTCTCTAATTTATTAAGCATGTTATTGTACACAAAAACCTTCCTCTTGAATCACTCTATCTATTAAAAAAAACCGCATCCAAATCCGTTGTGTAGTTTTAAAGATCTAAGCATACATACATACAGACAGACACAGAAAGCGACTTTGCTTTACACTATGTATAGATATCAAGCAGTTGCTAATAGGCGAACTCAACCACAGCTACAATATTAGGGATTTTTACACATCGGAGCAAAATGGAGCAAAAAAGCTTTTAAAATTAGTTTATAAACACTTTGCATTGTATTGACAAATAATTACTTTTTGGCACAACTTGGCACAAAATTACTTATAATCCACAATAGACGGGTTAGCAGGTTAGGTTTTTTCCACTTTTGGACAACGCAAACGCACACAAAAAACACATTAACAAACATGAACAAAATATTTTTTAATACAAATATTCTACATACCTTGGCCTTTCCTTTCCATAATTTTTTTGAAAATTGTTCAAACCACAATAATTTTGCCACGCTCTCAAGTAAACAAAAACTTTCCCGCCCTTTTTAGTTTCGCACGCATGCAATCAAACAGCTGACTTTGAAGGGCTGCCAAATTTCAGGAATGCTTCAAAACAATTAAAATCTTTTGATTCATTTTAGTCAAAGTATGTATATACTATTCAAATTTTATTAATAAAATAGGTTTACTTTCTATAAAAAATTTTAATTTTCGTCGAAAAATTGGCCCGCTGGCCCAATGTGCAATGTTTACTTATACCGTTGTAATGATATTGCAAACCTTAGAAACAATAAGAGAGCCACTCGCCTCCCAATCAAAACAAAAAAATCCTTGTGCGAGGTCAGTAACGCAGATGTTGCAACAATCGAAGAAATCTTTAATGAACTTGTGGTGCTCAAGAACTTCAACGGAACTTTAACTTATTAAAGCAATTGCATCAAATTAACTGCTTTTTAGATTATTAGTTTGGAGACGAATAAACAATAATAATACAAGTCAACCGGAGCCGAAAAATTTAAAGTCCTTATATAGTCTTTTTATACCCTTGCAGAGGGTATTATAAAATTGGTCAGATGTTTGTAACGCATAGAAATATACGTTTCCGACCCCATAAAGTATATATATTCTTGATCAGCATCAACAGCCGAGTCGATTGAGACATGTCCGTCTGTCTGTTTGTTCGCAGCTTTTCGAACTTAAATTTCTTAGGTGTAAATTAATTTCTTAAAGGTGTAGGTAGACAAAGTATGAAAATCGGTCGAATCGAACTACTATATGATATATCCAATATCGGAATAATATGGTTCCAATTAAAATTTGTTTTTTCTTTTGGAATATAAATCTAATTTGTACCAAACCACTACCCACCAAGTTTGACTCAAATCGAATAATTATTACGGCTACAAATCAATAAAACATATCGTCAAAATAATCAATTTACTCCAACAACAAAAAATTTCCAAGAAATCTGTCGTACAAACACAAAAGACCCGCAATCGAATCCGCGCGGCACCAAATAAGAAATATATAAAATTATTGTTTTTTTCTTGGTGCATTTAAATTCAATTTAAATCCATACACCCTACACCAAGTTTGAACAAGATCGGATAATTATTAAGGTTACAAATCAATAATCGAATTTAATGGAAAGTAAATTTATTTTACTGCTCACGCACACACATACATACATATGCAAAAATTCTTCACCACGCGGTGTGTGAGAGAGACAAAATATTTTAGTTGTGTTCTTACACAGAATGTGTTTTTTCTTCTTTTTTGATTTTGTTAAACATTCATACCAATTATTTTAAAGTTTTGTTTTTAAACTAAATAATAAAACAGTGAAGCTGCAAGGGTATACAAACTTCGGCAAAGCCGAAGTTAGCTTCTCTGATATTTTCATTTAAATTCATCTAATATAAGGCAACTTTTCATAGGAAAAGGATACGGAATGCTAGACAGAATTGGAAAGTTCAAGTCAAAGATTACGAAGACCTAATCAAAAAAAAAATGCGCAAATATAACCGACTACCATAACCAAGAGTTAATAATGACCGCTTATTCCATCAAAAAATTGTTTTTTGAAGTTACTTAAACTAACGTTTTTCCGTTATATAAATAAATTTATATATTTATGTTATGTTTATTTATAAATGTAAACGCAAATTTAAAAAACGACCAAATATATTGCAATCAAATAAAAACATTATTAACATAATTATTTTTTGTACCGTGCGAATGCCCTAATTTTTTAGAATTAACTTGAAACGAACACTTGCACAAAATCAAAATATCCACATAATATAGTGGTGATAAAGATCTATAAATTCCTCCTTTTCCGTTCGACATCAATATGAAGCAAGCAAGTCGTCCCTGCCGACGTTGCTTATACCCTGTACCAACTAGTTATATTAAATAAAATAGAATATCCTCGAAATCGCCATCAATATTATGCAAAATTCCTTTAACATGCAGCAACAGAACGCATGCTGTCTCGCTTACTCTTGCTAGCCAATGTCGCCTTGGCAATTTAGTGCAAAACTCATATAGGTATATCTCCAAAATTTATTGTCCGATTTGGACGAAATTTGGTCAGGTAGAGCAGTTTGAGTATATAATTAGGTGTGCCGTGTACGATATCTTTAATACAGCACTAGTAATTCGTTTTCCAGATTCGCTGGGGCGGAAGTGGGCGTGGCAAAAATTTGAAACAAACTTGATCTGTGTATGCATTAGACGCATGTTCACACTAAATTTGCTGCCTCTACCTCTTATAGTCTCCGAGATCCATTTGCTCATACGGACAGACAGACGAACATAGCTTAATCGACTCGGCTAGTGTATATACTTTATGGGGTCAGAAATGTATTTTTCTGCGTGTTACTTACATTTTAGCGACTTTTATATACCCTTTTACCCTATGGGTACAGAGTATAAAAATGCCCATATGCATGTATACAATCTTGATATATGTATGTACATACTTATGTACTTGATCTAAGCTTTGTAAATCCAATGTGGAATATAGGAATTTTAGATGCGTATATGGGTTGAAAGTTCAAAAATTGGTCGGATCGCACGTGGATTAATATAGAGTGTGCTGTAGGTCTTTATAACTGTCGGATTAGCACTATGACTGCGGTATAAGCAAATGTGATTCCAGTCGTCTGCCATTCTGTTTCGGTTTGCCTTCGTCAATTGTCGGTTAAGAAGATCACAGCTGGCGATACAAAAACCTTTTCATTATTTCTTTTTTCCGTTAACTTCCCATAGACAAGGACAGACTAAGACACTCATTTATTATCGGTGTTTCATTTTAAGATGAACCACCTAGATGGATTTGTGTCAGATTCTGAAATCAATTTAAACTGCGTTAGTAATACTAGTTTGAATTTTTGTACTAAGTGTCAATTTAATTTCAACTTCCAATCAGGCAGGCCTTCGGACAGAAAATGTACATATGTATGTATGTAGGTTATGTCCTTTTTTAAGTCAGCTTAGTTTTGCTTTAGTTCAAAACAACATTGTTAGTGGCCAACAACACCTGTTTACAATAACAAAAAAAAAAAACCTTTTTTTATTGTTTTTTCTTTTTGAATTTGTCTTAAGAAGGAGCTTTATTTAAAGAATGTTGTGTGAAAATTTAAAGGCAAATCAAAAAACTGGGGATGAACAAATTTTTTTGTATCCTTTTTTTTATATAGGTTCTAATGTTAGCCACAAAATCCATTTTCTTCGAGGCGCACATTTAAAGTTGCTGTCACAGGCTCTTATCATAATTATTTTCAATGAAAGCTTCTCACAATGCATAGATAGATGTCTTAAGTTTCCATTTTAGATAAATTTTGTCGGAATCGAAATTAAACCTCACTTCCAATTGAACCTTTCGATTCCGAGCAGAAATTTTCAATATCAAATCACTTTTCGTCAGTGAAATTAAAAATAACATAAAATATCTGCTTTTTACAGTAGGCAAAGGTATTGGTGCAAAAGAAACCCTAAAACGATTAGAACCAATTTTAAAACGATGATGAATCGGGGTCGATGTACTTTTCAAAATGATAAGAAAATGAGAAATGGCCTGATAGTTATCATATAATTATCGGGACATTAAAGAAGTCACATCAAAGGAGCTTTCTCCTTGCTCTCCCCTCCATAATCAAAGTCTATCGAAAATAATAATATATAACCAATAATCAATAAATTCTATGACTTCATAAATTTTTATTTTTATACCGTGTACTGATAAGGGTAAGAGGATATCTCTAATTCATACAAAAATATATGTATGTAACAGGCAGAAAGAAAACTTTTACTACCCCATTTTACATATGTCGTGTCTTGAAAGGCATCTCTGTTTCTAAATTGTATAGACTCTAGACAGATGTTAACACCAAATATGGTAGCTCTAGCTCTTGTAGTCCCCGAGACACGTCTCAATCTCCTCGACTGTTGATGCTGATCAAGAATATACATATGTATGTACATACATATGTATGTACATATGTATATACTTTATTGGGTCGGAAAATCTTGCTTCTGCCTGTTACATACATTTAAGAGAATTTAAAATAACATTTTATTCTTGTAATGCCGTCAAAACTGCACTGGAAAACATATTTGGGTTTTAAAAATTATTAGAAAATAAAATTTACATAAAGAAAAATTATTTTAATTTTAAGGCCAATTCCTGTCATTAGCAAAATATGGCTTTTAGAAGCACGTTCGTTGTGCATAAAATTAATTTGGTAACGCTTGTATATAAAGAATCTTAAAATTGAAGTTTATCTGACTTTATTCTATTTTTTCCTTAGCAAGTTTGCTATTTATTTTCCTAGTTCATAAATAAGTTTTCTATGTTTTATCAAGAAACTATCAGTGATAAACTTACCCTTTGTCTGTTATTCAAATAATGTATAAGTAAATAATAATGTGTTCTTGTAACGATTGGTTAATTATTTTATGATAAAAATGTGTTCAATTGGTGTAAAAAGCAACAGTGGTAGGTTATTTATTTTAAGACGGCTTATGTACCTGTACCGTTTTATCAGCCAAGATTGGAGAGCAACGTTATTAATTATTTTGGTCAAGTAGACCAAAACCAACGCGTCACATTTCACCTTCACATGTACCATGCACACTAATCAATTTTGCACGGAATAAAATTAAAGTAAAATTAATGAATGTTAAACTACCTTCAACGGAAATCATAGACTCGATGGGGTAGTCCAAATAATAAATGTCGATTTTTCCACTATAGTTCTTAAGCGATAAAACCCAACAATGTTTACTTTTCTTTAAATTTATTTTTTAGCTGAGAATTTTACATTTCACTGAAACATGAAGGGTTCATCCTAAGCTGAACGGTAAAAAGGGAAAAAACCGTTCATATGTATATTCCTATAACGGTTTTCTTTTCTTCTCTTCTTTTTTACCAGTACACATATTACAGGAAATAGCTGAACATTTTTGGAAAAATATTTTTCGTTTTAAAATCGGTACAGTACATTTGAAGTGATGTGGGACATCACTTTTAAAAAGTGAGTTGTGACAAAAACGAGATCGCTATTTTGACATTCATGGCAAGCGATTTTTTAAATTTTGTTTGTGTATTTCAGACACTCTTTGTAGTACTCGTACACATATAAACATACGTATATTTAGCTAAATTTAATGTAGTTTAATTCTATTAGCAATTTTTCGATCCGATTCAAACTCGGTTGATGGTCTATTATTCTGATAGGGACTTATACTTACATATTTCAAACCGACAAGTTAACATCTTTATCTGTATCTGTCAAGTTTGCGAAGAAACAGACAGAATGACAAAAAGACATGACTATATAAACTAGAATATATAAATATTATGATAATCTATACACAAACATCGATTTTATAAATGCATGTGACAGCATCGGGTGTGCGGGGAGTGTTCCGAAATTCATTCCTTATTAAATTTTTCACCAATAAGTGGATTGTACACTTTTTAATTTTTTTTTGATTTTAGTGATATGAATTTTACATTCAATATAAATTTGAAAACAAGTTCTTCATAATTTATAATAATTATTTAAATAATTTATTATATTATTAAAAGATGAAATTTAAAGTAACTGCGCGGAACCTGAAAAAATTCTGTTGCATTTATAGTCCATCTAGGCAACCAACACCCGTTCATATATGTACATATGTATTTAAGATGTACACATCTTATAATATTTACTAGTGTAAGTATGTTAGCTTCATAAGTATGTACGCTACTTTTGTATTTTACACCGAAGAAAACTTCTTGTTTGAGGTTAAATAGGTATAAGAGTGATCACTAGGTCTATTTGGTTTTCTGACGGAAACTAGCCCCAAAGTTTTAAGTGTCTGTCAGACAAGTTAAAAAGTTTTCGTTATATAACAGATCGACTAAAAAAATGCTTTCCAATTTTAAAAATCGATGTTTCTGTTGATACACCTTATTATTAATTGTGAGTACGGAAAGACTTCACATGTGATTTCAATTAAATTTTTCATTAAAATTTGTTATATATTTATGGAAACACTTGCATATCACTGAAAACTACAGTTCAAATAAAGCCCAGCAACAGCAGTTATCTTTTACGAGTATACATGTGGGATTTAAACTTTGCTACCATATGTTCATTTCCCCAGCCTTGAATTTTACTCCCACTCATCCTGCCATAATTCCGTTTTGTGGATGATAATAAAGCAAATGCACTAAATGATAAGGTTGGGGTGACACCTACCATTCATAACTATTATGATAAGACTCCGAAATTAAAGTTAATAATATTACATTAGAATGAGGATGAGCATTACTTACTTACATTATCTATATGTTATTCACATACTATTAAGCTGTATCTTAAAATATTTATCTCCTTGTGTTGTTATTCATGTTAAATTTTTCTTCGATTTTATTGTTCAAATGACACTCCTTATTGGTACAGTTTCTTAGTATAATTTCTGCAAAAATGTTTTCCTTCTAAATTAATTTTAAATGAAAAAGATAAAATTAAAAAACTGTATACAAAAAAGAGTACCAGAACCGTTGGCAGTCAGACTGTGACTATTATGAAGACTGATTATTATCGGCCAGCAAGTCTAGGCAGCGCATGCTAACAACAGCAAAGTTAACGTCGGTTCTTTGGCATTAGAAAGGGGGTGGGTTAAATTGGAGTAGCTATGGCAACTTGGGCGCGGTGTGGCAAAAAAAGGGATGAAAAACCAAATGAGTTCTTCTGCAGTGTGTTGAACGTGTTCGGCGATGGCATCCATATACAGCAACTAGTTGATATTTTGTGGAGAAACACATCAGCACATTTGCCCTGAGAGAGAAAACGTGACGGGGAAATGAATTGGGTGGGGTGGCGGAGAAGGGCTTTATGCTATTGTTGCATTTAATGACCACCCACCTGTAACCTACTGCGTTAGCATAAAACTAGTGTTTACTTGTGGATTTTATTGGTTACTGCGCCTGCGTCCTGTCAACAAGTGAAGCAACAAGCTGGCTATAATATGCCAATAAGAGTGAATGAGACACATTTATTGAAGAGCGACAGCAAGAAGCTCTCGGAGTAAAAGTAGCGGGCTTTCTGAGGGGAGACTTTTATAGTTATATGGGGCTGAAAGCTTTTTATACCCTTGCAGAGGATATTATAAAATTGGTCAGATGTTTGTAACGCATAGAAATATACGTTTCCGACCCCATAAAGTATATATATTCTTGATCAGCATCAACAGCCGAGTCGATTGAGACATGTCCGTCTATCTGTTTAGCCAAGCGTTTTCGAGCTTAAATTTTAAGCTACATGGTTGAAACATGAAAATTTAAGTTTCTCAATCGATGGTTCGGTGTTTGGTGGGTTCGATTCTTGGTGAATGCGGGAAAATTTTTAGTTGAGTATTTCTTCTTTTTTGTTTTTTGATTTTATTAAACATTAATACCAACTACTTTAAAATTTTTGTTTTTAAATTAAATAATAAAACAATGAAGCTGCAAGGGTATACAAACTTCGGCAAAGCCGAAGTTAGCTTCTTTGATATTTTTTTCCAAATTTTTCCTATATTTTTTCATGGATAAGCATGGACAAATTTTAGGTCAATTTTCACTATACAATAGATCTCTTTTTTGCTTTCGATTTAATGGAAATATCATTAAGGGGACCATATAGGTTCGCAAAAATTTTTTTTCGATTTTTTTTTTTTTTGCTTAAATTGTGTGTTATAGTGTTAAAAACATCCCCTGAAAATTTCAAGTCAAAAGAACATGTGTTTTTTTTTGTAGAATTTTTTTTGTGCAGGTAGGTCGGCCATAAAAGAAGGAATGGCGAAACATTTAAGCATCCAACGCCACTATACTGATTAGTTTTTACCCCGTTTTCACGGACTTTGATCTAAACTTCTCGAGAACTACTAAGCCGATCTTGATAATTCTTTTTTTCGGTGAAAGCTAACATCCCAATGCAACGAATGAATGCTTGAAATCTATTAAAAAGAATTTTTATTTGATTGAAAACAGTTGTTAAAACTTTAAACGCGATTATCTCGAAACCACTTTTTTGAAACTGGTTGGGAGGATAACTTCAGTAAATGTGAACCGATTTTCAATATTTTTTTTAAATTACTCCTTATACCCACCATTCTCGCGTATACTAGGATATTTTGGATCGGTCAAAAAATAAAGGACCTAGGACCAAAGAAAGGGGTCAAAAAGGGTAGATTTTCGAAATTTTGACTTTGACACCCCGTCACTTCCCTATATAGTGACCGATTCCAAATATCCTAGTATACGCGATAACCACATCAATTCTTAACATAACTCCATTTCAACTTTTTCTCTCAGATAATCCTTTCTCAAAAAATCCTCCCAACCATGGGTCTGTTTGATTTGATTAATTATCTTTCAAATAAAACAAAATGCATATTGATACCTCTTATACTTTTTGTGTAATTGAATTTTTTGTAAACCCTTGTAAAACGACACCTGAGACTATATGGTCCCCTTAAACAAAAATATTGTAACCACATATTACGTAGTCACCATTAAACTGCATTTATATGCACATATGTATGTATGTTTTGGTATTTTGATCTATTATATATATACATACATACATACATATAAATATTGTATGCATTGTACATACATATGTCCATACAAAACAAAGTATTAAAATTTGTGTATGTATTTTGATAAGACTTTAGCTCAGTAAAATGGTTATTGAATAGTAAAGGGGTGGAAAGTTCTCATTAATAAATCTTGACGGTTCAAGACGCAGTCTCGTTAGTTTAGTAAGTTGAACAGAAAAACTTGTTGCTATAGACAAAGTTGTTCTTGTTAAATTCATAACGCATACAACTTTTGATTCATTAAACAACGCCTAGCCGACTTTTGGAAGCGCTGCACCGACTGCATTAATTTTTTTTTGTTTTATAAACGCAAAAACAGAATAATAATGTAACGTTAAAAGAATGTAAAACTGAAATCAGATGCGTTTGGAATTGGGCTCTGGAATTCACAACTTGTGATAAGCATTTGTCGGGTCGTTAATTACACTTCGAATAACAATGTGCCGAGCAGCCTTCTCTTTAATTTTGAGCTTTACTACATTATTTAAAAAGAATACATATTAAGTATTAAATATTGGAATCATGGTTTTCTTTGTAATTGGTTGAGTTAATTTTGGTTCATTTGCATAACGCTTGCATAAGAGCAGCAGTACTTCGGGATAACAAAATCGATAATGCTGCTGCAAAAGAAAGGGGGACCTTTAATGGCAAAGATGCCCTCCTGGGTCCCTTAACTTGGTACAGATTTAGTTTCAGCCAAAAGCAGAAGTTTGTGAGCAAAACATATGGAAAATGTTTTAGTAGAATAGTATACATACATACATACATACGTATGTATGTATATCCCTTCGGTTTTTGTGGTGAACCATGTGCATTGTACATACATACATATGTATATTTAATGCTGTATACCAACTACCACAAATCCTGGCAATGTCGCAAGCTTAACTTAGATGACACAACCTCAAACACAAATTTGGGTTGCACTTACAGGTAGGCCCTCCTTATATCTCTAATTAATTATTTGGTAAACATATACAAAGTTTTTGAATATGTAATAATATTATATTAAATATACTACTATTTAGTTACACATTATCCGAACTTTGAAACATTTTTTTTTATTGCTCTACACACAAAATATGTAGGCAATTTTTTTTGTACAATAAATTCCAACTCCCATTTCTTCGTTTTCTTCAGAAGCTGTAAATCTTAAAAGCATAATTGAGTATGCAAATCAATTGGTTCATCATGGCTTTCTTTCAAATGGCTTTTAAAGGCAGTCAAAGAATTTTCTATGCATAGTAGGGTATAAAATTTAGATAATTTAGTTTTTTTTACCCTCATTTTTGTGCTGCAATTCGAAATGAAACATGTGTGTATGTATATTGGTTGAGTGAACAACGAACTTTTATAATTTAATAAGGCAATAAGGCTGGCTCAAGGTCGATACCGCATGTATGCCTAGTTTTAATTTAATATTCCCAGATAATCATTTTAATTAATATTTATAAATATTATCAAATCAAAAATATCTTATGAAAACTTCGAGTCACAAATCGCTTTCTCAACACTCTTTTATTGTCTCTTACATCCCCCCATATCTCACTTAGCTAATATTCACATATCAAATTGGAGTAGAATAACAACCCGATTAAAAAAGGAGGTGTAATAAAAGCACTAATAGTAAAAGCGGGTGCCACTAGCAGCGCTTCACCTTATTCTAAAAAGGGCCTGGCACTGTGTTATGTACAAGTTTCCATATGGATCAAGTTGTTGTAGTCGATGTGGCTGTTTTTGTTGTTGACATTTCTACATTTTAATACTGCGCCAAGTAAATACAAAATCAGCAGAAGTAAGAACCAACCCCAATTGCTTAACAGTCCTGCCAAAGAGGCATATTTACTTGTTACATTAGTTTGTTTATACATGGTCGCAGCACTATTATATTCCTTATAATAGACAATTGTTTATATTAAATTCCAACTTTTTTTTTGTCAAAAAATATTTGTATCTTTTAGGTAAATCAGTAAATAAAAAAATTTAAATAAATAAATATCTGTATTAGATATGTATCTAGTGGGAAACTAGTAGTAACTTTTTTAAGAGTATAACAACTGCGCACAGCTACGATTTCCCTTCTATTAATTCCTTTTCTTTCTTTTTTCTCTTATCTCCCTAAGGATCAGCTATGTTGCCATGGTACACGACATAGAGGGGGAGGACTAGCTGATGAGCTGGCGCCAACTTGAACGATTTCCAATGCTGGCAGGATGTTGTATTAAAATATGGGCATAACACCTAAACACATTGCATGGAGTGGGATTCATAATGAATCAAAAGTTCAGAAAATTCATGATTAGAAAAAAGAGGAAGAAAAGATAATCTTAGTGTAATTACTAATTTCGCTATGATTTCTGAAATTATACGAAGTGAACTTTCACACATTTACCTAGTCTAAGCTACTGACTTTTGCAGCTAGCAGAGCTGCAGATAAAGTCAAAGTTAAGCCATTATCTCATCATTATCCACGCCATGTAAAATCTGTTGAGTCAGACATAATATTTGGCGCCAGTCTGCCTTGAAGCCAGTGGGACATATTGCTACATAAACTAGTATAAGTGAAAAAAAAATTATCTGGACTTAAAAAAATCCGGAGAAGCTTTTTTAAACTGTGTGTATGTTATCGGAGCAAATGGAGTATGGGTGTATTATGGCGTTTCCTCATTTCAACATGTCAATTTATCTATCACTGGTTCGCTTAGTGAAACAATTTGCAACATGTTTGCAAAACATAGCCCGATTTTGTTCTTAACCTGAACTTTCATCTCATAAAAATAGTAGGCATTGAAATCAAAAAACCGAGTCGACTTTACATTACAGCAAACTGTCGTAAGTCAACAGGATTCACATTAATATTAATATTTGAAGCGTGTTAAGGCACGCTCGCTTTAAGTATGCAAAACTTTTTTCTTATCTTTTTTAACTTTACTGAAATGTAGAATGGGCGATGATGTGGTGAGGGTGGAGAAGTAAATCTAATGAACAAGAAACTTCCATTAGTCCTAAGAAATTATCTTGGATATCTTTGTTACATTAGAATTTGCTGGGCTAATGAGCCTTATTCCACCCACACTTTAAAAAAACCGAAATTAAAAAGTGCGTACTTCAAGTGTACAATAATGAAAAAGTCACTTTGCTCAAGGCTAATATCCAAATAAATAATTTAAATGATTTTAGAGCAGGTGAAAGAAGCTATGTAATATGTCGCTGATGCTTTATTTAAATTTTGCTTTGTCGAGGCGCACAGCAATTGAACATTAGTTTTGCCTATTTCTTAATGGTTGGACATTTGGAAAAACCAAACAATTAAATGAAGTGGCTTATCAGCGGGCGACTGATTAAAATTAAGTGCAAATCAAATGGTGACATGAAAATATGTGCAAGCCAATTTAACTAAAGCTTCTTAATGTAAATAGAAAACCAACCGATATTTTGTCGTATTCAATTGGTAATAAAAATGCTAAAGTCAAGCGAAGCCAAGTCCTCATGTATATTAACGTTTCAGTTGGCTAAACACAGCAGGTTGCCAACATCGTTCCCACCCATTACTTGCAACCTTTTTAGTTTACTGCAGATGTCCATGTGTTCAGCCATAACAGACTTCTGCCTGTACGTAGAAAGGATGTTTGTTGTTCAATTCCTGGAAAGCTTCTCACAATGTGCATTAACAAATGATTCACTTTGATTTAGGTGAATGTGTACTTTGAATCACCGGATTTAAAAAATTCAACAATTTTTAACAATAGTCTCTTTGCCCAGTGAAATTTTCACCTTAATTATTGATTTTAATTTGTTTTTTTTTTCAATCTGTCGGAGCGAGTCTTTCATAACAAATCCGAATGATTATATTTTAAGGCTGAACGGCAAACTATTTATTTAATAAAGTAATAAAACAATAAGTTTTTCAGCCCTGTTCTTATTTCTGATACCAAACAAATTTTTGATATAATTTTATAATCAAAATCAAAAAATAATAATTTTAAGTCGCTTTCCTGAATGTTGAACTTAGAGTAAAGCAAACAAAAGTTTCAACAATAAAAATTAGGACAAAAAATTTATTATATGTGGTGTTTACCAAAAGAAAGCCAGTCTTGTCTGATAGTAGGTCTCGGCTTTATCTGTTGCACTGTTTGCACTGTAAAGATATGGGGCATGAATCTACTAGGATATATTTTATCTTTGTAAATAGGCAGACGAAGTATTGAAATTAATCGAACCGTAACATCACAATCAATCCATAATAAATTTCTTATTCTAAAAATTTCGTTTCATGGTAACTCAAAGTCCACAAGAAGTTTTATAAGAATCAGAATATTTTTATATGGAAGCTAAACCAATTTTTTTTTTTTGGCTCATCAATACTATTTGTAGGTGTACACGGTACACCAACAGATGATGCAAAAGAGTTTGGCGTAATATGTAGAAATCCAGGTTGATATTCGCAAGGAAAAACTTTAAGAGTCACTGAAATTTTTATTTCTGAAATGCACATGTGATTTGAAGAACTTTGATATAATTCAACAGTTAGGAAATAAGAGATTATTAAAACTTGCGCATATTTTGACATAATATCAAGTATAAAATGAGAAATGTAAGGAAAACTAAGTAAATTTTTGTAAAACATTATTTTTTTAAGTCCTTCACAAGATTAAACATTTTGATTAAGCAATACGGAATACACACATGACAATTTTTGTTTTAGCCGATAGCCATTTGTTTGAGTTAAGGTTATATTTTGTAAGTAAGAAAGATGTGACACATTTTCGGTTAGGCTTGCTCCCCCTTTGGAAACTTTTATTTTTTAAAGCGCAGTGATACGTTTTACGATTCCTTTTTGCTGATTTTTGATGTGATGTTTCAATACTTCTATAAATTTTCAGTAATTTCTAGTAAATTTTTTCGGCTGTTTAGCTAGCAAAAACAGTAAGACAAAAAACACTAAAAAAATTCAATATCAATAAGAGTATTTCATGTCTGTAAACGGTTTTGTTTGACCTGGGCTTATATGTCCCCAATCTTGGTTTCCTAGGAAAGTCATAAATGCGCAACAAGCAACAAAAATATAGCCAGCCAAGCTAAAGACAACAATACAATTTGTTACCAATTAAATGACTGCATTACATAATAATAACAATAACAATGGAAACTTGAAGTAAAGGCGGCGCCACTAATATCCAACTACCCCATCGAACATCGGCTCAATGTCCTCAGAGTGGCAGACAGGCGGCTTTTATTGGCGTCAGTGAAGCCAAAGCAAATATAATGTGTATTTGTTTATGTGAATGTGTTCAGGGTGTATATGTGTTTGTGGGTAAGCATCCATATTGGTTGTCAAAGTAACGAAATCAATAGCGTACCTACAGTAAGGATATGTACGTAGGTGGAGGAACGAGCAGGAGAAAGAGTGCCGAATGTCAGAAAATACGAGTGCGCACGGGCTAGACTAAAAAATACAGAAGATAATTACAAAAGGTTGCTTGTGGAAAAATATATTTTTTTAATTAATTTTGAAATATGTATTTTACTTTAGGGCAACTAGCAGTTGAAAAGTCACACTTTAGTTTTCTGGTACTTGTGAAGTTTGTATACCCTGCAGTTCCTCAGTTTTGATTTGAAAGAATGCTCTATATAAAAATTAAGGAAGAATACAAATTAATAGCAAAAAAAAAAAAAATAGAAGACACACTACTTCATGTCGGCACTCCTATTATCAAAACTAATGGCCACACTCAGAATACAAATCCGCGCCTTTGATGTTCTCTAAGGCTAATTTATTTATTTCGTTTTGCTGAGGCGAATTGAATCTGTTGAAAATTTATTTTAAAAATTTGTACACTTACTCGATCGGATTCATACTTGCTGGATGGTATTCAGGTACTAACACAAAAAAAAAATATTTATTCAACACCGAATATCTCGATAGTAACTATAGCAAAGTGTGGTCCGATTTAACCATTTCTTAACCTTACTTACACACATCAATAACCGATTCAATCTAGCTATGTCTGTCTGTCTGTTCGCAGCTTGTATACCTCAAATTTTAAGCTGCGTGGTAGGTCGGATCGTACACTTCTTACCGGCCTAAATCAATAGAACGTGAGGATGCCTCGTTTGAAATAAGCAATTTTCTTCAGCAGCAAAGAAACAAAAACAAATTCATAGAAATCAGCCATACAAACACGAAAGATTCATGTTCGATTTCCATCGCCGCGAAAAAGAAAAATATATAAATAAATATACACCAAGTTTAAACCAGTTCGGGTAATAACTAAGGGTACAAGTTAGTACAAATACATTCTCTCATCAGCAGCAGCTACCCGAACAACTTCTTCAGCAACATACATATTCTTCCGTAGCGTTATAGTTATTATGAGAGTAATTTAAACGGCTACGTACATTTATTATGAACGCTACTAAAATTAGGCTCAGATTTAATAAGCGGACCGCATGCTATCTCGCTAACACTTATCAGCCAATGTCGCTCTTAGCGTTTCAGTACTAAACACATATGGGTATATCTCCGATATTTATTGTCCGATTTCGAATAAATTTAGTCAGTTGCTGCCAGTTTGTCTATATAATTAGGTGTGCCAAATAAGAATACGATATCTTTTATATAGCTCAAATAATAAAATAAATCCAGTAAATTGAAAATTGGAAACAAACTTGATCTGCGTAGACACTGTTACATACATTTTGGCGACTTTAATATATCGTTTTACCCTATGAGTGCAAGGTATAATGATTTCAATGCTTTCAAACTTCGGGCTCCTGAGAAACCATTGCCCGTCGATTCATCGGGATATTTACGCCTGTTTTTTATTAGAATATTGTTTTTGTTATAAATCGGTTAATTTAGTTTATATCAATTTTTTCACCCTTCTTTCTTTTTTAATCTTTTCCATGAACAATAATAATTATAAACCCATACTAATGTGTAGTTATGTGTGCAGTTTGTCACCTTATAATTTAAAAAAAAAAAATGTTTATGCAGCTAATCCTGAAGCTTTGAAAGTTAAAATACAGAATGGGTAGCATTTTACGCTCAAATGGTGATATCAGTTTTCAAACTTTATTAATTCATATTTGAAGTTATTAATTTTGTAAAAACATAAAATATACTATTATTTATGGCAATTAAAAGATTTTTTTAAAGTAATATGAATAGATTCTACTTTTCCTTAACAGTCATAAAATTTTCTGTTTATTTCAATATTTTTGTTTTGAATACTTTAAATATTAATTTAATTCTCGAATAATGTCATAATTCGGTACTAGCTATGAATTAATTTCCTTTCTTTCATTTGAGATTGTTTAGTTCCCCTATTACGGCTTAAATCAATTATTATATAAGCGACATTAAATTTTGTTCTCAAGGCGAACAACTATTTATATTCTTCATGAGTAAAAATCTTTTGTAATTAAGTAGTAAGGATAATTTTAAACGTGAGATTTACCGAATTTATGAAACGGTGCAAGTAAAAACATGTTCTTATTCTTCCTTTAATGCATTTCTCTTTGCATTAAATATTAGGGAATATATTGTGAAAGTCGGTTGTCATAGATAATTATTTTGCCAGCCTTAATAAGAGTCCGGCAGATTAGTAGATCTTACACAAGTAGCTTATTATCAGAATATATGTTTTATTTTTTTTGTTAAGACACTTTAATTACTATATTTTGTGTGGGAGAAAAAGAAACAAATTTAAAATTTTTTATTTTTGAACCGTTTTTATGTCGTTGGTGCTCGGTTCCAAAGCTCTCTAACTACTGAGTTTACACTTACGACTATTACAAAAACACATTTCTCTTTACTCATTCTACATATTCTTAAAACAAGCTATGTACGTACATTTTTTTCCACTTTCACTATTTGACTGTGTCAGCCACTGCACTATGGTCCAGAATTCGTTTTTTTTTTTTTTGGCATAAAGTCGATTTTTCAATGTTTATATATCGTTGTTTTTTGTTTTTATCCTAAAATAAAATCATTATACAATATAAAAATTATAATAAAAAGCTTTAAAAGCGCCAGAAAACATTTTTAAGAGCTTTTAGAAGTGAGCTAGCGATCATCTGATTTCTGAATAGAAATTGGCGCCAAAATATTTAGTCACATTGTGTTGTGCTACACGCGTCAATTTGGTCCAGAAAATTCAAATAAATTATTTAAAGTTATCTTCAAGGTATGCACTATTCAATGTATATTATTATTTTGTGTATAGTTTTAAGGATTTAGTGTTGTGTAATGTCCAATTTATGTGTATTTGTTTAGAAAATTAACATATGTTCTCCGTGTTTCGTGGAATATAACAAATAAGCTGTTCCATGCTGAAACCAACTAATTGGTTCAGTTCGTCCTTGTGAGTGTTGTCTTAAGTCACAAACCAAAAACTCATCGCCGTTCGTCCCCCTTTTCGCACTTTACGCTAATATGTATGGCGCAGCAACAATAGAAAAATTCTATCTGTATCGGATTGGATATACACCAAGATTAACAAAAACACTGTGGAATCCAAGATAAAGAAGGAAATAGACAATCAAATCAGTAATTTTAATAGTTACATTCATAGGTATCTACCCAAATGTAACTATATGCTTGAACGGTTCGTGTCTAAGCATACTGTATTTCTGGCGTCTAACATGTCAATTACTATCGACGAAACCTGCAAGACACCGCAGAAAATGGGATGTCCAACTTTATCTTACACGAATGCAGGTACAAGATTGAAAAGGAAATTGGCGTCTGAGCTAGCAGATGATTATAATTGTGACACAAATCTTCTTACACATGCTTCAATAGTCTCTGCAAAAAAAGAATGCAGGAGGGACGCTGCTTTTGTTCTTAAACAATAACAAATTACCAACTAAATCGAGAAAGCTGTTTAATATACAAAAGTCCGTTCCACTAACACCCGATGAAGCTCTGGCTTACCTTCTAGAAATTTCACTTACAAAAACAGCAATACGTGAACAATAGACTTATGAATAAACGTCGCCATAGTAACATTTATCCAACCTATAGTGAAGTAATGGAATCTAAATTACAATGCCGTCCTGTGGATATAAAAGACACATGTCCGTCTGTCTGTCCGTCTGTCCGTACGTCTGTCCGTCCGTCTGTCCGTCCGTCCGTATGAACACCTACATCCCGGAGACTATAAGAGCTAGAGCCACCAAATTTTGTGTGAACATGCGTCTAATGCATACACAGATCAAGTTTGTTTCAAATTTTTGCCACGCCCACTTCCGCCCCAGCGAATCTGGAAAACGTATTAATAGAGCTGTATAAAAGATATCGTATTTTTACTTGGCACACCTAATTATATACCCAAACTGCTCTACCTGACCAAATTTCGTCCAAATCGGACAATAAATTTTGGAGATATACCTATATGAGCTTTGCACTGAATTGCCGAGGCGACATTGGCTGGCAAGAGTAAGCCAGACAGCATGCGTTCGCTGTTGCTGCATGTTAAAGGGAATTTTGCATGAAATTGATGGCGATTTTGAGGATATTCTATTTTATTTAAGGTAACAATTAATAAACTCTGAACTCTCAACCTTGCCGGTCATGTTTTCTGGGCGCTCTCACTATTAATTTTTTTCCTGCTTATATCGTGAATTTTTATTTTGTCAAAATTGCTTAAAAGCTTTTCTAATTAAATATCTATCACAATTAATTGTTCTTCCTTTTCGATTTGTTGCTAAACAACAAAACTCTTTGCTTTGTTGTTGTGTCTCATAAACTTTGATTTTTTCGTTTGTGCTTTACCTGCATGCACTCACGATCTCTTTCGTACACAGTGTACGAAGTGCCCGTTATTCTCGCGTTAGTTAATCTCACTTTTGTGATCTGTTTTATGTTGTGCGTTCACTGTACTCTTAATCTTTTTTCTCTTTCGTCTTGAAAACAGCTGCGGCATCGCCCTATTTTTTTATATAAATCTCTTTTACTTTTGTTAGTTTATTTTTCTGTTACTAATATGTACTATTAATAAAATTGAAAATAATTTAACAATGTCGGTCTGCTCAAGTAAGAAGTGCCCTCACCCTCTTAAATTCCAGGAAGATTTTTTGCTTTGTTGGCTGTGTGACAACGTTATGCATTTTAATGTGCTGGTTACACAGTCAAAGTAGAAGACAGCCTCGGAAATGGTGGGGGCCTGAAATGGAGTTGTGAAGCGTGTCGGGATGACGAGAGAGATGCGTGTCTTCATGAGGCGCACTCGTGAGGGATTTAAAAACCTGTCGGCTGGTCTTATGAAGCTTCGGGACGAGTTTTCATCACTGGAAACTCAGTTTAATAGTTTTAAACTATTAAACGAATCCCCGAAGCGAAAGAGGACCATCCCTAGGAATTTGTCCCCTGGTCCGCCAGCGTCTCTTACTCTCGCTGTTCCGAACTCGACTAATGACTCAAGCACACCGAATTCACGGCACTTGATATCGTTTAAAAGTCCGATTGCATTCAATTGTGTGGATTCAATAGGAATTTCCCCCGGTAATGGAATCACACAAGTTACCGCGATATCAGGTGTAGTCTCTGATTTGTCCGGGCGAATATCCTGCCCCAAGGATATTCCCAATCAGATACTGACAAGAGGGTCTCGTAAAGCATTGTCAACCGCGGTAGCTTCAGCGCCCAGTGCTGTGGCTGCTGTGCCTGCTGGTGTGTCGAGTTCATTTGTCGGTATACCACCCAAAAAACAGATATTTGTTTCGAGGCTTGACCCTAACACTACATCCGACGATGTCTTAGCCCATATCCGGAAAAAAACTCAGGCCTCAAACATAGCGGTGGAAAAATTCAGGTTTTCATATACCCTTGACATCTCGTCATTTAAAGTAAATGTTCCGCCTTATCTTTTTGACCAAATTTGTAGAAAAGAATTTTGGCCGGAACATCTTATTATAAAGGAGTATACAACGAAAAAGAGAAATCGGCCTCCGATTCGACTGCCCTCTGCTATCACCCCGTCTTCTAATAACAAACTTCTACCTTTTTCTAATACGTCAGCATCTACTGATGGGCCAAAAAACTAACTTTGTCCCTTATTCTGGCCTATCAGAATGTTAGAGGACTTAAATCGAAACTGTCTAGATTCTTTGTAGATAGTCTATCCTTTGATTTTCATGTTTTTGCTTTTACAGAGACGTGGCTTAAACCAGATATTGCTGACGCTTCGGTTTTATCCACTAAATTTTCAATTTATAGAAAAGATCGGATTATCCGCAATGCTGTCGATTCAGCTTTTCCTTCTGAAATTATTCAGTCCTCTTCCGCTCATGAAACTGAGTTTATTAGTGTCAAAATTTCATTTAAATCTTTTTGCACTTATGTTACTTGCACGTATTTTTTGTTGGACTCCTCCAACTGCGTCGTTTCCAGGATTGAACCTCTCGCTGTTCACCCTTTTCATAAATGATCTTCCTTCCGTCTTGCTTCATTCACATGTGCTCATGTATGCAGACGATGTTAAGCTTTGCCTTAGCTATAGCAATATGGTTTCGTCCAGTAGATTGCAAGCTGATCTTAATAATTTTCAGTGTTGGTGTCAGCACAACCTTTTAAACTTAAATACCAATAAGTGCAAGGTTATGTCGTTCTATAGGACCTCTCCTCAGATGATGACGTAGTCCTTGAATAACACTCTATTAGAACGCCTTGATGAAATGAATGATTTAGGTGTACTCATGGATCGTAAATTAACTTTCAATCCACAGGCGTTCTTGGTTTTGTCAAGAGATGGTACCTCTGTGGTCCGTCCTATTTTGGAGTACAGATCATGCATATGGTCACCTCAATATGAGTCACACCAAATTAAAATTGAATCTATTCAAAAACAATTTCTGCTTTTTGCTCTTTGTGGTCTTAACTGGGATCGCAATGTCAACCTGCCATCGTACTCTAGTAGACTTCTCTTTATTAATCTTCCTTCTCTTACTAACCGAAGAATAATGCTTGGTGTTATCTTCATGCACAAGCTCCTAATTGGTGATATTGACTCGCCTGAGTTATTACACCAAGTAGATCTTTCGGTACCATCTGGGCCTACTAGAAACTATATTCCCTTATCCCTTGCACACTGTACTACTAACTATGCCTTGCATAATCTCTTTCGAGTCCTGTCGGCTGATTATAATCGACTTTATCGTGTGATCAGCCCAGAGCTCTCTTTATCAGTACTAAAATCTTCTATCATTTCCTACTTAGCTCGTAAATAGCTGTAGCTTCCGTTATTTGTCTGTTTATTGTCAACTGTTCCCCGCGACTCATGCCGTACGTCATCCGGTTTGCGCCCGTCGGTCGGTTAGGCGGGAGGTATACCTGAGCATTTCATTACTCAAAACTTTAAACGCGTTTTTCTTAAAACTGTGTTTTCAGAGTCGGTTGGCAAGATTTCTCGAGAACTAATCAACCGATTTCGATGAAATTTTGTACAGGTCTTTAAAATACGATTCTTAAGGAATTGAACGAAGGATTTTTTTTCATTTACAACTATTTAAAAAAAAAAAAATGTAGGTAAATTTTCCCCAAAATTTTTTTTAAAAAGGACTGCCAAAAATCTATTTTCCACATTTTTTTCCTTCGTTCAATTTCTAGTTTATGGTCTAAACTAAAATATGCTTTTTTGTTTTTCCACTTTCGATGATCCGGTAAGAAGTTCTTCTGCCAACGCGGAGGCGTCTTTTTTTCGAGGAGTCACGTCTCAATGGCGGAGTTTTGAATATTTTTTCACAAAAATTTCAGGTATTGTTGTTGAAACATGAATCTTTATAGGAATACTAAATTGTAATAAAAAATTTCATTATTTATATTAAAAAAAATTGTTGAACTTGTTGAAATTGTTTTCCTTTGCTGAAACCCATGTAACCCCTTAATATAACTAGTTGGTACAGGGTATACTCAATGTCAACAGGGACGACTTGCTTGCTTCATTTATACCAAAGCCTGGAGCGCTGCACTGCATGCCTGGATCCGGTTTTTCGAATTTGTCTTGAATATATCATACAAAATTGAAATAAAAAAATTGCATTTAAAAGGTGATGATAAGACTGAAATGAGCAAACAGAAAAATATGTTCAAGAAAAATTTTGGGAACGATATGGGTCAACGTATAAGCATGCCAAAGCAGAATGGAAGCGACAGTAGCAATAATGGTAATAAGGTAAGGAGAGCTTTTGTTAATACTAAACTACTAGCATCTATTGGAGTACGCCATTTCTTGCAGCTACTACATAAATTCAGAAAAGTTTCGCTCATTTTGTGAAACAACTTTTTCTTTACATTTGATGTTGGTTACGGTTACCAGATAAACAATTCGAGCTTGGTTTCACTAGGATACTTAGGTTCAGAAGCACGCAATAAAGTATACAAGATTGACAGATTGTCGCATTCAAGGAAAAGTAGTCGGATAAATACTAAGATTGACATATTTTACAGAGCTATGGATTCCTCGGATCTATTACTATCGAGTGTTTGCTTAAAGGAAAGGAAATAAAAAAACCTTTTCAATAGAGGTATAAAGTCTTTTGGCACATCGTTCACAGCTGCAAATGAGAAAGAATACTAAGATTGACATATTTTACAGAGCTTTGGATTCCTCGGATCCATTAATATCGAGTGTTTGCTTAAAGGAAAGGCGGGAAAAAAAACCTTTTCAAAAGAGGTATTAAGATAATTAAGTCTTTTGGCACATCGTTCACAGCTGCAAATGAGTAAGAATTGCAAGGCGATTCTTATAACGATGAGAATTTATATAATAAAGAATTGGATGAAGAAGATAATAGCATTTAAAAAACAAGTAAGAAATTAAATAGAAATAACATATCTTTTTTCTAATTCTACCATCCAGCAGTTTGCAGGGGCGGTAAGAGTAGGCGTGGTCGCACTGGCCCAATATTTTTCTTACAAATTATTAATACCATAACAATAAAATGTGAGAAGTTTAAACCATGTATCACAATTTTTAGACATTTTTCAAAAAAAAAAAAAAAAACGAAATCTGGACTATAGTGCACTATGGAACACGTCTTTATAGTTCGTTTTTATATTTACTACTGCCGTTTCAACGGCTCAAAAGAGATCAAAATTAAGAATGGGCGACTGCCTGCGAGTTTCACAAATTTCGAAAAAATTACAAATATATGTGTAATATAGAAAAAAGAGTATATTTCCAAGTGATACGTTTAGTACCTTAGAAAACCATTTTGGGCGTTGCTGTAACGAGGTCAATTACTCTTGCTGCCAACGCTTCCAAAATCCTTAAATCATAGCCTGAATTTGCTGCCAGTAACTTAGTCGATTAGTTGGAATTCCGACATAACTTCCTTCTGGTATTGCTGTATAAGTTCGACGAGATATGACAGAAAAGCGATCTCAGAATCTAAAGTTGCACATAACGGTCGAGAATTGACTACCGCTTCTATCTGTGCCAGGATCTGTGTGCATCTGCTCCAAGGTAATGATCGTGCTGCCAATAACTCTTCGTAAGTGGAGTTTGACGGAGTGTATTACTGACTCCCACTTGCCTCCCCAGAGAATAAAGTTTCATGTAATTCCCTGCTCTGCGAGGGTCCTTGAACGATGTTGTTATGCTTGTCAGATATGTGAAGTTATGCCATTTCATCCAAAGTGCGCTTTGCAACAACAAAGTTGCGACCATTATCGCTGAACATTTCCCGCATATAGCCAAAAATCGTTTTAATGCCGCCAAGAATGTGTCTGTTCTTAGATCAGTTGCCAATTCCAAGTGAACTGCGGAAGTCACCATATAAACAAATAGACAGATGTAACCCTTTTCTTTACAAGGCTTTCGGCACTTGTGGGTCTGAAGTAAAATAGGACCCGCGTAATTGCAGCCAGTGTGCTCAAATGGGAAGGTTTGTCGAACACAAACAGCAAGCTAGTTGGCCATGAATTGATTTGCAGTACGATGTCTTTGCCTAAAGCAATTCAGACATTCTTGGACAAGGATGATTTTTGGCGATCGAAATTTACAGCGATGAATTCCTCAAGAATATCTGAATTGCTTTAGACAAAGACATCATACTGCAAATCAATTCATGGCCAACTAGCTTGCTGTTTGTGTTCGACAAACCTTCCCATCATCGCTGTAAATTTCGATCGCCAAAAATCATCCTTGGTGACTGTCATCAGTGCGTTTGTTCTAAACTCCAGTACTGGTGCTCGATACAAGGTAGAGCAGCAATTTTGTGATCTTTGTAGTAAGGCACAACATTGATGATCGTCGCCCAACCAAGATGGACTATTCCACCATAGATCAAATTTCAAGCACTGCGAGGAATGGTTTCCAGAATTTCAGAAGTGCGGTTGGCGACAAAGGTTTTTAGCTCATGCGGTTGGTTAGAAAGGCATGATAGTACAATTGTAGAGTCGCACCATGCGTATATTATAACTTCTTTCTGACGCAGGCCAGACTTTATTGATTGAAAAAGCCGAGATAATAGTAGAGCTCCACATAGCTCGAGACGAGGTAAAGATTTTTGCTTTAAAGGACAGACTCGCGTTTTTGCAGCTATAAGCGACACTCCTATTCTACCATCCATATGTGTTACTCGGTTGTAGACGACAGCAGAGTAAGACTTCAGTTGATTTAAAACAAGGATGTCATTGCACAATGTTTGCCAGGACAGACTTGCTTCATTTGGAGTTTAGAGTCCCAGTCCAGGTCCAGCAACCATCGGGTATGCGTGTCAAGAAAATTTTTTCCGACCTTTTTATCATCAGCGCTGATAGGTGTCAATGTTGATACTTCTTTGAGTTCGCAAAATCTTTGCAGCAGACCATCAATGCAGTGGTCAAAAACGATGTTATTGTGGATGGACTTGAGCATTCTACAGAGATAATTACCCATCCGAGTATTGTAGCTACTGCAATTGTACATCCTTTGTCATCACACAGCTTGTTGTCAATGGGAACCGATCAGATGTGGTCATTCCCAATCAAATTATCAATCGATGCATTAGTGTTAAATGCAGGATCTGCCAATTCAGTGATGAAGTGATCTTTCCAAGTACATGCGCTTTCATGTCAAGGTAGTGATTCGATACTCGAGACTTGAGTAGAAAAGAGCAGAAACCTCTGGTTGGCTCTGCCTTCATAGCAGATATTCCCGAAACGGCAATCCAAGACGGTGAACGACGGAGACCCAACGTAGGAAAGTTCTGAGCCTCAACCCAATAAAATACGACAGGTAGTAAAACTTCCTTGGTGCTTTTTCATTTGTTCTAGTGAGTTGGCGTACGCGCATGTAGCTTGGCAGCGCTGCCTTCCGGCCAACCGGTGATGATGTAGCGGGCAATGGATCTTCAGGAGCCTGACTTGAGTTGGATTGCTGCTGTGACTGCATCCTTGCTGAAGCTGCTGTCCCTAGATTCACAAGCACTTATTCCATGTCCAAGCTTGAAACAGTTGAAGTATGTATAAATTATTCCTAAAGGGATACTTATCACTTTTTTCATATATCAAATAAGAAGCGACGCGTGGTATGCGCGAAGGAGTAATACTTTGACACGTTACGGCGATGACCGGTAACTTTATTGATCAAATATAAACTGAACTTATTATATTTTTATAACTAACAATGAAACTTACATTCTGCCCTATACCTGCTTGCCTTGCACCTTTGTGCTCGGTGTCAGGTTTACGTTCCCGTGGGAACGTCTTGTCAGCATTTGCAAGAACATTATCCGATGTTCAGTTGCAAAGCTGACGCTGCACCTTTGTTTTGTGCAATTTGGCTGCCCAATTCTTGGGTCAACGTGTTAACTCCTCCCCTGCTTAAACGAAGGCCGTCCTCGGTCTTCTTGAGGGTGTCGATCATAGCTTGCACGTCAAGTTGGCGGCGTTTATTTGTTCTCTTTTGGTAGCACTTCCAGACAAGGTAACTCCCTGCAAGTATCATAACGGCTGCGACTCCAGACATCACGGGCCTCATAACCACTTCTTGCTTAATTTCCCCAATGATGCGAAGGTTTTCTGTGTTGAGTCTTTGCAAGTATGGGAGGCTTAGTATTTCTTGGTGGTCTGTAATGTTGAGGAGCGTTGATGCTGCTGGTGCAGGAGACTTGGCAATAATGGCCCTTTGATTTTTATACAGCGTTCCATTGATGGAGGCTTCCTTCAGGTATGTCACCAAGTAAGTACCGCTAATTGTTTTTTCCTCGCCTTCGTCAATTTTCACAGTAATGGTCACGTTGTTTGCTATAATAGTTCCCTCGTCTACTATGACGATCGGCTCGAGGTGGCTGGGACGAGTATTACAATGTGCGATGCCGCCAGAGTGAAGTTGCTGCGCACACGTTGAGCTGGGTAGTTCATGGCAAAATGTGGATGTTAGGGTTGTGTTGCAGTTGCCGATTGCAAACATTCGGTTTTCGCAGTCGGCTACTTTATTACTATCGGCAAGGTGTAGAATAATTCCATTGTGTTCTACGGGGAATATGGTTACTTTCTTACATATACGATTAGGTATTGGATATTTTATAGAAAAATGTAAAAACTTATCATCTAACAAGACTTTAATGTATGCTACTTCTACAATATCTGTTACAGTTATGTTGGTAGAACGTTCATTGACAAGATCATGTAAATCGTTGGTGTCTAACAAGATGGGGTTTATTATATTAATTTTCGCAAGAGTAATTGAAAGTATCAGTGATCTGAGAGATTAGTATGCGATTTCTAGCAAGTAAAGTCTCATACAAGTGGCCGGTATCTATTTGCGTTGTTTTTGAATTTTTTATGATGGTATTTACTGTATCGGTAAGTGCGTTGATTTTCTCTTGAATTTTTGTGTTTAAAGTTATTTGTCTGTTCTCCGATTCTATAAGTTCTTTCTGGTTTATCTTAAGTCCCTCAAAATCATCAAAATCTGGCGTTCCCGCGATCACCTTTAAAGCTGTACCTAAAAGATTTATGCTCCTTGATTGTCTGTGGTGTATTTTGATCATATCAAGCAATGTTTTAATATGCTGAATATCGGACTCTAAGATTTTTTTCATGTGAGATTGTGGAAAATGATCTGTCAGGAGGTTCGTTTCTGTCACTATTTCCGAGTATGCGGAAAGGTTTGTCACATGTCTCATATAGCCAAATTGTTGCCAAACTACTACGTTCCCGTCAACCACTGGAATGTAGTTTGCGTTACTGTAGTCCGTTAATTTCGCTTGGGTCATTGTAGTCAGAAGTAGTACGATAAAAATCCTATATAAAAAATAAGAGAGAGAGAAAAAAAAATCATGTAGTCCTTATCGTAAATTGTCCTTATGAACTATCCTGCCTTTTATCAAAACAGTTGTTCCCAAGTCGGCTTCTACTAATTCTTCAACAAATAAGGGCGTTAATTTATTTCCCAACCTCCTATTCGTTTTCACGAGCACTTTTTCTCCTACTTGAAAAACTCTGTCTTGTCTAGCTTGGTTTTCTCTTGTCAATTGCTTTTCTTGTGTTGCTTTTATCTTATTTCTTATTTCTGATTCTAATTCCGATGGTATTGCGTTTATTATGTCTATTGGTTTTTTGTTTGTAACGACATGTATTGATTTGTTATATTCTACCACGGCCAGCAATATTAATTCGACTGTATCTTGAATAGCCCGCTCTATCTTCAAGCATCGGGAGATTTCGATCAGGGTGCTATGGAACCTTTCTACTTGACCATTTGAAGTACTATGTAAGGGTGGGGCATTACTGATCTGTACGTTGAAGTGGTTCAATAAAAGTGATCTGATTGTTTCGGAATTAATATAAGGTTCATTATCGCAGAATATAGTTTTGGCGTTTGGAAAAAAATTCATGAGCTGTAATATCGGTATTGTTATGTCGGCTATTGTTCTGGAAACAATGGGTTGTACTATCGCGAATTTAGAAAATTTGTCGATGCAGGTTAGAAAATATTTCCTGTCAGTTGAGAATATGTCAATGTGAAGGGTCTCACCTATTCGATAGGGAATGGGGGTCTCGCCTAAGACATGCTTTTTCGGGTGGCGATCGTATTTTGCCTTTTGACAAACTTTACAGTTTATTACAACTTCATTTGCTAAATGGGTCATTTTTGGAAAATAATAATCCCGAAGGATTTGCTTGATATTCTCCTGTACAGCCCGATGAGCCCTGTTGTGTTCCGTTGTTATAATTTCTGTCTGTTCGTTTTTGTTAGTTACGTCCATTACCATTTTTTTTTGCGTGGTGAAATGTCGTTGTCGGGAATGTCTCTACAAGTTTGTGCTGGAGAAACGCCAAAGTGGGAAGATCGCAATGAATTGCGTTTACCACATCTTTCTTTACGACATCGCGGACTCTATCAATTAGCGTTTCCCTATCTGAGAATTGTATAATATGCCTTGTTTTCGTGCCGAATATTATAAAGGTGCGTGTAGAGTTTGAATTTCCTTCCTCTAGAATGATCTGATTTCGAAAACAATTTACTGGTTTGTCTGTCGTCTCTATGGTATAAGTCAGTGATATTTCACTATGGATGGTTGCACAATTGGACAGTGCCTCCTCATTAAGTGCGTGAATGGCTTGCCTGGATAGTGCGTCGGCTACTGTATTTTCCTTTCCGGGTTTGTAAAATAGTCGAGCGTTATGTTCATCTACAAAGGATCTCCATCGTTTTATCTTTGCATTGGAGTTTTGGTCGGAAACAGCAAAGGTCAGGGGTTGATGGTCTGTAAAAATGTTTAGATTTTTCGCACCGTATAGGTAATTTCGGAGGGTCTTTAAGGCCCAAACAATGGCTAACAGTTCGCGTTCGTTAGTGGCAAAATTTAATTCTCGGTCCTTTAGTGTTCTAGAGATCATTGTAATTGGCTTACCTCCTTGGGATAAAACTGCGCCTAATCCAAGGGATGACGCGTCTGTAGTGAGGTCAAATGGTTTTTTATAGTCAGGGTAACGTAAAAGAACGTCCTCAGAAGCTAGAATTGTCTTTAATTTTTCAAAGGCCTCGGTTTGTTCTAAGTCGAACTGAACTGGTATTCTCTTAGACCGTCCAGCGCTTATCTTACCATTTTCTCCCTTGAGAATATCAGTTATTGGTTTAGCAATTGCTGAGAAGTCTTTAATGAAACATCGGTAATAACTTGCCAGTCCTAAAAAGGATCGTACATTGAACAGTGTAGTCGGTTTTTCATAATTTTTCAACGCCTCGACTTTATCAGGGCTGGTCGTGATACCACTGCAGGATACCGTAAATCCCAAATATTCGACACTTTCCTTAAAAAATGTGATTTTTCGCGGGATATCCTCATGTTTGCTTCGAACAGCCTATCCAACACCCATGCGATATGGTCTACATGTTCCTCCATGTTTTCTGAGAAGATAATAACGTCATCAACGTAAACGTAGCAAAATTTCCCAATCTGTTCTCTGAGCACATCATCAATAGCACGTTGAAATATGCTTGGGGCGTTTTTCAAGCCAAAGGGTAATCTGCAAAATTCGTATTTGCCACCTTCTACCGAAAAAGCTGTCTTCTCCCTGTCATTTTCCGCAAGTGAAATCTGATGAAATCCAGATTTTAAGTCGAGAGTGGTAAAGTATTTTGCTTTGCCAAGGTTTGACAGAATAAAGGTCACGTTGGGTATCGGATATTTGTCGTCTATTGTTTTTGAGTTTAATTTTCTAAAGTCGATCACTAAGCGTTTCTTTCTATTACCCTTTTCGTCCGCTCCTTTTTTGTCCACTACCCATACTGGATTGTTATATGGAGATCTGAATGGGCGAATTATACCGTCTTTTAACAATGCCTGCGTTTCATTATTGACAAAATCTGTTACCCCCATTGGGTAAGGGTATAGCCTAGAATAGATCGGAGTATCGTCCTCTGTTCTTATGGTAGCGATTATATTCGTGTTATAGGGGAGAGCTTCGTCTGGTTCTGCAAAGACGCCAGTCCTGGTTCTTAACATGTCTTGGAATGTGTTTATCACGTCGTTGGGTACCCTGATGTCTTCGATTTTTATGAAGTTTACTGTCATACATTTAAGAAATAGTAAATTCTCTGATTCATTATTGATTTTTAGAGTCCTGTTCTTGAAGTCCAATGAAGCGTCAAGTTGTGTTAGTAAGTCAAGCCCTATAATGCCGTCAAATGTGGATAGTGTTGGTAGTATAAAAAATGTGCTTGTCGTGTTGAATATGCTTAATAGACATTTGTGTTCTATCTTGTCTTGTCCATGAATTGATTTTACGTTAAATTTTTTCTCTACAGGGCCCACCTGCTCTAACTCTGGTAGAGGCTTTATATAATTTTTGGAGGCCCCCGTGTCCACTAAAAATTTTACTTTCTTCCCTGCTATCATCCTCTCTATGTATGGTAACAGGGAGTAATTGCTAAAAAATTTAACTCGTCGTCTCGGGTCTCGTATTGCAAATCCTCAAGAGCATCGTTCCCTTCCTGTTGGTATTCTTGTTCGTCTAGTAACTGTTCTTCTCCTTGCGACAAATAATTAACTCTTTGATGCTTCGGACCCGTATACCTAGCCGTTCCACTAGATGGTCTCTTAACTACCTGTGCTGTGTATGAATTCTGCGGTTGTGGTGAATGTTGCTTGAAGCGAATGGTTGAGTCAACGTCCATTGGTTGGACTGGGTCTGAATTATTTTGATTTCCGTTTGTGACACGCTTATTAAAGTAGGGGTTTTTGGTTTGAGGGGCTGGTGTCGGAGGTGTATTCCTATCATTTTGTCTTTGGAGGTTTTTCTGGGCTCTATCCTCAGTCATTCTTGAATAACTATCAGCGAACTGGTATCGTTCGTGGTTCTGTTCCACTTCCTGAGCTATAGCCAGAGCTGTAGAAAGGTCTGCCGGCTCCTTAGTGTACAAAATGTCGGACAGTCCCTTCTTTGTCCCTGTGATAAAAACACGTAACGCGTCTTCCCTATACTTTTTGTTAAGCCAAGCTGCTTGTGCTGGATCACACGACATTAATGTTTTGTTCGTTAGTAAAGTCAGTTTCTTTTCCACTTCATCGTAGAATTGCATCACTGTCATACTACCTTGTCGCAGTGTAGACAGTTGGTTTTCAATAATATAAGCCGGTCTCTTGTCTGCGTAGGTCAAGTCGAGTCGGTTTATAATGGCCCTAAAGTTTAAGGGGGTGTCGAAGGAGGCGAGAATGGTGTTTGCCGCTCCCTTCACTTTGTTTCTCATTATTCCTAATGCCTGGTAATACACTGAACTGCCCTCGTAATTTTCATAGATCTTAAAAGCAACATGTGCCGCTTTTCTCCAAGAAACATATGACTCTCCTCTGCCATCAAAGTCTGCTAGGGATTTTATAATATCTAGTGACTCATTGCAGTTAATCCCTGCTACGATTTCGGCATCGTAGAATTTTTCCACCTGAGGAGTGTTAACGGACAAATTCTCTAACTGAGTTTGCAGTTCATTGATCCTGGCCTCGAATCTTGTCTCCTGAATCTGAAGTGCAGTATTTACTGCTCCTTCGATTAATGCTTTTAACTGTTCTGGGGTCAGTGCCATTTTTACTTCACTATTTTTCTCTTCTGGATGCGGCGACCACCTAGACACTAATTCTTCTAACTCGGAATCACTATCACTCATAAAGGGTTTTAAATTAAGACGAAAGTAAATGCACAGCCGATTTTAATATTCTCGCTTTTTTTTTTTTTAAACAGATTTTCTTTTTTTTTTTTTTTAAATTTGCCCGGCGCGAACTTGCGAAAATCAATTTGTCTTATTCTTTCTATTTATTTTATTTATGTTGTCTTTCAATATCAATGGACGTTCTACTTACATGATTTTTATTCAATAGATTTTGGATATTCTTATGTAACTTATTCTCCAGTCTGGTGGGTGAGCTGGTCTTCCTTCCTTCCTTCAGTTTTGTCTGCTTTATGCCTTTTAGTGATTCAGGTTTGTTTCGTTTTAATTTTATTTAATTTATTTGTTGGTGAGATTTTTTGCTTTGTTTTACTTCACTTTGAGGATGAGATTTTTTTATATTTTTCACTTTATTTGTTGGTGAGTTTTTGTTTTTTGATTTGTTTTACTTTACTTGAGGATGAGATTTTTTATATTTTTCACTTTATTTGTTGGTGAGATTTTTTGATTTGTTTTACTTTACTTGAGGATGAGATTTTTTTCACTTTATCTGTTGGTGAGATTTTTTACTTTTGGGTTTCGATACCGGTTGGGCGCCAATTATTCCTAAAGGGATACTTATCACTTTTTTCATATATCAAATAAGAAGCGACGCGTGGTATGCGCGAAGGAGTAATACTTTGACACGTTACGGCGATGACCGGTAACTTTATTGATCAAATATAAACTGAACTTATTATATTTTTATAACTAACAATGAAACTTACATTCTGCCCTATACCTGCTTGCCTTGCACCTTTGTGCTCGGTGTCAGGTTTACGTTCCCGTGGGAACGTCTTGTCAGCATTTGCAAGAACATTATCCGATGTTCAGTTGCAAAGCTGACGCTGCACCTTTGTTTTGTGCAATTTGGCTGCCCAATTCTTGGGTCAACGTGTTAACTTATATATGCTTCTCTTTCACAAGGTGTAACGTTGCTTGACAGACAAGCTCTGGAATTGGGAATACGCCGACAGTATATGCTCATTACTAAACACTTGGTACAGTTACCTGAATTGGCAAGCTTCGTGCGTGCTTGCCTTTTTACTTTGTCTTCTCTTTGTTTCCCTGGTCAGCAGTTTGGCTGAGCTCAAGTCTATCACATCGTGAATCCAAAAACTTAAGCAAAACATTAATAGTGGGTGATTCCATACCTTGACTATGGTCAATCCATTCACGTCTAGTGGCGTCATCAACCTTTGCGATGAGCAAATATATCAGACAACAATCTCGTCCAGTTTGCCCAGAAGCACCTAGGGCCCGAACAACATCGCCGGCACCACTTGTCAGTTGTGATCAACGACTTTCGGCAAATTGGCGCTTACATAATGACGTCCAACCGATCTCGTAGTTAGCCTCGACTACGTCCAACCGATCTCGTAGTTAGCCTCGACTACAGACAAATGCTGAATAAGTGGGGCAGCCTCCCCAATAATGCCTGACTTCAAATGATGAAACTTCTGTATGTTTGTTAAAGTTTCCTTTCTGTGAATGGAACTTTGTAAACGTTGCCTATTTCCACCAAAGAACTCGATGTCAATCTTAGGTAGTTCACAATCTCTTGCTTAAGTCACTGTGGCTGACTGTAAGCCTAATGCCAACGCTTGATTTCCTTGTAGTAAAAACAGCCCTGGTACAAACTGCAGTTGTTGTTACAGAACCTGGCGTTGCGTTCTTGCTTCCTCTCATTGCAATTCAAGCTGTCGTTGCTGAGCCTTGTGTTGCATTTCTATTTGACGTTGCTGATCCATGCGTTGCGTTTCTATATGTTGGTTCATATGCATCTGCATTTGCTGTTGGTAATACTGCATTTGTTGAAGAATTCCTTGACCAACCGATCCCTCATTACTAGCGGCGCCACAATCTTCTAGTTTACTTGATGATACTAATTTACTTTCTAAGGATTTGAGGCGAGATATTGCAACTTCGCATTTGTGCTCATATGATTCTTAGTAAACCATTGGGTCCAAATAAGCCGGTATTTCCTCATATATAGTTAATTCGACATTAAGACTGACGAACTCCTTCCATGCATTTGTCAAAATATCCAATTTGGTGTCGACAGTGTGAATAAAGATTTGACTTGGCGGACTCTCAGCGAATCCATGTGCCCTGGCAATTGAGGTTTTTAATCTTCCTCTGACTTTGCTTAAAGCCTTTTATTGTTCCATTATGAACGAAAATAATAATTTGTGCTTTTTTGGCAGCCAAAAATGCACGAGCTTTTTCTTTGAGAAATGGTCTCACTATCGATATTCGATATCATAACAGTGGTGACACAAAAAACATGGAAAAAAACACGGTGGGTAAATATTTACTTAGACTCCTCGGATTTCTAGTGCTGGAAAATTCAAAAATGTGCAAAAAAGCCAGATTTGAACTTTAGTGTTGGTGACCGACGACTTATCAGAACGCGCCATAAAAATAGCGTTGCCAGAGAGTTTTCAAGTTTGTTAAACATTTATTTATTAATATTACTCAAAAGTCTCCCTGCACTTTGTAGCACACCGGTGACTGCAGAGAATTAAAAAGAAATAGTTTTGGGCAGTGTTGCGGTGCGAATTAAGTGCGCCCCGCGCCAACATAGTTTATTATAAGTACGCCCCTGACCTTTATCCGAAAGTCCCGTATTATTATAAAATTGCTCTCTTTGTGTCTGCCATTTCGGCTCAACTGCAGTCGCTGCGACTGCTCAAGTTGAGAGTTAATTTGGCAAGCAGAAAGGGCAGACGTGAGTAAAAAGAACACAAATGTAAGAAAATGAATTGTAAAAATGAATTGTAAAAATGAATTGTTATCTAATAAGAATTTTATAAAAGATTTCAGCAAACCGTGTACAAACCGAACCGAATACAAACCAAATACAAAGCGGTACCAAAGCGGTATAAACGAATAAAGGCTTGAAATAACTGTTTATTTTTGGAGATGCTCAACGTCGGCCAGCGAGCCAACATTCTGAAATATTTTCTTGCTCCAGAAATATATTCTTGGATCTGAAATACTTTCTTGGCTCCAGAAATATTCGTGCACAGCAGAATATTTCTTTCGCATAAGATTCGTGGTTTTGGAGTACTTGCCTGGCGTCAAGTACCAAAGCGCCACGTGGAGACTCTTCCAGAACTTTCTCCGTGAGAGCAATTGCTTCAGACGTGAACAACGAACCGACTTGCTGAGAGAGGAAGCGAGAGGGAGATAGAGAAACACGTGTATAGTTTGCGGTTAATTCAACCCAACCTCAATTGTTGCGTAACATAGACGCAGCAGCAGAATGAAAGACCAAGATGGACAAGCAGCAGTGACCGATGCTAAGAGCCAAGAGTATTTGGTGAGCTCTATAGCACCGCAGGCTGGAAGGATGTCTAACAACCAGGAGTCGGATGCTCAAACGACATCGACACCTTCAAGAAGCAACGCTTTGCCTTCGGTATCGCACAACGCGATTCTTGACAGAATGTTTGCTACTCGCATGGGAGATTGTACAACGATTGAACGGCCAATGGTACCCGATCCTCCGGCATGGGCTGCACCGGCGCCACCACCAACCGTTGGAGGAGCAAGTTTGCCTTTCTTGGCAAATACGGCTAATTTCAGCAACGAATTTACTAAACATGCCACGCCAAGTACAGGACTGCGATTTGGAAATACGGATTGGAGAAAAAATACGCTATCAGCTGATCAGATAGCTGCGCGCCAGGTCCTGAGTAGAGATCTGCCGACATTTTCGGGCAAACCAGAAGAGTGGCTGCTGTTTATTAGCCACTACGAGCAATCCACTGAAAGATGTGGAATGAGCAACGAGGAGAATTTAATTCGTCTACAAAAGTGCCTCAAGGGAGCGGCTTTGGATGCCGTCCGTGGCAAACTGATGTGTCCTGAGACTGTTCCATACGCTGTTGGAACACTAAGGATGTTGTATGGCAGACCTGAAATTATTTACTCAAGTCTGCAACGGAAATTAAGAGATGAACCACCAGCCCGATCGAATAATTTGGATTCGGTAATACAGTTGGCTCTGGCAGTGCAGAATTATTGTGCGACATTAGTTGCAATCAACCTCAAGAATTATTTGCATGATCCCGCATTGCTGGGCGATCTTGTGGAGAAGTTGCCTAGCGATCTGAAACTGGATTGGGGACGTCATCGTTTTGCTTTATCTGGATGTGTTGTCAACTTGTCGAACTTTGACAACTGGCTATTTGGCGTCGCAATGTGTGCTTCTATGGTTACGCCATATACTTCACCAGCCAGAGAAGCTACAAGGAAGACAAAGGAAAGAGTATTTCTGCACAACGAGCTACATAACGAATCATACTCCAGTGAGCCAAGGATGGAGAATGGTTCATGTGTAAAATGTAGAGGAAATCATCACCTGGCAGCCTGCCGTCAATTTCGAGAAATGAGCAGTGGTCAAAGAAGGGATTTCGTAAAGCAGAGACGGCTTTGTTTTTGCTGTTTTGGGCAGCATATTGTACGCAACTGCAAAGCCAAAAGAAGTTGCGGAGTTGAGGATTGCAAGTTAACGCATAATGCCTTGCTTCATCAAACACTTGAAGGCGTCAATAACCAGTCGACGTTGCAGAACGCCGAGGATGTGAAGCCGAACCAGTCTGCAGTTTTGTTCCATGGGTCCAAACTAATAAAGCTTTATTTCGGTATATTCCAGTCAAATTACATGGAAGAAAGCGAACTGTGTCCACTTACGCCCTCGTCGATGAAGGAGCCGCTTGCACGTTAATGGAAAGGGAACTGGCCGACGAATTAGGACTGGATGGTCCCGCCCAAAATCTATGTTTGAAATGGACGGGCGATATAACCAAAACTGAAACTTTATCAAAGAATGTCCGTGTTGGAGTATCAGCAAGAGGTGTGGATGCAGCACGGTATAATCTCAAGGGCGTGCGCACAATGGAACAATTGGACTTGCCCACCCAATCAGTCAGCTGTGACTTGATCAAATCAAGAAATCATTTAAAAGGACTACCGATTACGCTGTATCACAACGTAAAGGCACGTTTAATTATTGGATTAGACAATGTCAAAGTGACGGTACCATTGGAAGTGCGAGAGGCTGAGAAGGATGACATAGTAGCCGTGCGTTGCAGATTAGGCTGGTCTGTATATGGGCGACACAGTGCCGCCGGCCATCAAACACCACACGTGTTGCATATATGTGAATGCAACGAAGCGGATAGTACGAAAGCATTAGATGAATCGATGAAGATGCATTTCGTTCTGGACTCTTTAGGAGTACGTGCTTCAGCAATGCCATTGCGGTCCAAGGATGATGAACGCGCAATGCAAATAATGGAAAAGACAACAAGCTACTGCCCAACGAAAAGACGCTGGCAAACGGGCTTGTTATGGAGGTTCGACCAAATGGAGTTGCCTGACTCATTCCCGATGGCGATGAGATGTCTCAAATGCTTGGAGACGAAAATTGCAAAGAATGATCAGCTAAGGGATTTTATGCTGAACACCATGCGAACCTACGAAGAAAAGGGCTACATTCGGAAGCTGACAACAAACGAGGTGGGAAGCAGTAAAAAAAAAAAAGTTGTTTCATCAAGTTGCAGTGCGCACTGAGGACCAGAAGGCCCAAATGTTTTTATGGCGCAATGGAGACTCGTCTAAAGCCGTAGACACGTACGTGATGCAAGTCATGTTCGCCGGCGTTGGCTAACTACATAAAAGACCGGAATGCAAGAAGATTCACAACGGAATTTCCGAAGGCTGTGGCAGCCATATGCAGGAATACGTTCGTCGACGATTGGCTAGAATCGGTCGACAGCGAACAGGAGATGATCCAGTTGGCAAAGACAGTACAGAAGATTCATCTAGATGGAGGATTCAACATGAGACGATGGACCTCAAATGTTGAGAGCGTTGTGAGAGCGCTTGAAAACAAAGATGACGATGCTTTACCCAGACAAATTGCGGTTCCCGAAGAGGCGCGAGAAAAGGTTCTAGGCATGTGGTGGTTGCCTGGCTCAGACTTGATCACATACGTGGCCAAGCCGGAACTACTCGAAAGGGCTTGTAAGGGCGAGCTTACGAAGAGAAGAGTGTTAAGTGTGGTTATGTCAATCTTTGACCCACTTGGTCTACTTGGATTTTTCACCGTCCGTGCTAAAATTATTTTGCAGAACATTTGGCGCTCTGGAACCAAGTGGGACGAGACGCTCTTAAAGGAGGATGAAGCAGACTGGAGGCTTTGGTTACGCTTGCTGCCTCAAATAAACGGAATAAGAATTCCCAGATGTATGCGATTGGTAAGTTGTACCAGCATGGTGCAACTTCATACATTTGTGGACGCCAGCACAAGCGCGTATGCAGCGCTTGTATTTCTTCGAGCAGAACTAGACGGTGAAGTGTGCTGTTCACTGGTGGGCTCAAAGACGCGGGTGGCGCCTTTAAAGCCCGTCTCAATACCCAGGATGGAATTAATGGCTGCGGTACTAGGATTGCGACTAGCTAGATTTATCGAATCAGAGCTATCGATACCTATTGAGCGGAGAGTTTTCTGGACAGACTCGAAGGATGTTTTGTACTGGATTCGATCAGATGTACGCAAATATCACCAATTCGTGGCTCTCCGAGTCGGTGAAATTTTAGAAGACTCAGATGTAGGAAGTTGGCGATGGGTGCCAACTGCACAAAATGTGGCAGACGACGGCACAAAATGGTCGAAAACGCCAGACATGACCAACAAAATAAGATGGTTTGTTGGTCCAGGATTCTTATACAAAGACGAGATGGATTGGCCAAACGACGAAAGAATCTTAAGCAGCGACAACGTTGAGGTGCTGCACCATGAGGAGAAGCATAGTTGGACTTCCTGTCTTGCATGCATAGCTCCCAATCCCGAACGAGTAAGCACTCTGGAGAAGTTGCGGGCTGTGCAGAGGCGAGTTTTGGATTTCTTACGCATCATATGTAAGAAATCATACGGAGAACAGCTCAGTAGCATTTTGAGCCTAACACGCGACGTGGAAATGGACGCCATACTTCTACGCGTCTGTCAGGAGGAGGAGTTTCATGAAGAAATCAGACGCCTAAGCCAAGGACGCGCTCTGACCAACCGTAAAAGCAGACTATTTAAATGCTCCCCGTATCTGGATGAGTGTGGAGTCCTACGCGCTAAGGGGCGAATAGACCAAATGGAATGCGTAGATGTAGGAACAAAGAGACCCATAATTCTACCCAAATCTCATCGGATGACCTCTTTAATAGTGGAGTTCTACCATAGGAGATATCATCATTTACATAACGAGATTGTCGTAAACGAAGTACGGCAACGATATTGGATTGACGGCATGCGCGCTTTAGTGAGAAAAGTCGCAAAGGCTTGCCCAGCGTGCCGCATACGAGTGGCCAGACCGGATCCACCTATTATGGGCGACTTACCTAGAGAGAGACTGTCGCCTTATACATCACCTTTTACATACACTGGAGTGGATTGCTTTGGCCCAATCGACATTGTAGTGGGTCGCAGGCATGAGAAGAGGTGGGGCGTGTTATTCACCTGCCTCACGACACGAGCTGTACACCTGGAAATTGCTGTGTCTCTATCAACGGACTCCTTTCTATGTGTGATGAAAGCATTTGTGGCTAGAAGAGGGGTACCACGTCGTATGCTGTCGGACAATGGTATCAATTTTCGAGGAGCTAACCGAGTGTTAAAGGAGCATATTGAGCGGATATCCACATCAGCAGTGGAGAAGCAATTCCCAACGTTGGAATTCAAATTTAATCCTCCCAGTGCACCACATATGGGAGGCATATGGGAACGATTGGTACGTTCAACTAAATCTATCCTTTCAGAAATTTTACCTGAGACCGGTGTACGAGAAGAAGCGTTACGAGCTGCGTTCGCGGATGTGGAGCAGATTCTCAACTCACGCCCGCTGACGTATGTACCCTTAGACAGCGCTGAGTCGGAGGCGCTGACTCCGAACCATTTCCTGCTGGGAAACTCCAGTGGCTTGCGTGAGGATGGCTCCATGGAGCAAACTGGACCTCAACTGGCGAAAACATATCGGATTGCAAGCCAGCTGGCAGATCGTTTCTGGAAAAGATGGTTGCGAGAGTATCTACCTACGATAACGAGGCGTACGAAATGGTTTCAGCCGCCGCTGAAGCCAATTGAAATAGACGACGTGGTGATCATCGTGGATGACACAGCCAAGCGGAGCTCATGGCCAAAAGGAAGAGTGGTCGAAGTTCATCGTGGAAGTGACGGTCAGGTGCGAAGCGCTGTTGTGCGCACAGTCGGCGGATTTGTCACAAGACCAGCAGTAAAGCTGGCCAAATTGGACTTAAAAGGGTAACCTACGAAACAAGGATGTTAGTGAGTTACGGGGTGGGGAATGTTGCGGTGCGAATTAAGTGCGCCCCGCGCCAACATAGTTTATTATAAGTACGCCCCTGACCTTTATCCGGAAGTCCCGTATTATTATAAAATTGCTCTCTTTGTGTCTGCCATTTCGGCTCAACTGCAGTCGCTGCGACTGCTCAAGTTGAGAGTTAATTTGGTAAGCAGAAAGGGCAGACGTGAGTAAAAAGAACACAAATGTAAGAAAATGAATTGTAAAAATGAATTGTAAAAATGAATTGTAAAAATGAATTGTTATCTAATAAGAATTTTATAAAAGATTTCAGCAAACCGTGTACAAACCGTGTACAAACCGAACCGAATACAAACCAAATACAAAGCGGTACCAAAGCGGTATAAACGAATAAAGGCTTGAAATAACTGTTTATTTTTGGAGATGCTCAACGTCGGCCAGCGAGCCAACATTTCGGCCGCCGAATTTTTTTATTTGCCCACAAAATTCTGCCCAAAACTATTTCTTTTTAATTCTCTGCAGACATCGATGTTCCACAAGGAACAGTGCGTAAAAAATTGATTATTTTGATGCTTAATATCTTGAATTTCTTTTTAAGTTATTGACGATGAAAAAATAATTCGAATGTGCTGTTTTCTGGCAGCGCTATGTTTACAAATCTCCCAACACTATTTATGAGTTTAGTAGCACTTATTTTAGCTAGAAATGGCCACATGAAGCTTTTTATCGAACTTTTTTCGATTAAAAAGTCATTTTTGTTTTTTTAATTGTGCAAAAACTAAGCAATAAATCATCAAGGCGCACCCGAGGTGTCGCTCTGTGATTTTTTTCCTTTCGTTTGATACCAGATTCATTATTGTTAAGGCTGTATTGAGCGCGAGGAGTCTAAGTAAATAATTACCATTTTTGGACTTGTTTTTGAAATTCGTCTTTTTGACTATGAGGATTTCTATAGTTTTTTATGTAAATCGGTTCATCATCCATCAGTCTTAACTTTTGTTTATAGAAATTGTTTGTACTTATTGGTTCAGTCTCAAGGCCGAACACATCACTCTATTTTTTACATAATACCATCAATTTGTCATGAAATTGTGGTGGAAAATTCTTTGATAATGTTGTTAGTACTGACTTTTCTCTTTGCTTTGGATCTAATTTAACTACTTCGTAGTTCGAAAGTGGTTCATATTTTAGATTATTTATATTTATAATCTGAACTTTATCTGTTGTATTTAGCAGCCTTATGACCGCATTTTGAGATTTTGTGATGGTATTTGCTATGTAAATACCATGCTGAATTTCTTGATTCGGAATCAATACACTGTCATCTTGTGAGTTTAACTCAACTTCTCGGACAACTTGGGATCTTGCTGGCAGAACTAAGGAATTATTGCCAGAACTGTACGTAATTGGTACGAAAATAGGATATTTTAGATTGTCTGGTCTCATTACCAACCAGTGTTCAGAGTGATCGAAATCTATTTGACAGTTGTATTTTATCATAAAATCGACTTCTAGTATTCCATCACATGGAATAGCGAAAAGGGAATTCACGATATGAAAATCGTGTGAGATAATGTATTTAGACGTTTGCATGTCAACTGAAGTAATTCCTTTGGATTTGATTACTTCTTGACTTATTCCCTGTATGTTGACAGTATGATCTGTCCGGATATTTTGAAATGTATGGGAATTTTCTTTTAAAATGGATATTTGCGCACCGGTGTCTATTAAAAATACTAACTGTTTTCCGGTTGCTTCATTTGTAAATTTTACGAATGTATTTAAGTCAAGACTGATTCTGTGAATTTTGCTATTTCTTTCTACTGGGTATCTAAAGGTATCTGGGAGTTTCCCGAGTTGTTGTGTTACTCGGACATTATTATAACCATTTTGTTGGTTATTTGATCTATTTCCTCTGTTATTATTATTTCTATTGTTTCCTCTATTGTTTCTTCGATTGTTATTGTTATTGCCGTTGTTATTATTGTTGTATCGGTTTTGCTGGTAATTCTGGTTACTACGGTTATTATAGTTATTATAATAACCGCGACCATTTCCTCTACCGCGATAATTATATGAGTTGTTATAACTACCACGGCCCCTCTGTGCAAACAATACTGAATTAGGAGTGCCAGTCATTTCAGTACTCTTTTCTAAGTCTTAGTGATGGCTTCATTCATATTTTTGAAGTATCCAGCCTCAATTATTGTCTTTGTCCTACTTCGTTCGCAGTTATCTACCATTGTTTTAATGCCTTCCTTCGTACTGAATTTTTCAGCATGTTCTGCTGATAGGCCTTCACCAATATACGAAGCTTCCAAGAGCTGTCGCAAATTATTGATTTCTGTTGTGAATTTGTCGGCCGTTTTTCCTTTCTGTGTTACTTTTGACAACCGAGCTTTTATTACGTCGGATGATTCACCGACTATAGTCTCTTGCAATTTCTTTATTATTGCATCAATTGTTGTCAAATTGTCAACTTTGCATAGTGTTGGGCCAATAATTTTGTATTTTATTACCTCAACAGCTATGTCCTCATAATCTCCTTTGGTGACGTTAACTAGCTTCAAAGCTCTTATGAATCTTTGAAGATGCACCTTTTGGCCATTAAATTCTGGAATGGCACTGGAGATATCTTTCATGTATGCTCTTTGAGCATTGGCTTCAGCCATTTTGTTATTTGTGGGTATAACGCTTGTATCTAATTCAAAGTCAGAATCGTTGTCTTGTTCAGACAATGTATCTAATTCTGATTCGTTATCCTTTTGTGGTAAAGTGAGTGACGCGGGAATTGTTAGATCGTGTAGATCTTTTTCTCCAATTTCTCCTTCGTCTGATTCTTCACTTTCCAATTCTAATTTTTCTTTATGTTCTTCAACCTCTATAGTTAAAGGTGAATTCAGAACTGTTGGTACAAATATGTCCAACTCGTATTTTTCCTTTATTTGAATTAGGTTTGCTCGTAACTTGATCAATTATTTTGAAATCTTTGACCAGTTCGTGCTATCTATATTTAGTCTATTTTCATGCACTAATCTTCGTGCCTCATTAAAAGAGTCAACCAGAATTATTGCATGCTTATTCAGCGTTTCTGTCTGAATATTCTTATTCTGCGTTATGCATTTAAATGACTTTTTGAAATTTTCTTTAACTCTTTGGATATGAAGAAATAATTCTTTCCATTCCATTCTTTAGTAAAATATATATATATATTTAGAAAAAAAAAATTTATTATTTTTTTTTTTATTTTGTTTTCTCTATCTCCTCATCTGATTCAACAATATCTATTGTTTCTATGTCTGCCTTAAATATATTATGTACCCATTCCGGTATGCCTCTACCTTTGTCTTTTTTCAATAAAACCTTTCCGTATGCTACTTTTATGGACATTTCCATAAGTACAACTTTATTCTTCTTAAACTTGTAGTTTTTATCTATCCAATACCGTATCTCCTTGTACTTATAATTGGTTTCTCCTGTCTCTATAATCAAATAATCAAGGAACGGTATGTATTTATTTAGACGTTTATTCTTGATTTTCATTCATCAAATAGAACAGAAATGTTCCTGCTGCATTTGAAAAGCAACAAATATATGGGATTGATAAGATGAAACAAGTACGTACTCTACTATTTTCTTGGATTGGGAATTTTTCACCAAATTTTTCCAAGTAAAGAATATCAATCTCTGCAAAACTTATAGCGCGTTGAGGTGAGTTAACTTTTTCACTCTTAAAAACCTCGATTATATCGGATATTACGCTAGGATGGTTTTCTATTACCCTGCTAAAATAAGTGTCTAAAGTACTCATATTCCTGTTTTAGTTAGTACACATACAACAAAATTTATTTAAGATTGAAAAATCATTTTTGATTTTATTTTTTTTGTAAATTGGAGAGTTTTAAAAAAAAATTTTGAGAGAATGATTGTTTTGTTTGATAATATATATATAATTTTATTTTTTATTTTCCAAAAATGCACTTTTGTTTCAAGTTTGCATAATTCATTTAGATTTTGTCCAAGTCATTAGCATGGCTTAGGGCTTTTTTTGTAATACATTTATTATGCAGCTTATATGCCTTGAACAATACGTATGCAACCAATATGACAACAATTGTCAACAAAAGTACATTAGTCAATCGTAAATCAGCATTTGATGATTCAACTTTATTTATTACGTTCGCAGTGGAGTCCACTGTCTTAGTTTCTATTAATCCCATTTTGGATTGTTCACAAGAATCATCAAATTTACTGATACTATTATCAAACATTAAGAATTTCAGAGAATTTGAAGAAAATTTTTGTATACACACATATATAAAAATTTCCTTTTACAAAACCCTACCTACTTTTTCGCATAGCTTCACAGGCTATACTTATATTGGTCGGATGTGATTCCGCTCAATTTGACAATATTTTGTTTTACAATTTGTTTTGTTTTTGCTTATACATTTAGCTTATAATAATTTTTAACATTATTTTTAAAATTTCATTTAGGTATTTTTGTTGATAATAATTTTTTCTTCTTTGTTGCACCCTTTCTTGGGCATCAGCTTGACGTCGGCGGTTTGGCACGCTGATGCTCCCTCGATGGCGTAAAAAGCGACCTGCTTTTCACGCTGTGTCGTCTCTGCTGCTGCTGTCCTGGGCCTATGGGCTCAGGCGGTACCGGTGCCGGTCATCGCACCAGAATTATTTTTGTTGTCTCTCCAGCAGGTATATTCACAGAAGGGGCTCTCCAATGGCCCCGGGCAGTCTCTCGAGCACTTCTCTGGTTTCGGCAGATTTACTTTGGGAGGTGGAATGATTTTGTTTTTAGTATCATATGTCGTAGGTATATTCTTAACTGAGTGAGTTAGAGTGTTTTTAGGCTTTCTGTTCTCAATAATTGACTTTAAAAAGTCAAGTTCATATTGTAACTTCTGGGCAGTTGCCCATGGAGGAGGTGTCGGATTTGTATATAGCACCCACTTTATGTGCGCTATTCTTTTATTAATTTTATTTTTTATTCCTCCTCTCCTTGCCATTTCACTCAACTCTACTCACTCAGATACATTTTTTCCGTTTGGGATTTTATTCTTCCTTCTTTGTTTCCTCCTCTGCCTTTTTGTTATCCAGAATTAGTGCTTCAGTCTTTCCTCCAGTGCAGGTTTTTCCCGTCTTTTGTTCACATGAACACTGTCACGGTCGCCATGTATTATACGAAATGTCGGAGCACCAATAAGTCCGTTTGAATAATAAGAGCTTCAGAGTTTTTGTGTTCACTTTAAAACATTCTTTATTTAATTCTTGATGTATTCAGTTAGTGTTCACTTTCTATAATCATTGTGTAGTTGCTTCAAGTTCTCTTTTTATAAATATTTCTTAAATCTATAAATCCATAACATTCATTACAGCTAAGACCGCGTAGCTGCGCTGCCAGTGACGCCGGCAGAGGAGCGGTCTGCTTATACATAAATGTTTACATAAGCATATTTAGAATGTGCCGCCACAGCGGGAAAGTGAGGATGTATCATGTTACTTGGTGACAAAGTGGTCGCGCATGTAACATATGCCGACTCAGCAATGTCCAGTACTATGCACTCGTGTGTGGTCGAGATTCTTAAGTGGCATTGCACTTGAATATTGTATACATAAACATTATAACAAAATGTTACAATATGTTTGTAATAATATTATTTATTGCATTGAGTACAGTGGTCATTCATTGTTATTGAACATGCTACACTAGTGTAGTCCGGGGTGGCGATGATCAACTGGCGACTGCGTAGTAAGTTTAAACTAAACGGAAAGCACTGCTCTTAACAAGCCATATCGTAAGAGGAAAACAAAAATACCGAGGAGAATTATACGTCTCCGATATCAGATATTGGATTGCTTGCGCCTCAAGCAAATGACGAGCGCTTGTGTTTCATTTTAGAGTCACAGCATGTAAGCATAATTGAAGTCCCAAAATCTGTGAAAAATGGCAGATTGCAGCAAGGAAATAACAATGTCGTTTTTTCTAAATTTTACCCAGACGCCCTAGGTTCAAGAGCTGTTGCATGGTGTTCCACGGTGGACAGCGCTTTCCTCATAGCCTTGAGTAAGTGCTTGGAAGGCAGTGCATCTGGCTGGTTGTCACAAGTTTCCTCTGCTGGTATGGAGTGGCTTCAATTCAAAGAATTGTTTTTGCAACATTTCCCCACCAACCCCAGCTGCCACTTTATTTAACATTCTTAATGGTCGTCCGAATGAAGAACAGTGTCTGGCGTTGTACGGTAACCGACTGCTGACGTCACTTGTCCATAGAGCAAGCCGCTATGTCAGTAGTATTTCCACACTCTGCTCAAGTTGGGCCCAAGCTGCAAAGTAAAATTTTTACGACAAATTCACGAACTGAGGGCATTCTCAGTTTTAAGGAAGAGAGACCATCAAATGCGACTCCAACCTGTCGTTAAATGTAACTATTGCGGAAAACAAGGACATACGATAGCGGATTGCTGAGCAAAAGGAAGGAAGACAAGGAAGACCACAACAAGAATATAGTCCGAAAGCTGGACGGACGGGCCCATACGTGATGAGAAAAGGACCGATTATTTGCCTTAGTTATGGGAATCCTGGACACGTGAAGTCAGCTTGCCCTAGAGGAGCACCGTCCACTGCACGAAATTCAGCCGAAGAGCGACGCATAAACTTATGCCAAGTCAAAGAACCAGTTGGTACAATGATGCAAGCCGGTGACTCGTATTCATTTTATTTCGGTTCGGGAGCCGAATGCTCGCTTGTTAAGGAAACTGTATCTCACAAGCTATCTGGAAGGCGTTACAATAATTTAGTTTTCGCCTTGAGTGACCGTCAACGCGTTCGGACGTATTTTGTGTCGCGCTCCGGAATTTCTTCGGTGTCAACCTCCAAACAATTAAAATAAAACAAGTGACAGGGCTCTCAGTCGCCACAGAGACGCCCAATCACAATTATATTGTTATTTGTAACAAATAGCAATACTTAGTAAATACCTAAATTTACTAGTAATGCCAACGTGTAAAGAGATTAACTCAGGCCCTTCGTCACTAGACTCTCGCCAGCAGAAGATACAAGAGCAAATTCTTCAGCAACAAAACGAGCGTCGGCTCTCTACACAACGCAACAATGCATATTTCTCAGTAGTGTCTCCGACCACCACAACAACAACACCCTCAAATTCGCTGACACCTGAAGTGTTAATTGGGTCATTGGGTTCGCCGACAGCCGTTCGTCAATAAGAACAATAGCATCTACTGCTTCAACGACAACTTCAACAGCCGCAAAGTCTGCAATAGCTTCAATCACCGTCCAGCAGACTAACCCAACAAAAACTGCCCAACCAGTGACGGTGAATCCAAAGTCACCTGTTCAGACTGGTATGGACAGATACATTAATATAAACAAGCGAAAGCTAAGCTCTCAGACAAAAAGAGGCAACACTCCCAAAATGTCGAAAAACAACATTGTTCATCGAAAAGCATTGGAAAGCAATAGATTCCAAATATTGGCAAATCAACCGGAGTCCCAAGAAGGAGTTTCCCAAATTAAACCCTCTGTAGCCAAGCCACCACCATTCTATAACCGTGGTGCAAACTGCACGTCACTGGTGCCGAAATTGGTAGAGCTAGTTGGTCAAAACAACTTCTAAGTGACACCACTTAATAAGGGTAACATAAAAGAGACCAAAATGCAAGCCAAAAGTGAAAAATTCTATCGTACTATTAAAAAGTACTTTAGAAAGAAAAGTGTGAATTTCTACACATTCCAGCTAAAGAGTGCCAAAGGCCTTCAAGCGGTGATCAAAGGCATTGAACCAACGGTTCCGACTCAGGAAATAGTTGAAGCATTGGAAGGGAAGGGCTTTGAGGTAAAGTCCGTCTCAAACATACTGAACAGAAATAAAGTGCCGCAACCTCTATTCAAAGTGGAGTTACAGCCCACATGTGATAAAAAACTTAAGCCTAACACAGTGCACCCTATATACAATCTTCAACTTCTGCTGCATCGCAGAATTACTGTCGAAGAGCCGCATAAGAGGACACACCCGGTACAATGCACTAATTGCCAGGAGTTTGGGCACACAAAGTCCTTCTGCAGCCTTCGCCCAGTTTGCGTTGGCTGTGGACAAACTCAAAAAGATTGTGTCTGCACCGATGACAAATCAAATACAAATACAAGGAAGTGCGGAAATTGTGGAGGTAATCACACAGCGAACTACAGAGGATGCCCTGTTTATAAAGAACTCAAGGCCCGTCTTAACGCGAAGAAATCAACGGCCGGGAATATTGTTCTCAAGAGCTGTAAGGTCATCAGCGACTCCAATAACAACTACTCCTGGAGTAACTTTTGCAAGCGTGCTACGCAATGGAAATGCACAGCCCACTCAAACAGTAGATCCCGCTACCATTCAATCTAACGCGGCCCCAAGTCCATCCGTACTTGGCTAGAACCCCAACCGGATCGAAACGTTGTCAATCTCGCTCAACCAAAACATGACAAATTTCATGACGTTCATTCAAAATTGCCTGCAGGAACTGATGCGGAATCAGAACTTGCTTATTCAAAAGCTTATGGACAACAACAAATGATGTTAGCACTACATATAGGCCTCTGGAATGCAAACGGAATTTGCAAGCACAAACAAGAATTGTCACTGTTTCTGGACTTAAATGATATTGATATTATGCTGCTATTAGAAAAACGCCTCACAAACAAAAACAATTTTCAAATTCCCAAATATGCATTCTACGCAAATCACCCAGACGGCAAGGCTCACGGAGGAACTGGTATCCTAATCAAAAACCGGATTACACACTGTCTCCACAATGGATTTGCCAAACAATACCTACAAGCAACTTCAATAAGTGTCCAAACCACTTTTGGCAGTACAACCGTGGCTGCACTTTACTGCCCACCACGATTCTCAATCTCTGAAAAAGAGTTTACTGATTTCTTCAATACACTCGGAGTACGATTTTTTGCTGCAGGAGCCTACAACGCCAAGCACCCTCATTGGGGATCCCGCCTGGTAAATCCAAAAGGCAAACAGCTGTATAACACAATCATAAATCCAGCAAACAAATTGGGCTATGCCTCACCGAATCAGCCCACGTACTGGCCAGCAGTTCCACGCAAGCTCCCAGATCTAATAGACTTTGCAATCACCAGGGGAATTGCGCACAATTTGTTAACGGCAGAGTCACTAGCAGAATTGTCATCGGACCACTCACCAGTAGTTTTCACTATATTAACACAACCACAAATATTAAAGCACCCACTCGGGCTAACAAATTGCAAAACAAACTGGCTCAGATTTAAAAATACATAAGCACCCATATCGAGCTAAATCCCAAACTGGACGACGAAGAAGACATCGGGTTTTGCACCTCTAAATTAGAGTCGATGCTCATTGAAGCAGCTAAAATCTCCACCCCAATCATTGGCCACACCCAGGAAAAACACAAGTCTAACAACCGACTAATTGAACTTCTTGTAACAGAGAAAAGACGACTCAGGCGAGAATGGCAAATGTCTCGATCACCGGCAGCAAAACATCGCCTAAAGGCAGCTACACGAACCTTAGCAAAAGCGGTTAGACAAAAAGAAGCAACAGCACAGCGGCAATACATCGAGACGCTTTCCCCCACCAGCACCAATTATCAATGTAGCATCTTATGGTTATGTGTTATGTGTTAGATTAAGATAATCCTAGAAAATTGTTGTTAGTCTTATAAGCTTATATAAGAGATCCAACAAACAAATAAAACGTTAAAAAAAAAACTTAAGGGTATTGGAAATACCATTACTCTCTTGAAGTTTTTTTCATGTTGTTCTCGACGGTTGCCTTAATTAGGACGTAATTATTGGTCGTGAAATTATGTATTGTATCTTTGATGTCATGATACTATTTGACAGGGTCGAGCTTTCAAAAGCCAAATCTGTTTGTACTGGGCTGTTTCATACGACTGTTCTATGTTGTCTAATATTGATATCGAATTGGTTGTTTCAGACAGGTCTTATTTGTTGAAATTTTTGGAAAAGTATTCCAACTCGTTTATTGATGGAATTCCAAAAAATTGTGTTACAACGGGTGAACTGGAAATAAGTTTAATTGATCCATATAAGACGGTACAAAGACGACTCAATTTATATGAAAAAGAAATAGTTAGCAATATAATTGGGGAACAGTTAAAGTCAAATTTTGTTCGGCCTAGCTGCTCACCGTTTGCCAGTCCTATGCTACTTATTAAAAAAAAATGGTTCCTACCAACTTATTATCACTGTCGCCGACAAATATCCGTTGCCACTGATAGACGACCAAATCGCTAGACTGGGTGGAGCAAGGTACTTTTCATGTTTGGACATGATAAGTGGGTTTCATCAAATACCTATCCATCGAGGTTCGATTGAACGTGCAGCCTTTGTTACCCCCCGATGCCATTTGGACTCAAAAATGCACCGTCTGTGTTCCAGCGCGCCCACTTTGTAATTGTTCATATGGATGATACCATGATCATATCCAAAACCAAAGAAGAAGCCTTTGAAATACTGAGAATTGTTTTGCAGGCTCTGTCCAGCGCCAGATTTTGTGTTTTCGATCCCTTTTACTTGCACTCGCACTCTCGCGTACAAAATAGACTTGTTGTATATGTGGTACTTGCTCTAGCGTTTTCACATTGCCACCGATCGCGACCATTTCTCTCGTCGTTGTAACAGTCTTTGTTGTTCTCTTACTTTCTTTCTCTTCAGTTTTTTCTTGTGAATATTAAAACTTTAACACTTGTGTACTTAATAATAAATAATTAAATTTACAATGGTTGTCTGATCTTCCAAAAAGTGTTCTCATCCCCAAAAACTCCAAGATGACTATCTTTTATACTGGCTTTGTGATAAAATAATAAAAGCGCATGTAAACAGTGGGATAGGCCCCCACCGTGGAGTTATGAAACGTACCGGGATGTAGAAATGGATATACGTCTATTTATGCGGCGGACGAAAGAGGGATTCAAATCCCTGTCGGCTGGTTTTACAAAACTTCGTGATGAGTTTTCGTCTCTGGAAACTCAGTTCAATAGTTATAAACTATTAAACGAGTCACCGAAGCGGAAGAACACTATCCCTAGGAATTTCTCTCCCGATCCGCAGGCATCTCTGCTTCTGCCGGTTCCGGCATCGTCGAACAACCCCATAACTCCAAATGGTCACCAACTGATATCGTTTAGGAGTCCAGCAGTAGCTGCGGTTGCGGGGACAATTGACATTTCCCCTGGTAATAGTGCGACGTAAGCTGATTCGACATCGGTTGTAGTTTCCAATACTTCATCAGATAATTTCATGGTCTGCATTACACAACTGATCCTTACCTAACATTTGGCTCGTCAGTAGCTGGCGGCTCAAGAAACTAATTTCGTCCCTAATTCTGGCCTATCTGAATGTTAGAGAACTAAAATCTAAACTTTCTAAGCTTTTTGTAGATAGTCAACCTTTTGACTTTCATAACTAAGTCTTTACAGAAACGTGGTTAAAGCCAGGCATTTCCGATGCTTCTGTTTTTCCCACATTATTTTCAACATATAGGTGCGTTGGAATATCCAGAAATGGTGGTAGAGTTTTGATTGCTGTAAATTCATCTCTTCCTTCTGAAATAGTTCTCCCACCTGATGTTCTTGACATTGAATTTGTTAGTGTCAAAATTTGTTATAGTATTTATTTCTAACATGCTCGTATAATTCACTGAATTCAGACATGGCGGTATATGCTAGCCACTTAGAAACTATTCACTTTGTTTCTTAAACTTCCTTCGTTTGCACACATTTTTTTAGTTCTGAGAGATTATATTCTACCTGACGTTTCATGGCTTCCATCAGGTGAGTCTTCCATTGCTTTGTTGACGGACTCCTTGAGTTATCCTAGTTGTCTTCGAAGAGAGTTTTCATTCAACTTTGCACTTAACCCGTTGCTTTCATAAAACTAAATTTTTCAAGCTCAATGAGCCAATTCTTGCCACAGACTGGTCTTATCTGCACTCCTGTAATGATGTGAATGTTGTCATTTGTTTTTTATGATACTATGTTTTCACTTTTGGATGCTTGTGTTCCACATGTGACCCATGTATTGTCTGATAAGCCTCCATGGTTTACAAGTGAGTTAACTAACTTGAAAAAGGTAAAGTCTAGATATTAAAGAAAGTTCTATGAATCGGGTCGACAGTCTTATTTCTCTCCGTATGCTGTTGCTCGATCAAATTTATTAGTGCTTATTAGATACACTACGCTATAAGGATTACATTAGGCGTTGTAAACTTCAGTTTGTGTTTGCTGATTTTTTCAAAGCAACCAATTCCTCCAAAGAGCATCGAGCTAACTTTACATATCCCTATCATTAGAAAAGGTCTTATTGCGTCTTTAATCCTCTGAACGATGAAAGTTCGCTTTTCAGTGTGTTTACTTTAATAAAGCCCGTTTACTCACCAGGACAACAACGAGAATCCGGGTTCGAATCCCAGGCTAGTGTATGGATGTAGTTTTTCGTCTAAGCCGAAGGCCTTAGTTGCCAGTGCTTGTAAAATACAATTAGGTTGATAGTTTATAACTATATCCTACACTTTAATAATAATAATAATAATAATACTCACCAGGACCTGATGGGATACCTGGTGTACTTAGGTTTTGCGCTGAGACTTTGATTTCCCCAATTCTTAAGTTATTTACTTTGTCCGATGAAATTTCTTCTTTTCCAACCATTTGGAAGGAACCTTTTATTATTCCTTTGCATAAAAATGTTAATAAATCCGTAGCTTCAAATTATAGAGGTATTTCCAAATAGTCCGCTATTCTAAAGGCATTTGAGAAAATTATAACTTCTCAACTGCAACATTTCTGTAGTTCTATTCTTTCCTCTTCTCAAAATGGGCTCATGTAACTCACTATCGTAAGTATTTAGTTTTAAAGACTTAAGTACCCCACGACTGCTTTAAGCTGATCTTTATAACTTTTCAACTTGGTGTGAAATAAACTTATTAAACCTTAATGTTTTAATATGTAATTTCGTGTCATTTCATAGATCCTCTTTACAATTAGTGATGTATTATCTTAATAATACCCCACTTAAACGTTTGAACGAGATTAATGATTTGGGTGTACTCATGGACCACAAATTAAATTTTACTCGTCATATTAATATCACTGTTAATAAAGCCATGAGTGTTCTTGGTTTCGTTAAACGATGGTCGAAAGAATTTATACAACCAAAATTCTTTTTATTTCACTGGTCCGGCCAATTTTGGAGTACGGATCATGTGTTTGGTCTCCACTATATGGATCACACCAAGTTAAAATTGAATCTGTTCAAAAACAGTTCTTAATTTTTGCTCTTCGTGGTTTAAACTTGAAACTTGCCCTCCCATTCCAAAAGACTTCTTTTAATAAACCTTCCCTCCTTACTTAATCGTAGAGTAATGCATGGCACTTTGTTTATCAAGTTTTGGAATGGACAAATAGACTGTCCTAATTTACTTAATCAGGTCAATCTATCTGTACCTTGTAGACTAACCCGAAATTATGTCCCTTTATATTTAACACGCTGCACTTCTAACTATTCTTTACATGAACCTTTTCGAGTTCTCTGTTCCGACTACAACCGCCTTTACTCTGTAATCGGATCAGAGTCCTATCCTGAAAACGTGCATTTTAAGTTATCTATCTTGTAGTTAGCCTTTATTATTATTTTAGTTGTCGTCCGTTATCCACGCGACATCGTTTTTGCATGCTGTCTGCTAGGGTTCGTGGGTAACAGGCATTGTCCTGGTGTCGCTTGGGCCACTTGAACGTACTGCGCATTGTACGCGTCAACGTCCAGAAGAAACATTGCTGGATTCTGTTTACATGTTAAGCGCAGCTTTTTAAATTTATCAGGTGATATTTCACAAAAATTTTGTAGCATTTTTATACAAAAAATTTAAACTTAAATTAAAATTTAATTTAAAAATGAAATTTTGTAAATGTAAAATAATAAAAAATTAAAAGTGGAACTTGGATGCGTTAAAAAAAAACAACAAAAATAATGATAGCTGAAAAAATGTTCACGTAGTTCTATCGATATATGTATGTATTTTAATTAATTTGTTGACCTGGTATAACTAGAAGTATCGTTTTAGGTCGGAGAACTTCAAACTTTAAAGACTTTAAAAACGATATCATGATAATTTTTTTTCATTTCGGATGTCACCTTCCCTCAAATACACATTCAGTTCGTTAATAATTATTATACGCGTTTCATTTTACTTTCTTTCAATAAAAGTTGAACTTAACATAAATTGGTAATTGTTTTTTAGTTATTTTAAAGTTTTGATGCATTTCATGTTGTTTCCTTTTGGTAAAAGTTTAAATTAAACCGCATTAGAGTGTATTTTTTTCCAACCTGGAACGCATTATTTTATTTTACATTGATTTATATGGGAAAAGTGATTTCGCTTAACGAACATTTCGCATAACGAACAATTGTGTTCGTTAACCGAGGGTCCACTGTTCTTCAAAATCGTCCAGTTGACTTCAACAGATAGTGAGTCCAAGTTTCTAATGTACTGTAGACCGCATTGCGCATAAACTCTTACTAAAAAACTCTACCCTCTTTTGGGTTGCCTTAAAATTTTAACACACTAATGCTGTTTTCTAAACTATTGGAAGAAAATAATTAGAACAATCTTTTTAATGTAAATATGGCTTCTAAACTCAAAAATGAACTCAGAAAAAATCAAGAAGTTTTCGTTTAGCTGTCGGGTGTAAAGAAGGTAATAATTGTCTCAAGACACTCTTGGGCATTTGAGCGTTAAAAATTTATTAAATAGAAATGTTCAATTTATTTATTCGTATGGTATACTTAGAAACATTTTTTTGTATAAGCGCAGCAAGTGGTTGACTTGGTCAAAACGTAATTCCGTAATTCCAAATCTTCTAGTGCGCAACAATGAATCGACGCCTGGTTGTTCCTTTTGATCTGCTAGCTTTCATTACGCAAAACAGCATCTGTCTGTTTAATTGCCTCGAATTTTAAGTCTAAAGGCAACCGTTACTCTCGCGATTGTACCAGTCTTTGTTGTTGTGTGTTTACTAACTTCTCTTAACTTCTGTCTCTTCAGTTTTTTTTTCTTCTTGTGCATAATAAACTTTAACACTTGTGTTATTTCTTGGTGCGTATAGCTCTTATATTTTATATTACTCATTTTAAATTGCCTCTCTTATAAACTTTTTGATTTATTTATTTATTTGTTGCTACTTTAATTTTTTTTATTAATTTAACTTACAATGTTTGTCTGCTCTTCGAGAAAGTGCCCTCATCCTCAAAAAATCCAAGATGACTATCTTTTGTGCTGGCTGTGCGATAACATTATACATGTCAAATGTGCTGGTTACACAGCCAAAGTAAAGGATAGTATTGAAAACGATGGGGGACTAAAATGGAGTTGTGAAGCGTGCCGGGACGTAGAAATGGATATTCGTCTATTTATGCGTCGGACGAGAGAGGGATTTAAATCCCTGTCGGCTGGTTTTCTGAAACTTCGCGATGAGTTTTCGTCTCTGGAAACTCTGTTTAATAGTTATAAACTATTAAACGAGTCACCGAAGCGGAAGAAGACTATCCATCGGAATTTCTCTCCCGATCCGCCGGCATCTCTGCTTCCTCCGGCCCCGGCATCTTTGATTGACCCATTGACTCCAAATGCTCAGCAACTGATATCATTTAGGAGTCCAGCAGTAGCTGCAGTTGCGGGGACGATTGACATCTCCCCAGTTAATAGTGCCTCCGCACGCTGACGGGCGAATATCCTCTCCTAGGGATATTCCCAATATTCCCAATAAAATTTTAACACGAAGAGCTCCCAAAGCGTCATCTGCCTCAGCAGTTCCAGCGCAAAATGCTGTTGCTGCGGTTGCGACTGGCGCATTGAGATCCTTTTAGCCATTCCACCAAAAAAGCAAATCTTTGTTTCGCGGCTCGACCCCAATACTTCATCAGATGATGTCATAGCCCATATTCGGGCAAAAGTCGTGGCGCCAAACATTGTATTGGAAAGTTTAGGTTTTCATATACCCGTGACATCTCGTCATTTTAAATCAGTGTCCCACCAAATGTCTTTGACCAAATTTGTCACAAAGATTTTTGGCCGGAACATTTAGTTATAAAGAGTAAACGGCTAAGAAAAAGAAAAATCGGCTTCCGATTCGTCTGCCTAACACAACTAATCCTTCCCTACCCTCTGGCTCGTCATTAGCTGGTGGGTCAAAAAACTAATTTCGTTCCTTATTCTGGCCTATCAGGATGTTAGAGGACTAAAATCTAAACTTTCTAAGCTTTTTGTAGATAGTCAATCTTTTGACTTTCAAAACTAAGTCTTTACAGAAACGTGGTTAAAGCCTGACATTTCTGATGCCTCTGTTTTTCCCACAATATTTTCAACCTTTAGATGCGATCGAATCTCCAAAAATGGTGGTAGAGTTTTGATTGCTCTAAATTCATCTCTTCCTTCTGAAATAGTTCTCCCACCTAATGTTCTTGACATTGAATTTGTTAGTGTCAAAATTTGTTATAGTATTTATTTCTAACATGCTCGTATAATTCACTGAATTCAGACATGGCGGTATATGCTAGCCACTTAGAAACTATTCACTTTGTTTCTTAAACTTCCTTCGTTTGCACACATTTTTTTAGTTCTGAGAGATTATATTCTACCTGACGTTTCATGGCTTCCATCAGGTGAGTCTTCCATTGCTTTGTTGACGGACTCCTTGAGTTATCCTAGTCGTCTTCGAAGAGAGTTTTCATTCAACTTTGCACTTAACCCGTTGCTTTCATAAAACTAAATTTTTCAAGCTCAATGAGCCAATTCTTGCCACAGACTGGTCTTACCTGCACTCCTGTAATGATGTGAATGTTGTCATTTGTTTTTTTTATGATACTATGTTTTCACTTTTGGATGCTTGTGTTCCACATGTGACCCATGTATTGTCTGACAAGCCTCCATGGTTTACAAGTGAGTTAACTAACTTGAAAAAGGTAAAGTCTAGATATCATAGAAAGTTCTAAGAATCGGGTCGACAGTCTTATTTCTCTCCGTATGCTGTTGCTCGATCAAATTTATTAGTGCTTATTAGATACACTACGCTATAAGGATTACATTAGGCGTTGTAAACTTCAGTTTGTGTTTGCTGATTTTTTCAAAGCAACCTATTCCTCCAAAGAGCATCGAGCTAACTTTACATATCCCTATCATTAGAAAAGGTCTTATTGCGTCTTTAATCCTCTGAACGATGAAAGTTCGCTTTTCAGTGTGTTTACTTTAATAAAGCCCGTTTACTCACCAGGACAACAACGAGAATCCGGGTTCGAATCCCAGGCTAGTGTATGGATGTAGTTTTTCGTCTAAGCCGAAGGCCTTAGTTGCCAGTGCTTGTAAAATACAATTAGGTTGATAGTTTATAACTATATCCTACACTTTAATAATAATAATAATAATAATACTCACCAGGACCTGATGGGATACCTGGTGTACTTAGGTTTTGCGCTGAGACTTTGATTTCCCCAATTCTTAAGTTATTTACTTTGTCCGATGAAATTTCTTCTTTTCCAACCATTTGGAAGGAACCTTTTATTATTCCTTTGCATAAAAATGTTAATAAATCCGTAGCTTCACATTATAGAGGTATTTCCAAATAGTCCGCTATTCTAAAGGCATTTGAGAAAATTATAACTTCTCAACTGCAACATTTCTGTAGTTCTATTCTTTCCTCTTCTCAAAATGGGCTCATGTAACTCACTATCGTAAATATTTAGTTTTAAAGACTTAAGTACCCCACGACTGCTTTAAGCTGATCTTTATAACTTTCCATCTTGGTGTGAAGTTAATTTATTAAACCTTAATGTTTTAATATATAATGTAGTGTCATTTCATAGATAGTCTTTGCAATTAGCCATGAGTGTTCTTGGTTTCGTTAAACGATGGTCGAAAGAATTTATACAACCAAAATTCTTTTTATTTCACTGGTCCGTCCCATTTTGGAGTACGGATCATGTGTTTGGTCTCCACAATATGGATCACACCAAGTTAAAATTGAATCTGTTCAAAAACAGTTTCTAATTTTTGCTCTTCGTGGTTAAAACTGGAATCAAAATGTACACTTGCCCTCGTATTCTAAAAGACTTCTTCTAATTAATCTTCCCTCCTTACTTAACCGTAGAGTAATGCTTGGCACTTTGTTTATTCAAAAGCTTCTAAATGGACAAATATACTGTCCTTGTTTACTTAATCAGTTCAACCTATCAGTACCTTGTAGACTAACCCGAAATTATGTTCTTTTATCTTTAACACGCTGTACTTCTAACTATTCTTTACATGAACCTTTTCGAGTTCTCTGTTCCGACTACAACCGCCTTTATTCTGTAATCGGATCTGAGTTCTCTATACCTAACCTGAAAATTTGTATTTCAAGTTATCTGTCTTCTAATTAGTTTTATTGTTATTTCAGTTGTCGTCCATTGTCCACGCGACTTCGTTTCTGCATGCTGTCTGCTAGGGTTCGCGGGTAACAGGCATTGTCCTGGTGTCGCTAGGACCACTAAAACGTACTGCGCTTTGTACGCGTCAACTTTCAGAAGACCTCTGTTCGGTTGTCCAAACAGTATTGTTGCCGATCAAGGTCTATGTTTTACCGGTAAAGACTTTGGAAATTTTTGCACAATGCAAAAAATAGATTTACATCTTATAGCAACGGCTGCTAGTCGCGCGAACGTTCAAGTGGAACGAGTTATGGGCGTCCCTATGCGTATGACGACAACTATAGAAACTGCTATCATAAAGTCTAAATTGTTCAATTATTTTTTTTCACTTTTCCTGTGTGTCTACGGCTGCTCGCTACTTGTGCTTCACTTCTTAACCAATTGATGAATGTCGTACTCTTCGCCCTGCTATAAGTTGAACATCTGACTACCCAAATTAACAAGTGCAGTTATTTACGGCGGCTCTTGCGCTTTGATTACTGCTGAGGCGAAATAATTTATATCATCTGCTTTGCCCTTCCTTTCGGCTACAGTGCACACTGCCTAAGTGAAATTACTTGTAAGTATGCTTGTTTGCTGCATGTCAACTTGTGACAGGAGACAACTTATCGCCGACGATCTCTATGTCTCCTGCTGGCTATGTGATAATTATGCATATATTAAATGTGCTGGTCTCACTGGGCGTGTCCGAGACACAATTAGAAAAAGGATTGGACTTAACTGGACATGCTGCAGTTATTGCACTGTGGAGTTGGAGATGATAACATTCATGCGACAAACGCGGGATGGATTTAAGAGTCTTCACACTGATTTAAGCTCCTTCGTGAAGAAGTTCAATGATCTCGAGTCAAATTTATTCTCATTGAAAGTCTTGAGCGACTCGCCAAAGAGAAAAAAAACAAGCAACATCTCTGTTCATGTGTCTCCAATGCCTCTCACTCCTAATTTGGAAACCACAACTCAAATTTTTGCAACGCCTCTTATTGTTGATATACCTTCGGAAGTAAATCGTCACACCAATTTTATGGAGCGCGATGCTGCCGAAATTATGGGAACGATGCTTTAGCTTCTGCGGCATCAGCTGATAATATGATTGTTGTTACTGCTCCAAATGGTGTCGCTGAGGCCATCGAAATTGCTAGTACATCTGCAGCTACTGCTTCTAATGCTATAGTTGAAGCCGTTACTCCAATCAATACCTTGGGCTCTAACACTGTGGTAATGTCTACGGCTTCTACTGCTACTTATTCAACTACCGTCGCTGCTTCTACTTGCACTCTTACAGCAATTGCGCATGTACACAGTGGGATAGGCCCCCACCGTGGAGTTATGAAGCGTACCGGGATGTAGAAATGGATATACGTCTATTTATGCGGCGGACGAAAGAGGGATTCAAATCCCTGTCGGCTGGTTTTACAAAACTTCGTGATGAGTTTTCGTCTCTGGAAACTCAGTTCAATAGTTATAAACTATTAAACGAGTCACCGAAGCGGAAGAACACTATCCCTAGGAATTTCTCTCCCGATCCGCAGGCATCTCTGCTTCTGCCGGTTCCGGCATCGTTTAACAACCCCATAACTCCAAATGGTCACCAACTGATATCGTTTAGGAGTCCAGCAGAAGCTGCAATTGCGGGGACAATTGACATTTCCCCTGGTAATAGTGCGACGTAAGCTGATTCGACATCGGTTGTAGTTTCCAATACTTCATCAGATAATTTCATGGTCTGCATTACACAACTGATCCTTACCTAACATTTGGCTCGTCAGTAGCTGGCGGCTCAAGAAACTAATTTCGTCCCTAATTCTGGCCTATCTGAATGTTAGAGAACTAAAATCTAAACTTTCTAAGCTTTTTGTAGATAGTCAACCTTTTGACTTTCATAACTAAGTCTTTACAGAAACGTGGTTAAAGCCAGGCATTTCCGATGCTTCTGTTTTTCCCACATTATTTTCAACATATAGGTGCGTTGGAATATCCAGAAATGGTGGTAGAGTTTTGATTGCTGTAAATTCATCTCTTCCTTCTGAAATAGTTCTCCCACCTAATGTTCTTGACATTGAATTTGTTAGTGTCAAAATTTGTTATAGTATTTATTTCTAACATGCTCGTATAATTCACTGAATTCAGACATGGCGGTATATGCTAGCCACTTAGAAACTATTCACTTTGTTTCTTAAACTTCCTTCGTTTGCACACATTTTTTTAGTTCTGAGAGATTATATTCTACCTGACGTTTCATGGCTTCCATCAGGTGAGTCTTCCATTGCTTTGTTGACGGACTCCTTGAGTTATCCTAGTTGTCTTCGAAGAGAGTTTTCATTCAACTTTGCACTTAACCCGTTGCTTTTATAAAACTAAATTTTTCAAGCTCAATGAGCCAATTCTTGCCACAGACTGGTCTTATCTGGACTCCTGTAGTGATGTGAATGTTGTCATTTGTTTTTTTTATTATACTATGTTTTCACTTTTGGATGCTCGTGTTCCACATGTGACCCATGTATTGTCTGACAAGCCTCCATGGTTTACAAGTGAGTTAACTAACTTGAAAAAGGTAAAGTCTAGATATTAAAGAAAGTTCTATGAATCGGGTCGACAGTCTTATTTCTCTCCGTATGCTGTTGCTCGATCAAATTTATTAGTGCTTATTAGATACACTACGCTATAAGGATTACATTAGGCGTTGTAAACTTCAGTTTGTGTTTGCTGATTTTTTCAAAGCAACCTATTCCTCCAAAGAGCATCGAGCTAACTTTACATATCCCTATCATTAGAAAAGGTCTTATTGCGTCTTTAATCCTCTGAACGATGAAAGTTCGCTTTTCAGTGTGTTTACTTTAATAAAGCCCATTTACTCACCAGGACAACAACGAGGACCCGGGTTCGAATCCCAGGCTAGTGTATGGATGTAGTTTTTCGTCTAAGCCGAAGGCCTTAGTTGCCAGTGCTTGTAAAATACAATTAGGTTGATAGTTTATAACTATATCCTACACCTTAATAATAATAATAATAATAATAATACTCACCAGGACCTGATGGGATACCTGGTGTACTTAGGTTTTGCGCTGCGACTTTGATTTCCCCAATTCTTAAGTTATTTACTTTGTCCGCTGAAATTTCTTCTTTTCCAACCATTTGGAAGGAATTTTTTATTATTCCTTTGCATAAAAAGGTTAATAAATCCGTAGCTTCAAATTATAGAGGTATTTCCAAATAGTCCGCTATTCTAAAGGCATTTGAGAAAATTATAACTTCTCAACTGCAACATTTCTGTAGTTCTATTCTTTCCTCTTCTCAAAATGGGCTCATGTAACTCACTATCGTAAGTATTTAGTTTTAAAGACTTAAGTACCCCACGACTGCTTGGTATGAAGTTAACTTATTAAACCTTAATGTTTTAATATGTAATGTAGTGTCATTTCATAGATAGTCTTTGCAATTAGCCATGAGTGTTCTTGGTTTCGTTAAACGATGGTCGAAAGAATTTATACAACCAAAACTCTTTTTATTTCACTGGTCCGTCCCATTTTGGAGTACGGATCATGTGTTTGGTCTCCACAATGTGGATCACACCAAGTTAAAATTGAATCTGTTCAAAAACAGTTTCTAATTTTTGCTCTTCGTGGTTAAAACTGGAATCAAAATGTACACTTGCCCTCGTATTCTAAAAGACTTCTTCTAATTAATCTTCCCTCCTTACTTAACCGTAGAGTAATGCTTGGCACTTTGTTTATTCAAAAGCTTCTAAATGGACAAATATACTGTCCTTGTTTACTTAATCAGTTCAACCGATCAGTACCTTGTAGACTAACCCGAAACTATTCTTTACATGAACCTTTTCGAGTTCTCTGTTCCGACTACAACCGCCTTTATTCTGTAATCGGATCTGAGTTCCTATACCTAAACTAAAAACTTGTATTTCAAGTTTTCTGTCTTCTAATTAGTTTTATTATTATTATTTTAGTTGTCGTCCATTGTACACGCGACTTCGTTTCTGCATGCTGTCTGCTAGGGTTCGCGGGTAACAGGCATGGTCCTGGTGTCGCTAGGACCACTTAAACGTACTGCGCTTTGTACGCGTCAACTTTCAGAAGACCTCTGTTCGGTTGTCCAAACAGTATTGTTGCCGATCAAGGTCTATGTTTTACCGGTAAAGACTTTGGAAATTTTTGCACAATGCAAAAAATAGATTTACATCTTATAGCAACGGCTGCTAGTCGCGCGAACGTTCAAGTGGAACGAGTTATGGGCGTCCCTATGCGTATGACGACAACTATAGAAACTGCTATCATAAAGTCTAAATTGTTCAATTATTTTTTTTCACTTTTCCTGTGTGTCTACGGCTGCTCGCTACTTGTTCTTCACTTCTTAACCAATTGATGAATGTCGTACTCTTCGCCCTGCTATAAGTTGAACATCTGACTACCCAAATTAACAAGTGCTGTTATTTACGGCGGCTCTTGCGCTTTGATTACTGCTGAGGCGAAATAATTTATATCATCTGCTTTGCCCTTCCTTTCGGCTACAGTGCACACTGCCTAAAAGAAATTACTTGTATGTATGCTTGTTTGCTGCATGTCAACTTGTGACAGGAGACAACTTATCGCCGACGATCTCTATGTCTCCTGCTGGCTATGTGATAATTATGCATATATTAAATGTGCTGGTCTCACTGGGCGTGTCCGAGACACAATTAGAAAAAGGATTGGACTTAACTGGACATGCTGCAGTTATTGCACTGTGGAGTTGGAGATGATAACATTCATGCGACAAACGCGGGATGGATTTAAGAGTCTTCACACTGATTTAAGCTCCTTCGTGAAGAAGTTCAATGATCTCGAGTCAAATTTATTCTCATTGAAAGTCTTGAGCGACTCGCCAAAGAGAAAAAAAACAAGCAACATCTCTGTTCATGTGTCTCCAATGCCTCTCACTCCTAATTTGGAAACCACAACTCAAATTTTTGCAACGCCTCTTATTGTTGATATACCTTCGGAAGTAAATCGTCACACCAATTTTATGGAGCGCGATGCTGCCGAAATTATGGGAACGATGCTTTAGCTTCTGCGGCATCAGCTGATAATATGATTGTTGTTACTGCTCCAAATGGTGTCGCTGAGGCCATCGAAATTGCTAGTACATCTGCAGCTACTGCTTCTAATGCTATAGTTGAAGCCGTTACTCCAATCAATACCTTGGGCTCTAACACTGTGGTAATGTCTACGGCTTCTACTGCTACTCATTCAACTACCGTCGCTGCTTCTACATTTTTTTGCATCCCGCCTGCATGTAAACCCTGCTGAAGACGACCTCATTGATTCGGAATCATAGTTAGAAAATTTAAGTTTAGTAAAGCTAGAGATGTTTCTTCATTTAAGATTTCCGTCCTTAACTTTCTATTCAATAGTTTATAATCTCATTTTTGGCCCGAGCATACTGTAGTTCATGAGTTCACAGTGTCTAACAATCGTCCTACTAGATCTGTTGCCTCTCTACCTACTTCAAAACCATCAAAAAAACAAAATTTACTAACTCCTGAAATCAATATTTCTTATCAAAATGTGAGGGGGCTGTTTGCTAAGCAGCATCTAAGCTTGCATCTCTTTATCTAAACAGTATCTCTTTTACCTCCCATATCATTGCGTTTTCTGAGACTTGGCTCAAACCAAATGTCTTAAGCTCTGAGTTTTTTTCAAGTGAATATGTGGTTTACAGAAATGATAGACTTGCGCGTAGAGGTGGAGGCGTACTGGTTGCCATTAAATCTGACCTTCCCAGTCAGTTGGTGAGCTTTGATGTCCCACATACTACTGAAATAATTTGTGTTAAGACTTCTTGGCTAAACACTAACTTCTTTATATTTTGCTGCTATATTTCTCCAATGCCTGATATTTCTATTTATAATCACCATGCAGTTGTCTTCAAAAATATTTTCTCTTCCCTACATGATCGGGATCACTTAATTATCTTGGGTGACTTTAATTTACCACATGTGTCATGGCAATCCCAGCTGGAAGTTCCTTATCTAATCCCTTCAGCACACAATGATTTTTTAGGTGAGCTTTTTACTTTCCCTTGTTGCAAATCAACTCTATAATTAACTCATCTAACAGATTTCTTGACATGGTCAGTGATTCTTCATCAATAAATATTGAACGATGTCCTGCTTTATCGCTTTCTGAAGGTTCATATCACCCTACAACGGAAATCTTATTTCTTCATGTTATATTATCCCCTCTTCTCAACCTCGTCGGCGGAAATGTTTTCGCAAAACTGACTTTTCCCGCCTTGACTCTATTCTGAGTAGGACTGACTGGTATAATCTATATAATGGTGACGATTTGGATACTGCCGTTGAACGTTTTTATTCAACTCTTTATGCAGCTTTTGATGTTTGTGTACCAAACACCATATGTGAATACAATTCAACAAAGCCTCCTTGGTTCACACGTAACCTCTCTAATTTGAAAAATGTTAAGTCAAGGTACTTTAAGCGCTTCAAAAAAACCCAATCACATATCGATTACATAAGATACAACTCAGTAAAATCTAATTTTCCCATATTAAACAAGCAATGCTATAATGTTTACCTTTCGCGTTGTAAAGCCGATTTTTTCAAAATCCGAAGCAATTTTATAAATTTGTAAATAGTTTTTTAATGCAGAAACAGCTGAATGTAACTCTAATATAGCCGATCTTTTTGCCAACTTCTTTCAAACGACTAAGTCTAATTCGCTACCTTCCACCGGCTCTTACCCGTACTATATGCACCAACCCAACCTTATATATGTATATGCCTAACATTTCTGAAGAATCACTCTTAATTTGTTTAGCCTCCTTGAAGTCGTCATTTTTGCCTGGTTCGGACAACGTCCCCAGTTGTCGACATGGTCTCTTTCGTTAAGTGAAGCTCTGTTAAGGCTTTTCCCCTCTCCATAGAAACTGGCCACTTTCCCTCTTTTTGGAACAATTCATTTATAATCCCCTTGATTTAATATTCACTTCAACGAAGTCGGTCGTGTTTTTTTTGCGCTCTTGTTTTTTTTTTTTATTTTTTATTTAATCCCGCCTATAAAAATTCTTTTTCGTGGAATCTAGTGCCGAATTAATAAATTACGCAATCTAAAAATTGTAATTTGTTCTTATACACTTACTCAAAGCTATTATTACTTATTGCATGCTGGTTACACAGCCAAAGTAAAGGATAGTATTGGAAACGGTGGGGGACTAAAATGGAGTTGTGAAGCGTGCCGGGACGTAGAAATGGATATGCGTCTATTTATGCGGCGGACGAGAGAGGGATTCAAATCCCTGTCAGCTGGCTTTCTGAAACTTCGTGATGAGTTTTCGTCTCTAGAAACTCAGTTAATAGTTATAAACTATTGAACGAATCACCGAAGCGGAAGTAAACTATCCCACGGGATTTCTCTTCCGATCCGGCGGCATCTGTGTTTCTGCCAGTTCCGGCATCGTCGAACGACCCCATAACTCCAAATGGTCATAGGAGTCCTGCGGTGGCTGCAGTTACGGGGGCGATTGATATTTCTCCTGGTAGCAGTGCCCCGCAGGCTGATTCGATATCGGTTGTAGTTTCCGATGTGTCCGGGCGAATATTCTCTCCTAGGGATATTCCCAATTAAGTTTTAACCAGAAGAGCTCTCAAAGCGTCATCTGTCTCAGCAGTTCCAGCGCAAAATATTGTTGCTGCAGTTGCGACTGGCGCATCGAGATCTCTTGTAGCCATTCCACCATAAAAGCAAATCTTTGTTTCGCAGCTCGACCCCAATACTGCATCAGATGATGTCATAGCCCATATCCGGGCAGAAGTCGTGGCGCCAAACATAGTGGTGGAAAAGTTTAGGTTTTCATATACCCGTGACATCTCGTCATTTTAAATCAGTGTCCCTCCAAATATCTTTGACCAAATTTGTCACAAAGATTTTTGGCCGGAACATTTAGTCATAAAGGAATATACGGCTAAGAAAAAGAAAAATTGGCCTCCGATTCGCCTGCCTAACAGAAGTGATCCTTCCGCTCTCTCCGGCTCATCAGTAGCTGGCGGTTCAAAAAACTAATTTCGTCCCATATTCTGGCGTTTCAGAATGTTAGAGGACTAAAATATAAGCTTTCCAAGCTTTTTGTAGATAGTCAATCTTTTGACTTTCATATTTTGGTCATTACAGGAACGTGGTTAAAGCCTGACATTTCCGATGCTTCTATTTTTCCCACAATATTTTCTACTTATAAATGCGATCGAATATCAAGAAATGGTGGTGGCGTTTTGATTGCCGTAAATTGATCTCTTCCTTCTGAAATAGTTCTGCCACCGAGTTCTGACATGACGGTATATGCATGACGGTATATGCTAGCCATTTAGAAACTATTCGCTTTGTCTCTTTACTTTTTTCGGATGCAGACATATTTATCGTTCTGGGAGATTTCAATCTACCTGACATTGCTCACATTGCTTTGTCTCTTTGAGTGATCCTTAACCTAAGTTAATCCAGTGCTTAATAAAAATGAGAGATTACTCGATGTTATATTTATGTTAGATTCATCTAACTGTACTGTTTCGAGGATTGATCCTTTAGTCGTCCCTGAAGACAGTGCACCCGTCCTATTTAAAAATAATAAAACAAACGATGATCAGGCCATTGCCGATGTGTTTGCTGACTTTTTCAAAACAACCTATTCCTCCAAAGAGCATCGAACTAACTTTACATATCCCTATCATTAGAAAAGGTTTTATTGCGTCTTTAATCGTGTGGACGATAAAAGTTCGTTTTTCAGCGTGTTTACTTTAATAAAGCCCATTTACTCACTAGGACAACAACGAGGATCCGGGTTCGAATCCCAGGCTAGTGTATGGATGTAGTTTTTCGTCTAAGCCGAAGGCATTAGTTGCCAGTGCTTGTAAAATACAATTAGGTTGATAGTTTATAACTATATCCTACACCTTAATAATAATAATAATAATAATAATACTCACCAGGACCTGATGGGATACCTGGTGTACTTAGGTTTTGCGCTGCGACTTTGATTTCCCCAATTCTTAAGTTATTTAATTTGTCCGCTGAAATTTCTTCTTTTCCAACCATTTGGAAGGAATTTTTTATTATTCCTTTGCATAAAAAGGTTAATAAATCCGTAGCTTCAAATTATAGAGGTATTTCCAAATAGTCCGCTATTCTAAAGGCATTTGAGAAAATTATAACTTCTCAACTGCAACATTTCTGTAGTTCTATTCTTTCCTCTTCTCAAAATGGGCTCATGTAACTCACTATCGTAAGTATTTAGTTTTAGAGACTTAAGTACCCCACGACTGCTTTAAGCTGATCTTTATAACTTTCCAACTTGGTGTGAAGTTAATTTATTAAACCTTAATGTTTTAATATGTAATGTAGTGTCATTTCATAGATAGTCTTTGCAATTAGCCATGAGTGTTCTTGGTTTCGTTAAACGATGGTCGAAAGAATTTATACAACCAAAACTCTTTTTATTTCACTGGTCCGTCTCATTTCGGAAGTTGAAATTGAATCTGTTCAAAAACAGTTTCTAATTTTTGCTCTTCGTGGTTAAATCTGGGATCAAAATGTTCACTTGGCCTCGTATTCTAAAAGACTTCTTCTAATTAATCTTCCCTCCTTACTTAACCGTAGAGTAATGCTTGGCACTTTGTTTATTCAAAAGCTTCTAAATGGACAAATATACTGTCCTTGTTTACTTAATCAGTTCAACCTATCAGTACCTTGTAGACTAACCCGAAATTATGTCCCTTTATCTTTAACACGCTGTACTTCTAACTATTCTTTACATGAACCTTTTCGAGTTCTCTGTTTCGACTACAACCGCCTTTATTCTGTAATCGGATCTCAGTTCTCTTACCTAACCTAAAAACTTGTATTTTAAGTTATCTTGTAATTACTTCACTACTCCTTTTTAGATTTTTCGAAAGGAAAACACGGGGAACCTCCGCTCTGGTTGAAGTCACAAGTAATTCTCTTTATTTAATTCTAAGTTTTGCTTAAAGTAAAATACAAATATCTTAGTCAGCTATTTTGGGTGTTATTGTATGTATGTACGAGCAATCACTTGTTCTGGCTTGCAAAGTGCATGCTCAGCATTTACTCTGTAGGTCAGCATTGTAATAGCCGATCGAGTTTCGATTGTGCTGGTTTTGTTTATTTCTTTATGTGGTTGCTTCATACGTTTGTATGTTTATGAATAAGTGTTAAATGCTCTACAGAATATAGTACAATCTGTCTTCTAGTTAGTTTTAATATTATTTCAGTTGTCGTCCATTGTCCACGCGACTTCGTTTCTGCATGCTGTCTGCTAGGGTTCGCGGGTAACAGGCATTGTCCTGGTGTCGCTTGGGCCACTTGAACGTACTGCGCATTGTACGCGTCAACGTCCAGAAGAAGTAAACAAAAAGGGAACAAATCGGACATATCAAATTATAGAGGTATAGCCAATATCTCGGCTATTCTTAAACCAATGCAAATCTATAATTTCTCCCCATTAGCACAGATTTATGAAGGGACGTTCATCACTTACAAATCTTCTCGAATTCAGTACTTTGGTTCACGATGGCTTTCGTATTAAATCACAAACGGATGTCATCTATACTGATTTTAGCAAAGCCTTTGATAGTGTCGATCACAAAATTCTGTTAAATATACATGATCTGCTATGTTTTTTCCTAATTTTCTATCTTCGTTATTGTCTTACCTCACCAATAAAATTCATATGTTTGTATGTATGTTTACGAATGAGTGTGAAATGCTCTACAGAATATGGTACACCTCCCTTTTTAGAGAAATGACGTAACATTCTATGGAGTCATTTTATGTAGGTTATTATTGTATTGTGTGCAATGTATTTTGTAGTGATAATGTAATTTTTTTTTTTTTTAGGTTGATAATGTGCAGTAAAAATTGTAAAAATGTATATAAATGGAATAAAAGTAATAAAATTGATATATGAAAAATGAATATGATAATGGGTATAAAAATATAAAATATAATATATATGTATATAATATAGTGTTAAAAAAAATTTTTCGTCGGTTAATCAGACCGTTTTCATGAAAACATTAACTATTATATGTTTTTAATCTATCTTTATGTACTTTTTGTTTCTTTTGTTTATTATCTATTATTATAACATTATTGGTATCTTCTATTTTTGCTGCTGTATAGGGTCCTAAATATACTGGATCTAACTTGTGACCTGCTTCATTCTTTAATAGTACCTTATCTCCTATCTTTAATTCAAGAGTTATTACTTTCTTACCATAGTTTAATTTTCTATAAGTCTTAGCTTTTTCTAACATATCTCTAGCTCGTCTAAATGCTATTTCTAATCTAAATTTTACTTCTTTAGAGTAATCATCTATATTATATATAGGGTCTATGTGGTCAAGTTTGTTAAATTCTATGAATTGTTTTGGTAATCTTCCAAATACTAGTTCATAGGGACAACATTCGTCTGCAGCTGATGGTGTCGTGTTAAAACAGTATGTAAAATACTGAATCCAAACATCCCAATCAGACTTATCTACGGAAATGTATGAACGAATGTATTCATTGAGAGTTCTATGACTTCGTTCAATTGTTCCTAGCGTTTGGTGGTGGTAAGCTGTAGATGTAAGATTTTTAATCTTCATGTATTTTCACAATTCTGATATAATTTGATTTTTATACTCAGTACCCATGTCCGAAATGAACGTCTTCATTGGACCAAACTTAAGTATAAAGTTCTCGAATATTGTTTTTGCTATTGTGTTTGTATTTTTATTTGCAACGGGTATAGCTATTAGATATTTGGTTAAATCACATATTAAGGTAATTATATATTCATTGCCATAATCTGATTTTGGTAGTGGACCAACTGTATCCACTAGAACTATATCAAATGCTTTTATTGGTGTTTCTGTTAAGATCATTGGCGTCTTCGTATGTATTGTTGTTTTAGACGTTTGGCACTTATGACATTTCTTTATGTACTCTTTAATATGACGTGTCATATTTTTCCAATAGTAATGTCTCTTTACTTTTGCTAGCGTTTTAGTAATGCCAGTATGACCTCCTTGAATTGGATCATCATGGTATGTAGACAATATTTTTTCTATATCTTTTTCGTTTCTAATATGGGTCACCGGTTGGAGTAGCGCTACTCGTAATAATTTTAAAATTTTATTGCCCATTGATTTAAAAGTATCTATTGAAATAAATTCAAAGATCTTTTCACTCGGTGCCACCTTGAGTTTGCTTATTTTTAGTATACCGGCCTCCTTTTCCAGCCTTTGGAAAAACTGACCTAAGTCAAGTATTCCATTGGTATACATGTTGCTAACATCAATTCTTGCGATCAATTTGTTTCCATGTTTTAGTAAACATGGAATTAGTCATTTGTTATGACTTCATGTACGTTGGGCTTAGAAACATCTTTATTTTGCCTTGGCAATAATATCGTTTTATTCTCTGCGCAGAGATTATTCTGTCTACTTTGTTGTCTGGTAGTGACTTTCAGGACTTTTGATTGTAAGTCTTTTAACTCGGATATGGTAATGCGGGAAAGGGCTTCAGCCACAAAGTTATCTTTTCCCTTAAGATATTCCACAGTGAATTCATATTCTTCTAAATCAAGCCTCATACGAGTTAATTTTGAACTTGGATTGACCATTGAAAATAAATATGTTAACGGTCTATGATCAGTTTTGACAGTAAAGTGCTTACCATATATATATGGTCGAAAATGATTGATAGCCCAGTGAATTGCTGCTAATTCTTGTTCTGTCGTGCTTTTATTGCTTTCGCCCTTTGTAAAAGCACGAGATGCATAAGCAACTGGGAGTTGAAGTCCATCGTAGTTCTGCGTTAGGACTGCTCCACATGCTCCTTTGCTTGCATCTGTTATTATGCAAAATTCTTTGCTGAAATCTGGGTATTGCAATAGAGTCGGTTTGACTAATTGTTTTTTGAGATATTCGAATGCTTTTTGACAATCTTGTGTCCATTCGAATTGAACATTCTTTTTGCATAGTCTAGTTATATGTCTTGAATAATTGGAAAAATTTTTTATAAAACGTCTATAATAATTACAAAATGCAACGAATCTTCTAGCGCTGTCTGCGTCCGTCGGGACTGGATATTTTTTAATGACATCATATTTCTTGTCATCCGGTAAAATTCCTTTATCGGTACACTTATGACCCAGAAAAGTCACTTCGTGCATAAAAAATGAACATTTATCAGGGTGTAACTTGAGATTGTTTTTCCGACATAAATCAAAAACCTGTGTAAGATTCTTGATCATGTGTTTTTCCGAACACCCGATGACAATTAGGTCATCCATGTATAAGAATGCCTGGGATGGTTCAAGACCAGAAAATGCAATTGTCATCATTCTTTGGAAAGAATTAGGCACTATTTTCAATCCATATGGTAATCGCGTGAAATGATAAGAGCCATTGCTCGTAGAAAAAGACGTTATGTTTCTTGAATTTTCTTCAAGCTTTATTTGGTGAAATCCAGACATAAGATCTAGACAGGAGAAATATTTTGCTCTACCCAATTGGTCAAGTATATCATCTATTCTCGGAAGTGGAAATTTATCAGCTAACAATTTCTTATTAACTTGGCGATAATCTAAACGCCATCTCTTTTCTTCTGAACCCGGTAAGGGTTTTTTCGGTACTAATAAGAGAGGACTATTATATTCTGAAACGGCGGGCTCTACTATTTTGTCTTTGATCAATTTATCTACCTGCTTTGTTATTTCAGCATGGTGGCTTTGTGGAATTCTATAGTTCTTAATATACGTTGGTTCATCACTTTTCAATCTTAATTTTTGATTATAGAAGTTGTTGGTTGAAATTGGTTCGTAATCCAAACCAAATATATCAGTGTAGCTGGTGCGTAATTCTAAGAGTGCGTTTTTAAAGAGTGGTGGCCAATTCTTTTTTAATTTTTTTTAGTACTTCATTATCTCTTTTGTTTTGAGAGTTGAGTACGATATCATAGTTTTCTATGGTATCAAATCGGACTTTGTCAAGATTTAGGACTTTGTTAGAATTGGTCATGTTTAGGACTCTTATGAAGGTGTTTTCGGAATCCGAAATTGTGTTAGCTATCATGATTCCTTCTCCTATTTTTTGACATGGTATAAATACTTGTTTATGTTTAGTACAAAGCTTTATTTGTCGGACAACTTCGGAACGTGATGGTAATACTGTTGTGTTATTTTCAATAGTGTGTACTATTGGAATTCTAATTGGAAAATGAAGATTATTGGGTCTCTATGTAAGAGAATCTACATCGTTTTGAAAGTCTAACTGACAATTGAATTTTTTAAAAAAATCCATACCTATTATTCCATCACATGGTATGGGGAACTCTTGTTGGACTAAGTGGTAGTTGTGAGGTATTACATACCTGCCAGTAGTAAGTTCTACAAAAGCTAGTCCTTTAATTGTTCCTTCACCAATTCCGCTAATTTTTGTTCTTATTGAATAGTCGATACTCTGGAAATTATCTGAATTTTGTTTCAATATTGAGATATCTTCACCAGTATCTAGCAAAAATGTGAGGTTTATTTTTGTTTCCTCATTTTTTAGTTGTATATATATATTGTAGTTGAGATTGATTGTGTGAATATACGCATTCGAACATCTTAAGGGTTTTGTTCGTTTTCCGAGTTACTTTGTGTAACTCGGACATGATTTCTATTGTTATTGTTTTGCCGTTGGCCGTTGTTTCGGTAGTAGTTATTCATACCCCGGGTGTTACCACGGTTATTACCACCGCGATTATTGTAACTGCCCCGGCCTCTGCCATTGTTATAGCTATTGCCGCGGAATCGGTTTCCACCGCCGCTGTTATAATTTACTTGCCGGTTCCTATAGAATAGTACGTTATTTGATCGGCCGGTTGCATCTGTGCGTGCATTTACAAATTTGGCAACAACATCATTCATGTTGTTAAATGTGCCGACCTGCATTATTGTTTTTACCTGTTCTATAGCACAGTTTTGTGTTATGGCCTTTATGGCCGAAGTCATGCTATATTTGTCGACCAATTCTTGGTTTACTCCTTCACTAATATAAGCTCCTTGTACGGCTTTAGTGAGGATTACCACCTCATGGGTGTATTGGCTCGCTGTTTTATTTTTCTGCTGCAAATTTCGCATTTTGGCTTTAATGGCCTCCACAGACTCTCCTTTGACTGTTCTTGATAGTTTTTCTATTATTTCGGGTACTGTGTTTTCAGTACTTATTAGGTTTCTTGCGTGGCCTTTTAATCTTGTTTTTATTATGTTTACGGCTGTTGTTTCGAATTCGCCTTTTATAGAATCCATAAGGATCAATGCTACTTCTAATCTACTTCTAAATCGAAGTCAGTTTGTTTTGACTCATCTTGATTTTCTAATTGGTTAGGATTGAAACTAGCCAACTTGTCTAACTCTGAGGGCACATTTATCTTGATGTTCCTCCTATGACACAGATTTATTAGTCTTGTGTTCAGTGATCTTATTACTTTAAGACATCTGTTCCTGTGATCTGTAGTTAGTCTATTCTCAAACTTATTTATTATCTTCACTATATTGTTATAATCGCTTACAATAATTATAGTGTGGTGTATTAGCGTTTCGACTTTTAGTATTGTATCTTTATTTATACATTTATAGGATTTTTCAAAAATTTGCCGAAATTCATCTATTTTTCGCGCTAACACGCCCCATTCCATAATTTAATGTGTATAACAAATAGTGGATTTTTTTTTTTTTATTTATTGAACGAAATTATAGTTATGTATTAATTTTTTATCTGTGCAAACGCACGTAAAAAGTGTTTGCCATGCCTAATATGGGATGGTCTTCGCTAACTAACTTTACCCTTACGTATGGTAAGGTCTCTAGAATAATTGCTTTCTCATTCTTGCCACAATTTATTAGTGGGCTAAAATTAATATCATACGTTTCCGTATACTCACTTTCGAACTCGTAATCCGATATATAATCTGTGAAATTTCTTAGAAGTTGTATAGCCTGCAATCTGAAATTTGGATGCTCAGCGTAAACCTGATCGATTTCCCTTGGATCCATTGTACTTATAATGCTTCTAGTACATTTGCATTGTTTGCTCTCCTTGTGTAAGGATTTTTAATAAGCTTATTATGCTTGATATGCAACGCCTCTTATTGTTGATATACCTTCGGAAGTAAATCGTCACACCAATTTTATGGAGCGCGATGCTGCCGAAATTATGGGAACGATGCTTTAGCTTCTGCGGCATCAGCTGATAATATGATTGTTGTTACTGCTCCAAATGGTGTCGCTGAGGCCATCGAAATTGCTAGTACATCTGCAGCTACTGCTTCTAATGCTATAGTTGAAGCCGTTACTCCAATCAATACCTTGGGCTCTAACACTGTGGTAATGTCAACGGCTTCTACTGCTACTCATTCAACTACCGTCGCTGCTTCTACATTTTTTTGCATCCCGCCTGCATGTAAACCCTGCTGAAGACGACCTCATTGATTCGGAATCATAGTTAGAAAATTTAAGTTTAGTAAAGCTAGAGATGTTTCTTCATTTAAGATTTCCGTCCTTAACTTTCTATTCAATAGTTTATAATCTCATTTTTGGCCCGAGCATACTGTAGTTCATGAGTTCACAGTGTCTAACAATCGTCCTACTAGATCTGTTGCCTCTCTACCTACTTCAAAACCATCAAAAAAACAAAATTTACTAACTCCTGAAATCAATATTTCTTATCAAAATGTGAGGGGGCTGTTTGCTAAGCAGCATCTAAGCTTGCATCTCTTTATCTAAACAGTATCTCTTTTACCTCCCATATCATTGCGTTTTCTGAGACTTGGCTCAAACCAAATGTCTTAAGCTCTGAGTTTTTTTCAAGTGAATATGTGGTTTACAGAAATGATAGACTTGCGCGTAGAGGTGGAGGCGTACTGGTTGCCATTAAATCTGACCTTCCCAGTCAGTTGGTGAGCTTTGATGTCCCACATACTACTGAAATAATTTGTGTTAAGACTTCTTGGCTAAACACTAACTTCTTTATATTTTGCTGCTATATTTCTCCAATGCCTGATATTTCTATTTATAATCACCATGCAGTTGTCTTCAAAAATATTTTCTCTTCCCTACATGATCGGGATCACTTAATTATCTTGGGTGACTTTAATTTACCACATGTGTCATGGCAATCCCAGCTGGAAGTTCCTTATCTAATCCCTTCAGCACACAATGATTTTTTAGGTGAGCTTTTTACTTTCCCTTGTTGCAAATCAACTCTATAATTAACTCATCTAACAGATTTCTTGACATGGTCAGTGATTCTTCATCAATAAATATTGAACGATGTCCTGCTTTATCGCTTTCTGAAGGTTCATATCACCCTACAACGGAAATCTTATTTCTTCATGTTATATTATCCCCTCTTCTCAACCTCGTCGGCGGAAATGTTTTCGCAAAACTGACTTTTCCCGCCTTGACTCTATTCTGAGTAGGACTGACTGGTATAATCTATATAATGGTGACGATTTGGATACTGCCGTTGAACGTTTTTATTCAACTCTTTATGCAGCTTTTGATGTTTGTGTACCAAACACCATATGTGAATACAATTCAACAAAGCCTCCTTGGTTCACACGTAACCTCTCTAATTTGAAAAATGTTAAGTCAAGGTACTTTAAGCGCTTCAAAAAAACCCAATCACATATCGATTACATAAGATACAACTCAGTAAAATCTAATTTTCCCATATTAAACAAGCAATGCTATAATGTTTACCTTTCGCGTTGTAAAGCCGATTTTTTCAAAATCCGAAGCAATTTTATAAATTTGTAAATAGTTTTTTAATGCAGAAACAGCTGAATGTAACTCTAATATAGCCGATCTTTTTGCCAACTTCTTTCAAACGACTAAGTCTAATTCGCTACCTTCCACCGGCTCTTACCCGTACTATATGCACCAACCCAACCTTATATATGTATATGCCTAACATTTCTGAAGAATCACTCTTAATTTGTTTAGCCTCCTTGAAGTCGTCATTTTTGCCTGGTTCGGACAACGTCCCCAGTTGTCGACATGGTCTCTTTCGTTAAGTGAAGCTCTGTTAAGGCTTTTCCCCTCTCCATAGAAACTGGCCACTTTCCCTCTTTTTGGAACAATTCATTTATAATCCCCTTGATTTAATATTCACTTCAACGAAGTCGGTCGTGTTTTTTTTGCGCTCTTGTTTTTTTTTTATTTTTTATTTAATCCCGCCTATAAAAATTCTTTTTCGTGGAATCTAGTGCCGAATTAATAAATTACGCAATCTAAAAATTGTAATTTGTTCTTATACACTTACTCAAAGCTATTATTACTTATTGCATGCTGGTTACACAGCCAAAGTAAAGGATAGTATTGGAAACGGTGGGGGACTAAAATGGAGTTGTGAAGCGTGCCGGGACGTAGAAATGGATATGCGTCTATTTATGCGGCGGACGAGAGAGGGATTCAAATCCCTGTCAGCTGGCTTTCTGAAACTTCGTGATGAGTTTTCGTCTCTAGAAACTCAGTTAATAGTTATAAACTATTGAACGAATCACCGAAGCGGAAGTAAACTATCCCACGGGATTTCTCTTCCGATCCGGCGGCATCTGTGTTTCTGCCAGTTCCGGCATCGTCGAACGACCCCATAACTCCAAATGGTCATAGGAGTCCTGCGGTGGCTGCAGTTACGGGGGCGATTGATATTTCTCCTGGTAGCAGTGCCCCGCAGGCTGATTCGATATCGGTTGTAGTTTCCGATGTGTCCGGGCGAATATTCTCTCCTAGGGATATTCCCAATTAAGTTTTAACCAGAAGAGCTCTCAAAGCGTCATCTGTCTCAGCAGTTCCAGCGCAAAATATTGTTGCTGCAGTTGCGACTGGCGCATCGAGATCTCTTGTAGCCATTCCACCATAAAAGCAAATCTTTGTTTCGCAGCTCGACCCCAATACTGCATCAGATGATGTCATAGCCCATATCCGGGCAGAAGTCGTGGCGCCAAACATAGTGGTGGAAAAGTTTAGGTTTTCATATACCCGTGACATCTCGTCATTTTAAATCAGTGTCCCTCCAAATATCTTTGACCAAATTTGTCACAAAGATTTTTGGCCGGAACATTTAGTCATAAAGGAATATACGGCTAAGAAAAAGAAAAATTGGCCTCCGATTCGCCTGCCTAACAGAAGTGATCCTTCCGCTCTCTCCGGCTCATCAGTAGCTGGCGGTTCAAAAAACTAATTTCGTCCCATATTCTGGCGTTTCAGAATGTTAGAGGACTAAAATATAAGCTTTCCAAGCTTTTTGTAGATAGTCAATCTTTTGACTTTCATATTTTGGTCATTACAGGAACGTGGTTAAAGCCTGACATTTCCGATGCTTCTATTTTTCCCACAATATTTTCTACTTATAAATGCGATCGAATATCAAGAAATGGTGGTGGCGTTTTGATTGCCGTAAATTGATCTCTTCCTTCTGAAATAGTTCTGCCACCGAGTTCTGACATGACGGTATATGCATGACGGTATATGCTAGCCATTTAGAAACTATTCGCTTTGTCTCTTTACTTTTTTCGGATGCAGACATATTTATCGTTCTGGGAGATTTCAATCTACCTGACATTGCTCACATTGCTTTGTCTCTTTGAGTGATCCTTAACCTAAGTTAATCCAGTGCTTAATAAAAATGAGAGATTACTCGATGTTATATTTATGTTAGATTCATCTAACTGTACTGTTTCGAGGATTGATCCTTTAGTCGTCCCTGAAGACAGTGCACCCGTCCTATTTAAAAATAATAAAACAAACGATGATCAGGCCATTGCCGATGTGTTTGCTGACTTTTTCAAAACAACCTATTCCTCCAAAGAGCATCGAACTAACTTTACATATCCCTATCATTAGAAAAGGTTTTATTGCGTCTTTAATCGTGTGGACGATAAAAGTTCGTTTTTCAGCGTGTTTACTTTAATAAAGCCCATTTACTCACTAGGACAACAACGAGGATCCGGGTTCGAATCCCAGGCTAGTGTATGGATGTAGTTTTTCGTCTAAGCCGAAGGCCTTAGTTGCCAGTGCTTGTAAAATACAATTAGGTTGATAGTTTATAACTATATCCTACACCTTAATAATAATAATAATAATAATAATACTCACCAGGACCTGATGGGATACCTGGTGTACTTAGGTTTTGCGCTGCGACTTTGATTTCCCCAATTCTTAAGTTATTTAATTTGTCCGCTGAAATTTCTTCTTTTCCAACCATTTGGAAGGAATTTTTTATTATTCCTTTGCATAAAAAGGTTAATAAATCCGTAGCTTCAAATTATAGAGGTATTTCCAAATAGTCCGCTATTCTAAAGGCATTTGAGAAAATTATAACTTCTCAACTGCAACATTTCTGTAGTTCTATTCTTTCCTCTTCTCAAAATGGGCTCATGTAACTCACTATCGTAAGTATTTAGTTTTAGAGACTTAAGTACCCCACGACTGCTTTAAGCTGATCTTTATAACTTTCCAACTTGGTGTGAAGTTAATTTATTAAACCTTAATGTTTTAATATGTAATGTAGTGTCATTTCATAGATAGTCTTTGCAATTAGCCATGAGTGTTCTTGGTTTCGTTAAACGATGGTCGAAAGAATTTATACAACCAAAACTCTTTTTATTTCACTGGTCCGTCTCATTTCGGAAGTTGAAATTGAATCTGTTCAAAAACAGTTTCTAATTTTTGCTCTTCGTGGTTAAATCTGGGATCAAAATGTTCACTTGGCCTCGTATTCTAAAAGACTTCTTCTAATTAATCTTCCCTCCTTACTTAACCGTAGAGTAATGCTTGGCACTTTGTTTATTCAAAAGCTTCTAAATGGACAAATATACTGTCCTTGTTTACTTAATCAGTTCAACCTATCAGTACCTTGTAGACTAACCCGAAATTATGTCCCTTTATCTTTAACACGCTGTACTTCTAACTATTCTTTACATGAACCTTTTCGAGTTCTCTGTTTCGACTACAACCGCCTTTATTCTGTAATCGGATCTCAGTTCTCTTACCTAACCTAAAAACTTGTATTTTAAGTTATCTTGTAATTACTTCACTACTCCTTTTTAGATTTTTCGAAAGGAAAACACGGGGAACCTCCGCTCTGGTTGAAGTCACAAGTAATTCTCTTTATTTAATTCTAAGTTTTGCTTAAAGTAAAATACAAATATCTTAGTCAGCTATTTTGGGTGTTATTGTATGTATGTACGAGCAATCACTTGTTCTGGCTTGCAAAGTGCATGCTCAGCATTTACTCTGTAGGTCAGCATTGTAATAGCCGATCGAGTTTCGATTGTGCTGGTTTTGTTTATTTCTTTATGTGGTTGCTTCATACGTTTGTATGTTTATGAATAAGTGTTAAATGCTCTACAGAATATAGTACAATCTGTCTTCTAGTTAGTTTTAATATTATTTCAGTTGTCGTCCATTGTCCACGCGACTTCGTTTCTGCATGCTGTCTGCTAGGGTTCGCGGGTAACAGGCATTGTCCTGGTGTCGCTTGGGCCACTTGAACGTACTGCGCATTGTACGCGTCAACGTCCAGAAGAAGTAAACAAAAAGGGAACAAATCGGACATATCAAATTATAGAGGTATAGCCAATATCTCGGCTATTCTTAAACCAATGCAAATCTATAATTTCTCCCCATTAGCACAGATTTATGAAGGGACGTTCATCACTTACAAATCTTCTCGAATTCAGTACTTTGGTTCACGATGGCTTTCGTATTAAATCACAAACGGATGTCATCTATACTGATTTTAGCAAAGCCTTTGATAGTGTCGATCACAAAATTCTGTTAAATATACATGATCTGCTATGTTTTTTCCTAATTTTCTATCTTCGTTATTGTCTTACCTCACCAATAAAATTCATATGTTTGTATGTATGTTTACGAATGAGTGTGAAATGCTCTACAGAATATGGTACACCTCCCTTTTTAGAGAAATGACGTAACATTCTATGGAGTCATTTTATGTAGGTTATTATTGTATTGTGTGCAATGTATTTTGTAGTGATAATGTAATTTTTTTTTTTTTTTTAGGTTGATAATGTGCAGTAAAAATTGTAAAAATGTATATAAATGGAATAAAAGTAATAAAATTGATATATGAAAAATGAATATGATAATGGGTATAAAAATATAAAATATAATATATATGTATATAATATAGTGTTAAAAAAAATTTTTCGTCGGTTAATCAGACCGTTTTCATGAAAACATTAACTATTATATGTTTTTAATCTATCTTTATGTACTTTTTGTTTCTTTTGTTTATTATCTATTATTATAACATTATTGGTATCTTCTATTTTTGCTGCTGTATAGGGTCCTAAATATACTGGATCTAACTTGTGACCTGCTTCATTCTTTAATAGTACCTTATCTCCTATCTTTAATTCAAGAGTTATTACTTTCTTACCATAGTTTAATTTTCTATAAGTCTTAGCTTTTTCTAACATATCTCTAGCTCGTCTAAATGCTATTTCTAATCTAAATTTTACTTCTTTAGAGTAATCATCTATATTATATATAGGGTCTATGTGGTCAAGTTTGTTAAATTCTATGAATTGTTTTGGTAATCTTCCAAATACTAGTTCATAGGGACAACATTCGTCTGCAGCTGATGGTGTCGTGTTAAAACAGTATGTAAAATACTGAATCCAAACATCCCAATCAGACTTATCTACGGAAATGTATGAACGAATGTATTCATTGAGAGTTCTATGACTTCGTTCAATTGTTCCTAGCGTTTGGTGGTGGTAAGCTGTAGATGTAAGATTTTTAATCTTCATGTATTTTCACAATTCTGATATAATTTGATTTTTATACTCAGTACCCATGTCCGAAATGAACGTCTTCATTGGACCAAACTTAAGTATAAAGTTCTCGAATATTGTTTTTGCTATTGTGTTTGTATTTTTATTTGCAACGGGTATAGCTATTAGATATTTGGTTAAATCACATATTAAGGTAATTATATATTCATTGCCATAATCTGATTTTGGTAGTGGACCAACTGTATCCACTAGAACTATATCAAATGCTTTTATTGGTGTTTCTGTTAAGATCATTGGCGTCTTCGTATGTATTGTTGTTTTAGACGTTTGGCACTTATGACATTTCTTTATGTACTCTTTAATATGACGTGTCATATTTTTCCAATAGTAATGTCTCTTTACTTTTGCTAGCGTTTTAGTAATGCCAGTATGACCTCCTTGAATTGGATCATCATGGTATGTAGACAATATTTTTTCTATATCTTTTTCGTTTCTAATATGGGTCACCGGTTGGAGTAGCGCTACTCGTAATAATTTTAAAATTTTATTGCCCATTGATTTAAAAGTATCTATTGAAATAAATTCAAAGATCTTTTCACTCGGTGCCACCTTGAGTTTGCTTATTTTTAGTATACCGGCCTCCTTTTCCAGCCTTTGGAAAAACTGACCTAAGTCAAGTATTCCATTGGTATACATGTTGCTAACATCAATTCTTGCGATCAATTTGTTTCCATGTTTTAGTAAACATGGAATTAGTCATTTGTTATGACTTCATGTACGTTGGGCTTAGAAACATCTTTATTTTGCCTTGGCAATAATATCGTTTTATTCTCTGCGCAGAGATTATTCTGTCTACTTTGTTGTCTGGTAGTGACTTTCAGGACTTTTGATTGTAAGTCTTTTAACTCGGATATGGTAATGCGGGAAAGGGCTTCAGCCACAAAGTTATCTTTTCCCTTAAGATATTCCACAGTGAATTCATATTCTTCTAAATCAAGCCTCATACGAGTTAATTTTGAACTTGGATTGACCATTGAAAATAAATATGTTAACGGTCTATGATCAGTTTTGACAGTAAAGTGCTTACCATATATATATGGTCGAAAATGATTGATAGCCCAGTGAATTGCTGCTAATTCTTGTTCTGTCGTGCTTTAATTGCTTTCGCCCTTTGTAAAAGCACGAGATGCATAAGCAACTGGGAGTTGAAGTCCATCGTAGTTCTGCGTTAGGACTGCTCCACATGCTCCTTTGCTTGCATCTGTTATTATGCAAAATTCTTTGCTGAAATCTGGGTATTGCAATAGAGTCGGTTTGACTAATTGTTTTTTGAGATATTCGAATGCTTTTTGACAATCTTGTGTCCATTCGAATTGAACATTCTTTTTGCATAGTCTAGTTATATGTCTTGAATAATTGGAAAAATTTTTATAAAACGTCTATAATAATTACAAAATGCAACGAATCTTCTAGCGCTGTCTGCGTCCGTCGGGACTGGATATTTTTTAATGACATCATATTTCTTGTCATCCGGTAAAATTCCTTTATCGGTACACTTATGACCCAGAAAAGTCACTTCGTGCATAAAAAATGAACATTTATCAGGGTGTAACTTGAGATTGTTTTTCCGACATAAATCAAAAACCTGTGTAAGATTCTTGATCATGTGTTTTTCCGAACACCCGATGACAATTAGGTCATCCATGTATAAGAATGCCTGGGATGGTTCAAGACCAGAAAATGCAATTGTCATCATTCTTTGGAAAGAATTAGGCACTATTTTCAATCCATATGGTAATCGCGTGAAATGATAAGAGCCATTGCTCGTAGAAAAAGACGTTATGTTTCTTGAATTTTCTTCAAGCTTTATTTGGTGAAATCCAGACATAAGATCTAGACAGGAGAAATATTTTGCTCTACCCAATTGGTCAAGTATATCATCTATTCTCGGAAGTGGAAATTTATCAGCTAACAATTTCTTATTAACTTGGCGATAATCTAAACGCCATCTCTTTTCTTCTGAACCCGGTAAGGGTTTTTTCGGTACTAATAAGAGAGGACTATTATATTCTGAAACGGCGGGCTCTACTATTTTGTCTTTGATCAATTTATCTACCTGCTTTGTTATTTCAGCATGGTGGCTTTGTGGAATTCTATAGTTCTTAATATACGTTGGTTCATCACTTTTCAATCTTAATTTTTGATTATAGAAGTTGTTGGTTGAAATTGGTTCGTAATCCAAACCAAATATATCAGTGTAGCTGGTGCGTAATTCTAAGAGTGCGTTTTTAAAGAGTGGTGGCCAATTCTTTTTTAATTTTTTTTAGTACTTCATTATCTCTTTTGTTTTGAGAGTTGAGTACGATATCATAGTTTTCTATGGTATCAAATCGGACTTTGTCAAGATTTAGGACTTTGTTAGAATTGGTCATGTTTAGGACTCTTATGAAGGTGTTTTCGGAATCCGAAATTGTGTTAGCTATCATGATTCCTTCTCCTATTTTTTGACATGGTATAAATACTTGTTTATGTTTAGTACAAAGCTTTATTTGTCGGACAACTTCGGAACGTGATGGTAATACTGTTGTGTTATTTTCAATAGTGTGTACTATTGGAATTCTAATTGGAAAATGAAGATTATTGGGTCTCTATGTAAGAGAATCTACATCGTTTTGAAAGTCTAACTGACAATTGAATTTTTTAAAAAAATCCATACCTATTATTCCATCACATGGTATGGGGAACTCTTGTTGGACTAAGTGGTAGTTGTGAGGTATTACATACCTGCCAGTAGTAAGTTCTACAAAAGCTAGTCCTTTAATTGTTCCTTCACCAATTCCGCTAATTTTTGTTCTTATTGAATAGTCGATACTCTGGAAATTATCTGAATTTTGTTTCAATATTGAGATATCTTCACCAGTATCTAGCAAAAATGTGAGGTTTATTTTTGTTTCCTCATTTTTTAGTTGTATATATATATTGTAGTTGAGATTGATTGTGTGAATATACGCATTCGAACATCTTAAGGGTTTTGTTCGTTTTCCGAGTTACTTTGTGTAACTCGGACATGATTTCTATTGTTATTGTTTTGCCGTTGGCCGTTGTTTCGGTAGTAGTTATTCATACCCCGGGTGTTACCACGGTTATTACCACCGCGATTATTGTAACTGCCCCGGCCTCTGCCATTGTTATAGCTATTGCCGCGGAATCGGTTTCCACCGCCGCTGTTATAATTTACTTGCCGGTTCCTATAGAATAGTACGTTATTTGATCGGCCGGTTGCATCTGTGCGTGCATTTACAAATTTGGCAACAACATCATTCATGTTGTTAAATGTGCCGACCTGCATTATTGTTTTTACCTGTTCTATAGCACAGTTTTGTGTTATGGCCTTTATGGCCGAAGTCATGCTATATTTGTCGGCCAATTCTTGGTTTACTCCTTCACTAATATAAGCTCCTTGTACGGCTTTAGTGAGGATTACCACCTCATGGGTGTATTGGCTCGCTGTTTTATTTTTCTGCTGCAAATTTCGCATTTTGGCTTTAATGGCCTCCACAGACTCTCCTTTGACTGTTCTTGATAGTTTTTCTATTATTTCGGGTACTGTCTTTTCAGTACTTATTAGGTTTCTTGCGTGGCCTTTTAATCTTGTTTTTATTATGTTTACGGCTGTTGTTTCGAATTCGCCTTTTATAGAATCCATAAGGATCAATGCTACTTCTAATCTACTTCTAAATCGAAGTCAGTTTGTTTTGACTCATCTTGATTTTCTAATTGGTTAGGATTGAAACTAGCCAACTTGTCTAACTTTGAGGGCACATTTATCTTGATGTTCCTCCTATGACACAGATTTATTAGTCTTGTGTTCAGTGATCTTATTACTTTAAGACATCTGTTCCTGTGATCTGTAGTTAGTCTATTCTCAAACTTATTTATTATCTTCACTATATTGTTATAATCGCTTACAATAATTATAGTGTGGTGTATTAGCGTTTCGACTTTTAGTATTGTATCTTTATTTATACATTTATAGGATTTTTCAAAAATTTGCCGAAATTCATCTATTTTTCGCGCTAACACGCCCCATTCCATAATTTAATGTGTATAACAAATAGTGGATTTTTTTTTTTTTATTTATTGAACGAAATTATAGTTATGTATTAATTTTTTATCTGTGCAAACGCACGTAAAAAGTGTTTGCCATGCCTAATATGGGATGGTCTTCGCTAACTAACTTTACCCTTACGTATGGTAAGGTCTCTAGAATAATTGCTTTCTCATTCTTGCCACAATTTATTAGTGGGCTAAAATTAATATCATACGTTTCCGTATACTCACTTTCGAACTCGTAATCCGATATATAATCTGTGAAATTTCTTAGAAGTTGTATAGCCTGCAATCTGAAATTTGGATGCTCAGCGTAAACCTGATCGATTTCCCTTGGATCCATTGTACTTATAATGCTTCTAGTACATTTGCATTGTTTGCTCTCCTTGTGTAACGATTTTTAATAAGCTTATTATGCTTGATATAGATGGTCAATAGAAATTGACAAATTGTTACAATTGTTAGGATAAGCAAGAGAATCCAAATCGAAAATAATTGGTCTGTGTGGTCAACTATTTTGACATTATTGACCACATTAGCCGTATTACCCTTAGCTTGATTTTCTTCTCCAAACCAACCCATTTTGAAAGATAACTCCTATCGATCTAATTTATCTAATTTAGCATGTTAAAAAAAATTGTTTTCATACAGACGTATCGTCTTGTTTTATTTGTTCGATTCATACATATATATATATATTTATATATTTATTAAAAGAAAAAATTTTTTTCTCTTTAAAACTATTAATTCTTTTTTTTTTCTATCTGAAAATTTTTATTCCATTTATGAGTCTTTGATTTTTTTTTCGAAAGTAGTGCAATATTGTTTAATTTGTTTTGTGTTTGAACTTTAATTATGTAATTATTTTGTTTAAGAGGTGAGGGTAATAAAAATTTTTTTTTTTTTTACTTGAATTGTTGAATAATTATTTGACTTTAGTTTAACATGTTTCCCTGCCTATATTTGCGTATGGTTTTCAGACCACACTCTAATCGGGCAACTGTTATGTCGCTCAATTGTACATCATTTCTTTTTAATATTAATTATGCAGCGCAATGCATTTTAAAAAATATTTTTAAATTAATTATTTGTTTTGCGCACTTGGAAACGCTGTCGGTTCACTTTTCCTTGGTCTGGCTTGATACGCCAGACGGTGCCGATGCTGGCTGCATAGGCTCAATTTTTATGTAATTAAAATAATGGGGTACCGGCGCTGGCAGCACAGGTGTACTCACAATGAGGTGACCTCAGCGGTCCCTCGCAGTCATTTGGACATGACTTCTTGAGCTTCGGGATCTTCTTTATTTCAGGTGGAGATTTTATTAGTTTAGTTTTTGCAATGTTTTGTATAGCAGGGTAGGTGGATGTGTGTGTTGCTGGTGTTTGGCTTTTTCGAACTGATAATTGGTTTTTTATGTGCTCAACTTCGGCATGTAGCTTGACCGAGTTGTTCCAGTTTATTACATTTTTGCTGTTTAACAGCTTAAGCAGTTCTGCTTTTCCAGCTTTAAGCCTTTTAACAACACCGCTTCTTTTTGCACTCATCGCACTCTACTCACTGCGTTTTTCTTCTTTGTTTCCCATGTACGCCATGTAATTTTTGTTATTATTTGTTTGTTTTTGTAGTTGTTCCTCCGTCTTGTCCTTCGATGTCCAGGTCGCTTTTGGACCTATGTCACGGTCGCCATGTAATTACTTCACTACTCTTTTTTAGATTTTTCGAAAGGAAAACACGGGGAACCTCCGCTCTGGTTGAAGTCACAAGTAATTTATTTTTTTTATTTAATCTTTATTTAATTCTAAGTTTTGCTTAAAGTAAATCATTTGGGACCACTGCTATTCACACTTTTTATTAACGATCTTCCATCCGTTATAATACATTCTCGTGTCCTCATGTATGCTGATGATGTAAAGCTTTGTCTCAGCTACAGAGACATTATATCACCTTCACGGTTGCAGTCTGACCTCCAAAACTTTCAATCTTGGTGTCGACACAACTTATTAAACCTAAACACATCTAAATGCAAGGTCATGACTTTTTTCAGAAATACTCCTTAGTTGATTACCTACTTTCTTAATAACGTTCCATTAACCAGACTTAATGAGATGATTGACTTGGGAGTACTTATGGACCATAAATTAACTTTTAAGTCCCATATAAGCACTACTGTCGGAAAAGCCATGGGTGTTCTTGGGTTTGTTAAAAGATGGTCAAAGGAATTTGACGATCCATATACAACCAAGGTTCTTTACACCTCATTGGTTCGTCCAATTTTGGAATATGCATCCTGCATATGGTCACCCCAATACGATTCACATAAAGCAAGAATAGAATCAGTTCAAAAACAGTTCCTTCTCTTTGCTCTTCGTGGTCTGAACTGGGATCGTAATATCAACTTGCCTTCGTACTCTAGTAGACTTCTTTTACTTGACCTTCCTTCCCTTTCTAATCGTAGATTAATGCTTGGCGTCATATTTATGCACAAGCTTCTTAATGGGGATATAGACTCTCCCGAGCTATTGAACCGAGTAAAACTAACAGTTCCTTGTAGACCTACTAGAAACTATATTCCTCTTACACTTCCACGATGTACTACTAACTACCTTATGTATGAACCTTTTCGAGTTCTTTGTTCTGATTATAATCGTCTTTATCATGTAATCAGTTCAGAGCTCTCGATTCCTTTACTAAAAACTTCTATCCTTTCCTATCTAGCACGTAACTAGCTATAGTTTCGCTTTTTGTCTGTGTTTTGTGAATTGTCCCCGCGACTCGAGCCGTGCGTTATGGGGCTTGTGCCCCTCGGTCGGTTGGGCGGGAGGTGTGGGCAATTAGTGCTCCCGTTGGGATTCGCGCGTAAAAAAAAAAAAAAAAAAAAAAAAAAAAAAATGTTATCGTCCATTGTCCACGCGACTTCGTTTCTGCATGCTGTCTGCTAGGGTTCGCGGGTAACAGGCATTGTCCTGGTGTCGCTTGGGCCACTTGAACGTACTGCGCATTGTACGCGTCAACGTCCAGAAGAAGTAAACAAAAAGGGAACAAATCGGACATATCAAATTATAGAGGTATAGCCAATATCTCGGCTATTCCTAAACTTTTTAAGGAATTGATTTCGATGAATCTTAAACACCAATGCAAATCTATAATTTCTCCCCATCAGCACAGATTTATGAAGGGACGTTCATCACTTACAAATCTTCTCGAATTCAGTACTTTGGTTCACGATGGCTTTCGTATTAAATCACAAACGGATGTCATCTATACTGATTTGTCGATCACAAAATTCTGTTAAATATACATGATCTGCTATGTTTTTTCCTAATTTTCTATCTTGGTTATTGTCTTACCTCACCAATAGAACTCGAAGAGTTTTATTTAGAACTGCGCTCTTCAAAAATGTTAATGTTTTGTCTGGTGTTCCCCAAGGAAGTCATTTTGGACTACTCTTTACTTTGTTTATTAATGATTTGCCTAACGTTTTAACTAACTCACATGTGTTTATGTTTGCAGACGATTTGCTTTGCATTTCATCACTTCGTTCACCTTAGTGAATGGTGTTTGATTAATCACCTCCACCTCAACACACTGAAATGCTCATCTCTGTGATTTTATCGTCGCTTGCTATTCCTGGCCAATTACTGCATGAATGGCGTTAAACTAAATAGAGTTTTCTCTGTTGAAGATTTGGGCATTATTTTTGTTCCCAAGCTGAACTTCGTGCTTCACATTACATCTGTGACTAACAAAGCATAATCTTTGCTAGGCTTTATAAAGCATTGGTCTAAGCAGTTTAATGATGTCTTCATTACTAAGGTCTTATTTTCATCCTTGGTACGCCCGGTGTTAGAATATGGTTCGCCAGTTTGGAGTCCTCAATATTATATTCATCAGCAACGTATTGAGTCGGTTTAAAAACAATTTTTTTGTTCGCCCTACGTGGTCTAAACTGGGAGCCAATTGGGCCCCTCCCTCGTTACTCGAGTAGACTTCTTCTCCTAAATCTGCCCTCTTTACTAAATCGAAGACTCGTCAGTGGAATTTTGTTTCTCCACAAACTTTTATCTGGCGAAATAGACTTTCCCTTCTTATTAGGGAAAATAAAACTAGCTATTCGATGTCGTATCACACGTACCTTCGTCCCTATAATTTTAAGAGCATGCCTCTCAAATTTTAGTCTACATGACCCCTTTCGTGTATTGTGTAGTGACTACAATGAGTTTGCCCATATTCTTTCTCCTCATATTTCTTCTTCTTATTTACGCACATTAGTCCTTGACATCTTTCGAACTATTCCTGAATCCTAACTCTCTTTATCTAAAATAATTTTTTTTTTTGCTTTACCTTTACTTATTTTTTTTTTATCGCCTTCTGCCAGTTTACTTTTTAATTTAAAATTATGCCATACCTTTTGCTAATACAATAATTTGTTAAATAATATTAAGTCAATTGCTATTGTTAGTTGATGTTATCTAAATAAATAAATAAATAAAACAAACTATCGCATCAGGAAGTAACATTAGTATTAGAGAGCAACGGCATTATCCATAATCATAACCGTAACTGATGTAACAAAAACAGCATTGAAATCAATAACAGCGACTATTTCAACTTACCATACATTAATAACAGCAACATCAAAAACAAGAGTAGTTATTAGATCATGACCAGGGAAAATTTCACCCGCTTAATGTTAAAAGCAGGTGACTACCCTGTAGCCACTGTGGTCACTATGATGATTTTTAAAAGTGAAGTTTGCATAAATTTGTCAAAGTCTTTCGCGTTTCGCGACAGAATTTGTCGTCGTGACAGCTGTTGATTGGGTGATCCCAGGCCGCATCTGGCAAAAGGCAGCGATCATACAAAATTTTGTAAGAAAGAAAGGTGAACGGTGACTACGCAGAAAATGAGGAAAAGACATATTTGGTTAAAATTTTGAAGCGCTCGGATGAAACAAGTGCAAGGCGTGAAACCAATTAATTGTGCGAGAGCTGAGAAAAGACAAAGTCGAACAGGATATAACAAACAAAAATAAAAAGCCAAAGGCTTCCCCAGTAATCAGGATAACATAGAAAGTTTGTGCGTGAGTCCAAAGGAGTACTGGTGAGTTGGCCATAGAGCACACGAATATCCTTCCCATTTATTGTTTTCTTAGTAATAGGATAGATTGAGAATAATAGTGTTGTTAGTGAAAATTTAATCGATTTAAATAAAACTTATAATGTGTTTTAAATTTATAAGCATATTGATTGATTGGGTCATAGGGCAACTAACCCTGCATCCTTGATCTCCCACCCTAATCCTTAGTTTAAAATCCTGTGCATATATTGCCCTGGTACCAAATGCATGCCCTCTTGCATCGGCATCCGGGTGATACCCTGAAGAGAATTGTTTGGCAATGTAATTGTAGTGTGGACAGGTAAACGTCCGGCTGATACCCTTGTTGACTTGCCCGCTGCTCTATGCCCATCGTCATGCGACCAGGAGTTGGCAATCGGATCAATGTCCAGGTGACCCCCCTGATTGATCTTATTGCAACTCCTGTGCCCACCTATTGTAGTGTTGTTTCAAGTCAATGTCCGGGACAAACCCTAATTGATTTAGATCCCTCCCCATTTGTATTATCGTCTATCTGTGAAAGTTATATGTGCTTGTCTTCCTCCTCCCTCTTCTATCCTTTTCATTCCTCTGGCAATCATTTGCAATTACCAATTTTAGCAGTACTAATATTTCTCTTATAAATCTCACGTCTCGGCATTCTTTGTAAAGGGAGACCCTGGGGAGACTGAGAGCTGTACTCCGCCTGAGAAAAAGTTCCTTACAACTTTCATCCGCATCTGTTGGTCGTTCCGTTTTTTGTACTTTGTATAGTATCTAGATTTCGCATTTTTATACCCGGTACCGATATTGTAAAATATGTGTAACACGCAGAAGGAAGCATTTCCGACTCCATAAAGTATAAATATTCTTGATCAGCATCACCAAGACGAAAGAAAGAGTTGTAGCTACCTTATTGGTAGGAACATCCTTGTGGGAACCCTGTCTGGAGAATGAATAATATGATACGTTTTGTGACAGTTGTTAGAATCGAAGCGAGCGAGCGATAGATTAGTATTAATAAAATAAACTACAAGCGAACCCAAAATACGAGTTGTTACATTGGCGACGAGGGGGACTACGCGAGGAAGAAGGAAGGCTCGAAATTTAGAAATCTGGAAAAGAATTAAAAGTTCGCAATTGTTGGTATCGGCTGCAGTAAATATAAAAAAAAAAAATATATATATTTCTTTTTAGCGAGACGCAAATGTGCCGATTGAAGAAGGGGTACAAATGTACCAGTAAGTCGCAAGGGGTCCAAATATACCGGAAGGCGCAAGGGTTACAAATGTACCAGTAAGTCGCGTGGGATACAAATGTACCGGGTGGCGCAAGGGGTACAAATGTACCAGTAAGTCGCAAGGGGTACAAATGTACCGGAAGGCGCGAGGGGTACAAATGTACCAGTAAATCGCAAGGGGTACAAATGTACCGGAAGGCGCGAGGGGTACAAATGTACCAGTAAGTCGCAAGGCGTACAAATGTACCGTGAGACGCAAGGGGTACAAACGTACCAGTAAGTCGTAAGGGTACAAATGTACCGGAAAGCGCAAGGGGTACAAATGTACCAGTAAGTCGAAAGGGGTACAAATGTACCGGAAGGCGCAAGCGGTACAAATGTACCAGTAAGTCGCAAGGGATACAAATGTATCAAAAGATCGAAAGGGCTACAAAGGGGACAAACGAATAATTTTATTTCATATTCCAGGTATTTGCACTCTGCGACGATTGACAAATCGCTACTCCGGCATGAGTGGGAAAAGTGGTTAAGGTCTTTCACATTATACATTGAAGATATTACTTCGATACCCAAGGAAAAGAGCAAGCTTTTTCATTTGGAAGCTCCACAACTCCAGAATATAATTTTCAACATTCCGGGAGCGTTAATTGAATATGATGCACAAAAAAATAATGATGTCTACAAGGTGCTAGTTGGCGAACTGGACAAATATTTCGCGCCAGAAAGAAATTCAGCGTTCGAGAGACATCTTTTGCGGAATCTGTCCTCGGGTGAAGGCGAAACATTTCACAGATACTTGATTCGAGTGAGACAACAACTTGCGAGGTGTTCATATGGCACAACAAAAGCTGAAATTAAAGAGATATGTCTTGCCGACAAATTAATTGATTCCTGGACTTCGAACGACTTGATGAAGAGATTTTTGGAAAGAGAGCAGACGCTGAGCGAGATAATAGCGATAAAAGCACTCGGAAACTATGCTGGGAGACGATGTATGACGAGAAATGTCCAGTACAGGATAAAATTTGCAGACGTTGCAATCTGGTTGGTCATTTTGCTGAGCAGCGTAGAACTGGAAACGCGAAGAGGTCATCGGACGCCGGTGGACACTTCGACCCAAAGCGGCGCAAGATATTTTCAAATGTTCGAATCATCGAAGACCCGTGGGGAAGCGATGAGGAGGTCAAGAACCTGGAGTGTTTCAGGATTGATGGATTGTCAGGAAGCAATGACAACATTATATGCAACGTCCAATGTTCAACCAAATGAAATGATAATCGACTCAGGATCGCCTGCAAATTTGTTGTGTGAGAAGCATTGGAAAGTGTTGTGTAGCAACAACGCAGTGATGTGGAATGTGAGATCCTAAGCGACGGATAGATTTAAAGCGTATGCGACTGATGATCCCCTTAAGGTCCTTAAAGTTTTTGAAGCCCCGTTAAGCTTGGAGATGAACCAAGAATTATTTCCTACATTTTCGTAATAGAGAGAGGTAGTCAATCGCTCCTGGGGAAGAAAACGGCCATTCAACTCAAGGTCCTAAAGATAGGTTTGGAAGCTTATCGGATCGAGATTTCGGTACCATTTTCAAAAATAAATGACAGGCTGATAACACTGACCGTTGATTCTAGCCTGAAGCCAGTATACCAACCAATTAGACGTGTGCCAGTGGCTCTGGAAGGAAAAGTGGCAGATAAAACAAAGAAGGCCTGGGATCGTGACATAATAGAACCGGTAAGGGGTCCAAGTGCATGGATTTCTCTGGTTGTAATTGCGTTTAAAAAAAATGGGGAAATAAGGGTATGCGTCGATATGAGGATATCAAACAGAGTTATAAAACGATAACATTATCCGCTACCAACATTCGAAACTTTTATGATGAAAGCCAGGGGTGCGAAATGGTTTTCAAGGTTAGACCTCAAGCATGCCTATCATCAGCTAGAACTTCATGAGTCTAGCCGCGAAATAACAACCTTCGTAACACAGCAAGAGCCGTTCTGATGTAAGCGGCTTCCTTTTGGGGTGAACTCGGCTCCAGAAATTTTTCAACATATGATGGCAGAGATCTTGGCACCATGCACATAACTACTTGAACGATGTAATAATTTTCGGAACAACCGAAACCGAGCACGATAAAGCGGTGCAAGAAGTACTGAAACTGTTTAAAGACGTGCTATTGAAGAAAAATAAGTGCGTGTATGAGGCAAAACAGCTTAATTTTCTAGGACACATCTTATCGAGTGACGGCATTGCGGCGGACTCAGAGAAAGTAAATTAAGTTTTGGAAAAGAGGAGTTGAGAAGCTTCCTGGGACTGGTAACATACGTGGGGAAATTCATTGCCGATCTGTCACACATTACAGAGCCGTTGAGAGCACTACTCATACTGGCTCGTATTCCGGATCTGTCATATTTTGATCCAAGCCGACGTACTCAAATAATCGCAGACGCAAGTCCAGTGGCACTTGGCGGTGTCTTGCTACAATTTGATGACAGAAACGAATCGGCTATCATTAGTTTCGCAAGCAAGAGCCTATCGGAAGTGGAGAGGCGTTACTCGCAAGCCAAAAAAGAAAGTATGGCGTTAGTTTGGGGTGTGAAGAAGTTTTTCTATTACGTTGCTGGTTTGGAATTTGAACTTGTAACAGATCATAAGCCGCTGGAGGCGATTTTCAAACCAACGTCGAAACCTCCAGCCAGAATTGAACGTTGGCTTTTGAGACTGCAGGCGTTTAAATTTAAGGTTGTGTATCGCTCTGGTAAGGAAAATATTGCCGATTCGATATCAAGACTTTGTAAAATCCAGTCATATGATTCTTTCGATGAAAGGGGTGACTATAACATTTGGCAGATAGTCGCTTGTGCTACACCGATACCAGAAATAGCAAAACCAAGCGTTAGCGACCGAGAAATATCGGCCGCTGTGACACATCTTAAAGACGATAACTGTTATTACCCATTTCGATCTGAGCTATCAACAGTGGGTAGCATTTTGTTGCGTGGTACCCGCATAGTGATACCAAAATTGCTACGTCAGAGGGTTTTAGAATTGGGTCATTAAGGACACCCCGGCGAATCGGATATGAAGCGCCGGATGAGAGTGAAGGTGTGGTGGCCACGTTTGGATAAAGATATCGAGCAGCATGCGAAAATGTTCAAAAGCTGCTTAGTAGTACAGCCAACACGTCCATCGTCGATGCAGCGGCGCGTTTTTCCAGATGGGCCATGGCAGTGTTTGCAACCGATTTGTTGGACCCTCTACCGAACAATGATCATGTGTTGGTACTAATTGATTATTTTTCGCGCTATCATGAGATAAGATTCATCAGTTCAATTTCATCGCAAACGATCATCACGGTGTTTAAGGAAACTTTCTCCAGACTTGGCATTCCAAAGTCGTTAAGAACAGACAGCGGCCGGCAGTTTATTAGCGCTCAATTCAAAGATTTCAGTGAAGCTAATAGCATTACATTGATTGCGACACCTCCGTATTGGCCGCAAGCCAAGATATGTATCGTTCTTAGGGTAAACGACTGAAGATTTAAAAGAGGAGCTACTTCTACAATTTAAAAGAGGAGCTACAAAAATGTATATGGACCTACAACACGACACCTCAAGGGACTACTGGCTCTACACCATCGGAACTTATGTTTAATCGGACAATAAGAGACAAGCTGTCTGACATTCGAGACATTGTAAAAGAAGTAGAAGATATCTCAGCCAGAGATAATGAGTTGGTCAATAAACAAAAAGGAAAGTTTACAGGTGACAAGGTTAGAGGTGACAATTAGTACGATGTAAATTTGGAAGACAAGGTCTTGCTGAAAAATGTGATATTTCCCTCCAAGTTAACACCTAACTTTGATACAAATGACTACGAAGTCGTTGAAAGAAATGGAAGTGAAGTAGAGCTTTTTGGGAAAGCAAGAAGAATCAGACGGAACGTGAGCCATTGCAAAAAGATACCGTTGAATGAGGGGCCGCTTAAAAATAGCAACTCGAATGAAGACACCCCAGTTCAAGTGGATTTGCAACGATCAACGGCTTCAGCACCATCGGCAGTGATTCCGGACCAACCTAAAATTATGGCCGCCGACCCATCTTCGTAGCCCATTCGCTATGTGGAGGATCGTTCAGCGCTGGGAAACCGAAAGACCGGGTTGAAGCTGAAGCTTAAAAGAAGAAGATGTGGGAACCTTTTCAGGAAAAAAGGTTTTGTGACAGTTGCTAGAATCGAAGCGAGCGAGCGAGAGATTAATATTAGTAAAATAAACTACAAGCGAACCCAAAATACGAGTTGTTACAATCCGCATAGTGTTTACGCAGAGCAAGTTCCGCACTTCCGTCTCCGCCATTAGGGACAAACATATAATATAGCCATATTAAAAGTATCTCATTTTTATTTGGCACATGCAATAATATAACCACAAAGCACCTGCTGTCGACAAGGACGACTTGCATTTAAATTAGATAGCTCAAGTGAATACCAAACATTTCTTGGGTCGCATGTTGAACACAACCATTAAAAGTGAAAATAAAGTATTAATAAAAAATGAAATGGCAGCGTCCATATCTTTACAAGAGTAAAGATAAAACCAGACCGTAGCAAAAATCAGCTAATTTAGTCTGCAAATGCAAATCCCGTTTTTCTTCTTTTTAGTCGTACCCTCGCAATATGAAGTCGGATCCGGTAGAAGCAGACTGAAAAATTCAGTTTTATAATCTTCTTTCGATACGGTGATTCCTTTTAATACTTGGTAAGTATTGTACTAAGTTTAATATAAGTCCCTATTTCCAAGTCTCGGGAGGCTTTACAACTTCATTTTAGCCCCACCTCTAACTATACTATCCTTGACTCTGACCGTGCACAAAACATTAAACATGTAGCTTTTTAGGGATGGGGACACTCTTTTAATCAGCACACAACGTTTATGAAAATTATTATTTATTTTTATTAATTCTACGAAAAAAAATTTAAAATAATGAGCAACTAAAAAAATGTTTTGTGTTATACAATTGAACAAACAATGTAATAAGCTTACAATGAAAAGTCAAAATATAAATGAAATGAACCGTAATTAAAAAAAATTATCAAAGAAGCTAACTTCGGCTTTGCCGAAGTTTGTATACCCTTGCAGCTTCACTGTTTTATTATTTAATTTAAAAACAAAAATTTTAAAATTATTGGTATTAATGTTTAACAAAATCAAAAAACAAAAAAGAAGAAAAAACTCAACTAAAAATTTTTCCGTATTCACCGAGAATCGAACCCACCAAACACCGAACCATCGCGCGACCGATCTTTACGTACTACGCCACCATCCTCACTTAACTCATTTAAGCTAGTACGACATATATAGCAAACGCATGGCATCAACGCAAATGTTTCTGTCTCTCTCACACACCACGTGGTGATGAATATTTGCATATGTATGTGTGTGCGTGATTTCTTGGAATTTGTTTTTGTTTCTTTGCTGCCAAAGAAAATTGCTTATTTTACTCGAGGTACCTCCACGTTTTAGTTAATAACTCCGGTGATAATTATCCGATCCAACTAATTTTTAAACTTGGTCTGGATACTGGATCAAGGAAGTTAACTTTTCATGTTTCAACCATGTAGCTTAAAATTTAAGCTCGAAAATGTCTGGCTAAACAGACAGACGGACGGACTGACGGACAGACGGACATGTCTCAATCGACTCGGCTGTTGATGCTGATCAAGAATATATATACTTTATGGGGTCGGAAACGTATATTTCTATGCGTTACAAACATCTGACCAATTTTATAATACCCTCTGCAAGGGTATTTAGGTAAAAAAAATGAATGAGATTTAGTTTTTATATTTAATTAATTAATTTTTCTAATAACAGATTGATAGTATTTCATGTTGAAGGGATTAAAAATTGCAATTATTGATTTTTGATCCATCAGAATAACTTATCTGAGCTTGGGTTAAGAATGTTTAATTTCAAGTCATTTTTGTTAGTAGACTCTGGGGCTTGTGAATAATTTGGAAATAAAACCTGTCACGGGATTTTGGGCATTTCGATTGGGGAAAGGTTTCGTGGGTACACCAAGATAGGATAAAAAAGGTTCTAACTATGATTTATTATAATGGTTGAGAGAAGAATCAGTTTTATAAAGGGAGCTTTTTGCCAAATAAGAAAGCGATATTTTTAATATGGCTCTAAAAATACGTTTTCTCCAAAATCTGGAGGCGGAAGTGGGCGGGGCAAAAATTTTAAACAAACTTGATCTGTGTACACACTAGACGGATCTACAAACCAAATTTGGTAACTCTAGCTCTTATAGTCTCCAACATCTCGATGCTCATCCGGACAGACAGACGGATATGTCTCAAACAACTCGGCTAGTGATGCTGATCAAGAATATATATACTTTATGGGGTCGAAAATGTATATTTCTGCCTGTTACATATATTTTGGCGACTTTAATATAACTTTTACCTACTTCAAGGATAAATTAATCCACTGTTCCATCTAATACGGCTCCTATTCGACCCGTATTCGGCCAACAAAAACCCAACGGGATGAAAACGATGTTGATCTCGCACAATCAAAGTATGTCAAGTTTAAGTGTTTAAGCTATTGGTAAAGTCAGCACTAAGTCTAGGCAGGGAAACCCCAGATCTAACCAATTTCGCCGCATCCAAGATGATTAAACGCAATTTAATAATCACATTGTTGCTGAAACGGCTGTTTTCAGCCAAATGTTCAATCAAAGTTTCCGAGAAACTTGTAACCCACTTAAATGCACTTGACAAATGGTTAGCAAACTGGAGTAATATGAACAAACATGTAAGCTACCTTAATACACCAATATCTTAAATAGACGTTTATTCGTATATAGAACTCCGCTATTTTTGTGCAAACATATCAAAGCCAAGAAAAAACAGTTAAAGCTAACCGGTCTACACTGACTTATCAACTCACGATCTGCTCTATGTATGGAATTCAAAGTTCTTCTCTACAAGTTGGTATTAAACCCCATCTGGTCGTACGGCCCTACTGTGGGAAGACGCAAATAAGAACAATATTAGAACCATACAGCAGCCTAAGATTTTTAGAACTATCACCTATATATTTATGCACTGGGGTGTAAAAACCGAAATAAAGACACAACACTTTAAGTACGCCGTCCAACACACTAGCAATTCATCAGGGCCATGGATCGGTCTAACATCCTACAAATGTTAGCTTACTAGTTAGATTAAGTTAAAACTAGTTAAAAAAAATGGTTGCTAGTCTTATAACGAGAGATGCAACAATAAATACGATCGTAAAAACAAAATACACCAAAATATTGCATTTTGTATTTAAATTCCCTAAAAAAGGGTATATTAAAGTCGATTTATGTAACAGGCAGAAGGAAAAATGTCCGGACATTTAAAGTATTAATATTGTTGATCAAAATCAACAGCCATTTGTTCATACGAACAACAAGAAATTGGTGACTTTATGAGCTAAAGCTACCAAATTTAATGTAAACACCCTTTTCGTATAGACGCAGAAAAAGTTGGTTTCAACTTCTGCAGAAAAAACGAATTAAAATTATCGCCTTCTTCTTTGGCGCACCGAATAATACAGCGAAAGTGCACCAACTAATGTGTTTTTTCTACTGGTACATAAAGTGTGACATTGGTTGTTAAAAGCTAGGGGGATTGCATTCCTTCGCTGTTGCGGTATGTTAAGAAAATTTTATACCAAAAGGGGATTCGAGGGTGTTTGGCTTTTATTAACATTTCTTTTTAATACTAAGTGTAATTAATGGCAATGACGACTTTCTTCATTTAAATAAGGATGATAAAGCAGAAATTTTTATTTTTTAATATTATATTTGAGTAGTTGAAATTTTTCCTACATTGTTTCATCCATACAGACAAAAAAATTATGAACGTATGTATGTTTATTTAACCTTATGTAAATTATTCAATCTTTTTTATAATTTCTTGATTGATTATTATTTTGTGGTTCTTTGTGGGCCTTATATGTATGCACCAAATTATTAACCTTGTCTGAGGAACATTAAGTCCAAACACTGAACTCATAGAAGCGAATTTGCATAAACTTCACAAGAAAAACGAGAATATCCAAAAAGAGGAGGGTCTATAGTTCAAATGAATGGGAAAACAGTATAAAGACGGGTACAAATCAGAAAATATAAGGCATACCAAATATGTAGGGAGAGAAAAAAACATATTTGTTATATCTCGGCAAGATAATTTGGGTAAATAAAGGGAAACAGAGGGAAGTCGATGACCAGTAGTGTTAACGCTAGATAGCTTAGCTTAAATTTTAAGCAGGGAGTCGATTGTGCAGTAAATTCTATAAACATAAGCTTACTGTTGTATATTACCATTTCCTATAAAAGATCAACCTCAACCCAAAAAAACAAATTTCACTTGTATATTTTTTTTCTTTGATTATGAAAATAGATTAAACAAATTCGAGTTGCTTTTTGACTTGCTTTCTGAAGACGCGATTAATTTGCTTTTGGCAATGTTATAATGCAACGTCACGCTTCTGTTTGTTATTTCGAAGCTGACGACACAAATTAAGGGAAACTTGACTTGAGTTTTAGTTACATTGTTAAATAAAAAAAATCCGAGATTGAACAAACCGTTCCATTTTTTTTGATTCCAAACATCAGAAACGACACGCCAGATTGTGAGTACTTTTTTTTCAACATATTCAAAAATTTTAACTATACGGATGAATTCTTCAGTTGAAACCACAATTGTTCAAAGCGGTGCAAGGAAAGAATAAAACTAGACTCAGATAGGCTGGATACAAACAGAGAAAAGGCAAAAGAAAGGGCGTCTTAGGAAAACTTTAATGAAAAAAATCTAAAATAATTGAAACCCTCTACAAAAAATATTGAACCAGTGACCCAGTTACGCAGAAAGGGTTCAATTTAAAGATTAAAAAACAAAAGTGGATAACAGAAAAATATGTGCGAGATTATATTAGTATTCAAGCTGCAGGGCGGAAGGATACCCTTATAGTCGAATAAAAGCCAAGCGCTTCAATCTACAAAAAGGAATACCCTAATGACTACGTTAGTATGTCTGTTTTTTTCTTGTTTTTTGTTTAAAATAATGTTATAGTAATGTTTGAAAATGTTTTCAGATCGATTTGGAATTTTCGTAACGTCAAACCAGATTTAGAATTCGAATAAAAAAAAACTATGAACTTGTTTTTGATTTGCTTAATTGAAAAATAAACTTGTGTTATTTAAAAACATTACAAAAAAACATTTACTCAAAAAATCTTTTCAAATTCGCAGAGTTCAAAAATTTTGTCAGTTAAAGTCAAAAACCTCATTTCGTGCGCGTAACGTCACGCCAGGTCTTTATTTTGGCTATCAAATCAAATCCATACATCCGATTATTTTCAAATTTTTCGTGAATATAGTTGTACATAAGTACTATCGACATATGAAAAAACTTTTTTTTAATCTGTCTTTCATCTTTTTTTAAGTTTAATCGTGCGAACGTATCGTCACAACAGTTTAGGAAATACCCATATGATCAATATTTCTGTTCCCAACGAAATCGTCAAACTCAAACGACGCACAACACGCACCGTTATATTTGTAAACGGCTTTAGTACTCAAAAAGCTACCCCAAGGGTACATTTACTTCTTTAGTGCTAGTGGAACTCGCAGCTTTCAACTTAACGTACTTCGTAAAATCTAGAAACAGAAAATCATGAAAGATATTGAACGGTTCAAAAGGTCAAAATAAATAGTTCTAGAGACGGAATGTGAAAATATGGAATGCACTTTCTTATAAACAACTGAACAACTCGTTGCTAACACACTTATCCGCAGCTAAATGGCCCAATTTCTCAAAACATCTTTTCATTAATTCACCCGGGCATACAAGTACAATCATCCAGTCACATTTTTCCTTTGACTCGAAATTGTCAGCACGACCTCTCTCAAGTACATCTCGTAATTGGCGTATATCCGAATATCTAATCTGTTTTGTCTGAAGCAACAAAACAGCATCATGCGAAGTAGCGACTAGAGAGCTGCACGACTCCACTCACTCCACAGAAAAATTGAATGAGTGCGATTGAGTAAGAGTGAGCATTGGGTCTCATAACTTCAGCATTCAAAGAAATGAGTTAGAATGAATGAAGCGTAAAACGAAATGAAAAATTTGGCAAAGCCGAAGACACCTGAATGAACTCGAGTTATAGCACAGACATCATTTCAATCGCAGTGCTGAAGCATGTTTTCCTATCTTTTCTATCCTACAAAAAACCAAAATAAAAAAAAGTTGTGTCACTCAAGTGGATTCAAATTATTTTCAGGCATTCCCATTCAATCATTCGTTCTTTTGCGTTTAAACATTGTGCGTTCGAGTTCGATGTTAGAGAACTCACTCATTCTAATCCATTCGGGTTCGCACTCCATCTCATTTGCTCGTTTGGAACATTGTCCATTCGAATGCAGCTTTTTCCTTTTTCATGCAGCTCTCTAGTAGCGACTACTCTACGAACTATGTTTACCAAATGGTTGAATTCATCAATACAAAGTACATGGTTATAAGGAAAATTACGTTAATTGATTGGGTCAAACTGGTTGCCCGGCGCAAATAAAGACGTTGCCTCCCTACGAATTAACACTTGGTTCACAGAGGCTTAAACTCGGGCTCTGACTAATCCTATTTATAAGTAAATACCGTTTGTAGTGTTGTCTGTGATCTCTATGTATGTGCACTCGGAACCCGGGCTAATCCTCTCTATATATACACGGTTTTCTAAAATCAGTACTGATCTCCAAAAGTACCAAAAAAAAAGAAGGAAATCTACTACCATTTCTACCTACTATATTTAAATTAATTTTTTTTTTACCAAGTATTCTAGTTAACCCTGCATCAGGGGCAACGGGTAATTATCTCTCGCGTTCTTGGTTACTGGGCATAATTACATTTTTCGCTAGTAACACATTAACAGTTTCAGGACTGCGATAAAATGGGGTCAAATCGCTCAACTGTATTTTCATCATAGATTTCAACGAGCCTTAGTTATCTAAGAAGCGGTCAGTATAAAAACACTGAACGCTGACACCAAGAGCAAACTCTTCATACGTAACCTTTATTTAATATTGTCATTATAATACCATCAGCTCCTTTCAAAACAGGAAAGCATTCTTGATATTAGTAATTATGCCATTAAGGGTCTTATAAATATGGAGTTTAGTCAGCAGGCATGCACATCGATTTGAGTTTTGCTCAAATTCAGTAACAGTCTTTAGCTCAACCAGGTTGAGCAATGTTTAACGTTTATTTATTTGTTGGATCTCATATATAGGTACAACGATTTTGTAGTTTTATTTAATCTAACACGTAACACAACATCGAAAGGATGCTACATTATCTATGGCCCTGATTATTTATAGAGGAGTACTTTAGCTGTATCAAGGTGCACCCGTGATAATTTTCAGAAACTTCGAATTCGAATTACAATGCGGAGCCGTTCGTCCAGATGAGTTTGAAAACCGAGTTGTAGAGAAGAACTTTAAATTCCAAACAGGAAAGATCGTGCTTTGCTGAGCCAATTTTTGCTCAAATACTGTGCGGATCTCTGAGGTGATACGGTTGACTTGCTCGATTGTACCAAGCTTTTCACGAAAACCAAATGCCAAAAAATGATAATAGGATATTATGTTTTGATGTGCCTTTTCAAGTGACCATGACCAGGCGACTTTTTTGGGTGAAGTTAAATTTTATTAATTGCAGAAATTTAATCCGCTTGGAATTCCAGTTGCTCACTTTCCACAGGGGTGCTCAAAGGGGAAGCTGAAATGAATTTAATGGGCAAATTTGTTAGTTGGACATCGTATAATTGCCTCGGTAGGAGCAGTTAAGGTTGGGCGAGCTTTGCACAGCGGATATTTGACCGAGAGATTTGACATTCTCACCTGAGTCGTCTTTTATCTTTTACAAGTAGTTCAATTAGTCGGTTGCTTGACTTGTATTTTTCCTGAGTGTTGCCCATAAATGGACTGGAGACATCTGCTGCTTTAATAAGCATCAACGCTAGTATGGAGGTGCAAAACCCGATGTCTTCTTCGACGTTCCTTTTGGGATTCAACTCAATATGGGTGGTCAGATGACAATCCTGCTAGTGACTCTGCCCTTATAAAATTGTGTGTAATCGCCTTGGTCACTCCGAAGTCGATGAAACCTGTTAGCTTACGTGGATCTGTCGGCCAGTACGTGTGTTTACCCGTTGAGGCAGTTACAGCCTTAAAGCCGGCAATGATTATTCCGCTAGACGTAGGAATAGCAGCAATAGGGGGTGACAATACAGGGACGATTTGTTCAATTTTCCTTTGTTTGAAAATTCTTCGTAGCTCCGTTTTATGAATGTCAGACGCACGTCCAGACTCAAAAATGGCCAGCATTTTTTTTCGACTTAGCCTACACATTCTTTCTCTTCTTGGAGGTGATTCAGAGCAGACGTGTCTGCAGCAGTTCAAAAGTCAAAATTTTATAAAATTGAATTAAATTCAAAAGTCAAAATTTTATTAAAGTGAATTGAAATTCCAAATTGGAATATAAAGCTTGATGTTATCTTATCCATCAAAGTCCCAAATTTCCAAACTGTCAATTAATAAATTTATAAGAAAGACTTCTGTTTAGAACTTATATCACCAAGAGCGAAACAGTCAATGTAAGTGGTACTCAAAATTCGTACATTTTTGTTTGGCTGAAATTACCAAATTTTCCACAAAATCTTTTCGTTGAAGCAATTAAAATTTCTACAAAGGGAATTTCTGACGTCATGACGGTTTACTGCAACCGCAAGTATAAGAAACACTGCATATTGTTCTTTTTTTTGTGCCACTGAGCTCCCCTCGTCAGTACCAAATTTATAAAGTGGTGGAAATATAAATATGGAAAAGTAATAGTGGAAAAACCCCGAAAATGCATCTTCACCATGTACCAGAACCTATTTTTCATCCCCTCCAGGGATATTCACTGACTTCTTGAGACCACGCCCCCAGTAAAAAAATGTATATGCCATGTGTGTCTACCTTCAAATTTTTTATCGGTCTTATCTTATTCAATCTGAATTAATGCAATACAATTTAGTCTATATTGTTAATATTGTTATGGCTTAAAAGTTTTTGGTGTGTGCCGTCGGGAAAGTAGAAATTTTTTTTGAAATTAGTAAATTCTTTCTTGAAGTAATGTTCTAACTCAACCCAAAAAAATTTTAATTGCATGTATATATCTAAATTTCCAATTTCTTATTAATCGAGAGATTTTCTAATTCGGTAAAAGATAAAGGTAACCTTGCACTAGTGTAAAAATTGCCCCTGCCTCTTTTAACCATACCATTTTCCTCTCTTAAAAAAATGAAAACCATAACCTAGCTCAACAACAAAAAGATCGAGAAAGAAGAGTAAGGGTAGGTGAAATAACTCTCTTAAATGGTATTCGTTGTTAGAAATTTTTTTATCTAACTTATTTGTAAATCAAAGAAATATTAAATTATCTAACTCCCTTTTATATTAAAAATTTATATTTTTTTGGAATATGTTTGTTGGAACAAATATAAAGTTGAAAATGAATCCTTAAAGTTTTTTTTTAATTAGGAGCCAAGCCACCATTATGAAAATTAAAATAAATCTTGTGAATTAGACCCAAAGTTGCTAAAGGGATCATCAGTCTGATGTCAGTTAGACTTGTGGACTGATGATCATGGTAGGGTGGGCATTATCACCAAATTTAAATGCACGCGAATATAAAATATTTTCTATTTAATAATAGAAGTAAGCGAGTGGCACTAAAGACTGCAAAGAATCCCACCCTTTACTGCCTAGCGATCCAGCAGCTCATCTGCTTACATGCATAGCAATAAGTCCCTGTTCATATGTGGGTTATATGCTGAAAGTGGCTTGGACAGTAATTAAAGTTGTTTGTTTTGAATGAGCAAGTTTTGGTCATGAAATTTATCATATCTTGATTGAGCGAAATCAACAACGTCTCGATCCCGTTGTGTTCTTGCCCGAGTACAGATGGACTTGGTTCCGCATTAGATGGAATAGTAGCGGGTTCTGCCGTTGAAACGGCCTGTGAATTTTCGTTGTGCAGCACCTTTGTTAATATTACTCCAGGGTTAGTTGGTGCTGGAGTTGCTGATGACCTTACTGCTCTTGAGAAGAATACACCTGGAGTGGTTTGTAAGATCATAAGTGTCGTCCCTGGATACGAGCCGTAGCTTTCTTCGCGGTGAGACGGGCCTTAGTTCCTTTTAGACAGGACATCCTCTGTAATTCGCGATGTGATTTCCACCACAGTTGCTTGCACTTAGTCCATGGTAGAGGGTCTGACCTACTGTGAGGCTCCTCGAGAGTAATTTTGCGATGTAGCAGTATTTGTAGGTTGTAGATGGGATGAACTGCTTTGGTTTTTAGTGTTCGTGCATCGGGCTGTAGCTCCACTTTAAACATAGGTTGTGGCACTTAGTTTCTGTTCAGAATATTTGGGGCGAACTTAACTCCAAAGTACTTCTCATTTTGTGCTTCTACTATTTCCTTTGTCGAGACCATTGGCTCAACACCTTGAATCACGGCTTGAAGGCCTTTGGAGCTCTTAAGTTGGAATGACTACTAATCCGTTCAAAAGTACTTTTCAATAGTACGGTAGAACTGTTCAGTTTGGTTTGGACTTTAGTCCCTAATGTTTCTCCCGTTAATTGGATTCACATAAAAGTTAATTTGACCAACTAGGGCTACCAACTTTGGAGGTGCAGTTTGCACCACGGATCCAAAATGGTGACCAACTAGGTCTACCAACTTTGGAGGTGCAGTTTGCACCACGGATCCAAAAATGGTGGCTTGGTTCATTTGAGTTTCATTTGAGAATTTCCTTTTTCAGATTCCGGCTGATTTGCCAGTAGTTGAAATCTATTGCCTTCCAAAGTTTTGTGTTGAACAATGTTATTTTTGTTTACTTTCACCTGTTTATGTTAATATATCTATCCATACCTGTCTGAACAGATGACTTTGAATCCACCGTCACTGGCTGGGAAGATTTTGTTGAGGTAGTTTTTTGGCAGGTGGCCGAAGCTAATGCATGTATGTTGGAATAGTAGATGCTATTGTTGTTGTTATGAGCGCTACGACCGAGCGAACAAAATGACTCAATTAACACTTAAGGTGTAAGCGAATCAGAGGGGCATTGGAAGTACCAAGATAAACTGTTTGCTTGCGCTTTTAGTTTCAGTGCTTGTTGTTGTTGTGGTAGTTAAAAATTTGGCATTCTTACGTTAAATAGAGAGCCGACGCTTGTTTTGTTTCTGAAGATTTTGTTCTTGTAGCTGTTGCAGGCGAGACTTTATTTCTTTATTATATTTTTTTTTTTTGTGTGCGAAAGTGTGTGTTAATGTGGATAAGGGAATACAATTTCCAGTGGACCTAGATGGTGCAAAAAAATCTACTTGGTGTAATAACTCAGTCGAGTCAATATCATCAATAAGGAGCTTGTGCATAAAGATCACAACAAGCATTATTTCACGGTTAGTAAGAGAAGGAAGGTTAATTAAAGAAGTCTAATGGAGTACAATGGCAGCTTAACATTGGGATGCCACTTTAGACCACCAAGAGTAAAAAGTACATTCTGTTCAATTTGGTGTGACTTATATTGAGGTGACTATACACAAGATCTGTACTCTGAAATAGTACGAACCAATGAAGTGTAGAAAATTTTGGTAGTGCAAGAATCATCGAATTCTTTTATCTTACTCTTTGTTACTAATTAGTTTTAAGTTATATAATTTCAGAAGTGGTCATAGTTAACCCAGTGTAAATACAGTGGAAAAGCTATAATTTAGCTAAGAACAAAAAAAAAACAATGGATTTAATAAATCCTGATGATTTTTCAAAGTCCCAGTTACAAACCTGGTGCAAAATCCTAGGTTTACTAGCACTAAAACTGTGCTAGCCGAACGTTCAAGCCAAGTAAGCCCTGTAGCGAGAGGGCAACATCCAAAAGAAGGACCAGGTAAACGCGCAGATCCCCCTGAAAAAGATTGTTTGGAATATCTTAAGAGCATTCTACATAGGACGGACGATGGCGCCGATCAGACGCAAAATTTCGAGGCAGACTTATTTTAAGGTCAACAGCAGCAAGAAATAACGGCAACGAACAGAATGAAGAGGAAAATGAACAAAACGATGCAGAAAGCGAGACGCAGGCAAAAAACGAGAGGATTTTGAGTGAACAGCAAGAAATATACGAAGCAACAAATGAGAAATCAAATGAAGAGAGTAGCAACGGAGAGCACAAAGCAACAAATGAGAAGTCAAATGGAGAGAACCAAAAAGAAGAAAACATAGTAAAGTACACGTTGGAAAAAAAGCTGGAACTACTTTGCAAATAAATCGAACTGGTTCGTAGGAAGAACGAACTTTTGCGCCATACTGGCAACCCTGAGCCTGGCAACTCAAACAGCTGGCTGACGATGAAGACAGGGGACCAGATCTTGGCCAAAGATGTCAATGACTTTGTACCCGATTTTGACGGAAATAGAAATGTTTATGGTTGGATATCTTCCGTGCTCCATTTGAAAAGATTATTCAACTTGAACGAAAATAATTTACGTTTACTTGTCTTGTTAAGTGTTCTCAAAAATACTGTACTCATTCTTTGCTGTACAGCATATTCGAGTAGCTAGAAAAACCGAGTACAACATTTTTACTGTACTCACTTAGAGTGAGTGCAGTAATAAATGCACTCTTTGTAAGTGAGTGAATGAAAGCGTTAGTTTTTGCTAAAATAAAATTATATATTATTTATTAATGTTAAATTACAAAGAAATTTGGTATTTTAATAAATATTCAAACAATAATTAATTTAATAATTAAATTTTGCTTGCACAGTGAGTACAGTGATATTATTGCACACTAATACATATAGTGTGCAGTAAAAGAACTGTACACCAATTTAAGTGTACTCATTAACTGCTGTACAACATGAAAGTGAGTGAGAAGACTAGCTGTCGATCCAAAAAGTTTGTACAGTATTCACTTGCACCCATTAAAAACTGTACAGAAAAAAGGTCTACACGTCTTTAGAATGAATGATTCATTTGCCCTTTTGGATGCGTTCATGCAGATGTCTAGTAGAAACCATATTCGATGCCATGGGAAAAGTCTTCGGATCGAAGAAGACTAATGTAATAATTCGTCGAGAGTTTGAAGCACGCAAGTGGTGAATCGGCGAACCGTTCCTGAATTATTTCAACGACAAAGTTGGCTTGGCTGGTGGCTTGCGTATGCCGGAGGACGAGATGGTCGAGTATGGCTTGTTAGCAAAGTTTTGGGTCTAAGGATGACGTGTTGGCAGCATTTGTCAACATAATGCTGCAGCGGAGAAAACCTGTATCTCTGCCAAATGTTTCCGCAAAGAAGAAGACTACATTCAGCTGCTATAACAGTAACTGTGTGGGTCACCTAGCAGCCGACTGTAAGAAACCAATAAGAGCAACTGGTGCTTACTTTGGATGTGGTAAAATGGGTCACCGAGTGGCATATTGCAGTCAAAATAAGAAGCCCGCGGCAATGTCAGTAAGTTTGGATAATATAAGAATTGTAAAAGTTCGCATAGGTAATGATGTATTTTCTCTAGGATGTCTTATTGACTTGGGAAGTGCAGTTAGCAGTTAGAGTTCGTTTCAGATGAAATTAAATTGGAACCCGGTCCAGAACATGCATATTTTGGTTTAAATAAAAGTAATCTTGAAGTTTTTGGAAATATTTTGTGTTACGTTGAAATATTCAATAAAAATGTTTCCGTTTGACTACCGGTTGTTTCTAACGAGTCTATGAGAAGTCCAATACTGTTAGGTAGAGATTTTATGGAAATATGTAAAGCTAAAATTGTACTGCAGCTTGACGATGATCTGTGTAAAGAATCAATGCCCGAAAGTATTAAGTTAAGCCATGACTTGAGCAGTGAAGATAATTTTGAAAACCAAAATATTCAAAATATTCTGTTGGCAAAAGTTTAACTTTCAAAGAAACGACTATGTTTGAAAACGTTTTTTCTACATTCTATTTGGAAAGAAACCGGTAAAATGAACCAAAGGTTAAGTGCGAAATAAAACTCACAATCAATTACATAAGTCCGTTTAGCTGTAATCCAAGACGACTTTCTTATAGCGAAAAATCTGAATTATTATTATTATTATTATTAAAGTATAGGATATAGTTATAAACTATCAACCTTACTATATTTTACAAGCACTGGCAACTAAGGCCTTCGGCTTAGACGAAAAACTACATCCATACACTAGCCTGGGATTCGAACTTGGATCCTTGTTGTTCAGAATAATCTGAATTACAAAAAATAATTGACGAATACTTAAACAAAGAATATATTAATATATATTTCTCAAAAACTGGCCCAACAAAATGCATGAAATTTTCAGGGATTATATATTGAATCATTTCCAATCGTTTGAGATACCGTGCATATTGATCCGCAAGAGATAACGACGATTTTTATTTAGCAAGAAGTGTGACCAATAAATTTCACTCCACCTGCAGACTGCTGTTCAACACTGCATGTGCGCCAATTTGTACCCTAACATATGTGTAATTATTTTCATACCCAAGACATGCTTACATTTTTTAATATATCTCAAAAACTGGCCCAACGATTTTGATCAAATTTTGTGGAGATATTTATAAATATATGGCGCATAAACTGAACTACCGTGCATTGCGAGCCGCGAGCTGTGAGTCTCGTTATTTGGCCAGCAACACGAACTTGATTTTTTTTGCCAATCTTGTATGGGGGAAAATCATAGGTTGGTCCACTTGGATGCAATTTTCTCAAAAACTGGCCAAACGATTTTGATCAAACTTTGTGGGGACATTAATGAATATCAAAAGGATAATCTGAACTGCCGCGAATTTCAAGCCGCGAGCTGGGAGTGGAGCTATGCTCCAAAATATGGGGACCTAATCAAAATTTTCATTCTTCCAATGTTTAAAACCGCCCAAAAGCTAATAATATTTATAGATAATGGTATTATTAATAAATTTAATCTTTATTTGGTGCAAAAAAAGTTTGTTATTAACAAAATAATTGAATTTCAAAAATTCTAAAAAAGTAAACAGTGGGTTAACAGCTACCGTCGCTAATTCGGCATTAACAGACCGGCGCTAACTTTACGGACATAAATACAAATGAACATGTCCGTCAAAATAGCGACGGTCTGTTAATGCCGAGTTAGCGACGATTCGCTGTTAACTTTTTTTATTTTTTGAAATTCAATTATTTTGTTGTTTACTAACTTTTTTAAGCGTAATAAAAAGGAAATACATTAATAATAGCATTAACTATGTATTTTATTGACTTTTGGGCGGTTTTAAACGTTGCAAGCAATGCACGATATGTCGGATCGTTCTTTACATATTCAGCTGTTGTTTCACCAAATTTCATCAAATTCGGCAGAGCCGTTTTTGAGAAAGAGTCATAAATGTGTGGGTGCCTTGAGTGGGCAAAATTCACTGATAAGGGTGCCGCCAAGTGCTAATGTGGAACCAGCCAAAAGAACCAGTCTCTGGAATCAGTTGTACAAATAGGCGGCAATATTTAAATTTGACATTTACTTTTATCTATTTTGTTTTTTATTATATGCGTTGCAAATATAAATGCAACAAATGAAATAATTGGTCATTATTATTAAATGTTTCAAAGGAATAATTGAAAAACTAAAACTAATTATTACATCAAAGGGAATCAGTATATTATGTTGCTAACATTTTTGAAGACCGTCAAGCAATGCAGGGTAGCTTATTTGATGAAACAACATTTTCTATGTTTTCTTCCTGAGTTTTATTAAATGTGCGCAATTTATTAAATTTTTGCGCAATTATTAAAAAAAATAACCAGGCCATTTCAAGGGCTGGACAGAAATCGTCGCTAACTTTTTTTGACACCGTCAAGAAATAAACGGTAGCCTATTCGATAGAGCATTATTTATTATGGGTTCTGGCCAAGTTTTATCAAAACTGGCGGAGCCGTTTTTGAGAAAATTGCATTTTTATTTTTAATAAATATGTCATTTATTATCGATTCATTTAATTCATACAAAGCGAAAAATCTTGAATAAAAATGTTATCTGGCAGCTTCCTAAAGTTTTACTTTACGCCATGGGCTGACCCAAGGGGGATTTATAGGTTGCAATATTTTTTTTTTTTTTTTATCCCATCGGGTGCACTAAGTGCCCACAACCTCCCGCCCAACCGACCGAGGGGCGCAAACCGCATGTCGTACGGCACGAGTCGCGGGGAACAGTTGACAAAAAACAGACAAATAACGAGAGCTACAGCTATTTACGAGCTAAGTAGAAGATGATAGAAGATTTTAGTACTGATAAAGAGAGCTCTGGGCTGATCACACGATAAAGTCGATTATAATCAACCGACAGGACTCGAAATGGATTATGCAAGGCATAGTTAGTAGTACAGTGTGCAAGGGATAAGGGAATATAGTTTCTAGTAGGTCTAGATGGTACAAAAAGATCTACTTGGTGTAATAACTCAGGCGAGTCAATATCACCAATTAGGAGCTTGTGCATAAAGATAACACCAAGCATTATTCTACGGTTAGTAAGAGAAGGAAGGTTAATTAAAAGAAGTCTACTAGAGTACGATGGCAGGTTGACATTGCGATCCCAGTTAAGACCACAAAGAGCAAAAACCAGAAATTGTTTTTGAATAGATTCAATTCTAATTTGGTGTGACTCATATTGAGGTGACCATATGCATACACATATTAAAATTAAAATTTTATGCTATATCTTTACTATAAAATGATTTGTCCCAGTATTTTGCAAACTATGATAAAATTTTGTATCTTACATTCTGTAATTAATAAAAGTCTTATTTTTATTTAATTCATAATTTTGTTATCGAACCCCCTTCAAAACATTTTCGTCGAGTTTCTGCGATTCGCGGGAATTTCGACCGTTACCTTATAAATCATTGAAGAATGCAAATGTGTGATCATTTGCTGTTGGGAACATGTTCGAGAACTGCGTATTGAACAATTGTGTAAGTACATACATCATATGAATATATATTTTAACAAATATTATATTTTATTAATAATACATAATTTCTTAAACTTCCAGACAATTGCCGTGGGGCATGGAAATCCACGAAGACCATTTCGTCAGGAGCGGAGGCCGAATCAGCAAGGGCGTGTGCGGCGGCCAATTCCGATAGTGCGTGAGCGGAGGGCAAATCGGGAAGAACGTGTGTGGCGGCCAATTTGGCAAGAACGTGTGCGGCGGCTAAATCCCCAAGTGCGGGAGCGCTTAAGAGCTGCTGTATCGGTAGTGGGTGCCTTGAGCAGGAGCAGCCTTATCCGCTGGCCAGTAAACGCTTCTGTTGCCCGTCCCCTTGCTGCTGGGGCCCCTCCTACTGATGCTGCTGTTACTGGCGTCCCCCTTCTGCTGTTACTGGCGTCTCTCCCGCTGCTGTTGCTGGCGTCCCCCCCGCTGCTGTTACTGGCGTCCCCCCCGCTGCTGTTGCTGGCGTCCCCTCCGTTGCTGCTGATGCTCACTTTAAAAAAAAATTCTATGAATTAAAAAATAAAATTTGAAAGAGTAAAAGAAAAATTAATAAATTTGTGTGTTTTTTTCATTTGTGTTTTGAATTTAATGACAGTTGAACATCCCAAAAGTGAACTTCTCAGTACAAATTCTATTTGTGGAAGTTTGACTGAATCACAAACAAAATTACATTTTTGTTTCGGGAGTCGATGAGCAGATGATGGCGAAGCAGTTAGAGGTTTTGATGTTGAAAGACGAAGGGAGTTAATTATTTGTCCGTGGTTCAACCCTCCGGCGTGTGCTTTTCTTTGGGTCCTGAGCTAACTTTTTTTTTATTAAACCATAATTTAATACTGAACTGATTTATTTATCTTTTTATCTTTTATTTTTCAAACAAAAAATTAAAGTAAGATGGCCTGCGCTATCTTTATATGCCAAAGTGGTAACTTACATAAATGTGAATGACTGGTTTTGCTGGCAAAATGTTTTTAAGTGAAAAAATCGTGAGAGCGTCCGGTGGGTGCAGTTTCAAATCTTAATTGAGAATTTTGTTTTTTCCTTAAAGGGTAAGATAGAAATGAACCATTTCTAAATATTTTTTATTGTAGTAAAAACTCTTTTTTCAAAAAAGTAATAATGCAGCATTGATATTAAATGTTTTAAGTTAACTTCAAATATTTTAGAAAAATATTTTAATTTTCAAAGTTATGGCTGTTTGATTTGACCCTCTTCCACTTTTTAATAATCAATCCACAATCCAAAAAGAATTAGATTAAAATTGAATAGTCTCGTGCTTAAGCGAAGCTTTTTTTTTCTAAAAAATAGCAAAATGACGTCGCAAAAAATTTAACTTTGATTTTTCCAAAAAAAATTGAAATTTAGTTAAAAATGAAAATCCTTCTTACGGTTTTCCAGCTAGTGTGGTTACCGGTTTGAAAGACATAGTTTTGAGAAAAACTTACTTTAGGACAATACATTATAATGAGTTCGGAGGAATTTAATTAAATACAAAATTGAATTTTTTTAATTAAAAAAAAAAACAACAACTGATAGAGTTGTTTTTTTTACGACGCGCAATTTAACTTTGTTACTAAATACTTTTTTAAAGTTTTAAGAACTTATATAGCTAAGTTCATATTAATTTATTATTGCTAAGTTCAAAACTAACCGATTTTTGCCACTTACTTCAGCAAAATGTGCCATTGTGCATCGACTAGGTTTTCATTTTGATAATTTTATTCCTTACGAATTGATTTTACATAAAGTACAATGTATGTATATCTTTAATCAAATTGATAATTCATAAGTTGTAAATGTTGGTTTCAGAAAACCTTTTTTTTTTTTATTTCTCTAGTGTGTTTACATATTCTTTAAGAAAATTAAAATAATAATAAAAATATTTTTTTTTTTTACGTTTTATTTATTTTGTTGGATCTCTTATTTAACTTTATAAGACTAACAACAATTTTCTAGTTTTATCTTAATCTAATAAGTAGTCTTGCATTTGAAGAATACTACATTGGTCTATGGCCCTGATTATTAGTTAGAGGGTTGGAAGGTCTTTTCTTTGGAGACGAGTTCTATCACATACTCGGGTTAATGATTTGGCGAGGGTATTCGGATGTGCCTGCAGTTTAGCGGTGTACTTTAGCTGTTGTACCTTTATTTCGGTTCTTACACTGTTAATATGTAGATCTTTCTGTACGTTTTCATTTCGGATATACCAAGGTGCTCCCGTGATAGTTCTCAGAACCTTAGATTGCGCCCTTTGTATGGTTTCGATATTGCTCTTACTTGCGTTTCCCCATAGCGCAGAGCCATATGTCCAGATGGGTTTTAATACCGAGTTGTAGAGAAGAACTTTGAAATCTAAACACAGGGGAGATCGTGCAGGTGAACTCCAAGATACACAACATCGTCGGATTGAGGCACTGGCACGTTGTTCAGTGTCAATGATGGGCAGGTTCGTCTGTTAAGGGTGAACGTAACGTGCTTGCATTTCTGTTCATTTACACGGATGCGCCAATCTGCTAGCCACTTTTCAACCTCCTTTAAATGGGTTGCCAGTTGCTCAGCAACTTTGGTCGGGCATTTGGAGCGGCTAAGGATGGCCGTGTCATCGGCGAAAGTAGATGTGGTAAGTGTAGGGCTTGTTGGTATGTCCGCTGTATACAGAAGATACAGAGTTGGACCTAGCACGCTGCCTTGAGGTACTCCTGCCTTTGATTCGATGTCGTCAGAGGTGAAGCTATTACATCGTACACAGAATTTTCTGTTGGATAGGTATGATTCCATTAGCCTGTGTCTGTATTGTGGGAGCGTCGCTTTTATTTTGTATATTAGGTCATCCATCCAGACTCGGTCGAAGGCTTGGGCAACATCAAGAAAAATTGCTGTGCAATATTCTCTTTGCTCGAATGCTGTGCGGATCTCTGAGGTGATACGGTTGACTTGCTCAATTGTGCCATGCTTTCCACGGAAGCCAAACTGATGATGTGGTATTATATTTTGGTTTTCCAGGATTGTGTTTATACGGAGCTGTAGGACCTTTTCAAATAGTTTTGAGAGACTTGGCAATAAACTGATGGGTCTGTAAGATGAAGACTGTGTTTTGTCTTTTCTGGGTATTGGGATCATTATGATTATTGATTTTTTCCAACTAATGGGAAAGTGACCAGTTTTTAATATCGCATTGAAAAGTATGCAGATGTGTTGTACGGCGCAGATCGGGAGTTCTCTGATCATTTTCGGGGTTATTTTGTCATGACCGGGCGACTTTCTTGGATTCAGATAGTTTTTAATAGTTGCAGAAATTTCCTCCGCTTGGAATTTCGGTGGCTCTCTTTCCTCTGGAGTGCTCAGGGGGGGAAGCTGAAAAGAGTTTAATGACGGGTTTGGCAGAAATACCGTTTTTAGGTGAGCTGCAAAGGTGAGTGCTCTTTCTTCGTCTGATCGGGCCCATTTACCAGTTGAACATCTTAAAGGAGAAATAATCTCAACTGGAGTAGTCATAGTTGGGTGAGCTTTCCACAGCGGATAATTCTTGCTGGTAGGGCTAAGCTTCTCAATATATTGCCGCTGTGCCCTTGCTTCTTCTTGCCTAAGCGCTTTTGCTAGAATTCGAGAAGCTGTTCTTATGCGAATTTTTGCTGCCGGGGATCGAGATATTTGCCAATCTCGCCTGAGCCGTCTTTTATTTGTTACAAGTAGTTCAATTAGCCGGTTGTATGACCTGTGTTTTTCCCGGGTGTATCCGATACATGGGGTGGAAATTTCTGCTGCTTCGATAAGCATCGACTCTAGAGCCGAGGTGCAACACTCGATGTCATCTTCATCGTCCAAATCTGAGCCAGTTTGTTTTATAATTTGTTAGGCCCGATGGGTGCTCTATGACTTGTGGATGTGTTGAAACTGTGAAAATTACTGTCGAGTGGTCAGATGACAATTCTGCTAGGGACACTGCCGTTATTAAATTGTGCGCAATTCCCCTGGTGATTGCAAAGTCTATTAGATCTGGGATCTTGCGTGGATCTGATGGCCAGTATGTGGGTTTATCCGGTGACGCATAGCCCATTTTGTTAGCTGGGTTGATGATTGTATTATACAGCTGTTTGCCTTTTGGATTTACCAGGCGGGATCCCCAATGAGGGTGCTTGGCGTTGTAGTCTCCTGCAGTAAAAAATCGTACTCCAAGTGTGTTAAAGAAGTCAGTAAATTCTTTTTCAGAGATCGAGAAGCGTGGTGGGCAATAAAGTGCAGCGACGGTTGTACTACCAAAAGTGGTTTGGACACTTAAAGAGGTTGCTTGTAGGTATTGTTTGGCAAATCCATTTTGGAGTGAGTGTTGGATACGGTTTTTGATTAGGATACCAGTACCTCCGTGAGCCTTGCCGTCAGGGTGATTTGTTGCGTAGAATGCATATTTAGGTATTTGAAAATTGTTTTTGTTGGTAAGGTGAGTTTCCGATAACAGCATGATATCAATATCATTTGAGTCAAGAAACAGTGACTATTCTTGTTTGTGCTTGGAAATGCCGTTTTTGTTTTTTTTTTTTTTTTATACCCAACTGTCTACAGGCATACTGTAGGCGCACCGGTGTCGTATTCTCTGATATATAAAAGCAAGGATGTGCCAATGCCGGAATGCCGCCCTCCAAATATCCTGGACAACGTGCCACTATGGCCAGACGGACGGTTCTTAGAATAGCATCTGCATTATCCGCATGAAAACTGCTTGCTGGATGACGAAAATGGAATAGCGAACCCAACCATCGTGTCGCATCACCTGAAGTGCTATTTGTTACTCTAAGTAGATGCTAAGCGACAATGCTGTGCGATATTAATGCCAAATGGGAGACATCATCAAGGGCCGGTAGTGGAAATTCCGGATCATCATCGTTATCCGTATAGGCCACCAGTTGCTCCAATGATTTCAATATATCCGACGGCACTCGATGTTCCGATCGCAAACGTTCTTCTTCGGATGTTGTTGTTGCTGTTGTTGCTGTTGTTGGCGTTGTTGTTGTCGATCCAGCCGATGTCGCGTCTTTAGCATTCCGCTCCCGCTCCCTCTCCCTTTCCTGCTCTTCGTCATCGACCGGCACAGTTTTCACATTCTCCAAACGTTGCAGAAATTGTGACGCTCTCAGTTCCAATTCGGCCAAACCCGAACGTATCTTTTGGATAAACCAAACAACACAAGAACAAAAACACACAAATTGCAGCAACAACAACAACAAATTTACAAATAAAAAAATGGATCGTTGACGTGTCGTCGTCGTCAGCAAAACGCGCAAAGTGTGCTGACATTATTTATTGTTGTCCAAAAGCTTTTGAATGAGCAGGTTTTGGTTCCGCATAAGTTCCTGCATGCAATTTTTCATGAACGTCATGAAATTTGTCATGTTTTGATTTAGCGAGATCAACAACGTTTCGATCCCGTTGGGTTGCTGGCCGAGTGCGGGTAGACTTGGGGCTGCATTGGTTGAGATTGCAGCGGGATTTACAGTTGTAGAGGGCTGTGAACTTCCGTTGCGTAGCACACTTGCAAATGTTACTCCAGGAGTAGATGTTGTTGGAGCTGCTGATGACCTTACAGCTCTTGAGAAGAATATTCCCGGTGTGGTTTGCGAGGGAATAAGTGTCGAGCCCTGGATACGAGCCGTAGATTTCTTGGCGTTAAGGCGGGCCTTCAGTTACTTATAGACAGGACATCCTCTGTAATTTGCGGTTCCTAGTGTTGGTGTTTGATTTGTTGTCGGAGCAGACACAGTGTTATTGTTAAACTGGCTATTGTTAAAGGCTACAGAATGATTTTGTATTCCCAAACTCCTGGCAATTGGTGGTTCTTCGTCAGTGATTCTGCGGTGTAGCAAGAGTTGTAGATTATATATCGGGTGCACTGTTTAATGTTTTATCACACGTGGGCTGTAACTCCACTTTGAACAGGGGTTGTGGTACTTTACTTCTGTTCAATATGTTTGAGACGGACTTTACCTCAAAGCCCTTCTCTTCCAATGCTTCAACTATTTCCTGCGTCGGGACTGTAGGTTCAATGCCTTTGATCACGGCTTGAAGTCCTTTCGCGCTTTTAAGTTGGAATGTGTAATAGTTCACATTTTCGGACCGGAAGTACTTCTCGATAGTACGATAGAATTGTTCGTTTTTAGTTTGCACTTTGGTCTCTCTTATGTTCCCCCTATTGAGTGGAGTCACATAAAATTTATTCTGACCAACTAGAGCTACCAACTTAGGCACTAGTGAAGTGCAGTTTGCACCACGGATGTAGAATGGTGGCGGTTTGACTTTAGTGGGTTTCTTTTTGGATACTGCTTCTTGAGATTCTGGCTAATTTGCCAGTATTTGGAATCAATTGCTTTCCAAAGCTTTTCGTCCAATAATGATGTTTTTCGACATTTTCTTTTTTTCTGAGGGCTAAGCTTTCGCTTGTTTTTGTTAATATATCTGTCCATTCCAGTTTGAACAGATGAGTTTGGATTCAACGTTACTGGTTGAGCAGATTTTGTTGAGGTAGTCTGCTGGGCAGTGATCGAAGCTTTTGCAGACGTTGCGGCTGTTACAGTTGTTGTTGGATTAGTAGAAGCAATTGTTGCTGTTGTGAGCGCGCTGACGGCGGTCGGCGAACCCAATGACCCAATTAACACTTCAGGTGTAAGCGAATTCAACGGTGAAGCGCATTGGGCGCTCCAAGACAAATTGTTGTTGCTGGGTGGTGTGAGCAATTTACTCGTGCTTGCACTTTTGGATTCAGCGCTCGTTGTTGTTGTGGTAGTTGGAGATACTACTGAGAAATACGCATTGTTGCGTTGCACAGAGAGCCGACGCTCGTTTTGTTGTTGGAGAATTTGTTCTTGTAACTTCTGCTGGCGAGAGTCTAGTGAAGAAGGGCCCGAGCTAATCTCTTTACTCGTTGGCATTACTAGTAAATTAAGTTATTTACTAAGTATTGCTATTTGTAGATACAAATAACATTATAATTGTGGTTGGGCGTCTCAGTGGCGACTGAGAGCACTGTCACTTTGTTGTTTTAACGTTGTTTTATTGCTGACACCGAAGAACTCGCGGAGTGCAATTAAAAGTACGTCCGATCGCGGTGACAGTCGATTGTCGATTGATTTTGGTTGGTTGGCATCTCTCACACTTAATGTATCTTAGCCATTACTTAGAATAGACCTAATCCCAAAACATTTTCTTATACATTGTACCCACAGTATATTTTCACACAATACAAAAATAGTGTTCCACATTTAGTTCACACACACATTTAATTTATCGAAGGAATAAAAGCCCCAAGAAAGTTCCACATACACGTGACCTCCTAGATCCGGGATTCGCGTTTAAAAGCTAACCTATTCACTACTCTACAAACATCGGGTTAAAATGAATGGATGTTCTTTGACCCCCAATTGAATAATTTTTATGAGGTCTTATGTCTGTAGCTTATGTTCTAGTGACAAACAGTTTTATAAATAATAAAACATACATAAGACAAAAACTATTTTTTAATAATCATTCATGGTTTAAAAAATAAATTTCCTGAATGTTTGGAAGTGTAAATTTTTGTTATTTTACAAAATAATTTTTGAAAAGACATACACATATGTATGGATATCATACATATAGTAATATATCCGCCTCCCCATATAATACCACTCTTATTACTTTATTATAAACAATTCACCCCATCTTTAAAATGCTAACTCAGCAAATCTTGACCCTCTTTTATTTTGTTATAAACAATTCACCCCATCCAATTCCCACGCGTAAAAATGCAAGCTAAGCAAATCTTGACCCCTTTTCATATTCTAAACAATTGACCCCATCTAACTCATACGCGCAGCTGCAGCGTCCAAAACAAGAAGATCACTTTACACCCTTTTAGTGGGAAATCATTATCCAAAACAAATCTTCGAAGTGACCAATCAGAATCGACCAGGCCACTTTAGCCAACTCCCAAAAATCATCTTAGAACTTTAAGACAACAGTTTTAGTTCTTCCTTACACTTGATACGCGAACAGTTCAGTTCTTCCTTACACTTGACACGCGAACACTTCTGTTGGAGTTTAGTTCTCCTTTACATTTTTGATTCGCGATTCCTTTTTATATTTAACACACAAGCAGTTAGTTCAGCATTAAGTGCACGTAAATATAAGTATCCTTTGTAAAAGAACAACTCCGTTGAAATTAAATAAAGACATTTTTTTTAATCAACGTTAAACAAAAATATAAAATTATATGTATGTATATGTTTGTATAACCGCATGTGCACATTAAAAACTATTTATCTAAAAAGCAAAATTTCTCATTTTTTACTTTTTTGTTTTTTTTTTTTTTAAGTTACAATACGTTAACAATTTATTTATATAAATCTTTTATTTTCATGAAGTTTCAATAACAAGTTATTTAAAGGGGGTTTCTGGTTTGTGGACCTCAAAAACAGGTATTTTTTTCAAAAAATTTTTTGGGGAAATTATTATAGATATTGAGTTGAAACTTTTTTTTATCTTGTTATTAATACTTTATTCCTGATTTATAAATTTTTTCGAATCTTAAAACCAAAAAGACCTCAACTTTAAAAAAAAATTGAAAAATGCAAAAGTTATCAACAATTGAACATTAAAGTCCGATTTTTCCGTTTTTTCGACTTAGTTTTTTTTTTATTGACAACAATTTTTAATACTTTTTTATGATCGAGGTTTATCCGACGCAGTCACTATCTGTTAACGCGTGTAAAAAATTTCATGGCGATTGCTCGTTTTTTACTCCAGTTATCACTTCCATCAGGTCGAGAAACACAGTTTTGAGAAAAACGCGTTTAAACTTCCAGAAGTACCTTGCGCATAGGGACATGGTGCTTACAAAAGCAGGTGTATCTCGAAAAAGATTTGTCGGATCGACTTCAAATTTTTAGACAATATTTTTAAAATATCATACTTTAAGAAAATGCAAAAAAATTTTTTGATTTTTGGATCCAACAAAGCAAAAACCTCCCTGAATAAAGAAAAATTGAGCTTTTTGAAAATTTACTAAAATTCTAAAAAGATGGCATGTGAAAATCATTTTAATTCATCGGCCATTAAACAAAAAATGAAGAGAGATCCAATTCTACACTTGCAAATACAGCAGAAAATTATATTAGTAAAATTTTTTGTTAAAAATTATAGAATTTGGAACTCTTTTCCGCACCACCTTTGAGGTAGAGTTCATGGCGCGTTTTTTTTTAAGTGGTATCCCCAGTAGGCCTAATCCACTTATTAGCGAATGATATAAAGTTATAAGAGAGGTCCAACATTTGAAGCTTATTGACCAGTTGGGAACCGGAAGTAGACCAGATTTCGACCGATTCGCATTATTTATAGCGCAGTCACTTACTGTCTGTCTCAGTTCCTTTGGTCATTTACTCAAATATTCAATATATTTAGACCACTTCATTTTTCTTTGAATTCATTGCTAAATAGAAAAAAAATCGCAAATCTTATAAGTTGTTTTTTTATTTGCTATATTATAAAAATGTGCGATGCATTTAATGCAAAGAGTCCTGTTGCATCTTATGCATTCAATTTTGGCATCTTTGTCCATCCGTCTACAGCAATGCAAGCAGTGTTTTAATACGGTGTCACTGCAGTTAATTAATTTTTCAAATATGTCTCTTCTAAATAAAATCGGAGATTTAATTTAAATTTGTTAGTGATTTACCTGCAATGGAGCATTTTGCATATTGCAATATTAAAATACCACAGTCATAGCCATCCAACAAATTCTTTTTTAAGGGTCCTTACAATACATCCTGCGGCATCTATGTGCAAAGTATGGATCGTGAAATGTTTTTGGAACAGTCGTATATGTGTAGGCATACTTAACAGGGTCCTTATCGAAATCTTCTTTAGCATTAGCCTCAGATTTCATATTTCTATAAAATGATAAATGTTTATTCAACATTTGATCATTTCCAACCAAAGTTCTTATTTTGTTTGCTCTTAGAGCCAATTCATTTTTATACTGAAATGCAGTGCGGCCCTTTAATTCTTTTTTTTTTTTAAAGCTTTTTATACCCTTGCAAAAAGGGTATATTAATTTTGGTCAGAAGTTTGCAACGCATAGAAGGAAGCATCTCCGACTATATAAAGTATATATATTCTTGATCAGCACGACGAGCTGAGTTGATATAGCCATGTCCGTCTGTCCGTCTGTCTGTCCGTCTGTCTGTCCGTCTGTCTGTCTGTCTGGATCAACAGCTTCTCCTCCGAAACCCTTAAAGCTACAGAGCTGAAATTTTGCACCCAGTCTTCTTTTTGCTGCAGGCATTGTATATCTCAGAATCATCCCGATCGGATGACTATATCATATAGCTCCCATAGGAACGATCGGTCGAGAATAGAGTTAAGCCTTCATAACTCTGTTGGTTTTCAATCAAATATTACAAAATTTGTTGTTTAAGAGTTTGGTATACTTTCTAACATATCCACCAAGTTTAATTAGAATCGGTTGACTATATCATATAGCTCCCATAGGAACGATCGGTCGAGAATATAGTCTCAGAGCAATAACTTGGGTGTTTTGAAAGTGATTGTCACGAAACTTGGTTTTTGGAAGTTTAGTATATAAACAAATGTCTATGCTAAGTTTCAGCAAAATCGGTCATCTATATGCTATAGCTCCCATAGGAACAATCGGGCCAAAAAAAATTTTTTTTGTCGAATTACTTTTTTTCTCAAGCTACGAACATTTAATGTATGTTTGACTTGTTTCATATGCTTTCTAATGATTTTGTCACATTATAAATGTGTAATTGTTAAATAACAGTTTGCAAGGGTATACGAACTTCGGCACGGCCGAAGTTAGCCCATCCTTCTAGTTTTTAAATTAAGGGAGGTTTCTGGTTTGTAAACCTCAAAAACAGGTCTTTTTTTAAAAAAAATTTTTGTGGAAACTATTATAGATATTGAGTTAAATTTTTTTTTATCTTGTTAGCAATATTTTATTTTTTATTTATAAATTTTTTGACATCTTGAAACCAAAAAGGGGCGGAGGGGGGCGTTCCAAAATGGCGGCTCGTCGATCATGTCTTGCCTCGCTGATGGAAGTCCTCTCGTCCTGTAGGATAATTCAAAACAGACAAACCTCAACTTTAAAAAAAAATTGAACAATGCAAAAGTTATTAACAATTAAACATTAAAGTCAGATTTTTGCAATTTTTCGACTTAGTTTTTTTTTTTTATTGACAACAATTTTTAATATTTTTTAATGATTGAGGTCTATCCCACGCGGACACTATCTGTTAACATGTATAAAAAATTTCATGGCGATTGCTCGTTTTTTACTCCAGTTATCACTTCCATCAGGTCGAGAAACACTGTTTCGAGAAAAACGCGTTTAAAGTTCCAGAAGTTCCTTGCGCATAGTGGACATGGTGCTTACAAAAGCAGGTGTATCTCGAAAAGGATTTGTCGGATCGACTTAAAATTTTTAGACAAAATTTTTAAAATATCATACTTTAAGAAAATGCAATAATAAAATTTTGGATTTTTTAGATCCAACAAAGCAGAAACCTCCCTTAATGGTATGGCAAATTTCCAAACTATTAGAGTAGACTCCGATATTACCATTGAAATCTCCAGTAAATTTTAAAAGGTTGCAGGATGGATCTTTGCAGTATCCATATGCAGCAAACGATGCTTTATTAATTCTTATGGTATTAAAGTATAGAACACAAGCATTGTTTATTAAATAATACTGTTCTCTGATAATATGTTCTTCTCTTTTTCGGGTAAACATCGAACAGCAGTTTTCAACAATTTCTTCAAAATTTTTAACATGCAGACTTTTAATGTGATACTCGCAATTACGCTTGCTATCACGTTTAGTTAATCGATGGGGATTATCAACCATTTTTACATCTATTTTCAAACTTGTATTTCCAAGTCTACAGTCTTTTCGTAAGCACTTTAGTTTGCTACCGTCGAGACTTTCGTCCACAGGGTTATCAGGCAGATCTTGGAAAGATTGGTCAACGGAATTGGAAATTTGGATTGGACTGCTTTTTGATAAAATTTGATAGTTTGATCTTAATAAAATGCGATTAAGGCTTTTATCAACAGAGTTGCGCCATTTTCCGCATGCACCGTTAACTTTATAGATTTTATTTTTTTCTATCAATTTTCTATTAATAATGTTAGCAATTTCCATGTATTGCTTATCATCTAAAACTGATATTTCTTTTATAATACCATTAGAAATTGCTTCTTCTAATGCATTTCTAAGGCCCAAACTATTAACATACCTGCAAAAAGTAAAAAAAAATTGTTGTACTAAGTAATGCCATAAAAATATGTAAAAAATGTAAGCCATAAAAATAAAAAAAAGTTAATTTCGGACATGCCGAAATTCTTATACCCAGTCCTACACTATTTAAATCTTGAAAATTTCAAACGATACAAAATCAGAATCAAAAAATGGGAACTAGAGAATGACATTCCATCATGTCGCGGTAAAAATTTGTGTACCCCTGTTGTTATTTTCTTAACAACCCTTTATGTAGTCAACTGACAGCAAAGCAGTCACTAATTTTTATAAATTCGTTTAAAGCATTCAAATAATTTGTAGATTTCTTATCTTACTGGTAGCAGCCTACAGTTAAAAAAGTATACTTATCCTATATTAAGTTTTTTTTTAAACATATTTAAAACAAAATTATTAAAAAAAAAAATATATTTAAAAAAATAGCAAAAAATGCATAAAAGTCAGCATAACTTATTTATTTATTTAAAACGATTTTATTTAAATTATTTAAAAAGAAAATATATTTTAAAGAAATAGCAAAAAATGCATAACGTATTTATTTATTTCAAACGATTTTATTTAAAATATTTAGCAAAAAATGCATAACCTATTTATTTATTTAAAACGATTTTATTTAAATTATTTAAAAAAATATATATATTTAAAAAAATAACAAAAAATGCATAAAAGTCAGCATAACTTAATTATTTATTTAAAACGATTTTATTTAAAAAGAAAATATATATATTATATAAAAATGGAATAAAAAAATATCCATCGACAAGGAAGAAGAGCCAGGAGCAGAGTCAGGCACTTTACCACTATTTGAACCTGCACCTATATAATATCAGTTTTCAACCTACCTACTACACCACCAACCTGATTTAAGTGTAAGCGCTGTTTTTACATACATACATATATGGCCATCGTGATTCCCTTTATAACAACAGACATTCGGACAAACACAGTTGTCTTAAAATGACCACAATATTTATTTGAACGCTTTTTATTACTATTTATTTTATCACTGTTTTTCTTTATCTTGAAAACTTAATGATAGTATCATATCATTTAATTAGAAGAAAACACAAATCACTTCCTTAATAATTTTTGAAAACAAATATTAAAAGCGATATAAATTGTGCTTACTGTATGTATTAAAACTTTTGCTACTTACTGCTTTGACCAACGACTCATTTTTTATGTTTTTTCAAATGTTTAATAAATAAAAAATATTTATTTTCTTATTGTTTTATTTTTTGTAATTTTTGGATATTACTTTTTTTTTTAAATAGGTGCACAGTGTTTTATTTCTTTTTAGTTCTTTTTTCACAAGTGCATTTTTCCACTTCTTATTCAGTAATCAAAAAATTCCCGCGAATCGCAGAAACTCGACGAAAATGTTTTGAGGGGGGTTCGATAACAAAATCATGAATGTAATAAAAAAAAGACTTTTTTTAATTACAGAATGTAAGATACAAAATTTTATCATAGTTTGCAAAATACTGGGACAAATTATTTTATGGTAAAGATATAGCATTGTTTGTAGGAGGGTGGTTTTCTTCTTCCTTTGGCTGGTTCCACAGAATAAAAACGCCAAGACTTTCACTTCACAGGTTGTAAGTATTCACTTGTCTTTTCATCAACGTTACAATTGCGATTAACAGAACTTAACATTGCAGACTTCATGATAGCTTAACATTAAGCCGAGGTGAAAGCTCTCCGGTCCACCACTCCCGTCTCGCTAACTCGCTCTCTACGTCATTTGTGACGTAGACAAGCATAAAATTTTATTTTTAATATGTGTATCGTGAGGCATAGTGCAACCCATAAATCCAACTTGGGTCAGCCCATGGCGTAAAGTAAAACTTTAGGAAGCTGCCAAATAACATTTTTATTCAAGATTTTTCGTGGGAAATTCGATGGGTTGCCACTACGATTATATACATATGAATTGAATGAATCGATAATAAATGACATATTTATTAAAAATAAAAATGCAATTTTCTCAAAAACGGCTCCGCCAGTTTTGATAAAACTTGGCCAGAACCCATAATAAATAATGCTCTATCGAATAGGCTACCGTTTATTTCTTGACGGTGTCAAAAAAAGTTAGCGACGATTTCTGTCCAGCCCTTGAAATGGCCTGGTTATTTTTTTTAATAATTGCGCAAAAATATATTTTTTTGATTTTCTCAAAAATGGCCCTGCCACATTTAATAAAACTCAGGAAGAAAACATAGAAAATGTTGTTTCATCAAATAAGCTACCCTGCATTGCTTGACGGTCTTCAAAAATGTTAGCAACATAATATACTGATTCCCTTTGATGTAATAATTAGTTTTAGTTTTTCAATTATTCCTTTGAAACATTTAATAATAATGACCAATTATTTCATTTGTTGCATTTATATTTGCAACGCATATAATAAAAAACAAAATAGATAAAAGTAAATGTCAAATTTAAATATTGCCGCCTATTTGTACAACTGATTCAGGAGACTGGCTCTTTTGGCTGGTTCAGGGAATACGTTGTCATCTGAGGAAAGGTCCTAGAAAGCGATATAATCTTCCACTTAGTGGTATTTAAGTTTAATAGATTGTGTTAACTCCAAAAATGCAAAATATTCAGGTCAGCTTGCAATCTGTTGGACAAAATCATATTTCTATAACTAAGATGACTACATCGATGCATCTGAATTCAACAAATAAGAATATTTGGGAAGCCAACTGCGTTTAACTTTATGAGTAAAAACTTATGGTTAAGAGAGTCAAAAGCCTTACTGAAATCAGTAAATATGACATCAGTTTGGTGTGCACTTTCAAATCTTTTAATCGCCATAAATGAAAATTCTAAAAGGTGAGTGGCTTTAGATCTAGCTTTCGCGAAACTGTGTTAGGCTGGTAAATTATAGAGCTACAAAAATGTTGCATATGAGAAGTTTCAATTTTCTCAAACGCTTTTGGAATAGCGGACAACTTCGATATACCCCTATAGTTTGAAGCATCGCACTTACTACCCTTTTTATAAAGAGGAATTATAAATGATTCCTTCCAAATTAAAGGGAAAGCGGCATTTTCAACGGACAACGAGAATAATTTCTGAATAGGTTTGTATAATGATTCAGATTTAAAAATTGAGTAAACAACCATGAATCCCAACATGACCTGGAATATACAGGTTTGACGCTGAGAAGCGAACTTTCATCTATTAAAGGATTGAATATGCAATTCGACTTTTTTAGGACATAGATTCATATTCTGTTGAAGAATAGGTTATTTTGAAAAAAAAAAAACATGTCAAAACATAGCAAACATATCGACAATGGCCTGATCAGTGTCAGCATTCGTATTTTTAAAAGTTAAAAAGGATGGGTTTGCCCTCGTTTTGCGTTAAGTATTCACAAAGTTGTAAAACAACTTAGGGTCAATGTAAAACTCAAGTTTACATCGCCGAAGATAATGCTTATAGCATTTCTCTTACGCTATTTCTATTTTTTTTTTTTATTTACGCGCATATTCCATCGGCAGCACTAATTGCCCACACATCCCGCTCAACCGACCGAGGGGCGCAAGCCGCATAACGCACGGCTCGAGTCGCGGGGACAATTCACAAAACACAGACAAAAAGCGAAACTATAGCTAGTTACGTGCTAGATAGGAAAGGATAGAAGTTTTTAGTAAAGGAATAGAGAGCTCTGAACTGATTACATGATAAAGACGATTATAATCAAAACAAAGAACTCGAAAAGGTTCATACATAAGGTAGTTAGTAGTACATCGTGGAAGAGTTAGAGGAATATAGTTTCTAGTAGGTCTACAAGGAACTGTTAGTTTACTCGGTTCAATAGCTCGGGAGAGTCTTTATCCCCATTAAGAAGCTTGAGCCTAAATATGACGCCAAGCATTAATCTAAGATTAGTTAGGGAAGGAAGGTCAAGTAAAAGAAGTCTACTAGAGTACGAAGGTAAGTTGATATTACGATCCCAGTTCAGACCACGAAAAGCAAAGGGAGTGAACTGTTTTTGAACAAATTCTATTCTTGCTTTATGTGAATCGTATTGGGGTGACCATATGCAGGATGCATATTCCAAAATTGGACGAACCATTGAGGTGTAAAGAACTTTGGTAGTATATGGATCGTCAAATTCCTTTGAACATCTTTTAACAAGCCCAAGAACACCCATGGCATTACCGACGGTAGTAGATATATGGGACTTAAAAGTCAATTTATGGTCCATAAGTACTCCCAAGTCAATCATCTCATTAAGTCTGGTTAATAGAACGTTATTAAGAAAGTAGGTAATCAACTAAGGAGTATTTCTGAAAAAAGTCATGACCTTGCATTTAGATGTGTTTAGGTTTAATAAGTTGTGTCGACACCAAGATTGAAAGTTTTGGAGGTCAGACAGCATCCGTGAAGGTGATTTAATGTCTCTGTAGCTGAGATAAAGCTTAACATCATCTGCGTACATGAGGACACGAGAATGAACTATAACGGATGGAAGATCGTTAATAGAAACGGTGAATAGCAGTGGTCCCAGATGACTACCCTGAGGCACACCCGATGTTACTTGGATGGTCCTTGAACTTGAAGACTTGAAAAAAAACTTTCTGTGTTCTGTCTGTCAGGTATTCACGAATCCAGCTAATTAAACTGCATGGGAAACCAATTTTGTTTAATTTTAGATGAAGAAGTGTATGATTAACAGAATCAAAAGCCTTACTGAAATCAGTATAAATGACATCAGTTTGCCTTGCATTCCTAAATCCTTTGATCGTTAAAGAAGTAAATTCTAATAGGTTAGTGGTAGTAGATCTACGTTTCACAAACCCGTGCTGAGATGGTGAAATAATAGATCTACAATAATGTTGCAATTAAGAAGTGATTAACTTTTCAAATGCTTTAGGAATATCGGAAAATTTAGAAATACCCCTATAATTGGATGCTTCGGACTTTTTACCATTTTTATGAAGAGGAATTATATAAGATTCCTTCCATATAGGCGAGAAATGACTTGATTTAACGGACAACAAAAAAGTTTTTGAAGTGGCTTACATAGAGCATCAGCACAAAATCTGAGTACACAACCAGGTATTCCATCAGGACCAGGTGTGTACACAGGTTTTACTAAATTAAGCACTCTAAGAAGCGAATTTTTATCGATCGAAGGACTACAAATACAATTAGACCTTTTTATCTGATAAGGATACGGAAGATTCGCTCGGTAATCCGTTGAGGAATATGTTGTTGTAAAGAAACCAGCGAACAAATCAGCAATCGCTTGATCAGAGTCCGCTATATTATTTTCAAACGATAACATTGATGGGTGGACAACCATCTTACGTTTAGAATTCACAAAGCTATAAAACTGTTTAGGATCACGGGAAAACTCAAGCTTACAACGCTTGAGGTAATTATTATAGCAGTGCTTGTTAAGCAATATAAAATTGGAGCGAGCATCTGCGTAAAGACCAAAGTCCGAAGAACGTCCCGACTTCTTGTATTTTTTATAATATCTGGATTTGACATTTTTCAAGTTGGATAGCTCACGAGAAAACCAGGGAGGTCGGTGAGACGACACTGGAATCCTCATTGGAACACAAACCTTAAAAAGCGAACCAAGAGTAAAACAACAAGGTAGCAAGATCCATGTCTGAGCAACTGTATAAGGATGACCAATCTGTTTTTAGAATGAGCTCATTTAGTTTAACAAAGTTAGTCTTGCGAAAATTTCGAGATTTAATCACAGGACTAACACCAACAATCGGTGCACGAAACAACAGATCTACAGATAAATCCAAAGTAGGATGAAAATTGTCTTCAGGCAAGACTAGAGGGTCGGTTCTAGTAACTGCACAGTTGGTGGAATCCAACACAAATATCAGATCTAACGATCTGTCTATGTTATTTTGCACAGGGTTTATTTCAGCTAATGATAACTCAAAAAGGCCATCAACGAAGTAGTGAAAAGATTTAGAAGGAAGTAACAGAGTAAATTCATCAGATTGAGACCATGCTATTTCTGGTAAATTAAAGTCACCAAAGACGATTAAGATATCTCTATCAGAAAGCAATGAAGAAATATATCGAATAGGATCTAAATGTTTTGCGTACACCGCCATGTCGGATTGTGGCGGCATGTAAGAACAAGTAATGTAGACAGAAAAAGACTTGAATCTGACCTTAACACTAAAAAACTCAATCTCCAGAATGTCCGGTGAATGAATTTGGTCAGAAGTTAAGGCCGAGTCAACTGCAATTAAAACTCCTCCGCCTACACGAGAAGTCCGATCACATTTTAAAATTGAAATATTTGCGGAAAGAACAGATGCATCGTTAATATCAGATTTTAACCATGTCTCAGTAAACACTAAAAGTTTAAAATCAAATGCTAGACTATCTCGATAGAGTCTAGGAAGCTTAGATTTAAGCCCTCTCACATTCTGATAGGATAGATAAAGGGACGAGATTAGTTTTTTGGAACACCAGCCGATGCTGATATTCCGGAAGATGAGGAATTAGATGGGATAGAAAGCCTAACCGGACCTCGAGTTTTCTTTTTGGCCGTGTATTCTTTTACTAAAAACTGCTATGACATATACAGTCAAACAGTTCAACTGGGACACTTATTTAAAAAAAGGATATCTCCCTCGAATATTTAAGTTTAAATTTTTCCACCGCTATTTTAGCATTGTAGTGATTAGCTTGTATTTTTGTCTTAATAAAGGCTAAGATATCATCCGACGAATGTTCGGGATCAAGCCTTGAAACAAATATATGTTACTTAGGTGGAACTCCAAGTAAAGGCTTATAGGAACCAGGCCGCAAATAAACCGCAGCGTCAGCGACCACGATTGAATCCGCCCGAATGTTCCGTATTGCACCTCCAACTGGACTACTATCTTCAATATCAACGGTTATTGATAATTTCCCGGACTTTTCGGAAACTACAGCTTTATTCGTCTGCAAAGAGAGACGATTTCCTGGAGAGACGGAGATAGCCTCATCATTGCGACCGCCTTGAGAGATGGGCGTGGAAATAAGCTGCGGAGGATTTGTCACAGTGAGCAGTGAAGGAGATTGTGGAACCACGGCCGAGGCGAGATTGGGTACAGGCAAATGCAAAGACAGATTGCGCATACTGGTTTTCTTATGCTTTGGAGACTCATTTAACAGCTTATAACTATTAAATTTACTCTCCTTAGCGTTAAACTCATCGCAGAGTTTACGAAAACCATATGACAATTTCTTCAATCTATCCCTGGTTTGCCTCATATACACCCTCATTTCGATCTCAACCTCTCGGCATGAGTCACAACCCCATTTGAGACCCCCCTTTTGCTCCAAACAATCCCTTACCCTGGCCGTGTAGCCAGCACATTTAACGTGCATGACATTGTCACACAGCCAACAAGAAAGGAATGCGTTATGGGGTGAGGGGGAGTTCATACACTTTTTGCTTGAGCAGGCAGACATTTTTAGATTTAATTACAACTCAAAAATGTTATAAGAAAAATGAAATATCAAAAAGGCAAAATAATAACAGAATAATGTCAATAGTTATTGCTTAATTAATAGCTGAATTTTTAGGCAGGCGCGGTGAGTTTAAAACCGAAGTAAAAGAAATTATGCATGAGCACAGCGAAGCACGTCTATTTACGATGAAGAAAGATATGATATTCTATTAAGCTTCATTAAATTTGAAAGGGCAATAGTATATTGAGAGAAATCACATGGACGACCTACCTTTTTATATCTCTTATAATACCTCGACTTAACATTTCATAAATTGGAGAGCTCCCGAGTAAACCAGGGGGCTTATTAGACCGACCTGATCTACCGAGAGGAATACAAACTTTAAAAACGGAATCAAGCATATTATAGAATTTGTTGTGTCCGAAACAATTGTAAATAATAAATCGCAGGGTCCATGGTTGTACAGTTGTACAGATGTGACCAATCAAGGTTGCAAATAATATTATGAGATTAAAGATTAAAGACCATAAATGAAGCAATGCAACTAGGAGGGCAACAACACTGAAGACTCATCGGAAATGGACCAAGAAATATCTAGTAAATTAAAGTCACCAAGAATAATGAGGAAATCTCTATCGGAAAGAAAAAACAGCTTGAATTGCTTCCAAGTGATTGTTATAGATGATTTAATCAAATAAAGGAGGAATGAATAATTTCAGATGGAAAAGCTGAATCGACAGCAATTAATAGCAGATAGTCCCATAAATTCAATTTTATAAATTGAAAATTTTAGCGGACAAAACTGAAGCATCAGTAATATCTGGTTTCAGTCATGTTCACGCCAGAAAGGGTGACCAGGAGGAGTTATCCGGGGGGGAAAAATCCAGTAAGCGAGAACGGTCACACTCCGATGACCAGCAAGTTCTATGAGAAACTCCATTTTAGTTAGTTGGTTTTTTTCATCCCGGTAACTACCATCGCATCCGAGATTTTCTTGGCCTCATAACTCTCTATAAGTTTTTCTTCAATCGTTAACGCCTTATCTTAACATTGTGACCCGGTCCGGTACTTATTATAAATAAATCTAGCCTGTGCTTTGCAAACGAGTTAACGCGCGTTTAATTCATCATCCATACCCTTTTCTGGTACTAGAAGTGGGCTCTACCCATTGGAACTCTTCGCCCCACCACAAACATTGGTCCTTCGAGCCGGATATCCTTCCGCTCGCCTCAGCATCGCATCGGTGGAGAATTCTGATAAGTAGAAACGTTTTTATTACCATTTTTTTCCCACACATATACATATACATACATACATACCTGCAGTGAAAAGTTCCCCGCTCTTTCCATAGCGACTTTTCATTCCACATTGTATGGATATTCCATTGTGCATGTGATCTCCTTTTATCTCTTCAGCTTATCCTAGCATTTTATGTACATTTTATCCTTTTATTATAATTTTCTTCCGTCCGCGATCCGCATATTCCTCTGCCTACACACATACATACATACATAAGTGCATAGAAGTGAGTGCAAGTGCCATATAAGAAATTAAAATTAAAGTGCCTTAATTTTTCGTACTCGGCTCAAGATCAATAGCCAACTCACCGGTAAATAACTTGGCCATAATTCCGACCAGTGCTCCGACGCTTCAGAAACGAGAAATAAATTAATTAATTCGCGAGTTTTTAATTCAACACATACATACATATATGCACATGCGCCCACACTAACATACATATACATATCCAAATACACATACATACATACATTTGTGTGGCGGCATTTGCATACACCTGTGTGATTAAAACTTTTCGGCACTGATTTCTAGATTTTCCGCGCACTGACTTTCCGATTTCCACATTGCACTTCACTTGCACTTTCGTTGTTTGTTAAACGCGTAAAAAAAAATTTAATAAAAGTGATAAAATTCGCACTACAATTATTGTCTTATTGCCGGTCCAGCTGATTGCTTCTATTAGTGCTGGCCCGTTACGAGCGCGATCACGACTTCGATCGCCGTCACGATAGTTTTTCCTCTCACGATAAATAAAATATAAACGAATTTTTAAGGTGAAAAGAGTCCACAAAATTGAAAAATACATTTATATAAAAAAAAAATTCAAGAATAATTTTTCCCCGCCAAATATTAATTTTGGCCCCAGTGCGTGCAAGTGTGGAAAATAATTTCCGTCAAAGAAAATTTAATTTATTATTTTCTCTCACGATAAAACTCCAAAATAAATTGTGCCCTGTCCCGCTGCGACTTGCAAAGCGAAATTCAGTCCAAAAAAATTCCGGTTTTCCATTTTTTCATAATTTTCGAAATTTTTCAAAACCACAAAATACCGTGTAATTCAATTCCAAGGGCGTTTCTGACACGACAAAATTTCGAAATAAATTGTGCCTTCTCCTACTTTAAGTCGTAAGCGAAATCGATTCCAAAATTCCCGTTACCGACATTTCCATAATTTTCGAAAATTTTCAAAATAACAAGATACCGTGTAATGCGATTCCAAGGGCGTTTCTGACACGACAAAATTTCGAAATAAATTGTGCCTTCTCCTGCTTTAAGTCATAAGCGAAATCGATTCCAAAATTCCGGCTTTTATATTTTTTCATAATTTTCGAATTTTTCCAAATAATAATAAATAAAAAAAAAAAAAAAAACCCAAAAAGGCTGCCGTCGAAATAACGTTTAATGTTTTTTAAACCGTTTCCACAGGTCCACATAAATCATACGTAACACAAAGCGCATTTTTTTTTTCCAAAAAAAATTATTTATTTTCAATTTTGTTTTTGGTTCATCTTTCATATTTTTATTTATTTATAAAAACAAAAAAAATAAATATATATTTACATATTCCACACTTCGATTGCCGACACATCCGTTCGGTCCCCATACAGTCCACTGTCAAAGATTCCTTGATCGACACGATATTTTTCGTGGCTCGTTTTTGCCCCATCCGACTATGCCCACCGATCCTGCTAAAAGCAGCAAGAATTCCGATCGCCTCGCAGTGCCTCGTCGTTCCCCTTCGCCATCCACACCGCCACCTAATCCAAAGGCACCTCGTACGTTCGACACCGTCAAACGGAGTTCTTCCGGTTTCTCAAACCTTGAGTCCGCGCCAAGCGTCTCCGGCGCTACACCTAAAAGGGCTTCCGTACCGAGCCGCACTCCCTCGCCCGCGCTTTCTGATTCCAGCGCACTTCCAATTCCAAGTGTCACGGTGTCCCCTCCAGCATCCAAAATAAAAACCCGTTCCGAGTCTCAACGACTATCCGACGCTGCCGAAATGTCCATAAGTAACTTCATCGCCGCTTGTGACGGCCTGATCGAATTCGAGGCCAATACAATGGGCTCCCTCGAGGAGGTAGTGCAAGTATATGTGGAACCGAATCGAAGCTGAGTACTTGTCATGTACGAGAGCCCTCACGGCCGACTCGGGTGAGGAGAGCCGCACCAATGTGGTGACCGTGAAATCAAAATATGAAGACGCGTACATGGTGTACGTACGATGCGGTTCTAGATTAGGAGAACGCATAGAGCGACTGCAGTCGCCCCCTTTGGCTCCCGCGTCCCAAAACGCCCCCGAAATTCGCGAACAGCACGTCCACGCTGGCTATCGGCTACCTCCATGTGAGGTGGACGTTTTCACGGGCGACTACAATCAGTGGCCCACTTTCCGAGATCTATTCACGGCCATGTACGTGAATAATCCAAGGTTGGCACCAGTTGAGAAGCTGTATCATCTGGTGTCCAAATCGCGCGGCAAGGCAAAGGCGATCGTTTCCAGCTCCCCATTAACCAACGACGGTTTTCACGCAGCTTGGGAGAACCATCAGGCTCGCTTCGAGAATAAGAGGCAGCTCGTTGCGAGTCAAACGAAGATACTCTTCAACGTCCCATCCGTTGTGTTCGAGACTTGCGCGGCCCTGAAGGATCTCCAAACCACCATTCAGGGCTGTTTAACAGCACTGACGCGTCCCGGTGTTAGCACGGATAATTGGGACGTCTTGTTGGTGGCACTTTGCACCTCCAAACTGCCAAATGCCACCATCGCACTATGGGAACAATCCATCCCGAACAAGACAGACCTCTCATCCTGGTCCGACCTCAACAACTTCCTTGTGGATCGCTATCGCGTCCTACAAACGTTGGAGGGTCGGAAGTCCACTCCAGCATTGCAAGTCATCCCTGCAACCGTCCGCAAATCGGTGCCTCCAACCAAATTCCAGGCGTTGAACACCCAGGTCACTGTCAACCAGGTCTCCTGTAAAGTGTGCGGCAGAGAGAACCATCCAATCCGATTATGTCCGAAGTTCACAGATATGTCTGTCACCAGCCGAATGGCGGCAATCAAGCAGCAAAAGTTAGCTGCGAGAGTGTCCGAGTGCTCACAACTACCATATATGCAAGGAGCGGCACCACACTCTACTCCATCGCGTCAGCGCCTCTGCAGTGGCGCCTCCCAGTGGGCAGCCGACAACCACAAACCCCCCGGTCGAATCCAACGGCCAACTTCAAGCCACAGTCTGCAAAATTTTCTGGTATCCTCACCCCGTAAGGGCTTGCTGGGGACTGCCATGGTGGTGCTAAGTCATTTGGGCGCTGAATTCCACGCTCGAGCCCTGATAGACACCGGATCCGATGGGACATTCCTATCCGAGACGAAGTTCAATTTGGTTCGGCCACCATACCGAGTCATTGATGCTCAAATCAGTGGCATTTCCAACTGTGTGGCCACCAGCGCGCAGAAATTATGCCAGCTAAAGATCGCTTCTTACAGCGATTCCTCAAAACAAGTGGAAACGTCCGCATTCGTCCTCCCAAATTTAGCTGGAGCCCTACCCTCCTGTCTGTTTCCACAGAGGGTGGATGGAAATCTTCCTGACCTGCCGTTGGCAGACCCGCAGTTCCATCAGAGTTCGTCGATTGATCTATTGATCGGCGTCGACCTCTTCCCGCACATTCTGGGCGAGCGAATCAAAAAGGATTTTTGCGGTTCCCTCGTCGGTATTGAAACCATATTTGGCTGGATTTTCTGCGGCCCCATGGACTCCGTCACTCCTGCGACAAATGTCTTTGCTGCGCAGGTTTTCATCACACCCACCAACGCCAACTTGGATAAACTCCTCACCAAGTTTTGTAAGGAGGAAGATCTTCCAGCAAAACTGGAAAAGGAAGCTGATAAAAATTGCGAGCTGCATTTTCGGGAAACCACGAAGAGAAGAGCAGATGGCAAATATAAGGTATCTTCACCGTTCAAGGATCCTGAGAACATCGACTTGGGGCATTCAAGACCGATCGCCATGGCTCAGTTCCTCAGGAATGAAGCGCGGTTGGGAAAGAATCCTGAGCTGAACGCTCGATATGGAGAAGTTCTTCAGGAATATGAAACATTGGGGCATATGATCCGCGTGCCCACTCCTACCGACTCCAAGAATTTCTACTTGCCTCATCACGCGGTGTTCAAGCCCGACAGCACCACGACCAAAATCCGTGTAGTCTTCAATGCTTCTAGCCCATCCACCAGAGGTGTCAGTTTGAACGACGTCCTGCATACCGGTCCCACTCTGCAAGCAGACCTTACCGTACAGATCCTTAAATGGCGTTTTTTCCGTGAAGTCTTCAATGCCCAAATGTATCGGCAAATCTTTGTTTCTGCAGAACACCCTCCTTTCCAGCGCATCCTCTATCGAGATCAAGACGGCCAGCTCCAAGACTACGAACTCCAAACCGTCACATTTGGAGTCAACTGTGCTCCGATTTTGGCCATTCGAGTCCTACTTCAGTTAGCTCAGGATGTGGAACAATGGTACCCCAGAGCGAGCGAAATTCTTCGTACGGTCACACTCCGATGACCAGCAAGTTCTATGAGAAACTCCATTTTAGTTAGTTGGTTTTTTTCATCCCGGTAACTACCATCGCATCCGAGATTTTCTTGGCCTCATAACTCTCTATAAGTTTTTCTTCAATCGTTAACGCCTTATCTTAACATTGTGACCCGGTCCGGTACTTATTATAAATAAATCTGGCCTGTGCTTTGCAAACGAGTTAACGCGCGTTTAATTCATCATCCATACCCTTTTCTGGTACTAGAAGTGGGCTCTACCCATTGGAACTCTTCGCCCCAATACAAACAAGTCACATCTCTGTACAAGCAAAAACATAAAAATGAAAGAACAAACTGTAAACAAAGAGTATAGACTGTTTTGATTTAAGTTCTTTAACATTTTGGTAGGTCGAAACATGGAACGAAATAAGCTTTTCGCCCGTCATGATGCTGATGTACCAGAAATGGGCAATAGTTTATTGGAAGAATCGGCGGCCGATTTCAGAAACTAAAAAACAGTTAAAGCTGAGACATTCTCTAACTAGTGAGCCTCCAGTTCAAATGACAACACCTTCAACAACAAAAACAGAACCCTTACCCACATAGTCCCATCCTTAAAGGTTACACAACAGGCCTATCTTGCGAGTCAAAAATATTATTGCAGATATTGAGTATATTTAGTTTTTGTCCCTTAATGGTAACACACCAGGCCTAGATCGGATCTCGTTCAGCATGTTAAAAAATCTCGATAAGTCATTGCAATTTAGAATCCTAAATACATCCATAAAACTATCCTAATAGTTCTAATAAAGAAGATGAAATCCAAAAAAGCTCAAGAAGAATCATGTAGGCCTATATCGCTTGTGGTGGTTCGCCACAGCGAGCAAACTTATTAACAACAAACACATGGGATTTAAAAAAAGAAATTTGTTATGGAAAAGTTTCTCTGCGATTTTGATTTATCTACACAGTCCTAGATCAACTGCAAACATCGAAACTTGGTTCGAAGTTTTATCATATTTAACGAACTTCATGTCGAATAGGAACGTTAAAGTTAGAACTGAAAACTTCATTAAACACTTTATTCAATAAAATACCACTGTCTCTTGTCCTGTTAATAATAGTATACAAGAACTTAACAAACATTATTGTATTATTGAAGATTGTTTGAAATTAACGATCTATTTCTGTTGAAGTAAAGCAACTATCTGGGATCCATGTTATAATTCGCTATATCTTGCCTCACTGTGACTGTTTCGAAATAAAAACGCAAGTAATATTGCAGGGTATATATATGTATATTTATTTATATTTTTATTGATTATAATAAAGATGCCCCTAGAACATAATCTAGTGGCATAGGGCTGTCGCAACCAACAGTTGAATTGGGTGGACCATGAAGGGTTGAGAATTTATATTGTAACTGGGGGCCAAAGACACAGCGATGCACACCCGTTGCTTACAGATATTGAATTCTAATTAGCCTAAGAACTAGACTCTACTTATATAGGCCCCGCTGCATAGGTCATTTTAGCTCCACCTTTCATTACGTAGCTGCTAGGTCAGCAACTGATTGATTATTGCTGACCCTAGCAGGGGTACTCAATGAATTGATAGCCAATAACTGCTATGAGAGGGTCACCCAAGATTTACTTATTAATTATGGGTCACAAGCGTTTACAATATGGGAATTATTTTCTATTATTTAGTTATTATAATTCGGGTAATATTTGTGTAGAATGTAGTGGTATTTTGTGTACTTATATCTATTTAAACCAAGCACCAACATACTCCCGGCCGTTGAACACTTGTTCAACATTACTTTACGTTGATCTCAAATTCCTGTGAACTGGATGCCTGTTGTTTGTTAGATTCTCTTCCTTCTTTTTATTGGGTCATCTCGTGTTGGTCTGGTTGAAGGTTGACGGGTCTCTTTGTACTCCACACCTTTATTACATATGCAACCAGTAATATTATGGATGTTGCCAGCGCTGCATATGAAATGTAATGGTGGTGGTGGGGTACTTCAAGTCCATTTGGTAGTTTCATCTGGGTCGTGGCTAATAGTTGATTGCTTAAACTCTCTAGTTCCTGAGAGCCTAATTGCAAAGTATTGTTCTTCAAGGTGGCCTTGGTTATATTTGGTATTGTGCCATATGAGAAGTCGCCAAATCGTGCATATGATAAGTTCAGCAATCCGGTAGTTTCCACACGGTGACCAGAAACTTGAAGTGCGGGGTGTTTTAGTGTGCACCCTGGATCCATAAATAGAAGACCTCCTTGATTAATGGTCACGCTGATCATATTGTCATCGCATACTGCTGATAGTTCCATCGGCGACTTTGTCGCAAATATCCAACGATTTTTGTAGTGCAGGTCGTACCATACAAACGCCTTGTTGGTTTGCTTGATATGGCACATTGTTGACGTCTTTTTTCTAAACAATTGAAACTCGCAGCTACTATTAGTAGTGAAAGTTGTTTGTTTGTCGAAACAAATGTATTCTTCTTCCTTCATTGGGTAGCATTGTGCCAGGTCCTTTGTTGACAAACCAATGTACTGATCTCTGTGTCTATTTACTGCGATAATTGGGATTTCAACATCCATGATCATGATTCCATGATGACCGATTGCCGCAATGGGAATTAAGTTATATAACTCCAGGGTCTCAGTGGATACGAGAGGCAAGGTGATCTTAAAGATCACATGATCCTTCACTATAGTTCCTTCCGCCTTCATGAGTTTATATAATAGCATTATGTCAGTGTCCGATCCTGGCAACGCCAATCCTGGTGGAAGATGAGCTGTTAATTGTGCCGCCTGCTGGTGTAGTTGTTTCGGAGACAGTAGAAGTGGGCTAATCTGGTTGTGGTGGATATCAGTTAGCATGGGTAATGTGAGGAATTTTTTTTTATGGATTATTTAATGCTGTAGTTTTCCCGCATACCGATTCACTCGATCAGTAGGGAGGCGAAAATCTGACCTAAAGGAGCGGCGAATTTGTTTGTCAATTTTGACAGGAGAAGTCAAAATTTCTTTTGCAAGGTTAAGCCTTGAGACTGTTTTCCGGTCAGAACTCTTTTTCAACTTGATTAACCCTCGTGACCAGACGTACTTGTCTGAAAGTATAAATTGTTAACCCAGTCCGTGAGTGCAAATATTTTAGTGAAAGTTAAGTGCTAATTAGTGGTGCAACTGGATGCATAATTCAAGCTTAGAGCTTTTCTTTTTTGCAAGCAAAGACCTCCCACTTTTTCTGAGTCTAAATTGACTCCAAATATTTAAAAGAAAAAAAATAAGACAAAAAGCAGTCAAGGCAGAAGCAGCACTATCTTCATTTGCCAATGCGTTAAAGCGAGAGGGAGAGAGCAAAAATCTAGTGTCATCAATTTGGCAAAAGCTCATCGCCTTGGATGTACCGCCGGTGCATATACAGACACATGTGAAGAGGGAGCGACAAATTTGGAAGAGACGCATCGAATAGAAGACGTAGAGCGGCCGATATTGATAGCCATTGAATTCTATTAAGCATAAAGCAGTATTCACCTGCTAAGCGACAGCGAAGGGCTAACCGCATGCGCCGCTACGTAGGCGGACCACGAGAAGAATCAAAGAGGAAAAGAAACGTGAAGAAGCAAAGCCGAGACGAGAAGACGGAGAGGGAGCACCAGGGCGGACCCTTTACCGCTTGTCTTTGTTAAGCAATCTGGTTGGCGAAAGGAAAAGGTCGTAGCAGTTACTCGGTGTGGCCAAAACCTTAGCACAAATGACATTTCTAAAGTCCACAATGATATAAAACATAAAAGTGAAAGTAAAAAGAAAAAAAAAAAGACGAAAGAAAGAAAATATTTCGCAAGAGTAACCACTAGTCGCGATGAGTGAGGTGATCTTTTTTAACAATTGCTTAGTGAAGCCAAAAGGCAAAAGAAGAATGTGAATATTTAGTCACGTGCTAACGTCAGATTCGTAGAAAGAATATTACAACAAAAACAATATAAAATCGCTTGCAATGAAGATTTAAAGAAAAAGAAAAAAAAAAAAAAGAGAATAACAGCTGATTTAGTTCGAGTAGTTGAATTTAATAATTTTTGTTTGGAGATGCTTGCAAGGGCGCGGCCATCCTAAGTGACTTACATTGATCGACCATTAGTTGCGCCTTGATTGTTGGTTAATGAAATTATCTTAGTTATTATTTTTTTTTTTTGCATACATATATAATTTAAATGTTAAATTCAATTTAATTGTATAAATTTTAGTTTGTATGAGCATTTTTGATGTGAAACAATTATAGGCTCACTAGTAAACCAAATTGTTGGCGTCGCCACGGCAAGCGTCGCCACGCTATACTGAGGTATACATACATATATATATTTTATGTGTAGTAGAGAGATTTAAAACCAACTACGCGATCTCCTTCTCACTCAGTTCGACATTGTTGTTTACTACGGTACACATAACTTGCGTTTTATTTAATTTTTATTTTAATTTTTATACCCTTGCAGAGGGTATTATAAAATTGGTCAGATGTTTGTATCGCATAGAAATATACGTTTCCGACCCCATAAAGTATATATATTCTTGATCAGCATCAACAGCCGAGTCGATTGAGACATGTCCGTCTGTCCGTCTGTCCGTCTGTCTGTTTGAATCACGAAGCTACATAGTTGAGACATGAAAAGTTAAGTTCCCCAATCGATGGCGCAGGTAGAGTTTAAAAATTAGTCGGATCGGATAATTATCACCGGAGTTATTAACTAAAACGCACAGGTACCTCGAGTGAAATAAGCAATTTTCTTTGGCAGCAAAGAAACAAAAACAAATTCCAAGAAATCTGCCGTAAAAGACCTGAGTTCGAATCCGCGCGGGGCCAAATAAGAAATATATAAAATTATTGTTTTTTTGTTGTTGCATTTAAATTCAATTTTTACCCATTCACCCTATACCAAGTTTGAACAAGATCGGATAATTATTAAGGTTACAAATCAATAATCAAATATGAAAGAAATTAATTTTATTTTAATGCTCACGCACACACGCGGTGTGTGAGAGAGAAAGAAATATTTGAGTTGTGTTCTTGCACAAAACGAAATTGAAAGAGCGAGATGCCATGCATTTGCTATATATGTCGAACTGGCTTAAGTAAGTTAAGCAAGCACGGTGGCGTAATATGTAGAGGTCGGTCGCGCGATGGCTCCGATGTTTGGTGGTGGTTCAATTCGCGGAGAAGAAGACGGTGGTGTGATAGCTTTTATGACGTGTTTTATTTTTCTTCTTTTCTGTTTTTTTTTGATTTTGTTAAACATTTATACCAATTATTTTAAAATTAAATAATAAAACTGCAAGGGTATACAAATTTCGGCAAGGCCGAAGTTAGCTTCTTTGATATTTAACAATAAAATATGTGTGATAGTGATAGCTCAGAAGATCAAAGTGATCAACCTTGTGCAAAGAAAGTAGATCGAATTGTCAAATATAATGGAAGTAAATAATGAAGAACCAGTAACTACTATTTCATCTACTCTCCAAAATAAAAGAGACCGTCAAAAAAGATACAGGGAAAAGAACAGAAAAAATGTTTCACATCTGCCAGGCGTCCCATGACGGCTCACATCTTTTTTTTTTTTTTTTTGACTATATGCCAACATAATGAAGTTTACAGAGATATCGATGTAATTTAATGAGTATAAAGTTTTCGAAGTCACAATGAAAAATTATTACTGTACATAAATGAAGGAATAAAATCATAATGAATTGTTAAATTAAAGCGTTGGGTTTCCGAACGTAGGGAAATGGGAAAATGGACCACTTTTGGGAGTTCTTCGAGAATGATGGCATTACCAATTAATGGAGGGCTCAGGTAGGGAGGGTACAGAAGCCATGTTGCAGTTACATCTTTGCAACGATATCGTGTCATGTTAATCTTTTCTGTATTTATTGGCTAGGGATCAATCACAATGTGATATGTATTCGGAAGAGGACTAGAAGATAGGAAAAGAACCCCCCCACAGGCTGTTTTGCTGGCCGTTTCCGATTGCCCCATACGACGCTCTTCTCCGAATCTATAACCTTCTGAGACAATTTGGAATGACTGGTTGTCTATGATAGTCAGTTTGCCCGCTTGTTCATTACAGTAAACTCTGCCTGTATGCGTTGCAAGTTTGCCGCTATCAAAGATAGTTGAGTGGTCATTGTAATGTACCACTGGAGTAACTTTACTGCGTCTGATACCGTATTTGATAGCTCACTCATTTGTTGATCCAATTGTTTGAAGCGATTCTTGACAGTTTCTTCATCTCTTTTAAATATGTTTATAGTTGAGTCAATGATTGATGTCTGATTTCGCATCAATGTCAGTAAGTATTCTTCATTGACTTTCACCTTTTTGATCTTCTGTGACATTTCTTCCGCGTACTCTGAGTCCAGAATTCCAAATATTCCTTTGGCGATGGACCCAATGATTTCCAATGGAGCTCGTTTCATCCGCTTAATGTGCAGAAATTCATTTCCTGTTATTATTTCGTCGAAGATGTGATGCAAGTGGTGGAGATAGTTGTGAACACATGTCTCCTACTCGTTTTAATCCGTTGGCATATGACTTAATTTCTTCCAAATACGTATTTAAATCATAATACGTAATAATGGTCCAGTCAGATCCAGTAAATTGAGATGTTCCAATTTTTTCGTAGTATATGCCTGGTTTATCGTCAAATTGTGTTATGTTGACTGACTGCGCCAGAGCCAGTGGTAGCATAAATAACATCATTAAAATTGTTACTGCTAGAGTTGGTAGTACTGTAGCGATGCGTTTTGGCTTTAGTTCGCCATGCTCCTCCATGGTTTTGGTTGTTTGCCTAATATCTTCATCTGTACTGTCCAATTTTCGCTTTTCGCCTGGCTCTACGTTTGGAAGTAGTGGAGCCAGTTTGTGAATCGCTCGTTTGAAGATTCCTTTAGCAGTTTTTACATCCACCACCCTCACATATCCATCGGGAACAGGGTATTTCTTGATGATTCGTCCAATTGGCCATTGTAGCATTGGCACGTTGTCTTCTTTTAGGATCACCATCATTCCTTCCTTGACGTTGTTGTATGGTTTCTTCCACTTGGAAGCACTCTGTAGTTCGTGCAAGTACTCTTGTGACCATTGTGTCCAGAAAGTGTGTTTCAATCTCTGAACTAACTCCCATTGTTCGGGTAACGATCTCCTTCGGACCGTTTCTGCATCTGGCTGTGCTACTAATGGCTCGCCAATAAGCAGATGACCTGGCTTCAGGGCGGTCAAATCGTTTGGGTCATTTGAGTTTGGTGTTAATGGCCGTGAGTTGAGTACTGCTTCCACATTAACAATGATTGTTGACAGCTGTTCGAATGTTAAATTCGCTGTTGACACATTCTGGAGGATCAGGTGTTTGGCTGATTTTACTGCTGCCTCCCATAAGCCTCCGAAATGTGGTGAACGTGGCGGAATGAATTTGAACTGTACTCCTTTTTGGATGCAAAATTCAAAAATAGCACTTGAGGCCTTTTCGGAGTGGATTGACTCAGTCAGTTCTTTCAAATGGTTGTGCGCTCCTACAAAGTTTGTAGCATTGTCACAATGGAGTGTTTGACATTTTCCTCGTCTTTCTATGAAGAGCTGTAGGGCGCCCAAAAATGAGGATGTGGAAAAGTCGCCCACCAGTTCCAAATGTATAGCCTTAGTTGCAAAGCATACGAACACAGCTATGTATGCCTTGTCTGGCCTTTTTCCTCTCACCTTGTGGTGAATCCAGAGAGGTCCGCAGTAGTCAACACCTGCGTTAAGGAACGGTCGAGCTTGTGAGACTCGATGCTCCGGTAGATCTCCCATGACTTGTTTAAATAGTTGTGGCCGAAATCTTGTGCACCTTACACAATTTTGGATTACATTTCTGATCATTGACTTGATCTTGATAATGTGATAATGCTGTCGAGCAATACCACGAAGAGCCTCTTGCCCGCAATGCATGTTTTCTTCATGTAGTTTCTGCAGGATCATCTTTACAATAGGATCGCCGTAAGGAAGTAAATACGGGTTCCTTGTATCCCTTGTCGTCCAATACTAGTGGTAATGTTGCCACAGATCTTTTACTATGGAGTGGTTGTTCTGGACGTTGCCTCAGGTGACGCAACTCATAAGCGTATTCTGATTCTTAGATCTGTTTGATGATGATCCTGCGTGCTTCTTCCAATTCCTCTACTTCAAGCTGCGTTGTTGCACGCCTGTTAAGCTTGCTGCTGAACCTGGGAACGTATGCGACGATTCGATGCAGTCGGTAGAATGAATTCTTGTGGTTTATTTTGTATATCCACGTATTATCCATTTCGTTTTGAGCCTTGTTGTTCACTGCTGCCATGCTGAACACCTTGGTTTTCCGTTCTGAAGTATCAGCCGTGTGTTCCGATGGTTTGAAAGGTACTGGCCAGCGGGATCGTGGCCCGTGCAAGAATAATGGTCCATATAGCCATAAATTGTGCGTACTTAATTGAGATGCTGGTATCCCTCTGCCGCGTTGAGGGCTGACGATACATGCCGCCATTGTGTTGGACTGGAGACAGTATGTATTTTTGTAAGTCTGTTTGCCACAAACGTATGAAAATTAGATGCCCGAGAGATAATCCATGACAATACAATTGTTGAATCTGACCACAGAACGGCTTCAACATTTTCCGCTTCCATTTGGAGATCATGTCGAACTCTGTTTGTAAGTTCTGCTCCAAGCACTGCTGCACATAGCTCAAGACGCGGCAATGGTTGCTTTTCCAATGGAGCTACTCGTGACTTTGTGCATAGTAGTCTCACGGAAATCTGTCCGTTTTTGTATGTAGCCCGGATGTAAACAGCAGCTCCATATGCCTTTTCTGAAGCGTCTACAAAAGTGTGTATTTGACGTGTAGTTGGCACCTTTCTGTCGTATATGTGCCTGGGCATTTGCATTCGATTTAATTCTTGCAAATCCGCACGATATGCTTCCCACTGATTTTCCAGATTAGCTGGTAACTCGGCATCCATTTCCAATTTTATGAACGCTATGTGTTGCAGTGGGATTTTGGCACGTACGACTACAGGCGCAAATAGTCCCAATGGATCAAATATTTGCCCTATTTCTGATAGGATTACACGTCCTGTGATTCCTCTCGTATGTCGCTGGGCCTTTCCACAAAGCTTGTCCTCTTTAGGCATCCAAGTTATGCCTAAAGTTTTCACACTTAATTGATCCAGTGCATCACCTAAATTAATGCTACTGCATATGTCGTCCTTTGGGATGTCCTCCAGTAGCTGTGCATTGTTTGAGCACCATTTTCTTAGATAGAATCCGGATGGTTTCAGGATTTTAACCAGTTCTTGCCTGATTTGCAGTGCTTCTGCCAAGCTGTCTGCTCCGGTAAGGCAATCATCCACATAGAAATCATATTTTAGTGTTGTTGCTCCAGCGGCAAATTTTTCCTTGTTTTTAATTGCCAAATATTCCAAACTTTTTGTTGCGAGGAATGGAGCCGACGTTGTTCCATATGTGACTGTCTTCAAACGATAATATTTTAGTTCCTCATTTGGGCTGTATCTCCAGACAATCATTTGGTTGAATTGATCATCTGGATTAATACAAACTTGCCGGTACATTTTCTCTATGTCCGCAGTGAAGACATATTTATGTGTCCTAAACCTCAGTAGGATTGAAAATAGCTGACTTTGTACCACTGGTCCTGGGTACAAGATATCATTTAAAGACTTTCCTGATGATGTTTTACATGACGCATCAAATACCACTCTTAATTTTGTTGTGGTACTGACAGGTTTAAGAACACAATGATAAGGTATGAAGTAATGCTGCTTTGGTATTCTTTCTGGCAATACTTCTTTCATGTGTCCAAGCTGTTCATATTCCTTCATGAACTTTACATATTCTGCCTTTATTTCTGGGCTCATCCTGGTTTCCAGTGATAGGAATCTCCTAACAGCCACATCACGAGACTCCCCCAGGGATGAAGAGTCTTCAGCAAATGGCAGTTTAACAACCAATCTTCCATCTGCAGCTTTATGTAAATTGTCCAAGAAGTGCTTTTCGCAATATTCTTCCTCTGGACTTTTGTATATTTTTTCCGGTTCCAAGGTATCCAGTTTCCAGAAACGCTCCAACAGTTCATCAGGCTTGGTCGCCACCATACAAGTAGCAGGTACAGATGTAGCCATATTTATCTTTCCAGCAATGATCCAACCAAATTCTGAATTTTGGAGAGTTGGACACTTATTCTGTTTTACTTATCCAGGTAGTAGAATCGAGAAATGGTGGTCTGCTCCTAGTAATAAATCGATTTTACTAGTCTTGGATGAAGTTGGGATCTGCCAGGTGTATGTTTTTCGGCAAGTCAAACTTCTGATTTATTGCTTCAGTGGGTTGATCTGCTACAATGTGCGGTAGCACAAATGCTTCCACTCTTGTACTGAAATCGGTGTATTTTGATTTCACAAGTACATTTACTCTGGATCTACTGGTTGCCCTCCTACTCCTTCGATTCGTAGCGATGCCTTTTCTATTTTCAATGATAATTGCTTTACTAATCTCTCTGAGATTAGATTGACCTGGAAACCACTATCTAGGAGAACACGAAATTCTCCTTCCCGCTCATTGGTTCCTTTCACAATTACCCTGGCTGTCGCTAGTAAGGTGTAATTTTTCTGGCTTCCGTATGTGGATGCAGCTGAGGCCGCGGTTGTTACATTTGGTTTCAAGTTGTTGTTTCCCAAATGTAACAATGTATTGTGTTTTTTATCGCACTTCAAGCATCCCTTCCAGGTACAAGCCTTTGACATGTGGTCGGTTTTAAAACAATTGACACACATTTTCTATCGCTGTACCCAGTTTAAACGTTCTGCTGCAGATTTAGCTTTGAATTTATCACACTGAAACAGTTTGTGATTCAATTTACTACAGAACGGACATGAACATGAGTTTGTGCCAGACGCTGATGCACATATTTTTTGCTTTTCTCTGGTCTGCTTGGTACCAATCGCCTCTAGGGCAAGGAAACGTTGTTCCAAAAATGCCAGGAACTCCTTGGTCTTCTGCAATTCCCTTGTATCGGAAAGGGATTGTTCATATAATGTGTGGGTAAGTCTATCTAGTTTTCTCGTCATATGGAAAATTATAATGGAGTCCCAAGTTTCTGTGTCAATGCCTATATTCTTAAAGGCTTGCAAAGATTCATGAATATTATCATGAAGATTCTTTACTGACAGGGCGTCGTTTCCAATGTTAGGATGATCAAATAACTTTTCGAAAACTGCCGTAACCAACACACGCTTATTGCTGAATCGTTCTTGCAGCATTTTCCAAGCCGTGTCATAATTGGCTTCTGTTAATTCCAGATGCCTTATTAACCTTTCCGCTTCTCCGGAAAGATTTGCCTTTAGGTACCACATTTTCTGTACCGCAGGCCAGTTTTGATTCATGCACCATCTTTGCAAAGATGTCATGAAATTGTTGCCATTTAAAATAGTTTCCATCAAACTTTGGGATGGATATTTTTGGTAATTGGAGTGCCGACCCTGCTTGTACAGGCACCTTCTTTTCTGCTGTTATGGCAAAGTTGAGCACTAACTTCTCGGCGTCCACATACGCATTGAAGTCATATCCAATGCTCACAGGTTCTGCTACTGCCTTATATATTTCAAAGTGGATTAGTTCAATCTCTTTCCACTGTTTTTCAATGATTGGCTTGTAGTGAACTTTTTCTTCAGATGTTATCTGATTCAAAATTCGGAGTAATGATGCAATCATTGCCTTCTGTTGGCGCATCAGTGGCACTATCTTTTGCCTCTTTCCTTTCTGATCGGCCTCTGATTCCTCTTCCAGTTTGAGTATCTGAGCCTTCCAGATTTTTATAATTTCATCCACCGTCTTTTTCATCTTGGGGTGGTACTCTTTTTTGAAGTAGTCGTGGTCAGATGGTTGATGATTCAATTTTTCCATCGACTCCCGATGACCTTTCTCAAAGTTCTCCCATAGGTACTCCATCATTTCAATTTTTTCTGCAAAGTATGACACCTTCGTCTTCCTTGCTTGAGAATCCTTTTTGTAATTACGGATCGTCGACTGAATGGCGTCTCCCCGTTCTGTTTGTTGAGCGTAGATCTCCTCCATGATATTAGCTAACCTTGACCCGTTGGGAGTATTTGTTTATGTTCAAGACAAAAGTACGCTCCGACTCGCACTTAATATGTGGTCAAGATTATGCGTTTATCACTAGTGATCTTTTGTGTAAATTATTCAGACCTTAATTTTGGTCCGGCTGATTGTTCTAGTAAATATTTAATTTACCCAATCCACTTTTAATTTATTATTGCAATGCAAAATAAATTTATGCTGACTTGTCTATCACAGTGACATAGGTCAGTACCTGCCGCATAAGGGGTTTTATTTTTTGGTTTGTTGCCCGCTAAACTGCTGGCAGCGTAGAACTGCTCCACAATTATTGTGTAATAATAATATAATGATGTATATATTATTTATTTTAAAATATTCTGGCGTGGTTCTGGTCGCCAAGTTGACCAATTGACACAATACTGATTTACTTGTCAAACCCACAGAATGTATATGTATTTTGTGGAATCAATTAAAATTTATCAACAACACAGCACATTAGATTTGAATGTTGTTGCATAGACTTGGTCTTATTAATTTTATATATATGTATATTTTTCTGCTGTGATTCTAGTCGCCAAATTGACTAGGTGACAAAGTGCTGACTCGGTCAGTTGTCTCACAAACAGAAGTAATTGTTTCCTGCTATACAGTCGGAACGTTGACTTGTATACACTAATGCAATTATCACCAAGTGATCAATTGCTACGAATTTTCGGGACCCCGGATTGATGCCTGACTGCAAACCCGTGCCCTCGCAAAGGAATATCAATTTCTCCAAAGCGTAGTATTAATAAGACGATTATTTTATTGCCTTGTTGACCAAAGTCCGTTTTGCGCGTTGTTTAAATTGGTCGCCTTGTTGACCAAAGTCCTTTTGCGCGTTGTTTATATTGGTCGCCTTGTTGACCAAAGTCGGGGTCACCAAAATGTTTCGAAATAAAAACGCAAGTAATATTGCAGGGTATATATATGTATATTTATTTATATTTTTATTATACCCTGTACCCATAGTTATTGATTATAATAAAGATGCCCCTAGAACATAATCTGGTGGGTGGACCACGATGGGTTGAGAATTTATATTGTAACTGGGGGCCAAAGACACAGCGATGCACTCCCGTTGCTTACAGATATTGAATTCTAATTAGCCTAAGAACTAGACTCTACTTATATAGGCCCCGCTGCATAGGTCATTTTAGCTCCACCTTTCATTACGTAGCTGCTAGGTCAGCAACTGATTGATTATTGCTGACCCTAGCAGGGGTACTCAATGAATTGATAGCCAATAACTGCTATGAGAGGGTTACCCAAGATTTACTTATTAATTATGGGTCACAAGCGTTTACAATATGGGAATTATTTGCTATTATTTAGTTATTATAATTCGGGTAATATTTGTGTAGAATGTAGTGGTATTTTGTGTACTTATATCTATTTAAACCAAGCGCCAACAGTAACCTTAGTTCCTTAGTTCACTCTGTACCGTCGCAAAGACAAGATCGTGAGTGCCCAATTATCAATAAAGAACTTAATATATATTTCTATTACTATCTTAAGTCAATCATTTTATGCACAACTGCTTATTGCATGGTTGGTTACAATCCCAACAAAGATTTTAACAAAATCCAAAAAATTCAAGAATCCACCTCGACCATTGATTTAACGACATCGAAGAATAGTGCCAACACTCAACTGCCAAACTATGCATATCCAAATGAAAGCACATTTACATATGCAGGAAACATTCTTAGACCCGACGTTACTGGATCTACAGCTAACATTCATATTAAAGAAGCAAGCTCGATTAAGATCGTAGGAGTCACAATACCTAGAAACTACAAATCCTCGCTTCAATAACCTCGCTAAATCGCTCTCAAGAAACCTTAATATAATTCATTGTCTTGCGAGTTAAGGGGTTATATCTACTTGTAAGCGCAAAAAAACCTGCTGAAAATTTTTTGTGACGGAGCTGTTTATTGGATGAAACCATAAAAGAAAGGATTATATAGAAAATTTAATGAAAAATTAGAATATGTTATATATTTCAAAAAATATTGGAACGCGTAGCGCCTGTAGGACATCTCCTGGAGGTCCTCCGAAAAAAGAAGTCTTGCGGTCCTCCGGTCCTGATTATCCGAATTGCAAAAATCTAAAAGGCTAAGAAAGAAAATAGAAAACTGCAGGTAATGATCGAAAGATTATTCAAAATTATGATTTTTAACAAAATGACGGCTTCTTAAAAAATTTGTTTTTCGAACATTTTTTGACTTTGAGGTGGCTTAAAAAATCGAAATAATTTTCAAAATCCTTTTTCCCTCGATTATTACCTGGCAAAAATATCTAAGAATATCGTGTGAAAATGTCAATCTAATCGGTTAAGCCGATTTCGAAAAATCGAGAAAACGCAGTTAAAGTTTTGGGAACCGTTAAATCTATGGTAAAACGCGAGTATAGGTCTTTACATATAAGCTTATTTTTTTTAAAACTAATTGCCCGATCGATGTGAAATTTTCACACAACATTCTTAGATATACATATGTTCATTCAAAATATGGAAAAAAAAAAATTGTTAATTTTTTTCAAAATTACAAGTAGATATAACTCCTTAAAAATATTATTGCAATACCAAGTTTTTGGTCTTTGTTGATATCAAAAATCAACTTTGCCTCTCAGTGGTAAAATCTTTGTTAATATTAAAAATCAACTTTGCCTTATCTTTATAGCTCAAAAAATAGAAACGATCACCAACTCGGCAAAAAGATGTATACTTGGTGCATATTGAACCACACCAATTATAAATTTTAGCTTAAAGCGGGTTTTTGTTCAGTCCAAGACTCACGCAATCTTGCCCCAGGCCGTCTTGCAATAATCCTGATTAATTCCTATGACTCTCCGATCTTCAGTTTTATAAAATATACAAGCCCCGTGAAATAATAAACTTTTATCCGCAATAGATAATCCTAAACAAAGTTATCAACATCAATATTTTGCCTCCAATCACGGTTCAGAGGAAAAAAAATGGGGAACTAAAATTTTGATCTCATAAATGATCTCTTTGTTACAAAGGCCACAAATAGTGTTTACTAAGAATTTTGAAGAAATAAAAAATAAATTTAAAAAAACAACTTTTTTATCTATACTGATAGATTAAAAGACTTACACCCTACACTTCGTTCGCAATAGCTTTTCAAAACACTAAAATAAAAGTAGGTCTTTTCCTAAATTTAAACATTGTTAGCACCCAAGTGAGATGCTGGAAACACCTTATTCTTTGCCTCTAGTGTTAAAAAAAATTAATAGATAAACACCCAAAGTTTATACTGATGTGGATTGCCGGACACAGAGGCATAAAGGGAAATTAACTTGCTGATGAAGCTGCTACATAAAACTAGGGCAACGATGATATTTTAAAACATCTATAAAATAGATTCAGGATCACAAAACACATATAATTTCTTAACCCCTTTAAACTGGTATCAAACTTTCAATAAATTCAATAGAAACGTTACGGAAATATTTTCTTAAACATTAAAAAAGTTTAATTGTTAAAAAGAACAGAGGAAATTAAAATAGTTCGATTTCGATTCGGGCTGACTCACATACACAAACTACTCAAACCCCACAGTCACAAGCATATGTACACTTTGCAAGCACTTTTAATTTAAAACATTAATAAAACAGACTGTATTGTCCTAAAACCACACAGAAACTCTATCTTCAAAAACATTAATCCAACATTGAACCAACCCTAGAAAATACATCAAGATCTAGAATTTTTAAAATTAAGTAACATTTACCACCTTAAGAAAATTTATAAACAGAACTTTACCAAGCATAAAATATAAAACGCAATACGTAGTGGCTCACTTGGCTCAAAGAGCTCTTTCCGTTATTTTTGTGGTAGAGTTCACAAATGTGTGAGTTTATAGACAGAAGATACAAGGTTGCGATCGCGAGTTCGAGTTTATTTTTTTTCTTTTTCTTTTTTTTTTACGAGCGAATCCCATCGGGTGCACTCAGTGCCCACAACCTCCTGCCCAACCGACCGAGGGGCGCAAACCGCATGACGTACGGCACGAGTCGCGGGGAACAGTTGACAAAAAACAGACAAGTAACGAAAGCTACAGCTATTTACGAGCTAAGTAGGAGATGATAGAAGATTTTAGTACTGATAAAGAGAGCTCTGGGCTGATCACACGATAAAGTCGATTATAATCAGCCGACAGGACTCGAAATGTATTATGCAATGCATAGTTAGTAGTACAGTGTGCAAGGGATAAGGGAATATAGTTTCTAGTAGGTCTAGATGGTACAAAAAGATCTACTTGGTGTAATAACTCAGGCGAGTCAATATCACCAATTAGGAGCTTGTGCATAAATATAACACCAAGCATTATTCTACGGTTAGTAAGAGAAGGAAGGTTAATTAAAAGAAGTCTACTAGAGTACGATGGCAGGTTGACATTGCGATCCCAGTTAAGACCACGAAGAGCAAAAATCAGAAATTGTTTTTGAATAGATTCAATTCTAATTTGGTGTGACTCATATTGAGGTGACCATATGCATGATCCGTACTCCAAAATAGGACTGACCAAAGAGGTATAGAGAATTTTGGTAGTGTAAGGATCATCGAATTCTTTCGACCATCGTTTGACAAAACCAAGAACGCCTGTGGCTTTAGCGATTATCGTAGAGATATGGGAGTTGAAGGTTAATTTACGATCCATGAGTACACCTAAATCATTCATTTCATCAAGGCGTTCTAATGGAGTGTTGTTCAAGGAATATGTCATCATCTGAGGAGAGGTCCTATAGAACGACATTTCCTTGCACTTAGTGGTGTTTAAGTTTAAAAGATTGTGCTGACACCAACACTGAAAATTATTAAGATCAGCTTGCAATCTACTGGACGAAACCATATTGCTATAGCTAAGGCACAGCTTAACATCGCACAGTGGGGCCTTTTCTCATTTCGCTTATCAAAAATCATATCTTCTAAAGTAGTGAAGCGATTTTCAAAATTTAAAAAGCATTTGATAGCTAATTGTTCAAGCTCCAAAGGTGCCACGTGCTCGGGTTGCTTAGATATTCAAGGTCAAAGTTGAAAAATATTTCTAGGCATATTTTACCCTTAAAATTCACTTAAAAAACGCTTTTTTGATGACAAATGAACTTTATTATTCTAATTTGATAAGATAAATAAGATTTTTTAATGTTTTGTTTTAATTTTTTACTGAAATTGCGAAAAAAAAAAAAAAAAAATTATGATTTTTTTTAGGTTAATTTTAAAAATTTTATATTGGTGGCTCATTTTCAGTCAAATAATCTTCAACATTATCTTTTATATCTAATAAACTTATCATTTCGGAACTTTAATTGCATTCTTCTATGTTTTTCCGTGTTCGTACTTGTCTTATTGAGGCAATAAGTGGATCCGATGAGGCTGCCAGCATGTTGAAAAGGTCTTCATTTTGTCTAATCCGAGATATATTGAATGTATTAGTATTTTTAAACTTTTTGTAGTCCTTGTTCTTATATTCCTGTGCTTCTTCAGACAGCTCTCCAATTGGTAAGCACTGATACTCGATTAAATCCTTTCCATGAGCCAAAATCCTATGTACTGTGGGGGTTAGCTTCTTGTGAGGGTACAATTCAGTCAAAAGTTTAGCTGTTTTCGATGCATATTCGGCAAATTTAGTACCATTTATCATTTCCTTGCAGTTTAGAACATTAAGGATAACAGCCAACCTTTTAATGATCTCATGATTAACACCTGTTATCAATGATGTTATGTGATCATTTTAGAAAAATTTCCTCGCAGTATTTCCATCATTCGTATTCCCGTATCCGTACTTTGGGCAGTCAACTTTTAATCCAAGCTTGCGGGAGAACTCAGCTTGTATAATTTCCTTTCTGCTTTGCATATCCTCTCGAGGTGTATTCTCGGTTTTTGCTTCTCCTGGCCGAGGAATTGTGTAGGCTAACTTCAAAATAAATTCCATGCAATTTATCCTGCAATGCAACGGAGAAATTCCATATTCATAGCAGTTTTCCTCATCCGTTGAACTGTCTGAATTGTGAAAGTCTTTTTGAGTTTTTTTGCATATGGGGCATCTTAAAGTCGAGGTGGTGTTTGTAATATTCTTTAACACTTTTCCATCAATCATTGTGAGGAAAAAATCAAACTTAACCGTTATCGTCCTTCCACTCTTGGTTTGAATAACAGTTGGTTCCAGATGGCTAATTTGATTTTTTATGTCGCTGACAGTTGATTTGATTAATTCCGATGTTTCCTTTGCATATTTAAAGAAAATAGGCCGACAATAGTGAATCGAAGATGGTCGAACATTTCTCCAATGTTCAGAAGTTTCACTTCTGAGACGTAAAGGAACTACAGAAGCCATAAACATATTTTTATCAGAAATCGTTTCGTCATCGGTTTTTATGACTTGTTTGTAGGCGCTTTGTCCAGATGATCCATCGCACCCCCATTTATTCAGTAGAGTCAAATTTTCAGGAAGTAGCTCCACCTGTGCTTCCGGCAAACTTTCAATTAGACGCCTCGCAGTGTGATCCATCAAGTCCAGTAGTTTTACTTCTGCCGATATCTCTGTGATTATTTTATTGGCAGGGACTGCATCCTTTTTGGCAATTGCAATTTTTTTATATCCCGGAAGAACGTCGATGTTATGCCTTAATAAGGAACTCCGTAAGATTTCATATTTATCCTTGCTTAATCCCAAGTCCATAAACAAGAAAAACGCTTCTTGGTTACTGTATTTGGTGACGAGAATATTGGGTGGCGTCGGAATACTTTCCTTAATCCTGGTCATCCGCACTGGACTGGCAGTCAGAACAGCTTTTGTTACAGTCGATTTAGTTCTTTCCTGTTCCCTTGAATATTTCAAAGATAGCGCTTGTGACAGATTCTCTGTTGTAAAGCTTTCTCCAACATTCCCGAGCTTACGTTTCCTTGTAACAGATGAACACTCTTCAATATTCTTAGGTGGCCTTCCTCTTCCTTGGCTAGTAGATGGGTAAACTTCTTCCTCTCTTGAATCCTCTATTGAATCCTCTATTGAATCCAATGATGTAGACTGCTCAAGCCAGTTTTCGTAGATCCCAATAAATTCAGAGTTTTTTCTTTGAGACCCACTCCATTTTCGTTTCACGTTAATGTAGGTGTTTTTAAGTTTCGTCACAATCTCCTTGCTAACGTCTTTGGGTACAAGGCCCATCACTTTAAGCAATTCTGATACAAATTCATTTTGATTTTTAACGGCCCGAAAAACTTCAAAAATCTTAGAATTCTTCAAATCCATTTTTCCACTTTAAATTTTAATTGAATTATATTCAAAAATACTATTCAACAAAAAAGCTGTTTCCTCTTATGAAGTCAAGAACAAACTGTCTCGAACAAGTGCAATAGTTTGCAATTTATACCATTTTTTCTTAAATCAGTAGGTAAAAAACATTTATATATACCATTTTTTCTTAAATCATTAGGTAAAAAAACATTTTTGCATCATTGCAAACTATTGCACTTGTTTGTAATAACCTTTTTTGATTAATTAGGTAACAACAAAATTGGTTTCCAAATTGAAACAGGTAATCGGGGAAATCCAAAAAATTAACAAACAATGTATCTATGACCTAAAATATTATTTACCTATTTTCTAAGACCTTCTAAACATGTAAACATCGTCAGGTAGTATTTCGGACGCGATTTTACACACACGCTGCTGACAAATTTGCATGCGCTCTTCTTCTTCCTTGTACCTGAAACGCGTTTTTAACGCGAGGTTGCATTAGTTTTTTGAATTTTTGACAAATTTGCGCAAAAAAGCGCAAGACTACACTACTAGGTCTGATAGGTGAATATTCCCTCTATCACGTGTATATAATTATATCGTGAATCTCCGTGAATCTCTGTTGTTTTCCCTTCACTAAAGTTTAAAAAAATGCGAAAATTTAGTGTATTTTTGAAACGTCTCCAATTTTCTGAGTATTCAAATTGCATTAAATTTTTTACAACAAATAACTAAAAAATGATCTACTTTTCGAATAAAGTAAAAATATTCAAGATCAGTTGTTTAATTCGGCCAATATACAGTTTCAAAGTTGCAAGTTTTTTTTAAAATTCTAAATTTTTTTCTTACATGAAAAATGTCTCCACTTTGAGACGATGTAGCACCCACAACTCTTATCGGATTTCAATAATATTTTGGATCCATAACATTTGAAGTATTATCTGTCGATTTCACTTTTCATTTTGGCCAAACGTGATGGTGAAAAAAATGGGCACCCCTGGGGCACCCCCGAAGTCACATTGATGCATCTAGAAAAGGAAGACTTAAATAAGACCTTTTGTGTTCTACTTGTCAGATACTCACGAATCCAACGGAGTAGAGTATTTGGGAAGCCAATTGCATTTAACTTTATAAGCAATAACTTATGGTTAACAGAGTCAAAAGCCTTACTGAAATCTGTATATATGACATCAGTTTGCTTTCCACTTTCAAATCCTTTGATCGTCCTAGATGTAAATACTAAAAGGTTAGTGGTTGTTGATCTACGTTTCACGAAACCGTGTTGGGCTGGTGAAATTATAGAACTACAAAAATGTTGCAATTGAAAAGTTACAATTTTTTCAAAAGCTTTTGGAATAGCGGACAACTTGGAAATACCCCTATAGTTAGAAACATCAGACTTACTACCCTTTTTATGGAGAGGAATTATAAATGATTCCTTCCAAATCAACGGGAAAGCGGAGGTTTCAACAGACAACGAGAATAATTTCTGAATAGGCTTCCATAACGATTCAGCGCAAAATCTGAGTACACAACCAGGAATCCCATCGGGACCTGGCGCGTACACAGGTTTGACTTGCTTAAGCACGCTGAGAAGCGAACTTTCGTCAATTATAGGATTGAATATGCAATTTGACATTTTTGACTCATAAGGATACTGAGAGTTTAAGTGGTATTCCGTTAAGGAATAGGTTGTTTTGAAAAAATTAGCAAACATATCGGCAATGGCCTGATCACTGTCCGCAGTCTTATTTCCAAAAGTTAAATATGATGGGCTTATGCTCGTCTTGCGTTTAGCATTCACAAAGTTGTAAAACTGCTTAGGATCACTGTAAAACTGAAGTTTACATCGCCGAAGATAATCCTTGTAGCATTTTGTACTTAGCTTCATGAAATTTAAACGAGCAATAGCATATTTAGAAAAATCTGATGGACGACCTGCCTTTAACTGCCTTATAACTCTTACAATATCTCGACTTAACATTTCTTAAATTGGACAGCTCCCGAGTGAACCAGGGGGGCTTATTAGACCGAACTGATCTACCGAGAGGAACACAAATTTTAAAAACAGAATCAAGCATATTATAGAAATAATGAATAGCAGAGTCCATGGTTGTACAATTGTACAGATATGACCAATCAAGGTTCCAAATAATATTATTAAGTCTGACAAAGTCAGTCTTACGAAAGCAGCGGCTTCTTGTTACCGGATGAGTATTGTAAGTCGGCGCACAGATAGAAAGGTCAATAGTTACATCCAAGGTTGGATGAAATTTGTCTTCAGGTAAAACGAGAGGTTCAATCCTGGAAACGACGCAGTTGGAGGAGTCCAACACAAATACAAGATCCAGTGATCTATCAATTGAATTGCGTACAGGATTAATTTGAGTAAGGGATAAATCAAACAGACCATCAATAAAGCAATGTGACGAGGAGGGCAACAACACTTAGAACTCATCAGAAAGCGACCAGGAAATATCTGGTAAATTAAAGTCACCGAGAACAATGAGGGTATCTCTATCAGAAAGAAGTGAAGAAACTGCTTGAATTGCTTCCAAGTGATTATTATATGTAATTAAGTCGGAAAGAGGTGGAATGTAAGAGCAAGTAACATAAGTGCAAGAAGATTTAAGTGAAATTTTGACACTAATAAACTCAATTTCATGAGCGGAAGTTAACTGAATAATTTCAGATGGAAAAGCTGAATCGACAGCAATAAGCACACCACCACCATTGCGGATAATCCGATCTTTTTTATAAATTGAAAATTTAGTGGAAAAACCGAAGCGTCAGCAATATCTGGTTTGAGCCACGTCTCTGTAAAAGCAAGAACATGAAAATCAAAGGATAGACTATCTACAAAGAGTCTAGACAGTTTCGATTTAAGTCCTCTAACATTCTGGTAGGCCAGAATAAGGGACAAAGTTAGTTTTTTGGCCCGTCAGTAGATTCTGACGTACCAGAAGAAGGTAGAAGTTTGTTATTAGAAGACGGGGTGATAGCAGAGGGCAGTCGAATCGGAGGCCGATTTCTCTTTTTCGTCGTATACTCCTTTATAATAAGGTGTTCCGGCCAAAAATCTTTTCTACAAATTTGGTCAAAGAGATTAGGTGGAACACTTACTTTAAATGACGAGATGTCACGGGTATATGAAAACCTAAATTTTTCCACCGCTATGTTTGAGGCCTGAGTTTTTGCCCGGATATGGGCTAAGACATCGTCAGATGTATTGTTAGGGTCAAGCCTCGAAATAAATATCTGTTTTTTGGTTGGTATACCGACAAGTGAACTCGACACACCAGCAGGCACAGCAGCCACAGCACTGGGCGCTGGAGCTACGGCGGCTGACAATGCTTTACGAGCCCCTTTTGTCAATATCTGATTGGGAATATTCTTGGGGCAGGATATTCGCCCGGACAAATCAGAGACTACACCTAATATCGCGGTAACTTGCGTGATTCCATTACCGGGGGAAATTCCAATGGAATCCACACAATTGGATGAAATCGGACTTTTAAACGATATCAAGTGCCGTGAATTCGGTGTGTTTGAGTTATTTGTCGTGTTCGGAACAGCGAGAGTAAGAGACACCGGCCGGACCGGGGGCCAAATTCCTAGGGATGGTCTTCTTTCGCTTCGGGGATTCGTTTAATAGTTTAAAACTATTAAACTGAGTTTCCAGTGATGAAAACTCATCCCGAAGCTTCATAAGACCAGCCGACGGGTTCTTAAATCCCTCACGAGTGCGCCTCATGAATACACGCATCTCCCTCTCGGCATCCCGAAACGTTTCACAACTCCACCATTTCCGAGGCTGTCTTTTACCTTGACTGTGTAACCAGCACATTTAAAATGCATAACGTTGTCACACAGCCATCAAAGCAAAAAATCTTCCTGGGCTTTGAGAGGGTGAGGGCACTTCTTATTTGAGCAGACCGACATTGTTAGATTATACTCAATTTTATTAATAGTAAATATTAATAACAGAAAAATAAACTAACAGAAGTAAAAAAAAGATTTATGTAAAAAAATAGGGCGTATACGAACCAAAAGTCCCACACAAAGGTTAAGGTGCAGCAGCTGCTTTCAAGACGAAAGAGACAAAAGCTAAGAGCAGTGAACGCACAACACAAAACAGATCACAAACGCGAGATTAACTAACGCGAGAATAACGGGCGCTAACGCAAGCAAATATAGAAAAGAGAGCAAGAACACGCAAACAACACTGTGTACAGAAGAGATCGCGAGTGCATGCAGGTAAAGCACAAACGAAAAAATCAAAGTTTATGAGACACAACAACAAAGCAAAGAGTTTTGTTGTTGGTTTAATACAAAAATTCTGAATTGCAAAAATCTAAAAGGCTAAGAAAGAAAATAGAAAACTGCAGGTAATGATCGAAAGATTATTCAAAATTATGATTTTTAACAAAATGACGGCTTCTTAAAAAATTTGTTTTTCGAACATTTTTTGACTTTGAGGTGGCTTAAAAAATCGAAATAATTTTCAAAATCCTTTTTCCCTCGATTATTACCTGGCAAAAATATCTAAGAATATCGTGTGAAAATGTCAATCTAATCGGTTAAGCCGATTTCGAAAAATCGAGAAAACGCAGTTAAAGTTTTGGGAACCGTTAAATCTATGGTAAAACGCGAGTATAGGTCTTTACATATAAGCTTATTTTTTTTAAAACTAATTGCCCGATCGATGTGAAATTTTCACACAACATTCTTAGATATACATATGTTCATTCAAAATATGGAAAAAAAAAAATTGTTAATTTTTTTCAAAATTACAAGTAGATATAACTCCTTAAAAATATTATTGCAATACCAAGTTTTTGGTCTTTGTTGATATCAAAAATCAACTTTGCCTCTCAGTGGTAAAATCTTTGTTAATATTAAAAATCAACTTTGCCTTATCTTTATAGCTCAAAAAATAGAAACGATCACCAACTCGGCAAAAAGATGTATACTTGGTGCATATTGAACCACACCAATTATAAATTTTAGCTTAAAGCGGGTTTTTGTTCAGTCCAAGACTCACGCAATCTTGCCCCAGGCCGTCTTGCAATAATCCTGATTAATTCCTATGACTCTCCGATCTTCAGTTTTATAAAATATACAAGCCCCGTGAAATAATAAACTTTTATCCGCAATAGATAATCCTAAACAAAGTTATCAACATCAATATTTTGCCTCCAATCACGGTTCAGAGGAAAAAAAATGGGGAACTAAAATTTTGATCTCATAAATGATCCCTTTGTTACAAAGGCCACAAATAGTGTTTACTAAGAATTTTGAAGAAATAAAAAATAAATTTAAAAAAACAACTTTTTTATCTATACTGATAGATTAAAAGACTTACACCCTACACTTCGTTCGCAATAGCTTTTCAAAACGCTAAAATAAAAGTAGGTCTTTTCCTAAATTTAAACATTGTAAGCACCCAAGTGAGATGCTGGAAACACCTTATTCTTTGCCTCTAGTGTTAAAAAAAATTAATAGATAAACACCCAAAGTTTATACTGATGTGGATTGCCGGACACAGAGGCATAAAGGGAAATTAACTTGCTGATGAAGCTGCTACATAAAACTAGGGCAACGATGATATTTTAAAACATCTATAAAATAGATTCAGGATCACAAAACACATATAATTTCTTAACCCCTTTAAACTGGTATCAAACTTTCAATAAATTCAATAGAAACGTTACGGAAATATTTTCTTAAACATTAAAAAAGTTTAATTGTTAAAAAGAACAGAGGAAATTAAAATAGTTCGATTTCGATTCGGGCTGACTCACATACACAAACTACTCAAACCCCACAGTCACAAGCATATGTACACTTTGCAAGCACTTTTAATTTAAAACATTAATAAAACAGACTGTATTGTCCTAAAACCACACAGAAACTCTATCTTCAAAAACATTAATCCAACATTGAACCAACCCTAGAAAATACATCAAGATCTAGAATTTTTAAAATTAAGTAACATTTACCACCTTAAGAAAATTTATAAACAGAACTTTACCAAGCATAAAATATAAAACGCAATACGTAGTGGCTCACTTGGCTCAAAGAGCTCTTTCCGTTATTTTTGTGGTAGAGTTCACAAATGTGTGAGTTTATAGACAGAAGATACAAGGTTGCGATCGCGAGTTCGAGTTTATTTTTTTTCTTTTTCTTTTTTTTTTACGAGCGAATCCCATCGGGTGCACTCAGTGCCCACAACCTCCTGCCCAACCGACCGAGGGGCGCAAACCGCATGACGTACGGCACGAGTCGCGGGGAACAGTTGACAAAAAACAGACAAGTAACGAAAGCTACAGCTATTTACGAGCTAAGTAGGAGATGATAGAAGATTTTAGTACTGATAAAGAGAGCTCTGGGCTGATCACACGATAAAGTCGATTATAATCAGCCGACAGGACTCGAAATGTATTATGCAATGCATAGTTAGTAGTACAGTGTGCAAGGGATAAGGGAATATAGTTTCTAGTAGGTCTAGATGGTACAAAAAGATCTACTTGGTGTAATAACTCAGGCGAGTCAATATCACCAATTAGGAGCTTGTGCATAAATATAACACCAAGCATTATTCTACGGTTAGTAAGAGAAGGAAGGTTAATTAAAAGAAGTCTACTAGAGTACGATGGCAGGTTGACATTGCGATCCCAGTTAAGACCACGAAGAGCAAAAATCAGAAATTGTTTTTGAATAGATTCAATTCTAATTTGGTGTGACTCATATTGAGGTGACCATATGCATGATCCGTACTCCAAAATAGGACTGACCAAAGAGGTATAGAGAATTTTGGTAGTGTAAGGATCATCGAATTCTTTCGACCATCGTTTGACAAAACCAAGAACGCCTGTGGCTTTAGCGATTATCGTAGAGATATGGGAGTTGAAGGTTAATTTACGATCCATGAGTACACCTAAATCATTCATTTCATCAAGGCGTTCTAATGGAGTGTTGTTCAAGGAATATGTCATCATCTGAGGAGAGGTCCTATAGAACGACATTTCCTTGCACTTAGTGGTGTTTAAGTTTAAAAGATTGTGCTGACACCAACACTGAAAATTATTAAGATCAGCTTGCAATCTACTGGACGAAACCATATTGCTATAGCTAAGGCACAGCTTAACATCGCACAGTGGGGCCTTTTCTCATTTCGCTTATCAAAAATCATATCTTCTAAAGTAGTGAAGCGATTTTCAAAATTTAAAAAGCATTTGATAGCTAATTGTTCAAGCTCCAAAGGTGCCACGTGCTCGGGTTGCTTAGATATTCAAGGTCAAAGTTGAAAAATATTTCTAGGCATATTTTACCCTTAAAATTCACTTAAAAAACGCTTTTTTGATGACAAATGAACTTTATTATTCTAATTTGATAAGATAAATAAGATTTTTTAATGTTTTGTTTTAATTTTTTACTGAAATTGCGAAAAAAAAAAAAAAAAATTATGATTTTTTTTAGGTTAATTTTAAAAATTTTATATTGGTGGCTCATTTTCAGTCAAATAATCTTCAACATTATCTTTTATATCTAATAAACTTATCATTTCGGAACTTTAATTGCTTTCTTCTATGTTTTTCCGTGTTCGTCTTATTGAGGCAATAAGTGGATCCGATGAGGCTGCCAGCATGTTGAAAAGGTCTTCATTTTGTCTAATCCGAGATATATTGAATGTATTAGTATTTTTAAACTTTTTGTAGTCCTTGTTCTTATATTCCTGTGCTTCTTCAGACAGCTCTCCAATTGGTAAGCACTGATACTCGATTAAATCCTTTCCATGAGCCAAAATCCTATGTACTGTGGGGGTTAGCTTCTTGTGAGGGTACAATTCAGTCAAAAGTTCAGCTGTTTTCGATGCATATTCGGCAAATTTAGTACCATTTATCATTTCCTTGCAGTTTAGAACATTAAGGATAACAGCCAACCTTTTAATGATCTCATGATTAACACCTGTTATCAATGATGTTATGTGATCATTTTAGAAAAATTTCCTCGCAGTATTTCCATCATTCGTATTCCCGTATCCGTACTTTGGGCAGTCAACTTTTAATCCAAGCTTGCGGGAGAACTCAGCTTGTATAATTTCCTTTCTGCTTTGCATATCCTCTCGAGGTGTATTCTCGGTTTTTGCTTCTCCTGGCCGAGGAATTGTGTAGGCTAACTTCAAAATAAATTCCATGCAATTTATCCTGCAATGCAACGGAGAAATTCCATATTCATAGCAGTTTTCCTCATCCGTTGAACTGTCTGAATTGTGAAAGTCTTTTTGAGTTTTTTTGCATATGGGGCATCTTAAAGTCGAGGTGGTGTTTGTAATATTCTTTAACACTTTTCCATCAATCATTGTGAGGAAAAAATCAAACTTAACCGTTATCGTCCTTCCACTCTTGGTTTGAATAACAGTTGGTTCCAGATGGCTAATTTGATTTTTTATGTCGCTGACAGTTGATTTGATTAATTCCGATGTTTCCTTTGCATATTTAAAGAAAATAGGCCGACAATAGTGAATCGAAGATGGTCGAACATTTCTCCAATGTTCAGAAGTTTCACTTCTGAGACGTAAAGGAACTACAGAAGCCATAAACATATTTTTATCAGAAATCGTTTCGTCATCGGTTTTTATGACTTGTTTGTAGGCGCTTTGTCCAGATGATCCATCGCACCCCCATTTATTCAGTAGAGTCAAATTTTCAGGAAGTAGCTCCACCTGTGCTTCCGGCAAACTTTCAATTAGACGCCTCGCAGTGTGATCCATCAAGTCCAGTAGTTTTACTTCTGCCGATATCTCTGTGATTATTTTATTGGCAGGGACTGCATCCTTTTTGGCAATTGCAATTTTTTTATATCCCGGAAGAACGTCGATGTTATGCCTTAATAAGGAACTCCGTAAGATTTCATATTTATCCTTGCTTAATCCCAAGTCCATAAACAAGAAAAACGCTTCTTGGTTACTGTATTTGGTGACGAGAATATTGGGTGGCGTCGGAATACTTTCCTTAATCCTGGTCATCCGCACTGGACTGGCAGTCAGAACAGCTTTTGTTACAGTCGATTTAGTTCTTTCCTGTTCCCTTGAATATTTCAAAGATAGCGCTTGTGACAGATTCTCTGTTGTAAAGCTTTCTCCAACATTCCCGAGCTTACGTTTCCTTGTAACAGATGAACACTCTTCAATATTCTTAGGTGGCCTTCCTCTTCCTTGGCTAGTAGATGGGTAAACTTCTTCCTCTCTTGAATCCTCTATTGAATCCTCTATTGAATCCAATGATGTAGACTGCTCAAGCCAGTTTTCGTAGATCCCAATAAATTCAGAGTTTTTTCTTTGAGACCCACTCCATTTTCGTTTCACGTTAATGTAGGTGTTTTTAAGTTTCGTCACAATCTCCTTGCTAACGTCTTTGGGTACAAGGCCCATCACTTTAAGCAATTCTGATACAAATTCATTTTGATTTTTAACGGCCCGAAAAACTTCAAAAATCTTAGAATTCTTCAAATCCATTTTTCCACTTTAAATTTTAATTGAATTATATTCAAAAATACTATTCAACAAAAAAGCTGTTTCCTCTTATGAAGTCAAGAACAAACTGTCTCGAACAAGTGCAATAGTTTGCAATTTATACCATTTTTTCTTAAATCAGTAGGTAAAAAACATTTATATATACCATTTTTTCTTAAATCATTAGGTAAAAAAACATTTTTGCATCATTGCAAACTATTGCACTTGTTTGTAATAACCTTTTTTGATTAATTAGGTAACAACAAAATTGGTTTCCAAATTGAAACAGGTAATCGGGGAAATCCAAAAAATTAACAAACAATGTATCTATGACCTAAAATATTATTTACCTATTTTCTAAGACCTTCTAAACATGTAAACATCGTCAGGTAGTATTTCGGACGCGATTTTACACACACGCTGCTGACAAATTTGCATGCGCTCTTCTTCTTCCTTGTACCTGAAACGCGTTTTTAACGCGAGGTTGCATTAGTTTTTTGAATTTTTGACAAATTTGCGCAAAAAAGCGCAAGACTACACTACTAGGTCTGATAGGTGAATATTCCCTCTATCACGTGTATATAATTATATCGTGAATCTCCGTGAATCTCTGTTGTTTTCCCTTCACTAAAGTTTAAAAAAATGCGAAAATTTAGTGTATTTTTGAAACGTCTCCAATTTTCTGAGTATTCAAATTGCATTAAATTTTTTACAACAAATAACTAAAAAATGATCTACTTTTCGAATAAAGTAAAAATATTCAAGATCAGTTGTTTAATTCGGCCAATATACAGTTTCAAAGTTGCAAGTTTTTTTTAAAATTCTAAATTTTTTTCTTACATGAAAAATGTCTCCACTTTGAGACGATGTAGCACCCACAACTCTTATCGGATTTCAATAATATTTTGGATCCATAACATTTGAAGTATTATCTGTCGATTTCACTTTTCATTTTGGCCAAACGTGATGGTGAAAAAAATGGGCACCCCTGGGGCACCCCCGAAGTCACATTGATGCATCTAGAAAAGGAAGACTTAAATAAGACCTTTTGTGTTCTACTTGTCAGATACTCACGAATCCAACGGAGTAGAGTATTTGGGAAGCCAATTGCATTTAACTTTATAAGCAATAACTTATGGTTAACAGAGTCAAAAGCCTTACTGAAATCTGTATATATGACATCAGTTTGCTTTCCACTTTCAAATCCTTTGATCGTCCTAGATGTAAATACTAAAAGGTTAGTGGTTGTTGATCTACGTTTCACGAAACCGTGTTGGGCTGGTGAAATTATAGAACTACAAAAATGTTGCAATTGAAAAGTTACAATTTTTTCAAAAGCTTTTGGAATAGCGGACAACTTGGAAATACCCCTATAGTTAGAAACATCAGACTTACTACCCTTTTTATGGAGAGGAATTATAAATGATTCCTTCCAAATCAACGGGAAAGCGGAGGTTTCAACAGACAACGAGAATAATTTCTGAATAGGCTTCCATAACGATTCAGCGCAAAATCTGAGTACACAACCAGGAATCCCATCGGGACCTGGCGCGTACACAGGTTTGACTTGCTTAAGCACGCTGAGAAGCGAACTTTCGTCAATTATAGGATTGAATATGCAATTTGACATTTTTGACTCATAAGGATACTGAGAGTTTAAGTGGTATTCCGTTAAGGAATAGGTTGTTTTGAAAAAATTAGCAAACATATCGGCAATGGCCTGATCACTGTCCGCAGTCTTATTTCCAAAAGTTAAATATGATGGGCTTATGCTCGTCTTGCGTTTAGCATTCACAAAGTTGTAAAACTGCTTAGGATCACTGTAAAACTGAAGTTTACATCGCCGAAGATAATCCTTGTAGCATTTTGTACTTAGCTTCATGAAATTTAAACGAGCAATAGCATATTTAGAAAAATCTGATGGACGACCTGCCTTTAACTGCCTTATAACTCTTACAATATCTCGACTTAACATTTCTTAAATTGGACAGCTCCCGAGTGAACCAGGGGGGCTTATTAGACCGAACTGATCTACCGAGAGGAACACAAATTTTAAAAACAGAATCAAGCATATTATAGAAATAATGAATAGCAGAGTCCATGGTTGTACAATTGTACAGATATGACCAATCAAGGTTCCAAATAATATTATTAAGTCTGACAAAGTCAGTCTTACGAAAGCAGCGGCTTCTTGTTACCGGATGAGTATTGTAAGTCGGCGCACAGATAGAAAGGTCAATAGTTACATCCAAGGTTGGATGAAATTTGTCTTCAGGTAAAACGAGAGGTTCAATCCTGGAAACGACGCAGTTGGAGGAGTCCAACACAAATACAAGATCCAGTGATCTATCAATTGAATTGCGTACAGGATTAATTTGAGTAAGGGATAAATCAACAACACTTAGAACTCATCAGAAAGCGACCAGGAAATATCTGGTAAATTAAAGTCACCGAGAACAATGAGGGTATCTCTATCAGAAAGAAGTGAAGAAACTGCTTGAATTGCTTCCAAGTGATTATTATATGTAATTAAGTCGGAAAGAGGTGGAATGTAAGAGCAAGTAACATAAGTGCAAGAAGATTTAAGTGAAATTTTGACACTAATAAACTCAATTTCATGAGCGGAAGTTAACTGAATAATTTCAGATGGAAAAGCTGAATCGACAGCAATAAGCACACCACCACCATTGCGGATAATCCGATCTTTTTTATAAATTGAAAATTTAGTGGAAAAACCGAAGCGTCAGCAATATCTGGTTTGAGCCACGTCTCTGTAAAAGCAAGAACATGAAAATCAAAGGATAGACTATCTACAAAGAGTCTAGACAGTTTCGATTTAAGTCCTCTAACATTCTGGTAGGCCAGAATAAGGGACAAAGTTAGTTTTTTGGCCCGTCAGTAGATTCTGACGTACCAGAAGAAGGTAGAAGTTTGTTATTAGAAGACGGGGTGATAGCAGAGGGCAGTCGAATCGGAGGCCGATTTCTCTTTTTCGTCGTATACTCCTTTATAATAAGGTGTTCCGGCCAAAAATCTTTTCTACAAATTTGGTCAAAGAGATTAGGTGGAACACTTACTTTAAATGACGAGATGTCACGGGTATATGAAAACCTAAATTTTTCCACCGCTATGTTTGAGGCCTGAGTTTTTGCCCGGATATGGGCTAAGACATCGTCAGATGTATTGTTAGGGTCAAGCCTCGAAATAAATATCTGTTTTTTGGTTGGTATACCGACAAGTGAACTCGACACACCAGCAGGCACAGCAGCCACAGCACTGGGCGCTGGAGCTACCGCGGCTGACAATGCTTTACGAGCCCCTTTTGTCAATATCTGATTAGGAATATTCTTGGGGCAGGATATTCGCCCGGACAAATCAGAGACTACACCTAATATCGCGGTAACTTGCGTGATTCCATTACCGGGGGATATTCCAATGGAATCCACACAATTGGATGAAATCGGACTTTTAAACGATATCAAGTGCCGTGAATTCGGTGTGTTTGAGTTATTTGTCGTGTTCGGAACAGCGAGAGTAAGAGACACTGGCGGACCGGGGGCCAAATTCCTAGGGATGGTCTTCTTTCGCTTCGGGGATTCGTTTAATAGTTTAAAACTATTAAACTGAGTTTCCAGTGATCAAAACTCATCCCGAAGCTTCATAAGACCAGCCGACGGGTTCTTAAATCCCTCACGAGTGCGCCTCATGAATACACGCATCTCCCTCTCGGCATCCCGAAACGTTTCACAACTCCACCATTTCCGAGGCTGTCTTTTACCTTGACTGTGTAACCAGCACATTTAAAATGCATAACGTTGTCACACAGCCATCAAAGCAAAAAATCTTCCTGGGCTTTGAGAGGGTGAGGGCACTTCTTATTTGAGCAGACCGACATTGTTAGATTATACTCAATTTTATTAATAGTAAATATTAATAACAGAAAAATAAACTAACAGAAGTAAAAAAAAGATTTATGTAAAAAAATAGGGCGTATACGAACCAAAAGTCCCACACAAAGGTTAAGGTGCAGCAGCTGCTTTCAAGACGAAAGAGACAAAAGCTAAGAGCAGTGAACGCACAACACAAAACAGATCACAAACGCGAGATTAACTAACGCGAGAATAACGGGCGCTAACGCAAGCAAATATAGAAAAGAGAGCAAGAACACGCAAACAACACTGTGTACAGAAGAGATCGCGAGTGCATGCAGGTAAAGCACAAACGAAAAAATCAAAGTTTATGAGACACAACAACAAAGCAAAGAGTTTTGTTGTTGGTTTAATACAAAAAGTAACAATAGCTTTGATTTAATGTTTAGCAACAAATCGAAACGAAAGAACAATTAATTGTGATAGATATTTAATTAAAAAAGCTTTTAAGCAATTTTGACAAAATAAAAATTCGCAATATATGCAGGAAAGAATTAATAGTGAGAGCGCCCAGAAAAACACGACCGGCAAGGTTGAGAGTTCAATTGATTTTATTATGAGCAGAAAGACGCACAAGCAAACGCCGAAGCACAGTCACAGATTTCGAGCTCGAGGATATGTCATAAATATGCGAGTTCGATAAAATATGGACGCAAAACCAAGCGAGGGGAGGTGAAAAAATCGCGATCGCAAATATTTGCTTGTGCGTTCCTCTCAGGCACTTGCTAGTGCGTCCCCCTAACAAGGAACTTACATATTAATGACCCTTTCTCGAGCTCGCGATCTCTGCTCGTGCGTCCGGAACGTTTTGCATAACAAACAAAATGCTGAAACCTATTGTGTTTGTTAACCGAAGGTCCACTGAACATACATTTTACTTCAAAATAAAATCAAACATTTTAAGCAATAGCTATTTAGTAGCAATAATTTAGAATTAGAAAAACTTTCAAAAAACTTTTCTTCAATTGTATAACAAAAAGTAGAGATATTTTATTGTTCTGAGCTGTTCCGAAAAACGTAAAGACTTTTCTACTCCCAAAAATGCCACTGAAGTAATAAATTGCTTGCCTTCTGCAATTTTGCGTGAAAAGATTATTGAGTTTAACTGGCTATTGAGAATCAACAAACTGGCTATTGAGTCCAACAAAATTAAAGCAACCCTCAGTCACAAACACGACAATCAGGCCGTCTCATTTCTGATTCCAGATAAATTTGCCGGAATCGGAATTAAAACCTGCTCCTACTGTCTATTCCAAACGAAATTATTTAGTTTCAAATAACTTGCTCTTTAATCAGTGGAATGGAATGTTATGTTATGTTGCTCCTCCAAAATATTTTAATATTAATCTTCATTATGTAGGGTGGGCAGCCAAATTTCCTAAGAGATTCTGACAGAATGGTCCATGCAGAAAAAATGATCATAATCTCTCTCAACTGAGAGACGCACATTTATGATACATACTGGAGCTCGCGAACACGACCTTTTTGACTTCATGTAGGTCAGGTTCATTTAAAAAACTTTTTGATTGAAACAAGAGTTAACGTAAAGCACTGAAAAATTATTATCATTTATTCCGGAAGTGTTGAAAATATGTCGATGAGTGTAATACACTAAACTTAAAGATTTTTAGTAAAATGTCCAAATTCGATTTCACTAAAAAAGCTTATAGAACATTCTACGAACTCGCACATTTATGACTACGTTCTCGAACTCGCGATCGCGACCTTTTTTCAATTTTCCCTCTCCCTCAGTTGCTTGTGCGACCCTCTGCCCACAAACACGCACATTTACAACCCTTTCTCGAGCTTGAAATTTCTGCTTGTGCGTACCGTGTTTGGATGTGCGTCCAGTATTTACTTGTGCATCCCTTTGCCTACAAACTCGAGCTCGCGATCGCGACCTTTTTTCCGCTTTCCCCTCCTGCATTTGCTTGTGCATCCCTCTATCAACGAACTCGCACCTTTTTCTCTGCTTGTGCGTTCCTCAGTTAAGTTTGCGTCCCGCGTTCACTTGTGCGTCCCTCTGTCTACAAACTCGCACATTTGTGACCTCTGCCACAAAAATAACGGAAAGAGCTCGGTGAGCCAAGTGAGCCACTACGTGCCCACCCTTACTTTAAACGGCAAAAGGAAATTAATAATATCAATTTTAGAATTATTGTTCAATGTTTTGTTCTTTAGTATTACAATTACCATGGAAAGGCGCTACTGATACGTATTTCACCACAAACACAAAACATCGGATGCCTGTTGTTGTCTTGATGGTTTATGTAGTTTATTAAAAATTGATAATATTTTGGATGAGCATTTAATAATTTTGTGTTAAAAAATGTTAAATGCAATTTCGCAATTATGACCGTCGACCGTCAAAGCGTACGGACGTATTTTTCGTCGCGCTCCGCAATTTCTTCGGTGTCAACCTTCAAACAATTAAAATAAAACAAGTGACAGGGCTCTCAGTCGCCACAGAGACGCCCAATCACAATTATATTGTTATTTGTAAATACAAATAGCAATACTTAGTAAATAACTAAATTTACTTGTAATGCCAACGTGTAAAGAGATTAACTCAGGCCCTTCGTCACTAGACTCTCGCCAGCAGAAGCTACAAGAACAAATTCTTCAGCAACAAAACGAGCGTCGGCTCTCTATACAACGCAACAATGCATATTTCTCAGTAGTGTCTCCGACCACCACAACAACAACAAGTGCTGAATCCAAAAGTGCAAGTACGAGCAAATTGCTCACGCAACCAGCAACAACAATTTGTCTTGGAGCGCCCAATGCGCTTCACCCTCAAATTCGCTGACACCTGAAGTGTTAATTGGGTCATTGGGTTCGGCGACCGCCGTCAGCGCGCTCACAACAAGAACAATTGCATCTACTGCTTCAACGACAACTTCAACAGCCGCAAAGTCTGCAATAGCTTCAATCACCGTCCAGCAGACTACCTCAACAAAAACTGCCCAACCAGTGACGGTGAATCCAAAGTCACCTGTTCAGACTGGTATGGACAGATACATTAATATAAACAAGCGAAAGCTTAGCTCTCAGACAAAAAGGGGGAACACTCCCAAAATGTCGAAAAACAACATTGTTGAACAAAAAGCTTTGGAAAGCAATAGATTCCAAATATTGGCAAATCAGCCGGAATCCCAAGAAGGAGTTTCCCAAATTAAACCCTCTGTAGCCAAGCCACCACCATTCTATATTCGTGGTGCAAACTGCACTTCACTGGTGCCAACACTGGTAGAGCTAGTTGGTCAAAACAACTTTTATGTGACACCACACATAAAAGAGACCAAAGTGCAAGCCAAAAGTAAAGAATTCTATCGTACTATTGAAAAGTACTTTAGAAAGGAAAGTGTGAATTTCTACACATTCCAGCTAAAGAGTGCCAAAGGCCTTCAAGTGGTTATTAAAGTCCGTCTCAAACATACTGAATAGAAATAAAGTGCCGCAACCTCTATTCAAAGTGGAGTTACAGCCCACATGCGATAAAAAACTTAAACCTAACACAGTGCACCCTATATACAATCTTCAACTTCCGCTGCATCGCAGAATTACTGTCGAAGAGCCGCATAAGAGGACACACTCGGTACAATGCACTAATTGCCAGGAGTTTGGGCACACAAAGTCCTTCTGCAGCCTTCGCCCAGTTTGCGTTGGCTGTGGACAAACTCAAAAAGATTGTGTCTGCACCGATGACAAATCAAACACAAATACAAGGAAGTGCGGCAATTGTGGTGGTAATCACACAGCGAACTACAGAGGATGCCCTGTTTATAAAGAACTCAAGGCCCGCCTCAACGCGAAGAAATCAACGGCTCGCATCCAGGGCTCGGCACTAATTCCCTCTCAAACAACACCGGGAATATTTTTCTCAAGAGCCGTAAGGTCATCAGCGACTCCAATAACAACTACTCCTGGAGTAACTTTTGCAAGCGTGCTTTGCGATGGAAATGCACAGCCCACTCAAGTAGTAGATCCCGCCACCATACAATCTAACGCAGCCCCAAGTCCATCCGTACTTGGCCAGAACCCCAACGGGATCGAAACGTTGTTGGTCTCGCTAAATCAAAACATGACAAATTTCATGATGTTCATGCAAAATTGCCTGCAGGAACTTATGCGGAATCAGAACCTGCTTATTCAAAAGCTTATGGACAATAATAAATAATGTCAGCACTACATATAGGCCTCTGGAATGCAAACGACTGTGAGGAAAGATATAATATATCTTACCACACAAACACATGAGACTGATTACATATGCTTAATAATAATTATTATCATACAAATGCAAGAAAACACATAAGCTATATCACTTATAAATCACTCCCTCACATTTTATCAAAAAAAACAAGTGTACATGATATACATAATGTTGCTCGCCCAGCCAATATGTGCAAACGTATGTTAGCAACATGGCGAGAGCTTAGCAACATTAAAAGCTAAGCAACATCGCAAGCATTGGCAACATAAGCTGAGCGCTAGCAACATACGTGGGAAATCTAAAATATTCATGTACACAAATATGCATATACATATGCATACAACTAAAACATATAAAACACGCATGCATACAACTAAAACATATAAAACACGCATGCATACAACTAAAACATATAAAACACGCATGTCTACAACGACACATATAAAACGAGAGAGAGCGAGCTGAGAATGCGTGAGAGTCAAAGTAAACGATCATATGCTCGTAAACAAAACATCGAACATATGATCGTAAACAAATTATGATGCAACGACGGAATAGAAATGTCATCGGACTTTGTTGTGATGATGTCAGAGGAATGCACCAGCAGTTAAGTTGTAGGCTGATGCGGGCGGGCGGAATGCATAAAGCATTACCGAAAATAAGAAGAACAAAAGGAAACGAAAAATTCTCGCGCATGAGAAATATGAACAGCTCGTAGGCTAAAGCGGGAGGGCGGCAATGCATAGGCATTGCCGAAATATTAAACTTACACACACACACGAACACAAACGAAGCTACGCTCAGAGAGCGGGAGGTTGTAGGCCAAAGCGGGAGGGCGGCAAGGCATAAGCATTGCCAAAAACGAAAACCAAGAAACTGAGCTCAGAATATGCGATCGGCTCGTGAGCGAGAGAGTAACGGCCGAGAGAGCGTTGCTGTGCGTGTGTGGGTGTATCAGCGGCGAATGGATGGATGGTTTGACAGCCACTGGAAAGTGGCTGCAACAAATAAAACAAAGAGAAATTTATGAAGGCGGTTAATTTGAATAAATCAAATTAAAGTTATATAATTACAACAAAAGGGGGTGAATTAATGTTAATTGGGAGCCATTATCATTTATTTATATATATTTTACATTTATATTTTAGTATGTATTATTTTATATTTCGTTATATTTTCTTATATTTATTTATATAGCCATGTATCTCATGTAATTATGCATTTACGTTTAGGTTGTAAGTTTAATGTATTAGAAAATTGTTAGTTACTCTTAATTTTAGAAAAGAGAGATGCATGGTGGGTAAAATGGGTGGCGGTGGCGGAGATCGCGGGGCCAGCACGAGACCAGGAGAGAGCCAAAAAGGAGACGCCGTTGGCAACCGAGGCTGGGAATGCAGCTAATTAGGAGGTGGCGCATACGAAGTGAAAGAATTTCACCATGCATAGCAACAAGCGAGCTATGCTGGATGAGCGGCAGAGAAAGCCGATCAAAGGAAACAAGCAATGGAAAGTTTTCAAGATAAAGCGAAAACTGATGGAAAAGTACCCGTAACGGGTCAGAAGTTCACCACGCGTCCTGATTGGGTCAAGATGCCTATAAATACGCACGGCTGAGACCAGAGGGATAATTAGTTCGTGAGTGAAGATTTTAAAAGTGAAGTCAACGAGTGAAGTACCAAACGAAGTCATTAAGTGAAGGCACGGCTGCAAAAATTAGAAAGTTCAAGTGCACGTGAAAGTCTACGACCAAGTCAAGGGCAATCGTTAGCAATTTAGAAAAGACTAGGAGTTATTCCTAGCAATTTACAAAAGACTAGGAGTTATTCCTAGCAATTTAGAAAAGACTAGGAGTTATTCCTAGCAATTTATAAAATACTAGGAGTTATTCCTAGCAATTTAGAAAAGACTAGGAGTTATTCCTAGCAATTTAGAAAAGACTAGGAGTTATTCCTAGCAATTTGGAAAAGACTAGGAGTATTCCTAGCAAGTTAAGAAAGACTAGGAGTTATTCCTAGCACAGTTAGGGAAGACTAGGAGTATTCCTAGCACAGGTAGGAGGACCAGGAGTATTCCTGGCACAGGCAGGATCGACTAGGAGTATTCCTAGCACAGATTAGGGAAGACCAGGAGTATTCCTGGCATAGTGGGGAAAGCCTAGGAGATATTCCTAGCAATCGATAGGAGATTAGCAGCGATTAGGGTAGAAAGGCAAGACCAGGAGTGTTCCTGGCACAGACAGGGTCGACTAGGAGTATTCCTAGCATAACTTAAGAAAGACCAGGAGGATTCCTGGCAGCAGAAAATAAACCATTGGCTAACAATCGTTCTCGTTTGGTCACCAGAGTTTCTGAGGATTGAATCTACAACCACCAGCATCGGCCCCGGATGCCAAGTTCTGCCATCGCATACCCAAAAACCATCTAAAACATCACCACCAAAATATAAATAATCAAAACATCAATAAAATACCATTTTTGCATCCTCAAAAATCAACATAAATCTTATCATTTCACCAGCGCACAAATAAATTTGTTGTGCCGAACCTCGACACCTGAAATCCGGCTCTGCCGACAATCAGGACGAAAAAGGATCGTTACACGACATTTCCAAGCACAAACAAGAATTGTCACTGTTTCTGGACTCGAATGATATTGATATTATGCTGTTATCAGAAACACACCTAACAAACAAAAACAACTTTCAAATACCCAAATATGCATTCTACGCAACAAATCACCCAGACGGCAAGGCTCACGGAGGAACTGGTATCCTAATCAAAAACCGGATTAAACACTGTCTACACAATGGATTTGCCAAACAATACCTACAAGCAACTTCAATAAGTGTCCAAACCACTTTCGGCAGTACAACCGTGGCTGCACTTTACTGTCCACCTCGATTCTCAATCTGGGAAAAAGAGTTTACTGATTTCTTCAATACACTCGGAAAACGATTTATTGCCGCAGGAGACTACAACGCCAAGCACCCTCATTGGGGATCCCGCCTGGTAAATCCTAAAGGCAAACAGCTGTATAACACAATCATCAACCCAGCAAACAAAATGGGCTATGCCTCACCGAATAAGCCCACGTACTGGCCAGCAGATCCACGCAAGCTCCCAGATCTAATAGACTTTGCAATCACCAGGGGAATCGCGCACAATTGCATAACGGCAGAGACACTAGCAGAATTGTCATCGGACCACTCACCAGTAGTTTTCACTATATTAACACAACCACAAATAATAAAGCACCCACTCGGGCTAACAAATTGCAAAACAAACTGGCTCAGATTTAAAAAATACATAAGCACCCATATCGAGCTGAATCCCAAACTGGACGACGAAGAAGACATCGAGCTTTGCACCTCTGCACTAGAGTCTACGCTTATTGAAGCCGCAGATATCTCTACCCCAATTATCAGTCACACCCAGAAAAAACACAAGTCTAACAACCGACTAATTGAACCACTTCTAGCAGACAAAAGACGGCTCAGGCGAGAATGGCAAATGTCTCGATCACCGGCAGCAAAACATCGCCTAAAGGCAGCTTCGCGAACTCTAGCAAAAGCGCTTAGGCAGGAAGAAGCAAGGACACATCGGCAATATATCGAGAAGCTTAGCCCTACCAGCACCGAATATCCGCTGTGGAAAGCACATCCAACCATAACTGCTCCAGCCGAGATAATTTCACCTTTACGATGCCCAACTGGCAAATGGGCCAGTTCAGACGAAGAAAGAGCACTCATCTTTGCAGCTCATCTAAAAACGGTCTTTCTTCCAAATCCGTCAACAAACTCTTTTCAGCTCCCCTCCTTGCGCAACCCAATGGAAAGTGAGCAACCGAAATTCCAAACGGAGGAAATTTCTGCAATTATTAAAAACTACCTTACCCCAAGAAAGTCGCCCAGCCATGACAAAATTACCCCAAAAATAATCCGAGAATTAATCTTCACTTCAACGAAGTCGGTCGTGTTTTTTTTGCGCTCTCGCTTTTATCAAATTTTTTATTTAATCCCGTAAATAATAAATTCTATTTCGTGGAATCTAGTGCCGAATTAATAAATTACGCGATTTAAAAATTGTAACTTGTTCTTAAACACTCACTCAAAGCTATTATTACTTATTGCTTTGTTTAATAACAAAACTCAAAGTTTTGTTGTTTTGTCTACATAGACTTTGATTTTGTGTTTTTGATCTCTTTTAATTGCATTCGCGCTCTCGCGACACATTAGTGTTGTTGTTTGTGTGGAGCTTGCTCTCGCGTTTTTACGTTGCCCGCGATCGCGACCGTTACTCTCGCGATTGTACCCGTCTTTGTTGTTGTGTGTTTACTAACTTCTCTTAACTTCTGTCTCTTCACTTTTTTTCTTGTGCATATTAAACTTTAACACTTTTGTTATTTTTTGGTGCGTATAGCCCTTATATTTCATATTACTCATTTTAAATTGTCTCTCTTATAAACTTTTTGATTTATTTATTTATTTGTTGCTACTTTAATTTTTTTATTAATTTAACTTACAATGGTTGTCTGCTCTTCAAAAAAGTGCCCCCATCCACAAAAAATCCAAGATGATTATCTTTTGTGCTGGCTATGCGATAACATTATGCATGTTAAATGCGCGGGTTACACAGCCAGAAGAAGGGATAGTATTGGTAACGGCGGGGGCCTAAAGTGGAGTTGTGAAGCGTGCCGGGACGTAGAAATGGATATGCGTCTATTCATGCGGCGGACGAGATAGGGCTTTAAGTCCCTGTCCGCTGGCTTTCTGAAACTTCGTGATGAGTTTTTGTCTCTGGAAACTCAGTTTAATAGTTATAAACTATTAAACGAATCACCGAAGCGGAAGAACACTATCCCACGGGATTTCTCTCCCGATCCGCCGGCATCTCTGTTTCTGTCGGTTCCGGCATCGTCGAACGACCCCATAACTCCAAATGATCAGCAACTGATATCGTTTAGGAGTCCAGCAGTGACTGCAGTTGCGGGGACGATTGACATTTCCCCTGGTAATAGTGCCCCGCAAACTGACCGGATATCGGTTGTAGTTTCCGATGAGTCCGGGCGAATATCCACTCCCAGGGATATTCCCAATAAAGTAGTAACTAGAAGAGCTCTCAAGGCGTCATCCGCCTCAGCAGTTCCAGCGCAAAATGTTGTTGCTGCGGTTGCGACTGGCGCATTGAGATCTCTTGTAGCCATTCCACCAAAAAAGCAAATCTTTGTTTCGCGGCTCGATCCCAATACTTCAGATAAGATGATGTCATAGCCCATATCCGGGCAAAAGTCGTGGCGCCAAACATTGTGGTGGAAAAGTTTAGGTTTTCATACAGCCGTGACATCTCGTCATTTAAAATCAGTGTCCCACCAAATGTCTTTAACCAAATTTGTCACAAAGATTTTTGGCCGGAACATTTAGTTATAAAGGAGTATACGGCTAAGAAAAAGAAAAATCGGCCTCCGATTCGTCTGCCTAACACAATTAATCCTTCCCTACCCTCTGGCTCGTCAGTAGCTGGCGGGTCAAAAAACTAATTTCGTTCCTTATTCTGGCCTATCAGAATGTTAGAGGACTAAAATCTAAACTTTCTAAGCTTTTTGTAGATAGTCAATCTTTTGACTTTCACATCTTGGTCTTTACAGAAACGTGGTTAAAGCCAGACATTTCTGATGCCTCTGTTTTTCCCACAATTTTTTCAGCCTATAGATGCGATCGAATATCCAAAAATGGTGGTGGAGTTTTGATTGCCGTAAATTCATCTCTTCCTTCAGAAATAGTTCTGCCACCTGCTGTTCTTGACATTGAATTTGTTAGTGTCAAAATTTGTTTGAAATCATTTTCTGTATTTCTAACTTGCTCGTATATTCCACCGAATTCTGACATGACGGTATATGCTAGCCATTTAGAAGCTATTCGCTTTGTCTCTTCACTTCTTTCGGATGCAGACATATTTATCGTTCTGGGAGATTTTAATCTACCTGACGTTTCATGGCTTCCATCAGGTGAGTCTTCCTTGTTGATGCCCTCCTCCTCACATTGCTTTGTTGACGGTCTCCTTGAGTTATCCCTAACCCAAGTTAATCCTGTTCGTAACAAAAATGAGAGATCACTAGATCTTATATTTATGTTAGATTCTTCTAACTGTACTGTTTCGAGGATTGATCCCTTAGTCGTCCCCGAAGACAGTTTCCATCCAACTTTGGACTTAACTGTTGATCTACCATTTCGGTTATCAAATGCTGGTACCAGTTCGACGTCTCGTACCCGTTGCTTTCGTAAAACTAACTTTTTCAAGCTTAATGAGCTAATTCTTGCCACAGACTGGTTTTATCTGTACTCCTGTAATGATATGAATGGTGCCATTTGTTTTTTCTATAATACTATGTTTTCACTTTTTGATGCTTGTGTTCCACGTGTGACCCATGTATTGTCTAACAGACCGCCATGGTTTACACGTGAGTTAACTAATTTGAAAAATGTAAAGTCTAGATATTATAGAAAGTTTAAAAAATCGGGTCAACCGTCTGATTTTTCTCTCTATGCTGTTGCTCGATCGAATTTTTCAGTGCTTAATACACTATGCTATAAGGATTACATTAGGCGTTGTAAACTTCAGTTCTCCCGTGATCCTAAGCAATTTTATAACTTCGTTAACGCCAAACGAAAGGTGGCAGTGCACCCGTCCGATTTATGTTTTGAAAATAATAAAGCAGACGATGATCAGGCCATTGCCGATATGTGTGCTGATTTTTTCAAAACGACCTATTCCTCCAAAGATCATCGAGCTAACTTTTCTTATCCTTATCAGCTGAAAAGGTATAATTGCGTCTTTAATCCTGTGATCGATGAAGATTCGCTTCTCAGCGTGCTTCCATTAGTGAAGCCCGTGTACTCACCAAGACCTGATGGGATACCTGGTTGTGTACTCAGGTTTTGCGCTGAGACTTTGATTTCCCCGATTCTTAAGTTATTTACTTTGTCCGTTGAAACTTCCTCTTTCCCAACCATTTGGAAGGAATCTTTTATTATTCCTTTGCATAAAAAGGGTAGCTTCTAATTATAGGGGTATTTCCAAATTGTCTGCTATTCCGAAGGCATTTGAGAAAATTATAACTTCTCAACTGCAACATTTCTGTAGTTCTATTCTTTCATCTTCTCAGCATGGGTTTTTGAAACGTAGATCCACTACCACTAACCTTTTAGAGTTTACTTCTTTAGCGATCGAAGGATTCAGGAATGCATTGCAAACTGATGTCATTTATACTGACTTCAGTAAGGCTTTTGATTCTGTCAATCATACACTGCTTTTGTTCAAGCTCAACGAACTTGGGATTCCAAGCTTTTTGCTTAATTGGATTTCTCAATATCTTAATAACCGTACACAAAAAGTTTTGTTTAAAACTTATCTTTCGAAGACCATCAATGTGACCTCGGGGGTGCCACAAGGTAGCCATCTAGGACCACTGCTTTTTACACTTTTCATTAATGACCTTCCGTCAGTTGTAACTCACTCTCGTGTGCTTACGCCGACGATGTTAAACTTTGTACTAGTTTTAAAGACTTAAGTTCCCCACGTCTGCTTCAAGCTGATCTTAATAACTTTCAAACTTGGTGTGGAATTAAATGATTAGAACTTAATGTTTCAAAATGTAACGTCATGTCATTTCATAGATCCTCTTTGCAATTAGTGGTATATTATCTCAATAATACCCCACTTGAACGTTTGAACGAGATTAATGATTTGGGTGTACTCATGGACCACAAATTAAATTTTACTCGTCATATTAATATCACTGTCAATAAAGCCATGAGTTGTCTTGGTTTCGTTAAGCGATGGTCGAAAGAATTTGACGATCCTTACACAACCAAAACTCTTTTTATTTCACTGGTCCGCCCCATTTTGTAGTATGGATCATGTGTTTGGTCTCCACAATATGGATCACACCAAGTTAAAATTGAATCTGTTCAAAAACAGTTTCTAATTTTTGCTCTTCGTGGTTTAAACTGGGATCGAAATGTTAACTTGCCCTCTTATTCTAAAAGACTTCTTCTAATTAACCTTCCCTCCTTACTTAATCGTAGAGTAATGCTTGGTACTTTGTTTATTCATAAGCTTCAAAATGGACAAATAGATTGTCCTAATTTACTTAATCAGGTCAATCTATCTGTTCCTTGTAGATTAACCCGAAATTATGTCCCTTTATCTTTAACACGCTGTACTTCTAACTATTCTTTGCATGAACCTTTTCGAGTTCTCTGTTCCGACTACAACCGCCTTTATTCTGTAATCGGATCAGAGTTCTCTATATCTATTCTAAAAACTACTATATTAAATTATCTATCTAGTAGTTAGTCTTAAATATTATTTTAGTTGCCGTCCGTTGTCCACGCGACTTCGTTTTTGCATGCTGTCTGATAGGGTTCGCGCGTAACAGGCTTTGTCCTGGTGTCGCTTGGACCACTTGAACGTACTGCGCATTGTACGCGTCAACGTCCAGAAGATGAAGATGTACTCCCGATCTGTGCTGTGAGACACATCTGCAAACTCTTCAACGCGATAGTAAAAACTGGTCACTTTCCCGTGGGAAATCTAAAATATTCATGTACACAAATATGCATATACATATGCATACAACTAAAACATATAAAACACGCATGCATACAACTAAAACATATAAAACACGCATGCATACAACTAAAACATATAAAACACGCATGTCTACAACGACACATATAAAACGAGAGAGAGCGAGCTGAGAATGCGTGAGAGTCAAAGTAAACGATCATATGCTCGTAAACAAAACATCGAACATATGATCGTAAACAAATTATGATGCAACGACGGAATAGAAATGTCATCGGACTTTGTTGTGATGATGTCAGAGGAATGCACCAGCAGTTAAGTTGTAGGCTGATGCGGGCGGGCGGAATGCATAAAGCATTACCGAAAATAAGAAGAACAAAAGGAAACGAAAAATTCTCGCGCATGAGAAATATGAACAGCTCGTAGGCTAAAGCGGGAGGGCGGCAATGCATAGGCATTGCCGAAATATTAAACTTACACACACACACGAACACAAACGAAGCTACGCTCAGAGAGCGGGAGGTTGTAGGCCAAAGCGGGAGGGCGGCAAGGCATAAGCATTGCCAAAAACGAAAACCAAGAAACTGAGCTCAGAATATGCGATCGGCTCGTGAGCGAGAGAGTAACGGCCGAGAGAGCGTTGCTGTGCGTGTGTGGGTGTATCAGCGGCGAATGGATGGATGGTTTGACAGCCACTGGAAAGTGGCTGCAACAAATAAAACAAAGAGAAATTTATGAAGGCGGTTAATTTGAATAAATCAAATTAAAGTTATATAATTACAACAAAAGGGGGTGAATTAATGTTAATTGGGAGCCATTATCATTTATTTATATATATTTTACATTTATATTTTAGTATGTATTATTTTATATTTCGTTATATTTTCTTATATTTATTTATATAGCCATGTATCTCATGTAATTATGCATTTACGTTTAGGTTGTAAGTTTAATGTATTAGAAAATTGTTAGTTACTCTTAATTTTAGAAAAGAGAGATGCATGGTGGGTAAAATGGGTGGCGGTGGCGGAGATCGCGGGGCCAGCACGAGACCAGGAGAGAGCCAAAAAGGAGACGCCGTTGGCAACCGAGGCTGGGAATGCAGCTAATTAGGAGGTGGCGCATACGAAGTGAAAGAATTTCACCATGCATAGCAACAAGCGAGCTATGCTGGATGAGCGGCAGAGAAAGCCGATCAAAGGAAACAAGCAATGGAAAGTTTTCAAGATAAAGCGAAAACTGATGGAAAAGTACCCGTAACGGGTCAGAAGTTCACCACGCGTCCTGATTGGGTCAAGATGCCTATAAATACGCACGGCTGAGACCAGAGGGATAATTAGTTCGTGAGTGAAGATTTTAAAAGTGAAGTCAACGAGTGAAGTACCAAACGAAGTCATTAAGTGAAGGCACGGCTGCAAAAATTAGAAAGTTCAAGTGCACGTGAAAGTCTACGACCAAGTCAAGGGCAATCGTTAGCAATTTAGAAAAGACTAGGAGTTATTCCTAGCAATTTACAAAAGACTAGGAGTTATTCCTAGCAATTTAGAAAAGACTAGGAGTTATTCCTAGCAATTTATAAAATACTAGGAGTTATTCCTAGCAATTTAGAAAAGACTAGGAGTTATTCCTAGCAATTTAGAAAAGACTAGGAGTTATTCCTAGCAATTTGGAAAAGACTAGGAGTATTCCTAGCAAGTTAAGAAAGACTAGGAGTTATTCCTAGCACAGTTAGGGAAGACTAGGAGTATTCCTAGCACAGGTAGGAGGACCAGGAGTATTCCTGGCACAGGCAGGATCGACTAGGAGTATTCCTAGCACAGATTAGGGAAGACCAGGAGTATTCCTGGCATAGTGGGGAAAGCCTAGGAGATATTCCTAGCAATCGATAGGAGATTAGCAGCGATTAGGGTAGAAAGGCAAGACCAGGAGTGTTCCTGGCACAGACAGGGTCGACTAGGAGTATTCCTAGCATAACTTAAGAAAGACCAGGAGGATTCCTGGCAGCAGAAAATAAACCATTGGCTAACAATCGTTCTCGTTTGGTCACCAGAGTTTCTGAGGATTGAATCTACAACCACCAGCATCGGCCCCGGATGCCAAGTTCTGCCATCGCATACCCAAAAACCATCTAAAACATCACCACCAAAATATAAATAATCAAAACATCAATAAAATACCATTTTTGCATCCTCAAAAATCAACATAAATCTTATCATTTCACCAGCGCACAAATAAATTTGTTGTGCCGAACCTCGACACCTGAAATCCGGCTCTGCCGACAATCAGGACGAAAAAGGATCGTTACACGACATTTCCAAGCACAAACAAGAATTGTCACTGTTTCTGGACTCGAATGATATTGATATTATGCTGTTATCAGAAACACACCTAACAAACAAAAACAACTTTCAAATACCCAAATATGCATTCTACGCAACAAATCACCCAGACGGCAAGGCTCACGGAGGAACTGGTATCCTAATCAAAAACCGGATTAAACACTGTCTACACAATGGATTTGCCAAACAATACCTACAAGCAACTTCAATAAGTGTCCAAACCACTTTCGGCAGTACAACCGTGGCTGCACTTTACTGTCCACCTCGATTCTCAATCTGGGAAAAAGAGTTTACTGATTTCTTCAATACACTCGGAAAACGATTTATTGCCGCAGGAGACTACAACGCCAAGCACCCTCATTGGGGATCCCGCCTGGTAAATCCTAAAGGCAAACAGCTGTATAACACAATCATCAACCCAGCAAACAAAATGGGCTATGCCTCACCGAATAAGCCCACGTACTGGCCAGCAGATCCACGCAAGCTCCCAGATCTAATAGACTTTGCAATCACCAGGGGAATCGCGCACAATTGCATAACGGCAGAGACACTAGCAGAATTGTCATCGGACCACTCACCAGTAGTTTTCACTATATTAACACAACCACAAATAATAAAGCACCCACTCGGGCTAACAAATTGCAAAACAAACTGGCTCAGATTTAAAAAATACATAAGCACCCATATCGAGCTGAATCCCAAACTGGACGACGAAGAAGACATCGAGCTTTGCACCTCTGCACTAGAGTCTACGCTTATTGAAGCCGCAGATATCTCTACCCCAATTATCAGTCACACCCAGAAAAAACACAAGTCTAACAACCGACTAATTGAACCACTTCTAGCAGACAAAAGACGGCTCAGGCGAGAATGGCAAATGTCTCGATCACCGGCAGCAAAACATCGCCTAAAGGCAGCTTCGCGAACTCTAGCAAAAGCGCTTAGGCAGGAAGAAGCAAGGACACATCGGCAATATATCGAGAAGCTTAGCCCTACCAGCACCGAATATCCGCTGTGGAAAGCACATCCAACCATAACTGCTCCAGCCGAGATAATTTCACCTTTACGATGCCCAACTGGCAAATGGGCCAGTTCAGACGAAGAAAGAGCACGCATCTTTGCAGCTCATCTAAAAACGGTCTTTCTTCCAAATCCGTCAACAAACTCTTTTCAGCTCCCCTCCTTGCGCAACCCAATGGAAAGTGAGCAACCGAAATTCCAAACGGAGGAAATTTCTGCAATTATTAAAAACTACCTTACCCCAAGAAAGTCGCCCAGCCATGACAAAATTACCCCAAAAATAATCCGAGAATTAATCTTCACTTCAACGAAGTCGGTCGTGTTTTTTTTGCGCTCTCGCTTTTATCAAATTTTTTATTTAATCCCGTAAATAATAAATTCTATTTCGTGGAATCTAGTGCCGAATTAATAAATTACGCGATTTAAAAATTGTAACTTGTTCTTAAACACTCACTCAAAGCTATTATTACTTATTGCTTTGTTTAATAACAAAACTCAAAGTTTTGTTGTTTTGTCTACATAGACTTTGATTTTGTGTTTTTGATCTCTTTTAATTGCATTCGCGCTCTCGCGACACATTAGTGTTGTTGTTTGTGTGGAGCTTGCTCTCGCGTTTTTACGTTGCCCGCGATCGCGACCGTTACTCTCGCGATTGTACCCGTCTTTGTTGTTGTGTGTTTACTAACTTCTCTTAACTTCTGTCTCTTCACTTTTTTTCTTGTGCATATTAAACTTTAACACTTTTGTTATTTTTTGGTGCGTATAGCCCTTATATTTCATATTACTCATTTTAAATTGTCTCTCTTATAAACTTTTTGATTTATTTATTTATTTGTTGCTACTTTAATTTTTTTATTAATTTAACTTACAATGGTTGTCTGCTCTTCAAAAAAGTGCCCCCATCCACAAAAAATCCAAGATGATTATCTTTTGTGCTGGCTATGCGATAACATTATGCATGTTAAATGCGCGGGTTACACAGCCAGAAGAAGGGATAGTATTGGTAACGGCGGGGGCCTAAAGTGGAGTTGTGAAGCGTGCCGGGACGTAGAAATGGATATGCGTCTATTCATGCGGCGGACGAGATAGGGCTTTAAGTCCCTGTCCGCTGGCTTTCTGAAACTTCGTGATGAGTTTTTGTCTCTGGAAACTCAGTTTAATAGTTATAAACTATTAAACGAATCACCGAAGCGGAAGAACACTATCCCACGGGATTTCTCTCCCGATCCGCCGGCATCTCTGTTTCTGTCGGTTCCGGCATCGTCGAACGACCCCATAACTCCAAATGATCAGCAACTGATATCGTTTAGGAGTCCAGCAGTGACTGCAGTTGCGGGGACGATTGACATTTCCCCTGGTAATAGTGCCCCGCAAACTGACCGGATATCGGTTGTAGTTTCCGATGAGTCCGGGCGAATATCCACTCCCAGGGATATTCCCAATAAAGTAGTAACTAGAAGAGCTCTCAAGGCGTCATCCGCCTCAGCAGTTCCAGCGCAAAATGTTGTTGCTGCGGTTGCGACTGGCGCATTGAGATCTCTTGTAGCCATTTGTCACAATTTGTCACAAAGATTTTTGGCCGGAACATTTAGTTATAAAGGAGTATACGGCTAAGAAAAAGAAAAATCGGCCTCCGATTCGTCTGCCTAACACAATTAATCCTTCCCTACCCTCTGGCTCGTCAGTAGCTGGCGGGTCAAAAAACTAATTTCGTTCCTTATTCTGGCCTATCAGAATGTTAGAGGACTAAAATCTAAACTTTCTAAGCTTTTTGTAGATAGTCAATCTTTTGACTTTCACATCTTGGTCTTTACAGAAACGTGGTTAAAGCCAGACATTTCTGATGCCTCTGTTTTTCCCACAATTTTTTCAGCCTATAGATGCGATCGAATATCCAAAAATGGTGGTGGAGTTTTGATTGCCGTAAATTCATCTCTTCCTTCAGAAATAGTTCTGCCACCTGCTGTTCTTGACATTGAATTTGTTAGTGTCAAAATTTGTTTGAAATCATTTTCTGTATTTCTAACTTGCTCGTATATTCCACCGAATTCTGACATGACGGTATATGCTAGCCATTTAGAAGCTATTCGCTTTGTCTCTTCACTTCTTTCGGATGCAGACATATTTATCGTTCTGGGAGATTTTAATCTACCTGACGTTTCATGGCTTCCATCAGGTGAGTCTTCCTTGTTGATGCCCTCCTCCTCACATTGCTTTGTTGACGGTCTCCTTGAGTTATCCCTAACCCAAGTTAATCCTGTTCGTAACAAAAATGAGAGATCACTAGATCTTATATTTATGTTAGATTCTTCTAACTGTACTGTTTCGAGGATTGATCCCTTAGTCGTCCCCGAAGACAGTTTCCATCCAACTTTGGACTTAACTGTTGATCTACCATTTCGGTTATCAAATGCTGGTACCAGTTCGACGTCTCGTACCCGTTGCTTTCGTAAAACTAACTTTTTCAAGCTTAATGAGCTAATTCTTGCCACAGACTGGTTTTATCTGTACTCCTGTAATGATATGAATGGTGCCATTTGTTTTTTCTATAATACTATGTTTTCACTTTTTGATGCTTGTGTTCCACGTGTGACCCATGTATTGTCTAACAGACCGCCATGGTTTACACGTGAGTTAACTAATTTGAAAAATGTAAAGTCTAGATATTATAGAAAGTTTAAAAAATCGGGTCAACCGTCTGATTTTTCTCTCTATGCTGTTGCTCGATCGAATTTTTCAGTGCTTAATACACTATGCTATAAGGATTACATTAGGCGTTGTAAACTTCAGTTCTCCCGTGATCCTAAGCAATTTTATAACTTCGTTAACGCCAAACGAAAGGTGGCAGTGCACCCGTCCGATTTATGTTTTGAAAATAATAAAGCAGACGATGATCAGGCCATTGCCGATATGTGTGCTGATTTTTTCAAAACGACCTATTCCTCCAAAGATCATCGAGCTAACTTTTCTTATCCTTATCAGCTGAAAAGGTATAATTGCGTCTTTAATCCTGTGATCGATGAAGATTCGCTTCTCAGCGTGCTTCCTTTAGTGAAGCCCGTGTACTCACCAAGACCTGATGGGATACCTGGTTGTGTACTCAGGTTTTGCGCTGAGACTTTGATTTCCCCGATTCTTAAGTTATTTACTTTGTCCGTTGAAACTTCCTCTTTCCCAACCATTTGGAAGGAATCTTTTATTATTCCTTTGCATAAAAAGGGTAGCTTCTAATTATAGGGGTATTTCCAAATTGTCTGCTATTCCGAAGGCATTTGAGAAAATTATAACTTCTCAACTGCAACATTTCTGTAGTTCTATTCTTTCATCTTCTCAGCATGGGTTTTTGAAACGTAGATCCACTACCACTAACCTTTTAGAGTTTACTTCTTTAGCGATCGAAGGATTCAGGAATGCATTGCAAACTGATGTCATTTATACTGACTTCAGTAAGGCTTTTGATTCTGTCAATCATACACTGCTTTTGTTCAAGCTCAACGAACTTGGGATTCCAAGCTTTTTGCTTAATTGGATTTCTCAATATCTTAATAACCGTACACAAAAAGTTTTGTTTAAAACTTATCTTTCGAAGACCATCAATGTGACCTCGGGGGTGCCACAAGGTAGCCATCTAGGACCACTGCTTTTTACACTTTTCATTAATGACCTTCCGTCAGTTGTAACTCACTCTCGTGTGCTTACGCCGACGATGTTAAACTTTGTACTAGTTTTAAAGACTTAAGTTCCCCACGTCTGCTTCAAGCTGATCTTAATAACTTTCAAACTTGGTGTGGAATTAAATGATTAGAACTTAATGTTTCAAAATGTAACGTCATGTCATTTCATAGATCCTCTTTGCAATTAGTGGTATATTATCTCAATAATACCCCACTTGAACGTTTGAACGAGATTAATGATTTGGGTGTACTCATGGACCACAAATTAAATTTTACTCGTCATATTAATATCACTGTCAATAAAGCCATGAGTTGTCTTGGTTTCGTTAAGCGATGGTCGAAAGAATTTGACGATCCTTACACAACCAAAACTCTTTTTATTTCACTGGTCCGCCCCATTTTGTAGTATGGATCATGTGTTTGGTCTCCACAATATGGATCACACCAAGTTAAAATTGAATCTGTTCAAAAACAGTTTCTAATTTTTGCTCTTCGTGGTTTAAACTGGGATCGAAATGTTAACTTGCCCTCTTATTCTAAAAGACTTCTTCTAATTAACCTTCCCTCCTTACTTAATCGTAGAGTAATGCTTGGTACTTTGTTTATTCATAAGCTTCAAAATGGACAAATAGATTGTCCTAATTTACTTAATCAGGTCAATCTATCTGTTCCTTGTAGATTAACCCGAAATTATGTCCCTTTATCTTTAACACGCTGTACTTCTAACTATTCTTTGCATGAACCTTTTCGAGTTCTCTGTTCCGACTACAACCGCCTTTATTCTGTAATCGGATCAGAGTTCTCTATATCTATTCTAAAAACTACTATATTAAATTATCTATCTAGTAGTTAGTCTTAAATATTATTTTAGTTGCCGTCCGTTGTCCACGCGACTTCGTTTTTGCATGCTGTCTGATAGGGTTCGCGCGTAACAGGCTTTGTCCTGGTGTCGCTTGGACCACTTGAACGTACTGCGCATTGTACGCGTCAACGTCCAGAAGATGAAGATGTACTCCCGATCTGTGCTGTGAGACACATCTGCAAACTCTTCAACGCGATAGTAAAAACTGGTCACTTTCCCATAAGCTGGAAAAAATCAGTAATCATTATGATCCCAAAACCCGGAAAGGACAAAACACAGCCATCATCGTACAGACCAATCAGTTTATTGCCAAGTCTTTCAAAACTATTTGAAAAGGTCCTACAACTCCGTATAAATACAATCCTGGAAAACCAAAATATAATACCACATCATCAGTTTGGCTTCCGTGGAAAGCATGGCACAATTGAGCAAGTCAACCGTATCACCTCAGAGATCCGCACAGCATTCGAGCAAAAAGAATATTGCACAGCAATTTTTCTCGACGTCGCCCAAGCCTTTGACCGAGTTTGGATTGACGGCCTAATATACAAAATAAAAGCGTCGCTTCCAAAATATACACACAGGCTAATGGAATCTTATCTATTCAACAGAAAATTCGCCGTACGATGTAATAGCACCTCTGATGACTTCGACTCAAAAGCAGGTGTACCTCAAGGCAGCGTGTTGGGTCCAACACTATATATTTTGTACACAGCGGACATACCAACAAGCCCTACACTCATCACATCTACTTTCGCCGATGACATGGCTATCCTTAGCCGCTCCAAATGTCCGATCAAAGCTGCTGAGCAACTGGCAACCCATTTAAAGGAAATTGAAAAGTGGCTAGCAGATTGGCGCATCCGTGTAAATAAACAGAAATGCAAGCACGTTACGTTTACCCTCAATAGAAGAAACTGCCCATCATTGACGCTCAACAATGTGCCAGTGCCTCAATCCGACGATGTTGTGTATCTTGGAGTTCACCTGGACAGAAGATTAACATGGCGTAGGCACATCGAAGCCAAGAAAAAGCAGCTGAAGCTTAAAGCAACCGGACTACATTGGCTTATCAATACACGATCTCCCCTATGTTTAGAGTTCAAAGTTCTTTTCTACAACTCGGTATTAAAACCCATCTGGACATATGGCTCTGCGCTATGGGGAAACGCAAGCAAGAGCAACATCGAAACCATACAAAGAGCTCAATCCAAGGTTCTCAGAACCATCACGGGAGCACCTTGGTATATCCGTAATGAAAATGTACAGAAAGACCTACATATTCCTAGCGTAATAACCGAAACAAAGGTACAACAGCTTAAGTACACCGCTAAACTGCAGGCACACCCGAATACCCTGGCCAAATCATTAACACGAGTACGTGAAAGTACTCGTCTTCAACGAAACGACCTCCCAACCCTCTAGTAATTAATCAGGGCCATAGATCAATGTAGAATCTTTCAGATGTTAGGTTATGTGTTAGATTAAGATAAACCTAGAAAATTGTTGTTAGTCTTATAAGCCTATATAAGAGATTCAACAAACAAATACAACGTTAAAAAAAAAAAAAAAAAAAAATTTCGCAATTTTCGAAAGAAAAAAAAAATTGGTTTTAATTTTTTTTACCTTTCATATATCTATGCAAATGAGTTAAAGTAAGAACTCAAATCAGAAAAAATATCAGGCCCATGTGGAAGTTTATAATTTTATAATAGTTTATAAGTTTATAATTTTATATTTTGCACTTTTTGTGCTAAGAATGGTTTTGCATAAATATGACGCTAATAAAATAAGTAAAAATTATAAAGACAAATTTGAAAAGTTTAAAGTAAAAAACAAAGTGAATATTTAATTTGCACATTTGAATATCATGTACTGCAATATTTCAGAAAATAAATGATAAGAGCTATATTCGCGGATTTGATGAAATACGAAGCTTTGAAGCATTTCAGGAAAACTATAACCTTGTTAACAAACATGACAAACTTTACAGTTATGGTCAAAGCTCGTTTAGCTTAAAACCCAACGCTTTTGCAGATATGGTAAATCATAAGATCGTAATAATCTTAAAATAAATATTTTGAATAATATTCTTATTCGTATTTTGTAATAGAACACAGAAACTTATCTAAAATCTTATTTACGTTTATTAAAAGGTCAATCGAATGCTGATTTAGAAAATATGGTAGTTGGTAGTACACTAATGCATAACGTTCCTGATAGCTTCGATTGGAGAAAAATGGGCTTTTCTGCACCAACTCAAAATCAACAAAACTGTGGTTCATGCTATGCTTTCAGTATTGTTGAAGGAATAGAAGGACAGATTTTTAAACGCACTGGTAAAATTTTGGCTCTAAGTGAACAACAAATTGTGGATTGCAGCATTGCCTTTGGCAATTAAGGATGTACCGGCGGCTCTCTTCGAAATACATTGAGATATTTGCAAGCCACAGGTGGTCTTATGAGATCTGCTGATTACAAATACATTTCGAAGGTAATAAAATAATTTTAAATTAGGGCCTCTTAACAAACAGAATAATTTATCAATCTCAGACCTTACCAGTAATTAGAAAAGCCCATCATGAGTTTCCTTCCTTTGAAGGACTAAGCGAAAGTAAGTATCGTTTTTGGATGTAAGAATCTTCAAATGTCGTCGGATGGATTTTGTATATACGGTTAGTTGGAAGATTGTTATAAGAGAACTAATCTTCAATTTTTAGTAAATTTGATCAATAAATCGCGAAAAATCAATTAAAATACGTAATTTTCTTTTAACCCGAATACGGAAAAAAAACAAATTATAGAAATTATAGTAGCAAAAAAATTTAAAAATCTTTTCAAAGGCAAAAAAAACCTAAATAAATCCAAACTAGAAGGATGGGCTAAGTTCGGCCGTGCCGAAGTTCGTATACCCTTACAAACTGTTATTTAACAATTTATAATGTGACGAAATCATAAGAAAGCATATAAACCTACATTAAATGTTTGTAGCATGAGAAAAAAAAGTATTTCGAAAAAAAAATTTTTTTTGCCCTGATTGTTCCTATGGAAGCTATAGCATATAAATGACCGATTTTGCTGAAACTTAGCACAGACATTTCCAAGTTTCGTGACAATCGCTTTCAAAACACCCAAGTTATTGCTCTAAGACTATATTCTTGACCGATCGTTATAGTCAACCGATTCTGATCAAACTTAGTGGATTTGTTTAAAGGTGTATTCAACTTATGAACCCCAAATTTCGTAATAATTGATTAAAAAACAACAAAGTTATTGAAGATTAATTCTATTCTTGACCGATCGTTCCTATGGGAGCAATATGATATAGTCATCTGATCGGGATGATTCCGAGATATACAATGCCTGCAGCAAAAAGAAGCCTGGGTGCAAAATTTCAGCTCTGTAGCTTTAAGGGTTTCGGAGGAGAAGCTGTTGATCCAGACAGAAAGACGGACATGGCTGTATCAACTCAGCTCGTCGTGCTGATCAAGAATATATATACTTTATATGGTCGGGTAAACGTCAAAAAATATTGGCGAGTCATCAGTCAACACGTGGATCTTCAATTGGGAACACTGCAATCCTTCATCTGCTTCATACCTGTTTCGATAACAAACATAGCTTTAAACCAATGGTAGAGCCCGAAAACTACATTTACAACAAACAACAATCCGGGCAGAGAAAAAGGTCGCGATCGCAAGTCCGAGCAGAAGTCATAAATGTGCGATTTCGTGGATAGAGGGACGCACAAGTAAATGCGGGACGCACAAGTAAATGCGGGACGCACATTTCTGACCTATCCTCGAGCTCGCGATCGCGACCTTTTTCCCCTCCCGCACTTGCTTGTGCGTCCCTCTATCTACAAACTGGCACAATTATGACTTCGTTCTCGAACTCGCGATCGCGACCTTTTTTCAATTTTCCCTCTCCCTCAGTTGCTTGTGCGACCCTCTGCCCTCAAACACGCACATTTACAATCTTTCTCGAGCCCGAAATTTCTGCTTGTGAGTCCCGTATTTTTATTTACTTATGCGTCCCTCTGTCTACAAACTCGAGCTCGGGATCGCGACCTTTTTTTCCGCTTTCCCCTCCCGCATTTGCTTGTGCGTCCCTCTATCAACGAACTCGCACATTTATGACCCTTCCTCGAGCTCACGATCGAGACCTTTTTCTCTGCGTGAGTTTTTCCCTCAGTTGGGTTTGCGTTCCCCATTCTCTTGTGCGTCCCTCTGTCTACAAACTCGCACATTTATGACCTCTGCCACAAAAATGACGGAAAGAGCTCGGTCAGCCAAGTGAGCCACTACATGCTTACCCTTGTTTTAGAGCAATAACTTGAATGTTTTGAAAGCGATTGTCACGAAACTTAGTTTTTGGAAGTTTAGTATATATAGAAAAATCTGTGCTAAGTTTCAGCCAAATCGGTGATCTATATGCTATGTCTCCCATAGGAACAATCGGCCCAAAATATTTGTTTTGTCGAATTACTTTTTTTTCTCAAGCTACGAACATTTAGTGTAGTTTTGACTTTTTTTAATATGCTTTTTAATGATTTTCTCACATAATAAATGTGTAATAGTTAAATAACAGTTTGCAAGGGTAAACGAACTTCGGCACGGCCAAAGTTAGCCCATCCTTCTAGTTCTTTTTACTATGCATAAACCAATAAGTTATGTTATTTTAAGAAAATAAATTTGCGCAAAAGTTTGTATTTTCATTTCTTTTGCATTTATGAGAGCCTTGTAGTGTTCTTTGGCGATGATATTACATATCTCCTTCATGTCAACAAGTTTGAAATGTCTCTAAGTGGGATCTAGATATGGTTACATGCTGGTGTTAAGTATTTACTGAGAAACTGTGATAATTCCATTCCCGTAAATAGTAACAACTGCCTAGTGGAGAAGGATGGAACATTATTTAAGATAAAAAATAAGTAGTAAAGAATCCTCTAATACACTGTGGATTTTCGTTACTCAGCTACTGATTTTACTGAGATCAAATCATTTATCTATCTTGAGACTTTTTTACTTGTCGCAAAATGTTCTTAGATTAAGTTTAACTTCTTAAAATGTATGCTATTGGACGATTCTTTCCATTTTCATGCAAAAATAGTCTGGCTCCAAAAATAAAGCGAGAAATATATTATTATATGTGCCTCACAAATGAACAATGGTGCGGCATAGTATTATCGGGGCTTTTTTCATGTCATTTGGTGAAGTATCCTTGGCAGTAATCGCGATAGCCAGAGTCAGAGTGGCAATGTCAATTCAAATGTGCAGCAGTGGGCTTAACGGGTCGATAGCAGGCTACGATTTGGAATTAAGTATACGAACGAACATTTGGTATGAAGTAAAGACATATAACGAACAAATACACAATAACAAACACGAAGACAAACATACAGACTGACACTCATACCATCAAAACATTCGGACAAGTGGTCATTTGAGCGAACGCGCCAGCCCTTAGCTGGCTATTTCCCTTCGTGGACCTATTGATTCTTATTCCCGCCTCGCAACCTCTGACTCTTGTCTGCGTGGATAAGTAGTCTCCGCTTTCATCTGCGAATTTTTCCAGGCCGGTCCACATTTTGCTGCTTCAAGCACTTTTTTCTTTTTGTCGCCGCTGACCACCTGATCGAGACGAGTTTTTTCGCGGGAATACTAACGGGAGCAGTAGTTGCTTACAGCTCCCGCCTAGCCGACCATGGGGCACAAGCCGTATAACGTCAGGCTCGATTCGCGGGGACAATCCACAAAACAAATCTATAACTAGTTACGAGTTAAATGTGAAAGATAAACGTTTTTAGTACAGGCATAGAGTGCTTTGAACTGATTACATGATGAAGACGATTATAATCAGAACAAAGAACTCGAAAAGGTTCACGCAGAGGGTAGTTAGTGGTATATCGTAGAAGTGATAGAGGAATATAATTTCTAGTAGGTCTACAAGGAACTATTAGATTTACTTGGTTCAATAGCTCGGGAGATAAAAAACCTCGGTTGTTTATGGATCGTCGGATTCCTTTGACCATCTTTTAATAAACCCAAGAATACCCAAGGCTTTTAGAGGCCTGCACGATTGTTGTCAGCCTTTTAAATACTTACAAATTTTCATTTATTTGGTAAGGTAAAATTGCTCTGAAACAAATCAATCGAGTTGCAAAATCTCGAAGTATTCTGATTTGATGTTCTTTAACAAATCAAACTGAAACGAGATCGAAGACAAAGCAAACTAAACGAAACAAGTCAGACTGATAAACATAACAAGTGAATGAAGTAAGTGTGGGACCAAGTTGCTAAAGTGTTTAAATGTTTGGTTTTGCGTTCCGAGTGTACTTGTGCAGGCCTCTAATGGCTCTACCGACAGTAGTGAATATATCCGAGAAGTATTTCTGAAAAAAGTCATGACCTTGAATTTAGATGTGTTTAGGTGTAATAAGTTGTGTTGACTCCAATACTGAAAGTTTTGGAAGTCAGGCTTATTGGAGCCAATGATAACCCACAAAAGCCGTCAGCAAAGCAGTGAAATATAGAAGGAAGCAATAAAGCAGATTTATCAGAGTCAGACCATGCTATTTCTGGTAAATAAAAGTTTAAAGTGAATTAAAGAAATGAGGAAATATATCGAATAAAATAAAAATTTCTTGTATGCACGTCCATGTCGGATTGTGGCAGGATGTAAGAACAAGTAATGTAGATAGAGGAAGACTGGAATTTGACATTAAAGCTAACAAACTCAATCTCCTGAATGTCAGGTGAACGCATTTGGCCAGAAGTTGAAGTCTACATGAAAAGTCCGATCACATCTAAAAATTGAAAATTTTGCGGAAAGAATAGATGCATCGTTAATATCAGGTTTTAACCATGTCACAGTAAATACTAAATTATTCAATGCAAATGCTAGACTATCTAGATACAGTCTAGACTGAAGTCCTCTCACATTCTGATAGGCCAGATGAAGGGACGAGATTAATTTTTCGGAACACCAGCAGATACCGACGTTCCGCAGAAGGAAATATAAGGGTCCTAACTGGACCTCGAGTTTTCTTTTTGACGCTGTGTTCTTTTATTAGAATGTGTTCCCCCAAAAAACTGTTACTATAATGCAGTTAAACAGTTCAACGGGAACACTGATTTTAAAGGAATATATCTGCCTTGAATAATTGAATTTAAATTTCTCCACCGCTGTTTTGGAGATTTGAACTTTTGTCTTAATGTAACTCAAGACATCATCCAAAGAATATTCCGGATCAAGCATTGAAACACATAAATATATGTTTCTTTGGTGGTACTCCACTCAGAGGCCTAAGTACTTGCGTACCTCAAACTGAACGACTGTTGGCCATATCCATATTATATGGCATTTGCCCAGATTGATCGAAAAGTACAGCAAAGGGAGACCATTTCCTGGATAAACGGAAATAGCCTCATCCTTACGCCTGGTTTGGGGAACAGGAGTAGTGAACGAGATGAGCTGCGGTGGATTGGTTGTAGACAGTGACGGGGATTGTGGTACCGCGGCCGTGATAGGATTAGGTACGGGCAGTCAAAAATTATTTTGACGACGCGTGAGCTAAACAAGATTAGAGAATATTACAATCTAGCATAACAACTTCTATAACCTGGGCACAGCTTTTACCTACATCGCTTTGACCATGCGTGAATAGCGTGAAAAATGATGGGCCAAGATTGCTGCCTGCAGAACACCTGCCTTATCGCCTTTGTAATGCGATAATTGACCATCTACCACAACTTTAAACAGGCGATTGCGCTAGAAGTTTTTAACAGACAGCAACAATTATAAACAAATCAGTTCTTTTAATATAAGGGGCTTGCTTGACACCTAGAAAGAAAGCATAGCGCGAGCATAATTCCTGTCATCGATAGCCTCCAAGATAAAGTGAAATACCCGGTTTAGTTGGTCAGGAGTTCCGTGCTGTCTCCTAAGCACAAATTTATATGCGGTTATGGTGTACAGCAACACCTAAGATGCGGTTGATAATAACCTGTTTTAAAATTTCGGCTAAACTCTCCTAAATTTTTGGAAAGTAACTCAATCTCAGGGAACAGTTGGCGTAAAAAACAATAAAGCTTTGGTGCAATAAAGTTTTATTATGTAGCTACCCCACGAGATTTTGCACCCTTTGTAGAGTGTCTGGCTTACTGGGTACCTAGAGTTCGAGACAAAGCGGATGTCTAGCTGAACTAGCTGGTATAATTGGAGTAAAATATCGCAGTATTTCTGATACTTTAAGAACTTTTGAACACGACGTCACGTGGCGTCGGATAAAAAGGACTTGGAAAAAATGTGTTGAATCGCTTCTCTAAACTGTCAGCAAATGCGTAATTTGTGGAGGCATCCAAGGTTTTTTTTTTTTTTTTTTTTTTTGATTTAGGGGGGAAGCATTGAAAGCCGAAAAGTGCGGGACTTGGTATAGAATTGGTTAAATTCACCTCACCCGCTAAACCCCTTCCTATTCTCCGTGTCCCTCTGTCTCGCGGAATCAACGCATGAAGTACTACTTCGCGAGGGGGAGCGGCTTAAAAGCCTCGTCTAGAACTATCTAGAGTGGGAAGACTAAGTAGAATATCCAATAAGTTAGTGACTATAAATGGCCTCCCAATGACTAGGCTTAGCTCTTCCCGTTCAGCAGTGAATCGAGGACAGACAGAAAGGACGTGCTCGGCGTCTTCTATTACCCCTGCACAATGTGTTCAAAAAGGGTCCGTCTCGTGTCCAAATCTGTGCAAATATGATTTAAAACAACCATGTCCCGTCAGTATTTGTGTCAGATAGAAGTCCGTCTGGCCATGTGTGCGAATTAGCCATGTTATCAGTCGTGTAGTCCAGCTGCCATTCAATGAAATCGCCCATCTTCGTTGCCAACAATCCAAAGTGATCTCACATCTCTGCCGGCCCTGGACGGTATTAGTGGCTTCGATTGCCAAAATATCTAAGGGAGTCATCCCAGCGAGTACCAGTGCTGCGTCCTTCGAGACGGTGCGAAATCCGCTAATCACACTCAGCGCGCACGCCGCTACAGCGATTGGCACTCGCGATTGTAGAATGGGATTTGCATGGCAGGGGCCCAGATTCTTGCAGCATAAATAATGGTGGATGTTACTACCGATGTGATTAGCCGACTGCTTTTCTGGCGCGGCCCTCCGATATTACTCATAATTCGAGTCAGAGCTGAGGTCGCCTTTGCAGCCTTATTAGTCACGTATTGCAAGTGATGCTTGAAGTTAAGCCTGTGATCCAAAAGTCCTCCGAGGTATTTTAGTGCTGGTTTGGATGGGATTGTGCAGCCATTGACTTCGATTGTGGCTGATTCCACTTTCTTCCTACTGCTTATTAAGACGGCTTCTGTCTTATGCACAGCTAGAGAAAGCGAATTACTGCTCATCCATTCCATTATTTTGTGAATGGCTTCGTTGGTGTTAATTTGCGCATCTCGAATGTCCTTCGCCACCGTTACAACTGCTATGTCATCGGCAAATCCCACGACGCGGCAGTTTTCTGGTATTTGTAAATGAAGCACAGCGTCATACATGAGGTAGGTAGGCCCCAGAACCGCGCTTTGGGGTATACCTCCGGTGATTGTGTGCTGCTTCCTTCCACTAGAGGTGTCGTACAGCAATACCCTGTCGGAAAAGTAGCTCTTTACCAGATTGATAAGGTACTCCAATATGTGTAGTGCCTGCGGCGTTTGGATGATGGCTGGCCAGCTAGCAGAGTTAAACGCATTTCGCACATCCAGCGTCGTTATTAAGCAATTTTGCTTGCTTCATCCTTTCCAGCGCTCGCCCTCTATTGCTTTGCAGGCAATATGGGTTACGGCTTGTATAACGTCAGTTGCACTGCGTCCTTTTCTAAATCCGAACTGCCAGTTTGACAGTCCATACCGCTCCTCCAACTCTTTCTCCAGCCCTTCAGAGATTATCCTTTCGAATAGCTTCCCCACTACGTCTAACATACACAGTGGTTTGTATGCTAATGGGTCTTCGCCGTCTCCTCCTTTGGGTAGAAGGACCAACCGTTGGATTTTCCATCTCGCTGGGAACGTGCGCCTCCGTATGCATGCGGTAAAAAGCTGTGCAAACATTGTTGGATGGTGTTCGGCTGCAATTTTGACGGCGACTGCTGGTATTGCATCCGGGCCTGGTGATTTATTTATTTTAATCCTCTTAGTCAGTGCTAAGATAACTCGGACATTAGTGTATTGTGGCCTTGAGAAAAAAGCCTCCGGCTCGAAATTGACTGTTGGATAAGCTGGGAACAGTGTCGTAATAATGTTGGCTAGTTTGTCGGGATCAGTTGGCATTGGTCGTCTTGCCAGCTTTCCCATGACCAACTTGTACGCTGTTGCAAAAGGTTGGGCATCTGCATTTGCGCAAAGTTCTTTCCAGCAACTAGCCTTGCTTTGCTTTATCTCCTTGTTTAGTATGGCCCTTTTATTTTTATATTACTCCAATAATTGAGCGAATGTGTCCCTACCGCGTGCCCGTTGTTGCCGGCGTCTCGCTCGATGACATTGATGTCTCGCTTCGGCTATTCTTGGGTTCCACCAATATACAAGCGTACATTTCCTCCATGCATCTTGCGTATCATTGATGCATCACAGGCTTCCCGGAGGATGTTGCAACTATTGTTTGCAAGGATGTTAGCGTCTAAGCATGCCCGTTGATGAGCATTGCCAATCATAAAAACCAGAGCATCTGTGCTCAGTGATTTAGTGTTCCAGCTCTGGAATTTAGTTTTGGTTGCCCTATATGGCAAGTTTCCAAGTTTGATTTCTTTTGCTTGGTGGTCGCTATGCGTGTATTCGTCCATTACTTCCCATTTGGCGTATCTTGAAAGATTTGCAGTTGCGCAAGTTAGGTCTATTATAGAGCCTCTTCCTGCCTTGCTGTATGTGTGTGTGTTGCCCACATTCAGTAGGCATAGGTAGCAGAAGTTGAAGTCTACATGAAAAGTCCGATCACATCTAAAAATTGAAAATTTTGCGGAAAGAATAGATGCATCGTTAATATCAGGTTTTAACCATGTCACAGTAAATACTAAATTATTCAATGCAAATGCTAGACTATCTAGATACAGTCTAGACTGAAGTCCTCTCACATTCTGATAGGCCAGATGAAGGGACGAGATTAATTTTTCGGAACACCAGCAGATACCGACGTTCCGGAGGAGGAAATATAAGGGTCCTAACTGGACCTCGAGTTTTCTTTTTGACGCTGTGTTCTTTTATTAGAATGTGTTCCCCCAAAAAACTGTTACTATAATGCAGTTAAACAGTTCAACGGGAACACTGATTTTAAAGGAATATATCTGCCTTGAATAATTGAATTTAAATTTCTCCACCGCTGTTTTGGAGATTTGAACTTTTGTCTTAATGTAACTCAAGACATCATCCAAAGAATATTCCGGATCAAGCATTGAAACACATAAATATATGTTTCTTTGGTGGTACTCCACTCAGAGGCCTAAGTACTTGCGTACCTCAAACTGAACGACTGTTGGCCATATCCATATTATATGGCATTTGCCCAGATTGATCGAAAAGTATAGCAAAGGGAGACCATTTCCTGGATAAACGGAAATAGCCTCATCCTTACGCCTGGTTTGGGGAACAGGAGTAGTGAACGAGATGAGCTGCGGTGGATTGGTTGTAGACAGTGACGGGGATTGTGGTACCGCGGCCGTGATAGGATTAGGTACGGGCAGTCAAAAATTATTTTGACGACGCGTGAGCTAAACAAGATTAGAGAATATTACAATCTAGCATAACAACTTCTATAACCTGGGCACAGCTTTTACCTACATCGCTTTGACCATGCGTGAATAGCGTGAAAAATGATGGGCCAAGATTGCTGCCTGTAGAACACCTGCCTTATCGCCTTTGTAATGCGATAATTGACCATCTACCACAACTTTAAACAGGCGATTGCGCTAGAAGTTTTTAACAGACAGCAACAATTATAAACAAATCAGTTCTTTTAATATAAGGGGCTTGCTTGACACCTAGAAAGAAAGCATAGCGCGAGCATAATTCCTGTCATCGATAGCCTCCAAGATAAAGTGAAATACCCGGTTTAGTTGGTCAGGAGTTCCGTGCTGTCTCCTAAGCACAAATTTATATGCGGTTATGGTGTACAGCAACACCTAAGATGCGGTTGATAATAACCTGTTTTAAAATTTCGGCTAAACTCTCCTAAATTTTTGGAAAGTAACTCAATCTCAGGGAACAGTTGGCGTAAAAAACAATAAAGCTTTGGTGCAATAAAGTTTTATTATGTAGCTACCCCACGAGATTTTGCACCCTTTGTAGAGTGTCTGGCTTACTGGGTACCTAGAGTTCGAGACAAAGCGGATGTCTAGCTGAACTAGCTGGTATAATTGGAGTAAAATATCGCAGTATTTCTGATACTTTAAGAACTTTTGAACACGACGTCACGTGGCGTCGGATAAAAAGGACTTGGAAAAAATGTGTTGAATCGCTTCTCTAAACTGTCAGCAAATGCGTAATTTGTGGAGGCATCCAAGGTTTTTTTTTTTTTTTTTTTTTTGATTTAGGGGGGAAGCATTGAAAGCCGAAAAGTGCGGGACTTGGTATAGAATTGGTTAAATTCACCTCACCCGCTAAACCCCTTCCTATTCTCCGTGTCCCTCTGTCTCGCGGAATCAACGCATGAAGTACTACTTCGCGAGGGGGAGCGGCTTAAAAGCCTCGTGGGAAGATTAAGTAAAATATCCAATAAGTTAGTGACTATAAATGGCCCCCCAATGACTAGGCTTAGCTCTTCCCGTTCAGCAGTGAATCGATTACAGACAGAAAGGAAGTGCTCGGCGTCTTCTATTACCCCTGCACAATGTGTTCAAAAAGGGTCCGTCTCGTGTCCAAATCTGTGCAAATATGATTTAAAACAACAATGTCCCGTCAGTATTTGTGTCAGATAGAAGTCCGTCTGGCCATGTGTGCGAATTAGCCATGTTATCAGTCGTGTAGTCCAGCTGCCATTCAATGAAATCGCCCATCTTCGTTGCCAACAATCCAAAGTGATCTCACATCTCTGCCGGCCCTGGACGGTATTAGTGGCTTCGATTGCCAAAATATCTAAGGGAGTCATCCCAGCGAGTACCAGTGCTGCGTCCTTCGAGACGGTGCGAAATCCGCTAATCACACTCAGCGCGCACGCCGCTACAGCGATTGGCACTCGCGATTGTAGAATGGAATTTGCATGGCAGGGGCCCAGATTCTTGCAGCATAAATAATGGTGGATGTTACTACCGATGTGATTAGCCGACTGCTTTTCTGGCGCGGCCCTCCGATATTACTCATAATTCGAGTCAGAGCTGAGGTCGCCTTTGCAGCCTTATTAGTCACGTATTGCAAGTGATGCTTGAAGTTAAGCCTGTGATCCAAAAGTCCTCCGAGGTATTTTAGTGCTGGTTTGGATGGGATTGTGCAGCCATTGACTTCGATTGTGGCTGATTCCACTTTCTTCCTACTGCTTATTAAGACGGCTTCTGTCTTATGCACAGCTAGAGAAAGCGAATTACTGCTCATCCATTCCATTATTTTGTGAATGGCTTCGTTGGTGTTAATTTGCGCATCTCGAATGTCCTTCGCTACCGTTACAACTGCTATGTCATCGGCAAATCCCACGACGCGGCAGTTTTCTGGTATTTGTAAATGAAGCACAGCGTCATACATGAGGTAGGTAGGCCCCAGAACCGCGCTTTGGGGTATACCTCCGGTGATTGTGTGCTGCTTCCTTCCACTAGAGGTGTCGTACAGCAATACCCTGTCGGAAAAGTAGCTCTTTACCAGATTGATAAGGTACTCCAATATGTGTAGTGCCTGCGGCGTTTGGATGATGGCTGGCCAGCTAGCAGAGTTAAACGCATTTCGCACATCCAGCGTCGTTATTAAGCAATTTTGCTTGCTTCATCCTTTCCAGCGCTCGCCCTCTATTGCTTTGCAGGCAATATGGGTTACGGCTTGTATAACGTCAGTTGCACTGCGTCCTTTTCTAAATCCGAACTGCCAGTTTGACAGTCCATACCGCTCCTCCAACTCTTTCTCCAGCCCTTCAGAGATTATCCTTTCGAATAGCTTCCCCACTACGTCTAACATACACAGTGGTTTGTATGCTAATGGGTCTTCGCCGTCTCCTCCTTTGGGTAGAAGGACCAACCGTTGGATTTTCCATCTCGCTGGGAACGTGCGCCTCCGTATGCATGCGGTAAAAAGCTGTGCAAACATTGTTGGATGGTGTTCGGCTGCAATTTTGACGGCGACTGCTGGTATTGCATCCGGGCCTGGTGATTTATTTATTTTAATCCTCTTAGTCAGTGCTAAGATAACTCGGACATTAGTGTATTGTGGCCTTGAGAAAAAAGCCTCCGGCTCGAAATTGACTGTTGGATAAGCTGGGAACAGTGTCGTAATAATGTTGGCTAGTTTGTCGGGATCAGTTGGCATTGGTCGTCTTGCCAGCTTTCCCATGACCAACTTGTACGCTGTTGCAAAAGGTTGGGCATCTGCATTTGCGCAAAGTTCTTTCCAGCAACTAGCCTTGCTTTGCTTTATCTCCTTGTTTAGTATGGCTCTTTTATTTTTATATTACTCCAATAATTGAGCGAATGTGTCCCTACCGCGTGCCCGTTGTTGCCGGCGTCTCGCTCGATGACATTGATGTCTCGCTTCGGCTATTCTTGGGTTCCACCAATATACAAGCGTACATTTCCTCCATGCATCTTGCGTATCATTGATGCATCACAGGCTTCCCGGAGGATGTTGCAACTATTGTTTGCAAGGATGTTAGCGTCTAAGCATGCCCGTTGATGAGCATTGCCAATCATAAAAATCAGAGCATCTGTGCTCAGTGATTTAGTGTTCCAGCTCTGGAATTTAGTTTTGGTTGCCCTATATGGCAAGTTTCCAAGTTTGATTTCTTTTGCTTGGTGGTCGCTATGCGTGTATTCGTCCATTACTTCCCATTTGGCGTATCTTGAAAGATTTGCAGTTGCGCAAGTTAGGTCTATTATAGAGCCCCTTCCTGCCTTGCTGTATGTGTGTGTGTTGCCCACATTCAGTAGGCATAGGTAGCAGAAGTTGAAGTCTACATGAAAAGTCCGATCACATCTAAAAATTGAAAATTTTGCGGAAAGAATAGATGCATCGTTAATATCAGGTTTTAACCATGTCACAGTAAATACTAAATTATTCAATGCAAATGCTAGACTATCTAGATACAGTCTAGACTGAAGTCCTCTCACATTCTGATAGGCCAGATGAAGGGACGAGATTAATTTTTCGGAACACCAGCAGATACCGACGTTCCGGAGGAGGAAATATAAGGGTCCTAACTGGACCTCGAGTTTTCTTTTTGACGCTGTGTTCTTTTATTAGAATGTGTTCCCCCAAAAAACTGTTACTATAATGCAGTTAAACAGTTCAACGGGAACACTGATTTTAAAGGAATATATCTGCCTTGAATAATTGAATTTAAATTTCTCCACCGCTGTTTTGGAGATTTGAACTTTTGTCTTAATGTAACTCAAGACATCATCCAAAGAATGTTCCGGATCAAGCATTGAAACACATAAATATATGTTTCTTTGGTGGTACTCCACTCAGAGGCCTAAGTACTTGCGTACCTCAAACTGAACGACTGTTGGCCATATCCATATTATATGGCATTTGCCCAGATTGATCGAAAAGTACAGCAAAGGGAGACCATTTCCTGGATAAACGGAAATAGCCTCATCCTTACGCCTGGTTTGGGGAACAGGAGTAGTGAACGAGATGAGCTGCGGTGGATTGGTTGTAGACAGTGTCGGGGATTGTGGTACCGCGGCCGTGATAGGATTAGGTACGGGCAGTCAAAAATTATTTTGACGACGCGTGAGCTAAACAAGATTAGAGAATATTACAATCTAGCATAACAACTTCTATAACCTGGGCACAGCTTTTACCTACATCGCTTTGACCATGCGTGAATAGCGTGAAAAATGATGGGCCAAGATTGCTGCCTGTAGAACACCTGCCTTATCGCCTTTGTAATGCGATAATTGACCATCTACCACAACTTTAAACAGGCGATTGCGCTAGAAGTTTTTAACAGACAGCAACAATTATAAACAAATCAGTTCTTTTAATATAAGGGGCTTGCTTGACACCTAGAAAGAAAGCATAGCGCGAGCATAATTCCTGTCATCGATAGCCTCCAAGATAAAGTGAAATACCCGGTTTAGTTGGTCAGGAGTTCCGTGCTGTCTCCTAAGCACAAATTTATATGCGGTTATGGTGTACAGCAACACCTAAGATGCGGTTGATAATAACCTGTTTTAAAATTTCGGCTAAACTCTCCTAAATTTTTGGAAAGTAACTCAATCTCAGGGAACAGTTGGCGTAAAAAACAATAAAGCTTTGGTGCAATAAAGTTTTATTATGTAGCTACCCCACGAGATTTTGCACCCTTTGTAGAGTGTCTGGCTTACTGGGTACCTAGAGTTCGAGACAAAGCGGATGTCTAGCTGAACTAGCTGGTATAATTGGAGTAAAATATCGCAGTATTTCTGATACTTTAAGAACTTTTGAACACGACGTCACGTGGCGTCGGATAAAAAGGACTTGGAAAAAATGTGTTGAATCGCTTCTCTAAACTGTCAGCAAATGCGTAATTTGTGGAGGCATCCAAGGTTTTTTTTTTTTTTTTTTTTTTGATTTAGGGGGGGAACCATTGAAAGCCGAAAAGTGCGGGACTTGGTATAGAATTGGTTAAATTCACCTCACCCGCTAAACCCCTTCCTATTCTCCGTGTCCCTCTGTCTCGCGGAATCAACGCATGAAGTACTACTTCGCGAGGGGGAGCGGCTTAAAAGCCTCGTCTAGAACTATCTAGAGTGGGAAGACTAAGTAGAATATCCAATAAGTTAGTGACTATAAATGGCCTCCCAATGACTAGGCTTAGCTCTTCCCGTTCAGCAGTGAATCGAGGACAGACAGAAAGGACGTGCTCGGCGTCTTCTATTACCCCTGCACAATGTGTTCAAAAAGGGTCCGTCTCGTGTCCAAATCTGTGCAAATATGATTTAAAACAACCATGTCCCGTCAGTATTTGTGTCAGATAGAAGTCCGTCTGGCCATGTGTGCGAATTAGCCATGTTATCAGTCGTGTAGTCCAGCTGCCATTCAATGAAATCGCCCATCTTCGTTGCCAACAATCCAAAGTGATCTCACATCTCTGCCGGCCCAGGACGGTATTAGTGGCTTCGATTGCCAAAATATCTAAGGGAGTCATCCCAGCGAGTACCAGTGCTGCGTCCTTCGAGACGGTGCGAAATCCGCTAATCACACTCAGCGCGCACGCCGCTACAGCGATTGGCACTCGCGATTGTAGAATGGAATTTGCATGGCAGGGGCCCAGATTCTTGCAGCATAAATAATGGTGGATGTTACTACCGATGTGATTAGCCGACTGCTTTTCTGGCGCGGCCCTCCGATATTACTCATAATTCGAGTCAGAGCTGAGGTCGCCTTTGCAGCCTTATTAGTCACGTATTGCAAGTGATGCTTGAAGTTAAGCCTGTGATCCAAAAGTCCTCCGAGGTATTTTAGTGCTGGTTTGGATGGGATTGTGCAGCCATTGACTTCGATTGTGGCTGATTCCACTTTCTTCCTACTGCTTATTAAGACGGCTTCTGTCTTATGCACAGCTAGAGAAAGCGAATTACTGCTCATCCATTCCATTATTTTGTGAATGGCTTCGTTGGTGTTAATTTGCGCATCTCGAATGTCCTTCGCCACCGTTACAACTGCTATGTCATCGGCAAATCCCACGACGCGGCAGTTTTCTGGTATTTGTAAATGAAGCACAGCGTCATACATGAGGTAGGTAGGCCCCAGAACCGCGCCTTGGGGTATACCTCCGGTGATTGTGTGCTGCTTCCTTCCACTAGAGGTGTCGTACAGCAATACCCTGTCAGAAAAGTAGCTCTTTACCAGATTGATAAGGTACTCCAATATGTGTAGTGCCTGCGGCGATTGGATGATGGCTGGCCAGCTAGCAGAGTTAAACGCATTTCGCACATCCAGCGTCGTTATTAAGCAATTTTGCTTGCTTCATCCTTTCCAGCGCTCGCCCTCTATTGCTTTGCAGGCAATATGGGTTACGGCTTGTATAACGTCAGTTGCACTGCGTCCTTTTCTAAATCCGAACTGCCAGTCTGACAGTCCATACCGCTCCTCCAACTCTTTCTCCAGCCCTTCAGAGATTATCCTTTCGAATAGCTTCCCCACTACGTCTAACATACACAGTGGTTTGTATGCTAATGGGTCTTCGCCGTCTCCTCCTTTGGGTAGAAGGACCAACCGTTGGATTTTCCATCTCGCTGGGAACGTGCGCCTCCGTATGCATGCGGTAAAAAGCTGTGCAAACATTGTTGGATGGTGTTCGGCTGCAATTTTGACTGCGACTGCTGGTATTGCATCCGGGCCTGGTGATTTATTTATCTTAATCCTCTTAGTCAGTGCTAAGATAACTCGGACATTAGAGTATTGTGGCCTTGAGAAAAAAGCCTCCGGCTCGAAATTGACTGTTGGATAAGCTGGGAACAGTGTCGTAATAATGTTGGCTAGTTTGTCGGGATCAGTTGGCATTGGTCGTCTTGCCAGCTTTCCCATGACCAACTTGTACGCTGTTCCAAAAGGTTGGGCATCTGCATCTGCGCAAAGTTCTTTCCAGCAACTAGCCTTGCTTTGCTTTATCTCCTTGTTTAGTATGGCCCTTTTATTTTTATATTACTCCAATAATTGAGCGAATGTGTCCCTACCGCGTGCCCGTTGTTGCCGGCGTCTCGCTCGATGACATTGATGTCTCGCTTCGGCTATTCTTGGGTTCCACCAATATACAAGCGTACATTTCCTCCATGCATCTTGCGTATCATTGATGCATCACAGGCTTCCCGGAGGATGTTGCAACTATTGTTTGCAAGGATGTTAGCGTCTAAGCATGCCCGTTGATGAGCATTGCCAATCATAAAAATCAGAGCATCTGTGCTCAGTGATTTAGTGTTCCAGCTCTGGAATTTAGTTTTGGTTGCCCTATATGGCAAGTTTCCAAGTTTGATTTCTTTTGCTTGGTGGTCGCTATGCGTGTATTCGTCCATTACTTCCCATTTGGCGTATCTTGAAAGATTTGCAGTTGCGCAAGTTAGGTCTATTATAGAGCCCCTTCCTGCCTTGCTGTATGTGTGTGTGTTGCCCACATTCAGTAGGCATAGGTTTAGAGAGGCGAAAGCGTCCAATATTACTCTTCCTCTACTTGAGCTCCTACAGCTTCCCCACTCTGTCGCCCAGGCATTAAAATCACCCGCAATTATTATTTTGGAGCGTCCTCTAGCATCATCTACTAATTCCTCTATGATGGCAGTAAAATCATTTATTCTAATACTTGGAGCAATGTAGCAGCTGTAAATGTACACGCCGTTGACCTTTGCTCTTACGTAGCCTCTTCTTTTGCTGGTCTCCTCCAGTTGTAGCGGCGTCTGCCTGCAGCTCCGAATTGCGGCATCGTATCTCGCATTTTGGACCCATTGCATACTCTGGCCGACCCTATGTGGCTCGGAGAGGATTGCTATGTCAACGCCCAGCTGCCTGACGATCTGTTTAAGCAAGTCCTGGGCAGCTCTGCAATGGTTAAGATTAAGTTGTGGTTAAGATTAGTTCCGGATGGATTTGGATGCCTTCTGCTACACTGGGCACATTCTACTTAATGTGTTGTGTGCTGTGTTTGGTGCCTCATATCTGTGGCAGAGAATACAGCGTGCGGTAGCGGTACATGATTTGGAGGCGTGGTTGCCTGCCCCGCAGTTGAAACATAATTTGGATGCATCATACTTGCTTCTGCACCTGGACGCTGTGTGTCGAAAGTCGAGACAACGGAAGCAACGTCTTGGCTCCATTTTCTTTCTAATACGACAGACTGCCCATCCTATTCGTTTTTTCTCGGCGGTTATTAGTTTGTTTGCCAAGTTGGTTGGCAGCATCATTGTGGCAATTTGAGTGCCTCTGTATGACTTGCGCATCTTTGGGAATGACTCTGATGGCAGTTTTTCTTCAATAAGCGTAAACGCTGATTGAAGAACCGCATCTGCGGTTGTCCATTCGGGTATGTCCCTTATCTCCAGTATGACCTTTTCTGAGATCATTTTCACTTCCGCCGTTTCACCAAGAGCCTGTCGGAATGCTTGCTGCAATATCGGTGTTGCCTCATCATCAGTCTTGCTCTTTTGTAGCAATGTTTTTCCTGCCGCAGTGCGCCTTACTCCGCAAACATTTTCCTTATATTTCTGAAGCGTACTGTCTGATTGCACTGAGCTCAGCTCCTTCGCATAGTTCGCCGCGTCGCTGCACTTGACCATGATTGCATCCGGTCTTCACTTCTTTGGGGCTCTGTGCTTTACCTCCACCTTTTTGCCAAGCTGGTTCGCCTTGTTTCTTTTCGTTGCTTAAGTGTTTCTTCATAACTTTAGAATGGCTCTGTGGTTGCTGTCTAGTTTCAAAGCCAGCTTTAGCCATTTGCTTGCCAGTTTTCTCCTTGATTGGCTTGTTAGTGTTAGCATGTTCATTTGCTGAACACTTTTTCTGGGCAGCCAGTTGGGCACGTATGTCAGTTATAATGTCCCGCATCTTGCTTATATCGTCCTTCATGGCCTGGTTTATGTGACGTACTGATTTTGGCTCCATATCAAGTACCAAGTAAGCAAAATTGTCCACGATCTGGCCAAGTTCGCCAATTTGTTCTTCTAACGGAGCCCTGGTGGCTTTCTGCCTTTTGGATGATGTCTCCAAAGTCACGTTTTGGGGGCTGCTATCTCTGCCTCGTTTTGGCGTGTCGCTTTCCGCAGTAATTGCAGCACTTCAACGAAGTCGGTCGTGTTTTTTTTGCGCTCTCGCTTTTATCTAATTTTTATTTAATCTCCCATATAATAAATTCTATTTCGTGGAATCTAGTGCCGAATTAATAAATTACGCAATCTAAAAATTGTAACTTGTTCTTAAGCACTCACTCAAAGCTATTATTACTTATTGCTTTATTTAATGACAGAACTTAAAGTTTTGTTGTTTTGTCACATACTTTGATTTTGTGTTTTTGATCCCTTTTAATTACATTCGCGCTCTCGCGACACATTAGTGTTGTTGTTTGTGTGGTGCTTCCTCTCGCGTCTTTACATTGCCCGCGATCGCGACCGTTACTCTCGCGGTTGTACCAGTCTTTGTTGTTGTGTGTTTACTAACTCTCTTAACTTCTGTCTCTTCACTTTTTTTCTTGTGCATATTAAACTTTAACACTTGTGTTATTTCTTGGTGCGTATAGCCCTTATATTTTATTATATTGCTCATTTTAAATTGCCTCTCTTTATAAACTTTTTGATTTATTTATTTATTTGTTGTTATTTTAATTTTTTTAATTAAACTTGCAATGGTTGTCTGCTCTTCAAAAAAGTGCCCCATCCCCAAAAAATCCAAGATGATTATCTTTTGTGCTGGCTATGCGATAACATTATGCATGTTAAATGCGCGGGTTACACAGCCAGAAGAAGGGATAGTATTGGAAACGGCGGGGGCCTAAAGTGGAGTTGTGAAGCGTGCCGGGACGTAGAAATGGATATGCGTCTATTCATGCGGCGGACGAGATAGGGCTTTAAGTCCCTGTCCGCTGGCTTTCTGAAACTTCGTGATGAGTTTTTGTCTCTGGAAACTCAGTTTAATAGTTATAAACTATTAAACGAATCACCGAAGCGGAAGAACACTATCCCACGGGATTTCTCTCCCGATCCGCCGGCATCCTTGTTTCTGTCCGTTCCTGCATCGTCGAACGACCCCATAACTCCAAATGGTCAGCAACTGATATCGTTTAGGAGTCCAGTAGTGACTGCAGTTGCGGGGACGATTGACATTTCCCCTGGTAATAGTGCCCCGCAAACTGACCCGATATCGGTTGTAGTTTCCGATGTGTCCGGGCGAATATCCACTCTCAGGGATATTCCCAATAAAGTAGTAACTAGAAGAGCTCTCAAGGCGTCATCTGCCTCAGCAGTTCCAGCGCAAAATGTTGTTGCTGCGGTTGAGACTGGCGCATTGAGATCTCTTGTAGCCATTCCACCAAAAAAGCAAATCTTTGTTTCGCGGCTCGACCCCAATACTTCATCAGATGATGTCATAGCCCATATCCGGGCAAAAGTCGTGGCGCCAAACATTGCGGTGGAAAAGTTTAGGTTTTCATACACCCGTGACATCTCGTCATTTAAAATCAGTGTCCCACCAAATGTCTTTGACCAAATTGGTAACAAATATTTTTGGCCGGAACATTTGGTTATAAAGGAGTATACGGCTAAGAAAAAGAAAAATCGGCCTCCGATTCGTCTGCCTAACACAATTAATCCTTCCCTACCCTCTGGCTCGTCTGTAGATGGCGGGTCAAAAAACTAATTTCGTCCCTTATTCTGGCCTATCAGAATGTTAGAGGACTAAAATCTAAACTTTCTAAGCTTTTTGTAGATAGTCAATCTTTTGACTTTCATATCTTGGTCTTTACAGAAACGTGGTTAAAGCCAGACATTTCTGATGCCTCTGTTTTTCCCACAATTTTTTCAACCTATAGATGCGATCGAATCTCCAAAAATGGTGGTGGTTTTGATTGCCATAAATTCATCTCTTCCTTCAGAAATAGTTCTGCCACTTGCCGTTCTTGACATTGAATTTGTTAGTGTCAAAATTTGTTTGAAATCATATTCTGTATTTCTAACTTGCTCGTATATTCCACCGAGTTCTGACATGACGGTATATGCTAGCCATTTAAAAGCTATTCGCTTTGTCTCTTCACTTCTTTCGGATGCAGACATATTTATCGTTCTGGGAGATTTTAATCTACCTGACGTTTCATGGCTTCCATCAGGTGAGTCTTCCTTGTTGATGCCCTCCTCCTCACATTGCTTTGTTGACGGTCTCCTTGTGTATCCCTAACCCAAGTAAATCCTGTGCGTAACAAAAATGAGAGATCACTTGATCTAATAGTTATGTTACATTCTTCAAACTGTACTGTTTCGAGGATTGATCCCTTAGTCGTCCCCGAAGACAGTTTCCATCCAACTTTGGACTTAACTGTTGATCTACCATTTCGGTTATCAAATGCTGGTACCAGTTCGACGTCTCGTACCCGTTGCTTTCGTAAAACTAACTTTTTCAAGCTCAATTATTTAATTCTTGCCACAGACTGGTCTTATCTGTACTCTTGTAATGATTTGAATGCTGCCACTTGTTTTTTCTATGATACTATGTTTTCACTTTTTGATGCTTGTGTTCCACGTGTGACGTCAGTTGTAACTCACTCTCGCGTTCTTATGTACGCTGATGATGTTAAACTTTGTATTAGTTTTAAAGACTTAAGTTCTCCACGTCTGCTTCAAGTCGATCTCCATAACTTTCAAAATTGGTGTGAAATTAACTTATTAAAAGTCAATGTTTCGAAATGTAACGTCATGTCATTTCATAGATCTTCTTTCCAATAAGCGGTGTATTATCTTAATAATACCCTACTTAAACGTTTGAACGAGATTAATGATTTGGGTGTACTCATGGACCACAAAATAAATTTTAGTCGTCATATTAATATCACTGTCAATAAAGCCATGGGTGTTCTTGGTTTTGTTAAGTGATGGTCGAAAGAATTTGACGATCCTTGCACAACCAAAACTATTTTTATTTCACTGGTCCGCCCCATTTTGGAGTATGGATCATGTGTTTGGTCTCCACAATATGGATCACACCAAGTAAAAATTGAATCTGTTCAAAAACAGTTTTTAATTTTTGCTCGTCGTGGTTTAAATTGGGATCGAAATGTTAACTTGCTCTCCTATTCTAAAAGACTTCTTTTAATTAACCTTCCCTCCTTACTTAATCGTAGAGTAATGCTTGGTACAAGCTTTTGAATGGACAAATAGACTGTCCTTATTTACTCAATCAGGTCAATCTATCTGTTCCTTGTAGACTAACCCGAAATTATGTCCCTTTATCTTTAACACGCTGTACTTCCAACTATTCTTTGCATGAACCTTTTCGAGTTCTCTGTTCCGACTACAACCGCCTTTATTCTGTAATCGGATCAGAGTTCTCTATATCTATTCTAAAAACTACTATTTTAAGTTATCTATCTAGTAGTTAGTCTTAATAATTATTTTAATTGTCGTCCGTTGTCCACGCGACTTTGTTTTTGCATGCTGTCTGATAGGGTTCGCGCGTAACAGGCTTTGTACTGGTGTCGCTTGGACCACTTGAACGAACTGCGCATTGTATTCGTTTCAATGTGCGTCGCTGGTGGCGCCGATCGGGGTGCAGTTGGCGGAGATCTTGCCAATTTTGCGCATTTTGCGAATGGATTCGCATTTAAATTCTTACTGTGTCTAACGTTGTTACTGTTGTCGCTGCTGTTGCTGCTGCTGTTGCTTGTCGCTTGATCCGCTGCAACGACCAAGTGGGCCATCGTTGCAGTAGTTTTTTCCATATTCAAAATGGTTGTAGGGGCCTCCAGAATCCTTGCCCCAGCCGTGACAGAGGTCACGGGTGGATTTCCACTTTGTGGCTGCCTCCTGGAGTAATTTTGCTTTTTCCAGACATTTTTATAAGATTAATGTTGCATTTTATACCTGCTGCCAGGTTGTTGATAATGCTGGCGGCCGCTTCGGCTCAGACGCAGACCACAGGCCCCTCAATGTGAGTACAGACGCGCTGTGGATTTCAGGGTACTACTGTGTACTACTAGATAGGTTTAGCGTACTTACTTGTTTATATGTGCTGCCTATAAGAGGGCAATGGACTTCTGCTGCCCAAAAGTAGGCAACAGTTTCCGCTACGTGATTTCGTTTCTATTCGATAGCCCCGCTGTGCATCGCTGGCAATCAGCTGTTATTTGCCAGCTGTTGGTCCGCACAGCTTGATTAGTTTGCCGGATGAAAAGCAGTAAAAGTGGACGATAGAGAAAGTCCCACTATTCCACCACCAAGAGAAAGCGCGGGACGATGTGCTCTCTCCCGCGTATCCAGCCCCCCTCCTGTGGCCAACGCCACGTCTGTCAACAAAAGAGGAATGATTTCGTATTTAGCGTCTTGCCGGCGCAAGTGCCCAGCCCTTCGGATGTCAGGTGAGTGGCCCTGCCTCTGTGAGCCTCAACTGACAATCTTGTTGCATCTTTTTTAGGGAATACACTTCAATATACACACTGGAATACGGAGCGACTATATAACCCGACCGCGCTCTATGATAACAACACCATTGGAGGCATCCAAGGTAAGGTTTTTCATTTGGGTGCCAATCTCCATTTACGTGTCAGTACCTTTTGCAGTCTGTTGGATATTTTTCCATAGATGCTTTAGATTCTGTGATCTCTTGTAAGGAAAAAATAGATGTTTGTTTCTTTTGGTAGAAAACTGCATCTCACAGGAGAAAACTGGGAGATACGTAAAGGGCGGCATTATTTGGAATATGATCAGACGTAATTTTCAATTACCATTCGACTATTAGCAAACATATTTGTTTGGATTGTTTGTCGAGACCTTCGAGAGACGGGGCGTGTTTATTACTGTTACGCATCCCTCAATAATTCCCTGTCACCGGACGAGAGTAAGGTCCTCCCCGGACAATGCAATTCCAAGCTGTGCACACTCAATGGTCTGAGGAAGAGGATGGTCTATAATTATGACCTTGAAATGATCGCCAATGGTCACGCCAACTTAACTACCCAAAATCGAGTTAAGATGATATTCCGGCTCCTTAGGAGGATAGCTCGGCGTAAAGGGGTGGTGTTCTTGCCTAGCCTTCTGGTATTCACTTTATAGAAGAAAAATAAAAAGTGCACAAGCAAAAAAAAATATGATTTTCTAAAAATTAAATGGATTTTCAATAAAAAAAATTAAGACTGTTTCTCTGACCATTGATTTTCTTCTAAGGGATGCTGAAATGTTATTTACATTCCCCGTCTTTAGCCTCAATACCTTGGCAGTTTGTTAGACATAAAAATAAACTGGTCCAAAACATGGCCTACGGGAAAACTGCTATGAATAAGGTATGGGTATTATGTAAGTGACAGATTTCATTAAATTTATTCACAAATCATTATTTTAATAATTCGAAATCCAACTTCTTATAAAAATATCAGAATAATTCTTCAAACAAGATTTAAATTCAAATTTTCGCTGTTTCATTTTCGCAAGATTTAAAAAAAACCCAAAATATGCAAACAAACAAACTCTAGTCTATGTGAAAGAGAAATTTGATTTAAACAAAAGCTACTTTTCAATGTTCTTACTCAGACATTTTCCTTGCGCTGGATCGATAGGCCCGTCGAATGTAGATGCTGTGAAATTATCAGGTTAATATTAGCCTAGATAAAGATAGACTATTAATAAATAATAAAAACAAAAAATAAAAGTTATAAATACATTAATTTCACTACATGATCATGTAAAGAAAGAAATGTAGACTAATCCACAACTGTCTTTTACATCTTGCGCCGACTCACAACAGGGAAGATAAAATTAAGTATTTCCCAGATATGACTCAACTACAACGAATCCCGAAAGAAAAGTTGGTTAAATCATCCCGATTTTGAAATCAAAAAAAAAGGGCAAAAAACCCACTTCTAAAAATTTCCACGTCTTCACCGAGTACCGAACCAACACCATCACACACCACAAAATATATTGAACTTATTAGAAACTAGTTAATTTAATATTACAATGCCTATATTATATTCCTTTCTTCTGTGTAAAAATCTATGGAAAAGTGGTTATAATGGCTGTAATGTAAATGTTTGGTTTATACTATCGCGGACTTTTTTGTAACCATTATTGAGTTCTACAACTTTTCTAGAGAACTCAACCATACATCTCTAACCATTTAGGCAGCGTTCACGAGAATTGTTAACGTACGGCAGTTTTTTCGAAGAGTCTTGACTATGTTCCGGTATAAAATATAGCCTATATGGATGCGAAAGAATCCCTCTAAGTAATGGTAAAAGAAATTTTGAAATCTGTCTAGTAGTTTTTGAGCCTATTTAATACAAACATACAAAAATACAAAAACACAAAGGTTTCCTCTTTATAATATTAGTACAGATTTCATTTATTGAATTTGCAACTTTATAGTTTTCCGATCTAGTTAAAACTTGATGTAAGGTGTATGGGTAAAAATTAAACTTAAATGCAACAACAAAAACAATATATTTTTATAATTCTTATCACATTGGTCCCGCACGGCTTCGTTTAAGGGTCCTTTGCGTTTTTACTGCAGATTTCTTGGAGTTTGTTTTTGTTTCTTTGCTGCCAAAGATAATTATTAATTAATAATTATTTTAGACGGAGATGGCTAGATCGACTCGGCTGATGCTGATCAAGAAAAAATATACTTTATGGGTTCGGAAAGGAATAATTCTATACGTTACAAACATGATGATGATGATGATACCCTCTGCAAGGGTATAAAAAATTATATATATAATAATATTTAATAAATTAGAGAATTCGGAAACACTCTTAAGTTGCTAAATCACGTTAACCTAAATGTCAAGGAGATCTCATTCCAAGCAACCACAAAAAGAACATCAGCCAGACGAAAGTCAAGACAAATAAGTAAAGATACAGTTCATTCAACGAACGAAGAAGCAGTGGATTCAGGCACTTCCTACAACATTATTGACTCCACACGTAACGTCTACAATAAGCAGCATGGCCAACAACCCAAATCTTTACTTTCATCAAAGAGCTGCCTACCTTTGACGGAATCCCCAATAAACTTCATCGTTAATGTTGAAAAAGTCATCACATTGATTAGAAGAAGTGATCAGACACCAAACAGCTCCTTTATATTTAGGAGACATCAATAAGCAAATCATAAGTAGAGCTAATGACGCTTAAAAACTATCCAATACTGGACTCATCTCGGAAGACATCAAGGCAAATCTCATTATGCTAGCAAGAATTATTCGTATTTGCGATTTGCAAAACTTTCCTGACAGCTTGTCTTTAGGACAACTAAGTTATAGTACTTTGAAAACAAAATATCAGTTGACAGACATTTTACAAAACGCAAACTAAAACTCAACTGACAAATCTAAGCTCTATGTAGAGATTTTCTGAAATAACCTTTTTGATATATCTGCTGGAACCCTTTAAAACTTAATTAATACCCAATAATCCGCAAAATATCAAGGAAGCCTATGAATATTGCCGTGTCAAAAAGATATTCTACTAGCAGAAACCAAGTACAAGCCAGAATTATATATTAGGGCACAGGTAACACCATATTCACCACTCCAAAACATAAGAAACCAACCAAACAACAACCCCCTAATAAAAGTCGGTTATATAGAAATAATTCAATCATTAGTCTACCTTATATTAACAATCAGACTAATAACAACAACCATAATAGAAATTCAACTTAAAATCCTTTTAACTCAGGCGCACCTGATGTAATATTATTGATGCAGGAAATGTTGTCCTTCAAGAATTAACAGGGTACTTAACAAAAAAAAAAAAAAACACACGGGTCAACACTTCCTTTTATATGAATTAATTCCATCACACGTCAGCCCATAAACTAATTTGTAAGTTCAACTATAGTTCGCAATGTCGATCCCAAAACTCTTGACAATCCTATAACTGTGCAGACAGTCTTGATGGATGTCTTCAGAGAGTTTAAAGACAATATTAATCTAGATTGTTTTTGTTTTTGTCTATACAAGACAACCCAGTAACTGAAGTACAGTGGACTCTCGGTTAAAGTACCCATTGATTCCAGCATCTTGTTAGCTATGCAAAGCGTTCGTTAAGCGAAACCACTACTCTCATATAAATCAGGGTAAAATAAAACAATGCGTTACAGGTTGAAAAAAACACACTCTCACTTATTTTAATTTTATCTTTTGTTTAAAGAAAATTACATAAAATGCTTTAAAACTTTTAAAAAACTAAAAGAAATGAAGCATATAAAATTTTTAAATGAACTAAATATATGCTATTGACGGAAGGTGACATCTGAAATGGAAATTAAAGAAGCTAACTTCGGCTTTGCCGAAGTTTGTATACCCTTGCAGCTTCATTGAATTTAAATTTAATTTAAAAACAAAAATTTTAAAGTAATAAGTATTAATGTTTAATAAAATCAAAAAACAAAATAGAAGAAAAAACTCAACTAAATATTTCCCGTATTCACCGAGAATCAAACCCACCAAACACCGAAATATCGCGCGCCACCAATTTCACATAACTCACTTAAGCTAGTTCGATATATGTATATAGCACACGCATGGCATCTCGCTTTTTCTATTTCGTTCTGTGCAACAACACAACGCAAATGTTTCTGTCTCTCTCACACACTGCGTGGTGACGAATTTTTGCATATGTAAGTTATAACTGTAGCCCACGGGAACCACGAACCCGATGCCAGACACGAAGCGCAATGCTAACGGTTTGAGGCATAGAGCTAAGCTTGACTTGTGAAGAACTAATTGCAGGCAGTTTAGTTGACTCTGGATAAGAAACGTTACCGGTCATCGCCGTAACAAACTCCACGTCTCTCTTACTTTCATACACCACGTGTTAGAAATAAAACATAATTATAATATATAATATCAATAAAATACCTAAAGATAATTGGCGCCCAACCGGAAAATCGAATCTAACCGAAAAAACTTCTAAGAAAAATTAAACCGAAACAAATCAAATCGACGAAAACGATATAAAAGACAAGCAAACAATTTCTTTCAACCTGAATTGAAGTGATCAAATCAAATTAACTAATAAAGGGAGCATACAAAATAAAAAAAGTCTGAGTAATATTTTTCTCAACATTAGTTGAACTAAAACAATACAAATCACACCAACGAAAATAAAACGTTTCACTGCGACGAAAAATTAAGCAGCACAAAGCATACAAGAGGAGAACGAAGCCAAACTGACCGAAGCAATAAAACGAAATCAGACTGCTAAAACTCATCCCATATTAAAGCAGTGAATAAAAAAAAAAAAATAAAGAAAAAAAACCCAAAAAGAAATCACCAAATAGAAGGAAGACAAGCTCTCCAAGAAATCACCAAACAGAGGGAAGACAAGCCCACAAAGAAATCCAGAGAAGACACTGAAATAAAATTAACAACCGATTGAAGCGGTAAAATGAGGTCGTGCTGATAGAAGACAGCTCATATTGAACGAGCGACAGAAAACCAAAAATAAATCACCAAATAGAAGGAAGACCCACTAAAAAAAACTTGAGAAGACACTAAGACAAAATATTAGAAAATATAATAGATAAAAAATAAAAATCATGTAAGTGGATCGCTCATTGCTAAAAACATTTAAATAAATGAAAACAAAAGTAATAGTGAAGGGAATAAAACATATCAATTTTCGCAAGCAGTTTTTTCATATTTTTGTATAAAGGAAAGTAATTATAAAAAATTTCGTATACAACCGAATTGAATTTTTGCGTTGATTTTTTTTTTGAGTAAAAACTTTTGACTATTATATGAGTGATAGCGATAGTGAGTTAGAGCATTTAGTGTCTAGGTGGTCGCTACGTTTAGACAAACACAGCAGCATAGAAGAAATGGCATTGACCCCAGACCAACTGAAAGCTCTAATCGAGGGGGCAGTAAATACTGCACTTCAGATCCAAGAAGCGAAATTTGAAGCCAAGATAAACGAATTATCTTCTCAGTTGAGGAATTTGTCCGTTAATACTCCTCAGGTCGAAAAATTCTATGACGCAGAAATCATAGCGGGCGTATCTTGCAATGAATCATTAGATATTTTAAAGTCTTTGGCAGACTTCGATGGCAAGGGTGAATCATATGTCTCGTGGAGAAAAGCGGCACATGTTGCCTTTAAAATTTATGAAAACTATGAAGGCAGTTCGGTTTATTATCAAGCATTGGGTATTATGAGAAACAAAGTAAAGGGAGCGGCAAATACAATTCTCGCCTCCTTTGACACACCTCTAAACTTTAGAGCTATAATTAATCGACTTGACCTTACTTACGCAGACAAAAGACCGGCTTATGTTATAGAAAATCAATTGTCAACGTTGCGACAGGGCAACATGTCAGTTATGCATTTTTATGATGAGGTGGAAAAGAAACTGACATTGCTTACAAATAAAACTTTAATGTCTTGTGATCCGTCACAAGCGGCTTGGCTCAACAAAAAGTATAGAGAAGATGCATTACGCGTTTTTATTACAGGAACAAAGAAAGCGCTATCTGACATTTTGTATTCAAAAGATCCTGCAGATCTTTCTACAGCTCTCGCTATAGCTCAAGAGGTAGAGCAAAATCATGAGCGATATCAATTTGCAGATAGTTATTCAAGAGTGACTGAGGACAGAGCTCAGAGAAACTTTCAAAAGCAAAATGATAGGAATCCAAACACAGTTTTAGCAACTCAGGCGAAAAATCAATATTATAATAAGCGCGCTGCACCATTAAATGGGAATCAAGTTATCCGTGACCCAGTTCAACCAATGGACGTTGATTCAACCATGCGCTTCAGGTAGCACACACCACAGCTACAGAATCCTTATGCGGTGCAGGTAGTTAAAAGACCATCTAGTTGAACAGCACGGCTTACGGGACCGAAACACCAAAGAGTTAACCATCTGACACAGAGAGAAGATCAACTTCTAGATGACCAAGAATATCAACAAGAAGGAAATGAGGTTTTAGACGACTTACAATGTGAAATCCAAGATGCAGACGAACTAAATTTTTTAGCAATTACTCCCTGCTACCGTACATAGAGAGAATAATAGCGGGGAAGAAAGTTAAATTTTAGTAGACACAGGGGCCTCTAAGAATTATATAAAACCCTTACCAGAATTAGAAGAAATAGGCCCTGTAGAAAATGATTTCTATTTAAAATCACTTCATGGACAAGACAAAATAAAACACAAATGTCTGCTGGGCATATTTACAACAGCAAGCCCTTTTTTTATATTACCTACACTATCTACATTTGATGGCATCATAGGGCTCGACCTACTAACACAACTTGATGCTACATTAGATTTCAGAAATAAAAAATTAATAGTCAATAATGAAGTAGAAGACTTACAATTTATGAAATGCTCGACTGTGAATTTTATAAAAATCGATGACATCAAAGTACCGAGTGACATAAGAAATAGATTTCAGACCATGTTAAAAACCCGGACTGGCGTCTGTGCAGAACCAAACGAGGCACTTCCTTACAATACCAACATCATTGCCACCATAAGAACCGAGGACGAGAGTCCCATCTACTCTAACGCAGATCTTGTCAATAAAGAAACACAGGCATTATTAAGAGATGGCATTATTCGACCATCTAGATCCCCATTCAATAACCCGGTTTGGGTAGTAGACAAAAAAGGAGCGGACGAATATGGCAATAGGAGGAAAACGTTTAGTCATCGACTTCAGAAAGTTGAACTCAAAAACAATTGACGACAAATATCCGATACCAAATGTGACCTTTATTTTATCAAATCTTGGCAGGGCAAAATATTTCACAACCCTTGATTTGAAATCTGGATTTCATCAGATTTCTCTCGCAGAAGGCGACAGGGAAAAAACGGCTTTCTCGGTAGAAGGTGGAAAGTATGAATTTTGCAGATTACCCTTTGGTTTAAAAAACGCGCCAAGCATATTTCAACGGGCCATTGACGATGTGCTTAGGGACCAGATTGGGCAATTCTGCTACGTTTACGTCGATGACGTTATCATCTTTTCAGAGGACATGGAAGAACATGTCGAGCATATTGCATGGGTGTTAGATAGACTGTTTGAAGCAAATATGAGAATATCTCGAGAAAAGTCGCACTTCTTTAAAGAAGATGTTGAATACCTGGGTTTTACGGTGTCTAGCAGTGGTATTACGACCAGTCCTGATAAGATTGAGGCTTTGAAAAATTATGAGCAGCCAACTACATTATTTAATGTACGGTCCTTTTTAGGACTAGCAAGTTACTATCGCTGCTTCATTAGAGATTTTGCCGCAATTGCTAAACCAATAACAGACATTCTCAAAGGCGCTGGACAGTCAAAGAAAATTCCGGTACAGTTCGATTCAAAGCAAACAGAGGCTTTTGAAAAATTAAAGACAATCCCAGCATCCGAAGACGTCCTATTACATTACCCTGACTATAAAAAACCCTTTGACTTAACCACAGACGCATCATCCTTTGGTTTAGGAGCAGTTTTATCGCAAGGAGGTAAACCGATTACAATGATTTCCAGAACACTGAAAGAAAGGGAATTAAATTTTGCCACTAATGAGCGTGAACTGTTAGCCATTGTTTGGGCTTTAAAAACCCTTCGAAATTACCTATACGGTGCCAAGAATCTTAATATTTTTACGGACCATCAACCTCTGACCTTTGCTGTATCTGAAACTCGAATGCAAAAATAAAACGATGGAGATCGTTTGTAGATGAACAAAACGCTCGACTGTTTTACAAACCAGGGAAAGAAAATACCGTGGCTGACGCACTATCTAGGCAAGCCATCCACGTACTCGATGAGGAGGTATTATCCGATTGTGCTACTGTTCATAGTGAACTTTCATTGACATATACTATCGGGTCGACTGATAAACCAGTAAATTGTTTTCGAAACCAGATTATATTAGAAGAAAACAATTCCAACTCCACGCGCACCTTTATACTGTTCGGAACAAAAACAAGGCACATCATACAATTCTCGGATAGAGAAATGTTAATTGATAGGGCCCGCGACGCTGTAAAGAGAGATGTAGTGAATGCAATCCATTGCGACCTTCCTACTCTAGCGTTTATTCAGCACAAACTTGTGGAGACATTCCCGACGACGACATTCCATCACGCAAAAAATATGGTATTAGATGTAACTACAAGGACGAGGTGGAAATAATAACAACGGAACACAATAGGGCTCATCGAGCCGTACAAGAAAATACCAAGCAGATTCTAAGAGACTACTACTTTCCAAAAATGACCCATTTGGCAAATGAAATAGTAATAAATTGCAGAGTATGCCAAAGAGCAAAATATGACCGCCACCCGAAAAAGCAAATCTTAGGGGAGACTCCCATTCCGTCCCGAATAGGCGAGGTTCTTCACATTGATATTTTCTCAACCGACCGAAAATACTTTTTGACGTGCATTGACAAATTTTCAAAATTTACAATAGTGCAACCCATCACATCTAGATCAATAGCAGATATAACTTTACCAATATTACAGCTCATGAATTTTTTTTCCTAATGCTAAAACCATATTCTGCGACAATGAACCCTCTATAAATTCGGAGACGATTAGATCTCTTTCACCGAATCAGTTTAACGTGCAGATCAGTAATGCCCCACCACTACATAGCACTTCAAATGGGCAAATAGAAAGGTTTCATAGCACCTTAATTGAAATCTCTCGGTGCTTGAAAATGCAACAGGGTATCCACGATACGGTCGAATTAATACTTCTGGCGGTCGTGGACTATAATAAATCAATATATGCTGTTACAAATAAAAAGCCAATTGATATAATAAATGCAATACCCCCGGAACTAGAGTCAGAAATAAGGAACAGAATTAAGGTAACACAAGAAAAACAAATGGCAAAGGAAAACCAGACCAGGCAGGACAGAGTCTTTCAGGTGGGAGAAAAGGTGTTAGTAAGAACTAATAGAAGATTGGGAAATAAGTTAACAGCATTATTTGTCGAAGAGGTAGTAGAAGCTGATTTGGGAACAACAGTCTTGATAAAAGGTAGAATAGTTCATAAGGATAATTTACGTTAAGAAAATATATGTAAAAAACCTTCGGAAAGATCCAGTAGCTGTCGGAAAAAAAGAAATCAACGCATTAAACGAGACTCTTGATATTATCATAAACTCCAAAACAACGCAAGTAAATGCCTGCCATTTGTGATAAATCCTACTCGCTAGAAAAAATTACTCTTGCAAAAGTTAATATAGTAAAATTCCATTCCTTTAGATTCTAATGATTTAAACGATCTAATTAATGAGCGTTCCAAATAACTGTAACCAATCTTGTTAAATAATCATATATTGAATTTTTTTAGACAATAAGTTTATTTTTTACCCAATGCCTGAACTCGTATCTAGTAGAACATTCCAAATCCTCTGCATCAGCGGTGTCAACGGGCTTTAACATTACGGGTCACCAGGACATAGCCTTGATCGACACCCTTAAGAAGACCGAGGACGGCCTTTATTTAAGTAGGGGAGGAGTTATCACTGTAGCCCACGGGAACCACGAACCCGATGCCAGACACGAAGCGCAATGCTAACGGTTTGAGGGCATAGAGCTAAGCTTGACTTGTGAAGAACTAATTGCAGGCAGTTTAGTTGACTCTGGATAAGAAACGTTACCGGTCATCGCCGTAACAAACTCCACGTCTCTCTTACTTTCATACACCACGTGTTAGAAATAAAACATAATTATAATATATAATATCAATAAAATACCTAAAGATAATTTGTATGTGTGTGCGTGATTTGTTGGAATTTGTTTTTGTTTCTTTGCTGCCAAAGAAAATTGCTTATTTTACTCGAGGTACCTCCACGTTTTAGTTAATAACTCCGGTGATAATTATCCGATCCGACTAATTTTTAAACTTTACCTGCTCAATCGATTGAGGAACTTAAATTTTCAACCATGTAGCTTAAAATTTAAGCTCGAAAACGCTTGGCTAAACAGACAGACGGACAGACGGACGGACGGACGGACAGACGGACATGTCTCAATCGACTCGGCTGTTGATGCTGATCAAGAATATATATACTTTATGGGGTTGGAAACGTATGCGTTACAAACATCTGACCAATTTTATAATACCCACTGCAAGGGTATAAAAACGATTATATAGTGTCCCACTATAATGGGGTTTCGGAAAATTTTACATCCAATTTAGATTTCCACCTTTTAATTGGTCGTTATGCGAAACTTTGTTCGTTAACCGAAACTTTTTTTCCCAAAAAAAATTTGTTCGTAAACCAAAGGTCCACTGTATATGTTATTCCAGCTTAATCAAAATCTTTAGTAACCCTTCCGGTCCGGTTGGAGAGATGTAATTTCTACTCTCAACAAACAATGTATAATAAGCACTTAACGGGTATAGCAAGATGGCAATTATAAATCAGCAACTATATTTGAAAAAAAAAAATTTTAAGTCGAATAACTTTATTTTCTCAAGCCACGAACATTTAATATTGGTTTGACCTGTTTGTTATATTAAAAATATGTAAATATCAAATAAGAGTTTGCCGTCGGCTTGGCCGAAGTTAGCCCATTCTTCTAGCTCTTAAATCGATAGGTAAAAAACTTTTAATAACTAAGCATGTAAATAGAAAATAATTGTTGCGGAAGATGAATAAATATAGTCAGGTAGTATTTCAGACGCGTGCGTTTTTTCTCCTTTGTACCTGGAACGCGTTTTTAATGCGAGGTTTTTTGGCTTTCTCACAAATTTCCGCAAAAAAGGGTAAGACTGCATTATATAGGTCTCATAGGTGAAAGTTCCCTCTATCACATGTTTATGGTTTTATCGCGTATCTCGGTGTATCTCTGTTTATTCTACTCCACCAAAGTTTAAAAAATACGTCTCCAATTTACTGAGTATTTAAAATATTATTAAGTTCATTTTACAACAAATAACTAAAAATTGATATACCTATCGAATAAAGTAAAAATATTTAAAATCAGTTCTTTAATTCGACCAATATTCAGTTTCAAAGTTGCAAGATTTTATAAAAATTGTACATTTTTTTAACAAACGAAAAATATCTCCACTTTCAGATGATGTAGCACCCACATTTCTTATCGGATTTCAAAAATATTTTAGATCTATAACTTCTGAGGTATTATCTGTCGATTTGACTTTTGGCCAACGATATGGTGAAAAAAATGACGTTATAATTTTTTCACCATCTCTACAAAACCTGATTGATATTAGACTAGTTACTTGATAGACTCAGATCCGCTAACCTTAAGTTACAAATGGCAACATATGACTTCCATTGGAGAGAGGTGAATTTTTTGGGCCATATAGTGAACCAAGAAGGGGTCAAACCTAACCCGAACAAGATAAAATTCCTTCAGGAGTTCCCTATCCGAAAAAACAGGAAACAAATTATGTAAATCATTTCTCGGTCCCCTTGGTTGTTATCGAGAACCTATTAAAGATTTAATAGGTTTAAACAATTAAATTAAATACGACACTAATCATGAATATTTACAAATTTCAACTTTACCCAATCAAAATTATACCAAAAGATTCTCCAAACAAAAAGTCTTACGAGATAATGGTAACACACTTATCACCACACGCTTACAAAAAAGCCATGAATCTAAAATAAGCCGAACAGCCTAATATTAATATTTATTTTTGTAATCTTTGCTTTTACCATGTAATTAAAAAATTGTAACAGAAAATGTTACCAAAGTAACTCGGAAATGATATTTATCCTTTTGTGTTGTTTGGAATGAGAAATGGACAACTACAAACCAATAACTAAATCCAAGTCACACAGGGACACTTTGACACCTCGTTCTTACCGCATTCGTTTCAATTTCGAGAAGGAGGAGTTACCAACTCAACAACGAGACTCAAAAAAGACGACGTGGTCGTAACTCTTTCCTCTTGCCAGAAATCATACATTATATAAAACATACAAAAATGCATTAATTTCGTTTTAAAAACTTACAAAGCTATACAAAATGTAGAATCTCAAAACATTGTCAATAAACGACACTTCTGCTTTAGCGTTTGAATTGAGCAGGCGTTTGATGTACACTGGCAAAATAAGTATACGCAAATCGTACCCAGACCAACACACGTACACCCGCACACAAACCTTCCTTTTCTGCTTTAGCGTTTGAATTGAGCAGGCGTCTGATGTACACTGACAAAATTGTTATACACAAATGGCACCCACGCTACTGGAACTCTATGCTATTACAACTACTTCTTCTTAAACTTGATACTAATCAGCTGTTTGGAGCTAGTGTTGACCAGCGGAGAAGGCTAAAGGGGCCCCCTGACCCTAACACGGCAGGAGGCGCCGCTGGGTATTTTCAAATTCAACCCGCTAACGACTAACGACGAGTAGCTGGAGGAGGGGGACCCTCGGTGCTGGCTTTTGCACGCATGACAAAGTTACATGAACTACTTTACCGGAAAATTTATGCCGCAGATTTCCCCCAAAAATGGGCAAAAAAGAAAAGAAAATGGCAACTCAGACCTCTCCAAAACCTCAATACCAAGGCAGAGGCAAGCCACAGTCAGTCCAAAACGAAACTCCAAAGCGACCCAGAGAGGAAACCGCAGCGCAAAGAACCACCCCACCCAAACGTTAAAGGGGCGGTGCACAACCAGTACTTTCATATGCTGCTCAATTGAAAGATCAGATGCGCAAGCCTGATCTTAACGTCGAAAACAGGCAGCAAACCGCTGCAGATAATCAAAAATGCCAACTTGCCACGCATAGAAAATCAAAAAAACCACAAGCTCGCAAAGCTAAGACGGAGGCAATACTCATCAAGGCAAATGAAAACTGTTCATTTGCACAAATACTCGGAATGGTCACCAGAAGAGAAGATGGTAAGCTGAACGACGTCAAAGAATGCGTAAAACGAGAAAAAAAGCTAGAGGAGAACTACTACTCGAGCTAAACGATTCAGGAGGGAAAGCAAGCAGCATGATAAAGGACGAAATAAGAAAATCCTGGGATCACACCTCAGTGAGATCAGTCGGCGACGAGGCATGGCTTGAACTAAGAGATCTAGATTTTCTAGCCACCAAAGAGGACATAATCGCGACAATTTAACGAACAACGAATTCGGCGAGGTCCAGATAAGAAGCCTTCGGCAAACTTTCGGCGTCACTCAAATGGCAATTTTAAGTAGGCCGCATGTAAATGCCTCTGCCCTGCTTAAACTGAACAGGCTCAAACTGAGCTGGTCAAGCTTCCGAATTAAAGAGAGACAGGCAAAGAGACGCTGCTACAAATGCCTAATTTTTTTTTACATGTGGCAGCACAGATCACAAAGCTGCAGCATGCAAAGTAAAACCGGTATGCTTCAACTTCATGGCCAAAAAACTAAAAAGCACAGACCACTTCACTGATAGTAAGCGTTGCCCAATGGTACTGACAGAAGAGCATCCAAACCGAAACCTATGAAACTGCTGCAGATAAACCTAAACCACTGCGAGGCGGCACAAGATCTGTTGCTGCAAACTGTACGAGAGCTAGATTTCGACGTACCGATATTAAGCGAGCCATACAAAGTTCAAAACGGGCTTTCTTGGGCAGTCGACTCTACTGGTAAAGCGGCGACCTGGACGTGTGGAAGACGCGCACCAGCGCTAGAGGCCACGTATTCTGCATATGGATTTGTACGCGCAAAAATGGGCGATACTTAGTTTTATAGCAGCTACCTACCACCAAGTCTGCAAATCGAGGCTATCCTAGACAACATTTCCACTGATGCTAGGACAAAAAATAAAATATTCATTGCAGGTGGTAAAACGCGTGGTCAGAGGAATGAGATAGTACGACATCAAACCAAAGGGGACGCACCTTGCTAGAAACTTTTGCCACACTCGACCTCGGCATACTAAACAGAGGATCAGAGTACACCTTCCACAGAGCCGGATATGGATCAGTCATCAACATCTCGTTTGCGAGCAGGCACATGTTCAACTGCATCCAAAGGGAACTCTGCACCTATTATAGCGCTAGCGACCACTCTGCCGAAAATCGTTCAGCTCAGCATATAGTAAAGCCTCAGAAGCTGAAAATGTACAAGAAGGACACCCTGAACATATTATCTTTTACCGAGACTCTCCAGATTCTGGATATGTCTGACGATGCAAATAACCATGCTCAGATACTAATGAAAGCCGTGACGGCTGCTTGCGACGGCAGCATGGTCATCCAAAAAGGCCACAGCAGACACAACCCGCTCGAATACTGGTGGAACAATGCCATTGCTGAAGCCACAAGAGAGTGCCTAAGTACTAGGCGCACTTACAAGAGGGCAAGAGGAAAACAAAACTTCTGTTTCCTACAGCAAAAATACAGAGAAACACGAATATCACTTAAGCGTACGCTTAAGGAAAGTAAAATAAAATGTTTTCCTGATCTATGTGATAAGGCGGCAAAAGATATATGGGGCACGGCATACAAATTTGCTGATAAAAATCTAAAAGCAGTAAAGCCAGCGGAACCACCTGAACACCGCATGGGAGATATTGTGAAAGCGCTCTTCCCTGGCAGATCAAACATGCCACCGAGAGACGACCGCATTTTCCCACCGAGTCACGCTTGTGAGGTAAGCATCCAGGATGTGCTAATGGCTGCATCTAATTTGAAAGACCAAAAGGCTTCCGGTCTTGATGCCATTCCCAATAAAGCACAAGCTGTTTGCTCACACCAGGATAAATTCGCTGATGTCTAAAGCAAAACTTACTGCTCCTAGCCGAACCAAATAAGACACACGATGATCCTTCAGGGTACAGGCCAATATGCCTACTGGACTAAACCGCCAAAATACCGGAGAATATTATATCCACAAGACTGGAGTCTGGTATTGTAGAAGCCGGGGATCTGTTATCCATGCAATTCGGGTTTCGGAAAGTCAAGTCCACAATACACGCAATAAAAACAGTAACTGATTGCAGCGAAAGCCATAGCGGGTCAGCGCCTGAAAGGTGGAGGAAAGAAATACTCTCTGGTAACCACAATAGATGTTAAAAATGCTTTTAATACAGCAAATTGAAGCCAAATAATTAATGCTTTTCGGTCAAACTCAATATACCATAGACTAAATCATTCGATTCTTATGTATGAACTTTATATTATGCAACTTGAACTTTATATTGTAATTCATATGTTTGTTGTACTTAAAAGCTAATGTAAATGTTTGAACGCAGACGTAGCAGTCAAGGAAGAGAAGCGCAAAGAGAGAACTTGGAAATAAGCAGACCAATAGAAATTTAATGTAGCTTTAAGTCCTGTTATTTTTAAACTGCTTTTGTCGTTCCATGGAATATTTTGAACTTTATTGAAAATTTAGCTTAGTAACAACGCTGTTGCTAAGTACCTGTTGAAGTCTGTGAGCGTCAGCGAAATAAGTCGGATGCACCATCTGTGTTTCTCGATTTTGAATTTTGCAATTAAATATATATACACCTACACAAAATTTTTTGCACCATTTCTTTTGGGAAGGCAATCTCTCTCCTCACCATCGGCTAGGAACCTCAAAGCCGAATCGATTGGACACACAATCGAAGACCGCACTATAACCAAGTGCAGTTTGGGCTCTGCATCGGGCGCAGCCGGAACCAACATATTTTTGGTGCCTCCTGTGAGGATTGATCTTGGCGATTGGACTTTGGATTGTGATTGCTGCCCAATTTTGGAACTACTTGATCGAGTGAGTGCAATTCACGCAGACTTCAAACGAAATCATCAGCAGCTTTCGCGTGAAAAAAACGACCAGCTTAAGGCAAAATATTTCGATGCAGAAACTTGTGATTTATTTGAAGAAACCTACGTCATGGGTGTGGCAGATATTCGCAACGAATTGCATCGACAGAAGGAAAGCACATTACCAGCATCCACCGCATTTAATGATTCCTGCATTCATCAGACTGTCGATGAGCCGCTTATACCGGTAGTTGAGGAAGTGAAGCTGCCAACAATTAAACTGCCAGTTTTTAGCGGCAAGTTCGTGGATTGGCCGGCGTTCACCACTGCGAGAAGATAACGGATCTTCATCGCTTTCATTATTTAAAGGATTCATTATCAGAGGAAGCCGCTAAGGACATTGAACATTTAACTTTAGTTGCGTCGAATTACCAAGTGGCATGGGGAATGCTCATGAACTTGTATGACAATAAACGAGTTTTGTTTTTACACTACATGCATGTATTTGAGCAGCAATTACCAGTGAAATTAGGGGATGCCGCTTCGCTGAGACGATTTGTGCAAACCTGCCGCTCATGTGTAAATTCATTGGAGAAGACTGGCATCGATATGCGACACCAGTCGCAAGTTTTGGTCTACTATATGATGAAGAAGTTACCGGCCCAATTGAGAGTCGACTGGGAGCGGTCTTTGGCGTCATCACAGGATTTGCCATCGTTTGAAGAACTTTGTAAATATCTCGAATCGTAATACAGGACGATGATAACGGCATCATCGGGAGGCGTCGAGGGAACGTTGTCAAAGGATCGGTTACGAATTGGAAAGCAAGGCGGATATGGTTTACGTGCTAACCAAAGCTTCGCAAAGGCCTCATTTGTAGCTCGACAGGCGGAGGTGTGTATAGTGTGCGGTCATGAAGAACATTTTATATCCGCATGTAAGATGTTTCAAGCCATGAATCCATCGGAAAGAAAGGAAATTGTACTAAGGCATCGATTGTGTTTTAAATGTCTTAAATCAAATCATCTAGCGGCGGCATGTAGCAGCCAAGTAAGTTGTGCTAAATGCCCTGCAAGGCATCATTCACTACTCCATATGTTAAGATCGGGGAATCAGGAGGCGACTATGGCGGCGCCCCAAATAAATTTGGAGACAGTGTTCCAGCAGTATCATCAAATTTAATAAATAAAAATCGGGAAACGGTACCTCTTACAAGACAGGAGGTTTTGTTACCAACAGCAATTGTGTTGGTTAAGTCAAAGGAGGGACAGACTCTACAATTTCGAGCCTTTTTGGATCAAGGATCACAAGCATCGTTTATTTCAGAGAGTTCAGCCCAACAATTATGACTTTGGCAAAGAAAGACTTACATAAAAATCCATCGATTAGCAGACGCCAAAACAACCGAAGGACTTGAATTGGTCATTGGGTCTTTATACGATTTACAGGTAAAACTCAAGGTATTTGCATATGTGTTGCCCAAGGTAAGCCAAAATATGCCAGATAGGCGTATACTGACCTCATCTTAAGGATTTGCGGCTGGCCGATCCTAATTTCTATATTCCACAAGGTATTGATATTTTGCTCGGCAGTGATATTTACAACGATCTGATGCTAGGAAGTGCATTTTAATACCATTAATGAATATTTACAGCTAAGTCAAATGGTACACATCGCACAGTAGTCTTCGAACAATTCCTAATGGTCAATGGGGGGAGTTCACCATTGTTATTTACCGCATCATCCCGTTATAAAGGAATCTTCATCAAGTACAAACGTCCGAGTTGTCTTCGTCGGGTCGAGCGAGACGAGTAATGTGAAATCGTTAAATGACATATTAGCGATTGGACCCAAGCTACATGTGCAACTGCCGTGGATTACGAGGGGTATTTTTGGCTGATGTAGAAAAAATGTACAGATGTATAAACATTACAAAGGATGATGCACAGTATCAGCGCATTCTGTGGAAATCAGAGACAAGCGAGGAAATTGGGGAGTATGCATGCACGAAGGATATGTTTGGAACGAGCTCCGCGCGCACCCTACTTAGCGTGAGATGCAACAACTGGCCATAGATGAACAAGAGAATTTTATATTGGCCGTAGATGTGGTGAAACATCAAATGTATGTCGATGACATTTTGTCTGGAGGAAATAGTATTGGCGAAGCGAAGGCAGTACTGAGTCAAGTCATTGCAATGCTTCAAAGTGGCACATTTGAATTAAAAAAGGGGGCTAGGAATTGCCCAGAGTTATTAGAAGACATACCAGCGGAACATCGTGAAACAACGGGCTTGGTTCATGTCGATTGTGACGATACCATTTGTGCTTTGGGATTGTACTGCAGCCCCAAGCAGGATGAATTTCGATTCAGACTAAATTTTGCAGTATCAATGGATTTATACACAAAGCGAACAATTCTGTCAACAATTGCACGATTATTTGATCCCATGGGATGGCTAAGTCCGATTGTCATAACTCCAAAGATGCTGATGCAGCAATTATGGAAGGAAAAGATCGGCTGGGATGAAACACTGCCAGTGAGCATTGAAAAGGAATGGAAGAAATATTTAATGGAGTTTCCCAATATTACAAGTATATTTATACCACGACACATTAGTTTGGGATTACAAGATGGACCAGCAGACTTACACATATTTTGTGATGCCTGCTCACGAGCCTATGGCGCAGTCGCATATATACGTGTGCCCACAGGAAAAAATGGCTTTCATGCAAGGGAAAGGTTTTGCCGGCGAAGCCACAGCTGACCATACCACGAGCTGAACTATGCGCAGCGCTTGAAGCAGTAAAGGTTTACTCGTACTTGAAACAGAATTTGCGGCTAAATATAAATTTTTCTAATACTATTTTTTGGTCAGATTCTATGATAACAATTAGCTGGATCCGCGGAAAAGCTGCCAACTGGAAGGTATTTATGTCAAATCGGATAAATAAAATTTTGGAAATTTCAAATGAGAAGCAATGGATCGAAGGATAATCCTGCCGATTATCTAAGTCGGGGTGTCAATGCTTCTAAGCTACCGTCCTGTAATCTCCGGTGGCATGGCCCACAACGGTTACAAGAAGATGAGCACGGATGGCCGTGCAATGCTGTCAATCAGCAGGCACTTTTGGATGTGCACACGGAGCAGCAAGGGATAAGATGTCACAAAATGGGGGAGATGCAGAGTGCTACCTTTGTCGACCAATATTCATCTTATACACGACTGCTGCGTGTTATGGCGTATGTGAAACGGTTTATAAATAATTGTCGCCGAATGGAGTGGGAATATAGACGACCTGATATATCAAGTGCTGAACTAGAGGAAAGTCTTAGAGAACTTATTCGAATGGTGCAAAGAGACTGTTTTCCATCGGGATGGAAGGATAGCATTCTATTGCCACTTAATCCATATTTTGACTCAAAACATTATCTTCTACGTCCCGGTGGCCGACTACGAGATTTCTTATTATCGTTCAATCAAAGGCATCGATATATTCTACCCTATAAACATCCGTTTACAGAGCTTGTTGTTAAACACAGTCATGTTTGTACGATTCATGGTGGAACTTCACTGACTCTCAATTTCATAAGAAAAAGGTTTTGGATTATCAATGGGCGTATTGCAGTTCGTTTTGGCATACATAAATGTCTCACATGTTCTAAAATGAAGCCTCAAGTTTCAGGTCAACAAATGGGAAATTTACCAGCAGTTAGAGTGAGTCCATCGCGAGCCCTTCTTTCCGTCGGAGTGGACTTCGCTGGACTTATAAGTATTTCGCCATCCAAGGGAAGAGGACGAGTGGCCCAAAAGGGATATGCCGCAGTTTTTATCTGCCTCGTCACCAAGGCTATACATTTGGAACCGGTTGGTGACCTGACCTCTGATGCATTGCAGGGAGCATTTTATCGTTTTATTGGCCGCCGTGGTTTATGTACAGACGTTTATAGCGATTGCGGCACTAATTTTTTGGGAGCCAACAAAAAATTACAAGCAGATAAGTTAGCATATTATTCATATGTCTCGAAGTCAATCGTCCCAAAGTTGACAAAAGAAGGAATCACATGGCATTTCTACCCACCCTCAGCTCCACACTTCGGAGGATTGCGAGAAGCAGGCGTGAAGTCGATGAAATATCATCTTAAGCGGACCATCTTAAGGAGACCGAGTTTTGACCTTTGAGGAAATCTCCACGGTGTTAGCACAAATTGAATCGTGCTTAAGATCAAGACCTTTATGTCCGATATCAAAGGACACGGAGGACCTGATGGTATTAACACCAAGCCATTTTTTAACGGCAGATGCTCTGTTGGCACCTCCAACCCCAGATGTAACAAACTTAAGTTTGGTAGATCGTTGGAAAAATTGTCAATACTATGCTCAACAGTTTTGGAAGAGGTCGAATGCTGAATATCTAACACGATTTCAAAGAAGGCCAAAATGGTTACCGACAAGGCCCAACCTCGACGTTGGTTGCGTAGTGCTTATAAAAGATGAACGGTTCCCTTCTCATCGATGGGCTCTTGGTCGGATTACAGACACACATGCTGGAACAGATGGGCTCGTCAGAGTTGTTACTCTGAAGACAACTAATGGGCTGGTTAAACGGCCAGTAGCCAAGCTTTGTCCATCACCTATCTGTAGCATGTTCTATAATAGAATATTAATAATATTACAAACATATTGTAACACTTTGTTATAATATTTATATATACAATATTCAAGTGCTATGCCTCTCAAGAAACTTGACCACCCATGAGAGCATAAGTACTGGACATTGTTGAGTCGGCATATATTGCATGTGCGACCACTTTGTCACAATGTCACATGATACATCCTCACTCTTACATATATCCATATATGCATATTTAGCTTACGTTAGCATTTATGACATAAGCAGACCGCTCCTCTGCCGGCGTCACTGGCAGCGCAGCTACGCGGTCTTAGCAGTAACGAACCATGGTTTAGATTTAAAGAATTATTATAAGAAGAGAACTCGAAGCATACACAAGTGAATAATGCCGAGTAAATAATAACGATTTTAAATAAAGAACATAACAAGAACATCAAAATCATTGATCATCTTTTGAATTAAATGGATAAATAAAACATTGGAGACACGGGAGATCTTTTATAATACATGGCGACCGTGACAGTGTTCACAGAAACTGGAGACAAGACCTGCACTGGAGGAAAAATTTAATCATTTCTTGAAGACCAAAGGCAAAGGAGGAAATTAAAAGGAAGAAATCAAATAAATAAAACAAATAACAAACAAAGGAAAATGTATCTGAGTGAGTAGAGTAAGAGTGAAATGGCTAGAAGAGGTGGAGTGAAGAATAAAATTAATAAGAGAATAGCACACATCAAGTGGCTATTATTCACAAACAATGTACCTCCTCCATGGGCAACTGCCCAGAAACTTCAAAAGGAACTTGACTTTTTAAAGTCAATAATTGAAAATAAAAAGCCTAAAACTCAAGCTCAAAATATACCAACAATCAATTCAAAACCAAAAATTCTTCCTCCACAAGTGAAGCTACCTAAACCATTGGAAAGCCCGTACTGTGAGTACACCTGCTGGAAGAAGACAAAAGCTAATTCTGGTGCGATGACCGGCACCGGTACCGCCTGAGCCCATAGGCCCAGGACAGCAGCAGCAGAGACGAAATAGCGTGAAAAGCAGGCCGCTTTTTACGCCATCGAGGGAGCATCAGTGTGCCAAACCGGCGACGCCCAGCTGATGCCCAAGAGAGGGAGCCATTTATAATACAAGGAGAGAGGGAGCAACAAAAATTAATTATCAAAAAAAATTTTTATGAAATTGAAATTGAAAAAAAAAACTTTGTTATAATAAGCTAAATGAATAAGTAAAATATATGAAAATTGTAAAACTAAAAATTGTCAAATTGAGCGGAATCACATCCGATCAATATAAGTATAGCCTGTGAAGCTATGCGAACAAGTAGGTAGGGCTATGTAAAAGGAAATTTTTATATATTTATATACAAAAGTTTTCTTCAAAAATTCTCTGAAAAACTAAATGTTTGATAATAGCATCAGTAAATTTGATGATTCATGCGAACAATCCAAAATGTAATAAATAAAATTGAATCATCAAATACTGATTTGCGTTTAACTAATATACTTTTGTTGACAATGGTTGTCATATTGGTTGCATATGTTTAGTTCAAGGCATATAAAGTGCATAATAAATGTATAACGAAACGAGCACTAAGCCATGCTAATGACTTGGACAAAATCTAATTAATTATGCAAACCCGGAACAAAAGTACATTTAAAAAAAAAAAGAAGTTATATATATTATCAACCAAAACATTCTCATATTCTCACGAGTTTTTTTTTTAAAAAACCCTCCAATTAAAAAAAAAAAAAAGATTTTTTTTTATAATAAAATGATATTTAAATTTTAAACAAATTTTGTTGAATGCGTAGTAACTAAAGCAGGAATATGAATACTTTAGATACCTTTTTCAGCGTGGTAGTAGAAAACCATCCTAGCGTTATATCCGATATAATCGAGGTTTTTAAGAGTGAAAAAATTAACTCACCTCAACGCGCTATCAGTTTTGCAGAGATAGATATTCTTTACTTGGAAAAATTTGGTGAAAAATTCTCAATCCAAGAGAATAGTAGGGTACGCACTTGTTTTATACTATCCATCCCATTTATTTGTTGCTTTTCAAACGCAACAGGAACATTTCAGTTCTATTTGATGGATGAAGAGCAGAGAAAAATATAAATTAAAATAATACTACGAAGAATTTCTCCTCAATGGAAATAATAGAGACTAAACGTCTAAGGAAGTACATACCGTTCCTTGATTACCTGATAGAATCAGGCGAAACGAATTACAAGTACAAGGAAATGCGGTATTGGATAGCTAATAATTACAAGTTTAAGAAAAACATAGTAGAGCTTATGGAAAAGTCCATAAAAGTAGTATATGGTAGGGTATTAATGAGAAATCCTAAAGGTAGAGGTGTACCAGAATGGGTACACAATATATTTAAGACAGACATAGAAACAATAGATATTGTTGAGTCGGATGAGGATATAGAGATAATAGAATAAAAAAAAAAAATTTTTTTTTATTAAATAAATATATTAAACTAAAGCATGGAATGGAATGACTTATATCTCCATATCCAAAGAGTTAAGGAAAATTTTAAAAAATCATATAAATGTATAACACAGAATAGGAATATTCAGATAGAAACGCTGAATAAGCATGCAATAATTCTGGTTGACTCTTTTAATGAGACACGAAGATTAGTGCATAAGAACAGAATAAACATAGATAGCACGAACTGTTCAAAGATTTCAAAATTATTGATCAAGTTACGAGCCAATCTAATACACATAAAAGAAAAATATAATTTGGACATATTTGTACCAACAGTTCTGAATTCACCTTTAACTATAGAGGTTGAAGAACACAAAGAAAAAACTGAATTGGAAGGTGCAGAATCAGACGAAGGAGAAATTGAAGAAAAAGATCTACACGATCTGACAATTCCAGCGTCACTCACTTTACCACATAACGAATCCGAATTAAATACATTGTCTGAACAAGACAACGATTCTGACTTCGAACTAGATACTAGTGTTATACCCAAACAGGACAAAATGACTGAGGCAAAATCTAAAAGAGCATATATGAAAGAAATTTCATCCTCTATTCCAGAGTTCGATGGACAAAAGAGAAATCTTGATCCATTCCTCACTGCCCTAGAGTTAATTGATTTAACCAAGGAAGAATTTGAAGACGTAGCTGTTGCCGTAATAAAATCAAAACTTACTTGCGGAACACTATGTAGATTCAAACAACTCAAAACAGTCAGAGAAATAATAAATAAATTGGAAACTACTATAGTTGGTGAACCATCAAGAGTAGTTAAAACGAGATTGTCCAAAATTGTCCAAAAGGGTAAAACTGCTGATACTGACAATTGACTTGATACTGACAATTGACTGTCACCGCGATCGGACGTACTTTTTATTGCACTCCGCGAGTTCTTCGGTGTCAGCGCAATAAAACAACGCTAAAACAACAAAGTGACAGGGCTCTCAGTCGCCACAGAGACGCCCAACTATAATTATATTGTTATTTGTATCTACAAATAGCAATACTTAGTAAATAACTAAATTTACTAGTAATGCCAACGCGTCAAGAGATTAACTCGGGCCCTTCTTCACTAGACTCTCGCCAGCAGAAACTACAAGAACAATTTCTTCACCAACAAAACGAGCGTCGGCTCTCTGTGCAACGCAACAATGCGTATTTCTCAGTAGTATCTCCAACTACCACAACTACCACGAGCGCTGAATCCAAAAGTGCAAGTACGAGCAAATTGCTTACACCAACCAGCAACAACAATTTGTCTTGGAGCGCCCAATGCGCTTCACCGTCAAATTCGCTGACACCTGAAGTGTTAATTGGGTCATCGGGTTCGCCGACCGCCGTTAGCGCGCTCACAACAACAACAATTGCAGCTACTGCTCCAACAACAACTCTAACAGCAGCAACGTCTGCAATACCTTCGATCACCGTCCAGCAGACTACCTCAACAAAATCTGCCCATCCAGTGACGATGAATCCAAAGTCACCTGTTCAGACTGGTATGGACAGATACATTAATATAAACAAGCGAAAGCTTAGCCCTCAGACAAAAAGGGGCAACACTCCCAAGATGTCGAAGAACAACATTGTTGAACAAAAAGCATTGGAAAGCAATAGATTCCAAATATTGGCAAATCAGCCGGAATCTCAAGAAGGAGATTCCCAAATTAAACCCTCTGTAGTCAAGCCACCACCATTCTATATCCGTGGTGCCAACTGCACTTCTTTGGTGCCGAAATTGGTAGAGCTAGTTGGTCAAAACAACTTTTATGTGACACCACTCAATAGGGGTAACATAAAAGAGACCAAAGTTCAAGCCAAAAGTGAAGAATTCTATCGTACTATTGAAAAGTACTTTAGAAAGGAAAGTGTGAATTTCTACACATTCCAACTAAAGAGTGCCAAAGGCCTTCAAGTGGTGATCAAAGGCATTGAACCAACGGTTCCGACTCAGGAAATAGTTGAAGCATTGGAAGAGAAGGGCTTTGAGGTAAAGTCCGTCTCAAACATACTGAACAGAAATAAAGTGCCGCAACCTCTATTCAAAGTGGAGTTACAGCCCACATGTGATAAAAAACTTAAACCCAACACAGTGCACCCTATTTACAATCTTCAACTTCTGCTACATCGCAGAATTACTGTCGAAGAGCCGCATAAGAGGACACACCCGGTACAATGCACTAATTGCCAGGAGTTTGGGCACACAAAGTCCTTCTGCAGCCTTCGCCCAGTTTGCGTTGGCTGTGGACAAACCCAAAAAGATTGTGTCTGCACCGATGACAAATCAAATACAAATACAAGGAAGTGCGGCAATTGTGGTGGTAATCACACAGCGAACTACAGAGGATGCCCCGTTTATAAGGAACTCAAGGCCCGCCTCAACGCGAAGAAATCAACGGCTCGTATCCAGGGCTCTACACTAATTCCCTCTCAAACAACACCGGGAATTTTCTTCTCAAGAGCTGTAAGGTCATCAGCGACCCCAATATCAACTACTCCTGGAGTAACTTTTGCAAGCGTGCTACGCAACGGAAATGCACAGCCCACTCAAACAATAGATCCCGCTACCATGTAATCTAACGCGGCCCCAAGTCCATCCGTACTTGGCCAGAACCCCAACGGGATCGAAACATTGTTAATCTCGCTCAACCAAAACATGACAAATTTCATGACGTTCATGCAAAATTGCATGCAGGAACTGATGCGGAATCAGAACTTGCTTATTCAAAAGCTTATGGACAATAACAAATAATGTCAGCACTACATATAGGCCTCTGGAATGCAAACGGCATTTCCAAGCACAAACAAGAATTGTCACTGTTTCTGGACTCAAATGATATTGATATTATGCTGCTATCAGAAACACACCTCACAAACAAAAATAACTTTCAAATACCCAAATATGTATTCTACGCAACAAATCACCCAGACGGTAAGGCTCACGGAGGAACTGGTATCCTAATCAAAAACCGGATTAAACACTGTCTGCACAATGGATTTGCCAAACAACACCTACAAGCAACTTCAATAAGTGTCCAAACCACTTTCGGCAGTACAACCGTGGCTGCACTTTACTGCCCACCACCATTCTCAATCTCTGAAATAGAGTTTACTGATTTCTTCAATACACTCGGAGTACGATTTATTGCTGCAGGAGACTACAATGCCAAGCACCCTCATTGGGGATCCCGCCTGGTAAATCCAAAAGGCAAACAGCTGTATAACACAATCATCAACCCAGCAAACAAAATGGGCTATGCCTCACCGAATAAGCCCACGTACTGGCCAGCAGATCCACGCAAGCTCCCAGATCTAATAGACTTTGCAATCACCAGGGGAATTGCGCACAATTTGATAACGGCAGAGTCACTAGCAGAATTGTCATCGGACCACTCGCCAGTAGTTTTCACTATATTAACACAACCACAAATAATAAAGCACCCACTCGGGCTAACAAATTGGAAAACAAACTGGCTCAGATTTAAAAAATACATAAGCACCCATATCGAGCTGAATCCGAAACTGGACGACGAAGAAGACATCGAGCTTTGCACCTCTGCACTAGAGTCGACGCTTATAGAAGCAGCAGATATCTCTACCCCGATTATCAGCCACACGCAGGAAAAACACAAGTCCAACAACCGACTAATTGAACTACTTCTAGCAGACAAAAGACGGCTCAGGCGAGAATGGCAAATGTCTCGATCTCCGGCAGCAAAACAACGCCTAAAGGCAGCTTCACGAACTCTAGCAAAGGCGCTTAGGCAGGAAGAAGCTAGGACACAGCGGCTGTACATCGAGAAGCTCACCCCTACCAGCACCAAATATCCGCTGTGGAAAGCACATCCAACCATAACTGCTCCAGCCGAGATAATTTCACCTATACGATGCCCAACTGGCAAATGGGCCCGTTCAGACGAAGAAAGAGCACTCATCTTTGCAGCTCATCTAAAAAAGGTCTTTCTGCCAAATCCGTCAACAAACTCTTTTCAGCTCCCCACCTTGCACACCCCAATGGAAAGTGAGCAACCGAAATTCCAAGCGGAGGAAATTTCTGCAATTATTAAAAACTATCTAAACCCAAGAAAGTCGCCCGGCCATGACAAAATAACCCCGAAAATGATCCGAGAACTCCCGATCTGTGCCGTGCGTTACATCTGCAAACTTTTCAACGCGATAGTAAAAAGTGGTCATTTTCCCATAAGTTGGAAAAAATCAGTAATCATAATGATCCCAAAACCCGGAAAGGACAAAACACAGCCATCATCATACAGACCCATTAGTTTATTGCCAAGTCTTTCAAAACTATTTGAAAAAGTCCTACAACTCCGTATAAATACAATCTTGGTTAACCAAAATATAATCCCTCATCATCAGTTTGGCTTCCGTGAAAAGCATGGCACAATTGAACAAGTCAACCGTATCACCTCAGAGATCCGCACAGCATTCGAGCAAAAAGAATATTGCACAGCAATTTTTCTCGATGTCGCCCAAGCCTTTGACCGAGTCTGGATTGACGGCCTAATATATAAAATAAAAGCGACGCTCCCACAATATACACACAGGCTAATGGAATCTTATCTGTCCAACAGAAAATTCGCTGTACGATGTAATAGCTTCACCTCTGACGACTTCGAATCAAAAGCAGGTGTACCTCAAGGCAGCGTGCTGGGCCCAACTCTGTATCTTTTGTACACAGCGGACATACCAATAAGCCCTACACTCATCACATCTACTTTCGCCGATGACACGGCTATCCTCAGCCGCTCCAAATGTCCGATCAAAGCTGCTGAGCAACTGGCAACCCACCTAAAGGAGGTAGAAAAGTGGCTAGCAGATTGGCGCATCCGTGTAAATGAACAGAAATGCAAACACGTTACGTTTACCCTCAATAGAAGAAACTGCCCATCATTGACGCTTAACAATGTGCCAGTGCCTCAATCCGACGATGTTGTATATCTTGGAGTTCACCTCGACAGAAGATTAACTTGGCGTAAGCATATCGAAGCCAAGAAAAAGCAACTAAAGCTCAAAGCAATCGGTCTACATTGGCTTATCAACGCCCGATCTCCCCTTTGTCTGGAATTCAAAGTTCTCCTCTACAACTCTGTATTAAAACCCATCTGGACATATGGCTCTGCACTATGGGGAAACGCAAGCAAGAGCAACATCGAAACCATACAAAGGGCTCAATCCAAGGTTCTCAGAACCATCACGGGAGCACCTTGGTATATCCGAAATGAAAATGTACAGAAAGACCTACACATTCCTAGCGTAATAACCGAAATAAAGGTACAACAGCTTAAGTACACCGCTAAACTGCAGGCACACCCGAATACCCTGGCCAAATCATTAACCCGAGTACGTGAAAGTACTCGTCTTCAACGAAACGACCTCCCAACCCTCTAGTAATTAATCAGGGCCATAGATCAATGTAGCATCTTTCAGATGTTAGGTTATGTGTTAGATTAAGATAAACCTAGAAAATTGTTGTTAGTCTTATAAGCCTATATAAGAGATCCAACAAACAAATAAAACGTTAAAAAAAAAAAAAAAAAAAAAAAGTTTACATCAGAAATTGAAAATATGAGAAAAACACTGGAATCAACATACATTGAAGAAGGTATATCACCAGAGCTCGCTGAGTCATTCAGCACTGAAGAAGCCATCTCTACAATGAAACGGAATTGCGAAAGTGGTAAACTCAGAGGCATACTAGAATCAGGAAACTTCAGAAACATGAATGAAGCCATCATGAAGTACTTGGAATGTAGTACTGAAATGACTGGCGCTCCTAATTCAGTATTGTATGCACAGAGGGGCCGTGGTAGTTATAACAATTCATATAATTACCGCGGTAGAGGAAATGGTCGCGGTTATTATAATAACTATAATAATCGTAGTTACCAGAATTACCCGCAAAACCGGAGCAATAACAATAACAGGCGAAGAAACAACAGAGGAAACGGTAGAAATAATAATAATAATAGAGGAAATAGAACAAATAACCAACAAAATGGTTATAATAATGTCCGAGCAATACAGTCTAGTTCGGGAAACTCCCAAACACCTTTAGATACTCAGTAGAAATAAATAGCAAAATTCACAGAATCAGTCTTGACTTAAATACTTTCGTAAAATTCACTAATGAGGCAACCGGAAAACAGTTGATATTTTTAATAGATACCGGTGCGCAAATATCCATTCTAAAAGAAAATTCCGATACATTTCAAAATATCCGGACAGATCATACTGTCAACATACAGGGAATAAGTCAAGAAGTAATCAAATCCAATGGAATTGCTTCAGTTGACATACAAACGTCTAAATATATTATCCCACACGATTTTCATATCGTGAATTCCCTTTTCGCTATTCCATGTGATGGAATAATTAGAGTCGATTTTATGTTAAAATACAACTGTCAAATAGATTTCGATCACTCTGAACACTGGTTTGTAATGAGACCAGACAATTTAAAATATCCAATTTTCGTACCAATTACGCACAGTTCTGGCAATAATTCCTTAGTTCTGCCAGCAAGATCCCAAGTTGTCCGAGAAGTTGAGTTAAACTCACAAGATGACAGTGTATTGATTCCGAATCAAGAAATTCAGCATGGTATTTACATAGCAAATACCATCACAAAATCTCAAAATGCGGTCATAAGGTTTAGATTATAAATATAAATAATCTAAAATATGAACCACTTTCGAACTACGAAGTAGTTAAATTAGATCCAAAACAGAGAGAAAAGTCAGTACTAACAACCTTATCAAAGAATTTTCCACCACAATTTCATGACAAATTGATGGTCTTATGTAAAAAATACAGTGATGTGTTCGGCCTTGAGACTGAACCAATTAGCACAAACAATTTCTATAAGCAGAAGTTAAGACTGATGGATGATGAGCCTATTTACATAAAGAACTATAGAAATCCTCATAGTCAAAAAGACGAAATTCAGAAACAAGTCCAAAAATTAATAAACGACGAAATAGTCGAGCCCTCCGTATCTGCATATAATAGCCCACTTCTATTGGTACCGATCGCTATCAAATCGCTACCAAACTCCGAAAATAAGAAATGGCGATTAGTAATTGACTATCGTCAGATTAACAAGAAATTATTGGCAGATAAATTTCCACTCCCTAGAATTGATGATATTTTAGATCAACTAGGTCGAGCAAAATACTTTTCATGCCTTGACTTAATGTCAGGTTTTCATCAAATTGAACTTGAAAAAGAGTCACGGGACATTACATCCTTTTCAACATGTAATGGCTCATATCGTTTCACGCGATTACCATTCGGTTTAAAAATAGCGCCAAATTCGTTCCAAAGAATGATGACTATAGCATTTTCTGGACTTGAACCTTCTCAAGCTTTCCTTTACATGGATGACTTAATAGTCATAGGTTGCTCTGAACAACATATGCTCAATAATCTTAAAGATGTTTTTGAGAAGTGTCGACAGCACAACCTAAAGTTACATCCTGAAAAATGTTCATTTTTCATGCATGAAGTCACCTTTTTGGGACACAAGTGCACAGATAAAGGAATCTTACCTGATGACACAAAATATGAAGTCATTCAAAATTATCCAGTCCCACATGATGCGGACAGCGCTAGAAGATTCGTTGCATTTTGCAATTATTACCGAAGATTTATAAAAAATTTCGCTGATTATTCTCGTCACATAACAAGATTATGTAAGAAAGATGTAAAATTCGAATGGACAGTTGAGTGCCAAAACGCATTCGATCATCTAAAATCAGCATTAATGAATCCCATTCTGTTGCAATACCCAGATTTTAGCAAAGAATTTTGCATAATCACGGATGCAAGTAAATTCGCATGTGGAGCAGTCCTAACACAAAACAAAAATGGACTACAACTCCCAGTTGCATACGCATCCAGATCTTTCACAAAGGGTGAAAGTAATAAAAGTACAACAGAACAAGAACTAGCGGCGATTCATTGGGCAATTACACATTTCAGACCATACATTTATGGTAGACATTTCACTGTCAAAACGGACCATAGGGCATTAACTTATTTGTTTTCAATGACAAATCCAAGTTCTAAATTGACTAGAATGAGACTTGAATTAGAGGAATATAATTTCACTGTGGAGTATCTAAAGGGTAAAGACAATTTCGTAGCCGACGCGCTATCAAGAATCACAATAAAAGACTTACAAAATATACAAAATAATAATAAAATTCTGAAAGTCACTACCAGAAATCAAAGTAAACAGTTAAATACCTGCGCAGGTAAAGAAAAAGAAAATAATGATTTGCAAAAGCAATCTATTAATGCTTCTAAGCCCAACGTATATGAAGTCATTGTAAATGACGAAGTACGAAAAGTAGTGACCTTGCGTATAACAGATACTCTATGCACATTCAAACATGGCAAGAAGGTTATAGCAAGAATTGACATTTGCGATATGTATACCAATGGAATTCTCGACTTAGGTCAATTCTTCCAAAGGCTAGAAAAAGAAGCCGGTATACTTAATATCAGCCAAGTCAAAGTGGCACCGAGCGAAAAGATCTTTGATACAATTTCAATAGATTCTTTTAAATTAATGGGCAATAAAAATTTAATATCGTTAAGAGTAGCGCTACTCAAGCCGGTGACTCTATTATCAAATAATGATAAAGAAAAAGAAGCAATACTGTTTACGTTCCACAATGATCCGATACAAGGAGGTCATACGGGAATTACTAGAACATTGGCCAAAATAAAAAGGCATTATTATTGGAGAAACATGACAATATATTAAAAAGTGTAATAAATGTCAAAAATCAAAAACAACAAAACACACTAAAACTCCATTGACAATAACTGAAACGCCACAAATGGCTTTCGATCGGGTAATTGTGGATACGATCGGTCCACTTCCCAGATCAGAACAAGGAAATGAGTATGCAGTAACTTTAATCTGCGACCTAACAAAATACCTTGTAATCATACCAATAAAAGACAAAAGTGCAAAAACAGTAGCAAAAGCTATTTTTGAAGATTTTATTCTGAAGTACGGTCCAATGAAGACGTTCATTACCGACATGGGTACAGAATATAAAAATTCTATAATTGAAGATTTGTGCAAAAATTTGCATATTAAAAATATAACTTCAGCTGCACATCATCACCAGACTGTAGGAACTGTGGAGCGAAGCCACCGAACATTTAATGAGTTTATACGTTCATACATCTCGGTTGACAAAACTGACTGGGATGTATGGATAAGATACTTCGCATATTGTTTCAATACAACGCCCTCTATGGCACATGATTATTGTCCATATGAGTTAGTTTTTGGTAAAGCTTAAAACTTGCCAAAACATTTTAATACAATAGATAGAATTAATCCACTTTATAATATAGATGACTATGCTAAGGAATCAAAATTTAGATTAGAACAGGCATATAAAAGAGCCAGAATAATGTTAGAGCAGCATAAAGTTAAAAATAAGGAGTTATATGATAGGAAAATAAATAATATAGAACTAGCAATAGGAGATAAAGTTTTATTAAGAAATGATACAGGTCATAAGTTAGAGCCGAAGTATTTAGGTCCATATACAGTAGAAGAAATAGAAAATAAAGATAACATTAAAATAAAGGATAGTAAGAATAAAAAACAGGTAGTACATAAAGATAGGTTAAAAATTTTCAATTCCTAATTAGTTAATACATCAACAAAACAAAAAAAAAAAAGAACTCGTACGAAAAAAAAAAATTTTAATATAATATATATATTTTTTTAATCAAACATTTTATGAAAATTTTTCTAATATATATTATTAAATAAAAAAAAAAAAAAACAAGAAATAAAAAAAGAAAATATATAAATAATTAATAAGTTAAATATAATCAATTTTTAAAATAACTCCATAGAATTACGTTATTTTTCTAAAGGAGGGGGATGTAGCATGTTCTATAATAGAATATTAATAATATTACAAACATATTGTAACACTTTGTTATAATATTTATATATACAATATTCAAGTGCTATGCCTCTCAAGAAACTTGACCACCCATGAGAGCATAAGTACTGGACATTGTTGAGTCGGCATATATTGCATGTGCTACCACTTTGTCACAATGTCACATGATACATCCTCACTCTTGCATATATCCATATATGCATATTTAGCTTACGTTAGCATTTATGACATAAGCAGACCGCTCCTCTGCCGGCGTCACTGGCAGCGCAGCTACGCGGTCTTAGCAGTAACGAACCATGGTTTAGATTTAAAGAATTATTATAAGAAGAGAACTCGAAGCATACACAAGTGAATAATGCCGAGTAAATAATAACGATTTTAAATAAAGAACATAACAAGAACATCAAAATCATTGATCATCTTTTGAATTAAATGGATAAATAAAACATTGGAGACACGGGAGATCTTTTATAATACATATCAAAGAGAATTGGATTACAAATGACCCCAACCTTGCACGTCAGTCTTAAATTGTTACTCTCTCGTTTCAGTTCTTTTGAGCAGGAACCCTGGAGGACAAAGGATGTGCGTTTGATGACGAAATGGCCGTCATCAAAGGGAAGAGAATGTTTGGATTGCAGCTGCCTAAGAACGCAGACGTAGCAGTCAAGGAAGAGAAGCGCAAAGAGAGAACTTGGAAATAAGCAGACCAATAGAAATTTAATGTAGCTTTTAGTCCTGTTATTTTTAAACTGCTTTTGTCGTTCCATGGAATATTTTGAACTTTATTGAAAATTTAGCTTAGTAACAACGCTGTTGCTAAGTCCCTGTTGAAGTCTGTGAGCGTCAGCCAAATAAGTCGGATGCACCATCTGTGTTTCTCGATTTTGAATTTTGCAATTAAATATATATACACCTACACAAATTTTTGTGCACCATTTCCTTTCCTTTCCTTTCCTCACCATCGGCTAGGAACCTCAAAGCCGACTCGATTGGACACACAATCGAAGACCGCACTATAACCAAGTGCAGTTTGGGGCTCCGCATCGGGCGCAGCCGGAACCAGCAATAAACGAAAGCTTGATCGCAACAATTGTCTTGCATCTATGCTTTTTACTTATTCTATCAGTCTGCATTTATCATTAAACGGATTCACTCCAAACCTCTTGTACAGTTTTCTAATTCCAAATAGTTTTTCCAGTGTCTTTTCACTCAAGTCCATCCTAGATATTTAAACGCTCTTAGCCCCAACAATTTGACGCCCAACGTGGGGCTTGTGAGTGAAAATCTGGAAAATCTTTTGGAAAAGTTATATGATTAAATCACAATAACGGTCTTTGTGATATGATTTGGAGTTCATCGTGGGAGTTTTCACATTAAACTTTGTTAGCATACACATCAACGTAAAAGTTCAATCTACAGATAAAAATCATTGAACTTCATTGGCAAGCATCATAAACAGAGTTTGGGATTACAACAATTACCAAACTTCTTTTGCAATTACATTTCATTACAATGGTTTTTTGGATTATTAAAATCATTTAACTTCATTGGCAAATATCACAGAAAGAGTTTTTTTTGATTTCTACAATCAATAAAGCTTCATTTACATACGCGTTTAGTGGCGTATAAGGCGACGCTAACTGTAGATGAGCATAAAACCTCGTGGTTAGAACATTGCAACGGCAAAGCGTGGCGTTCGAAGTCCCGCAAATCTCATCGTCTTCTTTAGCTTAACCGTATCGCCTATTGGAAGACTTTAGAAATTTTGGCTGTTATTCTTAACATAACAGTGCGTTGCCAGATCAATCGTTTAGTTTAAGAAGTTATCAAGTTTGGAGGAAAATCAAAAGAAGCCTGACATCATTTCACGCAGCATAAACCAAATACGGCTCAAGGTCACACAATCCATAGATTCACAACCTTATGTACACAGATTGTCCGCCTCAGAACTGCAAGGGCGATTTAAATTATTAGAAGACTATTTCAAGTATCTTATGGCGATACAATTTTAAATCGAACTGGGGGATGAAAAAGACGACAGGTGAACATCATAGGAAGATAATTATTTAAGCACCAAATCTTCCATACAAGATCAGCTTGGCTCACCATTTCATAGCACGCCAGTGGAGGCACAACCTGCAAATCGGTCTATCCCATCATCAAGTCTGCCAAGGCTAACATTACCTGTCTTGGTGGAAATAGTTCGGAGTACAGGAGTTTCATCACAACGTTCAACCAAATAATCGCTCGCGAATCTGGTCTGTCAAATATCGAGAAATTTAACCATTTGTTAAATTGCCTGAAATGTCCCGCATTGGAAGCAGTTCAAGCATATCAAGTGACAGAAGAAAATTATCCCAAGGCTATCCAAAGATTAAATAAACGTTATGACAATGTGTGTGAGTATTAACACACTAGACACTATCAAAGCCTTATTTAAGTTGCAGCCAGTCGAGAAACCAGATGCAGTATTATTGCGCAGTTTTTTTGACAAAGCAACGGCAATGTATGGATCATTATTGTCGTTGGGATCACCACTAAAGATTGCTGACTCAATGGTGATTTACATTATCATGGAAAAATGTGACACACTAACGAAAAACGAGTGGAATAAGGCGCGTAGCTTACGGTCATTACCTAGTTGGGGTATCTTCTGGGATGTTCTGGAATGGCACTGTCAATATTTGGAAGCCAGTAACATCACATCGAATCACAAGGGTGAAGTTGTCAGACAACGTCGTTTTGACAAGATCGAGCAAAGAAATTCGTTTGCAATTACTAACATTTTATGCAATCTTTGTTCCAGTTCAACACATAAGCTAAGCGATTGCGCGGCTTTTCAGGAAATGTCGGTTGATCAAAGGAACGAAGTCGTCGAAAGGAACAAACTTTGTTTTAATTGTTTGAAAACTGGTCATCGGATGGCTCAATGTTCTTCACCATACCGATGCCGCATTTGTAAGCGTACACATCACACAATATTTTATATTGACCTAATGCAGAAGCAGTCAACACAGTCACCGTCACCACAGCCAGTAAGATGTATACAGCCCTCTGCTACCCATTCACACATGAAATCGCAACAGGGACAAATTATTCTAGCTACCGCGAAGGTGCTCGTACGGAATTCATCAGGCGTCTTCAGGACAGGTAGAGCGCTGCTGGATTCCTGTTCACAAGTTAACTTTATCACAGATCAATTTGCACAACGGCTTCATCTTCGTCGGGATAAGCGTCAAATCGAAATTCGGAGTATTGGTGAATATACAACCAATAATGAAAATTGCACAACGACAACTATACGGTCTCGAATATCCAAATTCGAAACATCTATGCAATTTGGCATCACTTCGCACATCGCCTATAAGCCGGATGCTGAGCTGGACACGTCCAGTAGGAACATACTAGAAAATACAAAACTCGCAGATGACAACTTTAATCGCCCTGGACGCATTGATTTACTGCTTAGTACAGAGGCATTTTTCCAATATCTTGCTGTAGGACAAATAAAACCTGGAGAACATTTACCAATTTTACAGAAAACACTATTTGGATGGGTGATATCTGGGAGACACAAAGAGTAACGCATGGATAATTCATCGAGTTTTTTAACTATTAAAGAATCTATTGACAAAAACTTGGAATTACTTTGGAAAACTGACAATATCAATTCAACCCCAACATCGGAACTGCAACCTGAACATCGGGCATGTGAAGAGAACTACGTAAATACAACGACTCAATTGGAAAATGGTAGAATTATGGTAACTTTACCTTTCAAAAAGAATCCCAACTGCCTAGGAAACTCAGCTGACATTGCCCGTCGTCGATTTCTGGCAATGGAGAGACGTCTTCAACGGCAACCTGACATTCGTGAACAATACGTGAAATTTATGAAGGACTATGAAGAGCTGAAGCATATGGGAGTAGTGCCAAATCGAAGGGTTGTGAGCCTTATTTCTAAATACCTCATCACTGTGTATTTAAGCCCAGCAGCGAGTCAACCAAACTAAGAGTCGTTTTCGACGCTTCGTGTAGAACATCATCTCAATACTCACTAAATGATTTGCTGTTTGTGGACCCCACTTTGCAGGATGACCTATACTCACAACTAATACGATTTCGATTAGTGCAGTTTGCCATAACTGCTGATGTGACCAAGATGTACAGGCAAATTCTTTTAAATCCACAGGAGCGTTTCAATATATTTTGGAGAGAAAGTCCTTCAGATGACCTAAAGACATTCAGGCTTAACACGATAACGTACGGAACAGCAGCCGCACCGTACCTGGCAATTAGAACTCTTCAACATTTGGCAGATTTATACATGGAAGAATTTCTCCTAGGAGATTGTTAAAGGACTATTTCCATTGGACAAATGGCACTCAAAACATCCCATCTTCAGGGATGATAAATCAATCAAAGAATTGGCGACCAATAAGAATTGGTGCACTTGGTTTAAATTGGGAGCAAGTCCATGACAAGCTTATGTTCATATTTAAGCCAAAACGAAATGTAGATGTGATTACAAAACGAACTATTCTTTCTATCGCATCATCTCTATTTGACCCACTAGGTTTATTGGCGCCTCTCACAATCGGATCAAAAATCATAATGCAAGAAATTTAACTACTGAAACTATCGTGGGATGAAACTTTGCCGCAATCACTTAAGAAAGCATGGGCGAGAATCTTAGGCAAGCTCAACTCATTAACATCGATTTCTGTGCCTCGCTACAGTTTGCAGGCCAATCATTTAAATCTTCAAGTACACGCATTTTGTGACGCGTCAATACGAGCGTATGGTACATGCATCTATCTCAGAACAATCGATTCGAAAGGCGATATCAATGTCCAGCTACTGACTGCAAAATCAAGGGTTGCTCCAGTTAAAAGGCAAACTCTTCCTAAGCTTGAGCTAAATAGAGCTCAACTACTAAGTAACTTATACGCGAAAATCAAAAATATAATGATAAAACAAATTGTATTACATTGGCTACAACAACATTCTATCACATTATCGACATTTGTTGGAAATAGAGGAGCGACCATTGAGGAGAACACGTCAGATTGTCACTGGAGATAGTTGCCATCACACAGCAATCCTGCTGACATCGTATCACGAGAATGCACACCAGTGAAACTTCAACATTCGATTTGGTTTACCGGACCATTATTTTTGCAACCTCAGACATGGATATTGTCAACACCGAAAGAAGAAAGTACACATTCGCTATTACAGTGGAACCCAACTATCTATTGGACACAATTGAGAAATTTAATTCGTATAATCAAACACTTAGAGTCATTGCATATTGTTTCAGATTTCTTAGAGCACTCAAGGGCAACCGCAATTTTAAGACTTCAACGCCATCACCAGAGGAGATGAACAACGCATTAAATTGCATCGTATGGAATATTCAACAAAGACATTCAATAATGAATTTAATCCACTACTACGTGGGAAGCAAGTGAGAAGCAGTTTGAAATTTCTATCACCATTTCTTGATGATTTAACAGGGTTCGATTTTATCAAAGTCGGTGGAAGGGTTGAAAATGCAATTCTTCCCGAGCGTCAGAAGCATCCCCTTCTACTACCGAAAATCTCGCATTTTGTTCAAACATACATTCGACACTTACATTTACGAAATTATGATGCTGGACCAAAAACATTGATAGGACTATTGCGATTTCAATTTTGGATAATCAACGCAAGAGCTTTGGTATGCAAAATCGTTAGATCATGTGTACGCTGTGTGAGATATCGACCTGTTTTATTTCGTCAACTTATGGGTTCATTGCCATCTCAACGCTTAGCTACGGATAAACCATTTCACCATGTGGGCGTGGATTTTTGTGGACCAGTAAACACGTTTCTTCGCATCCAAGGAAAGGGTCATATTAGATCATACATTGCAATATTTCTTTCCATGGCTGTTAAGGCAGTACACATTGAGGTCGTCTCGGATCTATCAACAAAGAAACTTCTGGAATGACTAAATCGAATGATTTCTCGGCGAGGACCAGTATCACACATTTACTGCGACAATGCTACAAATTTTGTTGGAGCATCCAACAAACTAATGGAACCCAAAAACTTAATATTCAACTCGAAAAACCAGGATGCGATTCAATCATATTGTGCTTCAGAAAAAAATAACTTTTCATTTTATTCCTCCCAGGGCACCACACTTTGGCAGACTTTGGATAGCTGCTGTTTAGAGAGCAAAGGGTCTCTTAATACGGTCACTAATAAATAATCGATTCACTTTTGAGGAGCAGACGACTGCAGTTATCGATATAGGTGCAGTACTAAATTCACGTCCTTTAACACCTCTATCTTCGGATCCAAATGATTTGGGAGCGTTAACTATGGGACACTTGCTTAACGGAGATGCTCCTCGCGCATTGCCTGAGCGCATGGTGGTCTCAAACAACATCACTGCGTTGAATCACTATGATCAAATCGTGGCGGTGATGCAAGAATTTTGGCGTTGCTATTCAGCAGAATATATCAACGAACTGCGGGCTAGGACAAAATGGACATCACCTTCACCAAATATCACAGTTTGAACTATGGTTATTATTCAAGAAGACAACATGCCACCTCAATCCTGGAAAGTTGGTCGTGTGGAAGCAGCTGTGCCCGGGAAAGATGACCGCGTAAGAGTTTTTTAACTACGCACAGCATCAGGAACCTGTTGCCACCGAATACATAAACTAGCAATTTTTCCAGTTTCTTGAAAAATATCTGTCGCAGCTTGCTACCGATGGCGTGCCGATGGGCGATTGTCATTTTTGCTTAAGTATGTTGTTATTGAATTTTATAATCTTATCATTTATAAAATGTTTACCTCCAGAACATAAACTGGTGACATAGGGCTGTCGCAACCAACACTTGAAATTGGATGGACTTCGGAGAGATCATGCAAATGGGCGCCAAAGACACAGCGATGCTCACCCGTTGATTGCAGAGTAGTGAATAGACAAGAGTTGCTTGAATACTGATTTTATTAAGAAAAAGGTCGAGTTTATATACACGATTCTAGGATCTAGGGGGTCATATGTATATACATTTGGGGGTCTTATTCATAGTGTAAATGTGATTGTGTGTGTGAACATAATGTGGGGGACAATTTGGTTTTGTATAAAAATATAGTGTGAGTACAGTGTATATGAAAATATGTAGGGGTTAATTATATTCTAAGCAAAGCCTGCATTGGTCTTTACTGAGACAAATTCATAGGTTGTGTGTTAAGCATTTAGTTACACCAACATACTCCCGGCCGTTGAACGACTGTTCAACATTACTTAAATGTTGATTTCGTAGTTTTCAGCAGGTTGATGTAGATTGACTGCCAGTTGGCATCCTGGTACCAGTTGTGGGAGGGGTCATCTGTTGAAGGCCAATAGCAATCCTGGCTTCTTGTCTTCCGTAGTACACCGATAACATATAGCAGTACTGTTATAAATATTATTAGCGCTATGTATGAAAAATGTTGTGATGTTGAATAGGCCCTTAACTAGACTTGAGGTCATATTTTAAAAATCTGGCCCATAATTGACTACTGAGGTTGTCAAGTTCATTGCAGCTTAGCTGAACGTTGGTTGAAGCCGTTTCATTAGTTGAATTCATCAACATGGTGGAGAAATTCCCTAACCGAGCGTAAGACATATTCATGGTGCCGGTGGTTGTAATACGATGTCCAGTTACACGTATTAATGGATTCCGCAAAGTGCAACTTGGATCAAGTGTTAATAATCCTCCTTGACTTATGGTGATGCTTGAACTGTTGTCATCGCAGACTGCAGATAACTCCATTGGTGACATTGTAGCAAATATCCAATGGTTCTTGTAATACATATTGAACCAGACGAACGTCATACTTGTGTATTTAATTTGACACACATTTGAAGTTTTGTTATTGAACAACTGAAATTCACAATTACTGTTGATTGAGAAAACAGATTGTTTATTTTGACATAAGAATTCTTCATTTGTGACTTGATGACATTGTTTTAATTCAGTTGCTGTTAATCCAAGGAACTGATCTCTTTGCTTATTGACCGCTATCATGGGAATTTGAATATCCATCGTCATAATTCCTTTATTGCTGATTGCTGATATAGCAACTAGATTATATAATTCAAATACTTGAGCTGAGAGCGTTACTATAAATATTACATGCTTTTTTACAATACTCCCTTCTGCCTTCATCATTTTACAAAGTTGTAGAACATCATCATCTGTGGCAGGATGTATGTGTCCTGGTGGAAGATGGTTTTTTAGCTGCCTCAAGTGCTTGCCAAGTTGTTTAGGCGAAAGTAATAAAAGGCTGACTTGGTCATGATGAACGTTAGTGAGTACATGGGCGATCTCTGATTGTACTCGTTGCAAATTTGAAACTATCACCGAAAGTTGTGTTGTTATCGTGAGATACCATTAAAATGTCTTAACGGAATCCGAGTTTGTTTGAGACATATCGTTGAGTTGCTGCTCCATCAAATTCATTCGCTTCTTAATAATCGCCTCATCACGCTTGAAAATATTGATCGTTGAATCAAGTATTGATGTTTCATTCTTTAATAGTGTTATCAAGTATTCTTCATTTGTTTTCACCTTTTCAATAGTATTGGACATTTCTTTTGCATATTCCGAGTCCAATACTCCATATAGACTCCTGGCGATGTTGCCAATAAAATTAAATGGTGCTCTACGATTTCGTCCTATGTGAGATCGTTTTCCATTCTCAGTTCCTCTTCCACATGTTGGAAATGTTTGTACATTGCAGAACAGGCTTGACTTGGTTTTAATCGGGAACACATTTCCCCAATCTTTTTTATTCCGAAAGAAAATGTGTTCATATCGTCCCAATAAGGATCCAAATTATAATACGCAATGATTGTCCAGTCAGCTACAGCAAATCTGGACGTTCCAATTTTTTCATAGTAAATGCCAGGTTTGGCATTAAATTGGGTCACATTTACTGATTGGGCCAATGTCAATGGTAACAATAGTAACATCAATAATAACGTTAGAGGCAACGATGCTAAGATTCGTCTTAATCCTTAAACCCGTTTTCTTGGGAATTCTTGGCGTCGTCGTCATCGTCATCCAGTTAATGCTTTTCTCTTGGTTCTGGTGTTCGTAGTAGGGGAGCTAATTTATAAATAGCTCGTTTGTAAATTCCAGATGCCGTTTTTATGTCAACCACACGAATATAACCATCAGGTCCAGGACATAATTTTATAATCCTCCCCAATGGCCATTGAAGAATGGGTAGATTATCTTCTTTGAGGATCACCATCATGCCTTCTTTCACATTGTTAAAAGGCTTCTTCCACTTCGCGGAGTTTTGTAATCCTTGCAGATACTCCTGTGACCATTGTTTCCAAAAGGTATGTTTTAATCGTTGCACCAGCTCCCATTGTTCTGGCAACGATTTCTGTCTGATTGGCAATGGATCGGGTTGAGCCACCAATGGTTCTCCAATGAGTAAATGTCCTGGTGTGAGAGCAGTAAGATCATTAGGATCATTTGAATTGGAAGTTAGTGGCTGTGAATTTAATATTGCTTCAATGTTCACAATAATTGTTGACAGTTGCTCAAACGTCAAATTGGCTGTGGAAATATTTTTTAGCAATAAATGTTTTGCTGATTTTACAGCTGCCTCCCATAAACCTCCAAAATGAGGTGACCGTGGGGGAATAAATTTAAATTGAACTCCTTTCTGGTTACAGAATTCCATAATTGTACCAGTTGCCATGTCAGAGTAAATCGTTTCACTCAATTCCTTCAATTGGTTGTTAGCTCCAACGAAGTTTGTCGCGTTGTCACAGTACAACGTTTGGCATCTTCCTTTTCGTCCAATGAAGCGTTGCAATGCTCCAATAAATGAGGATGTTGATAAGTCTCCAACCAATTCCAAGTGTACTGCTTTTGTTGCAAAACATACAAACACAGCAATGTATGCCTTATCTGGACGTTTTCCTCTTATTTTGTGATGAATCCAGAACGGTCCGCAGTAATCCATACCAGAGATGAGGAACGGTCTATTTTGAGATACGCGGTGTTCAGGTAACTCTCCCATTATTTGTTTAAAGAGTTTTGGCCTGAATCTTGTGCAGGATACACAATTTTGTATCATCAATTTCACTTTTACAATATGATATTGTTGTCTGGCAATACCTCGTAATGCATCTTGTCCACAATACATATTGTCTTCATGTAATTTGCGCAGAATCATTTTAACAACGGTATTATTATAAGGAAGAAGATAAGGGTTCCTTGTGTCCCTTGAGACTGGAGCTTGTTGTAGTCTGGTCGCTACTCGAATAACCGAATTTTCATCAAGCACCAAAGGTAATGATGATAAATTACTTTTCTTGCCCATAGGTTGCTATGGACGATTCTGAGATGACGAAGCTCATACTCAAATTCACCTTCCTGAAATTGTTTGATTATAATTATTCGAGCTTGTTTCAACTCATCCAATTCCAGTTGAACAGTCTTCCTTCTGTTTTGTGCTCTGCAGAAACGTAATACGTATGCAATAATTCTTTGCATACGATATATTGAATTTTTGTGGTTTATGTTATAAATCCACCCATCATCCCTCCTAGAAGCAGGAATGGTAATCGTCATTGGCATAATGAATACTTTGGTTTTCCGTTCTGAAGTATCAGCCACATGTTCTGATGCTTTGAACGGTGCTGGCCAGCGAGATTGTGGCCCATGTAGGTATAATGGTCCATATAACCATAAATTGTTTGTTGTTAGCTGAGATGCTGATATCCCTCTTGATAGGATATCTGCAGCATTTAGACCTGATCAAACATGCCGCCATTGTATCGGTTTGGAAACAGCATGTACTTTGTAAGCCTCTTGGCTACAAATGTATAGAACTGAGATACCCGAAAATTAATCCTTGACAGTGCAATTGTTGAATCTGACCACAAGAAAGCTTCAACATTTTCTGCTTCCATTCGGAGATCGTGTCGAACTCTGTCCGTGAGTTCTGCTCCAATCACTGCTGCACATAACTCCAGACCGGGCAATGACTGCTTCTCTAGAGGATCTACTCGTGACTTTGCGCATAGCAAACGCACGGAGATCTGACCATTTTTGTATGTGGCCCGAATGTATACAGCAGCTCCATACGCCTTTTCTGAAGCATCTACAAAGGTATGGATCTGACGTGTAGATGGCACCTTTCCATCGTATATGTGCCTGGGTATTTGCATTTTATTCAGTTCTTGCAAATCCGCACGATACATTTCCCACTGTTTCTCCAAGTTAGCAGGTAGATTGGCATCCATCTCAAATTTTTCGGATGCAATATGTTGCAGAAATATTTTAGCACGTACTACAAATGGTGCAAATAGTCCCAAAGGGTCAAATATTTGTCCTATTTCAGATAATAGAACGCGTCTTGTTATCCCTCGAGTATGTAGCTGGGCCTTTCCGCAGAGCGTGTTTTTTTTAGGCATCCAAATTATATCTAAGGTTTGCACACTTAATTCTTCCAATGCATCACCCAAATTAATGCTGCTACATATGTCGTGTAGTGATCATATAGTGTATACAAAGGTCGCTACATCTCTTAACCACTTAAGAAGGCACGCAATGCAAGTGCATATGCGTTGTCATCAAATTACACTATTCCACACGCTAGAATGCAAAGCAAGCATACTCGCCTTATTAAACTATTTTGTTGCATAAGCAATCTGTTGGTGCTTGGTTTAAATAGATATAAGTACACAAAATACCACTACATTCTACACAAATATTACCTGAATTATAATAACTAAATAATAGAAAATAATTCCCATATTGTAAACGCTTGTGACCCATAATTAATAAGTAAATCTTGGGTAACCCTCTCATAGCAGTTATTGGCTATCAATTCATTGAGTACCCCTGCTAGGGTCAGCAATAATCAATCAGTTGCTGACCTAGCAGCTACGTAATAAAAAGTGGAGCTAAAATGACCTATGCAGCGGGGCCTATATAAGTAGAGTCTAGTTCTTAGGCTAATTAGAATTCAATATCTGTAAGCAACGGTGTGCATCGCTGTGTCTTTGGCCCCCAGTTACAATATAAATTCTCAACCCTTCGTGGTCCACCTAATTCAAGTGTTGGTTGCGACAGCCCTATGCCACTAGATTATGTTCTAGGGGCATCTTTACTATAATAAATAAAAATATAAATAAATATACATATATATACCCTGCAATATTACTTGCGTTTTTATTTCGAAACATTTTGGTGACCCCGACTTTGGTCAACAAGGCGACCAATATAAACAACGCGCAAAAGGACTTTGGTCAACAAGGCGACCAATTTAAACAACGCGAAAAACGGACTTTGGTCAACAAAGCAATAAGATAATCGTCTTATTAATACTACGCTTTGGAAAAATTGATATTCCTTTGCGAGGGCACGGGTTTGCAGTCTGGCATGAATCCGGGGTCCCGAAAATTCGTAGCAATTGATCACTTGGTGATAATTGCATTAGTGTATACCAGTCAACGTTCCGACTGTATACCAGGAAACAATTACTTCTGTTTGTGAGACAACTGACCGAGTCAGCACTTTGTCACCTAGTCAATTTGGCGACTAGAATCACAGCAGAAAAATATACATATATATAAAATTAATAAGACCAAGTCTATGCAACAACATTCAAAGCTAATGTGCTGTGTTGTTGATAAATTTTAATTGATTCCACAAAATACATATACATTCTGTGGGTTTGACAAGTAAATCAGTATTGTGTCAATTGGTCAACTTGGCGACCAGAACCACGCCAGAATATTTTAAAATAAATAATATATACATCATTATATTATTATTACACAATAATTGTGGAGCAGTTCTACGCTGTCAGCAGTTTAGCGGGCAACAAACCAAAAAATAAAACCCCTTATGCGGCAGGTACTGACCTATGTCACTGTGATAGACAAGTCAGCATAAATTTATTTTGCATTGCAATAATAAATTAAAAGTGGATTGGGTAAATTAAATATTTACTAGAACAATCAGCCGGACCAAAATTAAGGTCTGAATAATTTACACAAAAGATCACTAGTGATAAACGCATAATCTTGACCACATATTAAGTGCGAGTCGGAGCGTACTTTTGTCTTGAACATAAACAAATACTCCCAACGGGTCAAGGTTAGCTAATATCATGGAGGAGATCTACGCTCAACAAACAGAACGGGGAGACGCCATTCAGTCGACGATCCGTAATTACAAAAAGGATTCTCCCGCAAGGAAGACGAAGGTGTCATACTTTGCAGAAAAAATTGAAATGATGGAGTACCTATGGGAGAACTTTGAGAAAGGTCATCAGGAGTTGATGGAAAAATTGAATCATCAACCATCTGACCACGACTACTTCAAAAAAGAGTACCACCCCAAGATGAAAAAGACGGTGGATGAAATTATAAAAATCTGGAAGGCTCAGATACTCAAACTGGAAGAGGAATCAGAGGCCGATCAGAAAGGAGAGAGGCAAAAGATAGTGCCACTGATGCGCCAACAGAAGGCAATGATTGCATCATTACTCCGAATTTTGAATCAGATAACATCTGAAGAAAAAGTTCACTACAAGCCAATCATTGAAAAACAGTGGAAAGAGATTGAACTAATCCACTTTGAAATATATAAGGCAGTAGCAGAACCTGTGAGCATTGGATATGACTTCAATGCGTATGTGGACGCCGAGAAGTTAGTGCTCAACTTTGCCATAACAGCAGAAAAGAAGGTGCCTGTACAAGCAGGGTCGGCACTCCAATTACCAAAAATATCCATCCCAAAGTTTGATGGAAACTATTTGAAATGGCAACAATTTCATGACATCTTTGCAAAGATGGTGCATGAATCAAAACTGGCCTGCGGTACAGAAAATGTGGTACCTAAAGGCAAATCTTTCCGGAGAAGCGGAAAGGTTAATAACGCATCTGGAATTAACAGAAGCCAATTATGACACGGCTTGGAAAATGCTGCAAGAACGATTCAGCAATAAGCGTGTGTTGGTTACGGCAGTTTTCGAAAAGTTATTTGATCATCCTAACATTGGAAACGACGCCCTGTCAATAAAGAATCTTCATGATAATATTCATGAATCTTTGCAAGCCTTTAAGAATATAGGCATTGACACAGAAACTTGGGACTCCATTATAATTTTCCATATGACGAGAAAACTAGATAGACTTTCCCACACATTATATGAACAATCCCTTTCCGATACAAGGGAATTGCAGAAGACCAAGGAGTTCCTGGCATTTTTGGAACAACGTTTCCTTGCCCTAGAGGCGATTGGTACCAAGCAGACCAGAGAAAAGCAAAAAATATGTGCATCAGCGTCTGGCACAAACTCATGTTCATGTCCGTTCTGTAGTAAATTGAATCACAAACTGTTTCAGTGTGATAAATTCAAAGCTAAATCTGCAGCAGAACGTTTAAACTGGGTACAGCGATAGAAAATGTGTGTCAATTGTTTTAAAACCGACCACATGTCAAAGGCTTGTACCTGGAAGGGATGCTTGAAGTGCGATAAAAAACACAATACATTGTTACATTTGGGAAACAACAACTTGAAACCAAATGTAACAACCGCGGCCTCAGCTGCATCCACATACGGAAGCCAGAAAAATTACACCTTACTAGCGACAGCCAGGGTAATTGTGAAAGGAACCAATGAGCGGGAAGGAGAATTTCGTGTTCTCCTAGATAGTGGTTTCCAGGTCAATCTAATCTCAGAGAGATTAGTAAAGCAATTATCATTGAAAATAGAAAAGGCATCGCTACGAATCGAAGGAGTAGGAGGGCAACCAGTAGATCCAGAGTAAATGTACTTGTGAAATCAAAATACACCGATTTCAGTACAAGAGTGGAAGCATTTGTGCTACCGCACATTGTAGCAGATCAACCCACTGAAGCAATAAATCAGAAGTTTGACTTGCCGAAAAACATACACCTGGCAGATCCCAACTTCATCCAAGACTAGTAAAATCGATTTATTACTAGGAGCAGACCACCATTTCTCGATTCTACTACCTGGATAAGTAAAACAGAATAAGTGTCCAACTCTCCAAAATTCAGAATTTGGTTGGATCATTGCTGGAAAGATAAATATGGCTACATCTGTACCTGCTACTTGTATGGTGGCGACCAAGCCTGATGAACTGTTGGAGCGTTTCTGGAAACTGGATACCTTGGAACCGGAAAAAATATACAAAAGTCCAGAGGAAGAATATTGCGAAAAGCACTTCTTGGACAATTTACATAAAGCTGCAGATGGAAGATTGGTTGTTAAACTGCCATTTGCTGAAGACTCTTCATCCCTGGGGGAGTCTCGTGATGTGGCTGTTAGGAGATTCCTATCACTGGAAACCAGGATGAGCCCAGAAATAAAGGCAGAATATGTAAAGTTCATGAAGGAATATGAACAGCTTGGACACATGAAAGAAGTATTGCCAGAAAGAATACCAAAGCAGCATTACTTCATACCTTATCATTGTGTTCTTAAACCTGTCAGTACCACAACAAAATTAAGAGTGGTATTTGATGCGTCATGTAAAACATCATCAGGAAAGTCTTTAAATGATATCTTGTACCCAGGACCAGTGGTACAAAGTCAGCTATTTTCAATCCTACTGAGGTTTAGGACACATAAATATGTCTTCACTGCGGACATAGAGAAAATGTACCGGCAAGTTTGTATTAATCCAGATGATCAATTCAACCAAATGATTGTCTGGAGATACAGCCCAAATGAGGAACTAAAATATTATCGTTTGAAGACAGTCACATATGGAGCAACGTCGGCTCCATTCCTCGCAACAAAAAGTTTGGAATATTTGGCAATTAAAAACAAGGAAAAATTTGCCGCTGGAGCAACAACACTAAAATATGATTTCTATGTGGATGATTGCCTTACCGGAGCAGACAGCTTGGCAGAAGCACTGCAAATCAGGCAAGAACTGGTTAAAATCCTGAAACCATCCGGATTCTATCTAAGAAAATGGTGCTCAAACAATGCACAGCTACTGGAGGACATCCCAAAGGACAACATATGCAGTAGCATTAATTTAGGTGATGCACTGGATCAATTAAGTGTGAAAACTTTAGGCATAACTTGGATGCCTAAAGAGGACAAGCTTTGTGGAAAGGCCCAGCGACATATGAGAGGAATCACAGGACGTGTAATCCTATCAGAAATAGGGCAAATATTTGATCCATTGGGACTATTTGCGCCTGTAGTCGTACGTGCCAAAATCCCACTGCAACACATAGCGTTCATAAAATTGGAAATGGATGCCGAGTTACCAGCTAATCTGGAAAATCAGTGGGAAGCATATCGTGCGGATTTGCAAGAATTAAATCGAATGCAAATGCCCAGGCACATATACGACAGAAAGGTGCCAACTACACGTCAAATACACACTTTTGTAGACGCTTCAGAAAAGGCATATGGAGCTGCTGTTTACATCCGGGCTACATACATACTATGCGCAAAGTCACGAGTAGCTCCTTTGGAAAAGCAATCATTGCCGCGTCTTGAGCTATGTGCAGCAGTGCTTGGAGCAGAACTTACAAACAGAGTTCGACATGATATCCAAATGGAAGCAGAAAATGTTGAAGCCGTTTTGTGGTCAGATTCAACAATTGTATTGTCATGGATTATCTCTCGGGCATCTAATTTTCATACGTTTGTGGCAAACAGACTTCCAAAAATACATGCTGTCTCCAGTCCAACACAATGCCGGCATGTATCCTCAGCCCTCAACGCGGCAGAGGGATACCAGCATCTCAATTAAGTACGCACAATTTATGGCTATATGGACCATTATTCTTGCACGGGCCACGATCCCGCTGGCCAGTACCTTTCAAACCATCGGAACACACGGCTGATACTTCAGAACGGAAAACCAAGGTGTTCAGCATGGCAGCAGTGAACAACAAGGCTCAAAACGAAATGGATAATACGTGGATATACAAAATAAACCACAGGAATTCATTCTACCGACTGCAGCGAATCGTCGCATACGTTCCCAGGTTCAGCAGCAAGCTTAACAGGCGTGCAACAACGCAGCTTGAAGTAGAGGAATTGGAGGAAGCACGCAGGATCATCATCAAACAGATCCAAGAATCAGAATACGCTTAAGAGTTGCGTCACCTAAGGCAACGTCCAGAACAACCACTCCATAGTAAAAGCTCTGTGGCAACATTACCACTATTATTGGACGAAAACTCTACCATTAGAGTAGCAACTAGATTGCAACAAGCTCTCGTACCAAGAGATACAAGGAACCCGTATTTACTTCCTTACGGGGATCCTATTGTAAAGATGATCCTGCAGAAACTACATGAAGAAAACATGCATTGCGGGCAAGAGGCTCTTCGTGGTATTGCTCGACAGCATTATCACATTATCAAGATCAAGTCAATGATCAGAAATGTAATCCAAAATTGTGTAAGGTGCACAAGATTTCGGCCACAACTATTTAAACAAGTCATGGGAGATCTACCGGAGCATCGAGTCTCACAAGCTCGACCGTTCCTTAACGCAGGTGTTGACTACTGCGGACCTCTCTGGATTCACCACAAGGTGAGAGGAAAAAGGCCAGACAAGGCATACATAGCTGTGTTCGTATGCTTTGCAACTAAGGCTATACATTTGGAACTGGTGGGCGACTTATCCACATCCTCATTTTTGGGCGCCCTACAGCGCTTCATAGGAAGACGAGGAAAATGTCAAACACTCCATTGTGACAATGCTACAAACTTTGTAGGAGCGCACAACCAATTGACAGAACTGACTGAGTCAATCCACTCCGAGAAGGCCTCAAGTGCTATTTTTGAATTTTGCATTCAAAAAGGAGTACAGTTCAAATTCATTCCGCCACGTTCACCACATTTCGGAGGCTTATGGGAGGCAGCAGTAAAATCAGCCAAACACCTGATCCTCAAGAATGTGTCAACAGCGAATTTAGCATTCGAACAGCTGTCAACAATCATTGTTAATGTGGAAGCAGTACTCAACTCACGGCCATTAACACCAAACTCAAATGACCCAAACGATTTGACCGCCCTGACGCCAGGTCATCTGCTTATTGGCGAGCCATTAGTAGCACAGCCAGATGCAGAAACGGTCCAAAGGAGATCGTTACCCGAACTATGGGAGTTAGTTCAGAGATTGAAACACACTTTCTGGACACAATGGTCACAAGAGTACTTGCAGGAACTACAGAGTGCTTCCAAGTGGAAGAAACCATACAACAACGTCAAGGAAGGAATGATGGTGATCCTAAAAGAAGACAACGTGCCAATGCTACAATGGCCAATTGGACGAATCATCAAGAAATACCCTGGTCCCGATGAATATGTGAGGGTGGTGGATGTAAAAACTGCTAAAGGAATCTTCAAACGAGCGATTCACAAACTGGCTCCACTACTTCCAAACGTAGAGCCAGGCGAAAAGCGAAAATTGGACAGTACAGATGAAGATAATAGGCAAACAACCAAAACCATGGAGGAGCATGGCGAACTAAAGCCAAAACGCATCGCTACAGTACTACCAACTCTAGCAGTAACAATTTTAATGATGTTATTTATGCTACCACTGGCTCTGGCGCAGTCAGTCAACATAACACAATTTGACGATAAACCAGGCATATACTACGAAAAAATTGGAACATCTCAATTTACTGGATCTGACTGGACCATTATTACGTATTATGATTTAAATACGTATTTGGAAGAAATTAAGTCATATGCCAACGGATTAAAACGAGTAGGAGACATGTGTTCACAACTATCTCCACCAGAGCCATGTTTTGCGATGCAACGGCACTTGCATCACATCTTCGACGAAATAATAATAGGAAATGAATTTCTGCACATTAAGCGGATGAAACGAGCTCCATTGGAAATCGTTGGGTCCATCGCCAAAGGAATATTTGGCATTCTGGACTCAGAATACGCGGAAGAAATGTCATAGAAGATCAAAAAGGTGAAAGTCAATGAAGAATACTTACTGACATTGATGCGAAATCAGACATCAATCATTGACTCAACTATAAACATATTTAAAAGAGATGAAGAAACTGTCAAGAATCGCTTCAAACAATTGGATCAACAAATGAGTGACCTATCAAATACGGTATCAGACGCAGTAAAGTTACTCTAGTGGTACATTACCATGACCACTCAACTATCTTTGATAGCGGCAAACTTGCAACGCATACAGGCAGAGTTTACCCATGTGCTAACTGAAATCCACCACAACCAGATTAGCCCACTTCTACTGTCTCCGAAACAACTACACCAGCAGGCGGCACAATTAAGAGCTCATCTTCCACCAGGATTGGAGTTGCCAGGATCGGACACTGACATAATGCTATTATATAAACTCATGAAGGCGGAAGGAACTATAGTGAAGGATCATGTGATCTTTAAGATCACCTTGCCTCTCGTATCCACTGAGACCCTGGAGTTATATAACTTAATTCCCATTCCGGCAATCGGTCATCATGGAATCATGATCATGGATGTTGAAATCCCAATTATCGCAGTAAATAGACACAGAGATCAGTACATTGGTTTGTCAACAAAGGACCTGGCACAATGCTACTCAATGAAGGAAGAAGAATACATTTGTTTCGACAAACAAACAACTTTCACTACTAATAGTAGCTGCGAGTTTCAATTGTTTAGAGAAAAGACGTCAACAATGTGCCATATCAAGCAAACCAACAAGGCGTTTGTATGGTACGACCTGCACTACAAAAATCGTTGGATATTTGCGACAAAATCAAGTTTCTGGTCACCGTGTGGAAACTACCGGATTGCTGAACTTATCATATGCACGATTTGGCGACTTCTCATATGGCACAATACCAAATATAATCAAGGCCACCTTGAAGAACAATACTTTGCAATTAGGCTCTCAGGAACTAGAGAGTTTAAGCAATCAACTATTAGCCACGACCCAGATGAAACTACCAAATGAACTTGAAGTACCCCACCACCACCATTACATTTCATATGCAGCGCTGGCAACATCCATAATATTACTGGTTGCATATGTAATAAAGGTGTGGAGTACAAAGAGACCCGTCAACCTTCAACCAGACCAACACGAGATGACCCAATAAAAAGAAGGAAGAGAATCTAACAAACAACAGGCATCCAGTTCACAGGAATTTGAGATCAACGTAAAGTAATGTTGAACAAGTGTTCAACGGCCGGGAGTATGTTGGTGCTTGGTTTAAATAGATATAAGTACACAAAATACCACTACATTCTACACAAATATTACCCGAATTATAATAACTAAATAATAGAAAATAATTCCCATATTGTAAACGCTTGTGACCCATAATTAATAAGTAAATCTTGGGTAACCCTCTCATAGCAGTTATTGGCTATCAATTCATTGAGTACCCCTGCTAGGGTTAGCAATAATCAATCAGTTGCTGACCTAGCAGCTACGTAATAAAAAGTGGAGCTAAAATGACCTATGCAGCGGGGCCTATATAAGTAGAGTCTAGTTCTTAGGCTAATTAGAATTCAATATCTGTAAGCAACGGGTGTGCATCGCTGTGTCTTTGGCCCCCAGTTACAATATAAATTCTCAACCCTTCGTGGTCCACCTAATTCAAGTGTTGGTTGCGACAGCCCTATGCCACTAGATTATGTTCTAGGGGCATCATTATTATAATAAATAAAAATATAAATAAATATACATATATATACCCTGCAATATTATTTGCGTTTTTATTTCAAAACACAATCCATATAAATTAGACCATAAGAAACAGTATAAATAAAGCGGGCTCGACCCTACGAGGCCAGTCAGCCTAATCGCATCCAACTGCAACCAAACTATCGGCTTGCCTCCATACTTCAAAGTCGCCTACTATTTGGCGCCGCGTTCCACTCGCGTCATAAAGAACCTTTCCATAATTACAGTCGTCCTTCGGGATGTCCTCCAATAGCTGTGCATTATTTGAGCACCATTTCTCTAATTGAATCCGGCTGGTTTAAGTATTTTAACCAGCTCTTGCCTGATTTGCAGTGCAGTGCAGAAATCATCTTTTAGTGTAGTTGCTCCAGCGGCAAATTTTTCCTTGTTTTTAATTGCCAAATACTCCAAACTCTTTGTTGCGAGATATGGTGCTGAAGTTGTTCCATAGGTTACAAACAAACAATCATTTGATTGAATTGATCATCTGGATTTACCCATACGTAGGATTGAAAACAGTTGACTTTGTACCACTGGTCCTGGGTAGAAGATATCATTTAAAGATTTTCCTGATGATGTCTTACATGACGCATCAAATACCACCCTTAATTTGGTTGTGGTATTATCAGGTTTATGAACACAATGACGAGGCATGAAATAATGCTGCCTTGGTAACCTTTCTGGCAACGCTGTGTCCAAGCTGTTCGTATTCTTTCATGAACTTTACATATTCTGCCTTTATTTCTGGGCTCATCCTGGTTTCCAGTGATAGAAATCTCCTAACAGCCACATCACGAGACTCCCCCAGGGATGAAGAGTCTTCAGCAAATGGCAGTTTTACAACCAATCGTCCAACTGCGGTTTCGTGTAAATTGTCCAAGAAGTGGTTTTCGCAATATTCTTCCCCTAGACTTTTGCAAATTTTTGCTGGTTCCAAGGTATCCAGTTTTCAGAATCGCTTTAACAGTTCATCAGGCTTGGTCGCCACCATACAAGTAGCAGGTACAGATGTAGCCATATTTATTTTCCCGGCAATGATCCTATCAAAATCTGAATTTTGAAGAGTTGGACACTTATTTTGTTTTACTTGCCGAGGTAGTAATATTGAAAATGCTGATCTGCTCCTAGTAATAAATCCATTTTACTAGTTTTATTCCAGTTGGGATCCGCTAGAGGTATGGTTTTCGTCAGGTCAAATTTTTGCGTTATTGCTTCTGTGGGTTGATCTGCGACAATGTGCGGTAAAACAAAGGCTTCCACTCTTGTACTGAAATCGGTGTATTTTGATTTCACTAGTACATTTACTCTTAATCTGCTGAGTTGTGGTTGTCCTCCTACTCCTTCAATTCTTAGCGATGCCTTTTCTATTTTTAAAGATAATTGTTTTACTAGTCTCTCTGATATTAGATTGACTTGGGAGCCACTGTCTAATAGCGCACGAAATTCTCCTTCTCGCTCATTGGTCCCTTTAACAATTACCCTGGCTGTCGCTAGTAGGGTGTAATTTTTATTACTTCCATATGTGGACGCAGCTGAGGCCGTTGTTGTTACATTTGGTTTCAAGTTGTTGTTTCCCAAATGTAACAATGTATTGTGTTTTTTATCGCATTTCAAACATCCCTTCCAGGTACAAGCCTTTGACATGTGGTCGGTTTTAAAACAATTGACACACATTTTCTGTCGCTGTACCCAGTTTAAACGTTCTGCTGCAGATTTAGCTTTGAATTTATCACACTGAAACAGTTTGTGATTCAATTTACTACAGAACGGACATGAACATGAGTTTGTGCCAGACGCTGATGCACATATTTTTTGCCTTTCCCTGGACTGCTTGGTACCAATCGCCTCTAGGACAAGGAAACGTTGTTCCAAAAATGCAAGGAATTCTTTGGTCTTCTGCCATTCCCTTGTATCGGAAAGGGATTGTTCATATAAGGTGTGGGTAAGTCTATCCAATTTTCTTGTCATATGGAAAATTATAATGGAATGCCAAGTTTATGTGTCAATGCCTATATTCTTAAAGGCTTGCAATGATTCATGAATATTATCACGAAGATTCTTTATTGACAGGGGATCGTTTCCAATGTTTGGATGAACAAATAGTTTTTCGAAAACTGCTGTAACCAAGACCCGTTTATTATTAAATCTTTTTCAATAACGATTTTGTATTTCATTTTTGCTTCAGTTATTAGTTGTTTTAATGTTCTGGAAAGTATTGCTAGCATAGCGCCTTGCTTCCATATCAATGGTTAAATGTGAATGCGATCTTCATCTTTTTGATGGGCCAATTTTCTTTCTTCAATCTTTGCCCTTCGTAATTTCTAATCCTTTATTACTTTTACTGTTAATTCTTTTAATTTCGAATAGTATTCTTTTTTAAGTAATCGTGATCAAATGGCTCGTATCCCAACAATTCCATTAAGACAGTGTGGGCTTTGTCAAATTCATCCCAAAGATTCTCAATCATCCCAATTTGATTATCATAATGGAAAATTTTTGACTTCCTTGAAGCAGCATCCTTTATGATATTCCTGATGACATTTTGAATCTTTTCACCTCGCTCAAACTGTTGCTCGTATATTTCTCCATTTTACTTGATGTACTTTGATCCGTTGGAAGTATATTTTTTAGTCAATCGACTAGGTACGCTCCAACTCGCACCTGATAAGTGATCAAAGTACTGGTAAATAATGTCAAATTGAACAACAAGTATAAAGTTTTTAATTTTTTACTTTATTCAATATAAATGTATTTAATGAAACGTAGAATCCTTCGACTGCTTACGCCTTGCCCCACGTTGCAGAAATCCAAATTTGGAGTTTTCCGATTATACTCTGCTGTCGTTCTAAAAATCCACAAATTGACTAGGTGACAAAGTGCTGATAATTTCAGTTGTCCGACAAACAAAAGATTTTATGGTTGCCAAGTTGACCTGCTGTACAAAAATAGTCGCCAAGTTGACTCGAATGTACTTTTTTCCGCTGTGATTCTAGTCGCCAAGTTGACTAGGTGACAAAGTGCTGACACAGTCAATTGTGTCACAAGCAGATGTAGTTTTTGGTTATGGTATGCAATACCGTCGCCAAGTTGACACAAATGATATGCACAAATGCAATGATATCCAAGTTAATCAATTGCTTCATAGATGTCAGGACCCCGGATTGTTGCTAACCTGCAAAACCGTGCCCTCGCTAAGGAATATCAATATTTTCCAAAGCGTTGTATTAAAAAAGGAAATGATCGACAAGTTGACCAAAATTACTCATGTGTGTGTTATTGAGAAAATTAGTCTGAGTTGACCAAAATTCTCACACTTTGACTGTTGCACCAAAATGTTTTATTTTTTTAAATTGGGAACGCTAAAGTCGGGGGTCACCAAAATGTTATTGAATTTTATAGTTTTATTATTTATAAAATGTTTGCCTCTATAACATAAACTAGTGACATAGGGCTGTCGCAACCAACACTTTAAATTGGTTGAAAGGGGGGACAATTTTGTGTTGTACGAAAATATAGTGTGAGTACAGTGTATATGAAAATATGTAGGGGTTGATTCTATTCTAAGCAAAGCCTGCATTGGTCTTTATTGTGAGAAATTCATAGGTTGTGTGTTAAGCATGCATTTACACCAACATATGTATGTATTTTGATAACAAAAAAGGAGAAACGGTCACACTAAAATTTGAAGCTTAATAAAGAAGACATTGTGTTACAATATTAATATCTATTTTCATAATAAAGTTATATATGAGCCTACCAAATAAAACAACAATATCTTTTCAAGGGGGGCGGGATGTTCGGTCAAACTCGCTTAATATTCGATTCAACTTTAAATTTTTATTGTAATTCATATGTTTGTTATACCCAAAAGCTAATGTAAGCGTAAGCCCGGTCGCAACTATGCATCTATGCTTTCTACTTATTCTTTTTAGTCTGCAATTATCATTAAACGGATTCACTCCAAACACCTTGTACATTTTTTTAACTCAAATAGTTCATCCAGTGTCTTTTTACTCCTGCCCATCCTAGATTTTTGTCTCAGGCTAAGAAAACGGTCTTAGCTCCAACAAATGCTATGCAGGTGTTTCATGTACCAGGTCACAGCATCAGCATAATTGAAGACTATTTTCGGGAACTCATTCTACAAACCAACACAAAAGATGAAAAACGCACGCACGTGGTCATAGGAGGAGTTCCGCAAGGCTCTGTTCTTGGTCCGTTTCTGTGGAACATTATGTATGACGGCGTCTTGCGCATACAGTCGCAAAGCCAAGGTTAAAACGTGCGAAAAGATGGTTGGAAAATTCAGGACGTCAACTTGCAGACCAAAAATCTGAAGCGGTTTTGATCAGTAGCCGCAAAAGAGTCGAAGTGGCAAAAATCGGTGGCTGAAGTCATGAAAATAAAATTGTATAGACTTGGCCTTGAAACAACATACCGCCTCAGGGCTATTTTGGATGAGGCTGCCCTGGTCATTGCAGAAATGACGCCAAATGCCTTGCTAGCTAAAAAAGCTCAATCCATCTTTGATAAACGCCAAAACGGGGACTGGACACCGGCCAGGAAAAGGGAGATTACCGAGAGTGCAAAGAAAGCAAGCATAATTGAATGGCAAGCCCAATGGCTTCGAAGAAAGGCAGTTAGACGTACTTACTCATACCAGATATTAATGTGTGGCTCAATAGGTGTCATGGCGAGGTCACTTTCGAGCTGACACAAATTCTCTCGCTGCTTCAGATCGTATTTACATCGTTTTGGATATGATACCTCATCTGAATGCCCCTCGTGCAAAAATGGAGTAATAGAAGACACGGAACATGTACTCTTCAGCTGTTCCCAATTACTTGAAACTTCAGGAAATTCTTAGAGTTAATCCTTCGGTAGCGAATTTAATAATCCTTATGACCGAAACACAGGCAAATTGGTCAGCAGTCTATTCTTTGGCGGCAGAAGCCAAAAAAAAACTTCAATTGCTCGAAAGTGAGCGCAATACTGGAGGGCCATGATTGGCGAGCCATAGCCCTGCGACGCAATTCCACTAGGCAGTTCCGCAGGATATATATAAACACAAACCATCCAGCTCCCGATGATATTTCGGGCACTTGGTCTGTCTATGTTGCGTGGGTTCTTGACTTTTCTTTTGTGGTTGCCACGTCTGCACTCGTCCCCAGTTGGAATAAGTCCACCGCCACGTTTGAGCTTAGGTTACTCTTTATATGCGAATGGAAAAGCAAAAAAGGGAAAGTCTTAGCGGCAATTACAAAAAGTAGGAGGTATTTCTTGCTTCGATTACAAAGACTAGGAGTCATTACTAATACACAAAGCACCGATAGTGATGACTAGGAGCAATGTTAGGAAAAATATATATATGTCGAATAGTCTTCGAGTATTCCTTCTTGTTCACGCGACATGTTGTAGTTAGAGTAGCGAGTTCCTGTGTTTCTTCTACGCTGGTTAGTCTTTGACTGACGCCACGCAGTCGCAAAATCCACCAGCCAGCCACTGGACCACACTCGATAATAGCCTCTGCTATCATCTCTCTTAATTACAGCATCATATGTCGCTCATCTCTAATTGTCACCTGAATGACTAAGCATCCAGTGCCAAACTTACATGACTCAGCAGTCAATGCCAAACTAACATTACATGGCATTACAATTGTGACGTATGATTGCGAAATAGAAAGGGACACCAGAGCCCTCAACTAGACAGAGACACAAGAACATAGGGTATCAATGGGTCTATAAGACGCAATACCCTATTCTATCTCCGACACGGCCATCCTGACCATTACGCGTCCTCGTGTAAATAAAGAAGGTAAATCTTTACGCTCTGGTTGGTTCTCCCTTTTTGATTCAAATTTGAAATTTCTGTCAATTTTTAATGATTGCTATTATTCAGCTTAAAGCTCCATTTACCAATTTCCAAATTTTTCCACATTTCATTAACATTTCTTAGTTTATTACATTTCTCTTATTAGTATCTTTACATTTCTCTCTGTTATACATCTATCTCAATATTATCATTTACATTTTTCTTTGTGTTATATCAATATTAACTTTACATTTTTGCATTTCATTTAACACCTCTCATTGGTGCAACTCTTTAACACAAATCACCTCGACCCCCGCCATAATACATCTCTTTTGTTATAGTGCGGTCTTCTTGACCCCCGCTATAACATTTCTTTTCCGTTATGGTGCGGTCCCATGACCCCCGCCATAACCTTTCTGTTCCATTATGGTGCGGTCCTCTGACCCCCGCCATAACCTTTCTCTTCCATTATGGTGCGGTCCTCTGACCCCCGCCATAACCTTTCTCTTTCATTATGGTGCGGTCCTCTGACCCCCGCCATAACCTTTCTCTTCTATGTATTATGGTGCGGTCTTTATTTTCCCACTTGGGCATCAGAAGCATCTTCCAAGGTGCTATCTGTATCTTCACATAACTCATTATTCGGCAACGCTCTTAAAGATTCATGCGAATATTTGTAAGTACGCTTAGTTGTCAATGATTTTAAAAGATATCTATCTCCATCTAAAACTTCAACTACCTCGAACGGTCCTTTAAACTTTGGATCGAGCTTAGTTTGGTGTCGTTCTTCATTTTTTAACAATACGTGATCACCCACGTTATGTTTTACAATTTTTGCTTTGTTTCTATCGTATCTATGTTTATCGTACAGTGCATTGATTTCCATATTATGTTTAGCTTTTTCTCTTATTTCCTCTCTGTCTATCACATCCTCACCTTCATCGTTAATCGGTAATAAGCCAAATGGTCTAGCTTCTCTACCAATTAACAGTTCTAATGGGCTAAACTTGGTAACTCGATTTGCCGTGCAATTCATTGCCAATTGAACATCAGCCAACGCATCTTGCCACGATCTCTGACTGGTTTCAACAGCAGTTAACATATTCTTAAGGGTACTCATGACTCGTTCAACCTGGCCATTAGCCCTACTTGTCCCAGTAGCAATCAAATGCAAATTTATTCTTTGGGAAGAACAGTATTCACGAAAATTAGCACTTGCAAAACAACGCCCTTGATCAGCAATTATTCGAGTGGGCACACCAAATAAAGACACAACCGATTTCAGAGCCTTAATACAATTTTCAGTGTCTATATTCAAAGTGTGATGAAAATAAACAAACTTCGTGAATGCATCTATTAAGACGATAACGTATTCTTTTAAATCATTTTTGCCACTCATTTTACCGGTTATATCAATATGAACCGTGTGCCACGGAATGTCTATTTTAGGGATAGGATGCAATTCTGCCTGTATTTTTCCAACCGGTTTCTTTGAAAGTTTACATGTAATACAATTCTCTACAAACCTTCGCACATACTTAGACATGTTTTCAAACCAATAATAACCGTAAACCTTATCCAGCGTCTTTTCCCACCCCAGATGCATAATAGATTCGTGGACATGATTTATAACTGCCCATCTAAAAGCTCTTGGAATTACCGGCAAACATTTGGTTTTACCGTTTCGTTGTATTTTTCTATGCAATATCCCTTTCCGTAATTCATACGTTTTGTCTAAATCTTCTGGCAATTCATTATTTCTTAATTTCCTTGATATATTAAATATCTCAGGATCACGCTGTTGTTCCGAAAGCAACCAGTTGTCGGTTACCTCAGCCAAATTGATTCGCATTTCAGTTATTTTATTCAAAACGTTATTTTCTATAGTTAGCGGATTCCGGGAAAGAAAATCAACATGAACCATTCGTTCACCTTTTCTGTACTCCAAATCAAAATTGAATGACTGTAAAAACGACCACCACCTCTGGACTCTTGGAGTCAAATCTAATTTAGTACGACTAGCCTTTAAAGAATTACAGTCTGTATATACAACAAATTTACGACCCTGCAAATAGTGACGGAAATGCTTAACAGCATTAACAACTGCCAACGTCTCTAGTTCATACGAATGGTACTTTGATTCGGCAGGAGACGTGCACCTGCTATAATACTCTACAACATGCGGCTTGTTATTGATTTTATGCATCAATATCGCCCCATAGCCAATCGAACTTGCATCAGTGTGTAATTCAATTAAGTACTGTGGATCAAATATGATTAACACCGGCGCCTGAGTCAAAACGTCTATTATTTTTAATCGTATTTGCTCATGCTCCGGTTGCTAAACAAATTCCGAATTTTTCTTAGAGGTAAGAATGTATAATGGTTTTAGTATCTTTGAAAAATTTAGAACAAACTGTCGGAAATAAGAGGCCAAACCTATAAATTGTCGCAATTGTGACACAGTTTGTGGAGGTGGTAATCCTACCAAAGCTTGAATTTTGCGTGGATTTGGTCTGATTTCTCCGTTGCTTATCTCAAAACCAAGATATTCTATCCTAGTCTTAAGAAAAGAACATTTGGTTACATTGAATGAAAATCCAGCTGCACTCAATGTCTCCAGCACTATCTGCAATCGATCCAAAGCTTCTTCTTTGGTTTCGGCTACAATTAAAACATCATCGATGTAAACAACAGCATAGGTGTATGCTAAAGGTCCCAAAGCCTTAATTATGGCACGTTGAAACACGGAGGGTGCGTTTTTTAGACCAAAAGGCATGGTCAAAAACTCATATTGCCCTTCAGGAGTTACAAACGCAGTTCGCTCAATAGAGTCCTCGTGTACAGGGATTTGGTAAAAGCCACTGGCCATATCCACGCACGAGAAATATCTAGCACCGCGAAGCCTTGCAATCTGGTCTGAGATAAGAGGCAGCGGGTACCTGTCGGCTACTGTATTGTCATTTAATACTCTATAATCTACACAAAGCCGATCCGTACCATTTTTTTTTTTAACTAACATCATAGGGCTAGCGAAAGGTGAGCAACTTGGACGAATAATGTTCGACTTTAATAATTCGTCAATTTTACATCGTACATGATCTTTCTCTTCCTCGCTAAGCCTATATGGACGCCGTTGTACTGTCTTTTGAGGATCAATAAGCCTAATTTTTAGCTGCCCTGTAGAAACTCGAGTCTTTGGAATTCCGTTAATAAACCAATCAGAGTATCGTTTCAGAATATTTGTCAAGGCCTTTTTATCAGATTCATTCAAGTTACTATCAGATTCTATGATATCTTCATAATTTGATAAACTTAAAAATTCCACTCTTTTTGTTTTATAAATTTGGAATTGATCAGCGTCTATTACTACGCCGAAACCCTGGCTAAGAATTTCACGGCCAATCAGCACATCATATTTTAGAAATTTATCCATAATTACATGTAGCAAAATCTCAAAACAATACTGTTCAACATTTATATTAGATAAAATTTGCTGTGTGCTAACTATAGAATCATTGCTTATGCCATTTAACTTTACAATATTATTAATTCTTTTTCCCTTAAACTTAGCAGCAGCACTTTCCTTGACCAGAGAACATTCAGCACCAGAATCGAAGCAAAATGGAATGGACTCACCGGACAAACTAATTTTTCCAGACGGTGGAGCTACCGTGCAAACGTCTACACGCTTCTCGTAGATTCTTCCGTTCCCATTTGCTCGTCCTTTGGAACAAGTAGACGCAACGTGTCCCACTTCTCCACACTTAAAACATTTGATGATTGACCGCTCTTTCAATCCAGTCAAGCTACTTCCATTGCTTCCATTAAAATTTTTTCCTTTGCTTTGTCCTCTCTCCAGTCGATTCCTGCATTCAGCATACTTGTGACCAGCTTTTCCGCAGTAGTTGCATTTCATCAACGACGAAAACTTGAATTTTTTTTGTTCGGATCCAGTGGTACCCGCGTCGTCCACGAAATTGCGCTTCTTGAAAGAGTGTGCTTGCAATTGTTGCTGCAACTCATTACGAGTTTTTACATTATTTGTAAAAACCCAATGCGACAATTTACTGTCTATCTGCGCCATATGAGCCAACGTCACTGACACAGCGATTTCCTCCAACTCTTTGGCCTTCCACTTTGACATTAGCAGCGTGACGATGCGGCTGCCATATTCCGCAAAGCCTTCTCCTGGTTTGGGGCGACCGTTCAAAATATTTAACAGAGTGGCAGCAGAAGTCTCAACTCCAATAAATCTTTGTGTGAAGAGCTCCTTAAACTGCGCCCATGTGATGCCGGCAAAGCATATTTGTGACAGCCACTGAGATGCGCTGCCTTCTAGCGCCTTGCTTAAGGCTATCATCAAGCTGCTTCCTTCGAGCATGTTCTCCGCAAAAATTAGCTCCACGGTTGCACACCAGGCTGAAGCGTCCGCGCCAGCGCCGTCCGGGTTAAATTTTGGCAAGCTTACTTGCGCTGTATTCCCAAGGGCTGGCAGTGGCCTTGGTGTCTGCATGTTTTGGATAATTTCCAAAAGCTTTCGGTTCTGCTCTTCTAGGGCGGACAAATAAGTATTGGTGTCCGTTTTGGTAGGCAAGGCAGATCCCACTTCTGATGTCGAATAGTCTTCGAGTATTCCTTCTTGTTCACGCGACATGTTGTAGTTAGAGTAGCGAGTTCCTGTGTTTCTTCTACGCTGGTTAGTCTTTGACTGACGCCACGCAGTCGCAAAATCCACCAGCCAGCCACTGGACCACACTCGATAATAGCCTCTGCTATCATCTCTCTTAATTACAGCATCATATGTCGCTCATCTCTAATTGTCACCTGAATGACTAAGCATCCAGTGCCAAACTTACATGACTCAGCAGTCAATGCCAAACTAACATTACATGGCATTACAATTGTGACGTATGATTGCGAAATAGAAAGGGACACCAGAGCCCTCAACTAGACAGAGACACAAGAACATAGGGTATCAATGGGTCTATAAGACGCAATACCCTATTCTATCTCCGACATATATGTATGCACACATACCTAAATAAAAACATATAATAATACAAGCTTTGAACAAGAGAAGCTTTAAAGTTATCACTGAACGCTTTGGCCCTACAAAGCCTTTCTCAGCTGATAACACAGAGCTTTAAACTCTACATGGTTGCTGACGTGAAGTCTGCTGATTGGCCTAAGACCAAAAGCTTGACGACGCACAGTCGGGCCATCGCTCATTTCGCTTATCAAAAATCATTTCTTCTAAAGTAGTGACGCGATTCTCAAAATTTAAAAAGCATCTGATAGCTAATTGTTTAAGCTTCAAATGGAGTTATTATTTGCACGGGTTGCTTTGATATTCAAAGTCAAAGTTGATATTTCTAGACAAATTTTACCCATAAAATTCACTTAAAATTTGACAAACGAACTTTATTATTCGAATTTGATAAGATAAATAAGATTTTTTAATGTTTTGTTTTAATTTTTCATTTAAATTGCAAAAAAAGTATACCATTGTAAGGGTACATTAATTTTGGTCTTCTTCAAAACCCATAATGCTACAGAGCTGAAATTTTGCACATAGACTTCTTTTTGCTGCAGGCATCCTTATCGGATAACTATATCATATAAATCCCATAGGAACGATAGGTCGAGAATAAAATTAAGCTTTCATAACTTTGTTGTTTTTCAATCGAATATTACGAAATATGTATTATATTAGTCTAAGATACTTTTTAACATATTCAATAAGTTTTATCAGAATCGGTTGACTATATCATATAGCTCCCATAAAAACGATAGGTCGAGAATAAAGTTAAGCTTCCACAGCTTTGTTGTTTTTCAATCGAATATTACGAAATTTGTATTTTATTAGTTTAAATTACTTTCTAAAATATTTACCAAGTTTCATCAGAATCGGTTGACTATATCATATTGCTCCCATAGGAACGAACGGTCAAAAATACAGTTTTAGAGCAATAACTTGAGTGTTTATAAAGCGATTGTCCCGAAATTTTATATTTGAAAGTTTAGTACATATGGAAATGTCTGTGCTAAGTTTCAGCCAAATCGGTTGACTATATGCTATAGCTCCCATAGGAACAATCGGATCAAACATTTTTTTTTGGTCAAATTACATTTTTTTTTAAGCCATTAACATCTAATGTAGGTTTGACTTGTATTATATGCTCTCTAATGATTTTGGTTTATTATAAATATGTAAATATCAAATAATACTTTGCCAAATTTGCATGCGCTCTTCTTCCTTGTACCTGGAACGCGTTTTTAACGCGAACCAAAGTTTAAAAAATGCGAAAATTTAGTGTGTTTTTGAAACGTCTCCAATTTAGTAAGTATTCCAAATTTTATCATATTTTTTCACTATAAATAACTAAAAATTGATCTACTTTTAAAATAAAGTAAAAATATTCAAGATCAATTGTTTAATTCGGCCAATATTCAGTCTAAAAGTTGCAAGTTTTTGTAAAAATTGTTCATTTTTTTCATACATGAAAAATGGCTTCACTTTGAGAAGCACCCACAATTCTTATCGGATTTCAAAAATATTTTGGATCCATAACTTCTGAAGTATTATCTGTCGATTTTACGCGGTATTAAAAAGAACTCACCCAAACCAACACGCAGAAGCTGTTGGTTATAAAATTAAATTGTAAATTTAAATAAAATATATCTAAATGGAATTAAATTGTGGATCTGGCTTAAAAGAGCCTCCACAGAAGAAAAATGTTAATTTACATATTTCTATAATTATTTATTCTTGCAACAAAGTTTTACAAGTCAGCCTAAATGTTTGTATATGTATATTAGTATAAGGTTTTGTTGTACTTGGTGTCACCACCATTTCCCAAATAAAAGGCTGAAGAATAAAAATTTCCCATTAAATCCGAAAAACTCCATTTTTTGTCTATCTTATTCTTTTATTTGCCTATACAGAATCAGTATCAGAGACCTTCAAATGTTTCACTCTTTTCTTGATTTACTCATACCTTAAAATTTTTACTCAATTCTACTCACAGACTGAAACACAGCGCTGACTAAAAGTCTGATCATGCTGATGAGCTTATGGATAGTGTGTATGCACAGCCTTTGGTACACATTACGGCTAAGCCAAATAATTGTGCCATTCAGCACAATCGATCAAACATTCATATGCACACGAAATCACTGTTGAGTTAAATTCAGAGTGAACTGCGCATATTTTTTGCTCACTGAGTTTATTGCATGCTCATGTGCAAACCTATGATTTGGACGTTTGTCCGCAATAAATCAACGCGTATAAGTCTGTGCATGTGCAAAGTCAAAAAAGTTAAAATACGTGATTTCACACAGATTATATATTTTCATACAGAATGGCAATGGCTATGAGAATGCTAACAAATTAATAAAATAAAATAAAAAAAGAAGAGAGGTGTCATGGGACACCCAGATGAAACGAAGTTTCTTTCGATTAAGGGGGTGAGAGCTGCTTTATTCATGCAATATTGAAAAAAGAAAATTTTTTTTAATTAATACTTTAACAATTTTTTTTAAATATTTTTTTAAAAACTATATACATATGGATGAATGTATATATTTCGAAATACTCCGCCAAACAGGAAACCATATAAAAAAAGTAGCTCAAATGCTACCAAAATGACAACGGTTACGCTGATCCGAATTGCAAAAACCAAACATTATTTAAATTGTAAGACTTCAGCCCATACGATAAACTAAAAAAAATTCAAAATTCCAAAAAAATTAATTTTTTACAGATTTGATAAAAGTCACTTTTTCGACCCACTTTGGGAGACTATTTAGCTAAAAAAAACAACAAAGCGACACAATTATATTAGTTCAGATAGGTTTATAAACAAAATGGGTTTATTATAATAAAAATAATTTGAAAATTTGAGCAAAATCGGTTAGGGAGTTTTTGACATATCTTGCCAGCAGTTTTAAGGAACCGAGTCTAGTAAAACATATTTGAATGTTGTTGCCCGCAACCAGGCTCTATATACACCTACTCAGGTTTACGGCTATTACTTCTAAACGTCTTTAGATTTTGAAAAAATCTTTTGCTCAGGTATTTTAGACATTAAGATACAATAATAATTTAATGCAAGGTGGGCTGCCAAATTTCGCCCGACGACAATATTTGCAGCAAACAAGCATCCGGGCAGAGAAAAAGGGATCGGGATCGCGAATCCGAGCATATACCGCGAATACATATGTATATGCATGTGTGAGTTTGTGGGTAGCGAGACGCGATAGCAACCTTTTTTCTTCTTACCTCTGCCTCACACATTTATGACGCTTTCTCAACGTCAGAATCTTTGCTTGTGCGTCCCGTATTTACTTGTTCGTCCTGCATTTATTTGTGCGTCCCTCTGCCCACAAACTCGAGCTCGCTACCTCTTTTCCCTTCCGAATTTGCTTGTTCATCCCTCTGCCTAAAAACTCGAGTCCGCTACCTCTTTTCCCTTCCGAATTTGCTTGTGCGTCCCTCTGCCTAAAAACTCGAGTCCGCTACCTCTTTCCTCTTCCGCATTTGCGTACATAAAAAAGGAACAGATTTTGACATCATAAGCAAATTCTAATTAATACTTAATGCAAACGTATATTAATTTGTAGCCGAACAAATGTAAGCTTCTGCTTTTTTATTTTATTTTATATATTGATGTTATCGCTTCAAATAACTAATTCAGACTGACTCTGCTACTCTCAGGCAAGAAGCACTCTCTACTCAAGAATTCTGCAGAGAGCCATTCCGCCCGTGAGCCAGAGTGAGATGGATATACACAAGATCAGAGAGTAAGGGCATACTTATAACTGTACATCACAGTGGTTAGCTATTATTATGCATTACTGGTGTTACTATGAACACTAGGCTTACTGCAACTCGGCCGTCCTAACTAAGTGATTGTCCTCAATCTCTGCTTTGTGTATTAACTTAGAGTAATCTTATCAAACAGGTACTTGTATAATTTTTCTTATGACTACAAAATATTTACACTTTATCTTTTCTCATCCAATATCTTATATTTTGGGCACTCCAAACACCTTTATAAGGGTTAAACTTTCGCTACCATATACATATGCCCCTTTTTTATTTGGTATTAATTTTCTTGTTACTCCTGCCGTGCTGTCAAAATTTTTTACCATTACATAATCTCCTTCTTTGTATTATAGTGTTATTTTCTTTCTTTCATTGTAATATTTCTCATTTTCTAATTGTGCTAACCGTTGGCTTTTTTTAGCTTCTTTTCTAATGTCTTCCAAATGTCTTTCACTAATGCTATCTATCTGTGTTACTTCATCCAATTTCTCTCTAAAATCGTCACTGATTTCTCATCGTTGTGCTAACACAAACAGAATTTTGCTGGGAAATCTTTTTGTGTATTGTTTGTCGAAAACTCTACATCTTTTACAACCACATCCCAATGTAGTCCATTCGCACATTCGGTAAGTTTTGCTATCATAGGTCCTAAACTTATATTTATTCTCTCCACTTAACCACTCGCTTTAGGAGATCCTGTGGCTAAACTTCTATTTATTCTCTCCACTTGACCATTCGCTTTAGGAGATCCTGTGGCTATCTTAATGTGTTTTATATTTGACTCTTCCATAAATTCCTCGAATTCCGTTGATGTAAAACAGCTGCCTCTATCCGAAATCATACATTTGCGTTTTCTGTGTGCTCGAAAATAGTCTTCTAATGCCGTTTTACTGCTATGGTGTTTGTCGTTTTTGTAGTATATAGTCTGACAAATTTTGTAAATGCATCCACTACTGTTAAAATGTGCTTATTTGACCTTCCTGCATCTACTGGTCCAAAATGATCGATATGAATCGTATCAAATGGTTTGTTTCTTTTAGGAATACTATGTAGCAACCCGTCCCCTTTTCCTGCTGTGGGGCGAAAAAGCTATATTGTCGTGTATTCACATGTCATAGTTGAAACCAATCAGCACAACTTGTAACACTCTGTGGCAAGTAATAAATAATTATAAACATTGATATATATATAAGAACAATTGTATGTATTTACGCAAACTTGCATGCATACATTTCGTTCTTATATATATACTTACATAAATGAACTGTGCTGGCAAGCCAGCCTAAATATGCTGAGCTTGCATTTTGGTCCCACCAAGAATGAGTGACCAAACATGTGAGTACACTCTCGCCTCATATATACATACATATATTTTTTGTAGCTGCTAATAAGCAGCATAAGCATTTTTATGTATAGGTTTAAGCCATTCTAAGTAAAACTTCGTAAGAGCACAGACGTGCTACTTAAATCAAACCTACTATTTAATTTGGATTATTTTGACGGATTTATTGATCTACAACAAGGTGATCATTTCAAAAAAAAAAAAATTAAATTTTAAACATTTTTTATATGGTTAACAACTTTTTCCTTCATATTTGGAAACCAGTATCCTCTTTGTATTGCCTCAGTCATTTTGTCTCTACCTATGTGTCCTAGCTCATCATAATATTTATACAACACATGTTCTTCCATGTTTGCTGGTACATAAAATAATACTTTTCCATCTTCCTGTATAAGATACCATTTCTCATTTCAAATAATTTATGCTCTGTTACCTCTAATAATTGCTTCATGCTTTGTAACTTCTTGTCTTTCGAATGGCAGAAATTTGATTCAAAACTCTGCGCAAAGCATAAGCATGCTGCATTTGTTTACCCGCTCTGTGTATTGATTCATAGTCATATTCTTGCAACTCTAGCGCCCATCTGGCTATTCTAGTCAAAGGAGACCGTCAACAAAGCAATTGCAGTCTGTTGCTATTTTAAATCGCCTCCCTTGCACATGTATCTTAAACTTGCGCAACGCATATTTTACTCAAGTTAAAAACTGTGATATTTTGATTCCGCTGCTGTTGTGCGTTTCGAAAAATAAAAGACAGGATGTAACTTTTTATATTCCTTTCTTTGTAAGAGCACTGCCCCAAATCCTAAAGCACTACACTAAAGCGTCATAATGAAGTTCTTCTGGACGTTGACGCGTACAATGCGCAGTACGTTCAAGTGGTCCAAGCGACACCAGGACAAAGCCTGTTACGCGCGAACCCTAGCAGACAGCATGCAAAAACGAAGTCGCGTGGACAACGGACGACAAGTAAAATAATAATTAAGACTAACTACTAGATAGATAACTTAAAATAGTAGTTTTTAGAATAGATATAGAGAACTCTGATCCGATTACAGAATAAAGGCGGTTGTAGTCGGAACAGAGAACTCGAAAAGGTTCATGCAAAGAATAGTTAGAAGTACAGCGTGTTAAAGTTAAAGGGACATAATTTCGGGTTAGTCTACAAGGTACAGATAGATTGACCTGATTAAGTAAATAAGGACAATCTATTTGTCCATTTTGAAGCTTATGAATAAACAAAGTACCAAGCATTACTCTACGATTAAGTAAGGAGGGAAGGTTAATTAGAAGAAGTCTTTTAGAATAAGAGGGCAAGTTAACATTTCGATCCCAGTTTAAACCACGAAGAGCAAAAATTAGAAACTGTTTTTGAACAGATTCAATTTAAACTTGGTGTGATCCATATTGTGGAGACCAAACACATGATCCATACTCCAAAATGGGGCGGACCAGTGAAATAAAAAGAATTTTGGTTGTGTAAGGATCGTCAAGCTCTTTCGACCATCGCTTAACGAAACCAAGACAACTCATGGCTTTATTGACAGTGATATTAATATGACGAGTAAAGTTTAATTTGTGGTCCATGAGTACACCCAAATCATTAATCTCGTTCAAACGTTCAAGTGGGGTATGATTGAGATAATATACCACTAATTGAATAGAGGATCTATGAAATGACATGACATTACATTTTCAAACATTAAGGTTTAATAAGTTAATTTCACACCAAGTTTGAAAGTTATTAAGATCAACTTGAAGCAGACGGGGGGTACCTTAGTCTTTAAAACTAATACAAAGTTTAACATCGTCACCGTACATAAGCACACGAGAGTGAGTTACAACTGACGGAAGGTCATTAATGAAGAGTGTAAAAAGCAATGGTCCTAGATGGCTACCTTGTGGCACCCCCGAGGTCACATTGATGGTCTTCGAAAGATAAGTTTTAAATAAAACTTTTTGTGTACGGTTGTGTAGATATTGAGAAATCCAATTCAGCAAAAGGCTTGGAATCCCAAGTTCGTTCAGCTTGCACAAAAGCAGTGTATGATTGACAGTATCAAAGGTCTTACTAAAGTCAGTATAAATGACATCAGTTTGCAATGCATTCTTGAATCCTTCGATCGCTAAAGAAGTAAACTCTAAAAGGTTAGTGGTAGTAGATCTTCGTTTCATAAACCCATGTTGAGAAGATGAAAGAATAGAACTACAGAAATGTTGCAGTTGAGAAGTTATAATTTTCTCAAATGCCTTAGGAATAACGGACAATTTGGAAATACCCCTATAGTTTGAAGCTACGGATTTATTACCCTTTTTATGAAAAGGAATAATAAAAGATTCTTTCCAAATGGTTGGAAAAGAGGAAGTTTCAACGGACAAAGTAAATAACTTAAGAATCGGGGAAATCAAAGTCTCAGCGCAAAACCTGAGTACACAACCAGGTATCCCATCAGGTCTTGGTGAGTACACGGGCTTCACTAAAGGAAGCACGCTGAGAAGCGAATCTTCATCGATCACAGGATTAAAGACGCAATTATACCTTTTCAGCTGATAAGGATAAGAAAAGTTAGCTCGATGATCTTTGGAGGAATAGGTCGTTTCGAAAAAATCAGCAAACATATCGGCAATGGCCTGATCATCGTTTGCTTTATTATTTTCAAAACATAAATCGGACGGGTGCACTGCCACCTTTCGTTTGGCGTTAACGAAGTTATAAAATTGCTTAGGATCACGGGAGAACTGAAGTTTACAACGCCTAATGTAATCCTTATAGCATAGTGTATCAAGCACTGAAAAATTCGATCGAGCAACAGCATAAAGAGAGAAATCAGACGGTCGACCCGATTTTTTAAACTTTCTATAATATCTAGACTTTACATTTTTCAAATTAGTTAACTCACGTGTAAACCATGGCGGTTTGTTGGACAATACATGGGTCACACGTGGAACACAAGCATCAAGAAGTGAAAACATAGTATCATAGAAAAAACAAGTGGCAGCATTCAAATCATTACAAGAGTACAGATAAGACCAGTCTGTGGCAAGAATTAAATAATTGAGCTTGAAAAAGTTAGTTTTACGAAAGCAACGGGTACGAGACGTCGAACTGGTACCAGCATTTGATAACCGAAAAGTTAGATCAATAGTCAAGTCCAAAGTTGGATGGAAACTGTCTTCGGGGACGACTAAGGGATCAATCCTCGAAACAGTACAGTTAGAAGAATCTAACATAAATATAAGATCTAGTGATCTCTCATTTTTGTTACGAACAGGATTAACTTGGGTTAGGGATAACTCAAGGAGACCGTCAACAAAGCAATGTGAGTAGGAGGGCATCAACAAGGAAGACTCACCTGATGGAAGCCACGAAACGTCAGGTAGATTAATAATAATATGTGAAGAGACAAAGCGAATAGCTTCTAAATGGCTAGCATATACCGTCATGTCAGAACTCGGTGGAATATACGAGCAAGTTAGAAATACAGAATATGATTTCAAACAAATTTTGACACTAACAAATTCAATGTCAAGAACGGCAAGTGGCAGAACTATTTCTGAAGGAAGAGATGAATTTATGGCAATCAAAACTCCACCACCATTTTTGGAGATTCGATCGCATCTATAGGTTGAAAAAATTGTGGGAAAAACAGAGGCATCAGAAATGTCTGGCTTTAACCACGTTTCTGTAAAGACCAAGATATGAAAGTCAAAAGATTGACTATCTACAAAAAGCTTAGAAAGTTTAGATTTTAGTCCTCTAACATTCTGATAGGCCAGAATAAGGGACGAAATTAGTTTTTTGACCCGCCAGCTACTGACGAGCCAGAGGGTATGGAAGGATTAGTTGTGTTAGGCAGACGAATCGGAGGCCGATTTTTCTTTTTCTTAGCCGTATACTCCTTTATAACTAAATGTTCCGGCCAAAAATCTTTGTTACCAATTTGGTCAAAGACATTTGGTGGGACACTGATTTTAAATGACGAGATGTCACGGGTGTATGAAAACCTAAACTTTTCCACCACTATGTTTGAGGCCTGAGTTTTTGCCCGGATATGGGCTATGACATCATCTGATGTAGTATTGGGGTCGAGCCGCGAAACAAAGATTTGCTTTTTTGGTGGAATGGCTACAAGAGATCTCAATGCGCCAGTCGCAACCGCAGCAACAACATTTTGCGCTGGAACTGCTGAGGCGGATGACGCCTTGAGAGCTCTTCTAGTTACTACTTTATTGGGAATATCCCTGGGAGTGGATATTCGCCCGGACTCATCGGAAACTACAACCGATATCGGGTCAGTTTGCGGGGCACTATTACCAGGGGAAATGTCAATCGTCCCCGCAACTGCAGTCACTGCTGGACTCCTAAACGATATCAGTTGCTGACCATTTGGAGTTATGGGGTCGTTCGACGATGCCGGAACCGACAGAAACAGAGATGCCGGCGGATCGGGAGAGAAGTCCCGTGGGATAGTCTTCTTCCGCTTCGGTGATTCGTTCAATAGTTTATAACTATTGAACTGAGTTTCCAGAGACGAAAACTCATCACGATGTTTCAGAAAGCCAGCCGACAGGGATTTGAATCCCTCTCTCGTCCGCCGCATAAATAGACGCATATCCATTTCTACGTCCCGGCACGCTTCACAACTCCATTTTAGTCCCCCGCCGTTACCAATACTATCCTTTACTTTGGCTGTGTAACCCGCGCATTTGACATGCATAATGTTATCACACAGCCAGCACAAAAGATAGTCGTCTTGGACTTTTTGGGGATGAGGGCACTTTTGGAAGAGCAGACAACCATTGTAAATTTAATTGTTTATTATTATTTTTACTGATAAGAAAAAGTAAATAATAAATGGCAAAAAATTAAAAAAGAAATTCAAAAATGAGCAATGTATACGAACCAAGAAGTAACACAAGTGTTAAAGTTTTAATTTTTAGAAGAAAAAACTGAAGAGAAATTAAGAGAGTTAGTAATAACACACAACAACAAAGACTGACACAATCGCGAGAGTAACGGTCGCGATCGTGGGCAATGTAAAAACGCGAGAGCAAGCACTACACAAACAACAACACTAATGTGTATGCGAGAGCGCGAATGCAAGAAAAGAGATCAAAAACACAAAGTCAAAGACTATGCAAGCAAAGTAACAAATAAGTAATTTCGGCACAGATTCAGCGGAAAATAGTTTTTATTTGCGGGATTAAATAAAAAGGTTGGATAAAAGCGAGAGCGCAAAAAAAACACGACCGACTTCGTAGAAGATTGTTTAGTAAGTTAATCTCATCTTTGTGGTTGTATATTGACAATACCGATGCTTCTAACAATTTCTTTTTTAAATTCAGAAAACAGCTCCACTCTTCTAAACCAAATTGAAACTGTTTGTCTTTTTTTAATAAATCATAGAGTGGTTTCGCTTCCAACGAAAAATTTTTAATGAATCTCCCGAAATACGAACAAAGACCTAAAAAACTTTGCACGGCTTGAGGTTTATCCGGTGTAGGAAAATTGTTTACTGCTCCCAAACCCTTTTCATCTGCTTGTATACCTTTCCCGTTTATTAGAAATCCCAAATATTTTGTACCTGCCTGCATAAATTCGCATTTGTCCATTCTAAGCTCTAACTTGTTTCGTACCAATCTTCTAAATACTTTTTCTTATGTACCTAAATGTTCTTCTACATTCTTACTAGCGATCATTATATCAGATATGTATGTGATATAAATTTGAGTCGAAATTTCGATGTCGATGTTCATCGATGTTTGCAAAATGATAAATCGATGTTGTGTGAAACATCGGCTATAAACATCGATGTATCGATGTTTTCAATCCATTCCGTTATTTTTCGTTATCTTATCATGTCTGCAAATATACTGTTTATGAATCGTTAAAATACGTGCGGCGCATTTTTGAAACCCATTTGGCATTCTAAAAAATTCGAATTGCCCCAACGGTGTAACAAACGAAGTGAATTTAATGGACTTTTTATCTACAAACACATGAAAATAGCCATTTTGCAAATCTAGCTTTGTGAATACCTTTTTTTCTACTAATCGAGCTAGTAAATCATCTATTAAAGGTAACGGATAATTATCTTTTATTGTAATCTTGTTCAACCTCTTAAAATCTATACAAAGTCGCCAATCTCCCGTTTTTTGATGATATAGCATTCCATATAGCATTTCTATCAATTTGCCTTTCAATTGTAATCGCTTCACTTTGCTCGCTTTCCTCTTTTATTCTGTTTTCATCTTTTGAAAGACTTCGTTTCTCAAGCGTAACCATTTTCAAAGGGTCGAGATTAATATTAAGATTACATAATTTCATAAAGTCTCTGCCCAATAATCCATCGTAACTCATAGATTCGTCAGCCACTATCATGAAGTTAAACCAAATTTTTATTGAATTTTTCAAAGCATAACATGATACTTTTCCAAATATTTTTAATTGACTTCCATTTAGTCCAAAATAGTTATACAAATTATTCTCTATCTTCACTCCCTTAGGAACTTTTGATACTTTAATAAGGCACTTTGTAAGTAATGCTTTCTTACTATTATTCTTAAAATAGATTTTAAAATACCTTACATAATTGTTTTGAGTAACCTTCTTTTTCAGACATTGTGCCATCAAGTGTTCCATGGAGCCACACCCTTGGATCCGCCACTGCTTATAGCTGTACATCACAGTGGTTATTAGGCGAAAATAAAAAAGAGCTGCTTTATGCCGTAGATCTATATTTGCGACCCAAATTTCTTCAACATTGTTAATTTTTTTTTTTAAAGGCCAATGTGGCCACAAGTTCGGCTACCTTCAACAAGTTATTAAAAGCATGTTCCAAGACGTTTGCTAGCAAAAGGCTTATATTGGTACCTCTGTCAGGTACTAACTTTAATTTATCCAACCAATTGATCCCGAACTCGCTAAACAGTGTGTGTAACTTGCTCAAAATGTTTGCAGACGTTGAGCGTTTAAAAAAACCTAGGATTTGAGGCCCAAAATAAAATCGTAAAGGTGTTGTTCTTTTTGGAAGTGTCAAGTCACTCCTAGAAAGTTTCTATGGACTTAGTTGTCAGACCACAAATCAATATAGGGCAGTTGCTCGGCTAATTCATCTTTTATTTGATATTTTTTTGATATATTTTTAGTTGCATCAGGCAGCATGTCGTCAATGGACATGAATTAAAAATCTTGGAAGTTTTTAACAGTTTGGTTTCTTTAAGCGACTTGTAGCAATTATATCTCTTTAAATTAGAAGACTGTTTTGTCATATATTTTAAGATATTATTGCACGATCGACTGTACAAAAATTGTGCCATCCTCCTTTATAGTCTCTGCTAAAATGTTCCAAAGCTTCTTCCCTTATTTTGGGCCGCCAATGTGTAGGTATTTGTGTGAGCGACGAGATGACAATATTAATACTAATTGTGTTCTTTTCAATCTAAAAGAAACAGTAAAAAAAAAACATTTCGGTTCATTCTATCTATAATCGCAAGCATTCTCGAAAACAAAAACAAACAGTAAAAACAAAAACATATCGGTGAATCATCTAGACGAGATGAGTTTTGACAGCATGAGCTGATTTTCATTCGACGCTGATTTTCGATCAGTAAGTTCAATTGAGGAAGAATTTGGGCGTATGAATAAATGGAGAAAAAATTCTTTGTTGAGCCGAATGAACGAACGCCCGAATGCTCGGCTTGCACATGAGCATGAATAAACTCAGTGTGCGCATTAGAGTAAATTTAACTCAACAGTGAGTTCGTTTGCATATACAAATTTGATCGGTTTAGCCGAATGATAAGCCGTTCTCTGATAATTATCTGAAATTGTAAAAGTTTTATGTCGTTTAAAGTCGACTATCGTTTGGTTTTGGCTTTTTGATTCAGACTGGCGAATTATAAAGACTATTAGACGACTGAATCATGTCATTTTGTAGAAAGAATTTGACCAGCACCTAGTATAGAATGTAGAAAATACATTTAAAGTTATAAATTTCATTGCCAATACTCTTGTCCATTAAATTCGTTTTTATTATTTTAAAAAAATAAGTTTTGAAAAAAGTCCCTTTTTTAACTGTTCATGCAGTCAATAAATATCTAAGAATATTAAAAACAAAAACAATTGAATCACTAATATTGTTAACTAAATATTTTGGTTTATTATTTAAAAACAGGGTAATTGCCAATACTTTTATCCATGACTGTATGTCTTTATGTAAAACGAAAACTTGTAAAACAAAGAATCATGGTTATAGATATTAGCATTTAAAATATCCTTTTTACTATCAATAACTGCATTTAAGGGTCTCGCCGTTTAATATATCATGATACAATCAAATGTTTCCTAGTCATGAAGGAACAATAAATGAAAAAATAGTGTCGTTCCCAATAATTTAAAAAATATGTGTGCTAAGACAATGTCAATAAGTAACTTTAAATACCTATGCTAGTTTAGAATAATTTAAATTTTTATTCCCACTTATTCCGTTCCCAAATCGTATAAACTGGATATTATTTCGTTAGCATTCAAGTATGAGAGCCGCATATATTATAATAGGTGCTATGAACAAAAAATATCCCCATCATAAAGTGCCAAAATTTAAAAATGCCCTTGTCAGGATTTCCTGCGTGCTAGGAAAAGAGTAATTAGCAAAAATTTGCACACGTACTCGTTGGATAAGATCAAGAAAAGTATAACATTGGCCTTCATATAGTTTACATCAATCAAGAATTTATGTTTTTTATTGTTACCCATGTTACAACATTGGCCCGTTCTTAGAAACAAAAAGTCTGGAATATCTGTTAGATAAAAACACAAATTAGTCACAGTCAACTAGGCTGTTGTCTTGGATAAATCGCCATGCATCACGTTTTCACTCCGTTGAGACAAATAAAACAATCTAATCCCTTTAACATTTAATACATATGCCCTGAAAATTGTCTTCTCTTCAACAAAATCGGTCGTATTTTTTTGCGCTCTCGCTTTTATTTAATTTATTTTTATTTAACCCGAAAAAAAAATTATTACGCGATTAACAAATTATAATTTGTTCTTAAACATTTACTTAAAGCTATTATTATATACTGTTTACCCTAGTAGAAAAATTACAGTTTTGTTGTTTAGACTTTATTTTGTGTTTTTGATCAATTTTACTTGCATTCGCGCTCTCGAGTACGCATTAGAGTTGATGTTTGTGTGGTGCTTGCTCTCGCGTCTTTATATTGCCCGTGACGCCAACGCTACTTTCGCGTTTGTACCAGTCTTTGTTGTTGTGTATTTACAAATCTCTTCATATCTTTCTTCTGCTTTTTCTTTAACCCTTGTGTCAAGTCTTAGTTTGTATTGCCCTTTTATTGGTCATTATTAAATTAATGATGATTAATAATAATCTTTTGATTTTATTAGTTTACTAGGGGACCCGACTGACTTCGTCCTGTCAGAAAGATTTGTAATGTGCAAAATTATATTAACAAAAATCTGTTTCATATTTATTATGGTGTTTAATGTATATATACAATGTTTTTTTATTTTTAATATCTTTTGAATATACAGACAAATCTGATGTTTTCCCAACACGGAATAGGCAACATACAATTGACCATGTGAGAAACATGGGTTTTCTAGATTAACACCACAAACGTCTAATAATTGCCCCTGGGACTTTAATATGGTCATAGCAAAAGGAAGCCGCACTCTTAACTGTAGTCGTTTAAATTCAAATGGTACATCAGTCGGAGTCATTGGGATGTGTGGTATCGAAACGCCTTCTTCTTTATACTTACCTTTCAGTATAGGTGCTTGCATCGTTAACCGCGTGCTGTTGTAAACATTGGTTGGTTGATATTTCAATCTTGGTAAATCCAGCGAGTTTTTAAATTCAGGCGGACAGTCTTGGTCAGTAGCCGAATCAACTGATTTATATATCGTCAATACGCCTGAAATTTGTTCTTGAATTTTGCAATTTAGTTACATCTATCAATCATGGTTTCTGAAATTTTAAGGCAACATCTGGAAACACATTTTTAATAACCTCATCTTTTAATTGAGTGAACTGACAAAAACTTTGATTAAAGTTAATGCAACCAGTCAAGACGTCTATAGGAAATTTGTCATTATCAATGTCAACCACTTGTTAAGAGAATATGTCTCCAGATTGGTCATTTTGCAACTCGACACACATATTCCTGCTTAAGTGTAATACCTTGACAAGTTTTCACAAATTGGAGGACTCTAAACATGCATTGAGTTCATCAGCTAGCGTTGATCGTGGAGTCACTGGCAATGTTTGACGAAAACCTGCTGCTAATTGCTAATTGTATGGTTCTATGTAAAGCCTTCCAAGATTTTTATATGCCATCGTGCATTCATCTCAAACAATCAGCGAACATATAACATACCGATATAATATACGTCAGGCCTTCTGTTTCAATTTTGACATATTTACATATCAACGGCAAACTTATGAAACAGTTTGTTCAACTTTAAAATTTGGTTATTCTCATTTTTATCCTTATTTAGACGAACTACAATTGTCCTGGCATTGTAGTTTTGTTACAGTCGTTCTGAAGTTATGCGCTTGCTAACACATTTTAGGATTCACTTTTAGGGTAAAAGGGAATAATAAAATCGCTAAAATGTATGTCACAAGCAGAAGGAAGCGTTTCCAACCCCATAAAGTATATTCTTCATCAGCATCACCAGCCGAGTCAATTGAGACATGTCCGTCTGTCCATACCCATTATATACATATGTAAATTGTTTTTTTATTACCTATTATTAAATAAGAATTAATAATTTAACAATGGAAGTCCGTTTATTTAAAGGTTAAGGATGATTATCTCTTGTGCTCCTGCAGGTTACACTGCCAGGGTAAAAGGTAGTATTGAAATGGTGGGCGCCCAAAATGGAGTAGCGAAGCGAGCCGGGTCGAGGAAATGCACATGCGTCTATTTATGCGGCAGACGAGGAAGAGATTTTAAACTGGTTTCCCGAAAATCGTGATGATTTTACTCATTTGGAAATTCAGCTTAATAATTACAAACTTTACCGAAGCGAAACAAGCTATCCCTCGGGATTTTTCTCCCGATCCGCCAGCATCTCTGCTTCTAACATTTCCGACTTCGCGTAGTAACTGTATAACTCCAAATCCTCAGCAACTGATATTAGTTTAGTGGTCCAGCAGTTTCTGCAGCTGCGGGGACGATTGAGGTTTCCCTGGTAATAGTGGCCCGCATGCTGATCCGATATCAGGTGTAGTTTCCGACGCACAGTGGGGCCATCGCTCATTTCGCTTATCAAAAATCATATCTTCTAAAGTAGTGACGCGATTCTCAAAATTTAAAAAGCATCTGATAGCTAATTGTTTAAGCTTCAAATTGAGTTATTATGCGTGGCACGAGGTGCCACGTGCTCGGGTTGCTTTGATATTCAAGGTGAAAGTTGAAAAATATGTCTAGGCACATTTTTCCCATAAAATTCACTTAAAAAACTCTTTTTTGATCACAAATGAACTTTATTCTTTTATTTTAATGACTAAATCAGATTTTTTACTGTTTTGCTTTAATTTTTTATTGAAATTGGGGAAAAAAAAAAAATTTTATGAATTTTTTAGGTCATTTTTGAATATTTTTTTATTGATGGCTCATTTTCAACAAAATAAAAAAGAAAGATTGTTTTTTATATTTAATAAACTGTGGATCCGTTGAGGCTGCCAGTATGTTGAAAAGGTATTAATTTTGTCTCATTCGAGATATATTGAATGTATTAGTGTTTCTAAATTTTTTTCTTACTCTTTGTTCTTCCATGTGCTTCCTGTGCTTCTTCAGACAGCTTTACAATTGGTAAGCACTTATACTCTATTAAATCCTTTCCATGAGCCAAAATCCTATGTACTGGGGGGGTTAGTTTCTTGTGAGGGTACAATTCATTCAAAAGTTCAGCTGTTTTCGATGCATATTCGGCAAATTTTATTACCATTTATCATTTCCTTGCAGTTTAGAACATTAAGGATAACAGCCAACCTTTTAATAATCTCATGATTAACTCCTGTTATCAATGATGTAATGTGATCATTTTCAAAAAATTTCCTCGAAGTATTTCCATCATTCGTATTCCCGTATCCGTACTTTGGGCAGTCAACTTTTTATCCAAGCTTGCGGGAGAACTCAGCTTGTATAATTTCCTTTCTGCTTTGCATATCCTCTCGAGGTGTATTCTCGGTTTTTGCTTCTCCTGGCCGAGAAATTGTGTAGGCCAGCTTTAATATAAATTCCATGCAATTTATTCTACAATGCAACGGAGACATTCCATATTCATAGCAGTTTTCCTCATCCGTTGAAATGTCCGAATCGTGAAAGTCTTTTTGAGTTTTTTTACATATAGGGCTTCTTAAAGACGAGGAGGTGTTTGTAATATCCTTTAACACTTTTCCATCAATCATTGTGAGGAAAAAATCAAACTTAACCGTTAACGTCCTTCCACTCTTGGTTTGAATAACAGTTGGTTCCAGATGGCTAATTTGTTTTTTTATGTCGCTAACAGTTGTTTTAATTAATTCCGATGATTGCCTTGCATATTTGAAGAAAATAGGCCGACAATAGTGAATCGAAGATGGTCGAACATTTCTCCAATGTTCAGAAGTTTCACTTCTTGGTCGTAAAGGAACTACAGAAGCCATAAACATATTTTCGTCAGAAATTGTTTCGTTATCGGTTTTTATGATTTGTTTGTAGGCGCTTTGTGCTGATGATCCATCGCACCCCCATTTACTCAGCAGAGTCAAATTTTCAGGAAGTAGATCCACCTGTGCTTCCGGCAAACTTTAAATTAGACGCTTCGCAGTGTGATCCATCAAGTCCTTCAATTTTACTTCTGCAGATATCTCTGTGATTATTTTATTTGCAGGGACTGCATCCTTTTTGACAAATGCATTTTTTTTTATATCTCGGAAAAACGTCGACGTTGTGCCTTAACAAGGAGCTCCGGAAGATTTCATATTTATCCTTGCTTAATCCCAAGTCCATAAACAATGTAGGTAAGCCCAATTTTATATGACCTAAAATATTAAAAAGTTTCAAAGTTGCGAGTTTCTGTAAAAATTGTACATTTTTTTCATACATGAACAATGTCTCCACTTTGAGGTGATGTAGCACCCACAATTATTATCGGATTTCGAAAATATTTTGCATCCATAAGTTCTAGAGTATTATCTGTCTATTTCATTATTCACTTTTGCCCAACGCGATGGTGAAAAAAATGATTTTCGGTCAGCTATCCGGGCAGAGGCCCCACTGTGCGACGTGTCCGGGCGAATATCCTCTCCCAATAAAAGTATTAATATCTATTTCTGCAGTTCCAGCGCAAAATGCTATTGTTGCGGTTGGCGCACAAGTTCACTCATTGCCATTTCACCAAAAAAGCAAATCTTTCTTTCGCGGCTCGATCCCATCAAACTTCATCAAATGATCGTGGCGGCGAACATCGGGGTGGAAAATTTTCGGTTTTCTTATACCCTTGGCATTTCGTCGTTTAAAATCATCGTCCCATCAAATGTCGTAGACCAAATTTGTTACAAAGATTTTTGGCCGGGGTATACGGTTAGGAAAAAGAAAAATTGGCCTCCAGGTGCCCGCCTAATCCAACTGTTCCTTCGCTACCCTCTGGCTCGTCAGTAGCTGATGGCGGGTCTAAAAACTAATTTCACTTCTTACTCTGGCCTAATCATAATGTTTTTAAACTTTTTGTAGATAGTCAATCTTTTGTTTTTTATATCTTTGTCTTTACAGAAACATGGAAGAAATATAGACATTTCCGATGTTTCTGTTTTTCCCACAATATTTTCAACCATTCCACCGAATTCTGACAAGACAGTATATGCTAGCCACCTATAAGCTAGCCTTGCTACACACTTCATTCAAATACTGACATATTTATCGTTCTGCGAGATTTTAATCCACCAGATAAATTTTCTTTGTTGCTGCCCTTCTCCTCATATTGCTTTGTTGATCATACGGTCTCCTTGTGTTATCTTTAATCCAAGTTTATTCAGTTTATTCAGCATCTTTAATCCTTAACTTACTTTAGAAACCATGACCTGACACGATACCTCAGGATAATCCAACTGTTAAGTTATTAATCTTTTATAATCATGTGGAAGGAATTAATTATTAGTCCCCTCTATAAAAAGGGTAATAAATACTATAGGGGTATCTGTTATGCCGAAGGTTTTTGGGAAAAATAAATAACTTCTCAATTTCTGTATTTCAATTCTTTTATCTACTTAAAATGGATTCATAAAACGTAGATCTAATATTACTAACCTTTTAGAGTTAAATTCTTTAGCGATCGAAAGTTTTAGGAATGCATTTTTACCAACTTCAGTAAGGCCTTTGATTCTGTTAACCAAACACTGCTTTTGTTCAAGTAAACCAAACTTGACCTTTTGCTTAACTGGATTATTTAATATCTTAATAACCGAACACAAAAAGTTTTATTTGAAACTTATATTTCAAAGACCATCAAAGTGTCCTCGGGGATGCCACAAGGTAGCCATCTAGCACCATTGCTTTTTACCCCCTTCATTTTTGTCCTTCCGTCAGTTGTAACGGAATATTGTGTGCTTATGTACGCTGACGATGTTAAACTTTGTATTAGTTTTAAAGACCTAAGTTCTCGACGTCTGCTTCAATATTGATTTTAATAACTTTCGAACTTGGTGTGAAATTAACTTATTAAACCTTATCGTTTTAATATGTAATGTCGTGTCATTTTATAGATAATCTTTTCAATTAGTGGTGCATTATCTTAATAATACTCCACTTCAACGTTTGAACGAGATTAATGATTTGGGTGTACTCATGGATCACAAATTAAGCTTCACTCGGCGCATCACTATCACTGTTAGTAAAGCCATGAATATTTTTGGTTTCGTTAAGCAATTGTAGAAAGAATTTGATTATCCTTACAGAACCAAAACTTTTTTTGTTCCACTGGATATGGATCATGTGTTTGGTCTCCACAATATGGACCACACCAAGTTGAAATTAAATCTGTCCAGAAGAAATTTTTTATTTTTCCTTTTCTTGGTTAAAACTGGGATTCTAAAAGACTACTTCTAAATAATCTTCCCTCCTTGCTTAGCCGTGGAGTAATGCTTGGTTCCTTTTTTTATACACAAGCTTCAGAATGGACAAACAGATTCTCCTTATTTACCAAATCAGGTCAATCTATCTGTACCTTGTAGACTACCCTAAAATTATGTCCCTTTAACTCTGACCGCCTTTATCGTGTAATGGGATCAGAGTTCTATATATATATATATATATGCAATTAACTTGTTTTTTGAATTGTTTTTATGTAGTTAATTTTAATTATTTACAGGTGTAGTGGTGTCGCTTGGGCCTCTCTTTACTAGACTCAAGCCAGCAAAAGCGACAAGAACAAATTCTGCAGCAACAAGACGAGCATCGGCTATCCATTCAACGCAAAAATGCATATCTCTCAGTAGTGACTCCGACTATCACAACAACAACAAGCCCTGAAGCCAAGAGTGCAAGTTCGGGCAAAATACTTTCACCAACCAGCAGTAATCCGTCTTGGAGCGCCCAATGCGCTTCACCGTCAAATTCGCTTACTTCTCAAGTATTATTTGGGTCAGCGCGCTCACAACAACAACAATTGCATCTATTGCTCGAACGACAACTGTAACAGCCGTAACGTCTGCAATAGCTTTGATCACCACCCGGTGTCGTTGTTTCCGAGCTTATCTGTTCAGAGTGGTATGGACAAATATATTAACATAAACTAGCGAAAGCTTAGCCCTCAGATAAAAAGATGCAACACTCCCAAAATGAAAAAAAAAATTGAAATAGTTGAACGAAAAGCTTTGAAGGGCAATAGTTTCCATATTGTGGCAAATCAGTCCGAATCTCAAGAAGTAGTTTCTCAAATGAAACCCTCTGTAGCCAAGCCACCACCATCTTACATCCGTGGTGCAAACTGCACTTCTTATGTGCCAAAGTTTTTTGCCCAAGTTTCTTTTATGTGACTCCACTCAACAGGGGGTACATAAAAGAGACCAAAGTCCAAACAAAAAATGAACAGTTCTATCGCACCATAGAAAAGTAGCTCAGAACGGAGAACGTAAACTTCTACACATTTCAATTCAAGAGCGCCAAAGATCCTCCGCCGTGATTACAGGCATTGAACCAACGGTTCCGACTCTGGAAATTGTGGAAACATTGGAAGAGCAGTGCTTTGAGGTAATGTCTATCTTAAGTATACTGAACAGAAACAAAGTGCCATGACCCCTGTTTAAAGTGCAACTACAGAAGGATGCACGAACATTAAAAAAAAAAAACGCATTGCATTCTATCTACAACTTGTAACTGCTGCTACATCGCGGAATCACTGCAGAGGAGCCTCACAAGAGGTCACACCCTCTACAATGCCAGGAGTTTGGCCATACAAAGTCGTTCTGCAGTCTTCCCAGTTTGCGTTGGCTGTCGACAAATTTTACACGACTGTGTCTGCTAATACAAGGAATTGTGGTGGAAATCACACCGCGAATTATAGAAGATGTCCTGTTTAAAAGAAACTGAAAGCCCGTCTTAACGCGAAGAAACCTGCGGCTCGTGTTAAGGACCTGACTTTTACTCCCTAGCAAACCACACCAGGTATATTCTTCTCAAGAGCTGAAAGGTGCTACGCAGCGGAAATTCACATCCCACTGCAGCTGTGGATCCTGTTTTTATTCCATCTAAAGCGGATCCAAGTCCATCCAGAACCCCAATGGGATCGAAACGTTGTTAATCCCGCTCAACCAAAACATGACAAATTTCATGACGTTCATGCAAAATTGCATACAGGATCTGATGCGGAATCGGAACTTGCTTATTCAAAAGCTTATGGACAATAACAAATAATGTCAGTATTTAGGCCTCTGAAATGCAAACGGCATTTCCTGTCACCATTTCTGGACACAAATGGTATTGATATTATGATGTTATCAGAAATACTGTGAGGAAAGATATAATACATCTTACCACACAAATACATGAAATACATAATATATGCTTAATAATACATATTACCACACAAATACATGAAACACATAAGCTATATTATTTGTAAATCACTCCCTCACATTTTATCGAAATATAAGTGTACATGATAAACATAATGTTGCTCGCCCAGCCAATATGTGCAAACGTATGTTAGCAACATGGCGAGAGCTTAGCAACATTAAAAGCTAAGCAACATCGCAAGCATTGGCAACATAAGCTGAGCGCTAGCAACATACGTGAGAAACATAAAATGTTCATGTACACAAATATACATATACGCATCCAGATATACAAGAACATATGAAGACCGAATAAAACGAGAGAGAGCGAGCTGAGAACGCGTGAGAACCAAACCAAACGATCATATGCTCGTAAACAAACATCGAAAATATGATCGTAAACAAATAATGCAACGGCGGAATAGAAATGTCTTTGGACTTTGTTGCGATGACGTCAGTGAAATACACCAGCAGTTTGGTTGTAGGCTGATGCGGGCGGGCGGAATGCATAAACATTACCGAAAACAAGAAAAACAAAAGAAACGAAAATTCTCACGCATGAGAATTATGAACAGCTCGTGGGCTAAAGCGGGAGGGCGGCAATGCATAAGCATTGCCGAAATATTAAACTTACACAAACACACGAACACAATCGAAGCTACGCTCAGAGAGCAGTGGTCGGCACAGCTTGTAGGCTGAAACGGGAGGGCGGCAATGCATAAGCATTGCCGAAATAATAAATACACACACACCCATACGCAACCAACCGAAAGCCACGCTCAGAGAGCAGCTTTCGGAATAGCTTGTAGGCTACAGCGGGAGGGCGGCAATGCATAAGCATTGCTGAAAAACGAAACCAAGAACTGCGCTCAGAGTATACGATCGGCTCGTGAGCGGGAGAGTAACGGCCGAGAGAGCGTTGCTATGCGTGTATGGGTGAGCTGTGATGGACGTGAGAGCGCCACTTAACATGTGTGGGTGTATCAGCGGCAAATTTATTGATGGTTTGACAGCCACTGGAATGTGGCTGCAACAACTAAAACGAAGAGAAATTGTTAAGGGCGGTATAATTTGAATAAAATCAAATTAAATTTATATGTTTACAACAAAAAGGGGTGAATTAATGCTAATTTAGAGACATTATCGTTTATTTATATATATTTTACATTTATATTTTCAGTATGTATTATTATTTTATATTTGTTTATATTTTCTTATAATTATTCAATATAGCCATGTATCTCATTTTATTACTCATGTATATTTAGTTTATTATATTGTATTAGGAAAAATTGTTATTTACTCTTAAGTACAAAACGAGAGATACATGGTGGATAAAAGTGGTGGCGGTGGCGGAAATCGCGGGGCCAGCGCGAGACAAGGAGAGAGCCGAAAAGGAGACGCCGTTGGCAACCAAGGCTGGGAGTTCAGCAGACCAACAGGCGACGCATGCAAGGTGAAAGAATTTCACCATGCATAGCAACAAGAAAGCTATGCTGGATGAGCGGCAGAGAAAGCCAATCAAAAGGAAACGAACGATGGAAAGTTTTGAAGATAAAACGAAAACTGATGGAAAAGTACCCGTAACGGGTCAGAAGTTCACCACGCGTCCTGATTGGGTCAAGATGCCTATAAATACGCACGGCTGAGACCAGAGGGATAAGTAGTGCGTGAGTGAAAGTTATGAAAAGCGAAGTACCAAGTGAAGAATTAAAAAGTGAAGTCTATAAGTGAAGTTGAACATCAAGTAAAGTCGGCAGAGAAGAACAATACTTTGCGAAATTAGTGGAATTGAGTCCTTGCGGAAACTCGACGGTCAAACCAAGGGTAACATCAAGCAGAATTAAAGACTAGGAGATATTCCTAGCGGTAAAATAAAGACTAGGAGTTATTCCTAGCACATAGTCAAAGACTAGGAGCTATTCCTAGCACTATATATAAGACTAGGAGTACTCCTAGCAATATAGGAAAGACTAGGAGTTATTCCTAGCAATATATAAAAGACTAGGAGTATTCCTAGCACAGATAGGAAGACCAGGAGTAGTCCTGGCACAGGCAGGATCGACTAGGAGTATTCCTAGCACAGAATAGGCAAGACCAGGAGTATTCCTGGCACAGTGGGGGAAGACTAGGAGTTATTCCTAGCAAATTTTAAGAGATTAGCAGTGGTTAGGATATAAAGGCAAGACCAGGAGTATTCCTGGCAACAGAATCAAATTATCTGCTAAAGTTATTCTTGTTTGATCATCAAAGTTTCCTAAATATTGGACGCGCATCATCAGCAGTAACCACTGACAGCAATCTTTGCCACCGCCATCCAAAAAGCCACACGACAATATTTATAAATAATTATTCAACATAACCCAAATTATAAAAAAAAAACACCGATTTGCATACTCAAAATTTCAACAACAAAATCTTATTATTTCACCAGCGCACATATAAATTTGTTGTGCCGAACTTCGACACCTGAAATCCGGCTCTGCCGAACAACAGGACGAAAAAGGATCGTTACAACTGGCGCCCAACGTGCTTAACTGGTGAAAAGGATAAGAAAGTCAAAGTTGAAAAAATATAAATAACAAATCAAAAGAATATTTACAAATTTTAATATACATCGTGATATGCAAAACAGCTCGAATAATTGGTAACAGAATCATCAATTATTTCTGCAAAACTGAAACAGTGCAAAATATAATTTTGCTGCGAAATATCCTTTTCTTCCAAAGAAAACAATACAAAATATATATATTTTTTTTTCTTGTTGCGGCAAAAGTGCGTATAGAGAGTAGTACAAAATGACAAAATCATGGATATACTACATGAAGAAGGAGGATTTGGTAAAAGCAGGCGGCACGTGTGGAGTTTCAATAACAGGAACCGTTGAGGAAATGCGGAAACAATTTGGAGACTGGGTCGAAGCACACGAGAAAGACCCAATATGGCAAGAATGGATTGCTAAAATGGCAGGAAAGTTTGCAAAAGCAGCAAAAGCTACACCGGCGGTGGACTTAGCGAAATTGGCGGTTCCAAAACTAACACCGCCCAGATGGGGAAGTGTCGGTGCATTAGAGGGTCCACAGAAACAACAACAAACATTATATGAAGACCCAAAAATGCAAAAGGGACACAGAAGACCATAAAGGCAGAACATCCATCTCGACAAGCGAGTACCCGAGGGTAGCCAAGCAAGTAAGAGAGTGGTTCAAAACCATTAGAATTCCTCGAGCAAGTCGAATGGTCAGCCGACATGTACGGGCTAGACATAAATTTGATACCGGGAGCCATGCCAGAACTACTGAAAGACAAAGCTCTTAAGTGGTACGTCGCGAACAACAGGCATTGGTCATCATGGGAGGAGTTCACAGTGGTATTTAAGAAGTATTTCCTACCGAGGGGTTACTTTAATAAACTAGCAGACCAAGTAAAGGCTAGAAAATAAATGTGGAACGAAGCATTTAAGGATTTCATGGTCGAAATGCAAACAATGATGCGACCATTGAAATGCCCGGAAAATGAGCAGCTAGAAATAATATTAGAAAACTGCACACCGGACCTTAGAGTTTTTATAAGTCCACACCACATACGAACACTAGATGACTTAATGCAGCTGGCTGATGAGTTTGAAATGTTGGAACAAGAAAGGCGTAAGTTCCATCGAGAGGCTCAAAAGGAGCGTTCCAACATCCCGATGCACGTTTCAAGGCGACCAGTAGCACAAGATAGAAGAGACACAATGTGCAGGCGATGTTTGGGCGAAGAACCACCGGTACCAGCACAAAGGAGAATGGCCAATAATGAAGCACAAGGATGGATCCAGAACCCATCACAGGCGTGCAGGCGATGTGGAGGTGCTGGACACTGGGCCAGGGAATGTAACAACAGGAAAATATTATTTTGTTGGGTATGCGGAAGGATCGGAAAACGGTCAATGAACTGCTGTATGGCGGCGGGAAACGCAAACCGGTTCCAGCCTACAAGGGACGAGCAGGGACCGGTGACGGCAGCTCCCAGAAACTAATAGGAAAACTATTAGAAGAAGAGAGCCAACTATCAGCGGAGATTAACATCGAGGGAATGACAATGCAGGCAACAGTGGATTCAGGTGCCACCAGCAGCTTTGTCAGCCAAGGCCTTGTGGAGAAATTAGGAAAACAGGCATATCTCACCCAAACAAGAAAGCAAGTACGACTAGCAGACGGTGCGACCAAAGAAATAACATGGCAATGGATCGCGAACGTACAGTTTGGAAACGAGAAAATTAAAATGTCATTCCTAGTTCTCCCAGGTGGGATCGACGCTATAGTGTTGGGCTGGAATTTTATAAAAGAGATGGGAGCCACAATCAAGTGTGCAGGCCACGCGATAAATATCCCTCCAAGGTGCAGATTGAACGGTAAGCTGACAGAAAGAATATCAACAGCTATAGTAACAGATGCACCAGAAACGGAAGTGGGAAATTTTATGAAACAAGAACTGGCAGAATTGGCAAAAATATCAGGAACGTCAAACGTAGGCATGCACACAATTACAATGTGCGATGATAAGCCGATAAAACAAAGATATTACCCGAAGAACCCGAAGATGCAAGGCAACATAAATGAAAAGGTCGATGAGGTAATGGCAATGGGATACATCGAGCGGTCAAACAGCCCGTACAGCTCACCAATAGTAATGGTGAAGAAGAAGCAAACGGGGCGAGAGGCGAGGTATATCAGCAGTCTAGATTTGAAGGATGGCTACTGGCAAATCCCGTTGGAAGCAAACAGCAGGAAAATGACGGCGTTTACTGTACCCGGCAAAGGACTATACCAATGGAAGGTAATGCCATTTGGATTACACTCAGCATCAGCAACGTTTCAGAGGGCCTTGGATATGGTGATAGGACCAGAAATGATGCCGCACGCATTTGCTTACCAAGCCGATATAATAATCGTAAGTCGAACCATAGAGGAACACAAGGCACACCTGAGGGAAGTGTTCAAGAGACTGAAACAAGCAAACCTGCGGATAAATCCAGAGAAATGCCAATTCTTTCGAAACGAACTACGATTCCTAGATCATCGAGTAACAGAGCTGGGAATTGATACAGATCCGGATAAGGTAGCTGCAATGGCCGAATTAAAACCTCCAAAGAACACGAAAGAGCTACGGCAATACCTAGGCGTGGCATCATGGTACAGAAGATTCGTTCCGGGATTCGCAACACTGGTGCAACCGTTGAACTCCCTGTTAAAGAAGAAAACGAAATGGATATGGGAAGAGAAACACCAGGAGGCATTCGATATGGTGAAAGAAAAACTAGTAGCCGATCCAGTATTAACTTGCCCAGATTTCTCAAAGATGTTCATACTCCAAACCGATGCAAGCAATTACGGAGTAGGGGCAATTCTGACCCAGAACACGGAGGAAGGAGAACGAGTCATATCCTATGCCAGTAGGACTCTAAATCTGGCAGAACAGAACTATTCAGCCACGGAAAAAGAATGCTTGGCAATAGTATGGGCAGTCAGAAATCTAAAACCATACTTGGAGGGTTACCATTTCAAAGTGGTAACAGATCACATGGCATTAAAGTGGCTGAATAGTATTGAAAGTCCTACAGGGCGAATCGCAAGGTGGGCATTGGAATTGCAGCAATACGACTTCGAAATAACGTACCGCAGAGGCAAATTAAACATTGTGGCAGATGCACTGTCAAGGCAGCCATTGGAGACATGCCGACGAATAGAAGACAACAGTATACGAGTCAGGCAAGCGAATAATGGATGTGAATGGATAAGTGAAATGTATAAAAAGATTAAAAGCAATCCACAAAAATATACAGACTACTTATCCGAGAACGGGCAATTGTATCGAAACATACCTCACAGAGCGGGCAACGAAGACGTAGTAGCATGGAAACTGTGCGTTCCAAAAACGCTAAGCCAGCAGGTAATAAACGAGAATCACAACACTCCGACGGCAGGACATACAGGCTCAAGGAAAACAATTGCGCGAGTAGCGGCAAGATACTACTGGCCGGGAATGCAAAGGGACATTCGAACATACGTGAATAAATGCGAAAGTTGCCAAAAGTATAAATCAAGTCAACAACGGGCAAATTCCCGAAGAACCATGGGCAACCGTTTGCGCAGCTTTTGTCGTCCCACTACCAAGATCAAAACATGGCAATTCCGTTTTATTGGTATTCATAGACAGATTCTCAAAATGGACGGAACTAGTACCAATGAGAAAAGCGTCAGCAGAAAACTTGGTCAAAGCGTTCAGAGAAAGAATACTGTGCAGATTCGGGGTACCGAAAGTAGTGATAACGGATAACGGCGTACAATCTGTAAGCAAAGTTTTTAAAAATATGCTACAGGAATGGGGATGCACCCATCAGTTAACAGCACCTTATACGCCGCAAGAAAATCCAACCGAAAGGGCAAACAGAACGGTCAAAACAATGATCGCCCAATTTGCAGAAGGGAACCAGCGAAGATGGGACGAATTGTGGCCTGAACTAATGTTGGCCGTGAACTCCAGCGTGTCAGATGCAACTGGATATACGGCAATGACAATAACTCAGGGAAGAGAGCCGAGATTGCCTGGAGCAGTATATGACACGCTAACGACAGGAACAGGCAAGCCAGACCACAAACTTCAAGATATGGAAAAGTGTATGAAAGAGATAGGTACGCTAGTACGTAGAAATCTGGAAAAGGAGGCACAAGACCAGGCAAGGCACTACAACCTGAGAAGACGTGAATGGAGGCCACGAATCGGAGACATTGTATGGGCAAAGGAACACTACCTGTCAAATGCAGCGGAAGGATTTGCGGCAAAATTAGCGCCGCGATATGGAGGGCCATATAAGATAAAAGGATTTACATCACCTGTAATATGTAAATTGGTACATATGGCGAGCGGAAAGACAAGAACGGCCCACATAAGCGAATTAAAAGCGCAGGCAACGTCGGAGGAAAACACAGACGACCAACAAGAAGTGTATGTCTCCAAATCCGATTTCAGCCTTTTTGCAGCTAAGCCGAGACGGACAAGTTGGACCGGCCGGACAACGAGGAAGTTAAGGCGTGGCAGATTTTTGCTGGAAAAGGACAAGGAGAAAATGCCACGCAAAGAATTTTTATATATGTATTTTTTTTAAACATATTGGTATGTATAAAATAAGAGATATACAGGAGTATATCAAAATAGCAAAGTATGCTATATATACAATACATATATAAGTTAATGTCCCACACTCTACAAGTGGCCCCAACATTCCGCCACGCGACTTCCCCCACCCCTGTGACCACTTGGTCACCGTCTTGAGCTGCAACAATCCAATAATCTGCGGGATGCAGATCTTGAAGGAGGAAGGAGTTAACACCCCTTACTAGCCTAGTAGGCTATTAACCCAGAAAAGCACACTACGGAATTGTGTATAATTATTTACACAAGTTTCTCGTATAATTCCCAACTGGTTTTAGCTAAACACTGCTGACATTCCCTATGGGGGGAAGCCGAAAGCAATTCATTCGAATACCAAACCAAAGTTAAGTCTAAGAGAATAAAGTACAATTGTGAACTATCTGGAAAACATAGTGTTAAGTTAAGTAAAACTGCTGTTAAACTCTCAACACTGGAACCCGACCTTAACTTATATACATATGCAAATATGAAAATAAAAAAAGAAAAGGAAACAAAGAAATATATATACATGTATAAAAACACAATAAAATCAGAATGGTACAGCAACATCATCATATGCAGAAAATTCGCGAGGACAATGGCTCTAAAACTGTAGGAAGCGCACTCTCTCAGTCGCTAGAAAAAAAAAAGAGAGAATAATAAATTCAAGATCAGCGATTTGTCAATTTATACGAATACGCATAAAGAAAAGAGAAATTGCATCCGTAATACCAAAATCGTATATAAATTGAGAAAGTGCAATCACAACAGGTGCGGCCAATTCGCGAGAGAGCACTCACACGCATAGTGTATGTGTGAAATGCACGCATTCAGTCAATATATGCGAATACGCATAAAGAAAAGAGAAATTGCATTCGCAATATCAAATGCGTACATAGAGCGAGAAAGTGCATCATCACAAGTACAGGAGAATCTACGAGAGAGCACTCACATGCACCGTTGTGAGAGCATGCGAAATGCACATAATGCGTGGGTGTTGACGCACACGAAAGTGCATCGTAAGCCGAAGATGCGTAAGCAGCGGTCAAGCAGAGGCAATGCGAGGTTTCGTGGTCAACGCTGCCAGAAACGAAAATCACTTTCAAAAATCAATCATTATGAGCAGACGCAACAATATGCATGAGGAGGAGGCCTTGCAACTTTTGGCATCGCCGTACGTGTCGGAAGAGGAGTCCGATGGCGATGAGCCGGTACCTCATGGGCCGGCCATCGTCATCTCTTCCGACGAGGGAGAGGAAGAGGACGTGGGGAGGGAGGAGGAAGAAGAATTCGGAGAAGAGGTGGAAGACGAAGAAATGGAGGTGGTAGAGGAAGTGATAGAAGGAGGAGAGGCGGTCTCTGAGGATGAGGGAATAGAGGCCGATAGTTTGGCGGGATTATTTACGGAGGTAGAGGAAGAGCTGAGACGCATGGGGGCGGACATAAACGACCCGGTGCAGGAACCAGTCGCTTTCATCGATTTGGTGTCTGAAAGCGAAAAAGAGGCTGGGCAGTGGCAACCAGCGAGGCCACCGACACCGCACATTCCAGCAAACCCGGCATTCTATGCCGAATTTTGCAGGCCAGATGACGTACCCGAACCAGAGGTAAACCCAGCGTTCTGGGAAGAATTTTGTGAGCCGCACGACAGCAATGAGGAACCGCCGGAGCCAGAGTATTGGCAGGAGGATCCCATGGAGGAGGAGACAACCACCAACGAAGCCCCTAATCCACCGAGACGTGACCAGTGGGTGGAGTCTGTACTCCAGGGCGACACCAAGCACAGGTGGTGTGGGTCGGCCGAGTGAGATACCGCATTCGGATGGCGAGGGGACGAGCACGGGTGTTGGAGGAGGTGCTATAAGGGCGTAAAAATAGTGTAGGTTAGATTGGGAGAAAAATTTGAATTTAGGAAATAAGTTAGGCTTAGGAGAAAAATATGAAGTGTAGGGAATAAGTTAGTTATAGGAGAAAATAATTAAATGTAGCATAGGGAATAGTTATAGGACATAGATTAAGACAAAAAAATAAAAAGATTGAAAAAAAAAAATGATGAAAATGAAAAAAAAAGAGAAAAGATGCAGAATGAGCCAAACATGTTAATAAGTACATGTTTTGTTTGGAAAAGATGCTCAATAGCTGCCAAAAGATCCGAAAAGAAGCTTCGATGAATCGCCAAATTTGAAAAGATGCCTACAATGGCCAACTAAAAGATGCGAGCCGAGCCAAAAAAAAAATGAAACAAAAAAAAAATATATATATATATGAATAATACATATAAAATGATGAAACAGAAGCAATAAGGTACATAAACATAAAGGTTGAGGGAGGGGAAGCTTTGATCTCCCGAAGAAAGGGGGGAATGTGAGGAAAGATATAATACATCTTACCACACAAATACATGAAATACATAATATATGCTTAATAATACATATTACCACACAAATACATGAAACACATAAGCTATATTATTTGTAAATCACTCCCTCACATTTTATCGAAATATAAGTGTACATGATAAACATCGCAAGCATTGGCAACATAAGCTGAGCGCTAGCAACATACGTGAGAAACATAAAATGTTCATGTACACAAATATACATATACGCATGCAGATATACAAGAACATATGAAGACCGAATAAAACGAGAGAGAGCGAGCTGAGAATGCGTGGGAACCAAACCAAACGATCATATGCTCGTAAACAAACATCAACCATATGATCGTAAACAAATAATGCAACGGCGGAATAGAAATGTCATCGGACTTTGTTGCGATGACGTCAGTGGAATACACCAGCAGTTAGGTTGTAGGCTGATGCGGGCAATGCATAAGCATTGCCGAAAAACGAAACCAAGAACTGCGCTCAGAGTATACGATCGGCTCGTGAGCAGGAGAGTAACGGCCGAGAGAGCGTTGCTATGCGTGTATGGGTGAGCTGTGATGGACGTGAGAGCGCCACTTAACATGTGTGGGTGTATCAGCGGCAAATTGATTGATGGTTTGACAGCCACTGGAAAGTGGCTGCAACAACTAAAACGAAGAGAAATTGTTAAGGGCGGTATAATTTGAATAAAATCAAATTAAATTTATATGTTTACAACAAAAAGGGGTGAATTAATGCTAATTTAGAGACATTATCGTTTATTTATATATATTTTACATTTATATTTTCAGTATGTATTATTATTTTATATTTGTTTATATTTTCTTATAATTATTCAATATAGCCATGTATCTCATTTTATTACTCATGTATATTTAGTTTATTATATTGTATTAGGAAAAATTGTTATTTACTCTTAAGTACAAAAAGAGAGATGCATGGTGGATCAAAGTGGTGGCGGTGGCGGAAATCGCGGGGCCAGCGCGAGACCAGGAGAGAGCCGAAAAGGAGACGCCGTTGGCAACCAAGGCTGGGAGTTCAGCAGACCAACAGGCGACGCATGCAAGGTGAAAGAATTTCACCATGCATAGCAACAAGAAAGCTATGCTGGATGAGCGGCAGAGAAAGCCAATCAAAAGGAAACGAACGATGGAAAGTTTTCAAGATAAAACGAAAACTGATGGAAAAGTACCCGTAACGGGTCAGAAGTTCACCACGCGTCCTGATTGGGTCAAGATGCCTATAAATACGCACGGCTGAGACCAGAGGGATAAGTAGTGCGTGAGTGAAAGTTATGAAAAGCGAAGTACCAAGTGAAGAATCAAAAAGTGAAGTCTATAAGTGAAGTTGAACATCAAGTAAAGTCGGCAGAGAAGAACAATACTTTGCGAAATTAGTGGAATTGAGTCCTTGCGGAAACTCGACGGTCAAACGAAGGGTAACATCAAGCAGAATTAAAAACTAGGAGATATTCCTAGCGGTAAAATAAAGACTAGGAGTTATTCCTAGCACATAGTCAAAGACTAGGAGCTATTCCTAGCACTATATATAAGACTAGGAGTATTCCTAGCAATATAGGAAAGACTAGGAGTTATTCCTAGCAATATATAAAAGACTAGGAGTATTCCTAGCACAGATAGGAAGACCAGGAGTAGTCCTGGCACAGGCAGGATCGACTAGGAGTATTCCTAGCAATATAGGAAAGACTAGGAGTTATTCCTAGCAATATATAAAAGACTAGGAGTATTCCTAGCACAGATAGGAAGACCAGGAGTAGTCCTGGCACAGGCAGGATCGACTAGGAGTATTCCTAGCACAGAATAGGCAAGACCAGGAGTATTCCTGGCACAGTGGGGGAAGACTAGGAGTTATTCCTAGCAAATTTTAAGAGATTAGCAGTGGTTAGGATATAAAGGCAAGACCAGGAGTATTCCTGGCAACAGAATCAAATTATCTGCTAAAGTTATTCTTGTTTGATCATCAAAGTTTCCTAAATATTGGACGCGCATCATCAGCAGTAACCACTGACAGCAATCTTTGCCACCGCCATCCAAAAAGCCACACGACAATATTTATAAATAATTATTCAACATAACCCAAATTATAAAAAAAAAACACCGATTTGCATACTCAAAATTTCAACAACAAAATCTTATTATTTCACCAGCGCACATATAAATTTGTTGTGCCGAACTTCGACACCTGAAATCCGGCTCTGCCGAACAACAGGACGAAAAAGGATCGTTACAACTGGCGCCCAACGTGCTTAACTGGTGAAAAGGATAAGAAAGTCAAAGTTGAAAAAATATAAATAACAAATCAAAAGAATATTTACAAATTTAAATATACATCGTGATATGCAAAACAGCTCGAATAATTGGTAACAGAATCATCAATTATTTCTGCAAAACTGAAACAGTGCAAAATATAATTTTGCTGCGAAATATCCTTTTCTTCCAAAGAAAACAATACAAAATATATATATTTTTTTTTCTTGTTGCGGCAAAAGTGCGAATAGAGAGTAGTACAAAATGACAAAATCATGGATATACTACATGAAGAAGGAGGATTTGGTAAAAGCAGGCGGCACGTGTGGAGTTTCAATAACAGGAACCGTTGAGGAAATGCGGAAACAATTTGGAGACTGGGTCGAAGCACACGAGAAAGACCCAATATGGCAAGAATGGATTGCTAAAATGGCAGGAAAGTTTGCAAAAGCAGCAAAAGCTACACCGGCGGTGGACTTAGCGAAATTGGCGGTTCCAAAACTAACACCGCCCAGATGGGGAAGTGTCGGTGCATTAGAGGGTCCACAGAAACAACAACAAACATTATATGAAGACCCAAAAATGCAAAAGGGACACAGAAGACCATAAAGGCAGAACATCCATCTCGACAAGCGAGTACCCGAGGGTAGCCAAGCAAGTAAGAGAGTGGTTCAAAACCATTAGAATTCCTCGAGCAAGTCGAATGGTCAGCCGACATGTACGGGCTAGACATAAATTTGATACCGGGAGCCATGCCAGAACTACTGAAAGACAAAGCTCTTAAGTGGTACGTCGCGAACAACAGGCATTGGTCATCATGGGAGGAGTTCACAGTGGTATTTAAGAAGTATTTCCTACCGAGGGGTTACTTTAATAAACTAGCAGACCAAGTAAAGGCTAGAAAATAAATGTGGAACGAAGCATTTAAGGATTTCATGGTCGAAATGCAAACAATGATGCGACCATTGAAATGCCCGGAAAATGAGCAGCTAGAAATAATATTAGAAAACTGCACACCGGACCTTAGAGTTTTTATAAGTCCACACCACATACGAACACTAGATGACTTAATGCAGCTGGCTGATGAGTTTGAAATGTTGGAACAAGAAAGGCGTAAGTTCCATCGAGAGGCTCAAAAGGAGCGTTCCAACATCCCGATGCACGTTTCAAGGCGATCAGTAGCACAAGATAGAAGAGACACAATGTGCAGGCGATGTTTGGGCGAAGAACCACCGGTACCAGCACAAAGGAGAATGGCCAATAATGAAGCACAAGGATGGATCCAGAACCCATCACAGGCGTGCAGGCGATGTGGAGGTGCTGGACACTGGGCCAGGGAATGTAACAACAGGAAAATATTATTTTGTTGGGTATGCGGAAGGATCGGAAAACGGTCAATGAACTGCTGTATGGCGGCGGGAAACGCAAACCGGTTCCAGCCTACAAGGGGCGAGCAGGGACCGGTGACGGCAGCTCCCAGAAACTAATAGGAAAACTATTAGAAGAAGAGAGCCAACTATCAGCGGAGATTAACATCGAGGGAATGACAATGCAGGCAACAGTGGATTCAGGTGCCACCAGCAGCTTTGTCAGCCAAGGCCTTGTGAAGAAATTAGGAAAACAGGCATATCTCACCCAAACAAGAAAGCAAGTACGACTAGCAGACGGTGCGACCAAAGAAATAACATGGCAATGGATCGCGAACGTACAGTTTGGAAACGAAAAAATTAAAATGTCATTCCTAGTTCTCCCAGGTGGAATCGACGCTATAGTGTTGGGCTGGAATTTTATAAAAGAGATGGGAGCCACAATCAAGTGTGCAGGCCACGTGATAAATATCCCTCCAAGGTGCAGATTGAACGGTAAGCTGACAGAAAGAATATCAACAGCTATAGTAACAGATGCACCAGAAACGGAAGTGGGAAATTTTATGAAACAAGAACTGGCAGAATTGGCAAAAATATCAGGAACGTCAAACGTAGGCATGCACACAATTACAGTGTGCGATGATAAGCCGATAAAACAAAGATATTACCCGAAGAACCCGAAGATGCAAGGCAACATAAATGAAAAGGTCGATGAGGTAATGGCAATGGGATACATCGAGCGGTCAAACAGCCCGTACAGCTCACCAATAGCAATGGTGAAGAAGAAGCAAACGGGTAAGTGGAGGCTGTGCGTTGACTTCTACAAATAAATGCAAAGTCAATAAAGGACGCGTACCCAATGCCAAGAATAGACTACATATTGGATCAGTTGCGAGAGGCGAGGTATATCAGCAGTCTAGATTTGAAGGATGGCTACTGGCAAATCCCGTTGGAAGCAAACAGCAGGAAAATGACGGCGTTTACTGTACCCGGCAAAGGACTATACCAATGGAAGGTAATGCCATTTGGATTACACTCAGCCTCAGCAACGTTTCAGAGGGCCTTGGATATGGTGATAGGACCAGAAATGATGCCGCACGCATTTGCTTACCAAGACGATATAATAATCGTAAGTCGAACCATAGAGGAACACAAGGCACACCTGAGGGAAGTGTTCAGGAGACTGAAACAAGCAAACCTGCGGATAAATCCAGAGAAATGCCAATTCTTTCGAAACGAACTACGATTCCTAGATCATCGAGTAACAGAGCTGGGAATTGATACAGATCCGGATAAGGTAGCTGCAATGGCCGAATTAAAACCTCCAAAGAACACGAAAGAGCTACGGCAATACCTAGGCGTGGCATCATGGTACAGAAGATTCGTTCCGGGATTCGCAACACTGGTGCAACCGTTGAACTCCCTGTTAAAGAAGAAAACGAAATGGATATGGGAAGAGAAACACCAGGAGGCATTCGATATGGTGAAAGAAAAACTAGTAGCCGATCCAGTATTAACTTGCCCAGATTTCTCAAAGATGTTCATACTCCAAACCGATGCAAGCAATTACGGAGTAGGGGCAATTCTGACCCAGAACACGGAGGAAGGAGAATGAGTCATATCCTATGCCAGTAGGACTCTAAATCAGGCAGAACAGAACTATTCAGCCACGGAAAAAGAATGCTTGGCAATAGTATGGGCAGTCAGAAATCTAAAACCATACTTGGAGGGTTACCATTTCAAAGTGGTAACAGATCACATGGCATTAAAGTGGCTGAATAGTATTGAAAGTCCTACAGGGCGAATCGCAAGGTGGGCATTGGAATTGCAGCAATACGACTTCGAAATAACGTACCGCAGAGGCAAATTAAACATTGTGGCAGATGCACTGTCAAGGCAGCCATTGGAGACATGCCGACGAATAGAAGACAACAGTATACGAGTCAGGCAAGCGAATAATGGATGTGAATGGATAAGTGAAATGTATAAAAAGATTAAAAGCAATCCACAAAAATATACAGACTACTTATCCGAGAACGGGCAATTGTATCGAAACATACCTCACAGAGCGGGCAACGAAGACGTAGTAGCATGGAAACTGTGCGTTCCAAAAACGCTAAGACAGCAGGTAATAAACGAGAATCACAACACTCCGACGGCAGGACATACAGGCTCAAGGAAAACAATTGCGCGAGTAGCGGCAAGATACTACTGGCCGGGAATGCAAAGGGACATTCGAACATACGTGAATAAATGCGAAAGTTGCCAAAAGTATAAATCAAGTCAACAACGGGCAAATTCCCGAAGAACCATGGGCAACCGTTTGCGCAGCTTTTGTCGTCCCACTACCAAGATCAAAACATGGCAATTCCGTTTTATTGGTATTCATAGACAGATTCTCAAAATGGACGGAACTAGTACCAATGAGAAAAGCGTCAGCAGAAAACTTGGTCAAAGCGTTCAGAGAAAGAATACTGTGCAGATTCGGGGTACCGAAAGTAGTGATAACGGATAACGGCGTACAATCTGTAAGCAAAGTTTTTAAAAATATGCTACAGGAATGGAGATGCACCCATCAGTTAACAGCACCTTATACGCCGCAAGAAAATCCAACCGAAAGGGCAAACAGAACGGTCAAAACAATGATCGCCCAATTTGCAGAAGGGAACCAGCGAAGATGGGATGAATTGTGGCCTGAACTAATGTTGGCCGTGAACTCCAGCGTGTCAGATGCAACTGGATATACGGCAATGACAATAACTCAGGGAAGAGAGCCGAGATTGCCTGGAGCAGTATATGACACGCTAACGACAGGAACAGGCAAGCCAGACCACAAACTTCAAGATATGGAAAAGTGTATGAAAGAAATAGGTACGCTAGTACGTAGAAATCTGGAAAAGGAGGCACAAGACCAGGCAAGGCACTACAACCTGAGAAGACGTGAATGGAGGCCACGAATCGGAGACATTGTATGGGCAAAGGAACACTACCTGTCAAATGCAGCGGAAGGATTTGCGGCAAAATTAGCGCCGCGATATGGAGGGCCATATAAGATAAAAGGATTTACATCACCTGTAATATGTAAATTGGTACATATGGCGAGCGGAAAGACAAGAACGGCCCACATAAGCGAATTAAAAGCGCAGGCAACGTCGGAGGAAAACACAGACGACCAACAAGAAGTGTAAGTCTCCAAATCCGATTTCAGCATTTTTCAGCTAAGCCGAGACGGACAAGTTGGACCGGCCGGACAACGAGGAAGTTAAGGCGAGGCAGATTTTTGCTGGAAAAGGACAAGGAGAAAATGCCACGCAAAGAATTTTTATACATGTATTTTTTTTAAACATATTGGTATGTATAAAATAAGAGATATACAGGAGTATATCAAAATAGCAAAGTATGCTATATATACAATACATATATAAGTTAATGTCCCACACTCTACAAGTGGCCCCAACATTCCGCCACGCGACTTCCCCCACCCCTGTGACCACTTGGTCACCGTCTTGAGCTGCAACAATCCAATAATCTGCGGGATGCAGATCTTGAAGGAGGAAGGAGTTAACACCCCTTACTAGCCTAGTAGGCTATTAACCCAGAAAAGCACACTACGGAATTGTGTATAATTATTTACACAAGTTTCTCGTATAATTCCCAACTGGTTTTAGCTAAACACTGCTGACATTCCCAATGGGGGGAAGCCGAAAGCAATTCATTCGAATACCAAACCAAAGTTAAGTCTAAGAGAATAAAGTACAATTGTGAACTATCTGGAAAAAATAGTGTTAAGTTAAGTAAAACAGTTGTTAAACTCTCAACACTGGAACCCGACCTTAACTGGCGCCCGAGCAGGGACCGTCTCGAAACCAATCGCGAGTGTTAACGAACCGGTCATGATAAGTGCGAAAAAAGAAAAAAATACAAAAAAAATGTAAAAGAAAAAAAATGTAAATAAAATGTAAAAGATAAAAAAAACCTCAAGCAGCCGTGTGTCCAAAAAATGACAAAGTGCAGTTAAAGTGCAATTAAGGGCGAGCAGTGAAAATTGAATGACCTCGAAAATTTTAGTGGATTGCTGCCGCCTGACAAGCGGGCAGTCCGGGGTTCAAACCCCCGTCGGGTAATTTTCATTCTAGCTCGACCCCGTTTTTCGGTACACACGGTATGCCCAAGGGGCACGCGACTGGTTCGGCATAAGTGAAAGGTGTTCGAGGCGGTTGCTTACAAAAAAAACGCAAAATAAAAAATTATTATTAACAAAAATCTAAATTGTGGATACTTGCGTATCCAAACCACTGCAGCAACTAAAAGCTGAGAGTGGCAAATTATGTAAAAAAAAATTTTTTACGAAAAAATAGAAAAAAGCAATATTAGTTTTAAGAAAATGTTCGTCACGGCGCGTGTGTATTGGCCGCTGGCTATGTCTTTCACCGAAAGTGTCCTCCCCAGCGGGGATGTGGAGCATACTCCTACCTAAGTAGGTCCTAAACTGGGCTAAAAGGGATAAATGGAGCCTCCCACAACTGACAAAGAGGGACATAGGAACAGGCAGCTCACGCGTAAGAAGACGAAGAGAGAAGAAAATGTCTCAGAAAAATCGAGATGAAGAGAAATCTTTCAAATTAAATATTAAAACAAAATTGCAAAAATAAAAAAAAATTTGATTAAAGAATTAAAAAGAAAAAATCTGTATGAAAAGTGTAGTTGCGAGAGTCTAGGCCACCGACTGTGTCTTCCGCCGACGGTACTCTCCACAGCGAGAGTGTGGAGCTACTTGAGCCAAAAGGGATAATGGGAGCCTCCCTTAACCGGCATAGGGGGGCATGGCAAAAGGCGGCTCGCGTGTACTCACTTCCTATGCAAAATGTTCTCTAATTTTGTGACAAAAGTTAGTAAAAGAAACACTTGCTCAAAAAGAAAAAAAAGAAAAAAACGCTTTAAATAGCATAGAATTAAGAAGTTCAAAATTTATATAACAATGAAACTAATTCACTTTTATTTCATCCTCAGCGCACAGATATAGAGAAACCTAAAACACAAACCAACAACAAACAACTATCCACAACACCTTTCTTTTTAAAAAAAAAAAAAAAAAAACCACAATTCATCAACACGGTAACCTTCGATGGAATCATCGGGGACGATACTCTGAAGCATCTCGGAGCAAAGATCGACAGGGACCCTCACCATACACCGTGAGGCATTTCCACAAGTTTGAAGAAAACAAAAAAAGCTAAGTAAAAGAAAAAAGTAAAAAAAAAAAAAAACTATTAAAAAAAAATAAAATAAAAACAAACAAACAAAAAAAACAAGCTGGAGAAAGAGGTAATTTATCGACAAGAGTGCATTTGGAGTATATTGGAGACATAAAACAATAAATGAAACCAATATAATACTTATTAAAAGAAAATTATAAAAAAATATAAATTTTTTTCAATTACATAACGAGGATAAACCATCGAGCCTACGTGTTCGTTGGAATGAAGTCGAGATAAAACATTAAAAAATTACTGTGGCGATAGCATTGCGTCTTCGCGCGGCATTTATCACACAAAATAAATTAATATAACAAAGTGATTGGCTAAATAAAGTCCCATATGGTCCAGTGGTAAGGATATCCGGCTCTCACCCGGAAGGTTCAATTCCCGATATGGAAAAATAAAATATACACGGCGGCATCTCTCTAAGGAGGCGGATTGCGAGTGCAAAACTGAATAACAAATACGTGTGAAGAACTTCGTACCTTAGTAGGTAATGCCAAAAAGGAATCATGCGAACCTTCCCGATTAACGAAATAAAAATGTAGTTTTTAAGATACCATAGTTTAAGAAATAAAGCAAAAGAAAGTCAATTCACTAAAAGTAAAATTGAATAAACAAACTATCCAATGCTTCATTTTTGCATAATGCCGTCGAATAAGTTTACACATTTGAAGGCAAAATTCAAAAGCAAAAAGTTCTAAAAGAGCTGCCGACTACACATTAAAAATAGAAAAATTGAGCTCACATTTAATCTCAACTAATAAAAACCTCTTTATAACATTTTATACTCATCAGGAGGGAAGAAATCCGGAGACTAACCGTTGCACCTTTACGCATCCGGCATGGAAGTGGCTAGCTGGATCTCCGGATGCGGCAGAATGGAATGCCGTTTTTAGGGAGAAACGCTCCAGAGGCTAAACTCCCTCATTGGAAAAATAAACTCTATAGACGGCGACTTTCATGCGGCCACCTCGATCCCACACCGGGCCGTTATTATTTTTGAACAAACACATGAAATTACAAGAGCCTGCCAACTGGCGAGAGAGGGAAGCGTGAACACTAATTTACTGGACCACCAGGAGGTGGACAATATTCTATAAAAAAAAAAAAAAAAAAAAAACTCATCCTGGACTATAACACTGTGGTTATAGCGAGGAAACCGACCTTCATTGGTTGAAAGACTCTGAACGCATACCGCGTTTACTGAATGGGGGCAATGCACAATGCGGTTACTTGAGAAGTAACCAGGAGACCATCACCTTGGCAGATGAAGGCACTATAATCCTTACATGCTTTAATGGAACCGTGATTGCAAACACTAAAAAACGACATCTGGTTGGCTCACTCATCGTCCACTTGGGAACGAGACGATAACCGTTAAAGGGCGAACCTACACAAGCCGGTCAATGTCACATTTTATGGTAATGCCTGCAGCCCTCACCAATATCACGGCCATAAGCTACATACCGTCCCTGGAGTACGTGCACAATTTTTCCCTACAGAATATCAAACAACTCTACAGAATGTCAAAAGGCCTACAACTCACTGTGGTCGGTGAAGCTATCATCGCATAGGGCACGCTTTTATTACTTTACCTGGGATGGAGAAAAATAACCTCACCAAAGGGCCTACCGGCTCTCACCAAGCTGGTTCCATCAACACCCCACGAGCAACCGACGACTGTTGCAACCCTCTGATCTGCGGGACGCAGATCTCGGAAAAGGGGAGGAGTTAATGTCCCACACTCTACAAGTGGCCCCAACATTCCGCCACGCGACTTCCCCCACCCCTGTGACCACTTGGTCACCGTCTTGAGCTGCAACAATCCAATAATCTGCGGGATGCAGATCTTGAAGGAGGAAGGAGTTAACACCCCTTACTAGCCTAGTAGGCTATTAACCCAGAAAAGCACACTACGGAATTGTGTATAATTATTTACACAAGTTTCTCGTATAATTCCCAACTGGTTTTAGCTAAACACTGCTGACATTCCCTATGGGGGGAAGCCGAAAGCAATTCATTCGAATACCAAACCAAAGTTAAGTCTAAGAGAATAAAGGACAATTGTGAACTATCTGGAAAAAATAGTGTTAAGTTAAGTAAAACAGTTGTTAAACTCTCAACACTGGAACCCGACCTTAACTGGCGCCCGAGCAGGGACCGTCTCGAAACCAATCGCGAGTGTTAACGAACCGGTCATGATAAGTGCGAAAAAAGAAAAAAATACAAAAAAAATGTAAAAGAAAAAAAATGTAAATAAAATGTAAAAGATAAAAAAAACCTCAAGCAGCCGTGTGTCCAAAAAATGACAAAGTGCAGTTAAAGTGCAATTAAGGGCGAGCAGTGAAAATTGAATGACCTCGAAAATTTTAGTGGATTGCTGCCGCCTGACAAGCGGGCAGTCCGGGGTTCAAACCCCCGTCGGGTAATTTTCATTCTAGCTCGACCCCGTTTTTCGGTACACACGGTATGCCCAAGGGGCACGCGACTGGTTCGGCATAAGTGAAAGGTGTTCGAGGCGGTTGCTTACAAAAAAAACGCAAAATAAAAAATTATTATTAACAAAAATCTAAATTGTGGATACTTGCGTATCCAAACCACTGCAGCAACTAAAAGCTGAGAGTGGCAAATTATGTAAAAAAAAATTTTTTACGAAAAAATAGAAAAAAGCAATATTAGTTTTAAGAAAATGTTCGTCACGGCGCGTGTGTATTGGCCGCTGGCTATGTCTTTCACCGAAAGTGTCCTCCCCAGCGGGGATGTGGAGCATACTCCTACCTAAGTAGGTCCTAAACTGGGCTAAAAGGGATAAATGGAGCCTCCCACAACTGACAAAGAGGGACATAGGAACAGGCAGCTCACGCGTAAGAAGACGAAGAGAGAAGAAAATGTCTCAGAAAAATCGAGATGAAGAGAAATCTTTCAAATTAAATATTAAAACAAAATTGCAAAAATAAAAAAAAATTTGATTAAAGAATTAAAAAGAAAAAATCTGTATGAAAAGTGTAGTTGCGAGAGTCTAGGCCACCGACTGTGTCTTCCGCCGACGGTACTCTCCACAGCGAGAGTGTGGAGCTACTTGAGCCAAAAGGGATAATGGGAGCCTCCCTTAACCGGCATAGGGGGGCATGGCAAAAGGCGGCTCGCGTGTACTCACTTCCTATGCAAAATGTTCTCTTATTTTGTAACAAAAGTTAGTAAAAGAAACACTTGCTCAAAAAGAAAAAAAAGAAAAAAAAACGCTTTAAATAGCATAGAATTAAGAAGTTCAAAATTTATATAACAATGAAACTAATTCACTTTTATTTCATCCTCAGCGCACAGATATAGAGAAACCTAAAACACAAACCAACAACAAACAACTATCCACAACACCTTTCTTTAAAAAAAAAAAAAAAAAAAAAACCACAATTCATCAACACGGTAACCTTCGATGGAATCATCGGGGACGATACTCTGAAGCATCTCGGAGCAAAGATCGACAGGGACCCTCACCATACACCGTGAGGCATTTCCACAAGTTTGAAGAAAACAAAAAAAGCTAAGTAAAAGAAAAAAGTAAAAAAAAAAAAAAAAACTATTAAAAAAAAATAAAATAAAATAAAAACAAACAAACAAAAAAAACAAGCTGGAGAAAGAGGTAATTTATCGACAAGAGTGCATTTGGAGTATATTGGAGACATAAAACAATAAATGAAACCAATATAATACTTATTAAAAGAAAATTATAAAAAAATATAAATTTTTTTCAATTACATAACGAGGACAAACCATCGAGCCTACGTGTTCGTTGGAATGAAGTCGAGATAAAACATTAAAAAATTACTGTGGCGATAGCATGGCGTCTTCGCGCGGCATTTATCACACAAAATAAATTAATATAACAAAGTGATTGGCTAAATAAAGTCCCATATGGTCCAGTGGTAAGGATATCCGGTTCTCACCCGGAAGGTTCAATTCCCGATAGGGAAAAATAAAATATACACGGCGGCATCTCTCTACGGAGGCAGATTGCGAGTGCAAAACTGAATAACAAATACGTGTGAAGAACTTCGTACCTTAGTAGGTAATGCCAAAAAGGAATCATGCGAACCTTCCCGATTAACGAAATAAAAATGTAGTTTTTAAGATACCATAGTTTAAGAAATAAAGCAAAAGAAAGTCAATTCACTAAAAGTAAAATTGAATAAACAAACTATCCAATGCTTCATTTTTGCACAATGCCGTCGAATAAGTTTACACATTTGAAGGCAAAATTCAAAAGCAAAAAGTTCTAAAAGAGCTGCCGACTACACATTAAAAATAGAAAAATTGAGCTCACATTTAATCTCAACTAATAAAAACCTCTTTATAACATTTTATACTCATCAGGAGGGAAGAAATCCGGAGACTAACCGTTGCACCTTTACGCATCCGGCATGGAAGTGGCTAGCTGGATCTCCGGATGCGGCAGAATGGAATGCCGTTTTTAGGGAGAAACGCTCCAGAGGCTAAACTCCCTCATTGGAAAAATAAACTCTATAGACGGCAACTTTCATGCGGCCACCTCGATCCCACACCGGGCCGTTATTATTTTTGAACAAACACATGAAATTACAAGAGCCTGCCAACTGGCGAGAGAGGGAAGCGTGAACACTAATTTACTGGACCACCAGGAGGTGGACAATATTCTATAAAAAAAAAAAAAAAAAAAAAACTCATCCTGGACTATAACACTGTGGTTATAGCGAGGAAACCGACCTTCATTGGTTGAAAGACTCTGAACGCATACCGCGTTTACTGAATGGGGGCAATGCACAATGCGGTTACTTGAGAAGTAACCAGGAGACCATCACCTTGGCAGATGAAGGCACTATAATCCTTACATGCTTTAATGGAACCGTGATTGCAAACACTAAAAAACGACATCTGGTTGGCTCACTCATCGTCCACTTGGGAACGAGACGATAACCGTTAAAGGGCGAACCTACACAAGCCGGTCAATGTCACATTTTATGGTAATGCCTGCAGCCCTCACCAATATCACGGCCATAAGCTACATACCGTCCCTGGAGTACGTGCACAATTTTTCCCTACAGAATATCAAACAACTCTACAGAATGTCAAAAGGCCTACAACTCACTGTGGTCGGTGAAGCTATCATCGCATAGGGCACGCTTTTATTACTTTACCTGGGATGGAGAAAAATAACCTCACCAAAGGGCCTACCGGCTCTCACCAAGCTGGTTCCATCAACACCCCACGAGCAACCGACGACTGTTGCAACCCTCTGATCTGCGGGACGCAGATCTCGGAAAAGGGGAGGAGTTAATGTCCCACACTCTACAAGTGGCCCCAACATTCCGCCACGCGACTTCCCCCACCCCTGTGACCACTTGGTCACCGTCTTGAGCTGCAACAATCCAATAATCTGCGGGATGCAGATCTTGAAGGAGGAAGGAGTTAACACCCCTTACTAGCCTAGTAGGCTATTAACCCAGAAAAGCACACTACGGAATTGTGTATAATTATTTACACAAGTTTCTCGTATAATTCCCAACTGGTTTTAGCTAAACACTGCTGACATTCCCTATGGGGGGAAGCCGAAAGCAATTCATTCGAATACCAAACCAAAGTTAAGTCTAAGAGAATAAAGTACAATTGTGAACTATCTGGAAAACATAGTGTTAAGTTAAGTAAAACTGCTGTTAAACTCTCAACACTGGAACCCGACCTTAACTTATATACATATGCAAATATGAAAATAAAAAAAGAAAAGGAAACAAAGAAATATATATACATGTATAAAAACACAATAAAATCAGAATGGTACAGCAACATCATCATATGCAGAAAATTCGCGAGGACAATGGCTCTAAAACTGTAGGAAGCGCACTCTCTCAGTCGCTAGAAAAAAAAAAGAGAGAATAATAAATTCAAGATCAGCGTTTTGTCAATTTATACGAATACGCATAAAGAAAAGAGAAATTGCATCCGTAATACCAAAATCGTATATAAATTGAGAAAGTGCAATCACAACAGGTGCGGCCAATTCGCGAGAGAGCACTCACACGCATAGTGTATGTGTGAAATGCACGCATTCAGTCAATATATGCGAATACGCAAAAAGAAAAGAGAAATTGCATTCGCAATATCAAATGCGTACATAGAGCGAGAAATCATCACAAGTACAGGAGAATCTACGAGAGAGCACTCACACGCACCGTTGTGAGAGCATGCGAAATGCACATAATGCGTGGGTGTTGACGCACACGAAAGTGCATCGTAAGCCGAAGATGCGTAAGCAGCGGTCAAGCAGAGGCAATGCGAGGTTTCGTGGTCAACGCTGCCAGAAACGAAAATCACTTTCAAAAATCAATCATTATGAGCAGACGCAACAATATGCATGAGGAGGAGGCCTTGCAACTTTTGGCATCGCCGTACGTGTCGGAAGAGGAGTCCGATGGCGATGAGCCGGTACCTCATGGGCCGGCCATCGTCATCTCTTCCGACGAGGGAGAGGAAGAGGACGTGAGGAGGGAGGAGGAGAAGAATTCGGAGAAGAGGTGGAAGACGAAGAAATGGAGGTGGTAGAGGAAGTGATAGAAGAAGGAGAGGCGGTCTCTGAGGATGAGGGAATAGAGGCCGATAGTTTGGCGGGATTGTTTGCGGAGGTAGAGGAAGAGCTGAGACGCATGGGGGCGGTCATGAACGATCCGGTGCAGGAACCAGTCGCCTTCATCGATTTGGTGTCTGAAAGCGAAGAAGAGGCTGGGCAGTGGCAACCAGCGAGGCCACCGACACCGCACATTCCAGCAAACCCGGCATTCTATGCCGAATTTTGCAGGCCAGATGACGTACCCGAACCAGAGGTAAACCCAGCGTTCTGGGAAGAATTTTGTGAGCCGCACGACAGCAATGAGGAACCGCCGGAGCCAGAGTATTGGCAGGAGGAGGAGACAACCACCAACGAAGCCCCTAATCCACCGAGACGTGACCAGTGGGTGGAGTCTGTACTCCAGGGCGACACCAAGCACAGGTGGTGTGGGTCGGCCGAGTGAGATACCGCATTCGGATGGCGAGGGGACGAGCACGGGTGTTGGAGGTGGTGCTATAAGGGCGTAAAAATAGTGTAGGTTAGATTGGGAGAAAAATTTGAATTTAGGAAATAAGTTAGGCTTAGGAGAAAAATATGAAGTGTAGGGAATAAGTTAGTTATAGGAGAAAATAATTAAATGTAGCATAGGGAATAGTTATAGGACATAGATTAAGACAAAAAAATAAAAAGATTGAAAAAAAAAATGATGAAAATGAAAAAAAAAGAGAAAAGATGCAGAATGAGCCAAACATGTTAATAAGTACATGTTTTGTTTGGAAAAGATGCTCAATAGCTGCCAAAAGATCCGAAAAGAAGCTTCGATGAATCGCCAAATTTGAAAAGATGCCTACAATGGCCAACTAAAAGATGCGAGCCGAGCCAAAAAAAAAATAAAACAAAAAAAAAAAAAATATATATATGAATAATACATATAAAATGATGAAACAGAAGCAATAAGCTACATAAACATAAAGGTTGAGGGAGGGGAAGCTTTGATCTCCCGAAGAAAGGGGGGAATGTGAGGAAAGATATAATACATCTTACCACACAAATACATGAAATACATAATATATGCTTAATAATACATATTACCACACAAATACATGAAACACATAAGCTATATTATTTGTAAATCACTCCCTCACATTTTATCGAAATATAAGTGTACATGATAAACATCGCAAGCATTGGCAACATAAGCTGAGCGCTAGCAACATACGTGAGAAACATAAAATGTTTATGTACACAAATATACATATACGCATGCAGATATACAAGAACATATGAAGACCGAATAAAACGAGAGAGAGCGAGCTGAGAATGCGTGGGAACCAAACCAAATGATCATATGCTCGTAAACAAACATCGAACATATGATCGTAAACAAATAATGCAAAGGCGGAATAGAAATATCATCGGACTTTGTTGCGATGACATCAGTGGAATACACCAGCAGTTAGGTTGTAAGCTGATGCGGGCAATGCATAAGCATTGCCGAAAAACGAAACCAAGAACTGCGCTCAGAGTATACGATCGGCTCGTGAGCGGGAGAGTAACGGCCGAGAGAGCGTTGCTATGCGTGTATAGGTGAGCTGTGATGGACGTGAGAGCGCCGCTTAACATGTGTGGGTGTATCAGCGGCAAATTGATTGATGGTTTGACAGCCACTGGAAAGTGGCTGCAACAACTAAAACGAAGAGAAATTGTTAAGGGCGGTATAATTTGAATAAAACCAAATTAAATTTATATGTTTGCAACAAAAAGGGGTGAATTAATGCTAATTTAGAGACATTATCGTTTATTTATATATATTTTACATTTATATTTTCAGTATGTATTATTATTTTATATTTGTTTATATTTTCTTATATTTATTCAATATAGCCATGTATCTCATTTTATTACTCATGTATATTTAGTTTATTATATTGTATTAGGAAAAATTGTTATTTACTCTTAAGTACGAAAAGAGAGATGCATGGTGGATAAAAGTGGTGGCGGTGGCGGAAATCGCGGGGCCAGCGCGAGACAAGGAGAGAGCCGAAAAGGAGACGCCGTTGGCAACCAAGGCTGGGAGTTCAGCAGACCAACAGGCGACGCATGCAAGGTGAAAGAATTTCACCATGCATAGCAACAAGAAAGCTATGCTGGATGAGCGGCAGAGAAAGCCGATCAAAAGGAAACGAACGATGGAAAGTTTTCAAGATAAAACGAAAACTGATGGAAAAGTACCCGTAACGGGTCAGAAGTTCACCACGCGTCCTGATTGGGTCAAGATGCCTATAAATACGCACGGCTGAGACCAGAGGGATAAGTAGTGCGTGAGTGAAAGTTATGAAAAGCGAAGTACCAAGTGAAGAATCAAAAAGTGAAGTCTATAAGTGAAGTTGAACATCAAGTAAAGTCGGCAGAGAAGAACAATACTTTGCGAAATTAGTGGAATTGAGTCCTTGCGGAAACTCGACGGTCAAACGAAGGGTAACATCAAGCAGAATTAAAGACTAGGAGATATTCCTAGCGGTAAAATAAAGACTAGGAGTTATTCCTAGCACATAGTCAAAGACTAGGAGCTATTCCTAGCACTATATATAAGACTAGGAGTATTCCTAGCAATATAGGAAAGACTAGGAGTTATTCCTAGCAATATATAAAAGACTAGGAGTATTCCTAGCACAGATAGGAAGACCAGGAGTAGTCCTGGCACAGGCAGGATCGACTAGGAGTATTCCTAGCACAGAATAGGCAAGACCAGGAGTATTCCTGGCACAGTGGGGGAAGACTAGGAGTTATTCCTAGCAAATTTTAGGAGATTAGCAGTGGTTAGGATAGAAAGGCAAGACCAGGAGTATTCCTGGCAACAGAATCAAATTATCTGCTAAAGTTATTCTTGTTTGATCATCAAACTTTCCCAAATATTGGACGCGCATCATCAGCAGTAACCACTGACAGCAATCTTTGGCACCGCCATCCAAAAAGCCACACGATAACATTTATAAATAATTATTCAACATAACCCAAATTATAAAAAAAAAACACCGATTTGCATACTCAAAATTTCAACAACAAAATCTTATTATTTCACCAGCGCACATATAAATTTGTTGTGCCGAACCTCGACACCTGAAATCCGGCTCTGCCGAACAACAGGACGAAAAAGGATCGTTACAATACACCTCACAAGCAAAAACAACTTTCAAATACCCAAATACACATTTTACGCAACAAATCACCCAGACGGCAAGGCTCACGGAGGAACTGGTATCCTAATCAAAAACCGGATTACACACTTTTCCACAATGGATTTGCCAAACAATACCTACAAGCAACTTCAATAAGTGTCCAAACCACTTTCGGTTGTACAACCGTGGCTGCTTTTATTGCCGACCACGATTCTCAATCTCTGAAAAAGAGTTTTCTGATTTCTTCAATACTCTCTGAGTACAATTTATTGCTGAAGGGTATAACAACGCCAAGCACCTTCATTGGGGGATCCCGCATGGTAAGTCCAAAAGGCAAACAGCTGTATAACACTATCATCAACCCAGCTAAATGGGCTATGCATCACCGAATATCCACAACAAACGCTATAGTAAAACAAACTAGCTCAGATTTAGGAAATACATAAGCACCCATATCGAGTTGATCTTCAAACTAGACGACGAAGAAGACATCGAGCTTTGTACCTCTGCACTAGGGTCAACGCTTATTGAAGCAGCAGATATCTCCACCCCACATATCGGCTATACCCAGGAAAAACACAAGCCAAACAACCGACTAATTGAACTACTTGTAACAGATAAATGACGGCTCTGGCGAATATGGTAAATGTCTCGGTCACCGGCAGCAAAATATTGGCTAAGGACAGCCTCACGAACCCTATCAAAAGCGCTTGGGCAAGAAGAGGCAATGGCACTGAGATAATACATCGAGAAGCTTTCCCACACCAGCTGCAAATATCCGCTGTGGAAAGCTCACCCAACCATAACTGCTCCAACCGAGACGATTTTTCCCTTATACGATGCCCAACTGGCAAATGGGCCCGTTCAGACGAAGAAAGAGCGAATCCCATCGTACACGAATCCCATCGTACATCGCGAATGCAAGTCCCTGTACCGCACGTGCGCGTTGCGAGTAATTAGTACCATCTCAGAGGTCGCAACACTAGTGCTAGCTGAGGTGACTTCACTAGATATACTGGCGAACGAATCAATAAATACCGACTCGAGCCTACACAAAAGAGAGATTGCGTTGGAATGTTGGCAACAAAGATGGGCTGTTGGAACAAAAGGCAGCTGGACAAGACGACTGATAAAAGATATTCGTCCATGGCTAACTCGCCCACATGGCCAGACGGACTTCTATCTGACACAAATACTGACGGGACATGGTTGTTTTAAATCATATTTGCACAGATTTGGACACGAGACGGACCCTTTTTGCACACACTGTGCAGGGGTAATAGAAGACGCCGAGCACGTCCTTTCTTTCTGTCCTCGATTCACTGCTGAACGGGAAGAGCTAAGCCAAGTCATTGGGAGCCCATTTATAGTCACTGACTTATTGGATATTCTACTTAGCTTGCAAAACAATTGGCTAGCAGTTAGCCACATATCTGCAGTAATCATACAATTCTTGCGTCGCGCTGAATGTCAGCGCAATCAGTCTTCCCACTCTAGATAGTTCTAGACGAGGCTTTTAAGCCGTTCCCCCTCGCGAAGTAGTACTTCATGCGTTGATTCCGCGAGACAGAGGGATACGGAGAATAGGAAGGGGTTTAGCGGTTGAGGTGAATTTAACCAATTCTATACCAAGTCCTGCACATTTCGGCTTTCAATGCTTCCACCCCCCCTATACAAACAAAAAAAAAAAAGACGAAGAAAGAGCAATCACCGTTGCAGTTCATCTAAAAACCGTCTTTCTGCCAAATCCGTTGTTAAACTCATTTCAGCTCTCCCCTCATATTGAAATTATTGAAAACTATCTTAATATAATATAATAAAAATCACTCCGAAAATGATTCGAGAACTCATCTGCAACTTTTTAACGTAAAAACTGGTCACTTTCCCATAAGTTGGAAAAAAATACAGCGATCATCGTACAGACCCATCAGTTTATTGCCAAGTCTTTTAAAACTGATTGAAAAGGTCTTACACCTCCGTAAAAATACAATCCTGCAAAACCAAAATATAATCCCACATCATCAGTTTGGCTTCCGTGAAAAGCATGGCACAATTGAGCAAGTCAAGCATATCACCTCAGACAGCCTCACAGCATTTGAAGAAAAAGAATATTGTACAGCGTTTTTCTCGACGTCTCCCAAGCTTTTGACCGAGTCTGGCTTGACGGCCTAATATATAAAATAAAAGCGACGCTCCCACAATACACATATAGGCTAATGAAATCACATCCAACAGAAAATTCGCCGTATGATGTAATATCTTCCTCTGATGACTTCGAATCAAGGCAGCGTGTTGGGTCCAACACTTTTTATTTCGTACACAGCGGACATACCAACCAGTCCTACACTCACCTTATTTACTTTCGCCCTTGACACGGTTATCCACAGTCGCTCCAAATGTCCGATCAAAGCTGCTGAGTAACTGGCAACCCACTTAAAGAAAGTTGAAAAGTGGCCAGCAGATTAGCGCATCCGTGTAAATGAACAGAAATGCAAGCACGTTACGTTTACCCTCAACAGACAAACCTGCCCATCATTGACACTGAACAACGTGCCAGTGCCTCAATCCGACGATGATGAATATCTTGGAGTTCACCTCGACAGAAGATTAGCTTGGCGGAAGCATATCGAAGCGAAAAAAAGCAGCTGAAGCTTAAAGCAACCTGTAGTGTGGGGAAACGCAAGCAAGAGCAATATCGAAACCATAAAAGGGCACAATCTAAGGTTCTCAGAACTATCATGGGAGCACCTTGGTATATCCAAAACAAAAACTTACAGAAAAGCCTACATATACCTATTGTGCTAACCGAAATAAAGGTACAATAGCTAAGGTACACCTTTAAATTGCAGGCACATCTGAATACCCTGGCCAAATTATTAACCCGATTATGTGAAAGAACTCGTCTTCAACGAAACGACCTTCCAAACTTCTACCAATGAATCATTGCCATAGATCAATGTAGCATCCTTCAGATGTTAGGTTACGTGTTAGATTAAGATAAACTAGAAAATTGTTGTTAATCTTATAAGCCTATATAAGAACCAACAAACAAATAAAACTCTGCTGTATTTAAAGCAAATTAAGAAAGAATTTGGTTCGCCTTTTTAATAAATTATGCTCAGTCCAAAGTCAAAATGTATTTTCAGTTATCTCTTCCACTCTAAATTGAGGTTCACTGAAAGGTACGTTCCGTCATTCAGTGTTTTTAGATTACTGTTTATCAGCTTCTATTATCGAGCTGTCTCAAAAACTTCTTTCGTATATTTTTAATCTAAATTTCCTGCCCTGACACGAAACATTCTGCCCATGGTTTTTTTAATTTTGAACTACTCCCGGTAACTCTAATAGATTTGTGACGAAGTGCTTTTTCAAAACCCTTCGGCACAATGCAATGTTTTAGTAATTCCAAGCAGAGCATCTCATACACCTCTAAGTCCACGTATACACACATATATTCATCTACGCTTACGCATACATATATCTTGCCTGCTTAACTCATAATTTTAAGAAGTCTTTGCACTATAGCGATACAAGTCTCTTACCTTGCAACTATATATAGTGCTACGTCCTGGAAACCAAACAGCTGTCGGAGTTTGGGCGCCGCGCGACGGTGCAACGCACACCACCAACCACGGTGCGTAGCTCCGCGTTGGTTGCTGCAGGAACGCTAAATGAGGCGGTATCGGCAGAAACACCGAAGAGAAGTAGAGACGATGATATTACGCTTAATCCCGTAAAACCAAAAAAAGCGATGAACTGCAAGAAATGAGTATAATATTGGATATACTCATTGTTAACACCCAGGCGAAGACTGGTACGCGCCACATCAACAATGACATGAGAGAGAAATTCGCTAAGTTGAAAGTTCTATGCGACGCAATTGATGCAATTATTGGTAGTCACAAAGAATCTAAATCCAGTGCAATGGAAACAACCAAGAACTGCTTAAGTTGCTGGAATAGGGCAATTGAAGCGCCACATCGAGTAAGTCGGCAACAGCAGACAACTCCAGAGGCACGAAGTAATGATAGACAGACGACACATGGTCTTAACGCTATTGGAGGAACGATGGCTCATTCAAAGAAGCAGAATCATCGGAAACAAAAAACGTAGCAGCAAGAGACCGCCAATAGCAGCATGGCTAAAAGTGAAGCATGGGCAACGGTAAATGGGCCATCCAAAAAGAGTCAACCGAAAAAACAAAGGCGATTACGACCTGATGCCCTTTTGATTGAGTCAAGTAGTGAGCTCAAATACAGTGAGGTGCTGGCCTTAGCTACGAGGCGAAATGATGCCAAATTGCAGAAGGTTTCCAACTGACTTGGCTGCACTACAAACACGTCTTCAGCTGGACAGTAGCTGCAGCAGCTATAACAACATTGAGGAGTGCACAGTGGATGAGCTCTTAGTAGTTGCAAGTAGCTTAAAGATGGAAAAAACACCTGGATTAGAAGGTATCCCTAACTGAGCATTAAAGTTGGCGATAAATCTCCACCCGGAAATTTTTGTTTCACTCTTTAACAAATGCTTTGACGAAGCCACTTTTCCACAGCTAATGAACCGAATCTTGAGCGGCCTGGCACACTTTGGTGTCAGTGGGAAACTGATACAGCTATCTAGATCAGAGGAAGCTGCATTATGAAACCAAAGAAGGCTTGGTATCAAGCAACAAAACCGAGGGGGTCCGACAAGGCTCAGTTTTAGTTTCCAGTTTCCACTATTGTGGAATGCCATGTATGATGGCGTCCTACGAATAAACCTTTCTGACAGGGCAAGCACTGTAGGATTCGCCGATGATATGGCGCTAGTAGTAATTGCGAAAGAGCTGGCTGAGGTAGAGAATAAAATCAACGCTGCCACCGCGGCCATCAGCCAATGGCTAACAGTCTCCGGGCTAGAACTGGCAGCGCACAAAACTGAGGCCGTGCTTAAAAGTAGCCCCAAGAAAGTGGAAATAGAGAGGATACACGTCGGTACTACCAGTATAGCATACAAGAGGGCAATTAAATATCTTGGAGACATGTTTGACACCGTGCTCTGTTATAGGGAACACCTGCATTACATCAACCAAAAGGCTCTAGGCTCAGCGCGGGCATTATGGCGTATCATGTTCAATACACGTGGACCTAGACAACAGTGTAGGCTGCTATTTACTTATAAAATCCATCGTCCTATATGTTGCACTAGCGTGGCACAGTGCAGTGCAGGTTAAAACGTACAGGCTAGGAGTAGAAGCAACACTCAGGCCATGCGCCATCAAAATATGCTGTGCATACCGGACACTCTCAGACGAGGCAGAGTTTGTTATGGCAGGCTTAATTCGCTTTGTTGAACAAGCTATAGAATAGGAGGTGACATATGCGGCGTCTAGGAACTCTACAACCCAGGAGACACATAATTCCAGGCATCAATCCGGCAAGCAACGCGTCGGGAGTCTATTGGCAGATGACAGGCGAGATATGATGAGTCGACCAAGGGACGATGGACTCACAATCTTATACCGAACGTCAGAGGTCGATAGGCGACATGGATTAGTGACGTTCTTTAACCCAAATTCTCAGCGGACATAGGTGTTTTAGAAGCTACCTTAAACGTTTTGGTCACGAAACAGATGACGCGTGCTGTTGGTGTGGTGCAGGAATATCCGAAGATGCCAGGCACATCGTATTCTTCTGCCCACGATACGACAAGGAGAGAGGCATACTAGAGCATCGCCATTGTGCAAGAATCATGGTCAACAACCTGATACATTTGATGATATCAAATACAAGCGCTTGGGATGCGGCAGGTGAGTTCGCCGGCTCGAAAGACTGAGGAACGGGTAATAAACAGCAGGCGCCCCTGCGAAGCAGTAATTCCAGGCAGCCCCCAGGGGTATTTGTTCATTCTTTCCTATATTGCTCAAATTTTGTAAAGATGCACCACTTATTATTTTCTAAAATATTTTTATGGATTAAATATATATGAATTAAAAAACAAAAGAAAACACATACGCATAAGCTAGCACAACGGGACTTCCACCAAATTCGACGCCGCTTGCGTCTGGCAGACGGCATCTGCCTGAAGAGAGCAGCGGAATGTTCGAGAAGCAAAAATTGGAAAAGCGGCCACTGCGCAAAACTGCGGAGATCACTCTTGGAATATCTCTTGAAGTGTCAGGATGTGAATAAATCAATGAGTGCAAGATAAAATCCTAAACCTACATATATCAATACAAGGATCCCAATTCCAAAATGAAATACTGAAGCGTCGGAGCAATCAACAAAAGGCATAAGTGTGTGTGCCAAGGATTACCGTGTGAGTCGGCCATGAGGCCCCAGGTGTCGCCCCTCCTCCCTTTCTAGGAATTCTTGGTTAGACAAAGTGTGGTTAGGGAATGAAAATATTTATATTTATTGCATTATTTATTGGGATGATACTAGGGCTAACCAACCAACTCCTCTATCCCTTCCCCTATCCCTAATCCTACAAGTATGTCTAGTAGTTAGTGCATAATTCTACTTCGGCATCGGCATCCGGGCTGCACCCTACCCGATGCCAGGGAGAATGTCTCGTGTATATGTAGTGTGCCAAGGTATAGGATAGCTATCCCAGTCAACGTCCGGGTTAAACCCTTGTTGTTTGGTACACTGTCCTGTATCTATTGGCATGCGACCAAGAATTCACAGAGTGATCGATGTCTGGGTTACACCGTAATCCATCGCACTGTAATTCCTGGGCCATCCTATTGTAGTGTCGTTATACGTCGGTGTCCTGGTTACATTATTACCGACTTATATGTCTATACCCTTTGTACTATCGTCCCTCTCCTCTCCTTGTGTGCGCATGTTTTCCTTACCATTTTCTCCCTCTTCTTTTCCTTTCGGGCAATCGCCCGCGACACCCAATTTCAGCAATATTAACCATCAAATTTCCTCTCAAACAAATCTCTGGTCTCGGCATTCTATTACAAATGTTCTGTAATGGAAGACCCTGAAGAGACTGAGATTTGTACCTCAGCTGGAAAAAAACTTCCTTGCAGATGGCGCCCGAACAGGCACCCGAGACTTGAAGAGGATTCATGTATATTTTTTGGGAGTTTTCGCCCAGTTTTGTAATATTACAAAGCGAAAATTATTTTTTTGATATATACATATATATGCATTAATCTATTTGTTTTATAAGCATGTCATCTGCGTGGTAATGTATGTATATATGCCCAAGGAATTTTCGTTTACCATTTTTTAAAGCCAGAATATCTTTTTCTACAATATTTCAATATCCTGGAAAAATAAATTTTAATACATGATTTTTTATTTTACCTTTTGGCTTGCATACATACACCCACTGTATTCCCATATTTTCCCATATACCCGCAAATACCCTTTATCCCAAGTGAGTTAAAGCAAGAAGAAAACAAAGACGCAGAACTGGCACACATATGAATATTATTAGTCACCGATATACCAAGTCGCTGACATAGCTAATATACCCAGCAGAGTCTCGATAGAGTAATAGTAGAATCACCGACAGAAAATAATTTTCAATAAGTCAGCGATAGGGCTGGCTACATAATCACCGATATAGTTAATATACCCAGCAGAATCACGGTAGAGTAAACAGTGGAATCAGCGACAGAAAAGTTTTTTTCTTAGAGTCATAACCATCGACATAGGTAAGCGATGCAGCAGAGTCACGGTAGAGTAAACGTATAATCAGCGACGGAAAATCCCAAGCCTAAAGACTCGGCAGATTCGTGGCAGATGAAGCAGTAGAATCAGCGACAGAAAGCACCGTTAAGAAACACACAAAAAAGAGAAACAACGTTGGAAATTTTCCATGACGCTGTTCAGGTACAGTCACAGAAAAAAAAAGCCAGACATAACAGCAGTAGCAACTGCAACGGTAGGGCTAGCATACGGTAGCTCTGCCGCCTGTGAGACAAAGGGAGAGGTTACTTTTTGGGATCTCATTGGTCCAGAGTTCGCATAATGAGACGAATAGCCGAAGAATACAACCACTAACCAACGGTAAAGATTCAGCAATTTTATTTTGAATTAGATAAAAGGCGACCACCAGCATCACTAGAGGACAGTCTTCCGCGAACCTTCAACTAATCAACAACAAGGAGTCTGTTGTCGCAAGCTGAGCTAGAAAGTTTCTTCGCCATGTTTGGACTAACGCCTGGCGGAACAGTTGAGGAGATAAGAAGCCGATTCTTCAGTTTCGCATGCAGTCTGCATCACGTCTAGCAGAGCTAGAATTACAATATGGACAAGCAGTCAGCATCGATAAGGGTCTAGATGTCAAATCACGTTCACGTCCTGTGTCACCAGCCCGACAGACTGACAAGGAGTACTCAGCCGAGAGGCACGTGTCCTACAACCAAGACGTAGATGAGAACACACTTCAAGTGCCAACGTTCACTAGCAGCATTGCAACAGCAGACATTCACCCACGAAGAACCACCGAGAATACCAGTTACTCTAACATCGTGGAAAAAATGTCAAAATGGGGTCTTCATTTTGACGGTACTACTTCTTGGAAACAATAGAAACACATGCTGCTACATATCGCATCAGTACAGAATGCTTACCCAACATAATGCCTGTCCTGTTCTCGGGGCTAGCCGAACGATGGTGGCAAACCAATTGCTAGACGCATCCTCGACCACTTTCAAACAAGGATTTTTTGATTTTTTCCTGCCACCGCGACATTTTGAAAGGTTAGAAGATGCAATCCGCATTAGAAGACAACGCCCTGGAAAACTTTCAAACAATACTTGATCGAACTGCGTCTTATGATGAAAAGAGCCAAGTATTCTGCGCATCAAGAATTGGAACGTGTATACGACAATTTGCATCCTGAGTACCAGATGTTCACTCGTTGTAAAGATTTCAAGAATTTAACTGAGTTAACCAGGCTGATCGTCAACTTTGAGACCATGCGAAGCGAATGTCCCTTAGACTCATTTCTCTTCCAGCCGTCAGCCAGCCAGCACCTGAACTAATACCATTTATTCACAGAAACATCGTTCCCCCACAGGAAGACGCCGAAGTACACCGAGTCAACTCCAACGTCGAGGGGACGCAGTCCCCATTACAAGAGACAAAGCATAGGAGACCACCAAAAACATTCAACCAAAGACGAATTAATGCGCATTGGCCACTTGCTGGAAGGCGAGCCTTCCCAACGCCCCTGTCCCCCGCTGGGGGGTCTCACCGTCTTGCCAGGCATCTGTAGCGCACATCTCACACACCTCTAAATCCACGCATACACACACATATACATCTATACATACGCATAAGTGCTGGAGTGCTTAGAAAGAGCCTTCTGGGAACAACACAACATACCCCTGTACTGTTGGGACTTCTGATAGGCCCTGAGGCAGCCAAATACCTTGCTTCTTGCCGGAGCGATCCGCCCAGGTTCCTTGGGAAGGGGGTGAAGGCGAAGAGTTGAGTATCCAAAAATTTTTCGCGCCTCTCTCGAATTCCTGCCTGTGTGGGTGCGTAAAAACATAAATTTTTCCAATCCACTCCGCAAATTGTTATTGCAAGAAAGGTTCTTCCTCTTATCATTGTCACCGAACAGCTGGCTTACGTCAGTGTTGATCACTGGAGAAAATCATAAGGGGACACCTGCCCAAACCCGGCAGGTGGCGCCTCTGGACCTTTAAGTTCAATTTTAAATAGTTCTAACCGCCATAACCCTATTGGCAGTTACTTCTAAGTCTGAATTTGAATACAGGTCCAGGCCCAGACGGGGTACCAAATAAAGCTTTAAAAGTCGCTGTTTCTATCTGCCCAGATAAATTTGCAGAAGTATTTAACCAATGTATATCCGAATGTTCCTTTCCCAATTGCTGGAAAATCCAAGACTTGGTACTTATCCCTAAACCAAACAAAGCCGCAGAAGACCCTTCAGCCTACAGACCGATTTGTCTTTTAAACTCGATGGCAAAAATCTTCGAAAAAATAATAGCCGCACGACTAGAATGGGCAATCAAGCAGGCAGGCGACCTAGCTCCCCTACAATTTGGATTCCGTAAAAACAAATCAACTGTTGACGCCTTACAAATCGTCGTTGATATCGCAACCAAAGCCATAGAGGGACAACGTTAGAAAGGAGGAAACAAACAATATTGTCTAATTACCACACTAGACATTAAAAATGCCTTTAACACGGCCAACTGGAGTCGGATATTCGAGGCACTCAAATGGTTTAAAGTTCCCGAAAATCTGATTTCTATGATAGAGGACTATTTTCGAAATCGCGTCTTGCGCTACAACACCAAGAATGGTAACCGAATACATAGAGTGCAAGGAGGTGTTCTACAAGGCTCAGTACTGGGCCATCTCCTGTGGAACGCAATGTATGACGGCATCTTACGACTGCAGCTACCGCCCGATACAAGCATAATTGGCTTCGCTGACGACGTTGCGCTGGTGGTCGTGGCGAAACATCTTCACGATGCAGAGGCCAAAATGGTTACAGCGGTGGTCACTATCAAGCAATAGCTAATCAGTGCAGGTCTGGAGCTAGCAGATCAAAAAATAGAGACTGTACTAATTAGCAGTCGGAAAGCTGTTGAAACAGCAAAAATAACGCTAGACACATGCACAATAAAATCATCGAGATGCATTAGATACCTGAGAGTTCTGTTAGATACTCGCCTCTGTTTTAAACAGCATTTGGCAATGATCAGCAGTAAAGCGGCTGATTCCTGATATAGGGGATTGGCCAAACAGGCGACATGGAGAACTCACCTTCGCACTGACTCAAGTATTGAGCGGTCATGGATACTTCAGAGCATACCTGCATCGTTTTGGTCATGAAACCAGTTCCGAGTGTACATTGTGCTTAAACGGAGTGATTGAGGATGCTGAGCACATACTCTTTAATTGTCCGAGATTTATCAAAGCACGCAAAAGTCTGGAAGCAAAATTCGGCGAAAAAATAACAGTTGGCAACCTGACAAAGATAATGACGAATAAAAAGGAGAATTAGTCGGCGGTTTGTAATTATGCAGCCATTATCACCAAAGAACTTCGTGAAATCGAAAAAACACGAAGAACAGGAGGGGCGTAAACAGTCCGCCATAGTCCTGCGACGCAATAACCCCCGTTAGTCTCGCAGTTCCTCTATGGCACAACATCTCTCTTCATTCCCTTTCCATACTCTTCTCCCCTGTACTTTTCCAAGCATCTTTTAAACATTGTATATATTATCTATTTATTTAAAGTAATTTAATAAACGAATTAAAAACAAAAAAAAACACATACGCATAAGCTACACCATGACAGGTGTAGAGAACCCGGATTTGGAGATTTTATTAAGATCTCTAGTAAAAAAATCAGGAGAGTTGGTAAAGAGCCTGCGGGATGCAAGATACCTTAACAAGGAGATGAAGGATCAAGCACAACGGATCTATGTTTTGAATAAGTCAGCCCTCACTGCATTTATTTCGCTTAAGCCAATTTCCGCAACGGCGCTTTGCTCTTGGAACTGAAAGAGGCGGGAACTAAATATCTCCAACAGATAAAAGATGAGATCGGGCAAGCATTAGGTAGCCAAATCGAAGCCCGAGCCCCAACTGAGCTAGTCCGGCTTGAGATCATCGATCTAGATGAAATGACGGCCCCGGATGATATTATAAGCGCCCTGCACCAGCAGATGGATATAACAATTAATGCAGACTCAGTTAAGAGCATTCGACCTGCATACGCCGGCACACAAAGAGCAACAATATGCATACCAGCTACAACCGCAGAGGAAATCTTCAATATTGGCAAACTAAAAATTGCATGGACTGTGTGTCGTATAAGGCCCAGTACCACCCCAATTAGGTGCTATAGGTGCCTCCGAACAGGCCATCTGGCCGCCAAGTGTTCCGACCCAGTCGATAGAAGTGGCTGGTGCTTGAAATGTGGAGGGCAAGATCATAAAATAAAGGAATGTATAAACAAGCCGAGATGCTTTATATGCGCATCCAACGGACTCGATCAGGTTTCACACATAGCCAGCAGTCATCGTTGTCCCGCAACAAGGCGCAATAATATTGATGGGGAATTACCTAACAATAAAAAATGATTAACATAATGCAAATTCTGCGAAGCTGCCCAGGATCTACTGCTATCATAAGCGAGCCATACAAGCATAAGACGGACAACTGCTGGTTCAGAAGTAAGTCAAACAAAGCAACGATTTGGGCCTGTGGAATGATATTACCGACGCTGGGCTCTACCAAGGCGGGAGAACATTTCATTAGGGTACACATCAGTGGATACTGGATATACAGCTGCTATATTCCACCAAGTGTTAATCTGGAAGGTTTCGGCAATGCCCTAGACGAACTGGTCGCGGATGCACCCGGTGATTTTTTTTTTTTTTTTTTTTATACGTTTTATTTATTTTGTTGGATCTCTTATTTAACTTTATAAGACTAACATCAATTTTCTAGTTTTATCTTAATTTAATACGTAATCTAGCATTTGAAGAATGCTAAATTAATCTATGGCCCTGATTAATAGTTAGAGGGTTGGAAGGTCTTTTCTTTGGAGACGAGTTCTATCACATACTCGGGTTAGTGATTGGGCGAGGGTATTCGGATGTGTCTGCAGTTTAGCTGTGTACTTTAGCTGTTGAACCTTTATTTCGGTTAGTACAATAGGTATATGTAGGCTTTTCTGTAAGTTTTTGTTTTGGATATACCAAGGTGCTCCCATGATAGTTCTGAGAACCTTAGATTGCGCCCTTTGTATGGTTTCGATATTGCTCTTACTTGCGTTTCCCCACAGTGCAGAGCCGTACATCCAGATGGGTTTTAGCATCGAGTTGTAGAGAAGAACTTTGAACTCTAAACATAGGGGAGATCGTGCATTGATAAGCCAGTGCTTTTTCTTTTTTATAAGCTTTAGCTGCTTTTTCTTGGCTTCGATGTGCCTACGCCAAGTTAATCTTCTGTCCAGGTGAAGTCCAAGATATACAACATCGTCGGATTGAGGCACTGGCACGTTGTTCAGTGTCAATGATGGGCAGGTTCGTCTGTAAAGGGTGAACGTAACGTGCTTGCATTTCTGTTCATTTACACGGATGCGCCAATCTACTAGCCACTTTTCAACCTCCATTAAATGGGTTGTCAGTTGCTCAGCAGCTTTGATCGGGCATTTGGAGCGGCTAAGGATGGCCGTGTCATCGCCGAAAGTAGATGTGGTAAGTGTAGGGCTTGTTGGTATGTCCGCTGTATACAGAAGATACAGAGTTGGACCTAGCACGCTGCCTTGAGGTGAAGCTATTACATCGAACGGCGAGTTTTCTGTTGGAAAGATATGATTTCATTAGTCTGTGTGCGTATTTATTAGGCCATCCAGCCAGACTCGGTCAAAAGCTTGGGCGACGTCGAGAAAAATTGCTGTGCAATATTCTTTTTTCTCGAATGCAGTGCGGATCTCTGCAGTGATACGGTTCACTTGCTCAATCGTGCCATGCTTTTCACGGAAACCAAACTGATGATGTGGGATTATATTTTGGTTTACCAGGATTGTATTTATACGGAGTTGTGGGACCTTTTGTAATAGTTTTGAAAGACTTGGTAATAAACTGATGGGTCTGTACGAAGATGGCTGTGTTTCGTCTGCAATAGCTTAGATCACCGCCAGACAGACTACCGCATCAAAAACTGCCCAACCAGTGACGGTGAATCCAAAGTCACCTGTACAGTCTGGTATGGACAGATATATTAATATAAACTAGTGAAAGCCTAGCCCTCATACAAACAGTTGCAACACTCCCAAAATGTCCAAAAGCAACATTGCCGAACGAAAAGCCTTGGATCAGCCGGAAACTCAAGAAGGAGTTTTTCAAATGAAACCCCGCCAAAGTTTTTTGCCCAAGTTTCTTTTATGTGACTCAACAGGGGGAACATAAAAGAGACCAAAGTCCAAACAAAAAATGAACCGTTCTATCGGATCATAGAAAAGAAGTTCTGAACAGAGAATGTAATCTTCTACACATTCCAATTAAAGAGTGGAATGAACAAAGTGCCTTGACCCCCGTTTGAAGTGCAACTACAGACCGATGCACGAACATTAAAAAAAAACGTATTGCATCCTATCTACAACTTGCAACTGCTGCTACATCGCAGAATCACTGCAGAGGAGCCTCACAAGAGGTCACACCCTCTACAATGCACTAAGTGCCAGAAGTTTGGATATACAAAGTCGTTCTGCAGTCTTTGCCCAGTTTGCGTTGGCTGTGGACAAATTCTACACGACTGTGTCTGTTCCGACAATAAAACGAATGCCAATACAAGGAATTGTGGTGGAAATCACACCGCGAATTATAGAAGATGTCCTGTTTAAAAGAAACTGAAAGCCCGTCTTAACGCGAAGAAACCTGCGGCTCGTGTTAAGGACCTGACTTTTACTCCCTAGCAAACCACACCAGGTATATTCTTCTCAAGAGCTGAAAGGTGCTACGCAGCGGAAATTCACATCCCACTGCAGCTGTGGATCCTGTTTTTATTCCATCTAAAGCGGATCCAAGTCCATCCGTGCTTGCCCAGCAGCCCAACGGGATCGAAACGTTATTGATCTCGCTCAACCAAAATATGACAAACATCATGACGTTCATGCATCAGTTCGGGTTCCTGCGTGCAATTTTGCCAGAATTTGGAATTTGTTGCCCTCCAAAGCTTTTCGTTCAGCAATGTTGCTTTTGGACATTTTGGGAGTGTTGCATCTTTTTGTATGAGGGCTAGGCTTTCGCTTGTTTATATTAATATATCTGTCCATACCAGTCTGAACCGGTGACTTTGGATGCACCGTCACTGGTTGGGCAGTTTTTGTTGTGGTGGTCTGCTGGACGGTGATCGAAGGTATTGCTGGCGTTGCTGCTGTTAGAGTTATTGTTGGAGCAGTAGCTGCAATTGTTGTTGTTGTGAGCGCGCTGACGGCGGTCGGCGAACCCAATGACCCAATTAACACTTGAGGTGTAAGCGAATTTGAGGGTGAAGCGCATTGGGCGCTCCAAGACAAGTTGTTGCTGGTTGGTGTAAGCAATTTGCTCATACTTGTACTTTTGGATTCAGCGCTTGCTATTGTTGTGGTAGTTCGAAACACCACTGAGAAGTATGCAATGTTACGTTGAATAGGTAGCCGACGCTTGTTTTTTTTTGGAGAAGTTGTTTTTGTAGCTGTTGCTGGCGAGATTCTAGTGAAGATGGGCCCAAGTTGATCTCTTTAAACGTTGACATTGCTAGTAAATTTAATTATTTACTAAGTATTGTTATTTGTAGTTACAAATAACAATATAAATTGTGATAGGGCGTCTCTGTGGCGACTGAGAGCCCTGTTACTTTAGTTTAACACTGATTAAATGCTGACACCGAAGAACTTGCGGAGCGCGATAAAAAATACGTCCGAACGCGGTGACGGCCAATTGGCAAATAATTTATTAGAAGAAAAATGTTATATAATTATCATGGGCGGGGCAGCAATTCTGTTTTGATGTATTTATTTATTATTATATAGCTATTATATTATATTTTATTATTTAATTCGGTTGAGGATAAAAGGGCGGATGCATGTCATGTAAAAGCATTGGTGGCGGCAGCGAAGAACGCGGGGCAAACGCGAAAGCAAGAGAGAGTAAAAAAGGCCGTTGGCAACTGAGAATGGAAGTTCAGCAATACGAGAGGTAGCGCATACGAAATGATAGAATTTCATCACGTATAGCAACAAGCAAGCTATGCGGCGTGATCGCCAGAGACAGCCGGTCAAAAGAAGAAAGCGTTGGAAAGTTTTGAAGACAAAGCATAAGCGAATGGAAAAGTACTGGCCGTGGGCGGAGTTCAGCACGCGTCCTGATTGGGTCAAGATGCCTTTAAATACGCACGGAAGAGGCCATAAATGTCAGTCAACAAGTGAAAATCAACAAGTGAAGCCCATAAATGAAGACGTCTAAGGTAAAGTAGTCAAACCCGAGTCCTGGCTAAGTACTTGTGCTAACAAAGGGGTAATTAAAGGAAAACAAGACGAGGAATTATTCCCAGCAGGAAGAAGAAGAGTAAGAGTTATTCCTAGCACTGATTAAATGACTAATTAAATGGAGTTATTTCAAGGCGCGAGAAGAAGACTAGGAGTTATTCCCAGCATATATTAAATGACTAGCAGTGGTGCGCCGAGCACAGGTTTAAAGACTAGAAGATATTCCTGGCAGCAAGAAAAAGACTAGTTATACCTAGCACAGATTAAAAGAAAGAGTTATTCCTAGCGCAGTCGGGGAAGATCAGGAGCACTTCTGGCACATTCAGGATCGGCTAGGAGTATTACTAGCACAGATTTGGGAAGACCAGGAGTATTCCTGGCATTCAGGAGAATAGTAGTGGTCAGGTTAGAGAGGCAAGTCCAGGAGTATTCCTGGCAATACAAAAAAATAGCAATATTACCTCAAGTTAGCTACTGGATTATCTGGAAAACGATTTATAACAACAATATCGATGGACAAAAAATTTGTATCCCACCAGTACATGATGTAACAACTTCTTTACTACAAAATATTAAAACTGGCAACAATTTCACATTTTTAAGAAAATGGTTCATGAATCAAACATATCCACTGTATACAAGATGTGGTACTTAAAGGCAAATTTATCAGGAGACTCCAAGAGATTAATTAGGCATCTTGATCTTATGACACTGCATGGAAAAAGTTGTTCTGTCAACAAATAATCTTTATGATCATTGCAAGCCTTAAAGAATATATGCATTGACACAGAAACTTGGGATACTATTATAACTTTTCATTTGACCATGAAATTACATAGATTTACCCACACTTTATATGAACAATCCCTTTTCGACACAAGGGAATTGCATAAAACCAAAGAATTCCTTGCATTTTTGGAACAACGTGTTCTTGCCCTAGAGTAGATTGGTACCAAGCAGACCAGAGAAAGGCTTCAGCGTCAGGGACAAAATCAAAACTAAATCTACAGCAGAATGTTTAAACTGGGTATAGCGACAAAAAATGTGTGTCAATTATTTGAAAACCGACCACATGTCAAAGGCTTGTACCTGGAAGGGATGCTTCAATTGCGATGGAAAGCACAATACACTGTTAAATTTGGGAAACAACAACTTAAAAACAAATGAAACCATAATGGCCTCAGCTGCTTCCACATATGGAAGCAATGAAAATTATACCCCACTAGCGACAGCCAGGTTGATTGTTAATGGAATCAATGAGCGAGAAGGAGAATTTCGTGCGCTCTTAGACAGTGGCTCCCAAGTCAATCTAATCTCAGAAAGATTAGTAAAACAAGGAGTAGGGGGATAACCACAATTTAGCAGATCCAGAGAAAATGTACTTGGGAAATCAAAATACACCGATTTCAGTACAAGAGTCAAAGACTTTTTGTTACCGCACATTGACGCATATGAACCCACAGAAGCAATGAAACAGAAGTTTGACCTCCCGAGAAATATACCTCTAACAGGATCCTTACTTTAACAAAACTAGTAAAATTAATTTACTACTAGGAGCCGATCACCATTTTACAATATTACTACCGGGACAAGTAAAACGAAATACTTGTACAGTTCTTCAAAATTCAGAATTTGGTTGGATCATTGCCGGAAAAATAATTATGGCTACATCTGCACCAGCACAAGCGGTTCTAGAATTTGGATACCTTGGAATCAGCAAGAACATAAAAGAGTCCAGAGGAAGAATATTGCGAAAATCACTTCTTGGACAATTTACATAAAGTCATCTTGTACCCTTGTAACAATTTTCAATAATACTGCGGTTTGGGACACATAAATATGTTTTCACTGCGGACGAAGCGAAAATGTACCGGCAGGTATGGGTTTATCCAGATGATCAATTCAACCAAATGATTGTCTGGAGAAACAGCCCAAAAGAGAAACTGAAATATTACCGTTTGAAAACAGTAACCCATGGAACAACTTCGGCACCATACCACGCAACAAAAAGTTTGGAGCACTTGGTAACTAAAAGCAATTAAAAGTGGGCCACAGAAGCATCCCGAAGGACGACATATTCAACAGAATTTATTTAGGTGATGCACTGGAGCAGTTAAGTGTGAAAACTTTAAGCTGTAAGATTAAAGTATAAGCGTATTCATTGGCTTTTTTTAACTAACATGTATCGGCTATATGACCGTTTGCAATAAGAGACTACTCTATATTGTGTCGGTTATTATTATACACTGTACCCATAGGGTAAAAGGGTATATTTCAGTCTTTAAAATGTATGTAACAGGCAGATGGTATATTTTAAAGTATATTTATTCTTGATCAGCATCAACATCCGAGTCAATTAACACATGTCCGTCCGTCCGTCCATCCGTATGAACACCTAGATCTTGGAGACTATAAGAGCTAGAGCTACCAAATTTGGTGTGAACATCCGTCTTATGCCTAGGCAGATCAAGTTTCCTCCTTTTTCAAATTTTAGCCACGCTATCGTATTCTTATATGGTAGGCCTAATTAAATAGTTCGACTGAACTAACTGACCAAATTTGCATTTTGTACTGAATTGCCATGGCGACATTGTCAGATAAGAAAGAGCGAGATAGCATGCGTTTGCTATTGCTACATGTCAAAGGGAATTTCGTTTTGAATTGATGGCAATTTCGAGGGTGATCAGACATTTGTCTAGTGCCTTCGCAAATTAAGATAGTTTAAATTTATGCCACGCCCACTTCCGCCCCAGCAATTTAGAAAAAACGATTAACTAGAGAAGTTTTAAAGGAATCGCATTCTTTTTTGGCACACCCAACAATGTCGCCAAAATTCATCATCTGACCAAATTTAGTGGAAATCGCACAATGAATATCGAAGATATACGAATGTGCATTTTAAACTGAATTGCCAAGGTGATATTAGCTGGAAAGAGTGAGCGAGATAGCATGCGGTAGCTGCATATTAAAAGGAATTGTGAATTAAATTGATGTCGTTCTTGATTTAATATAACTAGTTGGTACGGGGTATACTCAGTGTCGGCAGGGACGACTTGCTTGCTTCATTATTATTAGAGTGCATATACTACACCTCCTTTTTTTTAAGAAATAACGTAATTACGTGTAGTTATTTTATTTAATATATGTATATTTAAATAATTGGAAAAACATTTTGAAAATGTAAAAATATTTTTTTTTTTGTAATTTTGTAATTTTTTTTTATTTTATTATTATTATTATTAGTTTATTATTATTATTATTCTTTTTTTAATCATAAATTTTTTATGAAAACTTTAATTATATTTTTTTTTTAATCATTAATATATTCCTATGCACTGTTTGTTTTTTATTTTTACTATCCTTTACTACTATATTGTCATTATTATTAATAGTTTCTACAACAAATGGACCTAAATAGTTAGGGTCTGGCTTATGTCTTACTTCATTTATTAATAACACTTTGCCTCCTACTTCTATATTTATTTTCGATATATCATAATATGTCTTATTTTTGCTCTTATGGTTTTCTAACATTATACTTGCTCTTTTATAGGCAATTTCTAGTCTAAATTTTATTTTATATCATCTATATTGTATATTGGATCTATCCTAGTTATTTTATTGAAGTTTATGAATTGATTTTATAATCTTCCAAAAACTAATTCAAATGGACAATATCCGTGTGTAAATGTTGGGGTGGTGTTAAAACAATATGTAAACTATTGAGTCCAGACATCCCAATCCCACTGACAAATCAGTGGAAATATAAGAATGAACATTTTCATTGAAAGTTCTGTGACTTCGTTTAATTGTTCCTAATGTTTGGTGATAATATGCTGTAGATGTTAGATTTTTTATTTTTATATACTTGCATATCTCTGTTAAAAGTTGGTTCTTATAGTCAGTACCCTGTAGTATATGCAACCTTATAATAATAATAACCGACACAATATAGAGTATTCTCTTATTGCAAACGGTCATATAGCCGACACATGTTAGTGTATGCTATATGTGTTGCATATACATAAACATAAGCAAGCTCGAAACATGATCAGCCACTCACATAGACTGGCCATGCGGACGAATTGCAACGTCTGCATAATCGAGCGTGTGAATGTTTATTGTATAACATATATGTACATACTACACTCTCTCTCTTTCATACGTTTATATATATGTTTATATACTTAAGAATTCTTAGGCTAAGCTAAGAAATTATTTCTGAATAAAGAAGCATTCGGTTTTATACCGTCAAGAGAATCAAAACGTTTAATTATTGATCATAATTTTACATGGCGACCGTGACAAGTGTCACGAATGTGTTTTGTGAATTAATAAAGAAAAAAAAATTATTATTAACTAAAAATTAAAAAAAAGAAAAAAACACATTGCAACACTGCAACGACAGCCGCTGGAGGTGCTGACTCCAGCAAAGAAGGAATACAATGATGGCTACTTCAAGGGATTCCATTTGCCCATGTGCCAATGTGTGGTAGGCAGACCGCCCACTACACCTACGAGGGAAAAAAAAAGAAAGCCAAAAAGGCAAATAGATTGGCAGCAAATAATAAAAGTGCAAGTACTGAAGTTGGTGTTTTTGGATAAAAATGAAAAAACTCAAAAGGCAAAAGTAATGGATGCCAAGAAAATAAATAATTTACACTAAAAACAAAAAAAAGTAGAGTGATGGGTAAAAAATCTGGTGTGACAAAGAAATTGAAAGCAAGAAAAGCTGAAATCTTGAGGCTACTAAACAGCCCAAATGAAATTAATTGGAATGCCTCAGTGAAGCTACATGCAGAGGTAGAATTTATAAAAAGCCAATTGGCTAAAAATAAAAATAAAGTCACATCCAGCACCCCATCAACAGATTCTGCGATACAAAATTTGTCAAAGCCAAAATTAAAAACAACGCCACAACCAGCAAAGCAAATCCCAAAGCTGATGAAAGCCTGCCCAAACGACTGCGAGGGACCACTATATTCGCCGTTCTGCGAATATACCTGTGCCGCCTGCACCGGTCCCCCAACAGAGAAGCCCCTATAGAGAAGCCTGTGCCGCCTGCACCGGTCCCCCACCAAAGAAGCCTGTGCCAGCTCCCGGCAGCCGAACCGACAGCGCTACAAAGAGCGCCCACCACAACAAAATAAATTAACTATGCGCTGCGTCGCACATTTTTTTTGAGTGCACTGCGATGCACAATTTTTTTTTTTGATAATTATACAAAACGATGTAAAATTGTGCGGCATTAAAGCTGTCCAATCAGAGTGTGGCCTGAAAACCACACACAAAAATAGGCAGGGATACATGTAAAAAAAAAAAAAAACAATTCTTTTGAATTAAAAGTGAAATTTCCATTAAATTAATAAAAAAAAAAAAATAATGAACAGCAAAACTTACAAAGCAATAATTTTTGAAAATTAATCCATATAATTAACTCAGTTATCAAGTAAAAATTTGTTGACCATTTGCATTTGTTTTTACTTTTCGCGAAATGTTTATCTATAAGTCCAAAAGAAAATAAAATGAAATTGAAATTTTTAATATTATATGAACATTCGCGAAAAGGGCCAGAGTAAAAGAAAATAATTCTTCCTTTTATCTTTCAAAAAAAAAAAAAACATCAATAAAAATTAATGTGAATATAATAAATTTCGCAAAACTAATTAAATAAATTCAAGAATCATTTTTATGAAAACTTTAATTTTTAAACCTTTCAAGATTATTCAGGATTAAATTTTTTTTATGAAATTCAAAAATGGGAGGAAAATCCTCAAAAATTAAGGATAGTACAGCCAACGTTCAGAACGTAATAGAATTTGTAGATCCAACTACACACTTAGAGACCCAACAAATTATCCTCTTACTTTTGCTAATAGTTTCAGTAATAAATTTACTAATGAAAATTTATTTAATGTACAAGCGAACATTAAGAAAAAGGTACATGAGCCGTGCCAACGATTTAGACAGAATCTAAAAAAAAAAAAATATATTTTGTTTCTTTTTATAAACCTTCACGGCATCAAAATGAATAAGGTAGAAACAAAATATTTAGCGATATACGTACCATTCCTTGATTTCCTGATACAATCAGGAGAAACAAATTATAAATACAAGGAAATACGGTACTGGATATCAAACAATTGTAAGTTCGAGGAGAAAATTGTAAAACTTATGGAAATATCCATAAAGACAGCCTACACCAGGCTACTTGTAAAAAGAGAAAAAAGAAAAGACATACCAGAATGGGTACATAGACTATTCATGGCTACCACCGAATCTATAACTATTGAAGATTCAGATGAAGAGCCACAAAACTAAAAAGACAGACAAAGAAAAGAAATTCGGTAGCAACATCTTGCTACAAACATCCCACTGACGTATCAAAAACATACTATTAAACATGAAACAAACGAGCAAGACCGAAAAGCTAAAAATCGTGCTAAAAGCTGGTAACTTCGTCGCTTTTAATGATGCAATGGGTAAATATATCCATTGCAGCACTGAAATGACTGGAAGTCCTAGCACAGTACTATTTCAGCGAGGACAAAACAATATAATGTCCGAGTTACCGAAAGCGAACAGGGAAACGGGCAAGTTCCTCCAAATACTCAAAAGAAAAAAAAATATATAACGTTTATTCTATTAACCTAAGTCTTAATAAAAATAAATAATAAATATATTATTCCATACGAATTTCATCTGTTTCATTCAGATTTCGCAAACCCATGCGATGGAATAATAAGATTAAGTCTTAATAAAAATAAATAATAAATATATTATTCCATATGAATTTCATCTGTTTCATTCAGATTTCGCAATCCAATGCGATGGAATAATAAGATTAGATTTCATAAAAACTTTTAATTGCAAATTAGATTACAGTACTTCAGAAGATTGGTTTATACTTAGACCACGAAATTTAACGTACCTAAATTATGTTCCAATAACATATTTTCGACCATATATATATATGGCAAGCACTTCACAGTGCAAACAAACCATTCAAAATTAGCACGCATACGGCTAGAATTAAAAGAGTATGAATTTACAGTAGAGTATTTGAGAGAGAAAAGACAACTTTGTGGCAGACGCCCTATCGCGGATAAATATATCCGAACTAAAGAATATGAATATAAAAGTCCTGAAAGTCACTACCAGGCAACAAAGTAGACAGAAAAACTGCGCAGTTAATAAAGAGAAACTTTTGCCAAGGCAAAGTATTCAAAATGCTTCTAGGCCCAACGTATACGAAGTCATCAAGAATGACGAAGTACGGAAAGTAGTGACCTTGCGAATAACAGAATCCAAATGCTTATTGAAACATGGAAAGAAAGTTATAGCAAGAATTGATGTTAGCGATTTGTACACCAATGGAATTCTCGACTTAGGTCAGTTCTTCCAAAGGCTTGAAATGCAAGCCGGTGTACTTGAAATCAGCCAACTCAAAGTGGCACCGAGCGAAAAGATCTTTGAAATTATTTCAATAGATTCTTTTAAAAATATGGGCAATATTATATTGAAAACATTAAGAGTAGCGCTACTCCAGCCGGTGACCCTAATAAATAATGAAAATGAAAAAGAAAAAGAAGCAATACTGTCTACATTTCATGACGATCCAATACAAGGAGGTCATACAGGGATTACCAGAACAATGGCAAAAATTAAAAGACACTACTATTGGAAAAATATGGGACGCCATATCAAAGAGTACATACGTAGATGTCATAAATGCCAAGTGTCAAAAACTACGACACATACAAAAACTCCCATGATAATAACAGAAACACCAGAAAAAGCTTTTGATAGAATGATAGTGGACACAATAGGTCCGCTACCAAAATCAGATGGTAAAAATGAGTATATTGTCACATTAATATGCGACCTTACAAAATACTTAGTAGCTATCCCAGTTGCATCCAAGAGTGCAAGTAATGTAGCTAAAGCAATATTCGAACATTTCATACTTCAGTACGGTCCAATGAAAACACTCATTTCGGACATGGGAACTGAGTATAAAAACCAGATTATAACAGATATATGCAAGTACATGAAGATTAAAAATTTAACTTCTACAGCATATCACCACCAGACCTTAGGGACAATAGAACGAAATCATAGAACGTTCAATGAATATATTCGTTCTTACGTATCTGCAGATAAGTCCGATTGGGATGTTTGGATACAATATTTCACTTATTGCTACAACACAACACCCTCGGCAGTGCATGAATACTGTCCATACGAATTAGTATTTGGAAGACCACCAAATCAATTCATAGATTTTAACAAAATAGATAGAATAGATCCTATATACAATATAGATGATTACGCTAAGGAAATAAAATTTAGACTAGAAATTGCCTACAAAAGAGCAGGAATAATGTTAGAAAACCATAAGAAAAAAAATAAGAAATATTATGATAGGTCAGTAACAGAAATAAATATAGAAGTAGGAGATAAAGTTTTGCTAAAAAACGAAGTAGGCCATAAGCTAGACCCTAACTATTTAGGTCCATTTGTTGTAGAAACTATAGAAGGTAATGACAATATAGTAGTAAAAGATAGTAAGAATAAAAAACAAACAGTGCATAAGAATAGATTAAAAAGATATAATGATTAAAAAAAAAAATAATAAAAATGATATGATTAAAGTTTTCATACAAAATTTATGATACAGAATTAATGAAAAAAAAAATTTTCTATTAAAAATAATAATAAACTATCAAATATTGTTGTGAAAATTATTCTGTTCAAAATAAAGTAAACACAAAAAAAGGAAAAATTACAAGAAAAAAAAAAATTACTTAAACTTACTTAAATAACTACGTAAAAAATTAAACTTAATTAAATACTACGTTATTTCTTAAAAAAGGGAGGTGTAGTATATGCAACCTTATAATAATAATAACCGACACAATATAGAGTATTCTCTTATTGCAAACGGTCATATAGCCGACACATGTTAGTGTATGCTATATGTGTTGCATATACATAAACATAAGCAAGCTCGAAACATGATCAGCCACTCACATAGACTGGCCATGCGGACGAATTGCAACGTCTGCATAATCGAGCGTGTGAATGTTTATTGTATAACATATATGTACATACTACACTCTCTCTCTTTCATACGTTTATATATATGTTTATATACTTAAGAATTCTTAGGCTAAGCTAAGAAATTATTTCTGAATAAAGAAGCATTCGGTTTTATACCGTCAAGAGAATCAAAACGTTTAATTATTGATCATAATTTTACAACCCATGTCAACAATTACTGTGTCGAAAGCGTTTATTGGAGTGGCAATTACAATCATGGGAGTTTTTACATGAATTTTTTGATGTTTGGCATTTGTGACGTTTACGCATTTGCTCTTTAACAAGCCGAGTCATATTTTTCCAGTAATAATGTCGTTTGATTTTTGCTAGCATTCTTGTAATGCCTGAATGACCTCCTTGTATTGGATCGTCATGGAATGTAGACATACATCATTTGTGTTATTTATTACGGTCACCGGCCTTAGTAGCGCTTCTCTCAAAGATTTTAAATATTTGTTGCCCATATTTTAAAATGAATCTATTTAAGATTAAAGATTTTTTCGCTCGGTGCCAATTTTAGTTTGTTGATATTGTGTATACCGGCTTGCATATTAAGCGTTTGGAAAAACTGACCTAAGTCGAAGATCCCATTGGTATACAAATTACTAACATCAATTCTTGCTATAACTTTGTTTCCATACTTTAATAAAAATTTTGATTTCGTTATACGCAAGGTCACTAATTTTCCTACTTCATCATTACAAATGATATCATGTACGTTGGGTTAAGAAGCATTTTGAAAACTTTGCCTTGGCAAAAGTTCTTAGTTATTAACTGTGCAGTTTTTTGTCTACTTCGTTGCCTGGTAGTGACTTTCAGGACTTTGTTGTACATTTCTTTAGTTTCGGATACTGATATCCGTGGTAAGGCATCTGCCACAAAGTTGTCTTTCCCCTTAAGGTATTCTAGATCTAGTCTCATTCTAGTTAATTTTGGACTGGGATTTGTCATTGAAAATAAATAAGTAAGTGGCCTGTGATCTGTTTTAATAGTGAAGTGTTGACCATATACAATGTATGGTCGAAAGTGCGTTATAGCCCAGTGGATTGCTGCTAACTCTTGTTCTGTTGTTGATTTGTTGCTTTCACCTTTAGTGAATGAGCGTGAAGCGTATGCAACTGGTAGTTGTTTATCTCCATATTTTTGTGTTAGTACAGCGTGTTTATTTGCGCATGTTTATTTGCGTCTGTTATTATTCAAAATTCTTTACTAAAATCTGGGTATTTTAATAAAGTTGGTTTTAACAGAGCCTTTTTAAATAAACGCATTCGGCGTTCTGGCAATCATTAGTCCATTCAAATTTTACAGACTTGTTACATAATCTTGTTATGTGACGTGAATATTCTGCGAAGTTTTTAACAAATCGTCTGTAATAATATGACATCATATTTTTTGTGATCATGCAATACCTTGATCAGTATACTTGTGACCAAAAACCTCATTTCATGCATGAAGAAACTACATTTTTCCGGATGAAATTTTAGGTTGTGTTTCCCACTTAAGTCAAAAATGGTTGTTATATTTTTGATCCTGAGATTTTCGGAACAACCGATGACAATAAAGTCATCCATCTACAAGAATGCTTGGGAAGCGTTAAGTCCAGAAAATGCTATGGTCATCATTCTTTTGAAAGAATTTAACGCTATTTTAAGACCATAAGGTAGTCTTGTGAATTGATATGAACCATTGTTTGTTGAAAAAGAAGTGATTTTTCTAGATTGTTGTTTTAGCTTTATTTGATGGAATCCCGACATTAAGTCGAGGCATGAAAAATATTTGGCTCTGCCTAATTGGTCAAGAAAATCATCTTTTCTTGGAAGTGGGAATTTGTCGGACAATTATTTTTTTGTTTATTTGATTTCCTGGGACACCTTTCTTGGGTACAAGTAGTATTGGACTATTGTACTCCGAAATTTATGGTTCAACAATTTTATCTCGAACACTGGTTCTGTATCCTTTAACCTTAATTCTCGCTTATAAAAGTAATTTGATGAAGTAGATTCGGTTTCAATTCCGAAAATGTCTGTATACTGCGTGCATATGTAATTCTGTGAGCTTAGTTCTGAACAATTGTGGGAAGTTCTTTGTAAGTTTTTTCATGACGTCTTTGTGTCTATCATTTTCAATATCTTGGACTATGTCATAGTCACTTAATGTTTTGGTTTGGATTTCTTTTAATTTTATAATGTTGGTTAAACTTGTTGTATTTACTATTCGGACAAAAATATTATTTTTATTGGAAATTGTATTTCCAATGGATATTCCTTTATCAATTTCTTGATTTGGAATCAAAATGGTATGTTTAACGAAATTTAGTTTAATTTGACGGACAACTTCAGCACGAGCTGGAAGTACTATAGCGTTATTATCACAAGTATGTGTAATTGGTAATGTATAGTTGAGATTGTTAGGCCGAAGTATTGGAGTATCACTGGAATGTGTGAAATCTAATTAGGAGTTGAATTTTTTGATGAAGTCTATGCCAATTATACCGTCGCTCGGAATCGGATAGTTATGCTCGACTAAATGAAAGTTGGGAGGAATTATATATTTTCCTGTAGTTAATTCTACATACATTTGAATTACCATTGTTGTGGCTTCTATTTAAATTGCCATGGCCTCTAAATTTCCTCTAGTTTGGCCGTGTCTTCTATATATATATTTTTTTTTTTTGCGTTTATTTATTTGTTGGATCTCTTATATAGTATATAAGCCTAACAACAATTTCCTAGTTTTCATCTTAATTTAATACGTAACCTAGCATCAGAAGAATGCTTCATTAATCTATGGCCCTGTTTATTTACTAGAGGGTTGGAAGGTCGTTTCGTTGGAGACGAGTACTTCATGTACTCGGGTTAATGACTTGGCGAGGGTATTCGGATGTGCCTGCAGTTTAGCTGTGTACTTTAGCTGTTGTACCTTTATTTCGGTTAGTACACTAGGAATATGTAGTTCTTTCTGTAAGTTTTCGTTTCTGATATACCAAGGTGCTCCCGTGATAGTTCTGAGAACTTTGGATTGTGCCTTTTGTATGGTTTCGATGTTGCTCTTACTTGCGTTTCCCCACAGTGCAGAGCCGTACATCCAGATAGGTTTTAGCACCGAGTTGTAGAGAAGAACTTTGAACTCCAAACATAGGGAAGATCGTGCCTTGATAAGCCAATGTAGTCCGGTTGCTTTAAGCTTTAGCTGTTTTTTCTTAGCTTCGATGTGCCTACGCCAAGTTAATCTTCTGTCAAGGTGAACTCCAAGATATACAACATCGTCGGATTGGGGCACTGGCACGTTGTTGAGCGTCAATGATGGGCAGTTTCTTCTATTGAGGGTAAACTTAACATGCTTGCATTTCTGTTCATTTACACGGATTCGGCAATCTGCTAGCCACTTTTCAATTTCCTGTAAGTGGGATGCCAGTTTCTCAGCCGCTTTGATCGGACATTTGGAGCCTCTGAGGATAGCCGTGTCATCGGCGAAAGTAGATGTGGTGAGTGTAGGGCTTGTTGGTATGTCCGCTATATACAAAATATAAAGTGTTCGACCCAACACGCTGCCTTGAGGTACACCTGCTTTTGATTCGATGTCGTCAGAGGTGAAGCTATTACATCGTACACAGAATTTTCTGTTGTATAGATAAGATTCCATTAACTTGTGTGTATATATATATATTAGGCCGTCAAGCCAGACTGGATCAAAAGCTTGGGCGACGTCGAGAAAAATTGCTGTGCAATATTCTTTTTGCTCGAATGCTGTGCGGATCTCTGAGGTGATACGGTTGACTTGCTCAATTGCGCCATGTTTTTCACGGAAACCAAACTGATGATGTGGGATTATATTTTGGCTTACCAGGATTGTATTTATACGGAGTTGTAGAACATTTTCAAATAGTTTTGAAAGACTTGGCAATAAACTGATGGGTCTGTACGATGATGGCTGTGTTTTGTCCTTTCCGGGTTTTGGGATCATTATGATTTTTTCCAACTTATGGAATAGTGACAAGTTTTTACTATCGCGTTGAAGAGTTTGCAGATGTGCCGCTCGGCACATCCCTCTCTATAATAGGAACTATTATTTCTAGTATTTCGGGACCCGTTATATTGGTAAACGCCTCTTCCACGGTAGTTACCTCGGTTTCCTCGTTGGTTTTGAAACTGATAATTTTGGTTTTGGGGTTGTCTTTGACGAAATTACCGAACAGAGTTTGCCTCTTCAGCGGCTTCCGTACAAGTGTTCACAAATTTCGAAATGGCTTCATTCATGTTTTTGAATGTGCCTGACCGCATAACATGTTTTACTTCAACTAAGGTGCAGTTTTGAGTCATGGCCTTTTCAGCAAGTGTTGTGCTGCATTTGTTTGCTAGTTCTGTTGTCACGCCATCATCGATGTAAGCTCCTTCAAGAGTTTTTGTCCGTTTTTCCACCTCTTGGGTGTATTGGTTGGCGGTCTTGTTCTTTTGTTGGAGATTTAATAATTTTACAGAGATTACCTCTATAGATTCTCCTTTAACATTTTCATGCTCATTGGTAATTAATTTTCTAGCGTAGCCTTTTAATTTTGTTTTTATTATTCATACTGCAATTGCTTCGTGAGTATCTTTAAGTCGAGACCATCTAGGAAACTTTGAAATGCGAGTTTTAAAAACTCAGGCACGGATTATTCATTGGCTATTGTCGGATTGTCAGAGGGTGTTTGTAGCGAAGGTGTTGCTAATGAACACCATCGATTTCTTGCAATTTAAATTTATTTTCGATGTCAGATTCTTAAAAAGTTGGATTTTATATGGTAACATAGACATTGCCTTTACCTTGTTTACGCATGATTCACTTGTGTCACAATGTATTAGTGGACTGACATATAAGTTGTACCTGTCCATGTAAATGTATTCAAATACATATATGGAAATGAAGCCTTTTTGTTCTCTAAGAATATTTATAGGATTTACAATGAAACTAGAGTGATTTTCAAGAATCAATTCCTTTTTTCTAATTATGGTTTACAAGTCTCTTACCTTTTTGGTCATCAGCCATTAATCCATTTTTATTGTTATGAATAATAATAACATAGTGATTATTACCGCAAAGGTATAAAAATTTGTGTTTTTTTTTTTTTTTTTGGATTTTCGTTGGCACGGCTCATCTACCTTTTTCTCAGTGTTCTTTTATACCTAAGATAAATTTTCAGAAGCAAGTTTATTACTGAGACTCCTAGCAAAAGTGAAAGGATAAGTAGCTGGTATAATATGTCCCCAAAGAGTCAATAGTATTATTTGGATGGGAGGCACGTCTGTGCTCTCTTGGTTCTTTATTTTGAATAATTAAATCTTGTACTTAAAATGCTTATGCTGCTTACTGGCAGCTACAAAATGTATATATATGTATGTGTGAGGCGAGAGTGTACTCACATGTTTGGTCACTCATTCTTGGTGGGACCAAAATGCAAGCTCAGCATATTTAGGCTGGCTTGCCAGCACAGTTCATTTATGTGAACATATATATACAGAACGGAATGTATGCATGCAAGTTTGCGTACATACATACATACAATTGTTCTTATATATAAATGTATATTTATAATTATTTATTGCTTGCAACAGAGTGTTACAAGCTGTGCTGAATGGTTTTAATTATGACATGTGAATACACTACACCTCCCCTTTTTAAAGAATAACGAAATATAATGAAGTTATTTTAAAAAAAAAATTACGTCTGTCGTTGAATATATATTCTTATATGTTTGGTTTTTTTTTTTTTTTTATTTAAAAAAATTTTTTTTTTTTTGTTTTTTGATTTTCACTCTTTTTTTTTTGAAAAATTAATATATGTATAATATTTTTTTTTTGTCTTTTTTTTTTTATCTACTTTCAAACGTATACGCTTTAGATCTATAAAAATTTATATATATATCTTTTTTTTTTAATTTATTTAAAAATTTTTAACCTATCCTTATGCACTCTTTGTGCTTTATTTCTTTTATCCCTAATTAATATATTGTCCCTATCTTCTATTGATTCTACTCTATATGGGCCTAGATACTTAGCTTCTAACTTATGGCCCGTTTCATTCTTTAGAAGAACCTTATCTCCTATTTCTATTTCAAAGTTATTTATTTTCCTATCGTATAATTCCTTATTCTTTACCTTATGCTCTTCTAGCATAAGCCTTGCCCTTTTGTAGGCTTGCTCTAATCTAAACTTAGCTTCTCTAGCATAATCATCTACATTATATAATGGATTTATATTATTTATAGAATTAAATTGTTTTGGCAAATTGTTTTGTTTACCAAAAACTAACTCATATGGACAATAACCATGTGCCATAGAGGGGGTCGTGTTGAAACAATATGTAAAATATTGGAGCCAAACATCCCAGTCAGTTTTATCAACTGATATATATGAACGGATGTATTCATTAAAAGTTCTATGACTTCTTTCCACTGTTCCCACTGTTTGGTGGTGATGTGCAGTAGACGTTATGTTGTCTATTTTTAGATATTTGCACAGATCGCTTATTATTGAATTTTTATATTCAGTACCCATGTCCGAAATGAACGTCTTCATTGGACCGTACTTTAATATAAAATATTCAAATATCGCTTTCGCAATAGTATTTGCGTTCTTATTTTGAACAGGGATGGCTACCAAATACTTTGTAAGGTCACAGATCAGGGTTACTGCGTATTCGTTACCATTTTCAGATTTCGGTAGTGGACCTATAGTATCCACTATTACTCTGTCAAAGGCACTCATAGGCGTTTCTGTTATAGTTAATGGGGTCTTTGTATGTTTAGTCGTTTTCGACTTTTGGCATTTTGGACAACTACGTATGTACTCTTTTATTTGACGCGTCATATTTTTCCAATAGTAGTGTCTTTTTATTTTAATTAAAGTTTTTGTTATGCCATTATGACCTCCTTGTATTGGATCATCATGATTTTCAGACAAAATTGCTTCTTTTTCTTTTTCATTATTTATTATGGTCACCGGGTTGAGTAGAGCTACTCTTAATGATTTCAATATATCATTGCCCATTTCTTTAAAAGTATCTATTGAAATAAATTCAAAGATCTTTTCCCACGGTGCCGTTTTGATATGGCTTATTTTTAATATACCGGCTTGCTTTTCAAGCCTTTGAAAGAACTGACCTAAGTCAAGTTTTTCATTAGTATCTAGGTCGCCAATATCAATTCTTGCAATAACTTTATTTCCGTGTTTCAAGTAACACAATTTATTTGTTATATGCAAGGCCACTACTTTTCGTACCTCGTCATTATTTATAACTTGGTAAACGTTGGGCATTGAAGCATTTGGAGTACTTTGCCTTAGCAAAGTCTCTTTTTCATTTCCTGCGCAGGATTTATTTTGTCTGTATTGCTGCCTGGTAGTGACTTTCAGGACTTTATTTTGTATATCTTTTAACTCGGTTATTGTTATCCGAGATAGGGCATCTGCCACGAAATTGTCTTTTCCCTTTAGATACTCAACTGTGAAGTCGTATTCTTCCAGTTCAAGCCGCATGCGAGTCAATTTGGAGCTAGGATTTACCATGGAAAACAAATATGTTAACGGTCTGTGGTCTGTTTTTATTGTGAAATGTTTGCCATAAATATATGGCCGAAAATGCGTAATGGCCCAGTGAATTGCTGCTAGCTCTTGTTCCGTTGTGCTCTTGTTACTTTCACCTTTGGTGAATGAACGCGATGCATAAGCGATTGGAAGTTGGAGTCCATCTCGGTTTTGGGTTAAAACCGCTCCACACGCTTGTTTGCTTGCATCTGTGATTATGCAAAATTCTTTGCTAAAATCAGGATATTGTAATATGGTTGGCCGCATTAAATTTTCTTTAAGATATTGGAATGCATTTTGGCATTCAACTGTCCACTCAAAGGGAACATTCTTTTTACATAATCGAGTTATGTGCCGGGAATAGTCGGCGAAATTTTTAATAAAACGCAAAATGCAACGAATCGTCTAGCGCTGTCCGCATCATGTGGGACTGGATAATTCTTAATGACATTATATTTTGTGTCATCAGGTAAAATTCCTTTATCTGTGCACTTATGACCTAGAAAAGTCACTTCGCGCATAAAAAATGAACATTTTTCTGGATGTAATTTAAGGTTGTGTTTCCGACATGTATTGAAGACATCGTTAAGATTTTTTAGCATGTGTTTTTCGGAACAACCAATAACTATTAAATCATCCATATAAAGGAATGCTTGGGACGGATCTAGTCCCGAGAATGCGATAGTCATCATTCTCTGAAATGAATTAGGCGCTATCTTTAGACCAAATGGTAATCGCGTGAAGCGATATGAGCCGTTGCTTGTTGAAAATGACGTTATATTTCTTGAACTTTCTTCAAGTTCGATTTGGTGGAAGCCTGACATTAAGTCAAGACATGAAAAATATTTTGCTCGACCTAGTTGGTCCAGTATGTCCTCTATTCGAGGAAGAGGAAATTTGTCGGCCAATAATTTTTTATTGATCTGACGATAGTCAATAACTAATCGCCATTTCTTGTCTTCCGAGCCAGGTAATGATTTTTTTGGAACAAGTAGCAGAGGGCTATTATATTCAGACACAGATGGTTCAACTATATTGTTGATTATTAGTTTTCCAACCTGCTTTTGAATTTCTTCCTTTTGACTATGCGGGCTCCGGTAATTTTTGATATATACCGGTTCTTCGTCTTTTAATCTCAATTTTTGTTTATAAAAATTATTTGTTGTGATTGATTCGGTCTCAAGTCCGAATACATCACTATATCTGGTGCATAGTTGGGTTAGTTGTTCTTTAAACTGGAGCGGAAAACTTTTAGTTAGCTGGGACATTACCATATTTTCCCTAGCTTTAGGAGTGGTTGGAACTACATCGTAGTTCGAAAATGGTTCTGACTTTAAAGTGTTTATCTTTATTATTTTGTCAGAATTGGTTGCATTGAGCAAACGGACAACTGTATTTCCATTTGTTGCCAATGTATTTGCAACGAAAATACCTGGTTGAATTTCCTGATTGGGAATCAACACAACTTCTTCACTCAAGGTGAGATTAATTTGTCGGACTACTTGGGATCTTGCTGGTATGAAAATTGAGGTGTTACCAGAATTGTATGTTATTGGAACATAAATAGGAAATTTTAAATTATCTGGTCTTAGTATTAACCAGTCTTCAGACGCTCTGCAGTCGATTTGGCAGTTGAATCTTTTGATGAAATCAATGCCAATTATACCATCACTTGGTATTGAAAAATCAGACTGTACAACATGAAAGTCGTGTGGGATTATGTATTTAGAGGTTTGAATCTCTAAGGCTGCTAGGCCTTTGGACTTTATTGCTCCTTTACCAATGCCTTGAATGTTAATTTTGTGATTCGTGTCGATGTCATTTAGAACATCTGAATCTTCTTTGAGAATTGAAATATCTGCACCAGTGTCGATTAAAAATGTTAATTTTTTATTTGTTTCGACATTAAAAAATGAAACAAATATATTGAGATTGAAGTTAATTGTATGCACATTTTTTGTGCTTACTCTTCCGTATCTAAAGGGTTTTGCGTGTTTCCCGTTTCGTTGTGGGATACGCGAATATTTCTGCTAGGTATGTTTCTTCTAGCATTATTATTGTTATTATTATTGTTTCTATATTGGCTTGGTCCTCTGTAATTTGATTGGTAATTATTATTTTGATAATTACCATTGCCGCGGTTATAGTTGGCATTGTAGTTACCCTGGCCGTTGCCTCTACCACGTTGGTGGTTAGGATAATACCTGCCTCTATTATTTCTCCCACGCTGGTACAATATTGTACTGGGACTTCCAGTCATTTCGGTGACACAACGGATATACTTACCCATTGCGTCATTAAAATGACTAAAGTAACCGGCTTCTAATATTGTGCGAATTCGCTCATGCTGGCATTGCTTGATCATTGCCTGCATAGCTTCTTTTGAAGCGAATTCCTCAGCGTTGTCGGAATCTATTCCACGGTCAATATAAGCGGCTTCAAGTTGCTTCCGCAAATTGTCAAGTTCCATAGCGTACTCTGAAGCTGTTTTACCCTTTTGTTGGGCGTTCATAAGTTTTGCTATTATAACGTCAGTTGATTCACCTCTAACGTTATATTTTAGTTTTTCTATTATGCCCATTATTGTAGTCTCGTTTTGGACTTTGTGGGCAATGGAGCCGGTGATCTTGGACTTTATGGCTTCAATGGCCAAATCCTCCTGGTCTCCTTTAGTTCGTTCGACCAATTTTAATGCCGTAACGAAACGGGTGAGTGAGGTCTTTTGACCATCAAACTCAGGGACTGAAGACATAACTTGTCTCACGTAGTCCCTCTCAGCAGCTATTTTTTCCGCCATTGTAAAATTTATGTTCTTCCTGTTATATTCGCTATCTTCGTGGAGAACTATCGTTGTATCTAGGTCAGATACTCTGGCGAACTGAATATTGTGTTTTGCCAACGCCGAGACAGATTTGTCTCTACACTCGTTATAGAATGCTTTGGCGGCACACTTATGACCTTCTGTAAGGGAATCGAAATGTTTTTTCAGTAGCAAACGAATTTGCTGAAGCGTGGTTTGAATTATATCGACGTGCTTGTCAAGTGTATTCGGACTAATTGCCCTATCTTGACTTATACACTTGATCGATTTTAACAGTTCCTCTTTCAGAATTCTGGCTTGTGCAACGATCACTTGCCAGTCGGTCATTCTCTAAATATGCGTTTTATATTTTTATTCCTTGTGTTGTGCTTCATCCATTAGATAAAAGCGAAAAGTACCTGCTGCGTTTGTATAACAGCATATGTTAGGTACTCTAAGGATAAAGCACATTGCTACTCTGCTATTTCCCTGGATTGGGAAATTTTCTCCCGTTATATCCAGGTATGTTATATTAATAGTAGCTAGATCTAGTGCGCGATGAGGTGAGCTACTTTGTTCGCTCTTAAAAACCTCTAGTAAATTAGTTTCTATACCCGGGTTCCTATCTTTAATCTTCGCGAAATATTCATCTAACGACATATTTTTTCTTTTTTTTTTTTGTTATTGCAAAGCAAAATTTTTCCTCTCCTTTTTTTTTTAAACTTTATCTAAATCGTTTGCCCTGCTAGTATACTTTTTCTTTAAGCACCTATTGTGCATTCTGTAAATTTTAATTAGCATGTTGATGCTCATTAGTATTACTATTACGATCAGTAAAATCGTAACAGTTGTAAGCCCTTGTTGTTCTACTTCTACTTTATTGATCACATTGGCAGTGGAATCCACTGTTTTCGTGTCAATTAAACCCATTTTTGGGTTTGGGGAAGCTAATTTAAAGAAAGTCGATATCCTGTCTATTATTAACGTATTTATAGATTCATGAAGATCTTTTTGTTTACTATCCATAAAACAAAAAAAAAATTTAGTCCTATCAAAAAGCTTTCAAGCGTATAAATTTGAGTTTAGTTAATTTAATTTTATTTTGAAAAGAAAAATAGAAATTATTTTGTGAACTTTTCAAACGCAATGGACATTACGTGAAATATTCTATTCTTCTATTACAATGAAAAGAGAGAGTGATATCAAAAATATTGATTTGTGATCAAGTGATCAAGTAATTAGTCATGAAGTTTTATGCATATAAAAATTTATTTTCAACTGCTAGTAGCAGTGACAGAGACTTGGAAAGTAGAAGGGGGGATAGTTCATGCGGTTGGCTCACAATTCAGGTTTACATTTCATAAAAATTTTTACAATATTTACTCCAACCACATGTGTTAGTAATAGCCTATTGTTTTTCGTTAGTAGTTTTCAAGCAGCATTTTCATGCATCGACTTGAGAGTTATAGTTAAAAGTAAATGTATGAAATGGGAAGTTATATAAACATAAATTTTTTTTTTTTAAAATGAGTGAAATGAAAAATTTTTTTTTTTTTATAATTTGAGGCAATATCGGAAATCCGATTTGCGTTACTTCGCACCAGTGCGGAGCTTGTGGTTAATCTCCTGCAGACTCTCTGTGTAGAGTTGTCGGTCTTCCTCAGGCAATGTTGCAGTTTTCAACATATCCTGCACCAATCGTCTCTGGCGCAGGAGGGCAATTCTTTTTCCGCCCCGCTTCTTCCTTCTTTGCGTTGTATCTTTGTTCTGGCGAGCCCGGTACTCAGCTATTGTGAGTGGGCGTGGTCCATCGGTGGGATACACCACTAGAGCCTCTTCTAGTGTGGGTGGATCCCTTTGCTCGACAGGAGCAGCACTTTCGAATGTTAATTCTTGGGGGTCGGCCATACGCGTAATAGTGTGTTCATATATATTTGTATTTTTTTTTTTTTTTACTTGTTGACGTGTGAATAGGTGATAGAGCTTAACACAATTGTGGATATTTTTTTTTTTTTTTATGGTATATCCAAGCACTTATGCTGTTACCACGTCACATGTATGCATATTTTCAAATTGCGCCGCTTGTGTGCACACATTTCCAATTGATATAATTACGTGGTCTTTCTTTGTCGTTTTTTTTTTTTTTATAGCGTAGATGGGTTTTTTTTTTTTTTTTCTTTCAACTCGGCAGCTCCATATTTTAATTTCAAATGGAAATTGAGGATTCCATTCTATATGAGGTTCATACAGGTAACGTCCTTCAATGTGACGGTCCTGTCACGGTCGCCATATAATATGTCCCCAAAGAGTCAATAGTATTATTTGGATGGGAGGCACGTCTGTGCTCTCTTGGTTCTTTATTTTGAATAATTAAATCTTGTACTTAAAATGCTTATGCTGCTTACTGGCAGCTACAAAATGTATATATATGTATGTGTGAGGCGAGAGTGTACTCACATGTTTGGTCACTCATTCTTGGTGGGACCAAAATGCAAGCTCAGCATATTTAGGCTGGCTTGCCAGCACAGTTCATTTATGTGAACATATATATACAGAACGGAATGTATGCATGCAAGTTTGCGTACATACATACAATTGTTCTTATATATAAATGTATATTTATAATTATTTATTGCTTGCAACAGAGTGTTACAAGCTGTGCTGAATGGTTTTAATTATGACATGTGAATACACTACACTGGAATTCTAGGTGGTTAGTCGGATCTACAAATTCTATGACGTTCTCCACATTGGCTGTACTATCCTTAACTTTTGAAGATTTTCCTCCCATTTTTGAATTTCATTACGATTTTCATACATAAAAAAATTTATTCTTGAATTCGGCAAAAAAAAATTATTTGCGAAATTTATTATAATGTAATTAAAGTTTGAGAAATTTATTACGTAAGTAAAGTTTTCATAAATAAGAAATTTTGTTCTCGAACTCAATTAAGTTTTTTCGTACATGAAAATTATTTTTGCCTTTATTTAGTGAAAATTATTATATTTAAATTATTTTCATTGGTTATCTTTATTTAAAACTAGAAAACCCGGCAAACGTTGTTATGCAGACATTAACCATTATTAAGATACTGACACTTTACCATTCAATGGATTTATCATTTTAATATTAAAATAATATCCATCTTCTCCTTGCCAAAACATCAGTGGGTATTGCAATGCGTCATATGATCGATGCTTCTAATGCACGTTTATGCGCCATTGTGCATTCGTCCCAGATGATGATTTTCGATGCCGCTAAAACTTTGGCCATTGCTGAGTGTTTTGCAATATTACACGTTGGTTCTTCAATAGTTTGAAGATTTAACGGCAATTTGAATGCTGAATGAGCCGTACGGCATCCTTCTAACAATGTGGCTGCTATACCAGAAGAAGCAACTGCAACCGCTATGTTGGATCTCGCCCGAACAGTTGCTAAAACTAATGACATAAGGAATGTCTTGCCAGTTCCACCAGGGGCATCTAGGAAATATAAACCACCATTTTCATCAGCGATTGCCTTCATTAAAGTATCATAAACTTCCTTTTGTTGGTAATTCAACAGGGGTACATTCCTTTGAACTACTAAATCTAATTCCTGGTGATCATATTCACGTTCCCGTTCCAATTCTCGATTAAATGCGTCATTTATTTTACGATTTGGCGCTGGCATTCCTAACCTGATTAATAAATTACCGCACATGAGGTAACACATATCTTCGATCAAGAGTAAAGCACGATTATGTATCTCCTCATTCATCTCAATATCGTGATTTCTGGAACTGACACGACTTTGATGTAAAATATCTTCTGACATACTATCCTTGTATTTGTGCCACAGGTTACATGGGTTTGATGGAAAACATGTCGAAATTATTATAGCGAATAATGTGCGTATCTGACTTGGAGATGCAGAGATAATGGCTTCAGCGATTGTCGTATCCCAATGGGTATCGTTTTCTAATAAGATCAATTCTTCACATGCAGCACGATATGTTGGGAACATTACACCATTAACAGTTCGTAGTGTCTCAAATGAAGTTGGCCCACGCACATTTACCAGCAACAACCGCAAATAGAAACATTCATCATTCTTTGGATGAACTGTATACATACGACCAAGAGCATCAGTAGAACGCACATCTGGATACCCAGGAACCGCATCACCTTGCTTCCGTCTTTGAAAATTCTAGGATGAAGCATTCCAAGTATAATTATTAATTTAATAGAAATAGTTTCAATATTGATTTCTTACAAATATCAAATTGAGTTCATCGATGACATAACTAATCCGGCAAACTTTGTTCCAAAATATTTTATTTATTTCTTAATGTCAAGTCAGACGGGAACGCTGTCGAACGGGATAAAAAGTATCCTATGTCCATCTCCTGGCTCTAAGCTACCTCCCTACCAATTTTCAGCCAAATCTGTTCTGCCGTTCTTGAGTTATAAGTGGTGTAACTAACACGACTTTCTTTTATATATATAGATTTCTTTTTTAAATTAAACATTTTTTGGTATATAGTGTTTAAATAAAAAATTGATATTCCCTGATCGATCCACGCAGGGATCTCCTAGTTTATTGGGCGTATGGCTTTATGGGCCATACTCTATAACGGGCAACGCAATTGTCGCTTAGTTTGACATTATTACATATTTTTTTTTTTGCAAACAATTTTCTTTTAGGTTGGTTTAATACAGTGGTGGGCACGTAGTGGCTCACTTGGCTCACCGAGCTCTTTCCGTTATTTTTGTGGCAGAGGTCATAAATGTGCGAGTTTGTAGCCAGAGGGACGCACAAGCAACTGCGGGACGCACACTCAACTGAGGGACGCACAAGCAACGATCGCGAGCTCGAGAAAGGGTCAGAAGTGTGCGAGTTCGTGGATAGAGGGACGCACAAGCAAGTGCAGAGGTCGCACATTTATGACCTCTGCTCGGACTCGACGTCGAGACCTTTTTCTTTGATGTTTGTTGTAAATGTTGTTGTCGGGCTCACTTGTGAAATTTGGCTGCCCACCACTGGTTTAATATTTTGTTGGGCGCTCTTTGTAGCGCTATCGGATTCTTCTAAAACGACGATGCTCACACAGGCTGTTGGATGGGGCGCCGGTGCCGGTTTTGTTTACCGTGCAATTGTACTTGAACATGGGCGTTGACAACGGTCCGGGGCAATCCCGCGGACACTCCTCTTTTGGTATTACGTATTTGATCTCTCAGATATTTCTTTTTCCTGCTGTTGTTACTGTTTGACATTTATCTTTGGGTTTTTTTTTTCTTTTTTTTGATTGTTTGATTGAGCTTTGCGGTTGCTGCTGTTTTTCCTTTTCATCACCTATCTTATCACTTGTCATTCTCCATTAATTAGATTCCTTTCCCAGATGTCAACTTTCGAAAATTATTCTCCTTTGTCACGGTCGAACTGATTTTATTGTTGAGTTCAAAAAAGTTCTTATGCTAAATTTATAAGTATCTCGCTTATGCAGACGCTGCAGTTCGTCCGCATGGTCGGTCTACGTAAGAGGCTGACCATATTTCGAGCTTGCTTATGTTTATATATATGCACCACATATAGCATACACTAACAAGTATCGGCTATATGGCCGTTTGCAATAAGAGACTACTCTATATTGTGTCGGTTATTATTATTATTAGGGTGCATACACAACAAACCGCCCCGCGGGAATCGCCCCTTCGAGGGCCAGTCGGGACGTCCAATTTGATGATTTGCCCAAAGACGATGTTCCTTCATCCCGTAAACCCAGAGTAAACACAAAGTCCCCCACCAGCCTCCTATGGCCTCGACAAAGAGTGGATACTCCGAGTAATGACGGAGGTCAATGAATACTGGCAGAGTGGCGCGATGGTTCCGCATAAGTAGATTGCATAACGCTGCATGGGGTGTCTTTAGAAAGGAATTTTTAAACTTTTTCTTGACCCCCATTATTTCGAAAGATTAGAGGATCAAATCCGGGAACGCACTCAGCAAGAAGCAAAGTCGTTCAAGAATTATGTGATCGAGCTGCGAACCCTCATGCACCACGCATGTTATGACGCTACTCAAAAGTTGTAACAAATATATGAAAATACAGCCCCGGAATATCGTCTCTACGTCCGCAGTCATGAGTTCCGGACACTAAATGAGCTCATCGAGATGGCCACGGAGTACGAGAACGTCAAACGACAGGATCGACCGTCACAGTCACCAAGACCCGATACGGTTCGGTCACAGCCGAATTATTCAACTCCCACACAGCGACATAATCCTTTTAGAGATTCTGTCTCAAGGATCATAAGCGGAGATTTGGCGCAGGAGATAGCAAGTGTAGGAGAATATTTGGATGTCCGCACTACCGTGTCTCTAGCCAACGGATCGAAGATAGAGATCACCCGGCTATTCCGATTCATGGTGCAGCTGGCAGGGAAGAGCGTGGTAATGCCGTTGTTGGTAATGCCAACCATGCTGAGCCCAGTTATACTAGGAATGGATTTCCTTCAGGCAATGCAGACGCGCGTACAGATCGGTACCGCATCATTGATGTTCCGCGCCCCATCGGCGAAATGAGAGGATGCACGGCTGCGACCGGGCAAGACCCCCATCACCAATTTCCCTGACGTCAGACTGATACCAAGTCCGTGGGTACCAGCAACGGTTACCATAAGGAGAGATGTAAGAATGGCTAGTGGAAGATAAGAACGGGATACCCCACATGGACCATCACCTAAGGTAGCATTCTTCTGAATGGAAGCCCTCCACCAAATCGAGGCAGACCCGGAGAGCGACATAGAAGAGACAGAGGACGTGTGTCCTGAGTAAGTCCCTCTAGCTCCACAGTTCCATCACATCCTCAACACCGAGTCGTCTATATTTGACGGGATAACGGGAGTGACCCATATAGCTGCAAATAGCATCACTTTGAAAGAAAATAAGGCAATAAATCATCGGTACTACCTGAAGAACCCCGCAGTGCAGGAGATTATCGATGCTCAAGTGGAGGAGTTACTTCGCGAAAATTCCATGGAACCTTCAAAGAGTCCCCACAGTTCCCCTATTGTATATTGGTAAAGAAGAAGAATGGCAAATGGCGGATGAGTATTGATTTTAGGCAGCTGAACGCTAATTCAGTGAAGGAAGCCTAACCAGTACCAAGAATTCACCATATTCTGAAAAAGTTAAGAGAGGAACGTTATATCTCGTCGTTGGACTTAAAAAATGGATATTGGCTGGTCCCCTTAGCCAAGGATAGTCGAGAGTGTACAGCCTTCACCGTGCCCGGTAGAGGCTTGTACCTCTGGAAAGTGATGCCATTTGGATTATATTCGGCTAGTGCTACTCTCTACTCCTTTAGGTCGAGTAGCACGATGGGCTCTATAGCTCCAACAGTACCAGTTCGACATCAGATACAGAAAAGGCCAGCTGAATGTATTGGCAGATACCCTGTCCCGACAGCCAGGAGAGGCACTACGGCAGATGCGCACATAGTCTCTGAGATCTAGGGGTTCATACGGACAGACAGACAATTATTGCGTCACACGGCAGTGGCTATTACCTGTTTGGCCACTGACCACGCCTCCTTGCGGTGACTTTACAACTCTCGAGAACTAGGACAGCAAGTAGCCTGATTAGCTTGATTGATTGAACGGCTGCAACAGTACCACATGCAGATACAGCACCGCAATGGGCCACATAAAAATGCTGACCTAACATCTGAAGGATGCTACATTGATCTGGTTGGACACGAGTTCTATTACTCACATACACTAATGATTTGGCAAAGTTAATCAGATTTCCTTGCAATTTGGCGGCGTACTTTAGGTGTTGTGCGTTTATTTCGAATATTCACTAGGAATATGTATGATTTTCTATACGTGTGATTGCGATGGTTCTGAGAACCTTAACTCCACAGCGGAAATGTCGAGCTATTAGATGTGTTTCCACTGTGCCCTTGCTTCCTCTTGTCTAAGCGCTTTGGCAAGAGTTCGTGTAGCTGTCCTTAGGCGGTATTTTCCTATTGGTGACCGAGACATTTTACATTCTCGCCTGAACCTTCTTTTGACTGTTACAATTAGTTCAATTAGTCGGTGTTTGACTTGTATTCGTATAAGCATTGACTCTGGTGTGGAGGTGTAAAACTCGATGACTTCTTTGTCGTCGATTTTGGGACTCAACTCAATGTTAGTGCTATGTATTTATTTAATCCAATACAGTTTTAAAATAAGTTAGTTTGAATGGGTGATCTATGACTTGAGGGTGCTTTTCATTGTAGTCTCTTGCAGCAATAAATCGTACTTCGAGAGTATTGAAGAAGTCAGTAAACTCTTGTGCAAAGTGCAGCTACGGTTGCACATTGATTGCACTTGATTTTTACACTTATTGAGGTTTCTTGTAGGTATTGTTTATCAAATCCATTATGGAGACAATGTTTGATCCGGTTTTTGATAAGGATACCAATTCCTCCATGAGACTTGACGTTTGGGTGATTTGTTGCGTGAAATTTGTATTTAGGTATTTGAAAGTTATTTTTATTTGTAAGTTGTGTTTCCGAGAGCAGCATGATATCAATAACATCAGACGCCTATTTGTAGTGCTGGCATTATTTATTATTGTCCGTAAGCTTTTGAATGAGCAAGTTTCGGTCATAAAATTTGTCATATCTTGATCACCAACAGTTGAATTTTCGGCCTAGTCCGGATGGACTTGAGGCCGCATTAGATGGAATAGTTACACACTTGCTAATGTTACTTCAGGGGTAGTAGTTGTTGGAGTTGCTAATGACCTTACAGCTCTTGAGAAGAATACACCCCGTATGGTTTACGATACAATAAGTGTCGGGTATGTCCTCCTGTGAGGCTCCTCGACAGTGATTCTACGATGTAGCAGTAGTTGCAGGTTGTAGATAGGATGCACTGCGGTAGTTTTTAATGTTCGTGCATAATATTTGGAAACCCTTCTCATTTCTACTATTTCCTGTGTAGGGACTATTGGTTCAATACCTTTAATTGCAGATTAAAAACCAATGGCACTTTTTAATTGGAATGTGTACAAATTGACATTTTTCGCTCTGAAGTACTCTTCCATAGTGCGATGGTTCCGTTCAGTTTGTGTTTGAATCTAATGTTATGAGCGATGTGCAGTTTGCACTACGGATGTAAAATGGTAGCGGTTTGGCTTTAGAAGACTTTTTTGGGATACTTTAGATTCGTGCTGATTTGTCAGTAATTGGAATCTATTGTTTTGCTTTGTGTTGAACAATATTTTTTTGTTTATTTTCGGTGTGTTACCACTTTTTTTTGTTTGGGAGCTAAGCTTTCGCTTGTATATGTTATTATATACCAGTCTGAACAGATGAGTTGGGTTTCAACGTCACTGGCTGGGCAGATTTTGTTGAGGTAGTCTATTAAACGGTGATCGAAGCTATTACAGACGTTGCTGCTGTTACGGTTGTTGTTGGAGCAGTAGATGCAGTTGTTGTTATTGTGAGCGCGTACCCAATCTACTGAGGTGTAAACGATCTTGACGGTGAAAAGGGTCCAAGCTGGTCTCTTTACACGTTGTCATTATTAGTAAATTTAGTTATTTACTAAGTACTGCTATTTGTAATGACAATAAAAATACATCCTAACTTGGTGATGTTTGGTTTTGAGAATTGTATGACGTTTAATACGAAATGCAATAAGGATTATCTTCGTCTAATTAAATTTTCAATTTTTCAATCAACAGAAGTTCGCTTTTCAGCGTGGTTAAGATCGCCAAACCTGTGTACCGATTTTATTAAGGCTTTTGATTCAGTTAACCATAAATTACTACTTATAAAGTTAAGCGAAGGTGCATTCCCTTCTCTTCTACTTTGTTGGATTCGTGAGTATCTGAACAACACTTAATTAGAGCTAAATAAAAGTTTTACATGTGTTCTAAACCGTAAATTAACATTTACCTCTCATATCTCCACAATAATTAACAAAGGCGTAACCGTTTTAGTTTTGTTAAGAGATGATCGAAAGAATTCGATGATCCTTACACTTTATCGTATTATCAGCCCAGAGATCTTCGTACCATTACCAGAAGCTACTATTCTCTCCTATCCTAGCTCTTAAATAGCTGTAGTTTCCGTAATTTTATCTAAGTGATTGTGTATTGTTCCCTGCGACTCTTGCTGTACGTAATGCGGTTTACATCCCGTGGTCGGTTGGGCGGGAGGTTGTGGGCACTTAGTGCACACAATGGGATTCGTGCGAAAAAACATATACAAAATTAAATTTCTTTTTAATCGCTTTTAAAACAACCAAGTTATTGCTTTATTTATTGTATATTTTCGCGATATTTGATTGAAAAACCACAACGTCATCTATGTAAAATCTACCGATTGATCGGTAGGATCCATAGGAGCTACATAATGTAGTCATCCGATCGTTATGATTCCGAGATGCAGTGAAACGAATCCGGCGTGAAAAATTTCTCGGATCCAGACAGGCGTACAGGGCTAAGTCAATTCAGCTCATCGCGCTGATCAAGAGTATATACTTTAGAAAGTCGGAGATGTTTCCTTCTATGCGTTGCAAACTTCTGTTTTCAAGTCAAACAATGCCCAAACACATTTTTACATTCCATAATTTTTTATCCACATTTACACACAGTTATGTATGTACATAATATTTGAAATCATCAGTTGACTTTTGCATGCTGCTAAAATTTAACTTAAATTTGCTATATCTTTTTATTTAGGTATAACATTAAGTCCACACTTGTGTTATACAACCATAGAAAAATAAGGTAACCTCAACACATTATAATTATTGTTTATATTTTTTCCTCGTTTTATTATTCTTTCTGGGGTTACAGGGTTAAATGTACATTGTAAAGTTTTGATTAGTGACTTTGACTCTTCTGGACTGCCCTTAGCACCTTACGACTCATTTTACTACCGAGACGACAATTTAGCTTTGACGAAAAACTGTTGCAATAGATGTTATTGTAGACGGTGTTGTTAGTGTCAAGCGCTCATTCTGCGGGTTTTTGTGTTGTTGCTGACAAGCCAGAATGTTTTCACTTGGTAATCTGCTTGTTTTCACTGAGTGTTTTAACATTATATTGATTTCTAGTTGTTTTTCCTCCAGATGAATTGTTTTGGTTCTATCTGCTGCAGTGGTTTTTTTTTTCGCCATACTTATAAAATCCGCCATTACGATATCGAAACTTTCAAGTATTTTGCCCACGCGTGGCTGTGTTATCTTGCCTTTATATCTTTCCGTTCTGTGTATACCAATATTTATGTCCCTTTGAGTTGCTCTTATCGTTGCTTGGCTTCGTTCGTTTGTTTCGACATCTAAAATTTTCAAAGAAGGTAAAAAAATTAGGAAATGTTAGGACTCGTTTTATTACCGAGACTATTACTTCTTTTTATGGCATTTATTCGTTATTCATTTTTTCTTATTTTATTTTTCTTTTTATTGGTATTTTTAATGAAAATTAAAACACTTTTACTTTTTGAGACCAAACTTTGTTAAGCATGTGGTGAAAGTGTATTATCAAATCATTATATACACTTATGGTCAAAATAATAAATACATTAGCATAGTGCTGATTCAAATTGAAATATTTTACTTTATATTATATTGCGAAAGGTAATATATTTTTTTTTTTTTAAATCTATTAGTAACATCCCAATATGTACATGGGAAAACCGTACACGGAAGTGCCATAATTATTTTTTTCGACCATTTTTGCTGTGACACCCAATTTTAGCGTGGACAAAATAATAAGTACATTTTTAGAAAATTGTAAAAATTTCGAAAATTCTTAGCTCTATTGCAAAGATTTAATATTTAATTTGTTTTATTATTCTATTAAAATAAAACTAAACAAAAATAAACACTCAAGATGGGTCGTAGCAGTCATTACACTTATGAAGAAGATGGGATCGTCTAAGAATTGAGAAAAGATAGACAAACGCTTAGAGCTATTGCCAAAAGTGTTGGTTGGCTATTATATTTTGTTTATAATGCTTAGAAGAAGGAAAACAAAGCCGCGGGCGAGCAAAAAAAAACGACTAAAATCACTGATAATCGAATCGTTACGTTGGGAAAATATGACCCCTTGGCATCATCAAATTCAAATTCATGAAAAATTTTATTCCGAATCATTCGCCATAGACTTCAGAACTCATGTCATGGGACTCAAATTTGAACATAAATCATAGTTTTGCATTAGCTTATTCGTACTCCTGCAGGCCCCAAAAAAAAAATTGTCGTAAAATTCAATGGAGTAGCGAAACTAAAATAAATTTGGCTTAAAATAAATCGTTTAGATAAGTCCGCATCCCTAGAGGTAAAGAATATTGCGAAACGTTTTCAAAAACAACAGTTGAACATGGACGCGGCAACATTATTGTATGGAGACGCTTCTCCTGCGTTGGTCCTTTAGTTCGAACTCAGGATACGTGGACCGATTTAAGCACAAATATATATTGGAAATCTTTTTGTTTAACTTTTCTGAGCAAAATATCCTGTTGGGAAAGGTTTTTTACCAAGATAATTGATCCGAAGCCTACACCTCCGAAACCTACACCTAAACGAATAGTTTATCAATAATAACGTGTCACTTTTTGAATGCCCATGTAAGTCTCCGGGCTCGAATCTTGTAGAAAATGTTTTTAACAAGTTAAAGCGCAGAATTGACAACCACAACTTTGAAAATAATGACGAATAATGGGATTTTTTCAGAAAATACTTGGTCCGAAGTACCCGTTAAGACATGTAGGAGCCCTACCATTAGAAAAATTAAAAAAAAAAAACAATTCAAAGAAAATAAGTAGTAACATACCGGCTACTAATTAAAAAGTTAATAATTAAAAAAAATAAACAAAAAAAAAAACTTGGAAAAAATGAGATTTCGCATGTTATACATTGAATTAACTAAATGTAATTATTCTGACTGAAAAATAAAGATCCTTATAGTTTAATCCTGTTGTGATTTTTTTAAAACTTAAGAATATTTATATAATCAAAACAAAAAAGATCCGCATAATAATTTTACTCCTACTTTCAAATATTTCACTCTAAGTGGAAGGTTTGCTTATGTACTTATTATTTTGACCATAAGTGTACATATATATTGTTGACTTATAAAATAAGAAGAAATTTTTTTAATAAAAAATCTACAATCAAATTTTGAGTATCTCATTGCAACGTTATTTTTAAAACTTGCAAATTTATTTTTTAACTTATTGCTTATATTTTGAGTATGAGACTTAAAGTTTGTTCTTTTATTTTAAAGTACAACAATGCCTAAAGAATATTTTTTGTAGTTAAAATGTTTAAGCCAAAAGAACTCACGTGACGTGCATGCCCTTCTACTAGTTGATTCAGTCCACTCTTCCCGTCTAATGACACCATTTCGCTCTTCTTCCTCTCTATCATAAGCTGTTGCGACTTGAACTGTAGCCATTTCAATGTGGTTTCGCAATATATCAAATATATCTGTGATGTTGATGCGCTGTAAGTTTACATAGAAAATGACTTTCCGGGCCGTAACAAATTGTTAGCGGCGCTGTAACCACTGACCTACCATAGTTAAGCGTCCCAAATTGACCAAAGACACAGTACCATTGTTTTCTTCTTGTAATTGGCTCTGGCCCTGCCCTCGTTGCTGGACCTGCTCATTTGGTAACCGTTGTACCTGACGCTGAGCAGCCATTTGACGAAAGAGGCGCATAACAATAAACCGAGCACGATGCAAAGATGCTTGCTGTCCATTAGGAATAACACCAGCAGCCACTTCACCATTGCCAGCACCTCTAGCTGGATTCATTTGGTTTCGAGATATAATGAATTGACGCTGCGCAATTATAGCAGGTAGTTCATAACGATGGAAAAAAAAAACCATCGAGTGCTGAAAAAAAAACACAATTTAACAACATGGAGACAAACCTATTAACTATTTTGAAAGTGACACACCTGAATGAACAAATACGATGAGAGCAAAGCCAAAGTACGATATTGTCCGCTGAACCGGTAATGATAGGCATAAAAGGCAAAGTGATATAGATAGAAAAATCTGAAAAAATGGTAAATATCGTATAATAAAATTGAACTCAGTATTTTTTTTTTTTTTTGGTTTGTTATCAAAAATTATAATTAATTTCAGATTTACTTCCAAATAGATCAGATTCCTTGTGTCAAATTTATTTGTGCGGCAGCATCGTATTCACTCGTACGTTTTAATAAAAAAAATCGAGTACATATGTACATTCTAAAAAATATTTGGACGATGTAATTTTCGTTGGTAATACGCTTATTCCCGAACTTCAAGATAAAAAACGAATAACAAGCACGAAAAGAATGTGCATCGACAAAATATACTCTCTTCCTTATTAAAATTGAAATGGCCAATATACAAATAAAGGAAAAATTTACGTATCCTTGAAAACTGTTTTTTTGACAATTTAGCAGAATCATTAGGATATACAAAAATATTCAAAATTAAATTTAAAGGCTTACGAAAAAAAAGTTTTTCATACTACAAATTTTTGTAGGCCTATTGTTTCTATGGGATCTGAATTATTTAGGTATTCAATCCTCCTGAAACTCAATAGAAATATATCTGTGCTTTAGTTCAAGGTTGGGCACGAAGTGGGTAAAATGACGGCGCACAAGCAGAGAAAAAGGTCGCGATCGCGAAATTGAGGATAGGTCAAAACTATGCATTTGTCGGTAGAGGAACGGACACTAAACACACTTAAGACCCAACCTCAAGCTCGCTATCGCAACCTTTTTTCAGGATGTTCCGGATGTACCAAGGTGCTCACGTAATATTTCTGAGAACCTTGCGTTTCTCCACAGTACAGAGCCGTAGGGACAGATAGGTTTTGATACCGAGTTGTAGAGAAGAACTTTGAATTCCAGACATAAAAGAGATCGTGCATTGATAGGACACAGCACGCTGCCTTGAGGTACACCTGCTTTTCATTCACACGTGATAGATAGAATTCTATGAGATAAAGTGAGCATTGTGGAAGCGACGCTTTCATTATATATATTAGACCGTCCAGAACTTTTTCTAATAATTACCAGTTTTTACTATCGCGTTGAAAAGTTTACAGATGTGTTCCACAGCACAGATCGGGAGTTCTCAGATCATTTTTCGAGTTTTTATTTTGTCATGACCATGTACTTTATTGTGCTAAGATTGTTTTTAATGACTGCGAAAATTTTTTTCGCTTGGAATTTCGGTAGCTCGCTTTCTAATAGAAGGGGAGTTTGATGACGAATTTGGCAGAAAAACAGTTCTTCCCTCTATTTTCTTTTCCAGTTGGACATTATATAGGTAAAATTTTATCGGTTGAAGAGTTTGAGGTATCTGCTGTTTAACGAGCATAGACTCTAGGGCAGAGTCACATAACTAAACGACTTCTTCGGCGTCCAGAGTGGGAAATTGTTTTGTAATTTTTTAGCCTGAGTGGATGCTCTTGGACTTGTGAATGTGTTAATATAGTAAAAATTACTGCCGAGTGACCAGATGACAATTTTGGCTACTCCTAAGTCAATCAATTCTGGTATCTTGCGTGGATCTGTCGGTCACGTAGATCAGTTGATGATTGTGTTGTACAGCTGTTTGCCTTTGGAATTTACAAGGTGAGGTCCTCTTTCGGGCCCCTATTTGTAAACAGCTCATCCTCTGTAGTTCGTGATGTAATTTACACCACAGTAGCTACACTTGCTTGTGCTGTCATTTATTTTATTTTTGGAACAAACAGTGAATTTGTCCACAGCGAACGCAAACTGGGCGAAGCCTACATCACGACTTTGCGTGGACGAGAGGTGTGTTCTCCTGTGACTCTTCGATGTAGCAAAAGCTGTAGTTTTAATTCTTTAAACATGGTGCTGTAGCTCCACTTTAAACAGAGTTTTGGAACTTTGTTTAGTGTATTTGAGACGGAGTTGACCTGAACTTTAGACCAATCATTTTAAGGAAGCTATAAGAAATGCTCAACCGATCTTAATTAACATGAGAAGAATTATTATTACTTTTTTATTTGTAATCTGTAGAAAAACAAAAAAAATTTTTAACAATAACTATAACATAACATGATGGCTTGAGCTCCAATAAGCTGAATTCATATTACATATACATATATGTACATATTTACACATACATATGTACATATACTTATTTACACATTTATAGTTACATATTTACATTTATCTAGAGGGCAGGTCTAGGACGTGAAATTTTTTAAGCCTTCTATGGTTGCAGTAGACCTAGTGCTGGTCATGTAATCTAATCATGTATCTTTCTGCATATAGTTTTATTTCTTCTCTAACAGAAGGCAGTTTAAGGTCTTTGTGGATATAATGACTAGTCACATACCAAGGAGCACAGCTAATCAGCGTCTTGTATTGGTACCGCTGTATAATTTCAATGTTGGAATTACTAGCTGTACCCCATATAGTCTTATTTTGTTCTCAAGACTAAGTTCAGAACGTGGTCCTAATAGCCAATACATTTTCCTGGTTTTCGCTTTGAGCTGCTCCTGTTTCGATTTGATGTGCTGCTTCCAAGTTGGCCGCTGATCCTAGGTATTTTACCGATTCGCTAACAGTTATAGTTTGACCGTTAAGTGTGACTGCAGGACAATTTCCAGGTCTCAGAGAGAATGTCACTTGCATTGACCTTGGTGTTCACCAGTATTCTCCACTTTTAAAGCCATACTTCAATCAGACCAAGTTCTTCTTGGAGTAGGTTGGATGCAACTTGTGGTTCAGCGTTTTTAGCAATGATTGCGGTGTCGTCAGCATATGTTGCTATCTCAACAGCGCCTGTTGTATTTATATATAAAAAACTAGGCCCAAAATGATTTCTTGCGAGACTCCAGCTTCAGAAGTGTATATAATTGGACTTGTTCTTGTACATAGAAGGATCAGTATTCCAAATACGATTTTATTATAGTAAAGTATGGTGCTGGCTGCCACTTCTTAACTTTATAAAGAAGGCCTGCATGCCAAACTTCATCGCACACTTGCTGAATGTCTAAGAAGACCCCTGGGCAATTGTATGCGTTATACGATGACATTGCTCGACAGACATCTTCTAAACCCAAACTGGTCTTCCGGTATGTTGTCCAGTTCGTCCAGCACTGATGACATTCTTCTTAAAATTAGTCTTTCGAATATTTTAGAGAACATCAACAACGAACTAATGGGACGGACGACATGACGATCTGCAGCCTTCTGGCTTGTTGGGTTTGACAATCATGATTACTTGCGCACATTTCCACTGTCTTGGGAAGTCTTCCAATCTTAGCATAGCATTGTATATGTATTTAAGCAATCGGAAGCATTTTGGCGGAAGATGTTTGATGGTATTTGCGCTAATTTTATCATATGCTTGCGCTTTCTTCTTGTAAAGACTCTTTTTTTCCTCTTCCACTTCTGCAATAGTTGAGCGGGGTATCGGTAGGCTCATCTGGCAAAAGCGAAACTATAACTAGTTCATGCTAAATGAGAGAGAATAGAAGTTTTTAGTAAAGGGAAAGAGAGCTCTGAACTGATTACATGATAAAGTCGATTATAATCCGAACAAAGAACTCGAAAAGGTTCATGCATTAGGTAGGTAGCGCTACAAGAAACTGTTAAATTTACTTGGTTCAATAGCTCGGGAAAGTCTATATCCCCATTAAGGAGCTTGTGCATGAATAGGACGAAAAACATTAATATACGATTAGTAAGAAAAGGAAGGCCAAGTAAAAGGAGTCTACTAGGTTACGATGGCAAATTGACATTACAATCCCCGTTTAGACCACGAAGAGCAAAAAGAAGGAACTGTTTTTAAACAGATTCTATTCGTGCTTGATGACCATATGCATGACGCATATTCTCAAATTGGGCGGACTAATTTTTTTTTTATTATACGTTTTATTTATTTTGTTGGATCTCTTATTTAACTTTATAAGACTAACAACAATTTTCTAGCTTTATCTTAATCTAATACGTAATCTAGCATTTGAAGAATGCTACATTGACCTATGGCCCTGATTATTAGTCAGAGGGTTGGAAAATCTTTTCTTTGGAGACGAGTTCTATCACATACTCGGGTTAATGATTGGGCGAGGGTATTCGGATGTGCTTGCAGTTTAGCGGTGTACGTTAGCTGTTGTACCTTTATTTCGGTTCTTACACTGTTAATATGTAGATCTTTCTGTACATTTTCGTTTCTGATATACCAAGGTGCTCCCGTGATAGTTCTGAGAACCTTAGATTGCGCCCTTTGTATGGTTTCGATATTGCTCTTACTTGCCTTTCCCCACAGTGCAGAGCCGTACATCCAGATAGGTTTTAGCACCGAGTTGTAGAGAAGAACTTTGAACTCCAAACATAGGGGAGATCGTGCATTGATAAGCCAATGTAGTCCGGTTGCTTTAAGCTTTAGCTGCTTTTTCTTAGCTTCGATGTGCCTACGCCAAGTTAATCTTCTGTCCAGGTGAACTCCAAGATATACAACATCGTCGGATTGAGGCACTGGCACGTTGTTCAGTGTCAATGATGGGCAGGTTCGTCTGTTAAGGGTGGGAGCGTCGCTTTTATTTTGTATATTAGGCCATCCAGCCAGACTCGGTCGAAGGCTTGGGCGACATCAAGAAAAATTGCTGTGCAATATTCTTTTTGCTCGTATGCTGTGCGGATCTCTGAGGTGATACGGTTGACTTGCTCAATTGTGCCAAGCTTTCCACGGAAGCCAAACTGATGATGTGATATTATATTTTGGTTTTCCAGGATTGTGTAGCTGTAGGACCTTTTCAAATAGTTTTGAGAGACTTGGCAATAAACTGATGGGTCTGTACGATGATGGCTGTGTTTTGTCTTTTCCGGGCTTTGGGATCATTATGATTATTGATTTTTTTCCAACTTATGGGAAAATGACCAGTTTTTACTATCGCGTTAAAGACTTTCTTGGATTCAGATAGTTTTTAATAGTTGCAGAAATTTCCTCCGCTTGGAATTTCGGTGGCTCCCTTTCCTCTGGCGTGCTCAGGGGGGAAGCTGAAATGAGTTTAATGACGGGTTTGGCAGAAATACCGTTTTTAGGTGAGCTGCAAAGGTGAGTGCTCTTTCTTCGTCTGATCGGGCCCATTTACCAGTTGAACATCTTAAGGGAGAAATAATCTCGGATGGAGCAGTCATAGTTGGGTGAGTATTCCACAGCGGATATTTGGTGCTGGTAGGGCTAAGCTTCTCGATATATTGCCGCTGTGCCCTTGCTTCTTCTTACCTAAGCGCTTTTGCTAGAATTCGAGAAGCTGTTCTTATGCGAATTTTTGCTGCCGGGGATCGAGTTATTTGCCAATCTCGCCTGAGCCGTCTTTTATTTGTTACAAGTAGTTCAATTAGCCCGTTGTATGGCCTGTGTTTTTCCCGGGAATATCCGATACATGGGGTGGAAATTTCTGCTGCTTCGATAAGCATCGACTCTAGACCCGAGGTGCAACACTCGATGTCATCTTCATCGTCCAAATCTGAGCCAGTTTGTTTTATAATTTGTTAGGCCCGATGGGTGCTCTATGACTTGTGGATGTGTTGAAACTGTGAAAATTACTGTCGAGTGGTCAGATGACAATTCTGCTAGTGACTCTGCCGTTATTAAATTGTGCGCAATTCCCCTGGTGATTGCAAAGTCTATTAGATCTGGGAGCTTGCGTGGATCTGATGGCCAGTATGTGGGTTTATCCGGTGACGCATAGCCCATTTTGTTAGCTGGGCTGATGATTGTATTATACAGCTGTTTGCCTTTTGGATTTACCAGGCGGGATCCCCAATGAGGGTGCTTGGCATTGTAGTCTCCTGCAGCAATAAATCGTACTCCGAGTGTGTTGAAGAAGTCAGTAAATTCTTTTTCAGAGATCGAGAAGCGTGGTGGGCAACAAAGTGCAGCGACTGTTGTACTACCAAAAGTGGTTTGGACACTTAAAGAGGTTGCTTGTAGGTATTGTTTGGCAAATCCATTCTGGAGTGTTTGATCCGGTTTTTGATTAGGATACCAGTAACTCCGTGAGCCTTGCCATTAGGGTGGTTAGTTGCGTAGAATGCATATTTAGGCATTTGAAAGTTGTTTTTGTTGGTAAGGTGAGTTTCCGATAACAGCATGATATCAATATCATTTGAGTCCAGAAACATTGACAATTTTTGTTTGTGCTTGGAAATGCCGTTTGCATTGCAAAGTCCTATATGAGTGCTGACATTATTTATTGTTGTCTAAAAGCTTTTGAATGAGCAGGTTTTGGTTCCGCATAAGTTCCTGCATGCAATTTTGCATGAACGTCATGAAATTTGTCATGTTTTGCTTAAGCGAGATCAACAACGTTTCGATCCCGTTGGGTTGCTGGCCGAGTACGGGTGGGGTTGCAGTAGAAGCAATTATTGCTGTTGTGAGCGCGCTGACGGCGGTCGGCGAACCCAATGGCTCAATTAACACTTCAGGTGTAAGCGAAGTTGAGGGTGAAGCGCATTGGGCGCTCCAAGACAAATTGTTGTTGCTGGTTGGTGTGACCAATTTACTCGTACTTGCACTTTTGGATTCAGCGCTCGTTGCTGTTGTGGTAGTTGGAGATACTACTGAGAAATACGCATTGTTGCGTTGCACAAAGAGCCGTTGGCATTACTAGTAAATTTAGTTATTTACTAAGTATTGCTATTTGAAGATACAAATAACAACATAATTGTGATTGGGCGTCTCTGTGGCGACTGAGAGCCCTGTCACTTTGTTGTTTTAACGTTGTTTTATTGCTGACACCGAAGAACTCGCGGAGTGCAATAAAAAGTACGTCCGATCGCGGTGACAGTCGATTGTCGATTTTGGCGGCGGACTAATGGGGTAAAGAATCTTGGTTGTATATGGATCATCAAATTCCTTTGACCATCTTTTTACGAATTCAAGAACACTCATGGCACAATTTATGGTCCATAAGTACTCCCAATTCGATCATCTCGTTAAGTCTAGTTAATGGAATGTTATTAAGAAAATAGGTAATCAACTGAGGAGTATTTCTGAAAAAAGTCATGACCTTGCATTTAGATGTGTTTTAGTTTAATAAGTTGTGTTGACACCAAGACTGAAAGTTTTGGAGGTCAGTCTGCAACCGTGTAGGAGATATAATGTCTCTGTAGCTAAGACAAAGCTTTACATCATCTGGATACATGAGCACACGAGAATGAATTATAAGGGATGGAAGATCGTTAATAATAAGGGTAAAAAGCAATGGTCCCAAGTGACTACCCTGAGGCAACCCCGAAGTTACTTGGATAGACCTAGAACTTGAAGACTTGAATAGAACTTTCTGTGTTCTGTCTGTCAGGTATTCACGAATCCAACTAATTAAAGGGCTTGGGAAACCAATTTTGTTTAGTTTTGAAAGAAGTAGTGTATGATTAACAGAATCAAAAGCCTTGCTGAAATCAGTTTGTCTTGCATTCCTAAATCCTTTGTTTGTTAAAGATTGAATTCTAAGAGGTTAGTGGTAGTAGATCTACGTTTCACAAACCCATGCTGAGATGGTGAAATAATGGATCTACAAAAATGTTGCAGTTGAGAAGTAATTAACTTTTCAAATGCTTTAGGGATGGCGGAAAATTTAGAAATACCCCTATAATTAGATGCTTTTTATGAAGAGGAGGTATTCCATCAGGACAAAGTGCGTACACGGGTTTTACTAAATTAAGCACGCTAAGAAGCGAACTTTCATCGATCGAAGGACTTTAAATACAATTATACCTTTTTATCTGATAAGGATACGAAAGATTCGCTCGGTATTCCGTTGAGGAACATGTTGTTGTAAAGAAATCAGCAATCGCTTGATCAGAGTCCGCTATATTATTATATCTCACGTCTAGAATTCTCAAAGCTATAAAAGTGTTTCGGATTACGGGAAAACTTTAGCTTACAACGCTTGAGGTAATATTTAGGCAGTGCCTGTTAAGCAACATTAAATTGGAGCGAGCAACTGCGTAAAGAGCAAAGTCTGAAGAACGTCCCGACTTCTTGTATTTTTTATAATATCTGGATTTGACATTTTTTATGTTGGACAGCTCACGAGAAAACCAGGGAGGCCGGTGAGACGACACTGGAATCCTCATTGGAACACAAACCTTAAAAAGCGAACCAAGAGTAAAACAACAAGGTAGCAAGATCCATGTCTGAGCAACTGTATAAGGATGACCAATCTGTTTTTAGAATGAGCTCATTTAGTTTAACAAAGTTAGTCTTGCGAAAATTTCGAGATTTAATCACAGGACTGACACACACAATCTGTGCACGAAACGCCAGATCTACAGATAAATCCAAAATTGGATGAAAATTGTCTTCGGGCAAGATTAGAGGGTCGGTTCTAGTAACTGCACAGTTGGTGGAATCCAACATAAATATAAGATCTAAGGACCTACCTATGTTATTTCGCACAGGGTTTTTGAGCCAATGAGCAATCAGAACTCCTCCGCCTACACGTGAAGTCCGATCACGTCTAAAAATTGAACATTTTGCGGAAAGAACAGATGCATCGTTAATATCTCGTTTTAAAAATTGATCATATTGCACCTTCCACTGGACTACTATCGGCAATATCAACAATTATTGATAATTGCCCGGACTTTTCGGAAACTACAGCTTTATTCGTCTTTAAAGAGAGACCAAAAGAAAAAGCAGCTAAAGCTTAAAGCAACCGGGCTACATTGGCTTATCAACGCACGTTCTCCCCTATGTTTGGAATTCAAAGTTCTTTTTTACAACTTGATGTTAAAACCGATCTGGGCGTACGGCTCTGCATTATGGGGAAACGCAAGCAAGAGCAATTCTGAATCCATACAAAGCGCGCAATCTAAGGTTCTCAAAATTATCACGGGAACGCCTTGGTGTAGTGTATTCACATGTCACTATCCAAAACAATCAGCACAGCTTGTAACACTCTGTTGCAAGCAATAAATAATTATAAATATTTATATAAGAACGATTGTATGACATACATACATATTGCGTACATACGCAAATTTGCATACATACATTTCGTTCTGTGTATATGCTTACGTAAATGAACTGTGGTGGCAAGCTGGCATAAATATGCTGAGCTTGCATTTTGGTCACACCAAAAATGGGTGACCAAACATGTGAGTACACTCTCGCCTCTAATTCCCAGATACTTTTGGTAGCTGCTAATAAGCAGCACAAGCGAATATGTATAAAATATATAAGCATAAAAACATTTATGAATAAAATGTGAGAGAGCACACGTGCCTCGCATCAACTAAAAACTACAAAATATTTTGGGTACTATTCGAAACGGGATTTGGAACATTTGTATGACGACCGTGACAGGACACATCACAGACAAAATATTAAAACTTGGAAATAATTAATAACTCAAAATACAACCAACAAAGGTAACTGCTTGATAAATATCCGAAAACAACAAATGAATTACAAATGTGCCAAGTTGCATCGCCTGTCCACCACACTCTTTAAATAAGAAATCAAGTTTAATACTTAAAAACACAGTAATAGATGGAACCCGTTGCTAAAAATTTTAAAAACCAAAAATCAAACAAATAAAAAAAAAAACAAGTCAACCAAAGACAGTGCAACAACAGCAACAAAAAAAAAACCATCTAAGTTGTGGCTAACTTCCCCAGTTTTTTGGCAAGCGACTGTAATCATACTGGCACTTTAATATACATAAATATAAATGGCTGACGTGGTATATGGCAGGACGATGATAACGGCATCCTCGGGAGGCGTCGAGGGACTTTCGTCATCGGATGGCTACGAAATGGAAAGCAAGGCGGTCAAAAAGAACATTTTATAGAAGCACGTAAGATGTTTCAAGCCATTAATCCATTGGATGGAAAGGAAATTGAACTAAGGCATCGATTGTATATTTAATGTCTTAAATCGAATCATCTAGCGGCGGCATGTAGCAGCCAAGCAAGTTGTGCTAAATGCCCTGCAAGGCATCATATACTACTCCATATGTTAAGATCGGGGAATCAAGAGGCGACTATGGCAGGCGCCTCAAATAAATTTGGAGACAGTGTTCCAGCAGTATCATCAAATTTAATAAATAAGAATCGGGAAACGGTACCTCTTACAAGACAGGAGGTTTTGTTACCAACAGCAATTGTGTTGGTTAAGTCAAAGGAGGGACAGACTCTACAATTTCGAGCCTTTTTGGATCAAGGATCACAAGCATCGTTTATTTCAGAGAGTTCAGCCCAACAATTATGACTTTGGCAAAGAAAGACTTACATAAAAATCCATCGATTAGCAGACGCCAAAATAACCGAAGGACTTGAATTGGTCATTGGGTCTTTATACGATTTACAGGTAAAACTCAAGGTATTTGCATACGTGTTGCCCAAGGTAAGCCAAAATATGCCAGATAGGCGCATACTGGCCTCATCTTAAGGATTTGCGGCTGGCCGATCCTAATTTCTATATTCCACAAGGTATTGATATTTTGCTCGGCAGTGATATTTACAACGATCTGATGCTGGGAGATGTACGGAAAGGAAAAGCTTGAACACCATTTGCGCAAAATACGCATTTGGGTTACATCGTCTCAGAGAAAACTAATGATAAGATGTTGTGCAAATTTTATCACAGGAGAGTTGGTGCGAAGATTTTTTTGTTCGCACACATATGCGTTTAGCTTCTGGGAAGTATTTGGTGCGTCTTCCCTTCTTATCTCATCTGGACCAGTCAATGGTCATGGATCAATGGAGATTTTTATAGAAATGCTTTGAAACGGTTATATTCTCTGACTCGGCGATTAGACGCAGATAATCATTTAAAGGAAGTGCATTTTAATACCATTAATGAATATTTACAGCTAAGTCAAATGGTACACATCGCACAGTAGTCTTCGAACAATTCCTAATGGTCAATGGGGGGAGTTCACCATTGTTATTTACCGCATCATCCCGTTATAAAGGAATCTTCATCAAGTACAAACGTCCGAGTTGTCTTCGTCGGGTCGAGCGAGACGAGTAATGGGAAATCGTTAAATGACATATTAGCGATTGGACCCAAGCTACATGTGCAACTGCCGTGGATTACGAGGGGTATTTTTGGCTGATGTAGAAAAAATGTACAGATGTATAAACATTACAAAGGATGATGCACAGTATCAGCGCATTCTGTGGAAATCAGAGACAAGCGAGGAAATTGGGGAGTATGCATGCACGAAGGATATGTTTGGAACGAGCTCCGCGCGCACCCTACTTAGCGTGAGATGCAACAACTGGCCATAGATGAACAAGAGAATTTTATATTGGCCGTAGATGTGGTGAAACATCAAATGTATGTCGATGACATTTTGTCTGGAGGAAATAGTATTGGCGAAGCGAAGGCAGTACTGAGTCAAGTCATTGCAATGCTTCAAAGTGGCACATTTGAAATAAAAAAGGGGGCTAGGAATTGCCCAGAGTTATTAGAAGACATACCAGCGGAACATCGTGAAACAACGGGCTTGGTTTATGTCGATTGTGACGATACCATTTGTGCTTTGGGATTGTACTGCAGCCCCAAGGAGGATGAATTTCGATTCAGACTAAATTTTGCAGTATCAATGGATTTATACACAAAGCGAACAATTCTGTCAACAATTGCACGATTATTTGATCCCATGGGATGGCTAAGTCCGATTGTCATAACTCCAAAGATGCTGATGCAGCAATAATGGAAGGAAAAGATCGGCTGGGATGAAACACTGCCAGTGAGCATTGAAAAGGAATGGAAGAAATATTTAATGGAGTTTCCCAATATTACAAGTATATTTATACCACGACACATTAGTTTGGGATTACAAGATGGACCAGCAGACTTACACATATTTTGTGATGCCTCCTCACGAGCCTATGGCGCAGTCGCATATATACGTGTGCCCACAGGAAAAAATGGCTTTCATGCAAGGGAAAGGTTTTGCCGGCGAAGCCACAGCTGACCATACCACGAGCTGAACTATGTGCAGCGCTTGAAGCAGTAAAGGTTTACTCGTACTTGAAACAGAATTTGCGGCTAAATATAAATTTTTCTAATACTATTTTTTGGTCAGATTCTATGATAACAATTAGCTGGATCCGCGGAAAAGCTGCCAACTGGAAGGTATTTATGTCAAATCGGATAAATAAAATTTTGGAAATTTCAAATGAGAAGCAATGGATCGAAGGATAATCCTGCCGATTATCTAAGTCAGGGTGTCAATGCTTCTAAGCTACCGTCCTGTAATCTCTGGTGGCATGGCCCACAATGGTTACAAGAAGATGAGCACGGATGGCCGTGCAATGCTGTCAATCAGCAGGCACTTTTGGATGTGCACACGGAGCAGCAAGGGATAAGATGTCACAAAATGGAGGAGATGCAGAGTGCTACCTTTGTCGACCAATATTCATCTTATACACGACTGCTGCGTGTTATGGCGTATGTGAAACGGTTTATAAATAATTGTCGCCGAATGGAGTGGGAATATAGACGACCTGATATATCAAGTGCTGAACTAGAGGAAAGTCTTAAAGAACTTATTCGAATGGTGCAACGAGACTGTTATCCATCGGAAAGGAGGCCATTAACTGAAGGAGAGGCAATTGCAAAGGATTGCATTCTTTTGCCATATTTTGATTCAAAACATTGTCTCCTAAGTCCCGGTGGCCGACTACGAGATTCCTTATTACCGTTCAATGAAAGGCATCGATATATTCTACCATATAAACATCCGTTTACAGAGGTTGTTGTTAAACACAGTCATGTTTGTACGATGCATGGTGACTCTCAATTTCATAAGGAAAAGGTTTTGGATTATCAATGGGCGTAATGCTGTTCGTTTTGGCATACATAAATGTCTTACATATTTTAAATTGAAGCCTCAATTTTCAGGTCAACAAATGGGAAATTTACCAGCAGTAAGAGTGCGTCAATCTCGAGCTTTTCTTTCAGTCGGAGTGTACTACGCTGGACCTATAAGTAAGGAAGAGGACGAGTGGCAAATGTCGCTGTTTTTATCTGCCTCGTCACCAAAGGCTATACATTTGGAACAGGTTGGTGACCTGACCTCTGATGCAGGAAGCATTTTATCGTTTTATTGGCCGCCGTGGTGTATGCACAGACGTTTAAAGCGATTGCGGCACTAATTTTGTGGAAGCGAACAAAAAATTACAAGCAGATAAATTAGCATATTATTCAGGAAATCGCCAAGGTGTTGTTATTACAATAGAGACTGCGTACATATTCCAAACATAAACATCTAAGATGCTTCCCTATTAAGTATATTAAGTTACCAAGCTGAAAAGTTGATGGACAGACGGATCTTCTCGGCTATTGATGGTGATCAAGAATATGATCGAAAACGTATATTTCAATGCGTTGCCAACATCTGAGGACTTTATTAAACTCTCTTCAAGAGTACGAAGAGAAAAGGCGAATCAACCAAAGCCAAAAAACATGGTGAAACGAAAAACCAAATTCCTCTTCCTTATTAATTATACTTTTACCGTAGTATATGTTGCAATATTTTCTTAGGGATTGATTTGCAGTTATTACAGATGAGGGACTGCTAAATATATATGTAAAAGTTATCCCACGGGAACCACGAACCCAATGCCATGCACGAAGCGCAAGGATAACGGGGTTAAGGGTATAGAGCTAAGCTTGAAACGTTAAGAAATAATTGTAGGGATTCAATTGACTTTGGGTAAGAATCGTTAACGGTAATCGCTGTGACAAATTCCACGTCTCCGTTTTGCTTACACCACGTGTTAAAAATTTTGGATAATTGTTTTACCTTATATTAATAAAAAACATGAAGATAATTTACATACCTCAGCCAATGACGTTTGCTAATTCCAGTATGACAGCAAATAGCGTCGAATTGATCTGCAATCCATACGATCAAAATAATATAGAATGCTGTTGTGGTGTCATTAAAAAACTCTGACATTATGGCCTCGGTTCCTAAAAATAGAACAAAATTTTGTACTTATACAATTTAACTAAACACTTAAAGATATTGCTTTACCTACTAGAGCCAATATGACTGTGAGCAGCGGAGCTATTGGAAAACGGACCGATACATTATACTCCAGCATTTGCAGTAAGTCCACTAAATGAAAAATATGCACCAAATTTTTAAAGCATTGTGCCATAGCAAATAGTTTATAGATAACTATAGACATATTGTTCTCTTATTAAAGAACAAGCCAAGCGAAAGTTTTCCCTTATAACTTGAAAAAATTCTTAAGGAGATCTTGGGACCTTGTGTTTCATGGAACCGGTAAGCACTTTATGTGCGACTGATCAAAGGTAAATCTTAAGGCCACCATATTCATTATAATTGATATTGTGGAATATGTACGTAGATATTGTTGATATTTATATTTTTAATATATGTCGGAGATGAAATAGGGTGTTGCACAGTTGTGAATACGTTTTTGTACCATAACTTATATCTTTTTCCATTTGAGGACTTTAATGTCCATCTCTATTGTATTCTCATAATGTTGGTCCGGTAACATTAGGTACAGTTACAGGGAACTATGTCATGTATGTAAGTGTACCAGTGATTATTGTCATGTTAGTTTGACATTGATTACCGAGTTATGGAAAATTGACATTAACTGCTTAGTCATGCAGTTGTTCTTAGTATTGGTGTATATGTGACTGTGTCTTTGAGCGGGATGACAGCCAAGCTGTCATCGAGTGTGGTCCGGGTTGATGCCGGGACAGTCAAGACTAGTCAGTCAGTCTGGGACTAAATGCCACGAGAAGAACACGGAACTTGCTGCGCTCATTAACTATTATAAATCGCCAAAAAACCAAAGTGAATTACCCGGAGACACATTGGAATTGTCTCCTACTCCGACATCAGAAGTGGGATCTGGCTACAAATTTGGATGGACCACTGCGGGAAATTATGCTGTTTCAAAATTAAAACTTGCTCGACTTACTGCAGGCAATAAGGAGAACAAGACATATAAGCAGAAAAAGTGAAGCTATGCAGCGTTAGAGTACCCAAAGGATACATGAACCATAGGGGTCAAAACTTTGAAATGACATTTGATTCTGGAGCGGAATGTTCATTGATAAAAAAAATATCAAAGAAACTAACTTTGGCTCTGCCGAAGTTTGTATACCCTTGCAGCAAAATAATCGGTATAAATGTTTAACAAAATCAAAAAAAAAAACAAAAGAGGAGAAAAAACACATCTAAAAATTTTCACTTCTTCACCGTGCATTGAACCATCAAGCACCGAGCCCATCGTGGCACCGATCTCTACACACTACGCCACCGTCCTTATTTAGCTGACGAAAGCTAATTCGACATATATGCAAACCCATTGCATCTCGCTCTTTCAATTTCGTTCTGTGTAAGAACACAACTAAAATATTTCTGTCTCTCTCACACACCGCTTTGTGAAGAATTTGTGCATATGTATGTGTGTGCGTGAGCATTAAAATACATTTAATTTCTATCAAATATGATTATTGATTTGTAACCTTAATAATTATCCGATCTTGTTCAAACTTGGTGTAGGGTGTATGGGTAAAAATTCAATTTAAATGCAACAACTCGGGTCTTTTGTGTTTGTACGGCAGATTTCTTGGAATTTGTTTTTGTTTCTTTGCTGCCAAAGAAAATTGCTTATTTTACTCGAGGTACCTCCAGGTTTTAGTTAATAGCTCCGGTGATAATTATCCGATCTGACTAATTTTCACACTTTTCATACTTAATAGATAAGGAACTTAACTTTTCATGTTTCAACCATGTAGCTTAAAATTTGAGGCCGTCTTCGTAATTCAAACAGACAGACGGACATGTCTCAATCGACTCGGCTATTGATGCTGATCAAGAATATATATACTTTATGGGATATGGATAGACTTTGTGTTGACTTGAGGGAATTAAATGCAAATACAGTCGCCGATAAATACCCATTGCCACTTATACAGAATCAAACAAATAGACTCCAAGGAGTTAATTATTTTACATGTTTAGATATTACCAGCGGATATCACCAGATTCCCTTACATGCAGACTCGACTGAGTACACAGCGTTTGTGACACCAGATGGGTAATATGAATTTTTGTCTATGCCGTTCGGGCTTAAAAACGCATCTTTTGTCTTGCAACGGTTAGTGATGCAGGCGTTAGGTGACCTAGCAAATTCGTATGTTATTGTCTCTATATGGACGACATCATGATAGCTGCCTCAACAAAATGTCAATCGTTGGAAAGATTATAGATTGTTCGTAATTTTTTAACAGAGGCTGGGTTTTCATTCAACATTACAAAATGTTTCTTTTTGAAAATTTCAGTCCAATATTTGGGCTACAACATAAGTGCTGGTGAAATTCGTCCAAATCCCCAAAAGATTGTGGCGTTGACTGCTCTACCGCCTCCGTAGTCAGTCACAACACTTTGACAATTTATTGGCTTGGCATCTTATTTCCGATAATTTATTGAGGGATTTTCAAAGTTACTGAAACCGTTGTATTTCTTAACTTCTAAAATTTAAATTTATTATAAATTTATTTGCTTCATATTCGAAGACAGAATATGTGCAAATAAGGAAAAAGGTTATTTCTACTCTTACGAGTAAACCAGTTCTTGTTATTTTCGACCCTAACCATCCAATTGAGTTGCATACAGATGCAAGTTATAGTGGCTAAGGAAAAATTGTATTACACAAAATTAATAACAAACCCATGTAATGGAATACTATAGCAATACTACCTCATCTGCGGAATTCAGATATCAATTGGTTGTAAACTCCATTAAACACTTTCGACATTACCTTTTGGGCAGAAACTTTACCATGTTTACTGACTGTAACTCGCTAAAGGCATCACGAAATAAACGAGATCTAAACCCCAGAGCACAGCGATGATGGGCGTTTTTGCAGGCGTTTACATTTGATATACAGTATAGAGATGGGAAAAGAGTGGCACATGTTGACTTTTTGCCAAGAAACCCTCTTTTAGTAAAACCTACCTCAGTTGTAAAGTTGATCGAAGAGAAGAGAGTTAACCTGGCCGAAATCTCGAGCAACTGGCTTATTGCTGAACAGCGTCGAGACTGACACATAGCAGAAATTGTCAGTGAATTAAAAGATTTTTCTCTGCCGGAAGATATTGCAAAAACTTATGAACTAAGGGCAGAAGTTCTTTACCGAAAAAATACAGAGAAATGGCAGAACACGTTGTTTACCAGTAGTACCACGTGCCTTTAGATGACCCGTTATAAACCAAGTTCACGACTCAATTATGTATTTAGGTTGGGAAAAGACCCTTGACAAAGTATACGATTTTAATTGGTTTGACAAAATGTCAAAATATGTTAGAAAATTTGTTGATAATTGTATCACTTGCAAAATGTCCAAGTCAACCTCAGGAAAAATTCAAGCTGAGTTGCATCCAATTCCGAAAATTAATATTCCTTGGCACACTATCCACATCCATTTTACTGGAAAACTGAGTGGCAAAAATGACCAGAAGGAGTATGTTATTGTTCTAGTTGACGCGTTTACCAAGTATGTTCACCTAAGTCATACCCTAAAATTAGATAAGGACAGTTGTATAAAAGCTGTTCAATCTCCTATTTCGTTGTTTGGAGTACCGAACCGAATAATAGTTGACCAGGGAAGTTGTTTTACGGGTACAAAGTTTAGCCAGTTCTGTTCAGATATGTGACGAAGTACTTTTTTAAAGCCCTTCGTCACACTGCAGTGTCTTAGTAAGTTCGTAAGAGTTAGCTAGCTTACACTTTTAAGAACTAGTTCCCAACAGAGCAGCTCTAGCGCACATCTTGCTCACCTCTAAATCCACGCACACACACATTCGCATACATCGACCCAGACACATAAGCGTGCATAACGGGACTTCCACCAAAATCGACGCCGCTGCTTTTGCGCAGTTTTGTTATGCCTTGCTTCTTGTGTCTACGTGACAAATATATGTCGGCGTGGCAGCTTTTGATTGGTCCATGCCAGGCCGCGTCTGGCAGAGGGCAGAGCCGGGGAAAGAAAGATCGAAAGTTCGAGAAGAGTGGTCAGCGACTGCGCAATTGGAAGACGATAAATCATTGAGAAAACCACCCTTAACCGAGACGGTCGTCAGTGAAATCAACAGTGCAAAACAAGTGACAGTGCGTAACCAAAGAAAGTTAAAAGACCCATAGCCGGTTCCCACTCAAGATACAAAGACAAGTCACTGATTGAAACGAGTGCAAAATAAGGAAGTATAAGCAAGGCTGAGCGTATCGGGCATAATATACGAATTAAGTGTGTGTGCACCAATAGTTGCCCCCTCCCTTTGTTCCAAGGATAAATATTATTCTAGAGTGTGGTTAGGTTTTGTTTGTAAAAGAATATTTTGAATGTATACAATAAAGTTTGTAACAATAAAAAGAGCTCATGTCACAATTATTGGGGGTGAAACCAGTTAATACTAACGCTCTTTCTCCTATCCTTTCCCACATTCCAATCCCTTTATGTATGTGTCCGGGTTACACCCTACCCAAGGTCAAGGAGAGTGTTGTGTTTATTTGTAGTGTGCCCGAGTACTGGGTGGCCACACAGTTAACGTCCGGGTTGCACCCTTGTCGACTGTGATGGCGACTAGTACCCATCGGCATGCGAAAAAGAATTATGTTGTGATCGATGTCCGGGTGACACCCTAATCGATCACAACGTAGATCTTGGGATGTCGGTATGTAGTGTTGTATTAAGTCGGTGTCCAGGTTACACCTTAACCGACTTAGCTTTATGTTTTCTTTTTGTGACCCTGTAGTAGTGGTAGTGTGATTGTAAGTCGGTGTCCGGGTTACACCCTAACCGACCTACATGTCCGCGTGCACGTGTTACGTTCTCTCTCCTTCTATCTCTTTTTCTTCCTGTAGTCGGTCATCCGCGATCTTATAAATATACTGTAGCTCGAGCAAATCTCTGGTCTCGGCATTCTATTATAAATAATCAGTAATGGAAGACCCTGGGGAGACTGAGATTTATACCCCAGCCGGAAAACTTCCTTACAGATAAAAGAATAAAGTTGCATTTGATTGCCACCGACGCTAGTCGTGCTAATGGCCAAGTGCTAGAAATGCTAATGGGAAAGGTTGCACGCCCATTAGGATTACTTCCACCTGGTGACATTGACAATGTTGTTGATCTGCCAAACATAAGAGCACAAGCTGAGAAGAATGTATTAGCCAGTGCGGTTTATGACAAATTGCGATTTGATAATAATAAGGCAAAAGTAACTAGATACACTGTGGGAGATTATGTGCTACTAAAAAGCGAAGAAAGGCATCAAACCAAGTTGAGTCCGAAATTCAAGGGTCCCTTGGAAGTTATAAATGTTTTAGAGGGGAACAGATACCTTTTAAAGTCTCTAACCAATAAAAGAAATTACAAATATGCACATGAAGATCTGAGAAAACTTCCAGAGGGGCAAGTGCCCGAGGAGTTTGATGTGTGTAATGATTACAATGATTTTTTTGAGAGTGAAAATGAAGATATTGAAAATGTTGAAATCAATAAAGACAGCGAGAATGAAGATAATGAAAATGGTGAAGTTATTAAAGACAGCGGAGTGCACCAATAAGGGTGGCAAAAAAGTGAAATTGGTCTTAAATTATAATGCAAGCACAAGCGCAAAACAAAAGTTTTGCCGTGGCGTGTGGCGCGTTTGATGTTATGATATTTGAAGCATGTTGCCTGAACGATAATGAAGTAAAACAATGTTGAACTATTGATGTAAAAGAAACTTGAAATTGTATAAGTTGGTTAAGACTAAGAATAATATGTTGTATGTCAAATTGTCTAATTGAAGAGGACATTGTTGGTAAAATTTATACAAAAGAGAATTGGAAAATTAAATTAAGGTTAATTTAAGGTTGGAAATTTGTTAATAAAAAAAAATGTTCTGTAATTGAAAATGGGTGTAATATGACACGAGGACGTGTATTAGTCAGGATGGCCGTGTCGGAGATGAAATAGGGTATTGCACAGTTGTGAATACCTCTTGGTATCGTATCTTATATCTTTTTCCATTTGAGGACGTTAATGTCCATCTCTATTGTATTCTCATAACATTGGTCCGGTAACATTAGGCACAGTTACAGGGAACTATGTCATGTAAGTGTAACAGTGATTATTGTCATGTTAGTTTGACATTGATTACCGAGTCATGGAAGATTGACATTAACTGCTTAGTCATGCAGTTGTTCTTAGTATTGGTGTATATGTGACTGTGTCTTTGAGCGGGATGACAGCCAAGCTTGCATCGAGTGTGGTCCGGGTTGATGCCGGGACAGTCAAGACTAGTTAGTCAGTCTGGGACTAAACGCCACGAGAAGAACACGGGACTTGCTGCGCTCATTAACTATTACAAATCGCCAAAAAACCAAAGTGAATTACCCGGAGACACATTGAAATTGTCTCCAACTCCGACACATACTTTGTGTGATGGTATTATTGAATAGATTAAAAAAATGTGACATTTCATTCAAAAAAAATCAATAATCAAACTAGCATTTTTTTTAGCTTTTGTTTTATTATTGATCTCTCATAACTCATATAACACCAATAGAAATTTACAAGTTTTATCTTTATTGCCCTGAAGCCCCCCAGATAGTTGGACGGCCGCTTGGAGATGCAATCACAGTTTGGCGATGTACTTTGGCTACTGTCTGCTATATGCTATGTGACTTACCATATTAGAAGTATGTTCCTAGTCTCTGAGTTTTTCGTTTCAGATATACCAAGCTGCTTTTCCATGATAGTTTTGAGAACCTTAGACTGCGCTCTTTGTATGGTTTTAATATTGTTTTTTATGATAGACAGGAATTAACACTGGCTGAGCTTAAAAGCAGATAACTTAGTCGTGATTGCGCGCCAAGTCACTCTTTTGCCGATGTGGACTCCCACATAGACAATGTAAATAGATTGAGGCACTGGCTCGCTGTTAAGCGTCTATTTAGAGCAAGGGTGGGCACGTAGTGGCTCACTTGGCTCACCGAGCTCTTTCCGTTATTTTTGTGGCAGAGCTCATAAATGTGCGAGTTTGTAGACAGAGGGACGCACAAGTGAATGGGGGACGCAAACTCAACTGAGGGAGGCACAAGCAGAGAAAAAGGTCTCAATAGCTAGCTCGAGGAAGGGTCATCTAACATCTAAAAATTTTCACTTCTTCACCGTGCATTGAACACACTACGCCACCGTCCTTATTTAGCTGACGTAAGCTAATTCGATATATATGCAAACCCATTGCATCTCGCTCTTTCAATTTCGTTCTGTGTAAGAACACAACTAAAATATTTCTGTCTCTCTCACACACCGCGTGGTGAAGAATTTTTGCATATGTATGCGTAAGCATTAAAATAAATTTAATTTCCATTAAATTCGATTATTGATTTGTAACCTTAATAATTATCCGATCTTGTTTAAACTTGGTTTAGGGTGCACGGGTAAAAATTAAATTTAAATGCAACAACAAAAAAACAATAATTTTATACATTTCTTATTTGGTGCCGCGAGGATTCGAACACGGGTCTCTTGTGTTGGTACGGCAGATTTTTTTGAAATTTTCTGTTGCTGGAGTAAATTGATTATATTGATGATTTGTTTTATTGATTTGTAGCCGTAATAATTATCCGATTTGAGTCAAACTTGGTGGGCAGTGTTTTGGTACAAATTGGATTTATATTCAAAAAGAAAAAACATTTTTTTTTAATTTGAACTCTATTATTCCGATATTGGATATATCATATAGTAATCCGATCCGACTGATTTTCATACTTTGTCTACCTACACCTTTAAGAAAGCTAACCACCAAGTTTCAACTATGTAGCTTAAAATTTAAGTCCGAAAAGCTGCGAACAAACAGACAGGCGGACATGTCTCACTCGACTCGGCTGTTGATGCTGATCAAGAATATATAAACTTTATGGGGTCGGAAACGTATATTTCTATGCGTTACAAACATCTGACCAATTTTATAATACCCTCTGCAAGGGTATAAAAACGTATAACTGGAGCCATATTGAAAGCTTCGAGTTCTCTTTTGGCATATCTAATAATATAGCCAAAATGCACCTGGTGACCAGTTAGTCGAAATCGGTCAGTAAACATCGAAGATACACGAATATAAGTTTCGTACTTAAACGCCAAGGGCGACATTGGCAAGCAGGAGTGAGCGAGACAGCATGCGCTCGCTGATGCCGCATGTAAGGCGAGTTTTATATTAGATTTCTGGCGATTTTAAGAGTTTTTGCCTACATTAAATCTCTCTACTTGGTACAGGGTTTAATCAACGTCGACAAGGACGTTTCATTTTAAGTGAAAACAATTCTGTTAAAGCGCTTATAAGTAGTTGGATATGCTTTTTCGGGGGATAGTAAGTATAAGTAGGTTGTGTTCATGTTCAGGTATTTGTTCACTTGCTCACTTGTTCACTTGTTCTGATGTATTTTCACTGCAAACAATGTTACCAACGTTTTAGAAATTTTACAGCATACTAAACCACTAACAACCGATAGCAGCTGTTCCCACACTTTGGCACCAACCAGTAACAAGGTGGATAAAATGTGTCCCTTAAAATAAAATATAATTCTCTTTGAGATTATATTGATGTGGTGTACTTTACCGTACCTTGCCTTGCACATCAGAAAGCAATTTTAGTCGTCATGCAATAAATCCAAACGACCCTAAAATCCTGAAAATTGAATGAAAACGCAGAATTATCGATTTTATCCTGAGACCCCCGACGGCATAGAAGGTACCGTTCACGTGGCCCTAAAGAAAGAAGTTGCAAGGTGTTAAATCACAAGATCTCACGATTTCTGTATTGCGTGTTTTACGAGTCTCTGTTAAGTTTTCGCCATTTTTATAGTAAGTTTTTATGATTTCAATGCGTTGCTTAAGTGGGTAACGTTTTATTTTTATTAATGGCCTAGTTTCCACTTGTCAAATATAAAAAAATTACGGCTTCGAAAGTGACATCTACCGAAATATCGGTCTATTCAAAATTACACATGTGGTCAAACAGGGTAAAACCATGAAAGTGAAGTGGCTCTTAGTCGCCACAGAGACGCAATATCACAATTATATTGGTATATGTGTTTATTACCTAGCCGTACGTAGTATATAATTAAACTTACTTGTAAAAAAATAAGTATACTTGGGCCCAACTTCGCTAGATTCTCGTCAGCAACAGCTACAGATACAAATTTTTTAGCTACAAGACGAGCGTCGGCTCTTTAAACAACGTAACAATGCATATATTTCAGAAGCCTCCCTACAACAAGTGCTGAGAACAAACAAAAAATGGGTTATTGAACACGCCGACTGCTATCACTAACGCCCTCACAACAACAACAAGTGCATCTACTGCTGCTACAACGTCTGTAAAAGTTTTAAATAGTGCGCGCACGGCAACCATAACGAAATCTGTCCTGCCAGTGATGATGAATCCAAATTAGTCTCTTCAGACTGGTATGGGCAGAAACATCAACAAGAATAATGAACAAAACGGGCCTAAGCCGTACAGGCTTGGGCCTAGACTAAAAGCTGCAACTACTGAAAATACTTGCACAGAAAGTTTTGTCTATTCCAATTAGCTCTGTGATAAGTGAGCGCATTTGCCAAGTTCGGGAATATGAATGACAAGCGAACACGCGGACACGTATCCATCTCTAGTTCAAAGGCAACAGATTTCGATTGCTGGGCAATCAGTCAGTGACTCAAGGAGTTCAGACTTCATAGCAAATCCTCTGGAGACAAACCGCTCCCAGGTACTCAAAGGTATTCAAGCAGTTATCAAAAAATTAAACCAATGATGTCTACACAAGAAATAATAAAAGCATTAACCGAAGAAGGATATTTAAAAAAGAAACAAAGTACCACAACCACTGCTTTAAGTGGAGCTGCAGCCCGATACACGAATCTTAAAAAACTAAAGAAGTGCATCCAATCCATAACCTATAGCTTCTGCTACATCGCACAGTCACTGTTGAGAAGCCTCACAGGACGACACACTCTTCGGTGTGCACTAAGTGTCAGGTGTTCGGACACACAAATATGATCTGCAGCGACTGTGTCTGTCTCAAATATAAAATAAATGGTAGCACAAGGAAATACAGAGAATCATATCCTGATTATAAGGAGTTAACTACTACTGTCTTCATAATGGATTTGTAAAAGAATACCTCCAAGCAACCACAATTAGTGCACATTCGGCATACAAAACAATTTCCCAAACTGGACGCCGAAGAACTTATTAAGTTGTGTGCCTCTGCCCTAGAGTCTATGCTCGTTAAAGAGCAGATATCTCAAACTCTTCAACCGATAAAATTTTACCTATATAATGTCCAACAGAAAAAGAGAAAATAGAGAGAAAAACTATTTTTCTGCCAAATTCGTCATCAAACTTTTTTGATCTCCCCTCTCCGAGCACCCTATTAGAAATCTAGCTACCAAAATTTCCAGCGAAAGAAATTTTCGCAGTCATTAAAAACCATCTGAGCACAAGAATGTACCTGGTCATGACAAAAATAAAAACTCGAAAAATGATTCGAGCACTCCCGATCTGTGCTGTGGAACACATCTGTAAACTTTTTAACGCGATAGTAAAAACTAGTAATTCTCCCGTAAGATAGAAAAAATCAATAATCATGATGATCAGTTTATGGTCGAATCTCTCAAAATATTGGAAAAGGTTGTAATATATAAAATAAAAGCTCCGCTCCCAGAATGCACACTAAATCTCATAGAATTCTATCTATCCAACAGGAAATCCGGCGTGTGATTTAAACGTTCACTTGTGAATGAAAAGCAGATATACCTCAAGGCAGCGTGCTGTGCACGATCTCCTCTATGTCTGGAACTCAAAGTTCTTCTCTGTAGCTCGGTGTTAAAACAGATAGTCCCTACGGCTCTGTACTGTGGGGAAACGCAAGGTTCTCAGAACTTTCTTTGTACATTTGGAATGAAAATTTACAGGAAGACCTACACATTCCTAGTGTAATTACCGACATAAAGGCACAAAAAATAATGTACACCGCCAAACTGTACGGCTTTTCCAACCCTCTAGCAATTCATCAGGTCCATGGATCCTGTAAAATCCTTAAGATGTTAGAATAAGGTAAAACTAGAACTAAAACTAGTTGTTAGTTCTATAATGCCTATAAGAGATCCAACAAGTACAAGTCAAAGATTAAAAAAACAAAGAAAGTTTTCGTTTCGCGACTAGCTACAAAGGGGTATGGTATAATTATTACACTTTTCACACACGTAGTTGAAAATTAAAAGTCCAAAACGTGCGAAACTCAGACAGAAATAACAAAAATATTGTACCTTTTGCAAGGGTATAAAAATCTTTTGAAGAAATATTTGTTTTTCTTAGTGTGCCTATATTTTGTATTTATGTATGTCACATGTATCGGCTTCCCTTAGTTGCCTGTTTATCCAAAGATATCTGAATAATGATCATAATATATAATATATGGAAATTTGAAATCTCTTGTTTGTTATCCGATATAATCTAAAATAAATTATTATACAGTTACCTATAAATACAAAAATCTGATGGTGTGAATAGCGTAGCAACATGGAGACTGAAAACGTCTAATAGAAGTAAGACCGTTAAAAATTCAATGCGGGAAAACTTGTACCAATCAATACTTACAAACAGAAGCATTACGCAAAATGCTGCAGGATAACTTGTCCATGCTGTCCACCACATGGACACAAAGCGATAATGTTCACCGGTAACGACATTGCGCAAGTAGCCTTTGTTTTCCTCTCGCTCGGCTAAACTGCGAACTGAGGCCATTAATAAATCATCATATCTAAAAGAACAAAGAAAAATAACGATTTAGATTCGATAATCAAATCCTATTTTAGTAAACATGACCTGTCTAAAACATTTCGATTTTTTTTTTTTGTACATTAAACATTTCTAGATTCAAAAATCTTGTAAAAAAAATTTTTAAAAAGCTTAATTCATTCAACATTTAACTTAATTCATATTTTGAAGAACAATCTTCGTTACATCGACATTTCTAGGACGTGATGAAAATATGATTTCTGATTTCGTCACCGGTAATGTTGCGATGTCGATATTTTTTTCCGTAGGAAGAACGTATTTAGTAAGCGGTGCGATTAACTATGTGTGGGATTTCGGAAGGTCAGGTGAGAATTTACATGATTGATAACTTTTTTTTTTAATTTAAATACAGTTTTTATTTGCTATATCATATAGTATATAAATTATTATAGGGTGGGTCAATATCTTTTTGTTAAGTTTTCTAAATTTCCAAAGTGGTTTCAAATACAGAATTTAATTTTCAACCCTGTACTTTGCACATGTTTTAGTCAAAAAAATGTATTTTAGTTACATAAAAGAAAAATTCGTTGTAAAAAATTTAAGAATGAAAAATGTGTAACTTTTTTTAAAATACTCAAATATTCCTGAACCTTAAATCTTCATGCTTCTCAGCAGGGGCTGGTAATTTCTTTTGGAGACAAAGTGTCATAAATTTTTCATAAAATTCTTCTTATATTCCGACTTTCCAAAAGAACCCATTATTACACATGCACCCGACGCAACAAAAAAAGCAGCACTCGCAAAATTTTCAGTTTTTTTATTTTGGTATTTGCGTAGAAAAGTTAACCTTTTTTATATTTTGCAGTATTTACAAAACCTAGTCTTAGATTGGACTTCGGTTTGCATTCGAAAATGCATCCTCAAACGAAAATATAAGGATAATCCCTGTCAGTGGGTAAATCGCATTTTTTCGAAAGTCATTTATCTGGTTCAGAGCCGCCCACCCCCAATATCCTTGTGTCCAGAAAGATTCAACTTGGACTTTTTTGAAAAGAGGACTCATCACCATTGAGATTCTGTATAATTTGCTTTAGTTTTCTAGAAATTCAAGTGGTTTTTCTTGATTTTTCTTGCAAGGACTCTAAAATTTAGAAATAAATTTTTGTCATAAAAGTCGCGCAATTGAAAAAAAAAACTAAAAACAATGATTTAATAAAAAGGAATAATAAAAAATATTTGCTATAATGATATTTCATTCAAATATTTTGTCATTTCGATTGTTTTCGTGCCCAACAGAACCAAAGTAGTAATAAAGGCCAAGTGAAGTAGCATGAAATTTAAAAAAAAAATGTTAAAAGCAAATATTTGTTAATAAATAAAGAGTAAAAAATCATTACAACATTATAAAATTATTTTTCGATTTTACAAAATTTTTTTTTTTTTTTTTTCGACGGTTATAACCTAAAATATGGGAAAATTAGAAGAAAATTTTCAAAATATTTTAAAAAATGTTTAAGTCAAGGTCAAAACATGGAATTATCTACCATATGTTAGAAAATAAACCCAAAAACCATATAAAATTAACTTATTGGAAGGTTTCTTTCATTTTGATACTTTTTTCTTCACTTGAGTTGAAAAAACTGAAAATTTTGCGAGTGCGGCTTTTTTTGTTGCGTCGGGTGTACTCGTATATGTACATACATATGTATATACTTTGCCCGACAATCGATTAAAACGCATCCCGTAGAAATTTTTTTAATTTTAATAATTTTTAAAATTAATTAGAACATCTAGTAAACTTTTAAACTCGTAGGTTTAAAATGTCGAAATCAATTGTGACTGTTGTTTCATTTATTTTTATAAAGAAATGCCAAAAACTGTTATCAGAACTCGCAAAAATCCAAGCAAAGCATAAAAGTCTTTAAAAATATTGGTATACAATTTAACTTTGTATCATCCGTCAGGCCTTGTACCCGCGGCCACGATACACTAATTTTACCCACTAACACTTTCATACTCCCTGATTACACTCCGACCTCTTCGCCGACTCTAACTCTTCTGCCAAGATCAGTTGCTCGCGCCTCGGCCAACAATGATGCTGCTGCCGCAACTGTCGCCGCTGTCGGTGCTGCCGCAACTGTCGCCGGTGTCGGCGCTGCCGCTGCTCCTAATACCTGTCCCGAGTAGAGATAATAAATGAAAACCCAGGAGATCGCCATCAATATAATATAAAATTCCCTTAAACATGCAGTATTTTTTTTTCTTTTTTTGTGTCTCAATTTCCGACATTTATTGTCCGATTTCAAGCAAATTTGGTCAACTGGGGCATTTTGCTTATATTATTATTAAGGGGTTACTACTTGTAATTTTCAAAAAAAAAAAAAATTTTTTTTGCATATATTCAATGAACATATGTATATTTAAAAATATTGTGTAAAAATTTCACATCGATATTTTAGCAATTAGTTTTAAAGAAATTGGCTAATATGTGGGACACATACGCGCATTTTCGAAAAAAAGGTTTTTTTTTTTGGAAGCCGCCATTTTGTTAAAAATCGAAATTTTAACTAATTTTTCGATCATTACCTGTATTCATCTATTCTCTTTACAAATCTTTTGGATTTGTGCAATTCGGATAATCAGGATCAGAGATATCCTGCTCACCGCAAGACACCTTTTTTTGGAGGACCTCGAGGAGATGTCCTGCAGGAGCTACGCGTTCCAATATTTTTTGAAAAACGTAACAAATTCTAAAATTTCATTAAATTTTCTATATGATCCTTTCTTTTATGTTTTTATTCAATAAACAACTTCGTCACAAAAATTTTTTAAAAAAGCACGATTTTTTGGGCTTACAAGTAAACTCCTCAAAAGAATTAAGAGAGCAAGAAACAAATCCAAATATTTTCAGTTTTTTTGACGGACTGTATCTTTGTGAAAAATCATCGTAGCTAAGATTTAAAAAAAGCATTTTGAAGGTCTAGGTCTAAAAAAAAATTCAGGACACGGTTTTGACGCATCCTAGAAAAGTATGACGGAAAACAAATTTCCCGATTTTTTTTTCTTCTTTCTTGATGCCGACTAATTAATTGATTAATTGCCGACACTTTTGACTTTTAAAATTCTTTCTTCGTGCATGTGTCATGGAGATATTAATAACCCTGCAAATTTTCAGATTGACCCACTGAACCGTTATTCCGTCCCGACCAATCAAAGTTTAAAATGAAATAAAGGAGCAGTGTTTACACATACAAATTGTGTAATTTTCTTGATATGAAAAAAACATTTTTTCTCTCGAAAAAAATTTTTCATCAGTTACTGCATAAGTAACTCCGTTGCAAGATGCAAATATTTTTATTTCCCTTACACTTTGAGTTTTGATGAATATTAGCAGATACCTCATGGAAATAAGTATATGTGCACGACAATTTTTGGAAAAAAAAAAATATTTCAAATGAAAGAAAAATAATAACTTTTTTGTAGCTTATAAATCTAATTAAAAGCAACAAAAAACAATAACAAAAATTAATTATTTTTTTTAAACTCATAAAAATATCAAAAGAAAAAAATCTTTATAGGAAAAAATTGTATGTGCATATTTCATTTTTGGCGAAATTCAAGCCGATTTCGATAATTTCAACTAATTTTTTTTTAGTAATTAATATTATGGCCTTTTACTTGAATAACTTTGTTTAGACGACTGTGCATTGAGTCTACCAATTTCTCCAGAGTGGATTTTCTAATTTTTTCCCACTCAGCGACCACAGCTTCCTTAAGGTTCACTGTTGAGTCAAATTGACGTCCATTTTTGTAAGCCTTGGCTGATAAAATGCCCCAAATGTCTTTAATTGGATTAAGGTCTGGGCTTAAAGCTGGCCACTCTAAAACATCAATATTACGTGAGGAAAAAAACTCTTTAGTACAGTTTGCCGTGTGTGTTGGAGCACTGTCCTGTTAAAAAAATCATATCGTCTGGATAAAAATTTTCTGAAAAATCAAAGAGCTCTATATCAAGAAGCTGAATATACATTTCCGCACTTGTTTTAGTCGGAATAAAGCAAATTCGGGACTTTCCGGCATATCCAAAGTCAGCCCATACCATTAACGACCCTCCTCCGAAGTTGCGTTTGTTTTTTTTTTTTTTTTTTTTTTTAACGTTTTATTTGTTTGTTGGATCTCTTATATATGCTTATAAGACTAACAACAATTTTCTAGGTTTATCTTAATCTAACACATAACCTAACATCTGAAAGATGCTACATTGATCTATGGCCCTGATTAATTACTAGAGGGTTGGGAGGTCGTTTCGTTGAAGACGAGTACTTTCACGTACTCGGGTTAATGATTTGGCCAGGGTATTCGGGTGTGCCTGCAGTTTAGCGGTGTACTTAAGCTGTTGTACCTTTATTTCGGTTATTACGCTAGGAATGTGTAGGTCTTTCTGTACATTTTCATTTCGGATATACCAAGGTGCTCCCGTGATGGTTCTGAGAACCTTGGATTGAGCCCTTTGTATGGTTTCGATGTCGCTCTTGCTTGCGTTTCCCCATAGTGCAGAGCCATATGTCCAGATGGGTTTTAATACAGAGTTGTAGAGGAGAACTTTGAATTCCAGACATAGGGGAGATCGTGCGTTGATAAGCCAATGTAGACCGATTGCTTTGAGCTTTAGTTGCTTTTTCTTGGCTTCGATATGCTTACGCCAAGTTAATCTTCTGTCGAGGTGAACTCCAAGATATACAACATCGTCGGATTGAGGCACTGGCACATTGTTAAGCGTCAATGATGGGCAGTTTCTTCTATTGAGGGTAAACGTAACGTGTTTGCATTTCTGTTCATTTACACGGATGCGCCAATCTGCTAGCCACTTTTCTACCTCCTTTAGGTGGGTTGCCAGTTGCTCAGCAGCTTTGATCGGACATTTGGAGCGGCTGAGGATAGCCGTGTCATCGGCGAAAGTAGATGTGATGAGTGTAGGGCTTATTGGTATGTCCGCTGTGTACAAAAGATACAGAGTTGGGCCCAGCACGCCGCCTTGGGGTACACCTGCTTTTGATTCGAAGTCATCAGAGGTGAAGCTATTACATCGTACAGCGAATTTTCTGTTGGACAGATAAGATTCCATTAGCCTGTGTGTATATTGTGGGAGCGTCGCTTTTATTTTATATATTAGGCCGTCAATCCAGACTCGGTCAAAGGCTTGGGCGACATCGAGAAAAATTGCTGTGCAATATTCTTTTTGCTCGAATGCTGTGCGGATCTCTGAGGTGATACGGTTGACTTGTTCAATTGTGCCATGTTTTTCACGGAAGCCAAACTGATGATGAGGGATTATATTTTGGTTAACCAAGATTGTATTTATACGGAGTTGTAGGACTTTTTCAAATAGTTTTGAAAGACTTGGCAATAAACTAATGGGTCTGCATGATGATGGCTGTGTTTTGTCCTTTCCGGGTTTTGGGATCATTATGATTACTGATTTTTTCCAACTTATGGGAAAATGACCACTTTTTACTATCGCGTTGAAAAGTTTGCAGATGTAACGCACGGCACAGATCGGGAGTTCTCGGATCATTTTCGGGGTTATTTTGTCATGGCCGGGTGACTTTCTTGGGTTTAGATAGTTTTTAATAATTGCAGAAATTTCCTCCGCTTGGAATTTCGGTTGCTCACTTTCCATTGGGGTGCGCAAGGTGGGGAGCTGAAAAGAGTTTGTTGACGGATTTGGCTGAAAGACCGTTTTTAGATGAGCTGCAAAGATGAGTGCTCTTTCTTCGTCTGAACGGGCCCATTTGCCAGTTGGGCATCGTATAGGTGAAATTATCTCGGCTGGAGCAGTTATGGTTGGATGTGCTTTCCACAGCGGATATTTGGTGCTGGTAGGGGTGAGCTTCTCGATGTACAGCCGCTGTGTCCTTGCTTCTTCCTGCCTAAGCGCCTTTGCTAGAGTTCGCGAAGCTGCCTTTAGGCGTTGTTTTGCTGCCGGAGATCGAGACATTTGCCATTCTCGCCTGAGCCGTCTTTTGTCTGCTAGAAGTAGTTCAATTAGTCGGTTGTTGGACTTGTGTTTTTCCTGCGTGTGGCTGATAATCGGGGTAGAGATATCTGCTGCTTCAATAAGCGTCGACTCTAGTGCAGAGGTGCAAAGCTCGATGTCTTCTTCGTCGTCCAGTTTGGGATTCAGCTCGATATGGGTGCTTATGTATTTTTTAAATCTGAGCCAGTTTGTTTTCCAATTTGTTAGCCTGAGTGGGTGCTTTATTATTTGTGGTTGTGTTAATAAAGTGAAAACTACTGGCGAGTGGTCCGATGACAATTCTGCTAGTGACTCTGCCGTTATCAAATTGTGCGCAATTCCCCTGGTGATTGCAAAGTCTATTAGATCTGGGAGCTTGCGTGGATCTGCTGGCCAGTACGTGGGCTTATTCGGTGAGGCATAGCCCATTTTGTTTGCTGGGTTGATGATTGTGTTATACAGCTGTTTGCCTTTTGGATTTACCAGGCGGGATCCCCAATGAGGGTGCTTGGCGTTGTAGTCTCCTGCAGCAATAAATCGTACTCCGAGTGTATTGAAGAAATCAGTAAACTCTATTTCAGAGATTGAGAATCGTGGTGGGCAGTAAAGTGCAGCCACGGTTGTACTGCCGAAAGTGGTTTGGACACTTATTGAAGTTGCTTGTAGGTGTTGTTTGGCAAATCCATTGTGCAGACAGTGTTTAATCCGGTTTTTGATTAGGATACCAGTTCCTCCGTGAGCCTTGCCGTCTGGGTGATTTGTTGCGTAGAATACATATTTGGGTATTTGAAAGTTAGTTTTGTTTGTGAGGTGTGTTTCTGATAGCAGCATAATATCAATATCATTTGAGTCCAGAAACAGTGACAATTCTTGTTTGTGCTTGGAAATGCCGTTTGCATTCCAGAGGCCTATATGTAGTGCTGACATTATTTGTTATTGTCCATAAGCTTTTGAATAAGCAAGTTTTGATTCCGCATCAGTTCCTGCATGCAATTTTGCATAAACGTCATGAAATTTGTCATGTTTTGGTTGAGCGAGATTAACAATGTTTCGATCCCGTTGGGGTTCTGGCCAAGTACGGATGGACTTGGGGCCGCGTTAGATTGAATGGTAGCGGGATCTATTGTTTGAGTGGTCTGTGCATTTCCGTTGCGTAGCACGCTTGCAAAAGTTACTCCAGGAGTAGTTGATATTGGGGTCGCTGATGACCTTACAGCTCTTGAGAACAATATTCCCGGTGTTGTTTGAGAGGGAATTAGTGTCGAGCCCAGGATACGAGCCGTTGATTTCTTCGCGTTGAGGCGGGCCTTGAGTTCCTTATAAACGGGGCATCCTCTGTAGTTCGCTGTGTGATTACCACCACAATTGCCGCACTTCCTTGTATTTGTATTTGATTTGTCATCGGTGCAGACACAATCTTTTTGAGTTTGTCCACAGCCAACGCAAACTGGGCGAAGGCTGCAGAAGGACTTTGTGTGCCCAAACTCCTGGCAATTAGTGCATTGTACCGGGTGTGTCCTCTTATGCGGCTCTTCGACAGTAATTTTGCGATGTAGCAGAAGTTGAAGATTGTAAATAGGGTGCACTGTGTTGGGTTTAAGTTTTTTATCACATGTGGGCTGTAACTCCACTTTGAATAGAGGTTGCGGCACTTTATTTCTGTTCAGTATGTTTGAGACGGACTTTACCTCAAAGCCCTTCTCTTCCAATGCTTCAACTATTTCCTGAGTCGGAACCGTTGATTCAATGCCTTTGATCACCGCTTGAAGGCCTTTGGCACTCTTTAGTTGGAATGTGTAGAAATTCACACTTTCCTTTCTAAAGTACTTTTCAATAGTACGATAGAATTCTTCACTTTTGGCTTGAACTTTGGTCTCTTTTATGTTACCCCTATTGAGTGGTGTCACATAAAAGTTGTTTTGACCAACTAGCGCTACCAATTTCGGCACCAAAGAAGTGCAGTTTGCACCACGGATATAGAATGGTGGTGGCTTGGCTACAGAGGGTTTAATTTGAGAATCTCCTTCTTGAGATTCCGGCTGATTTGCCAATATTTGGAATCTATTGCTTTCCAATGCTTTTTGTTCAACAATGTTATTTTTCGACATCTTGGGAGTGTTGCCCCTTTTTGTCTGAGGGCTAAGCTTTCGCTTGTTTATATTAATGTATCTGTCCATACCAGTCTGAACAGGTGACTTTGGATTCATCGTCACTGGATGGGCAGATTTCGTTGAGGTAGTCTGCTGGACGGTGATCGAAGGTATTGCAGACGTTGCTGCTTTTAGAGTTGTTGTTGGAGCAGTAGCTGCAATTGTTGTTGTTGTGAGCGCGCTAACGGCGGTCGGCGAACCCGATGACCCAATTAACACTTCAGGTGTCAGCGAATTTGACGGTGAAGCGCATTGGGCGCTCCAAGACAAATTGTTGTTGCTGGTTGGTGTAAGCAATTTGCTCGTACTTGCACTTTTGGATTCAGCGCTCGTTGTAGTTGGAGATACTACTGAGAAATACGCATTGTTGCGTTGCACAGAGAGCCGACGCTCGTTTTGTTGGTGAAGAATTTGTTCCTGTAGTTTCTGCTGGCGAGAGTCTAGTGACGCGTTGGCATTACTAGTAAATTTAGTTATTTACTAAGTATTGCTATTTGTAGATACAAATAACAATATAATTATAGTTGGGCGTCTCTGTGGCGACTGAGAGCCCTGTCACTTTGTTGTTTTAGCGTTGTTTTATTGCGCTGACACCGAAGAACTCACGGAGTGCAATAAAAAGTACGTCCGATCGCGGTGACAGTCAATTGTCAAGTTGCGTTTGTGGCGGGTTTGTCGTGGGAGTCGTTTACCGCCTATCTGGCATCTATCTGGACCGTCTAAACTCAACTTTTTTTGCGCCTGAAAAAATTACATTTCGGAACTCGTGAGTCCAAAATTTGTTTTTTTCGGCAAACGTCAAACGGGCTTTAAGGTGGCGTGGTAGTAGCTTCGGTACAGGCTCTCGCAAAGCATATGAAATGTTTTCATTTTCAGAAATTATTTGGTTGACCCGTCTCCTGGATACGTGAAGATTCAGATGGCTGCAAATATCGCTGCAGGACATCTCGTTTTTGGCAGCAAGTCGCCAAATTTCCCGTTTACAGCGTTCTTTGAATTTCGCTGGGCGGCCTTTACGCCTGATTTTACCAAAATTGGTAAAATTTATTAAAAAGTTTGCTATGGTGTTCCTATGACGATTCACTCGGGAAGCAATTTCCGCAATTGTTTTCCCACTTTCTTTTATGCCTAGATTTAAGCCACGCTCCTCAGCGCTTAAATGTGTCCCACGTGGCATCCTACAGTTCAATTTAACAAAAATATGGTAATGTCTAGTTGCCCACGTGTTTTTTTTTGTTTACTTACGTTTTTAATTATTAAAATAAATAAAAAGATTTACCAAAGCTTATTTAATGACCACGATCGCTGCCAAATACCGACTAATGTCATATTACACATATACTTCTTTCCTATGAAAAGTGGTATGATGTCATATAAAACGGTAATAACGGTACCGCAAATGGTGACGAAAAAAGAATTTTGCAAAAACATTTTTGCAGTAGGTCCAATTAGAAAAATTGTGCGTACCAAAAATATTTGTTTGGTTAGTTTTAGTCGAGATACAGACAAAAAGTTTTGTGCACATATACTTATTTCCATGAGGTAAGGTGTGCGCAATAAGTAACTGGGACAGAACTTATCACATTATATTGTCCACAAAATACAATTTTTCGTCTTCTTCTTTCTTCCTATATTTTGGTTGTAGTATGCTCTACCAATATACAAGGAATTGCAAAAAAGTACCGCTAGGTTTTTCCGTTAATTTGATTTTAAGAAACCATTGTAGAGTTTCACGAACGAAATAAGTAAATGGGACAGATTACTTTGCTTTCATTTGTGGATCAAAAACAACGTGTAGTGTCAAGTTTCAATTTTACATTTTATGTAACATATCAAAAGAAATAAAAAAAGAGAAGTGCCAACCAATCTCAAGATTTGTAAAAATTTAGAATTAACTTTTTTATAACAAAATGTCGAGTTTTCCACGTTTAATCAATAAAGAACGTGGTAGAATTGTGGCTTTGAGTGAAATGGTCAAGTCAATTCGCAAAATTGCAGAGAATGTTCGAAAAAATAAGAAAGCAGTTGAAAAATTATTAAAAGATCTAGATAAATATGGAAGAAAACCCCGTTCTGGGCGCCCACAATTGATTGACAACCGGGACAAAAGGCGAATAAAAAATCTAGCGGTTAGAGAAACTATCAGCGCATCTCAAATAAAAAGTAACTTGTCCTTGCCGATATCCACAGGACGTATGCAAAAAATTTTAAAGAGATCGGATAATGTTTCACATGGAAAAAAACTCCTGAAACCTGAGCTTCTGCCAAGGCAAAAGCTAAACGATTACATTTTTCCAATATGTATGAATTTTGGGATACTGAGTAGAAATATATATATATTTGTTTTCTTATTTTTAATTTTTAGACACAACTTAAGAATTTGTCCCAGTTATTTATTTCGTTTGAAAATATTTTCTTTAATTTTTTTTTATCTTTGTTTAACATTTTTTTTGATTTACTTTAGTTAAAATATACTGACAATTTTTTAAGTTCATTTAGAAATTTGTTTTTTTTAAATATGTTGATCGGTTCAGTTATTATGCTATTCAACGCAGTGTCCCATTTACTTATTGCGCGCACCTTATGTATGCCTGTTACATACATTTTAGCGACTTCAGGTAGAGAGAAAGTTTAATATGTATTATTGTATCGTTTATAATGGCAAGCGCCAAGAATAATAAAAAATGAAGTGTTACGTTCACATTTTAGAGTGGTTCATTGTGAAAAAGAAAATCACTGATAAAACAATTGATTATTTGATTTAATGAAAAAAAAATGATGATGATGAAAGGTTTCACAACAAGTGATGCAGTATGATCGACTGTACGTGTTAAAAGCGATACATTTTCATAATATGCATGATAGTCGTGTTCGAAAATGATAACAAACACCATAACAAAATATTTAAGCACAATTTACATAAAGAACGAGACTATGACACCAGAATGATGATTTGTTGATAGGAATCGAATAAAATAAAGCTAGTGGAACTTCGACAATTGTCTTAGGGAAACTGTAAAAACGTTCTTTTGATAGGATAGATTCAAAGGATGTATGGTTAGTAGAACAGCGAGCTAGAGATAATGGGATTCTGCTGGAGAATTCCCTTAGACTGACGTTGCGATCCCAGTTCAGATCATGAAGAGCAAATACTGGAGATTGCTTCTGTACAGTTCATATTTTAATTTATAAATTATTCAATCAGGGTTATCTTTAAATATAGACCAACTAGAATTTATACTTCTTTATCTTTAACACGCTGTACATTCAACTATGCTTCACACGAACATATTCTAGTACTTTGTTATGACTACAATCACCTTTATGCAGTAATCAGATCAAAGCCTTATCTTCCTATACATAAATATTTCGTTCTTAACGATCTAGCTCGTAGTTAGTTTTATTTAATATATTCAACTTGTTTGTAGTTTTCCACGCGTACCGGTTTCGCATGCTGTCTGTGCATTGTACGTTCTAAAAGAAAAGCAAGGCGCATTTTTATTTATTTTTTAAAGTGTAAATGAAGAAAGTGAGTAATTTTAAATCTTAAATTTAATTTTTAATCTTATCGTTGAAAGATATATAAAATAACACTCCTAGCTATGGCTAGCTAGCTATAAGATTAAACTTTCAAAATATGTAGATAGAACGCCAAAGAAATTATCTATAATTTCGCTACTGACTGTAACCCTCCAATTTTCGACAGAATTTCAAACATCCTCGTGCGAGCAGCTCTTAATGGTCACATATTTTAAAATAAATTTATATACATACAGTGCCGCTCAACTGAATAGGTTTGACTTTTTTTAATGTTCAACATGTTATATCTCTATAACTAGTATTCCGATTTACACCCTCTGTTTGTTTATATGGCACACCTCTGCCAACAGTTCAGACTGTGAAATATCTCGGTATCACACTAGACAGACGACTCAATTGGAAAGCCCACATTAAGAGCAAAAAAACGCAGCTTAATTTAAAAATGTATAAGATGAATTGGCTACTTGGTACTAGGTCACAACTCAGCCTGAACAACAAGCTTCTACTTTACAAGACGATCCTGAAGCCAATTTGGACGTACGGAATTCATTTGTGGGGCACAGCATCCAACTCCAACATCGAGATCCTCCAAAGATTCCAAAACAAATTACTTCGTAGGTTTGTGAATGCTCCTTGGTTTGTCAGAAACTCTATCATACACAGAGACCTGGAGATGCCCTCTATTAAGTCAGAGATCCAAAGACTGAGCGAACGTTACTGCGAGAGACTTGAAAACCATGAAAACTATCTGGCACTTAATCTCCTAGATAATAGTCAACACATCAGGAGACTCAAGAGAAACCACCCTCTTGATCTCCCATTTAGACAACAAGATGACTGGTAGAGCTTCTGGAATCAACTAAAGTTGTCGTCAGTCGTAAGCACCTGGCTCCAATATTATTTCTGTTAATCTTAATTCTCAAACAATTTGTTCATTGTCTAACGACAGATTACAAATATAAAATAAATTAAAAAAAAAAAAAAAAAAAAAAAAAAAAGTTTTACAAATAAATGTATCCATTTATGAAATAGAAAAATTTCTGTTATATACATATGTTTAGTTTTTTTTGTTTTTGTTTTTTTTTTTGGCTCAACTGAATAGGTTTGATTACTAAAACTAAGAAAAAAAAACTTATATTTTCCAAAATTTCAAGGCTCTGGGTGACTTAAACAATAAAGGATACTTATTTAGTTTGATTTAGTATTCTGTATGTCCATCCTTATTCTTTATAATTTCGAACATACGATTTTGTAGGGAATCGTACAATTTTTCAATTTCATTTAAGGAAATTGTGAATTGGCCGTCACCGCGTTCAGACGTATTTTTTATCGCGCTCTGCAAGTTCATCGGTGTCAGCATTTAAATCAGTGTTAAACTAAAGTGACAGGGCTCTCAGTCGCCACAGAGACGCCCAATCACAATTTATATTGTTATTTTTAACTACAAATAATAATACTTAGTAAATATCTAAATTTACTAGCAATGCCAACGTGTAAAGAGACCAACTTGGGCCCATCTTCACTAGAATCTCGTCAGCAACAGCTGCAAGAACAACTTCTCCAGCAACAAAACGAGCGTCGCCTATCTATTCTACGCAACAATGCATACTTCTCAGTAGTGTCTCCAACAACCACAACAACAATAAGCGCTGAATCCAAAAGTGCAAGTACGAGCAAATTGCTTACACCAACCAGCAACAACTTGTCTTGGAGCGCCCAATGCGCTTCACCCTCAAATTTGCTTACACCTCAAGTGTTAATTGGGTCATTGGGTTCGCCGACCGCCGTCAGCGCGCTCACAACAACAACAATTGCAGCTTCTGCTCCAACAACAACTGTAACAGCAGCAACGTCTGCAATACCTTCGATCACCGTCCAGCAGACCACCACATCAAAATCTGCCCATCCAGTGACGGTGAATCCAAAGTCACCTGTTCAGACTGGTATGGACAGATATATTAATATAAACAAGCGAAAGCCTAGCCCTCATACAAAAAGATGCAACACTCCCAAAATGTCCAAAAGCAACATTGCTGCAACAGATTTTAAATTCTGGCAAATCAGCCGGAATCTCAAGAAGGAGTTTCCCAAACAAAACCCTCAGTAGCCAAGCCACCACCATTTTACATCCGTGGTGCAAACTGCACTTCATTGGTGCCTAAGTTAGGTAAGGACAACTTTTATGTGACCCCACTTAACAGGGGGAACATAAGAGAAACTAAAGTCCAAACAAACAACGAACAGTACTATCGTACTATAGAAAAGTACTTTAGAACGGAGAATGTAAACTTCTACACATTCCAATTAAAGAGCGCCAAAGGTCTTCAAGCCGTGATTAAAGGCATTGAACCCTCGGTTCCGCCTCAGGAAATTGTAGAGGCATTGGAAGAGAAGGGCTTTGAGGTGAAGTCCGTCTCAAATATATTAAACAGAAACAAAACCCCACAACCTCTGTTTAAAGTGGAGCTACAGCCTGATGCACGAGCATTAAAATCCAATGCAGTGCATCCTATCTACAACCTGCAGCTACTGCTACATCGCAGAATCACTGTCGAGGAGCCTCACAAGAGGAATCATCCTCTACAATGTACTAAGTGCCAGGAGTTTGGCCACACAAAGTCGTTCTGCAGTCTTCGCCCAGTTTGCGTTGGCTTTGGACAAATTCAACAAGAGTGTGTCTGTTCCGACAATAAAACAAACGACAATACAAGGAAGTGCAGCAACTGCGGTGGAAATCACACCGCAAATTACAGAGGATGTCCTGTCTATAAGGAACTGAAGGCCCGTCTTAACGCAAAGAAATCTACGGCTCGTATCCAGGGCTCGACACTTATTCCCCCGCAAACCACACCGGAAATATTCTTCTCAAGAGCTGTAAGGTCATCAGCTGCTTCAACAACAAATACTCCTGGAGTAACATTTGCAAACGTGCTGCGCAACGGAAGTTCACAGCCCTCTATAACTGTTAATCCTGCTGCAATCTCAACCATTGCGGCCCCAAGCCCACCCGTACTCCACCAGCAACCCAACGGGATCGAAACGTTGTTGATCTCGCTAAATCAAAACATGACAAACTTCATGACGTTCATGCAAAATTGCATGCAGGAACTTATGCGGAACCAAAACTTGCTCATTCAAAAGCTTTTGCACAACAATAAATAATGTCAGCACTACATATAGGACTATGGAATGCAAACGGCATTTCCAAGCACAAACAAAAATTGTCACTGTTTCTGGACTCAAATGATATTGACATCATGCTGTTATCGGAAACTCACCTTACCAACAAAAACAACTTCCAAATACCTAAATATGCATTCTACGCAACAAATCACCCAGATGGCAAGGCTCACGGAGGAACTGGCATCCTAATCAAAAACCGAATTAAACACTGTCTCCACAATGGATTTGCCAAACAATACCTACAAGCAACTTTAATAAGTGTCCAAACCACTTTCGGCAGTACAACCGTGGCTGCACTGTATTGTCCACCACGATTCTCAATCTCTGAAAAAGAGTTTACTGACTTCTTCAACACACTCGGAGTACGATTTATTGTTGCAGGAGACTACAACGCCAAGCACCCTCATTGGGGATACCGCCTGGTAAATCCAAAAGGCAAACAGCTATATAACACAATCATCAACCCAGCAAACAAATTGGGCTACGCCTAACCGAAAAAGCCCACGTACTGGCCAACAGATCCACGTTAGCTCCCACATCTAATAGACTTAGCAGTCACCAGGGGAATTACGCACAACTTAATAAGGGCAGAGCCAATAGCAGAATTGTCATCAGACCACTCGCCAGTAATTTTCACTGTAATAACATATCCTCAAGTAACAGAGCACCCACTCGGACTAACAAATTATAAAACAAACTGGCTCAGATTTAAGAAATATATAAGCACCCATATCGAGCTAAATCAAAAACTGGACGACGAAGAAGACATCGAGTTTTGCACCTCTGCATTAGAGTCGATGCTCATTAAAGCAGCTGATATCTCCACCCCAAACATTGGCCACACCCAGGAAAAACACAAGTCTAACAACCGACTAATTGAACTTCTTGTAACAGAGAAAAGACGACTCAGGCGAGAATGGCAAATGTCTCGATCACCGGCAGCAAAATATCGCCTAAAGGCTTCCCGAACCTTAGCAAAAGCGCTTAGACAAGAAGAAGCAATAGCACAGCGGCAATACATCGAGAAGCTTTCCATCACCAGCACCAAATATCCGCTATGGAAAGCTCACCCAACCATAACTGCCCCAACCGAGATAATTTCACCTATACGATACCCAACTGGCAAGTGGGCCCGTTCAGACGAAGAAAGAGCACTCACCTTTGCAGCTCATCTAAAAACGGTTTTTCTGCCAAACCCGTCAACAAACTCATTCCAGCTTCCCCCTCTAAGCACCCCAGTGGAAACCGAGCCACCGAAATTTCTGCAATTATTAAAAACTATTTTAACCCAAGAAAGTCACCCGGCCATGACAAAATTACCCCGAAAATGATTCGAGAACTCCCGATCTGTGCCGTGCGATACATCTGCAAACTTTTCAACGCGATAGTAAAAACTGGTCACTTTCCAATAAGTTGGAAAAAATCAGTAATCATAATGATCCCAAAACCCGGAAAAGACAAAACACAGCCATCATCGTACAGACCCATCAGTTTATTGCCAAGTCTTTTAAAACTATTTGAAAAGGTCCTACAACTCCGTATAAACACAATCCTGGTAAACCAAAATATAATCCCACATCATCAGTTTGGCTTTCGTGAGAAGCATGGCACAATTATCAAAGCTGCTGAGCAACTGGCAACCCACTTAAAGGAAATTGAAAATTGGCTAGCAGATTGGCGAATCCGTGTAAATGAACAGAAATGTAAGCACGTTACGTTTACCCTCAATAGAAGAAACTGCCCATCATTGACTCTCAACAACGTGCCAGTGCCTCAATTCGACGATGTTGTGTATCTTGGAGTTCACCTCGACAGAAGATTAACTTGGCGTAAGCATATCGAAGCCAAGAAAAAGCAACTAAAGCTTAAAGCAATCGGACTACATTGGCTTATCAACGCTCGATCTCCCCTATGCTTGGAATTTAAAGTTCTCCTCTACAACTCTGTGTTAAAACCCATCTGGACGTACGGCTCTGCACTGTGGGGAAACGCAAGCAAGAGCAACATCGAAACCATACAAAGGGCTCAATCCAAGGTTCTCAGAACTATCACGGGAGCACCTTGGTATATCAGAAACGAAAACTTACAGAAAGACCTACATATTCCTAGTGTACTTACCGAAATAAAGGTACAACAGCTAAAGTACACAGCTAAACTGCAGGCACATCCGAATACCCTCGCCAAGTCATTAACCCGAGTACATGAAGTACTCGTCTCCAATGAAACGATCTTCCAACCCTCTAGCAAATAATCAGGGCCATAGATTAATGAAGCATTCTTCTGATGCTAGGTTACGTATTAGATTAAGATAAAACTAGGAAATTGTTGTTAGTCTTATACACTATAACAGAGATCCAACAAATAAATAAACGCAAAAAAAAAAAAAAAAAAAAAAAAAAATTTAAGGAAATTGTTGCAAAGGCTTTTTTAATTGCTTCTACCAGGGTCCCAGAGTCATTAAACTGTCTTCCCCCTTCATAAACTCTTCTTTTTAAAAGTCTCCAAATGTTTTCGATAATATTTATGTCCGGGGAGTATGGTGGCCATTCGAGCAATTTAACATTTTGTTCTTTTATCACTGTTTTACAACACGGGCAGTGTGGATGGGGGCGTTGTCATGTTATTAAGTCCATGGAATACGACCAAAAATTTCCGAAAACTGGGGAAAAGCATTTTGGAGCACTATCTTATACACATTTGAGTTCATCTTTGACGCTACAAACTGGAGCTCGCAAGTCCCACAAAACGATACGGCTCCCCATACCATTACTCCTCCAGCACAAGTGTGATGACGACTTAAAAAGCATTCCTCCTTTTGCATGTCATGAAAATAAAAGTTATATCCATCTGGTTCATCGAGGATGAACTTTTTTCGTCGGAAAAGACCACAGCCTTCCACTTCTTATTCAAAGTCATGTGTTACCGGGCAAATCGAAGTCGTGCTTCTTAACGGATACCATTCAGAGGGGGTTTTTTCTTTATTTTTAACCTCTTTAAGTGTTTGGCATTCTGAATAATTCGTTTGACTGTTGTTAAGCTAGCATTTACACTGCTTTCTTCCCTGATTTTGCTGGCGGAGAGGCAAGAATTTGACGCAGTTCGAAGAATAAGTCGTCTGTTGTTGCATATTTTTTTCCTCCATTCATATTTTTCCCCTAATTTGCCTCATTACGTAAAAATTACTAATAGCGTTTTGATTTCGACCATTTTTCGTTGCTATTTCATGATGTTTTTGGCCAGATTCAATATAGCCCTTTATTAGCCCTTTTTTTTTTTTTTTTTTACGCGCGAATCCCAACGGGAGCACTAATTGCCCACACCTCCCGCCCAACCGAGGGGCGCAAGCCGCATAACGCACGGCTCGAGTCGCGGGGACAATTCACAAAACACAGACAAGAAGCGAAACTATAGCTAGTTACGTGCTAAATGGGAAAGGATAGAAGTTTTTACTAAAGGAATGGAGAGCTCTGAACTGATTACATAATAAAGACGATTGTAATCAGAACAAAGAACACGAAAAGGTTCATGCATTAGGTAGTTAGTAGCACATCGTGGAAGTGATAGAGGAATATAGTTTCTAGTAGATCTACAAAATCGGTAAAAGGTTTTCCGCGACCCATTTTACAAAATTCTAACAGTAAATACTTAAAATTTTAGAAAACCAAAAGGTTTACGTCTTTTTATTTACACAGTCAACGAAAAAGTGAAGTCAAAGTATTCAAACCTAATCAGATGAGCCAAAAGTAGACCACACATTTAGCGAATTTCACGGGAAAAGCAATATTCTGATTTACCGTTGCGTAGCTCCCGTTACTTAACTTTTGCATGATGCGTGTAAATAAATGAAGGTTCAAAACAAAAAACATTGATGAAAAAAATGCAAAAGGAACCAAGATAGAAGAAAAAATGTAAGCAAATTTTTTCAAACCTATTCAGTTGAGCGGCACTGTATATACATAGATATAATTTATCAATAAAAGTCAACATTAATTTTTGTACAGATATAAATAACGGTAAATGCAGTATAAAAATTTTCGTTTCCTTTTTGGAAGTAAGTTTGTTGAATAAAGTGTGCTTACTAAAACTGAGAGCAACTTTTAATGAGTTAATCTGAATATGTTTAATCATATTCAGTGATCACTATCTTAATTTTATTTTAGACTTTATTCACTTACCCCAACAATCGTTTCATCAAATAACGCGATACTTTGTCACCAAAACAAGGATTTGTACTTGGGTCCAATTGTACTGTTAACACGGGTATACGATAACGCTTCCTTGTTGCCGGGGAAAGTCGCAGGTGCCCATATTCCAAAGAATATTCTACTATATACTGCTCATCTATAAAAAAAAACTCCTATAAGATTCTTATGTAGAATCACGTTCATTAATGCTAACTCACCGTCTTCATATTCAGAATTTAGTTTTAGAGCACTGGGATGACCGAAGTTATCCAATATTTTAATGGCTTCTAGATTATAATACAGAGTCTCATTAGTATAGATGAATGAACTGTTCGAATGCATGCCCAGCCTGCGCAAAATGGCCTCATATCGTTTTAGGGTTAAATAATTTTCATAAGTTTGGGGCCCCAAACCACTAAAACTGAAACAAAAAAAAATCGGGCAGGTTATGGTGCTGATAATACTTAATTTATTGTTGCTCACTGTGTCTCCTTGAAAGAGCGTACCAAATGTTGGTCACCTTTGATTTCTTGCCAAATAGCCCGCTTCTCTGACAAATGAGGTATGATTTCCACTCTTTATATTAGAAATAATTAGAAAAACTATACCAACTTGATTAAATGATAAAAGCTGTACCTGATGACACCTTCTCTGTGCCAGTTGTTCACCATTTGTAGGCAAGTGCAGGGATTTTTGATAAACGCATTATGAACATAGACCAACGTTAAAAAAAACAATACAGCTTTAGCCAAAAGCAAGTATTCGATAAAAAGTTGAACCCTCCTGTATTTTTGGATAAATTTATGTGTGTGTAATACAATAAAACATTTTCCAAATTATAAGTTAATACGAATATGCATTGATAAAGATCTGGTTATCTCACCTTGGCACTAATTCCGCATAGGTCGCTGCAGCTCTAAAATAAATTGCATGAAATAACCGATCCCGCATGTTCGTCATATTGTTCTACAAAAGACCAGAAACCTTTTTTGATATGTACATATATATTTAGCTGAGCACCCCCCACAATACCAACCGGAACACCAGGCTGGCGGTTATTGATTGCATTGGCAGCAGCAAATTCAGCCATGACTCCTAATCTTCGAAAACAAGTTATTATCGACTATCTAAGCAGGGTCTGAGTTTCCTCTTCCACAAGGTTAAAGTGCTAGTTCTGTTGATAGCAGATCAAACGGGGGTGTAACTGTAATTAAATTTGTTTTTGTATTTACTCTACAGCCATAGTTCTGCTGTTTGATACCTGTATTAATATAAATAAACAATTTGGCTTTTGGTCGTATTACCTATCAACACTGAATCTCAAGTTACTAAACTTTTATTACAAAATTTTCGTTAAGTTAGCATCTAAAGTAGTTTCCAACGCAAGAACGGCTGAATGTGGAACACGAACACAATGACATGACCATTAGCTAATATGAGGGCTGCTATTTATATGTCGGGAGTTGGCAATACTAACGTCAATACGTAAAATCTGGCAACGCCATAATAAACTCATTCTTGAGCACATATTTATATATTTATAAAAGTAAGGAAATGCTTAAAAAGTTCGACCGTGTTGCTTCAAAATACGTTTTTATAATCGAGTTACATTTAGGCATTTGTCGGAAACTAAACAGCAATCGACCGTGCGGCTTTGCTAAGATCAGCCAAATCCAACAAAAGTGGTTCGAGTACGAAGCACATCAAAACAAATGGTCACCTGTTTCTTCGGGAGAGTGGGTCATCAGGCCACTATTCCGCTAGAGCAGCGTAGGACTGTTAATTTTGAATAATATATGTACGACGATTTGCTTGCCTGCAGCATTAAACTGCTGCGTCTCAACTGAAAGAAAAAAAGTTATATTGAACAAAAATGAAAAGGGATTACGTCTTCTTTTGCATGCACTTTGCCATTTGGCCAACTTGGCGACTAGACGGCGACACAGTGGAAATATTTTTAAGCATTTGTATTAATATCAAGGGGAGTTTGGGTACGCAAAAGACAGGAAAGCTGATCAACAAAGCGATCACTTTCATACACAAAAGAATATTTGTCAACTTTTTCTCAATTTTGTAAATATTTTCTTTTAACGATATTTAACCGATAGTGTTGTGTTGTGGAATTGAAGAAGTAGAGGTGCAACTACAAATCAGCAGATCTATCTCGTGAAGTGTCTGTTAGGAGATTCCTATCACTGGATAATAGTTTCGGCCCAGAAAAAAAGCAGAATACACAAAGTTCGTAAAGGAATATGAACAGATTGGACATATGAAAACACCAAGACAGCATTATTTTTTTTTTTACGCGCGAATTCCAGCGCGTGCACTAAGTGCCCACAACCTCCCGCCCAACCGACCGAGGGGCGCAAACCGCATGACGTACGGCACGAGTCGCGGGGAACAATTGACAGACAAATAACGAAAGCTACAGTTATTTACGAGCTAAATAGGAAATGATAGAAGATTTTAGTACTGATAAAGAGAGCTCAGGGCTGATCGCACGATAAAGTCGATTATAATCAGCCGACAGGACTCGAAAGGGATTATGTAGTGCAAAGATAGTAGTACAGTGTGCAAGGGATAAGGGAATATAGTTTCTAGTAGGTCTAGAAAGATCTACTTGGTGTAATAACTCAGGCGAGTCAATATCACCAATTAGGAGCTTGTGCATAAAGATAACACCAAACATTATTCTACGGTAAGTAAGAGAAGGAAGGTTAATTAAAAGAAGTCTACTAGAGTACGATGGCAGGTTGACTTTGCGATCCCAGTTAAGACCACGAAGAGCAAAAATCAGAAATCGTTTTTGAATAGATTCAATTCTAATTTGGTGTGACTCATATTTAGGTGACCATATGCATGATTGTGTACGTAACATCATCGTGTACGTAAACGGGATAGTACCATAACGACATTAATGGAGGTATTGGGCATCTCAAGAAAAATACTTAAACCCCTCTTTCCAGGATCAGTTGTACAAAGCCAGCTAATAACAATTCTACTAAAAACTGAGTGCACACTTATACGACTTTATGTCAGATGCAGAAAAAATGTACCGAAAGGTATGGATATGCCCAGAGGATTAATTTAATCAACTGATTATCTGGAAAGATAGCCAAAATAAAAGGCAAAAATAATATAATTTAAAATAGACACTTCCTTTAGTTCGGGTTTGGGAAGTTTTATTGCATTTCTTATATTTATCTTTGTTCTTGTATTTTTATTTATTTGCAGCATATTTCTTAATATTTTTTTTCTTGTTTGGTTTCACGGCCATAGTAATGGATAGTATTGGAAGCAGTGGGGAGTAAGAGAGGGTTTTAAAGCGTGCCTGAACGTGGAAATGGATGTGCTTTTATTATGTGGCGGACTAGAAAGGTATTCAACAACTTGACGGCTGCTTTTCTTAAACTTCATAACCATAGTACTCATAATAGTTACAAAATATTGAACGAATTCCGCTAAAAAGCAAATCTTTGTTTCAGGGCTCGATCTCGATACAAAATATGACGATGTAATGGACCCTATTAGCGACAAATTCGTAGCCACACAAATTGTGACATATTGTCTTATAAAATCAGTATCACCCCAAATTTTTTTGACCAATTTTGTCAATAGATTTTTCAACTTTTAACAATAAAGAGGTATACGGCTAAGAAATAGAAAAGACGGCTTTCAACTCAATTGCTTTTTGCACTTTCGACTAATTCGCAAAATCCTTTTCAACCTTTTAGTGGGTCAAAAATCTTATTTCGTGCCTTATTTTGTCCTATTAGTGGACTGAAACTTTAACATTCCGAAATCCCAATAGATAGTTTATCTTTTGATTTTTAGATCCTGGTCTTTACAGAAATGTACTAAAAGCCAAATCAGCCTTTTTCAAGTCTTGACTTTGAATGCGAAGGTACAATCGTTCTTTGGGATTATAATCTTTTTTTTTACGTTTATTAATTTGTTGGATCTCTTATATCGTGTATAAGACTAGCAACAGTTTTCTAGTTTTATCTTAATCTAATACGTAAAACAGCATCTGTAGGATACTAATTAATCTATCTCCCTGATTATTTGCTAGTGGGTTAGAAGGTCGTTTCGATGGAGCCGAGTTCTATCGCAAGCTCGGGTTAATGATTTGGCGAGAGTATTCGGATGTGCCTGCAGTTTAGCGATGTACTTTAGCTGTTGTACCTTTTTTCTTTTATTAGGAACTATGAATACAAAGGTCTTTCTGCCTGTTTTCGTTTCGGATATACCAAGGCGCACCCGTGATAAATCTAAGAACCTTAGATTGCGCCCTTTGTATGGCTTCAGAATTGCTTTTGCTTGCGTTTTCCCACAATACAGAGCCGTATGTCCAGATCGGTTTTAACTTCGAGTTGTAGAGAAGAACTTTAAATTCCAAACATAGAGGAGAACGTGCGTTGATAAGCCAATGTAGTCCGGTTGCTTTAAGCTTTAGCTGATTTTTCTTGGCTTCGATATGCTTGTGCCGCATTAATTTTTCGTCGAGGTAAACTGAACAGAAAGATCGTTTCTAGATGAGCTGGAAAGGTGACTGCTCTTTCTTTGTCTGTTCGGGTCCATTTCGCACTTGAACATCGCAAAGGTGAAATTATCTCGGTTGGAGCAGTTATGGATGGATAAGCTTTCCATAGCGAATATTTGGAGTTGGTAGGGGTAAGCTTCTCTATGAAAAGCCGTCGGTGCTGTTGGTTACTGAGAAATTTGACATTCTCGCTTAAACTTTCTTAAATGGGGTTGAGATATCTGCTGCTTCAATGAGCATCGACTCTAATGCAGAAGTTGGGATTCAATTCGATATGGGTGCTTATATATTTTCTAAATTAGAGTCAGTTTGTTTTATATTTGTTAGCCCGAGTGGGTGCTCTATTACTTGAGGATATGTTAATACAGTGAAAATGGCGAGTGGTCTGATGACAATTCTGCTAATGACTCTGCCGTTATTAAGTTGTGCGTAATTCCCCTGGTGACTGCAAAGTCTATTAGATATGGGAACTTGGTGGATCTGTTGGCCAGTACGTGGGCTTATTCGGTGGGGCATAACCCATTCGTGCCAAACCAACCCAAAATCGTACTCCGAGTCTATTGAAGAAGTCAGTAAACTGCTTTTTAGAGATTGAGAAAGTGTTCAATTATTGAATTTGCTTGTAGGTATTGTTTGGCAAATCCATTGTGGAGACAGTGTTGAGTACGGTTTTTGATTAAGATACCAGTTCCTCCGAGACCATATTTAGGTTCATATATGAAAGTTGTTTTTATTTGTAAGGTGTGTTTCCGATAGCAGCATGATATCAATATCATTTGAGTCCAGAAACTGTGACAGTTCCTGTCTGTGCTTGGAAATGCCGTTTGCATTCCAGAGGACTAAATATAGTGCGGACATTATTTATTATTATCTATAAGTTTCCGCATGCAATTTAGCATGATTGTCGTGAAGTTTGAGCGAAATCAACAACGTTCCAATCTCTTTGGGCTACTGGCCGGATACGGATGAACTTGGAACGCTTTAGATGGAATAATAACGGGAGTGGGATGTGAATTTCAGTTGCTCAGCACACTTGCAAATGTTACTTCAAGGGTAGTTGTTGTTGGACGTGCTAATGACCTTACATCTCTTAAGAACAATATACTTGGTGTGGCTTGCGAGGGAACAAGTGTCGGGCCCCGGATACGAGACGTAGATTTCATCGCATTGAGACGAGCCTTTAGTTCCTTATAGACAGGACATCCTCTGCAATTCGCGGTGTGATTTCTACCACAGTTGCTGCACTTACTTATATTGCCATTTATTCTATTGTCGGAACAGACACAGTCATGATGAATTTGTCCACAGCAAACTCAAACTGGACGAAGACTGCAGAACGACTTTGTGTGGCCAAACGCCTGGCACTTAATGCATTGTAGGGTGTGTCCTCATTTTGGGAGTGTTGACTTTTTTGTCTGACGGTTAAGCTTTCGCTTGTTTATATAACTGTCCATACCAGTCAAAACTGATGAGTTCGGATTAAATGTCACTGGTTGGGCAGATTTTGTTGAGGTAGTCTGTCGGGTGGCGATCGAAGCTTTTGCAGACGTTGCGGCTGTTACAGTTTTTGTTGGAGCAGTAGATACGATTGTTGTTGTGAGCGCGCTAACGGCGGTCGGCGAACCCAATTGACACTTGAGGTGTAAGCGAATTTGAGAGTGAAGCGCATTGGGCGCTCCAAGACAAATTGTTGCTGGTTGGTGAAAGTAATTTGCTCGTACTTGCGGTAGTTGGAGATCCTACTGAGAAGTATGCATTGTTGCGTTGGATGGATAGCCGAAGCTCGTTTTGCTGCTGAAGAATTTGTTCTGCTTGTTGCTGCTGTTGGCGATATTTTAGTAAAGAAGGGCCAAGTTGGCCTCTTTAAACACGTAGTAAATTTAGTCATTAACTAAGTATTGTTATTTGTAGTTACAAATAACAATATAAATTGTGATTGGACGTCTCTGTGGTGATTGAGAGTCCTGTCAATTAAGTTGCTTGATTACTTCCTGACACCGAAAGACGTGCGGAGCGCAATAAAAATACGTTCGAACGTGGTGACGGTTGACGGTTGAAAAAAGATTTTAATCTGCTTGACATTTTATGGTTCCCACCAAATGAGTCTTTCCTGCTGTTGTCTCCTTTGAGTCTCTTTGCGTTTTTGTTAACCCATCTTAATTCTGTACGTATTTCTGACTGCGCAGTTTCGAGGATTGATTTCTTAGTTGTCCCTAAAGACAATTTCCATTCAATTTTTACTTAACCTTTCTTATCGAATACCAATTGCTGGAACCTGTGGTTGTTTTCTTAAAACTATAAATTTCAAGCTCAATGAAACAATTGTTGCCTTAGACTAATCTTATTTCTACTTTTATATTTTTTTTTTTATTACCACAATCTGCTTCGCTACCCACAACCAATACACCACAGCTTATATTGTTCATCAACTCCGTCCTTCAGCGCGGGCGTTGTGAAGACGCTTAACTTTTGCTTATTTCTTCTGCAAATGGTCTTTCTTTGCAGACGAATAAGGCTGTACATTCCGATCAGTCTGCGAAATTATCAAACTCAACAATTCTCATTGTGCCTAAAATGGACGGATAACAAGACACGCAGAGAGGGTGCATCAAAATGTATCACGCTGACTAATGCCAATACAAACAACGGCAAACGATTCTCCCTACAGAATGTCTATAGCGTAAATGGGTTTAATATACCTCTGCAGAAAACCCACATGCGTGCACTTGCCGACTATTTCCCTTACTTGGCGGGACTACCCGATGACATGAACTTCTTTAGCGATCGAATGATTCAGGAATGCATTGCAAACTGATATCATTTATACTGACTTCAATAAGGCTTTTGATACTGTCAATCATACACTGCTTTTGTTCAAGCTGAACGAACTTGCGATTGCAATCCTTTTGCTTAACTGGATCTCTCAATATCTTAATAACCGTACACAAAAAGTTTTATTTAAAACTTATCTTTCGAAGACCATCAATGTGATCTCGGGGGTGCCACAAGGTAGCCATCTAGGACCATTGCTTTTTAAGCTCTTCATTAATGACCTTCCGTCATAAATGAAGGTAGGTCGTCCATGTGATTTCTCTTAATATACTATTGCCCTTTCAAATTTTATGAAGCTTAATAGAAATAGAAATAGCTTAAGCGAAATGCTATAAGCATTATTTTCGGCGATGTAAACTTCAGTTTTACAACTTTGTGAATACTTAACGCAAAACGAGCGCAAACCCATCCTTTTTAACTTTTAAAAATACGAAAGCTGACACTGATCAGGCCATTGTCGATATGTTTGCTATGTTTTGACATGTGTTTTTTTTTTTAAAACAATCTATTCTTCAACAGAATATGAATCTATGTGTTAAAAAAGTCAATTTGTATATTCAATCCTATTTCTCTATATCTATGTATTCTAAAAACTACTATTTTAAGATATCTATCTAGTAGTTAGTCTTAATTATTATTTTAGTTGTCGTCTATTGTCAACGCGACTTCGTTTTTGCATGCTGTCTGCTAGGATGCGCGCGTAACTGGCTTTGTCTTGGTGTCGCTTGGACCACTTGAACGTACTGCGCATTATACGCGTCAACGTCCAGAAGAATAACGACAAATTTCTCGCCAACCCAATCTGAGAGAATTAATTTAATAGGAAGCGGATAACCTTGTCGACAAGGGCTATGCTCGAAAGCCTACTCCGGGGGAAATTACTGTACGGAATAATCGAGTATGGTACCTGCCGACCTTCATCACCAGAAATCCCAACAAACTAAATAAGGTCCTTGTATGTCCTTATGTCAATGTACGATCCTCTCAGCTTTGTTTCGTGCTTCACCATAGAGTTAAAGATTCTTGAAGAAGCGGCATCGATTGGGACGAGGACCTACCCGACTAACTTTTGCTTAAGTGGATGCGATGGAAACGACTCTTATCAAGTGTCGTAATAATTCCCTGACATTCCAGTACGCACGCTCGACATTCAGTTTCATACGTTTTTCGATGCTAGCGAAACGGCTTACGCAGCAGTCTGTTATCTGCACATACGACAAGGAGAAACAACTTATCTCAGCTTAGTGGCCTCCAAGGCGAAGGTGGCCCCGCTAAATCCGATATATATATTGGGCAACATACGGCTGGTATTGGTCCGACTCGAAAACAGTGCTCAAATGGCTTCGAATGAACGCACGAAAGTTCCAGCAGTTCGTCATGCACCGAGTGGGTGAAATTCTGGAAAACTGCAACGTCAACCAAGCGAGTGAGACAGCAAGTGACGCTTCTTGGAAAATTGTGAAAGCGCATGCGAATGAAAAAATTTCTCTAGAGCGGATGGAAATTTTTTGCATAAAAAAGACAAGTGACCTGCAGACGAAAGCATTAACTTTGAGAAGCGGAAAACAGAGCTGAAACACAAAATATAGACGATTATCTGGTGTTCAGAAAAGTGGAGGATCAAACAACAGTGGATCTCATTCCTTAAGTGGAGACTGTGCAGACAACAGCAAGCAGGCAGCAGCGATTGTTTTGTGAGCTTGGAAAGCGGGACTTCTCTAATTGGTGGAGGCAGCAAAGGCTGCCTGCGTTTTTGGCGGAGGCTGGTCGCATTATTAATTGTGTGTACATTAAGACTTTAAAGTCTTGGCGGTAAAGCAGACAGCAGTCTTGGCGGTAAAGAAGACAGCGGTCTTCTTCTTTGGCGGTAAAGGAGACTTGGCGGTAAGGCAGTCTTGGCGATTGTAATGGAGCATGCGGAAATTCTGGCACTCAATGTGGCTGGCTTACGAGTAAAATCTTCTGAGTTAGGGGTATTGGCAACTGGCTGGAAACCTGATTTGCAGGATCGGTTATGCACTCATTATGGTGTTGAAGAGGAAGATGAGGAATCAGAAGACGAATCAGTAGTTACAGCAAATGGGTTAGCAGAAAGTCTGGTAGGAAATATGGGAAGATCTCTCGGATCTTTTCTTACACCAAAATATGTAAAAGAAAGTGTATCGCAGTTTTCAGGTTTAGAAGTTCCTGACGTTATTCAGTAGATAAATGAACTAGAAGAATGTGCAGTCACAGTACAGTAGAAGCAATTGCAGTTATTCATTTATGCAAAGCAGTTGTTATCTGGGTCGGTGAAATTTTTCTTTGGAAGTCAGAGAAATATTAATGATTGGAATTCGTTCGTAGCATTAAGGGCAGAATTCAGTGTAAAGGTATCCTCAGTAGTTGTGCATAAAAAGTTAAATCAACGCCAACAGAGAAAAGGATGAACTTTAAAAAAATATTTGTACGCGTTAATGGAAATCGCGAAACCAGGTAACGTAGATGACGATAGTGTAATTGAGTATTTTGTAAAAGGTATGCTAGATACAAGGGCAAACAAAGTAATATTCTTTCAGGCTCATATAATTTCAGAATTAAAATTCTAGATCGAAGTATATAAAAAGGGTCGTGATTCATATAAAGTTGCAAACAGATTGATTACCAAGGCTTATGGTGCAGGTCACACACAAGCAATACAGAGTCGAGAGAGGAAATGTTTTAGTTGTGGAAACACCGAAAGTGTTTCAAGTGCGGTGAAGTAGGGCACCGTGCCGCACAGTGTAACGTTGACGTGCAAGTTAAACGAGAGAAACAAGCGAATACAATTCAACAGGATTAAGAGACACATCAGTCAAGTATGTTCACCCCATTGGGCTTAGAACTTAAAAAGATTACAAACGTACATACTGTTTTTAAAGGATTAATCAATACAGGGGCAGATGTGTGTGTAATTCGGCAAAGTAATTTTTTGGAAGCTAGGAGTAGGTCAACTAGAAGGTCCAGGAAAGTGTTTGGTGGGAATCGGAGAAGCGATGACATTGATGACATATGGGTGCAAGTTGGATTTCATGTAGTTCCGAATGAGGAAATGGGGTTCGAACCGATTTTAGGCAGAACAATTTTGGACAGTGTAGACATGAAAGTTACGAAGACTGGAACGAAATTTTTGAATAGAAAGGAAGAAAAGCAGGCAACATATATTTTCTCATTTGACTTAAGTTTCAATTAATCTCATCTGCAACCACACTGTGCCCTGTTAGTAAACAAAATAAGTTGTTGAATCTGCTTTACAAAAACACAGAATCCATACCGCCGTCAGTGTTTTTGCCTTCTTGAATATTTAAATATAAAAAAACAATCTTTTTCGTAAATAACTGATGGGAAGGTTTTGGCTGGCTTAACCCAGTTAAAAAGTACTTAACTCAGATAAAAGTATTCTTACAAATTTTTCTGTAGAGTGTTCCCACACATATGTAAGTACATATATGAAAATATGTGATTTAAATATCTTTAAATTGTGACATATTAAAGGCAAAACACAAACTCCCACATATTGTTTTTTATATATTTTTTGCAAACTAATGTACGAAATTAAAATCCATCTTTGTGGGACTTTTCGTATATAATATGTATATAAATAAGCTTCATTAAACGTTGTTTAAATATAAGTTTTACATTGATTGGTGGTTGAGATTTCTTTATGTTTATTTGCAATTTTTCTATAGTTCTTGCTTTTTTTTTTTAAATATAAATATTAGTAATTTTGCGAATTCTTATGTGTACGTATTGTATTTATGTTATTTTGATACTATGGATCTATAAAATGATATTTAGTTTTACTTATTTAGACTGGACATTTTGATTAAAAATTTTCGCTAAGAGATTTTTAATTGCTTTCCAATTATTTTTAGCTGGTTTTAATGTAGTGTATAATGTTGTTATTATTATTGTTCTATCATTTATTTTAAAAACTGGTTGGAAATGGTTGTCAGATTTGTGTTTTCACAATTATTTTTGCTCCAGATTATCTTACAAAAATTAATGCAGGCAGAATCTATATAGGAGTGCCAAAGTGACGACTTCTTAAATATCTTAAACACATTACAGATATGTATGTATATTTATACATAACTAGTTCATTTATGTATTTACTTTTCGTTTCCTCTTTTTTCGACAGTATCTCTTAAGGAGAGTCAAACAATAAAGTTTAATAGTTTTAAGGTACAGGCAATGAGATGAACATAGGCTTCGTTCCTTTCGTTATTAATTTACAGTGCTTATTTTTTTCCAGCGTTTTAGTGAAAGTTTTGCAAATAGATAGTATTGGTTTCTTTGCAGTAAAAGCATAACTTTTAGATTTCGTTAAAAAATTTATAAGAATCATTTTATAATTTTATTCCACTTAAGTTGCACTAGCTCTTTCCAATCTTAAATTAATTTATTTCTTCGATTCTTTGCATATCTATATAATATTTTTAAAGTTTATAAGTTCTTTCATTTTGAAGTATTGACAGTTACAGGGTCATATTCTTTTCTTTACGTCCTATAATTGCAAGTTTGTAATAAATAGCATAGATTTCCTTTAGACTTCTCATTATTATAGTATAAATTTATTAAATTAAAGTATTAAATTTATTTTTTTGTAAAAAAGCTTCTTTGTACAAAACCAACGTCGGAACATTTAAAAATATTTTGGGTTCTGTTTAAACTATTGAATTTTAAAGTCTTTAAGTTTTCTTCTTCATATTAAGCCTGTTTCAACATTATGCACAGTCCCCAACGTATTCGTATCAAAATTTAACCTGATTTCGCCGGCTAACACAATTTCCGACATGCAACCTACAATTCCATTAACATATTTTTGATGCGTGAAGTAGGAAACATCGGGCATACCACCTAAAAAATATTAGAAAGAACAATCAAATCAGTATTAAAAATAGATCAATAAATTTGTTGAAAAAAAAATTCAGTACAACATATCTTATGACTAGCATTGTAAGTCTTATTTTTCTTTATGATTTTCAGTTTGCCTGTTTACACCATTGCCATTTTCTGGGTTCTTGTGTTTGTTAAATCTTGATAACTTTGTTTCTGAATGTTTCAATGGTTACGGAGTTCAAAAAAATAAAATCAAGGATTGATCGGTTTCGACTCAGGTTGGAATGTCAATAAAAGGCGTGCTTGCCGGCCAGATGCTGGCATACCTCTGCTTTGGTTAGAGTAGCCGAGGGCAGATGGAGTACTACTAAAAAAAACTTTTACGGTGCAGTGTAATTCTCCGTAATGTGAATATCACAAGTGAGATTCTTCACTTCAATGAAGTCGGTCGTGTTTTTTTTTTGCGCCCTCGCTTTTTTCTCGTTTTTTATTTAATCCCGCATATAAAAATTCTTTTTCGTGGAATCTAGTGCCGAATTAATAAATTACGCAATCTATAAATTGTAATTTGTTCTTAAAATCTTACTCAAAGCTATTATTACTTATTGCTTTATTTAATAACAAAACTCAAAGTTTTGTTGCTTTGTCTACATAGACTTTGATTTTGTGATTTGTTCCCTTTTACTTGCATTCGCGCTCTCGCGTACACATTAGTGTTGTTGTTTGTGTTGTACTTGCTCTCGCGTCTTTACATTGCCCGCGATCGCGACCGTTACTCTCGCGATTGTGCCAGTCTTTGTTGTTGTGTGTTTACTAACTCTCTTAACTTCTGTCTCTTCAGTTTTTTCTTGTGCATATTAACCTTTAACACTTGTGTTATTTCTTGGTGAGTATAATAAATTACGCAATCTATAAATTGTAATTTGTTCTTAAAATCTTACTCAAAGCTATTATTACTTATTGCTTTATTTAATAACAAAACTCAAAGTTTTGTTGTTTTGTCTACATAGACTTTGATTTTGTGATTTGATCCCTTTTACTTGCATTCGCGCTCTCGCGTACACATTAGTGTTGTTGTTTGTGTGCTGCTTGCTCTCGCGTCTTTACATTGCCCGCGATCGCGACCGTTACTCTCGCGATTGTGCCAGTCTTTGTTGTTGTGTGTTTACTAACTCTCTTAACTTCTGTCTCTTCAGTTTTTTCTTGTGCATATTAACCTTTAACACTTGTGTTATTTCTTGGTGAGTATAGCCCTTATATTTTATTATATTGCTTATTTTAAATTGCCTCTCTTTATAAACTTTTTGATTTATTTATTTATTTGTTGTTATTTTAATTTTTTTAATTAAACTTGCAATGGTTGTCTGCTCTTCAAAAAAGTGCCCCCATCCCCAAAAAATCCAAGATGATTATCTTTTGTGCTGGCTGTGCGATAACATTATGCATGTTAAATGCGCTGGTTACACAGCCAGAATAAGGGATAGTATTGGAAACGGCGGGGGCCTAAAGTGGAGTTGTGAAGCGGGCCGGGACGTAGAAATGGATATGCGTCTATTTATGCGGCGGACGAAAGAGGGCTTTAAGTCCCTGTCGGCTGGCTTTCTGAAACTTCGTGATGAGTTTTTGTTTTTGGAAACTCAGTTTAATAGTTATAAACTATTGAACGAATCATTGAAGCGGAAGAAGACTATCCCACGGGATTTCTCTCCCGATCCGCCGGCATCTCTGTTTCTGTCCGTTCCAGCATCGTCGAACGACCCCATAACTCCAAATGGTCAGCAACTGATATCGTTTTGGAGTCCAGTAGTAACTGCAGTTGCGGGGACGATTGACATTTCCCCTGGTAATAGTGGCCCGCAAACTGACCCGATATCGGTTGTAGTTTCCGATGTGTCCGGGCGAATATCCACTCCCAGGGATATTCTCAATAAAGTAGTAACTAGAAGAGCTCTCAAGGCGTCATCTGCCTCAGCAGTTCCAGCGCAAAATGTTGTTGCTGCGGTTGAGACTGGTGCATTGAGATCTCTTGTAGCCATTCCACCAAAAAAGCAAATCTTTGTTTCGCGGCTCGACCCCAATACTTCATCAGATGATGTCATAGCCCATATCCGGGCAAAAGTCGTGGCGCCAAACATTGCGGTGGAAAAGTTTAGGTTTTCATACACCCGTGACATCTCGTCATTTAAAATCAGTGTCCCACCAAATGTCTTTGACCAAATTGGTAACAAATATTTTTGGCCGGAACATTTGGTTATAAAGGAGTATACGGCTAAGAAAAAGAAAAATCGGCCTCCGAGTCGTCTGCCTAACACAACTAATCCTTCCCTACTCTCTGGCTCGTCAGTAGCTGGCGGGTCAAAAAACTAGTTTCCTCCCATATTCTGGCCTATCAGAATGTTAGAGGGCTAAAATCTAAACTCTCTAAGCTTTTTGTAGATAGTCAATCTTTTGACTTTCATATCTTGGTCTTTACAGAAACGTGGTTAAAGCCAGACATTTCTGATGCCTCTGTTTTTCCCACAATATTTTCAACCTATAGATGCGATCGAATCTCCAAAAATGGTGGAGGAGTTTTGATTGCCGTAAATTCATCTCTTCCTTCAGAGATAGTTTTACCACCTGTTGTTCTTGACATTGAATTTGTTAGTGTCAAAATTTGTTTGAAATCATATTCTGTATTTCTAACTTGCTCGTATATTCCACCGAATTCTGACATCACGGTATATGCTAGCCATTTAGAAGCTATTCGCTATGTCTCTTCACTTCTTTCGGATGCAGATATATTTATCGTTCTGGGAAATTTTAATCTACCTGTCGTTTCATGGCTTCCATCAGATGAGTCTTCCTTGTTGATACCCTCCTCCTCACATTGCTTTGTTGACGGTCTCCTTGAGTTATCCCTAACCCAAGTTAATGCGTAACAAAAATGAGAGATCACTAGATCTTATATTTATGTTAGATTCTTCTAACTGTACTGTTTCGAGGATTGATCCCTTAGTCGTCCCCGAAGACAGTTTCCATCCAACTTAACTATTGATCTACCTTTTCGGTTATCAAATGCTAGTACCAGTTCAACGTTTCGTACCCGTTGCTTTCGTAAAATAAACTTTTTCAAGCTCAATGAGCTAATTCTTGCCACAGACTGGTCTTATCTGTACTCCTGTAATGATATGAATGCTGCCATTTGTTTTTTCTATGATACTATGTTTTCGCTTTTTGATGCTTCTGTTCCACGTGTGACCCATGTATTGTCTAACAAACCGCCATGGTTTACACGTGAGTTAACTAATTTGAATGAAGCAAGCAAGTCGTCCCTGCCGACATTGAATATACCCTGTACCTTATATTCAATAAAATCGAACACCCCCAAGATCACAATCAATTTCATGCAAAATTCTCTTTAACATGCAGCAACAGCAAACGCATGCTGCCTCGCTCACTCTTGCCAGCCAATGTCGCCTTGGCAATTCAGTGCAAAACTCATATAGGTATATCTCCGATATTTATTGTCCGATTTCGACAAAATTTGGTCAGCTGGTCCAGTTTGGGTATATAATTAGGTGTGCCAAGTAAGAATACGATATTTTTAATACAGCTCTAGTAATACGTTTTGCGGGGGCGGAAGTGGGCGTGGCAAAAATTTTAAACAAACTTGATCTGTCTATGCATTGGACGCATGTTCACACCAAATTTGGTAGCTCTAGCTTTTATAGTCTCCGAGATCTAGGTGTTCATACAGACGGACAGACGGACGGACAGACGGACGGACAGACGGACGGACAGACGGACAGACAGACGGACAGACGGATGGACAGACGGACATGGCTCAATCGACTCGGCTAGTGATGCTGATCAAGAATATATATACTTTATTGGGTCAGAAATGTATATTTCTGTCTGTTACATACATTTTAGCGACTTTAATATACCCTTTTACCCTATGGGTACAGGGTATAAAAATGTGAAGTCTAGATATTATAGAAAGTTCAAAAAATCGAGTCGACCGTCTGATTTCTCTCTTTATGCTGTTGCTCGATCGAATTTTTCAGTGCTTAATACACTATGCTATAAGGATTACATTAGGCGTTGTAAACTTCAGTTCTCCCGTGATCCTAAGCAATTTTATAACTTCGTTAACGCCAAACGAAAGGTGGCAGTGCACCCGTCCTATTTATGTTTTGAAAATAATAAAGCAAACGATGATCAGCCCATTGCCGATATGTTTGCTGATTTTTTCAAAACGACCTATTCCTCCAAAGATCATCGAGCTTACTTTTCATATCCCTATCAGTTGAAAAGGTCTAATTGCGTCCTTAATCCTGTGATCGATGAAAGTTCGCTTTTCATCGTGCTTACTTTAGTGATGCCCGTGTACTCACCAGGACCTGATGAGATACCTAGTTGTGTACTCAGGTTTTGCGCTGCGACTTTGATTTCCCCAATTCTTAATTTATTAACTTTGTCCGTTGAAACTTCCTCTTTCCCAACCATTTGGAAGGAATGTATTATTATTCCTTTTCATAAAAGGGGTAATAAATCCGTAGCTTCAAACTATAGGGGCATTTTTAAATTATCTGCTATGCCGAAGGCATTTGAGAAAATTATAACTTCTCAACTGCAACATTTCTGTAGTTCTATTCTTTCATCTTCTCAACATGGGTTTATGAAACGTAGATCTACTACCACTAACCTTTTAGAGTTTACTTGTTTAGCGATCGAAGGATTCAGGAATGCATTGCAAACTGATGTCATTTATACTGACTTCAGTAAGGCTTTTGATTCTGTCAATTATACACTGCTTTTGTTCAAGCTGAACGAACTTGGGATTCCAAACCTTTTGCTTAATTGATCCTTATAACCGTACACAAAAAGTTTTATTTAAAACTTATCTTTCGAAGACCATCAATGTGACCTCGGGGTGCCACAAGGTAGCCATCTAGGACCATTGCTTTTTAAGTTCTTCATTACTGACCTTCCGTCAGTTGTAACTCACTTTCGCATGCTTATGTACGCTGATGATGGTAAACTTTGTATTAGTTTTAAAGACTTAAGTTCTCCACATCTTCAAGTCGATCTTTTTAACGTTCAAACTTGGTGTGAAAATAACTTATTAAAACTCAATGTTTCGAAATGTAACGTCATGTCATTTTATAGATCCTCTTTCCAATTAGTGGTGTATTATCTCAATAATACCCCACTTGAACGTTTGAACGAGATTAATGATTTGGGTGTACTCATGGACCACAAATTAAATTTTACTCGTCTTATTAATATCACTGTCAATAAAGCCATGAGTTGTCTTGGTTTCGTTAAGCGATGGTCGAAAGAATTTGACGATCCTTACACAACCAAGACTATTTTTATTTCACTGGTCCGCCCCATTTTGGAGTATGGATGTTTGGTCTCCACAATATGGATCACACCAAGTAAAAATTGAATCTGTTCAAAAACAGTTTTTAATTTTTGCTCTTCGTGGTTTAAACTGGGATCGAAATGTTAACTTGCCCTCCTATTCTAAAAGACTTCTTTTGATTAACATTCCCTCCTTACTTAATCGTAGAGTAATGCTTGGTACTTTGCTTATCCACAAGCTTTTGAATGGACAAATAGACTTACTCAATCAGGTCAATCTATCTGTTCCTTGTAGATTAACCCGAAATTATGTCCCTTTATCTTTAACACGCTGTACTTCCAACTATTCTTTGCATGAACCTTTTCGAGTTCTCTGTTCCGACTACAACCGCCTTTATTCTGTGATCGGATCAGAGTTCTCTATATCGATTCTAAAAACTACTATTTTAAGTTATCTATCTAGTAGTTAGTCTTAATTATTATTTTAGTTGTCGTCCGTTGTCCACGCGACTTCGTTTTTGCATGCTGTCTGATAGGGTTCGCGCGTAACAGGCTTTGTCCTGGTGTCGCTTGGACCACTTGAAGAGGCACTGAAGATCGATTGGCTGAAAAGAGGGTCGCACTCACTACCAAAAAAAATGGCCAGTAAAGGATTAAAAAAAGTCACAAGCACATTCCCTTCAAGCCGCAGATGCTGGCGTCAAAAAACCAGTGGAGTTCTTTCACTGGTAGTTGGACGGCCAGGATCGTATTTCGCAGCAGTAGGGACTGCCGACTAATCAGTGATACATAAACATGACACTGTCTAACGGCTACACACTCCTTTTATCTCAAACGACTGGTCAGCACCGGCTGATTTATTGACCTAACTTATATATATATATAATATATATATATATATTTATGAAAAAGAGGAACTTATAGCTCTTTATCATCAATGTAATTGGTGTAAATTTGGTTTTTGGGCTAGAGTTCGTTTAAAGATAATTAAAAAAAATCAAGGCAGAAATAATTATTTCATTGATTCCAAAATATTTTTTTTATTATTTATATTTATATTTTTTTTTTTGGTTTTAATCTCTGTCGCCTCTGTCCATCATAATTGTAATTTTATTCTCGAATGATTTAGTATACGGTATATTAAGCGAGTTTGACCGAACATCCCGCCCCCCTTGAAAAGATATTTTTCAAGAAATTGGTAAAATTGCTAGTTTATGTATTGGGCAGCAGCAAGTTCCTGATGCTGTGCTTAGTTGAACAATAAATGCTTCCACACGACCAAGTTTCCAGGATTGAGGTGGCATTTTGTCTTCTTGAATAATAACCATAGTTCCAACTGTGATATTTGGTGAAGGTGATGTCCATTTTGTCCTAGTCCGCAGTTCGTTGATATATTCTGCTGACCAGCAACGCCAAAATTCTTGCTTGCTTGTTTGACACCACCATGCGCTCAGGCAATGCGCGAGGAGCATCTCCGTTAAGCAAGTGTCCCGTAGTTAACGCTCCCAAATCATTTGGATCCGAAGATAGAGGTGTTAAAGGACGTGAATTTAGTACTGCACCTAAATCGATAACTGCAGTCATCTGCTCCTCAAAAGTGAATCGAGTATTTATTAGTGACCGTATTAAGAGACCCTTTGCTCTTTAAACAGCAGCTATTCAAAGTCTGCCAAAGTGTGGTGCCCTGGGAGGAATAAAATGAAAAGTTATTTCTTCTGAAGCACAATATGATTGAATCGCATCCTGGTTTTTCGAGTTAAATATAAAAATTTTGGGTTCCATTAGTTTGTTGGATGCTCCAACAAAATTTGTATCATTGTCGCAGTAAATGTGTGATACTGGTCCTCGTCGAGCAATCATTCGTTTTAGACATTCCAGAAATTTCTTTGTTGATAGATCCGAGACGACCTCAATGTGTACTGCCTTAACAGACATGGAAAGAAATATTGCAATATATGATCTAATAGGACCCTTTCCTTGGATGCGAAGATACGTGTTTACTGGTCCACAAAAATCCACGCCCACATGGCGAAATGGTTTATCCATAGCTAAGCGTTGAGATGGCAATGAACCCATAAGTTGACGAATTAAAACAGGTCGATATCTCACACAGTGTACACATGATCTAACGATTTTGCATACCAAAGCTCTAGCGTTGATTATCCAAAATTGAAATCGCAATAGTCCTATCAATGTTTTTGGTCCAGCATCATAATTTCGTAAATGCAAGTGTCGAATGTATGTTTGAACAAAATGCGAGTTTTTCGGTAGTAGAAGGGGATGCTTCTGACGCTCGGGAAGAATTGCATTTTCAACCCTTTCACCGACTTTGATAAAATCGAACCCTATTAAATCATCAAGAAATGGTGTTAGAAATTTCAAACTGCTTCTCACTTGCTTCCCACGTAGTAGTAGATTAAATTCATTATTGAATGTCTTTGTTAAATATTCCAAACGATGCAATTTAATGCGTTGTTCATCTCCTCTGGTGATGGTGTTGAAGTTTTAAAATTGCGGTTGCCCTTGAGTGCTCTAAGAAATCTGAAACAATATGCAATGACTCTAAGTGTTTGATTATACGAATTAAATTTCTCAATTGTATCCAATAGATAGTTGGGTTCCACTGTAATAGCGAATGTGTATTTTCTTCTTTCGGTGTTGACAATATCCATGTCTATGTCTTCAAGCTGAGGTTGTTGAAGCCATTTGTCTTCAGACTCCTGCAAAAATAATGGTCCGGTAAACCAAATCGAATGTTGAAGTTTCACTGCTGTACATTCTCGTGATACGATGTCAGCAGGATTGCTGTATGACGGCACATTTTCTTTTTTTTTTTTTTTTTTTTTTTTTACGCGCGGAAAAGGAACAATTGACAAAAAACAGACAAATAACGAAAGCTACAGTTATTTACGAGCTAAGTAGGAAATGATGGAAGATTTTAGTACTGATAAAGAGAGCTCAGGGCTAATCGCACGATAAAGTCGATTATAATCAGCCGACAGGACTCGAAAGGGATTATGCAGTGCATAGTTAGTGGTACAGTGTGCACGGGATAAGGGAATATAGTTTCTAGTAGGTCTAGAAAGATCTACTTGGTGTAATAACTCAGGCGAGTCAATATCACCAATTAGGAGCTGTGCATAAAGATAACACCAAACATTATTCTACGGTTAGTAAGAGAAGGGAGATTAATTAAAAGAAGTCTACTAGAGTACGATGGCAGCTTGACATTACAATCCCAGTTAAGACCACGAAGAGCAAAAATCAGAAATTGTTTCTGAACAGATTCAATTCTAATTTGTTGTGACTCATATTAAGGTGACCATATGCAAGATCCGTACTGCAAAATAGGACGGACCCGAGAAGTATAGAGAATTTTGGTTGTGTATGGACCATCGAATTCCTTCGACCATCTCTTGACAAAACCAAGAATGCCTGTGGCTTTAGCGATTATCGTAGATACTTGGGAGTTGAAGGTTAGTTTACGGTCCATGAGTACACCTAAATCATTAATTTCATCAAGGCGTTCTAATGGAATATTGTTCAGGGAATACGTCATCATCTGAGGACAGGTCCTATGGAAAGACATAACCTTGCACCTAGTGATGTTTAGGTTTAATAGATTGTGCTGACACCAACACTGAAAATTATTAAGATCAGCTTGCAATCTACTGGACGAAACCATATTGCTATAACTAAGGCAAAGCTTAACATCGTCAGCATACATGAGCACATGTGAATGAAGCAAGACGGAAGGAAGATCATTTATGAAAAGGGTGAACAGCAACGGACCAAGAAGACAACGAGAATAATATCTGCATAGGCTTACATAACGGTAACGGGACCTGGCGAGGACACAGGTTTGACTTGCTTAAGCACGTTGAGAAGCGAACTTTCGTCAATTAAAGGATTGAATATACAATTTGACTTTTTCAAATCATAAGGATACGGAGAGTTTGAGTGATAATCCGTTAAGAAAATGGTTGTTTTGAAAAAAACAGCAAACATATCGGCAATGGGCTGATTACTATCCGAAGTCTTATTTTCTGTTATGTTTATGATATATGTAAGTTATCGATAAATATGTAAACCCCTACTAACAATAATTGTGTCACCATTAATTAGAATAATCTGGTCACATTGTATAAAACAGAGAGTCAATTAGCAGCATCCGAAAAAAGAGACATACTCGGCACCCTCAGACACAACATATATTGGCGACGAGATAAAAATACAAAAAGTTTGACTGAATAACTAAGCCGTAAAAATTCGACAATTTTTATGTTACAAAAGTTCGCGTAATCGTAGATTTTTATCAAGATGCCGACAGAAGACAATGCAATCACCAACAACAACAATGGATGCAAGAATTTCTTGGAAGAAATAATTCATCTAAAGCTAGTAATTAAAGCCCCGCGGCTGAATTGACTATGTGTCCAATGTTCCACAAATTTGACAAAGACAACCAAAACTGGGAGTCTTATCTGGAGCAATTGTCTCAACATTTCGATGCTTATTCGGTCAGTGCAGATCAAAAGAAAAAAAAAACATATTTTCTTTCGTGGTGGGGCGTCACCTTATTTGAATTGCTTAAAAATCTTTTCGGAAGCAATACATTAAATACATATACATATGCAGAGCTCACAGACAAGCTCACCGGGCATTTCACAACAAAACGTCATGTAGTCGCAGCTCGGTACGAATTTTTCAAGAGGGAGATGATGCATGGACATACACACAAAGAGTGGGTAGCCGACTTGCGCGGGATCGCTCGTGAATGCCAATTCGAATGTAAGGCTAATGGTTGTGTATCTAACTATGTAGATGATATGAACCGGGATCAGATCATAGTACATACACCGTATGATGCAGTATGGGCAGCAGCTCTTCAGAAGTCCCAGCCGACTCTCGAAGATGTACTCATGGTTGCAGACACCTATGAGACAACAACAAAAACAGTAGCAATTCTAAAAGACAAAAAGGAAAATCAAGTTCCACTCAACGCAATCCACACGCACACCAAGCAACATAAAAAACCAAATGCTGAAAAACCGCGCGAAAATTCACTGAAATCGTGCTCGGGTTGTGGAACTTCTCACGCAAGAGAAGAGTGCAAGTTTCGCAATGCCGTTTGTCATATATGCGGAAGAAAGGGACATATAGCAGTCGTCTGTTTGTCAAAGCGAGATAAAGCTAAATTCGAATTTGTGCACAGTCATAGGGGTATAGTCAAAAACGACACGAAAAGGAAAATAATTGATCTAGAAATTTTAAACAAGTTAGTTTCATTTCAAATGGATTCAGGAGCATCAGCCTCCGTGATTAACCTCAATACCTATCAGCTGTTAAACAAGCCTAAATTGCAGAAGTGTTCCCGAGCTTTATACGCGTTTGGTCACACACCAATTCCATTATTGTTGCAAATATTAAGACTTCGACAAATCTTTTCGGTATGGATTTATTTAATATATTCGATTTTGATATCAAGCAAATAAATAACATCTATGAGTCTCAGTTCGAAAAAATAAATAACCTATGTTCAAAATTCAAATCAGTATTTGAACCAGCTATCGGTACGATAAAAGACTTTAAAGCCAGCGAATTCTTAAAGGTAACTGCAACGCCAAAATTCTACAAAAGTCGTCAGATTCCGTTCGCGCAACTAAATCAATTTAAATCAGAAGCAGAACGACTTACTGAAGCTGGAATTTGGAAGCCGATGAAATTTAGTAATCCCCCATTGTGTTAGCACCAAAACCAGGAGCAGCAATTCGTATTTGTGGTGACTTCAAGCAAGCCGTCAACGCACAAATCGACGTAGAGCAGTACCCTTTACCGACAAAGGAAACTCTATTTCATATAATTCGTCATGAAAAACAGTTCAGCAAGATAGATCTAAAAGATGCCTATCTTCAGATGGAGTTAGACGAGTCTTTAAAGACAATCATGGTCGTCAACACGCCATTGGGTTTATTCCAATATCAGCGCGTTCCTTACGGGATACCAAGTGCACCAGCAATATTTCAAAGATTCCTTGAACAAATATTAAAGGGAATAGAAGGATGTGGCAACTACTTGGATGACATCATCATATCAGCACCAACAAGCGAAGAACATCTTAAACGAATCGAGCTAATTCTACAAGTTCTTCAGGACAATGGTATTAAATGCAAAAAAGAAAAATACTTCTTTTTCCAATAGGAAATAGAATATTTGGGCAGCGCAAAAGGAGTTCTTCCAGGCAGCTCCGGCTTGGAGTCTGTAAAACTATTAAGGCCGCCCTCTAACCTACAAAAGTTGGAAGCATTTATGGGTAAAGTAAATTACTATTGCAACTTTATTCCAAACTACTCTCAGCTAGCTGCTCCCTTAAACCAACTTCGTAGAAAAAATGCAACATAACATTTTGGTTCGCAGCAACAACAAGCATTTTCAGCTTTAAAGTCACACATTCTCAACGCAACGCAGTTGGCACACTTTGACGAAAACTTACCACTTGTTCTTGCCACGGATGCCTCATCGTTTGTCATTGGTGTAGTCCTTTCGCATATCCAGCATGATGGCACAGAGAGACCCATCGTTTTTGCTTCAAAAACATTAGACAAACATCAAGTGAAGTACAGCCAAATAGAAAAAGAAGGACTTTCTATCATTTTCGGAGTGAAACGCTTTCACCAATATCTTTACGGAAGGAAATTAACATTAATAACCGACCACAAGCCGCTTGTAACAATTTTCAACCCAGGCAAACATCTTCCATTGATGACGTCAAACAGGATACAACGCTGGGCTATTATTCGCATGGCCTATAATTTTGAGATCCAGTATAGAGCTACATCTGCACACGGCAACGCAGATGCTCTTTCGCGCCTTCCAGTTGGCTCAGATCTTAACTTCGACAAGGAAGAGGAAGCTTGTCATGCAGTAGTCGAATTATCACCAGCGATCAATTTAGAAATCATACGCACACACATGGCTAACGACAAAATTCTCAAACAAGTTATGCAATACGTAACTGAAGGATGGCTAGAAAAAATTCAAGTTGGCAACGAAGCCTTATTGCCATACTTTAATCGTAAGTTTGCCCTAACAATTAATCAACAACTTCTTTGTCTACATTCAGATACACATCGAGTCGTAATACCAACCAGTCTGCGTGCCCATATCCTTAAACTTCTACATGAGGGACATTGGGGCATTGTTCGTATGAAGCAGCTTGCCAGGCAACATGTTTGGTGGCCTACTATTGATGAAGACATTAGAAATCTGTCTCAAACCTGCAGCGTTTGCAAGCGCAACAACCCAGCACCACCAAAAGAGTACCAAAGTTGGCCTGCAGCAACAGCAGCTTGGGAGCGAATTCATATCGACTTCGCTGGCCCAATATTTGACGCTATGTGGTTAATTTGTGTGGACGCCTTCTCACAGTTTCCATTTGCTGTTAAAATAACGTCTACAACAACTGCAAATACAATTACGGCTTTTTGCAATTGAGGGATATCCCAAAACTATGGTCAGCGATAACGGACCGCAGCTCACATCAGATGCTTTCAAAGAATTCTGCAAACTTCATGGCATAAATCACGTAACCACAGCATCTTTTCATCCAGCATCCATTGGATTGGCAGAACGATTCGTACAATCGTTTAAATTCTCCGTCAAGAAGAATCTACATGAAGGTTTACCAGTTAGCACAGCTATAACTAAGTATTTAGCTTCTTACAGGTTTACACCCAATATACAAGGGAAAACACCTGCTGAGTTACTTCATGGCCGTGCAGTCCGCACTATACTAAGCCAACTTTTCGAAAAGCCCAAGGAATTGAAACAAACCATAATCAAGTACGAGCCTAATCAAACAGTCTACACTCGCAATTTTTCAAAGGGAGAAAAATGGATTGAAGGCTATATTGATCGTCCAGTGGGGAAAATGATGTACATCGTTCGCACATCGAATGGCTATGTAAAACGACATATCAACCAACTGAAACCGAAACTGTCAGAAAATACGTCTAACGACAATATGACAAAGTTTTGGTGGGTACCCGAAATCCCACAACCAACAGTTCATCAATCAGGAGGAGCCGCCACCATCGATCGACTATCGTCAATCTAGTCCAAATTGTGACTTATCAGAGAGTTTCCATGGGCCGACACAGAATGAACGAGTAAAGAAACCAAGACGCCTTTCTAGCATTCCAGTTCGCCAAAGCACGCGAGCTCGCCAGGAAGTCAATCGGTTTCAACTAAATGATTTTAGAAAAGCTAAGAAATAACACCCGTTTGTAATTTAAAGGAGGAGATGTGTTATGTTTATGATATAAGTTATCGATAAATATGTAAACCCCTACTAACAATAATTGTGTCACCATTAATTAGAATAATCTGGTCACATTGCATAAAACAGAGAGTCAATTAGCAGCATCCGAAAAAAAGAGACATACACGGCACCCTCAGACACAACATTTTCAAAAGTTAAAAAAGGTGGGCTTATGCTGGTCTTGCGTTTAGCTTTCACAAAGTAAGACTGCTTAGGATCACTGTAAAACTGAAGTTTACATCGCCGAAGATAATCCTTATAGCATTTGGTATTAAGCTTCATGAAATTTGAACGAGCAATAGCATATTTAGAAAAATCTGATGGACGACCTGCCTTTTTATAACTCTTATAATATCTCGACTTAACATTTCTTAAATTATACAGCTCCCGAGTGAACCAGGAGGGTTTATTAGACCGAACTGATCTACCGAGAGGAACACAAACTTTAAAAACGGAATCAAGCATATTATAGAAATAATGAATAGCAGAGTCCATGGTTGTACAATTATACAGATATGACCAATCAAGGTTCCAAATAATATTATTAAGTCTGGCTTCTTCTTACCGGATGAGTATTGTAAGTCGGCGCACAAATAGAAAGGTCAATAGTTACATCTAAGGTTGGATGAAATTTGTCTTCTGCTAAAACGAGAGGTTCAATCCTAAAAACGACACAGTTGTAGGAGTCCAACACAAATACAAGATCAAGTGATCTATCAATTGAATTGCGTACAGTATAATTTGAGTAAGGGATAAATCAAACAGACCATCAATGAAGCAATGTGACGAGGAGGGCAACAACACTGAAGACTTATCAGAAAGGGACCTGGAAATATCTGGTAAATTAAATTCACCAAGAACGATGAGGGTATCTCTATCAGAAAGAAGTGAAGAAACTGCTTGAATTGCTTCCAAGTGATTATTATATACGATTAAGTCGGAAAGAGGTGGAATGTAAGAGCAAGTAACATAAGTGCAAAAAGATTTAAGTGAAATTGTGACACCAGCAGGCACAGCAGCCACAGTACTGGGCGCTGAAGCTACCGCGGTTGACAATGCTTTACGAGCCCCTCTTGTCAGTATCTGATTGGGAATATCCTTGGGGCAGGATATTCGCCCGGACCAATCAGAGACTATACCTGATATCGCGGTAACTTGTGTGATTCCATTACCGGAGGAAATTCCTATGGAATCCACTCAATTGGATGCAATCGGACTTTTAAACGATATCAAGTGCCATGAATTCGGTGTGTTTGGGTCATTAATCGTGTTCGGAACAGCGAGAATAAGAGACGCTGGCGGACCAGGGGACAAATGCCTAGGGATGGTCTTCTTCCGCTTCGGGGATTCGTTTAATAGTTTAAAACTATTAAACTGAGTTTCCAATGATGAAAACTCGTCCCGAAGCTTCATAAGACCAGTCGACAGGTTTTTAAATCCCTCACGAGTGCGCCTCATGAAGACACGCATCTCTCTCTCAGCATCCCGACACGCTCCACAACTACATTTAAGGCCCCCACCATTTCCGAGGCTGTCCTTTACCTTGACTGTCTAACCAGCACATTTAAAATGCATAACGTTGTCACACAACCAACAAAGCAAAAAATCTTCCTGGGCTTTAAGAGGGTGAGGGCACTTCTTATTTGAGCAGACCGACATTGTTAGATTATACTAAATTTTATTAATAGTAAATATTAATAACAGAAAAATAAACTAACAGAAGTAAAAAAAAGATTTATGTAAAAAAATAGGGCGTATACGAACCAAAAGTCCCACACAAAGGTTAAGGTGCAGCAGCTGCTTTCAAGACGAAAGAGACAAAAGCTAAGAGCAGTGAACGCACAACACAAAACAGATCACAAACGCGAGATTAACTAACGCGAGAATAACGGGCGCTAACACAAGCAAATATAGAAAAGAGAGCAAGAACACGCAAACAACACTGTGTACAGAAGAGATCGCGAGTGCATGCAGGTAAAGCACAAACGAAAAAATCAAAGTTTATGAGACACAACAACAAAGCAAAGAGTTTTGTTGTTGGTTTAATACAAAAAGTAACAATAGCTTTGATTTAATGTTTAGCAACAAATCGAAACGAAAGAACAATTAATTGTGATAGATATTTAATTAAAAAAGCTTTTAAGCAATTTTGACAAAATAAAAATTCGCAATATATGCAGGAAAGAATTAATAGTGAGAGCGCCCAGAAAAACACGACCGGCAAGGTTGAGAGTTCAATTGATTTTATTATGAGCAGAAAGACGCACAAGCAAACGCCGAAGCACAGTCACAGATTTCGAGCTCGAGGATATGTCATAAATATGCGAGTTCGATAAAAGATGGACGCAAAACCAAGCGAGGGGAGGTGAAAAAATCGCGATCGCAAATATTTGCTTGTGCGTTCCTCTCAGGCACTTGCTAGTGCGTCCCCCTAACAAGGAACTTACATATTAATGACCCTTTCTCGAGCTCGCGATCTCTGCTCGTGCGTCCGGAACGTTTTGCATAACAAACAAAATGCTGAAACCTATTGTGTTTGTTAACCGAAGGTCCACTGAACATACATTTTACTTCAAAATAAAATCAAACATTTTAAGCAATAGCTATTTAGTAGCAATAATTTAGAATTAGAAAAACTTTCAAAAAACTTTTCTTCAATTGTATAACAAAAAGTAGAGATATTTTATTGTTCTGAGCTGTTCCGAAAAACGTAAAGACTTTTCTACTCCCAAAAATGCCACTGAAGTAATAAATTGCTTGCCTTCTGCAATTTTGCGTGAAAAGATTATTGAGTTTAACTGGCTATTGAGAATCAACAAACTGGCTATTGAGTCCAACAAAATTAAAGCAACCCTCAGTCACAAACACGACAATCAGGCCGTCTCATTTCTGATTCCAGATAAATTTGCCGGAATCGGAATTAAAACCTGCTCTTACTGTCTATTCCAAACGAAATTATTTAGTTTCAAATAACTTGCTCTTTAATCAGTGGAATGGAATGTTATGTTATGTTGCTCCACCAAAATATTTTAATATTAATCTTCATTATGTAGGGTGGGCAGCCAAATTTCCTAAGAGATTCTGACAGAATGGTCCATGCAGAAAAAATGATCATAATCTCTCTCAACTGAGAGACGCACATTTATGATACATACTGGAGCTCGCGAACACGACCTTTTTGACTTCATGTAGGTCAGGTTCATTTAAAAAACTTTTTGATTGAAACAAGAGTTAACGTAAAGCACTAAAAAATTATTATCATTTAGCTGCGGCACCTTAACCCTTATGTGGTACTTTTGGTTCGTATACGCCCTATTTTTATACCCTGTACCCATAGGGTAAAAGGGTATATTAAAGTCTCTAAAATGTATGTAACAGGCAGAAGAAAGCGTTTCCGACCCCATAAAGTATATATATTCTTGATCAGCATCAACAGCCGAGTCGATTGAGACATGTCCGTCTGTCCGTCTGTCCGTCCGTCCGTCTGTCCGTCTGTCCGTATGAGCCACGCGATCTCAGAGACTATAAGAGCTAGAGCTACCAAATTTGGTGTGAGCATCCGTCTAATGTCAAGTCAATGTCAACTAATGTCAGCTGAACAAGTTTGTTTCAAATTTTAGCCACGCCCACTTCCGCCCCCGCAATTTAAAAAAAACGATAACTAGGGCTGCTTTCAAGATATCGTATTCTTACTTGGTAAATCTAATTATATACCCAAACTGGACCAACTGACCAAATTTTGTCGGACAATAAACATCAAAGATATGCCTATATCCGCTTTGTACTGAAATGCCAAGGCAACATTGGCAGTTAAGAAAGAGCGAGATAGCATGCGTTCGCTGCTGCTGCATGTTAAAGGCAATTTCGTTTTGAATTGATGGGAATTTCAAGGGCGTTTAAGCATTTGTCTAGTGCCTATAATTAACATGGTTCCGGCATCGTGTAGCGTCCCCATAACTCCAAATGCTGAGCAACTGATTTCGTTTAGGAGTCTAGCAGTGGCTACAGTTACGGGGAAGTTTGACATTTTCTCCTTACACATCCAGATACTTGCCTAACACAACTGATCATTCGCTGCCATCTGGCTCGTCAATACTTGCTGGCGGGCCAAACAACTAATTTCTTCCCTTATTCTGGCCCATCAGAATGTTTCTTAACTTTTTATAGATAGTCAATCTTTTGACTTTCATATCTTTATCGTTACAGAAACATGGTTAAAGCCAGACATTTCAGATGCTTCTGTTTTTCTCACAATATTGTCAACCTATACAGGAATGGTGGTGGAGTTTTGATTGCCCTAAATTCATTGCCGTAAAAAGTCGGTTCAGATTTATCTTTTTACGCAGTTGCTTGATTAATTTTTGTGCAAAATTGTGCTATAAGGATTCCCTTGTGCGTTGTAAGCTTCACTTATCCCGTTAACCTTAGCGATTTTATAACTTGGCAACGCCAAAGGCAAGGTAGCAATTTAAATGTTTAAAAGAGTTTATGTTTATGTTTAAAGGATAAAAAGCTAACGAAGATCAGGCCATTGCCGATATGTTTGCTGATTTTTTTTAATAGAAAACGTCTAGTTGCATCTTTAATCCTTTACTTACTTTAGAAATATTCGTGTAGTCACCATGTCCTGAAGCGATACCTTAATGTGCACTGAGGTGTAACGCTGAGTCTTGGATTATCTTTTCCGTTGAAAGTTTCTCTCTTTCAGCCGTGTGGAATGAATCATTTCTTAATCCTCTCCATGAAAAGGGTAATAAATACGTAGCCATAAACTATAGGGGTATCCGTTATGCCGAAGGCTTTAGAGAAAAATATAATTTCTCATTTTCAGTAGTTCTATTCTTTCATCTACTTAACATGGGTTTCTAAAGCGTAGATTTACTAACATTAACCTTTAAGAGTTAAATTCTTTAGCGATCGAAGGTTTCAGGAATGCGTTTATACCGATTTCAATAAGGACTTTTATTCTATTAATCATACACTGCTTTTGTACAAGCTAGAATAAATTCGCCTTCCACGCCTTTTGCTTAATTGGATTATTCAATATCTCAATAACCGAACACAAAAAGACTTATTTGAAACTTATTTTTCAAAGAGCATCAAAGTGACCTCGGGGGTACCACAAGGTAGCCATTTAGCGCCATTGCCTTCACGATGTTAAACTTTTTCTTAAAGACTCAAGTTCCCAACGTCTGCTTCAAGGTGATCTTAACAACTTTCAAATTTAGTGTGAAATTAACTTGTTAAACCTCAATGTTTGGGATTAATGATTTGGGTGTACTCATGGACATCACCATCACTGTCAGTAAAGCCAAGAGTGTTCTTGATTTCGTCAAGCGATGATCGAAAGAATTTGACGATCCTTACACAAACAGAACTCTTTTTGTTTCACTGGTCCGCTCTATTTTGAAGTATGGATCGAGTGTTTGGTCTCCACAATATGGATCACACCAAGTCAAAGTTCAATCTGTCCAGAAGAAATTTTTTATGTTTGCTCTTCGTGGCTTGAACTGGGATCGATATATTAATTTGTCCTCGTATTCTAATTTATCTACCCTCCTTACTTAACCGTAGATTAATGCTTGGTACTATGTTTATACACTAGCTTCTGAATGGACAAATAGACTCTCGTTATTTACTAAATCAGGTTAATCTGTCTGTACCTTGTAGACTTACCAGAAATTGTGTCCCTTTAACTTTAACACGCTGCACTTCTCAATATTTTTTGCATAAAACTTTTCGAGTTCTTTGTTTCGAATACAACCGAATACAATCCTATAATCGGATAAGAGTTCTTTATACCTATGCTGAAAAATTGTATTTTAAATTATTTTGTAGTCAGTTTTAATTATTATTTTAGTTGTCGTCCGTTGTCCACACGACTTTGTTTTTGCATGCTGACTTTGCCCTGGTGTCGCTTGGGCCACTTGAGCGTACTGCGCATTATACGCGTCAACGTCCAGAAAAAAAAATAAATTTTCTTTTTCAATGTCACACGCTACATCCAAGTACAGGCTATAGAAAACAGGTAAATTGAACGTAATTAGCAATCGCATCACTTCTTTTACCTTTTTTTAAACCCTTTTTAAATATAGATCGAGATTTTAAAGACCAAATGTCAATATATGTCATATATGAAAATTGTCTTATATTATATTAATTTAATGGGTTCCTTGTAAAAAGATGCATAAACATCATATATATATAGACTTTGAAATTTCAGCTCCTGTTTACTTTACTGTGGAAATTCCCATTTTATATTTTTAACATATAATTATATTCTTTTTTGTGCATTGTAGCAGACATTTTCCTATTTATCTTTTTTACTTTTTAAACTTTTATGATTTTTCGTTAAAACTCAATCTTGTATGGAAGATATGAAGCGTCTTTGTGGGAGTCGCCATAGATGACAGACGACTTTTTTTCCTATGAAGGGATCCAAGCAAAATTCTCGAATGTTGCTTAAAGATCATATGATCTTAGTGGAAAATGTTCTAAGCAAAAAGATATTCAAATAGCCCAGAGTCCTTAGTAAATACAATAGCATCGATGGAAGCGCCAATTGGTTAATACCTTGTTTTGTTCATTGCATTATAGTTTATTGAAAGAATAAAGACATATCCATAAAAATGTCTAGATACCTAATGGTCCGCGCTGAGGATATTGTGGACATTTCCCAAATGATGTTTGCCACTTCGACAACTTTTTTACTAGTGTAGTAGCTAGACAATATTTTTTCTGACATTTTTTCCATCTTTAGCCAGAGTGGTTAGGGCATCAATTATCGATTTAACCTTTCGAAATCCAAATTTTAGTGGCGACGGATAGCCACCAATTTTTATAGCATCTTCTAATCTGTTACTGACAAGCTATTCGAACAAGTTAACTGCCAAGTTCAGTAAGCGTATTCGTCTATACGATCATTTGGCTCTTGCTTCGGCTTTCAAAAAAGAAATCTCTTACCTCATCTGCTGTGATTGGATAGTCAATATAGGTATCCTATTTTAATGAGTCCTGCTTTTGACTGATTTTCGAGGCATCTGGAAATGCTGACAATGACAGCATTAAAGCCACTAGTCTCCCTAGGTCGCATGTACTTCTGCTTTCCATGATTGCCTTTTTTAAACTCTCCTCTGGTTGTCAAATTAGGTCTGTAAATTTGGAAAGTCAGGTTTACGACGAGCTTTTAGTAATTCAAATTGGCGTCAGTCAACCAGTAGGTTCAGTTGTTTTAGTGTAGAACGTTGCATTGTTTGAGAGTGCCGTAATGTTGATCATAAGCAGACGGTTTAAAGGTATCCCTTCAGTATGCCTTGCACATAACGATACTTTTTGGTCCTCACTTGATATAGAGCCGGATTTCAGGTTTCGCAGTTTCGCAGGACACATCAAAATTATATGGTTAAATGAGAACCCTGAGTGGCTTATGTTTGACTAAATAATTTACTATTTTATTTCTATTTGGTTTGGTTATATCCTTGACTATCGTTTGAATGTCTGAAGGGCTTCCGGCGGTCTTTTACTTATTGCTAGGATTTTAGCTAATCTTATTTAACTATGCCTAACGCCTGGTGTTTTGATAATATTGACTAGAAATGCTCCTAGTCATAAACCTTTATGCTAGGAATACTACTGGTCCTCCCTGCCTGTACTAGGATTGCTCCTAGACTACTCTGCCTATGATAGGAATACTCCTATTCTTTCCTGCCTATGCTGGGTCTGCCACTAGGCTACCCTGTCTATGCTACCCATACTCGTGGCCTTCTCTATCTATTGTAGGTCTACTCCTAGTCTAGATGTTTTATGCTAGGAATGACTCCTAGTCTTATTGCCGCTAGGAAAAACTCTTATTGAAATATTGCCAGGAATAACTTCTACACTTTTATTTGCTGCTAGTGATAATTCCTAGTCTTTTATTCGCTATTGAGAATTACTCCTAGTCTTGATATCTTTTCATATAATTGGCTTCTAGTTCTCCTAACAAACCTTTCATTGACCCACTAGAATATACATACTTGGTCGCTGTCTCTTCACTTTTAAACTTCTGCTGCCTTCACTGATTCACGCACTCCGCTGTACTTTGCAATCTTCATGATCCTGTGCCCTCAGAAGTGCGTATTTATACCAGCCAGTACTTTTTCACTAGCTTGTGCTTTGCTTTCAAAACTTTCCATCACTTTCTCTTTGTTTGGCTTTCTCTGCCGCCACACAGCTCTCTTGTTGCTTTGCATAAATACTACAAAAACTATTTGACGTCTTTATATAAGTATATTCGAGGGAATCGGCAATGCTAATGTTAATTCGTAAAATCTGGCAATGCATTAATAAACTTAATTTGGCAAAAAATTGAAAATTTCGACTTGGGTTATCCCAATAAGAATGTTTTGATGAGCTTAGTTATTTTAATGGCGTGAAAGCATCACCAAATAGGCAGTTTATCGCTGTTTTGAAAGAATTTACAAAATCGGTTCTTGTGTCACAAAACATCGACAATGTGAGTAGACTGATGTGGAAGATCCACTTGTGACATATTCTAAGTTAGACGCATTCTTGCACATTAGTTCCACTTCAATACATTCCATTTTGAATAAACATTTAGTTTTAAAAAAGGTTTGTTATTGTTGGTTACCCCATAACTTATCAATAGCTCAAATGAAGGCTAGCATTGATTGCAATAAAATCCTGCATAAAAAGATCGACAGTGGTGCTTGAAAAGTCCTTTACAAAATCGTTAATATATGTATATGTATATTTTGAAGCAATTAAAGCATCGAATTGATGACTCATCCGCCATACAGTCATGATTTGATTTTATTCCCTCCCATCAAAAAAAAAATTGCTCTTAAATATGTTAAATGTTAAATGGAGATGTCTCCAGAGAAAAAACAGCTATGACCAATGGTTTGAATATATGCAAAAGTGAATTGATCATCGGGGTAAAAATTTTAAAACGATGCAGACATTTTTTTATTTGATATTTTTTGTACTTATCCGCTTTATGTAAATAGCAGCCCTCGTACAAAATACTGGGATATTTATTAAATGGTATTAGGATTAACGAATGGTTGTAGTTTTTGGTTCTTCAGCTTAGTGACAGACTTTCATCGAAAACACATTCTACATTTTAGGATAATAATTCTGTACCCCAACAAGTGTGCTCAGCTTTGAGTTCCTTTCCAAAAATATATTTGCTGGCTAAATCATTAAACAGTCCTTTGAACAAATTTTTGTTGCCACAGATTAGTGGAGTGATATACAATATATACATATGAAGTGTTTGACTTCCAGTGTACTACCAATGTACAGATTTAATTACTGTATAGCTTTTCGACCCGTCGCGACGCACAGTGGGGCCTCTGCCCGAATAGCTGACCGAAAATCATTTTTTTCACCATCGCGTTTGGCCAAAATGAAAAGTGAAATCGACAGATAATACTTCAAATGTTATGGATCCAAAATATTATTGAAATCCGATAAGAGTTGTGGGTGCTACATCGTCTCAAAGTGGAGACATTTTTCATGTAAGAAAAAAATTTAGAATTTTAAAAAAAAACTTGCAACTTTGAAACTGTATATTGGCCGAATTAAACAACTGATCTTGAATATTTTTACTTTATTCGAAAAGTAGATAATTTTTTAGTTATTTGTTGTAAAAAATTTAATGTAATTTGAAATACTCGGTAAACAATAAATTTTCGCATTTTTTAAACTCTAGTGAAGGAAAAACAACAGAGATTCACGGAGATTCACGATATAATTATATACACGTGATAGAGGGAATATTCACCTATCAGACCTATATAGTGTAGTCTTGCGCTTTTTTGCGCGAATTTGTCAAAAATTCAAAAAACTAATGCAACCTCGCGTTAAAAACGCGTTTCAGGTACAAGGAAGAAGAAGAGCGCATGCAAATTTGTCAGCAGCGTGTGTGTAAAATCGCGTCCGAAATACTACCTGACGATGTTTACATGTTTAGAAGGTCTTAGAAAATAGGTAAATAATATTTTAGGTCATAGCTACATTGTTTGTTAATTTTTTGGATTTCCCCGATTACCTGTTTCAATTTGGAAACCAATTTTGTTGTTACCTAATTAATCAAAAAAGGTTATTACAAACAAGTGCAATAGTTTGCAATGATGCAAAAATGTTTTTTTACCTAATGATTTAAGAAAAAATGGTATATATAAATGTTTTTTTACCTAATGAGTTAAGAAAAAATGGTATAAATTGCAAACTATTGCACTTGTTCGCGACAGTTTGTTCTTGACTTCATAAGAGGAAACAGCTTTTTTGTTGAATAGTATTTTTGAATATAATTCAATTATAATTTAAAGTGGAAGAATGGATTTGAAGAATTCTAAGATTTTTGAAGTTTTTCGGGCCGTTAAAAATCAAAATGAATTTGTATCATTGCTTAAAGTGATGGGCCTTGTACCCGAAGACGTTAGCAAGGAGATTGTGACGAAACTTAAAAACACCTACATTAACGTGAAACGAAAATGGAGTGGGTCTCAAAGAAAAAACTCTGAATTTATTGGGATCTACGAAAACTGGCTTGAGCAGTCTACATCATTGGATTCAATAGAGGATTCAAGAGAGGAAGAAGTTTACCCATCTACTAGCCAAGGAAGAGGAAGGCTACCTAAGAATATTGAAGAGTGTTCATCTGTTACAAGGAAACGTAAGCTCGGGAATGTTGCAGAAAGCATTACAACAGAGAATCTGTCACAAGCGCTATCTTTGAAATATTCAAGGGAACAGGAAAGGACAAAATCGTCAATAACAAAAGCTGTTCTGACTGCCAGTCCATTGCGGTTGACCAGGATTAAGGAAAGTATTCCGACGCCGCCCAATATTCTCGTCACCAAATACAGTAACCAAGAAGAGTTTTCCTTGTTTATGGACTTGGGATTAAGCAAGGATAAATTTGAAATCTTACGGAGTTCCTTATTAAGGCATAACATCGACGTTCTTCCGGGATATAAAAAAATTGCAATTGCCAAAAAGGATGCAGTCCCTGCCAATAAAATAATCACAGAGATATCGGCAGAAGTAAAACTACAGGACTTGATGGATCACACTGCGAGGCGTCTAATTGAAAGTTTGCCGGAAGCACAGGTGGAGCTACTTCCTAAAAATCTAACTCTACTGAATAAATGGGGGTGCGATGGATCATCTGGACAAAGCGCCTACAAACAAGTCATAAAAACCGATGACGAAACAATTTCTGATAAAAATATGTTTATGGCTTCTGTAGTTCCTTTACGTCTCAGAAGTGAAACTTCTGAACATTGGAGAAATGTTCGACCATCTTCGATTCACTATTGTCGGCCTATTTTCTTTAAATATGCAAAGGAAACATCGGAATTAATCAAATCAACTGTCAGCGACATAAAAAATCAAATTAGCCATCTGGAACCAACTGTTATTCAAACCAAGAGTGGAAGGACGATAACGGTTAAGTTTGACTTTTTCCTCACAATGATTGATGGAAAAGTGTTAAAGGATATTACAAACACCACCTCGACTTTGAGATGCCCCATATGAAAAAAAACTCAAAAAGACTTTCACAATTCAGACAGTTCAACGGATGAGGAAAACTGCTATGAATATGGAATTTCTCCGTTGCATTGCAGGATAAATTGCATGGAATTTATTTTGAAGTTAGCCTACACAATTCCTCGGCCAGGAGAAGCAAAAACCGAGAATACACCTCGAGAGGATATGCAAAGCAGAAAGGAAATTATACAAGCTGAGTTCTCCCGCAAGCTTGGATTAAAAGTTGACTGCCCAAAGTACGGATACGGGAATACGAATGATGGAAATACTGCGAGGAAATTTTTCTAAAATGATCACATAACATCATTGATAACAGGTGCTAATCATGAGATCATTAAAAGGTTGGCTGTTATCCTTAATGTTCTAAACTGCAAGGAAATGATAAATGGTACCAAATTTGCCGAATATGCATCGAAAACAGCTGAACTTTTGACTGAATTGTACCCTCACAAGAAGCTAACCCCCACAGTACATAGGATTTTGGCTCATGGAAAGGATTTAATCGAGTATCAGTGCTTACCAATTGTAGAGCTGTCTGAAGAAGCACAGGAATGTAAGAACAAGGACTACAAAAAGTTTAGAAATACTAATACATTCAATATATCTCGGATTAGACAAAATGAAGACTTTTCAACATGCTGGCAGCCTCATCGGATCCACTTATTGCCTCAATAAGACAAGTACGAACACGGAAAAACATAGAAGAATGCAATTATAGTTCCGAAATGATAAGTTTATTAGATATAAAAGATAATGTTGAAGATTATTTTGCTGAAAATGAGCCACCAATATAAAATTTTTAAAATTAACCTAAAAAAAATCATAAATTTTTTTTTTTTTTTCGCAATTTCAGTAAAAAATTAAAACAAAACATTAAAAAAATCTTATTTATCTTATCAAATTAGAACAATAAAGTTCATTTGTCATCAAAAAAGCGTTTTTTAAGTGAATTTTAAGGGTAAAATATGCCTAGAAATATTTTTCAACTTTGACCTTGAATATCTAAGCAACCCGAGCACGTGGCACCTCAGTAATAACACTATTTGTAGCTTGAACAATTAGCTATCAATTGCTTTTTAAATTTTGAAAATCGCTTCACTACTTTAGAAGATATGATTTTTGATAAGCGAAATGAGAAAAGGCCCCACTGTGCGACGTTGATAAAAAGACTCACTTCGAGCTGAGAGAGCATGTCTACAATAGATACCGGGGCCTTGGTTGTCATGGCATTGGTTTTTCGTCGCCACCGAATTGTACTTATTGTGACGCAATTATTTATGCTGACGTTAAACTTTGCCTTAGTCTTAAAAATTCCACCATTTGAACTGTTGAATTTTTGATCTTCAATGGAGAATCTACACAGTATTTAATTATCCTCATATTTCCGACGCAATAAGTAAAGCTTTAAGTGTTCTTTGACTAATTTTTGCATACTATCTGTTGGGTTGCGTCCTGGTGAAGATTTGGCCACTTGAACTAGTTTTGCCGTACCCTGATTTTAACTATTCGCCCAATAATGCTAATCCGCAGCCATATAGTCGTTGCCATTGTATTGCTGGCTTTGCTAAACTTAATAATATTTATTATTACCAACATTAACTGGTCGTCTCTGCAAATTTGCACAGACATAGACACTGCCATTTATTGCTTCTATGGTACACTTGATTCTTTTTGTCAAAGTTTTGGAAGACAGGTTCGTTCCCCCCGGTTTATTACTCGAGAATTGTCCAATATAATAAAAATGTTAAGTAAATGCATTATAAAGAGTATCAAAGCCCATGTCGTCTATTCGAATGCACTCAATAATCAATGATACATAGTTTTCCCCAGTGAATTAGATGAAGTCCGTATTTTATGAAGCATGTTTGAATCACTTTTAAAGAAAAATTTAAGTTCAATGTGTTCATTTAGACCAAGGGTGGGCAGCCAAATTTCACAAGTGAGCCCGACAACAACATTTACAACAAACATCAATCCGGGTAGAGAAAAAGGTCGCGATCGCGAGTCCGATCAGAGGTCATAAATGTGCGAGTTTGTGGGCAGAAGGACGCACAAGTAAATGCGGGACGCACACTCAACTGAGGGACGCAGAAGCAATGATCGCGAGCTCGAGAAAGGGTCATAAATGTGCGAGTTCGTTGATAGAGGGACGGACAAGCAAATGCGGGAGGGGAAGGCGGAAAAAAGGTCGCGATCGCGAGATCGAGTTTAGTGGCAGAGGGACGCACAAGCAATTGAGGGACGCACAAGTAAATACGGGACGAACATTTATGACCTATCCTCGAGCTCGCGATTGAGACTTTTTTCTCTGCTTGTGCGTCCCTCAGTTGATTGTGCGTTCCGCAGTTGCTTGTGCGTCCCTCTGGCTACAAACTCACACATTTATGACCTCTGCCACAAAAATAACGGAAAGAGCTCGGTGAGCCAAGTGAGCCACTACGTGCCCACCCTTGATTTAGACTTAAGCATTCAAATTTCCGTACGTGATAAATATGTACAACTACATTTCCCCATATTGGTAAAAGTAAAAGCAGTAAGCGCTCTGGAAATTTCTCAAAAAAAAAAAGTCAGTTGGTCAGCGAGTGCATATAAAAAAAGTGGTTCAAATAGATGTCACCATATGTCTACTGATGAACGATAATGTAGGAACTGTTCATATATCATTAAAATGGACAGCAAGATTAAACTAGAGGTCTAAGTCGAGTCGGTTGCTCATTAACAACCGATGTACTTAATTTCTAACAAAAAACAAAATGGAAAATTTATTTTTGAATGCTGGTTTTTTAAACATACCGACATATAAGCCCGTATTAGTATTAAGTTGTCGTAGGGTTCCAGGGGCTCGTAAAGTGGAAGTTTTCCGACCATCGATTTCCAAATAACCATCTTGGGAGTTTCTATACAGGAAAGAAGAAGCTTCTTGTAAACATCATTCCAACAATTTGTAACAACAATTTACCTTATAGCTCTTATACGGTGCCATAATCCATCGCTGATTTTTGTGACATTGAATTGTATATCTACTTCTCCAGAGCCTAAGTCGTACCGAAAGTGCAAGTATCTAAAAAGAAAATCCAAAACTTATAGAATCGTATTCAAAATTCGTTAACTTTCTTTTACCCGTCTTCTAGTCCTAAGGACAGATAGTCATTGTTTTGGCTATCAAACCCCTGTCTGCCTGTCCACAAGATTATTCCATTCGGAGAATGAGTTTTAATACGCAAGTTCAAATCGATTCGGTAGCTTATTAGATGGTTCATTGTATCCACATCATTGTAATGAAAGTAACTATCAGACCCAGCAAAACAAGCACCAAAATTTTTTTTTACTTTTTGAATTTGAGGCTGATGTTCGGCGGAAAGATCAAACTTTTTAAGCAAGCTCCAATCTGTTTGAGTATGAAGCGTTGAAAACGGATAATTAAAAGCCGCATCAGACGGCGATTGTTTTCCAGATATCAGAAGATCTTCCTTGCTTTTGGAACTGATTGTTGAGTCTTCTTTTTCAATATTTGAATTGGACATTATGCGTTCCATATTTTGAGCCAACAGTTTTTGTTGAGAATTTTCTGTGCTATCAGAAACATCGAACAAAGGTTTATCAAAGCCAAAAATAGAACCATCAATTGAATTATTTTTTCTAATGCCCATTGTATCAGCATATTCCCATTCGCTTTTCTTTGGATCTAGAACCGAAATAACGCTTTTATGGTAAGTGGGAAGGCCAATTAGTTTAAGTGAATATTCGCGTGCCCTGGTGGGGTGCTTTTCAAAAACTTTCTTGTCTGACTGTTTCGTGTGTTGCTCCCTTTGTTCAAAATTAAAAAGAACATAATTTTTAATGTTTTTAAGGCCGGAAAAATCTGTATGTTCTTTACTTTTTCCAGTTACAGGTTTTGTACTATTCACGGTTGTTTCGTATATTGGAGTGATGATTTGCCTTTCCCACTTCCGATGATTTTTTGTATGCTTTTTAACATTTTTGCTAAGAACACGTGGCTTCTCTGCATCGTAATGGCCAGCATATTTGGAGTTCTTTGAATTGTGGGTATTCAAGTTTGGCAACTGGACTTTAGCGGCTATATTGCATTTATCATTGTGGATGTTGCAGCGACATTCATAATTCTCCATCTGGGGTACACATTCCGCTAATAGTCCACACGGCCGCGCCACACAGGCATGTGGACAGTTGCCCACGTTGCTGCCGCCCAACGCCTCCGAGACTATGCCCAAAGTGTGACCATTGATGACAATCTGCCAAATAATTGAAGAATTTATAGGGTTTAGTATCTCTTTTCTATTTTGACTTACCCTTTGAATACAGCCCACAAAAAATGATTTGAATTTTAAGTTCAATGGTAAACGGTTTACATGACTTACTCCTCCAATAAAAAGATTTTGTCTTAGAGACAAATGCCAAAAACCATTTGAAGATATGGTCATTATCTCCTGATGCTGATCAATCTGGAAAAAAATAATAAACAATTATAACTCTTCTAACTAATATTTCAATCTTCATATATACAGGGATGCGATGGTTTATGATAATCAATAAAATAACAGAAATAAATTTATATATAGTCGAAGTTGAGTCAACTATTATTTACTAAGAAACCAGAAATATCTGTATACATACATATATGTATGACGCGCATTTGCCGCTTAGATGCAGAGTAAACAAAAAAAAAAAAAAAACAAAAGCAAAAATATTTTCATGGAAACTTGTGCTGGCGTAGAAATACTGTATGTAAGAAACCGACTGAATTGAGCAAAGGTATTGATAGTTAAGTGTATTGACACTATTGCATTTGTTCAAACCACTGGTTATATCAGTTTGTTCATTGCTCTTAAGACACCTCTAAAACATGACTTTTAACTCTTTAACCGCTTTTCGACGAGGAAATAACAAGTCATTGCGTTGGCATCCAAGTGTCAAGACTTTTGGGAGTATGTGTCATTTTTTCGACGTTTTAACTTCCGTAAAAATGTCGTGTTTGTCGAGTTGTGTGAGAGCATTGCCACCAGAATAATTCGTCTTTGGCAGTTGCTTCATCATCTGCCACAATTTTATAAAAGTATTTTGAAGCACCACGGTCGAACTTTTTAAGCATTTGCTTATTCCAAGCGACGAGAGCCTTTTGGTAAGTTTTGGGGTATTTATTGAGAACAAATAATTTTTTCAACGGTGCTTTCGCGCCATGCAAAAAAAACTAAGTTCATCGGCACATTCTTCTTGGTATAATCCATGTCGTAAGCTATGACAAATAATCCAACAAAAACCTACTTGAGAAATTTGCATTGTTTTGGCAAATTTATTATACCCTTGCAGAGGGTATTATAAAATTGGTCAGATGTTTGTAGCGTATAGAAATATTTGTTTCCGAACCCATAAAGTATATGTTTTCTTGATCAGCATCAGCCGAGAGTCGATCTAGCCATCTCCGTCTGTCTGCCTGCATTTAGATGTTAAATTTTGAGCCTCATGGTTGAGACGTAAAAAGTTAAGTTCCTTAATCGATTAGGTAGATAAAGTTTAAAAATTATTCGGTTCGGATAATTAACACCTGAGTTATTAACTAAAACGTGGAGGCACCTCAAGTAAAGTAAGCAATTTTCTTTGGCAGCAAAGAAACAAAAACAAATTCCAAGAAATCTGCCGTACAAACACAAAAGACTCTCGATCGAATCCGCGCGGGACCAAATAAACAATGAAGCAAGCAAGTCGTCCCTGCCAACATTGTGTATACCCTGTACCAACTAGTTATTATATTAAATGAAGTCAAACACCCTCGAAAAAGCGATTAACTTCATAAATAATTTTCTTTAACATGCCGCAACAGCGAACGCATGCTATCTCGCTCACTCTTGCGAGCCAATGTCGCCCTAAGCGCTTCAGTACAAAACGCGTTAATGTATATCTCCAATATTTATTGTCCGATTTCGACTAAATTTAGTCAGATGATGCACTTTGGCCATAAAATTAGATGTGCCAAATAAGAATGTGATTCCTTAAAACTGATCTAATAATTAGTTTTTTCTGAATTGCGGGGGCGGAAGTGGGCGTGGCAAAAATTTTAAACTTTCTTGATCTGCGTAGTCACTAGACAAATGATCGAACAACCTCAAAATCGCAATCAATTCAAAACAAAGTTCCCTTTTACATGCAGCAGCAGCGAGCACATGCTATCTCGCTCTTTCTTATCTGCCAATGCCGCCTTGGCATTTCAGTACAAAACGGATATAGGCATATCTTCGATGTTTATTGTCCGACAAAATTTGGTCAGTTGGTCCAGTTTGGGTATATAATTAGGTTTACCAAGTAAGAATACGATAACTTGAAAGCAGCCCTAGTTATCGTTTTTTTAAAATTGCGGAGGCGGAACTAGGCGTGGCTAAAATTTGAAACAAACTTGATCTGCTTTGACATTAGACGGATGCTCACACCAAATTTGGTAGCTCTAGCTTTTATAGTCTCTGAGATCGAGGGGCTCATACGGACAGACGGACAGACGGACATGTTTCAATCGACTCGGCTGTTGATGCTGATCAAGAATATATATACTTTATGGGGTCGGAAACGCTTCCTTCTGCCTGTTACATACATTTTAGCGACTTTAATATACCCTTTTACCCTTTGGGTACAGGGTATAAAAATATATCAAATGATTGTTTCTTTGTTATTGCTTTTTACTTTAATTTGTGCCAATACGACCCATGAAAAATTTAAACAAAATCGAATAAATAAAAACGTGCAAATTAATTAAATGTAATTTCTTATATAATAAAACACGTGCAAAACTATTCACCACGAGGTGTGGTGAAGTGTTTGCGTTGTGTTCTTGCACAGAACGAAATTGAAAGAGCGAGATGCCCTATGTATGTATGTATATGTCGAACTAGCTAACGTAAGCTAAGTGAGGACGGTGGCGTAGTATGTAGATCTCACGATGTCGTCCTCGTTGAAGACGTGAAAATTTTTGGAGTTGCATTTTTTTCTTTTTTTGATTTTGTTATACATATGTATATACCAATTATTTTAAAATTTTTGTTACAAGGGTATACAAACTTCGGCAAAGCCAAGTTATCTTCTTTGATATTTTTTTAAACAAAACGTTCAAAATGCGTATGCGCTGAAAAATTACAGTTTATTAGTATTGGCAATCCACAGCGAAAAAAATTCAGGTTCGTGCTGTTGATCGAAAAACAAGACTCACCATTAGATTAAGCAATATGTAATACACAATGCATTACGTGTTAATTTCATTAAAATCTGCTAGTTTGAGTGAGCGCAAAGAAAAATATTCAAATTTAAACAGATTTTATTAGCAAAATATTTGTTGGATGAAAAGTCAATCTTACATATTTGTTAGTGAGATTTTAGTTTATTTTCTTTTGCCCTTTACACACTCTTATAATTGATTGGCATTTGTAGTAAGTATTCAATTATTATGTATTTCAAAGTTATAAGCTTAATTCTCAATATCTATGTATTTGCACAAGTATCATTTGGATATTGTTATTCCCTACTGGCATTGAGCTAACTTTATAAAGCAAAATATAATTTTTTCGCTTACTTTATCGCCTTCATGCCAATTTAATTTTTTATTTATGTACCCTGTACCCATAGGGTAAAAGGGTATATTAAAGTCGCTAAAATGTAAGTAACAGGCAGAAGAAAGCATTTCCGGCCCCAGAAAGTATATATATATTCTTGATCAACATCACCAGCCGAATCGATTGAGACATGTCCGTCTGTCCGTCCGTCCGTCTGCCCGTATGAACACCTAGATCTCGGAGACTATAAGAGCCACCGAATTTGGTGTGAACATGCATCTAATGCATACACAGATCAAGTTTGTTTCGAGGCAGCATGCATTCGCTTTTGCTGCATGTTAAAGAGAATTTTGCATGAAATTGATGGCGATTTCGAGGATATTATAGTTTTTTTAATATAACTAGTTGGTACAGGGTATATTCAATGTCGGTAGGGACGACTTGCTTGCTTTATTTTATTTATCTTCAGCCGATTTCGGCCTTTGACTTTTATAAGGGAAGCGAATTTAGGAGAAGATATACATAAGTGCATATTTTGATATTTCGATTTGACTTATTGCAAATATCACATATATAAATGATATTTTATTTTGTATTTCTTATAAACATTTCGGATAATGGTATTTTTGTTTAAAAGTGGTTGCAACTTAATTAAAGCCTGAGTAAAGGGTATCCAAACGAATTTTTGAATTCATTTCTTTTACATGTTTTTTTAAACCGTCGACATGTAAAGGAGTTTCCTAAGGTGTATTTTATACAAAATTCAAGTTACAGTGCTGAACTAGAGATTTGTGGAAACTTAATAAATGTTTTTTATAGTTTCCATGATGATGATAGCGAGATTACTTGCATCAGTGGTAACCTTGAACTATTTTGTATTCGTTTTGATCTGAAAGTTTGACCCAAGTGTCGAATAAGTTTTTTCTTTTAAGTTTTTTTTTTCTTTTTTTTTTCCTTTAAATTAGAAAATACATTTAAGAATCAGCACAACTTCAACCAAGGAAAACACAGATATGCAAACCCGCGAAACACGAACTAACATAATAGAAAAGAAAAGAAAAATAAACAACACTAATGCAAGAAGTAATAAAGCAAGCAATTCGTCAGAGCTAAAGATTTTTAATGTAGGCAAACACTCTAAAAATCGTCAGCAACCTAATATAAAAAACGCCTAACATGCAGTAGCAGTGACTGCATGCCGTCTTGCTTACTCCTAGCTGCCAATGTCGCCCTTGGCGTTTCAGTACAAAACGCTCCGACATTTATTATCCGATTTCCACTAAATTTGGTCACCAGGTGCATTTTGGCTATATTATAGTATGTGCCAAATAAGAATTCCATGCTTTTAATACAGCTCTAGCTGTTCGTTTTTTCTTAATTAAGGCGGAAAAATTGGGGTGGCAAAAATTTTAAATAAACTTGATCTGCATCCACATCTGGGATCACACACACATCTACAATCCAAATTTCGTATCTTTAGCTCTTGTAGTCTCCAAGATCTCGATGTTCATACGGACACAGACGGATATGCTTTAAACGACTTGGCTAGTGATGCTGATCAAGAATATATGTACGTATACATATACTTCATGGAGTCGGATATGTATATTTCTGCCTGTTTTGGCAACTATGATATAAGCATGCACTACATAAATTAATAAAACAATAATATATAATGATATGACGAATATGCGGGATCAGATTGTGAATCAAAAAAAAAAAAAAAAAAATATTCGATGTGGTACCTACTCTACTACCCAATCAAACTTGATGTCTAGCAATGTGAGATTGCGACTAGATTCTATTTCAAAAGCTTTGATATTATACAAAATCATATAGTATATATGATACTCGTTTTCAATGGTTGAAAACATAGTTTTTAGTCATACGGCTGCACCACGCTACAAAATATTCTTGAGATACATATATAACAACAAAATGGGTGGAAAGTATTTATAAATAAAGAGCAGTTGGAAATCAAGGCTAGATGGAAAATTAACTTTGACTATGACAGGGAACAGATAAAAAAAGTAAGTTGTTGAAACGGAATGTTAAAACGAGATGGAATAGCACTTACTATATGATCGAGAGGTTTTTGGAAGTCAAATCTATGTTATTGAAGTCCTGTAAAACAAGACAGAAGGTTAACATGGCGTAAGCATATTGAAACCAAGAAAAAGCAGCCGTTTTGGGTGTACCGCTCAGCATTGTGGGGAAACGCAAGCAAGAGCAATTCTGAAACCATACAAAGGGCGCAATCTAAAGTTTTCAGAATTATCACGGGAACGCCTTGGTATATCCGAAACGAAAACGTGCAGAAATACCTATGTATTCCTAGCGTAATAATGGAAAAAAAGGTACAACAGTTAAAGTACACCGCTAAACTAAAGGCACATCCGAATAACCTCGCCAATTCATTAACTCCAGTATTTAATAGAACTCGTCTCCAACGTAACGACCTTCCAACCCTCTAGCAAATAATTAGGGCCATCAATGTAGCATACGTCAGATTTTAGGTAACGTGACAGTTAAAGGTAAGACCGAAAAATTGTTGTAAGTCTTACAGACCTAAGAGATCCAAAAAATAAACAAACGCTAAAAAACCTGTGAAAAAGTACGTTTGAAAAAGTAAATAAATATTGTTAAGCAAATTAATTAATTTTTTTTTTGAAAATCGAAACAACATATTCCTTAACGGAATACCACTCAAATTCTCCGTATCCTTATGAGTTAAAAAAGTCAAATTGCGTATTCAATCCTTTAATTGACGAAAGTTTGCTTCTCAGCGTGCTTAAGCAAGTCAAACCTGTGTACTCGCCAGGTCCCGATGGGATTCCTGGATGTGTACTCAGATTTCGCGCGTTATCGTTACGTAAGTCTATTCAGAAATTATTCTCGTTGTCCGTTGAAACCTCCGCTTTCCCGTTGATTTGGAAGGAATCATTTATAATTCCTCTCCATAAAAAGGGTACAGGGGTATTTCCAAGTTGTCTGCTATTTCAAAAGCTTTTGAAAAAATTGTAACTTCTCAATTGCAACATTTTTGTAGATCTATAATTTTACCAGCCCAACATGGATTCGTGAAACGTAGATCTACAACCATTAAACTTTTTGAATTCACATCAATGACGATTAAAGGATTTGAAGATGCAAAGCAAACTGATGTCATATATACTGATTTCAGTAAAGCTTTTGACTCTGTTAATCACAAGTTATTACTCATGAAGTTAAACGCAATTGGCTTCCCAAAAATTCTACTTTGTTGGATGCGTGAGTATTTGACAAGCAGAACACAAAAGGTTTTATTTAAGTCTTCCTTTTCTAGAAGTATCAATGTGACTTCGGGGGTGCCCTAGGGTAGTCATCTTGGTCCGTTGCTGTTGTCTTGCTTCATTCCCATGTCCTCATGTATGCGGGCGATGTTAAGCTTTGCCTTAGTTATAGCAATATGGTTTCGTCCAGTAGATTGCAAGCTGATCTTAATAATTTTCAGTGTTTGTGTCAGCACAATCTATTAAACCTAAACATCACTAGGTGCAAGGTTATGTCTTTCCATAGGACCTGTCCTCAGATGATGACGTATTCCCTGAACAGTATTCCATTAGAACGCCTTGATGAAATTAATGATTTAGGTGTACTCATGGACCGTAAACTAACCTTCAACTCCCAAGTATCTACGATAATCGCTAAAGCCACAGGCATTCTTGGTTTTGTCAAGAGATGGTCGAAGGAATTCGATGGTCCATACACAACCAAAATTCTCTATACTTCTCGGGTCCGTCCTATTTTGCAGTACGGATCTTGCATATGGTCACCTTAATATGAGTCACAACAAATTAGAATTGAATCTGTTCAGAAACAATTTCTGCTTCTTGCTCTTCGTGGTCTTAACTGGGATTGTAATGTCAAGCTGCCATCGTACTCTAGTAGACTTCTTTTAATTAATCTCCCTTCTCTTACTAACCGTATAATAATGTTTGGTGTTATCTTTATGCACAAGCTCCTAATTGGTGACATTGACTCGCCTGAGTTATTACACCAAGTAGCACTTTTTGTACCATCTAGGCCAACTAGAAACTATATTTCCTTATCCCTTGCACACTGTACTACTAACTATGCATTGCATAATCCCTTTCGAGTTCTTTCGGCTGATTATAATCGATTTTATCGTGCGATCAGCCCAGAGCTCTTCTTATTAGTACTAAAAACTTCTATCATTTCCTATTTGGCTCGTAAAAAGCTGTAGCTTTCGATTTTGTCTGTGTTATTGTCAACTGTTCCCCGCGACCCGTGCCGTACGTCATGCGGTTTGCGCCCCTCGGTCGATTAGGCGGGAAGTTGCGGGCACTTAGTGCACCAGCAGGGATTCGCGCGTAAAAAAAAAAAAAATGAAGGAATAAAGTCGTCTCTGCCGACATTGACTATACCCTGTACCAACTAGTTATTATATTAAATAAATAAATATATATAGAAATAGCGATCAATTTCATTAAAAATTTTCTTCAATATGACGCAACAACGAACACATGCGATCTCGCTTACTCTAGCAATCCAATATCGCCCTCAGCGCTTCAGTACAAAACGCAGTTACCTACATCTCCCATATTTATTGTCCGATTTCGACTTAATTTGGTCAGATGATGCATTTTGGCCGTATTATTAGATGTGCCAAATAAGAATGCGATTCGCTAAAAACTGCTCTAGTAATTCGTTTTTTCTAAATTGCGGGGGCGGAAGTGGGCGTGGCAAAAATTTTAAAGTCTCTTGATCTACGTAGTCACTAGGCAAATGTTCGAACACCCTCAAAATCGCAATCAATTCAAAATAAAATTGCCTCTTACATGCAGCAGCGGCGAACGCATGCTATCTCGCTCTTTCTTAGCTGCTAATGCCGCCTTGGCAATTCAGTACAAAACGAATATGGGTATATCTCCGATGTTTGGTGTGCCAATCTTGAAAACAACCTGAGTTATCGTTTTTTTCAAATTGCGGGGGCGCAAGTAGGCGGGGCTAAAATTTGAAACAAACTTGATCTACTTGGGCATAAGACGGATGTTCACACCAAACTTGGTTGCTCTATCTCTTATAGTCTCCGAGATCTAGGTATTCATACGGACAGACGGACGGACAGACGGACATGTCTCAATCAACTCGGCTAGTGATGCTGATCAAAAATATATATACTTTATGGGGTCGGAAATGCTTTCTTCTGCCTGTTACATACATTTTAGCGACTTTAATATACCCTTTTACCCTATGGGTACAGGGTATAAAAATTAAGAAGGTTTTAAAACATCTGAGTTATATCGATGCATCGAGATTTCGACTCTATATTTTTAACCAACATCGATGGGTTTCTAATAAACCCTTTTATACTTACATCTCTAGTACCTAAGGGTATACAGGTTTTTTATATAGACGGATTTAAAATTTGTAACTGTTATACTCTTGCAGAGGGTATTATAAAATTGGTCAGATGTTTGTAACGCATAGAAATATACGTTTCCGACCCCATAAAGTTTATATATTCTTAATCAGCATTAACAGCCGAGTCGATTGAGGCATGTCCGTCTGTCTGTCTGTCTGTTTGTTCATGCGTTTTCGAGCTTAAATTTTAAGCTACATGGTTGAAACATGAAATGTTAAGTTCCTTAATCGATGAACCAGACAAAGTTTGAAAATTAGTCGGATCGGATAATTATCACCGGAGTTATTAACTGAAATGTTATTATACTCGAGGTAAATAAGCAAATTTTCTTTTTCAGCAAAGAAACAAAAACAAATTCCAAGATCTCTGCCCTCAAATACGAAAGACCCTCGATCGAATCCGAATATAAAATAAAATATAAAATATATAAAATTATTGTAAAAATATTTAATTTGTAAAATATAAAATATATAAAATCATTGTAAAAATATTTAATTTGTACCCAAACGCCCTATAAAAATGTGAACAAAATCGGATAGCTTTAAAGGTGCAAATTAATTAAATGTAATTGTTCAAAATGTAACGTTCACCACGCGGTGTGGTGAAATATTTACAGAACGAAATTGAAAGAGCGAGATGCCCTGCGTTTGCTAAATATGTATTGTATATGTATATTCGATTCTCGGTGAAGATGTGTGAAAGTTTTTGAAGGTGTGTTTAACTTTTTTTTTATTTTTCTTATATTAAAATTTTTTTTTTAAATTAAATAATAAAAAAGTCACGCTGCAAGGGTGTACAAACTTCTGCAAAGCCAAAGTTAGCTTCTTCTTCTTTTCTCTGCCACACTATAGCTGTGTGTTTCTCGGTCACAGATACTGCTTGGTATGCTTCACTAAATTCGAACAGAATGTAGATGTATATAAGGTAAGACACAAACGCATGGAAATATCACAAAGTTTGGACACCATGGTACTAGTTTTAGGGTTTAAATGTACGATTGGAAATTCTGATTTCCGTTGCAGGAAAGAAAAATTATGGGAAATGAGAGCTTTTATAAATAGATGGTTGGTTATGAAAAATATAGCCGTACACGGACAGATTGTGTCTGTTATTGAATATATAGAGGATGAATTGGATATTCTGATCGAGCTTAGGTTTGGCATGTATAGCTGCAAATCCTTTCGGTTACTGAAATGGAAACTCAACGTCTAGGGACGTAAATGGGTGAATCAATCTAAACAAAACAGCAGTGCCAAAAAAAAGTACGATGAATAATTATTATAATTCAATTAACCGAACACTTGAGAAAAGAGTGACACCATTGAATCTGAAGCTGCGAAGAAACTTTGGCAGCCGAATGGTCCTAGTTAAAAAGTAAGATGGTACCTACTGCATTTAACCGATTCGGTGTATTTCAAAACATGAATAAGGAAGATGTATTCAGATATACATACTTAGACTATACAACAAACGTGCAGAAGAATGGGAAAGACTTTCGCAAGTTTATACAAAGTTATGTGAAGCCTATAGCCGTACTGAAAACGATGTAGTCTTTAAATTCGGAGTCGAAATAAACGCTGTAAATCTACAATATATAATGATTATAAAACCAACCCTACACTTATTTAAAAGAAAATCTGGGGCCATATTGCAACACATACAACACATGCTTCAGTAATTGGAGGCGAAACTTTATCCAGTTGTTTGTTGGAGCAAAAAAACGTACGGACTTTAGTTTTCAAACCTCAGTGTCTATCCATATCAAAAAACCTAAAAACTGTTCTAAAGAAATATTTAAGCGAAATATTAAATTGGTACTGTATAAGATACACACTATTTTAAACTGCTGTACAAAAACTACGAATAGTTTGCAACAATTTTGGATACCACCCATAGAAAGAATAGTCGTTTTGATCGACATGCCAAGCAAGATTACTGGGACCTATGGATGTTACTTCAAAGCAGTATAAATTTAATGGTGCACTTGTCGATGCTTTTACTAAATTTCCATGGCGATAGTTGAGTAGCTTTTACCTCAGCCATTTGAAGAAAACAGAAAGTTTGGATTAAAACTACCTATTGCAACCACTTCATTTGATGAATAAACGATGCTATATCCTTACATACATTTTTTTAAATTCAATAGCTACTATTTGAATTTAAGTGAGTTTTAGTGATTTAAACATATGTTTTTTGATTTTTTTTTGATAATTCCTTAATTACATTCTATTGCCTTGACAATATAGCCATCGGCCCAACGATAGCGACAAGAAGAAACGCATGCACAAAAACAACTAACAATATCTTGTTTTGTTATAACTTTTACAACTTTCATTATCTTCTGGATCTTGTTTTCTTTTGCATTCTATTTATTGTGACCTGACTTCAGTCTTTTTTTTTCCTTTCATCCACAAGCGACATGAAGGAGATGTCACAATTATGTGATCGCAACACTGCATTATTATAAGTACGAGATCCAAAAAATTACATAAATGTAGGATTTTATAACATTGAGAATAAGAGTCTGGTATTTGTTCTGAAGATGGGGCAAGCTCGGAGAGAAAAAGATGTTATGGAAACGTAGGCTGAGGGAGAAGAGTGAGTGTCAGAGTCAGTTGAGCGGTGAGAGTTAGTCGGTCAGTCATAAAGTTAGCGGTCAGAGTTGGTCAGTCGGAGAGTCGAGATTGAATCTTATAAAGGAGTTGCGAAAATAAGAATCGTGAAGAAAGTGTGGTGTATTTAAATATTAATAGGGGGGGGGGGGGCTCGTCCGAAATTGTTCATATGTTTTTTAAAAACATTTTGCTGACGGAATTTCTCAAGAAGTTGGTGTGAGCAGGTCAAACACATAATTTTGGCGTCGGTTGTGACACTTCTTGGAAAAATCAACAAATCGTGGCGAAAATCGAGGATTGGAAACCAAGCCACATCAAAAGGGGAAATCGAAACGACAGCAAAAAAGAAAGCGTTCAATTTTGGCGGCCATTTATCGAAGTGGCAAAATTGATCGAAATGGCATTTTTGATCGAAGTGGCAGCATTGATCGGGGCTGCATCTTTGAAAACGGGTCGGAAATTTTGGATGAAGGAAAAACAGTGACGACTGCAGGGAAGTTGCAAGCAAAGAGCGCTATTTAAACAAAGACGGTGTTTTGCAACTATCAGAAAAACAATGACGGTTGCAAAGAAGTTGCAATCGAGCGAGGGAGTTGCAACTGAAAGACGCAGTTAACCTTTGTGTGAGCTTTATACCTGCAAGTTGCGACCACGTGAAAGAAACGGCTTGGAGTCTTAAATCCTAAAATGTAAGCAGGGCAGACTATGAAATTAAGAGTTGATCAACTGCGGAAGAAATTAGAGTGTTTTGAACTTTGCACCGCAGAGGTTGCTAGAGCATTTTAATTGTGGAAATGAAAACGAGGAAGATGGTGCGATTGTAGAAGAGGGTAGCATTTATCTAGAGGTAAAAAATTCAAGTTCAAGTGGCAATTCTCTTTTTACCCTACGGGATCTTCAGAGCACCCTTTCTGAATTTTCAGCAGTGGTTGTCTGAGTTTGAGGATCTAGAAAAGTTTGTGTATGGAAAACAATTATTGGTAGGAGCAGCTAGGTCATATACTCGAAGTCTAACAGGCATGCGAGGATGGATTCTACTTAAAACAAAGCTCAAACAAAAGCATCCCAAGGAGTCTTACACCGAATGCCTGTATGGCATAATGGAGATCAGGAAACAAGTAGATCTGGACGATGAAAGTAAAATCTCATATTTTATCGATGGAGTGTAGGTAAGCAAGCCCAATAAGGCAAGTCTATATAGGCGTAAAACACTCAAAGAGTTCCAGCTTAGAAGCAGAAAGTACAGACTCGTAAGAAATGTTACAAATGCACTAAAAAGGGTCATCTAGCCAAAGATTGTTCAAGCCCGGTTAGATTTTATTCTTGTAGTAAAACAGGACACATTTCCCAAGGAGTGTGACCAAATTTTTGATCATATTTTCAAAGTCTTTATCACAAGTGAATTAAGATTTCAGCAATGGTTGATTCAGGCTGTGAATTATGTCTGATAAGAGATGTGTTCAAGAAACTGAAAGTTGACAAACTTGTGGAAAATGTAAAGCATCTCAAAGAAATAGGCAACGGTTGCTTAAAAACGATGGGACATTTCGACAAAAATGTATCCGTGGATGGCATATTTTTCAACGTAACTTTCAATGTCGCTAAAAAGAAAGACTTGGAATATACAGCCATTATAGAAAATTTTGTTTTCAACAAGGTACATGTCATATTTTGTTGCAAAGGAGTTAAGTTTATGGCAAAGAAGAAGTGGAACTATTTCAAGAAATGTATGCCAAGGAAAATGTATCATCTGAGAAAGTTGAAACACTTCGAAGAACCTCAACAAACGAGTTATAAAACCACTTTATTCGGTATACGTTTTCCCAGTGGTATATATGTATCAAAAGTGTGTTATTGAATTTTAAAATTTTTATTTGTTATAAAAATGTTTGCCTCAAGAACATAAACTAGTGACATAGGGCTGTCGCAAACAACACTTGAAATTTTGTGGACTTCGGAGAGATTATGCAAATGGGGGCCAAAGACACAGTGATGCTCACCCGATGATTGCAGAGTAATGAATAGATAAGAGTTTCTTGAATATTGATTTTTTTAAGAAAAGGGTCGAGTTTATATACACGATTCTAGGATTTCTAGATCCTCTAGGGTCACATCTATGTACATTTGGGGGTGTGACAACAGTACTGTATATTCTAATGTTTTAAGCATGTATTTACGCCGACATACTCCCGGCCGTTAAACGACTATTCAAGATTACTCAAATGTTGATTTCGTAGTTTTCAGCAGGTCGATGTGTAGATTGAGTTGGTTGACTGCCAGGTTGCATTAGACTTAAGGTCATGTGGTAATTTTATTTTTAATCTGGGCCATATTTTGACTACTGAGGTTGTCAAGTTCATTGTAGCTTAGCTGAACATTGGTTGAAGCCGCGGTTTCATTGGTTGAGTTCGTCATCATGGTGGAGAAATACCCAAAACGGGCGTATGACATATTCATTGTTCCGGTAGTTGCAATACTTTGTTCAGTTACACGTATTGATGGATTCCGCAAAGTGCAAAATGGATCAAGTGTTAATAATCCTCCTTTAGTTATTGTGATGCTTGAACTGCTATCATCGCAAACTGCTGATAATTCCATTGGTGAAATTGTGCCAAATACCCAGCGGTTCTTGTAGTACATGTTGAACCAGACGAACGTCATCTTTGTGTATTTAAATTGACACATGTTTGAAGTTTTGTTGTTGAACAATTGAAATTCACATTTACTGTTGATTGAGAAAACAGATTGCTTATTTTCCATTTGTGAATTGATGGCATTGTTTTAATTCAGTTGCTGTTAATCCAAGGAACTGTTCGTCATAATTCCATTATTGTTGATTGCTGGTATAGGAACTAGATTGTATAATTCAACAACTTGTGCTGAGAGCAACGGTAGCGTTACTATAAATATTACATGCTTTTTTACAATACTCCCTTCTGCCTTCATCATTTTATAAAGTTGTAGAACATCATCATCTGTGGCAGGGTGTATGTGTCCTGGTGGAAGATGGTTTTTTAGCTGCCTCAAGTGCTTGCCAAGTTGCTTAGGCGAAATGAAAAAAGGCTGACTTGGTCATGATGAACGTTAGTGAGTACATGGGCGATCTCTGATTGTACTCGTTGCAAATTTGAAACTATCACCGAAAGTTGTGTTGTCATGGTAAGATACCATTGAAATGCCTTAACGGAATCCGAGTTTGTTTGAGACATATCGTTGAGTTGCTGCTCCATCAAATTCATTCGCTTCTCAATAATCGCCTCATCACGCTTGAAAATATTAATCGTTGAATCAAGTATTGATATTTCATTCTTTAATTGTGTTATCAAATATTCCTCATTTCTTTTCACCTTTTCAATAGTATTGGACATTTCTTTGCATACTCCGAGCCCTGTAGTCCATATAGACTCCTGTCGATGTTTCAAACAAAATCAAATGGTGCTCTACGATTTCGTCCTACGATTTCGTCCATCCTTAATTCCTCTTCCACATGTTGGAAATGTTTATACATTGCTGAATAGGCTTGACAAGGTTTTAGATGGGAACACATTTCCCCAATCCTTTCTATTCCGAGAGAAAATGTATATATCCTCCAAATAAGGTTCGAAATCATAATAAGCAATGATTGTCCAGTCAGCTACAGCAAATCTAGATGTTCCAATTTCTCATAGTAAATATCAGGCTTGGCATCAAATTGAGTCACATTTACTGATTGCGCCAGTGCCAATGGTAACAATAGCAACATAATTAGGAACGTTAGAGGTAATGATGCTAAGATTCGTTTTTTTGGGCTTTGCCTGTACCTGTTTGTAGCGCCCTTTAACCCATCATCTTGGGAATTACCGTTGTTGCCGTCGTCATCTAGTTGATGTTTTTCACCTGTGTCTAGATACAAGATATTCCCAGATTTTCCTGATGATGTCTTACATGAGGCATCAAACACTACTCTTAATTTGGTTGTGCTACTATCAGGTTTGGGTACACAATGATGAGGTGTAAAATAATGCCGCCTTGGTAATTTTTTTGGCACACTTCCTTCATGCGTCCAAGCTGTTCATATTATGTCATGAACTTTACATATTCAGCCTTTATTTCTGGGCTCATCCTATTTTCCAGTGATAGAAATCTTTTAACAGCCACATCACGAGAATCCCCCAGGGATGAAGAGTCTTCAGCAAATGTCAGTTTTAAACCAATCTTCCAAATGCGGCTTTATGTAAATTGTCCTAGAAATTCTTCCCCTGGACTTTTGTAAATTTGTGCTGGTTCCAAGGTATCCAGATTCCAGAATCGCTTCAACAGTTCATCAGGCTTGGTAGCCAAATATAAATAGCAGGTGCAGATGTAGCCATATTTATTTTTCCGGCAATGATCCAACCAAATTCTGAATTTTGAAGAGTTGGACACTTATTTTGTTTTACTTGTCCAGGTAGTAATATTGAAAAATGGTGATCTGCTCCTAGTAATAAATCCATTTTACTAATTTTATTGCAGTTGCTTCTGTGGGTTGAAATCGGTATATTTTGATTTCACAAGTACATTTACTCTGGATCTGCTGATTCTCTGCTGATTCTTAGCGACGCCTTTTCTATTTTTAAAGATAATTGCTTTACTGGTCTCTCTAAGATTAGATTGACTTGGGAGCCACTGTCTGAGAGCGCACGAAATTCTCCTTTACGCTCATTGGCGCCTTTAACAATTACCATAGCCGTCGCTAGTGGGGTAAATTTTTTTTTGCTTCCATATGTGGACTTAGCTGAGATCGTTGTTGTTACATTTGGTTTCAAATCGTTGTTTCCCAAATGTAACAATGTAATGTGTTTGTAAAGCCTTTGACATGTGGTCGGTTTTAAAATAATTGACACACATTCTCTGTCGCTGTACCCAGTTTCAATGTTCTGCTGCAGATTTGGTTTTGAATTTATCGCACTAAAACAGTTTGTGATTCAACTTACTACAGAACGGACATGAAGATGAGTTTGTGCCAGACGCTGATGCACATATTTTTTGCCTTTCTATGGTCTGCTTAGTTCAATCGCCTTTAGGGCAAGGAAACGTTGTTCCAAAAATGCAAGGGATTCTTTGGTCTTCTGCAATTCCCTTGTATCGGAAAGGGATTGTTCATATAGAGTGTGGGTAAGTCTATCCAATTTTCTCGTCATATGGAAAATTATAATGGAATCCCAAGTTTCTGTGTCAATCCCTATATTCTTAAAGGATTGCAATGATTCATGAATATTATCATGAAGATTCTTTATTGACAGGGGGTCGTTTCCAATGTTCGGATGATCAAATAGTAGCGTATAATATTAGCGTAGTAAGTAGTTGTCCCATCTCTAGGTACGCCGCTTGACGCGTGCCGCGGCAGAATCTGTCGTCGTGGCAATTTTTAATTAGTCGATCGCAGGCCGCGTCTGCCAAAATGCAGAGCCTGGGCAGCGATCATCGAAAGTTCTCGAAAAGAGTGAACGGCGACGGCGCATAGAAAAAGTGAAGCCATTTAAGAAAAAAACCTTAAAGTGAACGGTCGCATTTAAAGAAGTGGTGCAAGTGTCCGGATGTAAATAAATAAATAAGTGCAAATAGAAATCCGAAATCTACATATACCCATACCAGGATTCTAAGTCCGAAAGGAATAAAAGAACTGAAACATCGAAGAAACCAGAAAAATCGTGAATATTAGTGTGTGTGCTAAAAATTACCTGGTGAGTCGGCCATGAGTAGGGACACGAAAAAAATATTGATACTTATTGGTATCGAGTATATTCGTTATTGATCCCGATATTTTATAGTTGATACTTTTGCTTCGATATTTGTACTTAAAAAGTACCTCTTGAGCGGTGTCGAGTAAAAAAAATTACACTAGACTACGTGAAGCCACTTCATAAAAAAACGGGGAAAAACTTAACTATCATTTAAGTAAATTTGATTTAAAGTTAAAGTACATAAGTATTAAAGCTATTATTATGTGCAGTTTATTGAAATTTGTGTCGTTAGAAGAATGCCGCCAAGCCGAAGCAGAGATAATTGAACTCTCAACCTTGCCGGTCGTGTTTTTCTGGGCGCTCTCACTATTAATTCTTTCCTGTTTATATCGCGAATTTTTATTTTGTCAAAATTGCTTAAAAGCTTTTTATTAAATAACTATCACAATTAATTGTTCTTTCGTTTCGATTTGTTGCTAAACATTAAATCAAAGCTATTGTTACTACCAACTCTTTGCTTTGTTGTTGTGTCTCATAAACTTTGATTTTTTCGTTTGTGCTTTACCTGCATGCACTCGCGATCTCTTTTGTACACAGTGCTGTTTGCGTGTTCTTGCTCTCTTTTCTATATTTGCTTGTGTTAGCGCCCGTTATTCTCGCGTTAATTAATCTCGCGTTTGTGATCTGTTTTGTGTTGTGCGTTCACTGCTCTTAACTTTTTTCTCTTTCGTCTTGAAAGCAGCTGCTGCACCTTAACCCTTTTGTGGGACTTTTGGTTCGTATACGCCCTATTTTTTACATAAATCTTTTTTTACTTCTGTTAATTTATGTTTCTGTTATTAATATTTACTATTAATAAAATTGAGTATAATCTAACAATGTCGGTCTGCTCAAATAAGAAGTGCCCTCACCCTCTCAAAGCCTTTTAAATGTGCTGGTTACACAGTCAAGGTAAAAAACAGCCTCGGAAATGGTGGGGGCCTCAAATGGAGTTGTGAAGCGTGTCGGGATGCCGAGAGGGAGATGCGTGTATTCATGAGGCGCACTCGTGAGGGATTTAAGAACCTGAAGCTTCGGGATGAGTTTTCATCACTGGAAACTCAGTTTAATAGTTTTAAACTATTAAACGAATCCCCGAAGCGAAAGAAGACCATCCCTAGGAATTTGTCCCCCGGTCCGCCAGTGTCTCTTACTCTCGCTGTTCCGAGCACGACAAATGACTCAAACACACCGAATTCACGGCACTTGATATCGTTTAAAAGTCCGATTTCATCCAATTGTGTGGATTCCATTGGAATTTCCCCCGGTAATGGAATCACGCAAGTTACCGCGATATCAGGTGTAGTCTCTGATTTGTCCGGGCGAATATCCTGCCCCAAGGATATTCCCAATCAGATATTGACAAGAGGGGCTCGTAAAGCATTGTCAGCCGCGGTAGCTTCAGCGCCCAGTGCTGTGGCTGCTGTGCCTGCTGGTGTGTCGAGTTCACTTGTCGGTATACCAACCAAAAAACAGATATTTATTTCGAGGCTTGACCCTAACACTACATCTGACGATGTCTTAGCCCATATCCGGGCAAAAACTCAGGCCTCAAACATAGCGGTGGAAAAATTTAGGTTTTCATATACCCGTGACATCTCGTCATTTAAAGTAAGTGTTCCACCTAATCTCTTTGACCAAATTTGTAGAAAAGATTTTTGGCCGGAACACCTTATTATAAAGGAGTATACGACGAAAAAGAGAAATCGGCCTCCGATTCGACTGCCCTCTGCTATCACCCCGTCTTCTAATAACAAACTTCTACCTTCTTCTGGTACGTCAGCATCTACTGACGGGCCAAAAAACTAACTTTGTCCCTTATTCTGGCCTACCAGAATGTTAGAGGACTTAAATCGAAACTGTCTAGACTCTTTGTAGATAGTCTATCCTTTGATTTTCATGTTCTTGCTTTTACAGAGACGTGGCTCAAACCAGATATTGCTGACGCTTCGGTTTTTCCACTAAATTTTCAATTTATAAAAAAGATCGGATTATCCGCAATGGTGGTGGTGTGCTTATTGCTGTCGATTCAGCTTTTCCATCTGAAATTATTCAGTTAACTTCCGCTCATGAAATTGAGTTTATTAGTGTCAAAATTTCACTTAAATCTTCTTGCACTTATGTTACTTGCTCTTACATTCCACCTCTTTCCGACTTAATTACATATAATAATCACTTGGAAGCAATTCAAGCAGTTTCTTCACTTCTTTCTGATAGAGATACCCTCATTGTTCTCGGTGACTTTAATTTACCAGATATTTCCTGGTCGCTTTCTGATGAGTCCTCAGTGTTGTTGCCCTCCTCGTCACATTGCTTTATTGATGGTCTGTTTGATTTATCCCTTACTCAAATTAATCCTGTACGCAATTCAATTGATAGATCACTTGATCTTGTATTTGTGTTGGACTCCTTCAGCTGCGTCGTTTCCAGGATTGAACCTCTCGTTTTACCAGAAGACAAATTTCATCCAACCTTGGATGTAACTATTGACCTTTCTATTTGTACGCCGACTTACAATACTGTACGCCGACTTACAATACTCATCAGATAACAAGAAGCCGCTGCTTTCGTAAGACTGACTTTGTCAGACCTAATAATATTATTTGGAACCTTGATTGGTCATATGTGTACAATTGTACAACCATGGACTCTGCTATATAATATGCTTAATACCGTTTTTAAAGTTTGTGTTCCTCTCAGTAGATCAGTTCGGTCTAATAAACCCCCCTGGTTCACTCAAGAGCTGTCCAATTTAAGAAATGTTAAGTCGAGATATTGTAAGAGTTATAAGGCAGTTAAAGGCAGGTCGTAAATCAGATTTTTATAAATATGCTATCGTTCATATTTCATAAAGCTTAATTCGAAATGCTATAGGGATTATCTTCGGCGATGTAAACTTCAGTTTTACAGTGATCCTAAGCAGTTTTACAACTTTGTGAACGCTAAACGCAAGACGAGCATAAGCCCATCATATTTAACTTTTTGAAATAAGACTGCGGACAGTGATCAGGCCATTGCCGATATGTTTGCTAATTTTTTCAAAACAACCTATTCCTTAACGGAATACCACTCAAACTCTCCATGTCCTTATAAGTTAAAAAAGTCAAATTGCATATTCAATCCTTTAATTGACGAAAGTTCGCTTCTTAGCGTGCTTAAGCAAGTCAAACCTGTGTAGTCGCCAGGTCCCGATGGGATTCCTGGTTATGTACTCAGATTTTGCGCTGAATCGTTATGTAAGCCTATTCAGAAATTATTCTCGTTGTCTGTTGAAACCTCCGCTTTCCCGTTGATTTGGAAGGAATCATTTATAATTCCTCTCCATAAAAAGGGTAGTAAGTCTGATGTTTCTAACTATAGGGGTATTTCCAAGTTGTCCGCTATTCCAAAAGCTTTTGAAAAAATTGTAACTTTTCAATTGCAACATTTTTGTAGTTCTATAATTTCACCAGCCCAACACGGTTTCGTGAAACGTAGATCAACAACCACTAACCTTTTAGAATTTACATCTAGGACGATCAAAGGATTTGAAAGTGCAAAGCAAACTGATGTCATATATACAGATTTCAGTAAGGCTTTTGACTCTGTTAACCATAAGTTATTGCTTATAAAGTTAAATGCAATTGGCTTCCCAAATATTCTACTCCGTTGGATTCGTGAGTATCTGACAAGTAGAACACAAAAGGTCTTATTTAAGTCTTCCTTTTCCAGATGCATCAATGTGACTTCGGGGGTGCCCCAGGGTAGTCATCTTGGTCCGTTGCTGTTCACCCTTTTCATAAATGATCTTCCTTCCGTCTTGCATCATTCACATGTGCTCATGTATGCTGACGATGTTAAGCTTTGCCTTAGCTATAGCAATATGGTTTCGTCCAGTAGATTGCAAGCTGATCTTAATAATTTTCAGTGTTTGTGTCAGCACAATCTTTTAAACTTAAACACCACTAAGTGCAAGGTAATGTCGTTCTATAGGACCTCTCCTCAGATGATGACATATTCCTTGAACAACACTCCATTAAAACGCCTTGATGAAATGAATGATTTAGGTGTACTCATGGATCGTAAATTAACCTTCAACTCCCATATCTCTACGATAATCGCTAAAGCCACAGGCGTTCTTGGTTTTGTCAAAAGATGGTCGAAAGAATTCGATGATCCTTACACTACCAAAATTCTCTATACCTCTTTGGTCCGTCCTATTTTGGAGTACGGATCATGCATATGGTCACCTCAATATGAGTCACACCAAATTAGAATTGAATCTATTTAAAAACAATTTCTGCTTTTTGCTTTTCGTGGTCTTAACTGGGATCGCAATGTCAACCTGCCATCGTACTCTAGTAGACTTCTTTTAATTAACCTTCCTTCTCTTACTAACCGTAGAATAATTCTTGGTGTTATCTCTATGCACAAGCTCCTAATTGGTGATATTGACTCGCCTGAGTTATTACACCAAGTAGTTTTTTTTGTACCATCTAGACCTACTAGAAACTATATTCCCTTATCCCTTGCACACTGTACTACTAACTATGCATTGCATAATCCATTTCGAGTCCTGTCGGCTGATTATAATCGACTTTATCGTGTGATCAGCTCAGAGCTCTCTTTATCAGTACTAAAATCTTCTATCATCTCCTTCTTAGCTCGTAAATAGCTGTAGCTCTCGTTATTTGTCTGTTTTTTGTCAACTGTTCCCCGCGACTCGTGCCGTACGTCATGCGGTTTGCGCCCCTCGGTCGGTTGGGCGGGAGGTTGTGGGCACTTAGTGCACCCGATGGGATTCGCGCGAAAAAAAAAGAAAAAAAAAGGTGAGGTGCTAAATTTGTTTCAAAACTCTTAAAACATCGGGAAACACCTCAAACATGTATAAGCATTTGAAGAGCCACCCCGATGCGATGTATGTATTTATTGCCATAAATCTATATTTATATTGTTGCCTCATGGTATGTGCACAAAACAAATTATGTTGTTTCAAAAGAAACTGGAAAAGAACAAACAACTCTTACAAGAGATCTTGATCTGCTGAGTCCATCAAGACACGAAACTGAGTCGCAACCATCACCAATTTCATCAAAAAAATCTGCGTTGGAAAAATTTGTAAAAGCTCATGCACCACTTGATGCCGAAAATGACAGCTATGCGGAAAATATAATTGAGTTACCTAAAAAAAAAGGCAACTGTTCATTACACAATCAATGGAACGCAAATTTTCGTATTTGGATGGAGGAAAAACTCTACAAAACTCTGCAAGTACTTGCTTTACTTTATTTGTGCCGACAAAAGACCATTTGATATCTTAAAAGGGCGTGGATTTAACAAATTGATGAAGAAAGCCTGCCCATCATTCAAAGTTCCAAACGTTGATACGCTAAAAGCTCAATTGGATGATTTTTATACTGTAATGCATTGTAAAATTTAAAGCACATTTGAAAATGTAGCTCATGTGGCACTAACATGTGATGTTTGGATGATGACTGTTACCAGTTATTTAGGAGTTACTGCTCATTTTTTGCATAATGATAGTCTTATGTCGCGTTGCATAGCCACCGTTGCTCTAGATGAAAGGAATACTGGTGAATACATAGCTGCCAAATGGAATGAAATTTGTACAAGCATGCACATCAATACAGAAAAAATATCTGCAGTAGTGACAGACAACGGCGCGAACATAACAGCAGCTACAACAATTTTTCTTAGGAAAAACAAACACTTGTCTTGCTTTGCCCATACTCTAAATCTCATCGCTGAATCTGAAATGTCAGTTAATGACTTTAGTTTATTAATAAGCAAAGTGCGTGGCATTGTAAAATACTTTAAGAGCCGTGTAATTGGCAGCGATGCGTTACGAGAAAAGCTAGCTCGTTCTCAACCTCTTAAACTGATTTTGGATGTACAGACACGGTGGAATTCCGTTTATTATACGTATACGTATGCTCCAGAAATTTATTGAGCTAACGCCTATAGTATATGAAGTCTTAATGATGAATGTTAAAGCACCGCCCACACTTTCAGCTTTAGAAATTCAAAATATTAGAACATTGATAAGTATTTTGAAACCACTAGAGTATATTACTAAAGATCTGTCGGGTGAACCATACGTGACCATAAGTAAAATTATACCGATTGTGAATTGCCTGAAGACGCAGATTAATGATGTATCTACATATATGTGGCTGTAGGTGCGGACGACGATGATATGATAGTAATACATGCGGTAAAAGAAGAAATGATTAAACAAATAGAACGCCGATTCGGATGCATTGAAGAAAATAATTTAATTGCAATTTCTTGTTTACTAGATCCGAGATTCAAAAATATCCATTTTAAAGACATGTTAGCTTGTGCGAAATCAATTAATTTACAAAGACAATATATAATATCCAGTCCAAGTGTTCACTCGAGTGAAAATGAAAGTGATTCTTCAATAGAATCAACATGCGATGCTTAAATTTTCCCTGATGTTTGTTTTTTTTTTTTTATTAAAGAGTCATTTTATGTTTTTGAAAATTGGCGTGTAGTTAGTTTAAATATTAAACTAATCAAATAATTTTTTTTTTGATTATAATAATTCAAAATGGCGGGTATACGTGAAATTTTTCCAGGAAGGTCGGAGCGAGGCGTGTTAATCGGCGGGCATTCTAGCGTCCTTTCTGTTGATTTGAAAACCAAAAACCAAACATTTTTATATTTATAAATGTTATAATTTCTATATAAACCTAAAAAAATAAAAAAAAAATAAAAAGTTTACGAAATACAATGCTTAAAAAAAAATTAAATGAATTTTGGGCCTAATTTTTCATGTTGTTTGGCTCTAAAAAATTATTTTTTCAAAAAATTTTTGGAAACTTGTGGGTTCATATAGAAAGTAATATCATAAGAAAGATGTGTGCAAAATTTCAGGAAGGTCGGTCAATAACTTTTTGAGTTATCGTGCCCGCCGATTTAAAAAATGTAGTTTTGAGAAAAAGGCGTTTAAAGTTAAGTATGCAGAAGTAACCACTCCCAGCGCTCAAACGGTTTACGCTCTGTAATATGAGAAATACTGAAAATTATGTTCTAAAAATTTGGTGACATATTCTGAAAGGTCTATACTAACATATTATAGAAAAAAAAATTTTTTTTCAACATTTTACATGTATCTCTCCCATAATGACGAATTAAGTCGGTACCTGTCCGCCCAGGTTTCACCACTCTCTATCGACCCTTTAAAAGAATGGGATGACATGAAAGTTATATATCCAAAACTATACAACATGGCAAAAAAGTATTTGGGAACAACACCTGCGACATCTGTGCCCTCTGAACGTTTGTTCTCTAAAGCTGGGAGTACTATAACAAAAACTCGTAACCGACTTTCGTCGAAACGGTTTGATAAGCTGCTGTTCTTAGGCGATTGTACTGAGGAGGAGTGGGATATTTAAAAATAATATAAAAAAAACATTTGGCGCAAATATAAATACTCGATACCTTGCAAGATCGATACTTTAGTTTTGATATTTTTATTAGTACGATGCTTTTTTTTTTGATACTACCCATGAGTATATGATCGATACATTACATTCGAAATCGTGTCCCTAGCCATGAGGCCCCAGGTGTTTCCCCTCCTCCCTTTCTGGGAATTCCATTTAGACAACTTGTGGTTAGGGACTACAAAGCTATTTAATTAATAAAATTATAACGAGTTATATTTATTGCATAATTTATTGGGATGATATTAGGGTTAACCAACCAACTCCTGCTCCAACTCGTGTGCCAAGGTACAGGATAGCTATCCCAGTCAACGTCCGGGTTAAACCCTTGTTGGGGTTGGGCAATCGCCCACGATACTCAATTTCAGCAATATTAACAAAAAAATTACCACTTATACAAATCTCTGGTCTCGGCATTCCTTTACAAATGTTCTGTTTTGAAAAACCCTAGGGAGACTGAGATTTGTACCCCAGCTGAAAAAAACTTCCTTACAGATGGCACCCGAGCAGGGATCCGAGATTTGAAGAAGATTTATATATGTATTTTGGTAGTTTTCGTTTAATTTTTACATATTATTTATAATTATGTATGTATGTACATACTTGCGAATACTTAAGATCACTTGGAAGTACTCAGTGTACTCGGAAGTAGTACCATTTATTTCGTTTATCGTTCTGATTTGTTTCTTTTGGTTTGCTTTGCGTTAGATTTCGTTTGTTCAGCTTGATGTGTCAAAGTACATCAAATCAGAATACTTCGGGTTTTTACAACTCGATTCATTCGTTTCCAAGCAATTTTTCCGAACAAATGAATGAAAATTTGTAAGTATTTGGAAGACTGATTACAATGAATATACTCTTTTTTTTGTAATATTATAAAGCGAAAATTATTTTTTTTATATATGTATATGGATCTATTTGTTTTATGAGCATATCATCTGTGTGGCGTAAAGAACCACCATAACACATATCGCGAGAATATACATTTGCCCTATTAATTTTCGTTTACCCTTTTGTAAAGCTAAAATATTTTTTTACGATATATGGATATATTAAAAATATTTGGCTAGTCTGAAATTTTCCGCTTGCATACGTATACCCACTGTATTCCCATATTTTCTCATATACCCGCATATACCCTTTATCCCAAGTGAATTACCGCTTTCGCATGGCTAGATATTTTGTTCACTTAAACCAGTAAGTACATTAAAGCAAGGAGAAAAAAAAAACGCAAAAACGGCACACCTATAAATATTATTAGTCACCGATAGAACTATACCAAGTCGCTGACATAGCTAATCTACCCAGCAGAGTCACGATAGCGTAACAGTAGAATCACCGACAGAAAATAATTTTTAATAAGCCAGCGATAGGACTTGCTACAGAATCACCGACAGAGCTAATATACCCAGCAGTGATAGAAAAGTTTTTGTTAGAGTCAGCGATAGAACGGCCGAAAATGCTTTATTCTACCTGTAATATACATTTAAGAGACTTTAATATACCCTCTTACCCTATGGGTACAGGGTATGAAAAGGAAAGATAAGCTTGGGTGTTAGTCTACCTTGGCATACGAGTATTCTTTTCTACACTGATTATATTTTTAAGGAAAAAAAAAAATTAATCGCGGCGATTTGGTAATGGTTTTAGGATATTTACAGTCGTATCTGTACAATTGTACAACCATGGACTCTGCGATTCATTATTTCTATAATATGCTTGATTCCGATTTTAAAGTTTGTATTCCTCTTGGTAGATCAGTTCGGTCTAATACACCCCCCTGGTTCACTCGAGAGCTGTCCAATTTAAAAAATGTTAAGTCGAGATATTATAGGAGTTATAAAAAGGCAGGTCGTCCATCAGATTTTTCTAAATATGCTATTGCTCGTTCAAATTTCATGAAGCTTAATACCAAATGCTATAAGGATTATCTTCGGCGATGTAAACTTCAGTTTTACAGTGATCCTAAGCAGTCTTACTTTGTGAAAGCTAAACGCAAGACCAGCATAAGCCCACCTTTTTAAACTTTTGAAAATAAGATTGCGGACAGTGATCAGGCCACTGCCTATATGTTTGTTGATTTTTTCAAAACAACATATTCCTTAACTTTAAATTCCTTTAATTCTTTAATTGACGAAAGTTCGCTTCTTAGCGTGCTTAAGCAAGTGAAACCTATGTACTCACCTGGTCCTGATGGGCTTCTAGGTTGTGTACTCAGATTTTGCGCTGAATCGTTATGTAATAAATACTTTCTTTACTTCAACGAAGTCGGTCGTTTTTTTTTTGCGCTCTCGCTATTTTCTTATTTTTTATTTAATGCCGCATATAAATATTCTTTTTCGTGGAATTAATAAATTACGCAATCTAAAAATTGTAATTTGTTTTTAAACACTTACTCAAAGCTATTATTACGTATTGCTTTATTTAATAACAAAACTCAAAAATTTGTTGTTTTGTCCACATAGACTTTGATTTTATGTTTTTGATAACTTTTACTTTCATTCGCGCTCTCGCGTACACATTAGTGTTGTTGTTTGTGTGGTGCTTGCTCTAGCGTCTTTACATTGCCCGCGATCGCGACCGTTACTCTCGCGATTGTACCCGTCTTTGTTGTTGTGTGTTTAAAAAACTCTTTTAAGGGGACCATATAGGTTCGCAAAAATTTTTTTTCGATTTTTTTTTTTGCTTAAATTGTGTGTTAATGTGTTAAAAACATCCTCTGAAAATTTCAAGTCAAAAGGACATTTGGTTTTTTTTATAGAATTTTTTTTGTGCAGGTAGGTCGGCCATAAAAGAAGGAATGGCGAAACATTTAAGCATCCAACGCCACTACACTTATTTGTTTTCACCCCGTTTTCACGCACTTTGATCTAAATTTCTCGAGAACTACTGAGCCGATTTTGATAATTTTTTTTTTCGGTGAAAGCTAACATCCCAATGCAACGAATGAATGCATGAAATCTATTAAAAAGAATTTTTATTTGATTGAAAACAGTTGTTAAAACTTTAAACGCGATTATCTCGAAACCACTTTTTTGAAACTGGTTGGGAGGATAACTTCAGTAAATGTGAACCGATTTTCAATATTTTTTTTTAAATTACTCCTTATACCCACCATTCTCGCGTATACTAGGATATTTTGGATCGGTCAAAAAATAAAGGATCTAGGACCAAAGAAAGGGGTCAAAAAGGGTAGATTTTCGAAATTTTGACTTTGACACCCCGTCACTTCCTTATATAGTGACCGATTCCAAATATCCTAGTATACGCGATAACCACATCAATTCTTAACATAACTCCATTTCAACTTTTTCTCTCAGATAATCCTTTCTCAAAAAATCCTCCCAACCATGGGCCTACCTTTTAAATTTTTCGTCAACTTTAGAACGAGTTACAACAACAACCGTTACAACAACAACAACAAAAAACATTTTTTATTTTGATTCGATTAATTATCTTTCAAATAAAACAAAATGCATATTGATACCTCTTATACTTTTTGTGTAATTGAATTTTTTGTAAACCCTTGTAAAACGACACCTGAGACTATATGGTCCCCTTAACTTCTGTCTCTTCACTTTTTTTCCTGTGCATATTAAAACTTTAACACTTGTGTTACTTCTTGGTGCGTATAGCCCTTATATTATATTACATTGCTCATTTTTAAATTGCCTCGCTTTTTAAGCTTTTTGATTTATTTATTTATTTGTTGTTGTTTTTATATTTTTATTAATTAAATTTACAGTGGTTGTCTGCTCTTCTAAAAAGTGCCCTCTTCCCCAAAAAATCCAAGATGACTATCTTTTGTGCTGGCTGTGCGATAAGATTATGCATGTTAAATGCGCTGGTTACACAGCCAAAGTAAAGGATAGTATTGGAAACGGTGGGGGCCTAAAGTGAAGTTGTAAAGCGTGCCAGGACGTAGAAATGGACATGCGTCTATTTATGAGGCGGACGAGAGAGGGTTTTAAGTCCCTGTCAGCTGTTTTTTTGAAACTTTGCTATGAGTTTTCGTCTCTGGAAACTCAGTTTAATAGTTATAAACTATTAAATGAGTCACTGAAGCGGAATAAGACTATCCCTCGGAATTTCTCTCCCGATCCGCTGGCATCTCTGCTTCTTCCGGTTCCGGCATCGTCGAACGACCCCATAACTCCAAATGCTCAGCAACTTATATCATTTAGAAGTCCAGCAGTAGCTGCAGTTGCGAGGACGATTGACATTTTCCCTGGTAATAGTAATAGCTGACTCGATAACGGTTGTAGTTCCCGAAGTGTCCTTGCGAATATTATCTCCCAGGGTTATTCCCAATAAAGTTTTAACCAGAAGAGCTCTCAAAGCGTCATCTGCCTCAGCAGTTCCAGCGCAAAATGTTGTTGCTGCGGTTGAGACTGGCGCATTGAGATCTCTTGTAGCCATTCCACCAAAAAAGCAAATCTTTGTTTCGCGGCTCGACCCCAATACTTCATCAGATGATGTCATAGCCCATATCCGGGCAAAAGTCGTGGCGCCAAACATTGCGGTGGAAAAGTTTAGGTTTTCATACACCCGTGACATCTCGTCATTTAAAATCAGTGTCCCACCAAATGTCTTTGACCAAATTGGTAACAAATATTTTTGGCCGGAACATTTGGTTATAATGGAGTATACTGCTAAGAAAAGGAAAAATCGGCCTCCGATTCGTCTGCCTAACACAATTAATCCTTCCCTACCCTCTGGCTCGTCTGTAGATGGCGGGTCAAAAAACTAATTTCGTCCCTTATTCTGGCCTATCAGAATGTTAGAGGACTAAAATCTAAACTTTCTAAGCTTTTTGTAGATAGTCAATCTTTTGACTTTCACATCTTGGTCTTTAAAGAAACGTGGTTAAAGCCAGACATTTCTGATGCCTCTGTTTTTCCCACAATATTTTCAACCTATAGATGCGATCGAATCTCCAAAAATGGTGGAGGAGTTTTGATTTCCGTAAATTCATCTCTTCCTTCTGAAATAGCTCTGCCACCTGCTGTTTTTGACATTGAATTTGTTAGTGTCAAAATTTGTTTAAAATCATATTCTGTCTTTTTAACTTGCTCATATATTCCACCGAATTCTGACATGACGGTATATGCTAGCCACTTGGAAGCAATTCGCTTTGTTTCTTCGCTTCTCTCGGATGCAGATATATTTATTGTTTTGGGAAATTTTAATCTATCTGACGTTTCGTGGCTTCCATCAGGTGAGTCTTCCTTGTTGATGCGCTACTTCTCACATTGCTTTGTTGACGCTCTCCTTGAGTTATACTTAACACAAGTAAATCCAGTGCTTAATAAAAATGAGAGATTACTAGATCTTATATTTATGTTAGATTCTTCTAACTGTACTGTTTCGAGGATTGATCCGTTAGTCGTCCCTGAAGACAGTTTCCACCCAACTTTAGACTTAACCATTGATCTACCTTTTCGGTTATCAGATGCTGGTACCAGTTCGACGTCTCCTACCCGTTGCTTTCGTAAGACAAACTTTTTCAAGCTCAATTAGCTAATTCTTGGCACAGACTTATCTGTACTCCTGTAATGATATGAATGCTGCCATTTTTTTTTTCTATGATACTATGTTTTCACTTTTTGATGCTTGTGTTCCACGTGTGACCCATGTATTGTCTAACAAACCGCCATGGTTTACAGGTGAGTTAACTAATTTGAAAAATATGAAGTCTAGATATTATAGAAAGTTCGAAAAGTCGGGTCGACCGTCTGATTTCTCTCTTTATGCTGTTGCTCGATCGAATTTTTCAGTGCTTACTACACTATGCTATAAGGATTACATTAGGCGTTGTAAACTTCAGTTCTCCTGTGATCCCAAGCGATTTTATAACTTCGTTAACGCCAAACGTAAGGTGGCAGTGCACCCGTCCGATTTATGTTTTGAAAATAATAAAGCAAACGATGATCAGCCCATTGCCGATATGTTTGCTGATTTTTTCAAAACGACCTATTCCTCCAAAGATCATCGAGCTTACTTTTCATATCCCTATCAGTTGAAAAGGTCTAATTGCGTCCTTAATCCTGTGATCGATGAAAGTTCGCTTTTCATCGTGCTTACTTTAGTGATGCCCGTGTACTCACCAGGACCTGATGAGATACCTAGTTGTGTACTCAGGTTTTGCGCTGCGACTTTGATTTCCCCAATTCTTAATTTATTAACTTTGTCCGTTGAAACTTCCTCTTTCCCAACCATTTGGAAGGAATGTATTATTAGTCCTTTTCATAAAAGGGGTAATAAATCCGTAGCTTCAAACTATAGGGGCATTTTTAAATTATCTGCTATGCCGAAGGCATTTGAGAAAATTATAACTTCTCAACTGCAACATTTCTGTAGTTCCATTCTGTCATCGATCGAATGTTTTAGGAATGCATTGCAAACTGATGTCATTTATACTGACTTCAGTAAGGCTTTTGATACTGTCAATCATACACTGCTTTGTTTAAACTGAACGAACTTGGAATTCCAAGTCTTTTGCTTAATTGGATTTCTCAATATCTTAATAACCGTGCACAAAAAGTTTTATTTAAAACTTTTCTTTCGAAGACCAACAATGTGACCTCGGGGGTGCCACAAGGTAGCCATCTAGGACCACTGCTTTTTACGCTTTTCATTAATGACCTTCCGTCAGTTGTAACTCACTCTCGTGTGCTTATGTACGCCGACGATGTTAAACTTTGTTAGTTTTAAAGACTTAAGTTCCCCACATCTCCTTCAAGCTGATCTTAATAACTTTCAAACTTGGTGTGGAATTAAATTATTAAAACTTAATGTTTCAAAATGTAACGTCATGTCATTTAACACTCTTTACACAACCAAAACTCTTTTTATTTCACTGGTCCGCCCCATTTTGGAGTACGGATCATGTGTTTGGTTTCCACAATATGGATCACACCAAGTTAAAATTGAATCTGTTCAAAAACAGTTTTTAATTTTTGCTCTTCGTGGTTTAAATTGGGATCGAAATGTTAACTTGCCCTTCTATTCTAAAAGACTTCTTTTAGTTAACCTTCCCTCCTTATTAAACCGTATTTTCAAGTCTTCCGCTATTCCAAAAGCTTTTGAAAAAATTTTAACTTCTCAATTGCAACATTTTTGCAGATCTAAATTTCACCAGCCCAACATGGATTGCCGAAACATAGATTTACAACCACTAACCTTTTAGAATTTTCATCTATGACGATTAAAGGATTTGAAGGTGCAAAGCAAACTGATGTCATATATACAGATTTAAGTAAGTCTTTTGACTCTGTTAACCATAAGTTAAGCGCAATTGACTTCACATAAGTTTACTCTGTAGGATTCGTGAGTATCTGACAATCAGAACACAAAAGGTCTTATATAAGTCTTTTCCAGATGCATCAATGTGATTTCGGGGATGCCCCAGGGTAGTCATCTTGGTCCGTTGCTTTTCACCCTTTTCATAAATGATCTTCCTTCCGTCTTTCAACACTCACATGTGCTCATGTATACAGATGATGTTAAGCTTTAACAATATGGTTGCGTTCAGTAGATTAAAATCTGATCTTAAAAATTTTCAGTGTTGGTGTCAGCACAATCTATTAAACTTAAATTCCACTAAGTGCAAGGTTATGTCGTTCTATAGGACCTCTCCTCAGATGATGACGTATTTCTTGAACAACACTCCATTAGAACGTAAATTAACCTTCAACTCTCATATCTCCACGATTATCGCTAAAGCCACAGGCGTTCTTGGTTTTGTTAAGATGTGGTCGAAAGAATTCGGTGAACCCTACACTACCAAAATTCTTTATACCTCTTTGGTCCGTCCTTTTTGGAGTACGGATCATCACACCAAATTAAAATTGAATCTATTCAAAAACAATTTCTGCTGTTTGCTCTTCGTGGTCTTAACTGGGATCGCAATGTCAACCTGCCATCGCACTCTACTAGACTTTCTTTTAATTAACCTTTCTTTTCTTACTAACCGTAGAATAATGCTTGGTGTTATCTTTATGCACAAGCCCCTAATTGGTGATATTGACTCGCCTGAGATATTACTCCAAGTAGATCTTTGTGTACCATCTAGGCCTACTAGAAACTATATTTCCTTATCCCTTGCACACTGTACACTAGTCCTATCGGTTGATTATAATCGACTTTATCGTGTGATCAACCCAGAGCTTTCTTTATCAGTACTAAAATCTTCTATAATTTCCTACTTAGCTCTTAAATAGCTGTAGTTTTCGTTATTTGTCTGTTTATTGTACGTCATGCGGTTTGCGCCCCTCGGTCGGTTGGGCGGGAGGTTGTGGACACTTAGTGCACCCGCTGGAATTCGCTCGTAAAAAAAAAAAATGCAATGATTGCTGGAATTGATCTATAATAATCAATAATATTTATATATAGATATACAGGTTTCAGCAAAAATACTGGAGGTAACTTGACATGGAGGAAAGAACGCTACCATATCTAAATTCGGTAAGTTTTATTAGATATACATACACGGAAATACTTTTTGAAATCCTGGTATTTTTGCCCAAGTAATAGGTTATGCTTAAAATCGTGGATCAGAAACTTCCAATAAAGCAAGCTTACTTATGGAACAAACAACAAAATTTACTTAAGGAAAACAAAAAAGCCAATGTTCTACAGTTTGTATAAACATATCCGTATAAAAGGATCAGTTCTTCCTTCTTTGTTCTTTTGAGCAAAACTGCTGCAAAACGAATTTCCTAATACAGAAAAAAAGCGACGCTTATACAATACACTCTTAAGCCCATCGGATTTACCATTATCAATGCTAATTAGGATGGAATAGTTTCATCTGTGATGTCTTTTAAGTAAAAGAACATGTATCGGAATGTAGAACTCTATTTTTTGTATACTGCAGTATTCCAAATATAGCACCATAAATTAGGCCTTGACTAACATGGCCCAGGCACATCAACACGAAGGATCACTACTAAAACAAAAGCCTTTTAGTCTACATTGGCTAATTAACAAATGATATCCTTCATATCTGCACATCAGACTTCTTTATAACTCGTTATGCGCCGTATCTAGATATGTTGTGAGGAAACAGAAGTAAAATCAATATACATATATCCTATTGAAAGGCTTTCGTCGACCTTTTACTACAGCATCTTGGTGCAGTAGAAACAAAAATATATAGAATGCAACTTTATTCATTGACTAAAGTATCAACATAGCATCCTAGATATATTAGATTATGTTACGTAGTAACACATATGAATGGCAGCATAAGAGTGTTATCAGTGCAAAGCAAAAATGGAGTCTCCATGGAAGCAAAAACTTTTGCCACGCCTGTAAAAATGTGTGGCTCTATTCAAACAATGCAAAGATTACTATGTATATTTAAGGGGTTATATCTTCTTATTATTTTCAAATAAATTAAAATTTTTTTTTGCATATTTTGAATGAACATATATCTAAGAATGATGTGTGAAAATTTTACTTCGATGCGGCACTTAGTTTCAAAGAAATTAGCTAATATATTTTAACTTAGATTTAACAGTTCCCAAAACTTTAACTGCGTTTTTCTCGAAACTATGTTTTCAAAGTCGGTGAGCAAGATTTCTTGGAATTGGCTTAACCGATTGGATGGAAATTTCCACACGCTATTTTTAGACATTTGCGCCAGGTAATGATCGAAGGAAAAAGGATTCTGAAAATTATTTCGATTTTTTAAGCCACTTCAAAGTCAAAAAATTTTCGAAAAATAGGTTTTTTTTTTTTTGGAAGCCGCCATTTTGATAAAAATCGAAATTTTGACTAATCCCTCGATCATTACCTGTACTCATCTATTCTTTTTATAAATCTTTTATTTTTAGATTTTTGCAATTCGCATAATCAGGACCAGAGATATCATGTTCACCGCAAGACAGTTTTTTTTGGAGGACCTCCAGGAGATGTCTTGCAGGAGCTACGCGTTCCAATATTTTTTGAAAAACATAACAAATTCTAAAATTTCATTGAATTTTCTATATTATACTCTTTTTTATGTTTTCATTCAATAAACAGCCTCGTCACAAAAAATTTAAAAAAGCACGATTTTTTGGGGTTACAAGTAAATATAACCCCTTAAGTCCAATTTGATAGCAGTAATGTTTGGGTGTTTTAGATAGATTCCATAGATAGTATCTTGGTTTCCATTACTTTTCGGTTATTACTTGGTGACACTTAGACATCTGTCATCCCAAGTGTGGATGCTAATTTAGGCATAAAATCAGTAGAGTTTATCACTCGAATGTACACTTTCAGTGTTAGCTTCCGAAATTTGAAACCTGGTTATTATACCCTGTACCCATAGGATAAAAGGGTATATTAAAATCGCCAAAATGTATGTAACAGACAGAAATATACATTTTTGACCCCATGAAGTATAAATATTCTTGATCAGCATCACTAGCCATGTTCGTCTTTCTGTCCGTATGAACATCGAGATCTTGGAGACTATAAGAGCTAGAGCTACCAAATTTGGTTTGTAGATCCGTCTAGTGTGTACACAGATCAAGACTATTTCAAATTTTTGCCACGCCTACTTCCTCCTCCAGAATTGGGAAAAACTGTATATTTAGAGCCATACTAAAAATATCGCTTTCTTATTTGACACATCTAATATTATACTCAAAATACACACGCTGATCAAATTTAGTTGAAATCGAGCATTAAATATCGGAGCTATACGTATATGAATTTTGTACTGAATTCCTAAGGGCGACATTGGCAGGCAAAAGTGAGCGAGATAGCATGCGCTCGCTGTTGCTGCATGTTAAACTGAATTTTGAAGGAAATGGATGGCGATTTCGATGGTGTTCGACTTTATTTAATATATAACTTAATGGTACAGGGTATACTCAATGTAGGCAGGGACGACTTGCCTGCTTCATTTTTTTTTTTGTGATCAGCAGAGAAAGCGAACTTGCTGGTGTATGCTTATTACATAGATGCGCCACCGACTCTTCTGGTTTTGCCACATTTGCGCGGAAAATGATTTTATGATTCGTTAAGAATTTTAAAAGCATTGGCACACAACGTGTTGATGACAACTAACTCTTGGCAGGTCTAGACTGGTAATCAGTGAGAGGCATAGCACATAATCTAACCAAGAATTAAAGTTCTTTTTACTGAGACACTATCTTTTTCTTAACCTTTGTTCTCGAGTTTGATTAAAGATAAAACCAACACCTGAAAAGTGAAATAAATACGCCTGATACATCCGCTGTAATTTGACAAAAATATTGTAAGGAAAGGATTCGCAAAGCAATAGCAAACGTCTTACTTCTTATAGACGTAAGTTAAAAGTAAATAAAATTATCTTTATGCAGATAAATTCTTATAAGATCTGTCTTTCGAAAAGGTTAGAGTGAATTAACACCAAATCTTGGCGTGTCCAACTATTTGCTTTGTTACAAATTTTATTTCTTTGCTGATTAAAGCAAAAGGTTACTTCGGTATGCAAACAAAATCAGTTTAATCTAATTTTATTATCAATATTGAAAGAAACAGATGTACGCCTCACTAGTTGCAGGCTGTGACAAGGGGAATGACCAAAGGTCATCATAGAAAATTCGACATCTTTAAATCATCACTACCCAAGACATCGAAATTCTATGTCACTAAATCATAATGGAAGTTTACAAAAATGATGTGAAACCAAAATGTATTTACATTGTAGACACTTCAAATTTTGACCAAGAGTTCAAATTAAATGAAGCAAGCAAGTCGTGTCTTACGATATTGAGTATACCCTGTACCATTAAGTTAAATTAAATGGAATAAAACACATCAATTTCATACAAGATTCTCTTTAACATGCAGCATGCTATCTCGCTCACTCTAACCAGCAATTGTCGCCCTTGCCGTTTCAGTACGAATGTGCGTATATCTTCGACATTTATTGTCCGATTTGGACAAACTTTGGTGAGCTGGTGCAGTTTCGGTATAAAATTAGGTGTGCCAAGTTAGAATACGATATCATTAATACATACGCTGGAAGTGGGCGTGGCTCAAATTTGAAACAAACTTGATCAGCGTAGACACTAGACGAATGTTCCCACTAAATTTGGATGCTTTTCCTCTTATAGTCTCTGAGATCTAGATGTTCATACGGACGGACGGACAAAATTAATATATGACAGTCAAATGACATCTCGGTTTTAGCGAGACTAACAGCACTAGATTTTTATTTATATAGATAACTGACGACCTCAAGGGTTTTTTTTAATATCATTGCTAGGTACAGCGTAGACTTAATATCGACAGAAACGACTAGCTTACCTTTTTTCATTTCTGTTGGGTACGTACCTTAAGCACTGCCAAACGAGCCGTTCGTGAAATCTCAACGCTATGCCACTGGCCCAAAGAAAGCGTATGTTCACTTCTGTTAGCAAAAAAAATTATTTTTAATTTTTATCTGTTATTTTAAAACTCACCTAACTAGAGCTGGTCCCGAACCCAAGTCAAATGCAAATTCAACAAAACCATTATTTAAATAAAGAGCTATAAAATCTCCTCTTTTCTCAGGTCCTGAGTATAATAATAGACCCTCCGATTGTTCAGGCTTAAAAATTACCGTAACTTCAAGCCAGATCATTGCGCTATCCCCCAGTGGGGCATACTTTAGAAAAGAAGATCCATTAAATGCTGGCACCTACATAAATTAACAATATATTACTAATTTTTTTTAGTAGGGAAAATACCAACTTGTAAATCCATTCGAATCTCGCAAAGATCTCCGACGAAGCCAATGGGACATAAGCAAAGAGCTCCTTGTTCCGAGTGTAAGCATTTTCCTCCATGTTTACAAGAATAATGCTCACATTTATCTGTCAAGCAGTCCTCTGAAGGAAATCATATTGTTATTATTTTCCCTTAAAAAAAGTGTTCCATGATCATTACTCACGTATATCAAAGCCATTGATGACGTCACCTAGAGGATGCTCAGTAAATTTATAATCATGCTCGTTTGCCTCGAAGCGACGAATACACCCAGCAAATCCTTCAGCTAAAGGAAGACGCTTACTTAGACCCGTAGTATTTCCAATACCACCCAAGAATACAGGTTCACGAAAGGTTATACGGGAGAATAAACCCTAAAAATTCAAGATTTCTAGTTTGCTACAACTTTCCATATTAAACTTAGACACAATTTTTATTACGTTTGATCTTCCCTGAACTTTAGTTCCGTGATTGAGAACTAGCCAAGCATCCCACCGATGTCTATATATAATCACTGAGTTCCATTCATTCAGCAAAATCGTCTCCCGTGATCGCATGCTGCCTACACCTGACCCACAATCGAACCAAAATTCAACAAAGCCTTTATTCAAAAGAAGCGCCAAAAAATCTCCAGTGAGATCATCACGCTCTCCACTAAGTAAGAGGATACCATCAAAGGATTCAGGACGAAATTCCAGGCGTAGTTGGACATGCTTATACGCTCCATGTAATGCAGGAAAAGCCAACCAAGATCGTTTCGCAAACCGTGGTGTACGGGCAAGGGCATCTGTAAAAAAGAACCAAAAGGTAAACACCAACCGATTTAAGATCAAACAAATTTTAAGTTCACTATACCTTCTTTGCAGCCGTTTCCTGTTTTTCCAAAAGGACATAAGCATCGGGCACTTAACAACTTTGCGTCAAAAGAGCAAATGCCATCAAAACCGCAATCCAGGTTGCATTGCGAACTTTTGTGGGATTAAGTTAATTATATTTAAATATTATCAATCAAAAGTAATTCTTACGATTTTCAACTTGAGGATACCAAAAAGAGTCTTCAGCAATTTAACTTAGATAAATTAACTTATAGTTAATTATATAAAATCTGTATTCATCAGGAACAATCGAAAAAAATAAAACTGGGAAGTATGAAGTCTCCAAATTCATTTTCAAATCTTTTTGATTTGAGCCGGGTAGACATTAACCAACATAAAAAAGTCTCTTCAAAATCATACTTTCAATTTATTTTTAATAACAATTTACACTACCAATTTTCGAAAATAAGAACATATTCGAACTTAGTGCAGCAAAAGCTGCTTTATTCACATTTGATGAAGTTGTCAGGAATTACTTACTTTGTGTTGATTGTATGAGTTCCTAATCCTGACACTGTTAAATTTTTAATTTCTGATATAAAACGCTGTTTAATAGTTGGCTTTCTGATATGTAATTCCACTTGATTATCATTTTTATTCTGATTCTCATTTCGCATTTTGTTGGCATTGTTTTTCCTCTGATATGTTTTCGTGTTCTTATTATATTTGAATTTTAATTGATTATAATTGACTGTGTAATAGTTAGATGTCTCTGATTCATGGCGGTAGGAGTCGTCGCCCTCTGAATAGCTTTCATATTTTGACAAATTGTTATCGTTTGATGATGGTTTAACATGATTAAAAATATCTTGTTTGAAGGTTGCTTTTAGTGTCGTCGGACTCGTAGTCGTGTAACTTTTTTTGACACTGATTGAATTTGCGGTGCTGGCCATTTTAAAGTCGTCAACATTAGAATCATAATTTATGTTCTCGGGTGATATGAAATATTCATTTAAATTTGTATTGGAGTTTATTTTATGCTTTTGTAGTTGATGTTCATTAAACTCATTGAAATCATAACTTTCTTCTTCAGAGTCTGAATCTGATTCAGAATTGGTATTAAGGTTAATATTATTTTTGTGATTAACACCAGCTCTCATCGACATCGCTTTTGTTATTTCATCATTAGCTAATTCGGCACTAAAAGATGCTCCTTTTTGATACAGGACATCTTCATCTGATTTATTATGGCCACCGTCAGAGCCGATATTGGTAGCATTGATGACTAAACAAAAAATGAAAATGTAGGTTAAAGTTGTGGTTGGCTTTCGTGATCCATCACTAACCTTGGCAGCTATAACCATTCCTGTTCAGCTCGTAGCCTTCGATGCAGTCGCATTCATACATTCCATCATGAATCTCATAGCACAGCTGTTCACAGGGACTCGTGTGACCACAATGACCTAAAAGTATGTTTGATTCCATTAAAATTTTTTTTAGAAGTTTACATTTAGATAGATTTGGGTCGATTTCCTTGTGATGGTCAAACAACGCATGTAGATGCAATCAATGAAAAATCAAGTTTCTGATCAAAGAACTAGTTGTTTTTAATGGAGTGGCTTTAAGTTTAGTAATCGTTAGATTGATTAAAAAAAAGAATTTCTTACCATTGTCACGAAAATTCTTTTAGATCGTACTGTTATAGTTTTAGTTTGGTTTTTGTTTTATTCGATTAGGGCTACGGATAAGGAAATTCTTACAGATAAAACAATTACATTGATATACTGGTTTTGTCATAGAAGAGGTGATTTAAGCACGTTTACTTATTTAATAGACAAAACCTTTAAATTTAAAAAGAGCATAAAAACTTATGCAGGGTCAAATAAAGTTTTAAAAGAGTTAAAAAAGTAAAGCCATTAAAATTAAAAAAAATAACAATTAAAAAATTAAAACTCACCCTGAAATGCTGCTTCTTCTGGTTCCACAATGCTGCTAGCATTAGCACTATTAACAAGGTGGTCGGTGTCAACTCCTAAGGTAAACAGCAAGAAAAGAAGCCACCCAAATGTGAAAGTCTGGTGGTGTTTATGATTTTTTGGCATAGACATGGTATGCAGTAATGAAAAAATTAAAACGAACACAAAGACAAACAGAGAACGGTGTGCTGTATAAATTTACTGTAGTTCAGTTTATTTTAATGCAGTTCTTAGTCCGTTAAGAAGTGAAAGTTGTGAAGAGCGCTGCCGTTTTTGTTTCGTAGCTCCTAATGTTTCAATAATAAGGTTGTTGTCCTAGAATTCGTAGAAAATAATTAGTTAGTAGGTTATTTAGGCCACCTTGTAGAAAGAGAGAGAAAAGTACTAAATATTGTAAATATAAACTAAATATTTTCCATAACAGCATAGGTAATATGCATGTGTAGGATATGGTAACCTATGGATTAGAGTCTGGTCTTTGTCAGGAGATCGGAAAGGAAAAGATGCGTGGCATCGCAGTCAGAGTTAGTTGAGAGTCTGTATTTGTCGGTCAGACAGTTAAGTCAGAGATAGTCAGTCAGAGAGTCGAGAGCTATGAAGTGAATCGTATGTTGCAGTCGCGGAAATAAGAAGAGAAAGTGTGGTGTAACACAATAGGAAAAAGCACTTAGAATTACATATAAGCAAACATAATTCAGTCGCTAAACAATAAATTGATTATCCCTACAATGTTTGGGGACTCGTCCTGGAAAGTTCATTGGTTTTGCGGCTTAAAGTTTTGTGTAATAGTGAAGACATTGAGTTGTGCGTCGTCGGTATAATTTTTTACGCATCGGAGTTTACTTTGTAAGAAATTTTTTATGACGCGATTTCTCAAGAAATTGCAAGAATTGAGTATTGGTTCATTGGTGTGAGCAGGCACTTCTGGGAAAAAGCAACAAAATCACGGCAAAAATCGAGGAGGGAAATCCAAGCCACAGCGAAAAGGAAAAATTAACACGACGGCGAAAAAGAAAGCGTGCGGTTCTGGCTGCCATTTATCCAAGAGGCATAATTGATCGTATTGGCATTATTGATCGAAGTGGCATCATTGATCAGGGTTGCAAATTTGAAGGGAGAACAGTGACGGCTGCGAGGGAGGGGCAATTGAAGCACGCAATTAAAACTATGGCGGTGTTGAGATTTGCAGGTTGGAACGATCAACTGCAACTGTGGGACGCAGATAAAGCATAGAGTGTGTCTTCATCTGCAGATTGCAATTAACGAAAAAAGACCGCAGCGAGGGAGCTGCAACTGAAGGACACAGTTAAGCATTGTGTTTATAACTTCTTAGTATCTTAAATCCTAAAATTTGCAAAAATGATCAAGCAATCAGGGCAGATTTTAAAATTAACGCTAAATGGAGGGGAAGATGAAAGAATTTATCACGAGGCAAAAAGTCCAAGTTCCAGTGGCAATACTCGTTTCACCCTACGGGATGTTCAGGACACTGTTTCTTCATTTTGGGGCAACTATTCATCTGACATCAATCAGTGGTTGTCTGAGTTTCAGGATGTCGCCAACACAGTAGGCTGCGACGATCTAGAAAAGTTGATCTATGGGAAACAGTTATCGGTTGGAGCAGCCAAGTGCTAAATTAAAGAAGAGAACAAACAAGTGACAACTGAGAAGCGGGAAGTACAGACGCGTAAGAAATGTTTCAAATGCTCTGAAGAAGGTCATCTAGTCAAAGATTGTTCGAGTCCGGTTACATGCTATTCTTTTAGTAAAAGGGGACACATTTTCTAAGGGGTGTGATCAAAAGATGACAACCAAGGACAAGGCGGCAGTATTACAACAAAATAAGAATGATAATATCTTCAAAGCGGAATTGAGTTTTCAGCAATGGTTGATTCTGGCTGTGACTTATGCCTTATAAGAGAAGACGTTTTCAAGAAATTGAAAGTACAACTGGTCGAAAATATAAAGGTCGAAAATATACTGGTCGAAAAATAAATATCAAAGAAATAGAGAATGGTGGCTTAATGGGACAATTTGTGCCAAATGGCGTATATTTGTTCTGAAGGAGTAATGTTTATGGCAATGAATGGAGAAGACAAAGCGGAAATATTTCAAGGAATGTTTATCAATGAAATTGTAGAAGGTCAGAAAACGTCTGAGAAAGTCAATTTAAATCCCCTTGCACAACCTCAAAAATCAATAGTACAGACTTTTATTAATAACTACATGCTTCAAAGACGAATTGAATCACCAATTTTTTTTTTTTTTATACGCTTTATTTATTTTGTTGGATCTCTAATTTAACTTTATAAGTCTAATAACAATTTTCTAGTGTTATCTTAATCTAATACGTAATCTAGTATTTGAAGAATGCTACATTGATCTATGGCCCTGATTATTAGTTAGAGGGTTGGAATGTCTTTTCTTTGGAGACGAGTTCTATCATATACTCGGGTTAATGATTGGACGAGGGTATTCGGATGTGCCTGCAGTTTAGAGGTGTACTTTAGCTGTTGTACCTTTATTTCGGTTGTTACACTATTAATGTGTAGATCTTTCTGTACGTTTTCGTTTCGGATATACCAAGGTGCTCCTGTGATAGTTCTGAGAATCTTAGATTGCGCCCTTTGTATGGTTTCGATATTGCTCTTACTTGCCTTTCCCCACAGTGCAAAACCGTACATCCAGATAGGTTTTAGAACCGAGTTGTAGAGAAGAACTTTGAACTCCAAACATAGGGGAGATTGTGCATTGATAAGCCAATGTAGTCCGGTTGCTTTAAGCTTTAGCTGCTTTTTCTTAGCTTCGATGTGCCTACGCCAAGTTAATATTCTGTCCAGATGAACTCAACATACACAACATCGTCGCATTGAGGCACTGGCACGTTGTTCAGTGTCAATGATGGGCAGGTTCGTCTGTTAAGGGTAAACGTAATGTGCTTGCATTTCTGTTCATTTACATGGGTTGTCAGTTGCTCAGCAACTTTTGGCTAAGGATGGCCGTGTCATCGGCGAAAGTAGATGTGGTAAGCGTAGGGCTTGTGGGTATGTCCGCTGTATACAGAAGATACAGAGTTGGACCTAGCACGCTGCCTTGAGGTACTCCTGCCTTTAATTCGATGTCGTCAGAGGTGAAGCTATTATATCGTACACAGAATTTTCTGTCGGATAGATATGATTCCATTAGCCTGAGTGTGTATTGTGGGAGCGTCGCTTTTATTTTGTATATTAGGCCATCAAGCCAGACTCGGTCAAAGGCTTGGGCGATGTCGAGAAAAATTGCTGTGCAATATTCTTTTTGCTCGTATGCTGTGCGGATCTCTGAGGTGATACGACTGACTTGCTCAATTGTGTCATGCTTTCCAGGGAAGCCAAACTGATGATGTGGTATTATATTTTGGTTTTCTAGGATTGTTTATACGGAGCTGTAGGACCTTTTCAAATAGATTTGAGAGACTTGGCAATAAACTGATCTGTAAGATGAAGGCTGCCTTTTGTATTTTTCGGGTTTTGGCATCATTATGATTACTGGTAATGGGAAAGTGAACAGTTTTTAATATCGCGTTGAAGAGTTTGCAGATGTGTTGCACGGCACAGATCGGGAGTTCTCTGATAATTTTCGGGGTTATTTTATCATGACCGGGCGACTTTCTTGGATTCCCATAGTTTTTAATAGTTGCGGAAAGTTTTGGTTCCGCATAAGTTCCTGCATGCAATTTTGCATGAACGTCATGAAATTTGTCATGTTTTGATTTAGCGAGATCAACAACGTTTCGATCCCGTTGGGTTGCTGGCGGAGTACTGGTGGACTTGGGGCCGCATTGGTTGAGATTGCAACGGGATTTACAATTGTAGAGGGCTGTGAACTTCCATTGCGCAGCACACTTGCAAATGGTACTCCAGGAGTATTTGTTGTTGGAGTTGCTGATGACCTTACAGCTCTTGAGAAAAATATTCCCGGTGGTGTTTGCGAGGGAATAAGTGTCGAGCCCTGGATACGAGCCGTAGATTTTTTGCGTTAAGACGGGCCTTCAGTTTCTTATAGACAGGACATCCTCTGTAATTTGCGGTGTAATTTCCGCCGCAGTTGCTGCACTTCCTTGTATTGGTGTTTGATTTCTTATCGGAGTCTTGATGAATTTGTCCGCAGCCAACGCAAACTGGGCGAAGGCTACAGAATGATTTTGTATGCCCAAACTCCTGGCAATTGGTGCATTGTAGAGGGTTTTTCCACTTGTGTGGCTCTTCGACAGTGATTCTGAGGTGTAGCAAGAGTTGTAGATTATATACCGGGTGCACTGCGTTAGTTTTTAATGTTTGAACAGAGGTCTTGGTATTTTACTTCTGTTCAATATGTTTGAGACGGACTTCACCTCAAAGCCCTTCTCTTCCAATGCTTCAACTATTTCCTGCGTCGGGACTGTAGGTTCAATGTCTTTGATCACGGCTTGAAGTCCTTTCGCGCTTTTAAGTTGGAATGTGTAATAGTCCACATTTTTTGACCAGAAGTGCTTTTCGATGGTACGATAGAATTGTTCGTTTTTAGTTTGCACTTTGGTCTCTCTTATGTTCTCCCTGTTAAGTGGAGTCACATAAAAGTTATTCTGACCAACTAGAGCTACCAACTTTGGCACTAGTGAAGTGCAGTTTGCACCACGGATGTAGAATGGTGGCGGTTTGACTTCAGTGGGTTTCTTTTGGGATACTCCTAGAGATTCAGGCTGATTTGCCAATATTTGGAATCTATTGCTTTCCAATGCTTTTCGATGAACAATATTAGTTTTGTTTATTTTCAGTGTGTTACTGCCTTTTTTGGTTTGTGGACTAAGCTTTCGCTTGTTTATGTTAATATATCTGTCCATTCCAGTCTGAACAGATGAGTTTGAATTCAACGTTACTGGTTGAGCAGATTTTGTTGAGGTAGTCTGCTGGGAAGTGATCGAAGCTTTTGCAGGCATTGCGGCTGTTACAGTTGTTGTTGGATAAGTAGAAGCAATTGTTGTTGTTGTGAGCGCGCTGACCGCGGTCGGCGAACCCAATGACCCAATTAACACTTCACGTGTAAGCGAATTTGAGGGTGAAGCGCATTTGGCGCTCCAAGACAAATTGTTGTTGCTGGTTGGCGTGAGCAATTTGCTCGTACTTGCACTTTTGGATTCAGCGCTTGTTGTTGTTGTGGTAGTTGGAGATACCACTGAGAAATATGTATTGTTGCAATGCACAGAGATCCGACGCTCGTTTTGTTGTTGAAGAATTTGTTCCTGTAGCTTCTGCTGGCGAGAGTCTAGTGATGAAGGGACTGAGTTAATCTCTTTACACGTTGGCATTACTAGTAAATTTAGTTATTTACTAAGTATTGCTATTTGTAGATACAAATAACAATATAATTGTGGTTGGGCGTCTCTGTGGCGACTGAGAGCCCTGTCACTTTGTTGTTTTAACGTTGTCTTATTGCTGACACCGAAGAACTCGCGGAGTGCAATAAAAACTACGTCCGATCGCGGTGACAGTCAAGAGACAAATATGATCACCAAATTAAATGAAAATTTTTTTTGAAGATGAATGTCTAACACAGAAATTTTCGTATGGAATATGAGAAACAAGATAAGAAAATAATTTAACAAATTGATCTGAAATACCTTTTAGTTAAAGCTCCGATTTTAAAATTCTACAATCCCCAAGCAATGACAGAAGTACATGCAGACGCAAGCACATAAAGAAATTTTAGTCGTACCAGATGTCATGCAAGGTGAAATTATTAGGGCAGCTCATCGCGAAGGACATTATGGCATAAAAAATACCACAGATTTGCTAGAAAGAAGCTTCTTTATACAGGAAATGCAGAAAAAAGTAAAAAGAATATTTCGAGGATGTGTAAAATGTCTGATCACCGATGCAAAACGAGGCAAAAAAGAAAGGCTTTTATTTCCAATAGACAAAACTCAGGATCCGTTGGAAACATTTTATTTGGACCACGGATACGGATACTAACAAACTTTATAACCACATTTTACCAGTTATATAGTAGATGGCTTCTCCAAATTTGTCTAGCTCTATCCAACTAAGTCTACTGAAACAGAGGAGGTCATCGACAGGCTTCAAAAACAGTTCTCTGTGTTTGGAAATTCAAAGAGAGTCTTCTCTGATAGAGGAACAGCATTTACTTCTAATGCATTTCGAGAATATTGCGAGAATGAAAGAATTCAGCTGTTTCACGGGTTACACAGTGGTATTGGCCAAGTGGACCGCATTTACAAAATCGTAATCCCAATGTTAAGCAAACTTTGCCAGGATAACCTGTCAAAGTGGTATGGTCATGTGGACCGGATGCAACAAGTAATTAACAATACACCACCATGAAGCACGAAGTTTACACCACTTACAGCGATGACGGGTCTTCAGATGAATACGAAAGCTGATAATTTGACAAAACTATCAAGGAGATTGAATGTGGAGAACTTAAACGAAGAACAAAATGGTATAGGAAAGGAGGCTCAAGAAAATTTGTTTTGGCAAAATCCAAGAAGATAGGATATGGACTCTAATTCTTAGTCTGGTCTTTGTCAAAAGATGTGGCAAAATCTGAAAGCAAACGATTTATGGCAACGCAGCCAGAGTCAGTTGAGAGTCAGAGTTGATCGGTCAGAGAGTTAAGTCAGAGTTAGTCAGTGTTGCAGTCGCAGAAATAAAAAAAGAAAAGTGTGTAACACAATAGGAATAAGCACTTAGAATTACTTAAAAAACATTAAGTTCGCAAACATAATACAGTCGCTAAACAATAAATTGATTAAAGGAATCTGTTAATCAGCTAGCATATTAAGTTTAGTAATCCACTTGTTTTTTGGCTTCAGAAGTTTCACTTAAAATGCGAATAATAGATTAGCTATTGTTTGGAAATTAAATATGTAACTTTAATAGTTTTAAGCCAATACAAATTGTAATTAGTATTTGTTTGTGAATACACTTCTGCACTCCATGTTCTTCGCATCTTAAGCTGCCAACAAGGGGAAGCATAACAAGGAAAATTTGTGATTTGCCGACAAAACGCAAGTATAGACTCACTTATTTACATTTTGGCAGTTAATCTGTACAGACCATTCATTGTTCATTTATAAAGTTAATATTCTGAATTAATTTATAGAGTTCCAACCGCGAAAATAGTTTAATACAGTCCACTCCTTCTTCACCATACAAATTTTGATCCTTCGAGCCGGATAAGGAACACAGATTAGATTGTTACAAAGTTGATTCGGTCTAATTGAAATTATAATTATATTGTTTTGGCTTTCGAATGAAAAGAAACGTGTTAGTCAACATCGTGCAGTTAAGGCTGTTGAGTTAAGGGAATCAGCAGAGGCATTGGAGTATCGGCTGAATCGAATCAAAGCTGACTTTGAGCATTTGATGGAATTAAGCGAGGATTTTTGTGGATTCTATGAGCAATCAGACTTTGTCAACCCAAACGAGGATCTGGAGAAGTACTTTCAAACACATGGGACATTAATTGAGGCTACTAGCGAGTTTCGAAGAGTTGACAAATGGATTTAACCAACCAGTTATTAACTACGATTGAAACTACGATTTGAAAGAATAAAGATTCCTACATTTACTGGTAATTCTACCGTTAATTCAGTGATTTATTTAAAGTCTCAGTGGAAAGTATCTGGATGGTTTACGATGTTACGATTTGTGAAACAATCACGGTTACCAACGATAATTATGAAAGTTAGACGGTATTATAAGAAACCGCTAATTATCCGTTCTTTCATTACAAACTTCCTAAATCTGCCTTCTGTTGTCAAGTCGACTGTACATGATTTAAGAAAACTGGTGGATGGAGCAGATGAAGTTTTTTGTGGTTTGAGTGCGCTTTGTTGTGAATCGCGCGATCCATGGCTTATACATATTTTACTTTTGAAGTTGCGTTATAAGTGAAGTTGACGTTATAACGAATATCGTTATCCACGTCAGAGCACATGAAGAATTAATTACGAAGAAACACATCACAAGTCGATGTGATGCATTGGAAACATGTCAGCATACCAATTCAACTCATACGCAAGTTCGATGCCGAACTGTGGTTTATCATACCACTGATTCGTATTGCGCGTTTTGCAAAGAGTGTCATTTTATTTCCGCTTGCATGAAATTTTGAGAACTCGATTTAAGGTCCCGCAGATTATTACTTAACAGAAACAAATTGTGGATGCAAATTCGTCAGGTTCAGCTGGCAGATCCTGCATTTAGTCGCCCGAATGGTATCAATGCGATACTCGGTTCGGATCAACTTTGAAATCTCCATACTGGATAACTCAAAACATTTAGTAAGGATAATTCTGTTGCAATTCATTTAAAATTCCGTTCGGTCATTTCAGGTTCATGTATTACTGACAATGATACCGTAATGCCAGTCTTATCACCCTCATGAAGATCTAGATACATTGGTTCGGTTTTTTTGGAGATATAATAAAAGGCTACGATGGGCGCAAGCAATCCAGTGGAACGGTAAATTCTTCGCACGCAAGATAGAGTATACATGGTGAGCTACCCGTTTAAAAAAAGAGCTCCACCCATTAAATTAACATTGCCACAGGCGCTTTGGCTCACTGGAAAAACAATTCTGAAAACAACCGGATCTAAAACAACAATATGTATTTGATAGAAGACTATCTATACAAAGGACTTATGAAACAACTTTCACTCACGCAGATACAAGAAAATATTCACACTAGCGTTTATTTACCACATCACGCTGTATTAAAACCGGGCAGCTCGAGGACAAAGTGTCGAGTTGTATTTGATGGCTCAGGAAAGGATGAGATGAGTTTCTCACTTAATGATCGTTTACTCATAGGTCCTCCCATAAAACGTGACCATTTTGGAGTTCGTCTACGATTTCGTCGCGACCTCTATGTTTTTTGCGGCGATATAGAAAAAATGTTTCGAAGAATTTTTCGGAGAATGTTTTCGAAGTGTTTTCAGGAGACACTAACTCATGAAAAAACTAAATTTTAACTCATTATAGGGCGCAAGATTGATAGCACACCATATCACTTGTATTGAAAGAACTCGCTGATAATAACAAATACAAATACGCCTTAGCTTCAATTGCTTCGTCAAGGATAGAGTAGAGAGTATATATTGATGAAATTCCTATAGGATGTGATTCGGATGTTATTGATGGTCTTCTGACACTTAAAGAGAAACTTGTTAACTTTTAAACGAAGATTATTTTAGTTAACACAAATGGAGTTCAAATCGCGATCATCAGCAATTGTCAAAATTCTAGGTCTATAAATGTATATATTCTATATTTCAATATTATTGTAGAAGCCCAGGTTCGAACCAAATGACATTCCTATCGTATCTTGCAATCCTCTTGGATCCTTTTGGAATTTATACACCAATCACAACCACGTTTGAAATTCTTCCACAGGAAAGCAGGATTAGTTTGTTGCAATGAGACGAACCGTTATCGGATTGATTTCAACACTTCAGAGCTATGGTATACCACGTTATATTGCAAGACCCCATACGGAGATAGACATGGATTTTCTGATTGTACTTCCCGACGAATCAATTGTGGTGGACTGAACCGAGTTGGCCGTCATGTCCCAACCCAACATGGCCATTAGTTAAACCAAACTTGACGCAGTCAATAGTAGTTACACAACAGCTCACCCTTTATACATCTTAAAAACAAAATTTTTCTTTGTTATTGCTACCGTTTTGTAAATCGCTTCCGTCAGATCAGAAATACATATTCACAGAATCAAAATTGACAAATCATAGCACTGGAAATGCACCACGCTCATAACCAACTGATGAAATTTATTCAACGTACGTTTTTCGCAAAAATTATGAAGCTCTTACCAATAGACGTAACTTGACGGTTAAATCGAGACCTATTCAGTTAACTCCCTTTTTGGACGAGGTTCCATCCAAATGCGTGTTAGAGGTCGTATAGAACACTCATCGTTAAGCTACAACGCTAAACATCCCATCATAATACCAAAACAATAACCTAATGCAGTTCTATTAGTTCGACATCAACACAACATAACTCTTCATGCTGGAATAGATGGCACATTTAAAAGCATTCGACAACAGTATTGGATCCTAGGAGCTCAGAATATTGTTCGTTAAGTTGTGTTCAGATGTAAGCCATGTTTTATGCAGTTCATTGATAATGGCAAATTTACCGATATTAAGGGTACAACCTCTTCAATGTTTTCTACACACCGCACTAGATTATACTGGAGCTATTATTAAAAAATCTACAGGAAGAATACCGAAGTTTGGGAAAGCATGGTTTGTGGTTTTTGTTTGTTTAGAGATTGTAAGTGATCTGACATCAGCAGCATTTACGTTTCTGGTCACGTCGAGGCCCAATCACTGATTTCTATTTTGACAATGGGGCCACGTTTCAAGGTGCTCATAAGGAACTTAACAAGATGAGACAACTTGTTTTGAGACAGAGCCAAGTTAAGGAGTTGGCAGACTTTGTCGCTGGCCGCGTCATACAATGGCATTTCATACCTTCATTTGCACCGCACTTCGGCGGTGTTTGGGAGTCATGTATAAGATCAATTAGATCAATTAATGCGTCTGAGAAAAATGATGGTCCTTAGTCTTAGTTCAATATAATTCAAGTCGTAAATAGATTCTTCGTAAAGCGTGTTTCTTGCAGCACTGAATGTCACAGTGGCAATGGAAATGGAAGAGGTTGAAACTAAGACCTTTGCAGCATTCTTCTATGGATGGCACTCTTTGTCATAGACTGCAAACATATTCATCGATACCTGCGGTATATAGCTGTGACTCCAAATCATGGGCTTACATTTATGATTGATAACTATGGTAGTGCTTCCATCTTACCATACAAACACGGCAATAATTATACAGTCGTACAACTAAGACCAATGGGAAAATGCAGTACAAGTGATGTCTGGGGTATCCTACCAGATATTTTTTGCCTTAAAATCAGGATTGAGTTTCTAGTGTGTTTAAAAAAATTAAAACTTTTTATTTTCTCTTGACTATTGAGTTGCAGAAAATTAAATTATTCTAGTGTAAAGACAGATATAATCAAATCAAAAATCCGAAAAGACTTTACAAAGCAAAATGGTTTTGTGATTTGATAAACAGGAGAGTATTTTTGTTAATAAACAAAGTACCAAGCATTACTCAACGGTGAAGTAAGAAGATAAGAGTAATTAGGAAAAGTCTACAATACTACAATACGATATCAAATTATTTGATCATTCCGCGTAGAAACAACTAATACTCATTTCTTTAATTACTGTGGCTAAAATATAAGAAGTGGAAAAGATTTGTGGTCCATATACACAAATCACTCATCTCATTTAAAAGCGCAATATCATAATATAACACTCGTACCGTAAATATTCTATTTTGAATTAATTGAGTTTAACAAGTTGACTTTAGACCAATTCTAAAGGAATTGATAGGTCAAAAATCTGTCTTGCTCATTTTTTATTCACATTTTCCTTCGAAAATCTTCCAAAATTAATCGAGAATTATCCATCTCCGACATATACATTATAAAATATAGGTACATTCACACATTTAACAACAAAGAAAGTGTGTAAAAAAGCATTTATCGGCGTTCTTGCAAAAAATGAAGTTCATAGATGCGAGATGGCGTAAATTTAATCTAAGAGATAAAATGTTTTCCATTTTTATTTATATTTAATTAGTTATCTTTCTTTTTAAAACTCCTAATTTTCTAATAAAACTAGCGTGGTTGGAAATTAATTGAATCGTGAAGAACTGCAAGAGTATAACGTGGTCTGCACGGTCATAGAGCATGATTTATTTTAACAGATTCTACTTTTCTTATTATAACCCCAATTAACATGAGCATATCTTAAAATCTCAGTAGATCAGTAGATTAAAAAATATATTGATAGTGTAAGGATGATGATATTTTTTGGATCAACTTCTAACAAACCCAAGAATACCTGTTGCTTTTCTTGCAGTAGTGGAAATATGAGAGATAAATAAATGGTCCATAATGATACTAACATCAATTATCTCATTAAGAATTTTTAATTGAACGTATTTTTAGTTTACCAACTGCGAAATGTTTCTGTAAACAGCCAAACCTTTGCGTTTGGTTGTATCAACAACTTAATGTAAAAATGAAGCAAGCAAGTTGTCCCTGCCGACATTGAGTATACCCTGTACCAACTAGTTATTATATTAAATAAAGTCAAACACCCTCGAAATAGCGATTAATTTCATAAAAAATGTTCTTTAACAAGCCGCAACAGCGAACGCATGCTATCTCGCTAACTCTTTCCAGCTAGTGTCGCCTTGGCAATTCAGTTCAAAATGCACATTCGTATATCTCCGATATTGATGGTCCGATTTCGACTAAAAATAGTCAGATGATGCATATTAGCCACATTATAAGGTGTGCCAAATAAGAATGTGATTCCTTAAAAACTGCTCTAATAGTTTTTTCTGAATTGCGGGGGCGGACGTGGTCGTGGCAAAAATTTTAAACTGTCTTGATCTGCGTAGTCACTAGACAAATGATCGAACAACCTCAAAATCGCAATCAATTCAAAACAAAGTTCCCTTTTACATGCAGCAGCAGCGAGCACATGCTATCTCGCTCTTTCTTATCTGCCAATGCCGCCTTGGCATTTCAGTACAAAACGGATATAGGCATATCTTCGATGTTTATTGTCCGACAAAATTTGGTCAGTTGGTCCAGTTTGGGTATATAATTAGGTTTACCAAGTAAGAATACGATATCTTGAAAGCAGCCCTAGTTATCGTTTTTTTTAAATTGCGGAGGCGGAACTAGGCGTGGCTAAAATTTGAAACAAACTTGATCTGCTTTGACATTAGACAGATGCTCACACCAAATTTGGTAGCTCATACGGACAGACGGACATGTCTCAATCGACTCGGCTGTTGATGCTGATCAAGAATATACATATATATATATATATATACTTTATGGGGTCGAAAACGCTTCCTTCTGCCTGTTACATACATTTTAGCGACTTTAATATACCCTTTTACCCTATGGGTACAGGGTATAATGAAGCAAGCAAGTCGTCCCTGCCGACATTGACCCTGTACCAACTAGTTATATTAAATCAAGATTCGCATCAACTTAATTTAAAATTCCTTTTAACATGCAGCGACAGCTACCGCATGCTATCTCGCTCAACCTTTCCAGGCTTTCTTTCACCATGGCAATTCAGTTTAAAATGCCCATTCGTATATCTTCGATATTCATTGTACGATTTCGACTAAATTTGGTCAGATTGTTGGTTGTGCCAAATAAGAATCTGATTCCTTTAAAACTTCTCTAGTATTTCGTTTTTCATAAAGAGCGGGGGCGGACGTGGGCGTGGCATAAATTTTAAACTATCTTCATTTGCGTAGGCACTAAACAAAAGTTCGAACACCCTCGAAATCGGAATCCATTCAAAACAAATTTCCTTTAGCATGCAGCAGCAGCGAACGCATGCTATCTCGCTCTTTCTTACCTGCCAATGTCGCCTTGGCAATTCAGTACTAAATGCTGATGGCTATATCTCCAATATTTACTGTCCGATTTAAACGAAATTTGGTCAGTTTGTTTAATAGCTCTAGCTCTTCTAGTCTCCGAGATCTAGGTGTTCGTCTGGACAGGCGGACATGTCTCAATCGACTCGGCTGTTGATGCTGATGAAGAATATATATACTTTATGGGGTCAGAAACGCTTCCTTCTGTCTATTACATACATTTTAGCGACTTCAATATACCCTTTTACTCTACAGGGTATAAAAATAAAAAGTGCTCTAATCCCCAAAAAGCCAAGAAAGGCTTTTTGCTTTGTGACAACGTAAGGCATTACACAGTCAAAGTAAAGGAAACTTATTGAGCCTGAAATGGAGTTGTGAAGCGTGAAGGGGTGCCGATGATGATGAGATAAGTTTTCATAATTGGAAAATCGGTTAATAGTTTTAAACTGAACTAAACGAATCAAGATCACAAGATCACCAAATACGCCGAATTTACTGCACCTGATATCTCGTTCAAAAGTCCGGTAACATCTAATTGTTTAGATTGCTGATGATTCGGTTTCGCCACAAAATTTACAATTTATAGATAAGATCGGATTATCCGCTATAGTGGTGGTGTGTTAATTGCTGTCGACTTGCTTGCATGCAGCTAGATATATGTCACATTTATATACTCTACATGCATATTTCCGCTTGTTCCCATATACGCTTTGCCCCAAGTAAACTATAGGTAATGTTAGTATATTGTGTGGCACAAACTTGCCAGTAATCCAGCACGCCTAAGCAAAGCAAACAACAAAGAAGCAACGAAATAAGTCAGCGATAGAACGATCCGCTGAACCAATTTCGTTAGAGCGCCCTTAGAATCATCGACAGAAGCCCAAGTAAAAGTCAGCGATTGAACGACCCGCAGAGCGTCTGTCGAACCATCGACAGAAACCCATGACAAAAGTCAGCGATAAAACGACCAGCAGAACCGTTGGTATAGCTAATATAGTCGGCAGAACCACGGTGCATGTAAAATCATCAGCGATAGAACAGGCTACAGAGCTAACGACATAGCTAATTAACATCAGCAGAATTGCAGCACATTAGGCCGTATAATCATTGACAGATAGCTAGTGTACCAAAAGCAAAGAAAAGAAAAATTCACGATAGAAAAATTTGACAGCAGTGCAGTTTTGTCTCTTGTGTAAACGTTGAGTTGCTTCTTGCGAGGGAACGGTTATTTTAAGAGAGGAACAATAAAACTACCAACTAACCAAAAAATTCTGTCTGCCATTTTGAAGTTTTCGCAGTTAAAAGATAACCACACACAGTAGCTGTCTGCTAGTCTCCAACGAGACAATATCAAAGGACAGTTAACCAAGAACCATTTACGAGTCAACAGCAAGGATCAATCAAGCATATCGAACAGGGACCCACCAATGATATTAAACATGGATCAAACAAGGATCTCAAACAAGGATTAACCAAGAATATTATACAAGGATCAAGCATATCAAACAAGGATCAACCAAGGATATCAAAATCAATCAATTCCCATTGCGGATTATCACTGGAAATAATAACAGCGAAGTCTATTATCAATAGGGATTCCAAACTGAGAATAAATCTGAACTAACCACTGGCCAATCAGCACAGCGGATCAAGTTAACATCATCGAAAATACTCATACAGCCTTACCATCCCGAATTTGATTTGTCTCCTTTAATTTAACCATTCGTTTTCAGTAGTGCTTAATTTAATCAAGTAGAAAAAATATGAAATCAAAATATCACAAATTTAGGAGTTAAATGGATAACCTATCGTCGTAAGGCGAAGTTAGAGAACTTCTTTGCTGAGTTCGGACTCATGCTAGGTGGCACTGTTGAAGTTTCGCCAACGGAGGATCACCGAGAACACTAGCGGAATTTACTTTGATGGTACTGCAGACCCGCTCTACTTTCTGGAAACAGTGAAAACTCCTGTAGCTACATATTGAATCAACACGGAGTTTTTTCCCAACATGATGCCGATCTTATTTTCATGGGCTAGCTTTAAGCAAGGAATTCTAAACTTTTCTTTGCCTTCGAGATATTTTGAAAAGTTACCAGGAACCGAAGAGTTGTTCTAACGTCTATAAGCTAGCTGAAGCACCAGTGGATACCCATCGTGCTTGCCGGAATTGCAGCGAACATAGTCACTTTGTACGAATCAACGGATGTTATTCTGTTGGGATTGCGGAAAACGGCACATTCGAACCATCGATTGTTGCCGACGCACAGTGGGGCCTCTGCCCGAATAGCTGACCGAAAATCATTTTTTTCACCATCGCGTTTGGCAAAAATGAAAAGTGAAATCGACAGATAATACTTCAAATGTTATGGATCCAAAATATTATTGAAATCCGATAAGAGTTGTGGGTGCTACATCGTCTCAAAGTGGAGACATTTTTCATGTAAGAAAAAAATTTAGAATTTTAAAAAAAACTTGCAACTTTGAAACTGTATATTGGCCGAATTAAACAACTGATCTTGAATATTTTTACTTTATTCAAAAAGTAGATCATTTTTTAGTTATTTGTTGTAAAAAATTTAATCTAATTTGAAATACTCAGTAAATTGGAGACGTTTCAAAAATACACTAAATTTTCGCATTTTTGAAACTTTAGTGAAGGAAAAACAACAGAGATTCACGGAGATTCACGATATAATTATATACACGTGATTTGTTAAAAATTAAAAAAACTAATGCAACCTCACGTTAAAAACGCGTTTCAGGTACAAGGAAGAAGAAGAGCGCATGCAAATTTGTCAGCAGCGTGTGTGTAAAATCGCGTCCGAAATACTACCTGACGATGTTTACATGTTTAGAAGGTCTTAGAAAATAGGTAAATAATATTTTAGGTCATAGCTACATTGTTTGTTAATTTTTTGGATTTCCCCGATTACCTGTTTCAATTTGGAAACCAATTTTGTTGTTACCTAATTAATCAAAAAAGGTTATTACAAACAAGTGCAATAGTTTGCAATGATGCAAAAATGTTTTTTTACCTAATGATTTAAGAAAAAATGGTATATATAAATGTTTTTTTACCTAATGAGTTAAGAAAAAATGGTATAAATTGCAAACTATTGCACTTGTTCGCGACAGTTTGTTCTTGACTTCATAAGAGGAAACAGCTTTTTTGTTGAATAGTATTTTTGAATATAATTCAATTATAATTTAAAGTGGAAGAATGGATTTGAAGAATTCTAAGATTTTTGAAGTTTTTCGGGCCGTTAAAAATCAAAATGAATTTGTATCATTGCTTAAAGTGATGGGCCTTGTACCCGAAGACGTTAGCAAGGAGATTGTGACGAAACTTAAAAACACCTACATTAACGTGAAACGAAAATGGAGTGGGTCTCAAAGAAAAAACTCTGAATTTATTGGGATCTACGAAAACTGGCTTGAGCAGTCTACATCATTGGATTCAATAGAGGATTCAAGAGAGGAAGAAGTTTACCCATCTACTAGCCAAGGAAGAGGAAGGCTACCTAAGAATATTGAAGAGTGTTCATCTGTTACAAGGAAACGTAAGCTCGGGAATGTTGCAGAAAGCATTACAACAGAGAATCTGTCACAAGCGCTATCTTTGAAATATTCAAGGGAACAGGAAAGGACAAAATCGTCAATAACAAAAGCTGTTCTGACTGCCAGTCCATTGCGGTTGACCAGGATTAAGGAAAGTATTCCGACGCCGCCCAATATTCTCGTCACCAAATACAGTAACCAAGAAGAGTTTTCCTTGTTTATGGACTTGGGATTAAGCAAGGATAAATTTGAAATCTTACGGAGTTCCTTATTAAGGCATAACATCGACGTTCTTCCGGGATATAAAAAAATTGCAATTGCCAAAAAGGATGCAGTCCCTGCCAATAAAATAATCACAGAGATATCGGCAGAAGTAAAACTACAGGACTTGATGGATCACACTGCGAGGCGTCTAATTGAAAGTTTGCCGGAAGCACAGGTGGAGCTACTTCCTAAAAATCTAACTCTACTGAATAAATGGGGGTGCGATGGATCATCTGGACAAAGCGCCTACAAACAAGTCATAAAAACCGATGACGAAACAATTTCTGATGAAAATATGTTTATGGCTTCTGTAGTTCCTTTACGTCTCAGAAGTGAAACTTCTGAACATTGGAGAAATGTTCGACCATCTTCGATTCACTATTGTCGGCCTATTTTCTTTAAATATGCAAAGGAAACATCGGAATTAATCAAATCAACTGTCAGCGACATAAAAAATCAAATTAGCCATCTGGAACCAACTGTTATTCAAACCAAGAGTGGAAGGACGATAACGGTTAAGTTTGATTTTTTCCTCACAATGATTGATGGAAAAGTGTTAAAGAATATTACAAACACCACCTCGACTTTAAGATGCCCCATATGAAAAAAAACTCAAAAAGACTTTCACAATTCAGACAGTTCAACGGATGAGGAAAACTGCTATGAATATGAAATTTCTCCGTTGCATTGCAGGATAAATTGCATGGAATTTATTTTGAAGTTAGCCTACACAATTCCTCGGCCAGGAGAAGCAAAAACCGAGAATACACCTCGAGAGGATATGCAAAGCAGAAAGGAAATTATACAAGCTGAGTTCTCCCGCAAGCTTGGATTAAAAGTTGACTGCCCAAAGTACGGATACGGGAATACGAATGATGGAAATACTGCGAGGAAATTTTTCTAAAATGATCATATAACATCATTGATAACAGGTGTTAATCATGAGATCATTAAAAGGTTGGCTGTTATCCTTAATGTTCTAAACTGCAAGGAAATGATAAATGGTACTAAATTTGCCGAATATGCATCGAAAACAGCTGAACTTTTGACTGAATTGTACCCTCACAAGAAGCTAACCCCCACAGTACATAGGATTTTGGCTCATGGAAAGGATTTAATCGAGTATCAGTGCTTACCAATTGTAGAGCTGTCTGAAGAAGCACAGGAATGTAAGAACAAGGACTACAAAAAGTTTAGAAATACTAATACATTCAATATATCTCGGATTAGACAAAATGAAGACCTTTTCAACATGCTGGCAGCCTCATCGGATCCACTTATTGCCTCAATAAGACAAGTACGAACACGGAAAAACATAGAAGAATGTAATTATAGTTCCGAAATGATAAGTTTATTAGATATAAAAGATAATGTTGAAGATTATTTTGCTGAAAATGAGCCATCAATATAAAATTTTTAAAATTAACCTAAAAAAAACATAAATTTTTTTTTTTTTTTCGCAATTTCAGTAAAAAATTAAAACAAAACATTAAAAAATCTTATTTATCTTATCAAATTAGAATAAATAATAATCTTATCAAATTAGAACAATAAAAAGCGTTTTTTAAGTGAATTTTAAGGGTAAAGTATGCCTAGAAATATTTTTCAACTTTGACCTTGAATATCTAAGCAACCCGAGCACGTGGCACCTCGGTAATAACTCCATTTGTAGCTTGAACAATTAGCTATCAAATGCTTTTTGAAATTTTGAAAATCGCTTCACTACTTTAGAAGATATGATTTTTGATAAGCGAAATGAGAAAAGGCCCCACTGTGCGACGTTCGGGAATCGCCAGGCATCCACGTGTGACCGCGACTAATGTATATATAGAGTTTGCCAATTCTTGTGCAACAGTTCAAAGTGATCAGATGTAAAGATCAAACTATTTCAAAAGTGAACACAGAGTCAAAAGGATAAGCCAAGGATATTCATCTCAGCAAAGATCAGAAATAGGGATCACAGGCAAAAATAAAATAAAAACTAGAGGGACCATTTTCATGGTTTTTGATTTGTTTGATTTGTCTCCGCCCCGAGATTAGCAGAATATGTATATCTTAAAAATATTGAAAAATTGTCTAAATGACGGTAAATGCAGATTTTAAAGTTCAACAGATTGTTTCGTTAGATTACCGTTGATATATATGTCAAAATTGAAAATTGTTTTAGACATTAATTTGTGTAAATTATAAGCCATTGTATACTCAGTATTACTATTAATGAAAATGCCGCGTCCTAGAAGATCTAATCTTTCCCAGCGGACCCGTAATGCAATTAGGCAACGGAATATCGCGAGTCAATTATCTGACAAAGAACGAGAAATCGCCCGAGAAGAGTGCCGCGTTAGTATGGAGCAAAGAAGGGCCTCAATTCGTGCTTTTCAAAGAGACGCAGCCCGTGAAACGAGAAATCATCGAGCTTATCGTACTGATGAACAGAGGAATAATCCTCGAAGGGCAAGAAGAAATGGTTCAAGTATTGATTTGAATCGAGCAGCGTTTCGATATGATTGCACCATCGACTACGCCTTGCATCGTTTAGTTTGCATTGGTCCAATGGACGTTGTTTGCCAGCATTGTGGCGCATTGAAGTTTGCTGGTGAAACGCCAGGTTTGTGCTGCCTTAGTGGTAAAGTGACATTGCCATCAGTGGTCCCGCCACCAGAGCCATTGCGTTCCCTGCTTTATGGCGAAACACTAGAATCACAAATGACTTCATTTGGGGCGGAAATTATTGAAGAACACGGATATAATCCGACATTTAAGGTAAAAAAAATTTGGAATGTAGTTTGTTAGATTTCTGTAAAAAGACTTTGTTTACAGATTCAAGGCCAGATTTGCCATCGCAATGGATCATTGCAACCTGTTGAAGATGCACAGCACAAATTCTTGCAAATATACTTCATGGACTATATGGTAGAACAACTTCACCAGCGTCAAAAAGAGCAATTCTCCAAGATTTGCAGCAAATGCTTCCTAAACATCATGTATTGGTCAGGCTGCTCAAGACTGCTTTCGAGCGCATGCCAAGTGATGACTATAAAGTCACGCTATCAAGTTGGTAGATATGTGAACTGCAATGAAGCAATTTGGCGTATATTCTCATTCCATATTCACGAACGTTATCCCACTGTTGTACATTTGGGGACGCATCTAGAGAACGGTCAGAGAGTATATTTCACAGCGTCGAATGCTGCTCATCGTGCCCAAACACCTCCAGCGACAACACTGATCAGTTTTTTTGCGATTTGTCAAAACGATCCGTTCGCACGAAAGTTGGCTTACTCGGAAATGCCACGTTATTACACTTGGAACGCTACATTGAAGAAATTTCAACGTCGGAAGCAAGGCGATGCAGTTCCTGGTCATCCATCAGATATGCGTTTTGCTGATGCCCCTAGTTCGCATTTACATAGTTCGTCCGAAGAATGATGAATGTTTATATTTGCAGTTGTTGCTGGTACATGTTCGAGGGCCAACATCATTTGAATCACTACGAACTGTTAATGGTATAGTGTGTCCCACATTTCGTGCAGCATGTCAAGAGCTGAATTTGCTTGAAAACGATACTCATTGGAACACGACAATCGCTAAAGCAATTATTTCTGCATCTCTAAGTCAGATACGCACATTATTTGCAATCATCATTTCGACATGCTTCCCATCGCACCCACGTGACCTGTGGAACAAATACAAAGATAACATATCAGAAGACATTTTATATCGAATTCGTGTCAGCTCAAGAAATCCCGATCTTGAGGCGAATAAGGAGATGCATAACCAGGCCTTGCTCTTGATCGAATATATGTGCGACAGTTTGTTAGTTAGGTTAGGAATGCCAGCGCCAGATCGCGGAATGAATGACGCATTTAATAGCGAATTAGAACGTGAACGTGAATATGATCCACATGAACTAATCCAATCAGTTCAAAAGCAAAGGGGAAGTCTATGATACACTGATTAATGCAATTGATGATGGAAATGGTGGCCTATTTTTTTTGGATGCCCCCGGTGGAACTGAGAAGACATTCCTCAAGTCATTGATTTTGGCCACTGTACGTGCAAGATCCGAAATTGCGGTAGCAATTGCTTCTTCTGGAATAGCGGCTACATTGTTAGACGGATGTCGTACGGCTCACTCAGCGTTAAAATTGCCATTAAATCTTTAAACTACTGAACAACCGACACGTAACATTTGTAAACACTCCGCAATGGCCAAAGTTTTAGTAGCATCAAAAATTATCATATGGGACGAAAACACAATGGCGCACAAACGCGCATTGGAAGCACTAGACCGAACATTAAAAGATCTGCGCAATGACTCGAGATGTTTTAGTGGTTCAATGATTTTTTTATCTGGCGATTTCCGACAAGCACTACCAGTAATTCCAAGATCTACTACTGCTGACGAAATAAACGCTTGCATCAAAGCATCAAATCTGTGGCGACATGTAAACAAACTTCAACTGTCTGTATATATGAGAGTTGCATTGTTGAACGATCTATCTGCTGATGATTTCTCATTCATCATATTAATATTGTTTTGTATTATTGTATTAAGTTCATCACGTTAGGCGGTACGAAGTTCGCCCGGTTTGCTTGTTTAGTTATAAAAGAGTATTCTGCTAAGAACAAGAGAAATTGGCCTCCGATTCGCCTGCCTAACACAGCTGATCCTTCCGTGCCCTTCGGCTCGTCAGTAGCTGGAGGGTCTGGCCTATCAGAATGTTAGAGGACTAAAATCTAAACTTTCTAAGCTTTTTAATAACTAATTTGAAAAATGTAAAGTCTAGATATTATAGAAAGTTCAAAAAGTCGGGTCGACCGTCTGATTTCTCTCTTTATGCTGTTGCTCGATCGAATTTTTCAGTGCTTACTACACTATACTATAAGGATTACATTAGGCGTTGTAAACTTCAGTTCTCCTGTGATCCTAAGCAATTTTATAACTTCGTTAACGCCACACGCAAGGTGGCAGTGCACCCGTCCTATTTATGTTTTGAAAATAATAAAACAAACGATGATTATGCTATTGCCGATATGTTTGCTGATTTTTTCAAAACAACCTATTCCTCCAAAGAGCATCGAGCTAACTTTTCATAAGTTCGCTTCTCAGCGTGCTTACTTTAGTGAAGCCCGTGTACTCACCAAGACCTGATGGGATACCTAGTTGTGTACTCAGGTTTTGCGCTGAGACTTTGATTTCGCCAATTCTTTAGTTATTTACTTTGCCCGTTGAAACTTCCTCTTTTCCAACCGTTTGGAAGGAATCTTTTATTATTCTTTTATTATTCCCTTTCCAAATTGTCTGCTATTCCAAAGGCATTTGAGAAAATTATAAATTCTGTACTGCAACATTTCTGTAGTTCTATTCCTTCATCTTCTCAACAGGGGTTTATGAAACGAAGATCTACTACCACTAACCTTTTAGAGTTTACTTCTTTAGCGATCGAAGGATTCAAGAATGCATTGCAAACTGATGTCATTTATACTGACTTTAGTAAGACCTTTGATACTGTCAATCATACACTGCTTTTGTTCAAGCTGAACGAACTTGGGATTCCAAGCTTTTTGCTTAATTGGATTTCTCAATATCTTAATAACCGTACACAAAAAGTTTTGTTTAAAACTTATCTTTCGAAGACCATCAATGTGACCTCGGGGGTGCCACAAGGTAGCCATCTAGGACTTCTGCTTTTTACGCTTTTCATTAATGACCTTCCGTCAGTTGTAACTCACTCTCGTGTGCTTACGCCGACGATGTTAAACTTTGTACTAGTTTTAAAGACTTAAGTTCCCCACGTCTGCTTCAAGCTGATCTTAATAACTTTCAAACTTGGTGTGGAATTAAATGATTAGAACTTAATGTTTCAAAATGTAACGTCATGTCATTTCATAGATCCTCTTTGCAATTAGTGGTGTATTATCTTAATAATACCCCACTTGACCGTTTGAATGAGATTAATAATTTGGGTGTACTCATGGACCACAAATTAAATTTTACTCGTCATATTAATATCACTGTCAATAAAGCCATGAGTGTTCTTGGTTTTGTTAAGCGATGGTCGAAAGAATTTGACGATCCTTACACAACCAAAACTCTTTTTATTTCACTGGTCCGCCCCATTTTGGAGTATGGATCATGTGTTTGGTCTCCACAATATGGATCGCACCAAGTAAAAATTGAGTCTATTCAAAAACAGTTTTTAATTTATGCTCTTCGTGGTTTAAACTGGTATCGAAATGTTAACTTGCCTTCCTATTCTAAAAGACTTATTTTAATTAACCTTCCCTCCTTACTTAATCGTAGAGTAATGCTTGGTACTTTGTTTATCCGCAAGCTTTTGAATGGACAAATAGACTGTCCTAATTTACTAAATCAGGTCAATCTATCTGTTCCTTGTAGATTAACCCGAAATTATGTCCCTTTATCTTTAACACGCTGTACTTCTAACTGTTCTTTGCATGAACCTTTTCGAGTTCTCTGTTCCGACTACAACCGCCTTTATTCTGTAATCGGATCAGAGTTCTCAATATCTATTCTAAAAACTACTATTTTAAGTTATCTATCTAGTAGTTAGTCTTAATTATTATTTTACTTGTCGTCCGTTGTCCACGCGACTTCGTTTTTGCATGCTGTCTGATAGGGTTCGCGCGTAACAGGCTTTGTCCTGGTGTCGCTTGGACCACTTGAACGTACTGCGCATTGTATGCGTCAACGTCCAGAAGAAATCAAAAAATTTCATGGACATGCTCAAACTAAGCTTTTAAAGTGTGTATGTTTGTCAAGTTTAAGAATTAGTTAAGTCGGACCACTTTAAGAATCAAAACTTTGTTTTTATTTTCCCGTTTTATTCTATTTTTGTACCAAAAGGCCATCTGGAAAGATGGCCCAAAAAAATTTGGCTCCAAAGAAATAAATCTTGCCCACACAAATGACTTTAGTTCGAATAACCGCTGGACCCAAAAAAGGAAACAACAAAAAACAAAGACTGTTTTCAAATTGAAATTCTTTTTGTACCCATTCACCAAAAACCAAGTTTTAATCAAATCGAATGAATCGAATCGAATTATGAATTGCTATTTATTGGTATAGTGTGTGTATTAGTTTAGAACAAAATAATCAAATAACTTAAGTTTCAATGTCGGTTTTTTTGATATTTTGTTTTAAATATCTTTTTTAATCAGAAATATGAATTTTTACAACATCACGGAAATTCAATGTTAAAAAATTGATTCTTCATACAAAACCGATTGTTTTTGAAAAAGTTTTATTGGAAAATAGAATAATAATTTTATATCAAAATTACATTAAAAGTCAGTACAATGCATATTTTATATAATTACAGAATTAGTTTTAGAATGCAATGTTAGATTCATTGCAGTGTCAACTAATTTTGTTACCAAACGAAACAAAATACCATATATACCAATATATACCAATTATAACATCAATTTGATTGATCAGGTTAAACTGTTAATGCTTGCCTTCTTAATGAGAAAAATTACTAAAAATACCACGCTTCCTATCAGTATCAATAGAATACATATTTAGTCATCTCTACCTGTCGGTCTTTTTTATACCATTATTTAAATATCAGTTTTTGAAAAATCTTTACGAAACTAGAATTATCCGTTTCGGAATATTATGTTATAAGAACACAATTAAACTTGTGCTACTTTCGTACCTATTAAGTAGGTAAGGGACGCAGTGAAGAGGCTCCCCTAATGATTAAGATGTTTTTTTCATCAGTTTTCTGTTTCTGACTGAAATTTATTTCTTTTACAGTGACGTCATTTTAGCGTAATCTACTTAGAGAATTTGCTTTTATCTTTAACACTTCACTAACTCTAAAATATTTCTTTATATGTACATATGTGTGTACATCAGTACATCCCAAATTTTTAGTAGCAATTTATTTAAGGAAAAAACCAATAAGCGACGTTTAATAAATAACGAAGTAGGGGAAGTAACTGTGTTCAATTAATCTACTTTAGAGGAAAATTTGTGTGGATGGAGCTTTAATTTGTTTTGGAAGAGTCGTGTATATTATTTTAATCGTAGTTTGACCAAATAAAAAAATATGATAAATCAACTGTAACATATACATATTCTTAGACATTACTTAATTTTCGGATAAAAGGGATCGATGTATCGCGATTTTTCTCTTTTTCTTTAAAAAAACAACTTTTCAATTTTTACTGGTTTTTAAGACCTCCTAAAATCGTTAAGATTTTTACACACGCAGCCACGAACGCATTTTTCTCTGTTGTACGAACCGTTTCGAATTGCGATGTTTGCAAATTCCAAATTAAAGAAAACAACGAAAACCTGGAAATCAAATCAAATTGCAATTTTTGCGTTTAAACTTTATAACTCTCACAAAAATAACCTGTGGGTCATAGCAAAAAACTTCAAAAAGAGAGTGATTACTTTAAGTTGCTGTTATTGTTGGGGTTGATTTTTGAGAACAGCACGTACTTAAAACTGTAAAAAAAATTACCAGTCGTTAATGTATTTATTTTGCTTACACATAACGAGGGTTCTTAAAATGCAATAGCTATTCAAACGCACCTTTAATGTAATTGTGTTGTATATTTGCCATTGCTGATTGTAACCATGACACAACTGGACAGTTTTTCGATAAAAAAACAGTATTCTTGATTTGCCAATTAAAATCAACCCTAGAATGCCTTACCCTCTCAAATCAACCAGTTTTCGTTTTCTCTCAATAGACGGTCTCAATTGACACAGCGCATGCTTGACAAAGATGTTAAAACAATATTATATATTTTGTTTACATAAAAAAATACAAGACCACGACGAGTTATGTATACCCTTTAAAATTCACTATGTAACGATTAGAAAAATATCTAATTTTGAAAGTTAAGCATATAATTATTTTTTCGCGCGTTCGACAGTTTACTTTGAATTTCGTGAAATTGACAGAACACGCCCACAATTGCTTAAAATTTATTTTAAGAAGCAAAACTTGACAAAGTTTTCTTTTACTAGGATTCAGTCAAACTAACCGAAAATTTAATAAAAAAAAAATGTATTCGAATGGGTTGTCTACTCAGAAATAGATACACTCATTTGTGATCGATAAAGTTCTTAAATTTATTTAAAAACTAGCTAACCGGCGAACTTCGTACCGCCTAACAGTCAAAGAATGTCGTGTTAACTTTTAGCTGAACTAATTTAGGCTCTGATGAACGTAATACAATAATACAAAACAATATTAATATGATGAATGAGAAATCATCAGCAGATAGATCGTTCAACAATGCAACTCTCATATATACAGACAGTTGAAGTTTGTTTACATGTCGCCACAGATTTGATGCTTTGATGCAAGCGTTTATTTCGTCAGCAGTAGTAGATCTTGGAATTACTGGTAGTGCTTGTCGGAAATCGCCAGATAAAAAAATCATTGAACCACTAAAACATCTCGAGTCATTGCGCAGATCTTTTAATGTTCGGTCTAGTGCTTCCAATGCGCTTTTGTGCGCCATTGTGTTTTCGTCCCATATGATAATTTTTGATGCTACTAAAACTTTGGCCATTGCGGAGTGTTTACAAATGTTACATGTCGGTTGTTCAGTAGTTTAAAGATTTAATGGCAATTTTAACGCTGAGTGAGCCGTACGACATCCGTCTAACAATGTAGCCGCTATTCCAGAAGAAGCAATTGCTACCGCAATTTCGGATCTTGCACGTACAGTGGCCAAAATCAATGACTTGAGGAATGTCTTCTCAGTTCCACCGGGGGCATCCAAAAAAAAATAGGCCACCATTTCCATCATCAATTGCATTAATCAGTGTATCATAGACTTCCCCTTTGCTTTTGAACTGATTGGATTAGTTCATGTGGATCATATTCACGTTCACGTTCTAATTCGCTATTTAATGCGTCATTCATTCCGCGATCTGGCGCTGGCATTCCTAACCTAACTAACAAACTGTCGCACATATATTCGATCAAGAGCAAGGCCTGGTTATGCATCTCCTTATTCGCCTCAAGATCGGGATTTCTTGAGCTGACACGAATTCGATATAAAATGTCTTCTGACATGTTATCTTTGTATTTGTTCCACAGGTCACGTGGGTGCGATGGGAAGCATGTCGAAATGATGATTGCAAATAATGTGCGTATCTGACTTAGAGATGCAGAAATAATTGCTTTAGCGATTGTCGTGTTCCAATGAGTATCGTTTTCAAGCAAATTCAGCTCTTGACATGCTGCACGAAATGTGGGACACACTATACCATTAACAGTTCGTAGTGATTCAAATGATGTTGGCCCTCGAACATGTACCAGCAACAACTGCAAATATAAACATTCATCATTCTTCGGACGAACTATGTAAATGCGAACTAGGGGCATCAGCAAAACGCATATCTGATGGATGACCAGGAACTGCATCGCCTTGCTTCCGACGTTGAAATTTCTTCAATGTAGCGTTCCAAGTGTAATAACGTGGCATTTCCGAGTAAGCCAACTTTCGTGCGAACGGATCGTTTTGACAAATCGCAAAAAAACTGATCAGTGTTGTCGCTGGAGGTGTTTGGGCACGATGAGCAGCATTCGACGCTGTGAAATATACTCTCTGACCGTTCTCTAGATGCGTCCCCAAATGTACAACAGTGGGATAACGTTCGTGAATATGGAATGAGAATATACGCCAAATTGCTTCATTGCAGTTCACATATCTACCAACTTGATAGCGTGACTTTATAGTCATCACTTGGCATGCGCTCGAAAGCAGTCTTGAGCAGCCTGACCAATACATGATGTTTAGGAAGCATTTGCTGCAAATCTTGGAGAATTGCTCTTTTTGACGCTGGTGAAGTTGTTCTACCATATAGTCCATGAAGTATATTTGCAAGAATTTGTGCTGTGCATCTTCAACAGGTTGCAATGATCCATTGCGATGGCAAATCTGGCCTTGAATCTGTAAACAAAGTCTTTTTACAGAAATCTAACAAACTACATTCCAAATTTTTTTTACCTTAAATGTCGGATTATATCCGTGTTCTTCAATAATTTCCGCCCCAAATGAAGTCATTTGGAAACAGGCATTGTATTTTTGAGTGTTCGCTAGAAAATGTCGTGATTCTAGTGTTTCGCCATAAAGCAGGGAACGCAATGGCTCTGGTGGCGGGACCACTGATGGTAATGTCACTTTACCACTAAGGCAGCACAAACCTGGCGTTTCACCAGCAAACTTCAATGCGCCACAATGCTGGCAAACAACGTCCATTGGACCAATGCAAACTAAACGATGCAAGGCGTAGTCGATGGTGCAATCATATCGAAACGCTGCTCGATTCAAATCAATACTTGAACCATTTCTTCTTGCCCTTCGAGGATTATTCCTGTGTTCATCAGTACGATAAGCTCGATGATTTCTCGTTTCACGGGCTGCGTCTCTTTGAAAAGCACGAATTGAGGCCCTTCTTTGCTCCATACTAACGCGGCACTCTTCTCGGGCGATTTCTCGTTCTTTGTCAGATAATTGACTCGCTGGGAAAGATTAGATCTTCTAGGACGCGGCATTTTCATTAATAGTAATACTGAGTATACAATCGCTTATAATTTACACAAATTAATGTCTAAAACAATTTTCAATTTTGACATATATATCAACGGTAATCTAACGAAACAATCTGTTGAACTTTAAAATCTGCATTTACCGTCATTTAGAAGATTTTTCAATATTTTTAAGATAAACATATTCTGCTAATCTCGGGGCGGAGACAAATCCAACAAATCAAAAACTATGAAAATTGGTCCAGCAGATCTCGAGTTATAAGTGTTGTAACAAACCCGATTTTCTTTTATATATATAGATATATCATGAAATTTGTTTATTACGTTATCAAACATTCAAAATTTAGAAATTTTGTATTGAGAATTTTTTTAAGAAAATTTTTTTTTTGGTAAAAAGAAAAATTTTCTTTTACATATCCCTACCTAATGATTCGAATAGCTTTACAGGCTATGTTGCTATCGGGCAGATATGGTTCCGCTCAATTTTACAATGGGTCTTACAAATTTGTTTTCTTATTTTCTATGTATGTATGTATTTATAATTTATGTGTCATATTAATTAATTTTTTTTTTTTTAATATATTTAATTATTGATGACATCTTGACTCTTCTCTTTATGGTTTGCTTCTATTAGCATCAGCTGGTCGTCGCCGGTTGGCTTCTCAGTTCCACCGGGGGCATCCAAAAAAAATAGGCCACCATTTCCATCATCAATTGCATTAATCAGTGTATCATAGACTTCCCCTTTGCTTTTGAACTGATTGGATTAGTTCATGTGGATCATATTCACGTTCACGTTCTAATTCGCTATTTAATGCGTCATTCATTCCGCGATCTGGCGCTGGCATTCCTAACCTAACCAACAAACTGTCGCACATATATTCGATCAAGAGCAAGGCCTGGTTATGCATCTCCTTATTCGCCTCAAGATCGGGATTTCTTGAGCTGACACGAATTCGATATAAAATGTCTTCTGACATGTTATCTTTGTATTTGTTCCACAGGTCACGTGGGTGCGATGGGAAGCATGTCGAAATGATGATTGCAAATAATGTGCGTATCTGACTTAGAGATGCAGAAATAATTGCTTTAGCGATTGTCGTGTTCCAATGAGTATCGTTTTCAAGCAAATTCAGCTCTTGACATGCTGCACGAAATGTGGGACACACTATACCATTAACAGTTCGTAGTGATTCAAATGATGTTGGCCCTCGAACATGTACCAGCAACAACTGCAAATATAAACATTCATCATTCTTCGGACGAACTGTGTAAATACGACCAAGAGCATCAGCAAAACGCATATCTGATGGATGACCAGGAACTGCATCGCCTTGCTTCCGACGTTGAAATTTCTTCAATGTAGCGTTCCAAGTGTAATAACGTGGCATTTCCGAGTAAGCCAACTTTCGTGCGAACGGATCGTTTTGACAAATCGCAAAAAAACTGGTCAGTGTTGTCGCTGGAGGTGTTTGGGCACGATGAGCAGCATTCGACGCTGTGAAATATACTCTCTGACCGTTCTCTAGATGCGTCCCCAAATGTACAACAGTGGGATAACGTTCGTGAATATGGAATGAGAATATACGCCAAATTGCTTCATTGCAGTTCACATATCTACCAACTTGATAGCGTGACTTTATAGTCATCACTTGGCATGCGCTCGAAAGCAGTCTTGAGCAGCCTGACCAATACATGATGTTTAGGAAGCATTTGCTGCAAATCTTGGAGAATTGCTCTTTTTGACGCTGGTGAAGTTGTTCTACCATATTGTCCATGAAGTATATTTGCAAGAATTTGTGCTGTGCGTCTTCAACAGGTTGCAATGATCCATTGCGATGGCAAATCTGGCCTTGAATCTGTAAACAAAGTCTTTTTACAGAAATCTAACAAACTACATTCCAAATTTTTTTTACCTTAAATGTCGGGTTATATCCGTGTTCTTCAATAATTTCCGCCCCAAATGAAGTCATTTGGAAACAGGCATTGTATTTTTGAGTGTTCGCTAGAAAATGTCGTGATTCTAGTGTTTCGCCATAAAGCAGGGAACGCAATGGCTCTGGTGGCGGGACCACTGATGGTAATGTCACTTTACCACTAAGGCAGCACAAACCTGGCGTTTCACCAGCAAACTTCAATGCGCCACAATGCTGGCAAACAACGTCCATTGGACCAATGCAAACTAAACGATGCAAGGCGTAGTCGATGGTGCAATCATATCGAAACGCTGCTCGATTCAAATCAATACTTGAACCATTTCTTCTTGCCCTTCGAGGATTATTCCTCTGTTCATCAGTACGATAAGCTCGATGATTTCTCGTTTCACGGGCTGCGTCTCTTTGAAAAGCACGAATTGAGGCCCTTCTTTGCTCCATACTAATGCGGCACTCTTCTCGGGCGATTTCTCGTTCTTTGTCAGATAATTGACTCGCTGGGAAAGATTAGATCTTCTAGGACGCGGCATTTTCATTAATAGTAATACTGAGTATACAATCGCTTATAATTTACACAAATTAATGTCTAAAACAATTTTCAATTTTGACATATATATCAACGGTAATCTAACGAAACAATCTGTTGAACTTTAAAATCTGCATTTACCGTCATTTAGAAGATTTTTCAATATTTTTAAGATAAACATATTCTGCTAATCTCGGGGCGGAGACAAATCCAACAAATCAAAAACTATGAAAATTGGTCCAGCAGATCTCGAGTTATAAGTGTTGTAACAAACCCGATTTTCTTTTATATATATAGATATATCATGAAATTTGTTTATTACGTTATCAAACATTCAAAATTTAGAAATTTTGTATTGAGAATTTTTTTAAGAAAATTTTTTTTTTGGTAAAAAGAAAAATTTTCTTTTACATATCCCTACCTAATGATTCGAATAGCTTTACAGGCTATGTTGCTATCAGGCAGATATGGTTCCGCTCAATTTTACAATGGGTCTTACAAATTTGTTTTCTTATTTTCTATGTATGTATGTATTTATAATTTATGTGTCATATTAATTAATTTTTTTTTTTTTAATATATTTAATTATTGATGACATCTTGACTCTTCTCTTTATGGTTTGCTTCTATTAGCATCAGCTGGTCGTCGCCGGTTGGCTAGATGACTCTCCATCGATGGCATAAAAAGCGGCCTGCTATTCAGGCTTGTTGTCTCAGATGCTGATGTCCGGGACCTATGGGCTCAGGCGCACCAGATCTTTTCCAACATGTGTAGGCGCAGCAAGGGTTCTTCAGTGGTCCCCGGCAGTCTTGGGGACACTCTTGTCGTTTTGGGATTTCAGCTATGGGAGGAGTTTTTTGTGTATCGGAGTGAGCGTAAGTGTTTAACGTTTTGTTGACAATAGTTGACTTTAAAAAGTCAAGCTCTTTGGGCAACTGCCCATGGAGGGGGTGCTTGATTTGAATGTAATAGCCACTTCATGTGTGCTATTCTTTTCATTAACTTCATTTGCACTCCACCTCGCTTTGCCGTCACTCACTCTCTACTCACTCAGTTCTTTTTTTCAGTGCTGTTTTTCTCTCATATTTTGTTGTTATTTTTTGTGTAGTTTGCTCCTCCTTCCTCAATTATTGTTTGGAAATGAAATATCTATTTTAAGTCAATACAAATTGTAATTAACCCACTGTCAATTTTATAATTTGTTTTGTTGCGTATTTGGTTGTGAACGCACTTTCTGCATTCCATCTTCTTCGAGAGCCGCGTGATCTTGGGCTGCGAACAAGGGGAAGCAGAATGAAATAAGTTGCGGTTCGCAGTCAAAACGTATGCATAGACTCATGCTCTTACATTTCGACAGTTAAGCATTCATTAATATTTGTAAAGTTAATATTCTTAATCAGTAAATATAATTTCAACCGCAAAAGATTACTACTGTCCACTCATCCTTCACCAATTATGTTTCCGTTGCAGGGTTCTCTCCAGGTCGTTTCTCATTTTCGACCTATGTCACGGTCGCCATGTAATAGGTTTAGTGTAGTTTTATTCCAATATTTTTCATTTAGTAAATAACAGTTAACGTATGCTAGGTTTAAGTTTTCTTATTGGAATAATTCTTAAATCTTTAACAAAGGTTTTGTATAGCTAAGACCGGAACGGTATACACATATGTATATATATTATGTATATATTGTTTACGTAAATTATATAAAGCGAGAGTGAGGATGTATCATGTTACTTGCTGACAGTTATAATTGCCGACTCAGCAATGTCCAGCTTCATGTACTTATGACCAAGAATGTTTGGTACTTGAAGTGGTATACATAAATATAGTTACAAAGTGTTACTTGTTCATAATATTATTTATGTGATTCGCTGTGTACAGTGACCACTTGATATTACAGAACATGCTACAATTCTCTGCCAGGTGAGGTATCTTGTATTGTATTTAGGACATCCAGTTTACAGTGGCCACTGACACTCGAAATTTACTACACTGATCGCTTTCAATTCTTGCACAGTCTTTTTACGCCCAATAAGCCTAATTGATTATTTTTTTAATTTAAATATTTTATTTGTTCTGACCACGTTGTTTACGATAACTTATTAACTAATAAATTATTTTTTAATTTTTCCACATTAGATGACGCAGAAATAAAATTATATATATAATTATATATTGTATATATAATTATATATATATGTATGTCGAATAGTAATTATACCCCCGCCATAACATCCTTATGGTGCGGTCCTCTTCACCCCCACCATAACATCCTTGTGGTGCGGTCCTCTTGACCCCCACCATAACATCCTTATGGTGCGGTCCTCTTGACCCCCGCCATAACATCCTTAAGGTACGGTCTTCTTGACCCATGCCATAACATTTCTATTATGACCCAACTTGAGCATCAGACACGGTTTCTACCACATCTTCACCATCTTCATTTATTGGCAATAAGGCAAAAGGTCTAGCTCTAAAGAAATAAACCACGCACCTTGCCACGATTGGTTCCAACAGCAATTAACAAATTTTTGAGTGTTCTTATTACTCCTTCTCTCAAATGCAAATTAATTCTTTGAGAAGAACAGAATTGACTTGCATTTACGAGACCATGACCCTGAACCGCGACCATGACGGAAACATCTGCCAATAAAGGGTATCACGATTTGGCAGAAGACTCCATATTGCTGTATTCTACAACGTCGGCTTCATTATTTATTTCATACTGCAATAACGCTCCATAGCCAATTGAACTTGCATCGGTGTGTAACTCTAATGAGTACCAAATATAATCAACACCGGTGACAAGTTAATTTGGCTAATATCCTTAATCGCATTTGTTTATGCTAAGGGAAATATAATGGATAGTCGTCAATGCCGACTAATTAGATTCATTGAGATTGGTAATAGCTTCTATATCGTCTTCACAGTTCGTACCTTACGAACTTTTCCAAAGATACAAGCCGCATAATCTCCAAGAATTACTGTCCAACATTAAATTAAACAAAATTCGTTATATCTTACAAGTAAAACCGCTACATACGCCGCTCAATATATATTTTTTTTCTTTAATTTATCGCCTTTAAATTGCTATCAGATTATATGACATCTTTAGAATTCATTTATCTTAAAAGTTCCACTCTTTTTAGATTTATAAATTTCGAATTTATTAGCGTCCATCGCTACGCAAAAAGCGTGGCTAAATTTCACGGCCAATCAGCACATCATACTTTAGAAACCTATCCATAACTACATGCAACAATATCTCAAAGCAATACTGTTCAACGTTTACATGACATAAAATTTGCTGTGTGCTAACTATAGAATCGTTATTTATGCCATTCAACTTAACAATATTATTGATTCTTTTTTCCCTTAAATTTAGCAGCAGCACTCCCTTTGACCAGAAAACATTCAGCACCAAAGTCGAAACAAAATGTAATGGACTCACCGGATAGAATTATTTTCCAGATGGTGGAGCTACCGTGCAAATGTCTACACCCTTCTCGTAGATTCGGCCTTTCCCAGTTGATCGACCTTTGGAACAACTTCTCCACACATAAAGCATTTGACTTTTGGCCGCTCCTTCAATCCAGGCAGACCACTTCGATCGGTGGTAAAAACTTGAATTTTATTAATTTCGATCCAGTCTGTCTTCTACGATGGTTAGTCTTTGACCGCCACTCAGTCGCAAAATCCACCAGCCAGCCACTGGACCACACTCGACAACAGCCTCTGCTGTTATTTCTCTTAATTAGAGCGCCCTATGTCGCTCATCTCTAATTGTCACCTGGATGACTAAGCATCCAGTGCCAAACTTGCACGACTCACCAGTCAATGCCAAACTAACATTACTAAATGCCAAACATTACATGACATTCGTCATTTACAATTGTGACGTATGACTGCAAAATAGAAAGGGACAGCAGAGCCCTCAACTAGATAGAGAAAAAAGAACATAGGGTATCAACAGGTCTGTAAGACACGCAATACCCTGTTCCATCTCCGACATATGCTTACAGTGAATTCAACAATATAAAATTTATAATTATTACTTAATTATATTTATTTAATTATACAAATGCGAAATCAAATCGTCGAACTTGTTTTTTTGAATAACAACACAATTTATTACTGCAGTGTTGTTTTTTTTTTTTGCTCTTGCGTTTGTACTTTTTAGCGGTTTGAAATTGCTCTCCCCTAGGTATTGTTGTTGGCTCTCCCGCTCTTTTTCTTTCAACTTCTTTTGTTCCCGCTCGCATCTATCGTTGTCTGTTGGGTATTTGCGTAGTGCTTATTTCTCTTAGATTTTGTATTAATTTCTTTGCAAATATACTCGAATATGACTAAGTTTTTTCTTTGTTTTTTTTTTTTTGAGTTTCCTTTTTTTAATAATATAATTTTGAAAATGTCCAGTAAAAAGTGTTGATGTCCCCCTGCACCACTTAAAATATTTCTCGCTTGTTTGCTAAGTGATAATGTCATGCACATTAAGTGCGCTGGCGGCACTGCCAAAGTGAGGGATAGTTTGGAGCAAACTGGTGGCCTTAAATGTGATTGTTATTTATGCCGAAAAGTTGAAATTAAATTAGGGGTATTTTTAAGGCAGACCAGTGAAATGTTGAAGAGGCCGTCATCTGGTTTTCCTAAACTAAATGAGTTTAAGACTTTGGAGACAGAATTCAACTCCAGAGGAGAAAAAAATTAGTATTTGGAATCTGCCGGTACTTCATCCTGTCTCGGCAGCGGTATCGCAATTTCCGTCACTGCTCATAAGCAACCCACCACAGCCTAAATCGTTCACCTACCCCGTTTTCCAGGGTGGTCATCGATTCATTTTCGTGTATTCAGGAAATGGTCTATCTGTGTAGTCGATGATGTTGTAGTTTCCGATCAGTTCGGACAATTACTAAATACTATAGATATTGCCAATTTAGGTACACAAGTTCCTGGACCTTTGAATGGAGTACCAAATAAAGATAATTTTTTTAGCTTACATTAACATAAAAGTTCAGGTCTTCAAAGTAGAGGTGAAGAAATTTAAATTAAATTATTACATTTAGAGATCTTCCTTTAGTAATAGCTTTTGATCACAGCACAGTCTGGCAAAAAGAAATGCACAGCCAAAAAGATAACTCTAAGTCCTGTTAGGCTTACCATCCCTTCTAAAATCATATCTTCCGGAACGTCAGCATTTGCTGGTGTTTCAACAACCAAATTTCTCCCTTTATCTAACCTATCAGAACATCAAAGGACTTAAATCTAAGCGTCATAGACTTCATGTGGACACTTCAGTATTTGACTTTGATATTTTAGTGTTTATAGAGACGAGGTGAAAACCTGATATTAACTATGCATCTTTTCTTTCTGCAAAATTTTTAATTTTATGGTGTGATAGGACTTTTTGTGTAGGCGGAGGAGTCTTCTAACCGGATTTTTAAGTGTCAAGGTCAGATTCAAGTCATTTTCTGTCTACATTAGTTGCATTACCTGCCGCCACAATCCAACATGGCGGCATTCATAAAACATTTGGATTCTATCCAACACTTCTTATTTTTTGCTTTCTGCTGTTTGCTAGCTTTGCACAAACCCCGTATCATCCCGTGTGTAACTTAGAAAAATCTTGTCCTAATGGAATACCAGGATGTGTATTCGTAAACTTTTTTTATTGTCTGTCAAATCCTCCACCTACTCCAAAATTTTAATTTAGTTCCTCTCCATAAAACCAGCAAGAAATCGGAAGCATTTCATTGTACGAGTATTTCTAAATTGTCCGCTATTGGCTTCCAACTCCTTTACTGACTTTTTTTTTTGCGAACAAAAAGAACTCTTCAAGTCTTCATAATCCACATCCATCTATGTAACTTCGATGGTGCCTCAGGGAAGCCATTGCTATTTACCCTTTTTGTTAATGTCCTTCCTTTTGTTACATGTTATACTTGGGTCCTTATGTATTATGGCACTATTGTAGTGGTGGGTAGTAGCTTGGGTACAGAGGGTTTCATTTGAGAAACCCCTTCTTGAGACTCGGGCTGATTTGTCAGTAATTGTCTTCCAAAGCTTTGTGATGAAAAATGTTATTTTTGTTCATTTTGAGAGTATTGCCTTTTTTTGTCTGTGGGCTAAGCTTTCGTTTGTTTATATCAATATATCTATCTATACCAGTCAGATGACTTTGGATCCACCGTCACTGGCTGGGCAGATTTTGTTGAGGTAATCTGTTGAACGGTGATAGAAGCTATTGCAGACAATGCGGCTATTACAGTTGTCGTTAGAGCTGTAGATGGAATTGTAGTTGTTGTGAGCGCATTGACGGTGGTCGGCAAACTTGAGGGTGAAGCGCAAGACAATATGTTGTATGCGCGAGTTTGCACTTTGGTTTGAGCGCTTGTTGGTGTTGTGGTACTGAAACGTTGTTCAGTGTCAATGATGGGCACTTTCGTCTGCTTCGCCGAAGTTAGATGTGGTAAGTGAACGGCTTGTTTGTATGTCTGTTGAATACAAAGGATAAAGCGTTGGACCAAGCTCGCTACCTTGAGGTACTCCCGATTTTGATTCAAAGTTATCAGAGGTGAAGGTATTAATTACATCGTACAGCGAATTTTTTTTCCGAAACCAACTATTTAATTATTTTAACATTGCGGTACCTCCATAAAATATGGTAAATAATTATTTTAGAATATAAAAATATATGTGTGACTCATCATCGCACGCAAAAAAAAACGCTTCTTTGGGTGTAAGAAAAATTTATATCTAATACGATACAGTAATCATTCAATATACATGAATCACCGACTACACTATTCTTAACATCCCAATACTCTTATTATAATTTCAATTATCTGTATGGTTATAAAAAGAAATATGATGATTTCAGGTTCTTTTTTTTTTAATGAATATGCAGATACAAAATTTAATTTAAGTTTCTTTTGGGAAAAGTATTTTTATATGTCAGAGCGTAAACAGAATATCGTATGTTTATCATACCCTTGGATACCCTAGTAGTACAGAAAGGGACCTCCCTTTCCGTTCTTTGTCTTTAACGACTAGATTTTGGAACGGACAGATGTAAGTTTGGCGTTAAGTACTGTAAGTTTGGCATAAAGTACTGTAATATAATTTGAGATTGAGTACTGTAATGTTATTTGGACAGGGACTGCTGAATCATTCCGGTGAAACAGGAATTGGACGATATTACACTCTGAGATGACAGCCGAGGCTGTAATCTAGTGTGGTCCGGTGTGGGGTTGGTTGTGGGGTTTGGGTCATTGCTGACCAAAGTAATTGAACGCACACGAAACTCACTGCTCTTGTATCTGGCCATGTCGTACCAAGAAGAGAGAAATACCCAGAAAAATCATTCGTCTGTGACATATATATGTCGGAGAAATAATAGGGTGTTACGTGTCTCAAAGACCCGTTGATACCCTATGTTCTTGTTTCTCTGTCTATTTGTCACTATACGTCATTACTATTTCTACTTTATTACTATACATCACAAGTGGTACTTTGACACTTACACTTTAAAAGTAACTAATGTCATGTAATGTTTAGTATGTAAAACTATAATGTTAGTTTGGCATTGACTGCTGAGTCATGCAAGTTTGGCACTAGACTTACGTCGCTGTTATTAAGAGAGATGATAGCAGAGGCTGTTATCGAGTGTGGTCCAGTAGCTGGCTGATGAATGTACGACTTCGTGACAGTCAAAATTATATTTGTAATTGGGGGCTAAAGACACAGCGATGCTCACTTGTTGCTTACAGATCTTGAATTATAATTAGCCTAAGAACTAGACTTTACTTATATAGGCCCCACTCCATAGGTCATTTTAGCTCCACCTTTCATTACGTAGCTGCTAGGTCAGCAACGTATATCATTTTTCCTGACCCAAGCAGGGGTACTCAATGAATTGATAGTCAATAAATGCTATGAGAGGACTAATCGAGATTACTTATTAATTATGGGTCATATGTCATTACAATTTGGGAACTATTAAGTATTATTCGGTCAGTACAATTAGGGCAATATTTGTGTCAAATGTAGTGGTGTTTTGTATATTTTTACCTATTTGGACAAGCACCAACATACTCCCGGCCGTCGAACACCTGTTCATTATTACTCTACGTTGATCTCGAATTCCTGTGAACTGGATCCCTGTAGTTTGTTAGATTCTCCTCCTTCTTTTTGTTTGGTCATGTCATGTTGGCCTGGTAAAAGGTTGACGGGTCTCTTCGTACTCCACACCTTTATTCCATATGTAACCAATAGTATTACGGATGTTGCCAGTTCTGCATATGAGATGTAATGGTGATATTGGGTTACTTCAAGCTTATTTGGTAGCTTCATCTTGGTCGTGGCTAACAGTTGATTGCTTAAACTCTTTAGTTCCTGAGAGCCCAATTGCAAGGTATTGTTCATCAAGGTACATTTGGTACTGTGCCAGATGAGAAGTTACCAAATTGTGCATATGACAGTTTCAGCAATCCGGTAGTTTCCACACGGTGACCAGGAACTTGAAGTGTGTTGTGTTTAAGTGTGCACCCTGGATCCATAAATAAAATACCTCCTTGATTGATGGTCACGCTGATCATGTTGTCATCGCTTACTGCTGATAATTCAATAAGCGATTTTGTCGCAAATATCCAACGATTTTTGTAAAGCAGGTCGTACCTTACATACGGCTTGTTGGTTTGCTTGATATGGCATACATATTGTAGTGAAAGTTGTTTGTTTGTTGAAGCAAATGTATTTTTCCTCCTTCATTGGAAAGCATTGTGCCAGGTCCTTTGTCGACAGACCAATGTATTGGTCTCTGTGTCTATTTCTGTCTCGATAGACACGAGAGGCAGGGTGATCTTAAAGTTCACCTTCACTATGGTTCCTTCCGCCTTCATTAGTTTGTATAATGGCATTAAGCCGGTGTCCGAGCCTGGCAACGCCAATCCGGGTGGAAGATGAGCTCTCAGTTATGCTGCATGCTGGTTTAGTTGCCTTGGGGACAGTAGCAGAGGGCTAATCTGGTTGAAGTTGATATCAGTTAACACATGGGTAAACTCTGCCTGTATGCGTTGCAAGTTTGCCGAACGATATTTGAGTGGTTATGGTAATGTTATACTGGAGTGACTTCAGTGCATCTGATCCTATATTTGACAGGTCATTTGCTGATCCAATTGCTTTAATCGTTTCTTGATAGTTTTTTCATCTCTTTTAAATATGTTTTTAGTTGCGTCAATTATTGATGTCTGATTTTCTCATCAATGTCATTAAATATTCTTCATTGACTTTCATCTTTTGGATCTTCTGTGAAATTTCTTTGCTTCTGAGTCCAGAATGCCAAATATCCCTTTCTCGATGTGCCGAACGATTTCCAATGAAGCTCTTTTAATCCGTTTAATATGCAGAAAATCGTTTCGTGTCATTATTTCGTCAAAAATTTGATACAACCGCCGTTGCATCAAAAAATTTCTTTTTTTTTTTCGCCTGGCTCTGAGTCAGGAAGTAGTAGAGCCAATTTGTGAATTGCTCGTTTGAAGATTTCTTTTGCAGTTTTTAAATCAACCACTCTCACATATCCATCGGGACCAGGGTATTTCTTAATGATTCGTCCAATTGGCTACTGTAGCATTGGCAGGTTGTCTTACTTTAGGATTACCATCATTCCCTCCTTGACATTATTATACGGTTTCATCCACTTGGAAGCACTCTAGTGCTCCTGCAAGTACTCTTGTGACCATAGTGTCCAGAAAATGTGTTTCAACCTCTGAACTAACTTCTGACCCGACCTGGAGTCAGGGCGGTTAAATCACTTGGGTCATTTCAGTTTGGTGTTAATGGCCGTGAATTGAGCACTGCTTAAACATTTACAATGATGGTCGAGATCTGCTTGAATGTCAAGTTTGCTGTTGACACATTTTTGAGGTTCAGATGTTTTGCTGATTATACTGCTGCCTCCCATAATCCTCCGAAATGTGGCGAACGTGACTGAATAAATTTGAACTGGACTCTCTTTTGATTACAAAATTCAACAATGGCACTTGACTCCTTTCCTTCAATTGATTGAGCTCTCCGACAAAGTTTGTAGCATTACCGCAATGGAGCGTTTGAAATTTTAATCTTCTTTCTATGAAGCGCTGCAATGCACCCAAAAATTAAGCTGTAGATAAGTCCCACTAGTTCCAAGTGTATCGTCTTTGTCGCAAAGCACACAAACACAGCGATGAATGCTTTGTCTGGCATCTTTCCTCTTACCTTGTGGTGAATCCAAAGGGGTAGTTAACACCTTCGTTGAGAAATGGTCGAGTTTGTGAGACTCGATGCACAGGTAGATCTTCCATGACTTCTTTAAATAGTAGTGGCCGAAAACTTGTGAACGTCACACAGTTTTGGATCACATTCCTGATCGTTGACTTGATCTTTATAATGTGGTAACGCTGTTGAGCAATACCACGAAGGGCGTCTTGCCCGCAATGCATGTTTTCTTCATATAGCTTCTGAAGAATAATCTTTACTATAAGATCCCCGTAAGGAAGCAAATACGGGTTCTTTCTATCCCTTGGTACGGGAGCTTGCTGCAGTCTAGTTGCTACTCTAATAGTAGAGTTTTCGTCTAACATTAGTGGCAATGTTGCCACGGAGCTTTTACTATGGAGTGGTTGTTCTGGACATTTCCTTAGATGACGCAACTCATAAGCGTACCCGGATTCTTGGATCTACTTGATGATGACTTCAAGCTGCTGAACCTGCGAACGCACGCTTTGATTCTCTGCAACCGGTAGAATGAGCTGTAATATATCCACGTATCATCCGTTTCATTTTGAGAATTGTTGTGCAGTGCTGCCATGCTGAATACCTTTGTTTTCCATTCTGAAGTATCAGTCACGTGTTCTGATGGTTTCAATGGTGCTGGCCAGCCTGATCGTGGTCCATGCAGGTATAATAGTCCATGTAACCATAGATTGTGCATGCTTTATTGAGATGCCGGTATCCCTCTTGATAGGATATCGTCCATCCATTGTGTTGGGTTGGAAATAGCATGAATTTTTTTGAGACTGTTTGCTACAAATGTATGTAAATTGGATGCCTGAGAGTTAAGCCAAGATAATACAATTGTCGAATCTGACCATAGCATTGCTTCAACGTTTCCTGCTTCCATTCCGAGATTGTGTCGAACTCTGTCTGTAAGTTCTGCTCCGAGCACTGAGACGCGGCAATGACTGCTTTTCCAGTGGAGCTACTGGTGATTTTGCGCGTAGCGGTCTCACGGAGACCTGAACGTTTTTTAAGTAGCCCGGATGTACACAGCAGCTCCATATGGGTCAAATATTTGCACTTTTTCTGTTATGTCTGATTTGCAGTGCTTCTGCCAAGCTGTCTCCTCCTGTAAGGCAAGCATTCACATAAAGGTCATCCTTTAGTATAGTTGCTCTAGTAGCCCACTTTTCATTGTTTTTAGTTGCTAAGTACTCCAAACTTTTTGTTGCGAGGTATGGTGCCGACGTTGTTCCATAGGTTACTACTGTCTTCAAGCGATAATATTTCACTTCCTCGCTTGGGCTGTTTCTCCAGACAATTTGGTTGAATTGATCATCTGGATTAAGCCATACCTGCCTGTACGTTTTCTCTAAGTCTGCAGTGAAAACATATTTAGGTGTCCTAAACCTCAGTTGAATTGAAAATAGTTAACTTTGAACCACTGTTGCTGGATACAAGATATCATTCAAAGATTTTCCTGATGATGTCTTACATGAGGAATTAAATACCACTCATAATTTAGTTGTGGTACTATCAGAATTAAGTACACAATGATGAGGTATAAAATAATGTCGCCTTGGTATTCTTTTTGGCAACACTTCATTCTTCCTCTAGACTTTTGTAAATTTTTGCTGGTTCCAAGGTATCCAGTTTCCAGAATCGCTCCAACAGTTCATCAAAACTAAGGTTTCCTCTCTTGTACTGAAATCGGTGTATTCTGATTTCACAAGTACATTTAGTCTGGATCTGCTGATCTGTAGTTGTCCTCATACTACATCTGTTCGTGGCGATGCCTTTTCTATTTATAAAGATAATTGCTTTAAAATTCTCTCCGAGATCAGTACCCAGTACAACCGTTCTGCTGCAGATTTAGTTTTGAATTTATCACACTTAACCAGTTTGTGATTTGACTTATTACAGAACGCGTATGAATCCCTGGTCTGCTTGGATCCAATCGCTTCTAGGGCGAGGAATCGTTGTTCAAAAAATTCAGAAACTCTTCCGTTTTTTGTAAGTCCCGTGTATCGGACAGGGACTGTTCATATAACGTATGGATAAGTCTATCTAACTTCCTGGTCATATGGAAGATTAAGATTGAATCCCATGATTATGTATTAACGCCTATATTTCTTAAGGCTTGCAGTGATTCATGAAATGGCGTCATTTTCAATGTCCGGATGGTCAAATAATTTCTCGAATCGTTCTTGCAGCTTTTTCTAAGCCTTGTCGTAATCTATTAATTCCAGATGTCTTATTAACCTTTCCGCTTCACCGGAAAGGTACCACATTTTCTGTACCGAAGGGACGTTTGACTCGTGCACCATCTTTGCAAAGATATCAGGAAATTGTTGCCATTTCAAATAGTTTCCATCAAACTTGTACGCTGCTTGTTCTGCGTCCACATACGCATCGAAGCCATATCCAATGCTGACAGGTTCTGCTACTGCCTTATATATTTCAAAATGGACTAGTTCAATCTGTTTCCACTGTTTTTCGATGATAGACTTATAGTGGACTTCTTCTTCAGATGTTATCTGATTCAGAATTCGGAGTAATGATGCAATCATCGCCTTCTGTTGGCGTTCTCTGATTCCTCTTCCAGCTTGAGTATCTGAGCTTTCCATATTTTTATGGTTTCATTTTGCATCTTTTTCATTTTAGGGTGGTACTCTTTTTTGAAGTAGTCATGTTCAGAAGGTTGATGATTCAATTTTTCCATCAACTCCTGATGGCCTTTGTCAAAGTTCTCCCATAGGTACTCCAGCTGTTCAATTTTGTCTGCAAAGTATGAAACCTTTGTCTTCCTAGCGGGAGAATCCTTTTTGTAACTACGGATCATCCACTGAATGGCGTCTCTCATTTGTTGAGCGTAAATCTCCTCCATGATATTAGCTAATCTTGACCCGTTGGGAGTACTTGTTTATGTTCTAGACAAAAGTACGGTCCGACTCGCATATAATATGTGGAGAAGATTATGCTTTTATCACAACTGCTCTTTATTGTTCTAAATTATCCAGAACTCAATTTCGCTGACTTGTATATCACAATGACATAGGTCAGTACCTGCCGCATTAGGGTTTACTTGGGGATTGTTGCCAGACTGCAAAACCGTGCCCTCGCTAAAGAATATCAATATTTTTAAAAGCGTTGTATTAATGAAAAAATGTCCCTTATGCGCTTTGTTTAAATTGGTCGCCTTGTTGATCAAAGTCGGGCGCAATAAAATTTGTTTTAATAAAAACGCAAAGACGCTTTATGATAGTATTTATTTATTATTTTATTATTTATAATATAGATGCCCCTAAACCATAATCTAGTGGTATAGGGCAACCAACACTTAAATTGGGTGGACCATGAAGGCTGAAAATTGCATTTGTAATTGTAATCTGCTTGCAGATCTTAAATTATGATAACTGCTATGAGAGGATTGCCCGAGATTACTTATTAATTATGGGTCATATGTCATTACAATTTGGGAATTATTTACTATTATTTGGTTAGTACAATTAGGGCAATATTTGTGTCAAATGAAGTGGTGTTTTGTAGGAGAAGGCGGGTATTTTGGGCCACGGGGAATCGTGAGCCAGCGCCCTTTTTTTCCCCCCGTGAATTATGACAGGTGCGTATGACTGTTATCGACTTGTCGTATGATACCCTATAATTTCCGTAACGAACAAGTGTGTGCACCGGCAATGGTACTTTGTTTTTAAGAGAAATTGGATGCTCTTGATGTATAATTTACACTCCGTGTATGTCTTTATAATTTTTTTATTCCTGTAAATCGACGGAGGTAGCTATGTTTTTAATATTCGTGTGTATATTTGCTTTCAAAATTATAACGGGATTTTGCATGTATTTGTTAAATGAGGGTTCGAGGGATTGTGAACCTTTTTTCTCGGGGAATTATGAGCCACTTGTGTCTTGCCATTTAACTACATTTTTTAATGTGTTGAATGCTTGTGTATGGAAAATACGCCGAAAAAAAATAAATCGGCGAAATACCATATATTGCAACGTCTGCGATCGTGCAGTGCACTTGAAATATGCCAGAATAACTGAAAGTTATAGGACTTGCATAAATTGCATTTCAGTCTGACGTGTGTAATTTTTTTTCACTACAACAACTAATCTCTTAATTATTATTTGTATTCTAGTGAAATGAATAAAATTTTCCTAAAAAAATCGTTATTTTTTTTTAATTTTAAAAGTGTCTCACAATAGCCCGAGAATTTTGAAAATAATGAAAAAAGGTATTTTTGGAAAATGCCTTGGAATCACCTTATTTTCAAATATTCCTTTAAACTGTTGTGAATAAATGAAAGCTAGATCTTCATACTATAACACCCATCACTCAAATTTGAAATAAAACTTGTTTAATAGAAAATTTCTGCCAATAAAAAAAAATGGCTCAAAATACCCCACCTTTCCTACTCATATCTATTTGGACCAAGCACCAACAGAAGTGTCAAAAAAATGTTGGAAATTAACCAAAATATGCAGACACCAAGGCCACTGGCTACCAATGGAAATGCAGCGCAATTAAGCTTGTTAAAATTTAATCCGCAAGGTATCAGCCCGGTAATAACCCTATCCAAGGCGCTAGAAGGCAGTGCATCTCAGTGGCTGTCACAAATATGCTTTGCCGGCATCACATGGACGCAGTTTAAGGAGCTGTTCATACAACGATTAAATATATTGAACGGTCGTCCCAAACCGGGGAAGACTCTGCGGAATATGGCTAATGACAAAATGGAAAGCCAAAGAGTTAGAAGAAATCGCTGTAGTGGTGACGCTGGCTTATATGGCGCAGATAGACAACAAATTGGAGCACTGGATTTTTACAAATAATGTAAAAGCGCGTAATGAATTGCAACAACAATTGCAAGCACACTCTTTCAACAAGCGCAATTTCGTGGACGACGTACCACTGAATCGGAACGAAAAAAAATCCAAGTTCCCACCGCCGATGAAAGGCAACTATCGTGGAAGACCTGGTGACAGGAGAAAGCAAGAGAAAAGGCACAATGTAGGCAACGGAACTGGTGTGACTGGACTGAAGGAGAGGCCATTCATAAAATGTTTTAAGTGTGGAGAAGCTGGACACATTGCCTCCACTTGCTCCAAAGGTCGATCAAATGGGAATGGCCGAATTCACGAGAAGCATGTATACATTTGCACGATAGCTCCACCATCTGGAAAATAAATCTATCCGGTGAGTCCATTACATTTTGTTTCGACTTTGGTGCTGAATGTTTTCTGGTCAAAGGGAGTGCTGCTGCTAAATTTAAGAGAAAAAAGAATCAATAATATTGTTAAGTTGAATGGCATAAGTAACGATTCTATAGTTAGCACACAGCAAATTTTATGTCATGTAAACGTTGAACAGTATTGCTTTGAGATATTGTTGCATGTAGTTATGGATAGGTTTCTAAAGTATGATGTGCTGATTGGCCGTGAAACTTAGCCACGCTTTTTGCGTAGCGATGGACGCTAATAAATTCGAAATTTATAAATCCAAAAAGAGTGGAACTTTTAAGTTAAACGAAATATGAAGGTATCATATAATCTGATAGCAATTTAAATGAATCCGACAAAACGCCCTTGATACACATTCAATAGCGATACTCTGATTAGTTCATTGACGAAATTCCAAATACTAGAGTTTCTTCAGGGTAGTCAAAAATTAGGCTAGTAGATCTTCAAAAGACAGTACAACGGTTAGTTAAAAAAAAATACGGATCAGCTTTGTGTAGATTACAGGGTATTGAACGACAACACAGTAGCCGACAAGTACCCGCTTATCGCAGACCAGATTGCAAGGCTTCGCGGCGCTAGATGTTTCTCGTGCGTGAATATGGCCAGTGGCTTTTACCAAATCCCTGTACATGAAGACTCTATCGAGCGAACTGCTTTTGTAACTCCTAAAGAGCAATATGAGTTTTTGAACATGCCTTTTGGTCTAAAAAATGCACCTTCCGTGTTTCAACGTGCCATAATTAAGGCTTTGGGACCAACTTTATTTATAAAGTTATACACGGACCGGTTCACAAGTGTTTGAGGCGTTAGAGGATATAAGTTACTTTTGTATGATTAAGAGGCCAAGAAAGATCCCGGATGCGAAGCAAAAGTATGCCGGAGTGGAAAAAACGCAACCTTGCAAGATGGAGTTTTCTATAGAACTTGCTCATTAATTGTTCAAGTGTGCCCGTTCGGGGATACTGGCAAAAGCCCTCTTCTTTCCCCTGCTGTTCACTCTTTCTGGCGTGAACATACCGCCCCCTTTAACAATTTGCAATAGCCCGGGTGGACTGGTAAGGATGGGGAGCAGTAACTTTCTAGAGCGCCGAGCTAAAGGGGTTCCGCTCGAACTGAATACACATTTGGACTTGATGACTTTAGGATAGAGGTATGCTTCGCGGGCAGGAGTGACGTCTGCGTAGGCGCTCGGGATAAGCATTTGGAGTTGGACAAGCATCGTTGCGGTAAATTCCTCTGTGAAAGCGGGAGGCACATCGTCGTGCTACGGCAGCCGTGGGATGGACGAGGGTATGGTGTTTCTCACCACTCACGCGGCACCCTGTTTTGCTTCGGCACAATCCTGTGGAGTGCAAGACTTGTCTCGATGAAGTCCATCGCTTCCTTCGAAGCTGGGATGAGCGGTTCTTAAAGACGCGGAAATTTGAGCTGCCGATACAGACGTGGGACCGCACAGAATCCACCCGAATATCGTCTCCAGAGCAAGAAGGGATCCACAAATGCCTTTTTCGATGCGCTTTCCTAAAACGCGGGGGAGAAGATCCGCACCGATTATTAAGTCTACTGGAGAACTTTCGTGGAAATGTGGATCTGCCAAAGGAAGACGCGGAATGCTCTTCTTTATTTTTGTGGGAACCGGGCAGAACGGAATCGCGCTAGGAAGGTTGTGCAAGACGAAAACGTGCGCTTCCACTTGCTTGAAAGGATCTCTAGGAGAAGACATTTTTAGTTCGCATAATTTGTGAGCGTTGGTGGCAACACAATTGGAGATGCCATTGATTTCAGCGTCAGTGACACGGAACCGGGGTCTCACCAGATCGAACATCCTCTTGGATAGGAGTGTTCCCTCAGATCCGGTGTCTATCAAGGCGCGTGCTTGGAATTCGGCACATTGATGTCGTATAATTACCATGGACGTACCCAGCAAACCTATACGAGGCGTGGATATTCGGAACTTCTGAAGGCCATGGCTTGGATTTGGGAGCTCAACTGACTCTGCAGGGAGAGAATTTGTTGGTTGTCGCCGAGGATTTGTTGTTGGTGGCTGCACACTGGAAGTTGGCACTGTGGAAATGTTGATGCGATGCAAGAGTGTGTGGTGCCGCTTCTAGCATTTGCGGCAATTATGGACACTAGGACACTCTCGCAAAGACATAACTTCAGATGTTTAATTGCCGCCAGTCGTTCTTACACGGGCATGTCTGCGAATTTGCGGCAGACGCGGATCGGATGGTTCTCTGCCACAAAATTGGCAGGAGACCTGGTTGACAGTGACGTTAGTGGTCAAAGACTAAAATATGGTTTGAGGCACAGATTTGCGGACGGCTGCTAGGAGAACTTGTAGCGCAGGAATGGGCTTTTGACCTTCCAACATTTCTAGAACGCGACACCGATCTATTAGAAAGTTGTCCAGGTTGGACCAGGATGAGAGGTAAGTCTTGTTTGGGATGGATTGTTCCCATAATGCGATGGTGGCGTTTGGCAATTTGGATGTACAAAGCGCCACCAACAAGACGTCCCAGTTCTCCGTGCTAACACCGGAGCGCGTGATTGTGGTTAAGCAGCCCTGAATAATAAGAGATTCTTTACAAAAACCATCATTAGTGAGTGGGGAGCTGGAAAAGGCCGCCGCATAATGAGTACTCGAATTTGACTCTCCACAGGACCTTTGTCTGCTCCAAGTGTATTTTTATCGAAAACAATGACACGTCACCCTCGGGGAGCTCCTTGTGTTGACCTCGAAAACGGTCAGACCGTCTAAAGCGGCAATAAAGTGGTTCACGGACATGTCAGCTGCGTCGGACAGTTGCTGGGACCCAGATAGGGTCATTGTTTTGGAGGTGGGAGCGGACACCGTGACGCATGAAATTGATTAAGAGCTAGGGTCGGAGCACGCGGGCGATGAAATGCGACAGCGGACGGATGCTCTTTTGGGCGTAGTACTGGAAAAGCCTGGTGGTGACTGAGCGTTGGAGGAACGCTTGATGGTGTCGGTATTGCGGGATACCTTGGCATTAGATAGCGACGTGGATGGCGTCGTGGATCGACGAGGCACTGCTAGACGATCGATTTTGTGGCTGCTTTTAGCAGGATCTGTAGGCCTAGCTGTATTGGACTAGAATAAAATTACGAAGGTTATCGTGTTGGTCAACGATGTTTTGACCGAAGTGGACTGCATGGAAACTGAACGGATGCATCGGCAATCGATGAGTGGAAAATAAAACTATTTATTTTGCAGTTGAAAAAAAAACCATGAATAAACAGTTAAAAATGCGATTTGTGTGGTGAGCGTGATTTATGTGGAGCAGTTGAAACGGTCTAATAATATTAAACGCTATTTCGACGGCAGCTTTTCGGATTGTTTTGTATTAATCTATTCAGATTATTTTTTTGCTGCACGCTGGTCGAAATGTTGCTAAGACTTGGCCATGGCTGGAATGTACTGTTATTTAAATTACACGGTATTTTAATGTTTTCAAAAAATTATTTGTCACACACATACGAAAATGCCGAAATTATTAATTCGGTAGTGGAATAAGTTTTTATAAATATTTATTCTCAATTTTACTTGTTTCCTATTGAATTTCAACCAGAATTATTTTGCAGTATGTCGCTGGAGTAGCAAATGTCGTGACTGTGATCGAGTCACACCGTGAGAGTCACGCGACAGCACTGATGTCCGATCAGCTGTGTAGTCAACTGGTTGGTTGTTTACGTTCGGAAATTAGCAACTTGTATTAATTTAATGAGTTTAATTAAAATAATTAAAATGCAAGTGAAATGCATGACAGAAATCTGTGAAATTAGTTTGGAAATTCAAGAAAAAAGGAACAAGTTTCCGCTGCCGAAATGCTTATGCACACAAGGTATATACACAGGTGTATGCAAATGCCGGTGCAGTGATGTATGTATGTATGTATGTATGGTTATATATACATACATATGTACATATGCAAGTTTGGGTGTTGTAAATAAGAACTTTCGATTGGATTGCTTGCACTTGCACTCTCGTATGATATGTATGTATGTATGTGTCGGCTGCTCCAGATTATTGGTTACCATAGCTTTTGCCTTATTGAACAAGAGTTCCGTAGTCTTTGGATTTACTTTTTGAATAACCCCTTTTTTCTCGAGTCAAGCTGAACTTTTTATACAATTTTAGGCCCGAAATGTCACAAGGGCAAAAATGCATGGCACACTAAGGAATACTACGGACCACATTCAGCAACAGCTATCTGTCTCGCTCAAAACATAGGTTTGACTTATACCTACAGGCCTGCTGTTTTCTCAATCATTGTAACTGGATTCCACTGAACCAGTGAACTTATGACACTACGAAAAGGAACGATAATAACAGCTCTAAAAATTCTAGGCGACCCGACACGGCCATCCTGACAGTTACACGTCCTCGTGTACTAAAACATTTTCTTACATAACATTTATTTTACTAATTTAGTTCTTTGTTCACACATATTGATTCTTTACAATAACTCACTCTTGACACTATTCTTATTAATCCCACAAATGGGTCTTCCGCCAGTCTATCAAGCAACCGCTCATCAATTACAATACAGCACACAACGTCAAACTTATAATACAGTATCAAAAGTATGCCAGTTATATACTCTGTTCCCGCTCCGACACGGCCATCCTGACCGTTACAAGTCCTCGTGTAAGAAATTTAAATAACCCTAACCGCACTGAACCTCTTTTATCACACATAAGCTTAGCGTTCTCATTTATTATTTATTTTTTTTTTTATTTTTTTTTTTTTTCATTCGGTTTTGCATTACTTATTATCTGTACATTTCATGATTCTTAACATTTTAACTAAAGGTATCACACGGCCCTCCTGATGACCACAGGTCCTCGTGTGTTACATGATTATAAAGGAGTCAATAGTAGCGACACGTATAGCTCAGTCTGAAAAGACAGTATAACCCAAACTCATTATACAAAAGTTTTCCAAAATAAACCGATCTTTCATTCTTTTGGGCCATTCCAACAACATAGTGTAACCTTAAACTTATTCACATATCCGATATACAGCATATTCCCACTAGTTCATCACTTTCCTAACATATTCGGAAAACCCACCGTCTTGGGTCTATTCCATCAAGCCACCACGAGATAACTAATAGGAAGGCACATTAATTCGGGCACCTAAAAAGATCAGGGGCGTTGACAGTCACCCTCAGGATAGGAGTCCAACATCTCACTCTGGTATACACCAGTACCTCTGACGTCTCTTTCAACGCCGTCTTTATTGACGTCTCTTTCAACGCCGTCTCTATTGACGTCTCTTTCAACGCCGTCTTTATTGACGTATATTTTCATTAGCTGTCTGATAGCTCGGGGACTCAATGGGGACATGAGAAGTCATTTTGCTTGGCAATGGATTCCGCAAAAAGAAGTCTGCGTGGGCCACTTTACTGCCAGGTCTATAGTGTATTGCAAAGTGAAATGACTGCATATACGCCCACCAATGATGGACTTTTGGTGCAAATCTACCTTACTGCGTGAAGCTTTTAAGGAATTACAATCTGTATACACATCAAAATGTCGGCCTTGCAGATAATGGCGAAAATGCTTTTTTGCATTAAATAATGCTAGCGTCTCCTGTTCGTACGAATGATCGAGATTCGGGAGAAGTCGTACGTTAACTATAATATTCGACGACGCAAGGCCTACATTTAATTTTATGCAACAAAATGGCTCCATATCCATCCATACTGGCATCCGTATGTAATTTAATTGGATATTGAGGATCGAAAATGCACGGGCTCATCCGTAAGAGTTTCTATGACATAGCCAATAAACTGTCTAACTTGAGTGTAGTGAATTCACATGTCGGTTTTAAATGACTTCAGCACAGCTTGTAACATTCTGTTGCAAGCAGGAAATAATAGTAATAAGTTTATATATAAAAACAATTGTATGTATGTACGCAAACTTGCATGCATACATTTCGTTCTGTATATAAGCTTACGCAAACGAATTGTGCTGGCAAGCCAGCCCAATTATGCTGAGCTTGCAATTCGATCATGTGAGTTCACTCTCGCGTCTCACCCCTCTTATTTTGTAGCTGCCAACAAGCAGCATAAGTTAACACACAATATGAATCATTCTAATAAAAGCTTACGAAGAGCACAGACGTGCCTAGAAAACAAGAATTATTAATGGAATCAATGAAATCATTAATATGTACGATTGTACATATTTCATGGCGACCGTGACAGGACACGTCACAGCCAAAATATTGTAACTCGGAAATAATTAAAAAAATTACAACAACAAACAAAAACAAAAGATGTTGTCTTTTTGACTATGCAAATATTAAACAATTATCCAAAGAAAGTGCAACAACAACCATAACAACAACAACAAAAAAAAAAAATATAAGATTAATATAAATGGCTGACGTGGTGTATGGCGGACCACCAGCAGTAACCAACTTTTGAAAGTGCTGCTCCTGTCGAGCAAAGGGATGCACCTACACTAGAAGAGGCTCTAGTGGTGTATCCAAACGATGGACCACGCCCACTCACCATAGCTGAGTATCGGGCTCGACAACACAAAAATACGACTCAAAGAAGGAAGAAACGGGGCGGAAAAATAACTGCCCTCCTGCGCCAGAGACGATTGGTGCAGGATATGTTAAAAACAACCACAATCTCCGAGGAAGACCGACAACTCTACACAGAGAGTCTACAGGAGCTAAACCGAAAACTTCGCACTGGTGCGAAGTAACGCAAATCGGATTTCCGATATTGCCTTTAATCTTAAAATTTCATTAAAATTCACGCATTTAAAAAAAAAAATTATGTTTATATAACTACCCATTAAATACATTTACTTTTAACTATAACTCTCAAGCGATGCGTGCAAACGCAGCTTGAAAAACACTAACAAATTGATAGGCTATTACTAACACATGTGGTTGGAGTATCCATTGTAAAAATTTTTAATGAAATGTAAACCTGAATTGTGAGCCAACCACATGCACTATCCCTTCTACTTTCCACGTCTCTGTCGCTGCTACTAGCAGTTGAATATATATATATTTTTTCATATATGCAATGCAATGAATTATTTAATCAATTAATTTTTTTTCAATGATCTATTGATCACTTTTAGTGGATATCACTAATTGATATCACACTCCTTTTTTTTATATATAAAAATATTTAATGTAATTTCTAATTACATTCCTTTTAAAAAAAATTAAAAATATTTAATTCAATGAAATTTCAAAAAAAAAATTTTTCTTTATTTTTATCATGTATACGTTTTAGGTATGAGCGATTTTTAGGTATGATTAGCGTCTCATAACTTTTTATGGATAATTTTGAAAAGAAGGTAGATTTTCGAAAAATTTTAAACAAATTGATTACAGACGAAATATCGAATTTCTTCAAATAAGCTTCCCTAAAACCCAAAATGGGTTTAATTGACACGAAAACGGTGGATTCCACTGCCAACGTGATCAATAAGGTAGAAGTAGAACAACAAAGTCTTACAACTGTTACGATTTTACTGATCGTAATAATAATAATAATGAGCATAAACATGCTAATAAAGTTTACGGAATGCACAATAGGTGCTTGAAAAAGAAATATTTGAGTAAGGCGAATGATCTAGATAGAGTCTAGATACACAAAAAAAAAGATAATAATAAGCAATTGAAAAATTTTTTTTTATTCCAAATGGAAAAAGATGAGACTAAACGTCTACAGAAATACCTACCGTTCCTTGATTACCTGATAAACTCAGGTGGAACCAATTACAAGTTCAAGGAAATTCGGTATTGGATTTATAATAATCATAGATTTAACCCGAAAATAGTAGATCTTATGGAAATATCCATTAAGACAGCATACAATAGGTTGATAACTATAAAGCAAAAGAACAAGGATGCACCCAAGTGGGTACATGATATGTTCACAACAGAAACAATAGAAATAGAAAACTCAGACGAGGAAGTCACAATGATAGAAGATTAGGAGTAAAGAAAAAAAAAGAGAAGAAGAAAAAGTTTTTGTTTTTAAAAAAAAAAAAGGGAAAAAATGTCATTAGACGAATATTTCGCGAAAATTAGAGATAGGAACCCAAATGTAGTAACCAATCTACTAGAGGTTTTTACGAGCGAACAAAGTAGCTCACCTCAACGCGCGATGGATCTGGCTTATATAAACATAACATACCTGGATATGAAGGGAGAGAAATTCCCAATCCAAGGAAACAGCAGAGTAGCCATGTGCTTCATCCTCACTGTACCTAGCATATGCTGTTATACAAACGCAGCGAGTACTTTTTGCTTTTATTTAATGGATGAAGCACAACATTAAATCACAAACAAAAAAAAAAAACATTCAGTAGCAACACCTTGCTACACACACTCCATGACAATGACTACTAAATAAACCAAAATTACAAATAATTGACGGAAGATGCAGAAGAGGCAAGCCCTGTTCCGCACTTCCGTCAGGGGCAACAGCCCCCAACCAGCCAAAACATAAACTTGCGTTAACGTAATAGTACTTCCAACAACAATGTCGTCCGATTTTGATCCCAGATCAAAAAATTCATAAAGGAATTTCCGTTAGAAGTACAATCTCCAAGAATGAATTTTTTTTTTCCTCTTCTCAATTAAGATAATAAATAATAAATTGTCTGAAAAGGTACCCAAATCGTCCAAATAAGCTGTACTAACATAAAAATTTGAGATAAAACAACTCCCAGTTGCATATGCTTCACGCTGAAAGCAACAAATCAACAATAGTTAGCAGCTATTCAATGAGTTTTTAAATCACTTTCGACCATATATTTATGGTCAACACTTCACTACTAAATAATTTCTGTTGGAAAAGACAATTTCGTGGCAGATGCCCTATCTCGGATCACAATAACCGAGTTAAAAGACATTCAAAATAAAGTCCTGAAAGTCACTACCAGGCAACAGTACAGACAAAATAAATCCTGCGCAGGAAAAGAAAAAGAGACTTTGCTAAGGCAAAGTACTCCAAATGCTTCTATGCCCAACGTTTACCAAGTTATAAATAATGACGAGGTACGAAAAGTAGTGGCCTTACATATCAAAACGGCACCGTGGGAAAAGATCTTTGAATTTACTTCAATAGATACTTTTAAAGAAATGGGCAATGAAATATTGAAACCCGGTGACCATAATAAATAATGAAAAAGAAAAAGAAGCAATTTTGTCTGAAAATCATGATGATCCAATACAAGGTGGTCATAATGGCATAACAAAAACATTAATAAAAATAAAAAGACACTACTATTGGAAAAATATGACGCGACAAATAAAAGAGTACATACGTAGTTGTCCAAAATGCCAAAAGTCGAAAACGACTAAACATACTAAGACCCCATTGACACTAACAGAAACGCCTATGAGTGCCTTTGACAGAGTAATAGTGGATACTATAGGTCCACTACCGAAATCTGAAAACGGTAACGAATACGCAGTAACCCTGATCTGTGACCTAACAAAGTATTTGGTAGCCATCTCTGTTCAAAATAAGAACGCTAATACTATTGCAAAAGCAATATTTGAATCCTTTATATTAAAGTACGGTCCAATGAAGACGTTCCTTTCGGACATGGGTACTGAATATAAAAATTCAATAATAAGCGATCTGTGCAAATATTTAAAAATAGACAACATAACGTCTACTGCACATCACCACCAAACCGTGGGAACAGTGGAAAGAAGTCATAGAACTTTTATTGAATACATCCGTTCATATATATCAGTCGATAAAACTGACTGGGATGTTTGGCTCCAATATTTTACATATTGTTTTAAGACGACCCCCTCTATGGCACATTGTTATTGTCCATATGAGCTAGTTTTTGGCAAACAAAACAATTTGCCAAAACAATTTAATTCTATAACTAATATTAATCCATTATATAATATAGATGATTACACTAGAGAAGCTAAGTTTAGATTAGAGCAAGCCTATAAAAGGGCAAGGCTTATGCTAGAAGAGCATAAGGTAAAGAATAAGGAATTATACGATAGGAACATAAATAACTTTGAAATAGAAATAGGAGATAAGGTTCTTGTTAAGAATGAAACGGGCCATAAGTTAGAATCTAAGTATCTAGGCCCATATAGAGTAGAAGCAATAGAAGATAAGGATAATATTTTAATAAGAGATAAAAGAAATAAAGCACAAAGAGTGCATAAGGATAGGTTAAAAATTTTTAAATAACAAGAAGAAAAATTTTTCTCTAGTATTTACAAAATCTAAAGTGTATACATTGAAAATAAGGATAGTTATTTGCATATATACAAGTTTTTATTTTTATATATATAAAGGAAAGGAGCGAAGAAAAAAAAAATTATTTTAAAACTTTTCTAAAAAAAAAAAAATGCATACATGTAAGGGAAAAATATATATATTCATTGACGGACGTCAAATTTTTTTTAAATAACACTAATTACTTTATAACGTCATTTACTTCATATACACATATATAATAACTTCATTAGATTACGTTATTCTTTAAAAAGGGGAGGTGTAGTGAATTCACATGTCGGTTTTAAATGACTTCAGCACAGCTTGTAACATTCTGTTGCAAGCAGGAAATAATAGTAATAAGTTTATATATAAGAACAATTGTATGTATGTACGCAAACTTGCATGCATACATTTCGTTCTGTATATAAGCTTACGCAAACGAATTGTGCTGGCAAGCCAGCCCAATTATGCTGAGCTTGCAATTCGATCATGTGAGTTCACTCTCGCGTCTCACCCCTCTTATTTTGTAGCTGCCAACAAGCAGCATAAGTTAACACACAATATGAATCATTCTAATAAAAGCTTACGAAGAGCACAGACGTGCCTAGAAAACAAGAATTATTAATGGAATCAATGAAATCATTAATATGTACGATTGTACATATTTCATGAGTAACTGACAGTGGGGGTGGTAAATCAATTAACGCTTGTTTCTTTCTGGGATTCGGTCTGATTTCACCCTCTCTAACTTCAAAACCCAAATATTCCTCACTAGTCTTTAAAAAAGAACACTTAGCGATGTTAAAAGAAAATCCGGCGCTGGAAAGAACTTCCAAAACAGTTCTAAGTCTTTCAAAGGCGTCTTCTTTGGTTTTGTATTTGACCATGATATCGTCCATATAAACAATTACAAATGAGTGGGCGAGATCACCCAAAGCTTTTATTACCGCGCGCTGAAACACAGACGGTGCATTTTTGAGTCCAAACGGCATCGCTAAATACTCATACTGTCCGTCGGTGGTAACAAAGGCTGTACGTTCAATTGAATCTGGATGGATAGGTATTTGATGAAACCCACTTGCTATGTCCAAACATAAAAAGTACCTTGCTCCCCCAGTCTAGAGATTTGGTCATTTATCAGTGGCAACGGATACTTGTCGGCAACAGTGTTTGAATTTAACTCGCGATAATCGACGCAGAGTCGGTTGAAACCATTTTTTTTTTTTTTTAAACAAGTAGTATTGGACAGGCAAATGGTGAGCAACTAGGCCGGACAATATTTGACTTTAACAGTTCTCCAATTATATCTCTAACTATTTCTTTTTTATCTAAACTGAGCCGATAGGGTCTTCTTTGTACCGTCTTATATGGATCAATTAGACGTATTTCCAATTGACCCGTTGTTACACATTTTTTTTTGAATTCCATCAACAAACGAATTGGAATATTCCTCCAAAATTTTCAACAAATAAGACTTGTCCGACCCAAGCAATTAAGTTTCAATATTAAACAAAATTGAACAGTCATTTAAAACAGCCGTAGTACAAAAAGATTTGGCTTTTGAAAGCTCGACCCTGTCAGATGATATCATGACATTAAAATTACAATACAAAATTTCACGACCAATAATTATATCGTAATTAAGACAATCGTCAAGAACAACATGGAAAAGAACTTCAAGAGAGTTATCGCATATTTTAACATTTGAAAGAATTTGAAGTGTACTATTTAGTGTGCTATTTCCAATACCCTTGAGTACAACTAAATTATTGTAACGCCTTCCAGATAGCTTGTGAGACACAAATTCCTTAACAAGCGAGCATTCGGCTCCTGAATCGAAATAAAATGGATACCACTCACCGGATTGCATCATGAACATGTGCATCATGTAGTTTCGTTGCCTTCTAAATGTTGCAGAAACAATTCTTTGAATTGACGTCACTCCATACCAGCAAAGAAAACTTGTGACAACCAGTTAGATGCACTGCCTTCCAAGCACTTACTCAAGGCCATGAGAAGAGCGCTGCCTCCCAGCAAGTTTTCAGTTCAGTCAATGTTCACCGTGGAACACCATGCAGCAGCACTTGAACCAGGGGCTTCTGGGTTAAATTTTGGAAAAATTACATTGTTCTTTCCTTGCTGCAAACTGTAATTTTTCACAGATTTTAGGACTTCAATTAGGCTTCTATGCTGTGACTCTGAAATGCGACACAAGCGCTCGCCATTCGCTTGAGACGCGAGGGATCCCACTTCTGATGTCGGCTGCTCCAGATTGCCTTATTGAACAAGAGTTCCGTACTCTTTGGATTTACTTTTTGAATAACCCCTTTCTCGAGTCAAGCTGAACTTTTTATACAATTTTAGGCCCGAAATGTCACAAGGGCAAAAATGCATGGCACACTAAGGAATACTACGGACCACATTCAGCAACGGCTATCTGTCTCGCTCAAAACATAGGTTTGACTTATACCTACAGGCCTGCTGTTTTCTCAATCATTGTAACAGGATTCTACTGAACTAGTAAACTTACGACACTACGAAAAGGAACGATAATAACAGCTCTAAAAATTCTAGGCGACCCGACATATGTATGTGTACATATGTACATATTTGTCGTTTATTCTTTCGCGAAAAATAAAAAATGCAACTACATAAATGGAATTAAATTACTAGAATAAGCTACTAGATCAAGATAGATGAAGGAAATGCAACGGAATGTCCACACAAATTAGAGTGAAAAGTCGCTATGGTCAGAGTACCGCACCATAATGGAATAAAAATGTTAAGGGGGGGGTCAAGAAGACCTCACCATTACAAAAGAGACACGTTATGTCGGGGGTCGAGATGATTGGTGTTAGAAATTTGCACCAATAAGTTGTATAAAATGAAATGCAAAAATTTAAAAGTTAATACTAATATTGAAATTAACGTCAAGTTCGGGTGTTGAGAGTTTTACAACAGTTTTTTTTAATTTAGCACTATGTTTTTCAGATAGTTGACAATTGTACTTTATTCTTTTAGACTTTGTTTTGGTTTGGTATTTGAATGAATTGATTCTGGCTTCCCCCATAGGGGATGTCAGCAATATTTAGCTAAAACCAGTTGGAAATTGTATGATCAATCACACACAATTCCGCAGTGTGCTTTCTGGGTTAATATTTTAGTAATAGCCTACTAATGGGCGTTAACTCCTCCCTCCTTCAAGATCTGCGTCCCGCAGATTATTGGATTGTTGCAGCTTGTAAAACTCCAAGATCTTGAAGTTGTGAAAGCCCTTTAGTAGAATTTTTCCACCAGATTATTAACACCGGCTGTTGTAATCGTCCCGACAACCAATTAATTGATGAATCAAGACATCTTAAAAAGCACAGAATTGCCGCTGCACTCCTCTCAATTCCAGTCCTCAGTGAGAATGCGGTCCCTCTATTGAAGCTAGTGGCGAAGACCAGTCCAGACCAGTGTTGCAAGTCCAGACAATACGGAAAACTGTCTTCGGAAGAGTTCTCTTTTTTTTGTTAGTTTAATTCTTATAACTTAATAATAGAAATTCGTTTTCTATGCAACTTAGTTTTCAACCAACTATTTCAAAAAGACGACATACTTAGATTCCCATCCTTTTATTAACTTCTCAAATAAGATATGTGAAAATATTTTTCTTGTAGTATAAAAATTAGATTAAACAGATATTTTTCCTTGGTATTAATTTGTTTACTGTTTAAATGCACCTCTGCGTACTTTACAGAATCTGAACCCCTTTGTTTTCTGTTAATAACCACTTCTTGGCGATGTTCGATGAATTCTCTTATATCCATTTAGACCCCCTATAAACACGTCCAATGCCATGTCTCCATGATTGAACACCACCAATCAGTGCGTTGGTATCAGAGGTATCAGAGTATTTTCCATTTTTTAAGCAACCGATTATTAAGGAAAAATGTTGGTTAACCTGATTATAAAAAACACCCACAGAGTTAATTCCCTGAGTCATTCTATTTAGTTGATATTCTAGCGTGCGTTTATCTCTTTTATCAGCATAGTGGAGGGCAAGTATTATTTTAGAGTCCGACCAATCATCGTCCGCATCATTATATGAACACAGTGCTGTATCAGCACTCCCCCCCCGTATTTTCTGCAAAATAATAGAGCGGAATAGAGGTTTTTCCCTAACTATTTCGTATTCCCTTAAAACAGATTCAACTTTATTCAACTAAGAAACATATTTTTCTGAATCTCCATCAAAAACTTGTAATTCCTTCACGCAATCGGGCAAAATGGTAACCTCTTTTAAATCATGCTCAGTCCTAGGTCGTGCAAGTGGTCGTTGTTGCTTTAGAGGTAGATTCGGTCTGTCGTGGTCATTTTCTAGTTTAGTGATCCTTTCCTTTTGTTTTTTTAAGTCATCCCTTATTTCTCCTAATTTCGTTTGTACCCCCACAATGGTTTCCTTTAAAACAGCCAAATTTGACATTATTTCTTCCATTTCTCTTTTTTTTCTTTCAGGAAAAATTGGAAATATAGTCAATAAATTTATGAACACAACCGTTCCTACGCTTCACTCACCACAGTTTCCTTACTATTCTTTTATTTTATCTTTATCCCTTTATTTCCGTTATGGTTGATGCGATTGTCCTTCCAGGTGCGATGTTTCCTCCTGATGAGTATAAAATGTTATAAAAAGGTATTTTATTATTTGAGATTAAATATGAGCTCATTTATTCTATTTTTTATGCGTAGTCGGCAGCTCTTTTCGAACTTTTTGCTTTTGATTTCTTTCTTCAAATGTGTAAACTTATTCGACGTTATTGTGCAAAAATGAAGCGTTGGATAGTTTGTTTATTTAACTTTACTTTTAGTGAATTGACTTTCTTTTGCTTTATTTCTTAAAACTATGGTATCTTTAAACCTTTAAAAAAATCATTAAAATTTTTGTTTCGTTAATCGAGAAGATTCTCATGATTCCTTTTTGGCATTGCCTACTAAGGTACGAAATTCTTCACACGTATTTGTTATTCAGTTTTGCACGCGCAACCGTCTCCTTAGAGCGATGCCGCCGTGTATATTTTATTTTTCCATATCGAGAATTGAACCCGAGCCTTCCGGGTGAGAGCCGGATATCCTACCACTGGACCATATGGGGTTTTATTTAGCCAATCACTTTGTTATATTGCTTTATTTTATGTGTTAAGTGCCGCACGAAGACGCAATGCTATCGCCACGGTAATTTTTTTAAATGTTTATCTCGTCTTCATTCCAACGAGCACTTAGGCTCGATGGTTTGTCCTCGTTATGTAATTGAAAGAAATTAATTTTTTTATAATTTTCTTTTAATATTATATTGGTTTCATTTATTGTTTCATGACTCCAATATACTCCACCTGCGCTCTTGTCGAAAAATTACCTCTTTTTCCTGCTTGTTACACAATTTTTCAGGATTTGCGTTGTTTTCTTATTTTTTCTTTTTCTTTTATTATACCCTGTACCCATAGGGTAAAACGGTATATTAAAGTCGCTAAAATGTATGTAACAGGTAGAAGGAAGCATTTCCGGCCCCATAAAGTATATATATTCTTGATCAGCATCGATTGAGACATGTTCGTCTGTCCGTCCGTCTGTCCATCCGTCTGTTCATCCGTATGAGCACCTGGATCTCGGAGACTATAAGAGCTAGAGTAACCAAATTTGGTGTGAACATGCGTCTAATACATACACAGATCAAGTTTGTTTCAAATTTATGCCACGCCCACTTCCGCCCTCGCAAATCGGGAAAACGAATTACGAGAGCTGTATTAAAGATATCATATTCTTACTTGGAACACCTAATTATATACGTAAACTGTTCCACCTGACCAAGTTTTGCCGAAATCGGATAATAAATGTCGGAGATATACATATATGAGTTTTGCACTGAATTGCCAAGGCGACATTCGTCGACAAGAGTGAGCGAGACGGCATGCGTTCGCTGTTGCTGCATGTTAAAGAGAATTTTGCATGAAACTAATGGCGATTTCGAGGATATTCTACTTCATTTAATATAACTAGTTGGTACACGGTATACTCAATGTCGGCAGGGACGCTTTGCTTGCTTCATTATTTTTTTAATAATTTTTTTCACTTTTTTTACTTAGCTTTTTGTTTCCTTCACACTTGTGGAAATGCCTCACGGTGTATGGTGTATTTAGCACTATGTTTTCCAGATAGTTGACAATTGTACTTTATTCGGTTAGACTTTGTTTTGGTTTGGTATTCGATTGAATTGATTCTGGCTTCCCCCATAAAGGATGTCAGCAATGTTTAGCCAAAACCAATTGGGAATTGTATAATCAATCATACACAATTGCGTAGTGTGCTTTCTGGGCTAATATTTTAGTAATAGCCTACTTAGGTAGTAAGGCGCGTTAACTTTGAAGAAAAATATAATTGGTAATAATAAAATAGATGTATAACAAAGAGAAATGTGAAAGATATTAATAAGAGAAATATAATAAACTAAGAAATGTGGAAAAATTTGGGAATTGAAAAATGGAGCAAATATTGAATATTGACAGAAATTTTAAATTTGAATCAAAAAGTGAGAACCACCTAGTGTGTGTAGACTTACTTACTTTGCTTACACGAGGACGTGTAATGGTCAGGATGGCCGTGGTGGAAATGGATTAGCGTGTTGCGTGTCTCAAAGACTCGTTGATTAATATGTTCTTGTTTCTCTGTCTATTTGGGGATTCGGATCCTTTCCATTTTGTTACTATACGTCACATTTGGTACTTTGAAGTTTACACTAATGTCATGTCATGTTTCGCAATTGACTGCTTTATACTGTAATGTTAGTTTGGCATTAATTGCAAAGTCATGAAAGTTCTTCACTAGATGCCTAGTCATTAAGAGAGATGATAGCAGAGGCTGTTATCGAGTATGGTCCAGTAGCCGGCTGATAAGTGTAAGACTGCGTGACAGTCAAAGACTAAGAATCAAGCGGAACAGACTGGAACTCGCTGCTGTATTAAATACATAAAGGAACTATGGCGGACGAACAAATCAACTCTTCGATATATACATATATGTACATATACCAGCAAACCCGGCGATATCCGTTTCGCTACCAGATGGCTTGGTTTTTTGTAGAATTTCGTTTGCGGATTAAAAGATGACGAAAATTAATTTTGTTTTTGTTTTACATTTGAAAAGGAAAAAACCAAAAAAAAAGTAATGAATTCATTTCGATGAACTTATCTAAGTAAAAAATGAAAGTGAATTTAAAAGTAGTGAATAGAAGTGTTATATGTGTCCGTAGTTATCCGTTTGAAAGTGAATTTAAAGTAGTGAATAGAAGTGTTATATGTGTCCGTAGTTATCCGTTTCATTGAAGTGCTCTTTAGTAAACCACGTTTTTTGTTTTTCGGTCTGACGTCAAAGCGGATCGTTTCGCAACTCGTGAACACACAAGGTACAGGTGCCCATGTGAAAAACAAAGGTTTCCTAAATTTATCCCGCATGCACTAAGTGATTGGCCTTGCGACTTGTTAATTATCATTGCGAACGCAAGGCGAACCGGAAATTGTAATCGTTTGAAGTCAAACGGAAGATCAGTCGGAATCATTGGTATTCGAGCAATACATTCATTTTCAACAGCGTTCTTTCCGTTAATAATGCATGCCTCAATAAATTTCGGCATAAGTCTTTTCAGTGCGAGTCGAGTACGGTTACACATTTCTGAACCATTTTTGAGTATCAACTTATGTGGTGGAAATCTTGGTAACTCCAGAGAGTTCAAAAACTCCGTTGGATAATTATCACATTGAGATTTGTTGTGGAATCAACGGATTTGTATGTCACCTAATCGCCATCGATTTTTGATTGAATGGTGATATGCAGTGCGTGCAAATCATTATTCTGCGCTCATTGACGCAACCAAGCATAAATCTGATAATTTTCACTAATTTTTGAGAAAACACTTTCCATAAGAGCAAATTGAGAGTCTACAAATCGCCAAAAGTTGTTGGTAAGAGTAGTAATTATTGGTTAACAATTATTTAACTCTTATATAAGTGGTAAGCGATAATATTTTTACATTATTCCGCAAAGGTGATGCCTTCAGGCAAGCATTCAAATTATCTGCAGGCGTTCCACGGGGAATTAATTGCAGCGTCTGCCTGAAATCGCCAACATCTGCCAATCTGGCAACAATATCATCAAGCCGCCAAATATGTTGTTGTTTCACCGAAGATCCTTTAGTGAAGTTAAGTGCTTCAAGTGATTTCTTATATGCCATTGTGCACTCATCCCAAACAATGAGCTTGCATTGCATCCAAAATTTTCCCATTGCAATGAATCGGGATATATTGCATGTTGGAGTATCAATTGCGCAGTCGCTGAAATTCCACATGATGCTATCGACAAATGACAAACGTTTTCCCTGTTCCTCCAGATCCGTCCAGGAAGAATGGACTACCAGTATTATTGTCCACTGCTTACAAGAATGTTTCGTATAGTTTTCGCGCTTCATTCAGTAACAGCAAATTATTTCGAACGAATTCCTGCAATGTATCAACATTGTATTGTAGCTCTTGATTTAATTCTTGGTTGAATGCATCGTGCATCGATCATTGTAGATTTCATTGGTTATTTGCATGTCTGGATTATTCGTTTGACTGCGAAAGCGATGTAAGATATCAATATATATGTCGTCTTTGTGGTTGTTTGGTTTTGAAGGAAAACATGTGGTGATGATCAAGCAGTAGAAATAATGAGAAATAAGATCAAAGGTACGGCAAGTTCAACACTTTCATCCATACCACCGCGTTTAATTTTAATGCTAGTAACAAGACTAGACTTCACTTTTGCAGATAAAACACCAGCTCGCGTCATAAAACGAAAATTGGGTGTGCTCAGACAGGGAGAACTGTTCCTTTTAGAGTGTTACGACGAAATTGACCCTCCTAAAAAACAAAACGTTGATGACTCATGATACATCAACAGCCGTAACTTTTAATTCATTTGTTTCGGAATTGGAAAAGTCTCTAAAGGCACACGTTTTACCGACAAGGCAAAAAACTTTGCCAATTCCCATTGCAATGGCACAAGAAGCCGAAGCCAGCAACGAATATGTCATTTTCGCTGCAACCTTTGGAAAGGCCGCAGATGAGAAAATTAAAAATTTAATTAGCAATTCCCAAGAGCATTCAAAAAAATCATCAGTATTATCACGATGGTCAAGCAAATTCGGGTCAAAATAAAAACACACATTTTAACAAAAAACAGAACTATGCTGGCAAAGGAAACCAAAGTACCAGACAGTTCAATGGTTCAAAATCACTATTTCAAGCCAAAATCGAACTCAGCCTGTAGAGCCAACGGGCATTTATCCATCTACATCACGGTTTAATCAGACAATTACCCATCAGCAGCGAAAAGTTATCAAAATGTTAACCATAATCAGACGGCGATAAAGATTATAAGTCAAAAGCGGAGGATGTTGTAACACTCTTTGAGGATGAACAATCCATTGAAGCATGTAATTTTGTAGGGCCATATCCTTCCTCCCGTACATGACCGTACAGTTAGAAAACAATAAAAATTATCGTAGACACTGGAGCATCCAAAAATTATATTAAACCATTGTTCGAATGAAAACATATAGCCCCAGTGCAGAGTCCGTTTCAAGTTAAGTCCATCCATGGCTCCTCTTCTGTCAATAAAAAATGTAAATTTGGAGAAAAAAAATTGTGGCAACCATTCGCACACAGGGAGAACCTGTTTTTTTTAAGATTATATCAATACCCATTGGGGGTATCTGAATTCGTTAATGCGGAGATTCAACAACTTTTAAAAGACGGCATTATACGACCGTCGAGATCGCCCTAAAATAATGCCATTTGGGTTGTAGACAAAGGAGGCGTTGAGGAACACGTCCATAAAAAGATGATTTTCGGAAATTAAACCAAGTAACTGTGTCGGACAACTATCCAATTCCCTCTATTACGGCAATACTGTCGAACATGGGGAAAGCACAGTACTTCATGACTTTGGACATAAAGTCGGGATTCCACCAGATCGAGCTGGCTATTTAGACTAAAAATTGGCCTTAGTATTTTTCAGAGGGCTATTGATGATGTTCTGAGAGAAAACATCGGGAAAATATGTCACGTCTAGGTGGACGATGTCATCATATTTTCTGAAACACAAGAAGATCATGTTAAACACGTTGACATTATTCTTCAATATCTTGGTGATGCAGGCATGAGAGTTTCCCAGGAAAAATTGAAGTTTTTTTAAAAAAAGCGTCGAATACCTCGGGTTTCTTGTTACTAGGGGTGGTATAAAAACTTCACTAGAAAAGGAACATTTCAGTCCACCAACATTTTTATACAAGCTAAGGTAATTTCTAGGCCTATCTAGCTATTATAGGTGTTTTATAAAAAAACTATGCCGCAATTGCAAGCCCACTTACGGAAATTCTTAAAGGAGACAATGCACAGTGGGCGAAACGGCTGACTTAGCTCCGATTAATTGAAATTTAAAGTAAATCTTGGCGCCAAAATCGTTTTTGCAATCGATTACTAATATATTCTAAAGGCCAAAAATATCAGTCGCTTCGATTTTCTTTCAATATTTTCACAGCTGTAAAGCTTTGAAAGCAACAAATGTTTCATCAGCTTTTTGTGTCAGCTTTCCCGCCAATTCTGATTGCGTCTAAAAAAATTTCACATAAATTGGTGTTATTGATTTTAATTGAACTTTTTACTGTTAATTCAAGAAAAAGGTATGTAGTAACTAACAAAATAAATGTTTGTGACCTGTGATTATGTTTTGTCCCAAAATTTAATATTTATTTTAGTACTTTTGTGTCTCTTAACAATTACTAACAAACTGAACTTTAGTAGAGTGAAACTTTTAAGGTTCGACTGGGTTCGGCATCAGTGTTTTTTTGTATAATTAGTCTGTGTATTATGAAGTGAAACCGTCCACAATGAGCTGCATTTTTCCGCATATTGTTTTAGAAATCATTTTTTTTAGCAACAATGTCAGTGTCGAAACGAGTACTTTTTACAGTATGGCATATGGAGCCTGATGCTTCAAAAAAAACTTTTGACATACATATACACCAATATTATTGATAAAAATAAATTCGAAGACAGCCAATGCGCTAACATTGCTTTGAAAATAAAAAATTTCATAAAAAAAATGACATTGAAATGGAAAGAGAACCATCGAATTTTCAAAAATTTCGAGAGAAACAACCAGGAGTGGTTAGATGACGATCTGATATGGGTGGACCGAAGTGCAAATGTTGGACGACCCGAACTCAATTTTGAAGATAGCCAGGGAAAAAGAAAAAATTATCACAAATCGTCAAGGAAATTCCGAGCAATGAGCTGGTCTCCGCGGCTAGTACAAGTTTGTACAATTGTGGAAAGCGAAGTGCATCTAAGATGATTACGTTGCTAGGTTCTGATGAAAGTCTTCCCAAAAAAGTAATATCGATCATTCAATCCGATGATAATCAACCAGTTAAATACACACCTGAGGAAGCTTTAGCCTTGTATATCGATGGTGGTTACACAAAGAAGTCTTATACGGACTTGCAGCGTGGTACCAAAAAGCGAAATGCAAATATATTTCCGACATATGATGTTCTGCGGTCTGCAAAAAAACTGTGCTATCCTAGTGGTCTAGTAGTAACAGACCATTCATTCGAGGTACCTTTACAAAATTTAATTGACCACACAGTATCCCGAATATATAAAGCACATTATAAAGATTTTCCTAGTATAGAGAATAACAATGGTTCCCAGCTAACTGCTATATATAAATGGGGTTGTGATGGGAGTAGTGGCCACGCGACTTATCGCCAAAATTTTAATGAATTAAATGTTTGTATGATCGACCAGCACATGTTTTCAGTGTACTTAGTACCATTAGAAATACTTCGTGGATCCGAAATAGTTTGGAAGAATTCGAAACCTTCATCCACTCGATATTGCAGACCATTAAAGTTGCTTTGTCAAAAGGAAACAGTAGATTTGGTTAATGACGTTGTGAACAACTTTAAAAACCAAATAGCAACAATTCAGCCAACTAATGTGGAAAATTTTAATGAGCATCATCAATTCCATATGACCATGATAGATGGAAAGGTATTTAGCGTTCTAGCGGAATCATCATCTTTAGTATGTGGAATATGTGGTACAACCCCCAAGAAAATGAATGATCTCAGTGCTATTAAGAATTTACCATGCAAAGAAAACCTGTACAAATATGGTTTATTCGGTCTACATGCTTGGATTCGTTTCCTTGATTGCATTCTGCATATTAGCTACAGACTAAAAATTAAAAATTGGCAAGTTCGAAGTACAGATAAAGCAGCTGTTGATATAAGAGAATTTGCGAAAGGAGATGGGTATTTTGGTTGATCTTCCTAAGCCTGGCGGCTCAGGCAATACTAATAGCGGCAACACAGCAAGAAAGTTTTTTCAATGTGCAAAATTAGCTGCTAAAATAACTGGAGTCAGCTATCTTCTAATTTATCGATTTAGTGTAATCTTACGAACACTATCATCTGGTTATGAAGTTGATACAGAAGCCTTTAAGCTTTATGCCTTTGAAACAGCAATATTATTTGTTGACATGTACCCATGGTTCTATATGCCTTCATCTGTCCACAAAATTTTGATTCATGGAGCAGAAATTATACAACACTTCGCCCTTCCGATAGGTATGATGTCAGAGGAAGCTCTTCAGGCCAGAAATAAAGACCAAAGAAAATTTCGATTAAACCACACACGAAAAAATTCTCGAAATAACACAATGGAAGACTTGGCTCACACACTTTTTATATCATCGGATCCGTTTATTACAATGTTAACAAAATCAACAGTTTCCTCTTCTAAAAAAGATCAGTTTGTTGATAAAGATATTATAAGTCTTATTTTAAATAAGGACGCAGAGGAAGAGTTATCGGACACAACATCAGATGCCGAATAATAAAATTTAATAATATATTACTGAAGTTCCAGCGGAACATGCGCGCATATCAGAGAGAAGATAAAATTTCAGATAAAGTTTTTTTTATGAAATAGTTGTCCAATTTACTTGTATTTTTTTGAAGATGTGCATATATATTTCCTAAATAGTTCAATAAAAAAAATTTCAAAAATTTTTAATGAAATGCCTGTCTACACTATCATAAAACAATTAAAAAAAAATATTTGCCCCCAAATGAAAAACTTTTTTTGGCATTAATTTTGATGTGTAATACATTTATCTACAAAATAAAATTATCCGTATAAAAATAGCATCATTTTTACAGAAGTTATTAATTAATCGCCGCTAAAACAGCCGTTTCGCCCACTGTGCAATGGGAAGGTTAGCACCAATCACTCCAGAAAGGTAAAAGTGGAAGTTACAGCTAAACAGTTGCAAACGTTCGATAGACTTAGAAATATCTTAACATCTGAAGATGTCATGTTGAGATAACTAGACTAAAAGATGCCATTTGATCTAATCAACCTAACGAGACAGTTGGTGTAAATAAAAAATAATAAAATAGTTCATATGTCAACCGCAGAATTGGAGGCAGTTATTCTAGAAAAGATCGTTTGAACTCTCAGCCTTGCCGGTCGTGTTTTTGTGGACGCTCTCACTATTAATTTATTTTTCTGCTTATATGGCAAATATTTATTCTATTAAAATTGCTTAAAGGCTTTGCTACTTAAATATCAAGCATAATTAATTGTACTTGCTTTTCTAATTGTTGCTAAACATTAAATCAAAGCTATTGTTACTTGTTTGAAACCAACAACAAAACTCTTTGCTTTGTTGTTGTGTCTCATAGACTTTGATTTTTTCGTTTGTGCTTTACTTTCATGCACCCGCGCTCTCTCTCGTACACAGTGTTGTTTGTGTGCTCTTGCTCTCTTTTTACATTTATTGTTTGTGCTAGCGCCCGTTATTCTCGCGTTAGTTAATCTCGCGTTTGTGATGTGCGTTCACTGTGCTCTTAACTATTTTCTCTTTCGTATTGAAGACAATTGCAGCACCTTAACCCTTGTGTGAAATTTTTTTTTTTCGTATACGCAGTATATTTCTAAATAAATCTTTTTAACTTCTGTTAGTTTATTTTTCTGTTATTAATATTTACTATTAATTAAAGATTGAAAATACTTTAACAATGTCAATCTGCTCAAGTGAAAAGTGCCCTAACCATCTTAAAGCCCAGGAAGATTTTTTGCTTTGTTGGCTGTGTGACAACGATAAGCATTTTAAATGTATTGGATACACAGTCAAAGTAAAAAGACAGCCTCGGAAATGGTGGGGGCCTGAAATGTAGTTGTGGAGCGTGCTGGGATGCCGAGATGGAGATGCGTGTGTTTATGAGGCGCACACGTGAGGGATTTAAAAACCTGTCGGCTGGTCTTATGAAGCTTCGGGACGAGTTTTCATCATTGCACTATGGGGAATTAGACCGCTTTTTGCGCACTTTATTCATTTTTTGAAAGTTTATGATAGATAAAAGATCAAAGGTCAACGTTACATACTTGTATTTTTGTCGTTGTTCAACACTGTTGAGGAAACAGCTGCTGAATACCCGTGTTTTGCAGAAAACTGGTTTGCTTGATACAGTGAAAATTTTATGCTCAACTTTCAGGGTCGATATTGAAAAAATGGAAAATGTTGTTGGAAAAATTAATTATGGAAATTAATAAGTAGTCTTTCTACTATGTATAAGTAAATCTCTATTGTGGAAATTGACAGTGTGTGTTGAAATATTTGAAAAAAAATTGGGGGTCACTTTAAGAAAAATTTTGTCAGGGAATCTCAACTTTCAGGAGAGTTATAAAAAAATGTCCACCAGTGTCCAGTCTAAAACTTCCAGAATTTGGTAGTATGTGCAATTGTTGTTCAAGTAAAGTTAGTCACAATAGCCACAAACAGCCACAAATTGTGAAATTTTGTTTTTTAGTGCCTAACCTCACTTTCCCCCAAAGGAAAAATTTTTCCATATGACACAAATAGACGAAAAAAACTAAAACTACCGAAGTTATATTAAAATTGCTGCATGAACAAGTGGATGATGGTGTTAAAAATGTATTAAATAAGGAATTTAGGCAGAAATGTCGAAAGCCTTGCAGTAAATTGTGTCAGAAATGGCGAGAACATAGGTCCAATTCAAACATGCTCAAGAGATTCTGAGGTGGCAAGTATGATGAAAAAATGTTTTGGACGATCAGAAAAAGCTTTGACAATTGTATTAGTCGGGTTGAAGGACCCACGTTAATATTTTTGGCCTAAAAAAAGGGGAGCAGATGAAAAAAGTCAGGTAAATAGCAAAAACTGTATAAGCAGTTTCGAAAATGGCATCTTAGCATAATGATAACTAATCCTGCAACAATTTGAAATTCACATACTTTCAAGAAGTCCTTAAAAGGTAACAATTTCTTTTAGTTTTCCTACTAGACCACTAAAGCTACAAAAGAACACACTCAAAATGCATAACAATATTTTTTTCGAATTTTAAAGATGTAGTTGAAAAAAGATACAATGTAAACCTCTGGGATCGAATTATCAGCAAAAGGAACATATGTAGGTCGGACTCCAAAAACCTCTTCAATCATATATAGCATACTTTTTGCGGAAAAACAGGTTTCATGGCCGGGGGCGGTTATTGCCACGCCCATTTTTTCCACAAACTTAACCAAATTGTATTTATTACGTTAGTCAACAAACACACATTGAAAGCGATGCACAGAAACCAACTTTTGAATAAAGTGCGCAAAAAACGGTCAAATTCTCCTTAGTGCGTTGGAAACTCAGTTTAATAGTTTTAAACTAGTAAACGAATCCCCAAAGCCTGTAGGACCTCTCCTCAGATGAAGACTTTTTCCTTGAACAATACTCCATCAGAAAGCCTCGATTAAATGAATGATTTAGGTGTACTCATGGATCGTAAATTAACCTTCAACTCCCATATCTCTACGATAATCGCAAAAGCCACAGGTGTTCTTGGTTTTGTTAAGAGATGGTCGAAAGAATTCGATGATGTCAACCTGTAATCGTACTCTAGTAGACTCCTTTTATTTAATCTTCCTTCTTTTACTAACCGTAGAATAATGCTTGGTGTCATCTTTATGCACAAGCTCCAATTATTACACCAAATAGATCTTTTCCCACCATCTAGGTCTACTAGAAACTATATTTCCTTAACCCTTCAACACTGTACTACTAACCAGTGGCGTAGCAAAGGGGGGGCGGCGGGGGCGGGCCGCACCGGGTGTCACCTTTTTTGGGGTGACACCCAAAAAACAACTCTCAACTTCTTTCAACTTTAAGAACAATGTACAAACAAAAAATAAATAAATCGCTAGCACAAAAATTTCTTTTTCGGGGATTCCTCCACTAGCACTAGCTCAGCTCTATGTATAATTCGGGGATTCCCGTTAAAAATTGTGGGGGATTCCCCAACATTTTGCCTTTTTTTTTGTGAAGTGTAGAGCTGGGAATCCATTGATGGTTGCTCCACTCGATATTTTTTCCATCAATGGAAAAAGCCATCGATACTATCGATGGTTCCATCGACGAAACTGCTTCAAAAATAGAGGCACATCGTTTTTATAGCGAAATTGCACTGATACTGCTCGCTAAGAGTCGGCTGTTCTAGCTGTCGAATAAAAGAAAGGCAAGGGCAGAAGAGATGTTACAAATACCTAAATTTTGGCCATAAAGTAGAAGAATGCACAAGCAAAATAGACCGTACCAACTGGTGTTTAAAAAGTGGGCAAACGTCTCACAAAGCGGCAGATTGCAGTAATGAATTAATTCTTCAGCCGCAAATCGCCAGGAAACCAAGAATAACCCTGGCAGCAAATTCTACCCCCTGGCGAGCAGAGGCTCTGATCGGAGGCTTAACCAAAAATCAATATGAAGATTCTCCAAGTTAATCTTAGCCATTGTGCAATGCCACAAGATTTACTGGAGCAAATGGTGTGAGAGCTAAATATCGACATAGCAATCCTGAGCGAGCCTTAGAGAAGTCGTAAAGGTAATTCATGTGTCTGCGATGAAACGGGGAAGGCAGTCATATGGAACTGAGGAATGAACTCACCAGCGCCAATACAAATGCAATACTCCTTTATCAGAGTATAAAGACATTTGGCTCTACAACTGCTACATGGCACCAAGTCTACATATAAAGGAATTTGAAATGGCACTTGATCGGCTTGTCACATATGCTAGAGCCAAGCAAAAAATAATAGTAGAACTCTGTGACGCAGCAGAAAATGAAATCTGGGGAAAGCACTTAAAATGGTTGTGACGAAGTGCTTTTTCAAAGCCCTTTGTCACCATGGAATGTAGTAATTTCATAATAGTTAGTTAGTTAGTTATGAACTAGTTCCCAGCAGAGCATCTCTAGCGCACATCTTGCACATCTCTAAATCCACACATACACTCACACGTACATCTACACACACGCATAAGCAAGCATAACGGGACTTCCACTGAAATCGACAACAATCGGACAACGGGACCCAAAAGTGTCTACGTGACAAATATTTGTCTTCGTGGTAGCTTTTGATTGGTCCATGCCAGGCCGCATCGGGCAGACGGCTTCTGCCAGAAAAAAGCAGCGGAATTTGTGCAAGCGGCGACTGCGCAAACAAGCGTATATGACTCTTGAAATATCTCTTGAAGGGTACGGAAGCATGGATTAGTGAAATAAGTGCAAGTAAAAAAATCCTCAAGACAATTAATAAGAAGCAAAGGGTACTAAGACCTAGGGAGAATGAAAGAACCAACGTGCCATGGAGAAAACACTGAATATCAGCATACATGTTACAAGGATTGCCTAGGAGATTATTAGTAGACGAAGTGTGGTTAGGGAAAATAAAATACTCTTACTCAATAAAATTATAATGTACTAAGAATCAAGCTTAGGAGTTTTTTGATTTGGTATTAGGGCTAACACTGCTAACTCCTCCATCCCCTCTCCTTTCCTAATACTTTGTATGTAACGTTGTAGTTAGTGCATGTTTCTGCTTTGGCATCGGCATCCGGATTACACCCTACCCGGTGTCAGGGAGAATGTCTAGCGTATATATAGTATGCCAGGGTATAGGATAGTTGCGCCAGCCAACGTCCGGGTGTACCTTGTTGTCTGGAGCACTGTCCTGTATCTATGGGCATGCGACCAGGACTGGCAGAGTGATCAATGTCTGGGTTACAACCTAATCGATCGTGGTGTTATTCCTGGGCCACCCTATTGTAGTGTAGTTACAAGTCGGTGTCTGGGTCAGTGGCGTTACAAAGGGGGGCGGCGGGGGCGGGCCGCACAATGAACAATGTACAAACAAAAAATAAATAAATCGCTAGCACAAAAATTTCTTTTTCGGGGATTCCTCCACTAGCACTAGCTCAGCTCTATGTATAATTCGGGGATTCCCGCAAAAGATCATGGGGGACTCCCCAACATTTCTCGTTTGTTTCGTGAAGTGTAGAGCTGGGAATCCATCGATGGTTGCTCCACTCGATATTTTTTCCATCGATGGAAAAAGCCATCGATACTATCGATGGTTCCATCGACGAAACTGCTTCAAAAATAGAGGCACTTCGTTTTCATATCGAAGAAAAACGGGATCGGATCACATTGTGGAAGAGGCAATAGACATTGCAAAAAAAAAATCAGAAGACTTCGATATTCCAACAGAAAAACGACTTCGGCATAAAAAACGGATGGTTGGTGAGATGGCCAGCGATGCAGGTCTCACACTGAAAGAGGAACTTCAAAAAGATGTGTTGGAATGTCTTGACCGATTCAGGGTTGAACTCAAAACAAGATCGAAGTCTCTTCAAGATGTCGCTTCATTGTTCGAGATCGTACAAACTAATGCTTTGCTTTTGGCGAACACTGAAGAACTGAAATGATGAACTGAAACTGATGAGGCCTCAGAAACCGAATTACTTTTGGAGATACCAAAACTGCGAAGGCACTTAAAAGCCGCTAATGTTACGGTTACTGACTGGGTGTCTCTAGATTTTTTAAAGTTTATTGTAGAATGGGATTTTACAGAATCTCTTCCAAATCTTATGATTGCACTGAAATTGTTCATGACAGTTTGCGTATCCGTAGCTTCATGTGAGAGGAGGGCAACAATGACCCAATCGCGGCTTAGTAATCTTGGTATATTAGCCATCGAACATGAAGCAATACAAAATATAAATTTCGATGAAGTTATTGCTGAGTTTGCAGCTGTCAAAGCTAGAAAGAAGATATTTTAATTGTATAACAATTGCTTTTCTGTCTAAGTTATTGTTGTATTTTGTTATTTCTTCAATATTATAAATAATAAATGATCCATGACCTTCATCATAAAAAATGTATTGCTTTTTACTTTCGATGGGGTGACACCACTAACTTCCGCACCGGGTGCCACCCAAGGTAGCTACGCTACTGCTACTAACTATGCCTTGCACAATCCTTTTCGAGTCCTGTCAGCTGACTTAGTGCACCCGCTGGGATTCAAAAACTAAAACTAAAAAAAAATAATAATATTACAATTATTAAAAACAAGGCGCGTCTATGAGCTCGAACTACAAAAGATCGAAGAATAGTTTTATTTATTCGAAAAGTTATCGATACGTGAAACGACCGCTAGGTGAACGAGGAGGCTTCGCAGAGTTGCCAGACTCCCGCTCCAGTGACGAAATCAAGAAGATGATGGCGCGAAGCGAACGTAAGGTCGTTGTTCTGGTTTTGTTTTGTGAGATTTCGTTTGTTGGTCCTCTCTTGTCACGAATGCTCGTTTTAGCCTTCCGACATTATTTGCTTTCCATTGATGTTCTGTGTCTATACGCAGTCTGTTTGGCGTTTGATGATTTCGTATGGACCACAGCACGGAGGCAGTGTTGCCATAAAAAAAAATTATAGTTTAAATTTGGAGATATTTAAGTGATTTTACCTTATGCCTAAAATTGCGTTCAAAGTGCCAATATGCTTTCGATTTCTTTGTTTACGTTTAACCAAATTAACTCGTCTAAAAACTACGGCGTTGGACCACTGCAACGCCAATACTTGCAAAGCAATGGTGGACTCTTTAAACTTCTGGTTTCCATCAAAATCGCGGTATGCGTTCACTTCCAGCCAAAACTGTAACGTATCTTGCTTGTTTTTCCAATTTACAAGATTTACGTTCTAATACTGAAGTACAATTTGGCCTTAAACTAAAATTTAAAGAACCTTTGCTTTAGCTTTTCTTTAACTGCTTCATTAGCTCTACTTCTTGTCTAGACTTTTCCTCAGTTGTAGCTATATTCGAGTTTTTCATTTGTTTTTCGAAATCATAGCCCAAGTATTGATCTTTGACGACATGTATTTCAAATTCATTGTCGGTTAAAACATTTAGGTGTCCGGTGGTAATATTATATGCTTTAGCGTTTAATTTGAAAAATGAAATCGTTAAGCAATTTTATTGCGTCAACAGTTTTGCTTTAAAAACATTTGTTTATGTTTTGCATTTTCTTTAAAATTGGCTTAAGAATAAGCAACTATAACAAATTTGTTTCACTTTTATAAAACGAGTGCAGATTTTGTGCCAGATAGCATTTCTCCCGCGTTGCAGCCAATTGAAAATGCAGTTTTAACTCCTCCCACTGTTCCACAATTTGTTTGACTGCCATTCCAATTGAGGCCTTTCAAAATATGTAGAACGGTTAATACATGTTTACATTTGGAACTACAGACATGGCACGGGGATTACATATGAGTAATAAATAATCTATTTTATCGTCAATGCAATAGCATTGTTAAATTTTTTTGTATTCAATTTGAACTCTTGGGAAACCAGTTGTAAGTTGAATAAATTAAATATTCCAAGACGTGGAAAGACAGAATGGCAGACGCACTTAATTAAAACAAGTCCTGGCGCTTCCTTTTTCAGCTCAGTGTATACACTTTTTTCGAGCCAGTCATCACACTTGCATTGTCTGTACCAATTCCAAGAAGGTGTTTCAGCTCCAACTTCCAACGACTCAGTTCATCCTTGATACCATTTACAATCGATGTTACATCTTCACCTTCCAAAGATATGAGTCTAAGAAACGTCGACACCATTTCTTTACTTTCTACAAAACAATAATTGATGACTACGCCTTCCCATACACAAATAAACATTAAAAACGAGACAAGTTGCCAAGAACAATAAAAACACAGATCCATGTAAACTTACCAAGTAATTTGGTAAAATTAACATCAGTAGATTCATCTATTATAAGACTGTATTTGGCGCCACCGATATCGTTGCGAAGATCCTTAAAATGGCACGGAAATATATTTTTTATGATGTAGGTACATTTTGTTCGATGCGGCTTGATATTTTTTGCTGTGCTGTTGTCATTGAAGTGTGTGCTTCGCTTATCACACCGCAAGGCAAGAGTCGTAAGAATTTATATCGAAATATTATTTTTTTATTTTATAAAATTAGCTATATTACATTAAAATTAACAATAGTATAACTAATTGTTAGGAGGGGGGAGCGCTAGCGTCGAGGACTTCGGCTCTAAGATATAGTAAATTACAATGTTTGAGGAAGTTATAAATTCTGTTAATATTGTCTTAAGATATTATGGAAAGGTGGGTTGAGGGAAGAGTGGATGGGAAATGCATCTTCCTGATACTCTCTATTTGTAGGCAGTAGTCTAGGATGTGGGGTATTCCCATATTTGGATTAAAAGTTTTATAATAGTGCGGAAACGATGCCAAGTTGCTTGTTTTGAGGGTGAAGAAGTGTCGTTGAACAGCTTTTTTTAAGTGCATGTCGTTACATGCTATGACAGTAAAGGTGGAAGATTTTCCAACCATTTTTGCAGCGGCATCTGCCAATTCATTCCCAATAATACCTTTGTGTCTGGGTACCCAAAATATTTGAAGTTTGGCTGGTGTTTTTATAAGGGCATCCCTTATTTGGCAAATTGTGGTATTAGTGTTGCTCATATTTTGTATGGCTAACATTATTATTACTTCTTTCTTCATCGTGGATAGACGTGTTTTTCTGTGCTCCTGCATAATTTCTTTTATTTCGGTTTTAAACTCACCGCGCCTGCCTAAAAATTCAGCTAATAATTTAGCAATAAATATTAACATTTTCTGTCATTTAAATTTTTGTCATTGCGCTTTTTGTTTATATTAACTATACAAAAGCAAAATCAAAGCATTGCACTATGGGCGATTTGTCGATTTTTGCGGCATAAAGTCTTAAAATAAAGCTAGAGACCTAATTTTTTTTTTTAAATGTTCGTTATATTTTACTCTAATTTCGGATTTTTTTTTCGACAATTGGTCCGATCCTTTATTTTCCGCTTATGTGCAGGCCGCCACTGATAAGTACATTTATTTTTGGAAGAAAATATAAATGTTCAACTAAAATAGAAACAAAATAAAAAGCTTTTTCTTTATTAAAGTTTGACATAATATTTAATAAAAAAAAAAAAAAAAACTAAAAATGTTTATTCAAATAGTCACAATATTGGAAAATTATGAAATAAACAATTAAAAATTTTCCTCATCTAAGACGAACGTATATTCATTGTTGTTATCGTGATCTTCTTCGTCATCTGATTCACTTTCCATGCTAATATTATAATTTAAATTATTATTTTCATAGGATGAACTTATGTTCAAGGTTGGAGCTTCTAAAAACGCAATAACTTCTGGAGGAAGTGATTTTTTTCCAAGCAGTTTTGGTCTATTATGTATGTTCAAGCTTGATAATAGAGGGTCAGATGAGTCCATAGCTCTATGAAAAACATCAGTAATATTATTAAGCCTGCAATTTTTCCTAGCATGGGAACGTCGGTCCATTTTATAGAGTTTGTTGCGTGCCTCGGAGGCATTTTCGCCCAGACATCCAACAGGAACTAAAAACTGATCCATAATATCTGATCCGTGAACAATAATCTTGTGAACTGTTGGGGACATTGGGTACCATGGATACGCCTGCATATACAATGAAAATGTGTCGTTGCAAAAATATCGAAATTTGTCTGTGTTGATGGCAAATTCACACGAAATTGCTATTAATATGTGGTGAAATTTATTTAATAGAACCTCGTCAAACAATGTGATTTCTGCAAAAAGTTTGGTATTTGCAAAGATTCGCCTCGCCGTATTTCCATCGTTGCTGTTACCAGATCCATTCTGTTTTGGTATGCTAATATGTAAGCCCATTTCCTTCCATATTCTTTGCTGAATTTCCTTCTTCCGCAATAACATTTTATTTTTATTCTCGCCTTTTATATGCCATGTTTCAATATCGATTCTATATGATATGTTTAAAACAAATTCCATAAACCTAATCCAGGCGTGCAACGGACTAACGCCGTATTTCAAAGAATCAGGTTTAGGCTTAAAAATTTCTGAATTGAAGTCATTGATGTGCATAAGAGTTTTTGGATTTATACCACATATTGGACAGCATTGAGTAGACTTTGTATTTGTTAAAACATTAAGTACCTTGCCGTCAATCAATGTCATATATGTTTTGAAATTTATAGAAATGTTTGAGCTTTGTGATTTAAAAGTTTCTAATTTTGCTACTTGCATATCCAAAATATCCTTTTCTGCTAGGATTTTTGCAAAGCTTTCTTTAGCATATTCAATTTTTATCGGTCTGCAGAAGCGTACAGACTGGGGGCTTCTGTTCACCCAAATTAAACGATTCAAAGAATCCACTAATCTTATTGGAATCATAGTTGCCACGAATAGAGAACTGTCGGAAGAATCGGGTTCATCCAAATCAAATTTCTGCTTGTAGGAACTTTGACCGGTCGACCCATCAAATCCATAGCATGCAATAAGTGTGCACTCAGTAACATTTTCCATTTGTTGCAAAACTTCCTTTTGTAAAATTAATATTCGTTCAGCCGTATGGCTTAACAAATCCTGCAAAGAAACCTTTGCCACAGTTTCTGTAATTTCCATTCCTGTTGGTCTACACTGCATTTTCGTTTTTTGTATTGCATCATAACCAGGATATATGTCGTTCCCGTACGCCTTATTTAGTTGCTTAGTATTAATATATTGTTGTTTTGTTAGACCATTTTCCAATATATAGGCTAAGGCTACATTATTAGGTATTTTTACCGGCTCTTTGTTTGACACATTCTTTACTTTTTTCCCTATATTGACTTCTTGCAGCACGCCGACTGCTTTATTATTTTTCCTTTTTTTCGCAGATGTTGAGGCTGCATGCAGAAGTAAAGGAGTAGACATATCATTTTCTATGGCAACTTCTAAAGCCATTTGCCTTCTTAGCCTTGGACCGGCCTCCGTGTACCCTAATTTTGGGCGGCCTGATTTGGAAGGTGATAAATTTTTGGTACCCTCCATATGGATTCGTATTTCAAAACTTTTTGAAAACCATTCTGAGTAAATTGACTTAATTTTATTCAGATCAGTGTGATGTTTGCGAAAATACCGTTTAATATGTTTTACAAAAATGGATACTTTGGCTTCTATTGTATTAATGTGGGATATAGTCAGATCGTCTTTATTAATTTCTGCCAATATAAACGACGTTACAGCGGTAGCGTTGCGATTGTTGTTGTTCCAAATATCGGCAAGCGTGCTGTTCGTAATCGCAACGAGAACTACAAGTGCATTTTTTGTATAAACGGGGGAAAACGGGGAAATGAGATAGTTACTACATGAAACTAGACATTCAAGTTAGTAACTTGCCATTTTTAGTTGCCTGCTCTGGCCTGCTCTTCCTATAGAAATACTTCACGGAACACGATTAAAATTGTTAGGATTCTAGTACAAATACAACCAACAACAACACTGGACAATAACATCAACACAAATATTTATGTATTTTTGCCATAAAATATATATTATACATACCTTGATCTTTGTTTTCCATACTTAATATATTTAACTGGATAAAAACATACGGACACTGGTGGATTGCAAAAGAAGTAAACTTTTCGCGGTGATTTTTACAATCAATAGTTGGTTGCCATCAGCTGACTTTAAGAGCTTGCCACATAAAGAGAGTTACCACCCAGTGAAAAAAAAAATTTTTTTTAAGCTCACTGAAGTGTTTACTATTAATAAATAAAAATATTTTTTTAATATTCTACCGCAAATTTTTTGACTTTATGCCACTTTTTCTTGAAAATCGCCCAATGTGCATTGAACTTAATATTTGAAAAAACAACAAAACTTTTTACAGCAGTGTTGTTGTTTTTGTTATTCTTTGCTCTTGCGTTTGTACCTTTTACCGCTTTAATACCGCTCTCGCGCTATCGCCAACGCATTGTTGTTGCTCTCTTTTTTCTAATTTCTTTTATTCGCGCTCGCATCTATCTGTCTCGCGTACAAGTGATACGTGTATTTGTGTAGTGCTTAGTTCTCTTAGATTTTGCACTAATTTTCTCTGCGAGTTTGACCCCAGTGTCGAATTTGCTTAATAAATCTGAGTGAGTTTTTTCTTTGGCCTTTTCGATATTTAATTTTTTTATAAATTTTTGAGCTGTAATTAAATTTAAAAAATGTCTGTCTGCTCAAGCAAAAAGTGTTTGAACCCTCCTTCACCCCATAACGCGTTTCTTTCCTGTTGCCTGTGTGACAATGTCATGCACGTTAAATGTGCTGGCTACACGGCCAGAGTAAGGGATTGTTTGGAGCAAAAAGGGGGGCTCAAATGGGGGTGTGACTCATGCCGAGAGGTTGAGATCGAAATGAGGGTGTTTATGAGGCAAACCAGGGATAGATTGAAGGAATTGTCATCTGGTTTTCGTTAACTCTGCGATGAGTTCAATGCTGTGGAGAGCGAATTTAGCAGCTATAAGCTGTTAAATGAGTCTCCAAAGCGTAAGAAAACTAGTAAGCGCAATCTGTCCTTGCATTTGCCTGTGCCCAATCCCGTCTCGGCCGTAGTTCCACAATCTCCTTCACTGCTCACTGTGACAAATCCTCCGCAGCTTATTTCGTTTACCACCCCCATTTCTCAAGGTGGTCGCAAGGACGAGGCTATCTCCGTTTCTCCAGGAAATGGTCTCTCTTTGCAGACGAATAAAGCTGTAGTTTCCGAAAAGTCCGGGCAATTATCAATAACTGTTGATATTGCCGATAGTAGTCCGGTTGGAGGTGCAATACCGGACACGCAAGCGGATTCAATCGCGGTCGCTGACGCTGCGGTTGATTTGCAGCCTGGTTCCTATAAGCCTTTAACTGGAGTTCCACCTAAGAAACATATATTTGTTTCAAGGCTTGATCCCGAACATTCGACGGATGATGTCTTAGCTTTTATTAAGACAAAAATTCAAGCTTATCACTATAATGCTGAAATAGCGGTGGAAAAATTTAAATTTAAATATTCGAGGGAGATATCCTCCTTTAAAATAAGTGTCCCAGTTGAACTGTTTGACAGTATATGTCATAGCAGTTTTTGGCCGGATCACATTTTAGTATAAGAATACACGGCCAAAAAGAAAGCTCGGGAAACGGTTAGGCTTTCTATCCCATCTAACTCCTCATCTTCCGGAATATCAGCATCGGCTGGGGTTCCAAAAAACTAATCTCGTCCCTTCATCTGGCCTATCAGAACGTGAGAGGACTTAAATCTAAGCTTCCTAGACTCTATTTAGATAGTCTAGAATTTTAATTTAAAATTTTAGTGTTTACTGAGACATGGTTAAAGCCCGATATTAACGATGCATCTGTTCTTTCCGCAAAATTTTCAATTTTCAGATGTGATCGGACTTCTCGTGTAGGCGGAGGAGTTCTGATTGCAGTTGACTCGGCCTTAACTTCTGACCAAATTCATTCACCGGACATTCTGGAGATTGAGTTTGTTAGTGTTAAGGTCAGATTCAAGTCTTTCTCTGTCTACATTACTTGTTCTTACATCCCGCCACAATCCGACATGGCGGTGTACGCATAACATTTAGATTCTATTCGATATATTTCTTCATTGCTTTCTGATAGAGATATCTTAATCGTCTTTCGTGACTTTAATTTACCAGAAATAGCATGGTCTCAATCTGATGAATCTACTTTGTTGCTTCCTTCTAAATCTCACTGCTTCGTTGATGGCCTTTTTGAGTTATCATTAGCTCAAATAAACCCTGTGCGAAATAACATAGGCAGATCCTTAGATCTGATATTTGTGTTGGATTCCACCAACTGTGCAGTTACTAGAACCGACCCTCTAGTCTTGCCTGAAGACAATTTTCATCCTACTTTGGATTTGTCTGTAGATCTGTCGTTTCGTGCACCGATTGTTGGTGTCAGTCCTGTGATTAAATCTCATAATTTTCGCAAGACTAACTTTGTTAAACTGAATGAGCTCATTCTGAGAACTGACTGGTCATCCTTATACAGTTGCTCAGACATGGATCTTGCTATCTCGTTGTTTTATGATACTCTTGGTTCGCTTTTTAAGGTTTGTGTCCCACTGAGGACTCCAGTGTCGTCTCACCGACCACCCTGGTTTTCTCGTGAGCTATCCAACTTAAAAAATGTCAAATCCAGATATTATAAAGAATACAAGAAATCGGGACGTTCTTCAGACTTTGCTCTCTACGCAGTTGCTCGCTCCAATTTTATGTTGCTTAACAAGCACTGCTATAATAATTACCTCAAGCGTTGTAAGCTTGAGTTTTCCCGTGATCCTAAACAGTTTTATAGCTTTGTGAATTCTAAACGTAAGATGGTTGTCCACCCATCAATGTTATCGTTTGAAAATAATATAGCGGACTCTGATCAAGCGATTGCTGATTTGTTCGCTGGTTTCTTCACAACAACATATTCCTCAACGGAATACCGAGCGAATCTGTCGTATTCTTATCAGATAAAAAGGTCTAATTGTATTTGTAGTCCTTCGATCGATGAAAGTTCGCTTCTTAGTGTGCTTAATTTAGTAAAACCTGTGTACACACCTGGTCCTGATGGAATACCTGGCTGTGTACTCAGATTTTGTGCAGAGGCCACTTCAAAAACTTTTTTTGTTGTCCGTTAAATCTTGTCATTTCCCGTCTATATGGAAGGAATCTTATATAATTCCTCTTCATAAAAATGGTAAAAAGTCCGAAGCATCCAATTATAGGGGTATTTCTAAATTGTCCGCTATTCCTAAAGCATTTGAAAAGTTAATCACTTCTCAATTGTAACATTTTTGTAGATCTATTATTTCACCATCTCAGCATGGTTTTGTGAAACGTAGATCTACAACCACTAACCTCTTAGAATTTACACCATTAACGATTGAAGGATTTAGGAATGCAAGGCAAACTGATGTCGTTTATACTGATTTCAGTAAGGCTTTTGATTCTGTTAATCATACACTTCTTCTTTTAAAATTAAACAAAATTGGTTTCCCATGCAGTTTAATTAAATGGATTCGTGAATACCTGACAGACAGAACACAGAAAGTTCTATTCAAGTCTTCAAGTTCTAGGTCTATCATCTGGGACCTTTGCTATTTACCCTTTTTATTAACGATCTTCCATCCGTTATAATTCATTCTCGTGTCCTCATGTACGCAGATGATGTTAAGCTTTGTCTCAGCTACAGAGACATTATATCTCCCTCACGGTTGCAGTCTGACCTCCAAAACTTTCAGTTTTGGTGTCAACACAACTTATTAAACCTAAACACATCTAAATGCAAGGTCATGACTTTTTTCAGAAATACTCCTCAGTTGATTACCTACTTTCTTAATAACGTTCCATTAACCAGACTTAATGAGATGATTGACTTGGGAGTACTTATGGACCATAAATTGACTTTTAAGTCCCATATAAGCACTACTTTCGGAAAAGCCATGGGTGTTCTTGGGTTTGTTAAAAGATGGTCAAAGGAATTTGACGATCCATATACTACCAAAGTTCTTTAAACCTCATTGGTTCGTCCAATTTTGGAATATGCATCCTGCATATGGTCACCCCAATACGATTCACATAAAGCAAGAATAGAATCAGTTCAAAAACAGTTTCTTCTTTTTGCTCTTCGTGGTCTGAACTGGGATCGTAATATCAACTTACCTTCGTACTCTAGTAGACTTCTTTTACTTGACTTTCCGTCCCTTACTAATCGTAGATTAATGCTTGGCGTCATATTTATGGACAAGCTCCTTAATGGGGATATAGACTCTCCCGAGCTATTGAACCGAGTAAAACTAACAGTTCCTTGTAGACCTACTAGAACCTATATTCCTCTAACACTTCCACGATGTACTACTAACTACCTTACGTATGAACCTTTTCGAGTTCTTTGTTCTGATTATAATCGTCTTTATCATGTAATCAGTTCAGAGCTCTCTATTCTTTCACTAAAAACTTCTATCCTTTCCTATCTAGCACATAATTAGCTATAGTTTCGCTTTTTGTCTGTGTTTTGTGAATTGTCTCCGCGACTCGAGCCGTGCGTTATGCGGCTTGCGCCCCTCGGTCGGTTGGGCGGGAGGTGTGGGCAATTAGTGCTCCCGTTGGGATTCGCGCGTAAAAAAAAAAAAAAAAACACTGTTGATAGGCTGTCGGTGCAAATATTTCCCGGCTTTACTTTTTGCATGGTTAATTGCTACGGCAGAAAATATAGAAGAATATTCCGGAAGTCATCCTGATGCTACAAGTACTCCCTCTTGGTTGACGCAGGCGAAAGCTGTGATATGTTGCGTTTTTGTTCCATCAGTGTAAAGCCAAGACCGGTTTTTGAAGGGAGGTTTGGCTGAATCTTCGGCAAATAATCTTTGAAAAGTTTGGCTGCTGGTGTTGTTTTTGGAGAATTGTAGAAGTGTAGTGTTGATGGAGGACGGCCTAAGTAGCCATGGAGGTATTGTAGCCTTCCTGGAGATTTTTGGTGGTTGGTTCCTTTGAAAAGTTCCTTTGAAAGTAAGGCACATCTGCGTATGGTAGAGAGGTGTTTATACCGTTTTTTTTTGTGTCAAGGTTTTGCGCATGCTATTTTGCAGGAGTAAGTTTGGTGTGCAAAATAGTTTTGGGATGAGTTTAACCGTGGTTTTTGTGACTTTATCTTCAATAGAAGGTAACCCTGCTTCTGCGAGTATACACTTTATGGGTGATGTTGGAAAAGCATTGATGCTACGTCGAGCTGCAGTGTGATAGGCTGGTTTAAAAAGCCTTAGATGAGTTTTAGCGCACCATCCGAAGATTGGAAGCCCGTATTCAATTTTAGAGAGTATCAAGGACCTGGTGACATTAATTAGGCTGTTGATATTTATTAAGGAATGCTTAGAGGTTAAGTATTTAATAACATTTATTTTTTTTTTCAAGTGCTTGTCTTAGATATAAACAGTGTTTTTTAAAAGTCATTTTTTTATCAAAGATTATACCAAGTATCATAAGGGCCTCGACGCATTCTATGTTAAAGGTATGAAAGTTAAGGTAGGGATATATACAGCGAATTTTTTTACAGATATGTAGGATTTTACATTTGCTAGGAGAGATGGTTGCACCAGCTCCCAAACCCCATTGATATACATATATCATTTAGGATGTTTTGGAAAACATTATTAAGTTCACCTAAATCTCTTATTTTACTGACAATAATTGCATCGTCTGCGTACATGAACAATTTTGTGTGCTTTTTTGTACTATTTTGTCAATTTCTTCAAATGGAATTATAAACAAAACTACGGACAGTGGCGGCCCCTGGGGTATCCCGTTGTGGAGTTTGTGGTATGCTGAATAAACATTGTTGATTTTAGCCCGAAATGAGCGCCGGGTCATAAAAGCCTTCACTATTGTGAAGACCTTTACACCCACCCCCCATGTTACAATCCGTTGAAGAACAGTATGAACTCCAACGCGATCAAACGCTCTTTCGAAATCTGTAGCCAGTATGGTAACATGATTTTTACTCGAAAGGGCGTCCATAGTACTGTATTTGGGCTTAAAGCCTACCTGATTTATGACATAAGTCTACGAGCTATCATTTTTTCAAATATTTTGCTTAAGCAAATATTTTGCTTAAGCAGCGAGATTGGTCGAAAGCTGCTGATTTGACCGGAAGGTTTGTTGGGCTTAGGTATTGGCAGAGCAGTCGCTGATTTCCATACATGAGGATAGTTTCCATCGTTAAAGATACAATTGTAAACCCCAAGAAGCTTTGATTCAATTCAATTTGTTTAGCTGATATTGAAATACTAGTAGGGTTGTATATAAAGTCGAGAACAAGATTTTTGTTTTGAATGTACTGAATATCAAAATTACTATCTTGTGAACATGCAGACCAATTTTTAGCAAATTCATTTGCAATATCAAAAGGTGAGGTCAATAACTGGTTTTGGGTTTTAATGAATTTTATTTTAGGAGGAGGGACTCCCGTAAGAAATTTTATATCGGACCAAATTTGTTTCGTGGAAGATTGTGGTGTAATATTGGCAGTAAACTCCATAAAATATTTTCGCTTAGCTGCTTTAACCGACCGTTTAAAACTTGCATTGGCTTTTTTATAGGCTAACAAATTGGAATCAGACATCTTATATTTGAATAACTGCCACATTTGTTGTTTTGTATTCCGAAGCCCCTGAAGGATATTATTCCACCAGCAAATTTTTTTTTTAAATGTATGTGGTTTAGTTTGTGGTATTGCGATATTAGCGGCCATTCTGATGGCTTTTGTTAGTTGAGCAACTTGCAATTGTATGTTGTATTGGAGGGCCCAATGACAGTGTCGATCACAAGATAAGGCAAAAATGTCAAAATTTGCTAAGTTGGTTTTATATTTGGGGCAGAATTTAGTGTTTTGGGAATGGGCCTGTCGGAGAATGTTAGTAATAATTCGGAAATGATCACTGCCGTGCAGGTCATCTACCACTGACCATTTACAGAAAGGGTAGAGCGAAGGAGAGGTAAATGTCAGATTAATATGGGTGAATGTTTTATGTGTTGAAAGGTGAGTTGGCGAGCCGTCACTTAATAGTGCCATATCGGCTAGCGATAAAGCTTCTTCAATTTTTTTGCCTCTGGCGTTCGTACAGCTGGATCCCCAGGCAAAGCTCCAGGCATTAAAGTCCATGATTGGGGGGTTTATCCAATTAAAAATTCCGCGTAGTTGGCTGGTAGAAATGGGTTGATTAGGTGGGATATATGAATTGACAATTGTTAACTTTATATCCAGGTCTAAACGGATGGCTAAAAGTAAAATATTAGAGTTAACCGAATTCGGGATAGGCGAGTGGGGTAGGTGTCGCCTAACAAGGATCCCTACACCTTGCATTGCTGTTAAGTTGGAAGCAAGATTGGTAAAGTATCCAATATATTGCTTTGGGTAAATTGTGTTGTGGGTATTGCGGGGTAGGTGCGTTTTCTGAAGACATATATTCTCTGGTCGATATTTATTAATTAGAATGCTAAGTTCATCATAGTTATTAAAGTGTCCTTTCAAGTTCCTTTGAGCAGTCTTAAGATTCATAAGATGCAATAATTAGGAATAAGGCTACAAGAATTAGGATTGTAATCGTCTATTGGGACATTGACTCCTCCGAATCCGATTGATTTGGAGAGAGAGTAGATGTTCCATTATTTGTGTTTTGTTTATGAAATGTATATTTACGTGTATGAGTATTGGTTGGAGTTTCATTGGGTAGTTGTACTGTTTTTTCAGATTTTTTGGATATTGTAATTTGTTCACTAGTAGATTTAGAAGTTGGGAAAGGATTCCCAGTTGAGGGAAATGGAAATGGAGGGGGAGAAGAATTGGGGTTTGATGAGCCGTCGACGACGCGAGGGACGTCAGTAGGCCTGTCAATTAAGAATTTGTTGGATGAAGGAGTTATGATGCTATGCTTTGTTTTTACTTTTGTGTTTTTTAAGGTGTTGTTTGTTGCAGCGACTTTAGCGTAGTTGTTAGGGTCTTGAAGTTGAGGCAATGAGGATTTATAAAGATTAAGCGCTTCTCGCATTTCTTTTTGGCTCTTTTTTTTCTGGACGTTGACGCGTACAATGCGCAGTACGATCAAGTGGTCCAAGCGACACCAGGACAAAGCCTGTTACGCGCGAACCCTATCAGACAGCATGCAAAAACGAAGTCGCGTGGACAACGGACGACAAGTAAAATAATAATTAAGACTAACTACTAGATAGATAACTTAAAATAGTAGTTTTTAGAATAGATATTGAGAACTCTGATCCGATTACAGAATAAAGGCGGTTGTAGTCGGAACAGAGAACTCGAAAAGGTTAATGCAAAGAATAGTTAGAAGTACAGCGTGTTAAAGATAAAGGGACATAATTTCGGGTTAATCTACAAGGAACAGATAGATTGACCTGATTTAGTAAATTAGGACAGTCTATTTGTCCATTCAAAAGCTTGCGGATAAACAAAGTACCAAGCATTACTCTACGATTAAGTAAGGAGGGAAGGTTAATTAAAATAAGTCTTTTAGAATAGGAAGGCAAGTTAACATTTCGATCCCAGTTTAAACCACGAAGAGCAAAAATTAGAAACTGTTTTTGAACAGATTCAATTTTAACTTGGTGTGATCCATATTGTGGAGACCAAACACATGATCCATACTCCAAAATGGGGCGGACCAGTGAAATAAAAAGAGTTTTGGTTGTGTAAGGATCGTCAAATTCTTTCGACCATCGCTTAACAAAACCAAGAACACTCATGGCTTTATTGACAGTGATATTAATATGACGAGTAAAATTTAATTTGTGGTCCATGAGTACACCCAAATTATTAATCTCATTCAAACGGTCAAGTGGGGTATTATTAAGATAATACACCACTAATTGCAAAGAGGATCTATGAAATGACATGACGTTACATTTTGAAACATTAAGTTCTAATCATTTAATTCCACACCAAGTTTGAAAGTTATTAAGATCAGCTTGAAGCAGACGTGGGGAACTTAAGTCTTTAAAACTAGTACAAAGTTTAACATCGTCGGCGTAAGCACACGAGAGTGAGTTACAACTGACGGAAGGTCATTAGTGAAAAGCGTAAAAAGCAGAAGTCCTAGATGGCTACCTTGTGGCACCCCCGAGGTCACATTGATGGTCTTCGAAAGATAAGTTTTAAATAAAACTTTTTGTGTACGGTTGTTTAGATATTGAGAAATCCAATTAAGCAAAAGGCTTGGAACCCAAGTTCGTTCAGCTTGAACAAAAGCAGTGTATGATTGACAGAATCAAAAGCCTTACTGAAGTCGGTATAAATGACATCAGCTTGCAATGCATTCCTGAATCCTTCGATCGCTAAAGAAGTAAACTCTAAAAGGTTAGTGGTAGTAGATCTACGTTTCATAAACCCATGTTGAGAAGATGAAAGAATAGAACTACAGAAGTGTTGCAGTTGAGAAGTTATAATTTTCTCAAATGCCTTCGGAATAGCAGACAATTTGAAAATACCCCTATAGTTTGAAGCTACGGATTTATTACCCTTTTTATGCAAAGGAATAATAAAAGATTCCTTCCAAATGGTTGGGAAAGAGGAAGTTTCAACGGACAAAGTAAATAACTTAAGAATTGGGGAAATCAAAGTCTCAGCGCAAAACCTGAGTACACAAACATAATTTTCTCAAATGCCTTCGGAATAGCAGACAATTTGGAAATACCCCTATAGTTTGAAGCTACGGATTTATTACCCTTTTTATGCAAAGGAATAATAAAAGATTCCTTCCAAATGGTTGGGAAAGAGGAAGTTTCAACGGACAAAGTAAATAACTTAAGAATTGGGGAAATCAAAGTCTCAGCGCAAAACCTGAGTACACAACCAGGTATCCCATCAGGTCTTGGTGAGTACACGGGCTTCACTAAAGTAAGCACGCTGAGAAGCGAATCTTCATCGATCACAGGATTTAAGACGCAATTAAACCTTTTCAACTGATAGGGATATGAAAAGTTAGCTCAATGATCTTTAGAGGAATAGGTTGTTTTGAAAAAATCAGCAAACATATCGGCAATGGCATAATCATCGTTTGTTTTATTATTTTCAAAACATAAATAGGACGGGTGCACTGCCACCTTTCGTTTGGCGTTAACGAAGTTATAAAATTGCTTAGGATCACGGGAGAACTGAAGTTTACAACGCCTAATGTAATCCTTATAGCATAGTGTATTAAGCACTGAAAAATTCGATCGATTCGATAAAGAGAGAAATCAGACGGTCGACCCGATTTTTTGAACTTTCTATAATATCTAGACTTTACATTTTTCAAATTAATTAACTCACGTGTAAACCATGGCTGTTTGTTAGACAATACATGGGTCACACGTGGAACACAAGCATCAAAAAGTGAAAACATAGTATCACAGAAAAAACAAATGGCAGCATTCATATCATTACAGGAGTACAGATAAGACCAGTCTGTGCCAAGAATTAGCTCATTGAGCTTGAAAAAGTTAGTTTTACGAAAGCAACGGGTACAAGACCTCGAACTGGTACCAGCATTTGATAACCGAAAAGGTAGATCAATAGTTAAGTCCAAAGTTGGATGGAAACTGTCTTCAGGGACGACTAAGGGATCAATCCTCGAAACAGTACAGTTAGAAGAATCTAACATAAATATAAGATCTAGTGATCTCTCGGATTAACTTGGGTTAGGGATAACTCAAGGAGACCGTCAACAAAGCAATGTGAATAGGAGGGCATCAACAAGGAAGACTTACCTGATGGAAGCCAAGACACGTCAGGCAGATTAAAATCTCCCAGAATGATAAATATGTCTGCATCCGAAAGAAGTGAAGAATTAAAGCCAATAGCTTCTAAGTGGCTAGAATATACCGTCATGTCAGAATTCGGTGGAATATACGAGCAAGTTAGAAATACAGAATATGATTTGAAACAAATTTTGACACTAACAAATTCAATGTCAAGAGCAGCAGGTGGCAGATCTATTTCTGAAGGAAGAGATGAATTTACGGAAATCAAAACTCCACCACCATTTTTGGAGATTCGATTGCATCTATAGGTTGAAAATATTGTGGGAAAAACAGAGGCATCAGAAATATCTGTCTATAACCATGTGTCTGTAAAGACCAAGATATGAAAGTCAAAAAATTGACTATCTACAAAAAGCTTCTAAGTTTAGATTTTAGTCCTCTAACATTTTGATAGGCCAGAATAAGGGACGAAATTACTTTTTTGACCCACCAGCTACTGACGAGCCAGAGGGTAGGGAAGGATTAGTTGTGTTATCGGAATCGGAGGCCGATTTTTCTTTTTTTTAGCCGTTACTCCTTTATAACTAAATGTTCCGGCCAAAAATCTTTGTTACAAATTTGGTCAAAGACATTTGCTGGGACACTGATTTTAAATGAGAAGATGTCACGGGTGTATGAAAACCTAAACTTTTCCACCGCAATGTTTGGCACCACGACTTTTGCCCGGATATGGGCTATGACATCATCTGATGAAGTATTGGGGTCGAGCCGCGAAACAAATCAATGCGCCAGTCGCAACCGCAGCAACAGCATTTTGCGCTGGAACTGCTGAGGCAGATGACGCTTTGAGAGGTCTTCGTGTTAAAATTTTATTGGGAATATCCCTGGGAGAGGTTATTCGCCCGGACACATCGGAAACTACAACCGATATCGAGTCAGCTTGCGGGGCACTGTTACCAGGGGAGAAATGAAATGATATCAGTTGCTGAGCATTTGGAGTTAATGGGTCAATCAACGATGCCGGGGCCGGAGGAAGGAGATCGGGAGAGAAATTCCGAGGGATAGTCTTCTTCCGCTTAGGTGACTCGTTTAATAGTTTATAACTATTAAACTGAGTTTCCAGAGACAAAAACTCATCGCGAAGTTTCAGAAAACCAGCCGACAGGGATTTAAATCCCTCTCTCGTCCGCCGCATAAATAGACGCATATCCATTTCTACGTCCTGGCACGCTTCACACCCCCCCCCCCCCCACCGTTTCCAATACTATCCTTTACTTTGGCTGTGTAATCAGCGCATTTAACATGCATAATCTTATCGCACAGCCAGCACAAAAGATAGTCATCTTGGATTTTTTGAGGATGAGGGCACTTTCTCGAAGAGCAGACAACCATTGTAAATTTAATAAAATAAATAATAATAAAAAATAAAAAATTTAAAAAGAGTGGGCAATTTAAAAATGAGCAATGTAATATAATATAAGGGCTATACGCACCAAGAAATAACACAAGTGTTAAAGATTTAAAATGCACAAGAAAAAACTGAAGAGACAAAAATTAAGAGGCTTAGTAATAACACACAGCAACAAAGACTGGCACAATCGCGAGAGGAACGGTCGCGATCGCGGGCAATGTAAAGACGCGCAAGCAGCACACAAACAACAGCATTAATGTGTATGCGAGAGCGCGAATGCAATTAAAAGGGATCAAAAACACAGAATCAAAGTCTATGTAGACAAAACAACAAAACTTTGAGTTTTGTTATTAAATAAAGCAATAAGTAATAATAGCCTTGAGTGAGTGTTTGAGAACAAGTTATAATTTGTTAATCGCGTAATTTATTAATTCGGCACTAGATTCCACGAAATAGAATTTATTATATGCGGGATTAATTAAAAATTAGATTAAAGCGAGAGCGCAAAAAAAACACGACCGACTTCGTTGAAGTGAAGAAAGTTTATGAGGCATTGATCGCTTATCGGAAGCTGCATGGCTTTCGCCGCAATTGACACATTTTGACAAGCATGTACCGGAATGACGAGGGAGGCCGCAGTTAATGCATGCTGCTTCGTTTTTGCAGTATTTTTGTGTGTGACCGAGTTTCTGGCAAGATTTGCAGCGCATGGGGTTGGGAAAGTATTCCGAAATTTTAACTGAGTGCCAGCACATATCAATCTTTGTTGGTAGGTTAAATAGAACGAAGGTTAAAAGGACAACACCGCTGGGCTTAGAGACACCTTCAGTTTGCTTTAAGAATTTATAAACCGATGTGACTTTTTGAGAGCTTAGCTCTTTAACAATTTCTTCCTCAGAAATGTTATTTAGGTATGGGGCATAGATGGTTCCTTTAACTGAATTCAGAGCTCCATGAAGTTTGCATTCTGTTTTGCACAAGCCGGGGAGTACAGAGGTTTTGATAAACTTGTTTGCATCTTCGTCAGAGGGTACTAGTAGAAATAGACTGTTGTCTTTAAAGTTGGAGATTGAAATTATATTTTTATTAATCAATTTGTGTGCTCTGTGCACAGCAAAACATGAATATTCGGTAATTGGTTTTTCACTTTCTGTGGCAGATAGAACTATATATTTGGGATTGGGTGTTTGGGAGTTCGGGTGTAATAATATGTTTTCGCTATCGCCATGAACCAAGTATTTTTACCCAAAGTAAAAGATAATCGAATTGTGGGCTTTGGCACGTCTGTGCTCTTGTCTCAGTTTATTCAGAATGAATCATTTAGTGTGCTAACTTATGCTGCTTGTTGGCAGCTACAAAAATAAGAGGGGTGAGGCGCGAGTGTAAACTTACATTGGGCTGGCTTGCCAGCACAATTCGTTTGCGTAAGCTTATATACAGAACGAAATGTATGCATGCAAGTTTGCGTACATACATACATTTGTTCTTATATATAAACTTATTATTATTATTTCCTGCTTGCAACAGAATGTTACAAGCTGTACTGAAGTCATATAAAACCGACATGTGAATTCACTACACCTCCCCTTTTTAAAAAATAACGGAATCTAATGAAGTTATTATATATGTATATGAACTAAATGACGTTATTGTATAAAAAGTAATTGGTGTTATTATAAAGAAAATTTTGACGTCCGTCAATGAATATATATTTTTCTATTACATGTATGCATTTGTTTGTTTTTTTTTTTTTGCAAAGTTTTTTTTTTCAAAAAAAAATTTTTTTTTCGCTGCTTTATTTTATATATACAAAAATAAAAATTTGTATAGATGCAAATAACTTTCCTTATTTTCAATGTATACACCTTAGATTTTGTAAATACTAAAGAAAAATTTGTTTTTTTTTTTTTTTTTGTTATTTAAAAATCTTTAACCTATTCTTATGCACTCTTTGTGCTTTATTTCTTTTATCTCTTATTAAAATATTATCCTTATCTTCTATTGCTTCTACTCTATATGGGCCTAGATACTTAGATTCTAACTTATGGCCTGTTTCATTCTTTAGAAGAACCTTATCTCCTATTTCTATTTCGAAGTTATTTATTTTCCTGTCATATATTTCCTTATTCTTAGCCTTATGCTGTTCTAGCATAATTCTTGCCCTTTTATAGGCCTGTTCTAATCTAAACTTAGCTTCTCTAGCGTAGTCATCTATGTTATATAAAGGACTAATATTATTTACTGAATTAAAGTGTTTTGGCAAATTGCTTTGTTTACCAAAAACTAGCTCATATGGACAATAACCATGTGCCATAGAGGGGGTCGTATTGAAACAGTAGGTAAAATATTGGAGCCAAACATCCCAGTCAGTTTTATCGACTGATATATATGAACGGATGTATTCATTAAAAGTTCTATGACTTCTTTCCACTGTTCCCACGGTTTGGTGGTGATGTGCAGTAGACGTTATGTTGTCTATTTTTAGATATTTGCACAGATCGCTTATTATTGAATTTTTATATTCAGTGCCCATGTGCGAAATGAACGTCTTCATTGGACCGTACTTTAATATAAAAAATTCAAATATCGCTTTCGCAATGGTATTAGCGTTCTTATATTGAACAAGGATGGCTACCAAATACTTTGTTAGGTCGCATATTGGGTTACTGCGTATTCGTTACCGTATTCAGATTTCGGTAGTGGACCTATAGTATCCACTATTACTCTGTCAAAGGCACTCATAGGCGTTTCTGTTAGTGTCAATGGGGTCTTAGTATGTTTAGTCGTTTTCGACTTTTGGCATTTTGGACAACTACGTATGTACTCTTTTATTTGACGCGTCATATTTTTCCAATAGTAGTGTCTTTTTATTTTTATTAAAGTTTTTGTTATGCCATTATGACCTCTTTGTATTGGATCATCATGATTTTCAGACAAAATTGCTTCTTTTTCTTTTTCATTATTTATTATGGTCACCGGGTTGAGTAGCGCTACTCTTAATGATTTCAATATTTTATTGCCCATTTCTTTAAAAGTATCTATTGAAATAAATTCAAAGATCTTTTCCCACGGTGCCGTTTTGATATGGCTTATTTTTAGTATACCGGCTTGCATTTCAAGCCTTTGAAAGAACTGACCTAAGTCAAGTTTTTCATTAGTATATAGGTCGCCAATATCAATTCTTGCAATAACTTTATTTCCGTGTCTCAAGTAACACAGTTTATTTGTTATATGCAAGGCCACTACTTTTCGTACCTCGTCATTATTTATAACTTGGTAAACGTTGGGCATAGAAGCATTTGGAGTACTTTGCCTTGGCAAAGTCTCTTTTTCTTTTCCTGCGCAGGATTTATTTTGTCTATATTGTTGCCTGGTAGTGACTTTCAGGACTTTGTTTTGAATGTCTTTTAACTCGGTTATTGTTATCCGAGATAGGGCATCTGCCACGAAATTGTCTTTTCCAATTGAAATTGTTTAATAGTGAAATGTTGACCATATATGTGTGGTCGAAAATGTTTTATAGCCTGTTGAATTTGCTGCTAACTATTGTTGATTTGTTGCTTTCACCTTTAGTGAATGAGCGTGAAGCATATGCAATAGTAGTGGACGATGTCTTAGTACATATTCTGACAATTTATTATTTATTACTTTTAATAAAAAAAAAAATTTCATAATTGGAGTTTGTACTTCTCACGGAAATTCCCTTATCGATTTGAGAAGGAATAAAATCGGACGACATTATAATAGGTTAGAAGTACTATTGCATTACCGCAAGTGTATGGCTGGTTGGCATCTCCCGTCAATTATTTTTAAATTGGGGGGTTATTTAGTAGTCATTGTCGTGGAGTGTTTGTAGCAAAGTGTTGCTACTGAATGTTTTTTTTTCGTGTTTTTAGTTTGTTGGATCTTTATCTGAATCCTCTATAGTTATGGATTCAATGGTAACCATGAAAAGTCTGTGTATCCATTCTGGTATGTCTTTTCTTGTTTGTCTCTTAACAAGTAGCCTGGTGTAGGCTACCCTTATGGATTTTTCCATAAGTTCTACAATTTTCGCCTCGAACTTATAATTGTTGGATATCGAGTACCGTATTTCCTTGTATTTATAATTTGTTTCTCCTGATTGTATCAGGAAATCAAGGAACGGTACGTATATCCCTAAATGCTTTGTCTCTACCTAATCCATTTTAATATAGAGAAAAGAACAACCATTTCTTTATTTTTCCAGTTTTCATGGGGTTTTTTTTTATTAATTGATTCTTTTTTTTTGATTATTTTTTTTTCAACCTAATAGATGTGCGTTTTTTTTTTTTTAACTGCTTTTTTGAAAAAAAAAATATTTTTTTTTTTTGTGTATCTAGACTCTATCTAGATCATTCGCCTTACTCAAATATTTCCTTTTCAAGCACCTATTGTGCATTCCGTAAATTTTAATTAGCATGTTGATGCTCATTATTATTACTATTACGATCAATAAGATCAATAAGATCTGTTGGGCGCTCTTAGAAACGCTGTCGGCTCACTTTCTTTCCTTGGTCTGGCTTGAAACGCCAGAAGGTGCCGATGCTAGCTGCACAGGCTTGTTTCCATGCAAAATGTGGCATATGGAAAACTCTTGGATGGCATTTGGCTGGAACAGTTGAATGGAGTTTTTTTTTTGATTTTCTTAGTTTTCCCAAATAGGGAATTCAAACACTTCTTTTTGTTTTTGCAGCATTATATATGTATGCATACAACCGGTATTTGAGAATGGTTTTGCTTCCGGAATTTTATGTTTTAATTCTTTCTCCTCCGTTGTCCTCCAGCAGATCATGCCTCCAGCAGGACAGTTGTTATTCCGTGTCCTCTCACGGTCGCCATGTAATAATATGTTTTCGCTTTCGCCATGAACCAAGTATTTTTATCCAAAGTAAAAAATAATCGAATTGTGGGCTTTGGCACGTCTGTGCTCTTGTGTTAGTTTATTCAGAATGAATCATTTAGTGTGCTAACTTATGCTGCTTGTTGGCAGCTACAAAAATAAGAGGGGTGAGGCGCGAGAGTGAACTCACATTGGGCTGGCTTGCCAGCACAATTCGTTTGCGTAAGCTTATATACAGAACGAAATGTATGCATGCAAGTTTGCGTACATACATACATTTGTTCTTATATATAAACTTATTATTATTATTTCCTGCTTGCAATAGAATGTTACAAGCTGTGCTGAAGTCATCTAAAACTGACATGTGAATTCACTACACGGGAAACTCAAGGGGAATTTTTTGCGGCTGTCGCCGTTTTTTAAGCGGGGGGCTATCGGACAGAATACTGAACCGATTCTCCTCCGCGTTGGGTAGCCCGGGGGCCATCGTGATACCTAAAGTTTTACGAATTTAACTAAAGAAAAAAAATAAACCACGTGCAGAAACACACAAAAAGTACCTTGAATATTTGTTTTGCTCACAAAGCGAAAGAAAATAAAGGAAGATATAGAAGAACGTTGAATTAGCTACTGACGTCTGCTCGCGATGACTGTTAGTCGGCGACTGTGATATATTATTAGAAATGCTTTAGTGTTGTATTTTGATAAATAATAAAGCACAAAAAACCCTAAATCGATTGCAATAAAGCTAAATTAGCTTCTTTCCGCTGTTTTCATATTTTTTCTTCAATAAAAAACGCCAAATCTGGGGGAAAAACTCTAAAACGGTTACACTGCACGGAGGCTTGAGTGGGTGTTTGACTGCATCCGTACGAATGAAAACGTGGAAACATTGATCGATACGAAGATTAGAAGGCTTTTGCCATGGTCTCTGCCGACATGTCAATTAATGGCACAGCTTCAGGCCATCGTGAAAAACGATCGATCATAGTTAGGCAGTAGCGATAGTTTTGGTAATGAGGCATCACTATGATGATGTCTAGATGTACATGGTCAAATCTTTCATTAGGTACCGGAATCATCTCTGGTACGATATGATCGTGCCTATTAATTTCCCCTCGTTGACAAGGAAGGCAGTTTTTGCACCCTTCAATGAACTTTTTGACAAATTTGCTGTAATGTTGCTCGGCCACTTGAGAGTAATTACGTTTTAAAATTTTACTTTCTTTCACAGTTTTGGGTACATACGGACGAATAAATCCAGTTTATGCATCACAGTGTAAAAAGACATTTTTATCAAACTGTACTCTTTGTAGTTTTAACGAAGAATTTCCTTTGAGCAATTCTGGTAATTTGACGTCTGCTACTTGTGATTCTTTGATCTCAGAAAGGCTTACTGCAGAGGACATCTTAATTGCACACAATCTTGAAAATGCATCTGCGATCACATTATCCCCTCCTCTTATGTGTACAATCGATGTCGTGAGCTGCGAGATGTAACTTAATTTTTTTTTTGGTTGAAGGCGAAGACAATTGGTTTGAAGTCAGTTCTGATAAGATTCGTTCCTCAAGCAAATGTTTAAAATATTTGATTGACTTAAAAATGACTAGTAGCTCCCTTTCATAGGTACTGCAGTTTTTTTTGGAGTCATTTAGCTTCTTGGAGAAAAAACCGAGTGGTTTCCTAACATCGTTGGTTTGTTGCTCTAGGACGGCTTCAATGACAGTATCAGAAGCGCCACAGGTTAGCGCGAGCTTTGCATCTGGTGAGGGAAAAGATAAAAATTCTGCGTTTGCAACACTAGTTTTGCAATCTTCGAAAGCGGCAATGAAGGGCGGTGTCTGTACGATCTATCTTTCGTCATTTTTCTTAACATCCTTCAGTAGTCCTTATACTTACATAGTTTCTGGTCTTAAGTACTGGATAACGGCGTTGATTCGATCAAACGGTGGTTTGATACCATTTGCGTTTATTGTTTAGCCAAGGAAGTTTACTTCTTCTTTTTCAAATTAACATTTATTAAAACACAAACCATGAGTTTTTCACATTAAAGACCTGCATTGGCTTTGCTTAGAATAGAATTAACCCTTATATATTTTCATATACACTGTACTCACACCATATTTTCATACAACACAAAATTGTATCCCACATTATGCTCACACACACAATCATATTTACACTATGAATAAGACCCCCAAATGTACATCCAAATAACCCCCTAGATCCTAGAATCGTGTATATAAACTCAACATTTTTCTTAGTAAAATCAGTTTTCAAGCAACTCTTGTCTATTCACTACTCTGCGATCATCGGGTGAGCATCGCTGTGCCTTTGGCCCCCATTTGCATGATCTCTCCGAAGTCCACCCAATTTCAAGTGTTGGTTGCGACAGCCCTATGTCACTAGTTTAGGTTCTTGAAGTAAACATTTTTATAAATAATAAAATTATAAAATTCAATAACATTTTGGTGACCCCCGACTTTGGCGTTTTAAATTTAAACAAATAAAACATTTTGGTGTAACATTTCTTTTTTAACACAACACTTTGGAAAATATTGATATTCCTTAGCGAGGGCACGGTTTTGCAGGCTAGCAACAATCCGGGGTCCCGAAATCTAAGAAGCAATTGGTTAACTTGGATATCATTGCATTTGTGTATACCATTTGTGTCAACTTGGCCACTGAATTGCACACCAAAACCAACAACTACCAACTACAACTACTATCTGATTGTGAGACAACTGACTGTATTTAGGAACCATCTGTACATTGCATAGTACCATCCCAAGCTCATCTTCCCATCACTGATCTTTATATATTAATCTATAATCTATATCTACATATCTCTGTACACTTTATACTCTCTCTTGCATACACATACAACATATATTATCTAAGTTGCCGCTGCGTCGACTAATTCCCATGAACATTGTGAAATAAAATCAGTAACACAAAGGCAAGCAACTCACCAAGAACTCGCGTCATTTCTCTTCGGTTTTCTTTAATATACAGTCCACTACTCAAAGCTATCGGTTCATCACCAGACTGTGTCAGCACTTTGTCACCTAGTCCACTTGGCGACTAGAATCACAGCGAAAAAAGTACATTCGAGTCAACTTAACGGCTATTAGTGTACAATAGGCCAACTTGGCGATCATTAAATCTTCTGTTTGTCGGACAACTGAAATTATCAGCACTTTGTTACCTAGTCAATTTGCGGATCAGAACGACAGCAGAGTATAATCGGAAAACTCCAAAAATGGATATCTGCAACGTGGGACAATGCGTACCCAATCAATAATGAAGCAAGCAAGTCGTCCCTGCCGACATTGAGTATACCCTGTACCAACTAGTTATATTAAATCAAGATTCGCATCAACTTAATTTAAAATTCCTTTTAACATGCAGCAACAGCTACCGCATGCTATCTCGCTCACTCTTTCCAGCCTTTCTTTCACCTTGGCAATTCAGTTCAAAATGCACATTCGTATATCTTCAATATTCATTGTGCGATTTCGACTAAATTTGGTCAGATGGTGCATTTTGGCCACATTGTTGGTTGTGCCAAATAAGAATGTGATTCCCTTATAACTTTTCTAGAATTTCGTTTTTCTTAAAGTGCGGGGGCGGACGTGGGCGTGGCATAAATTTTAAACTATCTTCATTTGCATAGGCACTAAACAAAAGTTCGAACACCCTCGAAATCGGAATCCATTCAAAACAAAATTTCCTTTAGCATGCAGCAGCAGCGAACGCATGCTATCTCGCTCTTTCTTACCTGCCAATGTCGCCTTGGCAATTCAGTACTAAATGCTGATGGCTATATCTCCAATATTTACTGTCCGATTTAAAAATTTGGTCAGTTTGTGTAGTTTGACTATATAATTATGTCTTCCAAATAAGAATTCGATATCTTTAATACAGCTCTAGTAAATCCATTTTAAAATTTATTTTCTCATTTGCGGGGCGGAAGTGGGCGTGGCAAAAATTTGAAATAAACTTGATCTGCCTAGGCATAAGACGTGAAGAGATTCAAAATGTCATCAGAAATATCAAAAAGGATTGTGCCTCAAGGAAGTCAAAAATTCTCTACTATGATAATAAATTTGAGATAATTGAGGGTCTTTGAAAAAGCCCACACTGACTTAATGGAATTGTTGGGATACGAGCCATCTGATCACGATTACTTCAAAAAAGAATACTATTCGAAATTAAAAGAATTAACAGAAAAAGTAATAAAGGATTAGAAATTACAAAAAATTAAAAAGATCGCATTCACATTCAACCATTGATATGGAAGCAAGTCGCTATGCTAGCAATACTTTCCAGGACATTAAAGCAATTAATAACTGAAGAAAAAATGAACTACAAAACAGTTATTGAGAACTTTTGGCAGCAGATAGAACAACAGCACTATGAGATTTATAAACGGATACATTTATAATAACAGAAAAGGCGATATTGAAGTTTTGTATCCCACCTGCACAACTGCCAAAAATTTCAATTCCAAAATTTGATGGAAATTATTTGAAATGCCAACAGTTTCGTGACATTTTAAGAAAATGGTTCAAGAATCAAAGATACCCGCTGTACAAAAGTTGTGGTATTTAAAAGCAAATCTATCAGGAGATGCCGAAAGATTAATTAGGCACCTTGAATTAACAGAAGTCAATTATGACACTGCATGGAAAATGTTGCAAGAACGATTTAATAATAAATGGGTCTTGGTTACAGCAGTTTTCCAGAAACTATTAGATCATCCTAATATTGGAATCGACACCCTGTCAATAAAGAATCTTCATGATAATATTCCTGAATCATTGCAAGCCTTAAAGAATATAGGCATTGACACAGAAACTTGGGATTTCACTATAATTTTCCATATGACGAGAAAATTGGATAGACTTACCCACATTTTATATGAACAAAGGAATTGCAGATGACCAAAGAATTCCTTGCATTTTTGGAACAACTTTTCCTTGCCTAGAGGCGATTGGTACCAAGCAGATCATCTTCAGGTCCGTTCTGTAGTAAGTTGAATCACCAACTGTTTTAGTGTGATAAATTCAAAACTAAATCTGCAGCAGAACATTTAAACTGGGTACAGCGACAGGGAATGTGTGTCAATTATTTTAAAACCGTCCACATGTCGATAAAAAACACATTACATTGTTACATTTGGGAAACAACGATTTGAAACCAAATGTAACAACAACGATCTCAGCTATGTCCACATATGGAAGCAAAAAGAAATATACCCCACGACGGCTATGGTAATTGTTAAAGGTGCCAATGAGCGTGAAGGAGAATTTCGTGCGCTATCAGACAGTGGCTCCCAAGTCAATCTAATCTCAGAGAGACTAGTAAAGCAATTATCTTTAAAAATAGAAAAGGCGTCGCTAAGAATTGAAGGAGTAGGGGGACAACCACAAATCACCAGATCCAGAGTAAATGTACTTGTGAAATCAAAATACACCGATTTCAGTACAAGAGTGGAAGCCTTTGTTTTACCGCACATTGTCAACTCACAGAAGCAATAACGCAAAAATTTGACCTGACGAAAACCATACCTCTAGCGGATCCCAACTGCAATAAAACTAGTAAAATGGATTTATTACTAGTGTACTATATTCTGTAGAGCATTTGACACTCATTCGTAAACATACATACAAACGTATGAAGCAACCACATAAATATATAAACAAAATTAGAGCACTCGAAACTCGATCAACTAATGCAATGTTGACCGACAGAGGCAAATGTAAAATGCTGAACATGCATTTTACAGTGTGATTTTTGTACCTAAGCTTAAGCCAAATTCAGTATTGAAGAAAAACAATAGAAACAGAATAAGATTGGACTTAACCATGAGCGGAAGCTCTAAATAAATTCGTTTATAATTTCTCTCATATTTTTCAAAATCATGTAATGAAAGGATACATAATTTATTACATGGCGACCGTAACAAGTGTCTCGCACCGGTGGACAGCAGTGAAAAAAAAAAAACAATTATAACAGAGGAAAAACAATTATAAATGGTCAATGGAAAAACCTAAGCAAAGACCAAATAAAATTAAAAAAAAAAAAATCTGTGCACTCAATCCCGCAAGCAGTGATATAATCGCAAATGGTCAAACAAGCAAAATTAAGTAAAGACCAAAAAACGGAAACAAACACAGTGACCAGCGAGGAAAACGATTCTGCTCCTATCGAGCAAAGGGATCCACCTTCCATCCAGGAATACCTGGAGGTGTATCCAACCGCGGGACCACGTCCTCTAACAATAGAGGAGTACAAAGCAAGACGGCAGCCCAAGACAAAACAAAGAAGGAAGAGAGGCGGCCGCATCACCAAAGCATTGAGGGAAAGAAGACTCATACTGGACATGCTGAAGACAAACCTATCGGAATATGACCGACAACGCTACAAAGAGCGTCTAAGTGAAGCAGAAAAACAACTTCGCCCTGGTGCGAAGCAACGTAGACAGGCTGCTTAAATGCTAAGCCTAGTTTACTATAGAATTAATAAATATTATGTATAAGGCAAACGCTGCGCGAAAGCGCTGTTTGCAAAATTACTAACAAAAGAAATAATAGGCTTTATACTAACATATGTGGTTGGAGTATGTAATGTAAAAATTAATGAAATGTATACCTGAATTGTGAGCCAATCACATGACTCTAACTTTATTTCCATGTCACACACAAAAAAAAATTTTTTCTTTCTCGCATTAGCAAGCAAAATTAAAAAAAAATATATATATAAAAATTTTTAATTTCAACTAAATGGAATAAATTTTCCTTTTTACATGCAAAAAAAAAAAAAAATTATCATCTTTCGAATTTTTCCTAAACTCATTTAGTATTTCTTATATTACATATATGTATTACATATATGTATGTATATATATAAAAACCACCCAAAATAACAGAAGTACCGCTTTTATGAAAACATTTTGTTATCAGCTAGGTAATAAATTAGGTACATTAGATCGATAGGAATTATAAGGAAGAGAACCAAGCTAAGGATAATACAGCTAATGTAGTTAATAATGTCAAAATAATTGACCATACTGAACAACTATTTTCGATTTGTCAATTTCTAATGACCATATACATCAAACATAATAAGCTCATTAAAAATCGTTACACAAGGAGAGTAAACAATGCAAGTGTACTAGAAACACTATAAGCACGATGGATCCTAGAAGAATCGATCAAGTATATGCGGAGCATCTAAACATCAGATTGCAAGCTATACAAGTGTTGCGAAATTTCACGGATTATATATCCGTCTATGAGTTTGAAAACATTTATATAGAAACGTATGGCATTCATTTTAGCCCACTAATACAATGTAGCAAGCAAGAGAAAGGAATTATTCTAGAAACCTTACCATACGTAAGGGTAAGGTTAGTTAGAGAAGACCATCCCATATTAGGAATGGCATACACTTTTTACGTGCGTTTGCACAGATAGGAAATTAATACATAATTACAATTACGTAAATAAAAAAAAAATACCACTATTTGGTACACATATTCTTTTAAAGAATGGGGCGTGTTAGCGCGACAAATAGATGAATTTCGGCAAATTTTTGAAAAATCCTATAAATGTATAAATAAAGATATAATACTAAAAGTCGAAACGCTTACACACCACACTATAATTATTTTAAGCGAATATAACAACATAGTGAAGATAATAAATAAGTTTGAGAATAGACTAACTACAGATCACAGGAACAGATGTCTTAAAGTAATAAGATCACTGAACACAAGACTAATAAATCTGTGTCATAGGAGGAATATCAAGAAAAATGTGCCCTTAGAGTTAGACAAATTGGCTAGTTTCAATCCTAACCAATTAGAAAATCTAGATGAGTCAAAACAAACTGACACCGATTTAGAAGTAGATAGTGATACAGAATCGTTAGATGATACTTTATGTTCAAAAGTTCACAATAGACCCCAAACAACCATGGCACAAACAAGGGCAGAATTCATGAAGTTAGCGTCACCGCTAATACCAAATTATGATGGAAGCCCAGACGATTTACGAAGTTTCTTAGACGCATTGATCCTTGTGGATTCTATAAAAGGCGAATTCGAGACAACAGCCGTAAATAAAATAAAAACAAGATTAAAATGCCACGCAAGAAACCTAATAAGTACTGAAAAGACAGTACCCGAAATAATAGAAAAACTATCAAGAACAGTCAAAGGAGAGTCTGTGGAGGCCATTAAAGCCAAAATGCTCAATTTGCAGCAGAAAAATAAAACAGCGAGCCAATACACCCATGAGGTGGAAATCCTCACTAATGCCCTACAATGAGCTTATATTAGTGAAGTGGTAAACCAAGAATTGGCCGACAAATATAGCATGACTTCGGCCATAAAGGCCATAACACAAAACTGTGCGATAGAACAAGTAAAAACAATAATGCAGGCCGGCACATTTAACAACATGATTGATGTTGTTGCCAAATTTGTAAATGCATGCACAGATGCAACCGGCCGATCAAATAACGTACTATTCTATAGGAACCGGCAAGTAAATTATAACCGCGGCGGTGGAAACCGATTCCGTGGCAATAGCTATAACAATGGCAGAGGCCGGGGCAGTTACAATAATCGCGGTGGTTATAACCGTGGTAACACCCGAGGTAGGAATAACTACTGCCGAAACAACAGCCAGCAAAACAATAATAATAGAAATCATGCCCGAGTTACACAAAGTAACTCGGTAAACGAACAACACCCTTAAGATGTTCGAATGCTTATATTCACACAATCAATCTATATATCTATATACATCTAAAAAATGAGGAAACAAAAATAAACCTCACATTTTTGCTAGACACTGGTGCAGATATCTCAATATTGAAACAAAATTCATATAATTTCCAGAGTATCGACTATTCAATAAAAACAAAATTTAGCGGAATTGGTGAAGGAACAATTAATTCTAAAGGACTAGCTTTTGTAGAACTTACTACCGGCAGGTATGTAATACCTCACAACTATCACTTAGTCCAACAAGAGTTTCCCATAACATGTGATGGAATAATAGGTACGATTTTTAAAAAAAATTCAATTGTCAGTTGGACTTTCAAAACAATAAAGATTCTCTTACATAGAGACCCAATAATCTTCATTTCCCAATTAGAATTCCAATAGTACGCACTATTGAAAATAACGCAACAGTATTACCATCACGGTCCGGAGTTGTCCGACAAATAAAGCTTAGTACTAAACACAAACAAGTATTTATACCATGTCAAGAAATGGAAGAAGGAATCATAATAGCTAGTACAATTTCGGATTCCGAAAACACCTTCATAAGAGTCCTAAACATGACCAATTCTAACAAAGTCATAAATCTCGACAAAGTCCGATACAGATACACTGATATATTTGGTTTGGATTACGAACCAATTTCAACCAACAACTTCCATAATCAAAAATTAAGATTGAAAAGTGATGAACCAACGTATATTAAGAACTATAGAATTCCACAAAGCCACCATGCTGAAATAGCAAAGCAGGCAGATAAATTGATCAAAGACAAAATAGTAGAGCCCGCCGTTTCAGAATATAATAGTCCTCTTTTATTGGTACCGAAAAAACCCTTACCGGGTTTTTCGCCAAGTTAATAAGAAATTGTTAGAGCAAAATATTTCTCCTGTCTAGATCTTATGTCTGGATTCCACCAAATAGAACTTGAAGAAAATTCAAGAAACATAACGTCTTTTTCTACGAGCAATGGCTCTTATCGTTTCACGCGATTACCATATGGATTGAAAATAGCGCCTAATTCTTTCCAAAGAATGATGACAATTGCATTTTCTGGTCTATAAATGGATGACCTAATTGTCATCGGGTGTTTGGAAAAACACATGATCAAGAATCTTACACAGGTTTTTGATTTATGTCGAAAAAACAATCTCAAGTTACACCCTGATAAATGTTCATTTTTTATGCACGAAGTGACTTTTCTGGGTCATAAGTGTACCAATAAAGGAATTTTACCGGATGACAAGAAATATGGTGTCATTATAAAATATCCAGTCCCGACGGACGCAGACAGCGCTAGAAGATTCGTTGCATTTTGTAACTATTATAGACGTTTTATAAAAAATTTTTCCAATTATTTAAGACATATAACTAGACTATGTAAAAAGAATGTTCAATTCGAATGGACAAAAGATTGTCAAAAAGCATTCGAATATCTCAAAGAACATTTAGTCAAACCGACTCTATTGCAATAGCAATAGCAAAGAATTTTGCATAATAACAGATGCAAGCAAAGAAGCATGTGGAGCAGTCCTAACGCAGAACTACGATGGACTTCAACTCCCAGTTGCCTATGCATCTCGTGCTTTTACAAAGGGCGAAAGCAATAAAAGTACCACAGAACAAAAATAAGCAGCAATTCACTGGGCTATCAATCATTTTCGACCATATATATATGGTAGGCACTTTACTGTCAAAACTGATCATAGACCGTTAACATATTTATTTTCACTGGTCAATCCAAGTTCAAAAGTAACTCGTATGAGACTTAATTTAGAAGAATATGAATTCACTGTGGAATATCTTAAGGGAAAAGACAACTATGTGGCTGAAGCCCTTTCCCGGATTACCATATCCGAGTTAAAAGACTTACAATCAAAAGTCCTGAAAGTCACTACCAGGCAACAAAGTAGACAGAAAAATCTCTGCGCAGAGAATAAAACGATATTATTGCGAAGGCAAAATAAAGATGTTTCTAAGCCCAACGTACATGAAGTCATAACAAATGACGAAGTACGCAAAGTAGTGACCTTACGATTAACTGAATTAAAATGTTTACTAAAACATGGAAACAAAGTGATCGCAAGAATTGATGTTAGCAACATGTATACCAATGGAATACTTGACTTAGGTCAGTTTTTCCAAAGGCTGGAAAAAGAGGCCGGTATACTAAAAATAAGCAAACTCAAGGTGGCACCGAGTGAAAAGATCTTTGAATTTATTTCAATAGATACTTTTAAATCAATGGGCAATAAAATTTTAAAATCATTACGAGTAGCGCTACTCCAACCGGTGACCCATATTAGAAACGAAAAAGATATAGAAACAGTATTGTCTACATACCATGATGATCCAATTCAAGGAGGTCATACTGGCATTACTAAAACGCTAGCAAAAGTAAAGAGACGTTACTACTGGAAAAATATGACACGTCATATTAAAGAGTACATAAAGAAATGTCATAAGTGCCAAACGTCTAAAACAACAATACATACGAAGACGCCAATGATCTTAACAGATACACCAATAAAAGCATTTGATATAGTTTTAGTGGATACAGTTGGTCCACTACCAAAATCAGATTATGGCAATGAATATATAATCTTCTTAATATGTCATTTAACCAAATATCTAATAGCTATACCTGTTGCAAATAAAAATGCAAACACAATAGCAAAAGCAATATTCGAGAACCTTATACTTAAGTTCGGTCCAATGAAGACGTTCATTTCGGACATGGGTACTGAGTATAAAAATCAAATTATATCAGAATTGTGAAAATACATGAAGATTAAAAACCTTACATCTGCAGCTTACCACCACCAAACGCTAGGAACAATTGAACGAAGTCATAGAACTCTCAATGAATACATTCGTTCATACATTTCCGTAGATAAATCTGACTGGGATGTTTGGATTCAGTATTTTACATACTGTTTTAACACGACACCGTCAGCCGGACACGAATATTGTCCCTATGAACTAGTATTTGGAAGATTACCAAAACAATTCATAGAATTTAACAAACTTGACCACATAGACCCTATATATAATATAGATGATTACTCTAAAGAAGTAAAATTTAGATTAGAAATAGCATATAGACGAGTTAGAGATATGTTAGAAAAAGCTAAGGCTTATAGAAAATTAAACTATGATAAGAAAGTAATAACTCCTGAATTAAAGGTAGGAGATAAGGTACAATTAAAGAATGAAACAGGTCACAAATTAGATCCAGTATATTTAGGACCCTATACAGTACAAAAATAGAAGATAACAATAATGTTATAATAGATAATAAACAAAAGAAACAAAAAGTACATAAGGATAGATTAAAAACATATAATAGTTAATGTTTTCATGAAAACGGTCTGATCAACCAACAAAAAAAAAAAATTTTTTTTTTTACATTTTATATTTTTATATGTTTATTTACATATATATACATATATTATATTTTATATCTTTATATCCACTACTTTTTTCCATATTCATTTTTCATATATCAATTTTATTACTTTTATTACATTTGTATGAAATTTTTACAATTTTTAATGCATATTATCAATTTCAAAAAAAAAAAAAAAAATTTTATTACATTTATTGATATATATATGTATATGTATACTCCGGTTGATGTTGAATTATTATTGTCCACCTTCCGGACACCTTGGCTTTCTGTTGCAGACTGATTACGCAGTCTCAACTGCCTTAGCATTACACCGGACCACACTCGATGACAGTCGGACTGTCATCCCGCTGAAATATACAGTCAGATATTCACTAATACTACAACACCTGCATGACTAAGCAAACTTCTAGGACTCAACAGTCAACGTCAAATTAACATGACAATACTCACTGAAGTAGAGGGGGACAACCGAGTACAGTACGAAAAGGTATGCCAGACAGTGCAATACCCTAATTTATCTCCGACACGGCCGTCCTGACTACTACACGTCCTCGTGTCATATTAATCAGGCACCATGACTTAAAAATTTTCAATTTACATCAAACTTAATTTAATATTCGAACTTTATATTTTTTTCTACCAATTGTACTAACAATACCCTTTTACCTCGTATAATCAATGAAATATATCCGATTATAAACATTATCATCACCCAAGAATTCTTTACACTATCAAAATGCCCCACACGCCACGACAAAACTTTCTTTCTGCGCTTGTGCTTGCATTTTGACCAGTATGTAAAGTGATCAATTCTTCATGGAACACTGTCTCTTTCAACAGTTTACCCTTCACTGGGTTTCTCTTTACTGTCTCTTTCAACAGTTTCACACCCACTGGTGTTCTCTCTTTACTGTCTCTTTCAACAGTTTCACACCCACTGGTGTTCTCTTTACTGTCTCTTTCAACAGTTTCACACCCACTGGTGTTCTCTCTTTACTGTCTCTTTCAACAGTTTCACACCCACTGGTGCTCTCTCTTTACTGTCTCTTTCAACAGTTTCACACCCACTGGTGTTCTATTTACTGTCTCTTTCAACAGTTTCACACCCACTGGTGTTCTCTCTTTACTGTCTCTTTCAACAGTTTCACACCCACTGGTGTTCTCTCTTTACTGTCTCTTTCAACAGTTTCACACCCACTGGTGTTCTCTTTACTGTCTCTTTCAACAGTTCAACTTTCTTAACCATAACTTAGGTCGTAATTCAACATTCTTAATTCACATTCTAAAATTTAGCACATTACCTTCAAAGCGGATTTCAGTTGTTCAACTTCTCATTTGTTCTACATTATTGTTAATAAACACTTTCGCATTTCGTTAAAGAATCCTAGGCAAGGCACCACCACGTAGCATCGACCACAAAATACTTTCTCAACTCATCATCTTTCTAATATCTTATCCACTAAGACATACGGCTTGTTTCACCCGTTTCTTCACAGTCTCTTTCAACTGTATCATCAGATGAATCACACTCAATTCCGTCGATATCCAGCTCGCTTGGTACCTGCCCATCTGGCATTCTTCGTAAAATATCATGTGAATATTAAAAATGTAGAAATTGCCTTCTTAAACGTTACAAGCTATTCTTAATTAAAGAATAGTCTCACTGAACTTGACTACCTTTTCTTTGTTTTTCTCAAATCTAGACTGAGATTTATTTTTCTTCGTCTAGGTTTACTTCAGTTTCGTTACCGTTCTATTAAAAGTTCAAAAGGGACTTGCCTTAGTAATTTTGTTGTTAAATTATTAAAGTCAGCAAACGTTAAAAGTTTTGTTTTTTAATAATTAAAAACCGTCAATTGATATAATAGCCGAATATTCTTGTGCTAAATCTCACGTCCAATTACAATGCTAATCTTAATATTATCGTCTCGTACCACATGTAAAAATATTTCGAGACAATTTTCATTAATTAAGACATTAGTTATAATTTGAATAGAGCAAACAATACTGCCAATATCAAGCCTTCATAGCGAAACAACATTATTAATTCTGTTTCAGTATTCGGTCCCTTAATCGAAAATAATCGGAAATTTCTCACCTCGTTGCACCATGATTACTTTGGGTACATTGATTACTCATAGCTCCACTCGCGTATCTTTAATTCTGCATCATCACCGGTTGAATTGTTAGGGCATCGGGTAGAGATGTGGCCCTGCTCATGACATCGATAACACGTTACAGTTTTTGTTCGCTGCGACAACGTTCGACGATCTTCTCCAGATGTCGATGGGTTCTTCATTCTGCATTCCGCCTTCCTTCCCGTGCCCAAGCTTTCCACAAGAATAGCATTTGATAGGCTCCATCTTAGCACGCTTGGCATTTGAATTTTCGTCAGGGAAATTTGGTCGTTTTTTTCCGAATGAGAAAACTTGTAATTCTGACTGCAAATCTCGCCTGCCAGTAATGTTGCCAGTGTAAGCCAGTCGTTGCAGTCTGCCATCATAGCTTGCTAAATGCCCAAGCACTACCGACGCAGCAATTTCCTCGTGGCTCATGTTACGCCATTTTGTCATCAGTGACGTCATTTGCCGACTCGCATACACAGCCAGACACTCATCCGTATTTGGACGACCGTTCAGCAAGTTTAAAATTGTTGCCGCCGGTGTCTCAGTTGATTCGTACCTCTGCTCGAAAAGCTGTCTGAATTGTTGCCCCGTGATGCCTGGGTAACAGATCTGGGATAACCACTGCGACGCGTTCCCTTCCAGAGATTTCGACAACGCCAAGATTAACGCGCTGCCTTGTAGCGGTGTTTCGTTTAAAATTATGTCCACCGTAGCACACCACTGCAAAGCGTCAGCACCAGCCAATTCCGAGTTAAATTTCGGCAGGGCCGGGCCGCCATTTTGTCCAGGCTCACTGGACGACACTTGCAAAGTTTTTGCCAGCTCCAAGAAGTTTCGATTCTGCTGCTCCAATAGAAAAAGAAATTGTTCCTCCATAATTGTTGGCCTGGAGTTAGATCCCACTTCTGATGTCGGAGTATTCTCAATTAATCCGGTTGATGTTGAATTATTATTGTCCATTTCTAGCGCAGCGAGTTCCGGACACCTTGGCTTTCTGTTGCAGACTGATTACGCAGTCTCAACTGCCTTAGCATTACACCGGACCACACTCGATGACAGTCGGACTGTCATCCCGCTGAAATATACAGTCAGATATTCACTAATACTACAACACCTGCATGACTAAGCAAACTTCTAGGACTCAACAGTCAACGTCAAATTAACATGACAATACTCACTACAAGACTTACATGACCGAAGTCACTGTAACTGTACTTAATGTTACCAGCCTAATATTACAAGAATGACGTATGAGACTGAAGTAGAGAGGGACAACCGAGTACGGTACGAAAAGGTATGCCAGACAGTGCAATACCCTAATTTATCTCCGACATATATATAAAAAGAAAAAAAAAGAGAAAGAAACATTTTTAACATTGACATACATTAACATACATTGCACACAAAACAATAATAACCTACATAAAATGACTCCATAGAATATTACGTCTTTTCTCTAAAAAGGGAGGTGTACTACATTCTGTAGAGCATTTAACACTCATTCGTAAACATACATACAAATGTATGAAGCAACCACATAAATATATAAACAAAATTAGAGCACTCGAAACTCGATCAACTAATGCAACGTTGACCGACAGAGGCAAATGTAAAATGCTGAACATGCATTTTACAGTGTGATTGCAACATACATACAGTAACACTCATAATAGCTGACTAAGACTTTTTGTACCTAAGCTTAAGCCAAATTCAGTATTGAAGAAAAACAATAGAAACAGAATAAAATTGGACTTAACCAAGAGCGGAAGCTCTAAATAAATTCGTTTATAATATCTCTCATGATTTTTCAAAATCATGTAATGAAAGGATACATCATTTAGCAGATCACCATTTTCAATATTACTACATCGGCAAGTAAAACAAAATAAGTGTCCAACTCTTCAAAATTCAGATTTTGGTAGGATCATTGCCGGGAAAATAAATATGGCTACTTCTGCACCTGTTACTTGTATGGTGGCTACCAAGCCTGGATACCTTGGAACCAGCAAAAATTTACAAAAGTCTAGAGGAAGAATATTGCGAAAACCACTTCTTGGACAATTTACATGAAGCCGCAGATGGACGATTGGTTGTAAAACTGCCCTGGGGGAGTGTCGTGATGTGGCTGTTAGGAGATTTACCACTGGAAACCAGGATGAGCCCAGAAATAAATGCAGAATATGTAAAATTCATGAAAGAATATGTTTGAAATTAACGTTGTATTTATGACAAAGTAAAGTAACTATCTGGCATCCCTGTTATAATTCGCCCTATCTTGCAACACTGGAACCTTATAATATTAGTTTGCTCTGTCTCGTCGCAAAGACAAGATCGTGTGCCCAATTCATTAATAAAGAACTCAAAGTATATCACTATCTAAAGTCTATTGTATTTATCCTGCATAATTGCTTGCTGCATAGTTGGTTTAAAATCCCAACAGGTTATGGGCCCAGCCACAATTGTGCAAATAGATATACAGACAGAAAGTGTTTTGAAAAGTTAAGCCGTGCAAAATGGCAAGTGCGTATATGCGAATAGAACCGCTCAACGCGGAGAACTATGATACGTAGAAATTGCAAATGTGTGCAATTCTAGTGAAAAACGAATTGTGGCAATATGTAAACGGGGTAAAGACATGCCCAGAGGAGGCGTCAGAAAGAGCGGCGTGGAAAGCTCTAGACGAAAAAGCTTGTGCTGATATTTTGTTGTCGATCAGCACATCGGAGTTGGCCTTGATTGAAAATTGTGAATCCTTAAGAGAATGTTGGATTAAGTTGCAAGAGACATTTCAATCAATAGGGCCTGTGCGTAAAGCAAGTTTGTTAAAACGGGTAGCGTTGTCCCGTATGCGTGAGGAAAGTGATACGCGTCAGCATATAAATGAATTTTTCGACGCAGTGAAAAAACTTAAAGAAATCGGTGTAATTATTGGAGATGATTTACTTGCAATTTTGTTATTGTATAGTTTGCCTGACTCTTATGGAACATTTCGGTGTGCAATGGAAACACGTGATGAATTGCCCAGCCCTGATATTTTGCGCGTAAAAATATTAGAAGAGTCAGAAGCGCGCAAAACCAAAAATACACGCCAAGAACAGAGTGCACTATATGTCAATCGCCGAAAAGGCAATAGAGAAGAACATATACAGAAAGAAACAAGAAGATGTTTCTCGTGCGACCAAGTTGGGCATTTCGCAAGAAATTGTCCAAACAAGACAAAAGTGAACGCAAAGAATGTGAAAAATAAAACAAGCGCGACTGGGTGGCGCCGAAAAAGTGAAGCTCTAAGTATTGGTGAGCAAGCATTCAATATAGAGATGACAAATAATATGTGGTGTCTCGATAGTGGTTGTACGGCACATATGAGCTCAAATAAAAGTGTTTTTGAGCAGATAGAGAAAATCGAGAAGACAGTGCATTTGGCAAATAACAATACCACAAAGGTAAATAGTGTCGGTAAAGTGAACATTGAAATAAAAGAAAAACAGCGATAAAATGATGTGACATTAAAAGAAGTTTTGCTTGTGTCCGATTTACGGCAAAATCTTCTATCAGTATCGAAAATTACCGACAAGGTGTACGAAGTTCATTTTCGCAAGAATGAAGCAGTTATTATGAAAAATAATAAAGAAGTGTGGCTACGTGGAAAAAGATACGGGAATTTGTATTATTTAAATGCCCAAGAACAAAGCCAAGTGAACAATGTGAATGACAAAGCAAATGAAATAGACATATGGCACTACCGTATGGGCCATTTAAACGAGAGTGACTTAAAAAGTTTAGCAAAATCAGGAAAAGTTCACGGTATGAACATAAAAGAGAACACGAAATTATCGCAGTGTGAGATTTGCATCACTGAGAAGCAGTCGGCAAATCAGTATAAAAGCGCAACAGAAACAAGGTCAAGACAGACATTAGAAATAGTCCACAGTGACGTGTGTGGACCTATGCGTACTCAATCAATGAGTGGATATAAGTATTTTGTAACCTTTTTTGACGATTATTCCCGTTACAGTTCAGTTTATTTTCTCAAACAAAAATCGGAAGTATTTAAAACATTTAAAATATACAAGACTTTCGTTGAGAATATTACAGGTCACAAAATCAAGGCGTTGCAAAGCGATAAGGGAACGGAATTCCGTAATAAAGAGTTTGATGAATTTCTAAGGAAGAATGGTATTAGTCGACGCTTAACCGTACCACACACACCTCAGCAGAATGGCATAGCTGAGAGATACAACCGTACACTGGTAGAGATGTCCAGGTGTATGATGAAACAATCTGGTGCTCCACCCTCGTTTTGGGCAGAAGCAATCAACACGTCGTGCTATATCCGAAATAGATGTCCAACAAAAGCATTATCTGGAGACTTGCCGTACACGTACTGGACTTCAAAGGTCCCATCAGTCAGACATATGCGTACATTTGGTACCAAGGCATTTGCTCTTATAAAGGATAAGAACAAGGGAAAGTTTGAATCAAGATCGGAAGAGTGTATACGGCTGGGATATGCTTCAGAGTCAAAAACTTACAGGATGTATCAACCGAAGAAAAGAAATGTAATAATTAGTAATGATGTCAAATTTTTGAATGTTTCAGGATTCAAAAGTAAATTTGAAGAATTCTATAAGGAACCCGCAGAGGGCATAGATATTCAACTAAAAAGCAGCGCAGATGAATCACAAAGCAGTTCATCAGATGATGAGAGCATCATAGAAACAGCAAATCAAGAATCGCAACGCGGAAGAGGTCGTCCAAGGTTATTAAGGACAGGTCAACGAGGTAGACCACGGAAAGTCTATCAACCAGCAAAGGAAAATGAAAATGGCCAATATGATGAAGAAGCTAGTGGATCTTCAAATGAAGATGTATTCGAGGAATGCGAGTTCGCATTCAGTGCCGCAACAAACGATCCATTGACCATTAAGGAGGCACAAAGTAGTGATGATGCTATAAACTGGATGAGAGCAGTAGAAGATGAATTTATGGCGCAGATCCTAAACACAACCTGGCAAATTGTAGAACGACCCAAAGGTCGTAAAGTAATTGGAAACAGGATGGTTTTCCAAACAAAAGATGATGGCAGTGAGAAAGGCCGAAAGAAGGCTCGATTAGTTGCAAAAGGTTATGCACCGAAACCTGGAGAGGATTTTCACGAAACGTATTCGCCGGTGGTACGATTTACTTTAGTCAGATTACTAGCAGCGTTGTCAGCAGAATTTGACATGGAAATTCATCAAATGGACATGGTCACCGCATATCTCAATGGCGAATAGGAAGAAAAAGTTTATATGGACATTCCAGAAGAGTTCAACGAATTTATGGAAAAGGTTAAGTCTGGAGTTCCAATTGGATCGAAGCAACAACACCCGGATTCAGAGTACATCAAAACGGCCAAACAATGGCAAAAATCTTTAAGAAAACTGAAGGATCCCGTTTGTCTAATAAAGAGAGCTTTATATGGATTACGTCAATCTGGACTACGATGGTATTGGAAGCTGTCAACAAAGCTGCATGAAATAGGTCTGGAAGCTACTGAACAGGACCCATGTCTGTTCGTAAAAAGGGAGAAAGACAAACTGTTATTAGTCACTATATACGTCGATGATTTGTTATTGGCCTCAAATCTTCCAGAGTGGTTGCAGCAAACAAAGTCGGATCTCAGCAAGATGTTCAAGATGAAAGACTTTGGCCCAGCGAAAACGTGCTTGGGCATGGAATTTAAACAGGATATATCGCAGCATCGAGTTTTTATATCTCAGGAAAAATATATTGATGCCATTTTGCAAAGATTTGGCATGACTGACTGCAAGGCGGCAGTGAAACCAATGGAATCGAAATCAGTACTGCGTCGCCCGAATGAACCAACGGAACAGGAGATGGAAAAGTATCCTTATCAAAACTTAATTGGTTCTTTAATGTTTCTTTCAGTTACCACACGTCCAGATATTGCATACGCAGTAAACTTCATGAGTCAGTTCAACTCTAACTACACGGTCGATCACTGGAAGGCAGCGAAACGAATCCTACGTTACCTCAACGGTACAAAGAAGAGAGGACTTCTATTTAAGAAGACAGGTGATGACATCTATGGTGTAGTCGATGCAGATTGAGGAGGCAATCTATCCGATAGGCGCTCCTATTCTGGCCAAGCGTTTATATTGGCTGGTGCCGCCATAAGCTGGGAGACACGCAAGCAACGAACAGTTGCATTATCAAGTACAGAGTCAGAGTATTTGGCTTTGTCAGAGGCAGTCAAAGAGGCTTTATACCTAAAGGCGCTCATAAGGAATATTGGTATAAAATGTGAATCCGTGCGCATTTTCAACTACAATCAAAGCGCACAACATTTGGTCAAAGGTTTCGGTTTTCATTCCAGGACAAAACATATTGACGTGCGTCTTTACTTCATCCAGCAGAAGCATAGAAGTGGCGATATTTCCGTGGAGTATATGCAGACGGAGCGAATGCCAGCAGATGTCTTAACAAAGGGGCTAAGCGGTAACAAACATGATGAGAGCAGTCTATCATTGGGTGTTACATATATATAAGATTTAAGTTCCTTTCGTTGAGGGGGTGTGTTTGAAATTAACGTTGTATTTATGTCAAAGTTAAGTAACTATTTGGCATCCCTGTTATAATTCGCCCTATCTTGCAACACTGTAACCTTATTATATTAGTTCGCTCTGTTTCGTCGCAAAGACAAGATCGTGTGCCCAATTCATTAATAAAGAACTCAAAGTATATCCCAACAGAATATGTACAGCTTGGACACATGAAGGAAGTGTTGCCAGAAAGAATACCAAGGCGACATTATTTTATACCTTATCATTGTGTACTTAAACCTGATAGTACCACTACTAAATTATGAGTGGTATTTACTCCCTCATGTAAGACATCATCAGGAAAATCATTGATTGATATCTTGTATCCTGGACCAGTAGTACAAGTCAACTATTTTCAATCCCACTGAGGTTTATGACACATAAATATGTTTCCACTGCGGATATAGAGAATGTACCGGCAGGTATGGATTAATCTAGATGTTCAATTCAATCAGATTGTCTGAGAAACAGCCCAAGCGAGGAAGTGAAATATTAACGCTTGAAGACAGTAGTAACCTGTGGAACAACGTCGGCACCATACCTCGCAACGAAAAGTTTGGAGTACTTAGCAACTAAAAACAACTACACTGAAAAATGACTATTATGTGGATGATTGACTTTCAGGAGCAGACAGCTTGGCAGAAGCACTGCATATCAGGCAACAGCTGGTTAAGTCCCTAAACCAGCAGGATTCAATTTGAGAAAGTGGTGCTCAAACAATACACAGTTATTGGAGAACATCCCGAAGGACGACATATGCAGCAGCATTAATTTAGGTGATGCACTGGAACAGTTAAGTGTGATAACTTTAGGCATAATTTGGATGCCTAAAGAAGACACGCTCTGCGGAAAAGTCCAGCAACATACTCGAGGGATTTTACCGTTTGGTATTGTTTGCACCTGTTGTAGTACGTGCTTAAATTCTACTACAAATTATTAATGGGAAAATGTATAGTGCGGATCTTCAAGAATTGAATAAAATGCAAATGCCCAGGGACATATATGATGGAAAGGTGCCATCTACACGTCAGATCCACACCCTCTAAGATGCATCAAAAAATGCATACGGAGCTGCTGTGTACATTCGGCCCATATACAAAATGGTCAGGTCTCCGTGCGTTTACTGTGCGCAAAGTCACGAGTGTCTCCACTAGAGAAACAGTCATGTAGATGGCTGTAGATGAAGTCATCCATATAGTGGTAATCCTTAACTACCTGCGCTGCCAGTGGATACTGATGTTGGAGGCGATCTGCATTTCCGTCCCGGATAAAATGCGCAATGCAAGGCGCGCAGTTGATGCCGAAAGTGAGTGCTTCCATCACGTACACGTTTGGTTGGTGTGTACCGGAGTTCTCGTGAAGCCAAAGAAACCTTTGGGCATGGCTATCGGTTGGTCTCACACAGCAATATCGATACAGATCGCAACACGTTTTACTCTAAAGGAATATGTAGAGAGAGTTCAGCAAGTCCGGTCCGCTGTGAATATAATCATTTAGGGCCTTCCCTCCTGATTTGACGGCTGCATCCCATACAAGGCGAACCTGAGATTTCTGGTGATGAAGGTTGGCAAGTACCATACTCGATCATTCGGTACATCAATTTTCTCCGGAGTCAGCTTTCGCGCATAGCCCTTGCCGGCGGAGACATTTAAGGCGAGCAAGTGCGTTTGGTAGCGTAATGCCATGAGCGTCACTGATGAGGCCTCATCTACAAATGCAAAAGTATTAGTTACTTTGTTTTTATTTATGATTTGAATTGGAACAGCACGGAAATGAGTTTGACCCGGATCTTCATGCATATGTAAATGTCCTTCCTCCGGCTTGTGTACATCTGAGCCCTCGTCTGAGCCACTAGTTGCGGCAGTTTGTGTTGACTGCTGCTCCTCATGGATCAATGGGTGATGCATGCTTTTGCGGCTTCGGGTGCCGCATAATTTTCCCCGTTGGCACTTCGAGCAGTGACGATTAAGCCACTGGTGGCCAGTGTTGCCGTTTTTCCCCTAGCAAAATAAGCTTAACTATTACAGAAAACAAGCCGAAATGAGCTAAATCACAGAAAAAATAAGCTGAAAAATAAGCTGATTTTTTAAAGCTGTTTTTTTATTATAAAATTATAAATATTATAAAACCATATATTTTTAAATTAATTTCATATTTATAAACTATAAAACGAAAACAAAGGAAATTTATACTTTATACGCTTATTCAAATGACATTAAATCTGCTATTAGATTGTCGACAAACTCTTCGGGCTCATTATCTAAATATTCGTCAGTTTCTAAAGATTTGAGGCAGTTTGGAGAAACTTTGCAATCTTTTTTTTTAACGCTTTATTTGTTTGTTGGATCTCTTATATAGGCTTATAAGACTCACAACAATTTTCTAGGTTTACCTTAATCTAACACATAACCTAACATCTGAAAGATGCTACATTGATCTATGGCCCTGATTAATTACTAAAGGGTTGGGAGGTCGTTTCGTTGAAGACGAGTACCAACGCGTACTAAGGTTAATGATTTGGCTAGGGTATTCGGGTGTGCCTGCAGTTTAGTACTTTAGCTGTTGTACCTTTATTTCGGTTATTACGCTAGGAATATGTAGGTTATTCTGTACTTTTTCGTTTCTGATATACAAAGGTGCTCCCGTGATAGTTCTGAGAACCTCAGATTGCGCCCTTTATATGGTTCCGATGTTGCTCTTGTTTGCGTTTCCATACATAGGGGAGATCGTGCGTTGATAAGCCAATGTAGTCCGATTGCTTTAAGCTTTATTTGAGTTTTCGTGGCTTCGATATGCTTACACCAAGTTAATCTTCTGTAAACTTTAAGATGTACAACATCGTCTGATTGAGGCACTAGAATCTTGTTTGGTGATGGGCACGTTTGTCTGTTAAGCGTAAACGTAACGTGCTTGTGTTTTTGTTCATTTACACGGATGCGCCAATCTGCTAGCTACTTTTTGACCTCCTTTAAGGGTGTTGCCAGTTGCTCAGCCGCTTGGATCGGACATTTGGAGCGGCTAAGGATGGCCGTGTCATCGGCGAAAGTAGATGTGGTAAGTGTAGGTCTTGTTGGTATGTCCGCTGTGTACAAAATATAAAGTGTTGGACCCATCACGCTGCCTTGAGGTACACCTGCTTTCGATTTGAAGTCATCAGAGGTGAAGCTATTACATCGTACAGAGAATTTTCTGTTGGATAGATAAGATTCCATTAGCCTGTGTGTATATTGTGGGAGCGTCGCTTTTATTTTATATATTAGGCCGTCAAGCCAGACTCGGTCAAAGGCTTGGGCGATGTCGAGAAAAATTGCTGTGCAATATTCTTTTTGCTCGAATGCTGTGCGGATCTCTGAGGTGATACGGTTGACTTGCTCAATTGTGCCATGCTTTTCACGGAAACCAAACTGATGATGTATTTTGGTTTACCAGGATTGTATTTGTACGGAGTTGTGGGACCTTTTGTAATAGTTTTGAAAGACTTGGCAATAAACTGATGGGTCTGTACTATGATGGCTGTGTTTTGTCCTTTTCGGGTTTTGGGATCATTATGATTACTGATTTTTTCCAGCTTATGGGAAAATTACCAGTTTTTACTATCGCGTTGAAGAGTTTGCAGATGTGTCGCACGGCACAGATCGGGAATTCTCGGACCATTTTTTGGTTATTTTATCATGACCAGGCGACTTTCTTGGGTTAAGATAGTTTTTAATAACTGCTGAAATTTCCTCCGCTTGGAATTTCGGTGGCTCGGTTTCCATTTATTTGGTGCTGGTGGGGGAAAGCTTCTCGATGTATTGCCGCTGTGCTGTTGCTTCTTCTTTTCTAAGCGCTTTTGCTATGGTTCGTGTAGCTGCCTTTAGGCGATATTTTGCTGCCGGAGATCGAGACATTTACCATTCTCGCCTGAGTCGTATTTTCTCTGTTACAACAAGTTCAATTAGTCGGTTGTTAGACTTGTGTTTTTCCTGGGTGTGGCCAATGATTGGGGTGGAGATATTAGCTGCTTCAATGACCATCGACTCTAATGCAGAGGTGCAAAACTCGATGTTTTCTTTGTCGTCCAGTTTGGGATTTAGCTCGATATGGGTGCTTATGTATTTTTTAAATCTGAGCCAGTTAGTTTTGCAATTTGTTAGCCCGAGTGGGTGCTTTATTATTTGTGGTTGTGTTAATATAGTGAAAACTACTGGTGAGTGGTCCGATGACAATTCTGCTAATGTCTCTGCCGTTATCCAATTGTGTGCAATTCCCCTGGTGATTGCAAAGTCTATTGATCTGGGAGCTTGCTTGGATCTGCTGGCCAGTACGTGGGCTTATTCGGTGAGGCATAGCCCGTTTTGTTTGCTGGGTTGATGATTGTGTTATACAGCTGTTTGCCTTTTGGATTTACGAGTCTTCTGCAGCAATAAATCGTACTCCGAGTGTATTGAAGAAATCAGTAAACACTTTTTCAGAGATTGAGAATCGTGGTGGGCAGTAAAGTGCAGCCACGGTTGTACTGACGAAAGTGGTTTGGACACTTATTGAAGTTGCTTGTGGGTATTGTTTGGCAAATCCATTGTGGAGACAGTGTGTAATCCGGATTTTGATTAGGATACCAGTTCCTCCGTGAGCCTTGCCGTCTGGGTGAATTGTTGCGTAGAATGCATATTTGGGTATTTGAAAATTGTTTTTGTTTGTGAGGTGTGTTTCTGATAGCAGCATAATATCAATATCCTTTGAGTAAAGAAACAGTGACAATTCTTGTTTGTGCTTGGAAATGCCGTTTGCATTCCAGAGGCCTATATGTAGTGCTGACATTATTTGTTATTGTCCATAAGCTTTTGAATAAGCAAGTTCTGATTCCGCATCAGTTCCTGCATGCAATTTTGCATGAACGTCATGAAATTTGTCATGTTTTAGTTGAGCGAGATTAACAATGTTTCGATCCCGTTGGGGTTCTGGCCAAGTACGGATGGACTTGGGGCCGCGTTGGATTGAATGGTAGCGGGATCTATTGTTTGAGTGGGCTGTGCATTTTCGTTGCGTAGCACGCTTGCAAAAGTTACTCCAGGAGTAGTTGATATTGGGGTCGCTGATGACCTTACAGCTCTTGAGAACAATATTCCCGGTGTTGTTTGTGAAGGAATCAGTGTCGAGCCCTGGATACGAGCCGTTGATTTCTTCGCGTTGAGACGGGCCTTGAGTTCTTTATAAACAGGGCATCCTCTGTAGTTCCCTGTGTGATTACCACCACAATTGCCGCACTTCCTTGTATTTGTATTTGATTTGTCATCGGGGAAGACACAATCTTTTTGAGTTTGTCCACAGCCAACGCAAACTGGGCGAAGGCTGCAGAAGGACTTTGTGTGCCCAAACTCCTGGCAATTAGTGCATTGTACCGGGTGTGTCCTCTTATGCGGCTCTTCGACAGTAATTCTGCGATGTAGCAGAAGTTGAAGATTGTAAATAGGGTGCACTGTGTTGGGTTTAAGTTTTTTATCACATGTGGGCTGTAACTCCACTTTGAATAGAGGTTGCGGCACTTTATTTCTGTTCAGTATGTTTGAGACGGACTTTACCTCAAAGCCCTTCTCTTCCAATGCTTCAACTATTTCCTGCGTCGGGACTGTAGGTTCAATGCCTTTGATAACCGCTTGAAGGCCTTTTTCACTCTTTAGCTGGAATGTGTAGAAATTCACACTTTCATTTCTAAAGTACTTTTCAATAGTACGATAGAATTCTTTACTTTTGGCTTGCACTTTGGTCTCTATTGAGTGGTATCACATAAAAGTTGTTTTGACCAACTAGCGCAGTGAAGTGCAGTTTGCAAGACGGATATAGAATGGTGGTGGCTTGGCTACAGAGGGTTTAATTTGGGAAACTCCTTCTTGGGATTCCGGCTGATTTGCCAATATTTGGAATCTATTGCTTTCCAAAGCTTTTCGTTCAACAATGTTGTTTTTCGACATTTTGGGAGTGTTGCCTTTTTGTCTGAGGGCTAAGCTTTCGCTTGTTTATATTAATGTATCTGTGCATACCAGTCTGAACAGGTGACTTTGGATTCACCGTCACTGGTTGGGCAGTTTTTGTTGAGGTAGTCTGCTGGACGGTGATTGAAGCTATTGCAGACTTTGCGGCTGTTGAAGTTGTCGTTGAAACAGTAGATGCTATTGTTCTTATTGACGAACGGCTGTCGGCGAACCCAATGATCCAATTAACACTTCAGGTGTCAGCGAATTTGAGGGTGAAGCGCATTGGGCGCTCCAAGACATATTGTTGTTGCTGTTTGGAGTGAGCAATTTGCTCGTACTTGCACTTTTGGATTCAGCGCTTGTTGTTGTTGTGGTGGTCGGAGACACTACTGAGAAATATACATTATTGCGTTGTATAGAGAGCCGACGCTCGTTTTGTTGTTGAAGAATTGGTTCTTGTATCTTCTGCTGGCGAGAGTCTAGTGATGAAGGGCCTGAGTTAATCTCTTTACACGTTGGCATTACTAGTAAATTTAGTTATTTACTAAATATTGCATTTCGTATTTACAAATAACAATATAATTGTGATTGGACGTCTCTGTGGCGACTGAGAGCCCTGTCACTTGCTTTATTTCAATTGTTTGGAAGTCGACACCGAAGAAATTGCGGAGCGCGACAAAAAAATACGTCCGAACGCGTTGACGGTCTTTCTGTCAAGCAATCAAAGGAACATTTGTTGTGTCGGTGCAATCCCGATCTAGAATTTAAAAATATTAGTTTTGTTTTGATGAGACTGTCACTTTTTCAGACATTATGGTTAATATTGAATTTAACGTATCAACGTTCATCCAATTTCTTATTTTATTAAACTAACTTGGCTGAAAACCCTTTCCACTTCGGCGTTCGTTCAAGAAACTCAGCTTAGAAAACCGGTTGTTTCCGCCGGAGTCTATGTATTACTTCAACCCAAAAATTTAATGGTGTCCTTATTATTGTCTGTCAGACTGTTACTTTGTCAATTGATCGGTATTTGATAAACTTTATAGTGGCAACTAAAGTGAAATATTAAAATGAGGTGTTTCGACTCCAAGCCAGATTTTCCGCTATCCGCAATTTCCGAATTTTATCCTCAATTGCTCTTGAAAATAAGCCAGATCTGGCGAAAATAAGCCAAAACGGCAACACTGCTGGTGGCATAGTCTGTTGGCGCGTAAGAAAGACTTTTTCTTCTCCAAAGACATCGATCGGAATGCTTCACAATTCTGTAGTTGCTTCTCTGATACTTCCATATGGTGATTTACACTTCCACTTTTCTTGGGGTAAAATGGCGGTGTTACCTGTTCGGCTGCTTCAGCTATGTTATATATCCAGTTGCTGAAGATTTCCATCGATGGTGATTTTGGATCTTTAGGATGCATCGAGCACTATAGCTTTAGTTGTGTGGGCAGCTTCCCCTCTACTTCTTGGCAAGAAGTTCTTGCACAAGTATTGGATTATCCACGAAGTTTCTAAGTTTGCAAGCTTCCATCGTTGAGTAAATGTTACGTACGCACAGTGCGTACTCGATAAGCGGTTCAAGCTTATCTTTTGGTGGAGGCCTTTGCCTCGTTCTTTCCAGCAAGTCGTGCAGAATGTGTTCTGGCCATCCAAAGCACATACGCAATGTTCGTATGATTTCAGGAACCATGGCTGCCAGAAGCAACTTGCACTGAACCATCTCTTGTGCTTTGCCCTTAAGACCAGCTTGCAATCGCATGAGATTTTCAGCGTCTGAATATCCAGCGATCTCAGTGCTTGTTTGGATACTGATTTAGAACAGTGGCCACTGTTGCGGGTTGCCGTCAAATGTTGGTAACTCCTTCGGAATTGCCTGACGCGCTGCAATTTGTGACGCGCTTGGGGTCACTGTACCTGAACAACGTGGTTGACCAGTGGCGTAGCTACCTTGGGTGGCACCCGGTGCGGAAGTTGGTGGTGTCACCCCATCGAAAGTAAAAAGCAATAAATTTTATATGATAAAGGTCATGGATCATTTATTATTTATAATATTGAAGAAATAACAAAACACAACAATAACTTAGACAGAAAAGGAATTGTTATATACAATTAAAATTTCTTCTTTCTAGCTTTGACAGCTGCAAACTCAGCAATAACTTCATCGAAATTTATATTTTGTATTGCCTCATGTTCGATAGCTAATGTACCAAGATTACTAAGCCGCGATTGGGTCATTGTTGCCCGCAAGTAGTTATACCCTGTACCCATAGGGTAAAAGGGTATATTAAAGTCGCTAAAATGTATGTAACAGGCAGAAGGAAGCGTTTCCGACCCCATAAAGTATATATATTCTTGATCAGCATCAACAGCCGAGTCGATTGAGACATGTCCGTCTGTCCGTATGAACACCTAGATCTCGGAGACTGTAAGAGCTAGAGCTACCAAATTTGGTGTGCACATCCGTCTTATGCCTAGGCAGTTCAAGTTTGTTTCAAATTTTATGCCTAGACAGTTCAAGTTTGTTTCAAATTTTAGCCACGGCCACTTCCGCCCCCGAAAATCAAAAAAGAAAATTTTAAAATGAATTTACTGTATAAAAGATATTGTACTGAATTGCCAAGGCGACATTGGCAGATAAGAAAGAGCGAGATAGCATGCGTTCGCTGCTGCTGCATGTTACAGGGAACTTCGTTTTTAATTGATTGCGATTTCGAGAGTATTTCAACTTTTGTTTAGTGCCTACGCAAACTAAGATAGTTTAAAATTTTTGCCACGCCCACTTCCGCCCCCGCAATTTAGAAAAAACGAATTACTAGAGCAGTTTTGAAGGACTCACATTCTTATTTGGCACATCTAATAATGTGGCCAAAATTCAATATCTGACCAAATTTAGTCAAAATCGGACAATAAATATAGGAGATATACGAATGTGCTTTTTGTACTGAACCAACAAGTGCGAGATTACCTGTGCCAGTTGTGAGCGAGATAGCATGCATTTGATGAAAATTTTGAATTAAATCAAACGAGATCTCGAGGGTGTTCGACTTTATTTAATATAACTAGTTGGTACAGGGTATACTCAATGTCGGCAGGGACGACTTGCTTGCTTCATTTTTTATTAATTTGAACTCACTGAAACTCCTCTCACATGAAGCTACGGATACGCAAACTGTCATGAACAATTTCAGTGCAATCATAAGATTTGGAAGAGATTCTGTAAAATCCCATTCTACAATAAACTTTAAAAAATCCAGAGACACCCAGTCAGTAACCGTAACATTAGCGGCTTTTAAGTGCCTTCGCAGTTTTGGTAATTCGGTTTCTGAGACCTCATCATAAAAATCAGTAAATTTAGATGTAGCTGATTTCAGTTCTCCAGTGTTCGCCAAAAGCAAAGCATTAGTTTGTACGATCTCGAACAATGAAGCGACATCTTGAAGAGACTTCGATCTTGTTTGGAGTTCAACTCTGAATCGGTCAAGACATTTCAATACATCTTTTTGAAGTTCCTCTTTCAGTGTGAGACCTGCATCGCTGGCCATCTCACCAACCATCCGTTTTTTATGCCGAAGTCGTTTTTCTGTTGGAATATCGTAGTCTTCTGATTTTTTTTTTTGCAATGTCTTTGCAATGCCTCTTCCACAATGTGATCCCGTTTTTCTTCGATATAAAAACGAAGTGCCTCTATTTTTGAAGCAGTTTCGTCGATGGAACCATCGATAGTATCGATGGTTTTTTCCATCGATGGAAAAAATATCGAGTGGGGCAACCATCGATGGATTCCCAGCTCTACACTTCACGAAACAAATGAGAAATGTTGGGGAATCCCCCACGATCTTTTGCGGGAATCCCCGAATTATACATAGAGCTGAGCTAGTGCTAGTGGAGGAATCCCCGAAAAAAAAATTTTTGTGCTAGCGATTTATTTATTTTTTGTTTGTACATTGTTCTTAAAGTTGAGAGAAGTTGAGAGTTGTTTTTTGGGTGTCACCCCAAAAAAGGTGACACCCGGTGCGGCCCGCCCCCGCCGCCCCCCCTTTGCTACGCCACTGTGGTTGACAGCTTGGTTCCCTTTCCGTCTGGTTGGCTGGATCGTTCAATCTTTTGGGTAATAGTAGAGAGCCAGGGCCACATCGGCGGTTCCCTAGATTGAGATTGTTCCCGAACGGCGACACGTGGTTGTTGTGCGGTTGCAGAAGATAAATATGTTGATTGCAAATGGTTCTCCGATAGCGGTGACGTAACATTATAGAGATGCCACGTATCGCTGGTGCGTTGCCATCGGGTTTGTTGGCGCGCAAAGTTCAAAATCCTGTCCCTGTCCAATTTGCACTTGGATGACTTTGCCGGTGATGTTGCTGCCTGGGGCCCACCTGCATGTATGGCTTTTGCGAACGTCTGCAGGGCGTCCTCCTGCTTGCTTCTCTGATACTTCCATATGGTGATTTACACTTCCACTTTTCTTGGGGTAAAATGGCGGTGTTACCTGTCCGGCTGCTTCAGCTATGTTATATATCCAGTTGCTGAAGATTTCCATCGATGGTGATTTTGGATCTTTAGGATGCATCGAGCACTATAGCTTTAGTTGTGTGGGCAGCTTCCCCTCTACTTCTTGGCAAGAAGTTCTTGCACAAGTATTGGATTATCCACGAAGTTTCTAGTATTTCACGAAGTTTGCAAGCTTCCATCGTTGAGTAAATGTTACGTACGCACAGTGCGTACTCGATAAGCGGTTCAAGCTTATCTTTTGGTGGAGGCCTTTGCCTCGTTCTTTCCAGCAAGTCGTGCAGAATGTGTTCTGGCCATCCAAAGCACATACGCAATGTTCGTATGATTTCAGGAACCATGGCTGCCAGAAGCAACTTGCACTGAACCATCTCTTGTGCTTTGCCCTTAAGACCAGCTTGCAATCGCATGAGATTTTCAGCGTCTGAATATCCAGCGATCTCAGTGCTTGTTTGGATACTGATTTAGAACAGTGGCCACTGTTGCGGGTTGCCGTCAAATGTTGGTAACTCCTTCGGAATTGCCTGACGCGCTGCAATTTGTGACGCGCTTGGGGTCACTGTACCTGAACAACGTGGTTGACCAGTGGCGTAGCTACCTTGGGTGGCACCCGGTGCGGAAGTTGGTGGTGTCACCCCATCGAAAGTAAAAAGCAATAAATTTTATATGATAAAGGTCATGGATCATTTATTATTTATAATATTGAAGAAATAACAAAACACAACAATAACTTAGACAGAAAAGGAATTGTTATATACAATTAAAATTTCTTCTTTCTAGCTTTGACAGCTGCAAACTCAGCAATAACTTCATCGAAATTTATATTTTGTATTGCCTCATGTTCGATAGCTAATGTACCAAGATTACTAAGCCGCGATTGGGTCATTGTTGCCCGCAAGTAGTTATACCCTGTACCCATAGGGTAAAAGGGTATATTAAAGTCGCTAAAATGTATGTAACAGGCAGAAGGAAGCGTTTCCGACCCCATAAAGTATATATATTCTTGATCAGCATCAACAGCCGAGTCGATTGAGACATGTCCGTCTGTCCGTATGAACACCTAGATCTCGGAGACTGTAAGAGCTAGAGCTACCAAATTTGGTGTGCACATCCGTCTTATGCCTAGGCAGTTCAAGTTTGTTTCAAATTTTAGCCACGGCCACTTCCGCCCCCGAAAATCAAAAAAAGAAAATTTTAAAATGAATTTACTGTATAAAAGATATTGTACTGAATTGCCAAGGCGACATTGGCAGATAAGAAAGAGCGAGATAGCATGCGTTCGCTGCTGCTGCATGTTACAGGGAACTTCGTTTTTAATTGATTGCGATTTCGAGAGTATTTCAACTTTTGTTTAGTGCCTACGCAAACTAAGATAGTTTAAAATTTTTGCCACGCCCACTTCCGCCCCCGCAATTTAGAAAAAACGAATTACTAGAGCAGTTTTGAAGGACTCACATTCTTATTTGGCACATCTAATAATGTGGCCAAAATTCAATATCTGACCAAATTTAGTCAAAATCGGACAATAAATATAGGAGATATACGAATGTGCTTTTTGTACTGAACCAACAAGTGCGAGATTACCTGTGCCAGTTGTGAGCGAGATAGCATGCATTTGATGAAAATTTTGAATTAAATCAAACGAGATCTCGAGGGTGTTCGACTTTATTTAATATAACTAGTTGGTACAGGGTATACTCAATGTCGGCAGGGACGACTTGCTTGCTTCATTTTTTATTAATTTGAACTCACTGAAACTCCTCTCACATGAAGCTACGGATACGCAAACTGTCATGAACAATTTCAGTGCAATCATAAGATTTGGAAGAGATTCTGTAAAATCCCATTCTACAATAAACTTTAAAAAATCCAGAGACACCCAGTCAGTAACCGTAACATTAGCGGCTTTTAAGTGCCTTCGCAGTTTTGGTAATTCGGTTTCTGAGACCTCATCATAAAAATCAGTAAATTTAGATGTAGCTGATTTCAGTTCTCCAGTGTTCGCCAAAAGCAAAGCATTAGTTTGTACGATCTCGAACAATGAAGCGACATCTTGAAGAGACTTCGATCTTGTTTGGAGTTCAACTCTGAATCGGTCAAGACATTTCAATACATCTTTTTGAAGTTCCTCTTTCAGTGTGAGACCTGCATCGCTGGCCATCTCACCAACCATCCGTTTTTTATGCCGAAGTCGTTTTTCTGTTGGAATATCGTAGTCTTCTGATTTTTTTTTTTGCAATGTCTTTGCAATGCCTCTTCCACAATGTGATCCCGTTTTTCTTCGATATAAAAACGAAGTGCCTCTATTTTTGAAGCAGTTTCGTCGATGGAACCATCGATAGTATCGATGGTTTTTTCCATCGATGGAAAAAATATCGAGTGGGGCAACCATCGATGGATTCCCAGCTCTACACTTCACGAAACAAATGAGAAATGTTGGGGAATCCCCCACGATCTTTTGCGGGAATCCCCGAATTATACATAGAGCTGAGCTAGTGCTAGTGGAGGAATCCCCGAAAAAAAAATTTTTGTGCTAGCGATTTATTTATTTTTTGTTTGTACATTGTTCTTAAAGTTGAGAGAAGTTGAGAGTTGTTTTTTGGGTGTCACCCCAAAAAAGGTGACACCCGGTGCGGCCCGCCCCCGCCGCCCCCCCCTTTGCTACGCCACTGTGGTTGACAGCTTGGTTCCCTTTCCGTCTGGTTGGCTGGATCGTTCAATCTTTTGGGTAATAGTAGAGAGCCAGGGCCACATCGGCGGTTCCCTAGATTGAGATTGTTCCCGAACGGCGACACGTGGTTGTTGTGCGGTTGCAGAAGATAAATATGTTGATTGCAAATGGTTCTCCGATAGCGGTGACGTAACATTATAGAGATGCCACGTATCGCTGGTGCGTTGCCATCGGGTTTGTTGGCGCGCAAAGTTCAAAATCCTGTCCCTGTCCAATTTGCACTTGGATGACTTTGCCGGTGATGTTGCTGCCTGGGGCCCACCTGCATGTATGGCTTTTGCGAACGTCTGCAGGGCGTCCTCCTGCTTGCTTCTCTGATACTTCCATATGGTGATTTACACTTCCACTTTTCTTGGGGTAAAATGGCGGTGTTACCTGTCCGGCTGCTTCAGCTATGTTATATATCCAGTTGCTGAAGATTTCCATCGATGGTGATTTTGGATCTTTAGGATGCATCGAGCACTATAGCTTTAGTTGTGTGGGCAGCTTCCCCTCTACTTCTTGGCAAGAAGTTCTTGCACAAGTATTGGATTATCCACGAAGTTTCTAGTATTTCACGAAGTTTGCAAGCTTCCATCGTTGAGTAAATGTTACGTACGCACAGTGCGTACTCGATAAGCGGTTCAAGCTTATCTTTTGGTGGAGGCCTTTGCCTCGTTCTTTCCAGCAAGTCGTGCAGAATGTGTTCTGGCCATCCAAAGCACATACGCAATGTTCGTATGATTTCAGGAACCATGGCTGCCAGAAGCAACTTGCACTGAACCATCTCTTGTGCTTTGCCCTTAAGACCAGCTTGCAATCGCATGAGATTTTCAGCGTCTGAATATCCAGCGATCTCAGTGCTTGTTTGGATACTGATTTAGAACAGTGGCCACTGTTGCGGGTTGCCGTCAAATGTTGGTAACTCCTTCGGAATTGCCTGACGCGCTGCAATTTGTGACGCGCTTGGGGTCACTGTACCTGAACAACGTGGTTGACCAGTGGCGTAGCTACCTTGGGTGGCACCCGGTGCGGAAGTTGGTGGTGTCACCCCATCGAAAGTAAAAAGCAATAAATTTTATATGATAAAGGTCATGGATCATTTATTATTTATAATATTGAAGAAATAACAAAACACAACAATAACTTAGACAGAAATGGAATTGTTATATACAATTAAAATTTCTTCTTTCTAGCTTTGACAGCTGCAAACTCAGCAATAACTTCATCGAAATTTATATTTTGTATTGCCTCATGTTCGATAGCTAATGTACCAAGATTACTAAGCCGCGATTGGGTCATTGTTGCCCGCAAGTAGTTATACCCTGTACCCATAGGGTAAAAGGGTATATTAAAGTCGCTAAAATGTATGTAACAGGCAGAAGGAAGCGTTTCCGACCCCATAAAGTATATATATTCTTGATCAGCATCAACAGCCGAGTCGATTGAGACATGTCCGTCTGTCCGTATGAACACCTAGATCTCGGAGACTGTAAGAGCTAGAGCTACCAAATTTGGTGTGCACATCCGTCTTATGCCTAGGCAGTTCAAGTTTGTTTCAAATTTTATGCCTAGACAGTTCAAGTTTGTTTCAAATTTTAGCCACGGCCACTTCCGCCCCCGAAAATCAAAAAAGAAAATTTTAAAATGAATTTACTGTATAAAAGATATTGTACTGAATTGCCAAGGCGACATTGGCAGATAAGAAAGAGCGAGATAGCATGCGTTCGCTGCTGCTGCATGTTACAGGGAACTTCGTTTTTAATTGATTGCGATTTCGAGAGTATTTCAACTTTTGTTTAGTGCCTACGCAAACTAAGATAGTTTAAAATTTTTGCCACGCCCACTTCCGCCCCCGCAATTTAGAAAAAACGAATTACTAGAGCAGTTTTGAAGGACTCACATTCTTATTTGGCACATCTAATAATGTGGCCAAAATTCAATATCTGACCAAATTTAGTCAAAATCGGACAATAAATATAGGAGATATACGAATGTGCTTTTTGTACTGAACCAACAAGTGCGAGATTACCTGTGCCAGTTGTGAGCGAGATAGCATGCATTTGATGAAAATTTTGAATTAAATCAAACGAGATCTCGAGGGTGTTCGACTTTATTTAATATAACTAGTTGGTACAGGGTATACTCAATGTCGGCAGGGACGACTTGCTTGCTTCATTTTTTATTAATTTGAACTCACTGAAACTCCTCTCACATGAAGCTACGGATACGCAAACTGTCATGAACAATTTCAGTGCAATCATAAGATTTGGAAGAGATTCTGTAAAATCCCATTCTACAATAAACTTTAAAAAATCCAGAGACACCCAGTCAGTAACCGTAACATTAGCGGCTTTTAAGTGCCTTCGCAGTTTTGGTAATTCGGTTTCTGAGACCTCATCATAAAAATCAGTAAATTTAGATGTAGCTGATTTCAGTTCTTCAGTGTTCGCCAAAAGCAAAGCATTAGTTTGTACGATCTCGAACAATGAAGCGACATCTTGAAGAGACTTCGATCTTGTTTGGAGTTCAACTCTGAATCGGTCAAGACATTTCAATACATCTTTTTGAAGTTCCTCTTTCAGTGTGAGACCTGCATCGCTGGCCATCTCACCAACCATCCGTTTTTTATGCCGAAGTCGTTTTTCTGTTGGAATATCGTAGTCTTCTGATTTTTTTTTTGCAATGTCTTTGCAATGCCTCTTCCACAATGTGAATCCGTTTTTCTTCGATATAAAAACGAAGTGCCTCTATTTTTGAAGCAGTTTCGTCGATGGAACCATCGATAGTATCGATGGTTTTTTCTATCGATGGAAAAAATATCGAGTGGGGCAACCATCGATGGATTCCCAGCTCTACACTTCACGAAACAAATTTGAAATGTTGGGGAATCCCCCACGATCTTTTGCGGGAATCCCCGAATTATACATAGAGCTGAGCTAGTGCTAGTGGAGGAATCCCCGAAAAAAAAATTTTTGTGCTAGCGATTTATTTATTTTTTGTTTGTACATTGTTCTTAAAGTTGAGAGAAGTTGAGAGTTGTTTTTTGGGTGTCACCCCAAAAAAGGTGACACCCGGTGCGGCCCGCCCCCGCCGCCCCCCCTTTGCTACGCCACTGTGGTTGACAGCTTGGTTCCCTTTCCGTCTGGTTGGCTGGATCGTTCAATCTTTTGGGTAATAGTAGAGAGCCAGGGCCACATCGGCGGTTCCCTAGATTGAGATTGTTCCCGAACGGCGACACGTGGTTGTTGTGCGGTTGCAGAAGATAAATAATGTCCGTAAAGTTAGCGACGGTCTGTTAATACCGAGTTAGCGACGGTCGCTGTTAACCCACTGTTAACTTTTTTTTAATTTTTAAAATTCAATTATTTTGTTAATAACAAACTTATTTGAACCAAATAAAGATTAAATTCATTAATAATACCATTATCTATTAATATTATTAGCTTTTGGGCGGTTTTAAACATTGGAAGTATGAAAATTTGGATCATGAAAAAATGAGGTCCCCACATTTTGGAGCATAGCTCCACTCACAGCTCGTGGCTCGGTATGCACGGTAGTTCAGATTATCCCTCAGATATTCATTAATATCTCCACAAAGTTTGATCACAATCTTCAGACCAGTTTTTGAGAAAATTCCATTTAAGTGGACCAACCTATGATTTTCTCCCATACAAAAAAGGCAAAATAAATCAAGTTCATGTTGCTGGCCAAATAACGAGACTCACAGCTCGTGGCTCGCAATGCACGGTAGTTCAGTTTATGCTCCATATATTTCTAAATATCTCCACAAAATTTGATCAAAATCGTCAGACCAGTTTTTGAGATATATCAAAAAATGTAAGCATGTCTTGGGTATGAAAATAATTACATATATGTGAGGGTACAAATTGGCGCCCCAGCAGTGTTGAAAAGCAGTTGGCGGTGGAGTGACATTTATTGGTCACACTGCTTGCGAAATAAAAAATCGTCGTTATCTCTCACAGCTCGTGGTTCAACATGCACGGTATGCCAAATTGTTGGAAATAACTCAATATATAATCCCTGAAAATTTCATGCAATTCGTTAGACCAGTTTTTGAGAAAATTGAATTTTTCATTTTTGGGGGAAAATTCATAATTGACAGAATCTTTTCAGCAAAATAAGTGACATTTATTGGTCACACTTCTTGCGAAATGAAAACTTCTTGATATAAAATTCGTCGTTATCTCTCACAGCTCGTGGCTCAATATGCACGGTATGCCAAATTGTTGGAAATAACTCAATATATAATCCCTGAAAATTTCATGCAATTCGTTAGACCAGTTTTTGAGAAAATTGAATTTTTCATTTTTTGCATTTAATTCATAATTGACAGAATCTGGTCAGCAAAAAAATGTCATATATTGGTCACACTTCTTGCGAAATGAAAACTTCTTGATATAAAATTCGTCGTTATCTCCCACAGCTCGTGGCTCAATATGCACGGTATGCCAAATTGTTGGAAATAACTCAATATATAATCCCTGAAAATTTCATGCAATTCGTTAGACCAGTTTTTGAGAAAATCGCATTTTTCATTTTTGGGGGAAAATTCATAATTGACAGAATCTTTTCAGCAAAATAAGTGACATTTATTGGTCACACTTCTTGCGAAATGAAAACTTCTTGATATAAAATTCGTCGTTATCTCTCACAGCTCGTGGCTCAATATGCACGGTATGCCAAATTGTTGGAAATGACTCAATATATAATCCCTGAAAATTTCATACAATTCGTTAGATCAGTTTTTGAGAAAATCGCATTTTTCATTTTTGGGGGAAAATTCATAATTGACAGAATCTTTTCAGCAAAATAAGTGACATTTATTGGTCACACTTCTTGCGAAATGAAAACTTCTTGATATAAAATTCGTCGTTATCTCTCACAGCTCGTGGCTCAATATGCACGGTATGCCAAATTGTTGGAAATAACTCAATATATAATCCCTGAAAATTTCATACAATTCGTTAGACCAGTTTTTGAGAAATTTAAATTTTTCTTTTTTTGAGCAAAATTCTTAAATGTTGGAATCCCACAAACAAATGTGTGACATGCAAAGGTCACACTTTTTCTTTGCAAACTTTTTAAATGCTGTTCTTTTAATGGAACTTTGTCTGTGGGGGCTAATGATGACCTACAAATAAAAATAGTTCCTTCTTATTTTCTTCGAATATTCCTCCCAAAGGTGTTCATAGAACTCCACTGAAATACATATTGGATCATATTTAATCATTTTGCGATTTTGATAAAACTCTATCAGAATTACATTTAAAAAGTTTGCAAAGAAAAAGTGTGACCTTTGCATGTCACACATTTGTTTGTGGGATTCCAACATTTAAGAATTTTGCTCAAAAAAAGAAAAATTTAAATTTCTCAAAAACTGGTCTAACGAATTGTATGAAATTTTCAGGGATTATATATTGAGTTATTTCCAACAATTTGGCATACCGTGCATATTGAGCCACGAGCTGTGAGAGATAACGACGAATTTTATATCAAGAAGTTTTCATTTCGCAAGAAGTGTGACCAATAAATGTCACTTATTTTGCTGAAAAGATTCTGTCAATTATGAATTTTCCCCCAAAAATGAAAAATGCGATTTTCTCAAAAACTGGTCTAACGAATTGCATGAAATTTTCAGGGATTATATATTGAGTTATTTCCAACAATTTGGCATACCGTGCATATTGAGCCACGAGCTGTGGGAGATAACGACGAATTTTATATCAAGAAGTTTTCATTTCGCAAGAAGTGTGACCAATATATGACATTTTTTTGCTAACCAGATTCTGTCAATTATGAATTAAATGCAAAAAATGAAAAATTCAATTTTCTCAAAAACTGGTCTAACGAATTGCATGAAATTTTCAGGGATTATATATTGAGTTATTTCCAACAATTTGGCATACCGTGCATATTGAGCCACGAGCTGTGAGAGATAACGACGAATTTTATATCAAGAAGTTTTCATTTCGCAAGAAGTGTGACCAATATATGACATTTTTTTGCTGACCAGATTCTGTCAATTATGAATTAAATGCAAAAAATGAAAAATTCAATTTTCTCAAAAACTGGTCTAACGAATTGCATGAAATTTTCAGGGATTATATATTGAGTCATTTCCAACAATTTGGCATACCGTGCATATTGAGTCACGAGCTGTGAGAGATAACGACGAATTTTATATCAAGAAGTTTTCATTTCGCAAGAAGTGTGACCAATAAATGTCACTTATTTTGCTGAAAAGATTCTGTCAATTATGAATTTTCCCCCAAAAATGAGAAATGCGATTTTCTCAAAAACTGGTCTAACGAATTGCATGAAATTTTCAGGGATTATATATTGAGTTATTTCCAACAATTTGGCATACCGTGCATATTGAGCCACGAGCTGTGGGAGATAACGACGAATTTTATATCAAGAAGTTTTCATTTCGCAAGAAGTGTGACCAATATATGACATTTTTTTGCTGACCAGATTCTGTCAATTATGAATTAAATGCAAAAAATGAAAAATTCAATTTTCTCAAAAACTGGTCTAACGAATTGCATGAAATTTTCAGGGATTATATATTGAGTTATTTCCAACAATTTGGCATACCGTGCATATTGAGCCACGAGCTGTGAGAGATAACGACGAATTTTATATCAAGAAGTTTTCATTTCGCAAGAAGTGTGACCAATAAATGTCACTTATTTTGCTGAAAAGATTCTGTCAATTATGAATTTTCCCCCAAAAATGAAAAATGCGATTTTCTCAAAAACTGATCTAACGAATTGTATGAAATTTTCAGGGATTATATATTGAGTCATTTCCAACAATTTGGCATACCGTGCATGTTGAACCACGAGCTGTGAGAGATAACGACGATATTTTATTTCGCAAGCAGTGTGACCAATAAATGTCACTCCACCGCCAACTGCTTTTCAACACTGCTGGGGCGCCAATTTGTACCCTCACATATATGTAATTATTTTCATACCCAAGACATGCTTACATTTTTTGATATATCTCAAAAACTGGTCTGACGATTTTGATCAAATTTTGTGGAGATATTTAGAAATATATGGAGCATAAACTGAACTACCGTGCATTGCGAGCCACGAGCTGTGAGTCTCGTTATTTGGCCAGCAACATGAACTTGATTTATTTTGCCTTTTTTGTATGGGAGAAAATCATAGGTTGGTCCACTTAAATGGAATTTTCTCAAAAACTGGTCTGAAGATTGTGATCAAACTTTGTGGAGATATTAATGAATATCTGAGGGATAATCTGAACTACCGTGCATACCGAGCCACGAGCTGTGAGTGGAGCTATGCTCCAAAATGTGGGGACCTCATTTTTTCATGATCCAAATTTTCATACTTCCAATGTTTAAAACCGCCCAAAAGCTAATAATATTAATAGATAATGGTATTATTAATGAATTTAATCTTTATTTGGTTCAAATAAGTTTGTTATTAACAAAATAATTGAATTTTAAAAATTAAAAAAAAGTTAACAGTGGGTTAACAGCGACCGTCGCTAACTCGGTATTAACAGACCGTCGCTAACTTTACGGACATAGATAAATATGTTGATTGCAAATGGTTCTCCGATAGCGGTGACGTAACATTATAGAGATGCCACGTATCGCTGGTGCGTTGCCATCGGGTTTGTTGGCGCGCAAAGTTCAAAATCCTGTCCCTGTCCAATTTGCACTTGGATGACTTTGCCGGTGATGTTGCTGCCTGGGGCCCACCTGCATGTATGGCTTTTGCGAACGTCTGCAGGGCGTCCTCCTGCTTGCATCTCTTGCAATTATACCTATAAGTAAAATTGGTTATATAATCACTGAGGTTAACTTGTATGTGATTAGTTCGAATAAGTTCAAGGTTCACCCGTAGAACGTTTCGCTATATTATTTATAAAGAATTTCTTGGGTTAACTCAAGAAACTTTTTAGTATTTAATATAATTTTAAAGATTTTGAGACTATCACTTTTAAGGGGCGAATTTTTAGAAGACCAACACAAGTAAATTTCCATAAACTTTATTTATTGATTACTTCAACTTTAAACTATTGCACGCGTAGTTCAGTGGGCGGTTTGGCAGATTTACCGTAACGAAATTGCAATTTTCAACATTTAAAATCATGTAAAATTTGATTTCCCTCCGATAGTAATATGTTCATTTAGCAAATCGATAGCATCTATATCGATAATATGTATATCGTTAATCAGCCCTGAGCTCACAAACACAAAATATCTAATCACAGCTTTTCGTTGCACTTTACTCACGTGTATACACCGATCTTAGATTGTTGAAAAAAACTTTGTTTTATTCATTTTTGATCCAGTTTTTTTGTATTTCACAAAGTGAAGGTATGTATTTAAAGAAACTAAATGTTTTGTGACCTGTGAATATATGTTGTGTTGTTTAATTGTACTTTTAACCATCTGTCTCCCTAATACCCTATTGTTAATTAATTTCATCTTCTGTAGAATTAAAAATTATGAGGCCCGTATTGGCCTGTAAAAATGTTTTTTTTGTGATATTATATAGTTCGTCCACTATGTGAATTGTCCCACATTAGCTGCTCTGAGCTGCCCATTGTAACAATGTAGCTTTTTTTAAGAACCATGTCGGTCTGCAAGCGGCAACTTTTTGTAGTATGGCATAAGGAAAAATGCGCTTCAAATAAGTATTCCGCGCTTGTCGACTACATTTTTTCTAATGTTCTACAGAAATCGGACTGTAGTCAGCAGGACTACCATTCAATTATGGATACACCTAAAATTATCCACAAAAAATTGTCTGAAAAGTGGAAGAAAAGCAACAGAGATAAGAATCGATTGGAAAACAACCACGCAGCCTGGCTCAACGACGATTTGATTCTTCTGAGCCTCGAAGAAAAATTGGCTCCAGGGCGAAAACCAAAAGAAGTTGAAAATTGCCACCCTAACCGTCAGTGCACAAAATTATCACATCTTGTGGAAAACAACTCTTGCAATGACCTTATGAGAGCAACACGTATAAGCCTACATAAATGTGGTAAACGGAGTGCATCGGAAATTGTTTCAATGGTAGAATTAGATCCCGACGCATCTAAAAAAATAAAAAAAAAGTTTAGATGCAGACCAACAATTCCCCGTTAAATATTCTCCAGAAGAAGCATTGGCGCTTTATATTGATGGCGATTACACGAAGAACTCGTACAAGCTATTGCAATCAGGCACAAAAGCGCGAAAAGCTAATTTTTTCCCAACGTACGATGTTTTGCGATCGGCTGAAAAAATGTGCTATCCGGATTGCATCAGAACGGAAGAAAGTTGGGCTGAAGTTCCTTTACAAGAAATGCTGGACCACACAATTACGAGAATTGTTGGTGCGCATCCCGAAGTTTTTAGCCAAGTCTCTGATAATGGCAATAAACATAAGTCTTTGAGCCTCATTTCTAAATGGGGTTGCGATGGGAGTTCGGGACACGCGACATACCGGCAGAGCTTCAGTAATTTGATGGCAGATGAGCACATATTTTTCATATGCATAGTACCGTTACAATTAGAATTGGAAAGCAACGTACTTTGGAAAAATCCTCGTCCGGCATCGACTCGGTATTGTAGACCTTTAAAAGTAATGTTTGCCAAAGAGTCTACAGAATTGGTTAGAGCGGAAATTGAAAAAATTAATTCACTGATATTGCAAATTGTTCCTATGCGCTTAAGTAGTTTTCAACTTCACCACAAATTACAACTTCCAATGATCGATGGCAAAGTTTTTACCGTGATTGCCGAAACATCATCGCAAAATTGTGGTATTTGTAAAGCCACGCCTAAGGCAATGAACGATTTAGATGCAATTAACAGCTTGGCAAGACATGAGAACTTACTGAAGTTCCAATGCACGGTTCTGGCAACACGAATAGTGGAAATACTGCTCGAAGGTTTTTTGAAAAGTCAGAACTGTCCGCTCAAATTACTGGAGTAAACCAAGACCTGATAAAAAGACTTGGTGTTATTTTGCGTTCCATGTCTTCAGGTTGTTCAATAAATGACGACAGCTTTAGAAAATATACGATGGAAACTGCGAAGATATTTGTGCAAGAATATTCTTGGTTTTACATGCCCAGCTCATTGCACAAAATATTCATTCACGGAGCCGAAATTATAGAATGTGTACCACTTCCGATTGGCATGTTGTTGGAAGAAGCTTTGGAAGCAAATAACAAAAATTTACGAAATTTTCGGATCAAGCATACACGAAAAAACTCGCGTGTAAATACAATGGAGGATTTAATGAATTCATTATTAGTTGCTTCAGACCCACTTATAACAAGTTTGTGCAAAAGCAAAGGATATAAATCTAGTAAAGAAATAGTGTTTGATAAGAAAGTTCGAAGCCTGCTATTAAATTACCTCTCGGATTCGGAAAATTCCGATTCGGATTCGGATAACTGATATTATTGATAATAATAATAGTTAAAAATGCAGACAATAAAAATGTTAAAAAAATGTAAAAAAAAAAAAAAACCTAACAAAAATTTTAAGCTGCAAAAAACTATTAAATATTGTTCATTGAAGGGTCCAAATAATATAAAAATTACCATTGTTGCAAAATTGTTTTTATTTTTTGAGTAATAAATTTCGTTACGCTAGATTAGCTAAATCGCCCACTGTGCGTATTTGCGATTATATGTATGACTTATGGTACAAAATATTGGTACAGCTTTAAAATCAAATTGTGCCTTGAGTGGTGTGTTTAGTCACACTGAAGCTTCACTAGCATAGCAACAGGCAAAAACCCACTAAAATAATTTAAAGCACAAGAAGTAGCGGTTAACTTCTCAGCACATAAGCTGCCGCTATGAACGAATAGGCAAAGAAAGAGAAGTTTAATTCCAATTCGGCGGCAACAAATAGATTTAATTTAATGTTTAGCAACAAATCGAAAAGCAAGAACAATTAAGAGTGATTGATATTTAAGTTGCAAAGCCGTTAACAATAGAATAAAAATTCGTGATAAAAGCAGAAAAAAAGTTAATAGTGAGAGCGCCAAGAAAAACACGACCGGCAAGGGTCAGAGTTCAACTGTTTTTTGATTAATATAATAAAAAGAGCCCGAAAAAGATGGTGTAGTCCAAGTCCTATTTTATTTTTTTTGCCATTGACCACTAGTGCACTTTTGTACCTGACCACAAATTTTCCTACCTTCTGTCGCTCCCCTACACTAACTGCGCAGCTCATCAGATTTTGTTTCGTGGTATTCTAAAGAACATAGAACCAACGTGCCAATTGGTAATCGATCCCTTTGGTGAACATGTTCTGCTCATGAAATGCACCTCTCAGGCTGCATTTAATCTCGCTCAGGTGTAAGCTCCAATTTCGGTGGTCTTTTGTTAGGTAAGGGTGCCCGAATATAACGCCGTACGTATGTGCTTCACTCCATTCTGTTTTATCAACTGCCAAATTAACTCAAATTAAACTGTTTCCCATTATGGCTATGTAGCAGCTCTGGTATTCCAAACTGTGTAAGACTTCGTCGGTCAAGAACTTCACAACACTAACTCCAATAACTCCTTGTCTCATGTCGTCATTTATCTCTTTCCTGAGACATCATTGAGATCTAGTGATACCTTTGCCGGAGTGTATTGAGCGTTTTAGTTATACCTCCATGTTATTGATTAGTGGTTCGTAAGGGTGCCTTACCTTGCACAGCCACAAACAGAACTAAAAAGCACTAAAATGTCTTGGTTGGAATATAGAGCTTTTTTAAAAGCAACACTTTATACTCTGATTAAACTTTAGTGACAGAAAGAAGGAAAGAAAATAAATAGAGAGTGCTTATCTGAGCTAAGCATGACTGTGTAAAAAAGCTCAGGCATTAGATCAGTCGCCACCACCAAATAAGTAAGACGGTTTACTTTGCTTTGTTGTTGTGTCTCATGGACTTTGATTTTTTCGTTTTTGCTTTACTTGCATGCACTCACGCTCTCTTTATATATATTGCTTGTGTCGGCGCCCGTTATTCTTGCGTTAGTTAATCTCACGTTTGTATCTGTTTTGTGTTGTGCGTTCACTGTGCTATTTATTATTATCTCTTTCTTCTTGAAAGCACTTGCAGCACCTTAACCCTTGTGTGGGACTTTTAATTCGTGGGACTAATAAATCGTTTTTACTTCTGTTAGTTTATTTTTCTGGTATTAATATTTACTATTAATTAAAGATTGAAAATACTTTAACAATGTCAATCTGCTCAAGTGAAAAGTGCCCTAACCCTCTTAAAGCCCAGGAAGATTTTTTGCTTTGTTGGCTGTGTGACAACGATAAGCATTTTAAATGTATTGGTTACACAGTCAAAGTAAAAAGATAGCTTCGGAAATGGTGTGGGCCTGAAATATAGTTGTGAAGCGTGCTGGGATGCCGAGATGGAGATGCGTGTGTTTATGAGGCGCACACGTGAGGGATTTAAAAACCTGTCGGCTGGTCTAATGAAGCTTCGGGACGAAGCTTCTCAGTTTAATAAACTTTATACTAGTAAACGAATCCCCGAAGCAAAAGAAGACTATCCCCAGGAATTTGTCCCCCGGTCCGCCGGCATCTCTTACTATCGCTCTTCCGAACACGGTAAAGGAAATCAAACACACCAAATTCATAGCACCTGATATCGTTTAAATGTCCGGTAGCATCCTATTGTGTGGATAACATTGGAATTTCTCCCGGTAATGGAGCCACACAAGTTTCCCAAGCATGTACCCAATCATGTTCCCAATCAGAGACTGACAAGAGGAGCGCGTTAAGTATTGGCAGCCATGGTAGATTCAGTGCCCAGCGCTATGGCTGCTGTGCCGGCTGGTGTATCGAGTTCACTTGTCGGTATACCACCGAAAAAACAGATATTTGTTTCGGGGCTTGATCCTAACACCACATCTGACGATGTCTTAGCCCATATCCGGGCTAAAACTCAGGCGTCAAACATAGCGGTGGAAAAAATTCTGGTTTTCATACCCGTGACATCTCGTCATTTAAAGTAAGTTTTCCGCCGAATCTTTTTGACCAAATTTGTAGAAGAGATGTTTGGCCGGAACATCTTATTAAAAAGAAATGAGTTTATTCCGCTATCCCATGTATTCAGTATTTTGATCCAATTAAAATATATATTCACATTTGTTCGTTGGCACGTCTGTGCTCTGGTGTTACTTTATTTAGATTGATCCATATTGTGTGTTAACTTATGCTGCTTGTTGGCAGCTACAAAATAAGAGGGGAGAGACGCGAGAGTGAACTCACATGATCGAATTGCAAGCTCAGCATAATTGGGCTGGCTTGCTAGCACAATTCGTTTGCGTAAGCTTATATACAGAACGAAATGTATGCATGCAAGTTTGCGTACATACATACAATTGTTCTTATATATAAACTTATTACTATTATTTCCTGCTTGAAACAGCATATTACAAGCTGTGCTGAAGTCATTTAAAACCGACATGTGAATTCACTACACCTCCCCTTTTTAAAAAATAACGTAATCTAATGAAGTTATTATATATGTGTATATGAAGTAAATGACATTATAAAATAATTCGTGTTATATAAAAAAAAATTTTGACGTCCGTCAACGAATGTATATATTTTTCCCTTACGTGTATGCATTTTTTTTTTTCAAAGTTTTTTTTTTAAATATTTTTTTTTTTCTTTTCCTTTATATATGTATACAAAAATAAAAAAAAATTTGTATATATGCAAATAACTTATTATTTTCAATGTATATACTTTAGATTTTGTAATTAATAAAGAAAAAAAAAACTTTTTTGTATTATTTAAAAATTTTTAACCTATCCTTATGCACTCTTTGTGCTTTATTTCTCTTATCTCTTATTAAAATATTATCCTTATCTTCTATTGCTTCTTCTCTATATGGGCCTAGATACTTAGATTCTAACTTATGGCCCGTTTCATTCTTAACAAGAACCTTATCTCCTATTTCTATTTCAAAGTTATTTATGTTCCTATCGTATAATTCCTTATTCTTTACCTTATGCTCTTCTAGCATAAGCCTTGCCCTTTTATAGACTTGCTCTAATCTAAACTTAGCTTCTCTAGCGTAATCATCTACATTATATAATGGATTAATATTAGTTATAGAATTAAATTGTTTTGGCAAATTGTTTTGTTTGCCAAAAACTAACTCATATGGACAATAACCATGTGCCATAGAGGGGGTCGTCTTAAAACAATATGTAAAATATTGGAGCCAAACATCCCAGTCAGTTTTATCGACTGATATATATGAACGGATGTATTCATTAAAAGTTCTATGACTTCTTTCCACTGTTCCCACGGTTTGGTGGTGATGTGCAGTAGACGTTATGTTGTCTATTTTTAGATATTTGCACAGATCGCTTATTATTGAATTTTTATATTCAGTGCCCATGTCCGAAATGAACGTCTTCATTGGACCGTACTTTAATATAAAAAATTCAAATATTGCTTTCGCAATGGTATTAGCGTTCTTATTTTGAACAGGGATGGCTACCAAATACTTTGTTAGGTCACAGATCAGGGTTACTGCGTATTCGTTACCGTTTTCAGATTTCGGTAGTGGACCTATAGTATCCACTATTACTCTGTCAAAGGCACTCATGGGCGTTTCTGTTAGTGTCAATGGGGTCTTAGTATGTTTAGTCGTTTTCGACTTTTGGCATTTTGGACAACTACGTATGTACTCTTTTATTTGACGCGTCATATTTTTCCAATAGTAGTGTCTTTTTATTTTTATTAATGTTTTTGTTATGCCATTATGACCACCTTGTATTGGATCATCATGATTTTCAGACAAAATAGCTTCTTTTTCTTTTTCATTATTTATTATGGTCGCCGGGTTGAGTAGCGCTAATCTTAATGATTTCAATTTATCATTGCCCATTTCTTTAAAAGTATCTATTGAAATAAATTCAAAGATCTTTTCCCACGGTGCCGTTTTGATATGGCTTATTTTTAATATACCGGCTTGCTTTTCAAGCTTTTGAAAGAACTGACCTAAGTCAAGTTTTTCATTAGTATATAGGTCGCCAATATCAATTCTTGCAATAACTTTATTTCCGTGTCTCAAGTAACACAGTTTATTTGTTATATGCAAGGCCACTACTTTTTGTACCTCGTCATTATTTATAACTTGGTAAACGTTGGGCATAGAAGCATTTGGAGTACTTTGCCTTAGCAAAGTCTCTTTTTCTTTTCCTGCGTAGGATTTATTTTGTCTGTACTGTTGCCTGGTAGTGACTTTCAGGACTTTATTTTGAATGTCTTTTAACTCGGTTATTGTGATCCGAGATAGGGCATCTGCCACGAAATTGTCTTTTCAAATTAACATCGTCTATTAGTGAAATGTCGACCATATATGTGTGGTCGAAAATGTTTTGTTTTTATGTTGAATTTGCTGCTTTCACCTTTAGTGAATGAGCGTGAAGCATATTCAACAAGGAGTTGTTTTATCTCCATATCTTTATTTTAGTACAGCTTTACACGCGTGTTTATTTGGACATATTCAGACAATTTATTATTTATTGCTTTTTAAAAAAAATTTTCATAATTGAAGTTTGTACTTCTCATGGAAGTTCCCTTATCGATTCGAGGAGGAATAAAATCGGACGACATTTTAATAGATTAGAAGTACTATTGCGTTACTGCAAGTGTATAGCTGGTTGATTGGGGCTGTTGCCCCTGCACGGAAGCCCTGTTCCGCACTTCCGTCGGTTATTTATAATTTGGGTTTATTTAGTCGTCATTGCCATGGAGTGTTTGTAGCAAGTTGTTGCTACTGAATGTTTTTTTTTTGTTTATTGTTGTGCTTCATCCATTAAGTAAAAGCAAAAAGTACCTGCTGCGTTTGTATAACAGCAAATGCTAGGTACAGTGAGGATGAAGCACATGGCTACCCTGCTGTTTCCTTGGATTGGGAATTTCTCTCCCTTCATATCCAGGTATGTTATGTTTATAGTAGCCAGGTCCAACGCGCGTTGAGGTGAGCTACTTTGTTCACTCTTAAAAACCTCTAGTAGGTTGGTTACTACATTTGGGTTCCTATCCCTAATCTTCGCGAAATACTCGTCTAACGACATTTTTCCTTTCCTTTTTTTTCAAAACAAAAGAAAATTTTTCATTTTTTTTTTTTTTTAATCTTCTATCATTGTGACTTCCTCGTCTGAGCTCTCTATTTCCATTGTTTTAATTGTGAACATATCGTGTACCCACTCCTTGTTCTTTTGCCTTATAACTATCAACCTATTGTATGCTGTCTTAATGGATATTTCCATAAGATCTACTAATTTCGGGTTAAATTTATTATTATTAGAAATCCATTGCTGAATTTCCTTGTACTTGTAATTGGTTTTACCTGAGTTTATCAGGTAATCAAGGAACGGTAGGTATTTCTGTAGACGTTTAGTCTCTACTTTTTCCATTTGGAATAAAAATTTTCTTTTCTTTCAATTGTTTATTATTATCTCCTTTCTTTTTTTTTTTTTTGTTTATCTAGACTCTATCTAGATCATTTGCCTTGCTCAAATACTTCTTTTTTAAGCACCTATTGTGCATTCCGTAAACTTTAATTAGCATGTTTACGCTCATTATTATTATTATAACGATCAGTAAAATCGTAACAGTAGTAAGCCCTTGTTGTTCTACTTCTACTCTATTGATCACATTGGCAGTGGAATCCACCGTTTTCGTGTCAATTAAACCCATTTTTGGTTCTGGGGAAGCTACCTTAAAGAAATTTGATATTTCATTTATGATTACTGTATTTAAAATTTTTCCAAAATCTAACTTTTTCTCTAAACTACCCATAAAAGTTGAAAGAATCTAAGTCTGAAGCGTATACATAGAAAATATTTTTTTTTTTTTATTAATTTTTTTTTATTTCATTGCATTTCATATTTTGAAATAATATTTTCTAAAAAGAAATTGAACTTTAAAGACTGTAATTGGATTTACTTTAAATTTGCATATAAACATAAAAAAAAAGTGTAGTAGTATATATATATATATAAAAGAAAAAGGAGTGTGATATCAGTTATTGATATCCACTTTAAGTGATCAATAGATCATCGAAAAATTAATTAGTTAAAAATTACTCATTACTTTATATACGCATACATGCGGAAATGAATTTATACGTTCAACTGCTTATAGCAGTGACAGAGACGTGGAAGTTAGAAGGGGGGATAGGGCATGTGGTTGGCAATTCAGGTTTACATTTCATAAAAAATTTTACAATTCATACTCCAACCACATTTGTTAGTAAAAGCCTAATTTTTTTAGTTAGTATTTTTCAAGCAGCGTTTGCACGCATTGGCTTGAGGGTTTAATTAAATCTAAATGATTTAGATGATTGTTTTATATAAACATAAAAACAATTTGTTTTGCATGAATGAATGTTTAAAATTAAAGGCAAAATCGTGAATCCGATTTGCGTTACTTTGCACCACTGCAAAGTTGGGCTTCTATTTGTTTCAGACTCTCTATGTAGAGTTGTCGGTTCCTTTCCTTGGTCTGACTTGATACGTCAGACGGTGCCGGTGCTGGCTGCATAGGCATTTTCCTCAATTTCTGTGTCACTTTCAATGGGTGTAGGAGAGTTCATTAGTTTTCTTTAGAAAATTTTTTTTTTCATTGCAAGGTAGGTGGATGTGTGGTCGGTTGTTTGACTCTTTCTTACTGCTTATAGAATTTTACATCTTCAACTTCGACATGTATCTTGACCGAGTTGTTTCAATTTATTCGGTTTTGCTGTTTTACAGCTTTAGTTGCTTTGCCCTTCTGGCTTTAAGTCTTTAGACCACACATGACACTCTACTCACTGCGTTTTCCATTTTTTATTTATTTTATTTTTTTTTTTAATTTCTCCCTCCTGCTATGTCCCTCGAAGTCCTGCTATCTGCCAATGTCTTCAATGTGACGGTCCTGTCACGGTCGCCATGAAATGAGTTTATTCCGCTATCCCATGTATTCAGTATTTTGATCCAATTAAAATATATATTCACATTTGTTCGTTGGCACGTCTGTGCTCTGGTGTTACTTTATTTAGATTGATCCATATTGTGTGTTAACTTATGCTGCTTGTTGGCAGCTATAAAATAAGAGGGGTGAGACGCGAGAGTGAACTCACATGATCGAATTGCAAGCTCAGCATAATTGGGCTGGCTTGCTAGCACAATTCGTTTGCGTAAGCTTATATACAGAACGAAATGTATGCATGCAAGTTTGCGTACATACATACAATTGTTCTTATATATAAACTTATTACTATTATTTCCTGCTTGAAACAGCATATTACAAGCTGTGCTGAAGTCATTTAAAACCGACATGTGAATTCACTACAAGTATACGACGAAAAAGAGAAATCGGCCTCTGATTTCACAGCCCTCTGTTATCTTCTCCTCTTCCAATAACAAACTATTGCCTTCTTCTGGTACGTCAGCATCTACTGACGAGCCAAAAAACTAACTTCGTCCCTTATTCTGGCATACCAGAATGTTAGAGGACTTAAATCTAAACTGTCTAGACTATATCTTTGTATTTAGTCAATCCTTTGATTTTCATGTTATTGCTTTTACAGAGACGTGGCTTAAACCAGATATTACTGACGCTTTGATTTTATCCACTCAATTTTCAATTTATAGAAAAGATCGGATTATCCGCAATGGTCGTGGTGTGCTTATTGCTGTCGATTCAGCTTTTCCATCTGAAATTGTTCAGTCCTCTTTCACTCATGAAATTGAGTTCATTAGTGTCAAAATTTCATTTAAATCTTTTTGCACTTATGTTACTTGCACTTACATTCCACCTCTAACCAACTATAATCACTTGGAAGCATTTCAAGCAGTTTCTTCAATTCTTTCTGATAGAGATACCCTCATCGTTCTTGGTGACTTTAATTTGCCAGATATTTCCTGGTCTCTTTCTGATGAGTCTTCAGTGTTGTTGCCCTCCTCGTCACATTGCTTCATTGCCTTTCGTTATACCTGAAGACAAATTTCATCCAACCTTGTATTTTACTATTGACCGACTTACAATACTCATCCGGTAACAAGAAGCCGCTGCTTTCGTAAGACTGACTTTGTCAGACTGTTGAATTGTTACAAATTCAAAAAGGAAATATTTTTAATAAATTCAAAAATTTCAAAATACAAATTTTAACCATGGCAAATCCAGATAACTTAATAAGACCATCATTATTGTCCGATACTGCGTCGACCTCACGGCCAGCCCCTCCTACTAACATACAAATGAACTTAGACCAACTAACACAACTAATTTCAAGAATCGTAGTTGAAACTATAGAACAAAATAACATTAACGAAACAACTAAAACTACTTCATGCCCTTTTGATGTCCCCGATGTAACAATCAGCCCCGAGTATAGGAACAGAATTTCTGAGTTAGATAAAGTCCCAGATATAGTTAAGGGTTTAAGAGAATTTAATGGAAATCCAGCTCAGTTTAGTTCATGGAAGAAAAGCGTAGAGAGAGTAATGGAAACCTATGCAGGACAAGAAGGCAGCCCTAAGTATTTCTGCATCTTACACACAATAAGAAATAAAATAGTCGGATGAGCAAACACGGCATTAGAATCATACAATGTTCCACTTGAATGGAATGCTATTTCTTAATGCTTGACCTTACACTATGCTGATAAAAGGGATATAACAACCCTAGAATATCAGATGAACGGATTGACCCAAGGTAACCAATCAGTCGGAGAATTCCATTCAGCAATTTACAAACACTTGTCACTTATTCTCAATAAAGTAGGCTGTATGGATATAACTAAAGAATCTGAGCGACTACTGACCCAGGTATATCGTGACAAGACACTCAATACTTTTATTAGAGGACTCAATGGTGATTTTTCTAGACTTCTAGGAATCAAAGAACCCACCGAACTCCCGCAGGCTCTCCACTTATGCCTCAAATTAAAAAACCAAAAATATGTCGCTTCTCAAGCTAACCTGAAAGGTCAGCCACAAATGTTCAGATCCGCAACCAAACTATAATTTTCCCAAGGCACCCCCTCGTTCATTAGGACCAAAGCCTCTCCCTCGTCCTGAGCCTATGGACGTAGACAAATCGATCCAATCAAGACAGGATAACTACGCTAATCGCCCTAATTTTGATTTCGGAACACGTCCACCTTTCAATTCAACACAAGAATTAAAAAGACCAAGAAACTTTAACATTGAAACAGCCGAGGAAAATAAAAAGTAATCATATCCAGAAGAACCAAACTCGACTGATAACCAAGAAATGACACTGATTATTATGCAGAAGTAGAAAATTTAGCAGACAATTCACCAAATGAATACGAATATTGGGGTAATGACGAACAAACCGAACATTCTGACATACATTTTTTAGAATAAAGACCTCCTCACTTCCATACATTGAATGTAAGCTTGGAGGAGGAAACACTCTAAAAATTTTAATTCAAACAATAAGTACATTAAACCAGAACTAGTACCAAAACAAAAAAAGAACATAGAACCATTCGAAGCAATCTCCGTAGGAGGTAACGTCAGAATAACTGAACACATTGAAGCAAATTTATTTGACATCAAAGACGTAAAAATAAAATTCTTCATAATACCTACCTTAAAATATTTTGACGCAATTTTAGGTATCGACAGCCTTAAGCAACTAAATGCAGTAATCTTCTCCAAGGAAAAATTTATGACTCTCAAAAACAGACTCAACATCCCAATTAAAGAAAAATTAATACAGACAGTTAATAATCTAACAATCCGAACCGAACAAGGAACCAAGGAACAAAGCATTAGCATTACAAAATTAACAAAAAAATTCTCAAGTTTGTTTTCAAAACCGAATGACAAATTATTATTCACCACCTCTGTAATGGCAGAAATTAGAACCACCACAGATGCTATAATATATTCAACACATTATCCATACCCCATGTCTCTACAACAAGAAGTAGAAACACAGATCAAAAAACTATTAGACGATGATGTTGCCAGAGTTCTCGGCTGAAGAATAGTGTCTCCAAATATGTTGACCAATTCAACCTAGTCCCAGTCGTTGCCCGTATTCTTAAGGAAGCTCTCCACATACATAAATCTTATTTCCGTTTATTTTTCCTCTTCTTATGTTTTCCTCGTGTGTCTCTTACAAAGTTTTTTATAACATTGTTCTAACATTTTTATATAACATTTTCAGGTTGAGCTTACAGTCGCAGAATGAGAGAATTGGAGGTACAGATAACTAAAGCTAAAGGAGTTACCAGACTATACATTTTATATTCATGAATGTACTTTTAAATATCTCTTAGGTATAATTCAATAATGTTCTCCCCACACATCCTCCCCGCGTTGAAAGATCTCAAACTTTCTAAAATATTAGTTTATCGGAAGAGGCGCTAGCTTATGAATTGGACGTCGAATAGTGCCCTTTGATGTCCTCACGTCCGCACGTCCGCAACACGAACCCTTCCGTCCTTCCCAGGAATAGTTGCTGTTACTCGTGCTAGCAACCAGTATTGTGGTGGCCTCATGGACGAAGACTAGCTGTCCAACAGATAAGTTTTGCTTCTCTTGATACCAGTTATTCCGCTGTTGAAGGGTATGTACGTAGTCTCGTTGCCATAATGCCCAAAACTGCTGCTTGAGGTAGGTGACCCGATGCCATCGTTCTACGTAACGCAACTCCTTGCCGGGTGAATCCGAAGGGTGGTACAGCGTAGGTTCGGGAGCTGAGGTTAGCGATGTCCCGATAAGCAAATGAGCGGGCGTCACTGCTGCTATATCATTTGGGTCGTCTGATACCGGAGCAATTGGCCTAGAATTGAGAATGGCCTCCATTTCAAGGAAAACTGTTTGTAACTCTTTATAGGTTAGATGGGCCTTCGAAATGTTTTTTAGGACCACCGTTTTAGCTGCCTTCACTGCTGCCTCCCAGAGGCCTCCGAAATGTGGTGCTCTAGGTGGGATAAAACAAAATTTGAAACCTTTAGAGGTGCTGTATAATTTGATTATATCAATATCTGACTCATTTATGAATTGAGTCGTGAATTTGGAAAGTTTTGTGGCAGCTCCCACAAAATTAGTAGCGTTTTCGCAATATAATCGCTCTGGAACTCCACGGCGAGCAATGAATCGACGAATTCCAAGGAGAAAGGCGTTTGTCGACAGCTCCGAAACCAATTCAATATGAATCGCCTTGGATGAAAAACAGACAAATATTGCAGCATATGTTTTGTGGGGAGTTTGTACGATGTGAAGAATGGTCCGCGACTCCTGTCACTATAAATGGACGTTTTTCGTAAAGTCGATCAGCCGGAAGGTTTCCCATCAGCTGATTCATCAGCTTTGGTTTGAAATGAAAACAGCTTACACAATTGCGTACGATCTTTCGTATCAATGCCCTTGCATTGACTATCCAAAGTTTTTCACGGACTAGAGCAAGCAAGATTCTTGGTCCAGCGTGAAGGTATTTGTTGGGTACTCGATGTACAGCCTTCTTAGTCGGTGATATTGTGGAAGAAGAGCTTGATGCTTTGCTTCAAAAGGCATCTCAGCGTTTGAAAGGCGACCACCAACTCTCAGCACGGACATAACCGTGGTATTATTTTTTATATCCTGTAAGAATGGTGACATTCGTTGTAGGCTTGGTTGTAAGGGTTGATTACTTTGTAGTAAATGAATTTCAGTTTTGTAAGTTTCTGATTGAATTAGCGATATAATTCTCCAGAACGACTCAGTGAGTTCTTCAGTTGAGAGCGGGCATGCTAATGTTACCGTCAATGCCGGATTTGGTTTAATTCGATTACTTGTGCGAAACAAGTATGCTACTATACGAAGAATTCTGAGGTATGATGAGCTCTTGTCAATTATTGAGTTTAGCACTGATGACTCTGAATGGATGGTCGCGCCGATGCACACAAAATTCGCCTTTGAACGGACTTCGATTGGAGTCCTTGGGCGTTCCTTTGGTTGCGGCCACTCTGCACTTGTCTGCTTTAGGAAATTTGGACCCTTTAACCAAATGTTAGTCATCAGCTCAGATGCACGGCATCCGCGTGAAATTATGTCTGCTGGGTTTTGTGATGATGGAACGTGTTTCCAAATGACATTAGAATGATCTTGTAGTTCAGAAATTCTGTTGGAAGCATTGCAATTTCGACGAATGCATCTGAAGCCATTGTAGAACTATGGTGGAATCGCTCCAAAAATAAACGCGTTCGATATTGTCTTCCAATTTCTTTTCGAACTTCCGCCAGACACGACTGAGCAAAAGAGCACTACATAGCTCGAGTCTGGGAAGTGATTGTGCCTTCATTGGGGCAACCTTTGATTTTGCAATTAGTAAATTTACTTGTATTTTATTGTCGAATTGTGCTGGTACGTATATACAGCATCCGTAAGCTCGTTCCGATGCGTCTGCAAATCCATGTATTTCGCAGCGCTTATGACGAAATGTGAAAACGAATCGAGAAATTTCTACCGATGCCAACTCTTTAAAATTCTCCAGCAACTCTACCCAGCGGTCCTTTAAGATTCCGTCCACTGGTGTGTCCCAATCGAGACCCTTTAAAGTTATGTCTTGTAGAAGAATTTTGCAACGAATGAGTCCGAGAAGATCAAATGTTCGAGCGATTTTGGAAAGTATGGATCGTTTTGTGCTTCACAATTAAACCTGAATACAAAAACGTCACTAGAGGGCTGCCATGTCATACCAAGAGTTTTAGTGACGTCATGCTCTTCTAATGCGATGAAGACTTCATTTTTAGATGTAGGAGTGATTTCCTTTGAATTGCTGCTAAATTTTGTAAGTTGCAAACCAGCTTCAGCCAAAATCTTGACGGTTTCGTCCTTCTTCTTTTGTAAGAGAGTTATTTCGTCTGCGCCCGTAAGAAGATCGTCTACATAAAGATCGGTGTGCAGGGTCGCAGCTCCAAGGGGGAATTTTTCGCCGTAAATCGCAGCTATGTGTTGAATGCTTCTTACTGCCAGAAATGGGGCAGCTGACATTCCATATGTTACAGTATTTAGTTGATATGTTCTAAGTTCTTGCGATGGATTGTCGCGCCAGAGGATCCACTGATAACGTCGATCTCTATCGTCTACCATGAATTGTCTGTACATTTTTAAAATGTCCCTAGTAAGAGCAAAAAAAAAATGTAGTTATTAAATGCTGTTGAATTGTGGGACCTACCCTCAGTAGGTCATTTAAAGATTTGCCAGAAGATGTTTTAGCCGAGGCATCGAACACGACTCGAAGTTTTGTCGTCAAACTTTCTGGTCGGAGAACGCAATGGTGCGGAATATAATAATGTGGTGCTGAGTGATCTGCATTGGGTACGACAGACATGTGTCCCAACGAGATGTATTGTTCCATGAACTCAGTATACAAATCTCTTAGATGACTATCTCGGTCCAGCTTGTGTTCAAGCGAGTTGAACCGTCGAAGTGCAGTGTTAAATGAGTTTCCTAATAAAAGCGGATTTTTGCCAAATGGTAATCTGACTTGGATTCGACCATTTGCCAATTGTGTGACTGTCTTGCTGAAATGTTCTTTACACAAACGTCGTCTTCTGTGAAGATTGGACTTGTTGTTTTAAATTCTTCTATTTCCCAGAAACGTTGAACTAACGAGCTCAGTACGGGTTCATTTTCTGTAAGAAAAAATCTGGAAGAGGTTCTGATGGGCTCTGTTCTTAAGTTGCCTCCAATGATCCAGCCATATGCGGTGTTCAGAAGGCACGGCTTGCCCGAACCTAATTTCAATTTTCCGTTTCGAATGGCATCAAAGAATCCATCTACGTTGATCAGTACTTGAATTTTATGTGACTCATAAAAATGTGGGTCTGCCAATTGAATATCTGGAGGGATGGTCCAGTTTGTTATGTCAAAAGTTTGAGGTGGCTGCTTAGCCGAAATCTTTTTTACTATAGAGAAGTTTCATGACCACACATAATCTGAATGCCTTGACTTTAAGGTTGTGGTAAAGGAAATCCTGCTCCTCGAGTCATCGATTCCAGTAATTTCTTGATTTACAAAATGTTTTTTGAGATTAAGTCGCTTTGCTGTTTCTTCTGTAATGAGGTTTACTTCTGAGCATGAGTCCAATAGAGCACGAACCACGTGAAAGTTTCCAATGCTGTCTTGAACTTGAATCAGCGCGCTCGGAAGAACAGATATGCCTGTCCTGTGAATTAATAATGAGGTGTTGATTGATGGCTGGGCATCTCCGAAACTTGACAGATGAGCTTGCGTGTTGCCCGACGAAGTATATTTGTGTAAGAGTGTATGATGACTCGATTGACACACCTTGCATTTTGATTTTGATGGACAGTCTGGCACCTTGTGTCCTTGCCGTAAACAATTAAAACATCCGTTGGCGGTTTTTATGGCAGTGATACGCTGTTGAATCGAACTGTCGCTAAACGCCTTGCAGCTTCCAGTGTAATGTGCAGTGATTTGCAAAAAAAAAAAAAATTTCGTTAAAGCAGTTGAATAAAGTTTTGCCTGACGATGTTGTCCTAGATCGCATATTTGTGTGACGATGATCCGAATGATCAGCCCTTTGGCCTTCTAAAAATTGAACGCGCCTGTTCAGAATCTTGTAAAACTCTTCCCAAGTAGATAGTTTCTCCAAACTTTGTTTTTCATCATAATGTACCTTTGTCTCTGTATCGACCTTGCTCAGAATGATGTACATCATCATAATGTTCATTATTTGTTCCGCTGAACCAAGGGAGAGTAATGACCCTCGTATTGCAGATGTATTATCGATGAGCCTTTGCAAAGCTGTTGCATCTGGATGTCGCATGGACGAGCAAGAAAAAAGTCTTGAGACACAATCATTAAATATTAGTACATCATTGTTGTACCGAGTTTCCAGTCGATCCATTGCCTTTTCATAATTTTCCTCCGTCACCTGAAACGACTGCACAACTTCTAATGCAGGCCCTGATAAACAATTTAGTAAATAATTGAACTTATCAATTGTGAGTAAGTGAGAGTCACTATGGACTAAATTTGTAAACGAGGTTTTAAATCCTTTAAATGATGCATACTTTCCGTCGAAAGTCAGTAATTTTATTTTGGCAAACGATGAACATGTCCAACGCCCGGGCTGACCGATGAATTGAGAAAGCTAGCTTCTGGTACCATGGCAGTCGGTGTTTGTCTTTTACCTTGAAGTGGTGCAAGTAATTTAACCTTCACGGTGATGAACATTTCTTCCTGTGTGCCGCGTTCGGAGTCAATGGGATGAAGGTTCTCAATTTGCGTCTGTATTTAACATAGTTGTCGATATTGGGATTCCAAAATTGAAAGTCTACAGTTCAGAACATCTGCTTCTTCATCAATGCCGGTTTTTAAAACCTTTTGATACAAATTCGTGATGTGTTTTTCGAATAAACTGCGTTGAGCTCTAAGCGATACTAGCTTTGATGCCGATGTAGGGTGATCCGCTCCGACTGCAGATGCAGGGGGTACCGTGTCTTCGTTAGCCATTGTTAGCGTTTAGTTTAGTTTTAACAAATGATGATCCAACGATGCAGCAACAGCGGTGCCGTCTATCAGGAATGTGATGAAGCGATCGTTGACATAAATGTTACAGCAACTGTAAGTTATCAGGAATGTGACAACGCGATCGTTGGCAGGAGTTTACCAACGAAATTGAATTATCAGGAATGTGATAACACGATCGCTGGTAGAAATGTACCAATAAATTTGAATTATCAGGAATGTGATAACACGATTGCTGGTAGGAATGTACCAACTTAACAGGAGTGCGCTAGCTGTGAGCTTTTCAGGAATGTGCCAGTAAATGTAAATTATCAGAAGTTTGATATCCGTGATCTTTTGACAGGAATGTGCCAATTAATGTTAATTATCATAAGTTCAATAGCAGCGAGCTTTTGACAGGAATGTGCCAAACAGTATGTTATATATATGTAAGTAAACGTGTGCCAGTATGTGGCCGTTATCTTGTATACATATGTATTTGTGGTTGTATGTGAATGTATATTGAGATGTATACTTGCGGTTCAATTGCAATGTTGCCTACTGAAAATAAAGAGTAGCGGGGTGCGGGGTTTTCCACGTGTGTCCCCTCTTGGGTTATGTCCGATGACCACTTTCGATGAAATGTCGACTTCTTATCCTCTTTATCCTTTCCCTCCCCGATCTCAGGAATCTGTCGAAAACTAATGGGGGTGATTGAATTAATCTGAACACGGAACGGTAGCACTTGGAATAAAACTCAACTAAGAGTTTAAAGTCCTGTCACGGTCGCCAAATGTTGCCGGAGTTCTCGGCTGAAGAATAGTGCCTCCAAATATGTTGACCAATTCAACCTAGTCCCAGTCGTTGCCCGTATTCTTAAGGAAGCTCTCCACATACATAAATCTTATTTCCGTTTATTTTTCCTCTTCTTATGTTTTCCTCGTGTGTCTCTTACAAAGTTTTTTATAACATTGTTCTCACATTTTTATATAACATTTTCAAGTTGAGCTTACAGTCGCAGAATGAGAGAATTGGAGGTACAGATAACTAAAGCTAAAGGAGTTACCAGACTATACATTTTATATTCATGAATGTACTTTTAAATATCTCTTAGGTATAATTCAATAATGTTCTCCCCGAACAGATGATATAATTCCTCCCTCCCACTCTCCATACAACTCTCCAGTCATCGTGGTTCCAAAAAAACTAGATGCGTCTGGGGAAAGGAAATATAGATTAGTCTTTGATTATAGGAAATTAAATTCTGTAACTATTGCTGATCGTTATCCCATACCAGAAATCAACGAAGTGTTAGCACAGTTAGGAGACAACAAAATTTTTTCCGTACTTGCTTTAAAAAGTGGCTTTCACCAAATCCTATTAAAAGAAAAAGACATAGAAAAAAAAGAGGTGTCATGGGACACCCAGATGAAACGAAGTTTCTTTCGATTCAGGGGGTGAGAGCTGCTTTTTTCCTGCAATTTTGAAAGAAAATATATTTTAATTAATACTTAAACAATTTTTTTTTATATTTTTTTAAAAACAATATACATATGTACATGTTTCGAAATACTCCGGCCAACAGGAAACCATTTAAAAAAGTAGCTCAAATGCTACCAAAATGCCACGTTGATCCGAATTGTAAAAACCAAACCTTATTTGAATTGTAAGACTTCAGCCCATACAATGAACTATAAAAAATTTAAAATTCCAAAAAATTAATTTTTTACAGACTTGAAAAAAGTCACTTTTTCGACCCATTTTGAGAGACTATTTAGCTAAAAAAAACAACAAAGCGATTACAATTATTTTAGTTCAGATAGGTTTTTATATAATAAAGATACATATTTTTAAAAATTTGATCAAAATCGGTTAAGGAATTTTTGACATATCTTGGCAGCAGTTTTAAGGAACCGAGTCTAGTAAAACCCGTTTGATTGTTGTTGCCCGCAATCAGGCTCTATATACACCTACTCAGGTTTACGGCTATTACTTCTACAAGCATCCGGGCAGGGAAAAAGGGTCGGGATCGCGAATCCGAGCAGAAGAAATACATATACATACATATGTGCGAGTTGGTGGGCAGCGAGACGCACAAGTAAATGCGGGTTGCACTTTTAACTGACGGACACACATTTTTGAGCTCGCGATCGCGACCTTTTTTCTTCTTACCCCTGCCTCGCACATTACGACCCTTTCTCAATCACAGAATCTTTGCTTGTGCGTCTCGTATTTACTTTCCCCTTAAGCATTTACTTGTGCGTCTCTCTGCCCACAAACTCGAGCTCGCTACCTCTTTTCCCTCCAGCGTTTGCTTGTGCGTCCCTCTACCCACAAACTCGAGCTCGCTACCTTTTTCCCCTCCCGCATTTGCTTGTGCGTCCCTCTGCCAACAAATTCGAACCCGCGATCGCTGCTTGTGCGTCCCACTCTGTCTACATACTCGTACACTGTTCAATGCGAAAGAAAAAGACAAAACATTTGGTAACGGTAAAAGTGTCGTTACACTTTTTAGTCTTAATTTTTTCGGTTTAGCCCCTACCGCGCGATAAGAAACTTCGTTTCAAAAACTGCTTTCTCCATAAAAAATGGAAAATATGAGTATAAACGACTCCCCTTCGGTCTTAAAAATGCTCCTTCCATATTTCAAAGAGCTTTAGACGATATACTCAGAGAGCATATAGGGAAAATCTGTTACGTCTATATAGATGACATAGTTGTATTCAGTAAAGATGAAAGTTCACCTTGAAACAATATTTCACACGCTTCACAAAGCAAATATAAAATGCCAAATAGACAAGTATGAATTTTTCAAAACAAAAGTAGAATTCTTAGGTTTTGTTATTTCTGATAAAGGACTAGAAACTAACAAGAAAAAAGTAGAAGCCATAGTCAACTATCCATCACCCACCACACTTAAAGAACTTCGCTCGTTTCTTGGCCTTTCCGGCTATTATCGCCGTTTTATCAAAGACTATGCCAAACATGCCAAACCTCTCACTTCATTGTTACGCGGTGAAGACGGCAGAATTTCGAAACAAGCTTCAAGTAAAAAATTAATCAAATTAGATCCAGTTGCACTCGAAGCATTCAATAAATTAAAAAGCTCATTGATATCAGATGATATCAGATGATGTCATTCTTAAATATCCCGACTTTAAAATAGAATTCCATTTGACTACCGACGCTTCAAATTACGCAATCGGTGCAGTTGTATGCCAAGATGGACATCCTATCTCCTTTTTATCTAGAACGTCATCAAAAGCAGAAGAAAACTATGCAACGAACGAGAAAGAAATGCTAGCCATTATTTGGGCTCTCAAGTCCCTCAGAAATTACCTCTACGGTAACTCTAAAGTCAAAATATTCACAGACCAACAACCTCTCACACACTCCCTTAGTAGTTGGCATGGGAACGCCAAAATGAAACGGTGGAAGGCATTATTAGAGGAATACGATTATCAGCTAGTTTACAAACCAGCTAAAGAAAACATAGTGGCGGACGCACTGTCCAGAGCTCAAATCAATTCAATGATAGCAACAGTCCACAGTGCAGATAGCTCAAGTCATCTGCATATCCTTAGTATAGAAATCCCTATAAATGTTTTTAAAAATCAAATCGTAATAGCAAAAGAAGATAAAGAACAATATGACTTCAGCATACCCTTCCCCACCTTCCATAGACACAACATTACAAAAAACCAATTCACAGAAACTGACCTTCTCAACTTGTTAAAGAAATATTTAAACCTATCCGTTATAAACGGAATTCTTATAACAGAAGATATAATGGGAAAAATACAAAATATTTTCCCTTCTCACCTCAATACTTTCAAAATAAGATTCTCTCAAAAAAGAATAACGGACTTGGAAAAAGAATCAGATCAGGAGGAAGAAATTTTAAAAACCCACAATAGAGCACATAGAAACGCAATAGAAAACCAAAAACAGATTGCAGAGAAATACTACTTTCCCAAAATGAAACAAGAAATAACAAAAATCCTAAAACAATGTAGAATCTGTAAAGAAGAAAAATACGATAGGCGACCAACAAATCCGAATTTAAAAGAAACACCGATTCCCGAATATCCAGGGCACACCATTCACATGGATATCTACTCTACCGAAAAACATCTCGTGCTTACCGCAATAGACAAATTTTCTAAACTCGCACAGGGCAGAATTATAAAATCCAAACAAAAGAAGATAACAGACAACCTCTACATGACATTTTATTCTACTATGGAGTACCAAAATTTCTAGTAATAGATAATGAAAAATCACTTAATGCAGCTTCCATTTCCTTTATGATGAAAGATCAACTCCACATCGAAGTTTTCAAAGTACCACCTTACAAAAGTTCAGTAAACGGACAAATAGAACGACTAGTATCCCACAGGATACTGGGAGTAATCCCAACACAGGCGCGAGTGGAAATGACTAACTATACGAATAGCCATATACTCACTCTTAATAACGGATTCGTAAAAATCACTACCTCCACAACAAGAATAATCCATCTCATAGATATAATACAAATTCAAAATGCATTACACAATCTTGAAAATCATATAGAGACAGAATTAAGATCCTCAGATTTATATCACACTTTACATTTTGAAGTAGAACAGTCAAAATCAATATTTCACTCCCTATTATATCCAAATAAAACTAGACACACAAGATCAATAAATGTTCTTTGCACAGCTTGGAAATTTGTGGCAGGCTCTCCTGACAATGATGACCTAGTAGCTATAGAAAATAATTTAAATAATCTTATTCAAAATAATAACCAACAAACCATTATCAACACTCAATTCCAAAAACGCATAAACAATCTAACACAAATTAACAACGTACTAACCAACGCCATTCAAAAATATTCTTTCCCTACTAACAACCTCGATAATAACATTCAAACACAAACGCGCCTGGTTAAAGAAGAAATAATAACTATAAAATACGCCATACAATGGGCAAAATTCAATATTATAAATAGCATTTTTATGAATGAAAACGATTTAGATGTAATACAAAAACAAATAAATAAAGCAGAAATAAATTTGTCAATAGAAGAAATGTTAGAATTTGCTGACATATCAGTTCTACATAACAATACTATAATTCTTTACATCATCAAAATACCCAATCTCGAAAAAGAAAAATACGAAAATCTCATTATCAGACCCATAATCAAAGAAAACACAATTGTCAACCTACAATTCAAAGAAATCTTTAGACATAATAATAACATGTTAGGATTAAGAACAGAATGTAAGAAATATAACAACATACAAATTTGTAAACAAAAAAATTTAATAGATTTAAGATATAATGATTGTATTCCCAGACTTCTATTAGGTAAAAATTCAGTATGCGATTACAGCAACGCAGATCACATCGAGAGCGTCGAAGAAATACAAGGAGACACCATATTGCTAAACAATTTCCAAGGCAGAATAAAATGGGAAAACTTTGACGAAATCGTATGCGGCACCCTACTAATAAAATACCATAATTGCTCAGTCACAATTAACGACCGGGTATTCTCCAACACAGAAGAGACTGATATCAATCCCGGCACCCCGATAATACAGATATCAGCATCAGAGGCCAAACGCTTACGTGTCCTCAGCCTGAAGACACTAGACAATCTGCAGATCAACAATACCAAACATCTGAACTTGCTGCAAACACATTCCTCAACCAACAGCATTTGCTTATTGGGGCTGTTTATTGGCTTCATAATAATAATTGTGTTTGTCTGGAAGAAACAAACTAACGAAAAAGAAGTAATTCTACAAGTCACCCCCGAAATTCCGACAACCAGAGAAAATATCCCAAAAATTCAAACCACCTCTGAACACCTCCCAAAGCTGCAATTTACCATTATACCATTCTTCTAACAATTGAGGACAATCGTCAATTTGAGGGTGGAAGAGTTAACGTAACTTAAACTAAATGCAATATAATGAACCGCTGCAACGTGCCGCACCAAAATTGCTGAGCTATGGTCTGCATTGCATCCGCTCCCAAATATGCAAAACAATTCTAAAGAAAATATGCGGCTGCCGCCGCTGCCTACTCTGCTGACGCTGACGTCGCACAGTGGGGCCTCTGCCCGGATAGCTGACCGAAAATCATTTTTTTCAAAAATTTTTACAAAAACTTGCAACTTTGAAACTGAATATTGGCCGAATTAAACAACTGATCTTAAATATTTTTACTTTATTCAAAAAGTAGATCAATTTTTAGGTATTTGTTGTAGACAGTACAATGAAATTTAAAATACCTAATAAATTGGAGACGTTTTAAAAACACATTGAATTTTCGCATTTTTTGAACTTTGGTGGAGTAGAATCAACAGAGATTCACGGAGATTCACGATATAATCATATACACGTGATAGAGGGAACATTCACCTATCAGACCTATATAGTGCAGTCTTGCGCTTTTTTGCGCAAATTTGTCAAAAATCCAAAAAACTAATGCAACCTCGTGATAAAAACGCGTTCCAGGTACAAGGAAGAAGAAGAGCGCATGCAAATTTGGCAAACTGTTATTTGATATTTACATATTTGTAATGAAACAAAATCATTATAAAGCATATAAAACAAGTCAAACCTACCTTAGATGTTAATGGCTTAAGAAAAAAATGTAATTTGAGAAAAAAAAATTTTTTGATCCGATTGTTCCTATGGGAGCTATAGCATATAGTAGACCGATTTGGCTGAAACTTAGCACAGACATTTTGATATGAATTAAACGTCCAAATCGAAAATTTCGGGACAATCGCTTTTTAATCACTCAAGTCATTGCTCTAAAACTATATTTTTGACCGATCGTTCCTATGGGAGCTATATGATATAGTAAGCCGATTTTAATGAAACTTGGTTAATATGTTAGAAAGTATATTAGACTTATATAATACAAATTTCGTAAAATTCGATTGAAAAACAACAAAGTTATGGAAGCTTAATTTTATTCTCGACCTATAAGATATAGTCAACCGATTCTGATAAAACTTGGTGAATATGTTAGAAAGTATATTAGACTAATAGAATACAAATTTCTTATTAATTGATTAAAAAAAAACAAAGTTATGAAAGCTCAATTTTATTCTCGACCTATCGTTCCCATGGGAGCTATATGATATAGTTATCCGATCAGGATGATTTCAAAATATACAATGCCTGCAGCTAAAAGAAGACTATGTGTAAAATTTTGGCTCTGTAGCATTAAGGGTTTTGGGGGAGACCAAAATGAATATACCCTCTTAATGGTATATTTTTTTTTTTTGCAATTTCAATAAAAAATTAAAACATAACATTAAAAAAACTGATTTAGTCATCAAATCTAATATAATAAAGTTCATTTGTTATCAAAAAAGCGTTTTTAAAGTGAATTTTTTGGGTAAAATATGCCTAGAAATATTTTTCAACTTTGACCTTGAATATCTAAGTAACCCGAGCACGTGGCACCTCGGTAATAACTCCATTTAGAGCTTAAACAATTAGCTATCAAATGCTTTTGAAATTTTGAAAATCGCTTTACTACTTTAGAAGATATGATTTTTGATAAGCGAAATGAGCGATGGCCCCACTGTGCGTCGCTGCTCTGAATATTTAAAAAACCCAAAATATGTAACAAAAAAGAAGAGAGGTGTCATGGGACACCCAGATGAAACGAAGTTTCTTTCGATTAAGGACTTCAGCCCATACGATAAACTATAAAAAATTCAAAATTCCAAAAAAATTAATTTTTTACAGATTTGATAAAAGTCACTTTTTCGACCCACTTTGGGAGACTTAGCTGAATCTAAAAAAAACAACAAAGCGACACAATTATATTAGTTCAGATAGGTTTATAAAAAAATGGGTTTATTATAATAAAAATAATTTGAAAATTTGAGCAAAATCGGTTTGGGAGTTTTTGACATATCTTGCCAGCAGTTTTAAGGAACCGAGTCTAGTAAAACACATTTGAATGTTGTTGCCCGCAACCAGGCTCTATATACACCTACTCAGGTTTACGGCTATTACTTCTAAACGTGTTTAGATTTTGAAAAAATCTTTTGCTCAGGTATTTTAGACATTCTAAGGGTAAGATGCAATAATAATTTAATGCAAGGTGGGCTGCCAAATTTCGCCCGACGACAATATTTGCAACAAACAAGCATCCGGGCAGAGAAAAAGGGATCGGGATCGCGAATCCGAGCATATACGGCGAATACATATGTATGTACATATATGCATGTGTGACACATTTATGACGCTTTCTCAATCTCAGAATCTTTGCTTGTGCGTCCCGTATTTACTTGTTCGTCCCGCATTTATTTGTGCGTCCCTCTGCCCACAAACTCGAGCTCGCTACCTCTTTTCCCTTCCGAATTTGTTTGTGCATCCCTCTGCCTAAAAACTCGAGTCCGCTACCTCTTTTCCCTTCCGAATTTGCTTGTGCGTCCCACTGCCTAAAAACTCGAGTCCGCTACCTCTTTCCTCTTCCGCATTTGCTTGTGCGTCCCTCTGCCCACAAACTCGAGCTCGCTACCTCTTTTCCCTTCCGAATTTGTTTGTGCATCCCTCTGCCTAAAAACTCGAGTCCGCTACCTCTTTTCCCCTCCGCATTTGCTTGTGCGTCCCTCTGCCCACAAACTCGAGCTCGCGATCGCTGCTTGTGCGTCCCTCTCTGTCTACATACTCATACACTGTTCAATGCGAAAGAAAAAGACAAAACATTTGGTAACGGTAAAAGTGTCGTTACACTTTTTAGTCTTAATTTTTTCGGTTTAGCCCCTACCGCGCGATAAGAAACTTCGTTTCAATAATTCAGTTTCAATTTAATAATTAAATAAATAAGTCGCATCGCTGCGACATAATAAAAACAACCAATATCTTGTTTTTTAACTTGTATGTTAAACTTTGCCTTAGTTATAGCAATATGGTTTCGTCCAGTAGATTGCAAGCTGATCTTTATAATTTTCAGTGTTGCTGTCAGCACAATCTATTAAACTTAAATACCACTAAGTGCAAGTATATGTCGTTCTATAGAACCTGCTCTCAGATGACAACATATTCCATGAACAACGTGTTCAGGGCCACTTGAACGCCTTATTGAATTTAATGATTTAGGTGTACTCACGGACCGTAAACTCACCTTCAACTCCCATATCTCCATCCGTGGATTTATCTCTTCAGAAACGATTTCTGCTCTTCGTCTAAACTGGGATCGTAATGTCGACCTGTCATTGTAATCTAGTAGACTTCTTTTAATTAATCTTCCTTCTCTAACTAAGCGTAGAATAAAGCTTAGTGTAATCTTTATGCACAAGCTCCTAATTGATGATATTAACTCGCCAGAGTTATTACATTAAGTAGATCTTTTTGTACCATCTAGGCCTACTAGAAACTAAATTCCCTTATCCCTTGCACACTGTACTACTAACTATAACCTTTCGAGTCGTGTCAGCTGATCGGCTTCATCGTGTGATCAGCCCTGAGCTCTCCTTATCAGTACTAAAAACCTCTATCATCTCCTATTGAGTTCGTAAATAGCTGCAGTTTTCGTACTTTTTTCTGTGTTATTGTCAACAGTCCCCCGTGTGAGTAAGTAAATATAGCCAAAATGATGAAATTTAATGGGAATTGTAAAAAAAAAAAAAAACAGGAAAAATGTGAGAATAAAAATGAAAGTTGGTTCAAGAAGAAATCTGGTTATAAGATGTAACTTTAGAAAAACTAAAGGATGGCATACTTTATCCAAAAGCTTGTGCCAATAATGCCAAAGGAGAAGCCACATCTTGTAAAGAAACAGCGTAGCATTTGCTGACCGCCGTAAAAGAAAAGTGAAAAAAATGTATTATTTATAATGGTTTATATTTAATGTGTCTAAATGTGAATTTATGTGATGGTTTGACAGTATATATTTGTGCCTGTTGTATTTTAATTTTTTTTTTTAACTTGGCTTTGCGCAGTTTTAGTAAACGTCTGTTGTTTGTGTAGATTAATAGTGATGTTCCCGTGAGTGCAGTTGTTTTTTTATTCTTGCGTGTGAGAGGGGTAGTGTTGATGTGACTCACAACCCTATATGCATCTCCCATGAGACACACACGTGAGACCTAAAATGCCGTTGACCAAAGTAGGATCATAACAATAGGGATGGGCATGCAGGTCACTAGATTAGGAATTTTTAACCTAAGGGTACTTGTACATAATTATTTTAAAAAAAATAATTTCAGCAATAATTTTGAACAGAAAGACTTGGCTCAAAACCGATACAAATGAAATATAAATAGCTCAAACACTTTTCAAAATGATCAAACAACCTGAATCAAATCATACATAATTATAACATATACATATTTACTCAGGGCAAAATTAAATCTAAATTGCGTTATATATGTAGCTATAAGCTTATAATAGAAGGCCATAATAAATAAATAGATGGTAGATACAAAAATGTTAAGATGGTCATCTAGTGTAAGGTCTGCTTTTTTCATGCAATTTTAAAAAAAAATTATTTTGGCCAAATTATTTGAATAATACAATTTATTGTTTATATGTATATATATTTATTGACATTAAAACTATATTTTGATATTTTTAGAAAACAATATATTTTGTTGTTTTCGAGGACCTTCGCCCAACAGGGACACATATAAAAAAAAGCAGCTCAACTAATGCCAAGATTTCAACAGTTGTGTTGATCCGAATCACAAAAACTAAAGATTATTTGCATTGTAAAATGTCAACCCATACAATAAACTAAAAGAAAAATTTAAAATTCGAAAGAACAAACTTTTACCCGGCTTTTGAAAAAAATAAAAACACTTTTAGCTTAAAAAAAAACGAATAAAGCGAAATAAACGAATCATTCTACTTCATTAGCTAGGTCAATATATAATAAAGATATTTACAAATCTTGGTATCTTGGCAGCAGTTTTTAAAAATCGTGTTTCGAGAAAAACGCGCTTGAAAGTTGTTGCCCCCTACTGCGCTCTAAGTAAACCTACTCAAATTTACATCTATAACTTCTAAATAGCTTCAGATTTTGAAAAATCCTTTTGCTCTGCAACGTAAAATTCTATGTAGTACAACTGTACAAAGCTTTTAACTATACCCAATCTGATATTTTGTTCCTTCATTGCTTGCATGTACTCGCGCTCTCTTCGTACATATGTATATCGCTTGTGTTGGCACCTGTTATTCTCGCATTATTCATTCCCCCGTTTGTGATCTGTTTTTCTGTTGTGCATTTATTTAGCTCTTAATAATTATCTCTTTCTTTTCGAAAGCAATTACATCACTTAGAAATTAAATTGGATAGTTGGTGGCTTCATCTTCATTTGTTACACAGTCAATGGATTTATATGAATGCATTGTTCCAATGATTTCATTTTGAATTATGTAGTTTAAGTCATCTACATCTTTATTCTTAGCCGCTAGAATTGCTCGCTCAACTCACTCAACCATTCATTATATTTGTAGTTATTAATGAAGTTTGAGAATACTTTATTGATAAGTTCGTCTTTCTATGAGACAAAGTTACAGAAATTCTTTGAAAATGAAATCAATCCGCTCGATTCGTCGACAAGTACTCGACCATTACCGATATTCAGTAATTGATCAGAGAAATTTTCAGTAGATGTATCATTAGGTAATGCAACTCTCATGTTTGTTGTCAGCTGATAGACTCGATTATTTGAGGCAAGCGTTTGTTTCGTCAGCAGCCGTTGATCGTGGAATTACTGGCAGTGTTTGGCGGAAGTTGCCAGACAGTGAAATCATTGGGTATCAAAACATCACGAGTCATTGCGTATATCTTTCAATGTTTGGTTAAGTGCTTCTAATGCACGTTTACACGCGATTGCGCAGTCGCCCCAGATGATGATTTTCGATGCTGATAAAACTTTGGCCATTGCTGAGTTTTTTAAAATATTACACGTTGGTTATTCAATTTTTTCAAGATTTAACGGCATTTTTAATGCTGAATGAGCCTTTCGGCGTCTTTGTAACAATGTGGCAATGAGGATCTCGCACGAACAGTGGCTAAAAATACTGACATAAACTTCTTTTTGTTGGCGATTCAACAGTGGTACATTTATTTGAACTACTAATTTTAATTCCTGGTGATCATATTCATGATCCCGTTCCAACTCTCGATTAAATGCGTCATTCATTTCAGGATTTGGAGCTGGCATTCCGAACCTGACTAATACCTTACCCTCATTTAGACGAACCTGAGTTATAAATAGTGTAACTAACACGACTTTCTTTTATACATATGTATGTCTATGTATATAGATACAAAAATAAGTCGAGTCCACAACGCACGATCCGATTTCCACGGTTTTGCATTCGTTGGAAAAGACTCGGGCTTCGTGAGGTTTATCGCAAAAAATAAAGGAAAAAAATTTCTAGAAAAGCAGGAAAACAAGGAAATTTATTTTTTCTAACAGTTCGAGTGGAAACCATCAAATCAATCACGCGTATTGTGCAAATTTTTAAAATATGTGGATCGCGCATCTGAGGTTAAATTCACCAGCCGTCCATAGTCCAAAATGCCAGACGACGACGTGCGAACATTGGCCACCACACTAGACATGCAAGCCAGCAACAAGTGTATTCATAGAACTGAAGTGAAGAAAGACAAAATATGTAGAATAAGAGAAATTGATTGATCGATAAAACGCGAGTTATTTGCTTTACCGCATATTTTATTTTTCTTTCAAGTTTCTTCTTATTATTCATTTCATTGAGAAAATGTACACCTCCACTAGGTTTGACAATTGTTTTATTTCTACTGTAATAGCTTAATGTGTGTTATGCAGACTCAGGTTCGGATTACGGTAAATTACCGCTTTTTTAAATAGTTCGTAAACAAAAAAGAAAAGAATTCGAACCTGAGTATGCACTAGCACTATATAAAATTTATATAATATATGTTAGAGACGTTTACGTTTTTTTGTAGAAAGTATGATTCGCATGGATTCTCCTGGATTCCTCTTTTACATTTTTTATACAGATATACATATTACAATACATATAACAATAAAAAGGAATAACAGTATATGGGCCGACGCTATTTGATTTTATTTTATTTTATATTTTTGAATTTTTTTATCATTATGTTTTTAAATGTTTGTTTTTCTGGAAAATTCAATTTTTGTTCTTCTTCGTTCTCAATTTCAATTTTAGAATCTGTGTTTTTAATCATTTTACAATTACTTTGAGTTCTGTAGTTTTTACTTAACCTAAGTTCTGTTTTATTGTTATTGCTATTATATTTTTTATATATTTTTTTTTATATAAGTTTTGTTTTTTATTAATAAAATACCATCTAAATTCATGTTGATTCTTTTATTAATGTGATTTGTGGTAGGTGTTATTTGAATTATGCTTGTTAGTATTATGTTAGTAGATATTTATCCACTTATTTATTTTTTCTTTCTTTAGCAAGTGTGTGTATTAGTTTGATTTTGCAAAAGTCGATGTCTGTAGTCTTTTAATTTTTTTTTTTTTTTTTATCATATCTAGTACGTTTAGTATTTCTATTGGATTGATTATATGTAAAACTATTTTGGAGTTGTTGACGAGTTGTACTGTGTCTTTCGTATCTGAACGAATCCCGGTTCAGTTCGAATCGGGTTGATGGGTTGATGGATTTTGGGTTGATGAGTACCGTCATCGGAGTTACCAGTAGGGAAGGGTAAGAAAGCAAAGTGTTGTTTGAAAATTTAATTGGTCTTTTAATATTTGTAGGGTGTATATTTGTGAGTTTAGCTTTTCTAAATTTTGGTTCCTCTTTATGTCTAAGGTTCTTGTAATTTTTTATAAAACCTTCTTCTCTGTTTTCAGTGTATATTTCCCTATTTCTATTTAGTTTGTTAGTTCTGTTTGTTTTTTTGTTCGATTATTCTCTTATAAAGTTCTTTATGATTAATTTTGGCATTTTGTACGTCAAAAGGTGTACTTTTTAATGTAGTGTGATAGTTGTTATTGTAGTAGAATGTTGCTTTTGCCATTTGCTCTATGATGGGTCTCTTTTCGTCTAGATTTAAAGTTCGTATTTTTCCGTTAGTGTGCTATTCAATCTTTCTACATCACTGTTACCCGTATGGCTGTTTGGTTTTGTTGAATGGTACGCTATTTCCTCTTGTTGCAGGATTTCTAATACGTTTGTGTTTTTAAATTCGTTATCAAAGACGAATTTTTCTATCTGTTTTGAACTATCGTTGTGCTGTTATGATCCGATAATGGAAAACATGTTGCGACTTTTGAGAACTTATCTATAAAGACTATAAAATGTGGTTTTGAATTTACATAAGTGTCTACGTGAATTACATGGTTGCATGTATTCGGGGTTTCTGTATGGGCGAATTTGTTTTTTATTGGGTGTCGATCGTATTTCCCGCCACTGCAGATGTCACAGTTACTAATAACTTTGGCAATGGACTCCTTTAATTTTGGATTGTAAACTTCTGACTTCAATTTCCAGTAAGTTGCGTTCATGCCGCAATGAGCGCATTTATTTTTGTGAAAGAGGGCTATCTGTTTTTAAAGTGTTTCGGCAATTCTAATTTGGTGCATTTTTCAAATTTTATTTTTTTGTTGCCTGAATATTCTCCTTCTAAAATTTTATGGAGTCTGAAACCTTTGTGGTCAATTAACTGCGAAAAAATACCTGTTTTCCCTGTCTTTAATTCTCTTCGTAGTATATCTAATGCATGGTTATTGTCCATATCGGACTTACTAATGTAAACTCTTTTGTTGCCGAAAATTTCTTGACAGTTTCTAGTTTTGACTTGCAAAGAATGATTTGTGTTTTAAATCTATTAACTATTGATTTTAATATGGGAATATTGTAGCCCCGGTCTTCCTCCTGTGAGTGTACTGTTTGGACTTCTATTAAAGCGTTCTCTGTTCCATTGTTTTCAATAACTTTTTTGTAGTTCATTTTTTCTTCAGGAATTATATGTTTTAATGTCCTGGAAAATGTTGCTAGCATAGCGCCTTGCTTCCATATCAATGGTTGAATGTGAATGCGATCTTCGTCTTTTTGATGGGCCAATTTGCTTTCTTCAATTTTTGCCCTTTGTAGTTTCCAATCCTTTATTACTTCTTCTGTTAATTCTTTCAATTTCGAATAGTATTCTTTTTTGAAGTATTCGTGATCAGATGGCTCGTATCCCAACAATTCCATTAAGTCAGTGTGGGCTTTGTCAAATTCAAAGTCAAAGACCCGACAAAGTGCTGATAATTTCTGTTGTCCGACAAATAGATGATTTTATGATCGCCAAGTTGGCCTATTGTACACTAATAGCCGCCAAGTTGACTCGAATGTACTTTTTTCCGCTGTGATTCCAGCCGCCAAGTGGACTAGGTGACAAAGTGCTGACACAGTCAGTTGTCTCACAAGCAAATGTAGTTGTTAGTTTTGGTGTGCAATACAGTCGCCAAGTTAACACAAATGATATATACAAATGCAATGATATCAAAGTTAACCAATTGCTTTTTAGATGTCGGGACCCCGGATTGTTGCTAGCCTGCAAAACCGTGCGTTCGCTAAGGAATTTCAATATTTTCCAAAGAGTTGTGTTAAAAAAGAAATTATCGTCAAATTGACCAAAATTCCTTATGTGCGTGTTATTGAGAAAATTAGTCTGAGTTGGCCAAAATTCTCACACACCAAAATGTTTTTTTTTGTTTAAATTTGGAACTCCAAAGTCGGGGGTCACCAAAATGTTATTCAATTTTATTATTTATAAAATGTTTGCCTCTAGAACATATGTAAACTAGTGACATAGGACTGTCGCAACCAACACTTGAAATTGGGTGGACTTCGGAGAGATCATGCAAATGGGGGCCAAAGACACAGCGATGCTCACCCGTTGATTGCAGAGTAGTGAATAGACAAGAGTTGCTTGAATACTGATTTTATTAAGAAAAAGGTCGAGTTTATATACACGATTCTAGGATCTAGGGAGTCACATATATATACATTTGGGGGTCTTATTCATAGTGTTTTTTTTTTTGATTCGTTTATTTACAAAATTAAATAACAAAGTTTAGTGAAAGAAAAAAAATTTTAGGGTTGAGTAAAGGGAGGACAGAAAATAGAAAAGTGGAGAGAGTATGAGTGTTAAAAGAAGAGTGGAAGGAGGATGAGCCAGTAAGTTCCTGCGGGACCACTTTGACGTATTGCTTCGCAGGACTCTCTGGCAGGCCGTCTATGGCCCTCCTGTGCTGCGTGACCTTTCACTTGCCCGCAGTTTGGACATCACCTGCGTCGCAAAACTGCATCCAGCTGACCATTTTATTTGGTCTAAGAGCATGTTCTCCACAAAGCTGGTACAGGTTATTGTACCACCGCCAAACGCCAACTCCAGGGCTCGCCGTTCCTCCGCGAACCTTGGGCACTCCACTAGAACATGTTCCGCAGATTCCATGATTTCGCACTGGCATCTCGGGCAGACTGGGCTGGAGTCGTGCCCCCTCTTGAACAGGTAGGATCTGAAGCATCCATGGCCGCTGAGCAGTTGGGTGAGTTCGAATGTTACCTCGCCATGACGCCGATTGACCCAGATAGGTATGTTGGGTATAAGTCTAAAGGTCCACCTGCCTTTCAGACCAGCGTTCCAGCGTCTCTGCCATTCCTCCAAGCTTACGTTTCTGGCCAAGGACTTCGCTTCCCTCGCGGCACGCTGATTAGGTGGTGTGGTGCCCCTGGACAAGTATCTGCGCTTGGCTTCGCGAGCGAGGATGTCAATGGGGATCAGGCCTGAGATTACAAGGGCCGCTTCTTCTGAAATAGTCCGGAAGCCGCAGCAAACTCGGAGAGCTCCAAGGCGATAGGTTGATTCCAGCCCCCTCCTGTATGATGAGAAGTTCATTGCCGTTGCCCACACTGGTGCTCCATAGAGCATTGTGGATTTTAACACGTTCATCAGCAGCAGGCGGCGACCCTGCTTAGGGCCCCTGGTGTTCAGCATGATCCGACTGAGCGATCTACAAAGCTCCGCAGCACGTGTGCATGCCTGCTGAAGGTGTTCTCTGAAACTGAGGCGCGTGTCTATCAGGACTCCAAGATATTTAATGGCCCGTGACGACCTAATGGTGCAAGATTCCAGCCTGATTTCGGCAACTTCGACCACTTTCCGACTGCTTACGAGGACAGCTTCTGTTTTATGGTCCGCCAGCTGTAGGCCTGCAGTAGCCAGCCATTGCTTGACCATACCTATTGCTGCTACAGTGTTATCCTCGCAATCTTTGAGTTGTTTCGCCACCACTATCAAGGCAACATCGTCAGCAAAGCCAACTGCAGAGGCGTCGACTGGGAGATGTAGGCGGAGGATACCGTCGTACATCGCGTTCCAAAGTAAGGGACCCAGAACTGAGCCTTGTGGGACGCCGCCAAGCACAATATAGTTTTCCAAACCTTCGCTCGTGCTGTTGTAGGATCTTCATTTCAGGGACGGCGTTGATGGTAACCTTGAAGAAGCACGAGATACGGATGAAGGACAGTTGTGTCCACCGGCTCTGTGTGCCCGTTGTTCCAAGCCGCTGGCCTCGCAGAGGAAGCAGTACGAAGGATTCCTGCAACCCATCGCTTTGTGGTCCTTGGCTCCACACTTCAGGCACCAATTGCTCCTGTCGACTGGATCAGCACATTTTGCTGCTATGTGACCAATCCTAAGACACCTGTAGCATCTGGTGGGGGCAGAGATTTCTCTGATCTTGCAGATCGTCCATCCAATCTTTACCTTCCCTGCAGACAAAATATTTCTTGCCGCTTCAGGTGAGACATGAATAATGGCCTTTTGGGTGCCAAAGTATGCAGGGCGTAGATTTTTAATTGCATTTGTATCCACGTCAACGTTCAGTTGGGACGAGAGCGCGGCCAGAATATCTTCCTTCGATGTCATCTCATCCAAATCTTTTATTTCAAGGCTCACCAGCTCTGTGAGGGCCTTTGCCTCAGCTAGGTTGCCGAGGACCGACCCAATGTCATCCTTCCATTGTTGAATATTGTTTCCTCCGGGTTTTAATTGAAGGAGTAAATCTCCTTTTGCAGTTTTTCGCACCAACTGGACATTTTCCCCGAGTGCCTTCAGATTCTCATCATCGCTTCTAGTTACCTTCCTGAGCATTTCGCTGTAGGTGATGTTGCCTGTGCTGTGGACCAATATAGCGTTAGGCCGTCGCCTCCTGGGAGGTGCAGGTGTTGGTGGTGGTGTCTGCTGCTGCTTTTTTTTCCTTGCCTCAACTGTTTTCCAGCCGCCTTTGGCGATATTGGGTTCTTCCTTCTGTGGTTGTGGCACTGGTGGTTTACTTTGGTACTGGTTTGGTTTACTTTGCGCCTCCCGTGGTGTTGATGATGAAGGTCCTCTTCTGGCCGTCTGGGTATGGGCGCTCTTCTTTTGGGGTGTTGACATCAGATCCGTTTGCTGGCATTTATTCTCCATTTGCGGGGCTAGTGCTGCTGCAATTACGGTAACGTCGCCGCTCTCGTGGTTTTCCCAGTACGATGAAACTGTTTCGATAATGGTCTTCAGCTGAGAGAACTGGCCTCTCATTTTATTATTTATGTGACGCACTTTGGAGTCTCCACCAACTGAAGTTGCCTCGATGATGTCCTGGATTATTTGGCTCATCTCGGCTAGTTCCCTGCCAATTCCTCCTCCTCCGACCACCGAGAATTCTCCTCTAGCCCTCTTTGGCGGAACGTCGCCGTCTCTACCCTCCACATTTGGTGAGATGGAAAGATCCCTACATCTTTTTGGAATTGAGGTTCCTCCAATGACACCGCCAATACCAATATTCCCTTCGGGATTAGCAGCCAGCCGCTTTTGGTTGATGTTGCCTCTGGGGGGTGGTGGTTTTTTCTCGGCAGAGGGGGGCTCTGGAGTTGCCCATTGCTGCTGCACTAGTTGAGGTGGGGTCCTAGGGAGCGAGCTGCGCCGGCCGAACCGCCTGAAATTCGTCGCCGCCCTCCAGTGCGAGGAATATATATATTGGAAGTTGTGGATTAATTGCTATTGTTGAATGTTGAATTAAAGAGATATCGGGGATTTTAGATTGAATGTAATTTCAACTTAGTTGAATTTAATATATTAGTTTGCATTAAATGGTAGTTGTTTTTGTATGTTTATTTTATAGATGAATTTTTTTAATTTTGTTTGACCGCCACCTCCACGGGGAGTCGAACCCGGGCCCTTGGGGCCAGAGCAGAGCTATTACTCAACAACACCACCTTCCGTGATGACTGCAGCAAGCCGAGACTTTAGTTGAATTAGTAAAAAAGACCAAAAAAGCCGATTTTTATTTTTTGCCCTCGCCTGGGATTGAACCACGACCTTGCGGACCAACAGCGGCCACTTAGCTGTCAGTACCACTGCTAGTTGATATTTGTGTGCGTCTAGAGGATAAATTAGAGCTTCCCGGGCCTCAAAGCTTTGTACTGCTGTGCTCGATCAGTCGGAGCTTTTTGGCCGAGCTTTCAGGTTAAGCTTACTCACTCTGTGCTTTAGTCTATCAGCTGGAGTTGCAGCTAGTGCAAGTTCCAGCTTCCGGGGATCTGGCCGCCCTGCCAGACAGCTGTTCGGCAGGTGGCAAGGTAATTGCCCGTGTACACAGCAAAGAAATTGGAGAAAGCAAAAACAAGGCGCTCTCTCCGTATTGCCGCCTGTGAGAGTGATGGGCACACACCAAGATGGGTCCCTCAGGACCCTCCGCACCCCTCTGGCTAATCACCAACCTAGGTGGCGTCGACCGGGACAATGTTGCAATCGCGCCGCGCCGGGACCGCTGGGACGAACCGTGAGTAGGTTGGGCTATTGTGTGTCCAAACTAAAGAGCACCGCTTTTTTTTCAGTTTAAAACGCCGGATTAACCAACAGAATCGCCGATTTGGGGGAGTCGATTTAGTATGCACTTCTCAATCAGAAAATCTCTCTCCAGTGTATTCATAGTGTAAATGTGATTGTGTGTGTGAACATAATGTGGGGAACAATTTTGTGTTGTATAAAAATATAGTGTGAGTACAGTGTATATGAAAATATGTAGGGGTTAATTCTATTCTAAGCAAAGCCTGCATTGGTCTTTACTGTAAGAAATTCATAGTTTGTATTTTAAGCATGCATTTACACCAACAGGGGCTGTGACGAAGCGTCGTTCTGACTCTTCGTCACAATATCATATCTTCTTTATCTTCTAATGGATAGGAAATAAAAATATCAGTTACAAAATCTATATACTCTGACTTGTTTATTAGTTAGTAATTAGTTTACCCGTCTTTGGTTACATATGTACATTCGCACACATATATGTATATCAATTAGTTTTCCCACCTCTAGGTATACATATGTACATATGCATGTATATTCACAGCATATGCATATACATATATATATACACATGTACATATATACATACACAGCATCACCAAAGCCTACACACATACATACATATATGTATATAAACACCGCATCGTCAATGCCCACCGCATTTCGCTTTTCTATGCTTCGTCCAGACGTGCGTTGATTGTTGTAATGCGCTGCTGAACTTGGTTTACTCTGTTTTCTTCGTTCTACGATGGTACTTTGATCGCTGAGTTACTCTGCTGAACTTTGTTTACTCTGCTTTCCTTGTTGGACAATGGTACGTCGATTTTTATTTTACTCTGCTGAACTTAGTTTACTCTGCATTCCTTTGTTGAACAATGGTACGTTAATTTTTATTTTACTCTGCTGAACTTGGTTTACCCTGTGAATAGGGCTTTTGAGGAGGAGAAATAATACCCTATCTTCATTTGTTGAATTCACAATCTGAACTGACTTTTATTTCTTATAATATTTGTTAGGAAAGGTCTTAGATTCTAAATGCCACATATTTGGTGGTGGAAATATAATTCTAAATGTTGGTGTTAGATCTATTTATATTCCAAGCCTGCGTTGATCGTTAAATGTCTAGCTGAATGCATCGGCGGAAACATAACTATATTCACGTCACGTGCGCTAGGCTGCATTTGAATTATACTTTAATTTATTTATTCTATTAAATGTGTATATTTTATGTCGTTTTAATAATTACGGTGTTTAATCTTAAACATTCTGCAAAGGGCCGCCAAACTTTATTGTTCGGAGCTTCTTAGTTATATTTAATTTTCTTAAAACATATATTATTACTACTATTATTAATATAATTGCTATTCGTTTAGACCAAAAAATTCTACGTGTGATCTTTCAAAGATTTTAATTCAATATTTATTCTTTCAAATTCTGCAGTATGATTTATCATTTTAACTCCCACTGGATCCCAGATTATCTTCGAAACATCGCTAATAACCCCTATGTGTGAGGTTTCGACAGCTTGATATGATTTCGCCTGGATTCTGTGATGAGCAACCAAAATCCTATCTTGTGCACTACCACTCTGGACTCTAGCCTTAGAATGAGGTGGAACTTTAAATAGCCAGCTACTTCTACTTTCTAGCTCGAACCAACAGGATTTTAGTCAACTATCGTTTTGTAGACAAAATTAGACTGACTATTTGGTTTCAACGGTGTGATTTCACATTGGCATCATTGGCACTGCTCCAAGGCCAACTACCTTTACACACTCTTTTATTAGATCGCCATGTCCGACATTTATTTAAGATGGATTCGGTCATAAGGAGTCTATTTCGAAATTATATACTAAATACTCGCTATTCACCTGTACCATTACCATTTGATTATTGTTAATTCTTACTGGTACTGGGATGACCCTGTAAAGCAGAGATGGGTGCCTAGCAAATAATGGAATTTTAAGGTCTATAATTAACTTCCTGTCCACAATAATTCCGTTGGCTATCAATAACGTATATGGGCAATTCCGAAATCACTCACACGACTTTCGGAAGCAGAATAAAACTTTATATGTGAAATAAATCAAGTAAAATCAAATTTTTTACAATTAATCATTAAAAATTTTTTAAAGTACTTTTAGCGTACTATCAATCGTAATAAAAATTTTGGGCCTCCTGTTTTTATCTGTTGATAAAAAAGCTCCAAAAGAGCGGTCACTCACACGACATCAAATATACATGAGATTAGACATCATTACTAACAATCGCCAAACTCTGCGAACTGTCTGAGAATTTTAAACTTCGAATATTTTTTGCATATATTAGAAATGTTAAGCTTTATTTGTAGACTTAAGATTTTTCCATATTGGCCTCGACCTTTTTTAAAAATTATTTTTCTGAGTCACTCACACGACATCACTCACACGACATTTTTTCCAGTACAGTTTTCAATGCATTTTCATAGAAAATTTTAGTTAATTTATTAGTATTTCAGCTATTAATACAAACCAAAATAAGAAAGAGATTATTTATGATTTGATACCGACTAATAAATACTACATTTGATGTTAGAGAAAGAAAAATTTATTTTCAAATTGTGCCCAAGAAATATATATTAATTTATGTAGGATTTTTGGGAATAGGAAGTGCGGCCCACTTTTATTTTCTTTTCGATGTTGCACGAAGTAAAATGTTTTCTCTTTATGCCAACAATGGTTTTAGCTGCTTCCCATTTTGGGTTCATTCTGGTTGATACTTCTTTTATGTCCTCTGTTGAAGAAAAACACAATTTAACCCCACTTATGTTGTTACGGGCACATTCATAAAAAGAAAAGGCATTCGGAAGAGCATCCTTTTTAGTTTTTTGAATTTGCCACATTTTTCTTTTTACAACGGCACCCACTCCATCAACTGCACCCCTTTCTTGGGAGGTTGCAAAATAGTTCCATTCTAGTTCCTCGCATTGAAAATGTACCAAAAAGTCAGGCAGGCTCCACGTTATAAACTTGTTTTTAAATTGACTACAACTACCATCAGAAAATATGTACACTTTTTTAAAACTCTTTTCTTCCATTTTAATTACGTCCATGATTTTGCAGATAAAAGTAAAGACCGCGTTTTTATCGTGATTTAAATTTTCGCTAATCAAAGCATACGATTTCGTTCTTCCGTGCACCCATGCCACACATGTAAAAATTGTTACTTGTTTATAACTGTAATGTGCACTTTGAATTTCATTTTGGCATTGTAGACGATAGTTTTCGGCGAAATCTATTTGCAATACAATTTCATCTTGTTGTACGTTGGCTTTGATGGCTTCAAAATATTTCTGCTGGCAGCGTTTAACAAAGAAGTGTTCCTTAAAGATAGGTAACCCATCCTGCAGTTCGTTTATTACGACGTGTAGTGGACCTGAGGACTTGGTCAAAACCATCTGGCCATCAGACTTACGCCAATTTACGCATTCTTCTAAGCATTTCCAATATTGCAAGGGAATAAGTTCATGTTTAATGTCGTCAACACAATTTTGACAATTGCCTGTCATGCATTCTTCACTCTCAATATTGCAGCACACCGTCTTTAAAAAGCTTTCGAAATTCTTTGAAAGACGTTTAAGGACAGTGGCACAACTTTCTAGCAAAAACGCAAAATTAGCATGATAACTGCAAACGCACATATTATAAGGCATCTTACTTGAAAGCTCGATATGTTTTGGACGCTGTTGGTAAAATATAGTTTTACTTATGGCTCTTGTACCCATTTCGGTTTTGTATAGTTCAAAAGCTTCTGCTATTGTCATTAGCCTGTATCTTTTGGCAATTATTCGGCCTTCGTCAATAATGGTTTTTTTTTCTCAGCAGCTTGGACGGATATTTCATCTTTTAAAAAGAACTTTTTCGCGATTTCCAATCGACTTTGAGTAGACATTTTTTCTTGTGTATTGATGGTATTTGTTTCGTTGTATTTCTTATTTAAAACATCAAGCACAATTTTTCGGCTTGCTGCATTTGATGGTAGTGCCCTTTCTGCCTTCTTGACGGCCTTTCCAAGAGATTGCTTGCTGGAGTAGTTTTCATTTGTGTTATTGTTGTTGCTGTCCACTTTAAGATTAGACCGAATCTGGCTCACTCTCAATCGGTCATATTCCCTTTTCCTTTTTAACCCACTTTCGACTTCAATTGGATTCTCTGTTTTTTTTTCCTGTAATTTCGGGTAAATTGTCTTGGTTTTTCCTTATATTCCGCAAGTTTTAGTGGGTCTTTTCTTAATTTTGACATATACCGCCTTTGATTTTCACTTCTTTTATTTATATTTTCTTTCTCCATCATTGAATCCTCTGGAAAAATGTAAGTGCTAAGCAAACTTTTACTCTTTTTCGGTCACTCACACGACAAGAAAAGATGACTTGACAAATAAGCAAAATTGCGTTTAGTTCACGTATCTAAGTTTCATTTAAGAGCAGAACATTTACGGTAACAGAACCTCTAATGCCGTAAATAATTTAAAGAGTAATCTCTTAAAAATGTAGCAAGTTTACTAAAAACACAAACTCAACTTTTCTTACAAATATTTTGTACATTTGAACTTGCTCACTTCGTTCTTTTTTTCGAAGTGAGCCAACTCACTCATATGGCTCACTGGCTTACTTGCAAAATGAGCTAGTGTGCCAAAATTAGCTAGTGAGTCAAACTGAGCTAGTGAGCCAAAATGAGCTAGTGAGCTAAACTGAGCTAGAGAGTCAAACTGAGCTAAAGATCGAAATTGAGGTAGTGAATCAAACTGAGCTAGTGAGCCTATATGAGCTAGTGAGCCAAAATGAGCTAGTGAGCCAAACTGAGCCATATTGGATGGTAATAATTTTCTTCTAGCAGCTCTGTCATTTTTTTTTTTTTTATTTTTGATTCTCCTGTTCATGCTCTAGAAAATGTTTGCTGTAGAGTCGACTACATGTGTCTGCTTCTGTTCCAATTCCTTTAAATTTTTTTGATTGGCTAATTAGTTCCTCATGTTCTCTTCCATGGTTTCTCTATCTTCTGCATCCACTATACCGAATAATATATAGTACAGTGATCCCACAAATTCAAATGGTGCCCGCCTTTGTCGCGACTTACTTTTAAGCATGAACAATTTGTTGTTCTCTTCCTTGCATAGAAGTGTTGTCTAGTACTAGATTGCACTGGTCCTCAAAACTAAACAATCTTGTACACACTTTTCTCATTTTAAGTATTAACCTGTCACCTTTATTAAGCATTTCAAAATATGCCGTCATATCATAATACTCTATAAGATCCCACGAAGATGATACTATTTCTACTTCACCCATCGGATCTAAATATTACGTAGCTGTTGTATTTATCTCTTTGACCTTGGCAAAGTAGCATTAGCATAGCCATAATCATTAATGTTACTATTTTTGGTATTCCTGGCAAAACTCGCCCTCTTGTGTTTGGTTTTTCCTCTTCTTCGCTTTGCTTAACTCCAACCAAAGGACAAAATTTTCTAATTAGTCTTGTAATCGACCCTTCCTGTTATTTTAATTTTACTACCCTCACTTTATTATCCCGACCTTTGTGGATTTCTTCAATTTTTCCCCAAGGCCACCTTGCTGGATGACAACCCTCATCTTTAGCTAGTACAATCTGCCCTTTATCCTTATTTTCTAGGGACTTTCTCCATTTATTTCTTTGTTGGAGAGTAGGCAAATATTCTTCTTTCCACTACATCCAAAAATCCCTTTTCATTTTCTCGATCAATTTCCACCTGTCTAGATTGCCTATCTTTTGTTCCGATATGTACTCTACTGTTTCCAACAGCGGTTTTGCAATCAAAAAATTACCAGGCGTTAACACATCATTGTCGTCTACATCTTTGCCCTTTGTGTACATTGGCAACAACGTTGCCATCTCCTCATATGTTAAATTGCTGTCTCCTATGACTCTTTTAAGGTGATATTTGACTGCTTCAAACCAAGCCTCCCAAATGCCTCCGAAGTGGGGTCCTGCCGGGGGGATAAAATGCCACTTTATTTGTTCTTTTTCTAGAAAAGGAGAAATTTGCACATTGTCGTCCATTGCTTTGACAAAATCTTCATCTAATTTTCTTGCTGCACCTACAAAAATGGTTCCATCATCTGAATAGATATTAGCGCATTTGCCCTGTCTTGATACGAAACGTCGAAATGCCGCTAGAAAGGCATCTGTGGTTAGATCATTCACCACTTCTAAGTGTACAGCTTTGGTTGCCATACATAAAAATACAGCTATATTCTTTGTACGTCTTTTGACCACAATTCTTGGAGCATTTAAAGTGGTAAAGTCCAGCATAGTCCACTCCGGTGTTTTGGAATGGCCGCGACATCGTGACTCTATACTTTGGCAAGTTACCCATTATCTGCTCTGCTCTATTCTGGCGATACCTTGCACACGTAACACATTCTCTAAAATATATTTTTGGGGTTCTTAAGCCAAATGTTCAAAATTTCCTTTGAATATAACTCCTCATAATGTTAGTCCCTCCATGCAACGTTTCCTTATGAGCAGTTTTTATTAATCAGACTTTTCTAAAATAATGGGGTGCGTTGTATCAAAGTTTACGTTGGCATTTTGTAATCTACCCCCAACTCGTAGTAAACCGTCGTGAGCTAAAAACGGATTCAGACTCAGAATTTTACTCTTCATATTGATTTTTTTCTGAGTTAACCGAGATATCTCCCTGCTAAATTACATTGACTGCTGGTGTTTTATAATCAATGTTTTATCACCTTTGAGTTTACTGACGGTTAGATACGAAGGGAAGACTTCACTTTTGGCTTTAACCGCAATGAACCTTAATATGTAAGCAGTTACTCTGACTAGTTTGTTTATACACGAATATTTTTGTACCAGTTTTTGCATTATATCGTTGTTTGTATCAACAAGAACTGTACTGACAATAATATCGCTGCTCTCAGCTTTTTCCTTGGGCCAATTTTCTTTTGATTTTAGAAGCCAATGCGGCCCATCAATGCGACTAAATCCCCCACTTTAGCATACACTACAGCAGCAAATGCGTTTTCTGAGGCGTCTGCAAACCCATGGATCTGTAGTAGATCACTAGGCCAAGTTTTAATCCATCTCGGTACCCTTATCTCCTGCAACGCTAAGTATTAAATTGTCTGTAAAAGATTTCCTTGTCTCTCGGACAACTCTTGATCCCAGGTTTGCTCAACCATAACTTTTGCATGAACAATTTGCCACTCACTGTTACTGGTGCTAACCATCCTACAGGATCATAAATTCTTGCAAGCGCGGAGTGGTTTCCACTGCAGCCCCAAAGTTTTAATAGACATTTTCCTCGATTTTTAATACTTTTTTATTGCCCGTATCACTTTCTGTTTCAATAATGTCGGACTTATTGGAGATCCATTTTCTCAAATTTATTCCCACTTTCTTTAGCTCTTTAGAGACCTGCTATACCTTATACTTCAACTCTTCTATAGTATCACCTACTGTCATTAAATCGTCCATGTAAAATTCATCTTGAATTATTTCACTTGTTTTCTTGTCCTTGCATTTGCTACCTATTTCTGCTAGTACGCTTGTCGCTAAATATGGAGCTGCAGCAGTGCAGTGCGTAACGGTTGTCAACTTGAAGATTTTTAATTTTCTTTGTGGTGATTTTCTCCACAAAATATAGAAATATTTTTGATCATCAGACTCAATATTAATTTGGCGATACGTTTTTTCTATGTGTGCGGATACAACATACCGCCATTTGCGCCACTTCACAATTATGTCAAAGATATCATTTTGTAGTCGGGGACCGACCCACATGATATCATTCAGACTTTTATTATTTGTTGTTTTTGCGGAGGCGTCAAAAACAACTTTCAATTAAGTGGTTAAACTAGAATCTTTTATTACAGCTTGATGAGGTAGACCCTTCGTCATTAGCCTCGATCATATGACCCAACTCTAAATATTCAATTATAAATTTTGTGAACTCCTCTATAAGTTTCGGATTTCGCTGAAATTTTTTCTCTAAATTAAGAAACCGCGCAATCGCTTGGGCCTTGAAATCGCGCATCTCTTTGTCACATTTAAATGGTATTGTGACCACATACTTTCCCGATGTCTCATTTCTCGTCGTCTTCTTAAAATTTTCCTCACACGTATTAGCTTCCACATCTTCTTTCTCGTCTTCTTCCGTCTCCCAAAATCGTTCCAAATCTGTTACATCAATTGTCGTCGCCAGCACTGTTTCCTTTAGATTTGGTACACCCTAACACAATCCATCCAAACTGTGTATTTTGTCCCAACAATCCATCAACTTTAGTTACTCCGCTTTTAACTATATGGGTGTATACATCTACCCCCATAATTATGTCCACCCGGTCTGGCATGTTAAAATTAGGGTCAGCTAAAACGTACGATTACCATTTAGACATATCTACATTTGCGGCCTTTATTGGAAGAGCTTTCATAAATTTCAGTAACACAATTGTTTCCACCTTAAGAAGCTCTCTCCATGGTTCACGCATTTTTATTGACAACTTAATTTTGTGCTTTGAATTACATGTTTTTGTTGACGATCTACCGCTTATTTCTGTGCTTTTATTTTTGGTAATTTTAAAATCTGAGCTGCTTCCTCAGATACGATAGTACTCTGTTCCCCACTGTCAATCAATACTCTTTGAGTTTCATAACCTCCATTCACTGCCTTTACTTTTATTAAGGCAGTAGCCAACAACGGCGGTTGTGCCGTTACACATGCATTAATCTTCTCACTTCGTTCAAGGTGGAGTAATGTGTGGTGCCCCCAAACTCTTTTGTGCATCTCTTATGGCTTGAATGTTTCAAGCATCTTGTGCATAATTGCACTTTTTTGGCTAATTCGACCCTTTCTATTTTAGCCATGCCTTTGAATCAGGGTCCGTAACAGTTATAAGTGAAACTCAAAAAAATCAATTATAATTGTTAAACAATGATTTATATTCATTTAATCCAAAAATAATAGTTATTTTTGATTTTTAAAATATTTCTCCTGAATAACTTTTATTTTTGATTTTTGTTTTTTCCCTCACGCCATAACTGTTATTCATAATAAAAAAAATATAAATCATTTTTAACTCTTATTTCTGAGAAAAAAAAATATAAATCATTCATGATTTTTATTTTTGAAAAAAAAAAAATAAAAATCATTTCTTGATTTTTATTTTTTTTCCTCAAAAATAAAAATCATTTCTAAGTTACCGTTGATTTCTGTTTTCCCACTCCAAAAATACTACTCAAACCGTAAGAATATGCTTTAATCCACGACTCTGACTATTGATAAACAACAACAGGAGATAGAGCGTAGCTCCAAAACATATTTAATATTGGCTTGAATTAAAATTAACAGTCAAGTCACTGAGGAGTGAACAAAGCGTTATCTTGGCTGAGTGTTTGGAAAAAAGGGAAAATGCGTTGATGGACAACAAAGTAATCATGTCGTGCATTTATTTAGATCCACGAATCCGTAGAGTGCTCCTACAGAATCCAATAAGGATAATCTATGCGCGGACACATCTGAAGAAACTTTATCGTCAAATATATGATTTAACCAAAAAGGTACTATGAAACTATACTGTGATACTGATAAATTGTTAACAATATATATTTATTTAAATTTAAGGATGATGTCAATCAGTGCGACGAAATCCCATGCTCATCAAGTTCGCTTTTTTCGAGCAGCTTGAGTAGTCCGGTTGAGCCCCAGAGCGAAAGCACGTGTTCTCTTCTTAATGAGTATTTGAACTCCTTCGCAGTTGAAGAGGATACATCAGAAGAAGTCGACGCTCATTTAGCCAAAGCGATTGCTGAAATAGATGCGTACAATCCAAAACCAACGGACTTAAGTATGGACTTAATGGCGTACTGGGAGGAAAAGAAATACACATATCCTTATTTATACCAATTGGCAAAAGTGGTACAATGTGTTCCTGCAACGCAAGTTAGCGTGGAAAGGGCATTTTCAGCTTTAAAGCTAATTTTAACGGATCTGAGATCCAATTTATCTGGCGATTCAATAAACAAAATTCTTTTCGTCAAATTGAATAATTGATGGAAATGCCAAAAAAAACTATTAATGAAATTGTTGTTTCTTTATTTTCGCATATGCACCAAACGTATACATACACTGTCACGTTGAATAGTGGTAGGAAGGAGTTCCGCTCGGGAAGTTAGAGCTCTTTTTCGACCCTTAAAATTTTTTCCATATGCCTTCGAATCTTTTAAATATGTATTAAGAGTTTTGGAGCTACGCTCTATCTCCTGTTGTTGTTTATCAATAGTCAGAGTCGTGGATTAAAGCATATTCTTACGGTTTGAGTAGTATTTTTGGAGTGGGAAAACAGAAATCAACGGTAACTTAGAAATGATTTTTATTTTTGAGGAAAAAAAATAAAAATCAAGAAATGATTTTTATTTTTTTTTTTTCAAAAATAAAAATCATGAATGATTTATATTTTTTTTTCTCAGAAATAAGAGTTAAAAATGATTTATATTTTTTTTATTATGAATAACAGTTATGGCATGAGGGAAAAAATAAAAATCAAAAATAAAAGTTATTCAGGAGAAATATTTTAAAAATCAGGAATAACAGTAAAAAGTAACTTTTTTAAATAAAAATTATGTTACTCATGATTTTTTTAAAGAAAATTTAAAAAATAATAATTATTTTCGGTCCCTGCTTTGAATTCATCGCACTGTAATGTACTGTGTCCGTCAATCCGAATATGCCATTGTTTGCATCGGTCGTTTTTCTTCCTTTTTAATGGAGTTTAGAGAACAATATCTCAAACTTCGTCTTCTTAACTTGAAGAGCCTCTTTGTCTGACTTCCATAATATGAGTTGAGCGAATATCACAACAACCTCATCGGACAGATTGACTTTTATTTTAATAAAGTGTGTTAACTCATTAAATATGTTAATCACTCACAATATTTTTAGCGGACTCATTGTTGATTACCGGCTCATGCCAAAAAGGGTGACCAGCAAAGGAAAAAAAGAGCTTTTGCCACTATCCCCGAACAGGCACACTGGAACAATTAGTTAGCGAGTTCTAAGGAAAACTCCATGTTGAGAAGTTGGTTTTTTCCTCTCCGGTGTATTTCCTACGCATCCGAGAATTATCTTGGCCACTTTCCTACATATAATTATACATCCAAACACGCCCCAATGCAATTGTGACCCTGTACCTTAACGTTAATAAATTGGCCTGTGTTTAACCGAGTTACCGCGCGTCTTTAATTCTACACAACTGGTAATATATTGGTCCCTACACTTGTCAGAGGCTTCGCCCTACTACTTTCATTGGTCCTTTGAGCCGGATATCCTTCTACACGCCCCAGCTTCCCATCGGTGATAAGTAGAAACATTCTTATTGCCATTCCATTTATTCGTACACATATACATACATACACACATACCTGTAGTGAAAAGTTTCCTGCTCTTTTCCATAGTTATTGTGTGGATATTCAATTATATTTTCCTCATCTATCCTGATCACGTAGCTTATCCTAGTATTTTTTGCCCATTTTGCTTTTGATTTTTCCGTTCGCGTACCACACACACATAAGTGCATACATAAGTAAATACAAGTGCAAGCTGAAATTTAAAAGTGCTTTAGTTTTCGTGTTTGGCCAAGATCACCATCAAACTTACCTGTAAATGACTTGGCCATAATTCCGACAAGTGCTCCGTCGTTCCAAAAAACTCAAGAAAAAAGAATAACCTTGAAATTTGTTTATATGTATATACAACACATATGCGTATCCGCCCACACTTACATACAAGTTAACAAATAATACCCGCGCGAATAGATTTAAGTTAAAATATTGCACAGCTATAAAATGCCGCGCGCATGGTGCTGACACATAGGTTAAGTGCGCCCTACAATGTCCGCAATGGTAACCCAACGCTTGCTTACGTCGAAGCGTTACCATTTATGCTGAGTCGTCTTGCCGACTGGGACTTGTGGTCTTTGCTGTCGCTTTTAAATTATATTAAGTTCAGTTTTGTATCAACCATTGAAGAGAAACAATAAATGTATATTTACTCCGGCACATAGCAGTAAAACCTTTGCATCTAATTATTACAATTGCTTAGCAACAAGGCCAGCAATAAAGAAGTGAAGTCAAACTCGTTAATCCATACGTATTGTGAAGATCCGCCCGGCTAGCTTCGTGGGAAAGACGTATTTTTTAAAATTGGCGCCCAACGCACTCAAAGGATCCAGATCCCTGTCCCGAAAATTTAGTGCCCAAAAAATATTTAAGTTCACTAAGATAAATTTCAAATCAAAATCCATTTAAACACAAAAGAAAACCCTCTCAAGTTTGCTGACGACAGCAAGTGTTATTGTGTTAGTGTCTGTAGCGAAAGTATATAAAACCAAATAAATAAAAACAAACATTCAAAACCTAATTATTGCGCAGTTGAAATTAATATCTCATTCATTTTTGCCTTAATAAATTATGCTTTTGAAATAGTAACACAGTTACATGAGCTGGGTAAATTCAATTAGAAACATTAAAGCAGAGCCCGATAGTGAAGATAGCTGGGAATCAGAAACAGAATATATTTGTACCCAAAATACTGTAGACACCACAATGGAGCCAAGTCAAGTTCAAGCCCTAATACAAAGGGCATTGGCACAGCTAGAAGCGAGAATCCAACAGCAGCTTCAACAAATGCAGCAACGAGTTGATAATTTATGTATAGAGACCCCTAATGTCAAGGTTTATCAAAGAATATCCGTAAGAGCAGAAGTTAGCTGTGACATTTCGCTCGATATAATAAAATCGGTTTTAGCGGCGTCGCAGATTAGTACGTAGCATGGAGGCAGTCTGCTATAGACGCCTATGAACTGTTTAGGCCCTTTGATGGGAGCACTGCGCATTACCAGGCCGTTACCAATACAAGAAACAAAGTAAAAGGGGCAGCAAGAGCATTGCTGGTTTCTTATAACACGGTACTTAATTTCAACGCTATTATAGCCAGGTTAGATTGTACCTACGCGGATAAAACATCCCTTTGCCTATTGCGGCAGAACTTAGACATGGTCAGACAAGTTGAGTTCAGCCTAATGAACTATTATGATGAAGTTGAACGGAAATTAACTCTTGTAACGAACAAGATTGTCTTGACCCACGAACATGATCACACTATTAAGTGAATAAGTTAGGGCAGATGCTCTACGTGCATTTATTTCACGACTAAGAAGGTCTTTAAAAGCAATTGTTCTCCCGGCCCAACCCATAGACTTGGCGTCCGCGCTAGCTCTAGCAAGAGAAGCGGAAGCAAGCATAGAACGAAGTGCCTTTTCTGCCTGGTATGCTAAAGCTATCGAGGAAAGAGCACACGCTCGCGAAGGGATGAAAAACAACTCATACCTTAAGCAAGGCATGAATTACAACAAGAACGACAGAATTAATAAAAAAATTCCCACTTTGTCAAAAAGTAGAATAACACTCAGGAAAAAAATAAGGCAGACGATCAGGGTCAAAGCCCGTAACCAATGTAGATTGACTCCTCATCTAAATTTAGGCAACGTTCCTATTTTGGCAAACCTCAAACAAATACAAGACCGAACGGGTCCGATCGCGCCACTGGCCAAAGACGACAACGACTAAAAAACGTTGTAGAAGAAACTGACAACGAACTGGAACAGGGCTATAAAAGCCTAGCAACAGCCAAAGGGGCTTAGATCAACAATGACAATGAATCGATAGGACACCACGACTTGTTGAATTTTTTAGGGAACGCTCCCGGCTGCCGTATATCAAACGACAGCTGGCTAGGAGAACCTTAAAGATTCTGATAGACACAGGGGCGGCGAAAAACTATGTAAAGCCTATAAAGGAGCTTTCAAAAATAACGTTGTACATTGAAACCCCTTTTACTGTGAGCTCAATACATGGCTCAAGTAAAATATAGAACAAATGCTTTATGAAAATTTTCGGGCAAATATCTCGACTCGTTTGATACCATTTTAGGCTTTGACCTGTTAACACAGGCAGGAGCGACATTAGACTTAAATAAGAGCACAATTTGTTACCAAAACATATCGGAACAACTACTCTACGACGATTGTGCTAGTGTTAACTTTACGGATATTAACGAAATCATTGTACCCGATTCTGTTAGGAAAGATTTTAAAAAAACAATTCTTAACAAGAACAAGGTGTTCTCGACTTCTAACGAGGCGTTACTCTTTAATACATTTATCGAACTAATAAACCAATATTTTCCAGACTTTACCCACACCCTATGGGCGTGGCAGATTTCGTAAACAATGAAATCAAACAACTTTTAAAGGACGGCAGCATTAGGCCATTAAGGTCCCCATATAACAGCCCAACATGGGTTGTAGACAAAAAGGGAACTGACGCCGAAGGCAATAAAAATAAACGACTGGTCATTGAATATAGGAAGCTAAACGAACGAACTATAGCAGACCGCTACCCAATGCCAAGCATCCCTATGATTTTAGCGAATCTAGGAAAGGCTAAATATTTTACAACTCTAGATCCAAAATCCGGATATCACCAAATTTATCTAGCGGAGCAACACAGCAAGAAAATATCCTTTTCGGTAAACGGAGGAAAGTACGAATTCTGTAGACTACCCTCCGGTTTAAAGAATGCGGGAAGCATCTTCCAAAGGGCTATTGACAATGTCCTCAGAGAACATATTGGCAAAATATGTTACGTTCACGTGGACGAAGTAATCATTTTTTCGGGAAATGAAATCGACCACGTAAATGCTCACATGAGGCCAACATGAGAGTAGCACAGGAGAAAACAAAAATTTTCAAAGGAAGTGTTCAGTTCCTTGGGTTTATTGTAACCCAATATGGCGCAAAAACCGACCCCGAAAAAGTCCGTTGTATACAAGAACACAAATTTGTTTAGCCTTAGATCATTTCTTGGTTTAGCGAGTTATTATAGGAGATTCGTCAAAGATTTTGCAGCAACAGCAAGGCCTTTGACAGACATACTTGAAAACGGCACAGTAAGCAAACACATGTCCAAAAAAGTTAAAGTTGAGTTTAATGAAGTTCAACGCAACGCTTTCGAACGTCTGCGAAATATTTTACGAACGGTATTGGTGCTGTCTTGTCCCAAGGAGGTAGACAAATCACAATGATTTCCCGAACGCTAAAGCAAGGTGAATCTCATTACGCAACAAATGAGAGAATTGTTAGCGATCGTATGGGCCTTAAGTAAACTTCAAAATTACTTATACGGAACAAAAGAAATTACCATTTTCACGGACCATCAGCCCCTGACCTTTGCGGTCTCAGATAGAAACACCAACGGCAAAATAAAAAAGTGGAAAGCCTTTATAGATGAACACATCGCAAATGTGTTCTATAAACCTGGCAAGGAAAACTTTGTGGCAGATGCCACAAAGTTGAAACAACTGACAAACCCCTGAACTGTTTTAAAAACCAAATATTGATAGAGGAAGCCTGTTATGCGTTAAAGCAAAACTTTATATTATTTGGCAGCAAAATACGTCACTTAATAAAATTCACAGAGAAAACTAATTTGATTGAGACACTCAAGCCTCCTATTGTCATTGATGCCGTGAATGCAATTCATTGCGACTATCCCACCCTAGCCAGTTTTCAAAACGATTTAGTGGCAAATTTCCCAACGACCAAATTTTGGCATTGTAAATTGTCGCAATTCATTGCGACTATCCCACCCTAGCCAGTTTTCAAAACGATTTACTGGCAAATTTCCCAACGACCAAATTTTGGCATTGTAAAAATATGTGGTTATAGATGTAACAGATAAAAACGAACAACTCGAAATAATAACAACCGAACACAACAGAGCACATAGAGCTGCAAAATATCAAACAAGTTCTTCGAGACTATTACTTTCCAAAGATAGGCAAATTAGCTAAAGAAGTCGTCATAAACTGTAGGGTATATACCAAATCCAAGTATGATAGGCATCCTAAAAAACAAGAATTAGGCACCACATCGATTCCTTCATATGCAGGCAAAATACTGCATATCGATATTTTTTCAACAAACAAAAAATTTTTTTTTTAATTTGCATTGACAAGTTTTCAAAATTGACAATGGTACAACCATTGGTGTCACGGACAATAGTAGATATTAAAGTACCCATTTTACAAATGAAAAATTTTTTCAAAAACACTAAAACAATATTCTGCGATAATGAAGCATCGCTGAACTCCGAAACAATCCGATCACTCTTAAAAAATAACTATGACATTGATATAGTAAATGCGCCACCACTACACAGCACTTCAAAGGGGCAGGTTGAACGATTCCACGGCACGATAATGGAAATTGGTAGAACATTAGTGATGGAACAAAAGGCCCACGACACCATAGAGACAACCATTATGGCCACAATCCTGTACAACAGATCAGTACATTCAGTTACAAATAAAACGCCAGTCTAAATAATACACTCTTCACCGAACAAACTTAATCAAACTATTAAGAACACACTAACAAGTTCACAACAGGCCAATCTTGATAGGTGCAATCCAGCCAGGCAAAACAGGGCTTTTGATGTGGGCGAAATAGTATACATTAAGAACAATGAGAGAATTGGGGACAAGCAAATACCCCTATATAAAGAAGCAAAAGTACAGGCAGACATGGGAATGTATGTTCTAATTAATGGGAGGGTGGTCCATAAGGACAATATTAAATAGTAGAGTTCTTGCCAACAAAAAAATAAATCGCCTAGACTAAGAATAAATACTAAATGTACAATAACTCATTTCCGGGTTTTCCTCTTTTTACAGGATTAAAATTACAATCCTGTTAGTATTTGCAACGGTACAGAGCCGGGTCATCGATTATTCGCACTCAAAGTACATTCCTATAATAGACGGAGATGCACTGGTATGGTAACAACGTGATTGCCTAACACATTCAAGCAACCTAACAGACTTCGCTAACATGGCAGACGAAACATCCAAGCTGGCACAATTATATCCCCATACGCATATGCGAAAATTATTAGATGCAGATATAGATCATATTAGGAACTTATTGTCCGTAGTGCAAGTGTACCACAGAATGGCCAGAAGCCTAGATTTCTTAGGCACAGCTCTTAATGTAATATCGGGCACTCCCGACGCGTCGGATTTCGAAAAAGTCAAGTGGTCCTAAAAAAGATTAATTGATGCAAACAATAGGCAAGCAGTGATCAATTCAGAAAGTCAGAAGCAAATTATCGAACTCACTGAAACAGTAATAAAAATAATAATGGTAAAAAAGAATGATATAGTTGACACCCCGAGTTTGTACGAAGCTTTACTAGCACGAAATAGAATATTGATGACCCAGATACAGAATTTAATACTCACAATAACTCTAGCCAAGTCTAATATCATTAATTCAACCATTTTCGACCACAACGATTTGACTTCTATTTTAGATGAACATCCTGTAAAAACCCCAATAGTTAGTCTGCTAGAAGTATCTAATATAAAAATTTTACAGTCCGAGAACATTGTTCACCTCATTATAGACAATCCTAGAGTTAAGTTAATCTGCAAAAAAATTACGATATTCCCGCTGTCACATCAACACATAACTCTCCAGCTGCCAGACGATATCATCGCCGAGTGCAAGGATGAAGTATTAGCAGTCAAGGAATGCGTAGCGACCACCCATGCTTCGATATGCAGGATATCGACGGAAAACATCTATGCCCGCGCTCTATATGCAAACAGCAATGCCTTCTGTCGCACACAGCCAAGCCACTTGCAACTAATCACGCAGGTTGACGACGGCATCATTGTCATCAACGAGAGCCCAGCAAGTGTCAGCACCGACGACGGCCCAGAAATAAGGGTAAACGGCACGCACCTCATAACATTTCGGTTGTCTGCGGTCATAAATGACACAAAATTTGTGAATCAGCGCGGAATGGTAGAAAGGGCACCAGGCATCCCAGGGTCACCCCTCCTGAATATCATCAGCCACGACCCAGTGTTGAGCATTCCCCAATTACATCGGTTGAACAACCACAATCTAGAGATGTTATCCAAGATCTTGAAGGGAAACTACCCTCCACTGGAACATTTAACATCTGGCTTTCAGCTGTAGATCCTCTGGCAATTTCTAAAGAGGAAACTACCTTCGACGAAAACAAAAGAGGCCATCAAGAGCTACAAAATAACTGAGGACAGTCATAATCTTGAGAGGGGAGTAGTTAACAAATAATAACCGCGCGAATAGATTTAAGTTAAAATATTGCACAGCTATAAAATGCCGCGCGCATGGTGCTGACACATAGGTTAAGTGCGCCCTACAATGTCCGCAATGGTAACCCAACGCTTGCTTACGTCGAAGCGTTACCATTTATGCTGAGTCGTCTTGCCGACTGGGACTTGTGGTCTTTGCTGTCGCTTTTAAATTATATTAAGTTCAGTTTTGTATCAACCATTGAAGAGAAACAATAAATGTATATTTACTCCGGCACATAGCAGTAAAACCTTTGCATCTAATTATTACAATTGCTTAGCAACAAGGCCAGCAATAAAGAAGTGAAGTCAAACTCGTTAATCCATACGTATTGTGAAGATCCGCCCGGCTAGCTTCGTGGGAAAGACGTATTTTTTATAATTTACATACATACATATGTGTAGCGGCATTTGCATATATCGGAGTAATTTGAACATTTCGGCATTTACTTTCCGATTTTTTTCACACTAATTTTCCAAACTTCCCGTATTCGCACTCCACTTGCGCTTTAATTTTTCTAGCAGACGCGTGAAAATTAATTGAAGCGACAAAATTTCCAATGTAAACAAATCACCAATTGGCAGCACAGCTGATGCTTATTGGTGGTGGCCCGTCACTTTGATCACCGTCACTTTGATCACCGTCACGATAATTGCGTCTCCAGCAATAAATAAAATAAAAATAAACTTTCTAAAGTAAAAATAAATAAAATTGAGAATAAATATTTATAAAAATTTCGCCCACTTCCAAATAAATAATTTCGGCATTTTCGTGTGTGTGTGACTAATAATTGCCGTCAATGAAATTTAATTTTGTTGACAAATTTCCACGAAAAGTTTGCGCCCTTTTCCGTTTCGTATTTCAAGCGAAATCGATTCGAAACATTCCTGTATATTATTTTTATAATTAATTTTCCAAAATTTTAAATCTAACAAAATACCGAGCAATATAAAGCACAGGGCATTCCAGCTACGGCCATATCTTAGCGGCTTTTCGTCCTGCTTGCAGCAAAAATCAGATAAACAACTAAATCAAAGAGAATCCGCAAAGCTGCAATCGAAATAGCGCTTAATGCTTTTGGACCGTTTCTACTGCTCCGCATAAATTACGCTCACCACATAAATCACATTTTAAAATTATTTATTCTCATTTTTCTGGGATTCCATATACAAAATATATATTTTTATTTATTGTTATTCCACTCATTGGTTTGTCGACGAATCCGTTCGTTTTCAATTTGGAAATTTCGACATATTGCAGTCCACTTCGGTCAAATCATCGTTGGCCAACACGATATCCTTCGTGATTTTATTCTAGTCCAATCCAGCTATGCCCACAGATCCGCCTAAAAGCAGCCATAAAATTGATCGTCTAGCAGTGCCTCGTTGATCCACGACGCCATCCACGCCGCTTTCTAATTCCAAGGTATCCCGCAATACCGAAACCGTCAAGCGTTCCTCCAACGCTCAGTCACCACCAGGCCTTTCCGGCACTACGCCCAATAGAGCATCCGTCCGCTGTCGCATTCCCTTGCCAGCGCACTCCGACTCTATTCCACGCGTCACGGTTTCCGCTCCCACCTCCAAAACAATGACCCTATCTGGGTCCCAGCAACTGTCCGAAGCAACTGACATGTCGGTGAACCATTTTATCGCCGCTTGTGACAGTCTGACCGTTTTCGAGGTCAACACAATGGGCTCCCCGAGGGTGACGTGTCATTGTTTTCGATGAAAATACACTTGGAGCAGACAAAGGTCCTGTGGAGAGTCGAATTCGAGTACTTATTATGCGGCGTCCTTTTCCAGCTCCCCACTCACTAATGATGGTTTTTGTAAAGAATCTCTTATTATTCAGGGCTGCTTAACCACAATTATGCGCTTCGGTGTTAGCACGGAGAACTGGGACGTCTTGTTGGTGGCGCTTTGTACATCCAAATTGCCAAACGCCACCATCGCATTATGGGAACAATCCATCCCAAACAAGACTTACCTCTCATCCTGGTCCAACCTGGACAACTTTCTAATAGATCGGTGTCGCGTTCTAGAAATGTTGGAAGGTCAAAAGCCCATTCCTGCGCTACAAGTTCTCCTAGCAGCCGTCCGCAAATCTGTGCCTCAAACCATATTTTAGTCTTTGACCACTAACGTCACTGTCAACCAGGTCTCCTGCCAATTTTGTGGCAGAGAACCATCCGATCCGCGTCTGCCGCAAATTCGCAGACATGCCCGTGTAAGAACGACTGGCGGCAATTAAACATCTGAAGTTCTGTCTTTGCGAGAGTGTCCTAGTGTCCATAATTGCCGCAAATGCTAGAAGCGGCACCACACACTCTTGCATCGCATCAACATTTCCACAGTGACGACTTCCAGTGTGCAGCCACCAACGACAAATCCTCGGCGACAACCAAGAAATTCTCTCCCTGCAGAGTCAGTTGAGCTCCCAAATCCAAGCCATGGCCTTCAGAAGTTCCGAATATCCACGCTTCGTAAAGGTTTCCTGGGTACTGTCAAGGTAATCATACGACATCAATGTGCCGAATTCCATGCACGCGCTCTATAGACATCGGGTCTGAGGGAACATTCCTATCCAAGAGAATGTTCGATCTGGTGAGACCCCGGTTCCGTGTCACTGACGCTGAAATCAGTGGCATCTCCAATTGTGTTACCACCAACGCTCACAAATTATGCGAACTAAAAATCTCTTCTCCTAGAGATCCTTCCAAGCACGGGGAAGTGCACGCATTCGTCTTACCCAACCTTCCCAGCGCGATTCCGTTCTGCCCGGTTCCCACAAAAATAAAGAAGAGCATTTCGCATTGGCAGATCCACATTTCCACGAAGGTTCTCCAGTACACTTAATAATCGGTGTGGATCTTCTCCCCCGCGTTTTAGGAAAGCGCATCAAAAAAGGCATCTGCGGGTCCCTCCTTATTCTGGAGACGATATTCGGGTGGATTCTGTGCGGTCCCACAGTTGAGCCGACCACAGGGTCCATATCTACAGCTCAAATTTCCGCGGCTCCAAAAACCGCTCGTCCCAGCTTCGAAGGAAGCGATGGACTTTATCGAGAGAACTCCTACCAGTGGAAGGTCTACGGAGGAGTTCAGGCGCTCCGCAAATGTCGGCATTTCCTCAATATCTGTGCGGAAAAGAGACTACGAGCAGTGTTAAGCCAAAAATACTGTCCCAACTGCCTGGCCAACGAGCATTCTACAGGATTGTGACTGGGTGACGCGGGTGTGGTGAGAAACACCATACCCTTCTCCATCCAAAGGCTTCCGCTACGTCTAACTCCAAGTTCTTACCCACAGGCCCACGTAGACGTCACTCCTGTCCACGAAGCATACCTCTATCCTGAGGTCATCAAGTCCAAATGTGTGTTCAGTTCGGGCGCCAGGGGAAAGAAGAGGGCTTTTGCCACTATCCCCAAACAGGCACACTGGAACAATTAGTTAGGGTGTTCTAAGGAAAACTCCATCTTGAGAAGTTTTTTTTTTCCTCTCCGGTGTATTTCCTACACATGCGAGAATTGTCTTGGCCACTTTCCTACATAGTATTATACATCCGAAAACGCCCCAATACAATTGTGACCCTGTACCTTAACGTTAATAAATTGGCCAGTGTTTAACCGAGTTGCCGCGCGTCTTGAAACTCATTTCCGCTCCCTATACCCCCCCCCCCCCCAATCACAATCAATACAAAGTTCCCTGCTACATGCAGCAGCAGTGAGCGCATGCTATCTCGCTCTTTCTTATCTGCCAATGCCGCCTTGGCATTTCAGTACAAAACGGAGGCATATCTTTGATGTTTATTGTCCGATTTCGACAAAATTTGGTCAGTTGGTCCAGTTTGGGTATATAATTAGGTTTACCAAGTAAGAATATGATATCTTGAAAGCAGCCCTAGTTATCGTTTTTTTTTAAATTGCGGGGGCGGAAACAAACTTGATCAGCTTTGACATTAGACGGATGCTCACACCAAATTTGGTAGCTCTAGCTCTTATAGTCTCTGAGATCGAGTGGCTCATACGGACAGACGGACATGTCTCAATCGACTCGGCTGTTGATGCTGATCAAGAATATATATACTTTATGGGGTCGGAAACGCTTCCTTCTGCCTGTTACATACATTTAAGCGACTTTAATATACCCTTTTACCCTTTGGGTACAGGGTATAAAAAGTGGTCACTTTCTCATATGTTGGAAAAAATCAATAATCACAATGATCCCAAAACCAGGAAAGGACAAAACACAGCCTTCATCTTACAGACCCATCAGTTTATTACCAAGTCTTTCAAAACTATTTGAAAAAGTCCTACAACTCCGTATAAATAATATCTTGTTAAACAGAAATATAATCCCACATCATCAGTTTGGCTTCCGTGAAAAGCATGACACAATTGAGCAAGTCAGCCGTATCACCTCAGAGATCCGCACAGCATACGAGCAAAAAGAATATTGCACAGCAATTTTTCTCGACATCGCCCAAGCCTTTGACCGAGTCTGGCTTGATGGCCTAATATACAAAATAAAAGCGGCGCTACCACAGTACACACACAGGCTAATGGAATCATGTCTATCCAACAGAAAATTCGCCGTGCGATATAATAGTTTCACCTCTGACGACATCGAATCAAAGGCAGGAGTACCCCAAGGCAGCGTACTAGGTCCAACTCTGTATCTCCTGTATACAGCCGACATACCAACAAGCCCTACACTTACCACATCTACTTTCGCCGATGACACCGCCATCCTTAGCCGCTCCAAATGCCCGATCAAAGCTGCAGAGCAACTGACAACTCATTTAAAGGAGGTTGAAAAGTGGCTAGCAGATTGGCGCATCCGTGTAAATGAACAGAAATGCAAGCACGTTACGTTCACCCTTAACAGACGAACCTGCCCATCATTGACATTGAACAACGAGACAGTGCCTCAATCCGACGATGTTGTATATCTTGGACTTCACCTGGACAGAAGATTAACGTGGTGTAGGCACATCGAAGCCAAGAAAAAGCAGCTAAAGCTTAAAGCAACCGGACTGCATTGGCTTATCAATGCACGATCTCCCCTATGTTTAGAGTTCATAGTTCTTCTCTACAACTCGGTGCTAAAACCCATCTGGATGTACGGCTCTGCACTGTGGGGAAACGCAAGCAAGAGCAATATCGAAACCATACAAACGGCGTAATCTAAGGTTCTCAGAACTATCACGGGAGCACCTTGGTATATCCGAAACGAAAACGAAAATGTACAGAAAGACCTACATGTTCCTAGTGTACTAACCTCTATAAAGGTACAACAGCTAAAGTACACCGCTAAACTGCAGGCACATCCGAATACCCTCGACCAATCATTAACCCGAGTATGTGATAGAACTCGTCTCCAAAGAAAAGATTTTCCAACCCTCTGACTAATAATCAGGGCCATAGGTCAATGTAGCATTCTTCAAATGCTAGATTACGTATTAGATTAAGACAAAACTAGAAAATTGTTGTTGGTCTTATAAAGTTAGATAAGAGATCCAACAAAATAAATAAAACGTATAAAGAAAAAAATATTTTTTAAATATTTTCATTTATACTCCGTTTCTTACCACTGGTGGGGGGAAAAGAGGAGTTTTTTAGCTAGTCTTAGCATATAACGTAGCTAGATCGCAGACTTTAAGGAGCTGGTCAACCTCTTTGTCTCTTACAACTGGTGGGGGAAAACAACAGAGTCTTTACTCGAAGGACCAAAATGAATAGGGCTTCCGAGGAGAAAAAATATTTTACCCGATCTTCATTTGTTAAATTCACAATCTGAACTGACTTTTATTCCTTAAAATATTTGTTAGGAAATATTTGGTGGTGGAAATATAATTCTAAATGAATGCAGTAATTCCGGAAAACCCAGATGTGTTGGTGTTAGATCTATTTATATTCCAAGCCTGCGTTGATCGTTCATTGTCTAGCGGAATCGGCTGAAATATAACTATATTAACGTCACGTGCGCTAGGCTGCATTCAAATTATACTTTAATTTATTTATTCTTTTAAATGTGTATATTCTTAAACACTTTGCTTTCCTTGTTGAATAGTGGTACTTTGATTTTTTTTATATTAATTTACTGGACTTGGTTTACTCTGCTTTTTTTATTGCACAATGGTACGTTGATCTCTTTGTTTGGCTTGATTTGGTTTTCTGTAGTCTATTAACTCCAGAGTTTGTTTGCATAAGGACTTACTGTCGGCATGTTGTCTGACGGGATTTTTAAGTATTGCCCGCTCTAAAGGAAGGGGGTAGTGCAGCAATTCTGGTCCACTTCTCGGCTGCTTTTACCTTTGTCTGGCGGTTTCGAGTATCCTCGAATGCTGTCTGGGGATGACCATCGTTGGCCCGGACTATCGATTGCTTGGTTTCGATGCAGTCGATGATAGCATGAGCTCTGCCCCGAGCCTCGTTGTTTTGGGTAATCATGGGTTCCATTTGCAACCGGTTTTCTCCGCACTGGATCGTAGTCCGATGCCAAGGAGAATATCTGTGCCCAAGATAAAGTGGTCCATGATACCTGGTAGGACTAGCAGGGGAATTTTCACCTGTGATTTTCCTATCCATACATCTGCTTCGATTGCCTGCGTGATTTCTTTCCGGGATCCGCCTGCTAGATTTATAGCAGTCCAAAATTTGTTTCCAGCCGTTGGTCGTGCCTATTTGCTGAGCTAGTGAGTTGCTGTTGAAACTCCTCGTAGCTCCTGAATCCAGAGTCGCATTGACTTCACATCCGTTAACCCTAACAGCTGCCATGATACGATCCTTCTCGAACCTGAGGCGGCTTATGCTTGGGGTTGGTTTGGCGCTTGCTTCGTTTGGTTCCCGGCCAAACGAAGGCGCCTGGCGTTTCCCGATCGTCGGCAACAATCGATGATTCAAATGTTCCGTTTTCCGCATTCAGAAAAACATACGTTGCTTGGTACTCTGTTTCGCGAAGTTCGCTGCAATTCCTGCAAGCCCGATGGGTATCCACTGGTACTTCTGCCAACTGATACAAATTGGTAAAAACGGCAAGGCGTGCCTGTTGCCATTCCTGTCTCGGCTGGTGCTCGCTCTCTGAGCCGGTTTCTCGAATGCTTGTGGTGTGGTTGCCTGGTGAGTAAATGTAGTAGAATGATTTTTTGACTTTTGACCACGCAGGGTCTCAAAGTTTAAAATCAACTGAGTTAATTCATTTAAATCCTGGAAATCCATGCGACGGGTATACAAATTTTCAGGGGAGACGTTATCATAGATGCGTTGAAACTCCTGGTGTGTCGTATAATTGGCTCTCTTCATCATGAGGCGTAATTCCATCACATAGTGCTTAAAAAGTTCTGCCGGGCGTTGTCTCCGAATGCATATTGCATCTTCTAAAAAAAAAGTCTAGAAATCGTTGCTTAAAACTAGCCCATGATGAGTCTAGTAAGCCGCTGGTTTGCCATCATCCTTCAGTGCGTCCAGAAAATAAGATTGGCATCATGTTGGGTAAAAACTCCGTATTGATTGGATATATAGCAGTACGAGCTTTTACTGTTTCTAGAAAGTAGAGCGGGTCGGCAGTACCGTCGAAATGCAGGCCCCATTGAGACACTTTCTTCACGGTGTTTGCACAACTGTTGTTTTCGGTAACCCTTCGTTGGCGAGCGTCGGTACTGGCAGTACTGTTCCAATCAAGTCTTGGCTCCGTGGTATGGGGATTTCGGCTGGGTACTCCATATTGATAACTCTCGCTGGTGATATCGAACGAGAACGGGGTTTTATGTCCAGATTCTTGTCGCTGGTTGCTGTCTGTCCATAGGTTGCCTTTAGCTCAGCTAGACGGGCAAGCACCTCTGGTGGATGATCTTCTCTTACGGCGAAACAAGAAAACCGGCTTCGCGTTTCTTCGACCGTACCGCTTGGCATGATTCCAAACTCCGCAAGAAGTTATTCAACTTCGCCTTACGTAGGTAATTAATCCATTTCACTCCCATAACTATAGTGTTTTGTGTTCTTTGGTTCTGTGGTTCTATTAAGCACCGCTGAAAATTAATGGTTAATTCAAAGGACACAAATAGAATTCAGGGAAGTGAGACGGTGAACTTTTTTTTTTTTTTTGATGATGTTACTTGGGTTTAAACAGAGCTAATTATCCTTTGGTGTTGGATCCAATGTGATGATTGACCAGTGCTTAGTTTGCATCTACTGGAGACTTGGATTTATTGTTCGTAACCGTTGTTTTTTGTAAACCAATGCGAGGTTTGTCGGCAAAACTGCTTTATAACTGTGTGATGATTTATCCTTGTTTACCTTGATTGATCGCTGTTTTGGTTGACGATGATTAAACTCCTCCCCAATAAATAACCGTTCCCTCATTTGAAGCAACTCAATGAGTACAACTGAGACAAAACTATTCTATTGCAACGAGATTCTGTAATTCCTTTGTATTTGCTAGCCTTTCTGTGCATGTATTTTTCTCTTCGCTCCTCTGCTTTCAACTATGCTATTACTGTACTGGAATTATGATGTCAAAATTTTCCATCGTGGATTTTTTCTGCCCTGCTTTCAACTAAGCGTCTCTGCTGCGACTACACTGCAACTATGCTGCCAGAACTTTCCATCGTGAATTTTATTTCTTATTCTTTACTTTTGGTTTTCTGTCGACTGTATACTCTGCTGAGATTCTGCTGGGGTTTAATTAGCAATGTCTATCGCTGACTTATTATTTCGCCTTCTGTCACTGATTCTGCGGATGCTCTACCGATATTGGTTTTGCTAATCGTTCCATCGCAGACTAGTGACTTGTATTTCTGTCGATGATTTTACGGGCGCTCTACCGGGATTGGTTCCGCTGGTCGGTCTATGGATGACTTAAATTTCGTTGCTTCTTTGTCATTTACTTTGCTGATGAAAGTTGATTTACTGGTAAATTTGTGCCGTACCATATGCTAACATTACCTATAGTTCACTTGGGTCAAAAGGGTATATAGGGTAGGAGAGGAAATATGCATATAGGGTATGTATATGTGAGCCACTCAAAAATATAAATTTTTATTTATATGGTTTTTGAAATCAAAAAGAAAAAGATACTTCTTGAAGATTTCTACGTCGATGATATTTTGACAGTAGCAATGAATGAGCAAGAACTTATCAGCATAAAGGAGGAGTTAATTTTACTTATGGCGCATGCATAGTTGGAATAAAGTAAATGGGTATCGAATATATTATTAAAATTTTTCATCGTGGATTGACGTGTTTTTCTGTGCTTTTGCATACTTTCTTTTATTTTCGGTTTTAAACTCATCGTGTATTTGTGTAGTGCTTAATTCTCTTAGATTCTGCACTAATTTTCTCTGCAAGTTTGACCCCAGTGTCGAATTTTCTTAATAAAACTGAGCGAGTTTTTTCGTTGGCATTTGTTCTTTAAAGATTTATTTTCTCTTTTAAAGAAAAAATTTAGTTGACTATGTCCATCTTTTCTAGCAAGAAGTGTTTGAACCCCCCTGCGCCCCATAATGTGTTTCTCACTTGCTGGCTGTGTGACAATATCATGCACGTTAAATGTGTTGGCTACACGGACAAAGGGATAGTTTGGAGCAAAGAGGTGGCCTCAAATGGGGATGTGACGCATGCCGGGAAGTGGAAATAGAAATGAGGGTATTTATGAGGCAGACCAGGGACAAGTTTAAGAAACTGTCATCTGGTTTTCGAAAACTTTATGATGAGTTTAACGCTTTGGAGATGGAATACAACAGCTACAAACTGTTGAATGAGTCCCCTAGGCGTGGGAAAACCAGTATGCGGAATCTCTCCTTGCATCTGCCGGTGCCTAATCCTGTCTCGGCCGCGATACCACAATCCCCGTCACTGCCCACAACCAATCCGCCGCAGCTCATTTCGTTTAATACCCCCGTTCCCCAGGGTGGGCGTAAGGATGAGGCTATTTCCGTTTCTCCAGGAAATGGTCTCTCTTTGCAGACGAATCAAGCCGTAGTTTCCGATCAGTCCGGGCAAATATCAAATAATGTTGATATTGCCAATAGTTGTCCAGGTACACAAGTACTTAGGCCTCTAACTGGTGTACAACCAAAGAAACACATATTTGTTTCAAGGCTTGATCCCGAACACTCTTCGGATGACGTCTTAAGTTACATTAAGACAAAAGTTCAAGTCTCCAAAAAACCGGTGGAGAAATTTAAATTTAACTATTCAAGGGAGATATCTTCCTTTACAATCAGTGTTCCCGCTGAACTGTTTAACTGCATTTGTAGTAACAGTTTTTGGCCGGATCACATTTTAGTATAAGAATATTAAAATTTTATTTCTTTAACAAACAAAGGATTTAGGCCAAAAAGAAATCTCGAGGTCCAGTTAGGCTTACTATCCCCCCTAATATTTCCTCCTCTGGAACGTCGGCATCTGCTGGTGTTCCAAAAAACTAATCTCGTCCCTTCATCTGACCTATCAGAATGTGAGAGGACTTAAATTTAAGCTTCCTAGACTCTATCTAGATAGTCTAGAATTTGAATCTAAAATTTTAGTATTTACGGACACATGGTTAAAATCTGATATTAACGATGCATCTGTTCTTTCCGCAAAATTTTCAATTTTCAGATGTGATTGGACTTCTCATGTAGGCGGAGGAGCTCTGATTGCTGTTGACTCGGCATTAACTTCTGACCAAATCCATTCACCGGAAATTCTGGAGATTGAGTTTGTTAGTGTTAAGGTCAGATTCAAGTCTTTTTCTGTCTACATTACTTGTTCTTACATCCCGCCACAATCCGACATGGCGGTGTATGCAAAACATTTAGATTCTATTCGACATATTTCTTCATTGCTTTCTGATAGTGATATCTTAATCGTCTTTGGTGACTTTAATTTACCAGAAATAGCATGGTCTCAATCTGATGAATCTGCTTCACTGCTCACTGCTTCGTTGATGGCCTTTTAAGTTATCATTAGCTCAAATAAACCCTGTGCGAAATAACATAGTCAGATCCTTAGATCTGATATTTGTGTTGGATTCCAACTGTGCAGTTACTAGAACCGACCCTCTAGTCTTGCCTGAAGATAATTTTCATCCTACTTTGGATTTATCTGTTGATCTGTCATTTCGTACACCGATTGTTGGTGTCAGTCCTGTGGTTAAATCTCGTAATTTTCGCAAGACTAACTTCATTAAACTAAATGAGTTAATTTTGAGAACTGATTGGTCATCCTTATACAGTTGCTCAGACGTGGATCTTGCTATCTCGTTGTTTTATGATACTATTGGTTCACTTTTTAAGGTTTGTGTCCCACTGAGGACTCCAGTGTCGTCTCACCGACCTTCCTGGTTTGCTCGTGAGCTATCCAACTTGAAAATGTCAAATCCAGATATTATAAAAAATACAAGAAGTCGGGACGTTCTTCGGACTTTGGTCTTTACGCAGTTGCTCGCTCCAATTTTATGTTGCTTAACAAGCACTGCTATAATAATTACCTCAATCGTTGTAAGCTTGAGTTTTCCCGTGATCCTAAACAGTTTTATAGCTTTGTGAATTCTAAACGTAAGATGGATGTACACCCATCAATGTTATCGTTTGAAAATAATATAGCGGACTCTGATCAAGCGATTGCTGATTTGTTCGCTGATTTCTTTATAACAACATACTCCTCAACGGAATACCGAGCGAATCTTCCGTATCCTTATCAGATAAAAAGGTCTAATTGTATTTGTAGTCCTTCGATCGATGAAAGTTCGCTTCTTAGCGTGCTTAATTTAGTAAAACCCGTGTACACACCTGGTCCTGATGGAATACCTGGTTGTGTACTCAGATTTTGTGCAGAGGCTCTATGTAAGCCACTTCAAAAACTTTTTTTGTTGTCCGTTAAATCATGTCATTTCCCTTCCATATGGAAGGAATCCTAAATAATTCCCCTTCATAAGAACGGTAAAAAGTCTGACGCGTCTAATTATAGGGGTATTTCTAAATTGTCCGCCATCCCTAAAGCATTTGAAACGTTAATTACTTCTCACCTGCCACATTTTTCTAGATCTATTATTTCACCATCTCAGCATGGATTTGTGTAACGTAGATCTACTACCCCTAACCTCTTAGAATTCAATCTTTAACAATCAAAGGATTTAGGAATGCAAGACAAACTGATGTCATTTATACTGATTTCAGCAAGGCTTTTGATTTTGTTAATCATACACTTCTTCTTTTAAAATTAAACAAAATTGGCTTCCCAAGCCCTTTAATTTGCTGGATTCGTGAATACCTGACAGACAGAACACAGAAAGTTCTATTCAAGTCTTCAAGTTCAAGGACCATCCAAGTAACTTCGGGGGTGCCTCAGGGTAGTCATCTGGGACCACTGCTATTCACCCTTTTTATTAACGATCTTCCATCCGTTATAATACATTCTCGTATCCTCATGTATGCAGATGATGAAAAGCTTTGTCTCAGCTACAGAGACATTATATCACCTTCACGGTTGCAGCCTGACCTTCAAAACTTTTAATCTTGGTGTCGACACAACTTATTAAACCTAAACACATGTAAATGCAAAGTCATCACTTTTTTCAGAAATACTCCTCAGTTGATTACCTAATTTCTTAAAAACATTCCATTAACTAGACTTAACGAGATGATCGACTTGGGAGTACTTATGGACCATAAATTGACTTTTAAGTCCCACCGTCGGTAAAACCATGGGTGTTCTTGGATTCGTAAAAAGGTGGTCAAAGGAATTTGATGATCCATATACAACCAAGGTTCTTTATACCTCATTGGTTCGTCCAATTTTAGAATATGCCACCTGCATATGGTCACACCATTACGATTCACATAAAGCAAGAAAAGAATCTGTTTAAAAACAGTTCCTTCTCTTTGCTCTTCATGGTCTGAACTGGAATCGTAATATCAACTTGCCTTCGTACTCTAGTAGACTCCTTTTACTTGGTCTTCCTTCTCTTACTAATCGTAGATTAATGCTTGGCGTCATATTCATGCACAAGCTTCTTAATGGGGATATAGACTCACCTGAGCTATTGAACCGAGTAAATTCAACAGTTCCTTGTAGACCTACTAGAAACTATATTCCTCTAACACTTCCACGATTTACTACTAACTACCTAATGCATGAACCTTTTCGAGTTCTTTGTTCTGATTATAATCGTCTTTATCATGTAATCAGTTCAGACCTCTCTATTCCTTTACTAAAAACTTCTATCCTTTCCCATTTAGCACGTAACTAGCTATAGTTTCGCTTTTTGACTGTATTTTGTGGATTGTCCCCGCGACTCGAGCCGTGCGTTATGCGGCTTGCGCCCCTCGGTCGGTTGGGCGGGAGGTGAGGGCAATTAGTGCTCCCGTTGGGATTCGTGCGTAAAAAAAAAAAAAAAAAATAGCAATCAAATCGATAACACATAAGGCAATGAAATTGATGTCTCAAGGTTTACTGCAAAGATTCTTGGGCTACATTGACCCCCAGGAGAAGATGTATTGACGTACAAGATTTCCTTAACGGAGAATGCAAGTTGCACGCATTTTTAATCCACTTGGCATTTTAGCCCTAGTGGTGGTTCAGAAACTATGGTTGCTGAACCTGGACTGGGACTCTGAATTCCCAATGAAGCAAGTCTGTCCTGGCAAACATTGCGCAAGGACATCCTTGTTTTAAATCAACTTAGGTTACCACTTTTTATTGACGACAACAAAACGGAAGTTGAATTACACGCATTTTCAGATGCTTCGCTGAAGTCTTACTCTGCATCTTACTCTTATAGCTGCAAAAATGCGAGTCTGTCCTTTAAGTCAAAAATCGTTACCTCGTCTCGAGCTATGTGGAGCTCTACTATTATCTCGGCTTTTTCAATCAATAAAGTCTGGCATGCGTCAGAAAGAAGTTAGAATATACGCATGATGCGACTCTACAATCGTACTATCATGCCATTCTAACTAACCGCATGAGCTAAAAACCTTTGACGCCAACCGCACTTCTGAAATTCTGGAAACCAGTGCTTGAAATTTGATTTATGATGGTCTATCTTAGTTGGACGACGAGCATCAATGTTCTGCCATACCACAAAGATCACAAAAATGCTGCTCAACCTTGTATCAAGCACCAGTACTGGAGTTTAGAACAAACGCACTGATGACAGTCACCTAGGATGATTTTTGGCGATCGAAATTTACAGCGATGAAGCCAACTAGCCTGCTGTTCGTGTTCGACAAACCTTCCTATTTGAGCGCACTGGCTGCAATTACGCGGGTTCTATTTTGCTTAAGACCCACAAAGACCAAAAGCCATGTAAAGAAAAGGGTTACATCTGTTTATTTGATTGTATGGTGTCTTCCGCAATTCTTGGCGGTTGGCAATTCTTGGCGATTCTTGGCGGCATTAAAACGATTTATGGCTAGACGCGGGAAATGTTCAGCGATATTGGTCGCAACTTTGTTGGTGCAAAACTCACTTTGGATGAAATGACAAAACTTCAGTAATCTGAAAAGCATAACAATATCATTTCGAGGACAAAACTTCACAAATCTGACAAGCATAACAATATTATTTCGAGGACCTTCGCAGAGCAAGGAATTAAATGGAATTTCGTTCCCCCATATTCGCCACACTGAGGTGGCAAGTGGAAGTCAGCGTAGCTGTAGTCAATTCTTGACCATTATGTGCAACTTCAGATACTAAAATCGCAAATCTGTCACCAGCACATTTCCTGATTGGCTGAACTAATACAGCACTAGTTAATCCGGTGAACTCCGTTTCGCCACCAGACGGCTTTGTGTTTTGTAACAGAATAATACCGAATCAAAGCTCTTTGGTAAACCACGTTTTTTGTTTTCTGGTCTGACTTTAACAGAAACACAGTGGTTTGTTTCCCAACTCGTGAAAACGCAACCTATAGCTGCCCATGTGAAAAACAATGATTTTATAAATTTAACCCGCAAACACTAAGCGATTGGCCTTGCGACTTGTTAATTGTCGTTGCGAATGCAAAGGAATCGAAAATTGCAATCGTTTGAAGTCAAACGGAAGATCAGTCGGAACCATTGGTATACATACATTACATTTTTTACCAGCGTTCTTTCCGTTAATAATGGTTGCCTTAATCAAATTCGCCATAAGTCAATTCACCCCAAGTCGAGTACCGTTGCAAAGTGGCGGTCGATTCAAATTACGCAATATCACAATAACTGAACCAACTATGAGTTGCAAGTTATGTGATAGAAATCCTGATTTGTATGTCACCAAGTCGCCATCGATTTTTGATTGAATGGTGAAATTCAGTGCGTGTACATCATTATTCTTTGCGGCGAAAATTGCTCGGTATCAAGCATAATTCCGATAACTCTCACTAATGTTTAAGAAATATAATTGAGGGTCTACAAATCGGAAAAAGTCGTTGGTAAGAGTAATTAATCCACTTGTCGCATTAACTGGAACTTTTTAATTTTCAACTGCTAACAATTGTTTGGAAAACTGTGCAGCACTTTGATTATTTTGAAGTTAGTGTTTAGCGATAAAGTTTTTACGTTATTTACAGTGAAGTAAACTCTTTGTCCATTTTCCAAATGCACTGCTTAAGGTACAACTGCGTGATTATGAAATGACAATAATCGCCTCAGTGCTTCATTAGTACTGACGTGTCTGCCCATTTTGAAGTTGCTGATTTCGTCATTCGCATTTTTAGATCCAAGACCAAACCCAGCCATGTCGCTGACTTTCGTGACGTACTTGGACAGTATATAACTGATTTGGCCGAATAATAACTCTCAATGTTCGCATGTGTTTTAAAAATTCGTGATAACACCAGACGATATGGTACAATGAATTTATTTCCGATCTCAATCTCTTGATTTTGAACTTAAACTTTGATAGTTCAACCATTATCTACTTTTGAACGCCGACGATAAACTGGATATCCATCATTCCCAATGACTTTTTCCGCAACTAACTTCGGATTGCATGTGAAAGGAATAAATAAATCCGAAGTTCAATATTTTGTATGTCATGGCGTCTTGAGCGTATTCGTACTTGTGGCGTGTGCTTCCGATATAAGATGATGGGAGAAACCGACCAATATTCGGAACATTACCATCTGAATGAATAGCATCACGCGAATGTATATAGTCCTCAGATCGTAGATTTGCCTGATTGAATCGGATGAGCGCTAAATGTTCGGTTTTGACTTTGACGTACATATTAACAGCGAATTGCTGGAATGGCCGTCGCCATTTCAAATGGCATTCTCATACGAATTCATTGCGCTTAGATTTTTAATCGTGTATACGCTTGAAAATGCAAAATCAAATGGATTGTTAATAGAAGCCAATAATTGCAATAGTAGGTGTGTGAATATTGAACCTGTAATTGGATCGACCATCTTCAACGTGATGTCGTACCCGTCTTGCCCTTGCCAATAAATTATTGGTTGATTGATTGATAAATGACATTAACCACAGCGTTATTAGCGTTAAAATTCTTAAAACTGTTTAATAATTCGTTTCTTTAACTGTTCTGTACCCTGTATAAGGCACCGCACATTCAACTGATCCACCATCGACAATTTTTTTTTTTTTTTTTCACGCGCGAATCCCAGAGGGTGCACTAAGTGCCCACAACCTCCCGCCCAACCGAGCGAGGGGGCAAACCGCATGACGTATGGCACGAGTTGCGGGGAACAGTTGACAACAAGCAGACAAAAATCGAAAGCTACAGCTATTAACGAGATAAATATGAAATGATAGAAGTTTTTAGTACTAATAAGGAGAGCTCTGGCCGATCACACGATAAAAACGATTATAATCAGCCGACAGGACTCCAAAGGAATTATGCAATGCATAGTTAGTAGTACAGTGTGCAAGGGATAAGAAAATATAGTTTCTAGTTGGCCTAGATGGTACAAAAAGAGCTACTTGGTGTAGTAACTCAGGCGAGTCAATATCACCAGTTAGGAGCATGTGCATTAAAATTACACAAAGCATTATTCTACGATTAGTAAGAAAAGGACGATTAATTCAAAGAAGTCTACTAGAGTACGATGGCAGGTTGACATCATCGAATTCTTTTGACCATCCCTTAACAAAACCAAGAACGCCTGTGGCTTTACCGAATATCATAGAGATATAGGAGTTAAAAGTTAATTTACGATCCATTAGTACACCTAAATCATTAATTTAACCGAGGCGTTCTGATGGAGTGTTGTTCAAGGAAAAAGTCTTCATCTGAGGAGAGGTCCTATAAAACGACATAACCTTGCACTTAGTGGTAACAGTGTCAGAAGACTTACTGAAATCTGTATATATGACATCAGTTAGCTTTGCACCTTCAAATCCTTTGATTGTCATAGATGTGAATTCTAAAAGGTGAGTGGCTGTAGATCTATGTTTCACGAATCCATGTTGGGCTGCTGAAATTATAGATCTACAAAAATGTTGCAATTGAGAAGTTATAATTTTTTCACAAGCTTTTGGAATAGCGGACAACTTGAAAATACCCCTATAGTTTTGTAAGGATGCCATGTCTTGCACAGTGAAACTTTAAATAAAATTTGCACTAGACCAATGTTTATTATTAAGATTGTACGATATGCTTAGAATAGCTGAATTGAAGTGAGAGCTTTAACAGGACTTCTTAAAGCTCGACTTATATCGCTGATCTAGCTTAGCAACCAGTGACATCCAATACGGCTTCCACTATTAATCTGGAGACACTGGCGGCATAAGTGTATTAAAGATTAATTTTGATAAGCAAAACGTTGCAAAAATTAAACTAAGTTTGGCATAGCATTGTGCGTAATAGTTCGATTGACTGAAGTTAGATATTAATTGTATATAGGCTATAATTATAAAATTAGTTATGAATATCGATTTGGAATTTGATTTCAATAGACTTATTTATTGAAAAATTACTTGCTAATATTTCTTATTTGGGGCACCTGCAGCAAAGGTAATACAGCCGATGAATGGGTAAAACTGCTGAGTTGTCAAAAGTTTTACATAGGAGGGTGGTTATAAAGGAAGTTAATACAACACTTCTCCGCAACTATTCTAATTAATTTGAGTTCATCCTATATCCCGATCTCTGACTTCATTTTATTTATGTAGCGCTCGTTGGGAGAGCAGAAAGACCACCCCCATTTTCCTTGAGCTCAGCCGAGCCACCTGATAGTAAGACAGAGAGAGCCCTCCGACACACGTGTATTCGTTACATAAGAAATGGCGCCCAACGTTGGGGCAGACATCAAGGAACTTATTCATAGTCCTTTTCCCCATGATTTCTCATCAACCCTTAATCTCTAATTAAGAAAGTGTAGAGTGAGCTTTGGAGATGCCAGTAATTCGATGACCGATCGTAACTAGACCAGGCTTTCTGCACTACTCTTGAGATATCTTGTGGTTACAAATTTCGTTTTGGCTAGGACTCTATTTTACGTAGGAATAAGGTTCTGGATATTGTTCGGATATCTGCCAGGTAATTACAATCCTAGTTCAGTGACAATACCTAAGCTAACTTGAGAATTGTTGTTGCTGGAACGTTTCTGGCAAGTCCCTCGTTAGCTGTTGAGCCAACCATAACATACTATGCTATTTTATTTATCAATAGTTTCAATCTAGGTAGACTTGAGAATTGTTCTTGCTGGATACAACCGGCAAGATCCTCGTTTACCAGGATACAATTCCATATCAAGCCATTAGTAGTTTTAGTTTATATAAAGTTGCAGAGATGTATTGTGTATTCGTGCTGTATTACCATTAGCTAAAGGAAAAACCCCGAAATTTAATGAATTATTACCTTATTAGAAAATAAGAAATAGTTACTTTATTTGTGTTGACAGAACACATAGTTTTATTATTATTGTGTAGTATCATCCGTTGGAAGAAACGGATATTTCATTTTTCTTTCCCTTTAAGTGAACATATTATTTGATATACAGTCAGGCAGACAGGCGAAGCCTTGAAAATTTGGCAGCTGCATTGCCTGATGAAAATCTAGTACCGTGTACCATTTGCAAGGAAACTGGTGGACTGTCAGAGCTGATAGAAACTCGGTGTAGGCATAAGTATCATAAGCAGTGTTTGAGCGGATGGCTTGATGCCAATGATACATGCCCAAATTGTAAACACCCTTGCTTTCGCAGTCAGTTAGGAATATAAGACAGAACGTCGTCAGCGTCACAGCCTCCAAGATCTTTTATTGGGTCAGACAGCACTCAGAATACGGGAACCCTTCCCAAAAATAGGAAAAAATACTAGATCCCAACCTTGACCGATAGCCGCCAGTCAGAATGCTAGATCAAGCGGACCAGCTCGTCGCGAACAGACTTGAAATTCCGCGCCACCTCAACCTAATGTTATAACTGAAGAGCGTATTTAACAACCAATTTCAAATTCTTTAGAAACATACCGCATTAACATGGCCACTGTAATCACAGACGAGATACGTATGGCCCAGAAATGGTACCATATCGACCTGATCGAGTATCGAATATAATTACCAACTGGCACGTACGATTTACAGGTTCCTCAAAGGATATTACAGTAGAGGACTTTATATACCGGGTAAATTGTTTAACCACTCAGAGTTTGAATGGAGATTTTAATGTACTTTACAAATTCGCAAATCTTTTGTTTTCGGGTCCAGCTCTGACCTTTTTCTTTCGATGCCATCGAACTGGAAATGATATAAATTGGTTTGATCTATGTGTTCGTTTAAAAGATAGACCTCGCTTTGCGTCGGGGATACGTTCCAAAAAAAACACGACGCAAAGTGATTAGGATTTTCTATAGCAAGCCATATAAAAATCGAAGATAGGTTCCAATGTTGGGAAAATCTTACATTTTAAATATTAAAATTTTGCAAAGCAATCATTAAAAAAAAGCAAAATTTTATATCATTTTATTTAAAAACACGTTATAGATTAAGAACATGTTATAGATTAAAAACACAATAAGATACTAATTCAGTATAAATAAAATAATGAAATCAACTTATCAATAATAACCAAAAAATTAGAATTAATCACTATTGCATGAGGCTTGAGTGTCTCTTGTCTGACTAGTGTTTTTTATTTAAGGTAAAATACATTTTCTTGAAGCAATTGATATTCGTACCATGGGGTAATTTAAAACTCTTGTTCGGTAGTTAAGTTTTGTTCCTTGGAGTTCTTTTGTTGCAAAAGTGCAAGTGAATTAATTTATGTCAGCCTCCTCCATACTTTAATACATATATACATATAATCAGAACCTACATGAAAAAATTTATTGGCCTCTTTTAAAAAACACAAACGCGACAAACAAACACTACATAAAAGGTGGGCCAATACAACAAACCAGGAGTTCCCCAGTTTTGATAGCATAGCGCAATTAGAACGATAGGTGCTGGCACCTTTTGGGAAAAATAAGTATTAAAAAAAAAATTAAGGACTCCTTGGCAACGCAACATCGAAATCTAACGACGCACAATGAAAATAAGCGCTATTTGATCAGCGACGCAACTTCGAAAAAACGCAAACCGAAACGACGCAAAGCGAGGTCTAGGTGTATAAAGATCAGCGTTCAGAAAGAGATATTATGGATGCGTTTCGTAGACGCAAACAATCTCATAATAAGAGTTTTGCTGAATTCCTTGATGCTATGTTAGCTATCACTAACGCGTTGCGGTAGACATTGACCGACGCTGAATTGGTGGCTGAGGTTCGAAAAAATTTAAGACCAGATTTGTATCACGAATTACTACATGTCGAGACTCCTACCACAGCCGCATTACGTAGAGAGTGCCACAGGAACGAAGAGTTTTCCCGTAGTTTTAGGTCAAGACAAATAATGCGCCAACCAGAAGTTGCGATTATCTAAAAATTTAAAATTTCGGAACTGCGATACAGTTGCTCATAACTATCACGATTGTGTGGAAAATCCCACTCGTTTTTGCTACGGGTGTGGTTTAAAAGACACCTACAAGCCTAGTTGTCCAAAATGTCAGTCACGGGCGGAAAACTCGAGGTAGGATATCCGCCAATCGGCAAAAAGGGATATCCGCCAATAGTCTCGGAAATCCCAGAAGAGTCATCTAACTCAGATCTTTGTGCCCCAAATATGGTTAATATACAGGATAGGAAAGAGCTCAAGTCATGTCATGTGCGTATGCAAAGCGTAGAGCCGAAATTTTCCGTAAAGATCTTAAGAACAGTAATAAGCCTAGATCCATAAAACGAATGCACAATTTTTGGAACAATCGCCGCCAACTAAAAAACTATACCATATCAGCAATATCAACTCCTATCAATGATACCCGTCCCTTTATCACTGTAGAAATCTTTGGGAAACCGTATTCAGCTCTGCTGGACAGTGGGATGAATAAAAGTAGTAGGAGGAAACTTAGCAACACAATTAATAAACGACAAGTGAATGTGTCATCGCATTAATGGTCAAGTGCGCATGCCAGTTGGACACTCACAACACATTGCAGGAACAATTTCTATTCAGTTGACCTATAACTCAATTCAAGCTGAACTCGAATTTTTAGTAGTACCTGCTATAAAGCAAGAAGTCATTTGTGGTATAGACTTTTGGCAACAGTATGGATTGTTAATAACGCACCCCACCTATAATGAACGAAGTGTCCCTTTTGCAGCTCGAAGATGATAAATATACATTGACCGCTAATCAAAACTATCAGTTAAACTCAGTCATTGCTAATTTTCCAATGTATGAAAGAGACGGATTGGGGGTAACCAATCTCGTAGAACATGTTATTGACACCGGGAACGCTAAACCAATTAAGCAAAAATTTTATCCATTATCGCCGGCCGAAGAAAAACTGTTATGCACAGAGATAGATAGAATGTTAGATTTAGGAGTAATAGAAGAAGCACTAACTTCGGAGTGGTCATCACCTTGCGTGTTACTCGTCAAACCCAACACGGTCAGATTTTGTCTAGATTCTCGTAAATTGAATGAAGTTACTTTAAAGGACGCATACCAAATTCCGAATTTAGAAGGATTATTGTAGATTGTGCAACGCATCCCAAACAATGTGCCGATTGATCGACCAAGTAATTCCGTATCATCTCAGAACTCAAGTTTAAGTCTACTTAGACGACCTATTAGTTTTGTCTAATAGTTTTGAAGAACATCTTACACATCTCAAAGCGGCAGCCACACAGCTGAAAAAGGCGGGATCAACTATTAACGTCAAGAAAAGTCAATTTTGTTTAAAAAAGGTAGAGTACCTTGGTTGTGTAGTGGGTGAAGAAACGTTGCAGGTTGACCCTGACAAAGTAAGAGCTATATTTGATTTTTCTGTCCCAAAAACCCAGCGTCAGCTAAAACATTTTTTGGGCATGACTGGCTGGTATCAGCGATTTATTCCACAATACTCTTCTATTCATTATGCTCTAACTGAAGAACTACGCGGAAAAACCTTTTCATGGAACGAACAGGCACAAGCTGCGTTCGAAACCCTTAAATCTAAGCGCTGTACCGCTCCATTTTTAGCTCACCAAAGTTATAACAAACCGTTCGTGGTCCAGTGTGATGCATCCATGCATGGGGTGGGCGGTGTATTAGCTCAATGCAGTGAGTTTGGGTATGAACGACCAATCGCATATATTTCAAAAAAACTCAACAAAGCCCATCGGAACTATTCAGTTACTGAGCTCGAATGCCTAGCCGTGGTCCTCGCTATTAAGAGATTTCGAGTGTATATAAGAGGCCATGAATTTAAACTGATGAATTTTAACTGATCATGTCAGTTTACGCTGGTTAATGAACCAAAAGGAACAGAGCGGAAGATTAGCCCGCTGGCCTCTTAAGCTACAAGGGTACAAATTCCAAATGGAGCATCGCAAGGGCAGCGAGAATGTCGTAGGATCGAGGATCGACCGTGGAAACTATGGGTGCCACAACCACTCCGCCGTAACGTCATGCTGACGGCTCACAATCCACCCAATGCAGCTCATTACGGCATTGCCAAATGTTCGCCAGTAGGAAACCAAGTTAAAAGCGGGAGACCATTCCAAAGGCTTTACCTCGACTTTATAGGACATTTCCATGTACTAGCAAGGGTAGTATTGGAATTTTCATTATTTTGGACCATATTACGAAGTTAACCTTTTTTTTTTTACATCTTCTGGACGTTGACGCGTACAATGCGCAGTACGTTCAAGTGGTCCAAGCGACACCAGGACAAATCCTGTTACGCGCGAACCGTATCAGACAGCATGCAAAAACAAAGTCGTGTGGACAACAGACGACAACTTAAATAATAATTAAGACTAACTACTAGATAGATAGTAGTTTTTAGTAGTTTTTAGAATAGATATAGAGAACTCTGATCTGATTACTGAATAAAGGCGGTTGTAGTCGGAACAGAGAACTCGAAAAGGTTCATGCAAAGAATAGTTAGAAGTACATCGTGTTAAAGATAAAGGGACATAATTTCGGATTAATCTACAAGGAACAGATAGATTGACCTGATTTAGTAAATTAGGACAGTCTATTTGTCCATTTAGAAGCTTATGAATAAACAAAGTACCAAGCATTACTCTACGATTAAGTAAGGAGGGAAGGTTAATTAAAATAAGTCTTTTAGAATAAGAGGGCAGGTTAACATTTCGATACCAGTTTAAACCACGAAGAGCAAAAATTAGAAACTGTTTTTGAACAGATTCAATTTTAACTTGGTGTGATCCATATTGTGGAGACCAAACACATGATCCATACTACAAAATGGGGCGGACCAGTGAAATAAAAAGAGTTTTGGTTGTGTAAGGATCGTCAAATTCTTTCGACCATCGCTTAACGAAACCAAGAACACTCATGGCTTTATTGACAATTATATTAATATGACGAGTAAAATTTATTTTGTGGTCCACGAGTACAACCAAATCATTAATCTTAAGAGGATCTATGAAATGACATGACGTTACATTTTGAAACATTGAGTTTTAATAAGTTAATTTCACACCAAGTTGTAAGGTTATAAAGATCAACTTGAAACAGACGTGGGGAATTTAAGTCTTTAAAACTTATACAAAGTTTAACATCATCAGCGTACATAAGCACACAAGAGCGAGTTACAACTGACGGAAGGTCATTAATGAAGAGCGTAAAAAGCAATGGTCCTTGATGGCTACCTTGTGGCACCCCCGAGGTCACATTGATGGTCTTCGAAAGATAAGTTTTAAATGATACTTTTTGTGTACAGTTATTAAGATATTAAGAAATCCAATTAAGCAAAAGGCTTGGAATCCCAAGTTCGTTTAGCTTGAACAAAAGCAGTGTATGATTGACAGAATTAAAGGTCTTACTAAAGTCAGTATAAATGACATCAGTTTGCAATGCATTCTTGAATCCTTCGATCGCTAAAGAAGTAAATTCTAAAAGTGGTAGTAGTAGTAGTGGTTAGTGGTAGTAGATCTACGTTTCATGAGACCAAGTTGAGAAGATGAAAGAATAGAACTACAGAAATGTTAAAAATGCCCCTATAATTTGAAGCTACTTATTTATTACACTTTTTATGAAAAGGAATAATAATACATTCCTTCCAAATGGTTGGAAAAGAGGAAGTTTTAACGGGCAAAGTAAATAACTAAAGAATTGGGGAAATCAAATTCGCAAAACCTGAGTACACAACCAGGTATCTCATCTGGTCCTGGTGAGTACTCGGGTATCACTAAAGTAGAGAAGCGAACCTTCATCGATCACAGGATTAAAGACGCAATAAGACCTTTTCAACTGATAGGGATATATATGAAGCTCGATGATCTTTGGAGGAATAGGTTGTTTTGGAAAAATCGGCAAACATATCGGCAAACATAACGCCACCTTACGTTGGCGTTAACGAAGTTATAAAATCGCTTAGGATCACGGGAAAACTGAAGTTTACAACGCCTAATTTAATCCTTATTGCATAGTGTATTAAGCACTGAAAAATTCGATCGAGCAACAACATAAAGAGAGAAATCAGACGGTCGAACCGATTTATTGAATTTTCTGTAATACCTAGACTTCACATTTTTCAAATTAGTTAACTCACGTGTAAACCATGGCGACTTGATAGACAATACATGGGTCACACGTGGAACACAAACATCAAAATGCGAAAACATAGTATCATAGAAAAAACAAATGGCAGCATTCATATCATTACAGGAGTACAGATAAGACCAGTCTGTGGCAAGAATTAGCTCATTGAGTTAGTTTTACGAAAGCAACGGGTACAAGACGTCGAACTGGTACCAGCATCTGATAACCGAAAAGGTAGATCAATGGTTAAGTCCAAAGTTGGGTGGAAACTGTCTTCGGGGACGACTAACGGATCAATCTTCGAAACAGTACAGTTAGAAGAATCTAACATAAATATAAGATCTAGTAATCTCTCATTTTTGTAGCGCACAGGATTAACTTGGGTTAGGGATAACTCAAGGAGACCGTCAACAAAGCAATGTGATGAGGAGGGCATCAACAAGGAAGACTCACCTGATGGAAGCCATGAAACGTCAGGTAGATTAAAATCTCCCAGAAAAATAAATATATCTTAATCCGAGAGAAGTGAAGAGACAAAGCGAATAGCTTCTAAATGGCTAGCATATACCGTCATGTTAGAATTTGGTGGAATATACGAGCAAGATAGAAATACAGAATATGATTTCAAACAAATTTTTATACTAACAAATTCAATGTCAAGAACAGCAGGTGGTAGAAGTATCTCTGAAGGAAGAGATGAATTTACGGCAATCAAAACTCCTCCACCATTTTTGGAGATTCGATCGCATCTATAAGTTGAAAATATTGTGGAAAAAACAGAAGCATCAGAAATGTCTGGCTTTAACCACGTTTCTATAAAGACCAAAATATGAAAGTCAAAAGATTGATTATCTACAAAAAGCTTAGAAAGTTTAGATTTTAGTCCTCTAACATTCTGATAGGCCAGAATAAGGGACGAAATAAGTTTTTTGACCCACCAGCTACTGACGAGCCAGAGGATTAGTTGTGTTATCGGAATCGGAGGCCGATTTTTCTTTTTCTTAGCCGTATACCAAAAATCTTTGTTACAAATTTGGTCAAAGACATTTGCTGGGACACTGATTTTAAATGAGGAGATGTCACGGGTGTATGAAAACCTAAACTTTTCCACCGCAATATTTGGCGCCACGACTTTTGCCCGGATATGGGCTATGACATCATCTGATGAAGTATTGGGGTCGAGCAGCGAAACAAAGATTTGCTTTTTTGGTGGAATGGCTACAAGAGATCTCGATGCGCCAGCCGCACTGGAATTGCTGAGGCAGATGACGATTTGAGAGCTCTTCTAGTTAAAACTTTATTGGGAATATCCCTGGGAGAGGATATTCGCCCGGACACATCGGAAACTACAACCGATATCGAATCAGCCTGCGTGGCACTACTACCAGGGAAAATATCAATCGCCCCCGCAACTGCAGCCACCGCAGGACTCCTAAATGATATCAGTTGCTGAGCATTTGGAGTTAATGGGTCAATCAACGATGCCGGAATCGGAGGAAACAGCGATGCCAGCGGATCGGGAGAGAAATCCCGTGGGATAGTCTTCTTCCGCTTCGGTGACTCGTTTTATAGTTTATAACTATTAAACTGAGTTTCCAGAGACGAAAACTCATCGCGAAGTTTCAGAAAACCAGCCGACATGGATTTAAATCCCTCTCTCGTCCGCCGCATAAATAGACGCATATCCATTTCTACGTCCCGGCACGCTTCACAACTCCATTTTAGGCCCCCACCGTTTCTAATACTATCCCTTATTCTGGCTGTGTAACCAGCGCATTTAACATGCATAATGTTATCGCACAGCCAGCAGAAAAGATAATCATCTTGGATTTTTTGGGGATGGGGGCACTTTCTTTAAGAGCAGACAACCATTGTAAGTTTAATTAAAAAAAAAATTAAAATAACAACAAATAAATAAATAAATCAAAAAGTTTATAAAGAGAGGCAATTTAAAATGAGCAATATAATAAAATATAAGGGCTATACGCACCAAGAAGTAACACAAGTGTTAAAGTTTAATATGCACAAGAAAAAAAGCTGAAGATCAATCGCGAGAGTAACGGTCGCGATCGCGGGCAACGTAAAAACGCGAGAGCAAGCACAACACAAACAACAACACTAATGTGTACGCGAGAGCGCGAATGCAATTAAAAGGGATCAAAAACACAAAATCAAAGTCTATGTGGACAAAACAACCAAACTTTAAGTTTTGTTATTAAATATAGCAACACGTAATAATAGCTTTGAGTGAGTGTTTAAGAATAAGTTACAATTTTAAAATCGCGTAATTTATTAATTCGGCACTAGATTCCACGAAATAGAATTTATTATATGTGGGATTTAAAAAAAATTAGATAAAAGCGAGAGCGCAAAAAAAACACGACCGACTTCGTTGAAGTGAAAAAAGTATATATATTAAAGGCGGTTAGAGAATTCAACGCAAAGATAATCAAAAGCATCCTAAAAGAAGACATATTTGATTGTTTTGGCGTATCACAGATAGTAATTAGTGATTTGAGATTAGGATGAACCGAGTTGACAAAGAACTTATGATTTCCGCAGTAAGCCTCATACATTTGAAGTTGGCCAATTAGTCGTTAAGCGTAATTTCAAACTTAGCAATCTTTCCAACCATTTCAACGCAAAACTGGCACCTATAGGGATTAAAGCCAAAGTAAAGAGAAAACTTGGAAATGCATTATATCTACTAGAAGGCACTCAAGGCAAAGAGATGGGAACTTTTTATGCTAAAGACCTATGGTAAACACATCGGCCCTTTTGTTTTTCTTCAGCTCTGATCCTCCACAAAATTAGCTGTGTCCTTCAAACCTGTGGTGTAAGGATGCCTTGTCTTGCACAATGACACTTTAAATAAAATTTGCGCTAGACCAATGTTTATTATTAAGATTGTACGATATGCTTAGAATAGCTGTATTGAAGGGAGAGCTTTAACGGGACTTTTTAAAGCTCGACTTCTATCGCTGATCTAGCTTAGCAAGGTATAAAGAAAAGGAGGGGAGTCTGGTAGAGAACGTGGTACGAAGCGGAGCTAAAAAATAAACGAAACGCGTAAGCGTAACCAACGGAGTTATATAACTCTGACCTCCACGTGGCATTATATTATCCCACTTTCGTTTGGGGTCAGCCTCCACTGACAATTGCTAAGATGGTTTTCAAGAGCCAAGCCAGCGTTTAATTCGTGGATTCTCAACAAGAATTAAAACCTCTTATGCGAGCAAAGGCCCTGGTATAACATGTGGGCTGATCCATAATAGTGCCTTAAGACCAGAAAGCACACGAGGGTTATCACCTTCCAGCAGCCAAGATTGTTTTGATAGATTATACCACTAACCCAAAATGAATGGTATTGATATGCGACTATCAGTGACAACCATTACGGCTTCCACTATTAATCTGGAGACACTGGCGGAGTTCCTGCGAGCGAACGAGGAATAGAAAGACGTTATATCTATAGTCCAAAATGTGCCACCAGTCGAGGATTTTACCGATGTTACGTCTATTTGGGATTCAGTCATTCTAAGTATCGCACCTTCCTATGAAAAAATTCGTTGTACAATAATTTTCCTTTTGTTAATGTAGGATTTAAGAAGTGTTGGTTATGAGAAGCAGGTTATATTTAACCCCATTTAATTCCTTTAAGCTTCTAAGCCCTTTCCGTGACCACCCTAGTTAAGCTAGCCAAAAGTTTAGTCTGACAATTTGATAAATATAATGATATGAAAATGAAGTAACTATGAAATAATGAAAGTCGTATAAATGATAAGTGTATTAAAGATTAATTTTGATAAGCAAAACGTTGCAAAAATTAAACTAAGTTTGGCATAGCATTGTGCGTAATAGTTCGATTGAATGTAGTTAGATATTAATTGCATATAGGCTATAATTATAAGATTATTTATGAATATCGATTTGGAATTTGATTTGAATAGACTTATTTATTGAAAAATTACTTGCTAATATTTCTTATTTGGGGCACCTGAAGCAAAGGTAATACAGCCGATGAATGGGTAAACTGCTGAGTTGTCAAAAGTTTTACATAGGAGGGTGGTTATAAAGGAAGCCATAACATCTAGGACTTCGTTTAATACACTACTTATCCGCAACTATTCTAATTAATTTGGGTTCATCCTATATCCCGATCTCTGTCTTCATTTTATTTATGTAGCGCTCGTTTGGAGAGCACAAAGACCACCCCCATTTTCCCTGAGCTCAGCCGAGCCCCTTGTTAGAAGACAGAGAGTGCCCTCCGACACACGCGTATTCGTTACAGTTTGAAGCATCAGACTTACTATCCTTTTTATGGGGAGGAATTATAACTGATTCCTTCCAAATCAACGGGAAAGTGGAGGTTTCAACGGACAACGAGAATAATTTCTGAATAGGCTTACATAACGATTCAGCGCAAAATCTGAGTACACAACCAGAAATCGCAGTACACAGGTTTGACTTGCTTAAGCACGCTGAGAAGCGAACTTTCGTCAATTGAAGGATAGAATATGCAATTTGACTAATAGAAGCCTTCCCAAAATTTAAACTTCTCTGGGTACCTGGGCATGCAGGGATAACAGGTAACGAACTAGCAGACATAACAGCAAAAAACACAGCAAAACAACCTCTAACCACAAGGGAAAACATAAGCATAAAGGACATATGGAAATACATAAATACAATCCAACCTCAACAAAACATCTAACTGGTATCAATCTGTAAACACTAACAGACTCACTACTTACAACATATTTAAAAACAACCAAAAATACCTCTCAAGAACGGATCAAATAAAAATAAATCGGCTTTGACTAGGACATACTAAAATCACACACATACACTACATAGAAAAAAGACTTCTGCAACGACCAAATATCAATAGAACACATTCTTAATGCATGCCCCTCTCTGCACACACACAGACTGCACTCTTTCGGCAACAGTAACCGAAAACAATGTCTCACTATTCCAATATTTGGTAATATTTCCGCTATTTTAAAATACCTTAAAGATACATACTTATATCATTCCATATAAATACAGTTAATAAAAAATGTAAATATAACATAACACTAACTTACTAATGATAACTAAACAGAATGTAAAATATATGTAAAAATACAGAGCTGAAGACCTGAGTAGCCATTGCTCATAAATTTAAGCTAGCTTATAATTTACAATTATATTGATAGTAATATTTAAATAAATAAATAAAAATAAATTGGCAATAGCCTGATCATTGTCCGCAGTCTCATTTTCAAAAGTTAAAAAGGATGGACTTATGCTGGTCTTGCGTTTAGCGTTCACAAAGTTGTAAAACTGCTTAGGATCACTGTAAAACTGAAGTTTCATGATATCTGAACGAGCAATAGCATATTTAGAAAAATCTGATGGACGACCTGCCTTTTTATAACTCTTATATATCTCTTAATATCTCGACATAACATTTCTTAAATTGTAAAGCTCTCAAGTGAACCAGGGGGGTTGATTAGGCCGAACTGATCTACCGAGAGGAATACAAACTTTAAAAATGGAATCAAGCATACTATAGAAATAATTAATCGGAGAGTCCATGGTTGTACAATTGTACAGATATGACCAATCAAGGTTCCAAGTAATATTATTAAGTCTGACAAAGTCAGTCTTACGAAAGCAACGGCTTCTTGTTACCGGATGGATATTGTAATTCGGCGCACAAATAGAAAGGTCAATAGTAACATCCAAAGTTGGATGAAATTTGTTTTCAGGTATAACGGGAGGTTCAATCCTGGAAACGACGCAGTTGGAAGAGTCCAACACAAATACAAGATCAAGTCATCTACCAATTGATTTGCGTACAGGATTAATTAAAGTGATGCGACGAGGAGGGCAACAACACTGAAGACTCATTAGAAAGGGACCAGGAAATATCTGGTAAATTAAAGTAACCAATAACGATGAGGGTATCTCTATCAGAAAGAAGTGAAGAAACTGCTTGAATTGCTTCCAAGTGATTATAGTCGGTTAGAGGTGGAATGTAAGAGCAAGTAACAAAAGTGCAAAAAGATTTAAATGAAATTTTGACACTAATAAACTCAATTTCATGAGTGAAAGCGGACTATATAATTTCAGATGGAAAAGCTGAATCGACAGATATAAACACACCACGACCATTGCGGATAATCCCATCTTTTCTATAAATTGAAAATTTAGTGGATAAAACCAAAGCGCCAGTAATATCTGGTATAAGCCACGTCTCTGTAAAAGCAAGAACATGAAAATCAAAGGATAGACTATCTACAAAAAGTCTAGACAGTTTAGATTTAAGTCCTCTAACATTTTGGTATGCCAGAATAAAGGACGAAGTTAGTTTATTGGCCCGTCAGTAGATGCTGACGTACCAGAAGAAGGCAATAGTTTGTTATTGAAAGAGGAGAAGATAACAGAGGGCTGTGAAATCAGAGGCCGATTTCTCTTTTTTGTCGTATACTTCTTTTTAATAAGATGTTCCGGCCAAAAATCTCTTCCACAAATTTGGACAATTTAAATGACGAGATGTCACGGGTATATGAAAACCTAAATTTTTCCACGGATTTTGCCCGGATATGAGCTAAGACATCGTCAGATGTAGTGTTTGGGTCAAGCCTCGAAACAAATATTTGTTTTTTCGGTGGTATACCGACAAGTGAATTCGGCACACCAGCCGTCACAGCAGCCAGGGCGCTGGGCACTGAAGCTACCATGGCTGCCAATGCTTTACGAGACCCTCTTGTCAGTATCTGATTGGGAATATCCGTGGGACAGGATATTCGCCCGGACAAATCAGACTATACACCTGATATCGCGGCAACACGTGTGGTTCCATTACCATTCCAATTCAATTCCAATGGAATCCACACAATTGGATGTCACCGGACTTTTAAACGATATCAGGTGCTGTGAATTCGGTGTGTTTGGGTCATTTAACGTGGTCGGAACAGCGAGAGTAAGAGATGCATGCGGATCGGGGGATTATTTCCGGGGGTAGTCTTCTTTCGCTTCGAGGATTCGTTTAAAAGTTTAAAACTATTAAACTGAGTTTCCAATGATAAAAACTCACTCCGAAGCTTTATTATACCAGCCGACAGATTTTTAACGCGCATCTCCATCTCAGCATCCCGACACGCTTCAGAACTCCATTTCAGGCCCCCACCATTTCCGAGTCTGTTCTTTACTTTGACTGTGTAACCAGCACATTTAAAATGCATAACATTATCACACAGCCAACAAAGCAAAAAATCTTCCTGGGCTTTAGGAGTATGGCACTTTTTATTTGAGCAGACAGACATTGTTAAATTAATTTAAATTTTAATTAATAATAAATATTAATATCAGAAAAATAATCCAACAGAAATAAAAGGAATTATTAAAAAAAAATAGGGCGTATACGAACCAAAATTCCCACACAACGGTTAAAGTTCTGCAATTGCTTTCTGGAAGAAAGAGAAAATTTTTAAGAGTACCGTGAGCGCACAACACAAAACAGATCACACACGCGAAATTAACTAACGAGAGAATAACGGGCGCTAACACAAGCAATAAATGTAAAAAAGAGAGCAAGAACACACAATCAACACTGTGGACGAGAGAGCGCGAGTACATGCAAGTTGTTGTTGATTTAATGTTTAGCAACAAATCCAAAAGAAAGAATAATTAATTGTGATTGATATTTAATTAGTAAAGCTTTTAAGCAACTTTAATAAAATAAAAATTTGCGATAAAAATTAATAGTGAGAGCGCCCAGAAAACACGACCGGCAAGGTTCAAACGATATTTTTGAAATTGATCGGTGTATCTGGTGTTGGCACCATTGAACCATGCAAATGATTTATTTGTCTTTATATCTGTTATGGCAAACAAACATTGGTTGAAGAATTCATGGTGTAGTATGTGGTGTATGTGTAGTGATGTGATTGTGTTGGTGTGAGTGATTGGTTGTGTGTGTTGTATCCCTTACTTTGCATGTCGGCATGAAGCCGCCTTCTCGAATGATATTAGCTCCAAAGGAAGTCATGCGATAGCAGTTGTTGTATTCAAGATTGAAGAAAATGGTTGGAATCGGAATTAGTGCCATCGAACAATGGTTTCAGTGGCTTAGGTGATGTAAGTAATAGATCCAGTTTGACTTTTCCAATTGCGCAGCACAATCCAACCGTTTCTCTTTTGAACTTTAACAAATTGTAAGATCGGCATACAGTCGTCGTTGGTGCAATATCTAAAAGGTAGTCATATCTGTAGTTCGCAATGGGATCATAGGAATGCCAAGCGTTTGTATGATGCCAATGATCTCCGTGTGCTCACGCGTTGTCTCAATCGGTCAATTTCTCTTATTCTATTTTGTCTTTCTTCGCTTACTGACTAACTTACACAGTTCAACCTATGCCTGCTGTTGAAATTAAATAAAAATTTGCACAATACGCGTGATTGATTTGATAGTTTCCAATTGAACTGTTAGGAAACGAGTAACTTGTATCGGAGATGGCGCTGTATGTGAAAAATGATTTTTCCGGTTTTCCTGCTTATCTTGAAAGTTTTCCTGATTTTTTTTTTTTTTTTTTTTTTTTTTTTGCTACAACCCTTACGGAGCTCAAGACCTTTTCAACGAATGCCAAACCATGGAAATCGGTTGGTGCGTTCTGGAGATATAGCGTCAGAAAGGAAATCCCGACTTATATTTATATATATTGAAGATTACCAGAAGGTAGTTATATTGAAATTCCAACCAATCAGCTAAATTACTGGCAACACATTTAGGCTATGCTTCAAGGATTTTGGAAGCGTTGGCAACAGGAGTATTTGACCTCGATACAGCAACGTCCAAAATGGTTTTCTAGGGTACCAATTGTATCACTTGGAAGTGTGGTACTAATCAAGGAGTCAAACGCATCTCCTTCAGCTTGGCACCTATGACGGGTAACTCAGGTGTTCCGAGGAGATGATGGCCTTATACGAGCAGTACATCTCCAAACAACTACAGGAGAGATCACTCGTCTGATCACGAAGATTGCGGCTCTACCTTTTTAAAAAACATTGTTGTTTTAGGGGAGGCCGGGATGTTGGCGAACCAAATGCCTCTCTTTCTATAATAGTTTAAAAATGAACTCTCTTTTTCTATATGAAGCATGTATTTAAAATATCTTTGAAAATTGTGAAATTCGCCTATTTCTAATTCTCGCCATTTTTCTGTTTTGTTTTGCAGTAATAAATATGGAAATGAACTAACAAGACGTGTTCCAGCAGTAGCTGAAACAGTAAAATTTTAAAAGTGAAAAATAAAGTTTTTGTTCTTATGATATATTAAACACAGTGGTTTGTTATTTATCACATGTAAAAACTTCCATGATTATAACTGACACACCAATAGTTGACAAAGTCATAGTTGACACAATAGGGACACTTTCAAAATCAGAACAAGACAATGAGTAGATCGTCACACTCATATGTGACCATTCTTATTTCAACTAGAAGTGCAAAACAATGTCGCTAAAGCAATATTTTAAAAATTCATACTTAAGTACGGTCCAATGAAGACATTCATTACGGATATGGGTACTGGATATAAGAACCAACTTTTAACAGAGATATGCAAGCATATGAAAATAGCAAATCTTACATCTACAGCATATCATCACCAAACATTAGGAACGATTGAACGAAGTCACAGAACTTTAAATTAATATATTCGTTCTTATATTTCCTCTCACAAATAAAATTGGAATGTCTCGACTCAACATTTTACATATTGTTTCAACACCACCCCGACATTTACTCACGGATATTGTCCATTTCAATTAGTTTTTATAAGATTACCAAATCAATTAATAAATTTCAACAAGATACCTAGGGTAGATCCAATTTACAATATAGATGATTACGCTAAAGAAATGAAAATTAGACTGGCAATGTTAGAAAGCCAGAAGAGAATAAATAAGACATATTATGATAAGTCAATATCAGAAATAAATATAAAAGTAGGATACAAAGTACTATTAAAAAATGGACTAGGACATAAGCCAGACCCTAACTATTTAGGTCCATTTGTAGTAGAAACTATTGAAAATAATGACAATATAGTAGTAAAGGATAGTACAAATAAAAAACAAACAGTGGATAAGAATAGATTAAAAAAGTATAATGATCAAAACAAACTAGTAGGATGGACTGACTGTGGCCGTGCCGAAGTTCGTATACCCATGCATACTGTTTTTCAACAATTACATATTTAAAAGGAGACAAAATCATTAGAAAGAAAATAAAACAAGTCAAACCTTCATAAAATGTTCGTGGCTAAAAAAAAAATGAAAATGGAGAAAAAAAAATTTTTTTGTTCTGATTGTTCCTATGGGAGCTACAGCATATAGAAGACCGATTTGGCAGAAACTTAGCTCAGACATTTCTATATATACTGAAAAATCAAAATCAAATCCAAAAATTTTCCAATCGCTTTCAAAACAACTAAGTTATTGCATTAAAACCATGTTCTTTCTCGATCGTGCCAATGGGAGCTAAATGATATAGTCAACCGATTTTAATGAAACTTGATGGATATGTTAGAAAGGATATTATACTTATAAATAAGAACAAATTTTGTAATATTCGATTAAAAAACAACAAAGTTATGCAAGTTTAACTTTATTCTCGACCGATTTTTCGTATTGGAGCTATATGATATAGTCATCCGATCGGGATGATTCCGAGATATACAATGCCTGCAGCAAAAAGAACAAAAAAAAAAAAACAAAAAAGAAGAAAAAACACATCTAAAAATTTTCAATTTTTCACCGAGCATTGAACCATCAAACACCGAGCCCATCGTGGCACCGATCTCTACATACTACGCCACCGTCCTTACTTAGCTGGCGTAAGCTAATTCCACATATATGCAAACCCATTGCATCTCGCTCTTTCAATTTCGTTCTGTGTAAGAACACATTTAAAATATTTCTATCTCTCTCACGCACCGCGTGGTGAAGAATTTTTGCATATGTATGCGTTGCATATGTGTGTGCGTAAGCATTAAAATAAAGTTAATTTCATTTAAATTTGATTATTGATTTGTAACCTTAATAATTATCCGATCTTGTTCAAACTTGGTGTAGGGTGAATGGGTAAAAATTAAATTTAAATGCAACAACAAAAAAACAATAATTTTATATATTTCTTATTTAGTGCCGCGCGGATTCGAACACGCGTCTTTTGTGTTTGTACGGCAGATTTCTTGGAATTTGTTTTTGTTTCTTTGCTGCCAAAGAAAATTGCTTATTTTACTCGAGGTACCTCCACGTTTTAGTTTATAGCTCCGGTGATAATTATCCGATCCGACTAATTTTCAAACTCACCATACTTGATAGATCAAGGAACTTAACTTTTTATGTTTCAAACATGTAGCTTGAAATTTAAGGCTGTCATCGTGATGCAAACAGACAGACGGACATGTCTCAATCGACTCGTCTATTAATGCTGATCAAGAATATATATACTTTATGGGGTCGGAAACGTATATTTCTATGCGTTACAAACATCTGACCAATTTTATAATACCCTCTGCAAGGGTATAAAAAAGAGAAAAGAAATCATAATCTACACTTCAACGAAGTCGGTCGTGTTTTCTTTTGCGCTCTGGCTTTTATCTAATTTTTATTCTTTTTCTTGCAATCTAGTGCCGAATTAATAAATTACGCGATTTAAAAATTGTAACTTGTTTTAAGCACTGACTCAAATCTATTATTACTAATTGCTTTATTTAATAACAAAAATCAAAGTTTTGTTGTTTTGTCTACATAGACTTTGATTTTGTGTTTTTGATCCCTTTTTTACATTGCCCGCGATCGCGACAGTTACTCTCGCGATTGTACCAGTCTTTGTTGTTGTGTGTTATTAGTAATTCTCTTAATTTCTTTCTCTTTAATTTTCTATTCTGAATATTAAAACTTTAATACTTGTGTTACTACTTGATTCGTATACATTGCTCATTTTTAAATTACCCTCTTTCAATAAAAATAATAATAAACAATTAAATCTACAATGGTTGTCTGCTCTTCCAAAAAGTGCCCTCATCCCCAAAAACTCCAAGATGACTATCTTTTATGCTGGCTTTGTGATAACAATATGCATGTTAAACGCGCTGGTATTGGAAACGGTATTGGAAACGGTGGGGGCCTAAAGTGGAGTTGTGAAGCGTGCCGGGACGTAGAAATGGATATGCGTCTATTTATGCGGCGGACGAGAGAGGTATTTAAATCCCTGTCGAGGATTTCAAAAACTTCCTGATGATTTTTCGTCTCTGAAAACTCAGTTTAATAGTTATAAACTATTAAATGAGTCACCGAAGCGGAAGAAGACTTTCCCTTGGAATTTCTCTCCCGATCCGCTGGCATCTCTGCTTCTTTCGGCTCCGGCATCGTCGAACGACCCCATAACTCCAAATGCTCAGCAACTTATATCATTCAGGAGTCCAGCGGTAGCTGCAGTTGCGAGGACGATTGACAATTCCCTTGGTAATAGTAATAGCTGACTCGATAACGGTTGTAGTTTTCGAGGTGTCCAGGCGAATATTCTCTCCCACGGATATTCCCAATAAAGTTTTAACTAGAAGAGCTCTCAAAGCGTCATCTGCCTCAGCAGTTCCAGTGCGGCTGGCGCATCGAGATTTCTTGTAGCCATTCCACCAAAAAAGCAAATCTTTGTTTCACGGCTCGACCCCAATACTGCATCAGATGATGTCATAGCCCATATCCGGGCAAAAGTCGTAGCGCCAAACATAGTGGTGAAAAAGTTTGGATTTTCATATACCCGCGACATCTCCTCATTTAAAATCAGTGTCCCAGCAAATGTCTTTGACCAAATTTGCCACAAAGACTTTTGGTCTTAACAGAAACGTGGTTAAAGCCTGACATTTCCGATGCTTCTATTTTTCCTACAATATTTTCAACTTATTATGAGTTTTGATTGCCGCAAATTCATCTCTTCCTTCTGAAATAGTTCTGCCACCTTCTGTTCTTGACATTGAATTTATTACTGTCAAAATTTGTTTAAAATCATATTCTGTCTTTCTAACTTGCTCATATATTCCACCGAATTCTGACATGACGGTATATGCTAGCCATTTAGAAGCTATTCGCTTTGTCTCTTCACTTCTCTCGGATTAAGATATATTTATTTTTCTGGGAGATTTTAATCTACCTAACGTTTCTTGGCTTTCATCAGGTGAGTCTTTCTTGTTGATGCCCTCCTCATCACATTGCTTTGTTGACGGTCTCCTTGAGTTATCCTTAACCCAAGTTAATCCAGTGCTTAATAAAAATGAGAGATCACTAGATCTTATATTTATGATGGATTCTTCAAACTGTACTGTTTCGAGAATTGATCCTTTAGTCGTCTCTGAAGACAGTTTCCATCCAACTTTAGACTTAACCATTGATCTACCTTTTCGGTTATCAGATGCTGGTACCAGTTCGACGTCTCGTACCCGTTGCTTTCGTAAAACTAACTCAATGAGCTAATTCTTGCCACAGACTGGTCTTATCTGTACTCCTGTAATGATATGAATGCTGCCATTTGTTTTTTCTATGATACTATGTTTTCGCATTTTGATGTTTGTGTTCCACGTGTGACCCATGTATTGTCTATCAAGTCGCCATGGTTTACACGTGAGTTAACTAATTTGAAAAATGTGAAGTCTAGGTATTACAGAAAATTCAATAAATCGGTTCGACCGTCTGATTTCTCTCTTTATGTTGTTGCTCGATCGAATTTTTCAGTGCTTAATACACTATGCAATAAGGATTAAATTAGGCGTTGTAAACTTCAGTTTTCCCGTGATCCTAAGCGATTTTATAACTTCGTTAACGCCAACGTAAGGTGGCGTTATGTTTGCCGATATGTTTGCTGAGTTTTTCAAAACAACCTATTCCTCCAAAGATCATCGAGCTTCATATATATCCCTATGAAAAGGTCTTATTGTGTCTTTAATCCTGTGATCGATGAAGGTTCGCTTCTCAGTGTGGTTACTTTAGTGAAGCCCGTGTACTCACCAGGACCAGATGAGATACCTGGTTGTGTACTCAGGTTTTGCGAATTTGATTTCCCCAATTCTTTAGTTATTTACTTTGCCCGTTAAAACTTCCTCTTTTCCAACCATTTGGAAGGAATGTATTATTATTCCTTTTCATAAAAAGTGTAATAAATAAGTAGCTTCAAATTATAGGGGCATTTTTAAATTGTCTGCTATTCCGAAAGCATTCGGAATAGCAGACAACATTTCTGTAGTTGTATTCTTTCATCTTCTCAACTTGGTCTCATGAAACGTAGATCTACTACCACTAACCTTTTAGAATTTACTTCTTTAGCGATCGAAGGATTCAGGAATGCATTGCAAACTGATGTCATTTATACTGACTTTAGTAAGACCTTTGATTCTGTCAATCATACACTGCTTTTGTTCAAGCTAAACGAACTTGGGATTCCAAGCCTTTTGCTTAATTGGATTTCTTAATATCTTAATAACTGTACACAAAAAGTATCATTTAAAACTTATCTTTCGAAGACCATCAATGTGACCTCGGGGGTGCCACAAGGTAGCCATCAACGACCATTGCTTTTTACGCTCTTCATTAATGACCTTCCGTCAGTTGTAACTCGCTCTTGTGTGCTTATGTACGCTGATGATGTTAAACTTTGTATAAGTTTTAAAGACTTAAATTCCCCACGTCTGTTTCAAGTTGATCTTTATAACCTTACAACTTGGTGTGAAATTAACTTATTAAAACTCAATGTTTCAAAATGTAACGTCATGTCATTTCATAGATCCTCTTAAGATTAATGATTTGGTTGTACTCGTGGACCACAAAATAAATTTTACTCGTCATATTAATATAATTGTCAATAAAGCCATGAGTGTTCTTGGTTTCGTTAAGCGATGGTCGAAAGAATTTGACGATCCTTACACAACCAAAACTCTTTTTATTTCACTGGTCCGCCCCATTTTGTAGTATGGATCATGTGTTTGGTCTCCACAATATGGATCACACCAAGCTAAAATTGAATCTGTTCAAAAAATTTTTGCTCTTCGTGGTTTAAACTGGTTTAAACTTGCCCTCCTATTCTAAAAAACTTCTTTTAATTAACCTTCCCTCCTTATTAAACCGTAGAGTAATGGTACTTTGTTTATTCACAAGCTTTTGAATGGACAAATAGTCTGTCCTAATTTACTCAATCAGGTCAATTTATCTGTACCTTGTGGACTAACCCGGAATTCCCTTTATCTTTAAAACTCTGAACTTATAACTATTCTTTGCATGAACCTTTTTGAGTTCTCCGTTCCGACCACAACCGCCTTCATTCTGTAATGGGATCAGAGTTCTCTATATTTATTCTAAAATCTTCCTTGTTAGGTTATCTATCTAGTAGTTAGTCTTAATTATTATTTTAGTTGTCGTCCGTTGTCCACGCGACTTCGTTTTTGCACGCATGTCTGCTAGGGTTCGCGCGTAACAGGATTTGTCCTGGTGTCGCTTGGACCACTTGAACGTACTGCACATTGTACGCGTCAACGTTCAGAAAATATATATACATATATATAAACAAAGAAAAGAGTTGAACTATTAAGTTAAAGGGTTATATCTACTTGTAATTTTCAAAAATTTTTAAATTTTTTTTTGCATATTTTAAATCAACATATATGTATTTCGGAATATTGTGTAAAACATTCATATTGATCCGGCAATTAGTTTTAAAGAAATTAGCTTATTTGCAAAGAATAATACGCGCGTTTTAACTTAAATTTCCCTAAACTTCCGTTGCGTTTTTTTCGAAACTATGTTTTCAAAGACAGTGAGCAAAATTTCTCGTAATCGGCTTAACCGATTGGATTGAAATTTTCACACGATATTCTTAGATATTTTTTTCAAAGGATTCTGAAAATTATTTCGATTTTTTAAGCCACTTCAAAGTAAAAAAATTTTTGAAAAAAACGTTTTTTTTTTTTGGAAGCCACCATTTTGATAAAAATCGAAATTTTGACTAATCCTTTTATGTTTTCATTCAGTAAACAGCCTCGTCACGAAAAATTATCAAAAAAGCCCGATTTTTCGGGCATGCAAGTCGATATAACCCCAATACCAATCTGAATGAATCTGATTATTGAAAATTATCCATTATATTTTCCTAAGCATAAACAAATTCGATAAGGATTATTAGCCAAATTGACAAAGCGCCGGTGTTGATCATATTTGGTTTGCAGTACTTAATAGATTTACACACCGATGAAAGATCAATTGGCTATGGAGCGTTATTGTTGTATGAAATAAATAATGAAGCCCACGTTGTAGAGTACAGTAAGATGGAGTCTTCTGCCGAATCGAGATACCATTTATTGGCAGTTGTTTCCGTCATGGTCGAGATTCAGGATAGTGGTTTTGCAAATGCAAGTTAATTCTGTTCTTCTCAAAGAATCGATTTGCATTTGAGTGAACGAGTAATAAGAACACTCAAAATTTGTTAATTGCTGTTAAATTCAAGGTACATGGATTATTTCTGTTGAACTAAACCTTTTGGCTTACTGCCGATAAATGAAGAAGGGGAAGAAGAAGTGGTAGAAACCGCGTCTGAGGCTCAAGTTGGGTCATAAGAGAAATATTAAGACGGGGGTCAAGAAGTCCGCACCATAATGAGAGAGATATGTTAATGAAAGAGACATGTTATGACGGGGGAGAGGCAAGAAGACTACTCATAACAGAAAAGTCTTGTTTTGACGGGCGTCGAGATAAGTTGTCGTAAAGCAATCACACAAATGTAAAGTGGAAGAAAAAGTTGAAGATTGATACACGAGGACGTGTAATGGTCAGGATGGCCGTGTCGGAGATGGAACAGGGTATTGCGTGTCTCATATGTGATACCCATGTTCTTGTTTCTCTGTCCAGTTGAGGGCTCTGGTGTCCCTTTATATTTTGCAATCATACGTTACGATTATAAGTGATGAATGTCATGTAATGTTTGGCATTTAGTAATGTAATGTTAGTTTGGCATTGACTGGTGAGTCATGCAAGTTTGGTACTGGATGCTTAGTCATTCAGGTGACAATTAGAGATGAGCGACATAGGGCGCTGTAATTAAGAGAGATAACAGCAGAGGCTGTTATCGAGTGTGGTCCAGTGGCTGGCTGGTGGATTTTAAGACTACGTGGCAGTCATCGTAGGAGACAGACTTGAACTCGCTACTCTGAATACACAAGAGCAAGAAGCATTACTCGAAGAGAATAATTATTGTTCGACATCAGAAGTGGGATCTGCCTTACCTATAAAAAAAAGACACTGACTCTTATTTGTCAGCTTTAGAAGTGCAAAACCAAAAACTTTTTGAAATTATCCAGAATATGCAGACACCAAGGCTGTCAGCCCTTGAAAATGCAGACCAAGTAAGCTTGCCAAAATTTAATCCGGGCGGTGCTTGCTCGGACGACCTCATTTTCACGGATAACGTGCCAAGTGGCACTTGGCGGTGTCTTGCTACAATTTGATGACAGCAACGAATCGGCTATCATTAGTTTCGCAAGCAAGAGCCTATCGGAAGTGGAGAGGCGTTACTCGCAAGCCAAAAAAGAAAGTCTGGCGTTAGTTTGGGGTGTGGAAAAGTTTTTCTATTACGTTGCTGGTTTGGAATTTGAACTTGTAACAGATCATAAGCCGCTGGAGGCGATTTTCAAACCAACGTCGAAACCTCCAGCCAGAATTAAACGTTGGCTTTTGGCACTGCTGGCGTTTAAATTTACGGTTGTATATCGCTCTGGTAAGGAAAATATTGCCGATTCGATATCAAGACTTTGTAAAATCCAGTCATATGATTCTTTCGATGAAAGGGGTGACTATAACATTTGCCAGATAGTCGCTTGTGCTACACCGATACCAGAAATAGCAAAAACAAGCGTTAGCGACCGAGAAATATCGACCGCTGTGACACATCTTAAAGACGATAACTGGACAGAGGATATAACAAACTGTTATTACCCATTTCAATCTGAGCTATCAACGGTGGGTAGCATTTTGTTGCGTGGTACCCGCATAGTGATACCAAAATTGCTACGTCAGAGGGTTTTGGAATTGGGTCATGAAGGACACCTCGGCAAATCGGCCATGAAGCGGATGAGAGTGAAGGTGTGGTGGCCACGTTTGGATAAAGATATCGAGCAGCATGTGAAAATGTGCAAAAGCTGCTTAGTAGTACAACCAACACGTCCATCGTCGATGCAGCGGCGCGTTTTTCCAGATGGGCCATGGCAGTGTTTGGCAACCGATTTGTTGGGCCCTCTACCGAACAATGATCATGTGTTGGTACTAATTGATTATTTTTCGCGCCATCAGGAGATTAAATTCATCAGTTCAATTTCATCGCAAACAATCATCACGGTGTTTAAGCAAATTTTTTCCAGACTTGGCATTCCAAAGTCGTTAAGAACAGATAACGGCCAGCAGTTTATTAGCACTCAATTCAAAGATTTCAGTGAAGCTAATAGCATTACATTGATTACGACACCTCCGTATTGGCCGCAAGCCAATGGGGAAGTGGGAGATATGAATCGTTCTTAGGGTAAACGACTGAAGATTTAAAAGTGGAGCCACTTCTACAATTTAAAAGAGGAGCTACAAAAATGTATATGGACCTACAACACGACACCTCAAGGGACTACTGGCTCTACACCATCGGAACTTATGTTTAATCGGACCATAAGAGACAAGCTGCCTGACATTCGAGACATTGTAGAAGAAGTAGAAGATATTTCAGCCAGAGATAATGAGTTAGTCAATAAACAAAAAGGAAAGTTTACAGGTGACAAGGTTAGAGGTGACAATTAGTACGATGTAAATGTGGGAGACAAGAACTTGCTGAAAAATGTGATATTTCCCTCCAAGTTAACACCTAACTTTGATACAACTGACTACGAAGTCGTTGAAAGAAATGGAAGTGAAGTAGAGCTTTTTGAGAAAGCAAGAAGAATCAGACGGAACGTGAGCCATTGCAAAAAGATACCGTTGAATGAGGGGCCGCTTAGTGGATTTGCAACGATTAACGGCTCCAGCGCCATCGGCAGTGATTCCGGACCAACCTAAAATTATGGCCGCCGATCCATCTACGTAGCCCATTCGCTATGTGGAGAAACTTTCAGCGCTGGGAAACCCAAAGACCGGGTTGAAGCTGAAGCTTAAAAGAAGAGGGGAGATGTGGGAACCTTTCCAGGAGAAAAGGTTTTGTGACAGTTGTTAGAATCGAGCGAGCGAGAGATTAATATTAGTAAAATAAACTACAAGCGAACCCAAAATACGAGTTGTCTACGCAGAGCAAGTTCCGCACTTCCGTCTCCGCAATTAGGGACAAACATATAACTAGAGCCATATTGAAAGTATCTCATTTTTATTTGGCACATGCAATAATATAACCATAAAGCACCTGCTGTCGACAAAGACGACTTGCATTTATTTTAGATAGCTCAAGTGAAAACCAAACATTACTTGGGTCGCATGTAGAACACAACCATTAAAAGTGAAAATAAAGTATTAATAAAAAATGAAATGGCAGCGTCCATATCTTTACAAGAGTAAAGATAAAACCAGACCGTAGCAAAAATCAGCTAATTTAGCTTAAAAAAGCGAATATGAATATGGGACGACATTTGTTATTAAGCCCAGGTAGTGACGTGCCAGACGGTAGAGAAGGACTATTTGCGTTAGTAGTAGGTGTTGAAGTCTGCAAATCAATCATTTAGTCGTACCCTCTCTATATGAAGTCGGATCCGGTAGAAGCAGACTGAAAAATCCAGTTGGATAGTCTTCTTTCGATACGGTGATTCCTTTTAATACTTGGTAAGTATTGTTTTAAGTTTAATATAAGTCCCTATTTTCACGTCTCGGGAGGCTGTACAACTCCATTTTAGCCCCACCTCTAACTATACTATCCTTGACTCTGACCGTGTACAAAACATTAAACATGTAGCTTTTTGGGGATGGGGACACTCTTTTAATCAGCACACAACGTACTAATTTCCAGCGAAAGAAATTTTCGCAGCCATTAAAAACCATCTGAGCTTAAGAATGTACCTGGTCATGACAAAAATAAAAACTCGAAAAATGATCCGAGCACTCCCGATCTGTGCCGTGCAACACATCTGCAAACTCTTCAACGCGAAAGTAAAAACTGGTCACTTTCTCATGTGTTGAAAAAAATCAACAATCATAATGATCCCCGGAAAGGACAAAACACATTGCCTAGTCTCTCAAAATTATTTGAAAATGTTCTACAAATTCGCATCAACACAACTGTTGTATAAATGCATGCTTAAAAGACAAACCATGAGTTTCTCACAGTAAAGACCAATGCAGGCTTTGCTTAGAATAGAATTAACCCTTACATATTTTCATGCATACTGTACTCACACTACATTTTCATACAACACAAAATTGTCTCCCATATTATGTTCACGCACACAATCACACTTACACTTACACTAGAACCGTGTATATAAACTCGACCTTTTTCTTAATAAAATCAGTATTCAAGCAACTCTTGTCTATTCACTACTCTGCAATCAACGGGTGAGCATCGCTGTGCCTTTGGCCCCCATTTGCATGATCTCTCCGAAGTCCAACCAATTTCAAGTGTTGGTTGCGACAGCAATATGTCACTAGTTTATAAATACAACAACCTTGGTACACTAGAGCATAATCCCAAATCATCAATATGGTTTTCGTGAAAAGCATGGCTTAATTGACCAAGTCAACCGTATCACTTCAGAAATCTGCACAGATCGAGTCTGTAAAATAAAAGCGATACTTCTACAATATATACACAGGCTAGTGGTACGGTAATAGCTACACCGCTGATGACTTCGAATCAAAAGCAGGAGTACCTCAAGGCAGCGTGCTGGGTCTAACACTTTATATTTTGTACTCAGCGGACATACCAACAAGCCCTACACTCATCACATCTACTTTCGTCGATGACATGGCTATCCTCAGCCGCTCCAAATGTCCAATCAAAGGCTGCTGAGCAACTGGCAACCCACCTAAAGGAGGTAGAAAAATAGCTAGCAGACTGGAGCATCCGTGTAACAAAAATGCAAGCATGTTACGTTTACCCTCAATAGTCGAATCTGCCCATCATTGAACAAATGTTGCGTAGGTGAAAATCAGAGTTGCAGTAGTATTGCAATTGACAAGTTATAATTTTTTCATAAGTTATATTTTTTTTCAAATAGCAGACATGTGGGTAACACGCCTTTGGCCTGTGGTCCAATTCGATTTTGGTTTAAATTATTAAATGATAAAAATATGTTCATCTCAGTTGTGCCACCTACCCAAGATTGCCTATTTTCCTAAAAACCAATTAAACCGAATTTCGGACTATAAAAGGCGTAGTCTTCGATATATTCTTCATTCATTCTGTAAGCTGGCGTCAAGGCATCCAAATTAAATAATTAAACGTTCCACCAAGAACCACTGAAAAAAAAATTCTATAAAAAAATTAAAAAACCAAGCAACTGATATTTGCATTCCATTAGAACCATAGCTTTAAAACGGAACATTAAGTTCTGAAAAAAAACGATTAAGTGCGGCATTGTCATGCAATGACCGAATTATTTCTTCTTGATTTGGGATCTCAACAGTCAATATCTTACCTAATTTCGTTGATTTAGCAATGCATGGAATGCTAGTTTATGACAATTTATTTAAGTTAGTTTATTTCTTTCATACAAAGGGAAAAACAACAAGAGCACTGATGTTTTCATGTTTTCAATTAAGCTGAGAACAATTCATAATATTATAAACCGGACTGGTTGGGAATTAAAGCATTCAGAAGGCAGGCCGTCCAAGTTAAACAGACGTGATCAGTCAAGAATTATTAAAGAAGTCGCCAATAACCCTCAAACCAGCCTAAGAGTCTACAGACTGAAATTTTCATGCGGCAAATAATTTTTTGCCCCAGGCGCTCAATTTTCTAGGTACGTCAGTGACCAAGATCATGACCCTAAGCACGAAAGGCACATCTATGCAGGTCCTGATTGTCCTACAAGTGCAGCAAAGTGATTGACATGCTTGGCCGAAGTCTTAATCTAAGCCCCATCAAAAATTTTTAGGCTCTTGTAAAGAAACGTGTGGTTAGACGGAGACCAGCTTACAAAACGGCTCTTTTATGATCCATTCAACAACACCTGATAAACTCAATGCCACGACGATTTCAGGCCGTTATAGATGCTGATGGCAGGCATGCCAAAAATTAGTTTTAAAAAAGTTATATTTTCTTAGTTATAGTAAACATAAAATAATTGTTTGCATTTTGCAAAGAATTAATTGACAGCGTGAATGTTGTCAAATTTTCTTTTTTATGTTTTTTTATACTTTTGTAGATCGAAATTTGAATTTTTTGTGCCTGATATATAGAAAGAACCCCGCCAGGGGAGGGAATGACATGAGACGTTTGTGTGACAGTTGTTAGAATCGAAGCGAGCGAGCGAGCGAGCGAGAGATCGATATTAATAAAATAAATTTTGCGCCGGAAATGAATTCAGCGTTCGAGAGACATCTTTTGCGGAATCTGTCCCCGGATGAAGGCGAAACATTTAACAAATACTTGATTCGGGTGAGGCAACAACTTGCAAAGTGTTCATATGGCACAACAAAAGCTGAAATTGAAGAGATATGTCTTGCCGACAAAATAATTGATTCCTGGGTTTCGAACGACTTGAAGAAGAGATTTTTGGAAAGAGAGCATACGCTGAGCGAGATAATACATGCTTGCCAGGTCTATGAACAAGTGAACAAGCACTCGGGAACCATTCTGGGTGACGATTTAGCCGACATCGTCAACAAAATTTCGGTAAGGAAACGGTTTGGCAAGAGCCTCCAAAGGCTTGCACAAGATGTGGGAGTGAGGATCATAATGCTGATGACGAGAAATGCTCAGCACGGGATAAAGTTTGCAGACGCATCAATTTGGTTGGTCATTTTGCTAAGCAGTGTAAAACTCGAAAATCGAAGAGGTCATCGGACGCCGGTGGACACTTCGACCCAAAGCGGCTCAAGATATTTTCAAATGTTCGAAGCATCGGAGACCAGTGGGGAATCGATGAGAAGGTCAAGAACCTGGAGTGTTTCAGGATTGATGGGTCGTCAGGAAACGATGACAACATTATATGCAACGTTGGACGTCAACCAATTGAGATGAAAATCGACTCAGGATCGCCCGCAAATTTGTTCTGTGAGAAGCATTGGAAAGTGTTGTGTAACAACAACGAAATGATGTGGAATGTGAGATGCCAAGCGACGGAAAGACATAAAGCATACGCAACTGATGATCCCCTCAAGGTTGTTGAACCAAGTATTAATTGCTACGTTTTACGTAATCGAGAGTGGTAGTCAATCGCTCCTGGCGAAGAAAACGGCCATTCAGCTCAAAGTTCTAAAGATAAGTTTAGAAGCTTGTCGGATCGAGGCTTTGGAACCGTTTTCAAAAAGTAACGACAGTACAAAAACCAATGAGACGGGTGCCAGTGGCACTGGAAGTTAAAGTGGTTATTCAACGAGAACGTTATCCGCTACCAACCTTCAAAACTGTTATCTAGTCCCGCGATTTTTTCTATGGAAGAGGTGACTATTGCCAGTTTGTTGCTTTTTGGCCGAAGGCCATTCCGATTAGAGGTGCCAAACTATCGATGGTGGGCGCCATCGATTGTGGGCGATAGTAATTTTGAAACCATCGGTGGTGGTCGATAGTCGCAATAAAAAACAGTGATTGAAAATCATTGAAATTTGTAGGAAAAAACAAATAATTTGAATTTTTTTTAATTCAGATGGAACTCTTTAAAACAACTATATATTTTCACAAGTGTGAGTGATTTACATTTGGAAAAAAAGAGTAAGAGTACAGGCTATGGATCTTTTCTGTCAAAATATTGAACTTATAAGTTTAAGGAACATTGCTTACATTTTATGAAATTACATTTTAAGGAAAAAGCTAAAAATACAAAAGCCATATAAACGACTTAAAAGATAAAACTTGAAAACTATAATATGATTTACTTATTATAGTGAAAGATTTTTGTTTAAAAACAACAAAACGTTCACATTTTCTTTTTTAAGCCGTGTTCGCCTATCAGAAACAATTTGTCCCGCCTTGCTGAAAGCTCTTTCCGACTCCACAGACGTTGCGGGGATGCATAAATATTTATACATCAGTAATTTTAATAAATTAAAATCCGCCTGGTTGACCTGCAATCAAATGTATTACCAAAACTTAGTTGATCCATAAAGGAGGGTTCATTTCCTGTGGGGCTATGTCTCTCTACAGGTACTGCCTTTTCATAACGATTGCATCAGATCGAACATTACTCTTTTTAGTAGCACATCGATGATTCAAAAAATCAAAAATTGGATCCGCAGTGGTCGTGGTTGCTTACAGACTGACAGGGTCTTCAACATGAGTCAAATTGCCCAAATTGATCAACTTATTTTCCAAGATACTTGCTGCTTGTTCAGCATTTGCGTTATATTGAAACCCATCTTTTTTGAAGCGTGGATCCAAAATCGTAGCCATCCTTGTTACCGTGCATAGCTCATATATGGATAGTCGTTTTTTAATCGACTTCAACATAGCATCTTTCATAGATTTGCCTACCGCAGTTGCCAACTGAGATGGAAGATTTACAATTTGCCGATATAGTCCATATGCCAATGGTATTATTAATGACACTGCAACGTATTTGCCACCAGAAACTTTTTCGGACACGTTCTTAAATAATGCTAATATTTTATCAATATCTTTCAACACGTTGATTTCCTCTGCAGTGAATGGTAATGGTGCATTTGTTGTTGATAATAGCACACTGGCAATGGCTTCATGGGTTAATAAAACTCTCTCAATCATGTCGTGGAAGCTGTTCCACCTTGTTGGGGTTTCTTGCAATAAGGTATATACAAAATTTTCTTGAACTTGTTTCAATTTTTCGTTCGCAATTGAACTTTTCTTAAAAAATTTTACAATGTTTTTACATTTTGCAAACAAAGCTTTTGTGACATCGTTGTGATTGAGATTCAAGCCATCTTTGACCACTAAATTAACTGTATGAGCAAAACATTAAAAACATTTTAAAATTTCACATGCTTTCAGCATTGAGCTTGCATTGTCAGTTACAATGCAGACAGTTTTTTCAAAGATATGCCAAGATGCTAATATATCTCTTAAAGTGTCTGCAATATTTTGCGACGAGTGATTTGTAGTATCTATCAGTTTTTTGGTTGCTAGCGATGCCGTTTTGATGCCGTACTATGTACGAAATGAACCGTTACCGCTAAAAAGCTTCCGTTAGTAATAGCAGTGTTCGAAACCTGCTCCAAAATTGTTGACAATTTTTCCGTTGTTTTTTTAAACAAATTGGTCATCAGGACGTTTTCCAAATGACTCCGGCTGGGAAGCTTGTACCGTGGATCTAAGGCTGTAATTAATTTAATAAATCCTTTGTCCTTCATTATGCTAAAAGGCTGAATATCCTCAGCAACCATCTCTGCTACGAGTTCATCTAAGTCCTTTTTACGCTTGGAGTTTGCATCATACAACTCAGCCCTTTTAAAGTATGACTCCACTGACCACATGCTTGACCTGAAGCTGCTGCTGAAAGACGCAATGTTCTCGTCTTGTACAAAATCTTCAGCCACCTGTGTATCAGGAGCATTTCTGTCCAAAGTCAGGTGAAACCGTTTAAGGTTCGATGTGTTGCCACTAGTTTTATACTCCTTGGAGCAACTAAGGCATTTGGCAAATTTCTTATCATCAGATCTTTTAAAATAATTCCACACATCCGAAATTTTACTTTTCTTTTTTTGTGCAGGCTTCTCCATCACAAAATTTTTTTCGCTGTCGCTGCTGTTGCAATCGCAACTTGCTGCAGATCTGTGTCCTAAAATTAGACAAAAGTGTTCTAAGCATTGTTACAAATTATTTGAAAAATGTATTACCTCGTTTAAGAAAGCGATCCATTTATATATTTTTACGAATTGTTATTTTAAATACCTTACAACTTTACACTTTTTAATATTTGTACACAAGCGACGCCACAAATAAAAAAGCGCGATGCTTGGTGATGTGTAAGTCGATCTTTTGGCGATACTATCGTCCACTATCGCGACTTTGAATCATCGATAGTTCAGTTGCTCGATAGTGCCCTACCGTCGTTGGTGACGATAGTGCCATCGATAGTTTTGCACCTCTAATTCCAATGCCGGAAATAGAATTGGGCCATGAAGGCCACCCCGGCGAATCGGCCATGAAGCGCCGGAAGAGAGTGAAGCTGTGATGGCCACGTTGGGATAAAGATATCGAGCAGCACATGAATCAGGAGATTAAATTTATCAGTTCAATTTCATCGCAAACAATCATTCTGGCGTTTAAAGTAGTTTTCTCCAGACTTGGTATTCCGAGAACATTAGGGACAGACAACGGCCAGTTTATTAGCGCTCAATTCAAATACTTCAGTGAAGCTAATGGCATTACATTGATTGCGACACCTCCGTATTGGCCGCAAGCCAATGGGGAAGTGGGAGATATGAATCGTTCTTAGGGTAAACTACTGAAGATTGCTGCGGTAAATAAAGCCAATTTTAAAGACGAACTAAAAAAATGTATATTGACCTACAACACGACACTATGGGACTACTGGCTCTACACCTTCGGAACTTATGTTTAATCAGACCATAAGGGACAAGCTGCCTGACATTCGAGATATTGTAGAAGAAGAAAAAGATACCTCAGCCAGAGATAATGAGTTGGTCAATAAACAAAAAGGAAAGTTTACAGGTGACAAGGTTAGAGGTGACAAGGAGTACGATGTAAATGTGGGAGACAAGGTCTTGCTGGAAAATGTGATATTTCCCTCCAAGTTAACACCTAACTTTGATACAACGGAGTATGAAGTCGGTTAAAGAAATGGAAGTGAAGTAGAGCATTTTGGGAGAGGAAAAAAAATCAGACGGAACGTGAGCCATTGCAAGAAGATACCGTTGAATGAGTGGCCGTTTAAAAATAGCAATTCGAATGAGGACACCCTAGTTCAAGCGGATACGCAACGATAAACATCTCCAGCACCATTGGCAGTGATTATCCGGACCAACCTACAATGATGGCCGCTGACCCATCATCGCAGCCCATGCGTTATGTGGAGAAACGTTCAGAGCCGGGAAAAACATGACCGGATTGAAGCTGAAGCTTAAAAGAAGAGGAGAGAGAGTTGAGAACCCTGCCAGGGAAATGAATAATATGATACGTTTTGTGACAGTTGTTAGAATCGAAGCGAGCGAGCGAGAGATTGATATTAATAAAATAAACTACAAGCGAACCCAAAATACGAGTTGTTACAATTATGATTATGATTATGAAATGTTTTTGATCTCTCTTGTTGATGATTACATATATCACAAATCAAGTATATGTGAAATGTTGACTGGTATGTTAAAATGTGTACATATTGGAAGAGGCATTTATTAACGATAAGGTTGTGGGTTATATTTGTGTGTCGAACCCAAGCGAACCCAAAATACGAGTTGTTACAATTATGATTATGATTATGAAATGTTTTTGATCTCTCTTGTTGATGATTACATATATCACAAATCAAGTATATGTGAAATGTTGACTGGTGTGTTTAAATGTGTACATATTGGAAGAGGCATTTATTGACGATAAGGTTGTGGGTTATATTTGTGTGTCCCAGTCTGGTTCTTGTAAATTTTAATGTATCAGTTTGAGAGGTGTTACTTGGTGGCGTTTTGTCTTGGGTAACGTTCTTGTAATATTGCGATGTGTTGGTGAATATAAGTTCCTTGTATGTCTTCATGTTTTGTTTTAGAAAGTTTAAGAAATCCGTGGAGTAATGAGAGAGAATATTTTAGCTTTTTTTGGCTGCTTCGTCAGCTGACTCATTCCCTGTTATTTCGCAGTGATCTGGGACTTGTAATGCGGACAGTGAGTTTTGTTATTTCTTTGGATTTCAAGATTTTTTTGTAAATATTTTCTAACTGTGAATGCTTGGAAGATGATTTTGAAGTTTTTTTGAATTGCGTATATTGTCCTGTATTCTATTGGTAATATAATATATATAATATATTCGATTGGTTCATATAGTAAATAATTAATTGGGGTAGTGCGGAATGCATTGAAGACAAGTTTATTTGAGATTTAGCATACAAGTGTGATATTTGACATTATTACGCATTTAATGACATATATAATAGTGTTTGCATTGCAGCTGAATTTGTTGTTGGATAGACATTTTATTATATTAAGTCGTTTGAAGAGTTGTGCAGATATATTGTCTATGTGAATATTTTATTTATAGTTTTTAGCTATGGTAATTCCTAGTATTTTGAGAACGATTACATTTTGCAAGTAAAAACTATTGGATTGAAGTACAAACTTACATTTCTTTTTTCTGCAAATGTGTAGGTATTTACATTTTTCCACTGAGAGAGATGCACCGGAATAGTTACACCAATCCATTATGTTTTCAAAGAGAAACCCAATACTCAACAGATACTATTTTTTGTTTAATTTGCAAACTATTGTGTTATCATCACCGTTTTCATTGAAGCTGAATTCCTTATGATGGGCAATTATTTAATTTAGTTTGTTAAACGCTATAAGAAGAGTATGACTGGTACAAGAGACCCCTGCGGAATCCCGTTTCCCAAAGAAATTGTATTGGAATACGTTTTGTTGGTGAGAACAGTTAATTTTCTGTTGCAAAGGAAATTTAAAAGGTACTTAGTGATTTTGGGACCGATTTTCCAATCTACTAGTTCATCTAAAATAGCGTGGATACCCGCTCCTTGGCGAAGTCTAATGAGATAACCGAGATGTGATTACAGTTTGATAAAGTGGAAGTCATCTGGTAATATAGCAGAGACACTAATTTCCCCTTTCTGAACTCCATTTGACGACTGTCTGGTAACTTGCGGTTGGTCGCTAACTACCACAGTCGATTCAACACAATTTTATCAAGAATTGGTAGATGTCTTATCTGTGTTTAGTTTGAGTATATGTAGGACCCAACTGATTTTAAATTGCTGGGGGATATGGGTATTGAGGATGCTGTTATAGAGGTTTAGGATTCTTTGCAGTAACATAGGAGTTATTTTCTTTAGCATTTGGTAACTTATCCGGTCTCTACCTGGATTTTTCCATTTTAACTGATTAAGGACTGCTAGTAGTTCGATCATGGAGATGACATGTGAGTAACATTTGCATTTAAAACTTGAGTAAAAATTAGAATCACGTGCTGAATTTGAGCAAAGGGAACATGTACTTAATTTATTTGCTATTTCGCTTTTGTCTGTTATGTTTTGTGTGGCGTCGCTCGGGTTGGTGAGACAGTGAATGTCATGTCTAGTTTTCAAACCACAAAATCGGTTTATATTTGACTATATTTTGAAAGTGGAAAGGTTCGCGCTTATTTTGTACAGACACTCCTTTTGCAATCTTTATTTAACGTTTAAGTAGGTCATAAGCTTTCTTGTGGGTAAGAATGTTTGTCGTATTAACGTATTTTTTTAAGCTGTTCCAGGCTGTGTGTTTTTGGTCTTTTAATTTTTGAAGATTTCTGCCCCACTAAGGCGAGAACAAAAAGAAGAAGAAAAAATATACAGATAAAGACAATTAGGAGTGAAGAACAGTTCGAAGAAAGTCAAGGAGCACAATACGTAAAGAAGAAGGAGAAAAGTGAGGAGAAATAATAAGGGAAAACTCATTATAGTCACTACACAAAACTTGAAGAGGTTTATGACGACTAAACTTTGAGGCGTATGTACTTAAATGAAGAGGAACAAAATTACGTGTAGGACGACATGGAACAAGAAAATTTGTTTTCCCTAACAAAAAGGGAGAGTCTATTTCCACAAATAACAGTTTATGGAGATATACACTACCACTGACGCGTCTTTGATTTACAAAAGAAGGAAGATTAAGGAGAAGAAGCCTACTTGAGTAATGTGGGAGGGGCCTAATTAGCTCCCAGCTTAGGCCACGTAGGACGAACAAAAGAAATTTTTTTCGGACCGACTCAATAAGTTGCTGGTGAATGGCGTATTAAAGAATCCAAACTGGTGAGCAATATTCTAATATTGGGCGTACCAAGGATGTAAATAAGACCTTGGTGAAGTAGGGATCATTAAACTCCTTAGACCAACGCTTTATAAAGCCTAGCAAAGAGGTTGCTTTATTAGTCACAGATGAATTGTGAAGCAGGAAGTTTAGCTTGGGATGAAAAATGATGCCCAAATCTTTAACAGAAAAATGTCTATTTAGGGTAGCGCCATTCATGTAGTAATTGGCAAGAAACTGCGAACGATGACAAAATGTCATAGATGAGCATTTCAGTATGTTGAGATGGAGGTGATTAATCTTACACCACTCACTAAGCTTGTTAATACCAGCTTGCAAAATGGAATGAAGAGCTGGATCTTTAAATGATACGCAAAGTTTAACATCATCAGCAAACATAAATACATGAGAGCCATTTAAAACACTAGGTAAATCATTGATAAACAAAGTAAAGAGTATTGCGCCCAGGACTTCTTTGGGGAACACAGAATGAAGTTGTAAACAAAAGTCTTTGAGTTCTATTGGTGAGGTAAGACTTTAACCAGGAAAGAAGATTAGGAGAAAAACCTAGCAGACTAAGTTTCTTTAACAACAGTTTGTGATCAACACTGTCAAAGGCTTTGCTGAAATCAGTGTAAATAACATCCGTTTGAGATTTATTACGAAAACCGTCATGAACCAAAGTACAGAATTCCAGAATGGCAGCTTCGCTTCCCACAATATTAGTGCAACGGATTAATTCCGACGGCATATCAACAGTAAGGGGCGTCACAAAAACTGGTGTTGTTGTTTCGGTATTAGGAGTGGCAGGCATTGATGAAACGTCTATAGTCAGATGGTTTGATTTCTTTCTCTTTGACGACTCACTTAAAACTTTCAGTGAGAGGAAGTTAGACTCTAGATCGTTGAACTTCTTCACGAAAGAGCATAAGTCAGAGTGAAGAATCTTAAATCCATTCCGCATTTAACGCATGAATGTTCTCATCTCCAATCACATGTCCAGTTCAGCCCAATCCTTTTTTTTAATTGTGTCTCGGACACGTCCAGTGAGACCTGCACATTTAATATGTGCAAAATTATCGCATAGCCAGCACGATACATAGAGATCGTCGACTATAAGTTGTTTCCTGTCACACGTTGCCTCTCCTATTGTTGGATCGTGATCCCAACTTTTATGCCAGCTATTGAAGTTGTGTATTTCAATATAGGTCTCTCAGGTTTATAGGTTGATTGGAAATGCTATTGGTAGAATGAATGTGGGTTTCTTTTAGGGATATGATTTTTGGAATATGGTTTTTTATGAGAATCTGTAACTGATTATAGTTATTGAAATCCGTTTAAATTCCATTGAATTATTTTCAACACATTTATTGGTTTGTTTTGGTTGCTTACTGTAAACTGGATTTTTAGTAGTCGAAAGTTCAGATGTTAGTATTAGTTAGATACTATCACTAACATTATGGAGTGAAGCAGTCTTGGATTTTTTGGGTTTCGTTTCAATATGTTCTTTTGATTTAAGAGTTTTAGTTAGAATGTTTTGTTTATTTGTATATGTTCTTAGTTTGAGATCTTCAATTAGATTGAAGCGGTGGTTGCAAAAATTTTGTGGTGTTGAAGTGGATGGTGTGTCGTTGATTGGTGTGGTGTCCATTAATGATTTGAGATCTCCGTATGATGGTGTTTGATGTATGAGTGGCTGGTGCTTCATGTGATTAGGTTCCTTCTTTGGACTGTGCGTTTGATGAGATGAATTTGATGTTGTTAAGGAGTGTTGAGTGATTTTTTGATATACATATATATATATGTATATATATATATGCATACTTTTTCCAGTGTCTTTATCGCAGTTAATTCTATTAATTTAAGAAAGGCTTAGCATGATTTGTCAACTGGACAGTGATATTTTTGACTGTCGTATTTGCAATTAATACAAATCTGGTAAGTTGCAATTTTCGTATTCCTAAGTGTGTTCTTCAGCGGAGCAATTAGTCCACGATTTGGTCAATGAATTGTGAATTAGTTCGTCGCCGATAATGATACTCTCTGGGAGGGTGAGTGAAGCGAAAGTTATAGTGATGAGTCCAGTTTATTTAGTTGAGTTGTTTTCAGTTTTTCAATCACATTTTGTGATTTTAGTTCAGGTTATAATCGTATTTATCATCTAATCCGTTCAGAGATCTCTATTCCTGTACTAAAAACTTCTATCCTTTCACATTTAGCTCATAACTAGTTAAAGTTTCGCTTTTGGCTGTGTTTTGTAGATTGTCACCGAGACTCGAGCCGTACGTTACGCAACTTGAGCCCATAGATTTTTTTTTTTTTAATTAGTGCTCCCCTTGAGCTTCTAAATCTTTCGTAAGGGCAAGTATTGTTAATGCCGCCGCTTTAAATGGCTAAAATTTCAAAATGCTACTTTTAGCTGTCCAACTCACAGGGATGTCTTTCTATATGTAATTAAAAAATTTAATATTAAGATCCTGCGCGCAATGATTGTTTCCAAATCTATGAATATCTAACGGTCCGTCCGGTATTACAGGCAAAACAAAGGGTGGCTTTTGTAGTTGCTAATCATACTAAGAAATTTCTAAGTTTCATTGATTCCCCTGTGATTGTTTTTTGCATGGGAAGTTTTTATGAGGTGGCTTGAGACTTTTAATTCTGAAAGGAAAATTAAGCGCTTGCAAATTATGTAAAGGTCCGTTTCTGCGAAGCACTTAAGGGCAAGGTTTTGTTGGTCAAAGTTTTCAAGACCTTGTCGTCATTGATATTGTGAAATTTAGAAAAAAGTGCTTGCCCAGTGTTAGTACGATATTGGTTGTTATACAGAACTACTATTTTGGTTGTTTTAATAATTCTGTCCAAAATTACGAATTTGGTTGTTTTGATAATACTGTCCATAATTATGATTATGATCGTTTTGATAATCTTGTATAGAATAGCGATTTTGATTCTGATTGTTGCCGAAATTTATGCCCGCAAATTCGTCCCACCGTAAATAGAAAACATTGTATAAAGCATAAATTCAAAATGTACAGCCGCTCACAACGAATGCAAGACTCTGTTTTGTGCGTGTTTCTTTTCTATTCTATTTCATGCATGTATAACTTACGCTAGATAGAAACATAACGAGTGTTCGCTAGAACGTTGTTTGTTCGCGGCCTAAGATTGAGGACTAGAAATTCTAAAGCTTTCTGCTTACCTTTTGAAAATATGTATGTATTATTGAACTGGGCCTAATAAGCGGAGCTAAAAAACTAGCCAAACAAATAAGATTTTTTAAAATTTCTATAAAAATTCTATTAAGATATTATATGAACTTCTTTAAATTTTCTATTGAACTATTCTGTGAAAATCCTACAGCGAAGAAAGTTTAAAGTTCTTCGAATACGTAGAGAGGATCGGATTCCAATTTGACTCCCTACGGGACAGAGATTGAGCGAATCCATCAGAAAAGATATTCATTGCGGCTACAGTAACAGCGGAAAATATGTAACAAAGATGATTCCGAATAATAACTGTGCAGCGCTACAAACAGTGAGGAGATGCTAACATGCACCAGGTGTGCATGCTAATTTCACCAATTTCCGTAGAACGGATGCCTTTCTAAGCGAAAAACTTCAACTTGACGACTCAGAGATGCCTTGGAGCGTTTGGTGCGTTTTATAAAATAAATCAAAACCAGAAGTTTACTGATGAAAGTCTGCTCACTGCAATGTCGGAGGTGGAAACGACTGTCAACTATAGACTGTTAACACATGTACCTCTTGATCACGAGGACCAAGAAGCTATAACGCCGAATCACCTGCTGCTTGGGTCATCAAGTGGTGAAAAGCCGTTTTTCCAAGCAAACAAGATCGACTACAAATGGAACCTCCGCCAGAGCGACATGTTTGCTAACCAATTTTGAAACCGATGGGTTAAGAAAGTGCTACCCAACATTACTCAAAGAATCAAGAGGCTTGAAAAAGTGATACCTATCGAGGAAGGAGACATCGTATTAATATTCGATGAAAACCTGAGTCGAAACGTTTGGACGAAGGGTCGGGTGATAGACGTGACCACTGCAGCAGATGGCCAAGTAAGAAGTGCGAAAGTGCAGACGCCGATTGGCGTTCTATGCAGACCAGTAGTTAAAATAGCAGTCCTTGATGTCAGCAATATGGAAGTAGGCTCCTCCTGAGTACGCTTACTGGGAGGAGAATGTTGTCAAAATTTTAGCCCGCAAATTAATTAACGTCGCCCCACTGTAAATAGCAAACATTACATTAAGCATAAACGCAAGATGTACAGCTGCTCACAGCATATGCAAGACTTCGTTTTGTGTGTGTTTCTTTTCTATTCTATTTCTTGCGGTACTTTTCCCATCTATCTATGTATATCTAAGTTAATACCGCTTGGCGTTCCCCTCAATTATGCCCAGTGTCTAATATATTGAGGAGCAGCGGCAGCGCCGACAGCGGCGACAGTTGCGGCAGCAGCAGTAGTAGCAGCAGCAGCAGCAGCATCAGCGTTGGACGAGGCGCGAGCAACTGATCTTGGCAGAAGAGTTAGAGTCGGCGAAGAGGTCGGAGTGTAATGTGTATGAAAGTGTTAGTGGGTAAGATTAGTGTATCGTGGCCGCGGGTACCAGGCCTGACAGTTGATACAAAGTTAACTTCTAGATAAAAGAAAGTCGGTTTTGTTACAACACTTATAACTCGAGATGTGCTGGACCAATTTTCATGGTTTTTAATTTGTTGGATTTGTCTCCGCCCCGATTAGCAGAATATATAGTAAAAATACTGAAAAATTGTCTAAATGACGGTAAATGCAGATTTTAAAGTTCAACAGATGTTTCATCAGATTACCGTTGATATATATGTCAAAATTGAAAATTGTTTTAGACATTAATTTGTGTAAATTATATATTTAATTAAAGATTTATAAGCGATTGTATATTCAGTATTACTATTAATAAAAATGCCGCGTCCCAGAAGATCTAATCTTTCCCAGCGGACCCGTAATGCAATTAGGCAACGGAATATCGCGAGTCAATCATCTTGCAAAGAACGAGAAATCGCCAGAGAAGAGTGCCGCGTTAGTATGGAGCAAAGAAGGGCCTTAATTCGTGCTTGTCAAAGTAAGAGTCGTAAACCTATTAGAGGTTCTAAAATACAATTTTTACTGTATCTGCTTCCCGGACAAACATTAAGTTTTTTCAAGCAAAAACTTCGGTCACTAATAACTACATACATTGTTAAGCAACTCGTCTTTGGGATTACTCGATGCTGGATGTATTCAGTCGAATGGCAAAAACGAGGCCTACCGCATGCACATTCTAATTTGGTTAGTAGACAGAATTGGGCTAGATCAAGTAGATGACATCATATGTGCGGAGATTCCTCCTCCTGAAATAAATCAAAACCTACATGATGTTGTAATCCCGAACATGATTCATGGACCATGTGGCACTCTCAACCACCAATCACCGTGCATGGTCGACGGCAAGCGTTCCAAACGGTATCCGCGAAAATTCACGGCAGAGACAAATTTAGGCAACGATGGTTATCCATTGTATCGGTGTCGATCGCCCGATGACAATGGTAGAACTATCACAACTAAAATGAAAGGAAACTATTTCATAGGTGACAACAGTTGTGTTGGTGCTTGGTTTAAATAGATATAAGTACACAAAACACCACTACATTCTACACAAATATTACCCCAATTATAATAACTAATTAATAACTCCCATATTGTAAACACATGTGACCCATAATTAATAAGTAAATCTCGGGTAACCCTCTCATAACAGTTATTGGCTATCAATTCATTGAGTACCCCTGCTAGGGTCAGCAATAATCAATCAGTTGCTGACCTAGCAGCTACGTAATGAAAGGTGGAGCCAAAATGACCTACGCAGCGGGGCCTATATAAGTAGAGTCTAGTTCTTAGGCTAATTAGAATTCAATATCTGTAAGCAGCGGGTGTGCATCGCTGTGTCTTTGGCCCCCAGTTACAATATAAATTCTCAACCCTTCGTGGTCCACCCAATTCAAGTGTTGGTTGCGACAGCCCTATGCCACTAGATTATGTTCTAGGGGCATCTTTATTATAATCAATAAAAATATAAATAAATATACATATATGTATATACCCTGCAATATTACTTGCGTTTTTATTTCGAAACATTTTGGTGACCCCGACTTTGGTCAACAAGGCGACCAATATAAACAACGCGCAAAATTACTTTGGTCAACAAGGCGACCAATTTAAGCAACGCGCAAAACGGACTTTGGTCAACAAGGCAATAAGATAATCGTCTTATTAATACTACGCTTTGGAAAAATTAATATTCCTTTGCGAGGGCACGGTTTTGCAGTCTGGCAACAATTCGTTGTCCCGAAATTTCGTAGCAATTGATCACTTGGTGATAATTGCATTTGTGTATACAAGTCAACATTGCGACTGTATTACATACCAAAACAAAAAAAAAGAAAAACAATTACTTCTGTTTGTGAGACAACTGACCGAGTCAGCACATTGTCACCTGGTCAATTTGGCGACTAGAATCACAGCGGAAAAATATACATATATATAAAATTAATAAGACCAAGTCCATGCAACAACACTCTAAGCTTATGTGCTGTGTTGTTGACAAATTTTAAAGTAATTAATTCCACAAAATATATATACATTCTGCGGGTTTCACAAGTAAATCAGTATTTTGTCAATTGGTCAACTTGGCGACCAGAACCACGCCAGAAAATTTTAAAATAAAATAATATATACATCATTATATTATTATTACACAATTATTGTGGAACAATTCTACGCTGTCAGCAGTTTAGCGGGCAACAAACCTAAATATAAACCCCTTATGCGGCAGGTACTGACCTATGTCACTGTGATAGACAAGTCAGCATAAAGTTATTTTGCATTGCAATAACAAATTAAAAGTGGATTGGGTAAATTAAATATTTACTAGAGCAATCAGCCAGACCAAAATTAAGGTCTGAATAATTTACACAAAAAGAGCAGTTGTGATAAAAGCATTATCTTGACCACATATTAAGTGCGAGTCGGAGCGTACTTTTGTCTTGAACATAAACAAATACTCCCAACGGGTCAAGATAAGCTAATATCATGGAGGAGATTTACGCTCACCAAACGGAACGGGGAGACGCCATTCAGTCGATGATACGTAATTACAAAAAGGATTCTCCCGCAAGGAAGACGAAGGTGCCATACTTTGTAGAAAAAATTGAAATAATGGAGTACCTATGGAAGAACTTTGAAAAAGGTCATCAGGAGTTGATGGAAAAATTGAATCATCAACCATCTGACCATGACTACTTCAAAAAAGAGTACCACCCCAAAATGAAAAAGACGGTGGATGAAATCATAAAAATCTGGAAGGCTCAGATACTCAAACTGGAAGAGGAATCAGAGACCGATCAGAAAGGAGAGCGGCAAAAGATAGAGCCACTGATGCGCCAACAGAAGGCAATGATTGCATCATTACTCCGAATTTTGAATCAGATAACATCTGAAGGAAAAGTTCACTACAAGCCGATCATTGAAAAACAGTGGAAACAGATTGAACTAATCCACTTTGAAATATATAAGGCAGTAGCAGAACCTGTGAGCATTGGATATGACTTCGATACGTATGTGAACGCCGAGAATTAGTGCTACTTGGGATTCTATTATAATTTTCCATATGACGAGAAAATTGGATAGACTTACCCACACTTTATATGAACAATCCCTTTCCGATACAAGGGAATTGCAGAAGACCAAGGAATTTCTTGCATTTTTGGAACAACGTTTCCTTGCCTTAGAGGCGATTGGTACCAAGCAAACCAGAGAAAAGCAAAAAATATGTGCATCAGCGTCTGGCACAAACTCATCTTCATGTCCGTTCTGCGGTAAGTTAAATCACAAACTGTTAATTTTGTGTTACATTTAAGAAACAACAACTTGAAACCAAATATAACAACCGCGGCCTCAGCTGCGTTCACATATGGATGCCAGAAAAACTACACCTTACTGACGACAGCCAGGGTGATTGTGAAAGGAAACAATGAGCGAGAAGAAGAATTTCGTGCGCTCCTAGATAGTGGGTCCCAGGTCAATCTAATCTTAGAGAGATTAGTAAAGCAATTATCATTGAGAATAGAAAAGGCATCGCTACGAATCGAAGGAGTAGGAGGACAACCACAGATCAGCAGATCCAGAGTAAATGTTCTTGTGAAATCAAAATACACCGATTTCAGTACAAGAGTGGGAGCATTTGTGTTACCGCACATTGTAGCAGATTAACCCACTGAAGCAATAACTCCGAAGTTTGACCTGCCGAAAAACATACACCTGGCAGATCCCAACTTCAACAAAACTAGTAAAATCGATTTATTACTAGGAGCAGATCACCATTTCTCAATTCTACTACCTGGACAAGTAAAACAAAATAAGTGTCCAACTCTCCAAAACTCAGAATTTGGTTGGATCATTGCTGGAAAGATAAATATGGCTACATCTGCACCTGCTAGGTGTATGGTGGCGACCAAGCCTGATGAACTGTTGGAGCAATTCTGGAAACTGGATACCTTGTTCCATAATCGCCGCTTCTTTCCAAAACATTCAAGGCACATTGTAATGTTGAGTATTGCAATTCGGTCAAATCTATTAAATACATTTGCAAATATGTCACGAAAAGGAGCGATATGACGGTTTTTGGTATCCAAACATCCAATATCAACGATAAAATCAGGCGCTATCAATTTAGTAGATATGTGAACTGCAATGAAGCAATTTGGCGTATATTCTCATTCCATATTCACGAACGTTATCCCACTGTTGTACATTTGGGGGTGCATCTAGAGAACGGATAGAGAGTATATTTCACAGCGTCGAATGCTGCTCATCGTGCCCAAACATATCCAGCGACAACACTGACCAGTTTCTTTGCGATTTGTCAAAACGATCCGTTCGCAAGAACGTTGCTTTACTCGGAAATGCCACGATAATACACTTGAAACGCTACATCGAAGAAATTTCAACGTCGGAAGCAAGGCAATGCAGTTCCTGGTCATCCAGATATGCGTTCTGCTGATGCTCTTGGTCGTATTTACACAGTTCATCCGAAGAATGATGAATGTTTCTATTTGCAGTTGTTCCTGGTACATGTTCGAGGGCCAACATCATTTGAATAACTACGAACTTTCTCACATTTCGTGCAGCATGTCAAGAGCTGAATTTGCTTGAAAACGATACTCATTGTGACACGACAATCGCTGAAGCAATTATTTCTCCAAGTCAGATACGATACATCGAACCCATGTGAACTGTGGAACAAATACAAAGATAACATGTCAGAAGACATTTTACATCGAATTCGTGTCAGCTCAAGAAATCCCGATCTTGAGGCGAATCAGGAGATGCATAACCAGGCCTTGCTCTTGATCGAAGATATTTGTTACCTCATATGCGGCAGTTTGTTAGTTAGGTTAGGAATGCCAGCGCCAGATCGCGGAATGAATGACGCATTTAATAGAGAATTAGAACGTGAATGTGAATATGATGCACATGAACTAATCCAATTAGTCCAAACGAATACACCACTGTTGAATCCTAAGTAGAGGGAAGTATATGAAACACTGATTAATGCAATTGATGATGAAAAAGGTGGCTTATTTTTTTTGGATGCCCCCGGTGGAACTGGGAAGACATTCCTCATGTCATTGATTTTGGCTGTACGTGCAGTATCCGAAATTGCGGTAGCAATTGCTTCTTCTGGAATAGCGGCTACATTGTTAGACGAATGCCGTACGGCTTACTCAGGGTTAAAATTGCCATTAAATCTTCAAACTACTGAACAACCGACATGTAACATTTGTAAACACTCCGTAATGGCCAAAGTTTTAGTAGCATCAAAAATTATTATATGGGACGAATGCACAATGGCACACAAACGCGCATTGGAAGCACTAGACCGAACATTAAAAGATCTGCGCAATGACTCGAGATGTTTTGGTGGTTCAATGATTTTATTATCTGGCGATTTCCGACAAACACTACCAGAAATTCCAAGATCTACCGCTGCCGACGAAATAAACGCTTGCCTCAAAGCATCAAATCTGTTGCGATATGTAAACAAACTTCAACTGTCTTCAACTGTAAATATGAGAGTTGCATTGTTGAACGATCTATCTGCTGATGATTTCTCGAAGCAATTGCTGAATATCGGTAATGGCCGTGTTCCTGTTGACGAATCGAGCGGTTTGATTTCATTTCCTCCAAATAACCACAAAAATACTAAATGGTTAAGTGAGCGAGCAATAATAAAGATGTAGATGAACTCAATTTTATAATTCAAAATCAAATCGTAGGTACTCTGCATTCATTCAAATCTATCGACTGCGTAACAAACGATGAAGAAGCCACTAATTATCCAACTGAATTTTTGAACTATTTGGATGCGCCTGGCTTACCACCGCACAATTTACAACTGAAGGTTGACTCGGTTGTTATCATGCTTAGAAATTTAAACCAACCAAAACTGTGCAATGGAACGCGTTTGGTGATAAGAAGACTGATGAGCAATGTGATTCACGCATCGATACTCAAAGGAAAATTTAAAGATGAGAAAGTTCTTATTCCAAAGGTTCAATTGATCCCAACAGATATGCCCTTTGAGTTTAAGCAAATTCAATTCCCGATTCGTCTTGCCTTCGCCATGACGATCAACAAGTCACAGGGCCAATCCTTGACTATTTGTGGCCTCAGTCTAGAAAATGCGTGTTTTTCTCATGGTATGCTCACGTGTCGGCAAACCATCAGCATTATTTGTTCTTGCACCTGGCCAGAAAACAAAGAATGTCGTTTACCACAAGGTGCTTGAATGGAAATCCGATTAATAAATTAATCAGAGTGTAACCCAACCAGAACAACATAGTTTTCAATGATTTTTTTCTGACATGTGTTTGAAAAACTTAATTTTTTTTTTTTTTTTTAATTTTTAATCTCACTCATCATATTAATATTGTTTTGTATTATTTTATTACGTTCATCAAAGCCGAAATTATTTCAGCTAAAATTTAAGAAGATATTCTTTGACTGTTAGGCGGTACGAAGTTCGCCGTGTTAGCTAGTATACATACACTTACTTAAGCTAGATTAAAACATAACGCGTGTTCGCTAGAATAGTTGTTTGTTTGCGGCCTAAAAGTCAAGACTAGAAATTTTAAAGCTTTCCGCTTACCGTTTGAAAATATATATGTATTATTGATCTGGGCCTGATAAGCGGAGCTAAAAAACTAGCCGAACAAATAAGACTGATAGTGTTTAAATGTTTTATTGGACAGCTGCAACAAAAAGGAGACATGAAGAACATCACTCAGTGCATGCTTCAAAACTTTTTTGAATTAACTCGATATTTAAATAATAATACTATTTCACAAAATAGGATTAGATGGATTTACAAAAAAAAATCTGTTTCACAAGCACTAGGATTTTTCTTTACCCATTGTCCCGTTTCTGAATATTTAAGGGTGTCACTTGGATGTTAATATGGTTCACTGGCATGATGTCTTTGGAGTCGCTAAATTCTTTTTGTAAGTAAAATAACATTGGACAAAATTTGTTTATTACCTTGATGCCTTTATAGCTATGAGATGTGTTTGGTCTCTGTAGTTGTTTTTCTCTCATGACTGTATTGGCAAAAATGAAACGAAAAAATCTCAAACGTTTCCGCAAAATGTTGCTGTATGGGAATTTTCTAATTGCCAGAAAAGCGTGTTCCATCTCAACCACCTAATTTTAAACGTTTAACAACAATAATAAATGTTTGCACAGAATAAAAATAAAATAATAAGTTTAAAGAAATCTAACATAATATATATTTTGTATATATGAACTATTATTATATTATATATGTATATACTATCTTAAATAATGTACATGATGTTTCTGTTTATCTTAAGTCGATGGCCTATTACATTAAATAATAATGTCTTCAATAATTAATGAACGTGGTTGTTTGAATTTTTCTGCCCCAACTTCGTGTTCGTAAACAATCAGGCGTTAACTCTAAAATAAAAGGTAATTTAATTAAGAACTCATGATATTTATGTGGGACATACATATGTACATACATATATGGTTTTGATCTGTGCACACAGCGTGAACTTATTGAACAAGGCAACTGGAAATAGTTAAAATATGATGACTAGATCTCGAATGTGTTTCGACCGGGAAATTTGAACATCGATATTTATATCGAAAAAACAATCGAAAAAATTACAATTCATTATTCCTATCGTGTCCCATGTATGATTGGAGTTCGCCCGTTTATTAAGGGATAAGTTCACTCTATCAACGAATATGTTAATGCTATTGAGTTATAGAAAGAAAGTCACCGTTGCTTAATTTAAACAAAAGAAAATAAATAAACGAAAACAAAATCAAATGTCGTCGGAGAACAAAGAAGAAACCTTAGCCAGTTTCCAGGTAAACGACACAACTCGAAAACCTTTGAACTTATTACTTCAATACTAAATTAAATGATGTTTTCACCCATCGAAATTCTAAAATAAAAACTCTGTAGGCTATCACGGGCATTGATGATGTGGGTGAGGCTTTCTCCCATTTGGAGGCAGTCAATTGGAATCTTATGGTAAGTTTCTTTTGTTTTCCGGACCGTCTTAGTCGCCGTTTTACCTTGGCTTCATAAGGCTTAATATCTACTACAAATGTCTTGTAGGATGCTTTAAGCCGTGTTATGCCGCACGACGACTCTCCGCTGGCTAATCCGATACATCCAACAGAGCCACCAGCAGCAGATCTGGTTCAGAACTCAAGCACTAATGGATTTACGGCTCCTGAATATGAGGAAATGCCTGGGCCATCTTCACTTGCTATCACAGAAGCTGCAACGGGTACTGCAGGAGTTTTTTCTGATGTAATAAATCTTCAGAACACAAATCATCATCGACAAATATTTCCCAGTGAGCCCATGACCATCATAAATTTAATGTATCGTTTATGTATGTTTTTTTTTTTCATTAGCTTCACACATGCTGGCCCAGTTAACATCGAGCATTAACTTAGACCCATCTAGGCAAAACGAAAACCAGAATACGATAACATTCAATATACATTTCAATCACCAGATGTATGAAATACGTTTACCCATAAATGCAACCATAGGTAGGAAAACCCAAAATAATATTTAGTTATTTTAGTTTAAACTATTGCAGAGCAATTAAAACGCAAAATTTACGACGTAACGCAAGTTCCACAATGCCGTCAGGCCTTACGAGGTTGGCCTCCATCTAAAGCCAGTGATGCGCATTTAATGGAAACCCAAATTTGTAATCTGGACTTGGCTGCCGAAAATGAACTAATTTTAGTGGACTTAACCGATGACGGTTTTATGGATACTGAGCAGTGAGATAGTTTTTGAAACATCGTATTATATATTTATCGGTTTTTTTTTTCCAGGGATGACATTTCCCAAAGGTTGGACAAAATGTTCACCATAAAAATCTTATATGATCCCAATGGTCCAATAGATCCTTTAAACCTAATTGGACGCACTACGATTCAAGAGTTAAAAACAAACGTCTATTATATAACAAATATTCCAGTTAGACATCAGGAATGGTCTGGCTGGCCCAGCGGTTGTGATAATGAAACAACATTAGCGGTTGGTTTTAAAATAATAGTCAAAATTTATTCTAATTTTATACCATTTTCCAATTCAGCAATCGGGAATCGGACTGACTCATAATTTTGTGCTTCGAAATAATGCAAACCGTCTGCCGAGAAATTCCAATCTTAACTGCAAGTAAGTTGTCAAATCAAAAACTTCTACATAATCAAAGATTATTTATACACATCATCATTTCGCAGTGAAGCGGTAACTGTCGATAGTGGAAGCTCAGCGGATGAATTTGAAGATGCTACTGATTTCAACAACACCGAATACATATTTTCTGATTCACCGCCTTCACAACCATCCAGTAGGCATTTAAGTAAGTGCTATTTAAAATAAACAAATTTTATATGAATGTCAACATTAATTGAATTTGCTTTTAGTACCCAATAATACTGATGACGAAATACAGGGATCAACACTGTTCGTCGAGAATTATAGACAACGCTATGGTCAACCGCATCCAGATTTCTTTGTTGGGAGCTTGGAGAATGCTTTGCGTTCGGCATGCCACAAGCCAGCCAAAGATCGCAAAATCTTAGCTATTTATTTACACAATGGAGAAAGTATACTGACAAATGTATTTTGTGATCATTTGCTGAAACATGAGAGTATCATCCAAACATTTAGGGAAAATTTTGTACTTTTTGGCTGGGACATGACTTATGATAGCAACAAGGATATGTAAGTCAAAGGTGTTTTTCCCCATAATTTCTAAAGTTAATGTTTTGACAGGTTACTTTCCTCACTAACGGCTTGCATTAGCAGTAATGCCTCATTAACAGCTCGAAATATTAAATTGGACAAAATGCCTGCCATTATACTTATAGGAAAAAGTCGTCAGTTGGGTCGCAATTGTGAGGTACTATCTGTGATTCACGGTGAGTTTTTTTTTAACGATTTCATGTTAGAATGCTGTTATGTGCTAATAAAAATTTAATTTTTAGGTAACCTTGGCTTGGATGAACTGTTAACTCGTGTAATGACCACATGTGAGATGTACGACGAGCAACTACAAGTAGAAATAAGGGACGAGATTGAACGAGCAGCACGTGATCAAGTCAAGGCCGAGCAAGATGAAGCTTATGAGGCCACTTTACAGGCTGATATGGCCAAAGAGGCTGCTAAACGTCAAAAAGAAGCAGCGCAGGCAGCCGAGCGAAAACGCATTCAATCAGAAAAGGCAGAAGAAGATGCCCGCCGCGAGTCTATTCGGTTTGCAGTAAGCGAAGCAAGTTATTTATACAAATTTTATCTTAATTTTAATTTGAGTTATTATTTAGGCTGAACAATCGTTACCTCAAGAGCCGCCTGAACTTGAAACATTAAACATTTCCAAAGTACGCGTACGTAAGCCCACTGGGGATCATCTGGAACGCCGTTTTCATACTCGAGACACCCTACAGGTACGTGTTTGGGTATATGAGGAATGCTCCTATGTTTCTAGCCCAAGAGTAGAGAAATGGGGTACAAATTTTTGAAATTTGAAAGTTAAATATTTCGTTCTCTTGGCCAAAAATTACTGGTTATATTATCTCTCCACTTTATTGATTTTCTAACACAGCTGCGAAACAATTTTTAGATTTTTATTATTTATAGACATCACGATTAGGCTAGAAACATTTGAAGCAATTATTGTATATTTCTAATTTTGTATCATATACAATTTTACTATACAGGACCTTCTCAATTTTGTGGCCGCCAGTGGTTTTCTTATTGAGGAGTATAAGATTTTTAGTGGCTGGCCTCGGCGAGATTTAACATCGATCGATGCTACCCAGACGCTCGAGTCCCTAAAACTTTATCCACAGGAAACTGTTATATTGGAAGAACGATGATTTGGTTTTATTTAAGAGCTTATTCTTTAGAGACATACACATTTTCGATTTTACGATTATTCCTTGTTTTTCTTTTCGAATTGTAGAGTTTTATGTTTATTGTACAATATTTCACTTGGCAGAACAAGCAGAAAGTGGTGTTGACACAGTATACCTATATGCATATATAATTATTAATTAATTAATGATAATGTCTAGCCGCAGTGAGGTGCATAAAAGAAACAACCAAAACTGCGTATAGACAGCGATTATATCAGCAATATATAAGTGAAACAAAATGCATTTACACTGTCCTTGTTTTATTCTTTTATTGTAAAAATTGGCGTGTGTGCTGAAGGCAGTTTAAAAAAGTAACAAGTCGCGCTTAGTTTAATAGACAACAATAAGTTATGGTAATATAAAGTTCGGCAAAAATTATACTTGATTCGAAGTCCAGTACTGTTCAAGGGGCGCAAGCACCACTAAAAGAACCAACGCTGATACAAAAAGTATAAGGGTAATGACATAAACAGCCAAGAGACCCTTGCGTAGACGGGCATACTAAAATGAAATAAAGGATTAGGCTATTTTGGAAGAAGTAATTACTGCAGATTTTCATTTACCGGTGCATCCACTTTCCGTTCGACGCTAACACCATTACGCACAGTATGTTGATAATGGGTCAAATTCCCCATTTGAAAAGTATTCACACGTTGATTCAATTGTCGCTCCGCAGCGACTCCAGCGATCTATTAATGATTAGGTCATAAATTTACATTGTTATAACAGATTTCAAATAGATCTACATTTTAGTTACGAAAAACAATAACAGTTCACAGATTTTTTCAGATTCAGCGTAACAAGGTTTTCATATATGTCCAAACTAGGAGGATCGGACAACTATACCATAAAGCAATCACAAGATTGTATGCACATTTAGAAAATGCTTTACTAAAGCGACTTCAGATATATTGTGTTGTTGATGTGTACCGCAGCTGCCTTGCAAACCATCGTACTGACAATCGTTTGTTTATTTTGAAATCATCTTGTACTTGTGTGTCACACTGCCATAAAACTTTCAATCATTTTATCGAAGTACCAGAGTTAAAGAATAACTGATCATCTTCTGTCATCTCATGCCCAATCAATCTCAGTAGTGCAATCAAAAATGCAATAATAATAGACAGTAACGATAAAAATGAGCGGTAAAGGAAAAGGCTCGAAACGTGAATTCAAAGCTTACAGTGTTGCCGTTTTGTCCTTTTAAAACTGTGATTGCCGGAAAAATTTTGAAATTATTTTTTTTTGTCTTTTTCTTTAAATTATTCCGTATATAATAAATATATATATATAACTCAACAACAACAAAGCTCAAGCGAAAATCGAAGCAAAATAGAAAACAGTCTCTTGCTCAGAGTGAGAACAAATTTTATGAGTTTTTTTGCTTATGTTCAGACATTGAGCGTAAAGAAAAAAATCCTCAATTGTTATTTGCGAGTTAGTATACCTCATGGAAATAAGTATATGTGCACAATATTTTTTGTCTGTATCTTGACTAAAACTAACCAAAGAATTATTTTTGGTACGCACAATTTTTTTAATTGGACCTACTGCAGGAATGTTTTTGCAAAATTCTTTTTTCGTCACCATTCGCGGTACCGTTATCACCGTTTTGTATGGCATCATACCACTTTTCATAGGAAAGAAATATATGTGTAATATGACATTAGTCGGTATTTGGCAGCGATCGTGGCCACATAAATAAGCTTTGGTAAATCTTTTTATTTATTTTAATAATTAAAAACGTAAGTAAACAAAAAAAAAACACGTGGGCAACTAGTCATTACCATATTATTGTTAAATTGAACTGTAGAATGCCACGTGGGACACATAAATCTAGGCATGAAAGAAAGTGGGAAAACAATTGCGGAAATTGCTTCCCGAGTGAATCGTCATAGGAACACCGTAGCAAACTTTTTCAATTATGGTAATTATGGTAAAATCAAGCGTACTTGGCCGCCCGTCGAAAAGACAAGAACGCTGTAAACTGGAAATTTGGCGACTTGCTGTCAAAAAGGACGTATCCAGGAGACGGGTCAACCAAATTATTTCTGAAAATGAAATCATTTCATATACTACCACGCCACCTTAGACCCGTTTGCCGAAAAATACAAATTTTGGACTCACGAGTTCCGAAATGTAATTTTTTCAGACGAGAAAAAATTTAATTTAGACGGTCCATATGGATGCCACAAGTATTGGCGAGGTAAACGACTGCCACGACAAACTCGCCAGATACGCAACTTCGGAGGAGGGTCGTTAAAGGTATGGGATGACTTTGGATATGCCGGAAAGTCCCGAATATGCTTTATTCCGACTAAAACAAGTGCGGAAATGTATATTCAACATGTGTATATTCATATAGAGCTCAATGACTTTTTAGAAAATTTCTATACAGACGATATGATTTTTCAACAGGACAATGCTCCAACACACACGGCAAACTCTACAAAAGAGTTTTTTTCCTCACGTAATATTGATGTTTTATAGTGGCCAGCTTTAAGCCCAGACCTTAATCCAATTAAAGACATTTGGGGCATTTTATCGGCCAAGGTTTACAAAAATGGACGTCAATTTGACTCGATAGTGAACCTTAAGGAAGCTGTGGTCGCTGAGTGGGAAAAAATTAGCAAATCCACTATGGAGAAATTGGTAGACTCAATGCACAGTCGTCTAAAAAAAGTTATTCAAGTAAAAGGCCATCATATTAATTACTAAAAAAAAAATTTGTTGAAATTATTGAAATCGGCTTGAATTTCGCCAAAAATGAAATATGCACATACAATTTTTTCCTATAAAGATTTTTTTTTTTGATATTTTTATGAATTTGAAAAAAAAAAAATTAATTTTTGTTATTGTTTTTTGTTGCTTTTAATTAGATTTATAAGCCACAAAAAAGTTATTATTTTTCTTTCATTTGAAATATATTTTTTTCCAAAAATTGTCGTGCACATATACTTATTTCCATATGTACATATATAGACTGCTCAAAAGAATTAAGGGAGCAAGGAAAAAATAAAAAAAAATGATCTTACCGAAAATTTAAAGAAAAGGATTTTGTTATATATATATTGACGAAAAAACATTTTTTTTAGTTAAAAAAAATTTTATACAACCGATTTTCCTAATCAAGTGAAAAATCAATTTGCAGTGGGTTTCAGGGGGTTACGACCATTTGTTGTCGAGATATCCTTGCTTGAAGACAAATCTGTCCTTTTATGTTCAATTCAATACACATGGACGTAAGAAGAATTAAAAAAGAAAACAATAACGCCGCTGAATAATCAGGCTTTCTGAAGTAAAAAAAAATGTCCTGTGAAAATGTTTGCTCCATGGATTTGGAAAGTAGAGTTCCGGAGTTTCAAAATACTTTTCTTTAAATTTTCGGAACGATTATTTTTTACATAGACACTGTCCGTCATAAAATATTTGGATTTCTTTCTTGCTCACTTAGGAGTGTGTCTTGCAGACAGAAAGCGGCACTTGCACTGTTTTGTGCACAACATTGTACGATAGGGAAGTCATTATTTTTTAAGAAATACTTATGTACTAATGTATATTGTAATAAAATTACATGAAACTCCTAACAAAGTTTTGAATAATTTAAAAAAAAATAAAAAAAATTCATAGAATTGTTTTTTTTGTTTTCCGGTTTTTTTTTTGTCGTTTTTAAAAAAAATCTATTCGAATAAAATTTCGTTGCTTTGCAAGTCAGCTAAATCTTGATGATCTGTACAGTCGTAATTATCGATATTCTTATAACTTCGGTGATGGGTTGGGTCGTATAATTTTTCGCGCTAATAAATAATAATTTTATTAATTAAAACTTCCCGGATATATTTACGTTTATCGAAAAGCATTGCTAGCAAAATATTTTCAGTAAGTCCAGAAACACATTTCCAATTTCAGATTATAAATGACACTATCTTAAGTGTGCTTCAGTTATGCATAGTTTTGTTAAATTTGTCAAATTAAAAAAAATGTTTAATTGAAAAACAAAAATATTCAAAAAATTTGGTATATAAAATGAACAAAATTGGACCCAATAAGATGGAAAAATGGGTTATTTTTTTTTTAAATGCCTTAAGTGCGTCGTCAAAAAAAAAAACCCAAACCTGAAATTTTCATGCTTCTCAGCGGTGGCTAACAATTACTTTTAGAGACAACATAATTTACTGGTGAAATTTTCTTAGATATCTTTGAAGATTCCGCTTCTGGTGGACGCTTTGTGCGAAAAAAAATTGACCTAATTTGTACATACTTGTAATTACAGACGTTTAAACAACCATTCACTTACAGAAAATATCAGATGGGTCAAAACATGAACCACCGCGAAAGTGACCAAAATCCAGTCCATCCATTCCGGCAATTCAGCTTTCGGTAGTTTTACTGAGAAGAAAATTGCCACAACTGAAGGCCAAATATAAAAATTCTTAAGATACTATAAAAATAAAACAATTTAAAGAAATATTGCCACTTACTAGCCATGATATGACTCAAATTGCCTCCCAACCAATGACCCCAATTAAAGTAGGGGCGCTTCTCATCATTCGGTTCTGGGCGGAATAGTGCTCCCACTGGTTGGAAAAAACAAAAAATTACAGCAATCAATCCGGTTATAGAGTGCGCATGCCACACAGCTCGTTTCAGTTCTACCCAGATGAGAACATAGGCAGACACAGTAAGTGTCCATGTGATCACCATTAATAAACGATGATAAATAAACCATAAATCTTTTCCGAAACTCTTCTTCCCCACCCAAGTTTGCTTAAAGTAGCGTGCAACAATAATACCCAGTGAAGTAGTGCCAATCCAGGCACAAATCATAAACGTTCCATGTAGACGGACTAATAGCATAGTGGATCCGCCTAGATCCTGCGTTACGGCCAAATTAATGGGATCACCAGATGGCGAGCGTCCAATGTCATGGAAGCCTATGCTGTTATCCTTTAAACTAGAACCCGACGCTACCAACAAATGAAACTTGCCATTCCTTAGGTCAAAAGTGCGTCCCTGAACGAAAATCAAGGGTTCACGTTGTACTTTGCAGTAGATGACACCATCCACAAGGGATGCATTCAGTAGGCGAGCGGATTTTTGAGACTGAAAAATAATAAATATTTTAAAAGGTTTTAGAATAATAGTAAAGAATTTTATATTATTTATATATCCGATATTAATTTTTTGCAAAGAAATATAAAATATTAAGGCTGTAGCAGCTGGTAGACTTGTTTAAAACATCAATACACATACACACATTTTATTTAGTAATGTCTGATTTTGTGTCTATTGGCATAAAGTGAATTTCATTTAAAGGTTTTTTGGCGTTTTTGTTTGAATATAAATTGTAAAATCGCTAGTCATCAAAACGACGAAGGGTGACAACATTGAGTATACCCTGTAGTTATATTAAATCTAGCCATCAATTCAATACAAAATTCCCTTTAAGGGGTTAGAAATAGTTAGAATTTTGAAAAAAAAAATTTTTTTTGCATTTTCCTAAAGTATGACATTTTCAAAATATTGTCTAAAAATTTGAAATAAATATGATATATCTTTCTCGAGATATACTTGCTTTTGTAAGGCCATGTCCACTATGCCCAAAGTACTTCTGGAACTTTAATTCCCAAAACTATTTTTCCCAAACCGGTGACCACTCTAGATCAAAAACAGCTTAATAGATTTGAAAAAAAATTTCTTCACAGCTTTTAAAGAACTTGTAAATCTTTAATTGAAGGATTTCCATTTTTAACTAAATTTAGATTTTTTATAAACAACAAACGGTAGTTTTTGTTTTTTTGAAAATCAAGAAAAATTTTCAAAACGCGGACATTTTGTTATTTTTGAAAAGAAATCAAAAAGCTTCGATTAAGCACGAGATTGTTTAATTATTTAATTCTTTGTTTTTACGTTTTATTTGTTTGTTGGATCTCTTATATAGGCTAAAAAGACTAATAACAATTTTCTAGTTTTATCTTAATCGAACACGTAACCTAACATCTGAAGGATGCTACATTGATCTATGGCCCTGATTAATTGCTAGAGGCTTGAAAGATCGTTTCGTTGAAGACGAGTTCTTTCACGTACTCGGGTTAATGATTGGGCGAGAGTATTGGGATGTGCCTGCAGTTTAGCGGTGTACTTTAGCTGTTGTACCTTTATTTCCGTTAGTACACTAGGAACATGTAGGTCATTCTGTACATTTTCGTTTCGGATATACCAAGGTGCTCCCGTGATAGTTCTTAGAACTTTAGACTGTGCCCTTTATATGGTTTCGATATTGCTCTTGCTTACGTTTCCCCACAGTGCAGAGCCGTAAGTCTAGATGGGTTTTAATACCGAGGAGAACTTTGAATTCAAGACATGGGGGAGATCGTGCGTTAATGAGCTAATGTAGTCCGGTTAATCTTCTGTCGAGGTGAACTCCAAGATATACAACATCGTCGGATTGAGGCAATGGCACGTTGTTCAGAGTCAATAATGGGCGGGTTTGTCTGTTGAGTTTAAACGTAACGTGCTTGCATTTCTGTTCATTTACACGGATGCGCCAATCTGCTGTCCACAACTTCCTTCAAGTGGGGCAGCAGCTTTGATAGGACATTTGGAGCGGCTGAGGAAAGCCGTGTCAAGGGCGAAAGTAGATGTGGTGAGTGTAGGACTGGTTGGTATGTCCGCTATATACAAAATATAAAATGTTGCATCCAACACGTTGCCTTGAGGTACACCTGCTCTGGATTCGAAGTCATCAGAGGTGAAGGTATTACATCAAAAAAATCATTTTTTTGCACCATCGCGATGGGCAAAAGTAAAAAGTGAAATCGACAGATAATACTTCAGAAGTTATGGATCCAAAATATTTTTGAAATCCGATAAGAATTGTGGGTGCTACATCATCTCAAAGTGAAGACATTTTTCATGTATGAAAAAAATGGAAAATTTTTACAAAAACTTGCAACTTTGAAACTGAATATTGGCCGAATTAAACAATTGATCTTGAATATTTTTACTTTATACACTTAGTAAATTGGAGACGTTTCAAAAACACACTAAATTTTCGCATTTTTTAAACTTTGGTGGAGTAGAATCAACGGAGATTCACGATATAATCGTATACACGTGATAGAGGGAACATTCACCTATCAGACCTATATAGTGTAGTCTTGCGCTTTTTGTGCAAATTTGTCAAAAATTCAAAAAACTAATGCAACCTCGGTTTAAAAAGGCGTTCCAGCTAAATTTGGCAAAGTATTATTTGATATTCACATATTTATAATGAACCAAATCATTAGAGAGCATATAAAACAAGTCAAACCTACATTAGATATTAATGGCTTAAGAAAAAAAATGTAATTTGACAAAAGAAAATGTTTGATCCGATTGTTCCTATGGGAGCTATAGCATATAGTCAACCGATTTAACTGCAACTTAGCACAGACATTTCCATATGTACTAAACTTTCAAATAGAATAGAATTTCGGGACAATCGCTTTTTAAACACTCAAGTTATTGCTCTAAAACTATATTGCTGACCGATCGTTTTTTTGGGAGCAATATGATATCGTCAACCGATTCTGATGAAACTTGGTAAATATTTTAGAAAATAAATTAAACTAATAGAATACAAATTTCGTAATATTTGATTGAAAAACAACAAAGTTGTGGAAGCTTAACTTTATTCTCGACCTATCGTTCCTATGGGAGCTGTAAGCTATAGTCAACCGATTCTGATGAAACTTAGTAAAAATGTTAGGAAGTATATTTAACTAATTGAATTGAAATTTCGTAATATTCGATTGAAAAACAACGAAGTTATGGAAGCTTAATTTTATTCTCGACCTATCGTTCCTATGGGAGCTATATGATATGATATATATACGATATGATAGTTATCCGATAAGGATGATTTTGCGATACAATGCTGCAAAAAGAAGTCTATGTGTAAAATTTCAGCTCTGTAGCATTAAGGGTTTTGGAGAAGACCAAAATTAATGTACCCTTGCAATGGTATATTTTCTTTTGCAATTTAAATGAAAAATTAAAACAAAACATTAAAAAATCTTATTTATCTTATAAAATTTGAATAATAAAGTTCGTTTGTCATCAAAAAAATGTTTTTTTTTTTTTTAAATATTTTTCAATTTTGACCTTGAATACCAAAGCAACCCGAGCACGTGGCACCTCGGTAATAACTCCATTTAAAGCTAAAACAATTAGCTATCAAATGCTTTTTAAATTTTGCATTTTTTAAATTTTTTGTACGACGTCGAAAAAAATTGCAAAATTCATTTTGCTCGAATGCTGTGAGGATCTCTGTGGTGATACGTTTGACTTGCTCAATTGCGCCATGCTTTTCACGGAAGCGAAACTGATGATGTGGGATTACATTTTGGTTTACCAAGATTGTGTTTATACAGAGTTGTAGGACCTTTACAAATTATTTTGAAAGACTTGGCAATAAACTGATGGGTCTGTAAGATGAAGGCTGTGTTTTGTCTTTTCCGGGTTTTGGGATCATTATGATTACTGATTCTTTCCAACTTATGGGAAAGTGATTAGTTTTTACTATCGCGTTAAAGAGTTTGCAGATGTGTTGCACGGCACAGATCGGGAGTGCTCGGATCATTTTCAAGGTTATTTTGTCTTGGCCGGACGACTTTCTTGGGTCAATATAGTTTGTAATAATTGCAGAGATTTCCTCCGCTTGGAATTTCGGTTGCTCACTTTGCATTGGGGTGCACAAGGAGGGGAGCTAAAATTAGTTTATTGACGGATTTGGCAAAAAAACCGTCTTAACATGAGCTGCAAAGGTGAGTGCTCTTCGTCAATACGGGCCCATTTGCCAGTTGAGCATCGTAATATCTCGGTTGGAGCAGTTATGGTTGGATGAGCTTTCCACAGCGAATATTTAATGCTGGTAGGGGTGAGCTTTATGTATAGCCGCCGTGCCCTTACTTCGTCTTGCCTAAGCGCTTTTGCTAGAGTTCGTGAAGCTGCCTCAAAGCGATAATTTGCTGCCGGTGATCGAGACATTTGCCATTTTTCTCTGTTTTGTCTGTTACAAGAAGTTCAATAATTCTTCTCGATATGGGTGCTTATATATTTCTTAAATCTGAGCCAGTTTGTTTTATAATTTGTTAGCCCGAGTGCATGCTTTATTATTTGTGGATGTGTTAATACAGTGAAAACTATTGGCGAGTGGTCCGGTGACAATTCTGCCAGTGTTTCTGCCGTTATCAAATTGCGAATTCAAATTGCGGAATTCCCCTGGTGACTGTAAGATCTATTAGATCTCTGAGCTTGCGTGAATCTGTTAGCCAGTACGTAGGCTTTTCGGTGAGGCATAGCCCATTTTGTTTGCTGGGTTAATGATTGTGTTATACAGCTGTTTGCCTTTTGAATTTACCAGGCGGGATCCCCAATGAGGGTGCTTGGCGTTATAGTCTCCTGCAGCAATAAATCGTACTCCGAGTGTATACAAGAAATCAGTAAAATCTTTTTCAGAGATTGAGAATCGAGGTGGGCAGTAAAGTGCAGCTTGTAGGTATTGTTTGGCAAATCCATTGTAAAGACAGTGTTTAATCCGGTTTTTGATTAGGATACCAGTTCCTCCGTGAGCCTTGCCGTCTGGATAATTTGTTGCGTAGAATGCATATTTAGGTATTTCAAAGTTGTTTCTGTGTGTAAGGTGCGTTTCTGATAGCAACATGATATTAATATCATTGGGGTCCAGAAACAGTGACAGTTCCTGTTTGTGCTTGGAAATGAAGTTTGCTTTCCAGAGGCCTATATATAGTGCAGACTGCACTGCGTTGACTTTTAATTTTTTATCACACGTGGGCTGTAGCTTCACTTTGAACAGAGGTTGTGGCACTTTGTTTCTGTTCAGTATATTTGAGACGGATTATAAAACTTATTTAATTATAAGACTAATTCTTTTTGTCCGAGGGATTTTGGATGAATCCTCAAGGAGCTCTAGTGGTCACCGCAAAGTCCCTTTTTTAAAAGAGCGTCAAAACAAAACAGCCATAACTTTGAAAAATTGTAATTTTTTTTTTAATATGTGAAATTTAGATTAAACAACAAATATTAATGCTGTATTATTACTTTAAAAAAAAAAAAAACAATTTTTACTGCAAATTACGTTTCTGACTACCCCTAACCCTTTAACATGCGGCAACAAAGAACTTTCTCGATCGCTTTCGCCAGCCAATGTCGCCCTTGGCACTTCGGCACAAAACGCATATACGTATGTGCATATATCTCCAATATTTATTGTCCGATTTGGACAAAATTTGGTTAGCTGGTGCAATTTAACTACATAATTAGGTGCGCCGATGCAGTAATTCGTTTTTCTAAATTTTGGGGCAATAGACGAACATTCACAACAAATTTGGAAGCTCTAGCTCTTATAGTCTGCGAGATCTAGGTGTTTATACGGTCTCAATCGACTCGGCTAGTGATGGTGATCAATAATATATATAGGTACTTTGTAGGATCGAAAATGCTTCCCTCTGTCTGTAACATACATTTTAACGACTTTAATATACTCATTTTTACTACGGGTACAAGGGCATAAAAAAAACTTTACTGCCCAGGGTCACAAAAAACAGAGGCTTTTGTTATTTTCTAAAACTTACCACACTAGATCTTAGGGCCGCATAGGGAGAAGCGGAAGTATATGATGAATACATGTTTACACGGCCATTCTGTGGAACACATTCAATCACCAGATCTTCGCCCATCATAGGATCTTCGGACAAGCCCCCGGCCACATATGCAGCCATAGTATCTACAACAAGAAGTACTTTGATAAAAATTAATTAATTAATTTAATAAGTGTTAGTCACCTTTTCCTGATTGTAATTCAAACTCGTATATATCACCCCGTACAGTCACAGCCATAATGCAAACACAGGATTTGCTGTTAATGCAGCCATTAGGTAAGCCAAAGCAAGTCTTGCTTGAACCACAATTATTGTAAATTAGATCCGCACTAGAACTAATGACATCATTTGGCGCAACATAATCGGCTGGCACATAAGGAACTCGTGTGCCACTAAAATTGTTGGTTGTAGTTGTTGTTTTGGTGGTGGGTATTGGAACATTTAGATCCCTTTTTACTACCTGGATTGGATTGGAGGAAACACCAGTCCAAAATTGATTGTATGAAGCAGCTACAGTGGCACTGCAAAACCGAAACAACATCTCAAATTTGAATTTTCAACTTTGTATAAATCTAGAATTTGCTTACTTAAGCACCACTTGGCCTAAAAAATCCAACGGCGATCGCCATTCGACGCTCATCTTGGACTTCGCACCAGCATTACCATGAGTAGCTGAGTTATTTATTAAATTCTCGCAATTCATGAGTTTGACAGTACCATCTGTAGGAGGACTGAATTGACCTACAATTTGAAACGGCGAATTCCGATTTCGTGCCTGAATCATAAAACCACCAAACGTTAATTCAGCTGGCTCCCCAGTAACATCTACTCTGAGAGTCTGCCCTTGAGCAATCACCGAAGCAGAAGTTTCCACAATAAATGGGGACACACTATTTTCAGGTAGTATTCTACCTCCGGAATGGAAAGGCAGCATGGTATCGCATACACTTTCCGGTGCACCTTGTGGTAATCCATTTCCAAGAGTTATCAAGGTGACCATAAAAAAAGCCAACCCCATTTGAAGTCGACACTCAAGCAATCCCATCATCTAAGCACCTATTAAGCATACAAATGTGTACAAAAATATATTATAAAAAATATAATTGTAAAATAATGCAAAAAAAAAAAATTAATCTCATACTATGTACGTGTATTAGGGCGGGTCAATTTGCATGGAGCCAAAAAAACGTGGTAAGCGTCCGTCAAAATAGGAATCTACGAAGAATTCTAGAAACTTTTGCCATTAAACAAATGTCTCTAAAACTAATTCCTACCCTCCCCAGAGAAGCATCAAAGTTTCAGGTTTGGGTATTTTTACTGTAACTTCATAACAAGTAAGGCCAAGTTTATTGTAAAGCAATACACGGACCGGGTCACAATTAATATAAGGCGTTATCGGATACCTTTCGTATGTTTAAGAGGCCAAGAAATATCTTGGATGCGAAGCAAGAGTATGCCGGGGTGGAAAAAACACAATGTTTTTAGATAGAGTTTTCCATGTAACTTGCTAACCAATTGTTATAGTGTGCCCGTTCGGGGATAGTGGCACACTATCTTTTCCCCTGCTGTTTACCCTTTCTGGGTTGAACATACCGCCCCCCTTGCAACAAGTTGCAATGGCCCGGGTGGACTGGTAAGGATGGGGAGCAGCAACATTCTGGAGCGCCGAGCTAAAAGAGTTCCGCCCGAACTGGACACATAATTGGATTTGATGACCTCAGGATAGAGGTATGATTCGCAGGCGCTCGGGGTAATCATTTGGAGTTGGACGAGCCTCGTTGCGGTAGATTCCTCTGTGAAAGCGGGGGACCACATCATCGTGCTACGTCGACACAATCCTGTGGAGTCCTCGTGGGCGAGGCAGTTAGGACAGTATTTGTGCTCTAATATTGCCTGTAGTCGCCTTGTCGCACAGCGATTAAGGAACTGCCGACATTTGCGGAGCGCATGAACTCCTCCGCAGACCTTGCACTGGCAGGAGTTCTCTCGATAAAGTCCATCGCTTCCTTCGAAGCTGGGACGAGCGGTTTTTGGAGCCGCGGAAATTTGAGCTGTAGACGTGGACCCAGTGGTCGGCTCAACTGTGGGACCGCACAGAATCCACCCGAATATCGTCTCCAGAGAAAGGAAAGACCCGAAGATGCCCTTTTTGAAGCGCTTTCCTAAAACGCGGGGGAGAAGATCCAAACCGATGATTAAGTCTACTGGAGAACTTTCGTGGAAATGTGGATCTGCCAAAGGAAGACGCGGAATGCTCTCCTTTATCTTTGTGGGAACCGGGCAGGACGGAATCGCGCTGGGAAGGTTGGGTAAGACGAATGCGTGCGCTTCCCCGTGCTTGGAAGGATCTCTAGGAGAAGAGATTTTTAGTTCGCATAATTTGTGGGCATTGGTGGCAACACAATTGGAGATGCCACTGAATTCAGCGTCAGTGACACGGAACCGGGGTCTCACCAGATCCAACATCCTCTTGGATAGGAATGTTCCTTCAGAACCGGTATCTATCAAGGCGCGTGCATGGAATTCGGCACCTTTATGTCGTATGATTACCATGGCCGTACCCAGCAAACCTTTACGAGACGTGGATATTCGGAACTTCTGAAGGCCATGGCTTGGATTTAGGCGCTCAACTAACTCTGCAGGAAGAGAATTTGTTGGTTGTCGCGAGGATTTGTCGTTGGTGGCTGCACACTGGAAGTTGTCACTGTAGACGCGCAGATGCGGGGCAAATGTGTGTGGTGGCGCTCCTGGCATATGCGGCAAGAATGAAGACTGGGACACTCTCGCAATTGATGGCCACGTTCATAGCAAGTAAGACATAACTTCAGATGTTCAATTTTGGACAGACGCGGATCGGATGGTTCTCTCTGCCGCACAATTGGCAGGAGACCTTATTGATGGTGATGGTAGTGGTTAACGACTGAAATCTGGTCTGAGGCACAGATTTGCGGACGGCTGCTGGGAGAACTTATAGCGCAGGAGTGGGCTTTTGACCTTCCAACATTTCTAGAACGCGATACCGATCTATTAGAAAGTTGTTCAGGTCGGACCAGGATGAGAGGTCAGTCTTGTTTGGGATGGATTGTTCCCATCCGATGGTGGCGTTTGGCAATTTGGAGGTACAAAGCGACACCAACAAGACGTACCAGTTCTCCGTGCTGACACCGGATCGCGGGATATCTTTCAGAGCGGCGCAAGTCTCGTGAACGACTGCTGAGAGGTTAAAGAGAATCTTCATCTGGCTATCATCAAGCTGTCTCTTGTTTTCAAACCGAGCTTCAAGATTCTTCCAAGCCGCATGCAAACCATCATTAACGAGTGGGGAGCTGAAAACAATTGCCTTTGCATCGCCGCGCGTTTTGGACACCAGATGATACAGCTTTTCTTCGTTCATATTGTTCACATACAAGGCAGTGAACAGGTCGCGGAACGTTGGCCACTGATTGTAGACGCGTCCACCTCACAAGGAGGTAGCCGATAACCAGCATGGACGTGCTGTTCTCGGATTTCTGGGGCGTTCTGGGACCCAGGAGTTGTAGTGGACGACTGGAGTCGGTCTATGCGTTCTCCTTAGGTACACCATATATACGTATTCATATTTGGATTGCACCGTCACCAAATTGGTCTTACATTCTTCGCTCGCGTCAGCCGTGAGCGCTCTGGTACATGATAAGTACTCGGATTCGACTCTGCTACACAGGACCTTTGTCTGCTCCAAGTGTATTTTCATCGAAAACAATGACACGTCACCCTCGGGGAGCCCATTGTGTTGACCTCGAAAACGGTCAGACTGTCACAAGCGGCGATAAAGTGGTTCACCGACATGTAAGTTGCTTCGGACAGGCGCTGGGACTCAGATCGGGTTATTGTTTTGGAGGTGGGAGCGGAAACCGTGACGCGTGGAATTGATTGGGAGCTAGAGTCGGAGTGCGCGGGCAAGGGAATGCGACAGCGGACGGATGCTCTATTGGGCGTAGTGCCGGAAAGGCACTGAGCGTTGGAGGAACGCTTGACGGTGTCGGTATTGCGGGATACCATCCACACCGCTATCTAATTCCAAGGTATCCCGCAATACCGACACCGTCAAGCGTTCCTCCAATGCTCAGGCACTGCTAGACGATTAATTTTATGGCTGTTTTTAGCTGGATCTGTGGGCCTAGCTGGATTGGACTAGAATAAAATCACGAAGGATATCGTGTTGGTCAACGATGATTTGACCGAAGTGGACTGTAATATGTCGAAATTTCCAAATTGAATAACAATAAATAAAAATATATATTTTGTAGATGAAATCCCAGAAAAATGAGAATAAATAATTTTATAATGTGATTTGAGTTGTGAGCGTAATTTATGCGGAGCATAAGAAACGGTCCAAAAGCATTAAGCGCTTTGCGGATTCTCTTTGATTTATTTATTTATCTGATTTTTGCTGCAAGCAGGACGAAAAGCCGCGAAGATTTGGCCATGGCTGGAATGCCCTGTGCTTTATATTGCTCGGAATTTTGTTAGATTTAAAATTTTGGAAAATTAATTATAAAAATAATATACAGGAATGTTTCGAATCGATTTCGCTTGAAATACGAAACGGAAAAGGGCGCAAACTTTTCGTGGAAATTTGTCAACAAAATTAAATTTCATTGACGGCAATTATTAGTCACACACACACGAAAATGCCGAAATTATTTATTTGGAAGTGGGCGAAATTTTTATAAATATTTATTCTCAATTTTATTTATTTTTACTTTAGAAAGTTTATTTTTATTTTATTTATTGCTGGAGACGCAACTATCGTGACGGTGATCGAAGTCGTGATCGTGATCGTCACGGGCCACCACTAATGGGCATCAGCTGTGCTGTCAATTGGTGGTTTGTTTACTTTTGGGAATTTGCAAATTTTTATTAGCTTAACGTGTTAAATTAAAATGCAATTGAAATGCAAGTCAGAAATTTGTAAAGTTAGTGCGGAAAACAAAAGAAAAAGAACAAATGCCGATGCCGAAATGCTTATGCACACAATGTATGTATTTACACAAATGTATGTACATAAATGCCGGTGCACAGATGTATGTATGTATGTATGGCTATACATATGCGAGTGTGGGCGCATATGCATACATGTACAAATGTGTGTTTTAAATAAGAACTTTCAATTGGAGTTTTTTTGAGTTTCTGGAGCAGCGGAGCACCTGTCGGAGTAAATGACCATTTACGGATAAGATCCGTTTAATAAGATTTGGCAAAACATGGAAAACTAATTCACTTTTGATTTCAGCTTGCACTCGCGTATGATATGTGTGTCTATGTGTAGATGATTTTGTCGGGATTGACAATAAGAATAAAAAATAAATAAATCGAAAGCAATGGACTGGATTTGTTAGGATAAGCTACGAGATCAGGATAGATGAATTAAAGAAAATGGAATGTCCACACAAATTAGAGTCAAAAGTCGCTATGGAAAGAGCGGGAAACTTTTGACTACACTTATATATGTGTGTGTATATGTCGGAGATGAAACAGGGCATTGCACAGTTGTCAATACCTTTTGATACCGTATCTTATATCTTTTTCCATTTGAGGACTTCAATGTCCATCTCTGTTGTATTCTCATAATATTGGTCTGGTAACATTAGGCACAGTTACAGGGAACTATGCCATGTAAGTGTACCAGTGATTATTGTCGTGTTAGTTTGACATTGATTACCGAGTCATGCAAGATTGACATTAACTGCTTAGTCATGCAGTTGATCTTAGTATTGGTGCATATGTGACTGTGTCTTTGAGCGGGATGACAGCCAAGCTGTCATCGAGTGTGGTCCGGGTTGATGCCGAGGCAGTCAAGACTAGTTAGTCAGTCTGGGACTAAACGCCACGAGAAGAACACGGATCTTGCTGCGCTCATTAACTATTATAAAAACGCCTAAAAACCAAAGTGAATTATCCGGAGACACATTGGAATTGTCTCCTACTCCGACATATATGAATAAATGGAATGGCAACAAGAATATTTCTACTTATCAGATTCTCCACCGATGCGAAGCTGGGGCGTGTGGAGATCCGGCTCGAAGGACCAATGTATGTAGAGGGGCGAAGTCTTCTAAGAGGGTAGAGCCCAATTCTTATTACCCAAGTGTGGAGTGAATTAAAACGCGCGTTAACTCGATTTAACACAGGCGAAGTTTATTGTAATACAATTAATATAAGGCGTTATCGGATAGAAATTACTTTTCGTATGATTAAAAGGCCAAGAAATATATCGGATGCGAAGGAAGAGTATGCCGCGGTGTAAAAAACACAACGTTCTAAGTAGTTGTTCCAGTGTGTCCGTTCGGAGATAGTGGCAAAAGCACTCTTCTTTACCCTGCTGGTCACTCTTTCTGGCGTGAACAATATGTATTATACATATATTAAGACTAATTGTTGATATAAACATAAAGTAAAAACTTTTTTATCTCTTGAAGAATGTTATTGGATGGTTTAGAAACATATAAAAACTAAATATATATGTATGTGTTAGGTCTTAATTACAGTGATGACTTATTTTACACTTTTACACGAGCATATCAACTGTCAAAATACATGTATTTTGTATTTTGTAGGTCTGTAGTTTTTCTTCAGATAGGCAGACGTTGTCCTTAAGGAGAATATATATATAGTTAGTAGTCCTCCATCGATGATATTTTTATCACAACTTGCCTTGTAAAAGTCGTTAAACCCTGTCACACGAAATATATATACCGTTATACCTATGCAAAATTTATATTAATTTTGGTCGGAAGCTTGCAACGCATAGACGGAAGCAGCTTCGACTATAGAAAGTGTAAATGTTCTTGATCAGTCTAATTAGAGCTGCTTATGAGAGTCTTTTTGATGCAGTCATTTTATATCTCGGAATTATTCCGATCGGACTATATTATATAGCTCGCTTAGGAACGATTTTCAATCGAATATCGCAAAATTTTGTATTTGTAAATAAAGATGGACTTCTTAACATGAATTAAGTTTCAGTTTGGCAAAAAAAATTATAGTTCTAGAAAAATTTTTGTATTTTAAGTCATTACAAGTACATTTTAGGTATTATTCTAGGTTAAGAATATAAGTTTTGTAAAAGTTTCAAAAATACAACGTAAGAAATTATTCATTCGTTAAACGTTTTATTAATTGTTTTTTTTTTTTTCATACGAATCGAACTTTCCTGTTGCTTGGCTTGCTTCCGTATTTGTTGCGAGTATTTTTACATCAACTAATATCTCGAATGTGTGCTTCTGCTGCATGTTCAGTTTATTGTTTGCTACACTGTCAATTTATTTATACCATTTTCTGGGCCTTTCAACAGATATCTTTGACAAAATGTATATAATAATTGCGTTTGATCGTTTAACTTGTCCATTTGTCTAGAATGCCTGTAATTCAATATTTTCAGAATCACAAAATCGTTCTTATAAAGTACATATAGGCAAAGCTATGTCTCAGAAAATTGATATAGGTGCTGAATGTCCCCAAGGCTCTTGCCTTTCACCGATCCTATATAACATATTTACTTCAGATATTCCGATTCCAACAGGCTGCACTTTGCGGATGACACGGATATATTATTAGTCAACCATTTGATACACTTGCATCATTTTTTCATAAATGGAAAATTCAAGTTAATAGCGAAAAAACTAAGGCAATATTCTTTACAAGGAAACGGAAAGAGATTTACCTACCAGGGGCTCATATCAGATTAAACCAAGTGGATGTAAAATGGGAACAACAGTGGATGTAACATATTTACTTCAGATATTCCGATTCCAACAGGCTGCACTTTGCGGATGACACGGCTATATTATCTTCTGGTAGCCTGGGTTCCGAAATTACAACCAACCTTAGTCAAGCATTTGATACACTTGCATCACTTTTTCATAAATGGAAAATTCAAGTTAATAGCGAAAAAACTCAGGCAATATTCTTTACAAGGAAACGGAAAGAGATTTACCTACCAGGGGCTCATATCAGATTAAACCAAGTGGATGTAAAATGGGAACAACATGTTAGGTACCTTGGAGTTATACTGGACAAGAAATTAACCTTTAATGAACACACCCACAAAATAAATCTCCTAACTCGCTCTCTTTACCCTTTTATAAACAGGAACTCCAAACTGAGCTTAGTAAACGAAATGTATCTATTCAGATCAATATTTGAAAGTGTACTATGTTACGGAGCCCCGGTCTGGGCTGATATCGCTAACTGTTATATTAAAAAACTACAAGTCACTCAAAATAAATTAAAAAAAAGTGAATTACACCACAGAGCAAATGTTGAACAGGTGATAATAGATGATAATAGATGTTTGTATTCAACGTATCCTCATATAAATTTCCTAGTATAATAACTTGTTCTAGTTGTAAGTTTTATCTAAAAGCGTATCAAGGGGTTTTAAATCAAATTTTCTCCCCAACTTATATTATATGTATTAGCGTTAAGCATTAATGTTGGCAAATTGTTATATGTCTAAGTTGAAAATGCCAATGCAGCACGAACCCTTTACCGTAAAAATATTACTATCACATAAATGTATATATCAAAAATCAGTGAATAAATATATATACTTTCTTCACTTCAACGAAGTCGGTCGTGTTTTTTTTGCGCTCTCGCTTTTATCTAATTTTTTATTTAATCCCGCATGTAATAAATTCTATTTCGTGGAATCTAGTGCCGAATTAATAAATTACGCGATTTAAAAATTGTAACTTGTTCTTAAACACTCACTCAAAGCTATTATTACTTATTGCTTTATTTAATAACAAAGCTCTAAGTTTTGTTGTTTTGTCTAAATAGCCTTTGATTTTGTGTTTTCGATCCCTTTTAATTGCATTCGCGCTCTCGCTTCACATTAGTGTTGTTGTTTGTGCTTGCTCTCGCGTTTTTACGTTGCCCGCGATCGCGACCGTTACTCTCGCGAATGTACCCGTCTTTGTTGTTGTGTGTTTTTTAACTCTCTTAACTTCTGTCTCTTCAGTTTTTTCTTCTTGTGCATAATATAAATTATAATTTATATATTATAAAAAAAATATACACATTATAAATAATGTGTTATTTCTTGGTGCGTATAGCCCTTATATTTTATATTACTCATTTTAAATTGCCTCTCTTTATAAACTTTTTGATTTATTTATTTATTTGTTGTTATTTTAATTTTTTTGATTAATTTAACTTACAATGGTTGTCTGCTCTTCAAAAAAGTGCCCCCATCCCCAAAAAATCCAAGATGATTATCTTTTGTGCTGGCTGTGCGATAACATTATGCATGTTAAATGTGCTGGTTACACAGCCAGAATAAGGGATAGTATTGGAAACGGTGGGGGTCTAAAATGGAGTTGTGAAGCGTGCCGGGACGTAGAAATGGATATGCGTCTATTTATGCGGCGGACGAGAGAGGGATTTAAATCCCTGTCGGCTGGTTTTCTGAAACTTCGCGATGAGTTTTCGGGTCTGGAAACTCAGTTTAATAGTTATAAACTATTAAACGAGTCACCGAAGCGGAAGAAGACTATCCCTCGGAATTTCTCTCCCGATCCGCCGGCATCTCTGCTTCCTCCGGCTCCGGCATCGTTGATTGACCCATTAACTCCAAATGCTCAGCAACTGATATCATTTAGGAGTCCAGCAGTAGCTGCAGTTGCGGGGACGATTGACATTTCCCCTGGTAATAGTGCCCCGCAAGCTGACTCGATATCGGTTGTAGTTTCCGATGTGTCCGGACGAATATCCTCTCCCAGGGATATTCCCAATAAAATTTTAACAAGAAGAGCTCTCAAAGCGTCATCTGCCTCAGCAGTTCCAGTGCAAAATGCTGTTGCTGCGGTTGCGACTGGCGCATTGAGATCTCTTGTAGCCATTCCACCAAAAAAGCAAATCTTTGTTTCGCGGCTCGACCCCAATACTACATCAGATGATGTCATAGCCCATATCCGGGCAAAAGTCGTGGCGCCAAACATTGTGGTGGAAAAGTTTAGGTTTTCATACACCCGTGACATTTCGTCATTTAAAATCAGTGTCCCACCAAATGTCTTTGACCAAATTTGTCACAAAGATTTTTGGCCGGAACATTTAGTTATAAAGGAGTATACTGCTAAGAAAAAGAAAAATCGGCCTCCGATTCGTCTGCCTAACACAATTAATCCTTCCCTACCCTCTGGCTCGTCAGTAGCTAGCGGGTCAAAAAACTAATTTCGTCCCTTATTCTGGCCTATCAGAATGTTAGAGGACTAAAATCTAAACTTTCTAAGCTTTTTGTAGATAGTCAATGTTTTGACTTTCACATCTTGGTCTTTACAGAAACGTGGTTAAAGCCAGACATTTCTGATGCCTCTGTTTTTCCCACAATTTTTTCAACCTATAGATGCGATCGAATCTCCAAAAATGGTGGTGGAGTTTTAATTGCCGTAAATTCATCTCTTCCTTCAGAAATAGTTCTGCCACCTGCCGTTCTTGACATTGAATTTGTTAGTGTCAAAATTTGTTTGAAATCATATTCTGTATTTCTAACTTGCTCGTATATTCCACCGAATTCTGACATGACGGTATATGCTAGCCATTTAGAAGCTATTCGCTTTGTCTCTTCACTTCTTTCGGATGCAGACATATTTATCGTTCTGGGAGATTTTAATCTACCTGACGTTTCATGGCTTCCATCAGGTGAGTCTTCCTTGTTGATGCCCTCCTCCTCACATTGCTTTGTTGATGGTCTCCTTGAGTTATCCCTAACCCAAGTTAATCCTGTTCGTAACAAAAATGAGAGATCACTAGATCTTATATTTATGTTAGATTCTTCTAACTGTACTGTTTCGAGGATTGATCCCTTAGTCGTCCCCGAAGACAGTTTCCATCCAACTTTGGACTTGACTATTGATCTACCTTTTCGGTTATCAAATGCTGGTACCAGTTCGACGTCTCGTACCCGTTGCTTTCGTAAAACTAACTTTTGAAAGCTCAATGAGCTAATTCTTGCCACAGACTGGTCTTATCTGTACTCCTGTAATGATATGAATGCTGCCATTTGTTTTTTCTATAATACTATGTTTTCACTTTTTGATGCCTGTGTTCCACGTGTGATCCATGTGTTGTCTAACAAACCGCCATGGTTTACACGTGAGTTAACTAATTTGAAAAATGTAAAGTCTAGATATTATAGAAAGTTTAAAAAATCGGGTCGACCGTCTGATTTCTCTCTTTATGCTGTTGCTCGATCGAATTTTTCAGTGCTTAATACACTATGCTATAAGGATTACATTAGGCGTTGTAAACTTCAGTTCTCCCGTGATCCTAAGCAATTTTATAACTTCGTTAACGCCAAACGAAAGGTGGCAGTGCACCCGTCCTATTTATGTTTTAAAAATAATAAAGCAAACGATGATCAGGCCATTGCCGATATGTTTGCTGATTTTTTCAAAACGACCTATTCCTCCAAAGATCATCGAGCTAACTTTTCATATCCCTATCAGTTGAAAAGGTCTATTTGCGTCTTTAATCCTGTGATCGATGAAGATTCGCTTCTCAGCGTGCTTACTTTAGTAAAACCCGTGTACTCACCAGGACCTGATGGGATACCTGGTTGTGTACTCAGGTTTTGCGCTGAGACTTTGATTTCCCCGATTCTTAAGTTATTAACTTTGTCCGTTGAAACTTCCTCTTTTCCAACCATTTGGAAAGAATCTTTTATTATTCCTTTGCATAAAAAGGGTAATAAATCCGTAGCTTCTAATTACAGGGGTATTTCCAAATTGTCCGCTATTCCCAAGGCATTTGAGAAAATTATAACTTCTCAACTGCAACATTTCTATAGTTCTATTCTTTCATCTTCTCAACATGGGTTTATGAAACGTAGATCTACTACCACTAACCTTTTAGAGTTTACTTCCTTAGCGATCGAAGGATTCAGGAATGCATTGCAAACTGATATCATTTATACTGACTTCAGTAAGGCTTTTGATTCTGTCAATCATACACTGCTTTTGTTCAAGCTGAACGAACTTGGGATTCCAACCCTTTTGCTTAATTGGATTTCTCAATATCTTAATAACCGTACACAAAAAGTTTTATTTAAAACTTATCTTTCGAAAACCATCAATGTGACCTCGGGGGTGCCACAAGGTAGCCATCTAGGACCATTGCTTTTTACACTTTTCATTAATGACCTTCCGTCAGTTGTAACTCACTCTCGCGTGCTTATGTACGCTGATGATGTTAAACTTTCTATTAGTTTTAAAGACTTAAGTACACCACGTCTGCTTCAAGTCGATCTTAATAACTTTCAAACTTGGTGTGAAATTAACTTATTAAACCTTAATGTTTCAAAATGTAATGTCATGTCATTTCATAGATCCTCTTTTCAATTAGTGGTGTATTATCTCAATAATACCCCACTTGAACGTTTGAACGAGATTAGTGATTTGGGTGTACTCATGGACCACAAATTATATCACTGTCAATAAAGCCATGAGTGTTCTTGGTTTTGTTAAGCGCTGGTCGAAAGAATTTAACGATCCTTACACAACCAAAACTCTTTTTATTTCACTGGTCCGCCCCATTTTGGAGTATGGATCATGTGTTTGGTCTCCACAATATGGATCACACCAAGTTAAAATTGAATCTGTTCAAAAACAGTTTCTAATTTTTGCTCTTCGTGGTTTAAACTGGTATCGAAATGTTAACTTGCCCTCTTATTCTAAAAGACTTCTTCTAATTAACCTACCCTCCTTACTTAATCGTAGAGTAATGCTTGGTACTTTGTTTATTCATAAGCTTCTAAATGGACAAATAGATTGTCCTAATTTACTTAATCAGGTCAATCTATCTGTACCTTGTAGATTAACCCGAAATTATGTCCCTTTAACTTTAACACGCTGTACTTCCAACTATTCTTTACATGAACCTTTTCGAGTTCTCTGTTCCGACTACAACCGCCTTTATTCTGTAATCGGATCAGAGTTCTCTATATCTATTCTAAAAACTACTATTTTAAGTTATCTATCTAGTAGTTAGTCTTAATTATTATTTAAGTTGTCGTCCGTTGTCCACGCGACTTCGTTTTTGCATGCTGTCTGATAGGGTTCGCGCGTAACAGGCTTTGTCCTGGTGTCGCTTGGACCACTTGAACGTACTGCGCATTGTACGCGTCAACGTCCAGAAAAAAAAAAAAAAAAAAAAAAAATATGTAAATATAGCTTAACATCATTTCAAGTGAATGCAGAACTATCAGAAATTATTTTTTTGGCTTTGCAACGACTAAGCTCTGTGCCTATAGTATTGCAATGGCTTTATTGCAGATGTTGTTTTTGTTGCGCACAAAAAACAAAGTTTTATGAAGCCAGCAAGAATGTGCTTGTACTGCTTGTAAGTTTACTCCTTTGCAATATTCCCTACTCTTTTTTACAGAAACGTGACCTAATTTATGGTTATGCTTGATTATTTCGCGTTGCAGAACTGAAGAAACAAAAATTAATTCGTCATCATTAACATGTTGTTAGAGTACGCTAGCTTTTATTGTTGCGCAAAGTTGTATATTTTACAATATCTATTATGGTCTTTATTTCTTCATCTTAAGCTAGAACACACTTTATTTTGCTCTGCGTTGTGTCTTCGGATATAGGAATGCCTGCACAATGCTGAACCTTAAAATCAATTCAACAATTATTTTCGTAAACGCATTGCAATCGCTTACAACTTTAAGGTGCATACCTAGCAGGTGCACCGCCAATTTACAAAATTCTTTGAACGATATCTAGTTTTTCATAATTTTTTGTGCCTCAGTCGTCTTTTTTTTCCGTTTAAAATTCGTTGATGAGTAACTATTTTAAACATGCTTATTTTTTTATTCCTCGTTTACCTTTTAAGAATATTTCGGCTACACCTTTAAAATAACACAAAAAAAAAATGAGTCTTCAACATGTCGAAAACAGCTTCTGACTGCGACTGTTGAACTTGTGTGGGTCCCTTGACTGCGTATATTCACGATTGATGTAGCGGGTGTAGAGTTGTCTGAATACAAATAACATTTCATTTTCACTTTTAACAATTGACTGTCACCGGGATCGGACGTACTTTTTATTGCACTCCGCGAGTTCTTCGGTGTCACAACAACAAAAGTGACAGGGCTCTCAGTCGCCACAGAGACGCCCAATCACAATTATATTGTTATTTGTATCTACAAATAGCAATACTTAGTATATAACTAAATTTACTAGTAATGCCAACGTGTAAAGAGATTAACTCAGGCCCTTCTTCACTTGACTCTCGCCAGCAGAAGCTACAAGAACAAATTCTTCAGCAACAAAACATAAAAAAATTAACATAAACAAGCAAAAGCTTAGTCCACAAACCAAAAAAGGCGGTAACACACTGAAAATAAACAAAACTAATATTGTTCATCGAAAAGCATTGGAAAGCAATAGATTCCAAATATTGGCAAATCAGCCTGAATCTCTAGGAGTATCCCAAAAGAAACCCACTGAAGTCAAACCGCCACCATTCTACATCCGTGGTGCAAACTGCACTTCACTAGTGCCAAAGTTGGTAGCTCTAGTTGGTCAGAATAATTTTTATGTGACTCCACTTAACAGGGGGAACATAAGAGAGACCAAAGTGCAAACTAAAAACGAACAATTCTATCGTACCATCGAAAAGTACTTCTGGTCCAAAAATATGCACTATTACACATTCCAACTTAAAAGCGCGAAAGGACTTCAAGCCGTGATCAAAGGCATTGAACCCACAGTCCCGACGCAGGAAATTCTTGAAGCATTGGAAGAGAAGGGCTTTGAGGTGAAGTCCGTCTCAAACATATTGAACAGAAGTAAAATACCAAGACCTCTGTTCAAACATTAAAAACCAACGCAGTGCTCCCGATATATAATCTACAACTCTTCCTACACCGCAGAATCACTGTCGAAGAGCCACACAAGATGTCCTGTCTATAAGGAACTGAAGGCCCGTCGTAACGCAAAGAAATCTACGGCTCGTATCCAGGGCTCGACAGTTATTCCCTCGCAAACCACACCGGGAATGTTCTTCTCAAGAGCTGTAAGGTCATCAGCAGCTCCAACAACAACTACTCCTGGAGTAACATTCGCAAGCGTGCTGCGCAACGGAAGTTCACAGCCCTCTATAGCTGTTAATCCTGCTGCAATCTCAACCATTGCGGCCCCAAGCCCACCCGTACTCGACCAGCAACCCAACGGGATCGAAACGTTGTTGATCTCGCTTAATCAAAACATGACAAATTTTATGACGTTCATGCAAAATTGCATGCAGGAACTTATGCGGAACCAAAACCTGCTCATTCAAAACCTTTTGGACAACAATAAATAATGTCAGCACTACATATAGGACTTTGGAATGCAAACGGCATTTCCAAGCACAAACAAGAATTGTCACTGTTTCTGGACTTAAATGATATTGATATCATGCTGTTATCGGAAACTCACCTTACCAACGAAAACAACTTTCAAATACCTAAATATGTATTCTACGCAACAAATCACCCAGATGGCAAGGCTCACGGAGGTACTGGTAAGCTGATCAGAAACCGGATCAAACACTCACTCCAGAATGGATTTGCCAAACAATACCTACAAGCAACCTCTTTAAGTGTCCAAACCACTTTTGGTAGTACAACCGTCGCTGCACTTTATTGCCCACCAAGCTTCTCGATCTCTGAAAAAGAATTTACTGACTTCTTTAACACAATTGGAGTACGATTTATTGCTGCAGGAGACTACAACGCCAAGCATTATCATTGGGGATCCCGCCTGGTAAACCCCAAAGGCAAACAGCTGTATAATACAATCATCAACCCAGCTAACAAAATGGGCTATGCCTCACCGGATAAACCCACTTACTGGCCATCAGATCCACGCAAGCTCACAGATATAATAGACTTTACAATCACCAAGGGAATTGCGCACAATTTAATTTTCACAGTTTCAACACATCCACAAGACATAGAGCACCCATCCGGCCTAAAAAATTATAAAACAAACTGGTTCAGATTTAAGAAATGTATAAGTACCCATGTTGAGTTGAATCCCAAACTAGACGATGAAGATGACATCGAGTTTTGCACGATGTATCGGATACACCCGGGAAAAACACAAGTCATACAACCGGCTAATTGAACTACTTGTAACAGATAAAAGACGGCTCAGGCGAGAATGGCAAATATCTCGATCCCCGGCAGCAAAAATTCGCCTAAGAACAGCTTCTCGAATTCTAAGAAAAGCGCTTAGGCAAGAAGAAGCAAGGGCACAGCGGCAATATATCGAAAAGCTTAGCCCCACCAGCACCAAATATCCGCTGTGGAAAGCTCACCCAACCATAACTGCTCCAACCGAGATAATTTCACCTATACGATGCCCAACTAGCAAGTGGGCCCGTTCAGATGAAGAAAGAGCACTCACCTTTGCAGATCATCTAAAAACGGTCTTTCTGCCAAATCCGTCTACAAACTCATTCCAGCTCCCCTCCCTGCGCACCCCAATGGAAAGTGAGCAACCGAAATTCCAAGCGGAGGAAATTTCTGCAATTATTAAAAACTACATTAACCCAAGAAAGTCGCCCGGCCATGACAAAAATACCCCAAAATTATCTGAGAGCTCCCGATCTGCAAACCCAAATGCGATATTAAAAACTGGTCACTTTCCCAGTAGTTGGAAAAAATCAATAATCATAATGATCCCAAAACCCGGAAAAGACAAAAAACAGCCGTCATCTTACAGACCCATCAGCTTATTGCCAAGTCTCTCAAAACTATTTGAAAAGGTCCTACAGCTCCGTATAAACACAATCCTAGAAAACCAAAATATAATACCACATCATCAGTTTGGCTTCCGTGGAAAGCATGGCACAATTGAGCAAGTCAACCGTATCACCTCAGAGATCCGCACAGCATTCGAGCAAAAAGAATATTGTACAGCAATTTTTCTTGATGTCGCCCAAGCCTTCGACCGAGTCTGGCTGGATGGCCTAATATACAAAATAAAAGCGACGCTCCCACAATACACACACAGGCTAATGGAATCATATCTATCCAACAGAAAATTCGCCGAAAGATGTAATAGCTTCACCTCTAACGACATCGAATCAAATGCAGGAGTACCTCAAGGCAGCGTGCTAGGTCCAACTCTGTATCTTCTGTATACAGCGGACATACCAACAAGCCCAACACTCACCACATATATTTTCGACGATGACACGGCCATCCTTAGCCGCTCCAAATGCCCGATCAAAGCTGCTGAGCAACTAACAACCTACTTAAAAAAAACTTGAAAAGTGGCTAGCAAACTGGCGCATCTGTGTAAACGAACAAAAACGCAAGCACGTTACGTTTACCCTTAACAGACGAACCTGCCCATCATTGACACTGAACAACGTGCCAGTGCCTCAATCCGACGATGTTGTGTATGTTGAGTTCACCTGGACAGAAGATTAACTTGGCGTAGGCACATCGAAGCCAAGAAAAAGCAGCTAAAGCTTAAAGCAACCGGACTACATTGGCTTATCAATGGCTTATCTTATGTTTGGAGTTCAAAGTTCTTCTCTACAACTCGGTGCTAAAACCTATCTCGATGTACGGCTCTGCACTGTGCGGAAACGCAAGTAAGAGCAATATCGAAACCATATAAAGGGCACAGTCTACAGTTCTAAGAACTATCACGGGAGCACCTTGGTATATCCGAAACGAAAACGAAAATGTACAGAAAGACCTACATGTTCCTAGTGTACTAACCTCTATAAAGGTACAACAGCTAAAGTACACCGCTAAACTGCAGGCACATCCGAATACCCTCGCCCAATCATTAACCCGAGTATGTGATAGAACCCGTCTCCAAAGAAAATACCTTCCAACCCTCTGACTAATAATCAGGGCCATAGATCAATGTAGCATCTTTCAAAAGCTAGATTACGTATTAGTTTATATAAATAAAAAGTATAAAGAAAAAAAAATTTCACATTCGTCATTTGAATTTATACCATTATCTCTTTAGTTTTCATTTTAATCTTATTGAAAACCGCCTAACAAATTTGCTTTTTTGAAAATTATGAAATTGATACATATGTATAAGGTTAAATATGGCTCAAATTTAGAGGACTCAAATTTATTAATCGCTGTTAGAGTCAAAATCGAAACTTCAAATTTTCTCAAAATTTTGTGATTGGGCCAAATATGTTGTTTGGAGAAAAATTCGTTAAACAGATTCGTTAAACAATATTTCCTCTTTTTTCTCGTTTTAGTGTTTAAAAGTTTTTCCTCAAGTTTTTTCACGGTTTATTGTTTTAAGGGGTTAGTCAGAAACACTGACCAATTTAAATAAATTTTGATAATGAAGATTTTAAACAATTTTGTCTTTTAAAAGTAACAATACAAATAACAGTAACACTGCTTTATACGCTTTTCATTAATGACCTTCCGTCAGTTGTAACTCACTCTCATGTGCTTATGTACGCTGACGATGTCAAACTTTGTATTAGTTTTAAAGACGTAAATTCCCCACGTCTGTTTCAAGTTGATCTTAATAACTTAGTGTGAAATTAACTTATTAAAACTCAATGTTTCGAAATGTAATTTCATGTCATTTTACAAATCCTCTTTTCAATTAGTGATGTATTATCTTAATGATACCCCCCACATAAACGTTTGAACGAGATTAATGATTTGGGTGTACTCATTGACCACAAATTAAATATTACTCGTCATATCAATATCACTGTCAATAAAGCCATGAGTGTTCTTGTTTTCGTTAAGCGGTGGTCAAAAGAATTTGACGATCCTTACACAACCGAAACACTTTTTGTTTCACTGGTCCGCCCCATTTTGGAGTATTGATCTGGTCTCCATAATATGAATCACATCAAGTTAAAATTGAATCTGTTCAAAAACAGTTTCTAATTTTTGCTCATCATGGTTTAAGCTGAGATCGAAATGTTAACTTGCCCTCGTACTGTAAAAGACTTCTTCTTATTAATCTTCCCTCCTTACTTAACCGTAGAGTAATGTTTGACACTTTGTTTATTCACAAGCTTCTAAATGGACTATCCTAGGCATCCTAGGCAGACGGAACCTTGGTGGTCCTATGATGGTATGGGCAGCTTTTAGCTATGCTGGAAAGTCACCAATTTGCTTCGTTTCGGGTCGGATGTATGCGCAAATGTATGCGGATCTCCTTGATAGTAGTTGCAGAAGAGTTCCACGGTAAGGACTGGATATTTCAACAAGATAACGCTCCTAAACATGTAGCAAAGCACACGATGTCGTTCTTTGACTCGAAAAAATCCGTTTATTGCAGTAACCAGCAATAAGTCCAGATTTTAATCTGATTGAAGACATTTGGGTAATCATTACAGCAAAGGTATATGAGGGAGGAAGGCAACTTGAAGCCTTAAAGGACTTAAAAGTGGGAACTGTTCAGAAATGGGCCACCATTGATTTAAGTACAAACTTAGTGAACTCAATGCCCCGTAGATTGCAATTGGTTGCACAACATATGGGAGATTCTATTTCATATTAATCAATTTCATTTTCATTTTTTTAGTTAATTTCTTAACATATTTCGAGTTTTGCACAAAAATAAACTTTTTTGCATTTTTATATTATCCAAACATAACAAAAAAATCGATAAGATAGATAAGATCGATAAATAAGATAAAAGCACTTGGTCGTTGAATAACTGCATTTCAAATTTATTGATAAACCTAATACTTTTAGCATAAAATTGATGAGAAATAAAAAAAGTTCCTGTATCATTCAAACAAGCTGTGACATAGATTGCTATTCAATAAAGTTCATATTAAATTACAAGCACTCACTGTCGTCTAAACAATGAAGGTATGTTCCTAACGTCGAAGAGTCAATTTGCGCTTTATCGTCGCTGCACAAAGTTTAAATTCAATTATATGTATATGTGTGCGCGTTCGTGGGTGTGCGTGTTCGCGTTAGAGGATCTAATGCGTTCACACAAAAGTGATAATATCTTGAACCCGACGAAATTGATTCCTTTAATCAAGAGTTGCATCGAGATGAACTGTGGTAAATATTTACTTAGACTCCTCGGTGTTAGAAGATTCGAAAATGTGCAAAAAAACTTGACTTGAACTTTAGTGTTAGTGAACGACGACTTAACGGAACGCGTCATAAAAATAGCGTTGCCAGACAGTTTTAATTTTTTTTAAAGATTTATTTATTCATATCACTTAAAAGTCTCCCTGCATTTTGTAGCACACACAGAATTCTGCTCCAAACTTTTTTTTAATTCTCTGCAGACACCGATGTTACACAAGGGACAGTGTTTAAAAAATTGATTATTTTAAAGCTGAGCACCTTGAATTTAAACTGTTGTCTGTGAAAAAATATATTTTTAATGTGCTGTTTTCTGGCAGCGCTATATTTACAAATCTACCAACACTAATTATGAATATAATAGTAGCACTGTTTTCAGCTAGAAATGGCTACATTTAGCTTTTTATTGAATTTTTACGATTAAAAAGTCATTCTTGTTTTGTTAATTGTGTAAAAACTAAGCAATAAATTGTTGGGGCGCACCCGAGGTGTGGCTCTGTGGTTTTTTTTCCTTTCGTTTAATACCAGAATACTTATTCTTAAGGCTGTATTGAGCGCGAGGAGTCTAAGTAAATAATTACCGCCTATTCAGCACTAAAATTGCCAATAAATATGTAAAGCAATGAAACTTCAACTTGCAACATTTCAAAGAACTTTGCAATGGCAAAAGTTTTACAGCTATGTAAATTGATTATTGGAGGCTTTAGACAGAAGCTTAAAAGCTCTTCGGAGCAATCAAAACCCAATTCGTGGTGCAATGATTTTATTAGCAGAAGATTGTCGTCAAACATTGCCTGTGATTCCTCGATCAGCACCAGCTAATGAACTCAATGCATGTCTGAAGTCCTACAACTTGCGGAAACAAGTCAAAGTACTTTATTTAAGCGAAATAGGCGTATTTAGTTGCAAAATTACCAATAGGGAAATATATTCTCTAAACAACCTATTGACATTGGTAATGCAAATTCCCAAGGCACAAGGTTAAAACTGAAAGTAACTATACTGAAAGGAATGTATAAAGAAGAAAGTGTTCTCATACCGTGCATCGTAATGATTTAGACCAGTGGTACGCACGTAGCGGCTCACTTAGCTCACCGATCTCTTCCCGTTATTTTTGTGGCAGAGGTCATAAATGTGCGAGTTCGTAGGCAGAGGGACGCACATTTGGCTGAGGGGCGCACAAGCAGAGAAAAAGGTCTCGATCGCGACTCCGAGCAGAGGTCATATATATGCGAGTTTGTTGGCAGAGGGACGCACAAGTAAATGCGGGAGGGGAAAGCGGAAAAAAAGGTCGCGAGCTCGAGTTTGAAGGCCTCTGCGACTTGCTTTTGCTATGACCATAAACACTCATTAAGTATTTGTGGCATGGCTCCGTGTTCCCGTGTTAGAAAACGATGGGATTTGCTTGTCTTTGCTCCAAATAGAATCTTGTGCTCAGAAAGCACTAGAATGCAAATAAAACAGATTTTTGTTAATAATTATGATTCTCATGGTTAACAAAAATTGCCACATTATATATCCTTTTGGCAGGATTAAGTCTGTCGGGTCTCCTAGTATTTAATAAATGTATCAGAAAATGTATTTCAAGTTTTGTTTCATTGCTCTTTCTTTATTTTTAATCACTTTTAATTTCGTTCAGACTTCGAGTTTATCAAATTTCGATGGAGGGAAATGCCAACTATCGACTCCTTAAGTAAGCACTTTAAATGTGTGGTACTGCTTTCCATTTGCATTAACTCTTTGTTTTAATATGCACCAAAAATCCGATCCTATAAATATATGTCGGAGATAAATTAGGGTATTGCACTGTCTGGCGTACCTTTTGGTACCGTATGTGGTCCTATCTCTCTGTCTACTTGATGACTCGGTTGTCCCTCTCTACTTCAGTCTCATACGTCATTCTTGTAATATTAGGCTGGTAACATTAAGTACAGTTACAGTGACTTCGGTCATGTAAGTCTAGTAGTGAGTATTATCATGTTAATTTTTTGAGTCCTAGAAGTTTGCTTAGTCATGCAGGTGTTGTAGTATTTGTGAATATCTGTGTATTTCAGCGGGATGACAGGCCGACTGTCATCGAGTGTGGTCCAATGTAATGCTAAGGCAGTTGAGACTGCGTAATCAGTCTGCAACAGAAAGCCAAGGTGTCCGGAACTCGCTGCGCTAGAAATGAACAATATTAAATCAACATCAACCGGAGTAATTAAGATTGCTCCGACATCAGAAGTGGGATCTAACTCCAGGCCAACAACTATGGAGGAACAATTTTGTTTATTACTGGAACAACGAAATCGAAACTATTTGGATTTAGCAAAGACTTTGCAAGCGTCGGCTAGTTTGCCTCGACAAAATGGCGGCCAGGCTCTGCCGAAATTTAGTTCTGAAGCGGCGGGCGCTGATGCTATGCAGTGGTGTGCTACGGTGGACATAATTTTAAACGAAACACCGCTACAAGGCAGCGCGTTAATCTTGGCGTTGTCAAAATCCTTAGAAGGAAACGCGTCGCAGTGGTTATCCCAGATCTGTTACCCAGGCATTACGTGGCAACAATTCAAACAGCTTATCAAGCAGAGGTATGAATCTACTGAGACACCGGCGGCAACAATTTTAAACTTGCTGAACGGACGCCCAAACACGGATGAGTATTTTGTTGTGTATGCGAGTCGGCAAATTACGTCACTGATGAAAAAATGGCGTAACATGAGCCACGAAGAAATCGCTGCGTTGGTAGTGCTTGGTCATTTAGCTAACTATGATGTCAGACTGCAACGACTAGCTTAGACTGGCAACATTACCGGCAGACGAGATTTGCAGTCTGAGTTACAAGTCTTCTCATTCGGGAAAAAGCGACCCAATTTCCCTGACGAAAATTCGAATGAAAAGCGTGCTAAGATGAAGTCTATTAAATGTCACTCTTGTGGAAAGCTTGGACACAGGAAGGCGGAATGCAGAGTGAACAATTCATCGACATCTGAAGAAGATCACCGAGCGTTGTCTCTGCGTACGAAAATTGTAACATGCTATCGATGCCATGAGCAGGCCCACATCTCTACCCGATGCCCTAACGATTCAACCGGTGACGATGCAGAATTAAAGATACGCAAGAGAGTGGAGCTATGAGTAATCAATGAACCCAAAGCAATCATGGTGCAACGAGGTGAGAAATTTCCGATTATTTTCGATTAAGGGGCCGAATGCTGAAAGAGAATTAATAATGTTGTATCGCTATTTAGGATTGGTATTGGCAGTATTGTTTGCTCTATTCAAATTATAACTAATGTCATAATTAATGAAAATTGTCTCGAAATATTTTTACATGTGACGACAATATTAAGATTAGCATTGTAATTGGACGTAAGAATGTTCGGCTATTGCATCAATTGACGGTTTTTAATTATTTAAAAACAAAACTTTTAACGTTTGCTGACTTTTATAATTTAACAACAGAATTACCAAGGCAAGTCCTTTCGAACTTTTAATAGGGAACTGTAACGAAACAGAAGTAAACCTAGATGAAGAACAAATCTCAGTCTAGATTTGAGAAAAACAAAGAAAAGGTAGTCAAGTTCAGTGAGGGAGACTATGCTTTAATTAATAATAGTGAAAGATTACAGATTAAGCTTGTAATGTTTAAGAAGGCAATTTCTACATTGTTAATATTCACATGATATTTTACGAAGAATGTCAGATGGGCAGGTACCAAGCGAGCTGGATATTGACGGAATTGAGTGTGATTCATCTGATGATACAGTTGAAAGAGACTGAAGAAACGGGTGAAACAGACCGTAGTGTTAGTGGATAAGATATTAGAAAGATGATGAGTTGAGAAAGTTTGTTGTGGTCGATGCTACGTGGTGGTGCCTTGCCTAGAATTCTTTATCGAAATGCGAAAGTGTTTATTAACAATAATGTAGAGCAAATGAGAAGTTGAACAACTGAAATCCGCTTAGAAGGGTAAGCAAAATTTAAGAATGTGAATTAAGAATGTTAAATTGGGACCTAAGTTATGGTTAAGAAAGTTTAGCTGTTGAAAGAGACAGTAAAGAGAAAACACCAGTGGGTGTGAAACTGTTGAAAGAGACAGTAAAGAGAACACCAGTGGGTGTGAAACTGTTGAAAGAGACAGTAAAGAGAACACCAGTGGGTGTGAAACTGTTGAAGAAGACTGTAAAGAGAGAACACCAGTGGGTGTGAAACTGTTGAAAGAGACAGTAAAGAGAACACCAGTGGGTGTGAAACTGTTGAAGAAGACTGTAAAGAGAGAACACCAGTGGGTGTGAAACTGTTGAAAGAGACAGTAAAGAGAGAACACCAGTGGGTGTAAAACTGTTGAAAGAGACAATAAAGAGAAACCCAGTGAAGGGTAAACTGTTGAAAGAGACAGTGTTACATGAAGAATTGATCACTTTACATACTGGTCAAAATGCAAGCACAAGCGCAGAATGAAAGTTTTGTCGTGGCGTGTGGGGCATTTGATGGTGTAAAGAATTCTTAGGTGATGATAATGTTTATAATCGGATATATTTTGTTGATTATTCGAGTAAAAAGAGTATTGTTAGTGCAATTGGTACAAAATAAAAAAAAATAAATAAAGTTGGAACATTAAATTAAGTTTGACGTAAATTGAAAATTTGTAAGTCAACGTGCCTGATTAATATGAGACGAGGACGTGTAGTAATCAGGATGGCCGTGTCGGAGATAAATTAGGGTATTGCACTGTCTGGCGTACCTTTTGGTACCGTATGTAGTCCTATCTCTCTGTCTACTCGATGACTCGGTTTTCCCTCTCTACTTCAGTCTCATACGTCATTCTTGTAATATTAGGCTGGTAACAGTAAGTACAGTTACAGTGACTTCGGTCATATAAGTCTAGTAGTGAGTATTGTCATGTTAATTTTTTGAGTCCTAGAAGTTTGCTTAGTCATGCAGGTGTTGTAGTATTAGTGAATATCTGACTGTGTATGTATGTACGGGATGACAGCCCGACTGTCATCGAGTGTGGTCCGGTGTAATGCTAAGGCAGTTGAGACTGCGTAATCAGTCTGCAACAGAAAGCCAAGGCGTCCGGAACTCGCTGCGCTAGAAATGAACAATACTAAATCAAGATCAATCGGAGCAATTGAGATTGCTCCGACATATATATTTTTAATCAGCATCAACAGCCCAGTCGATTGAGACATGTCCGTATGTCCATCCGTTTGTAGGAACACCTAGATCTCGTAGACCAGAAGAACTAGAGCTTAAGAATTTGATACGAGTTTAATGTCTGGGCAAAGTTTATTTCAAATTTCAGCCACGCCCACTAACGCCCCCGCAATTAAGAAAAACGAATTACTAGAGCTGTATTAAAAATATCATATTCTCAAACGTCAAGGGCAACGTTAGCTGACAAGAGCGAGCTTAATAACTTGCGTTCGCTGTTGCTGCATTGATGGCGTCAACTCCGCCCCCGAATGATTAAATTTGCTCTCGCCGATAAAAAAAATTCGGTTCCAAAAACCCCTATCCTTGCTTAGGTGCGGCTATCCAAATTCAAGGTATACATAGAATCCGGTTCTTTTCGGAAATGTTTGGCATTTTACATGGAACTCTACTTTTATAACCTTATCCATATATAACCTGCATGAATTTTGTCATTGTTTGACGGACTTTTTTTTATACCCTTCCAGAGGGTATTATAAAATTGGTCAGATGTTTGTAACGCATTGAAATATACGTTTCCGACCCCATAAAGTATATATATTCTTGGGTAGGTAGATAAAGTATGAAAACCGGTCGGATCGGATTACTATATGATATATCCAATTCAAATTAAATTTTTTTTTTTACAACAATAGGGTTCAAATTAAATTTTTTTTCTTTTGGAATATAAATCCAATTTGTACCAAAACACTACCCACCAAGTTTGACTCAAATCGGATAATTATTGCACCTACAAATCAAAGACGCGCGATCGAATCCGCGCGGCACCAAATAAGAAATATATAAAATTATTGTTTTTTTTGTTGTTGCATTTAAATTTAATTTTTACCCATACACCCTACACCAAGTTTGAACTAGATCGGATAATTATTAAGGTTACAAATCAATAATCAAATTTGATAGAAAGTCAATTTATTGTAATGCTCACGCACACACATATGCAAAAATTCTTCACCACGCGGTGTAAGAAAAAGGAGAGAAATTTTTAGATGTCGTTTTTCTTCTTTTTTGTTTTTTATTTTGTTAAACATTTATAGCAATTATTTTAAAATTTTTGTTTAATTTAATATAATAAAACAGTGAAGCTGCAAGGGTATACAAACTTCAGCAAAGCCGAACTTAGGTTCTTTGATATTTTAAATTTGAAAGTGACATTGGTCATTAATGTCTGGGCTTATTTTCGGCAACATCTGTATTATTTTAGTTGGGAATGATAGTCTGAACGTTTTTCCATTTTAACGTTATGTATACTAGAGATGGGCTTCGGGATCGGGATTTTCGGGAATCCCGAAAATTCCGATCGGATGGGAAAGATTTTCAAAAAACCGGGACGGGACGGGATAAGAGGTCGATCCCGAAATTCCCGCAGGTCCTGGAAAAACTATCGGGACCCAAAAAATACTAGGGACCAAAAAATAAATCCACATTTTAAAGATTTAAGCTTTTTGACATCTGAGGAGAAGAATGAAGTATACGTGACGGTCAAATCAATAATTGAACTGATAACAACCCCATCACCAAAAAAAAGTGGCTAATCAAGACAATTCCATAGTACCAGATAGGTTTTCGGAGTTTTGTGCAATGCAACCCGAAAAGGAAGATGATATTGACGGAGAAATTAGTAATTATATTAAGAATGTTAAACTTAAGGAAAATGTGGATATATTATCTTTTTGGAAGCAGTGCAATGAATTGCCATTATTGCAAATGCTGACTAGGCAAACTTTAAATGTTCCGACATCCTCTGCAACTAGCGAAAGAGTTTTTTCTACTTCAAGTAGAATTTTGGAAGACAGAAGAACTCGGATTATTGGAAAAATATTTTTTTTTAATTAAAAATATGGATATACAAAGTAAGAGTTTATTGGAAAAATAAATATATAAATAAAATAATATGCATATAAGAAAATATTTTTTTGGGAATATGTCGGGACCCGCGGTCGGGACTGAAAATTTTTCGGGATAACCGGGATGGGAAAAGCAAATTTTATTTCGGGACGGGAAGCATTTTCTTTCCCGATCCCATCTCTAGTAGTACAAAATAGTACGTGGTACACCTTTTGTGACTTAAATTTTTCACCATGCTTGACGATACTCCATGCTATATGTATGTAGACATCTTTCCCCGCTATATGTGATGCTTTTCACCAATTACTTTCACAGCTTATATTTTATCATATATTTTTTCCTGACCGGGGGTGTATGTACACTTTATTCCTTCACTGTAAATGTATGTACATACATACATATGCATGTTTGTAAGTATCTCTCGTTTGAAGTCAAACACGTTTTTACTTTTATTGATTGCGTTTTAATTTCATGACTTCCATGCCCTTGTCAATTTGCAGTACTTTAGTATGTACATGTACATATCTATGTATGTATGTAACTTGTTGCCTGCACCAAAGTACGATGACAGTAAGGCATGACATATGTACATATGTAATTGAACTTTTAAGTTTTTTAAAATTGCATGTACATATGTATTCTACATACGTCATTAAAATTTAAGAAAACAAACACATGTATGTAAGCACATAAATACATTTACATATATGTATGCAGAGACACACGCATATATGCATAAGCACATACTTACATACATACATATGTAACATGTGCAATATCACTTTCACAGAAACACATTCATACATACATATGTATGTACATGTAGCACAGCATCATTAGCATTAAAACTACTTATAAAACAGGTTTTGATATTGTGCTACCTTCAAATGCGTCACAATTTTGTTGTTAATACCCTTGAAAAATAAGTTGAAAAGTTCGACTATACAAAGCATATTTATTATTTATCAGAATGTCAAATTTTGTAAGCGTATAAAAACTGTTAAAAACAATTACTTTTTTCAATAATTTCTGTAGAATATTGTAGTGTTTCTGTTGTTGTAGATAAATTTTGATTTTTAAGTACATCCATATGTATATTATAGACATGCTTGTCGGCACATATGTATGCGCTGCTCACAGAATCTTCATTAGGCTTACAAACTATTATAATGCGTTAGTTTACTATAACTAACTTACTTATAATCAAATATCGATTAAAAAATTACAATTAGAAAACACGTAACACTTTTCTGGTTAATCTTTTTGTTTCGTTTAGAGCAGCCTGATATTAAGGCTTCGAACTCAACTCAACGCGTTTCTTTCAGTGACTGAACATTAATGTAAGGTACATAGGTGTCAAAGCGACACAGCTAATGCACTGTTTTGTTTTTTTTTTTTTTTTGTATTGTAAATACAAAGCTAGTTTCTGGTCTTTAAGTTTTGCGCAGAATTTCAAAAATTTCCACCACTGAAAACAGTTATATTGGTATTTGATGAACACTAAGAAAAGAAAAGATAATTATTAACTTTAACTCCTCACACGGGGGGGGTAATGTATCAGATGTATACATAGAAATATACATAAATTTAACAGAATCTGAAACTGTTTTCTAATCCTCTATCAACGCTCTATTAAGCGGACGTTCAACATCACAAAAGTTGAAATCGAGCCTTTTACAAGTTTTTAAATTTTACAACACTGAAAATCAGAGGTGTCAAAGTAAAAATAATCTTTTAAAGATACTGGAAGATAATTTTTGGTTGTTATACAATAGACATCTCCATGAATGTACCCAAAACAGCAAATGAATTATTGATTCGAAAAATGAGTACATGTATTTTCTGAACAGGTTTAAATTAGTATAATTGAACAACAATTGACAACTCAGTTTTTAGTAATTCCATTTTTATTTCAAAAAGTGAATTGTTGTATAATTCCATAGTTTTTGAGTGTGAAAACATTATTTTATTTACTGGTAGTTGCAAATTTGCAGCGTTTATGATTAATTAGTTTTTTTTTGGCAACAGAAAAGGTGTCGCATTTTTTAGTAGCCACTACTTGCAGAATATAGCATTCATCTGTACACTTAAATTAGTAAGCACACACGACAAACTCATAATTATTGTGTTCAATGTGTAAAAAAGTAACAAATGTTGTACTCACTTTAAATGAGTACAACTATTACTGTCACTCTAAATGAGTATGTATAGTAAAAATGTTGTACACTTCTAATCTGTCTAATTGAATGTACTGCACACCGAAGAAGGAGTGCAGAATTTTTGAGAACACTAAAATACTGTACAGCAAGGGTAGGCAGCCAAATTTCGGGTGGAGAAAAAGGTCGCGACCGCGAGTCCGAGCAGAGGTCATAAATGTGCGAGTTCGTAGATAGAGGGACGCACAAGCAAAATTGGAAAAATGTCCATCAGTTGCTTGTGCGTCCCTCTATCAACGAACTCGCACATTTTTGTCACTTTCTCGAGCTGGAAACTTTTACTTGTGCGTTCCATATTTACTTACATATGCGTTGCGCATTTACTTGTGCGTCTCTCAGCCTACAAAATTGAACTCGCGATAACGCCCTTTTTGCAACTGCTTGTGAGTCCCTCTATCAACAAACTCGCACATTTATGACCCTTTCTCGAGCTCGCTATCGATGCTTTCGCGTCCATCAGTTGAAAGTGCGTCCAGCTTTCATTTGTGCGTCCCTCTGTTTACAAACTTTGCTCGCGATCGGGACCTTTTTATCTGCTTGTGCGCCCCTCAGCTAAATGTGCGTCCCCCTGCCTACGAACCCGCACATTTATGACCTCTGCCAAAAAAATAACGGAAAGAGCCGTACAGTACAGTAAACTGTATTTTACAAGGTATAGATAGACTTTCTAGAAGAATTCTTGAAGTTCTAAATCGAAATCGATTAATTAATCAAAAAGCTTGTGCATAAATATTTTAGCAAGCATTACTTTCTTGCTAAGAAGAGAAGGAAGATGAATCAGGAGGAGTTTACATGAGTACAGTGAAAATGTAAAAGATGACAACAGCGATAACCTAGACAGAAAATACAGAAAATAAGCCCGAAAATTTTAGATTAAGACATATTCAAAAACAAACTTGCTATGAGGCTATCTAATGGAACATCTAATGGAACATTCTACATTCAACTACATGGATGATGTGACGCGTGGGGGGATCAAACGGATAGAAATGATGTTGCAGATGCCTTCTTCAAAATAGTTAATACACAAAAGAGAAGTTGGTAATGGCTGCAAAAAATTAAGATATAAATACTTTAGTAAAAGATTTTTATTTTAAGAATTTAATTTATTTCAGAGTTCAGAATTATAACAAAAAATTAGCTGTTTAAAATCAAAGCGAACAATTAATGGCAAACTCAAAATTATTAGAAATAAAACTTACTTTTTGTGTTGAAATATGATATTTGAAACCCCGCGTCCTTTCGCTTACTTTCGTCTCAATAATAGTATTATAGAATGGTAAGACAATGTAAATAATTGAGAAATCGATTTTCAAATTAAAGCCTCTAATGATTACACAGGTTTAAACAGCTTACATTGGGACAGACAGCCCATGTTTCTACGAAAATTCAAAACTACTCATTGATATTAAACATAATGTACATACATATATAAATTAAAATGAATCGCCGAAATGTATGTACTCGCTTAACTTCAGAACGACTGCACCAAATTGGATGATATTGATGATATTCATTTGCGTGATACCATGAATACACAAGTCGACCAGATTTATTTATCACTTTTACGTGCAACCATAAATTGATCGAATCCGCTAATTTGTTGTTAGCCAGTCAATCATCCAGCGATCACCACGACATATCAGCACGAGAAACCTTATGCTCATGAACCTTGTCATTAGGGTGTCGTCTAGTGTTTTGGGTCCAAAAATAATTTTTTTTTTATTTTAATCTTATTCTAAAAATGTGTAACATACATGAGCAAACGAATTTTTCAAAATGTAAAGACATTTAGAAAATATAGCCGTAAACGTGAGTACGTGTACATAGAGCCCGGTAGCGGAAAACAACATTTAAACGCGTTTTTCTCGAAGTACGATTTTTGAAAAATGCTGCCAAAGTACCTCAAAAATTACTGCACCGATTTGTCTCAAATTTTTAAATATCAAAATATCTTTATCATATGTTGACCTATCTAATGAACTAGAATTATTGCGATCGCTTCATTAGTTTTTTTTAGCTAAAAGGACTCATAAAAAGGATCGAAAAAGTGATTTTTTTTTTCAAAAGTCTGTAAAAAATTAGTTTTTTGGAATTTGGAATTTCTATTACTTTATTGTATGAGCTGAAGTCTTACAACTCAAAAAATGTTGGGTTTTTGCAATTCGGATTAACACAACTGTTGGAATCGTGGCAGCAGTTGAGGTAATTTTTTTATATGGGTCCTAGTTGGGCGAAGGACCTCGAAAACAACAAAATATATTGATTTCTTAAAAATAACAAAATATTGTTAAAATGTTTATAAATACCAAAACAATACAAAACATAAAATATTTAAATTTGTTGACAAAAAGATAAAACACCAATTTTCAAAGTTCAGCAATTGCCGATCGTATGATAACGGAAACATCACATTTTATCAGCCAATCAAAGTTGAACAGAATAAAGTTTAATCTGCATATTAAACGTTTGACTAATACTAAACTTGGCTAATTATGTATTTTTATAAATAAAAAGTATAAATTATTGGTTAAAGCAATTTTTTCATTTCCTTTAAAACATCTCCAAAGTATGGTACCTTCAAATCTTTAGCTTTAGCTTTTTTCGTAAATCGTTGACCACGCAGTTTTTTTTTTTTTTATGTGAAATGAAGTAATTGAATGCGGAATCAGGACTGTAAGGTGGATGACTCATCAATTCAATGTTTTGACTGCTTGAAAATTCACATGGTTGCCGAGATGTACAGACAAAGAACTAAGTTCTTCGACATATTCTTGTTAGAATAATCTAAGTCGAAAGTTGTGAAAAATATTCCAACGAAACACATCTAAAATTTTGCATTGTTTTGCAAAATCGATTCGTTTAACTTATTGTAAACACAACAAAATCCAATTGAACATAAAAATATATGTTGTGCTAACGTTTTATAACGTTGCCAAATTTAACGTATTGACTTAAGTATTTGCCAATTCATAAATGTACATGTATGTAAATAGCAGCTGTAAAAAGGAAAGTTCTAAAAGGATTTTTTTTCAGCTTACAAAATTTGTCTAATCAATTTGTTATCCAAATTTCCCAAAGCAGCAGCAGAGGAAACTGTATAAATGTTTTTAGCTGATGTAACGAGTAAGCAAAGGTCGCTCTTAACTTACCTCTTAATTTATTTCATATTTTTAAATTCAATTGTTTAAATCATATTTTTAAATTCAATTGTTTATTAAATATTTAATATTTATTAAAAATAAAGCAAACAAGTCGTCCCTGCCGACATTAAGTATACCCTGTACTAACTGGTTATATTAAATAAAATAGAATATCGTCGAAATCACCACCAATTTAATAACAATTTCTCTTTAACATGCGACAGCATCGAGTGTATGCTATCTCGCTCACACTTGCCATATCCAATCTTAAACTTGCTGTTTCAGTACAAAATGGGTATTTATATATCTCCAATATTTTTTGTCCGATTTCGACTAAACTAGATGTGCCAAATAAGAATGTTGTTCGGTCAAACTCGCCTAATACACCGTAGACTAAATCATTCGATTCTTATGTTATTCAACTTGAACTTCATATTGTAACTCACATTTTTGTTTTACCTAAAAGCTTATGTAAACGAAAGCTCGATTGCACCAATTGTCTTGCATCTATGCTTTCTACTCATTCAATTAGTCTGCAATTATCGTTAAACGGGTTTACTCCAACCAACTTACATATATGTATATCGTTTTGACAAAAGCGAGCAAAAAAGTTAATTTGCAATTACTAACATTTTATGCAATCTTTGTCCCAGTTCAACACATAAGCTAAGCGATTGCGCGGCGTTTCAGGAAATCTCTGTCGAGCAAAGGAACGAAATCGTCAAAAGGAATAAACTTCGTTTAATTGTTTGAAATCTGGTTGCGCAAAGGCAAAGGCATTCAACACAGTCACCGTCACCACAATCAGTAAGATGTACAGTGTGATGTACCCATTCACACATGAAATCGCAACAGGAACAAATTATTCTAGCCACCGCGAAGGTGCTCGTAAGGGATTCATCAGGCATCTATATGACAGGTAGAGCGCTGCTCAATTCCTGTTCACAAGTTAATTTCATCACGGATCAATTTGCACGAGGAGATAAGCGTCAAATCGAAACTCGAAGTATTGGTGAATCTACAACCAATATTAATAATGGCACAATGACAACTGTACGGTCTCGAATATCCACTTTGCACCCCGCCTATCACCCGGATGCTGAGCTGGAACCCTCCATTTGGAATATACCAGAAAATATGCATTGATTGACTGCTTGGTACAGAGGCATTTTTTGTCTTGCTGTAGGACAAATAAAACTTGGAGAAAATCTACCAATTTTACAGAAAACACTATTTGGATGGGTCATATCTGAGAGATAATTAGAGGTAGGATAGAGAGTTTTTTAACTATTGAAGAATCTATTGACAAAAACTTGGAGATACTTTGGAACATCGATAATATTAATTCAAACCCGACATCGGAGCCGCAACCTGAACACAGATCATGTGAAGAGAATTACGTAAGCACAACAACTCAATTGGAAAATGATAGAATTATGGTAACTTTACCTTTCCAAAAGGATCCCAACTGCCTAGGAAACTCAGCTGACATTGCCCGTCGTCGATTTCTGGCAATGGTTTTCAACGGCAACCTGACATTCGTGAACAATGACATAACTGCTGATGTGACCAAGATGTACAGGCAAATTCTTTTAACTTAGAACTCTTCAACAATTGGCAGATTTATACATGGAAGAATTTCCCCTAGGAGCATCAATTGTTAAATCTTCATTTTACGTTAACGATTTGCTTTGTGGTGCCGACGATATCGCGACATTACAAACCATCAAAACGGAGGTCAGTGAGATATTACGTATAGGACTATTTCCACTAGACAAATGGCACTCAAACCATCAGGGATGATAAATCAATCAAGGAATTGGCGACCAACGAGAAGGCTATCACAGGTGCACTTGATTTAAATTGGGAGCATGTCAGTGACAAGCTTTTGTTCATATTTAAGCCAAAACGAAATGTAGATGTGGTTACAAAACGAACTATTCTTTCTATCGCATCATCTCTATTTGATTGATAATCCCACTAGGATTATTGGCGCTTTTCACAATCGGATCAAAAATCATAATGCAAGAAATCTAACTACTGAAACTATCGTGGGATGAAAATTTGCCGCAATTACTTAAGAAAGCATGGGCGAGAATCTTAGGCACGCTCAACTCATTAACATCGATTTCTGTGCCTCGTTACAGTTTGCAAGACAATCATGTAAATCTTCAAGTACACGCATTTTGTGACGCGTCTATACGAGCGTATGGGCATATCAATGTCCAGCTACTGACTGCGAAATCAAGGCTTGCACACTGCCTATTTTTGGACTGATTCGCAAATTGTATTACATTGGCTAACAGCATTCTATTACATTATCGGCATTTGTGGGAAATAGAGTAGCGACCATTCAGAAGAACACATATCTCACTGGAGATATGTACCGTCACAGGACAATCCTGCTGACATCGTATCACGAGGATGTACGAAGGAGGAGCTTCAAAACTCGATTTCGTTTAACGGACCATTATTTCTGCAGGAAGCTGAAGACAACCGTTGTGGAAAGATATGTGTAACATAACTTAATACCTAATGTTATGCTGTTAATTAAGAAGTCCCTAAAATAATGATATACTTCTATTACAACATATTATCCATTCTATTTTGTTTGGTCGTCCGCTCTTGGTCACGTAGTCCACTAACTGTTGGATTTCTTGTAAGCGTGGCAAGATGTAATTGGTTGAATTACATCGTTAATTTTTTGGCTTCTTATTTGAATAAGCGTGGGTTAAGCATAGACTTAGAAAAGTTAGTACAGTCAGTTATATCCAGAAGCTTAATACTTAATACCTAATGTTATGCTGTTAATTAAGAAGTCCCTAAAATAATGATATACTTCTATTACAACATATTATCCATTCTATTTTGTTTGGTCGTCCGCTCTTGGTCACGTAGTCCACTAACTGTTGGATTTCTTGTAAGCGTGGCAAGATGTAATTGGTTGAATTACATCGTTAATTTTTTGGCTTCTTATTTGAATAAGCGTGGGTTAAGCATAGACTTAGAAAAGTTAGTACAGTCAGTTATATCCAGAAGCTCAATAGAGAAGGTCGTCCTATTGTAATTTTGAAAAGCACATAGTGCTGTTAATAAATAACTAAATAAATGATTATTTTAAAATATCGAACATTAAATTGTTTAACTGGCGCCCGATCAGGGACCGCGATACCAAAAATAAAATCGCCGCCAAACATATTTTTACACTCGACAGAGTGTTCTATGTAATAACTAACTACATATGAAATAATTAATAAACTTCTAAAACTCCAAAAGTGAATACGAATTGAAAAAAAATATATAAAAAGAAAATTAAAAAGACGGAGCTAACATCAAACCTAAAACCTGCGATGTGTTACATCATAAATAACTAATAAAATATATCTCGTCTAAACTTCAATTGAATACTAGTTAAAGCAAAAAAAAAAAAACAAAAAAATTAAGAAGACGAAATTAACAAAACGAAATTAAACTTGTGATGCTTTACTGTTTATCTCAAACAAATGCTATCAGTAACATTTACCAATAACTATTCAACAAAAGAAAAAAAAAACACAAAAAAAAGGGGTGCTAAAAAATACTCAATTTACTGGAAAAAATTTTCACTTAATAAACCAAATAAAATTGTGAAAAACTGATTATAAATATTGGAGGCGAACTTTGATGAAACATCGGCAACACTCAAGACGACTAAGAAGACTTATTCCATTAACACCACGCGTACTGGAGACTACACAAACGAAATCGAAATCTCGCAAGGAAATGGGAACATCCATTAAGACTACAAAGGCATAGACGACACATCAATTAAGAAGATACAAAAGAAACATCAACACTGAAGGGGTCCCGAAAACATTGCTAGCTAACATCTTACCACTACGGAGCAACGATAAAGGCATAGATGACCCAACCACCAACCAAATTACGAGAAACATCAATCCACATCAAAGGAACGTTCCGTAAGCTAAAGTCTGTCATATTTTTATACCCTTGCAGAGGGTGTTATAAAATTGGTCAGATGTTTGTAACGCATAGAAATATACGTTTCCGACCCCATAAAGTATATATATTCTTGATCAGCATCAATAGCCGAGTCGATTGAGACATGTCCGCCTGTCTGTTTGAATCAGGATGACAGCCTCAAATTCTAAGCTACATGGTTGAAATATGAAAAGTTAAGTTCCTTGATCTATCAAGTATGAAAAGTGTGAAAATTAGTCGGATCGGATAATTATCACCGGAGCTAATAACTAAAACGTGGAGGTACCTCGAGTAAAATAAGCAATTTTCTTTGGCATCAAAGAAACAAAAACAAATTCCGAGAAATCTGCCGTACAAACACAAAAGACCCGAGTTCGAATCCGCGCGGGACCAAATAAGAAATATATAAAATTATTGTTTTTTTTGTTGTTGCATTTAAATTCAATTTTTACCCATACACCCTACACCAAGTTTGAACAAGATCGGATAATTATTAAGGTTACAAATCAATAATCATATTTGAGAAAAATTAAATGCATTTAATGCTCACGCACACACATACATATGCAAAAATTCTTCACCACGCGGTGTGTGAGAGAGATAGAAATATTTTAAATGTGTTCTTACACAGAACGAAATTGAAAGAGCGAGATGCAATGGGTTTGCATATATGTGGAATTAGCTTACGCCAGCTAAGTAAGGACGGTGGCGTAGTATGTAGAGATCGGTGACACGATGCACTTGGTATTTGGTGGTTCAATGCTCGGTGAAGAAGTGAAAATTTTCAGATGTGTTTTTTCACCTTTTTTGTTTTTTTTTTTGATTTTCTTAAAAATTTATACCAATTATTTTGCTGCAAGGGTATACAAACTTCGGCAGAGCCGAAGTTAGCTTCTTTGATATTTTTCAAGGAGAAACTACCCATTTTAAATCCGAGCGCCCAACTATTCCGATATTCTAATTTCTAATTCTAATTCTATACATAAGATTCATATTTTCGCTTGAACTAACTTAACCTTAAGACACTTATAAAATTAAAAAAAAAGAGAGAAAAGGGTATACAAAAAATATAGTAAAATAAATAAAAATAAAAAGTTAACAAAATGAGTGATGAAGATGATTTGGAAAAGTCTTTCCCGAAATTAAATTTTCCACCACAATTAGATTCCCATGCAGGAAACTCCACTAATTCTTCCTTTGCTCCTAATCAAAAATATGAAAGTTCAATGTCAAGTTCTAATATTTCTCTTTTTACAAATAACCAAAAAAAGGAACTTTCAGAAATAATTAAAACGACCGTTCAAAATCTGTTAAGTCCAAAAACCGAAGAGGATGAATATATTCAGGTAGACTTTAGTCATAGATCAGATGAGTCCGAAAGAATTCCCGACATCGACAAATGCCTCAGGGAGTTTTCAGGGAAAGCTGACAGAGTACTTCTAATGAATGGACAAAATAAAAGGACTCCGAAATATTATGCCATATTACACACAATTCGATATAAAACTATTGGAGAGGACGATGCAGCATTAGAAGCTTATCGGATTCCTTTAGATTGGGTTAAAATAAAGGGATGCCTCATGTTACATTATTCGGATAAAAGAGATATTAGGACACTTGAATATCAGATGTCAGTACGCGTTCAAAGAAATGACAGCGTCGAAGAGTTTTATAACAAAGTATACTATTATCTTTCTTTAATATTAGATAAAATCGAGTGCCTTGAACTAGGGGAAGATGCACTGATTGCTATGACAAATACCTACCGAGACAAAGCTTTGTATACTTTTATAAGAGGACTTAATGGTGATTTGCCTAGACTTTTGACTGTGAAAGAGCCGACAAGTTTGCCCCAGGCGCACCATATGTGCTTAAAACTGGGTAATATGAAATTCAGAGCAAACTATGCTCATGGTACATATCGATGTCAAATACAAAAACCATATAGAAATTTTAATCAACCTTCAAATCATCAAATGCCAAGTTTTAGTAATCATGTTTCGTACCCCCAGGCGTATAATTTTCCACAACACCAGGACGCTAGGCCAAGCAGTAATCAGAAACAGAGACAGCCCTTTTTGCCACAGCAACGATTAGCAAAATCCGCATTTCCACTAAAGCCACCAGTGCCAGGGGATAACAGTCGATTAAATCAAACGAGACAGTATAAAAATCCACAGCAAGGGAACCAAGCGAATAACTATCAGGATAGGAGACAACAGACTCAACCCTCTAATAGGCACCAAGGAATTCATATGGCAGAAACTTTTAATAGTTCGATGTCAAGCATTGAAGAACAGCAGTATGGTTACGAGGATATAGAAGCGAGGGTTCGCTAGGCTTAGAGGATTCTACTGATGATATTAATTTTTTAAATTAAAGGCTTCCTCCTTGCCGTATTTTTCGTTTGTCATTAGAAATGGTCGCAAATTGAAATTTCAATTAGACACTGGATCAAACAAAAATTATATGGCCAGAAATTTAATACAAAACCCAATTCCAAACGAAAAATCGTTTGTAGCTAATTCGATAGGAGGAAGCATTCTTATTACAGATTATTCTTTAATACAAATATTTGATCCAGAGATTCCAAAACGAAAGTTCTGTATATTACCAACTTTAGAAACATTCGATGGAATCATCGGAAATAATACTCTTAAATCTTTAAATGCTGTAATCTATACCCAAATTCCTTTTTTAACGCTTCTGAACAAGTATAATTACCCACTAAAGCAAATCGAACTAGAGGCGTTGTCTCACATTCAATTACGTCTTAATCATTTAGCATCCGGAGAAGAAAAGATAGTTAGAAAAATTATAAAAAATTGTCTTTGCCGAACCTGACAAAAGATTAACCTTTATCACAATTTTTTTTTATACGTTTATTTATTTTGTTGGATCTCTTATTTAACTTTATAAGACTAACAACAATTTTCTAGTTTTATCTTAATCTAATACGAAATCTATCATTTGTAGAATGCTACATTGATCTATGGCCCTGATTATTAGTTAGAGGGTTGGAAGGTATTTTCTTTGGAGACGGGTTCTATCACATACTCGGGTTAATGATTGGGCGAGGGTATTCGGATGTGCCTGCAGTTTAGCGGTGTACTTTAGCTGTTGTACCTTTATAGAGGTTAGTACACTAGGAACATGTGGGTCTTTCTGTACATTTTCGTTTTCGTTTCGGATATACCAAGGTGCTCCCGTGATAGTTCTTAGAACTGTAGACTGTGCCCTTTATATGGTTTCGATATTGCTCTTACTTGCGTTTCCGCACAGTGCAGAGCCGTACATCGAGATAGGTTTTAGCACCGAGTTGTAGAGAAGAACTTTGAACTCCAAACATAAGATAAGCCATTGATAAGCCAATGTAGTCCGGTTGCTTTAAGCTTTAGCTGCTTTTTCTTGGCTTCGATGTGCCTACGCCAAGTTAATCTTCTGTCCAGGTGAACTCAACATACACAACATCGTCGGATTGAGGCACTGGCACGTTGTTCAGTGTCAATGATGGGCAGGTTCGTCTGTTAAGGGTAAACGTAACGTGCTTGCGTTTTTGTTCGTTTACACAGATGCGCCAGTTTGCTAGCCACTTTTCAAGTTTTTTTAAGTAGGTTGTTAGTTGCTCAGCAGCTTTGATCGGGCATTTGGAGCGGCTAAGGATGGCCGTGTCATCGTCGAAAATATATGTGGTGAGTGTTGGGCTTGTTGGTATGTCCGCTGTATACAGAAGATACAGAGTTGGACCTAGCACGCTGCCTTGAGGTACTCCTGCATTTGATTCGATGTCGTTAGAGGTGAAGCTATTACATCTTTCGGCGAATTTTCTGTTGGATAGATATGATTCCATTAGCCTGTGTGTGTATTGTGGGAGCGTCGCTTTTATTTTGTATATTAGGCCATCCAGCCAGACTCGGTCGAAGGCTTGGGCGACATCAAGAAAAATTGCTGTACAATATTCTTTTTGCTCGAATGCTGTGCAGATCTCTGAGGTGATACGGTTGACTTGCTCAATTGTGCCATGCTTTCCACGGAAGCCAAACTGATGATGTGGTATTATATTTTGGTTTTCTAGGATTGTGTTTATACGGAGCTGTAGGACCTTTTCAAATAGTTTTGAGAGACTTGGCAATAAGCTGATGGGTCTGTAAGATGACGGCTGTTTTTTGTCTTTTCCGGGTTTTGGGATCATTATGATTATTGATTTTTTTCCAACTACTGGGAAAGTGACCAGTTTTTAATATCGCATTTGGGTTTGCAGATCGGGAGCTCTCAGATAATTTTGGGGTATTTTTGTCATGGCCGGGCGACTTTCTTGGGTTAATGTAGTTTTTAATAATTGCAGAAATTTCCTCCGCTTGGAATTTCGGTTGCTCACTTTCCATTGGGGTGCGCAGGGAGGGGAGCTGGAATGAGTTTGTAGACGGATTTGGCAGAAAGACCGTTTTTAGATGATCTGCAAAGGTGAGTGCTCTTTCTTCATCTGAACGGGCCCACTTGCTAGTTGGGCATCGTATAGGTGAAATTATCTCGGTTGGAGCAGTTATGGTTGGGTGAGCTTTCCACAGCGGATATTTGGTGCTGGTGGGGCTAAGCTTTTCGATATATTGCCGCTGTGCCCTTGCTTCTTCTTGCCTAAGCGCTTTTCTTAGAATTCGAGAAGCTGTTCTTAGGCGAATTTTTGCTGCCGGGGATCGAGATATTTGCCATTCTCGCCTGAGCCGTCTTTTATCTGTTACAAGTAGTTCAATTAGCCGGTTGTATGACTTGTGTTTTTCCCGGGTGTATCCGATACATCGTGCAAAACTCGATGTCATCTTCATCGTCTAGTTTGGGATTCAACTCAACATGGGTACTTATACATTTCTTAAATCTGAACCAGTTTGTTTTATAATTTTTTAGGCCGGATGGGTGCTCTATGTCTTGTGGATGTGTTGAAACTGTGAAAATTAAATTGTGCGCAATTCCCTTGGTGATTGTAAAGTCTATTATATCTGTGAGCTTGCGTGGATCTGATGGCCAGTAAGTGGGTTTATCCGGTGAGGCATAGCCCATTTTGTTAGCTGGGTTGATGATTGTATTATACAGCTGTTTGCCTTTGGGGTTTACCAGGCGGGATCCCCAATGATAATGCTTGGCGTTGTAGTCTCCTGCAGCAATAAATCGTACTCCAATTGTGTTAAAGAAGTCAGTAAATTCTTTTTCAGAGATCGAGAAGCTTGGTGGGCAATAAAGTGCAGCGACGGTTGTACTACCAAAAGTGGTTTGGACACTTAAAGAGGTTGCTTGTAGGTATTGTTTGGCAAATCCATTCTGGAGTGAGTGTTTGATCCGGTTTCTGATCAGCTTACCAGTACCTCCGTGAGCCTTGCCATCTGGGTGATTTGTTGCGTAGAATACATATTTAGGTATTTGAAAGTTGTTTTCGTTGGTAAGGTGAGTTTCCGATAACAGCATGATATCAATATCATTTAAGTCCAGAAACAGTGACAATTCTTGTTTGTGCTTGGAAATGCCGTTTGCATTCCAAAGTCCTATATGTAGTGCTGACATTATTTATTGTTGTCCAAAAGGTTTTGAATGAGCAGGTTTTGGTTCCGCATAAGTTCCTGCGTGCAATTTTGCATGAACGTCATAAAATTTGTCATGTTTTGATTAAGCGAGATCAACAACGTTTCGATCCCGTTGGGTTGCTGGTCGAGTACGGGTGGGCTTGGGGCCGCAATGGTTGAGATTGCAGCAGGATTAACAGCTATAGAGGGCTGTGAACTTCCGTTGCGCAGCACGCTTGCGAATGTTACTCCAGGAGTAGTTGTTGTTGGAGCTGCTGATGACCTTACAGCTCTTGAGAAGAACATTCCCGGTGTGGTTTGCGAGGGAATAACTGTCGAGCCCTGGATACGAGCCGTAGATTTCTTTGCGTTACGACGGGCCTTCAGTTCCTTATAGACAGGACATCTTGTGTGGCTCTTCGACAGTGATTCTGCGGTGTAGGAAGAGTTGTAGATTATATATCGGGAGCACTGCGTTGGTTTTTAATGTTTGAACAGAGGTCTTGGTATTTTACTTCTGTTCAATATGTTTGAGACGGACTTCACCTCAAAGCCCTTCTCTTCCAATGCTTCAAGAATTTCCTGCGTCGGGACTGTGGGTTCAATGCCTTTGATCACGGCTTGAAGTCCTTTCGCGCTTTTAAGTTGGAATGTGTAATAGTGCACATTTTTGGACCAGAAGTACTTTTCGATGGTACGATAGAATTGTTCGTTTTTAGTTTGCACTTTGGTCTCTCTTATGTTCCCCCTGTTAAGTGGAGTCACATAAAAATTATTCTGACCAACTAGAGCTACCAACTTTGGCACTAGTGAAGTGCAGTTTGCACCACGGATGTAGAATGGTGGCGGTTTGACTTCAGTGGGTTTCTTTTGGGATACTCCTAGAGATTCAGGCTGATTTGCCAATATTTGGAATCTATTGCTTTCCAATGCTTTTCGATGAACAATATTAGTTTTGTTTATTTTCAGTGTGTTACCGCCTTTTTTGGTTTGTGGACTAAGCTTTTGCTTGTTTATGTTAATTTTTTTATGTTTTGTTGCTGAAGAATTTGTTCTTGTAGCTTCTGCTGGCGAGAGTCAAGTGAAGAAGGGCCTGAGTTAATCTCTTTACACGTTGGCATTACTAGTAAATTTAGTTATATACTAAGTATTGCTATTTGTAGATACAAATAACAATATAATTGTGATTGGGCGTCTCTGTGGCGACTGAGAGCCCTGTCACTTTGTTGTTTTAACGTTGTTTTATTGCTGACACCGAAGAAATCGCGGAGTGCAAAAAAAAGTACGTCCGATCGCGTTGACAGTCAATTTTTGTTTATGTTTCACATATTTTTCACAAATGTTAAGGCAGAAATACGAATAGGAACCGAACGACCAATTTACTCAAAGTCATATCCGTATCCCATGGCTCTCAAAGTCGAAATCGATAATCAAATCGAAGAGCTTCTTCGTGATGGTGTTATAAGACCATCAAAATCTCCATACAGTTCTCCGATGTGGGTGGTACCAAAAAAAAAAGGACCTTTTGGAATAAAAAAGTTTCGTATGGTTATTGATTTTAGAGAATTTAATGATGAAACTATACCTGACAAATATCCCATCCCAGACATAAACACTATTCTGACCAATCTTGGATCTAATGAATATTTCTCTACTGTAGACTTAAAAAGCGGTTTTCATCAAATAGCACTCAATGAAGCAGATATTGAAAAGACAGCTTTCTCCGTAAACAACGGGAAATATGAATTTACCAGACTCCCGTTCGGCCTCAGAAATGATCCTGCATGTTTCCAACGAACATTAGATGATATTTTGAGTGAACATATCGGCATCAGATGCTACGTTTATTTCGACGATATTATTATCTTCGCAAAAACCAAAGAGGAACATTTTTAAAATTTGGAAATTATATTTAACACCCTCGAGAGAGCTAATATCAAGGTTCAATTAAAAAAATGTGATTTTGTCAAACAAGAAATTAATTTCTTAGGATTTGTAATAAATAAAAATGGGATCCAAACAAATCCTCCAAAAATGGAGGCGATTGCTAAGTTCCCTAGGCCCAAAACTGTGCACGATTTGCGCTCATTCCTAGGAGCAGTTGGGCATTACCGAAAATTTATTCGAGTCTACGCCGATATAGCAAAACCTTTGACAGAAATTTTACGAGGAGAACTAGGTCGAGCTTCAAAAAATGTTTCAAAAAAAACTGTTATAGCCTTCAACAATCTGCAAATACAAGCATTTGAACAGCTTAAGAAAGCGTTATTATCAGATGACGTGATGCTTCATTACCCAGATTTCGAAAAACCTTTTGAATTAACGACAGATGCTTCAAACTACGCCCTTGGTGCGATTCTATCTCAAGATGATCGACCAATATCTTTCCTTTCAAGAACTTTAAGTAGGGCAGAAGAGCATTTCGCAATAAACGAGAAAAAAATGTTGGCAATAATTTGGGCTTTACAGTCTCTTCGCTGTTTCCTTTACGGGTCGAAAAAAGTCAAGATCTTTACAGATTACCAACCATTAACGTTTGCCCTCAGCAACAAAAGCACAAATGCTAAAATGAAGCGGTGGAAGGCACCGCTGGAGGAATATAACCATGAGTTAATTTACAAGCCAGGAAATACAAATAACGTAGCTGACTATCTATCGAGACCACCTGCTGTTAATACTAATGCGTTAACGACAACTATTCACGGAACTGATAGCCCTTTAACGACTCCAATACCGAATACTGAATTACAGCGTAAGCTCTACTAGCGGACAGCTCCCTTAGCCGGACGAATTTTACAAGTTTTTTAGCATGATTTTCATACAAAATCCGTTCCCTTGGGCGGACATCTTCCTTGGGCGCACAAAAGTACTGGTACCGTCGCTGTTCGGCCAAGGGAGCTTTCACTATACCTATAAATGTGTTATTTTACAAATTAACCAAACCTCTCACTACGAATGTGAAACGGTTTTTGCCACACATACCAGGCACATTATATCCAAACCAAAATTTTCGAAGGAGATACTCATAGAGTTGCTTAAACAATTTCTAAATCCAGCAATGGTTAACTGCATAAATACTACGGAGGTAGTAATGCTTGAAATCCAACAAATTTATGTGTCACATTTATCAAACTTTAAAATTAGATTCAGTGCAGTTATGGTTTCTGATATGGTGGATGAGGAAGGGCAGAGAAATATTATAATAAAAACTCACAATAGGGCGCACAGAAACGAACGAGAAAACAAAAATCAAATTCTAGAACTATATTACTTTCCGGGCATGGCAAGAAAAATTAAAGAAATTGTAAAAAACTGCAAGATATGTAAGGAAAATAAATATGAGAGGCATCCAAACAAGCCTAAGTTAGGACATCCACCAATACCAACTCATCCTGGACAAATAATTCACATCGATATCTTCACTACTGAAGGCTATAAAATTTTATCATCAATAGATAAATTTACTAAATTTGCGGTAGCCAAAATTTTAGCTGGCAAGGATATCGATTCAGTGAGAAGAACACTAAGAGAGATTTTATTTTATTATGGGGTTCCTAAAATGATTGTGTGTGACAACGAAAAAAGTTTTTGCTCGGAGTCGATTCGTTTGATGTTGCAGAATGAGCTTAACGTCGAAATATGTAGAGTACCACCTTATAAAAGTGAAGTAAACGGCCAAATAGAAAGATTTCACTCGACGCTGTCCGATTTGATGAGATGCATCAAGGTAGAGAGAAACGTACAAAATTTTGAAAAGTTATTATAGTATGCTGTTAACGAATATAACCACTCCATACACTCCACCACAGGAAAAAAACCTGTAGATTTATTTTTTGGGAGAAGAGTAACATTTGGTCCAGATAATTACGAAAGAACTTGGAAGTCTAATTACGAAAATCTAATCACAAAGCAAAATCAGGATATAGAATACCACAATAGGAACAGAGACGAAATAAAAACATACCAACCAGGGGAAAAAATTTATGTAAAACAAAATAAAAGACTTGGCACTAAACTTTCAAATCGCTACAAGAAAGAAATAGTTGAGGAAAACAATGCAACAACAATTAAAACAAGATCAGGAAAAATTGTTCACAAAAGCAATATACGAAATTAATTGGTAACAATTTAATTTTTCCCTGATCTTATCGAAAAAAAAAGAAAGGAACAATTCCCCTTCATTCATTTTTTTGTCAACTTACATTAAAGAGGAAAGGAGAAAGTAAATGAAATTTTGAAACACACTTATATTGTAATTATTAATAATTAGGATAAATTAGGCAAATATTGTAAAGAGAATGAAAATCTAAAAATCAAAATAATGTGAACACCTATAAACTTGTAAAAGATAATAGATAATACTTAGAGTAAAACTACCAACACTTAAGAATACAAACAATCGGGACGATTGAACTTAGGTAGGGAGGAGTTAATACCTAATGTTATGCTGTAAATTAAGAAGTCCCTAAAATAATGCTATACTTCTATTACAACATATTATCCATTCTATTTTGTCTGGTCGTCCGCTCTTGGTCACGTAGTCCACTAACTGTTCGATTTCTTGTAAGCGTGGCAAGATGTAATTGGTTGAATTACATCGTTATTTTTTGGCTTCGTATTTGAATAAGCGTGGGATAAGCATAGACTTAGAAAAGTTAGTACAGTCAGTTATATCCAGAAGCTCAATAGAGAAGGTCGTCCTATTGTAATTTTGAAAAGCACATAGTGCTGTTAATAAATAACTAAATAAATGATTATATTAAAATATCGAACATTAAATTGTTTAACTTATATCTTACCCCACAAATACATCTTAGATACATGACATATCCTACCTGTAAATATACAGACATGTACAAAAGTATTTGAGCAACATAATTTTTTTCTCATTTTGCACTTTAGTGGCTTTTGTTGTTGTTGTTATTAGTCTGATGCGCAAAAGATGCGTACCGTTAGAAAGTTTGGTCTGTTTAGATGGATACGAAAGAAGAATTGAAAAAGATAACGGTGCATGGGACAAAACTAAAGCAAACGAAAGATTGCCTATCTCTTTTCAAAATTATTTGAGCACATTTTATGCGTGTCAAAATTATTTGGGCAGTTCAAAGTTGCATTTACTCTTTGATTGACGTCCGGAAAGTGCAGTCATTATACTTTGCTGGTGTCTCTTAATTGAAATGGTTAAAACTAAAGAACTTTCGGTTGAGGTTCGGTCTGAGATCGTAACAAAATTCAAGGGTGGAACCTCCGCCTCGGCCTTGGCTCAGATTTATAATATTTTACGCAACACTGTGTACTTTTCGAAGAATAAAAAGGAAGCACAGCGAAATTTGGAGAATTTAAAAAGGTCTGGGCGGAAACGTGCACTTGATCCGAGGCAATGCAGACGACTATTGGGAGAGATTGCAGAGAATCCATCAATAAGTCCTGTAAAAGTCGCTGCGGCATCAGAAAATTTAATTGGCAAGAAAGTCAGCTGCTGCACTATCTATCGCAGGATGAAAGAAATTAACATAAAAACGTACGTGGTCCGGAAGATTGTTGACATAAGCCCAGCAAACAAAGCTAAACGACTAGATTTTGCTTTGAAATTCATACAAAAGCCTAAAGAGTTTTGGCGCAACGTATTGTGGACGGATGTGGCGGCTTTTAAATATCAAGGCTCAGTTGGAAAGCGATTTATGCACCTTCGAAAGAGTGAAAAGCACAAGGCTGTACAGCCCTTGAACAGATTTTTAGGAGGTACTGTAATTTTTTGGGGATGTGTCTGCTACTGGGTTCGGGTTCGGAGACCTTACACCAATCGAAGAACACTTTTAATGATCATGCTTTTCCTTCTCGCAACCGATTATTTTCATCCACCGACTGGATACTAAAACAAGACAACGCGCCATTTCACAAAGGATGGATACCATCCTGCTGGACTGGCCACCACAGAGTCCAGACATTAACATTGTTGAAAATGTGTGGGCCTTTATAAAGCATCATCGGACAATTGATGTAAATCGGAATCGCGAGGGCGCTATAAACGAAATTCAAAACATTTGGTCAACATTGACTGTGGAATTTGTGCGAAATATCGTTAACTCTGTTCCTGCACGACTGCAACAAGTTATTGATCTCAATTGCAATTTTACAGATTTTTAATTTTCTCTTAAAAAATGTATTTAATTGTTATAAACTAAAATTTCTTAGAGTTGTTAAAAAAACAAGAAAAAATCAACTTAACGTTTTGCCCAAATAATTTTGACACGCATAAAATGTGCTCAAATAATTTTGAAAAGAGATAGGCAATCTTTCTTTTGCTTTAGTTTTGTCCTATGCACCATTATCTTTTTCAATTCTTCTTTCGTATCCATCTAAACAGACCAAACTTTCTAACGGTATGCATCTTTTGCGCATCAGACTAATAACAACAACAACAAAAGCCGCTAAAGTGCAAAATGAGAAAAAAATTATGTTGCTCAAATACAACATCAAGTACAAGCAACACGAACAAATATCGAACATATGATCGTAAACAAATAATGCAACGGCAGTACAAAAAAAATCATCGGACTTTGGTCATGATGACGTCAGACGACGAGGAATGTACATGCAATTGGCTTGTAGGCTGACGCAGGCGGGCGGGCGGCAATGCATAAGCATTGCCGAAAACAACATAACGAGAAAACAATAGAATTCTCACGCACACATAGGCGTGATAAATCGGAACAGCTTGTACGCTAAGGTGGGCGGGCGGGAAACAATATCTACTTACACCCACACACTAGCATAATTGAAAGTAGAAGTGGGCATGGGCTGAGTTTTTGTCGGGTACCTGTGGGTATGGGCTGGAAAATCTAATTTCGGGTTGGGTGCTGGCGGTTATTTGTTAGGTCGCTCAACCCGAAAATTCATTTGGAAATATGAGAACGCAGTTGTAAAATATTTAAATATTTTCTTTTTAAGTATATATATACATATATTTCATTTTTAAGAACATTTAAAGATTTTTCCGACAAATTATCGTTTAAAAAAGAGCCTACAATTCATTTATATGCGTTATGGTATGAAAAGCTTTGTTGAAATACCCCAACTCAACAATCAAAAAATAACATTTGGTCACTCTTATTATGTATTTATATATTCAAACTATACGGGCACACTTATGTTTTTTTCCTTCTTCCGTTTCCTGATCTCGTGTGTGGATGTGGTGTTGCAGCTTTAAAAATATTAAAAATAAAAACTACTAAAATAAAATCAATCTCTAAATATAGTGTTTTCATTTAAACAAAATAATATTAACAATACATAAAACGAGTTATAAAACAAGCTTAAAAACAATGCAAAGTAGAAATATTTGGTTTCAACGTTATAGAACAACTAAAAAAAAATTTTAAATTCTTTGGAAATGCGTTTTCAGCATTTCCAAACCTTCCATTCAAAAAACTAAGTTTTTTGCCTGATTTTGTATAAAAATATGTAAAGCAGCACTAAGCTGCTTTGAAGAAAGCCTAATTTTTTTTTCATTCCTACTATTACTTAGTAAATATATTTAATGTAAGTGATGATTTGGATAAAGCCTAAAAAAACTCCAAGATATACAACATCGTCGGATTGAGGCACTGGCACGGTGTTGAGCGTCAATGATGGGCAATTTCTTCTATTGAGGGTAATCGTAACGTGCTTGCATTTCTGTTCATTGGCTGTGTTTTGTCCCTTCCTGGTTTTGGGATCATTATGATTACTGATTTTTTCCAACTTTTGGGAAAGCGACCAGTTTTTACTATCGCATTGAAGAGTTTGCAGATGTGTCGCACGGTTCGGGAGTTCTCGGGTCATTTAAGGGCTTATTTTGTCATGGCCGGGCGACTTTCTTGTTTTAAGGTAGTTTTTTATAATTGCAGAAATTTCCTTCGCTTGGAATTTCGGTTGCTCACTTTGCATTAGGGTGCACAAGGAGGGGAGCTAAAATGAGTTTACTGACGGATTTGGCAAAAAGACCGTCTTAAGATGAGCTGCAAAGATGAGTGCTATTTCTTCATCTGAACGGGCCCATTTACCAGTTGGGCATCGTATAGGTGAAATTATATCGGCTGGAGCAGTTATGGTTGGATGTGCTTTCCACAGCGGATATTTGGTTCCGGTGGGGGTAAGCTTCTCGATGTATTGCCGCTGTGTCCCTGCTTCTTCTTGCCTACGCGCTTTTGCTAGAGTTCGCGAAGCTGCCTTTAGGCGATGTTTTGCTGCCGGTGATCGAGACATTTGCCATGCTCGCCTGAGCCTTCTTTTATCTGTTAGAAGTAATTCAATTAGTTGCTTGTTTGATTTATGTTTTTCCTGGGTGTGACTGATAATTGTTGTAGAGATATCTGCTGCTCGATATTTTTTCCATCGATGGAAAAAACCATCGATACTATCGATGGTTCCATCGAAAATTTAAACGAGTTATTCAACATATTCAAAATTATAGTTATTCAAAATTATCAGAACTCATGGCCTTGTCTATAATCATCGATACAAATAATCTAGCTTATAATTTTACTACTAAAAGTTAGCCCTTTATACGCCGATATAGCAAAACCTTTGACAGAAATTTTACGAGGAGAACTAGGTCGAGCTTCAAAAAATGTTTCAAAAAAAACTGTTATAGCCTTCAACAATCTGCAAATACAAGCATTTGAACAGCTTAAGAAAGCGTTATTATCAGATGACGTGATGCTTCATTACCCAGATTTCGAAAAACCTTTTGAATTAACGACAGATGCTTCAAACTACGCCCTTGGTGCGATTCTATCTCAAGATGATCGACCAATATCTTTCCTTTCAAGAACTTTAAGTAGGGCAGAAGAGCATTTCGCAATAAACGAGAAAAAAATGTTGGCAATAATTTGGGCTTTACAGTCTCTTCGCTGTTTCCTTTACGGGTCGAAAAAAGTCAAGATCTTTACAGATTACCAACCATTAACGTTTGCCCTCAGCAACAAAAGCACAAATGCTAAAATGAAGCGGTGGAAGGCACCGCTGGAGGAATATAACCATGAGTTAATTTACAAGCCAGGAAATACAAATAACGTAGCTGACTATCTATCGAGACCACCTGCTGTTAATACTAATGCGTTAACGACAACTATTCACGGAACTGATAGCCCTTTAACGACTCCAATACCGAATACTGAATTACAGCGTAAGCTCTACTAGCGGACAGCTCCCTTAGCCGGACGAATTTTACAAGTTTTTTAGCATGATTTTCATACAAAATCCGTTCCCTTGGGCGGACATCTTCCTTGGGCGCACAAAAGTACTGGTACCGTCGCTGTTCGGCCAAGGGAGCTTTCACTATACCTATAAATGTGTTATTTTACAAATTAACCAAACCTCTCACTACGAATGTGAAACGGTTTTTGCCACACATACCAGGCACATTATATCCAAACCAAAATTTTCGAAGGAGATACTCATAGAGTTGCTTAAACAATTTCTAAATCCAGCAATGGTTAACTGCATAAATACTACGGAGGTAGTAATGCTTGAAATCCAACAAATTTATGTGTCACATTTATCAAACTTTAAAATTAGATTCAGTGCAGTTATGGTTTCTGATATGGTGGATGAGGAAGGGCAGAGAAATATTATAATAAAAACTCACAATAGGGCGCACAGAAATGAACGAGAAAACAAAAATCAAATTCTAGAACTATATTACTTTCCGGGCATGGCAAGAAAAATTAAAGAAATTGTAAAAAACTGCAAGATATGTAAGGAAAATAAATATGAGAGGCATCCAAACAAGCCTAAGTTAGGACATCCACCAATACCAACTCATCCTGGACAAATAATTCACATCGATATCTTCACTACTGAAGGCTATAAAATTTTATCATCAATAGATAAATTTACTAAATTTGCGGTAGCCAAAATTTTAGCTGGCAAGGATATCGATTCAGTGAGAAGAACACTAAGAGAGATTTTATTTTATTATGGGGTTCCTAAAATGATTGTGTGTGACAACGAAAAAAGTTTTTGCTCGGAGTCGATGCGTTTGGTGTTGCAGAATGAGCTTAACGTCGAAATATGTAGAGTACCACCTTATAAAAGTGAAGTAAACGGCCAAATAGAAAGATTTCACTCGACGCTGTCCGATTTGATGAGATGCATCAAGGTAGAGAGAAACGTACGAAATTTTGAAAAGTTATTATAGTATGCTGTTAACGAATATAATCACTCCATACACTCCACCACAGGAAAAAAACCTGTAGATTTACTTTTTGGGAGAAGAGTAACATTTGGTCCAGATAATTACGAAAGAACTTGGAAGTCTAATTACGAAAATCTAATCACAAAGCAAAATCAGGATATAGAATACCACAATAGGAACAGAGACGAAATAAAAACATACCAACCAGGGGAAAAAATTTATGTAAAACAAAATAAAAGACTTGGCACTAAACTTTCAAATCGCTACAAGAAAGAAATAGTTGTGGAAAACAATGCAACAACAATTAAAACAAGATCAGGAAAAATTGTTCACAAAAGCAATATACGAAATTAATTGGTAAAAATTTAAATTTTCCCTGATCTTATCGAAAAAAAAAGAAAGGAACAATTCCCCTTCATTCATTTTTTTGTCAACTTACATTAAAGAGGAAAGGAGAAAGTAAATGAAATTTTGAAACACACTTATATTGTAATTATTAATAATTAGGATAAATTAGGCAAATATTGTAAAGAGAATGAAAATCTAAAAATCAAAATAATGTGAACACCTATAAACTTGTAAAAGATAATAGATAATACTTAGAGTAAAACTACCAACACTTAAGAATACAAACAATCGGGACGATTGAACTTAGGTAGGGAGGAGTTAATACCTAATGTTATGCTGTAAATTAAGAAGTCCCTAAAATAATGCTATACTTCTATTACAACATATTATCCATTCTATTTTGTCTGGTCGTCCGCTCTTGGTCACGTAGTCCACTAACTGTTCGATTTCTTGTAAGCGTGGCAAGATGTAATTGGTTGAATTACATCGTTATTTTTTGGCTTCGTATTTGAATAAGCGTGGGATAAGCATAGACTTAGAAAAGTTAGTACAGTCAGTTATATCCAGAAGCTCAATAGAGAAGGTCGTCCTATTGTAATTTTGAAAAGCACATAGTGCTGTTAATAAATAACTAAATAAATGATTATATTAAAATATCGAACATTAAATTGTTTAACTTATATCTTACCCCACAAATACATCTTAGATACATGACATATCCTACCTGTAAATATACAGACATGTACAAAAGTATTTGAGCAACATAATTTTTTTCTCATTTTGCACTTTAGTGGCTTTTGTTGTTGTTGTTATTAGTCTGATGCGCAAAAGATGCGTACCGTTAGAAAGTTTGGTCTGTTTAGATGGATACGAAAGAAGAATTGAAAAAGATAACGGTGCATGGGACAAAACTAAAGCAAACGAAAGATTGCCTATCTCTTTTCAAAATTATTTGAGCACATTTTATGCGTGTCAAAATTATTTGGGCAGTTCAAAGTTGCATTTACTCTTTGATTGACGTCCGGAAAGTGCAGTCATTATACTTTGCTGGTGTCTCTTAATTGAAATGGTTAAAACTAAAGAACTTTCGGTTGAGGTTCGGTCTGAGATCGTAACAAAATTCAAGGGTGGAACCTCCGCCTCGGCCTTGGCTCAGATTTATAATATTTTACGCAACACTGTGTACTTTTCGAAGAATAAAAAGGAAGCACAGCGAAATTTGGAGAATTTAAAAAGGTCTGGGCGGAAACGTGCACTTGATCCGAGGCAATGCAGACGACTATTGGGAGAGATTGCAGAGAATCCATCAATAAGTCCTGTAAAAGTCGCTGCGGCATCAGAAAATTTAATTGGCAAGAAAGTCAGCTGCTGCACTATCTATCGCAGGATGAAAGAAATTAACATAAAAACGTACGTGGTCCGGAAGATTGTTGACATAAGCCCAGCAAACAAAGCTAAACGACTAGATTTTGCTTTGAAATTCATACAAAAGCCTAAAGAGTTTTGGCGCAACGTATTGTGGACGGATGTGGCGGCTTTTAAATATCAAGGCTCAGTTGGAAAGCGATTTATGCACCTTCGAAAGAGTGAAAAGCACAAGGCTGTACAGCCCTTGAACAGATTTTTAGGAGGTACTGTAATTTTTTGGGGATGTGTCTGCTACTGGGTTCGGGTTCGGAGACCTTACACCAATCGAAGAACACTTTTAATGATCATGCTTTTCCTTCTCGCAACCGATTATTTTCATCCACCGACTGGATACTAAAACAAGACAACGCGCCATTTCACAAAGGATGGATACCATCCTGCTGGACTGGCCACCACAGAGTCCAGACATTAACATTGTTGAAAATGTGTGGGCCTTTATAAAGCATCATCGGACAATTGATGTAAATCGGAATCGCGAGGGCGCTATAAACGAAATTCAAAACATTTGGTCAACATTGACTGTGGAATTTGTGCGAAATATCGTTAACTCTGTTCCTGCACGACTGCAACAAGTTATTGATCTCAATTGCAATTTTACAGATTTTTAATTTTCTCTTAAAAAATGTATTTAATTGTTATAAACTAAAATTTCTTAGAGTTGTTAAAAAAACAAGAAAAAATCAACTTAACGTTTTGCCCAAATAATTTTGACACGCATAAAATGTGCTCAAATAATTTTGAAAAGAGATAGGCAATCTTTCTTTTGCTTTAGTTTTGTCCTATGCACCATTATCTTTTTCAATTCTTCTTTCGTATCCATCTAAACAGACCAAACTTTCTAACGGTATGCATCTTTTGCGCATCAGACTAATAACAACAACAACAAAAGCCGCTAAAGTGCAAAATGAGAAAAAAATTATGTTGCTCAAATACAACATCAAGTACAAGCAACACGAACAAATATCGAACATATGATCGTAAACAAATAATGCAACGGCAGTACAAAAAAAATCATCGGACTTTGGTCATGATGACGTCAGACGACGAGGAATGTACATGCAATTGGCTTGTAGGCTGACGCAGGCGGGCGGGCGGCAATGCATAAGCATTGCCGAAAACAACATAACGAGAAAACAATAGAATTCTCACGCACACATAGGCGTGATAAATCGGAACAGCTTGTACGCTAAGGTGGGCGGGCGGGAAACAATATCTACTTACACCCACACACTAGCATAATTGAAAGTAGAAGTGGGCATGGGCTGAGTTTTTGTCGGGTACCTGTGGGTATGGGCTGGAAAATCTAATTTCGGGTTGGGTGCTGGCGGTTATTTGTTAGGTCGCTCAACCCGAAAATTCATTTGGAAATATGAGAACGCAGTTGTAAAATATTTAAATATTTTCTTTTTAAGTATATATATACATATATTTCATTTTTAAGAACATTTAAAGATTTTTCCGACAAATTATCGTTTAAAAAAGAGCCTACAATTCATTTATATGCGTTATGGTATGAAAAGCTTTGTTGAAATACCCCAACTCAACAATCAAAAAATAACATTTGGTCACTCTTATTATGTATTTATATATTCAAACTATACGGGCACACTTATGTTTTTTTCCTTCTTCCGTTTCCTGATCTCGTGTGTGGATGTGGTGTTGCAGCTTTAAAAATATTAAAAATAAAAACTACTAAAATAAAATCAATCTCTAAATATAGTGTTTTCATTTAAACAAAATAATATTAACAATACATAAAACGAGTTATAAAACAAGCTTAAAAACAATGCAAAGTAGAAATATTTGGTTTCAACGTTATAGAACAACTAAAAAAAAATTTTAAATTCTTTGGAAATGCGTTTTCAGCATTTCCAAACCTTCCATTCAAAAAACTAAGTTTTTTGCCTGATTTTGTATAAAAATATGTAAAGCAGCACTAAGCTGCTTTGAAGAAAGCCTAATTTTTTTTTCATTCCTACTATTACTTAGTAAATATATTTAATGTAAGTGATGATTTGGATAAAGCCTAAAAAAACTCCAAGATATACAACATCGTCGGATTGAGGCACTGGCACGGTGTTGAGCGTCAATGATGGGCAATTTCTTCTATTGAGGGTAATCGTAACGTGCTTGCATTTCTGTTCATTGGCTGTGTTTTGTCCCTTCCTGGTTTTGGGATCATTATGATTACTGATTTTTTCCAACTTTTGGGAAAGCGACCAGTTTTTACTATCGCATTGAAGAGTTTGCAGATGTGTCGCACGGTTCGGGAGTTCTCGGGTCATTTAAGGGCTTATTTTGTCATGGCCGGGCGACTTTCTTGTTTTAAGGTAGTTTTTTATAATTGCAGAAATTTCCTTCGCTTGGAATTTCGGTTGCTCACTTTGCATTAGGGTGCACAAGGAGGGGAGCTAAAATGAGTTTACTGACGGATTTGGCAAAAAGACCGTCTTAAGATGAGCTGCAAAGATGAGTGCTATTTCTTCATCTGAACGGGCCCATTTACCAGTTGGGCATCGTATAGGTGAGATTATATCGGCTGGAGCAGTTATGGTTGGATGTGCTTTCCACAGCGGATATTTGGTTCCGGTGGGGGTAAGCTTCTCGATGTATTGCCGCTGTGTCCCTGCTTCTTCTTGCCTACGCGCTTTTGCTAGAGTTCGCGAAGCTGCCTTTAGGCGATGTTTTGCTGCCGGTGATCGAGACATTTGCCATGCTCGCCTGAGCCTTCTTTTATCTGTTAGAAGTAATTCAATTAGTTGCTTGTTTGATTTATGTTTTTCCTGGGTGTGACTGATAATTGTTGTAGAGATATCTGCTGCTCGATATTTTTTCCATCGATGGAAAAAACCATCGATACTATCGATGGTTCCATCGAAAATTTAAACGAGTTATTCAACATATTATTCAAAATTATAGTTATTCAAAATTATCAGAACTCATGACCTTGTCTATAATCATCGATACAAATAATCTAGCTTATAATTTTACTACTAAAAGTTAGCCCTTTATAAATTAATTGATCCGAAAATATATTAAAAAGATATAAGCTTTTAATTTCTGAAATGTTCTTAAATATAAAAACAAAAAAAGTTAATCTTCAAGATAAAAAAAGGGTGACTTCTCGCTCTAAGTCCAAAAAAAAAAAACGAAAAAAAAACTCTTTAAATATTACAAAACAAAAGGCGATTTCCGAACTTAATGCTAGTGAGAGGTTCTTATTGTACTATGCAGCGGATAGCTGATACTCTTAAAATACTAGAAAACAAAATGGTAATTTTCAAACTTACTGCTAATAGGAGTTTCTTATATAAAAAAGTCAATTCGTTCCAATATCACAGATATTTTAAAGTAGCCATTGATTTTTTTAATAAAAACTAATGTGTTCACTTGTTCTGGTTTTAAACAAGCTCTCCGTTCCGTCACAATAGCTCCTGCCTTACTAAATGTGCGCTCTGATTCAGCTGAGCTTGCTGGTATACACAAGAATTTTATTGCGCATTGTCCAAGTGCAAATAAATGTTCCTTGTTAATCTGCATTGTAGAAAGTACAATTATGAAAGTTGGTAAAAAGAACTACACGTTACTTACCTGCCAATATTGGAGCGGATCGCTGTCATGAAGAGCATTGCGCTGCTCCAAATATTGGCGAATGGTAATAATTGGGTCCGCCCGTGAACTTTTGTTTTTTTCTTTTATTTTTCCTTCCATGCACCTAAATAAAAATGGAGTCTCCTCATTCCTTGGCAGTTCCTCTGTGGAATCTTTAGATCTCACATCCTGTATTATATTATTAACCTCTCCCTTCAACATCAACATGGCCTGCTGGGCATTTGAAGGGTTTTGAAAGCCCTTCTTTTTGAAGCGTGGGTCAAGAAGCGTTCCAAGGCGTGGTGCCGATCTATTCTCATACGAGAATAGCCTTTTTTTACGTTGCTCAGTAAAAATTCGCAAGTTTGGCTCCCTACAGGTATTAACATCTGCTCACGGAGCTATTCCAAACTTTGCGATAAGGCGAATATCGCAGGAACAATTAAAGAAATTGTAACGCCCTTTACAGCAGACGCATGTTTTGTGGCTTTTTCGAACGGCTCCAAAAGCAAGCACAAATCCTTCAAAATCCGAAATTGATCCTCTGACAGTGGAATAGGAGCAATATGGCATTTTAAAAGGGTGCCAGTTAGGGGGTCTCTTGTCCGCAACACTTTTCGAATCATTTCTAATGCGCTGTTCCAGCAAGTCTTCTTGCAATAGAGAGCAAGGATTTTCTTTGCCTTGGGCATCTTTGAACTTTGCATAAGCAATAGAGCTACTCTTAAAGTAGGATACTATTTTTTTCCGTTTTTTAAAATGTTTTGCACATTTTCTAGATTTAAAGAACAAGATTAAGAGTGTGCGCAAAACACGGCAGGTGTTTCTTTTTTAATAATTCGCACGCTTTAATCATAAATGCTGCGTTGTCGGTCACAATGGTGTGCAGTTTGTCGAACACTTTCCACTCATCGTATATTTCACGCAATGTGTTGGCAATATTTAGACTTGAATGGTTTGTCTCATCCATTAGTGGCTTTGTAGATAGCACTGCCGTCTTAAGCTCAAAATTTGAAATAAAGTGACACGTTACAGTTAGATAACGAACATTCGCACGAGATGTCCATGCATCTGTTGTGATAGCGCACGAGTCAACGAAGTCAAGAATGCCCTTCAATTTCTCTGTCATACTATCGTTCATATTTGTAATATGCGTGTCCCGCAGAGTTTTTCGACATGGCACGACGTATCTAGGATCCACCACCCTCATCAAGTTTCTAAATCCAATATCTTCGACAACGCTAAATGGTTGCATATCCGTTGCGACCTTTGCAGCAATGGCTTTGTCAATTGCATCCTTTTTGGAAGATGTTGGACCGTAAACGTCTGTCCGTGTTAAATACCGCTCTAACTGAGAAGACGTATTTTCGTTATTAACTTGCTGGGCAAGAGGGTGGGCCCGTTTTAAGTGCTCTAACAAGTTGGAAGTGTTCCCGCTTGTCTTATATTCTTTGCCACAATAATGACATTTTGCAAGTTGTTTGGTTTGCAATCTGTCAAAATGTGTCCACACTGCGGAAACACACTTTTTGCGCTTAGGCTCCGGTTCAGATTTTGAACAAGATGGTTCATTTGAAGATGTTAGAGAGGTATCATTATCTTTTTCCAAAAAGAAATAAAATTTTTAAAAATTGTCCTGTAATTGTTTCTTTTTAAAATGCTTACGGGATGAGGTCAAAAACTTGTCCATTTTACAAGAGGAACTGCCAGGGTTAAAAACGTACTCTAATAGACTAAAAGGAAGTAGAACTGTATGTAAATGCAGAAAAATTTATGATAACAAAATCTTACTAAATATTGCAATTTACTTACACACGTGTTCGCACCAAAAAGAAATTTCCATCGATACATCGCACTTCATCGGCTCCATCGATAATATCGATGGTGCCATCGATGATTTTCTCAGCCCTAGCGTCGACTCTAGTGCAGAGGAGCAAAGGATTCCTATCATTTTCTTTTTTAAAGTTTCTATAAGCGCTCTCCTCACTCATTCTAAAACAACTATCTACAAACTGATATCGCTGCAGGTTCCTTTGTACACAAAATTTCCGACAGCGCTTTCTTTGTTCCTGTAATGAAAACACGCAATGCGTCTTTTCTTTAATGTTTATTGTAGGACCACAAAACATTAAAGTTTTGTTTTTGAGCTATGTCAGTTTCTGTTCCACTTATTGGATAATTGCATAACTAACATATTGTGTACGGTTAAGTCTGCTAATAATGAGCGTGAGTCGATAACATAAGAATCTTACCGGTTTCCGACACATACATACATAAATAATTATACATATGTAGCAGCGCAGCGAGTTCCGTGTGTTCTATCTGGCTTTCTATTGCAGACTGACCGCACAGTCTCAACCGCCTTGGCATCACACCAAACCACACTCGATGATAGCTTTGCTGTCATCCCGCTTAAAGACACAGTCACATATTCGCCATTACTAAGAACATCTGCACGATTAAGCAGTTAATGTCAAACTTCTAAAACTCAGTAATCAATGTCAAACTAACATGACTATGTTCACTGGTACCCTTATATGACACAATGTTACCAGCCCAATATTACAATTATGACATATGACAATAAAATAGATAGGGACATCAAAGCTCTCAAATAGAAAGGGATATTTTTTTGTTTTGCGTTTATTTATTTCTTGTTGTAGTTTTTACTATCGCGTTGAAGAGTTTGCAGATCGGGAGTTCCCGGATTATTTTCGGGGTTATTTTGTCATGGCCAGGCGACTTCTTGGGTTAAGATAGTTTTTAATAATTGCAGAAATTTCCTCTGCTTGGTATTTCGGTGACTTGGTTACCACTTGGGTGCTTAAAGGTGGAAGCTGGAATGAGTCTGAAGACGGGTTTGGCAGAAATACCGTTTTTAAATGAGCTGCAAAGGTGAATGCTCTTTCTTCGTCTGAACGGGCCCACTTGCCAGTTGGGCATCGTATAGGTGAAATTATCTCGGTTGGAGCAGTTATGGTTGGGTGAGCTTTCCACAGCGGATATTTGGTGCTGGTAAGGCTAAGCTTCTCGATATATTGCCGCTGTGCCCTTGCTTCTTCTTGTCTAAGCGCTTTTGCTAGAAATCGCGAAGCTGCCTTTAAGCTATATTTTGCTGACTGTGATCGAGACATTTGCAATTCTCGCCTGAGTCGCTTTTATCTGTTACAAGAAGTTCAATTAGTCGGTTGTATGACTTGTGTTTTTCCTGGGTGTGGCCAATGTTTGGAATGGAGATAACAGCTGCTTTAATGAGCATCGACTCTAATGCAGAGGTGCAAAATTCGATGTCTTCCTCGTCGTCCAGTTTGGGATTCAATTCAATATGGATGGATATATTTTTTTAAATCTGAGCCAGTTTGTTTTAAAATTTGTGAATCCGCTCTGTTACTTGAGGATATGTTAATACAGTGAAAATTACTGGCGAATGGTCTGATGACAATTCTGCTAGTGATTCTGACATTATCAAGTTGTGAGTAATTCCCCTGGTGAGTGCGAAGTCTATTAGATCTGGGGGCTTGGGTGGAACTGTTGGCCAGCATTTGGGATTGGGATTTTTCGGTGAGGCGTAGCCCAATTTGTTTGCTGGGTTGATGAGTGTGTTATACAGCTGTTTGCCTTTTGGATTTACCAAGCAGGATCCCCAATGAGGGTGCATGGCGTTGTAGTCTCCTACAGCAATAAATCGTACTGCGAGTTTGTTGAAGAAATCAGTAAACTCTTTTTCAGAGATTGGACAATAAAGTGCAGCCAGGGTTGTACTGCCGAAAGTGGTTTGGACACTTATTGAAGTTGCTTGTAGATATTGTTTGGCAAATTCATTGTGGACACTGTGTTTCATCCGGTTTTTGATTAGGATGCCAGTTCCTCTGTGAGCCTTGCCATCTGGGTGATTTGTGTCGTAGAATGCATGTTTAGGTATTTGAAAGTTAATTTTGTTTGTAAGGTGTGTTTCTGACAGTAGCATGATATCAATATCATTTGAGTTTAGAAACAGTGATAGTTCCTGTTTCTGCTTGGAAATGCCGTTTGCTTTCCAGAGACATATTTGTAGTGCTGACATTATTTATTATTGTCCATAAGCTTTTGAATGAGCAAGTTTTGGTTTCGCATATGTTCCTGCATGCAATTTTGCATCAACGTCATGAAGTTTGTCATATTTTGGTTGAGCGAGATAAATAACGTTTCGATCCCGTTGGGCTGCTGGCCGAGCACGGATGGACTTGGAGCCGTTTTAGATAGAATGATAACGGGATCTACCGTTGGAGTGGAATGTGAAGTTCCATTGCGCAGCACACTTGCAAATGTTACTCCAGGGGTCGTTGTTGTTGGAGTTGCTTATGACCTTACAGCTCTTGAGAAGAATATACCTGGTGTGGTTTGCGAGGGAATAAGTGTTGGGCCCTGGATACGAGCCGTAGCTTTCTTCGCATTGAGGCGTGCCTTCAATTCCTTATAGACAGGATATCCTCTGTAATTCAACGTGGTGTGATTTCCACCACAGTTGCTGCACTTCCTTGTATTGTCGTTTGTTTTATTGTCGAAACAGACACAGTCGTGTTGAATTTGTCCACAGCCAACGCAAACTGGGCGAAAACTGCAGAACGACTTTGTGTGGCCAAACTCCTGGTACTTAGTGCATTGTAGAGGGTGTGTCCCCTTGTGAGTCTCCTCGACAGTGATTCTGCGATATGGCAGTAGCTGCAGGTTGTAGATAGGATGCACACTACTTTAAACAGAGGTTGTGGCACTTTATTTCTAATTAATATACAGTGGAACCTCGATATAACGAACTTCGTTATAACGAAAAACTCAATATAACGAATTTTTATTTAAGTCCCTTGAAAAAAACTCGCTTTTACGAAGTTTTTCATACAAAAATGCTATAACGAAGAATTTCTGAGTCTGAAAGACTCTATATAGCGAAGCAATTTTTCGATCACCTCTATACAACGAAAATAAAATAAGGCAAAATCAAATTTGTAGCAAGCCGTTTCAGTTCCGTTATCCCAAACTTCATCATAACAATGTCTTACTTTAATTGTTTCTATACAACGAAGTGAGAACAAAGCAAAGAGAACGTTAAGGAGCCAAAGGAGCTCAACAAATGGTTGAAAAGCTCCAAATGAGGCGCAGGAAGCTGTAGTATTTTAATAAAAGCAAATTGAAAAAATTTATAATTATTTTGTATATCCACCATACTTCAGTGCAGATCTATCATTATTTTAATGTAAACAGGTAAAAACAGGTAATTTATAACGAATTTTCTTTCAGATTTCTTTAAATTTCATTTTACCAAGGTTTTACAAATAAGTACATATAGCGAAACAATAGATATAACGAACAATTTTCTGGTTCCCTTCAGATTCGTTATATCGAGGTATCACTGTATTTGAGATGGACTTCAGCTCAAAGCCCTTCTCTTTAATGTTTAATGCCTTTAATCACGGCTAAAAGACCTTTGGCACTCTTTAATTGGAATGTGTAGAAGTTTACATTCTCCATTCTCCATTCTAAAGAACTTTTCAATAATACGATAGAACTGTTCATTTTTCGTTTGGACTTTGGTCTCTCTTATGGTGCCCTGTAAAGTGGGGTCACATAAAAGTTGTCCTTACCTACTAGGGCCCCCAAGGCAACGGAAATATTAAATAGGAGTAGGAAACAGGCAAATAGCTTTAAGCACTGAAATGTAAGGAAAAATCAACTCATTCACTTGTGCGTCCCTCTGTCACCAAAATTGTACATTTAGGAGGTCTGCTAATTCGTGCTAACTTTTTTTCTGCTTGGGCGCCCCTCATCTAGATGTGAGTCCTTTGGTCTACAAAATCGCACATGTATGAGCTTTATAAAATACCAAAATAAATCTCCTGCATCAGCAGTATCAACGCACCTTAACATTACGGGTTAGTCCAGATTATGCTTCATGTATTCATAATATCTCCACAAAATTTGTTCAAAATCGTCCGCCCAGTTTTTCAGATAATTCCTTCTTAGTGGACCAACCTATGATTTCCCCCTCTACAACATAGGCAAAACAAATTACAAATTCATGTTTCTAGAAATTTAAGGAGACCCACAGCTCGCGACTCACAATGCACGGTATTCCATTCGATTAGGCATACTTTTATATATCCCCAATAAACTTCATACAATTCGATAGACCAGTTTTCGAGAAATTTGCATTTTTATAATTTTGTAAGGGCACAAAAAATAGTGAAATCGCATAATAGTGTGATGCGTGCAAGGGTCACACTTTTTCTTCGCAAAATCGCTCTTTTTTCAAATCGTTATTCTGATAGAAAATTATCTAAAATGCATAATGATTAAACTTGAATTAAGGTGCATTTTTCCAAAATATTATCAATGCCATTGTCAAGAATATTGAGATAATAATGTAACTTGTCATTAGCCCGCTCAAACAATGTATCCTTAAATGAAAATTCTCAAAGCTCTGGTATCATAATTGGTCACTTACGGCGAATTCAATAATCTTCTAAGCTATCTATAGCTAATATGCTTTATACGGCACCATTCAGGCATGTCATAAGAAAATGATTATATATATAAAACTTCAAAAATTATAACATAATAAACTAATATGTTTGTTTAATTTTGTTGTAAAAATTTTTAACCGATTTCTTAGCAAAGGTGTAAAATAATAAAAATTATTTTACTTATATGTGTTGGTGCTTGGTTTAAATAGATATAAGTACACAAAATACCACTACATTCTACACAAATATTACCCGAATTATAATAACTAAATAGTAGCAAATAATTCCCATATTGTAAACGCTTGTGACCCATAATTAATAAGTAAATCTTGGGTAACCCTCTCATAGCAGTTATTGGCTATCAATTCATTGAGTACCCCTGCTAGGGTCAGCAATAATCAATCAGTTGCTGACCTAGCAGCTACGTAATGAAAGGTGGAGCTAAAATGACCTACGCAGCGGGGCCTATATAAGTAGAGTCTAGTTCTTAGGCTAATTAGAATTCAATATCTGTAAGCAGCGGGTGTGCATCGCTGTGTCTTTGGCAGTTACAATATAAATTCCCAACCCTTCGTGGTCCACCCAATTCAAGTGTTGGTTGCGACAGCCCTATGCCACTAGATTATGTTCTAGGGGCATCTTTATTATAATCAATAAAAATATAAATAAATATACATATATATACCCTGCAATATTACTTGCGTTTTTATTTCGAAACAATATGTATGTTGGAGATCAAATAGGGCATTGCACTGTCTGGGATACCCTTTGATACTGTAGCAAAATTTACTTTCACTTATTTATTCGCGTCTGTCTTGACCGAGCGGATACGGGACAGGCCAACCTAGGTGTGGAGGCTCCAGCAAAACAAAAATTGAAATGTTTTAATGAAGGATGGCAGCAAAAAAATCAGATCAAAATCCTCCTTGATTTTTTTACCAAGAGCTTTTCGTTGTCGTCCCACCGGAAACCGAAGAAAAAGTGAAGTTGGCCGTATCCAGCTTCTAAAGTGTTGCCTTACATCAATAGTTCGCGTGAAGTTGCCAATCCTGAGGTGGCCGATTTCTTATTGGCGGACGTCCGAAGCGGCGGATTTAAACAGGGTTACATTACCCCTTCCTTAGACTCGGGGCTCCTGACCGAGTACTAGGTCCAGATGAGGATCGCAAAGATAGGTGGCAAGGCGGTTGACGTGAACTGTTTTCGTGGCTCGTTTTCCGGATGGTCGAACTTCGCAGACCAGGTTAGATATTTGGCGGACTACTGTGGAGAGTCCGATCCAGTCCGATTGAAACTTGGGGCAACATCTAAGGCGGTGGCTAGGTGCGAACAGCCATACGTTGTCGCCAGGGTTGAATTCTTTTTGGTTCGATCGCAAATCATAGCGGTCCTTGTTGGCCTGGGCCGCGGCTGTTAACTGACGGCGAGCATTCAGGTTGACGGTTCGCAGTTGATGTTGCAGGCGCCCCACGAATTCAGAATAGTCCTGACTGCTCAGTGTGGGGCTGCCAATAAGCAACTCGCAGGGTAATCGCACCTCGCGTTCAAAAGTGAGCATGGCAGGCGAATATCCAGAACTGGCGTGCGGTGCTGAGCGATAGGTCCAAAACGCCAGGGGAAGCAGCTCGTCCCATTCTTGCTGGTTGGTGGAAACAAATTTGGCCAGATAGTCCATGAAGGTCCGGTTAAATCGCTCGACCAATCCGTCAGACTGGGGGTCAGTGGCGTAGTGCGAATTTTCTCCACGTCTAGCAATTGTATGCAGGCCTGGAAAACGCTCGATTCGAAATTTCGCTCTTGGTCACAATGTAGGATAAAGGGGGGCCGAATCTACTGAATACTTCCTGAACCAGCACTCGGGCTACAGTCTCCGCCGTCTGATTGGGAATGGCTGCACATTCGGACGACTTGCACCCATTTTTGCTGCTCATTCGGATAGTTCATGACTACGGCGATGTATCGATTACCACGAGGCGTGGTGGGCAAAGGGCGTTCGAAAGGTGCGCCCATGCTGCTCGTCTGTAGACGTCATACAGTCCTCCGGTGCTGGCCTTTTCGAGCATTACAAATAATACAGCGGGCACACCAAATAGCTATGTCGGCACTTTGACCGATCCAGTAATATCACTTTTTTTCCTTAGCTAATGTTTTTTTTAATAGCCTTAAGCACTGAAATGTAAGGAAAAATCAACTCATTCACTTGTGCGTCCCTCTGTCACCAAAATTGTACATTTAGGAGGTCTGCTAATTCGTGCTAACTTTTTTTCTGCTTGGGCGCCCCTCATCTAGATGTGAGTCCTTTGGTCTACAAAATCGCACATGTATGAGCTTTATAAAATACCAAAATAAATCTCCTGCATCAGCAGTATCAACGCACCTTAACATTACGGGTTAGTCCAGATTATGCTTCATGTATTCATAATATCTCCACAAAATTTGTTCAAAATCGTCCGCCCAGTTTTTCAGATAATTCCTTCTTAGTGGACCAACCTATGATTTCCCCCTCTACAACATAGGCAAAACAAATTACAAATTCATGTTTCTAGAAATTTAAGGAGACCCACAGCTCGCGACTCACAATGCACGGTATTCCATTCGATTAGGCATACTTTTATATATCCCTAATAAACTTCATACAATTCGATAGACCAGTTTTCGAGAAATTTGCATTTTTATAATTTTGTAAGGGCACAAAAAATAGTGAAATCGCATAATAGTGTGATGCGTGCAAGGGTCACACTTTTTCTTCGCAAAATCGCTCTTTTTTCAAATCGTTATTCTGATAGAAAATTATCTAAAATGCATAATGATTAAACTTGAATTAAGGTGCATTTTTCCAAAATATTATCAATGCCATTGTCAAGAATATTGAGATAATAATGTAACTTGTCATTAGCCCGCTCAAACAATGTATCCTTAAATGAAAATTCTCAAAGCTCTGGTATCATAATTGGTCACTTACGGCGAATTCAATAATCTTCTAGGCTATCTATAGCTAATATGCTTTATACGGCACCATTCAGGCATGTCATAAGAAAATGATTATATATATAAAACTTCAAAAATTATAACATAATAAACTAATATGTTTGTTTAATTTTGTTGTAAAAATTTTTAACCGATTTCTTAGCAAAGGTGTAAAATAATAAAAATTATTTTACTTATATGTGTTGGTGCTTGGTTTAAATAGATATAAGTACACAAAATACCACTACATTCTACACAAATATTACCCGAATTATAATAACTAAATAGTAGCAAATAATTCCCATATTGTAAACGCTTGTGACCCATAATTAATAAGTAAATCTTGGGTAACCCTCTCATAGCAGTTATTGGCTATCAATTCATTGAGTACCCCTGCTAGGGTCAGCAATAATCAATCAGTTGCTGACCTAGCAGCTACGTAATGAAAGGTGGAGCCAAAATGACCTACGCAGCGGGGCCTATATAAGTAGAGTCTAGTTCTTAGGCTAATTAGAATTCAATATCTGTAAGCAGCGGGTGTGCATCGCTGTGTCTTTGGCCCCCAGTTACAATATAAATTCTCAACCCTTCGTGGTCCACCCAATTCAAGTGTTGGTTGCGACAGCCCTATGCCACTAGATTATGTTCTAGGGGCATCTTTATTATAATCAATAAAAATATAAATAAATATACATATATGTATATACCCTGCAATATTACTTGCGTTTTTATTTCGAAACATTTTGGTGACCCCGACTTTGGTCAACAAGGCGACCAATATAAACAACGCGCAAAATTACTTTGGTCAACAAGGCGACCAATTTAAGCAACGCGCAAAACGGACTTTGGTCAACAAGGCAATAAGATAATCGTCTTATTAATACTACGCTTTGGAAAAATTAATATTCCTTTGCGAGGGCACGGGTTTGCAGTCTGGCATCAATACGGGGTCCCGAAAATTCGTAGAAATTGATCACTTGGTGATAATTGCATTAGTGTATACAAGTCAACGTTCCGACTGTATACCAGTAAACAATTACTTCTGTTTGTGAGACAACTGACCGAGTCAATTTGGCGACTAGAATCACAGCGGAAAAATATACATATATATAAAATTAATAAGACCAAGTCCATGCAACAACATTCAAAGCTAATGTGCTGTGTTGTTGATAAATTTTAATTGATTCCACAAAATACATATACATACTGCGGGTTTGACAAGTAAATCAGTATTGTGTCAATTGGTCAACTTGGCGACCAGAACCACGCCAGAATATTTTAAAATAAATAATATATACATCATTATATTATTATTACACAATAATTGTGGAGCAGTTCTACGCTGTCAGCAGTTTAGCGGGCAACAAACCAAAAAATAAAACCCCTTATGCGGCAGGTACTGACCTATGTCACTGTGATAGACAAGTCAGCATAAATTTATTTTGCATTGCAATAATAAATTAAAAGTGGATTGGGTAAATTAAATATTTACTAGAACAATCAGCCGGACCAAAATTAAGGTCTGAATAATTTACACAAAAGATCACTAGTGATAAACGCATAATCTTGACCACATATTAAGTGCGAGTCGGAGCGTACTTTTGTCTTGAACATAAACAAATACTCCCAACGGGTCAAGGTTAGCTAATATCATGGAGGAGATCTACGCTCAACAAACAGAACGGGGAGACGCCATTCAGTCGACGATCCGTAATTACAAAAAGGATTCTCCCGCAAGGAAGACGAAGGTGTCATACTTTGCAGAAAAAATTGAAATGATGGAGTACCTATGGGAGTTGATGGAAAAATTGAATCATCAACCATCTGACCACGACTACTTCAAAAAAGAGTACCACCCCAAGATGAAAAAGACGGTGGATGAAATCATAAAAATCTGGAAGGCTCAGATACTCAAACTGGAAGAGGAATCAGAGGCCGATCAGAAAGGAGAGCGGCAAAAGATAGTGCCACTGAAGGCCGAATTTTGAATCAGATAACATCTGAAGGAAAAGTTCACTACAAGCCGATCATTGAAAAACAGTGGAAACAGATTGAACTAATCCACTTTGAAATATATAAGGCAGTAGCAGAACCTGTGAGCATTGGATATGACTTCAATGCGTATGTGGACGCCGAGAAGTTAGTGCTCAACTTTGCCATAGCAGCAGAAAAGGAGGTGCCTGTACAAGCAGGGTCGGCACTCCAGTTACCAAAAATATCCATCCCAAAGTTTGATGGAAACTATTTGAAATGGCAACAATTTCATGACATCTTTGCAAAGATGGTGCATGAATCAAAACTGGCCTGCGGTACAGAAAATGTGGTACCTAAAGGCAAATCTTTCCGGAGAAGCGGAAAGGTTAATAAGGCATCTGGAATTAACAGAAGCCAATTATGACACGGCTTGGAAAATGCTGCAAGAATGATTCAGCAATAAGCGTGTGTTGGTTACGGCAGTTTTCCAAAAGTTATTTGATCATCCTTACATTGGAAACGACGCCCTGTCAATAAAGAATCTTCATGATAATATTCATGAATCTTTGCAAGCCTTAAAGAATATAGGCATTGATACAGAAACTTGGGATTCCATTATAATTTACCATATGACGAGAAAATTAGATAGACTTTCCCACACTTTATATGAACAGTCCCTTTCCGATACAAGGGAATTACAGAAGACCAAGGAGTTCCTGGCATTTTTGGAACAACGTTTCCTTGCCCTAGAGGCTATTGGTACCAAGCAGACCAGAGAAAAGCAAAAAATATGTGCATCAGCGTCTGGCACAAACTCATCTTCATGTCCGTTCTGTAGTAAATTGAATCACAAACTGTTTCAGTGTGATAAATTCAAAACTAAATCTGCAGCAGAACGTTTACACTGGGTACAGCGACAGAGAATGTGTGTCAATTGTTTTAAAACCGACCACATGTCAAAGGCTTGTACCTGGAAGGGATGCTTGAAGTGCGATAAAAAACACAATACATTGTTACATTTGGGAAACAACAACTTGAAACCAAATATAACAACCGCGGCCTCAGCTGCATCCACATACGGAAGCCAAAAAAATTACACCTTACTAGCGACAGCCAGGGTAATTGTTAAAGGAACCAATGAGCGAGAAGGAGAATTTCGTGCTCTCCTAGATAGTGGTTCCCAGGACAATCTAATCTCAGAGAGATTAGTAAAGCAATTATTATTGAAAATAGAAAAGGCATCGCTACGAATCGAAGGAGTAGGAGGGCAACCACAGATCAGTAGATTCAGAGTAAATGTACTTGTGAAATCAAAATACACCGATTTCAGTACAAGAGTGGAAGCATTTGTGTTACCGCACATTGTAGCAGATCAACCCACTGAAGCACTAAATCAGAAGTTTGACTTGCCTCATCATTGTGTACTTAAACCTGACAGTACCACAACAAAATTAAGAGTGGTATTTAATGTTTCATGTAAAACATTTTCAGGAAAATCTTTGAATGATATCTTGTACCCAGGACCAGTGGTACAAAGTCAGCTATTTTCAATCCTACTGAGGTTTAGGACACATAAATATGTCTTCACTGCGGACATAGAGAAAATGTACCGGCAAGTGTGGATTAATCCAGATGATCAATTCAATCAAATGATTGTCTGGAGATACAGCCCAAATGAGAAACTAAAATATTATCGTTTGAAGACAGTCACATATGGAACAACGTCGGCTCCGTTTCTCGCAACAAAAAAGTTTGGAATATTTGGCAATTAAAAACAAGGAAAAATTTGCCGCTGGAGCAACAACACTAAAAGATGATTTCTATGTGGATGATTGCCTTACCGGAGCAGACAGATTGGCAGAAGCACTGCAAATCAGGCAAGAACTGGTTAAAATCCTGAAACCAGCCGGATTCAATCTAAGAAAATGGTGCTCAAACAATGCACAGCTACTGGAGGACATCCCAAAGGACGACATATGCAGTAGCATTAATTTAGGTGATGCACTGGATCAATTAAGTGTGAAAACTTTAGGCATAACTTGGATGCCTAAAGAGGACAAGCTTTGTGGAAAGGCCCAGCGACACATGAGAGGAATCACAAGACGTGTAATCTTATCAGAAATAGGGCAAATATTTGATCCATTGGGACTATTTGCGCCTGTGGTCGTACGTGCCAAAATCCTACTGCAACACATAGCCTTCATAAAATTGGAAATGGATGCCGACTTACCAGCTAATCTGGAAAATCAGTGGGAAGCATATCGTGCGGATTTGCAAGAATTAAATCAAATGCAAATGCCCAGGCACATATACGACAGAAAGGTGCCAACTACGCGTCAAATACTCACTTTTGTAGACGCTTCAGAAAAGGCATATGGAGCTGCTGTATACATCCGGGCTACATACAAAAACGGACAGATTTCCGTGAGACTACTATGCGCAAAGTCACGAGTAGCTCCATTGGAAACACAATCATTGTCGCGTCTTGAGCTATGTGCAGCAGTGCTGGGAGCCGAACTTACAAACAGAGTTCGACACGATCTCCAAATGGAAGCAGAAAATGTTGAAGCCGTTTTATGGTCAGATTCAACAATTGTATTGTCATGGATTAACTCTCGGGCATCTAATTTTCATACGTTTGTGGCAAACAGACTTACAAAAATACATGCTGTCTCCAATCCAACACAATGGCGGCATGTATCGTCAGCCCTGAACGCGGCAGATGTTCTATCAAGAGGGATACCAGCATCTCAATTAAGTACGCACAATTTATGGCTATATGGACCATTATTCTTGCACGGGCCACGATCCCGCTGGCCAGTACCTTTCAAACCATCGGAACACACTGCTGATACTTCAGAACAGAAAACCAAGGTATTCAGCATGGCAGCAGTGAACAACAAGGCTCAAAACGAAATGGATAATACGTGGATATACAAAAAAAACACAAGAATTCATTCTACCGACTGCAGCGAATCGTCGCATACGTTCGCAGGTTCAGCAGCAAGCTTAACAGGCGTGCAACAACGCAGCTTGAAGTAGAGGAATTGGAGGATCAAGTCAATGATCAGAAATGTAATCCAAAATTGTGTAAGGTGCACAAGATTTCGGCCACAACTATTTAAACAAGTCATGGGAGATCTACCGGAGCATCGAGTCTCACAAGCTCGACCGTTCCTTAACGCAGGTGTTGACTACTGCTTGACCTCTCTGGATTCACCACAAGGTGAGAGGAAAAAGGCCAGACAAGGCATACATAGCTGTGTTCGTATGCTTTGTAACTGAGGCTATACATTTGGAACTTGTGGGCGACTTTTCCACATCCTCATTTTTGGGCGCCCTACAGCTCTTCATAGGAAGACGAGGAAAATGTCAAACACTCCATTGTGACAATGCTACAAACTTTGTAGGAGCGCACAACCAATTGAAAGAACTGACTGAGTCAATCCACTCCAAGAAGGCCTCAAGTGCTATTTTTGAATTTTGCATCCAAAAAGGAGTACAGTTCAAATTCATTCCGCCACGTTCACCACATTTCGGAGGCTTATGGGAGGCAGCAGTAAAATCAGCCAAACACCTGATCCTCAAGAATGTGTCAACAGCGAATTTAACATTCGAACAGCGGTCAACAATCATTGTTAATGTGGAAGCAGTACTCAACTCACGGCCATTAACGCCAAACTCAAATGACCCAAACGATTTGAACGCCCTGACGCCAGGTCATCTGCTTATTGGCGAGCCATTAGTAGCACAGCCAGATGCAGAAACGGTCCAAAGGAGATCGTTACCCGAACAATGGGAGTTAGTTCAGAGATTGAAACACACTTTCTGGACACAATGGTCACAAGAGTACTTGCAGGAACTACAGAGTGCTTCCAAGTGGAAGAAACCATACAACAACGTCAAGGAAGGAATGATGGTGATCCTAAAAGAAGACAACGTGCCAATGCTACAATGGCCAATTGGACGAATCATCAAAAAATACCCTGGTCCCGATGGATATGTGAGGGTGGTGGATGTAAAAACTGCTAAAGGAATCTTCAAACGAGCGATTCACAAACTGGCTCCACTACTTCCAAACGTAGAGCCAGGCGAAAAGCGAAAATTGGACAGTACAGATGAAGATAATAGGCAAACAACCAAAACCATGGAGGAGCATGGCGAACCAAAGCCAAAACGCATCGCTACAGTACTACCAACTCTAGCAGTAACAATTTTAATGATGTCATTTATGCTACCACTGGCTCTGGCGCAGTCAGTCAACATAACACAATTTGACGATAAACCAGGCATATACTACGAAAAAATTGGAACATCTCAATTTACTGGATCTGACTGGACCATTATTGCGTATTATGATTTAAATACGTATTTGGAAGAAATTGAGTCACATCACATCTTCGACGAAATAATAACAGGAAATGAATTTCTGCACATTAAGCGGATGAAACGAGCTCCATTGGAAATCGTTGGGTCCATCGCCAAAGGAATATTTGGAATTCTGGACTCAGAATACGCGGAAGAAATGTCACAAAAGATCAAAAAGGTGAAAGTCAATGAAGAATATTTACTGACATTGATGCGAAATCAGACATCAATCATTGACTCAACTATAAACATATTTAAAAGAGATGAAGAAACTGTCAAGAAACGCTTCAAACAATTGGATCAACAAATGAGTGACCTATCAAATACGGTATCAGACGCAGTAAAGTTACTCCAGTGGTACATTACAATGACCACTCAACTATCTTTGATAGCGGCAAACTTGCAACGCATACAGGCAGAGTTTACCCATGTGCTAACTGAAATCCACCACAACCAGATTAGCCCACTTCTACTGTCTCCGAAACAACTACACCAGCAGGCGGCACAATTAAGAGCTCATCTTCCACCAGGATTGGCGTTGCCAGGATCGGACACTGACATAATGCCATTATATAAACTCATGAAGGCGGAAGGAACTATAGTGAAGGATCATGTGATCTTTAAGATCACCTTGCCTCTCGTATCCACTGAGACCCTGGAGTTATATAACTTAATTCCCATTCCGGCAATCGGTCATCATGGAATCATGTTCATGGATGTTGAAATCCCAATTATCGCAGTAAATAGACACAGAGATCAGTACATTGGTTTGTCAACAAAGGACCTGGCACAATACTACCCAATGAAGGAAGAAGAATACATTTGTTTCGACAAACAAACAACTTTCACTACTAATAGTAGCTGCGAGTTTCAATTGTTTAGAGAAAAGACGTCAACAATGTGCCATATCAAGCAAACCAACAAGGCGTTTGTATGGTACGACCTGCACTACAAAAATCGCTGGATATTTGCGACAAAATCGCCGATGGAACTATCAGCAGTATGCGATGACAATATGATCAGCGTGACCATTAATCAAGGAGGTCTTCTATTTATGGATCCAGGGTGCACACTAAAACACCCCGCACTTCAAGTTTCTGGTCACCGTGTGGAAACTACCGGATTTGCTGAACTTATCATATGCACGATTTGGCAACTTCTCATATGGCACAATACCAAATATAACCAAGGCCACCTTGATGAACAATACTTTGCAATTAGGCTCTCAGGAACTAGAGAGTTTAAGCAATCAACTATTAGCCACGACCCAGATGAAACTACCAAATAAACTTGAAGTACCCCACCACCACCATTACATTTCATATGCAGCGCTGGCAACATCCATAATATTACTGGTTGCATATATAATAAAGGTGTGGAGTACAAAGAGACCCGTCAACCTTCAACCAGGCCAACATGAGATGACCCACCAAAAAGAAGGAAGAGAATCAAATAACCTACAGTCATCCAGGTGACAGGAATTCGAGATCAACGTAGAGTAATGCTGAACAAGTGTTCAACGGCCGGGAGTATGTTGGTGCTTGGTTTAAATAGATATAAGTACACAAAATACCACTACATTCTACACACATATTACCCGAATTATAATAACTAAATAATAGCAAATAATTCCCATATTGTAAACGCTTGTGACCCATAATTAATAAGTAAATCTTGGGTAACCCTCATTATTGTTATTAGCTATCAATTCATTGAGTACCCCTGCTAGGGTCAGCAATAATCAATCAGTTGCTGAGCAGCTACGTAATGAAAGGTGGAGCTGAAATGACCTATGCAGCGGGGCCTATATAAGTAGAGTCTAGTTCTTAGGCTAATTAGAATTCAATATCTATAAGCAACGGGTGTGCATCGCTGTGTCTTTGGCCCCCAGTTACAATATAAATTCCCAACCCTTCGTGGTCCACCCAATTCAAGTGTTGGTTGCGACAGCCCTATGCCACTAGATTATGTTCTAGGGGCATCTTTATTATAATCAATAAAAATATAAATAAATATACATATATATACCCTGCAATATTACTTGCGTATTTATTTCGAAACAATATGTATGTTGGAGATCAAATAGGGCATTGCACTGTCTGGGATACCCTTTGATACTGTAGCAAAATTTACTTTCACTTATTTATTCGAGTCTGTCTTGACCGAGCGGATACGGGACAGGCCAACCTAGGTGTGGAGGCTCCAGCAAAACAAAAATTGAAATGTTTTAATGAAGGATGGTAGCAAAAAAATCAGATCAAAATCCTCCTTGATTTTTTTACCAAGAGCTTTTCGTTGTCGTCCCACCGGAAACCGAAGAAAAAGTGAAGTTGGCCGTATCCAGCTTCTAAAGTGTTGCCTTACATCAATAGTTCGCGTGAAGTTGCCAATCCTGAGGTGGCCGATTTCTTATTGGCGGACGTCCGAAGCGGCGGATTTAAACAGGGTTACATTACCCCTTCCTTAGACTCGGGGCTCCTGACCGAGTACTAGGTCCAGATGAGGATCGCAAAGATAGGTGGCAAGGCGGTTGACGTGAACTGTTTTCGTGGCTCGTTTTCCGGATGGTCGAACTTCGCAGACCAGGTTAGATATTTGGCGGACTACTGTGGAGAGTCCGATCCAGTCCGATTGAAACTTGGGGCAACATCTAAGGCGGTGGCTAGGTGCGAACAGCCATACGTTGTCGCCAGGGTTGAATTCTTTTTGGTTCAATGGCAAATCATAGCGGTCCTTGTTGGCCTGGGCCGCGGCTGTTAACTGACGGCGAGCATTCAGGTTGACGGTTCGCAGTTGATGTTGCAGGCGCCCCACGAATTCAGAATAGTCCTGACTGCTCAGTGTGGGGCTGCCAGGGTAATCGCACCTCGCGTTCAAAAGTGAGCATGGCAGGCGAATATCCAGAACTGGCGTGCGGTGCTGAGCGATAGGTCCAAAACGCCAGGGGAAGCAGCTCGTCCCATTCTTGCTGGTTGGTGGAAACAAATTTGGCCAGATAGTCCATGAAGGTCCGGTTAAATCGCTCGACCAATCCGTCAGACTGGGGGTCAGTGGCGTAGTGCGAATTTTCTCCACGTCTAGCAATTGTATGCAGGCCTGGAAAACGCTCGATTCGAAATTTCGCTCTTGGTCACAATGTAGGATAAAGGGGGGCCGAATCTACTGAATACTTCCTGAACCAGCACTCGGGCTACAGTCTCCGCCGTCTGATTGGGAATGGCTGCACATTCGGACGACTTGCACCCATTTTTGCTGCTCATTCGGATAGTTCATGACTACGGCGATGTATCGATTACCACGAGGCGTGGTGGGCAAAGGGCGTTCGAAAGGTGCGCCCATGCTGCTCGTCTGTAGACGTCATACAGTCCTCCGGTGCTGGCCTTTTCGAGCATTACAAATAATACAGCGGGCACACCAAATAGCTATGTCGGCACTTTGACCGATCCAGTAATATCACTTTTTTTCCTTAGCTAATGTTTTTTTTAATAGCCTTAAGCACTGAAATGTAAGGAAAAATCAACTCATTCACTTGTGCGTCCCTCTGTCACCAAAATTGTACATTTAGGAGGTCTGCTAATTCGTGCTAACTTTTTTTCTGCTTGGGCGCCCCTCATCTAGATGTGAGTCCTTTGGTCTACAAAATCGCACATGTATGAGCTTTATAAAATACCAAAATAAATCTCCTGCATCAGCAGTATCAACGCACCTTAACATTACGGGTTAGTCCAGATTATGCTTCATGTATTCATAATATCTCCACAAAATTTGTTCAAAATCGTCCGCCCAGTTTTTCAGATAATTCCTTCTTAGTGGACCAACCTATGATTTCCCCCTCTACAACATAGGCAAAACAAATTACAAATTCATGTTTCTAGAAATTTAAGGAGACCCACAGCTCGCGACTCACAATGCACGGTATTCCATTCGATTAGGCATACTTTTATATATCCCCAATAAACTTCATACAATTCGATAGACCAGTTTTCGAGAAATTTGCATTTTTATAATTTTGTAAGGGCACAAAAAATAGTGAAATCGCATAATAGTGTGATGCGTGCAAGGGTCACACTTTTTCTTCGCAAAATCGCTCTTTTTTCAAATCGTTATTCTGATAGAAAATTATCTAAAATGCATAATGATTAAACTTGAATTAAGGTGCATTTTTCCAAAATATTATCAATGCCATTGTCAAGAATATTGAGATAATAATGTAACTTGTCATTAGCCCGCTCAAACAATGTATCCTTAAATGAAAATTCTCAAAGCTCTGGTATCATAATTGGTCACTTACGGCGAATTCAATAATCTTCTAGGCTATCTATAGCTAATATGCTTTATACGGCACCATTCAGGCATGTCATAAGAAAATGATTATATATATAAAACTTCAAAAATTATAACATAATAAACTAATATGTTTGTTTAATTTTGTTGTAAAAATTTTTAACCGATTTCTTAGCAAAGGTGTAAAATAATAAAAATTATTTTACTTATATGTATGTTGGAGATAAAATAGGGCATTGCACTGTCTGGGATACCCTTTGATACTGTAGCAAAATTTACTTTCACTTATTTATTCGCGTCTGTCTTGGCCGAGCGGATATGGGACAGGCGAACCTAGGTGGGGAGGCTCCAGCAAAACAAAAATAAAAATGTTTTAATGAAGGATGGCAGCAAAAAAATCAGATCAAAATCCTCCTTGATTTTTTTACCAAAAGCTCTTCGTTGTCGTCCTACCGGAAACCGAAGAAAAAGTGAAGTTGGCTGCATCCAGCTTCTAAAGTGTTGCCTTACATCAATAGTTCGCGTGAAGTTGCCAATCCTGAGGTGGCCGATTTCTTATTGGCGGACGTCCGAAGCGGCGGATTTAAACAGGGTTACATTACCCCTTCCTTAGACTCGGGGCTCCTGACCGAGTACTAGGTCCAGATGAGGATCGCAAAGATAGGTGGCAAGGCGGTTGACGTGAACTGTTTTCGTGGCTCGTTTTCCAGATGGTCGAACTTCGCAGACCAGGTCAGATATTTGGCGGACTACTGTGGAGAGTCCGATCCAGTCCGATTGAAACTTGGGGCAACATCTAAGGCGGTGGCTAGGTGCGAACAGCCATACGTTGTCGCCAGGGTTGAATTCTTTTTGGTTCGATCGCAAATCATAGCGGTCCTTGTTGGCCTGGGCCGCGGCTGTTAACTGACGGCGAGCATTCAGGTTGACGGTTCGCAGTTGATGTTGCAGGCGCCCCACGAATTCAGAATAGTCCTGACTGCTCAGTGTGGGGCTGCCAATAAGCAACTCGCAGGGTAATCGCACCTCGCGTTCAAAAGTGAGCATGGCAGGCGAATATCCAGAACTGGCGTGCGGTGCTGAGCGATAGGTCCAAAACGCCAGGGGAAGCAGCTCGTCCCATTCTTGCTGGTTGGTGGAAACAAATTTGGCCAGATAGTCCATGAAGGTCCGGTTAAATCGCTCGACCAATCCGTCAGACTGGGGGTCAGTGGCGTAGTGCGAATTTTCTCCACGTCTAGCAATTGTATGCAGGCCTGGAAAACGCTCGATTCGAAATTTCGCTCTTGGTCACAATGTAGGATAAAGGGGGGCCGAATCTACTGAATACTTCCTGAACCAGCACTCGGGCTACAGTCTCCGCCGTCTGAATGGGAATGGCTGCACATTCGGACGACTTGCACCCATTTTTGCTGCTCATTCGGATAGTTCATGACTACGGCGATGTATCGATTACCACGAGGCGTGGTGGGCAATGGGCGTTCGAAAGGTGCGCCCATGCTGCTCGTCTGTAGACGTCATACAGTCCTCCGGTGCTGGCCTTTTCGAGCATTACAAATAATACAGCGGGCACACCAAATAGCTATGTCGGCACTTTGACCGATCCAGTAATATAACTTTTTTTCCTTAGCTAATGTTTTTTTTGACCGAAATGGCCACCAGTCGACGCGTCATGAAAGCCTCGAATGGCGCTGTCCACTAAGGCACGGGGGACGTTCTCAGCGTTTTTGATGGTTATAGTTGCCAGATCATCTAGTGCTAGCCGATCAAAGAGGTGCCACAATGCTCGGACTTCGGGTTTCTCACCCCAAAGAGTTGTCTTGGGTGGTCGTTGAGCATTAAGCAGCCATTGTCGCTAGGGCCTCGTTGAACTTCTGTACTTTGCGATGCTCCGGTTGAAGAACTTGGTGAACAGTACATTAATGCCGTCCTTTTGTTCCGCTCGTTGGCAAACGCTGCAATCTTTGCAGGGTCGTCTTGAAATCAGCATTTCCATGTTGTGGCGCACTGCGATGTTGTATCTGCATGTCATACTGTTGCAGTCGTTCAATCCTATGGGCAACCTGTCCTTCTGGTTCTCGAAAGTTGTAGAGCCACCGCAAGGAGGAAATGCTTGGTAGCTCGGACTACAGAAAAAAGTTCTCGCCGAGTGACGCAATAATTAGAAGTTAGAAAGGTAGAAGCATCCGTATCCAATATAAATTGGCCCACGTCATTGGGAAAGGCCAGGATTGGTGCGGTATTGAGGCTGCGTTTTAACGTGTTGAAGGACTGGTTAGTTATGCCGTTCCATACGAAAGGACACAATTTGTCCGTCAGTTGATGCAGCCAGCGTGCGATGGTTGCAAAGTCAGAGATGAATTTTCGGTAGTACGAGCAAAGGCCCAAGAATGATCGTAATTCCTTCTTGTCACATGGCGTGGGCCAGCCAAGTACTTTGTCGGCTTTGGTTGGACACGCCTGCAGACCATTTCTTCCAACGATATGCCCCAGGTAGTGCACCTACGTCTGAAAGAAGCTGCATTTCTTGGGATTGAGTTTGGGGCCCGTCTGTGACAGTCTTTCGAACTCTTCTTTTAGATGCGTCAGGTGCTCTTCGGCTGTGCGGTAGTGAACGATGACGTCATCCAGATAGACCAAGGCGGACTTCCAAGCTAGTCTGGTCAAGAGGTTATTCATGAGACGTTCGAAGGTGGCGGGCACGTTGCATAGCCCAAACGGCATTACGTTGAACTCAAAAAGCCCAGCGTCACAAGTAAAAGCCGTCTTAGGGCGTGAAGATTCGTCTATCTGCACTTGCCAATACCTACTTCGTAGGTTCATTGTCGAAAACCATTTCGAACCATAGATCGTTGCCAGAATGTCGTCCATTTTGGGCAGCGGGTACGAGTCCTTCACGGTCACTTCGTTAAGGCGCCGGTAATCAAAGCAGGATCTTGTCTATCCATCCCTTCTTTTTTACGAGCACATCGGGTGACGACCATGGGTGAGCGGATGGGCGGATTACTCCCCGGATTACTTCTGTCTTCCTAGAGATCGGTATTCGCCGAGCCATCTGCTTTATGAGACGCGCCGGCCCCGTTTCGATACAGTGTGTAGGTAGGTCAGTACAGCCGGTCTCGTCGTGGTTCAAGGCGACGATTCCTCGATATTGGTCAAAAAGCTCTCTCAGCGATTTTTGTTGTGGTGGTGGAAGTTCGGAATCACCGGGCAGACTCCAATCCACCATAATTATCTCTTGGTGGTTCCACCGGCATCACTCTCACGGGCTCTACTTCACCTAGGATGATGGCAGGGTGTAGAACTTTTCCATGCACGCTCAAGTTTAAGATACGCGCTGTAAGGTGGCTGGATTTCACCTTGACAACGCCGGATGGCATAATTATGTCATCTGAAAGTATGGAACGTTTTCCCTTTTCGATCACCATCGCCTCTAGGGATTCTGTAAATGCACATTCCAGTTGTACTCGCGTATCAGAGCGCGGAGGCAGAAAAGCTGGGGTCAGCAAATACACCGAGTGTCTGGTCGAGCGCCCCAGCGAAACTTTTTACGTTTTAGCTGCTCCAGATCAACTACTGCTTTATGCTTTAGCAAGAAATCCATTCCAATCAGGGTTGGTGTCGTACCACCGACCATGAAAAAGGACCATGCCGATGACGGTCCATGTAGAGTCACGTGACACGGAGTGGTCACTATTAGGCGCTTTGCGTCCTTCCAGTTCAGGAGTGAGACTGCTGCTCCTGTGTCCACAATAATGGGAATTGGTTGCTGCTGAAAGAAAACTAATCAATGTAAACTGGGTATACTAGTACATCCATTCGCTGGACGCTACGGGTAGATGCGCCTTTGTCCGCCAGTGGTACAGACTGCTCCAGGTTCTCGCCGCTCACTGGGTCGGTCTCGGGCTCACGTAGAAGTAGGTCTCCGGATTCTCCGTCGTGGACTCTACCAGCCATGACTCGTTGGATGGCGCCTGTGGGCGCGACTTGCAGCGGTCGGTGGGAGCCTCGGTGGAAATCGCATGATCAGAACGGGCTGGCGACTCAACCACGGTAACGGTAGAAACATTATAGGGACAACTGTTGGGATTGAACCGGGCATCTCGCTGTTCTGCAGCTCCTCGTTTGGAAGGTTGAATTGGGGCCTTCCGGTTTATTGCCAATGTCGGCCCCGCGATATTGGCATGCTGGTGTTTTCCACCTGCTGGCCCGCGGCGGCATGTTGCTGACCCAGCTCAGGTTTACGACCGCGTCGTCGTCCACGACGTTTTGGCGACTCACGGTGCTCGTCTCCAATTTGGGTGTGCAGGATGGGCCGGCCTGTTGGGAGTCCCAATTGGGCTTGCACCTTCAACGCCACATTGAGTTCCTCCTGCACACTTGGGTTGAACTGGCTGTTAGATGGACAATTCCACGGTATGCCGTAGGTGGTGTATGCGGCTTGTGGCGGGGGTTCCGCAGGGGGCGATCCATTCCATTCCGGACATGTGGCTTCTGATGACGGCTCTTGGTTGGGCAGCGCCCTGTCCAGCGAACGTTGCAGCACATCGAGTTTGTGGTTGACAGCGGCTACAACGCATGGACGGAATCGTTGCTGTCGTCTCCAGTACGGTTGCTGCGTGACTTTCCTTTAGGCATATTCCTGGTTTTATTTTTTTCGTGGTATGGCTCTTTTCAGAAACCCAACTAACCCCACACCTGACACCAATGTAACGAAATTTACTTTTATTTATTTATTTGCGTCTGTCTTGGCCGAGCGGATACGGGACAGGCGAATCTAGGTGTGGGGGCTCCAGCAAAACCAAAATAAAAATGTTTTAATGAGGGATGGCACCAAAAAAATCAGATCAAAATCCTTTTTGTTTTTTTTTTTTACCAAGAGCTTTTCGTTGTCGTCCCACCGGAAACGGAAGAAAAAGTGAGGTTGGCCAACTTCTAAAGTATTGCCTAATAGTTCGCGTGGAGTTGCCAATCCTGAGGTGGCCGATTTCTTATCGGCGGACGTCCGAAGAGGCGGGTTTAAACTGAAACGCCTATCGGTGATACAATACCTAATAAGGTCTCATATCTCTTTCTATTTGAGAACACTTATATCCCTATCTATTTTATTGTCATATGTCATAATTGTAATATTAGGCTGGTAACATTGTGTCATATAAGGGTACCAGTGAACATAGTCATGTTAGTTTGACATTGATTACTGAGTTTTAGAAGTTCGACATTAACTGCTTAATCGTGCAGATGTTCTTAGTAATGGCGAATATGTGACTGTGTCTTTAAGCGGGATGACAGCAAAGCTATCATCGAGTGTGGTTTGGTGTGATGCCAAGGCGGTTGAGACTGTGCGGTCAGTCTGCAATAGAAAGCCATTTAGAACACACGGAACTCGCTGCGCTGGACACTATGGCCGAGGGTGCTCCGACTATTTTTTAATTTAAGATTCTTATCTTATCGACTCACGCTGCAGTGTAGCTCAGTTACAACACGTGTAATTAATACACTCGCCAAAAAATTTATTTCTTTTGAAGAGTGTATAACAGTTATTACTTCATTGAATGTCAGTGCCTGACAATGTTTTCATTCTTTGGTCAGTACGCCGATCGCAATTTTAGAATCTGAACAATAGTTAATTTCTGATGTTTTTTATTTAATTCTTCGACTTGCTCTTCCAAACTGTTGGAATTTTCAATACGATGACGCCTTGCCTGTCTGGTAGATTGATTGTTTGACAAAAAAAATTTTGAAATGAACAAATTAGTCTTTAAATAAAAATAGTAAATCAAATCAACAAATAAATTGAGCATACAAAAGCGAAAAAAGAAAAAGGTTAAATTTTGCCGAATTTGTTAAATGCTGCCTTGGTTGAAGCAACACAAAGCATATAAACATAAGAAGATTAAAGAAAACCTAACCGAGTTTTCAACAGGCAGTCTTTTCACTATTTTTTATTTTTTTAATTTAATTTAATTTTTTTTTTTTTTTTGAGTGAAAGCTCATGGTCATTATATAAGTGAGAGTGAGTTAGGGAATTTATTGTCTAGGTGGACGACACGTTTAGAGGAACCCAGCTATACAGTAGAAATGCCATTGACGCTAGACCAACTGAAAGCTATGATCTAAGGGGCGGTAAATACTGCACTTCAGATCAAAAGAAGCGAAATTGTAGACCAGGTTTATCGAATTATCTTCTCAGTTGAGGAGTTTGAGATATTATTAGCAGACTTAACCGTACACAATATGTTAGTTATGCAATTATTCAATAAGTGATACAGAAACTGACATAGCTCAAAAACAAAACTTTAATGTTTTGTGGTCCTACAATAAACATTAAAGAAAAGACGCATTGCGTGTTTTCATTACAGGAACAAAGAAAGCGCTGTCGGAAATTTTGTGTACAAAGGAACCTGCAGCGATATCAGTTTGTAGATAGTTGTTTTAGAATGAGTGAGGAGAGCGCTTATAGAAACTTTAAAAAACAAAATGATAGGAATCCTAGCAGGGCCCTAAGCCCTCAAGCTAAAAGCCCTACATTTGATGACATTATATTACTCTATTTGATGACATTACTTGACCAACAAACACAACTTGCTGCCACATTAGATTTTAGAACAAAAAAATTAATAGTCAATAATGAATAAAAAGACCTATTATTTGTCAAATGCACTACCGTTAATTTCATAAAAATCGAAGACATCGAAGAACCGAATGACGTAAAGAATAGATATCAAACCATCATTTCAAAAACCCGGGCTGTCGTCCTTACAGAACCAAACGAAGCACGTCCTTTTAAAATCAAACTAAATAATACCCTTATCCAATGGGAGTAGTAGATTTTGTTAATAAAGAAACACTTGCATTATTAGGAGATGACATTTATCGACCACCTGGATCATAAAATAATCCGGCCAAAGAGTTGCGAAATCAAAGACAATCCAGACTATGAAAATCTCTTTGGGTTAACAATATCGGGAGTTAAATTTTGCCACTAATGAGCGTGAGCTGCTTTCTGTTACTATTACTGATACTTTCCAAAGAAGACCCCTTTGGCAATTGAAGTTGAAATAAATTAAAAAGTATGAAGCATATCCCTTGCTAACAGGTTAGGGATAGGCACTTCCCAATAATATCTTCTCAACTAAATTCACTATAGTGCGACCCATCATATCTAGAACAGTAGCAGACAATTTCAGGTCATAAATTTTTTTCCCAATGCAATGACGATTTAGATCTCTTTTGTTTAATCAATTTAATGTGCAGATCAATAATGCCACACTACTACATTACACTTTAAAAGGAGAACTAAAAAGGTTTTATAGCACTTTAATTGTAATCTCTCGGTGCTTGATAATGGAACGTGGTATGCACGATAAAGTAGAATAAGTACTTCAAATAAAAAAGCAAAAGATAGAACAGACAAAATTAAGGTATTGCAAGAAATTAAAAAACCAAAGGAAAACAAATACAGCCAAGGAAAAGTTTTTTATAAGGGAGAAAATGTGGTAGTGAAAACAAATAGAAGGTTCGGAAATACTTAAACACCGTTATTTATTGAAGAAGTAGTAGAATCCGTTTTGGGAACAAAAAAGGTAGGATAGTTTATAATGATGATTTTTTTTTTTCATTACGTTTATTTATTTGTTGGATCTATCATATAGTGTATAAGACTAACAACAATTTCCTAGTTTTATCTTAATCTAATACGTAACGCTTGTTAATACGTAACAAGCATCTGAAAGATGCTTCATTAATCTATGGCCCTGATTATTTGCTAGAGGGTTGGAAGGTCGTTTCGTTGGAGACGAGTTCTATCGCAAGCTCGGGTTAATGATTTGACGAGAGAATTCGGATGTGCCTGCAGTTTAGCGATGTACTTTAACTATTGTGCTCTACTTCGGTTACTATACTAGGAATATGTACGGCATTCTGTACTTCTCGGTTTCAGATATACCAAGATGCTCCCGTGATAGTTCTGAGAACCTTAGACTGCGCCCTTTGTATGGTTTCGATATTGCTCTTACTTGCGTTTCCCCACAGTGCAGAGCCGTACATCCAGATGGGTTTAAGCACCGAGTTGTGGAGAAGAACTTTGAATTCCATACATAGGGGAGATCGTGCGTTGATAAGCCAATGTAGTCTGATTGCTTTAAGCTTTATTTGATCTAGCTTGGCTTCGATATGCTTACGCCAAGTTAATCTTCTGTCGAGGTGAACTCCAAGATGTACAACATCGTCAGATTGAGGCACTGGAACGTTGTTAAGTGTCAATGATGGGCAGTTTCGTCTATTGAGGGTAAACGTAACGTGCTTGCATTTTTGTTCGTTTACACGGATGCGCCAATCTGCTAGCCACTTTTCAATTTCATTTAAGGGTGTTGCCAGTTGCTCAGCAGCTTTGATCGGACATTTGGTGCCGCTGAGGATAGCCGTGTCATCGGCGAAAATATATGAGGTGAGTGTTGGGCTTGTTGGTATGTCCGCTGTATACAGAAGATACAGTGTTGGACCTAGCACGCTGCCTTGAGGTACTCCTGCCTTTGATTCGATGTCGTTAGAGGTGAAGCTATTACATCTTTCGGCGAATTTTCTGTTGGATAGATTTAATTCCATTAGCTTATGTGTGTATTGTGGAAGCTTCGCTTTTATTTTATATATTAGGCCGTCAAGCCACACTTGGTCAAAGGCTTGGGCGAATGCTGTGATGTTGTGGGATTACATTTTGGTTTACCAGGATTGTGTTTATACGGCGTAGAAGGACCTTTTCGAATGGTTTTGAAAAACTTGGCAATAAACTGATGGGTATGTACGATGATGGCTGTGTTTTGTCCTTTCCGAATTTTAGGATCATTATGATTACTGATTTTTTCCATCTTATGGGAAAATGTCCAGTTTTTACTATCGCGTTGAAGAGTTTGCAGATGTGTTGCACGGCACAGAGCGAGAGTTCCCGGATCAATTTCGGGGTTATTTAGTCATGGCCAGGAGACTTTCTTGGGTGAAGATAGTTTTTAATAATTGCAGAAATTTTCTCCGCTTGGAATTTCGGTGGCTCGGTTTCCACTGGGGTGCTTAAAGGGGGAAGCTGGAATGAGCTTGTAGACGGGTTTGGCAGAAAGACCGTTTTTTAAATGAGCTGCAAAGGTGAGTGCTCTTTCTTCGTCTGAACGGGCCCACCTGTAAGTTGGGAATCGTATAGGTGAAATTATCTCGGTTGGAGCAGTTATGGTTGGGTGAACTTTCCACTACGGATATTTGGTGCTGGTTGAGCTAAGCTTCTCGATACATTGCCGCTGTTCTTAGGCGAATTTTTGCTGCCGGTGATCGAGACACTTGCCATTCTCGCCTGAGTCGCCTTTTATCTGTTACAAGAAGTTCAATTAGTCGGTTGTTAGATTTGTGTTTTTCCTGGGTGTGGCCAATGATTGGGGTGGAGATAACAGCTGCTTTAATGAGCATCAACCCTTCTTCGTCGTCCAGTTTGGGATTCATTTCAATATGGGTGCTAATATATTTCTTAAATCTGAGCCAGTTTCTTTTATAATTTGTTAGTCCCAGTGGGTGCTCTGTTACTTGAGGATATGTTAAAATGGTCTGATGATGGTCTGCTAGTGACTCTGCCCTTATCAAGTTGTGAGTAATTCCCCTGGTGACTGCGAAGTCTATTCGATCTGGGAGCTTTCGTGGATCTGTTGGCCAGTACGTGGGCTTTTTCGATGAGGCGTAGCCCAATTTGTATGCTGGGTTGATGATTGTGTTATCCATCTGTTTGCAGTAACCTCTTTTTCAGAGATTGAGAATCGTGGTGGACAGTAAAGTGCAGCCACGATTGTACTGCCAAAAGTGGTTTGGACTCTTATTTAAGTTGCTTGTAGGTATTGTTTGGCAAATCCATTGAGGACACTGAGTTTAATCCGGTTTTTGATTAGGATGCCTGTTCCTTCGTGAGCCTTGCCGTCTGGGTGATTTGTGTCGTAGAATGCATGTTTAGGTATTTGAAAGTTGTTTTTGTCTGTAAGGTGTGTTTCTGACAGTAGTATGATATCAATATCATTTGAGTTTAGAAATAGTGACTGTTCACGCCAGAAAGGGTGACCAGCGGGGAATGAAGAGGGCTTTTGCCATTATCCTCGAACGGGCACACTAGTATAATTACTAGGCAAGTTCCATGGAAAACTCCATCTTGGCAAGTTGATTTTTTCCATCCCCAGCAACTATAAACGTCTCCCGATATTATTCTCGGCCACTTAGTTCTACGAAAACACCTTTATTCGTAAACGCCTTAACACTGTGAATCGGTCCGGTACTTATTTACAATAAATCTGGCCTGTGTTCAAACGAGTTTAACGCGCGTTTTAATTTTCTTCCACTTGGGTAATAAGTCTGGGCTCGCAGATCAGAAGCTTCGCCCCGCTACAAATATTTGTCCTTCGAGCCGGATATCCTTCCACGCCCCAGCTTCGCATCGGTGGAGAATCTGATAAGTAGAACCATTCTTATTGCCATTCCATTTATTCAACAATACATACACATACATACATACATACCTGTAGTGAAAAGTTTCCGCTCTTTTCCATAGCGACTTTTCACTCCAATTTGTGTGGACATTCCATTGTCTTTAATTCATCTATCCTGATTTAGTAGCTTATCCTAGCAATTACAATCCATTCCCTTTGATTTTTTATTGTTTCCAATACCGACAAAATTATCTACACATATACATATCCATATGCATACGTGAGTGCAAGTGCAAGCTGAAATTAAAAAGTGCTTTAGTTTTCGTGTTTGGCCCAAGATCACCAACAAACTCACCTGTAATTGACTTGGCCATAATTTCGACCAGTGCCCCTTCGTTCCAAAAACTCAAAAAAAAAAAGAAATCCAACCGAAAGTTCTTATTTAAAACACACATTGGTATGTATATGTATGTATATCCATATATGAACACATACACAGGTGCACCGGCATTTACATACTTTGTGTATATAAGACACTACTGCCGTGGCATTTGTTTTCATTGGTTTCCCGCACCAACTTTATAAATTTTTCGGCATTTGCACATCACTTTCACATCAATTCTTTAAATCATTGCGCAAAATTAACTACAAAATTGCAAATTTCCAAAAGTAAACAAACCACCAATTGGCAGCGCAGCTGATGTCCATTAGTGGTGGCCAGTGACGATCTCAAATCACGACTTCGATCACCGTCACGATAGTTGCTTCTCCAGTAATAAATAAAATAAAAATTAAATTTCTCAAGTATAAATAAATAAATTCCAGAATAAATATTTAAAAAAAAATTTATTCCACTTCCGTATTAATAATTTCGACAATTTCGTGTGTGACTAATAATTTCCGTCAATAAAATTTAATTTTGTTGACAAATTTCCACAAAAAGTTTGCGCCCTTTCCCGTTTCGTATTTCCAGCGAAATCGATTCAAAATATTCCGGTTTTTTATTTTTATAATTAATTTTTCCAAAATCTTAAATCTAATAAAATACCGTGCAATATAAAGCACAGGGCATTCCAGCCACGGATAAATCTTAGCGGCTTTTCGACCCGCTTGCAGCAAATAAAATCATCTGAACAAATAAATCCGAAAGGCTGCAATCGAAATAGCGCTTAATGGTTTTGGTCCGTTTCCACTGGACCACATAAACTACAGTCGCCACACAAATCACATTTTAAAATTATTTATTCTCATTTTTCTGGGATTTCATCTTCAAAATATATATTTTTATTTATTTTTCTTTTTCCACTCATCGATTTGCCGACGCATCCGTTCGGTTTCCAAATCCGATATCATACAGTCCACTACGGTCAAATTCGTTGACCAACACGATATCCTTCGTGACTCGATCTAGTCCAATCCAGCTATGCCCACAGATCCTGCTAAAAGCAGCCACAAAACCGATCGTCTAGCAGTGCCGCGTCGATCCACGTCGCCATCTACGCCGCTATCTAGTTCCAAGGTATCCTGCAATACCGACACCGTCAAGCGTTCTTCCAATGCTCAATCTGCACCAGGACTTTCCGGCACTACGCCCAAAAGAGCATCCGTCTGCAATCGCATTCCCTCGCCCTCGCCCGCGCACTCTGACTCTAGCTCCCAATCAATTCCACGCGTCACGGTTTCCGCTCCCACCTCAAAAACAATAACCCGATCTGAGTCCCAGCGACTGTCCGAAGCAGCTGACATGTCCGTCAACCACTTTATCGCCGCTTTAGACGATCTGACCGATTTCGAGGTCAACACAATGGGCTCCCCGAGGTTGACATGCCACTGTTTTCGATGAAAATGCTCTTGGAGCTGACAAAGGTCCTGTGTAGCAGAGTCGAATCCGAGTACTTACCATGTACCAGAGCCCTTACGGCTGACGCGAGCGAAGAAAGCAAGTCCAATTTGGTGACGGTGCAATCCAAATATGCATACGTATATATGGTGTACGTACGGTGCGGTTCCACCTTAGGAGAACGCATAGAGCGACTCTAGTCGTCCACTACAACTCCTGCGTCCCAGAACGCCCCCGAAATCCGAGAACAGCACGTCCATACTGGCTATCTGCTACCTCCGTGTGTGTGGACGTGTTCACGGGCGACTATAATCAGTGGCCCACGTTCCGCGACCTCTTCACAGCCTTGTATGTGAACAATCCGATGTTGGCACCAGTTGAAAAGCTGTACCATCTGGTGTCCGAAACGCGCGGCGAGGCAAAGACAATTATTTCCAGTTTCCCACTCAATAATGATGGTTTCCATGCGGCTTGGGAGAATCTTCAAGCTCGGTTTGAAAACAAGAGACAGCTTGTTGCCAGAAAAATGAAGATTCTCTTTAACCTTCCAGCACTCGTTCACGAGATTTGCGCCGCCATGAAAGATATCCAGACCACCATCCAAGGGTGCTTAACCACGCTCACGCGATCTGGTGTTAGCACAGACAACTGGGACGTGTTGTTGGTGGCGCTTTGTTCATCCAAACTGCCCAACGCCACCATCGCATTATGGGAACAATCCATCCCAAACAAGACTGACCTTTCATCCTGGTCCGACCTGAACAACTTTCTAATAGATCGGTATCGCGTTCTAGAAATGTTGGAAGGTCGAAAGCCCACTCCTGCGCTACAAGTAATCCCAGCAGCCGTCCGCAAATCTGGGCCTCCGACTAGATTCCAGTCTTTGACCACTACCGTCACTGTCAGCAAGGTCTCCTGCCAATTGTGTGGCAATGAGAACCATCCGATCCGCGTCTGTCCAAAATTCGCAGACATGCCCGTGGAAGAACGAGTGGCGGCAATTAAACATCTGAGTTTATGTCTTAATTGCTTTGCACGTGGCCATCTATTGCGAGAGTGTCCCAGTCTTCATTCTTGCCGCATATGCCAGGAGCGACACCACACACTCTTGCATCGCATTAACAATTCCACAGTGACGACTTCCAGTGTGCAGCCACCAAAAATAAATCCTCGGCGACAACAAACAAATGCTCTCCCTGCAGAGTCAGTTGACCGCCCAAATCCAAGCCATGGCCTCCAGAAGTTCCGAATATCCACGCCTCGTAAAGGTTTGCTGGGTACGGCCATGGTAATTATACGACATCAAGGTGCCGAATTCCACGCACGCGCCTTGATAGACACCGGATCTGAGGGAACATTCCTATCCAAGAGGATGTTTGATCTGGTGAGACCACGGTTCCATGTCACTGACGCTGAAATCAGTGGCATCTCCAATTGTGTTGCCACCAACTCTCACAAAGTATGCGAACTAAAAATCTCTTCTCCTAGAGATCCTTCCAACCACGTGGAAGCGCACGCATTCGTCTTGCCCAACCTTTCTAGCGCAACTCCGTCCTGCCCGGTCCCCACAAAGATAAAGGAGAGCATTCCGCGTCTTCCTTTGGCAGATCCACATTTCCACGAAAGTTCTCCAGTAGACTTAATCATCGGTGTGGATCTTCTCCCCCGCGTTTTAGGAAAGCGCATCGAAAAGGGCATTTGCGGGTCCCTCCTTGCTCTGGAGACGATATTCCGGTGGATTCTGTGCGGTCCACAGTTGAGCCTACCACTGGGTCTACGTCTGAATTGGCGGCTCAAATTTCCGCATCTCCAAGAACCTCTCGTCCCAGCCTCGAAGGAAGCGATGGACTTCATCGAGAGAACTCCTACCAGTGCAAGGTCTGCGGAGGAGTTCATGCGCTCCGCAAATGTCGGCAATTCCTCAATCTCTGCGCGACAAGGCGACTCCAGCCAGTATTAGCGCACAAATACTGTCCTAACTGCCTCGCCAACGAGCATTCCACAGGATTGTGTCGAAGCAAATCGGACTGTCGCCGGTATGGTGAGAAACACTATAGCCTCCTTCATCCCACGGCATCCCCTACTTCCAACTCCAAGTTCTTACCCCCAGCGCCCACGCAGACGTCACTCCTGTCCACGAAGCAAACCTCTATCCTGAGGTCATCAAGTCCAAATGTGTGTTCAGTTCGGAACTCCTTTAGCGCGGCGCTCCAAAACGTTGCTGCTCCCCATCCTCACCAGTCCACCCGGGCTATTGCAATCTGTTGCAAGGGGGCGGTATGTTCAAGCCAGAAAGGGTAACCAGCAGGGGAAAGAAGAAGGCTTTTGCCACTATCCCCGAACGGGCACACTGAATTAATTACTAAGCTAAGTTCTATGGAAAACTCCATCTTGAGTGGTTGAGTTTTTTCATCCCCGGTAACTACCATCGCATCCGAGATCTTCTTGGCCTCTTAGTTTTACAATAAATACTTCTAATCGTAAACGCCTTAACATTGTGACCCGGTCCGGTACTTGTTTACAATAAATCTGGCCTGTGTTCAATCGAGTTAACGCGCGTTTTAATTTCCTTCCACACTTGGGTAATAAGTCTGGGCTCTCAGATCAGAAGCTTCGCCCCGCTACAAATACCATTTTAATACCATTTTATACGCTTAGTTAACTTCTAATATATAAAATATAACATATATAAAATTAGCAGATAACTATGCATATAATATGGTGATTTAAAAAAATTTAATTTATTAGTATATTGTATTATAATTTTCTTATATGTTTATATTGTGAAGCTTCTCATATACATAAAACTTTATATATTCTAATGTCATATGTACACTGTGTGATGCTGTAATATATATAAATAAAAAATGTAATATAAATAAAAAATGCATATATATTCATATTTTATCATACGCATATAAGATTTAAAAAAAAACTCTAACAAAAAATACAAAAAAACTTAGCGACCAGATTAAGTCTTTGCCACCTATACTTAATTTCCACATATTGAATCAATTTTGAATTAGGGGGTCGTCTACTGTGTCGGGTCCAAGAAAAAAAATTTTTTTTTTTTAATCTTATCCTAAGAATGTGTTAAAAACATGAGCAAAAGGATTTTTCAAAATGTAAAGTTATATATCTAGAAGTTATAGCCGTAAACCTAAGAAAGTTTACATAGAGCGCGGTAGCAGGCAAGAACTTCCCATTGCGATTTACTAAAAACACGGTTTCTTAAAACCGCTGCCAAGATATCAAATCTTCACGATATAAACATGTAAGAAAATTATAATACGATATACTAATAAATTAAATTTTGTTGAATCACCATATTATATGCTTAGTTATCTGCTAATTTTATTTACATATTTTATATTATGTATATTAGCAGATGACTAAGCGTATAATATGGTATTTCAACTAAATTTAATTTATTAGTGTGCATATCGTTTTATAATTTGTTTATATACATAGTGTAATTAAGTTTTCCTTAGCTGAGGTACAAACCTCAGTCTTCCCAGGGTTTCCTTTACAGAATATTTGTAAAACAATACCGAGATAAGAGATTTCTTTAAGCAGCAATTCGGTTGTTCGTATTGCTAATGTTATGTATCGCGGACGATTGCCCGAAGGGAAAAAGAGGAGGGGGGAAAGTAGAAAGAAACTTGCATACACACGGGACGAGAAGGAACGATAAATCAGTAAGGGTATTACCCGGACACTGACTTATCCTGACACAAAAAGAAGACATGAACATAAGTCGGTTAGGGTATAACCCGGACACCGACTTATAACGACACTACAAGTGGAAGCCCCAGGAATTACAGCGCGATCGACTAGGGTATAACCCGGACATCGATCACTCTGCAAATTCCTGGTCGCATGCCAATGCATACAGGACACGGATGCCTAAGGAGAAATACGCACTAACTACTAGGACATGCACGGAGAATAGGAATATAGGATTTTCTTTATCTAAGATAAAGATTTTTTTTTTTTTTTTATACGTTTTATTTATTTTGTTGGATCTCTTATTAAACTTTATAAGACTAACACCAATTTTCTACTTTTATCTCAATCTAATACGTAATCTAGCTTTTGAAGAATGCTACATTGATCTATGGCCCTGATTATTAATTAGAGGGTTGGAAGTTCTTTTCTTTGGAGACAAGTTCTATCACATACTCGGGTTAATGATTGGGAGAGGGCATTCGGATGTACCTGCAGTTTAGCGGTGTACTTTGGCTGTTGTACCTTTATTTCGATTAGTACACTAGGAATATGTAGGTCTTTCTGTACGTTTTCCTTTCTGATATACCAAGGTGCTCCCGTGATAGTTCTGTGAACCTTGGATTGAGCCCTTTGTATGGTTTCGATGTTGCTCTTGCTTGCGTTTGCCCACAGTGCAGAGCCGTACGTCCAGATGGGTTTTAACACCGAGTTGTAGAGAAGAATTTTGAACTCGAAACATAGGGGAGATCGTGCATTGATAAGCCAATGTAGTCCGGTTGCTTTAAGCTTTAGCTGCTTTTTCTTGGCTTCGATGTGCCTACGCCAAGTTAATCTTGTGTCCAGGTAAACCCCAAGATATACAACATAGTCGGATTGAGGCACTGGAACGTTGTTCAGTGTCAATGATGGGCAGGTTCGTCTGTTAAGGGTGAACGTAATGTGCTTGCATTTCTGTTCATTTACACGGATGTGCCAATCTGCTAGCCACTTTTCAATCTCCTTTAAATGGGTTGTCAGTTGCTCAGCAGCTTTGATCGGGCATTTGGAGCGGCTAAGAATGGCCGTGTCATCGGCGAGAGTAGATGTGGTAAGTGTAGGGCTTGTTGGTATGTCTGCTGTATACAGAAGATACAGAGTTGGACCTAGCACGCTGCCTTGAGGTACTCCTGCCTTTGATTCGATGTCGTCAGAGGTGAAGCTATTACATCGTACGGCGAATTTTCTGTCGGATAGATATGATTCCATTAGCCCATGTGTGTATTGTGGGAGCGTCGCTTTTATTTTGCAAATCAGACCATCCAGCCAGACGCGGTCGAAGGCTTGGGCGACAACAAGAAAAATTGCGGTGCAATATTCTTTTTGCTCGAATGCTGTGCGGATCTCTGAGGTGATACGGTTGACTTGCTCAATTGTGCCATGCTTTCCACGGAAGCCAAACTGTTGATGTGGTATCATATTTTGGTTTTCCAGGATTGTTTATACGGAGCTGGAGGACCTTTTCAAATAGTTTTGAGAGACTTGGCAATAAACTAATGGGTCTGTAAGATGAAGGCTGTGTTTTGTCTTTTCTGGGCTTTGGGATCATTATGATTATTGATTTTTTCCAACTTATGGGAAAGTGACCAGTTTTTACTATCGCATTGAAAAGTTTGCAGATGTGTTGCACGGCACAGATCGGGAGTTCTCTGATCATTTTCGGGGTATTTTGTCATGACCGGACGACTTTTTTGGATTCAGATAGTTTTTAATAGTTGCAGAAATTTCCTCCGCTTGGAATTTCGGTGGCTCCCTTTCCTCTGGAGTGCTCAGGGGGGGAAGCTGAAATGAGTTTAATGACGGGTTTGGCAGAAATACCGTTTTTAGGTGAGCAGCAAAGGTGACTGCTCTTTCTTCGTCTGATCGGGCCCATTTACCAGTTGAACATCTTAAGCGAGAAATAATCTCGGTTGGAGCAGTCATAGTTGGGTGAGCTTCTCGATATATTGCCGCTGTGCCCTTGCTTCTTCTTGTCTAAGCGCTTTTGCTAGAAGGGATCGAGACATTTGCCAATCTCGCCTGAGTCGTCTTTTATTTGTTACAAGTAGTTCAATTAGCCGGTTGTATGACCTTTGTGGCACCTGGCAATTGGAGCATTGTAGATGGTGATTCCTCTTGTGTGGCTCTTCGACAGTGATTCTGCGGTTTAACAGGAGTTGTAGAATATATATCGGGTGCACGTGGGCTGTAACTCCACTTTGAACAGGGGTGTTGGTAATTTACTTCTGTTCAATATGTTTGAGACGGACTTTACCTCAAAGCCCTTCTCTGCCAATGCTTCAACGATTCCCTGCGTCGGGACTGTAGGTTCAATGCCTTTGATCTCGGCTTGAAGTCCTTTCGCGCTTTTAAGTTAGAGTGTGTAATAGTTCACATTTTCGGACCGGAAGTACTTCTCGATAGTTCGATAGAATTGTTCGTTTTTAGTTTGCACTTAGGTCTCTTTTATGTTACCCCTATTGAGTAGTATCACATAAAAGTTGTTTTGACCAACTAGCGCTACCAGTGTTGGCACCAGTGAAGTGCAGTTTGCACCACGAATATAGAATGGTGGTGGCTTGGCTACAGAGGGTTTAATTTGGGAAACTCCTTCTTGGGATTCCGGCTGATTTGCCAATATTTGGAATCTATTGCTTTCCAAAGCTTTTCGTTCAACAATGTTGTTTTTCGACATTTTGGGAGTGTTGCCTTTTTGTCTGAGGGCTAAGCTTTCGCTTGTTTATATTAATGTATCTGTCCATACCAGTCTGAACAGGTGACTTTGGATTCACCGTCACTGGTTGGGCAGTTTTTGTTGAGGTAGTCTGCTGGACGGTGATTGAAGCTATTGCAGACTTTGCGGCTGTTGAAGTTGTTGTTGGAGCAGTAGAAGCAATTGTTGTTGTTGTGAGCGCGCTAACGGCGGTCGGCGAACCCGATGACCCAATTAACACTTCAGGTGTCAGCGAATTTAACGGTGAAGCGCATTGGGCGCTCCAAGACAAATTGTTGTTGCTGGTTGGTGTAAGCAATTTGCTCGCACTTGCATTTTTGGATTCAGCACTTGTTGTTGTTGTGGTAGTTGGAGATACTACTGAGAAATACGCATTGTTGCTTTGCACAGAGAGCCGACGCTCGTTTTGTTGTTGAAGAATTTGTTCTTGTAGCTTCTGCTGGCGAGAGTCTAGTGAAGAAGGGCCTGAGTTAATCTCTTTACACGTTCGCATTACTAGTAAATTTAGTTATTTACTAAGTATTGCTATTTGTAGATACAAATAACAATATAATTGTGGTTGGGCGCCTCTGTGGCGACTGAGAGCCCTGTTTTGTTGTTTTAACGTTGTTTTATTGCTGACACCGAAGAACTCGCGGAGTACAATAAAAAGTACGTCCGATCGCGGTGACAGTCGATTGTCCAATGATTAAGATTAGACTTAACCATTGATCTACCATTTCGGTTACCAACTGCTGGTAACAGTTCGACGTCTCGTACCCGTTGCTTTCGTAAAACTAACATTTTCAAGCTCAATGAGCTAATTCTTGCTGCAGACTGGTCTTATCTGTACTCCTGTAATGATATGAATGCTGCCATTTGTTTTTTCTTTGATACTATGTTTTCGCTTTTTGATGCTTGTGTTCCACGTGTGACCCAAGTATTGTCTAACAAGTTGCCATGGTTTACACGTGAGTTAATTAATTTGAAAAATTTGAAGTCTAGGTATTATAGAAAGTTCAAAACATCGGGTCGACCGTCTGATTTCTCTCTTTATGTTGTTGCTCGATTGAATTGTTCAGTGCTTAATACACTATGCAATAAGGATTAAATTAGGCGTTGTAAACTTCAGTTTTCCCGTGATCCTAAGCAATTTTATAACTTCGTTAACGCCCAACGAAAGGTGGCAGTGCACCCGTCCTATTTATGTTTTGAAAATAATAAAGCTAACGATGATCAGGCGATTGCCGATATGTTTGCTGATTTTTTCAAAACAACCTAAAAAGAGCATCGAGCTAACTTTTCATATCCCTATCAGTTGAAAAGGTCTAATTGCGTCCATAATCCTGTGATTGATGAAAGTTCGCTTTTCAGCTTGCTTACTTTAGTGATGCCCGTTTACTCACCAGGACCAGATAAGATACCTGGTTGTGTACTCAGGTTTTTTCTGTCAATCAAACACTGCTTTTGTTCAAGCTGAACGAACTTGGGATTCCAAGCTTTTTGCTTAATTGGATTTCTTAATATCTTAATAACTGTACACAAAAAGTGTTATGTAAAACTTATCTTTCGAAGACCATCAATGTGACCTCGGGGGTGCCACAAGGTAGCCATCTAGGACCACTGCTTTTTACGCTCTTCATTAATGACCTTCCGTCAGTTGTAACTCACTCTCGCATGCTTATGTACGCTGACGATGTTAAACTTTGTACTAGTTTTCAAGACTTAAGTTCCCCACGCACAGTGAGCGAAACGGCTGTTTTAGCGGCGATTAATTAATAACTTCTGTAAAAATTATGCTATTTTTATACGGATAATTTTATTTTGTAGATAAATGTATTACACATCAAAATTAATGCCAAAAAAAGTTTTTCATTTGGGGGCAAGTATTTTTTTTATTTGTTTTATGATAGTGTAGACCTGTTCTATTCGAGGTCCGGTCGGTTTTTTCTCCGTTTTAAGGCATTTCATTAAAAACTTTTGAAATTTTTTTTATTGTACTATTTAGGAAATATATGTATATGCACATCTTCAAAAAAATACAAGTAAATTGGACAACTATTTCATAAAAAAAACTTAATCTGAAATTTTATCTTCTCTCTGATATGCGCACATGTTCCGCTGGAACTTCAGTAATATTTTATTAAATTTTATTATTCGGCATCTGATGTTGTGTCCGATAACTCTTCCTCTGCGTCCTTATTTAAAATAAGACTTATAATATCTTTATCAACAAACTGATCTTTTTTAGAAGAGGAAACTGTTGATTTTGTTAACATTGTAATAAACGGATCCGATGATATAAAAAGTGTGTGAGCCAAGTCTTCCATTGTGTTATTTCGAGAATTTTTTCGTGTGTGGTTTAATCGAAATTTTCTTTGGTCTTTATTTCTGGCCTCAAGAGCTTCCTCTGACATCATACCTATCGGAAGGGCGAAGTGTTGTATAATTTCTGCTCCATGAATCAAAATTTTGTGGACTGATGAAGGCATATAGAACCATGGGTACATGTCAACAAATAATATTGCTGTTTCAAAGGCATAAAGTTTAAAGGCTTCTGTATCAATTTCATAACCAGATGATAGTGTTCGTAAGATTACATTAGAAGATAAATTAGAAGATAGCTGACTCCAGTTATTTTAGCAGCTAATTTTGCACATTGAAAAAACTTTCTTGCTGTGTTGCCGCTATTAGTATTGCCTGAGCCGCCAGGCTTAGGAAGATCAACCAAAATACCCATCTCCTTTCGCAAATTCTCTTGTATTTCCAGTTTTCTTATATCAACAGCTGCTTTATCTGTACTTCGAACTTGCCAATTTTTAATTTTTAGTCTGTAGCTAATATGCAGAATGCAATCAAGGAAACGAATCCAAGCATGTAGACCGAATAAACCATATTTGTACAGGTTTTCTTTGCATGGTAAATTCTTAATAGCACTGAGATCATTCATTTTCTTGGGGGTTGTACCACATATTCCACATACTAAAGATGATGATTCCGCTAGAACGCTAAATACCTTTCCATCTATCATGGTCATATGGAATTGATGATGCTCATTAAAATTTTCCACATTAGTTGGCTGAATTGTTGCTATTTGGTTTTTAAAGTTGTTCACAACGTCATGAACCAAATCTACTGTTTCCTTTTGACAAAGCAACTTTAATGGTCTGCAATATCGAGTGGAAGAAGGTTTCGAATTCTTCCAAACTATTTCGGATCCACGAAGTATTTCTAATGGTACTAAGTACACTGAAAACATGTGCTGGTCGATCATACAAACATTTAATTCATTAAAATTTTGGCGATAAGTCGCGTGGCCACTACTCCCATCACAACCCCATTTATATATACCAGTTAGCTGGGAACCATTGTTATTCTCTATACTAGATAATCTTTATAATGTGCTTTATATATTCGGGATACTGTGTGGTCAATTAAATTTTGTAAAGGTACCTCGAATGAATGGTCTGTTACTACTAGACCACTAGGATAGCACAGTTTTTTTGCAGACCGCAGAACATCATATGTCGGAAATATATTTGCATTTCGCTTTTTGGTACCACGCTGCAAGTCCGTATAAGACTTCTTTGTGTAACCACCATCGATATACAAGGCTAAAGCTTCCTCAGGTGTGTATTTAACTGGTTGATTATCATCGGATTGAATGATCGATATTACTTTTTTGGGAAGACTTTCATCAGAACCTAGCAACGTAATCATCTTAGATGCACTTCGCTTTCCACAATTGTACAAACTTGTACTAGCCGCGGAGACCAGCTCATTGCTCGGAATTTCCTTGACGATTTGTGATAATTTTTTCTTTTTCCCTGGCTATCTTCAAAATTGAGTTCGGGTCGTCCAACATTTGCACTTCGGTCCACCCATATCAGATCGTCATCTAACCACTCCTGGTTGTTTCTCTCGAAATTTTTGAAAATTCGATGGTTCTCTTTCCATTTCAATGTCATTTTTTTTATGAAATTTTTTATTTTCAAAGCAATGTTAGCGCATTGGCTGTCTTCGAATTTATTTTTATCAATAATATTGGTGTATATGTATGTCTCTACCGCAAAAGTTTTTTTTTGAAGCATCAGGCTCCATATGCCATACTGTAAAAAGTACTCGTTTCGACACTGACATTGTTGCTAAAAAAAATGATTTCTAAAATAATATGCGGAAAAATGTAGCTCATTGTGGACGGTTTCACTTCATAATACACAGACTAATTATACAAAAAAACACTGATGCCGAACCCAGTCGAACCTTAAAAGTTTCACTCTACTAAAGTTCAGTTTGTTAGTAATTGTTAAGAGACACAAAAGTACTAAAATAAATATTAAATTTTGGGACAAAACATAATCACAGGTCACAAACATTTATTTTGTTAGTTACTACATACCTTTTTCTTGAATTAACAGTAAAAAGTTCAATTAAAATCAATAACACCAATTTATGTGAAATTTTTTTAGACGCAATCAGAATTGGCGGGAAAGCTGACAGAAAAAGCTGATGAAACAATTGTTGCTTTCAAAGCTTTACAGCTGTGAAAATATTGAAAGAAAATCGAAGCGACTGATATTTTTGGCCTTTAGAATATATTAGTAATCGATTGCAAAAACGATTTTGGCGCCAAGATTTACTTTAAATTTCAATTAATCGGAGCTAAGTCAGCCGTTTCGCCCACTGTGCCACGTCTACTTTAAGCTGATCTTAATAACTTTCAAATTTGGTGTGGAATTAAATGATTAGAACTTAATGTTTCAAAATGTAACGTCATGTCATTTCATAGATCCTCTTTGCAATTAGTGGTGTATTATCTTAATAATACCCCACTTGACCGTTTGAATGAGATTAATAATTTGGGTGTACTCATGGACCACAAATTAAATTTTACTCGTCATATTAATATCACTGTCAATAAAGCCATGAGTGTTCTTGGTTTTGTTAAGCGATGGTCGAAAGAATTTGACGATCCTTACACAACCAAAACTCTTTTTATTTCACTGGTCCGCCCCATTTTGGAGTATGGATCATGTGTTTGGTCTCCACAATATGGATCACTCCAAGTAAAAATTGAATCTGTTCAAAAACAGTTTTTAGTTTTTGCTCTTCGTGCTTTAAACTGCGATTGAAATGTTAACTTGCCTTGCTATTCTAAAAGACTTCTTTTAATTAACCTTCCTCCTTACTTAGGTAGAAGAGAGTAGAGTAATGCTTGGTACTTCGTTTATCCACAAGCTTTTGAATGGACAAATAGACTTACTCAATCAGGTCAATCTATCTGTTCCTTGTAGACTAACCCGAAATTATGTCCCTATTCTTTGCTAACTATTCTTTGCATGAACCCTTTCGAGTTCTCTGTTCCGACTACAACCGCCTTTATTCTGTAATCGGATCAGAGTTCTTAATATCTATCCTAAAAACTTGTATTTTATGTTATTTATCTAGTAGTTAGTCTTAATTATTATTTTAATTGTCGTCCGTTGTCCACGCGACTACGTTTTGCTTGCTGTCTGATAGGGTTCGCGCGTAACAGGCATTGTCCTGGTGTCGCTTGGACCACTTGAACGTACTGCTCGTCAACGTCCAGAAGAAATTCCAGGAAAGGGAGAAGGGGAACACTTGGGGACTCATGGCCGACTCACCCGGCAATCCATGTAACACTTATGCTACGCTTATTCGATTTGGTGCAAGTCCCGTTATGTTTGCTCATGCGTTTGGGTCGATGTATACATACGTGTGTGTGTGTACGTGGTCTTAGAGATGGGCGAGATGTGCGCTAGAGATGCTCTGATTGGAACTAGTTCCTAAAAAAATGTGTACCAGCCTACTATTATGAAATTACATTGTGATGAAGGGCTTTAAAAAAGTACTTCGTCAAAACAGCGAAGAACGCTTTTTGGTCACATTGCATATACTGTCTAATGCTTGTTCTTTGAGCAGGTTCCGGTTCCGGAGTCTGCGGCACATTTATCAACGGTTTTTAGCCACCTGAGGCACCCCCACATTTTGGGTCTTTTTTTCGAAATTTCTGCAAAAGATTTTGATAAAACTTTCAGAGATCCAACATGAAAGTAGGCCAATTGATATGGTATAGCGTGCATTGTAATTATAAAAGGTTCGGGGGAGACGCGAGTGGAATGCGGCGCCGATATTTAAACGACTTTCAAATAAGGCGGCAAGCCGATTTGTTTGTTGATCGCAGATGGATGCGATTAGCTTGATTGTATTCTTACGGTCTAGGCCGCTTTATTTATACCGTTTCTTACGGTCTAGTTTACCTGGAGTGCTTATGCTATGAAATAGTGCTTATGCTACGAAATATGCTGACTACGCATAAGCACATGCATTGCGTACCTTCTTAAGTGGTATAGAGATATAGCGACCTTTGTATACACTATATGATCACTACTCCTCCCTTTTTATTAGAATGAATTTACATCTAAATTTATTCTCCAATTGTGTATATAAAGTGTGAAGTGTAAAATGTAACATGTATCTATTATTTCTAACAAGTTGTTTTAAGTGTATTTTACTTTAAGAATTATAATTTTTTTTCACGTAACGTACTTAGTTTGTGACGAAGGGCTTTGAAAAAGCACGTTGCAATGTTTAAGTAATTTCATAATAGTTTGTTAGTTATGAAGTAGTTCCCAGCAGAGCAAATCTAGCGCGCATCTTGCACATCTCTAAATCCACGCATACACACACACATCTACACTTACATCTACACATACGCATGAGCAAAATCGACGCCGCTGCTTTTGCGAAGTTTTGCTATGCTCTGCTTCGGACAACGGAACCCAAAAGTGTCTACGTGGCAGCTTTTGATTGGTCCATGCCGGGCCGTGTCTGGCAGACGGCATCTCCCAAAAGAGAGCAGCAGAATTTTCGAGAAGGGAACATTGGGCAAGCGGCGACTGCGCAAAAATACGTAAATCACACGACGAATATCTCTTGAAGCGTACGTAAGCATGGATGAGTGAAATAAGTCCAAGTAAAAAATCCTCAAGACAAGCAAAGGGTACTAGATCCTAGTGTGCATAAAAGGACAACGTGCAGAGGAAATAAACATAAGTGTGTGTATGCCAAGGATTACCGGGAAAGTCGGCCATGAGGCCCCTTTTGCCAAGGAGATTATTAGTAGACAAAATGTGGCTAATATTACCGTCGACCGTCAAAGCGTTCGGACGTATTTTTTGTCGCGCTCCGCAATTTCTTCGGTGTCAACCTTCAATCAATTAAAATAAAACAAGTTACAGGGCTCCCAGTCGCCACAGAGACGCCCAATCACAATTATATTGTTATTTGTATCTACAAATAGCAATACTTAGTAAATAACTAAATTTACTAGTAATGCGAACGTGTAAAGAGATTAACTCAGGCCCTTCTTCACTAGACTCTCGCCAGCAGAAGCTACAAGAACAAATTCTTCACCAACAAAACGAGCGTCGGCTCTCTGTGCAACGCAACAATGCGTATTTCTCAGTAGTATCTCCAACTACCACAACTACAACGAGCGCTGAATCCAAAAGTGCAAGTACGAGCAAATTGCTTACAACAACCAGCAACAACAATTTGTCATGGAGCGCCCAATGCGCTTCACCGTTAAATTCGCTGACACCTGAAGTGTTAATTGGGTCATCGGGTTCGCCGACCGCCGTTAGCGCGCTCACAACAACAACAATTGCAGCTACTGCTCCAACAACAACTCTAAAAGCAGCAACGTCTGCAATACCTTCGATCACCGTCCAGCAGACTACCTCAACAAAAACTGCCCAACCAGTGACGGTGAATCCAAAGTCACCTGTTCAGACTGGTATGGACAGATACATTAATATAAACAAGCGAAAGCTTAGCCCTCAGACAAAAAGGCAACACTCCCAAAATGTCGAAAAACAACATTGTTGAACGAAAAGCTTTGGAAAGCAATAGATTCCAAATATTGGCAAATCAGCCGGAATCCCAAGAAGGAGTTTCCCAAATTAAACCCTCTGTAGCCAAGCCACCACCATTCTATATTCGTGGTGCAAACTGCACTTCACTGGTGCCAACACTGGTAGCGCTAGTTGGTCAAAACAACTTTTATGTGATACCACTCAATAGGGGTAACATAAAAGAGACCAAAGTGCAAGCTAAAAGTGAAGAATTCTATCGTACTATTGAAAAGTACTTTAGAAAGGAAAGTGTGAATGAATTCAAGTGGTTATCAAAGGCATTGAACCAACGGTTCCGACGCAGGAAATAGTGGAAGCATTGGAAGAGAAGGGCTTTGAGGAAAAGTCCGTCTCAAACATTCTGAACAGAAATAAATTGCCGCAACCTCTATTCAAAGTGGAGTTACAGCCCACATGCGATAAAAAACTTAAACCTAACACAGTGCACCCTATTTACAATCTTCAACTTCTGCTACATCGCAGAATTACTGTCGAAGAGCCGCATAAGAGGACACACTCGGTACAATGCACTAATTGCCAGGAGTTTGGGCACACAAAGTCCATCTGCAGCCTTCGCCCAGTTTGCGTTGGCTGTGGACAAACTCAAAAAGATTGTGTCTGCACCGATGACAAATCAAATACAAAGACAAGGAAGTGCGGCAATTGTGGTGGTAATCACACAGCGGACTACAGAGGATGCCCTGTTTATAAAGAACTCAAGGCCCGCCTCATCGCGAAGAAATCAACGGCTCGTATCCAGGGCTCGGCACTAATTCCCTCTCAAACAACACCGGGAATATTTTTCTCAAGAGCCGTAAGGTCATCAGCGACTCCAATAACAACTACTCCTGGAGTAACTTTTGCAAGCGTGCTAAGCAACGGAAATGCACAGCCCACTCAAACAATAGATCCCGCTACCATTCAATCCAACGCGGCCCCAAGTCCATCCGTACTTGGCCAGAACCCCAACGGGATCGAAACGTTGTTAATCTCGCTAAATCAAAACATGACAAATTTCATGACGTTCATGCAAAATTGCATGCAGGAACTGATGCGGAATCAGAACCTGCTTATTCAAAAGCTTATGGAAAATAACAAATAATGTCAGCACTACATATAGGCCTCTGGAATGCAAACGGCATTTCCAAGCACAAACAAGAATTCTTACTGTTTCTGGACTCAAATGATATTGATATTATGCTGTTATCGGAAACACACCTAACAAACAAAAACAACTTTCAAATACCCAAATATGCATTCTGCGCAACAAATCACCCAGACGGCAAGGCTCACGGAGGAACTGGTATCCTAATCAAAAACCGGATTAAACACTGTCTGCACAATGGATTTGCCAAACAATACCTACAAGCAACTTCAATAAGTGTCCAAACCACTTTCGGCAGTACAACCGTGGCTGCACTTTACTGTCCACCACGATTCTCAATCTCGGAAAAAGAGTTTACTGATTTCTTGTATACACTCGGAGTACGATTTATTGCTGCAGGAGACTACAACGCCAAGCACCCTCATTGGGGATCCCGCCTGGTAAATCCTAAAGGCAAACAGCTGTATAACACAATCATCAACCCAGCAAACAAAATGGGCTATGCCTCACCGAATAAGCCCACGTACTGGCCAGCAGATCCAAGCAAGCTCCCAGATCTAATAGACTTTGCAATCACCAGGGCAATCGCGCACAATTGCATAACGGCAGAGGCACTAGCAGAATTGTCATCGGACCACTCACCAGTAGTTTTCACTATATAAACAGAACCACAAATAATAAAGCAACCACTCGGGCTAATAAATTGCAAAACAAACTGGCTCAGATTTAAAAAATACATAAGCACCCATATCGAGCTGAATCCCAAACTGGACGACGAAGAAGACATCGAGCTTTGCACCTCTGCACTAGAGTCTACGCTAATTGAAGCCGCAGATATCTCTACCCCAATTATCAGTCACACCCAGAAAAAACACAAGGCTAACAGCCGACTAATTGAACCACTTTTAGCAGACAAAAGACGGCTCAGGCGAGAATGGCAAATGTCTCGATCACCAGCAGCAAAACATCGCCTAAAGGAAGCTTCGCGAACTCTAGCAAAAGCGCTTAGGCAAGAAGAAGCAAGGACACAGCGGCAATATATCGAGAAGCTTAGCCCTACCAGCACCAAATATCCGCTGTGGATAGCACATCCAACCATAACTGCTCCAGCCGAGATAATTTCACCTTTACGATGCCCAACTGGCAAATGGGCCCGGTCAGACGAAGAAAGAGCACTCATCTTTGCAGCTCATCTAAAAACGGTCTTTCTTCCAAATCCGTCAACAAACTCTTTTCAGCTCCCCTCCTTGCGCACCCCAATGGAAAGTGAGCAACCGAAATTCCAAACGGAGGAAATTTCTGCAATTATTAAAAACTACCTTAACCCAAGAAAGTCGCCCGGCCAAATTAACCCCAAAAATGATCCGAGAACTCCCGATCTGTGCTGTGAGACACATCTGCAAACTCTTCAACGCGATAGTAAAAACCGGTCACTTTCCCATAAGCTGGAAAAAATCAGTAATCATTATGATCCCAAAACCCGGAAAGGACAAAACACAGCCATCATCGTACAGACCCATCAGTTTATTGCCAAGTCTTTCAAAACTATTTGAAAACGTCCTACAACTCCGTATAAATACAATCCTGGTAAACCAAAATATAATCCCACATCATCAGTTTGGCTTTCGTGAAAAGCATGGCACAATTGAGCAATTCAACCGTATCACCTTAGAGATCCGCACAGCATTCGAGCAAAAAGAATATTGCACAGCAATTTTTCTCGACGTCGCCCAAGCCTTTGACCGAGTCTGGCTTGATGGCCTAATATATAAAATAAAAGCGACGCTCCCACAATATACACACAAGATAATGGAATCTTATCTATTCAACAGAAAATTCGCTGTACGATGTAATAGCTTCACCTCTGATGACTTCGACTCAAAAGCAGGTGTACCTCAAGGCAGCGTGTTGGGTCCAACACTTTATATTTTGTACACAGCGGACATACCAACAAGCCCTACGCTTACCACTTCTACTTTGCCGATGACATGGCTATCCTTAGCCGCTCCAAATGTCCGATCAAAGCTGCTGAGCAACTGGCAACCCATTTAAAGGAAATTGAAAAGTGGCTAGCAGATTGGCGCATCCGTGTAAATGAACAGAAATGCAAGCACGTTACGTTTACCCTCAATAGAAGAAACAGCCCATCATTGACGCTTAACTATGTGCCAGTGCCTCAATCCGACGATGTTGAGTATCTTGGAGTTCACCTCGACAGAAGATTAACTTGGCGTAGGCACATCGAAGCCAAGAAAAAGCAGCTAAAGCTTAAAGCAACCGGACTATATTGGCTTATCAATGCACGATCTCCCCTATGTTTAGAGTTCAAAGTACTTCTCTACAACTCGGTATTAAAACCCATCTGGACATATGGCTCTGCGCTATGGGGAAACGCAAGCAAGAGCAACATTGAAACCATACAAAGGGCTCAATCCAAGGTTCTCAGAACCATCACGGAAGCACGTAATGAAAATGTACAGAAAGACCTACATATTCCTAGCGTAATAACCGAAATAAAGGTACAACAGCTTAAGTACACCGCTAAACTGCAGGCACACTCGAATACCCTGGCCAAATCATTAACACGAGTACGAGAAAGTACTCGGCTTCAACGAAACGACCTCCCAACCCTCTAGTAATTAATCAGGGCCATAGATCAATGTAGCATCTTTCAGATGTTAGGTTATGTGTTAGATTAAGATAAACCTAGAAAATTGTTGTTAGTCTTATAAGCCAACAAACAAATACAACGTTAAAAAAAAAAAAAAAAAAGTGTGGCTAGGGAAAACAAAATACTCTTACTCAATAAAAATTATAATGTACAGTTGGACCTCGATTATCCGGGACGGTCGGGACCAGAGCCATCACGGAAAACCGAAAAACTCGGTAAATCGAGAGCAAAATTTCCACGTATTTCGTACTTGAAATTTTATAAGTATTTACATACATATCTTTAAATCTGCTAGGTGATCAACCTTCAAACGCACACTGACCATAAAAATATGTAATATTGATTGCTAACTAAAACGGGGAAGCCCCGAACTCGTTTTATTATTTTAAAAAGAAAATTTCGTTTGAAATCACGGATATTAGGGGTAATCACGGTTAACAGGGGTAATGAAACAAATTCAAATTCATCCCGGATAATCGGGGTGCCCGGTTAATCGGGGGCCGGATAATCGAGGTCCAACTGTACTAAGAATCACGCCTACTAGTTCTTTGATTGGGTATTAGGGCTAACACTGCTAACCCCTCCGTCCCCTCTCCTTTCACAATCCTTTGTATGTAACGTCGTAATTAGTGCATGTGTCTCCTTTGGGAGACATCCGGGTTACACCCTACCCGATGCCAGGGAGAATGTCTCCTGTATATGTAGTGTGCCAGGGTACAGGATAGCTGTCCCAGTCAACGTCCGGGTTACACCCTTGTTGTCTGGAACAGTGTGCAGTATCTGTTGACATGCGACTAGGAGTTACAGAGTGATCGATGTCCGGGTTACACCCCAATCGGTCGCGCTGTAATTCCTGTGCTATCCTATTGTAGTGTCGTTATAAGTCGGTGTCCGGGTTACACCCTAACTGTCTTGTATGTCTATGCCCTTTGTACTATCGTTCCTCTCCTTTCCGTGTGTATGCATGTTTCTTTCCCCTTTCCTCCCACTTCTTTTCCCTTTGGGCAATAGCCCGCGATACCCCCTTATAGCAATATTAACAACTAAATTTGCCGCTCATACAAATCTCTGGTCTCGGCATTCCTTTACAAATGTTCGGTATTGGAAGACTTCCTTACAGATGGCGCCCGAGCAGGGACCCGAGATTTGAAGAGGATTTATATTTACATTTTAGAAGTTTTCGCCCCATTTTGTAATATTACAAAGCGAAAATTATTTTTTGATATATATGTACATATATATGCATGAATATATATTTTTTATGAGCATGTCATCTGAGTGGCGTAACGAACCACCAAAACCCACATCGCGGGAATGTATATATGCCCAAGGAATTTTCATTTACCCTTTTGTAAAGCCAGAATATTTTTTTTACAATATTTTTATATCTTGAAAAAATAATTAATATATTTTTTTTTGGCTTGCATACATAAACCCACTGTATTCTCATATTTTCCCATATATCCGCATATACCCTTTATCCAAAGTGAGTTAAAGCGAGGAGAGAAAAAAAAAACGCAGAACTGGCACACATATAAATATTTATAGTCACCGATAGAACCATTGAGAAATGGCCGTCACCGCGTTCGGACGTATTTTTTATCGCGCTCCGCAAGTTCATCGGTGTCAGCATTTAAATCAGTGTTAAACTAAAGTGACAGGGCTCTCAGTCGCCACAGAGACGCCCAATCACAATTTTATATTGTTATTTGTAACTACAAATAATAATACTTAGTAAATATCTAAATTTACTAGCAATGCCAACGTGTAAAGAGACCAACTTGGGCCCATCTTCACTAGAATCTCGCCAGCAACAGCTACAATAACAACTTCTCCAGCAACAAAACGAGCGTCGCCTATCTATTCAACGCAACAATGCATACTTCTCAGTAGTGTCTCCAACAACCACAACAACAATAAGCGCTGAATCCAAAAGTGCAAGTACGAGCAAATTGCTTACACCAACCAGCAACAATTTGTCTTGGAGCGCCCAATGCGCTTCACCCTCAAATTCGCTTACACCTCAAGTGTTAATTGGGTCATTGGGTTCGCCGACCGCCGTCAGCGCGCTCACAACAACAACAATTGCAGCTACTGCTCCAACAACAACTGTAACAGCAGCAACGTCTGCAATACCTTCGATCACCGTCCAGCAGACTACCTCAACAAAGTCTACCCATCCAGTGACGGTGAATCCAAAGTCACCTGTTCAGACTGGCATGGACAGATATATTAATATAAACAAGCGAAAGCTTAGCCCTCATACTAAAAGAGGCAACACTCCTAAAATGTCCAAAAGCAACATTGCTGAACGTAAAGCTCTGGAGGGCAACAGATTCCAAATTCTGGCAAATCAGAAGGAACCTCAAGAAGGAGTTTCCCAAACAAAACCCTCAGTAGCCAAGCCACCACCATTTTGCATCCGTGGTGCAAACTGCACTTCATTGGTGCCTAAGTTGGTGGCCCTAGTAGGTAAGGATAACTTTTATGTGACCCCACTTAACAGGGGGAACATAAGAGAAACTAAAGTCCAAACAAACAACGAACAGTTCTATCGTACTATAGAAAAGTACTTTAGAACGGAGAATGTAAACTTCTACACATTCCAATTAAAGAGCGCCAAAGGTCTTCAAGCCGTGATTAAAGGCATTGAACCCTCGGTTCCGCCTCAGGAAATTGCAGAGGCATTGGAAGAGAAGGGCTTTGAGGTGAAGTCCGTCTCAAATATATTAAACAGAAACAAAATCCCACAACCTCTGTTTAAAGTGGAGCTACAGCCTGATGCACGAGCATTAAAATCCAATGCAGTACATCCTATCTACAACCTGCAACTACTGCTACATCGCAAAATCACTGTCGAGGAGCCTCACAAGAGGAATCACCCTCTACAATGTACTAAGTGCCAGGAGTTTGGCCATACAAAGTCGTTCTGCAGTCTTTGCCCAGTTTGCGTTGGCTGTGGACAAATTCAACAAGAGTGTGTCTGTTCCGACAATAAAACAAACGACAATACAAGGAAGTGCAGCAACTGCGGTGGAAATCACACCGCAAATTACAGAGGATGTCCTGTCTATAAGGAACTGAAGGCCCGTCTTAATGCAAAGAAATCTTCGGCTCGTATTCAGGGCTCCACACTTATTCCCTCGCAAACCACACCGGGAATATTCTTCTCAAGAGCTGTAAGGTCATCAGCTGCTCCAACGACAACTACTCCTGGAGTAACTTTTGCAAGCGTGCTAAGCAACGGAAGTTCACAGCCCTCTACATCTGTAAATCCCGCTACAATCTCAAACAATGCGGCCCCAAGTCCACCCGTACTCGGCCAGCAACCCAACGGGATCGAAACGTTGTTGATCTCGCTAAATCAAAACATGACAAACTTCATGACGTTCATGCAAAATTGCATGCAGGAACTTATGCGGAACCAAAACTTGCTCATTCAAAAGCTTTTGGACAACAATAAATAATGTCAGCACTACATATAGGACTATGGAATGCAAACGGCATTTCCAAGCACAAACAAGAACTGTCACTGTTTCTGGACTCAAATGATATTGATATCATGCTGTTATCGGAAACTCACCTTACCAACAAAAACAACTTCCAAATACCTAAATATGCAGGCTCACGGAGGAACTGGCATCCTAATCAAAAACCGAATTAAACACTGTCTCCACAATGGATTTGCCAAACAATACCTACAAGCAACTTCAATAAGTGTCCAAACCACTTTCGGCAGTACAACCGTGGCTGCACTGTACTGTCCACCACGATTCTCAATCTCTGAAAAAGAGTTTACTGACTTCTTCAACACACTCGGAGTACGATTTATTGCTGCAGGAGACTACAACGCCAAGCACCCTCATTGGGGATCCCGCCTGGTAAATCCAAAAGGCAAACAGCTATATAACACAATCATCAACCCAGCAAACAAATTGGGCTACGCCTCACCGAAAAAACCCACGTACTGGCCAACAGATCCACGTAAGCTCCCAGATCTAATAGACTTCGCAGTCACCAGGGGAATTACGCATAACTTAATAAGGGCAGAGTCACTAGCAGAATTGTCATCAGACCACTCGCCAGTAATTTTCACTGTATTAACATATCCTCAAGTAACAGAGCACCCACTCGGACTAACAAATTATAAAACAAACTGGCTCAGATTTAAGAAATATATAAGCACCCATATCGAACTAAATCCCAAACTGGACGACGGAGAAGACATCGAGTTTTGCACCTCTGCATTAGAGTCGATGGTCATTGAAGCAGCTAATATCTCCACCCCAAACATTGGCCACACCCAGGAAAAACACAAGTCTAACAACCGACTAATTGAACTACTTGTAACAGAGAAAAGACGACTCAGGCGAGAATGGCAAATGTCCCGATCACCGGCAGCAAAATATCGCCTAAAGGCAGCTTCCCGAATCTTAGCAAAAGCGCTTAGACAAGAAGAAGCAATAGCACAGCGGCAATACATCGAGAAGCTTTCCCCCACCAGCACCAAATATCCGCTGTGGAAAGCTCACCCAACCATAACTGCCCCAACCGAGATAATTTCACCTATACGATGCCCAACTGGCAAGTGGGCCCGTTCAGACGAAGAAAGAGCACTCACCTTTGCAGCTCATCTAAAAACGGTTTTTCTGCCAAACCCGTCAACAAACACATTCCAGCTTCCCCCTCTAAGCACCCCAGTGGAAAACGAGCCACCGAAATTCCAAGCGAAGGAAATTTCTGCAATTATTAAAAACTATCTTAACCCAAGAAAGCCGCCCGGCCATGACAAAATAACCCCGAAAATGATCCGAGAACTCCCGATCTGTGCCGTGCGATACATCTGCAAACTTTTCAACGCGATAGTAAAAACTGGTCACTTTCCAATAAGTTGGAAAAAATCAGTAATCATAATGATCCCAAAACCCGGAAAAGACAAAACACAGCCATCATCGTACAGACCCATCAGTTTATTGCCAAGTCTTTCAAAACTATTTGAAAAGGTCCTACAACTCCGTATAAATACAATCCTGGTAAACCAAAATATAATCCCACATCATCAGTTTGGCTTTCGTGAAAAGCATGGCACAATTGAGCAAGTCAACCGTATCACCTCAGAGATCCGTACAGCATTCGAGCAAAAAGAATATTGCACAGCAATTTTTCTCGACGTCGCCCAAGCCTTTGACCGAGTTTGGCTTGACGGCCTAATATACAAAATAAAAGCGTCGCTTCCACAATATACACACAGGCTAATGGAATCTTATCTATTCAACAGAAAATTCGCTGTACGTTGTAATAGCTTCACCTCTGATGACTTCGAATCAAAAGCAGGTGTACCTCAAGGCAGCGTGTTGGGTCCAACACTATATATTTTATACACAGCGGATATACCAACAAATAGTACACTCACCACATCCACTTTCGCCGATGACACGGCTATCCTTAGCCGCTCCAAATGTCCGATCAAAGCTGCAGAGCAACTGGCAACCCACTTAAAGGAAATTGAAAGTTGGCTAGCAGATTGGCGCATCCGTGTAAATGAACAGAAATGTAAGCACGTTACGTTTACCCTCAATAGAAGAAACTGCCCATCATTGACTCTCAACAACGTGCCAGTGCCTCAATCCGACGATGTTGTATATCTTGGAGTTTACCTCGACAGAAGATTAACTTGGCGTAAGCATATCGAAGCCAAGAAAAAGCAACTAAAGCTTAAAGCAATCGGACTACATTGGCTTATCAACGCTCGATCTCCCCTATGTTTGGAATTCAAAGTTCTCCTCTACAACTCGGTGTTAAAACCCATCTGGACGTATGGCTCTGCACTGTGGGGAAACGCAAGCAAGAGCAACATCGAAACCATACAAAGGGCTCAATCCAAGGTTCTCAGAACTATCACGGGAGCACCTTGTTATATCAGAAACGAAAACTTACAGAAAGACCTACATATTCCTAGTGTACTAACCGAAATAAAGGTACAACAGCTAAAGTACACCGCTAAGCTGCAGGCCCATCCGAATACCCTCGCCAAATCATTAACCCGAGCATGCGATAGAACTCGTCTCCAACGAAATGACCTTCCAACCCTCTAGCAAATAATCAGGGCCATAGATTAATGAAGCATCCTTCTGATGCTAGGTTACGTATTAGATTAAGATAAAACTAGGAAATTGTTGTTAGTCTTATACACTATATAAGAGATCCAACAAATAAATAAACGCAAAAAAAAAAAAAAAAAAAAACCGATAGAACTATACCAAGTCGCTGACATAGCTAATATACCCAGCAGACTCTCGATAGGGTAATAGAATCACCGACAAAAAATAATTTTTAGTAAGTCAGCGATAAGGCATAATCACCGATAGAGCTAATATACCGAGCAGAATCACGATAGAGTAGCCAGTGGAATCATCGACGGAAAATTTTTTTTTTGAGTCAGCGATAGAATGGCATACATAGCCATCGACATAGCTAAGCGATGCAGCAGAGTCACGGTAGAGTACCAAGAGACCAGGCAGAGTTACGGCAGATGAAACAGTAGAATCAGCGACAGAAAGTACCGCTGAGAAACGCAGAGAAAAGAAAAACAACGATGGAAATTTTTCATGACGTCGTTCAGGTACAGTCAGAAGGAAAAAAAATAGACATACCACCAGTAGCAACTGCAACGGTAGAGCTAGAATACGGTAGTTCTGCCGTCTGTGAGAGAAAGGGATAGGTCACCTTTTGGGATCTCATTGGTCGACGAGCTTGACGTCGAGTCCAGAGATCGCATACCGAGACGTATAGTGTAATAATACAACCACTAACCAACGGCAAAAGTTTCTGCAATTTGATTTTGAACTAGATAAAAGACCACCACATCACCAGAGGACAGTCGGCCGCGAACCTTCAAATAATCAACAACAAGGTGTCTTCCGCAAACCAGCAAAGGTATTCAACTACGATCAAGGATCAACTAAGCCAACGTTCACTTACAAGGATATTTAACTACGGTCAAGGATCAACTAAGCCAACGTTCACTTACTAAGATATTCAACTACGACCATTCACAGCAAGGATTAAGGATTTGACTAAGCAACGTTTCACTACAGGGATATTCAACTACGGTAAAGCACACCAAGGATCAACGATTAAACTAAGCAACATATAACTACCAGGATATTCCACATCAAACAGAACAAAGATCAAAGATAAACTAAGCAACGTTCAACTATAATGCTAGTGTTTCATTCAACCACGTTTGATAAAACATTCGTGCTATGGGAGTCAAATGGATAACATACCGTCACAAAGCTGAGCTAGAAAGTTTCTTCGTCGAGTTTGGACTAATGCCTCGAGGAGATAAGAAGCCGATTCTCCAGCTTCGCATCCAGGGAAGACCATAAACCAGACGTACTATCACGGCTAGCAGAGCTAGAATTACAATATGAACAAGCATTCAGCATCGATAAGGGTCTAGATGTTAAATCACGCCCTGTGATACCAGCCCGACAGACGGACAAGGAGTACTCAGCCAAGAGCCTCGTGTCCCACAACCAAGACATAGATGAAAAAACACTTCAAGTGCCAAAATTCACTAGCAGCATTGCAACAAACATTCACCCACGGAGAACCACCGAGAATACCAGTTATTCTAACATCGTGGAGAAAGTTTCAAAACGGGGTCTTCATTTTGACGGTACTACAGATTCACTCTACTTCTTGGAAATAGGAGAATTCCGCATCAGCACAGAATGCTTACCCGACATAATGCCTGTCCTATTCTCGGGGCTAGCCGAAGGATGGTTTCAAACCAATGATTTGCTAGACGCATCCTGGACCACTTCCAAACAAGGATTTTTGGAGTTTTTCCTGCCACCGCGACATTTTGAAAAGTTAGAAGATGCAATCCGCACCAGAAGACAACGCCCTGGAGAAACTTTCAAATAATACTTGATCGAGCTGCGTCTAATGATGAAAAGAGCCAAGTATTCTGCGCATCAAGAATTGACCAAGAAGACCAAGCGAAGCGAATGTCCCTTGGACTCATTTCTCTCCCAGCCATCAGCCAGCCAGCACCTGAACTAATACCATTTACTTACAGAAACATCGTTCCCCAACAGGAAGACGCCTTTACAAATGTTCTGAATTGGAAGACCCTGGGGAGACTGAGATTTGTACCCCAGCTGGAAAAAAACTTCCTTACAAATTGAATATTTATGCATTGTATTTTATGATTCAATCCAAATGAGTTTTCAATTCTTTCTAATCGATTTTTAGTTCTATAGCTCTATTTTGTGACATTTGTAGCCTATATTTAATTTTCTTATCGTAAGCTTCTTTGTTATATACTCGATCTACTTCGTTTGATAATAAAAATTTGTAAGGGGTCGGTATTTTACCGAACACTAGTTTAAATGGGCAATAGTCATGAACTGTGGATGGGGTTGTATTGTAACTATACGCGTAGTATTTTAACCATTGAACCCAATCAATCCTCCCTGTTGAAATATATGATCTAAGGTATTCGCTAAATGTTCTGTGGTTCCTCTCTATTGATCCTAATGTTTGATGATGGTGTGGAGTTGATGTCATATGGTCGATATGTAGTAATTTGTAGAGTTCGTCAGATACCTAATTCTTATATTCTGTTCCCATGTCGGTAATGATTTTCTTCATTAGTCCATAAATAAGTATGCTATTTTCGAAAATAGATGCTACCGGTGCTACTATAAAGTATTTGGTTAAATCGCATACTGCAGTTACTGCGTATTCGAACCCAAAACTATATCGAACGCGTTTCGTGGCGTTGGAGTTAAGATCATAGGTTGTTTTGTGTTCTTTATTGATTTATTTATCTGACGTTTTTCGCATTTCTTGACGTAATTCGTAACGTCATTTCTTAGTTTTTTCCATTTGTTGTACATTCCTATTTTTCCGATCAATCGTGTTATTCCCGGGTGGCCACCAAAAATTGGATTGTCGTGAAATTCTTTAATTATGTCCATTTTTTCTTCGTCATTTTTAATTATTTTTAACCTAGACGTGAGTGCTATTCTTACTAAGTACATATTTTCATATTGGTTCCTTTAGTCTTGAAGTCTATTATACTGCAGTTATTAAGTATACTGTCATTTAATGAAAGTTGGTACCTTTTGATGCCTGTATTATCAGCTAATTTTTCAAGCTGCAAAAAGAATAGTCCTAAGTCTATTTTTGCTTTAATGACCTGACATACTGTTTTTATATTTTATTTTGCTAGGTTAATGATATTTTTGTTATTTATTGAATGAATTCTGGCACGTTTCCTTACTTCTTTTGACTGAGACGTCTCATTGAAAGCTAACTGATATGACGGAATTTCATTTGCTTTTACAGCGTTGCCTTGATCCCTATTGGGAATCTGGCAGGATCGCCACGTAATTATAAAAGGTTCAAGGGAGACGCGAATGGAATGCGGCGCCGATATTTAGGCGGCTTTAAAATAAAGATTCAAGCCGATTGGTTTGTTGATCGCAGATGGATGCAATTAGCCTGACTGTCTTCTTAGGGTCTAGGCCGCTTTATTTATACCGTTTCTTACGGTCTAGTTTACCTGGAGTGCTTATGCTATGAAATAGTGCTTATGCTACGAAATATGCTGACTACGCATATGCACATTCATTGCGTACCTTCTTAAGTGGTATTGAGATATAGCGACCTTTGTATATGATCACTACAGCATTGTCAGAAGAAATACGTGTGGCACAAAATGATTCCAGCAATCAAAACATGATTTTTTGTATCATTTTTAATGGAGGGGGATAAACCTGATGTCTTGAACAAAAACTAACTTACTAATACTTATATGTCGACAAACTCTGTTAAGGGAGGTCTGGTGCAAAATATAAAAAATCGATTTCTCATATGCAAATAATTAATACCTGCAATCACCAAAATCGTCTACACACAAATTAAAACTATAGATTATAAGTTTCTTAACAATTCTGCAGTTGACTTTGTTCAAAAATATGGCTATTGTCCAAATAATTAAAAAATAAAGAATGTCATAGAATTCCGCTGATCTGACCGTCACACAGTGGGGCCTCTGCGTGGATAGCTTACCAAAAATCAATTTTTTCACCGTCGCATTGGGCAAAAGTGAATTATGAAATCGAGAGAATATGTATATGTCGGATCGTCAATAATCTTTAGAGCTATTATTATCGTTCCTTCTCGTAGTGTCATAAGTTTACTGGTTCAGTGGTATCCATTTATAATGATTGCGAAAACAACAGGCCTGTTGGTTTAAGTCAAACCTACGTAATTGAGCGAGATGGCAGTTGGGGTCATCGAGTGTGCTATGATGCGGGGTAGAGGTAGACAAATTCGTTCACTTTCTTTGGAGACAGCCTACCGAAAGCATAAAATTTCACTTCGCTGCAATTAATTAACATCATTAAAAATTAAAATGTCTGAAGACCGGTTATAACTTATACATATATAGATAGATTATAAACATATGTATGTATAAATAAAATTGTTAATCCCAAAAACCATCTTCCGTTTTCACTTAAGCATTTTGGTCATCCCGACGTGTTAAGTAGATTTGGTCAGCAAGGCGACCAATCTCTTAATACCACCCATAAAGGATTTTGGTCAACAAGGCGACCAATCCTTTAAAGAAGATTTCAAGATGATTTGGTCAACAAGACGACCAATCGCTTGATAACAGTCACAAAATTTGAGTCAACAGGTGCCCATTTTCCTTTTTGACGTTCCTTAGCGAGGGTCCTGAGTGTGACGAAGCAATTGATCAACTTGGCGATCATTGCATAGGTGCATACATTTCAACATGGCGACTGTGTTGCACTCAACAATAATAAAACTGAAAAGATCATCATTGAAATTTCACATCAAAGGCAGTTTAATGACAAAATAAAAAAACTTTGGTCAACCAGGTGAATATTTCCTTTAATAAAACGCTTTGAAAATCATTGGTACTCCTTAGCAAGGGCACGGTTTGCAGTTCAGAACAATCGGAGGTCCCGACATTCACTAGGCAATTTATCAAGTCGGCGATCATTGCATATATTCATACAAGTCAAATTGGCGGCTGTGTTGCAGACAATCGAAAATTGGAAAACCCACATTTCAAGAAGTTGGTCAACTAGGCGATTTTTTTTTCTTCCAGGCAAAAGAAGTTGTGTCAACTGGGCGCGCTGCCTTGAGGTACTCCTGCTTTTGATTCGGAATCATCAGAGGTGTGGCTATTACATCGTTCGGCGAATTTTCTGTTGGATAGACATGATTCCATTAGCCTGAGTGCGTATTAAGGAAGCGTCGCTTCTATTTTATACATATATTATTCAGCCAAGCCAGACTCGATCGAAGGCTTGGGCGACGTCGATAAAAATTGCTGTGCTATATTGATACAGTTGACTTGCTCAATTGTGCCATGCTTTTCACGGAAACCAAATTGACGTTGTGGGATTATGTTTTCGGTTGCCAGGATTGTGTTCATACGGAGTTGTAGGACCCTTTTAAATAGCTATAAGAGACTTGGTAATAAACTGATGGGGCTGTACGATGATGGTTGTGTTTTCTCCTTTCCTGGTTTTAGTATCATCATGATTGTTGATTTTTTCCATCTTATGGGAAAGTGACCAGTTTTTACTATAGCCTTGAAGAGTTGTAACGATCCTTATTCGTCCTGATTTTCGTCAGAGCCGTATTTCAGGTGTCGAGGTTCAGCACAACAAATTTATATGTGCGCTGGTGAAAGTTTTTGTAGTTGATGCAATTTTTGGTGTTTATTGAATATTTTAATTTTTATATGGTATTTCATTGATGTTGGTTGGTTTGGTTGGCAGCGGCAACGTTTAGAATTAGCTGGGAGTATTGTTGTTATATATTACTGCCCGGGTCATTCAGTGACCCACCGAAGGTAAAGTTCGCAGATACTTTGTAAATTGCCAACAATTCTCCTGGTCTTGCCTTTCTACCCTGTCGACTGCTGCTCTCCTAAAATGTTGCTAGAAAAAACTCCTAGGCTTCCCCTTTATGCCATGAATACTCCTGGTCTTCCCTACACTGTGCTAGGAATACTCTTAGTTGACCCTGCCTATGCCAGGACTACACCTGGTCTTTCGTATCTGTGCTAGGAACACATATGTATCTCCTTGTCTATATGGTGTGCTAGAAATAACTCCTAGTCTTTTAACTATTGCTAGAAATAACTCTAGTCTTTTCCTTACTGCTAGGAACAATTTCTAGTATTTCACTACTAGGAATAACTCCTAGACTTTTAATTATTGCTAGGAATAACTCCTAATATTTTCCTTGCTGTTAGGAATAACTCTTAGTCTTTTATTTACTGATAGGAGTAGTATTTGCTTTACTGCTATTTATCACCACTTGGTTAGCTCCACGACTCAGCCAGGACTCGGATTTGGTAATTTCACTTTTATTGCCTTCAGTTGTTAACTTCACTGATTGTTTTTCGCTTTTTTGACTTCACTTGACGTTACACTCCAAATAAACTTTACTCACTATTCGTTTACTCCTTGTCTTGACCGGCTTTCTCTGCCGGCTTGTTGCTATGCATGGTGAAATTTTTTCACTTCGTATGCGCTACCTCTCATATTGCTGAACTCCTATCCTCAGTTGCCAACGGTCTCTCCTTTTACTCTCTCTTACTTTCTCTTACTCTTCAAAAGAATTAAGGGAGCAAGAAACCGTATCTATGTGAAAAATTATCGTACTAAAAATTTAAAAATGCATTTTGAAGCTCAAATATAGTATCTTCACCTCACAGCACACATTTTTTTTATTTGGGGAAATAAAATGAAGTAGTTGGATGCGAAGTCAGGACTGTAAGGCGAATGACTGAAAATTGACATGGTTGTCGAGATGTGTGAGTTTGTATAGTCATGATGATTCGTCTTGATTTCTCTAAAAAAAATCCGGCAAATAAATGGCCGTGGCTATCTCACGATGGGCTACATGTCGATCTTGCAACATGAGTTCATCAATGTTTCGTTGCACAAACAATTTCAAAGGACCTTCTCTGAATTCTTCATCGACTGAACTAGAAACACGATTAAAATCCGCAAACCAGCGATAAGCTGTCGTTATTCATTATACCTGCCATACGAAGAACTAAGTTCGTCGACACATTCGTGTTGGGATAATCCGCGATGAAATTGTAGCAATAATCCAACGTGAGCCCTCTCGAGAAATTTTTATTTCCATGTTTAGCCAAATTGATATTTTTAACTTAATGTAAATAAAATAAAAATCGTTGCCAGATTTTACATATAGACAGACATTAGTATTGCCAATTTTCGACATATAAATAGTAATACCCAAAAGTATCATTATCGGTATTCACTTATTAAATCAATTTAGATTTAATTTTTCCCGGAAACTTTTGATTATTTGAGACTGCAAATTTAAAAGTGAAGGTGCTAACCAAGAATAATTTTTTTGTGGTCAGAGTTATTTGGCTGACGTAATCTTTTGTACAATTTATTTGCTGTTGCTGCAAGGATTTAAACAAGTTTAGGTTTTGATACTATCTAGTATACATATGTATGTACATCCTTCTTTCTGGGAGAAATAATGAACGATCAAAAATTTTTAATTGTTGAAAATTTTGCCTTCTTTATTATACAAAATCTGAGAAGGTTGTAAAATTTTTTTCACCCAACCGCATTAGTAATGGAATCCAACTTTAAAGAAGCGGTTTTATGCCTGCACTTTGCTTTTGGTGGTGATTGCAAAATAGGCAACGCCACCTACTATAAATGCTGCCAGTAGTTCTGCTTTGACCCATGGTCCTTTGTAAGCGCTCTTTGTGGTAACTGTGATGTCTAGCAGTGACTTTATGGAAGACACTTGGTCGCCATCACGCTGTGCCTTGCGCAAATTGGTATAACCATCTTCATTAAATAGACGCAATTGGACAGATCCACCTCTGCCTTGTTTGAGGTCCTCCACCCAGCTTACCTGGACACAAAAAAGTTACAAACGAATTATTTAACAGACAGATAGCAAATGTGAATTTCAAAGTTTTACCTGGTAAGAACTGTCTTTCACTTTAGCCACAGCCACCACCTTGCCACATGGGAGCTCAGCAAACAGACTGAGCTTCGATGAAGACTTGCATTCCAACAAGAACTCAGCTACATAGCCCAAATGAGTTAAAATTGTTGCATCTTGAGTCGAAAAGGAACTAACAGTGGCTTTGCAATCTGCAAATGTTTCCGGTACTCCAACTGCAAGCATCGCTACCAAACAAAGTAAAGAACAGTGACAAGACATTACACAATTATAAATTAAAAGTTACACCAGCTAAAATTCTCTATCTCGTTTTCCACCGCCACGTCATTAAAAAAGAAACTCGACCGATCACAAAGCATCTGCTAAAAATTATAGTAAGCTCTAAAGATAAGAATTCATTTGGAACGTTGATATATAGAATATGAAATAGCTTTAGTTCTTCGGGGAACGATGGACAATTATGCACATATGTGAACATTGAAACACATCGAACAACCAAAGCACTACGGGTTTTTACCCCGATATTTTGGCTTTAATAAAGTTTTTTTTTTATTCTGATATAAATATTTTTGTTTATCTCTAGAATATATATTTTATATATTATAATGAATATCTGTGTGTATGTTATCAATGAATTCAAAAACTACTGGACCGATTACTATGAAAATTGGTACACATATATGTATTTTTCCAGGGAGAAGGTTTGTATAATATGTTCATTGACGCCACTCGCCACCAGGTGGCGCTGCAGTAACTTCTGCCCCGTTCAACTGATTGTTACAAAATTCTGTATGAACATGTATTTCACAGAGAGGAAACATATATAATATATTCATTCTAAAATGAACCTACCTAAATAGTGTAAAAACAATTTACAAAACTTTTTTGGAAGTGCTCTTAATGGTTTACGCTTAGCCAAAGTCAGCTGTTTCGGGGTTGCACTAATTATCGAAAAAAGGCGGGAAAGCTTCTTCGACTTTCAGCATGCATAAAACTTTATATTTTGCAGTTGTGAATAAGATTAATTATGGTAAAAATACAAGAAGATATGTAAAATTAAGTGTTAAAATGGATCTTGTAGTTATTGTGATTTATTGCCCAATTGTCCAATGTGCTGCTATGTGTAATTCTAGATCAAAACTAAAACTTATTTGTGCGTTTCGTGAACTGTTGTTTTTGAGAAAGTAGAGAAAGGTATTTGAAATGTATCATTAACTAGTTGTGTACTAATCTTCGCTAAATCCAATATTGCTCGTTTTGCCCCTTTATGAAATAATCGACATGTTCAAGTTACACACGAGTTCTGCAACTCCATTCTGCTAGAAGAGTGGAGCAGCAACAGTCGACAAGATAGAGCTGTAAAATATTATATCGTGCAGAAAAAAGGCAAAGACAACGAATCGGACGATCAACTTAAAGTAATTGACCTTAAAGTGAAACAATTTGTCCAATTTATTAATAATAATGCAAAATGCAATCGAAACTTTTATATCATATTAATTACTCATTAATATAAGGTGAACTCCATGAACTTTAAAGATCTGTGTGAGAAAACTTTGAATATGTATATGTCAAAATATATTTGTTATCCAATGTCACTAATCATCCACAAAATTTTGGTGCATGGACGTCAAATAATGGATTACTGCTTAGTTTCAGTGGGGGTTTTGGGAAAAAACGCGTCTGAAGCTCGAAATAAAATTTATAAACGCGATCGAAAATCACATGCTAGAAAGAGCAGTCGATTGCAAAATATAAGTGATGTGTTCAACAGAGTATTTGACTCCCTGACCCACTTTTTTATAGCCTTAGTTTAAAATAGAGAGCTCCACTCACTTCGTACAAAAATTCAATGGATTCGAATTGAATTGAATTGAGTAAGTGCGAGCATACAATTGAATGAATGCATATGAGTATGAGTTTCTTTTCACTTTCTTCACTTCAACGAAGTCGGTCGTGTTTTTTTTTTGCGCTCTCGCTTTTATCTAATTTTTTATTTAATCCCGCATATAATAAATTCTATTTCGTGGAATCTAGTGCCGAATTAATAAATTACGCGATTTAAAAATTGTAACTTGTTCTTAAACACTCACTCAAAGCTATTATTACTTATTGCTTTATTTAATAACAAAACTCTAAGTTTTGTTGTTTTGTCTAAATAGCCTTTGATTTTGTGTTTTCGATCCCTTTTAATTGCATTCGCGCTCTCGCTTCACATTAGTGTTGTTGTTTGTGCTTGCTCTCGCGTTTTTACGTTGCCCGCGATCGCGACCGTTACTCTCGCGATTGTACCCGTCTTTGTTGTTGTGTGTTTTTTAACTCTCTTAACTTCTGTCTCTTCATTTTTTTCTTCTTGTGCATAATAAACTTTAACACTTGTGTTATTTCTTGGTGCGTATAGCCCTTATATTTTATATTACTCATTTTAAATTGCCTCTCTTTATAAACTTTTTGATTTATTTATTTATTTGTTGTTATTTTAATTTTTTTTTGATTAATTTAACTTACAATGGTTGTCTGCTCTTCAAAAAAGTGCCCCCATCCCCAAAAAATCCAAGATGATTATCTTTTGTGCTGGCTGTGCGATAACATTATGCATGTTAAATGTGCTGGTTACACAGCCAGAATAAGGGATAGTATTGGAAACGGTGGGGGCCTAAAATGGAGTTGTGAAGCGTGCCGGGACGTAGAAATGGATATGCGTCTATTTATGCGGCGGACGAGAGAGGGCTTTAAGTCCCTGTCGGCTGGCTTTCTGAAACTTCGCGATAAGTTTTCGTCTCTGGAAACTCAGTTTAATAGTTATAAACTATTAAACGAGTCGCCGAAGCGGAAGAAGACTATCCCTCGGAATTTCTCTCCCGATCCGCCGGCATCTCTGCTTCCTCCGGCTCCGGCATCGTCGATTGACCCATTAACTCCAAATGCTCAGCAACTGATATCATTTAGGAGTCCAGCAGTAGCTGCAGTTGCGGGGACGATTGACATTTCCCCTGGTAATAGTGCCCCGCAAGCTGACTCGATATCGGTTGTAGTTTCCGATGTGTCCGGACGAATATCCTCTCCCAGGGATATTCCCAATCAAATTTTAACAAGAAGAGCTCTCAAAGCGTCATCTGCCTCAGCAGTTCCAGTGCAAAATGCTGTTGCTGCGGTTGCGACTGGCACATTGAGATCTCTTGTAGCCATTCCACCAAAAAAGCAAATCTTTGTTTCGCGGCTCGACCCCAATACTACATCAGATGATGTCATAGCCCATATCCGGGCAAAAGTCGTGGCGCCAAACATTGTGGTGGAAAAGTTTAGGTTTTCATACACCCGTGACATTTCGTCATTTAAAATCACTGTCCCACCAAATGTCTTTGACCAAATTTGTCACAAAGATTTTTGGCCGGAACATTTAGTTATAAAGGAGTATACGGCTAAGAAAAAGAAAAATCGGCCTCCGATTCGTCTGCCTAACACAATTAATCCTTCCCTACCCTCTGGCTCGTCAGCAGCTGGCGGGTCAAAAAACTAATTTCGTCCCTTATTCTGGCCTATCAGAATGTTAGAGGACTAAAATCTAAACTTTCTAAGCTTTTTGTAGATAGTCAATCTTTTGACTTTCACATCTTGGTCTTTACAGAAACGTGGTTAAAGCCAGACATTTCTGATGCCTCTGTTTTTCCCACAATTTTTTCAACCTATAGATGCGATCGAATCTCCAAAAATGGTGGTGGAGTTTTGATTGCCGTAAATTCATCTCTTCCTTCAGAAATAGTTCTGCCACCTGCCGTTCTTGACATTGAATTTGTTAGTGTCAAAATTTGTTTGAAATCATATTCTGTATCTGACATGACGGTATATGCTAGCCATTTAGAAACTATTCGCTTTGTCTCTTCACTTCTTTCGGATGCAGACTTATTTATCGTTCTGGGAGATTTTAATCTACCTGACGTTTCATGGCTTCCATCAGGTGAGTCTTCCATATTGATGCCCTCCTCCTCACATTGCTTTGTTGACGGTCTCCTTGAGTTATCCCTAACCCAAGTTAATCCTGTTCGTAACAAAAATGAGAGATCACTAGATCTTATATTTATGTTAGATTCTTCTAACTGTACTGTTTCGAGGATTGAACACTTAGTCGTCCCCGAAGACAGTTTCCATCCAACTTTGGACTTGACTATTGATCTACCTTTTCGGTTATCAAATGCTGGTACCAGTTCGACGTCTCGTACCCGTTGCTTTCGTAAAACTAACTTTTTCAAGCTCAATGAGCTAATTCTTGCCACAGACTGGTCTTATCTGTACTCCTGTAATGATATGAATGCTGCCATTTGTTTTTTCTATAATACTATGTTTTCACTTTTTGATGCCTGTGTTCCACGTATGATCCATGTGTTGTCTAACAAACCGCCATGGTTTACACGTGAGTTAACTAATTTGAAAAATGTAAAGTCTAGATATTATAGAAAGTTTAAAAAATCGGGTCGACCGTCTGATTTCTCTCTTTATGCTGTTGCTCGATCGAATTTTTCAGTGCTTAATACACTATGCTATAAGGATTACATTAGGCGTTGTAAACTTCAGTTCTCCCGTGATCCTAAGCAATTTTATAACTTCGTTAACGCCAAACGAAAGGTGGCAGTGCACCCGTCCTATTTATGTTTTGAAAATAATAAAGCAAACGATGATCAGGCCATTGCCGATATGTTTGCTGATTTTTTCAAAACGACCTATTCCTCCAAAGATCATCGAGCTAACTTTTCATATCACTATCAGTTGAAAAGGTCTAATTGCGTCTTTAATCCTGTGATCGATGAAGATTCGCTTCTCAGCGTGCTTACTTTAGTGAAACCCGTGTACTCACCAGGACCTGATGGGATACCTGGTTGTGTACTCAGGTTTTGCGCTGAGACTTTGATTTCCCCGATTCTTAAGTTATTTACTTTGTCCGTTGAAACTTCCTCTTTTCCAACCATTTGGAAAGAATCTTTTATTATTCCTTTGCATAAAAAGGGTAATAAATCCGTAGCTTCTAATTACAGGGGTATTTCCAAATTGTCCGCTATTCCCAAGGCATTTGAGAAAATTATAACTTCTCAACTGCAACATTTCTGTAGTTCTATTCTTTCATCATCTCAACATGGGTTTATGAAACGTAGATCTACTACCACTAACCTTTTAGAGTTTACTTCCTTAGCGATCGAAGGATTCAGGAATGCATTGCAAACTGATGTCATTTATACTGACTTCAGTAAGGCTTTTGATTCTGTCAATCATACACTGCTTTTGTTCAAGCTGAACGAACTTGGGATTCCAACCCTTTTGCTTAATTGGATTTCTCAATATCTTAATAACCGTACACAAAAAGTTTTATTTAAAACTTATCTTTCGAAGACCATCAATGTGACCTCGGGGGTGCCACAAGGTAGCCATCTAGGACCATTGCTTTTTACACTTTTCATTAATGACCTTCCGTCAGTTGTAACTCACTCTCGCGTGCTTATGTACGCTGATGATGTTAAACTTTCTATTAGTTTTAAAGACTTAAGTTATCTTAATAACTTTCAAACTTGGTGTGAAATTAACTTATTAAACCTTAATGTTTCAAAATGTAATGTCATGTCATTTCATAGATCCTCTTTTCAATTAGTGGTGTATTATCTCAATAATACCCCACTTGAACGTTTGAACGAGATTAGTGATTTGGGTGTACTCATGGACCACAAATTATATCACTGTCAATAAAGCCATGAGTGTTCTTGGTTTTGTTAAGCGCTGGTCGAAAGAATTTAACGATCCTTACACAACCAAAACTCTTTTTATTTCACTGGTCCGCCCCATTTTGGAGTATGGATCATGTGTTTGGTCTCCACAATATGGATCACACCAAGTTAAAATTGAATCTGTTCAAAAACAGTTTCTAATTTTTGCTCTTCGTGGTTTAAACTGGGATCGAAATGTTAACTTGCCCTCTTATTCTAAAAGACTTCTTCTAATTAACCTACCCTCCTTACTTAATCGTACAGTAATGCTTGGTACTTTGTTTATTCATAAGCTTCTAAATGGACAAATAGATTGTCCTAATTTACTTAATCAGGTCAATCTATCTGTACCATGTAGATTAACCCGAAATTATGTCCCTTTAACTTTAACACGCTGTACTTCCAACTATTCTTTACATGAACCCTTTCGAGTTCTCTGTTCCGACTACAACCGCCTTTATTCTGTAATCGGATCAGAGTTCTCTATATCTATTCTAAAAACTACTATTCTAAGTTATCTATCTAGTAGTTAGTCTTAATTATTATTTAAGTTGTCGTCCGTTGTCCACGCGACTTCGTTTTTGCATGCTGTCTGATAGGGTTCGCGCGTAACAGGCTTTGTCCTGGTGTCGCTTGGACCACTTGAACGTACTGCGCATTGTACGCGTCAACGTCCAGAAGAAATGAGTGCGCATTGGGTCTCATAACTAACAGCATTCTAAGAAAAGAGTTCGAATGAATGAGGCATGAAACGAAATGAAAAGGTTGGCAAAGCCGAAGGCAGTCGAATGGATTCGAATTTTAGCACACACATTATGTGCATTCATTTCATTCGCAGCGCTGAAGCATTATGGAAGTCGAAATATGTAGAAACCGAAGCCAAGCGTGTATGTAAATTGATGCGCATTTTGTTTGTCTTTTATTTTTTAATTATTATTGTTGTGTTCGTGTATTTACATGTATTTTGGTTAATAATTTTTTTTTTTTTTTTTGTGCATAGATTAATACCTGTGCACTTGTGTCCTGTCCATAAATGTTTTTTGTAAGATTTTTCAGATTTAATTTAGTTTAATTGAAATATAGGTTGTAAGAAGCGGAGAGAAAAATGCAGATGTAATAAAGGAGAAGCTACAAAGTGGCATGTACAACTTAATTGAGAAGAGGGGGCGTAGCGAAGTTTGGTATCTTTTTTTCAAAATAAAGAATGCAGGTGGAAAGGAGTTGGCTCAGTTGGTAGCTTGTAACATATGTTTTACAGTGTTTAAGTTTGCAGGAAGAACGTCTAACTTGGTAAAGCACAGGTGTTATTTAGTTTACTGCAGTAAATCGCCGAAAACTATGCCGATTGAAATTAATGCAGCAACGAAAAAAGAAGGCACAGTTATTATGACTGAATGGGTTGTAAAGAATAGTCATCCATTAAAAATTATAGTTGGCTCCAGTCTAAAAACGTTGCCCAGTTTTTTTTTTATTAATGTTGGGACAACCTTTGGATCCACTGTGGACTTGGAAAAATTGCTACCACATCATAGTTTCCCGAGACTCATTTTGGGCCAATAAAAGATGAAATTAAAAAGCATAAAGCTTTCGGATATACTTTAACAAGTGACATATGGACTGACAATCATGTAAAAGCGTAGTCTTTGTCCTGCACTATCCACTATATAAAAGATGGAATTCTTGTTGAACGTCTAATGGCTATGAAATCAATGAAGGAATCGTCTTGCACAGGTATGGTAAAAGTATAAGTTGTATAAGATGATTTCAACTTAATTGTTTTTCATAATGAGGTTTAAATATTCGGAGAAAAATACAAATACTGTAAAACTTCGAATGTGATCTCGAAGAGGACAATCCTATATGTAACCGATCGTGGGTCGAACATGATAAGAGGCTTTCAAGACTTAGACAAAACGCATTGTGTAAACCATCTGCTCAACAGCGATGTGGAAAAGGCTGTCGCTGCTGTTCCTGAGATGGGCTACAATGTGACTACTTGTAGCTAGGCTGTCAAATATTTTAAAAAGTCCGTTAGGTTTTTCTTTAAAAAGCTTTTGCCCGACTCGATTGGAATACAGTATATTACCTTTTAAAATCAATTGAAACCAATTGGATTGAGCTTACAACAATACTTAAAGACATAAATGAGACAGGTAGAATTGGAGTCATCAACATCAGCCATTTAGGTTCCATTGTCCGAGAGCTGGAAGCAAGCAAACGTCCAACTATTCACCTTTTTATCCCAAATATTAACAAACTAAAGAAAACCTGCCAGACCGATTACGCTGATATTGACATTATTCAGTCACTTTCCATAACCTAGCCCTGTTTCATTTTTCCCTCTTCTTTATAAAACCAGCTGCAAAATATTCTGCATTCCAGCGAGTAGCGCGGCTTCTTTTAGAAGAACATTTTCAAACGCAAGAAACTTGATAGCGGAAAAGCGTTGCCTCTTTTCAACCAACCCAGAAAATATAAATAAAATTATGTTTTTACATTATAATGTAAATTAAATATATAAATAGAAAATAAGCTAAATAGAAAAGAAATTAAATTAAATTGGTTTTCGTGTTTTCCTCCTATATTTTCTATGCTACAGAAAACAAAATAATGTTTTGTCACTCGAATGCATTCAAATTATTTTTACACATTCCCATTCATTCATTTGTTCTTCTGCGTTTGAACATTGTGCGTTCAAGTTGTTTTATTCATGTTAGATAACTTACTCATTCTAATTAATTCGGCTTCGTACTCCTACTCATTCGTTCATTTGGAACATTGTCCATTCGAATGCGGCTTTTTCGTCATTCATGCAGCTCTTTAGTTTAAAAGAACGAGCTAGGCGAAATAGGAAAAAAAGTTTGCCAACAGAAGTTCTTGAACTTTTAGAAGAATACAATTCTTCTAAAAGATGTGGAAAGTATGTTGGTTCAACCGAAAGCCAAAAAGAGGAAGACGATGCTGAAGACATTGATGAAGACTCTTATGATACGAATTGCATTTAATTGGAAGAAGAAGAAAGTGGTTACTAAATTAAAATTTTTATCCAGATATTTACAGCAAATAGAAAAATATAAAATTTAATTAGCCTATGCTAATCTATGATATTTTTTATATATCTTACAGCAAATGAGATGGGTCAAAACTAACGTTAATGTGGGACAACTTAGTTAATATATATAATTTATAATAAAATATATTTAAAATATATCAAAAATATATATATATATATATATATAACACAACCTCCCGCCCCACATTGGGCGATTTGTCTGATCTAGCGTAACGAAATACCAATTTTCAACATCTATAATCATGCAAAATTTGATTTTCCTCCGATAGTAATATATTCATTTAGCAAATCGACAGCATCTATATCGATAATATGTATATCGTTGATCAGCCCTGAGCTCACAAATACAAAATATCTAATCACAGCTTTTCGTTGCACTTTACTCACGTGTTTACACCGATCTTAGATTGTTGAAAAAAACTTTGTTTTATTCATTTTTGTTACAGTTTTTTTGTATTTCACAAAATGAAGGTTAATATTTAAAGAAACTAAATGTTTTGTGACCTGTGAATATATGTTGTGTTGTTTAATTGTACTTTTAACCATCTGTCTCTCTAATACCCTATTGTTAACTAATTTCATCTTCTGTAGAATAAAAAATTATGAGGCCCGTATTGGCCCGTAAAAATGTTTATTTTCTGATATTATATAGTTCGTCCAATATGTGAATTGTCCAACATTAGCTGCCCTGAGCTGCGTATTGTAACAATGTAGCTTTTTTTAGAAACCATGTCGGTGTGCAAGCGGCAACTTTTTGTAGTATGGCATAAGGAAAAATGCGCTTCAAATAAGTATTCCGCACTTGTCGACTACATTTTTTCTAATGTTCTACAGAAATCGGACTGTTGTGAGCAGGACTACCATTCAATTATGGATAAACTTTAAATTTTCCACAAAAAATTGTCTGAAAAGTGGAAGAATAGCAACAGAGATAAGAATCGATTGGAAAACAACAACGCAGCCTGGCTCAACGACGATTTGGTTTTTCTGAGCCCCGAAGAAAAATTGGCAACAGGGTGAAAACCAAAAGAAATTGAAAATTACCACCCTCCGTGCACAAAATTATCACATCTTGTGGAAAACAACTCTTGCAAGAGTATGAGAGCAACACGTATAAGCCTATATAAATGTGGTAAACGGAGTGCATCGGACATTGTTTCAATGGTAGAATTAGATCCCGACGCATCTAAAAAAATAAAAAAAAGTTTGGATGCAGACCAACAAGAACTCGTACAAGCTATTGCAATAAGTCGATTGCAACGTTCGATGTTTTGCGATCGGCCAAAAAAATGTGCTATCCGAATTGCATCAGAACGGAAGGAAGTTGGGCTGAAGTTCCCTAACAAGAAATGCTGGACCACACAATTACGAGAATTGTTGGTGCGCATCCCGAAGTTCTTAGCCAAGTCTCGGATAATGGCAATAAACATAAGTCTTTGAGCCTCATTTCTAAATGGGGTGGCGATGGGAGTTCGGGACACGCGACATACCGGCAGAGCTTCAGTAATTTGAAGCTTAAGATGGCAGATGAGCACATATTTTTCATATGCATAGTAGCGCTACAATTTCAATTGGAAAGCAACGTACTTTGGAAAAATCCTCGCCCGGCATTGAGTCGGTATTGTAGAACTTTAATAATAATGTTTGCCAAAGAGTCTACAGAATTGGTTAGAGCGGAAATTGAAAAAATTAATTCACAGATATTGCAAATTGTTTCTACGCACTTAAGTAGTTTTCAACTTCACCACAAATTACAACTTCCAATGATCGATGGCAAAGTTTTTACCGTGATTGCCGAAACATCATCGCAAAATTGTGGTATTTGTAAGGCCATGCCTAAGTCAATGAACGATTTAGATGCAATTAACAGCTTGGCAAGAAAGCTGAAGTTCGGATTGTCGACTTTGCATTGCTGGATTCGCTGCTTTGAATGTATGCGACATACCGACTATCGTCTACCAATTAAAAAGTGGCAAGTTCGTGCTTCGGACAAGTCATCCAAGAAAGATTCAGAATCGAAATGTCTTTTTTGGTAGATATTCCAATGCAAGGTTCTGGCAACACGAACAATGGAAATACTGCTCGAAGGTTTTTGGAAAAGTCAGAACTGTTCGCTCAAATTACTGGAGTAAACCATGACCTGATAAAAAGACTTGGTGTTGTTTTGCGTTCCATGTCTTCAGGTTGTGCAATAAATGCCGACAGCTTTAGAAAATATACGATGGAAACTGCGAAGATGCTAGATCAGCCAAAATGTCCACTGTGGGACGGACGGACAGACGGACATGTATCAATCGGCTCGGCTGTTGATGCTGATCAAGAATATATATACTTATAGGGTCATTGATGAAAAAAAAAATATCAAAGAAGCTAACTTCGGCGCTGCCGAAGTTTGTATACCATTGCAGCAAAATAATTGGTATAAATGTTTAACAAAATCAAAAAAAAACAAAAAAGAAAAAAACACATCTTAAAATTTTCACTTCTTCACCGAGCATTGTAGAACCAACCAAACACCGAGCCCATCGTGTCACCGATCTCTACACACTACGCCACCGTCCTTACTTAGCTGACGTAAGCTAATTCGACATACATATATGCAAACCCATTGCATCTCGCTCTTTCAATTTCGTTCTGTGTAAAAATACAACACAAATATTTCTGTTTCTCTCACACACCGCGTGGTGGTTGAATTTTTGCATATGTATGTGTGTGCATGAGCATTAAAATATATTTAATTTGTATCAAATATGATTATTGATTTGTAACCTTAATAATTATCCGATCTTGTTCAAACTTGGTGTAGGGTGTATGGGTAAAAATTGAATTTAGATGCAACAACAAAAAAACAATAATTTTATATGTTTCTTATTTGGTGCCGCGCGGATTCGAACTCGGGTCTTTTGTGTTTGTACGGCAGATTTTTTGGAATTTGTTTTTGTTTCTTTGCTGTCAAAGAAAATTGCTAATTTTCCTCGAGGTACCTCCACGTTTTAGTTAATAGCTTCGGTGATAATTATCCGATCCGACTAATTTTCACACTCTTCAAACTTGATAGATCAAGGAACTTAACTTTTTGCGTTTCAACCATGTAGCTTAAAATTTGAGGCTGTCATCCTGATTCAAACAGACAGACGGCTATTGATGCTGATCAAGAATATATATACTTTATGGGGTCGGAGACGTATATTTCTATGCGTTACAAACATCTGACCAGTTTTAAAACACCCTCTGCAAGGGTATAATAAAAATGGACTTAGATAGCTACCCTGGGGCTCCTCAAAGTTACTTCAAAGTTGCTTTATAGTAAAGTCCTAAAAAGAACTGTACTATGCTGTGTATGATTTACAGAGTCGAAGGCTTCACTGATTGATTAGGAAAGCATTTTTAAAAAGGATGATGGACAATTACAACTCCAAAAAGATAGTAATACCACTAGACCTATGAATATTGATATGAAATAATAGAACTACAGAACTGTTGTAATTAAGAAACTATAATTTTCCTAAAAGCCTTTAGAACAGCAGGCATCTTGGTAGTACCTCTAGAGTTCTTATCTTTGCACCTATTACGCTTTTTATGGAGCAGGATAATAATAATACTTCCAGGCAATGTAAATAAAAAACATGTGCAAAATCTACTAAAGCCAGCACAATAATAAGTAAGCTTTCGTCAATCATACTATTATATTACATGGAAGATATTCCCCAGTGGAACAAGTTGTATAAAAAAATTAGCGAGCATACCGGCAGACACATGTCAGCTTCACAGTTCAATGGATAAGTAAGACAGGTTGATGAAATTATTTGCTAAAGATCACGGAAAAACTAAAGTTTCAAGCAATGAATTCCAAACATGCTTAGGTCTACGTTTTGACCAACTGTTGACAACTATCCAACAATCACACATTAAAATCAGTGAAAAGGTTGATACAAATTCTCATCGTACTCTAGACTAAATTTTTGCCTATTTGCAGATCGATCAGCTTTCCGTTTTTATTGTTTTTATCAAAAATCGATTCTGAAAATCGATTTATCTCATGTTGGTTCGTACAGAGCCTTCAAGTGCGTAAATAGACCGAGTGCTGCCACAACGATGCCAGTACAGTGTTCATTATGCCTTAGTTAAAAGCATTGATGATTTTTACAATAAGAAGCAACCGAAATCTTATAGGTAAATGATTTAAGTTTTCTAAAATGTTAGCCTCGGCAATAAGTTGGCTTGTATTTGTGATATTTTGTCGATTGCGCATGTGGTCAGCTCTGAAGCACTGGAAAACATACCAATTCTTAATAAAAAAAAAAAAAATTGGGTCATGTTAAGATATTAAACAATACGGTAAATATTTACTTAGACTCCTCGGATTTTTAGTGTTAAAAAATTCGGAAATGTGCAAAAAAAGCTAGATTTGAACTTTACTGTTGGTGAACGACGACTTAACGGAACGCGCCAAAAAATAGCGTTGCTATTTTGAAATTTTTTAAAGATTTATTTATTAATATCACTCAAAAGTCTCCCAGCACTTCGTACCACACCGGTGTCTAGGGGAAATTAAATAAAATTAAGAGCACAATTCAGTGGCCAAATAAAAAATTTCGGCAGACACCGATGTACTACAAGGGACAGTGTTGTAAGGATGTTTTCCGGCTGGGTATAAGTCTCAGTCTGACTAGGATCTTCTGTTACAAAAAATTTATAAAAGAATACTGAGATACGAGATTGGCATGAGCAACTGGGAGAGATGTTAGTACTGTTGATTTTCTATTCGCTATAGAGGAGGGAAATGGGTAGGAGAGGAAAGAGAGAGAGACATGGACAAACAATTACATCTAGACGGTGGCTTGGGTATCACCCGGAAGCCGATGTCTAGAAAAAAACATGCTCTAACAACTGGTAACACACATAAACATATATAGCAAAACACTTAGTAGGAAAAAAGGAGGGATTGTATAATGCAAATAAGTAGCCCTATGACCCCATTAACTGACACAACAATCCATCAGAGAGACGTTACAAAACTTTATTGTAATTGATTAAATTTTACCCAAACAAATTTATTGCCTTGTATGCTGAACTGTAGTCATAATTTGCTGTTGTTTTATCCTTGCTTGTTTTGACACTTTTGACTCTTTAATTTTCACGTCTAGCCACTTTAACTAATTGTGCCTGAATGAATCTAGACTTTTTACACAGTCTCCGCTTGCCAAATTTTTCCATTTCCAAACTTTCCTCTGCATTCTTTGGCAGACGCCGAATGTACGAATCAAAATTTGCCACGATGGCATATTCTGGCGCCGCCGGCGTCACCGTGCACCGCCAGCATATGTATATATATTGGTCTCGTGCCGTTTAAGTTTGGGCGTTTGCAATAGAGAGCCGCGACAGCGGGCGTCAGCGTTATATCAAAGCGAAAGAGAGGTTGAAACAGAACTACGCAATAGCGACGGCAACAATTCTGTGCAAGTCCCGTTCCCATGGTGCAGCTGCATGATGTATATACATATATGTTCATCTTTCTAGGGAGAAAAAATCTTGTGCACCAAAGATGCTATCTTGGGAACTAGTTAACTATTATATAAAGTTTACTAAGACATGCAATGTGATGAATAGATTTATAAAGTACTTCGTAACTGTGTTTAAAAAATTGATTATTTTGAAGCTTAATATCTTGAATTTGTTTTTAGATTATTGACGATGAAAAGCAGTTTTGTGTGCTGTATTCTGCCTGCGCTCTATTTGCAAATCCCCCAACACTATTTATGAATTCAGCAGCACTATTTTTATCAGCATTATTTTATCATTTACGTTGAAAAATTAGCGAAACGTTGAAAGTGAAAAAAGGTTGAAGACAAGTGAAAGAGACAAAGTTGGTGAAAAGAAAACCAAAGTTTAGTGACAAGACACGCAGTGAAACAGAAAAATAAATGGATATAAAAGCCGGTGAATAAATGTACGGGATTTTTAAAAGAAAAAATATAAAAGGAAACAAGAAATTTTTGCAAACCATGTGACTTCCCTTGTGCCAAGTCAGTGACGCACGTTGCCTGAGTAAGTGTTGGGGTAGGTTTTTGGCGGGATAGACCTGGTGCGGTACGGTCGCCATTTTGTGTGGAGAATATAATTTTTTATGGAAAGAATTTTAAAGAAAAAAGAAATATGATAAAGAATAGAATGCGATAATATTGATTCATCCCTTCCCCTTCTCTTGACCCACAGGGGAACAGTTAAAAAACAACAAAGCCATTTTCATTTAAAATTTTTGTTCTTATTTGCTACCAACTAAACTAGAAAACTTCGTATCGCCATATATTATTTATTTTTAATGCAAAAAAATTTAACAAAATCTTCAGTTTACAATGTGACCATACAATAACGAAATGAAATTATATTTAAGTAATTCGACCATAATTATTTTAATGGCTTGTTATGTGCAGCATTTCTCGTTTTTCCTTCTAAAGAAAAACAAATATCCGATGGTTTGCCGACTCTCACACGCAACGTACAACGTAAAAAACTTCATCTTTATTATGAATAAGGAATATGAAACAATCCAGCTATTTAACATTTTGCACGGTGATTCGGGATTGTGTACACCATTTGATTTTTATTTATATAGACTTTTAATATATAAATTACACAAGCGTAAAAAAAATAACGCAGGTAACGCAGCCCAGCAAACATTATGTGAATTTTACTTTGAGCGTTTGTTTAAGCCGTTACTCAATTTAGCATTATACCATCTGCCTGTTTCTTTGCAAACAATTATCATTAATATTATGGCTTACTGCCATCATCATTTCAAAACAATCTATGTAGGATAATGTTAGTAACGTTTTCATATATTGTAATTCCTATTTTGTAAGTTAATTAAGAGGTAACCATTGATTTTGTTTTATCTTCAAGCAGCAATATAATCAAAGTTGTGGAGTTGGTTGTATTTTATTAAACGCATGAAAAAAACATTAAAAAAGTTGAAAAAATTATGTAGAAAAATTTCGATTTGTCTCGTTCCAATTTTTCTCTCTTTCCCTATCTATATACATATGTTGATTTTAGAGGAAAACTAAAAAAAACGATTCTTTACATAAAACCGCTTTTATCAGTGGATTTGGAGAAACTCAAATATTATACATACACGTAAGATAATTGAATATCTTTATCTATTTAAGTTTATAGTAATTGTAATATGTGGATAGGTGCTTAGGCAAAATAACAATTTGGTAAGTGATCTTGCTTTAATTTTGTCACTGCTGCTGTTGATACTCTCTTAATTGGGGTTGTTCTTTTTCTTCTGCTTTTGGCGTTGCCTTATCGTTGCAACCTACATCTCCTACAGGGAGTTGCCATTACGTTGCCACTTACCCCACTCCATCTCACATATGTATAGTATGTCAAGTAATTGTTTGCAAAACGAAAAAAGTCATCGAAATTTATTTTTCAACCTGTATTTTATTAACTTACATTAACTTTTTTAAGATTTTTTTGGTAATTAATAATTTATCAGCTTGTCTCTTATGGTCCGATTCAACATAAGTTCCGAAAGTGTACAGCCTGTAGTCCATGCGGAATGTCAAGTCTGAAAAAAATTTCCTTAAACGCCATGATGATTGTTTGCGATGAAATTGAACTGATAAATTTAATCTCCTGATAGCGCGAAAAATAATCAATTAGTACCAACACATGATCATTGTTCGGTAGAGGGCCCATAAAAACGGTTGCCCAACACTGCCATGGCCCGTCTGGAAAAACATGCTGCTGTTGGCTGCGATACTACTAAGCAGCTTCTGCACATTTTTACATGCTGCTCGATATCTTTATCCCAACGTGGCCACCACACCTTCACTCTCTTCCGACGCTTCACGGTCGATTCGCCGGGGTGGCCCAATTTTAAAACTCTCTGACGTAGCAATTTTGATATCACTCCGCGGGTACCACGCAACAAAATGCTACCCACTGTCGATAGCTCAGATCGAACTGGGTAATAACAGTTTGTTATATCCTCTGTCAAGTTATCGTCTTTAAGATGTGTCACAGCGGCCGATATTTCTCGGTCACCAACGCTTCTCTTTGCTATTTCCGGTATGGTAATGGCCATCGATGTAGCACAAGTAACAACTGGATTTTTCAAAGTTTTAATATCGAATGGGCAATATTTTCCTTTCCAGAGCGATACACAACCCTAAATTTAAACGCCTGCAGTGCCAAAAGTCAACGTTCAATTCTGGCTGGAGGTTTCGACGTTGGCTTAAAAATTGCCTCCAGCGGCTAATGGTCAGTGTCAAGTTTAAATTCCAAACCAGCAACGTAATAGAAAAACTTCTCCACAGCTTAAACTAACGCCAGACTTTCTTTTTCAGTAACATGCGAGTAACGCCTTCCCACTTCCGATTGGCTCTTGCTTGCGAAACTGATGATAACCGATTCGTTGCTGTCATCAAATTGTAGCAAGACATCACCAAGTGCCACTGAAAGATCTGGAATACGAATCAGCCGATTCTTCAGGTCGACAAACGCTTTTTCTTGTCTACTCGACCTCACAAATTTGTTATTGGCCTTAAGTAGTGCTCTTAACGGCTCTGTATTGTGTGACAATTCGGCGATGAATTTCCCCACGTATGTTACCAGTCCGAGGAAACTTCTCAATTCTTCTTTTGTTCCAGGCGATCGAAAATCCAAAATTAATTTCACTTTCTCTAGGTCCGCCGCAATGCAGTCACTCGATAAGATGTGTCCCAGAAATTTAAGCTGTTTCGTCTTATATACGCACTTATATTTGTTCAACAGCACGTTGTTATCAATCTATCGTTTATTTTTCAAAACGGCACCGAATTCTCGATCCGACAAGCTTGTAAACCTATCTTTAGACAATGAGCTGAATGGCCGTTTTCTTCCCCAGGAGCATTACGTAAAACGTAGCAATTAAATACTGGTTCATCTTCACACTTATTAGGGCTTTAAAAGGATCATCTGTTCCGTTTTAAAAAATATCCGTCGCACAGTGGGGCCATCGCTTATTTCGCTTATCAAAAATCATATCTTATAAAGTAGTGAAGCGATTTTCAAAATTTAAAAAGCATTTGACAGCTAGTTGTTAAAGCTTCAAATGGAGTTATTACGGAGTTATTATGTTATTATGGAGTTATTATGGAGTGCCACGTGCTCCGGTTGCTTTGATATTCAAGGTCAAAGTTGAAAAACATTTCTTGGCATATTTTACCCATAAAATTCACTTAAAAAACGCTTTTTTAATGACAAACGAACTTTATTATTCGAATTTGATAAGATAAATAAGATTTTTTTATGTTTTGTTTTAATTTTTCATTTAAATTGAAATTTAAACCCTTTATGCTACAGAGCTGAAATTTTACACATAGACTTCTTTTTGCTGCAGGCATTGTATATCTCGAAATCATCCTTATCGGATAAGTATATCATATAGCTCCCATAGGAACGATAGGTCGAGAATAAAATTAAGCTTTCATAACTTTGTTGTTTTTCAATCGAATATTACGAAATTTGTATTATATTAGTCTAAAAGACTTTTTAACATATTCAATAAGTTTTATCAGAATCGGTGGAGTATATCATATAGCTCCCATAAAAACGATAGGTCGAGAATAAAGTTAAGCTTCCACAACTTTGTTGTTTTTTATTTTGTATTTGTATTTTATTAGTTCAATTTACTTTCTAAAATATTTACCAAGTCTCATCAGAATCGGTTGACTATATCATATAGCTTCCATTGGAACGATCGGTCAAATATATAGTTTTAGAGTAATAACTTGAGTGTTTATAAAGCGATTGTCCCGAAATTTTGTATTTGTATATATTTATATGTCTGTGCTAAGTTTCAGTCAAATCGGTTGACTATATGCTATAGCTTCCATAGGAACAATCGGATCAAACATTTTTTTTTTGGTCAAACTACATTTTTTTTTAAGCCATTAACATCTAATGTAGGTTTGCCTTGTATTATATGCTCTCCAATGATTTTGGTTCATTATAAATATGTAAATATCAAAAAAAAACTTTGCCAAATTTGCATGCGCTCTTCTTATTCCTTGTACCTGGAACGCGTTTTTAACGCGAGGTTGCATTAGTTTTTTGAATTTTTGACAAATTTGCACAAAAAGCGCAAGACTACACTATATAGGTCTGATAGGTGAATGTTCCCTCTATCACGTGTATACGATTATATCGTGAATCTCCGTTGATTCTACTCCACCAAAGTTTAAAAAATGCGAAAATTTAGTGTGTTTTTGAAACGTATCCAATTTACTAAGTATTCCAAATTTTATTGTATTTTTTACAATAAATAACTAAAAATTGATCTACTTTTCGAATAAAGTAAAAATATTCAAGATCAATTGTTTAATTCGGCCAATATTCAGTTTCAAAGTTGCAAGTTTTTGTAAAAACTGTTCATTTTTTTCATAATTGAAAAATGTCTCCTCTTTGAGATGATGTAGCACCCACAATTCTTATCGGATTTCAAAAATATTTTGTATCCATAAGTTCTGAAGTATTATCTGTCGATTTTTTTACTTTTGCCCAACGCGATGGTGAAAAAAATGATTTTTGGTCAGCTATCCGGGCAATGATTTTTGGTCAGCTATCCGGGCAGAGGCCCCACTGTGCGTCGCTTGGGATCTCTTATTTCACATCACTGCGTTGTTGCTACACAACAATTTTCAATGCTTCTCACATAACAAATTTACTGGCGATCCCTAGTCGATTATCATTTCAATTGGTTGACCTCCAAAGTTGCATATAATGTCATCGTTTCCTGACGAACCATCAATCCTGAAACACTCCAAATCCTTGACCTCCTCATCGCTTCCCCACGGGTCTTCGATGCTTCGAACATTTGAAAATATCTTGCGCCGCTTTGGGTCGAAGTGTCCACCGGCGTCCGATGATCTCTTCGAGTTTCGAGTTCTACCGAGTTTCGAGTTCTACCGAGTTTCTCTCTTTCCGAAAGTCTCTTCATCAAGTCGTTCGAAGCCCAGGAATCAAATATTTGGTCGGCAAGACAGATCTCTTCAATTTCAGCTTTTGTTGTGCCATATGAACACTTTGCAAGTTGTTGTCTCACCCGAATCAGGTATCTATTAAATGTTTCTCCTTCAAACGGGGACAGATTCCGCAAAAAATGTCTCTCGAACGCTGAATTCCTTTCTGGTGCAAAATATTTGTCCAGTTTGCCAACTAGCACCTTGTAGACATCATTATTTTTTTGTGCATCATATTCAAATAACGCTCCCGGAAAGTTGAAAATTATCTCCTGGAGTTGTGGACTTCCCAAATGCAAAAGTTTGTTCTTTTTCTTGGGTATCGAAGTAATATCTTCCGCATCTAGGTATAATGGAAAAGACCTTCACCACTTTTCCCACTCATGCCGGAGTAGCGATTTGTCAATCATTTCATTTAGAAATGGTCTTACTTCCGCCATGATCGTCGCAAAGTGCAAATACCTAGAATATAAAATAAAATTATTCGTTCGTCCGTTCATCTGTGTACCACCTTTGTACGACTTGCGCTATTTCGATACCTTTGCATCACTTGAACATTTAAGTTCATTGCGCCCTTTGGTACATTTGTACCCCTTTCGTTCTTTTAATACATTTGTATCCCTTGCGACTTGCTGGTACATTTGTACCCCTTGCGACTTACTGGTACATTTGTACCCCTTGCGCCTTCCGGTACATTTGTATTCCTTGCGACTTACTGGTACATTTGTACCCCTTGCGACTTTCTGGTACATTTGTACCCCTTGCGTCTACTGGTACATTGTACCCTTTGCGCTCTTTTCCAATCGACACATTTGTGGCTTGCTAAAAAAAATATTTTTTCCTTTTCATTTTTATGTTTCCGCAGCCGCTACCAACAACTGCAAACTTTTAATTCTTTTCCAGATGGCTAAATTTCGAGTCTTCCCAGCGTTGTCCCACTCGTCGCCAATGTAACAACCCGTATTATGGGTTCGCTTCTAGTTTATTTTATTAATATCGATCTCTCGCTCGCTCGCTCGATCCTGCAACTGTCACACAAACGTCGCATGTCATTCCTTCACCTGGCAGGGTTCTTTCTATATACATATCAGGCATAAAAAATTCAAATTTCGATCTACAAAAGTATAAAAAAACATAAAAAAGAAAATTTGACAACATTCACGCTGTCAATTAATTCTTTGCAAAATGCAAACAATTATTTTATGTTTACTATAACTATGAAAATATAACTTTTTTAAAACTAATTTTTGGCATGCCTGCCATCAGCATCTACAACGGCCTGAAATCGTCGTGGCATTGAGTTTATCAGGTGTTGTTGAATGGATCATAAAAGAGCCGTTTTGTAAGCTGGTCTCCGTCTAACCACACGTTTCTTTACAAGAGCCTAAAAATTTTTGATGGGGCTTAGATTAAGACTTCGGCCAAGCATGTCAATCACTTTGCTGCACTTGTAGGACAATCAGGACCTGCATAGATGTGCCTTTCGTGCTTAGGGTCATGATCTTGGTCACTGACGTACCTAGAAAATTGAGCGCCTGGGGCAAAAAATTATTTGCCGCCCCCAATGTAAATTTCAGTCTGTAGTCTCTTAGGCTGGTTTGAGGGTTATTGGCGACTTCTTTAATAATTTTTGACTGATCACGTCTGTTTAACTTGGACGGCCTGCCTTCTGAATGCTTTAATTCCCAACCATTTTTTTTCAGCCCGGTTTATAATATTATAAATTGTTCTCAGCTTAATTGAAAACATTGAAAACATGAAAACATCAGTGCTCTTGTTGTTTTTCCCTTTGTATGATAGAAATAAACTAACTTAAATAAATTGTCATAAACTAGCATTCCATGCATTGCTAAATCAACGAAATTAGGTAAGATATTGACAGTTGAGATCCCAAATCAAGAAGAAATAATTCGGTTATTGCATGACAATGCCGCACTTAATCGTTTTTCTCAGAATTTAATGTTTCGTTTTAAAGCTATGGTTCTAATGGAATGCTAGCCTTCGCTGCAAATATCAGTTGCTTGGTTTTTTAATTTTTTTATAGAATTTTTGTTTCAGTGGTTCTTGGTGGAACGTTTAATTATTTAATTTGGAAGCCTTGACGCCAGCTTACAGAATGAATGAAGAATATATCGAAGACTACGCCTTTTATAGTCCGAAATTCGGTTTAATTGGTTTTTAGGAAAATAGGCAATCTTGGGTAGGTGGCACAACTGAGATGAACATATTTTTATCATTTAATAATTTAAATCAAAATCGAATTGGACCACAGGCCAAAGGCGTGTTACCCACATGTCGGTTGACTTGGTCAATTAAGCCATGCTTTTCACGAAAACCATATTGATGATGTGGGATTATGCTTTAGTGTACCAAGGTTGTTGTATTTATAAAAATGTTTGCCTTTAAAACATAAACTAGTGACATATTGCTGTCGCAACCAACACTTGAAATTGGGTGGACTTCGGAGAGATCATGCAAATGGGGGCCAAAGACACAGCGATGCTCACCGGTGATTGTAGAATAGTGAATAGATAAGAGTTGCTTGAATACTGATTTTATTAAGAAAAAGGTCGAGTTTATATACACGATTCTGGGATCTAGGGGGTCACATGGATGTACATTTGGGGGGTAAGTGTAAGTGTGATTGTGTGCGTGAACATAATATTGGAGACAATTTTGTGTTGTATGAAAATGTAGTGTGAGTACAGTATGCATGAAAATATGTAAGGGTTAATTCTATTCTAAGCAAAGCCTGTATTGGTCTTTACTGTGAGAAACTCATGGTTTGTCTTTTAAGCATGCATTTATACAACAGTTGTGTTGATGCGAATTTGTACAACATTTTCAAATAATTTTGAGAGACTAGGCAATGTGTTTTGTCCTTTCCGGGGATCATTATGATTGTTGATTTTTTTCAACTCATGAGAAAGTGACCAGTTTTTACTATCGCGTTGAAGAGTTTGCAGATGTGTTGTTCTCGGATCATTTTTGGGGTTATTTTGTCATGGCCGGGCGATTTTCATGGGTTAAGATAGTTTTTAATAATTGCAGAAATTTCCTCCGCTTGGAATTTCCGTGGCTCTGTTTCCACTGGGGTGCTTAGAGGGAGAAGCTGGAATGGGTTTTGTAGACGGGTTTGGCAGAAACACCATTTTTACATGAGCTCCAAAGGCGAGTGCTCTTTCTTCGTCTGAACGGGCCCACTTGCCAGTTGGGCATCGTATAGGTGAAATTATCTCGGTTGGAGCAGTTATGGTTGGGTGAGCTTTCCACAGCGGATATTTGGTGCTGGTGGGGGTAAGCTTCTCGATGTATTGAAGAAGCAATAGCTTCTTCTTGCCTAAGCGCTTTTGCTAGGGTTCGTGAAGCTGCCTTCAGGCGATATTTTGCTGCCGACGATCGAGACTTTAGCCTTTTACCTGAGTCGTCTTTTATCTGTTACAAGTAGTTAAATTAGTCGGTTGTTTGACTTGTGTTTTCCTTTGTGTAGCCGATTAATGGGATGGAGATATCTGCTGTTTCAATGAGCATCGACGCTAATGCAGAGGTGCAAACTCGATGTCTTCTTCGTCTAGTTTGGGATTCAACTCGTTATGAGTGCTTATATATTTCTTAAATCTGCGCCAGTTGGTTTTAAATTTGTTAGCCTGAATCGGTGCTGTAGGCCTTGCGGATGTGATAATGCAGTGAAAATGTGGTCTGATGATGAGAATATTGCTAGTGACTATGCCTTTATCATGTTGTGCCTGTGGACTCACCACGACCTGATGGGATACCTGGTTTAGACTTTGATTACCCCAATTCTTAAGTTATTTACTCTGTCTGTTGAAAGTTCCTTTTTACCAATTAGTTGGAAGAATCTTTTATTATTCCTCTGCATAAAAATGGTAATAAAATCCCATTTGAAAAAATTATAACTTTTTAACTGCAACATTTCTGTAGTTCTATTCTTTCATCTTTTCAACATGGGTTCATAAAACATAGATCAACTACCACTAACCTTTTAGAGTTTACTTCTTTAGCGATCAAAGAATTCAGGAATGCATTACAAACTGATGTCATTTATAGCGACCTCAGTAGGGCCTTTGACCATCAATGTGACCTCGGTGGTGCCACAAGCTTGCTATCTTGGACCATTGCTTCTTACCCTTTTCATTAATGACCTTCCGTCAGTTATAACTCACTCTCGTGTGCTTATGTACGCTGACGATGTTAAACTTTGTATTACTTTTAAAGACATAAGTTCCCGACGCACAGTGGGGCCTCTGCCCGTATAGCTGACCAAAAATCATTTTTTTCACAATCGCGTTGGGCAAAAGTAAAAAAATCGACAGATAATACTTCAGAACTTATGGATACAAAATATTTTTGAAATCCGATAAGAATGGTGGGTGCTACATCATCTCAAAGTGAAGACATTTTTCAAGTATGAAAAAAGTGTACAATTTTTACAAAAACTTGCAACTTTGAAACTGAATATTGGCCGAATTAAACAATTGATCTTGAATATTTTTACTTTATTCGAAAAGTAGATCAATTTTTAGTTATTTATTGTAAAAAATACAATAAAATTTGGAATACTTAGTAAATTGGATACGTTTCAAAAACACACTAAATTTTCGCATTTTTTAAACTTTGGTGGAGTAGAATCAACGGAGATTCACGATATAATCGTATACACGTGATAGAGGGAACATTCACCTATCAGACCTATATAGTGTAGTCTTGCGCTTTTTGTGCAAATTTGTCAAAAATTCAAAAAACTAATGCAACCTCGCGTTAAAAACGCGTTCCAGGTACAAGGAATAAGAAGAGCGCATGCAAATTTGGCAAAGTATTTTTTGATATTTACATATTTATAATGAACCAAAATCATTGGAGAGCATATAATACAAGTCAAACCTACATTAGATGTTAATGGCTTAAAAAAAATGTAATTTGACCAAAAAAAAATGTTTGATCCGATTGTTCCTATGGGAGCTATAGCATATAGTCAACCGATTTGACTGAAACTTAGCACAGACATTTCTATATGTACTAAACTTTCAAATAGATAATTTCAGGACAATCGCTTAAAAAACACTCAAGTTATTACTCTAAAACTATATATTTGACCGATCGTTCCAATGGAAGCTATATGATATAGTCAACCGATTCTGATGAGACTTGGTAAATATTTTAGAAAGTAAATTAAACCAATGGATTACATATTTCGTAATATTCGATTGAAAAACTTTGACCTTGAAAATCAAAGCAACCCGAGTACGTGGCATCTCGGTAATAACTCCATTTGAAGCTTTAACAACTATCGCTTCACTACTTTATAAGATATGATTTTTGATAAGCGAAATAAGCGATGGCCCCACTGTGCGACGTCTGCTTCAAGCTGATCTTAATAACATTCAAATTTGGTGTAAAATTAACTTATTAAACCTAAATGTTTTAAAATGTAATGTCATTTTATGGATCCTTTTTTTAATTTAGTGATGTACGATTGAACGTTTGTACTCATGGACCGTATATTAAATTTCACTCGACACATCACTATCACTGTCAGTAAAGCCATGAGTGTTCTTGGTTTCGTTAAGCGATACTGGAAAGAATTTGACGATCCTTACACAACCAATAAACTCTTTTTATTTCACTGGTCCGCCCCATTTTGGAGTACGGATCATGTGTTTGTCATTGCATTGTCCTGGTGCTGCTGGGTCACTTGAACGTACTGCGCATTGTACGTCCAAATGAAGTAGGGCTACCAACTTAGGCACTAGTGAAGTGCAGTTTGCACCACGGATGTAAAGTGTCGGCGGTTCGGCTTCAGAGGGTTTCTTTTGGGATTCTCCTTCTTGAGATTCGGGCTGACTTGCTAGTAATTGGAATCTGTTGCCTTCCACAGCTTTGCGTTGTTTTGATTTGAGGGCTAAGCTTTCGCTTGTTTATGAGTTTGGATTCAACGTCACTGGCTGGGAAGATTTTGTTGAGGAGATCTGTTGGGTGGTGATCGAAGCAACAGCAGACGTTGCGGCTGTTACAGTTGTTGTTGTGAACCGCATTAGGCGCTCTTAGACAAACTGTTGCTGGTTGGTAAAAGCAAATTGCTCGTACTTGCTCTTGTAGTGATCATATAGTGTATACAAAGGCCGCTAAACCACTTAAGAAGGCACGCATGCAAGTGCATATGCGTTGTCATCAAATTGCACTATTCCACACACTAGAATGCAAGGCAAGCATACTCGCCTTATTAAACTATTTTGTAGCATAAGCAATCCATGTAAACTAGACCATAAGAAACAGTATAAATAAAGCGGCCTCGACCCTACGAGGTCAGTCAGCCTAATCGCATCCAACTGCGACGTAACCAAACTATCGGCTTGCCTCCTTACTCTAAAGTCGCCTACTATTTGGCGCCGCGTTCCACTCGCGTCATAAAGAACCTTTCCATAATTACATGGCGATCCTGCCAGATTCCAAATAAGGGATCAAGGCACCGCTTAACAAAGCGAAGACGCGGAAGACGAGAGAAGACCCCAAATCCTTTCCAGAAGCGAAACTGCCCAGATGAGTGCCCCCTTGACGGTCCACGATCATTGACCGTGGAGGAATACCTCGCCTGCCAAAAAAGTGCTAAATCCCAGGCACTGCGGAAACAAAGAGAAGAAGACCATTTAACCAGAATCCCGAAGGCCCAGTCGCCCAAAAAACAAAGGCGGAAGCAGCAGCGACAGCAGCAGCAGCGATAGCAGCAGCAGTAAAAAAAAAAAAAAAAAAAAAAAAAAAAACCAAAGTAAGCAAAAAAAAAAACCCAAAGAAAACCAAAAATGTTAAATAATATTAAAAAGAGTGCTAATACAGCACCTTTGTGGTAAAAAGCGAAGTTCGCCGCCACAATAACAAATATAAACATATGTAAAACACGCAAATATCTATTCATCAAAGAAAAAAAAATAATGATAAATACATTTTGCAATTCGAAAAAAAAAAGTATAAATTTCCCTCACAAAAAACAAAAATTTTTTTTGACAATAAATGAAACCAAAAAAAAAAAATATATATATTTTTTTAATGATCTTTTATATTAAAATTCTTATACACAAAATCAAAACAAATTTTAAACGAATTGGAAATTGAATCTTACAAAGAAAGAAAGACTAAAGTTAACTACCCGTACCATATATGTATATATAAATTTGAAAAACCAAAATCAAAAAACTATATACAAAACAAAATTAATACACAAACAAACATATACACAAACTCATATTATTAAAATAAATACTATGCTAAATATACGTAAGCCACTTGAAATTTTATGCTGAGTCAAAATATTACGCATGCTCCATATGAGCAGGCCACTTGACAACAAAGTAAAACACCGCGTATGTAGTGAGAAACAAAAACGAAAAACGATATAGGTCAGTAAACCAAGAAGCAATAGAATTTTATTGTGCAATTGTGTGAAAACATAAAAAATTCAATATGGGCGGTGAATCATTAAAAGTAGAAAGACCCAACGCGAATGTAGTTAATGAAGTTCATGTAGCTCCATGGGACCCAGAGAACACTTTAGGTCAAATTCGTTCTGTATTGTTGATGCTTACGGCAATTATAATAATGCAGTTTATATTTACAGTATACAGCATGCATAGACGCGCTATTAAAAAACGGTACATTAACCAAAACACAGCAGTAGAGAAAATTTAAAAAAAAAAAATGATTTTCTTTTCTTTTAATAAAAAATTACTGAATGGCAAGAAATTTTAAAAGAGGCACGGCATTACAAAGAGAACATAGATAAATCAATTAAATGTATTACACAGGATAGGAAGATAAAAAGAGAAACGATAAGAAAACATGCTAAATTAATAAAACAGCAACTAAGACAAATAAGGAAGACCTTTAGAAAAGACCTACCTCAGGCACATCAAGTAGCAGCAATAGCATTTTATGAGGATTGCAGTGACAGAGCAAATAGAGCACTAGCAAAACACAGAATAGAAATACTTAGATTAAAACTTGATCTAGGCGAAACAGACGAAGAAAGTGACAGTACGGACACTGACTTAGAAAACTCATAGAGGCAAAGAGGCAATAATTAGCACAGCTGCCAAGCTTATGGTAGCAGAATATGACGGAAACCTGGCCAAGCTATCCAGTGTATTGATAGCACTAGAGGCCATAGACGAAATAAAAGGAGATAATGAGGCGATAGCGGTTAGATTTATTAAAACTAGGCTTACCGGAGAAATAGCCTACGCAGTATCAGAAATAAACACAATAAGTGAAATAATCGAAACACTTAAAAAGAAAGTAAAGGGAGACTCAATAGATAGTATCAATGCGAAGATACAAAGAGTGAAACAAGCTAATAAATCGGCGTTAGACTACACGACAGAAGTAATGAAGCTTGCTCAAGCTTTAAAAAGGGCATATATCACCGATGGTATCCCTTCGGACAAGGCAGAAAAATGGATACAATAATCGCGGAACGTATCGTGGACGTGGCAATAACAACTACCAAACAGGCTTTTGTCCGATTTACAAACACTTCCAATAATGACATCATAATACGACCAGATACAATCAAAACAGAAAATTTAGATAATCCAGGATATGAAACAAAGTCAAAAAGAAATAAATAACAGAGAAAAACTAGAAAGATTGCAAAGAAATTTCCCAGACAACAATGACTAAATTATGTTCAGAATATATAGATATCTTTGCACTAGAAAAGAAAATTACACAGCAGACGCTTTATCAAGAATTGACTTTAAAGACATTAAAAACATAATTCAACATACTAATGCAATTTACAAGGTTACAACACGCCAACAAGCGAAGAAAAAATCACAAGACAGTCCAAAAGAAATAAAGAAAATAACGTCATATGAGTTAGCTATCACTGAGACGTCTCAGTCAAAAGAAGTCAAGAAACGTGCCAGAATTCGTACAGTAAATGACGAAATCACTATAAACCTAGGAAAACAATATGTCAGATCGGTAAAGAAAAAATAGACTTAGGACTATTCTTTTCGCAGCTTGAAAAATTAGCTGACGATACAGGCATCAAAAGGTACCAACTGTCATTGAATGACAGCATATTTAATAACTGCAGTATAATAGACTTCAAGAACAAAGGATCCAATATGAAAATAGTAAGAATAGCACTCACACCTAGGTTACAAATAATTAAAAAAGCTGACGATACAGGCATCAAAAGGTACCAACTGTCATTGAATGACAGCATATTTAATAACTGCAGTATAATAGACTTCAAGAACAAAGGATCCAATATGAAAATAGTAAGAATAGCACTCACACCTAGGTTACAAATAATTAAAAAAGACGAAGAAAAAATGGAAATCATTAAAAAGTACCACGATGATCCAATTTTTGGTGGCCACCCAGGAATAACAAGATTAATCGGGAAAATCAAAATGTACTATAATTGGAAAAAATTACAAGACGTTACAAAATACGTAAAGAAATGCGAAAAATGGCAATTGAATAAATCACGAATCAAGACAAAACAGCCTATGATCATAACTCCACCGCCACAAAACGCGTTTGACGTAGTATTGATAGATACAATAGGTCCATTACCAAAGATATACAATGGGTTCGAATACGCAGTAACTGCAGTATGCGATTTAACAAAATACTTGATAGTAGCACCAGTATTATCTAAAAGCGCTAAGGATATTGCTAGAGCTATTTTCGAAAACATACTTATCTATGGACCCATGAAGAAAATTATTACTGACATGGGAACAGAATATAAGAATCAGGTATCTGACGAACTCTACAAACTATTACAAATTGAACACATGACATCACCAGACATTAGGATCTATAGAGAGGAACCACAGAACTTTTAACGAGTACCTCAGAACTTATATTTCAACAGGGAGGAATGATTGGGATCAATGGTTAACATACTACTCGTATAGTTACAATACGACCCCATCCACAGTTCATGACAATTGCCCATTTGAACTAGTGTTCGGTAAAACACCGACACCTTATAAATTTTTATTAAATAATGAAATAGATCCAGTATATAATATAGAAGCTTATGATAAGGAAATTAAATATAGATTACAGGTTTCACAAAACAGAGCTAAGATTATGATAGAAAAACAGAAGGAAAGAAATAAAAATTGTTATGATAAGACAGTAAACAGAATAAAAATAGCAGTAGGAGATTTAGTTTTGTTAGCTAATAGCGCCGGCCATAAGTTAGAAAATAAGTTTAAAGGTCCATTTCAAGTAATCAATATAGATAGTAATAACAACTGCACACCAAAAATCGAAAATAAGGAATTCAAAACGCACTTTGACAGAATAATAAAATATAATAACTTAAATACTCAACTACATACGTTACGTGGAAAAGAAAATATAAATATAAAAGAAAATATAAATATAAAAGAAAATATAAATAAATAAAAAAAAGAAAAAATGAGTACTTATACTTATTGTTAGATATAAGAAATAAATATTACACTTTATATACACTATTAGAGAATAAATTTATATGTAAATTCATTCTAATAAAAAGGAGGTGTAGTGATCATATAGTGTATACAAAGGTCGCTACATCTCTTAACCACTTAAGAAGGCACGCAATGCAAGTGCATATGTCATCAAATTAACACTATTCCATACACTAGAATGCAAGGCAAGCATACTCGCCTTATTAAACTATTTTGTAGCATAAGCAACCCATGTAAACTAGACCATAAGAAACAGTATAAATAAAGCGGCCTCGACCCTACGAGGTCAGTCAGCCTAATCGCATCCAACTGCGAAGTAACCAAACTATCGGCTTGCCTCCTTACTCTAAAGTCGCCAACTATTTGGCGCCGCGTTCCACTCGCGTCATAAAGAATTACACTCTTTTGGGCAGTCGGGACACTACTGCTAAATATGCATTATTACATTTTGTTTTGTTGCTGAAGAATTTGTTCTTGTACCTGCTGCTGGCGGGAGTCTAATGAAAAAGCCACGTTGGCATTACTAGTAAAATAAGTAAGTCTTAAGCATTTGTGTGCAAATAATAATATTATTGTGATTGGACGTCTTTGTGGCTACTGAGAGCCCTGTCACTTTACTGGTTTAACCTTGTTTATAAGATAACACCGAACAACTTTAACGTCTGAACGCGATAACTGAATTATTTAGCTATATAAACTTTTCTTTCTCATGTGCCTGTGCAGGTTCACATACAAACATAAGTTCTTATCAGCTTTTATATTCTAAATTGAAATGCACACAGATAAATAGACGAATAATAATTAAAGTTCATTCTATTACAATACAAGTTCACATTTTTTGTCTAAAACCTAAACTAATTGATGAAAGTCAATAATGGAATCTAACTGCCAGTTTCTTCTGAAAATTTTCATATTTTTTTTTTTTTTTTCTTATCGATTTATCGTTAATCTTAAGGAAAGGTTGGTACTGAAAAAGTCTTGTCTTTGTTAATTTTTTGAAAACTAAAAGGTCTTTATTAAAACTAATTATACATTGAAGCATGCCATTCGAAGAATATTTTAGTAAATTTTCACAAGGACTCATTAAAAATTAGGGCTTTGGCAGCAACTATGCCGAAGTGTCGTAACTAGAACATCATAAATCATTCCTTAAATACAATTTTTCTCCAGGTATTCACATTGCATTTTTTCATTAGTAACAAATATGAACTTTGGCATTGTCTTTTGTGTGAAAGATTGATACAAATTTAAAAAAGGATTTTATAATTTTATGTTATTTGATTAGTTAAGTTTTACTATTAATTAATAGCACGACTTTAAAAAAGTGATTGGTGGATATACGCTCTTAAATTTTGCAGCACGTAAAAAAACAAAGACATCAATTAAATTTGCCCTATCTTCCTCAGTTATGTCGGATAAGCGTCACTCAATATTTTTCAAATGTACTTGCAGATAAAAAAATTTTGAAGAAAACGAAAAAAAGAACCCCTTCTTTTTGATTCCTTACCTCGTTCTTAAACATATTCAAAAGTGACAAAATAGTATAAAATTTATACGGAAAATCTTTTACTAGGATCGCAAAAGACTATCCGCCTCTGTCAAATGTTACTCTTTTCTGCACGCAAATATGAAATCTTTAAATAATATACAAGTGAAAATCAATTTTCATGGCAATACTACAAGAATCCCCCCCCCCAAATCGCCTAACTAGACAATAGCCGGTATCACCGCATGCAAACTTTATATTAAATTGTAATCTGCATGCTACGCAACCATGAACACTGATGAATGTAATTAAGAATTGTAATAACTTTACAATGTATATATATATTTTTATAGTCTTATTGGTGTGTTTTTACATTCTACATAAGTTTCTTTAAGTACTAAGCCTAAGTAGAACATATATTTGTCGCAGGACCACCATCACAACTACCGTTCATGGTATTATCTTCATCAGATGAAATATCAATCATGCTTTCCACCCGCGATGGTGACATCACGTAAACAAAGTGTTCTGTTGATCCTTCTGCAGCATGGGTCGGTGCAATTAGTATTGCTGAGCCATCATGTAATGGCGGTGGAGGTGTATCTAAGCTTCTAAAATATTTAAAATTTACTGATCCATCGCTCGCTTGCGTGCCGTCATCCTGGGGCGGCGCATTATCGTTACAGTCAAAATTATCCAATTCCAACTCAAGATCACTTACAATGCGCATGCAACGCATTTTAGCCAGCGACTGGAATTTCATTGGCATGGCATTCACCTGACGGGCTAGACTTAAAAAGAATAATGTGTTCGCATCGAGATCACGGTTCGCTTGGAACACGGCGGAAACATCCCAGTCGCGTAAATCGGTTATCTTGCGCTGCTTAGCTTGTAATGGTTGGTGCTGAAGGTTAGAAGTGCCCCCACTTGAGCAACTCAAATTAATAGCTGCTGTCTGTGGTGATGGCTGTACTCTTCTTACTTTAGAACTGGGTGGTGGCGCTAATGACGAAGGTGTTGGCTCACTCTGTGAAAGAGCTGGAATGGGAGCGTTTATACTATTGCTGCAGGCATTAAGACGATTATTAACACTCATAGTTGACTGATTAGCCAAATTTTGGAAAAGACCCAACGGAACACCGGCAGCAGCTGCATTCAATTCTTTTTTAAAACTATCAGCAGCCGCCAGGAGGTGAGGCTCTATAATAAAGCAACCAACATTGTTGCCACCGCTGCCACAAGGTGGTGGCACAGTAGTTGGCAGAGGCAATCCGGCTGCTGCAGCTGCTGCTTTAAGAGTTGCCAAAGGAAGCATCTGGTGTGCCAGACCACCTACACCCAAACCAACTGGTGGTATATGACCAAAAGTATTAACGTTAATTTTAGGGCCTGCGGTTGAGGTAGGCAGAGGCAAAACAACAGCACTGTTACTAATGCTGTTAGATATCAGTGTCTGGGAACTAAGTGGAGCAACCGCAGCGCAATTACTATGTAAACTAGTATTACTGTTAATGTTCAAATTCTGAGAAGCAACTGCAGACCCAGTGATGTTGTTGCTTGGAGACATGAGATTTGAGACGGTAGCCATACCATTACTGGACGTTAATATAGAAGTACTGCTTGTTGATGTGGTATAAGTATTGACTGTATTAGTGCTTAGAACCGAACTACTGGTAATCTTAAGATCATCTTCTCTTCCATTGCTTGCAGCTTTCGACAGCATTTGGTAGCCAAAATCACACTCAGCGTCATCTTCGTCATTGGATTTTGCATTGCCATTGGCACAATTTCTGCAAGAAGTTACAAATTAGATGGAATGAGTGTTTTGATAATACTTGAACTCGCCTGCCTGGTCCCTGGAATGGTTTGAGAAATTCCATATGATCTGCATGTGCCCAATATTGATATTTTTTTGATGTTTTTGTACCCACACGAAACGACCTTAAATACTTTGTATAACTGTCGCGAAGGTTTTTCCATTTTCGCTTAGAGGCTTCTGAAAAAAAAAATAATTTTAAATATGAATTTTTTACATTTGAGTGCCCCAATTTCAAAAGCACTAAAGTTCCGAGAGACGGTTGGACTGTTTAACTTTCTGATCGTTGTCGTCTTATAGTAATCATTTAAAGTTTTGAAAGACACAGGTGAATCGTAAAAGTACTGTAGAAAACGTAGGAGCGTGCATCATTAACTACTTTTATTTAAAGTTTACAGTCAAGAACGGCTGCATAGATAGCCGAAGAAAAATGTTGTTTGCGTTTGGTAGTATGTTGAGAGTTGGCTTACACTTCGCAAAATTGCGTGTAGGACATGTAAATTTTTCCGTAATCGAAAGAAGCAGCTTATTCGGATATCGGTTCTGATTTATGTTAACGAAGAAGTTGACTTCCTCGGGTAAGTCTGTTTAAATTAATATTTGTATGCATATCTTTACCTAAAACACTAAATTTACTTTTTATGAAGGGATATACGTGTACAATCGACAAAATATTACAACTTTAGTAGCTCCACAGACAAACGGGCATGCCTTAAACAACTCGACAAGTGATGCAGAACAAGAATATATATACTTTATGGGGTCGGAAATGTTTATTTTTTGCATGTTACATATATTTTATCGACTTTAATATTCCCTTTTTCCCTATGGGTACAGGATAAAAAAAATGCGCATGATCGAATTCGTTTCATGTCACAATTGCTTCAAAGTTTGTCGCATACAATTTTCCTAGTTTAAACTAACTTACACTTTATTTAAAATGCACACATACATCATATGTATCCGGTTCTGACCTACTTGAAGTAAATACTTTTTATCGTCATCGTTGGTTAAGCTAGCGCAAACTTTTTGGGTTCTCGGCCTTGTCTTTAACGACATATAAGTTCCGACAAAATATAAACCATCTTAATTAAATAATTCATTCATTTATTCACTAATATTGAGATATACATTTAATATGTGGAAATAATAATTAAATAAAGTTTCGTTCCAACTAAAAATTTTAAAAATAAGGTAAGCCAAAACACAATTTTTGGGGAATATGAAGTCGGCTGAAGTGTAAGCTGAGTCGATTGAGACATGACCGTCTGTCCGTCAGTATAAAGACACCTAATTACCGTGTATATTCCCTACTATTGACACGAGAGCTTCTGTCAGAAATCTCGACTCCTGTTTCCGTTGTCTAATTTGCTTTCTAATGCCTATTTCGAAGGGGAAATCTAATGTTGATTTTACTAAGGCAAGCCTAAGCTGACAAAGTCAGTTACAATACATTCGTATCGTTATCATAAGTGATTACATTTTTTAAATGAAACTATACAACTACAGTGGAGCCTCGGTTAACGAACACGATGGATAGTGAACATTGAACATGAATAACGAAAACATTTTGTTGGGGAAAAAAGTTTCACATAACGACCACTAAAAAAAGTGAAAACCCTAATTGCATGTAAAATTTCCTGGATTCCCAATATAGTTATGCCCAGTGGGACCTTTTTTTCATTTCAGATGTCACCTTCCTTCGAAAACACATTCAGTGGTTTCGCTTAACGAAGCTTCCGCATAACGAACAAGATGCTGGAACCATTTGTATTAGTTAAGCGAGGGTCCACTGTACTAGTGATTTTCAGTTATGTTTGACGTTAAAACCTTCATGTTCCACATAGATTTATCAACCGTCACCCATTGCAAATTACGATACTAGGTACAGAACTGGTTCGCAAGCAGCAACGGAAAACCGGAAAACCTTAAAGGTAGTTTAAGAACTCGGGCACTCGGAAATCAAAATAATAATGTAAATTAAGAACGAGTTTCAAGGAGAAACTGGAGCTCTAACCTTTTCAGCCCACTTCTTAAAGAGTAAACATAATCTTTTAATTATTTGTTTCAAGATAATGATAAAATCCACAGTTATCTGAAGCAGAATTTACCGGACATCGCATCGAAACAGTTTAAAAATGTTCAATGGAGTAAAGATCATTTTAAGCCTCAAAAAAAAAAAAATGAAATGACTCAAACAAATCTCTGAAAAATCAGTTTGAATACTGTTGCCGGAGTTCTCGGCTGAAGAATAGTGCCTCCAAATATGTTGACCAATTCAACCTAGTCCCGGATTCTTAAGCTCTCCACTTAAATGTTATTTCCGTGTTTTTTTCCTTCTTAAGTTTGCCTCGTGCTAACTTGTACCACGTATCTCTTACAAAGTTTTTATAACATTATTCTAACATTTTTATATAACATTTTCAAGTTGAGCTTACAGTCGCAGAATGAGAGAATTATAGGTACAGATAACTAAAGCTAAAGGAGTTACCAGGCTGTACATTTTATATTCATGAATGTACTTTTAAATATCTCTTAGGTATAATTCAAAAATGTTCTGCCCAAACATCCTCCCCGCGTTGAAAGATCTCAAACTTTAAAAAATTTTAGTTTATCGGAAGAGGCGCTAGCTTATGAATTGGACGTCGAATAGTGCCCTTTGATGTCCTCACTTCCGCAACACGAACCCTTCCGTCATTCCCAGGAATAGTTGCTGTTACTCGTGCTAGCAACCAGTATTGTGGTGGCGTGTTGTCCTCATGGACGAAGACTAGCTGTCCAACAGATAAGTTTTTTCTCTTGATACCAGTTATTCCGCTGTTGAAGGGTATGTACGTAGACTCGTTGCCGTAATGCCCAAAACTGTCGCTTGAGGTAGGTGACCCGATGCCATCGTTCTACGTAACGCAACTCCTTGCCGGGTGAATCTGAAGGGTGGTACAGCGTAGGTTCGGGAGGTGAGGTTAGCGATGTCCCGATGAGCAAATGAGCGGGCGTCACTGCTGCTATATCATTTGGGTCGTCTGATACCGGAGTAATTGGCCTAGAATTGAGAATGGCCTCGACGTCTAGGAAAACTGTTTGCAACTCTTCAAAAGTTAGATGGGCATTCGAAATGTTTTTTAGGACCACCGTTTTAGCTGCCTTCACTGCTGCCTCCCAGAGGCCTCCGAAATGTGGTGCTCTAGGTGGGATAAAACAAAATTTGAAACCTTTAGAGGTGCTGTATAATTTGATTATATCAATATCTGACTCATTTATGAATTGAGTCGTGAATTTGGAAAGTTTTGTGGCAGCTCCCACAAAATTAGTAGCGTTTTCGCAATATAATCGCTCTGGAACTCCACGGCGAGCAATGAATCGACGAATTCCAAGGAGAAAGGCGTTTGTCGACAGCTCCGAAACCAATTCAATATGAATCGCCTTGGATGAAAAACAGACAAATATTGCAGCATATGTTTTGTAGGGAGTTTGTACGATGTGAAGAATGGTCCGCGACTCCTGTCACTATAAATGGACGTTTTTCGTAAAGTCGATCAGCCGGAAGGTTTCCCATCAGCTGATTCATCAGCTTTGGTTTGAAATGAAAATAGCTTACACAATTGCGTACGATCTTTCGTATCAATGCCCTTGCATTGACTATCCAAAGTTTTTCACGGACTAGAGCAAGCAAGATTCTTGGTCCAGCGTGAAGGTATTTGTTGTGTAGGTACTCGATGTACAGCCTTGTTAGTCAGTGATGTTGTGGAAGAAGAGCTTGATGCTTTGCTTCAAAAGGCATCTCAGCGTTTGAAAGGCGACCACCAACTCTCAGCACGGACATAACCGTGGTATTAATTTTTATATCCTGTAAGAATGGTGACATTCGTTGTAGGCTTGGTTGTAAGGGTTGATTACTTTGTAGTAAATGAATTTCAGTTTTGTAAGTTTCTGATTGAATTAGCGATATGATTCTCCAGAACGACTCAGTGAGTTCTTCAGTTGAGAGCGGGCATGCTAATGTTAGCGTCAATGCCGGATTTGGTTTAATTCGATTACTTGTGCGGAACAAGTACGCTACTATACGAAGAATTCTGAGGTATGATGAGCTCTTGTCAATTATTGAGTTTAGCACTGATGACTCTGAATGGCTGGTCGCGCCGATGCACACAAAATTCGCCTTTGAACGGACTTCGATTGGAATCCTTGGGCGTACCTTTGGTTGCGGCCACTCTGCACTTGTCTGCTTTAGGAAATTTGGACCCTTTAACCAAATGTTAGTCATCAGCTCAGATGCACGGCATCCGCGTGAAATTATGTCTGCTGGGTTTTGTGATGATGGAACGTGTTTCCAAATGACATTAGAATGATCTTGTAGTTCAGAAATTCTGTTGAAAGCATTGCAATTTCGACGAATGCATCTGAAGCCATTGTAGAACTATGGTGGAATCGCTCCAAAAATAAACGCTTTCGATATTGTCTTCCAATTTCTTTTCGAACTTCCGCCAGACACGACTGAGCAAAAGAGCACTACATAGCTCGAGTCTGGGAAGTGATTGTGCCTTCATTGGGGCAACCTTTGATTTTGCAATTAGTAAATTTACTTGTATTTTATTGTCGAATTGTGCTGGTACGTATATACAGCGTCCGTAAGCTCGTTCCGATGCGTCTGCAAATCTATGTATTTCGCAGCGCTTATGACGAAATGTGAAAACGAATCGAGAAATTTCTACCGATGCCAACTCTTTAAAATTCTCCAGCAACTCTACCCAGCGGTCCTTTAAGATTCCGTCCACTGGTGTGTCCCAATCGAGACCCTTTAAAGTTATGTCTTGCAGAAGAATTTTGCAACGAATGAATACTGGGCTCCCTAGTCCGAGAAGATCAAATGTTCGAGCGATTTTGGAAAGTATGGATCGTTTTGTGCTTCACAATTAAACCTGAATACAAAAACGTCACTAGAGGGCTGCCATGCCATACCAAGAGTTTTAGTGACGTCATGCTCTTCTAATGCGATGAAGACTTCATTTTCAGATGTAGGAGTGATTTCCTTTGAATTGCTGCTAAATTTTGTAAGTTGCAAACCAGCTTCAGCCAAAATCTTGACGGTTTCGTCCTTCTTCTTTTGTAAGAGAGTTATTTCGTCTGCGCCCGTAAGAAGATCGTCTACATAAAGATCGGTGTGCAGGGTCGCAGCTCCAAGGGGAAAGGATCAACTGATAACGTCGATCTCTATCGTCTACCATGAATTGTCTGTACATTTTTAAAATGTCCCTAGTAAGAGCAAAAAAAAATGTGGTTATTAAATCCTGTTGAATTGTGGGACCTACCCTCAGTAGGTCATTTAAAGATTTGCCAGAAGATGTTTTAGCCGAGGCATCGAACACTGTGTTCAGAAGGCACGGCTTGCCCGAACCTAATTTCAATTTTCCGTTTCGAATGGCATCAAAGAATCCATCTACGTTGATCAGTACTTGAATTTTATGTGACTCATAAAAATGTGGATCTGCCAATTGAATATCTGGAGGGATGGTCCAGTTTGTTATGTCAAAAGTTTGAGGTGGCTGCTTAGCCGAAATCTTTTTTACTATAGAGAAGTTTCATGACCACACATAATCTAAATGCCTTGACTTTAAGGTTGCACATGTGGTAAAGGAGATACTGCTCCTCGAGTCATCGATTCCAGTAATTTCTTGATTTACAAAATGTTTTTTGAGATTAAGTCGCTTTGCTGTTTCTTCTGTAATGAGGTTTACTTCTGAGCATGAGTCCAATAGAGCACGAACCACGTGAAAGTTTCCAATGCTGTCTTGAAGTTGAATCAGCGCGCTCGGAAGAACAGATATGGCTGTCCTGTGAATTAATAATGAGGTGTTGATTGATAGCTGGGCGTCTCCGAAACTTGATAGATGGGCTTGCGTGTTGCCCGACGTAGTATATTTGTGTAAGAGTGTATGATGATGACACACCTTGCATTTTGATTTTGATGGACAGTCTGACACCTTGTGTCCTTTCCATAAATAATTAAAACATCTGTTGGCGGTTTTTATGGCAGTGATACGCTGTTGAATCGAACTGCAAAACAAGCATTCGTTAAAGCAGTTGAATAAAGTTTTGGCTGACGATGTTGTCCTAGATCGCATATTTGTGTGACGATGATCCCAATGATCAGCCCTTTGACCTTCTAAGAATTGAACGCGCCTGTTAAGAATCTTGTAGAACTCTTCCCAGGTAGATAGTTTCTCCAAACTTTGTTTTTCATCATAATGTACCTTTGTCTCTGCATCGACCTTGCTCAGAATGATGTACATCATCATACTGTTCATTATTTGTTCCGCTGAACCAAGGGAGAGTAATGACCCTCGTATTGCAGATGTACAAGGTGGCGCAAAAGAAATCACCCTATTGAAGGATGCTCTTATTTTTGCAAATGGCCGCCAATGTCAAATCTGTTTTGACATTTGTGGACTAGACAGATACAGAATACAAGTGTATAAGCCATGGAGCGATACACTCCCCAAGACTGCACGAGCCACAACCGACATTCTGAAGGACGCGTTTCCGGGTCGCTTAATTTCGCGTTTTGGCGATTTGCACTGGCCCGCCAGATCGCCCGATTTAACGGTCCCGGACTTCTTTTTATGGGGTTTTTTAAAGTCCCGTGTTTACATCAACAAGCCTAAAACCTTGGAAGCCCTCAAGGAAAATATCCGATACGAATGCGAGAATTTATCGCCCGAAACGCTCGCCGAAGTGATGGAAAATGCCATAAAACGAGCCCGTATGGCAATCAATTGTGGCGGCGCCCATTTGTCCGATATCATCTTCTCGACTTAACACAATTAATTCTAAAGGCCTAAATAAACATAATCAAAAAACAGAATCGAAGTTTTTCATTTAGAAAAAAAATAAGAGCCAAACAACATCGGATGACTTCTTTTGCGCCACCTTGTATTATCGATGAGCCTTTGCAAAACTGTTGCATCTGGATGTCGCATGGACGAGCAAGAAAAAAGACTTGAGACACAATCATTAAATATCAGTACATCATTGTTGTACCGAGTTTCCAGTCGATCCATTGCCTTTTTATAATTTTCCTCCGTCACCGGAAACGACTGCACAACTTCTGATGCAGGCCCTGATAAACAATTTAGTAAATAATTGAACTTATCAATTGTGGGTAAGTCAGGGTCACTATGGACTAAATTTGTAAACGAGGTTTTAAATCCTTTAAATGATGCATACTTTCCGTCGAAAGTCAGTAATTTTAATTTGGCAAACGATGAACATGTCCAACGCCCGGGCTGACCGATGAATTGAGAAAGCTAGCTTCTGGTACCATGGCAGTCGGTGTTTGTCTTTTACCTTGAAGTGGTGCAAGTAATTTAACCTTCACGGTGATGAACATTTCTTCCTGTGTGCCGCGTTCGGAGTCAATGGGATGAAGGTTCTCAATTTGCGTCTGTATTTAACATAGTTGTCGATATTGGGATTCCAAAATTGAAAGTCTACAGTTCAGAACATCTGCTTCTTCATCAATGCCGGTTTTTAAAACCTTTTGATACAAATTCGTGATGTGTTTTTCGAATAAACTGCGTTGAGCTCTAAGCGATACTAGCTTTGATGCCGATGTAGAGTGATCCGCTCCGACTGCAGATGCAGGGGGTACCGTGTCTTCGTTAGCCATTGTTAGCGTTTAGTTTAGTTTTAACAAATGATGATCCAACGATGCAGCAACAGCGGTGCCGTCTATCAGGAATGTGATGAAGCGGTTGTATGTGAATGTATATAGAGATGTATACTTGCGGTTCAATTGCAATGTTGCCTACTAAAGATGTAGAGTAGCGGGGTGCGGGGTTTTCCACGTGTGTTCCCCTCTTGGGTTATGTCCGATGACCACTTTCGATGAAATGTCGACTTCTTATCCTCGTTATCCTTTCCCTCTCCGATCTCAGGAGTCTGTCGAAAACTAATGGGGGTGATTGAATTAATCTGAAAACGGAACGGTAGCACTTGGAATAAAACTCAACTTAGAGTTTAAAGTCCTGTCACGGTCGCCAAATGTTGCCGGAGTTCTGGGCTGAAGAATAGTGCCTCTAAATATGTTGACCAATTCAACCTAGTCCCAGTCGTTGCCCGTATTCTTAAGGAAGCTCTCCTCGTGTATCCTCGTCTCGTGTATCTCTTACAAAGTTTTTATAACATTATTCTAACATTTTTATATAACATATTCAAGTTGAGCTTACAGTCGCAGAATGAGAGAATTAGAGGTACAGATAACTAAAGCTAAAGGAGTTACCAGACTATACATTTTATATTCATGATGTACTTTTAAATATCTCTTAGGTATAATTCAATAATGTTCTCCCCAAACAAATACTTTATGAATATACTGTGTATACTGACTTTAGCAAAGCTTTGGAGTTAGTGAGTTATGGTATATTCTAGTCTAAGCTAATTATGCTTGGAATTTGGAATTTGTTTAGAAAAACTTAGTATGTTTTCTTATTCTAAAGTATTTAATGATTACTCTTACTTCTGCTCTTTACAAATGACCTCCCTTAACGTATACTTTATGCCTAAGTTTAAAGATACAATGTGTGAACGACATTTACCAAAAGACAACAGATTCACCAAAAAGTTTCACTTCAGAATTGTTAAACCCTGTACCCATAGCATAAAAGGGTATATTAAAGTAAATAAACATTTCCGACTCTATGAAGTATATGTGTATTCTTGAACAGCATCACTAACCGAGTCGTTTGAGACATGTCCGTCTATCTGTCCGTATGAATACCAAGATCTTCGAGACTATATAAACTAGAGCAACCAAATTGCAATTTTTGCACCCCATTTGAGCCCCCAAAAGAATTACTAGAGCAGTTTTAAGGGATTCAAACTCATATGTGGCATACATAATAACGTGGCCAAAATGCATTATCTGACCAAATTTTTAAGAAACACGTTTATGCTTATTGTACTAAAATGCCAAAGAAGGTAAAGAGAATTTTTAATTAAATTGATAGCGATTTTAAGGGTGTTCGACTTTATTAAATTAAAAGTTGTCTCTTCTATCATAGTTATGCTACATGAAGATTCTTTATTCTCTAATGTGGATTAGTTTGTTTTTTGTTGAGCTGTTTATTGTGCCAAGCTGAGAGAGTAATTTCGCTGTTTCAAGGTACAAATCAACCTAATGCTTTACCTCAATCCCAAGATTTACAAAACAGAATGATTCCCCAAAAAATTTAGTTCAATACTATGCCATGGATGTGAAGCAGAAATATTAAGCTCGTTGAAAATATATTATTTTTATACCCTTGCAGAGAATATTATAAAATTGTAACGCATAGAAATATACGTTTCCGACCCCATAAAGTATATATATTCTTGATCAGCATCAACAGCTGAGTCGATTTAGACATGTCCGTCTGTCTGTCTGTCCGTCTGTCTGTTTCTATCAACTTTTAGATAGTAAAATTAATTAAACTACATAGTTGAAACATGAAAAGTTAAGTTCCTCAATCCTTTGAGTAGGTAAAGTTTAAAAATTATTCGGATCGGATAATTATCACCGGAGCTATTAACTAAAACGTGGAGGTACCTCGAGTAAAATAAGCAATTTTCTTTGGCAGCAAAGAAACAAAAACAAATTTCAAAGAAATCTGCCGTACAAACACAAAAGACCTGGGATCGAATCCGCGCGGGACCAAATTAGAAATAAATAAAATTATTGTTTTTTTGTTGTTGCATTTAAATTTAATTTTTACCCGTACACACTACACCAAGTTTGAACAAGATCGGATAATTATTAAGGTTACAAATCAATAATCGAATTTGATAGAAATTAAATGTATTTTAATGCTCACGCACACACATACATATGCAAAAATTCTTCACCACGCGGTGTGTGAGAGAGACAGAAATATTTGTGTTGTATTTTTACACAGAACAAAATTGAAAGAGCGAGATGCAATGGGTTTGCTATATATATCGAATTAGTTTACGTTAGGTAAGTGAGGACGGTGGCTTAGTATGTAGAGATCGGTGGCATGATGAGCTCGGTGTTGGATAGTTCAATGCTCGGTGAAGAAGTGAAGGTTTTTAGATGTGATTTTTCTTGTTTTTTTTTTTTTTTTGATTTTGTTAAACATTTATACCAATTATTTTGCTGCAAGGGTATACAAACTTCGGCAGCGCCCAAGATAGATTCTTTGATATTTTTATTTAAAATTAACATTGAAGTTAAACAAGCGTACGATCGTGGAGAAGGAGGAGATGTAACGGATTCGAAAATTTTGTTAAATTGTCTATATGACCATTTTTTTTATGTTTTCATTTAATAAACAGACATGTCACAAAAAATTTGGAAAAAAAGGAAGATTTTTTGGCTTTACAAGTAGATATAAGGGGTTATTAGGGGTAATCCCAATTTTCTTGTAAATAATTTAAGTTAAACTTGCGCCGAGTGGAATTCGCTGTTACTAATTCTATATTTTGGGTCGTACTAACTAAAATCGACTTAGCACAGGCATTCTATTAGATGCTGGGGTTTCTGTTTTAATTAAAGAAGGAAAGACAAGCCTAGATGTTGGTCTACCATGTCTTAAAAATATGTCTTTTGGATTGATCGTTGGAGGAAAGATTGCTGAAACTTAAAACGGCGAAACCAGTTAGTTCGATCAAAAATCGATTTTTTTATTGAATAAATCGAATATAACTACTTAAGAATATGTAGTAAAAATTAAGGCTTAATTCGCATTATTTCCTATTTTATGAGCACTTATATTTCAAATGCGTTTTTCTCGAAACGAGTTTTTTTTTATCTAGTGGACATTCTTAAAAAGTTATCGACCAGTCGTTCTAAAATTTGATATATATTTTTTATTCAGGTCTGAGTAAAATGAACCTAGCTCTGCATTTTTTTACTTAACATACAATTTTTAATATTTTTTTATCACAATTGAGTTCATATTCTTAAGAAATATGTTGTTAGAAGAAAAAAATGGTTGTTGATTTCGGAGAAAAGTTACAACTTCAGGAATTCGCAGGAGTCGCCTAACTTCCTTAAAGATGTCAACAAAATTATGCTTATGGTTGGAATAACTTTGGATTACTTTCCCATCGCTCATTTCATTTGTCAAAAATCATATCTTCTAAAGTAGTAAAGCGATTTTCAAAATTAATTAATTAAAAGCATTTGATAGCTAATTCCTTAAGCTTTAAATTGAATGATTGCCGAAGGTGCCGCGTGCTTGGGTTGCTGTGATATTCATGGTCAAAGTTGAAAAAAAAATATTTCTACGCATATGTACTTTACTCATAAAATTCAGTTGAACAACTTTTTTCTGATCACAAATATACATTATTATTTTAATTTTAATGACTTAATCAGATTTTTTAATGTTTTGTTTTAATTTTATATTGAAATTGCAAAAAATATATACCCTTGCATGGGCATATTAATTTTGGTCTTCTCCGAGACAGAAATAGCTACAGAGCTGAAATTTTGCACATAGGCTTTTTTTGCAGGCATTGTATATCTCCAAATCATCCTGATCGGATAACTGTATCATATAGCTCCCATAGGAACGACCAGTCGAGTATAGAGTTAAGCTTCCATAACTTTGTTGTTTTTCAATCTAATATTACGAAATTTGTATTTTATTAGTCTAATATATCTAAGATATTCACCAAGTTTCATCAGAATCGGTTGACTATATCGTATAGCTACCATAGGAACGGTCGGTCAAAATTATAGTTTTATTTCGAAATTTGGCATTTGGAAGCTTAATATATATAGAAATGTCTATGTTAGTTTCGGCTAAATCGGTTGACTATATGCTAAAGCTGAAATAGGAACAATCGGATCCAAAAAGTTTTTTTTGTCGAATTACTTTTTTTCTCAAACCGGGAATATTCAATGTAGGTTTGACTTGTTTTATATACTCTCTAATTATTTTGTTATATATAGAAATGTCTATGTTAGTTTCGGCCAAATCGGTTGACTATATGCTAAAGCTGCCATAGGAACAATCGGATCAAAAAAGTTTTTTTTGTCGAATTACTTTTTTTCTCAAACCAGGAATATTCAATGTAGGTTTGACTTGTTTTATATACTCTCTAATTATTTTGTTATTTTATAAATATGTAAATATCAAATAACAGTTTGCAAGGGTGTAAGAACTTCGGCACGGCCGAAGTTAGCTCATACTTCTAGTTCTTATGTAAGAAACTTGTAATAACTAAGACCTTCTAAACATGTAAATAGCGTACAATTATTGCGTAAGTGGAATAAATATAGTCAGGTAGTATTTCTGACGCGATTTTTTTTTTCTTCCTTGTACCTGGAACTCGATTTTAACGCGAGGTTGCACTAGTGTTTTGGCTTTTGCTAAAAACAAACGAAAAAATACGCAAGACTACACTATATAGGTCTGATAAGGTCCCTCCATCATATGTAAATGGTCCCATCGTGAATCTCCAGGAATCTCTGCTGATTCTACTCCACCAAAGTTGAAAAAATGCGAAAATTTAGTGCATTTTTATAAACGTCTTCTTCTGAGTATTTCAAATTTCATTAAATTTTTTACAACAAATAACTAAAAGTAAAAATATTAAAGATTAGTTGTTTAATTCGGCCAATATTTCAAAGTTGCGAGTTTTTGTAAAAATTGTAAATTTTTATTGTACATAAAAATTTCTTCACTTTAAGATGATGTAGAACCCACAAAATTATCGAATTTAAAAAATATTTCGGATCCATAACTTCTGAAGTACTATCTGTAACTTTTCATTTTCGCCCAACGCAATAGTAAAAAAATTATTTTTCATAGTTTTCATCGTTACGCTATGTATCGACATTTTCTAATTTACCGAAAGTCCCTGATTCTTTTATGTGCGCGGCGAAATCCTTGTGCAAGTAGATTGATGTTGTGTTCCGTAGGTATGGAGCCAGAGAATTGAGAAAAACTTTGTAGAACTTGATTCAACTTAATAGCCTAAACTTTAAGTTGAAATTTACTATAAACCCAACGAAACAAACTCCACGGTTGTTTTTGATTTTCTTAAAAGGCACCTATCTACGCCTAAATGTTTTATTGCAAAACGTGCTTTAATCTTCCGACGATACTATCTGGAATCACCTAGCTAGGTACGGCAATCCCACTGATATTATGTCACGGGCTATACAACCAGTGAATTGGTGGCGTTATTGTTGCGACTTTTTTGACTCTACCCAATGGCTAAGAGTAAATAGACTATGACCTCAACAAGTTAAAAGTTTGAAAGGCCATAGTGGTAAAATGGTACAATGGTTTTAAAAAAGTGTCCGTGCTGAAGTGTTACGTGTTTTTAACAGAAACAACACATTAGGATGATACAAGTAACATTTTACCATACGAAATAAGATTAGGCATTACGTACACCCAACGACAAAAAAAAAGACGCACTCGTAAATTTTCACTTTTTTCAACTTTAGTTTAGAATAAAGTGTCAAAATGGACAAAACCTTCTAATAAGTTGATTTTATATGGTTTTTGAATTAATTTTAATAAGTGATAGGTAATTCCACATTAACAATTCGACTTACACATATTAAAAAAATATTTTTAAAACCGACCTTGTGTTTTGCCATTTTGTAGGTTATTACCGTCAGAAAAGAACATTTTTTATAAAATTGAAATTTCATCCTATAATGTAATAATAATTTTTTTCTACTTTATTTATTTACAAATAATTATTTTTAACAATTGTTTTTTTTGTGGCCTCAAAAACGGTTATCCTTTTTTATTAACATTTTGAGGAGGTACCCCTCTGAACCTTTTTACAATTTCAAATATCGTTTTAGAAAATATTTTCTAGAAATTCTTTTCGTTTAACCGTTGTTTTTCACTTTTTTTCGATCGGACGACATATATGCTAAAAACATTCAAGACGGAGTCGAATCCAACACTAGTGTCTATTAACGAAGGAAAATATAAAGAAGGTGAACTTAATGATGCAGTTTCATTTTTATTAAAACAAAGAAAAAATGCTTTTCCCTCAGGAGCATTGCTATGGATTACTTTGGGCGGGAATATGTTTAAATAACGTATATTTATATATATTATATATCTGACTGTGTATTTGAGGGGGATGACAGCAAAACTGACTTCGAGTGTGGTTCGGTGTGATGCCGAGGCGGTTGAGACTGTGCGGTCAGTCTGCAACAGAGAGACATAGCACAGGGAACTCGCTTCGCTAGATACAATGGCAAACAAAAAATAAACACCAACCCGAGACTTTGAAGGTGCTCCGACATACATACATATACTTCTGTTGTTCAATCAACAGTGGAAGATTGGTTTGAACTAATTCTTTCAAAGTGATGATCATATAATATTTTCGACGCAACCTTTGGTTAAAAGCATTAATTTGGTCGGGTTCGCGATATTATCTCCTTTGTGTAAACGGATTAGATCCGCGAACACACACACACATATGCAGTGGATCACATTAATATTCGGTTTGTTTTTTTGTTCAACTTTGAACGCAAATAACACTTGCAAAACAAAGTGAAACAAAAAAATAAAAATAGCAAATTAAAGCTAGTTTTATTATCTTTTCATAGACGTACAACAACATAATATTTATTTTAAACTAAAAAAGAAATTTAACAAAAACAAAAAAAAGCGGCGAATTCGTGCCACATTAATATTCGGTTTTTTTTTTGAAAATCGTATTTAAAACCATGAGGCATCCCCGGATAGCTTCAGATGGCGCAAAAATGGATATCCCCGTGAAAAGGATCCCACTATTGACAATTATTAATAAAAAGCATACCGAAAAATTTAATTGTTCACCTGCAAATTACAATGGGCCTGCAAGGGGAAAGTTCAACATTGGGGTAGGGAGTACTTGGGCTCCAGTTGCATTTACAAAGGGGGACTTATAACGAAATTGGTCAAATCCTAAAAATAAAGCCAAACACACTCGCTGACATCGTCGGAAAATCAAAATTGAAGGAAGAATCACCCGAATTAAGCAAAAAGGACAACCGAAAAAATTGACTGAGTGCGAAAAATCCGAAATAGGTAGGAATATAAAGCAAGACCACCGGATTAGTTCACCAGAATTGATAGCTTATATCATTGCCAAGCACGGAAAACCCGTATTATCCGAAAACATTAGGTGTACCAAAAAAAACGGGCTGTGCAACGGCCAAGTTGTTCGAAAAAAGCATTTCCTTTCTGAGTGCAATCGGATATTGAGGAAAATTTTTGCCCAGGAGTACTCTAAGAAGGCCCAAAACTGGGGGGACGACATCAAAAGCAAGTTTATTGACTTTGGAAGTGACGGCAAGACAATGGTTCGGCAGAAACCAAACATAGAACTGCAGGTGCAGCACATACGCCCAACCGTATAACACGGTGGGGGTCACGTTATGATTTGGGTATACATTTCCACAAAAGTAGTTGGAAATCTGGTGTTTATAGATAGTATTATGAACCGGGATACATATTTAAACATTAAAAAAACAAAAATTTAAAACAATCGGCAGGGAAATGGGAATTTCCCAAACGTTTATGTTATACTAAGACAACGACTCAAAGCATTAGGCTTAGAAAGTGAAGTCTTGGTTGATGTACATCTCCCCAAAAGTTTTGGAAACGCCGCCCCAATCGCCTGCCCTTAACCTAATATGAAATTTGTGGAGTGAGTTGGACCGCCGGGTGCGCAATACACCGATTTCATCAATATGGGACATTAAACAAAAGCTTCAAGAAGGGAGGGTCAAAATTGGCAAATAGTATAATGAAAATTTTTTTAAAAATATGCCAAAATGCCTTAATGATATTACTAAAAACAATGGATATCACACAAAATGTTTAAAAAAAATTCTTTCCAAATAATATTGGTATAAAGTATTCCAAAAGAAAAAAACCGAATATTAATGTAACAAGAATTTGAGGCCTTTTTTGGGTTTTTGTTTTTAGTTTAAAATAAATATTATGTTGTTGTACGTCTTTGAAAAGATAATAAAACTAGCTTTAATTTGCTATTTTTATTTTTTTGTTTCACTTTGTTTTGCAAGTGTTATTTGCGTTCAAAGTTGAACAAAAAAAAACCGAATATTAATGTGATCCACTGTACATTTGATTGAATTTGAACAATTAAGCGCAAATTGACTCTTCGAGGTTAGAAACACACCGATATTGTTTAAGTGCCTGTAATTTAATATGAACTTTATTGAAGGACCGTGGGCCACGAAGAACGGCACGGCCCGTATCCATCTCTAATTCTGACTAACGATTAACAAACAGTTAAAGGAAGCACTGAATTAGCTACTGAAAAAATAAGATTGAAGACATCGGTGAACTGTTAAAGTCACATGATGAGAGATCACAAACAAAATGTTGTTTTGGAAATCAGTTTATGTACGTCGAAAGATAAAATTGAGAAGATCGAAATCAAAAAGAAACCTAAAACTTAACTTAATAAATATACATATATGTATGTACATACATACATACATATGTATTTAGATTTAAAAAAATATGAACTACATAATTTCTTTAAGCATGGGCGATGGAAACATAAAACGTAAAATATGTATGTATGTACATATATACATACATATACATACATATGTATATTTTTTACTTCTCTGCCAACCATTGTTGTACTATTAAGGACAGTGGGTAAAAAAAAATTTTTTTTTAAGCCTAACTTTAAGTTTTGAAATTACGAACGATTTGTTATCGTCTGTCAGTGCGGTACGTTACCTGGCAATACTATCTTATACAAGTTTCCCATCATTTATTTTTGTTTACATAGGACTTTTTTTTTTGGCGGCAAATGGCTAGATTTAGCTAATTATCGACACTTTTCCGAATAAATTTATTATTGTTTTGTTGACTGTGCAACAACAAAACAAAAAATTGTCAAGATGCACCATAAGCGTTGCTCTGTGAATTCCCTTCAATTCACACCACGTTCATTAATCCTAAGGTTGTATTAAGCGCCGGGAGTCAAAGTAATAATTGCACGAATTCTTAATATTTTCTGATTTGCATTGCCATCATTTTATATTGTTATTTATACATGTGCATATGTATAGGGCCACTTCGGCACAGGTGGTTGCGAGCTATATATGCACATATGTATGTATATTAATCGCACATTTACACTTGGCAATACCGTGCTTATTTAAAGAAAAGCTTTTCACAGTTTTACCAAATTTTTCATATTTTTCGCTCTTGCTTCTCTGTTTATGTCTGTTTTTTGCGTAACTGTGTGTTTTAATTTTTTCCCCTTATGGATACTCGATGCAGTTTCGTCGACCGCGGCGTCGGCTCCCCTGCTGCTCTACCTATGTATGTCTCATCTCCTCCGTCCACATCCCGCAGGCGCCACACAAATATGTATATACATACATACATACATAAGTATGTATACAGCAAAATGAAAGATAAATACATACTATCTAGGTACATGCATACATGTGTATAAGCATATTCCTCTATGATTGTTTTTTTTTATTTGTGGATACATTTGTATGTATGTATGTATATATGAACATATTTATATACATATGTAGTTTCTATGTATTTAACTGAAATAAATAAAAAATTTACAAGTTCTCGTTTTTCAACTTACCCACGGACAACCCAATCTCATCAGCAATCTGCGTCCATACCTTCATTTTTACTTCGACATTCTTGTAGTCAGGATTGTGGTTATTGTACACTACGTCATATTTTTTGACAATATCTATAAAATCGGAAGTGTTGTCGGAAGTTGTGGACGACTCACTAATTGCTCGCGACGTTTTCATTTCTTGTATGATTATGGAAGTAAAAAAGTAAAAACCTTAGTTTTTTTATCACTTCACTAAGAAATCTTATGTGCCCATGTATCTATGCATGGGTGTACATAAATACTAAATAGTTGTGCGACAAAGTCCGACCGCAGCAATATTTCCTTGTCCTCCTATACATATATACACACTGAAAGGAACCAAATGGAAGACTGCCGCTGTTTATACGTATATGTCCGCTTCGACAAAAGTTGGACACTTGAATGAGAGAGCTAAAATGCACAGAAAACCTAACAGAAGCGGCAGCGACAGCCGTCAAGCAAGGCAGAGGCTATAGCAGAGACGACCGCAGTTAGCAGCAGCGACGCGAGCGCGACCCCAACAGCAGCGAAAACAATAACAACAGCAACAGAACGCGGGCGGGAGAACTAAGAGGACGTGCAAAGAAGAACAAGAAGGAGGACAAACCTCATCATCATCACACATACATCCATGTTTTGTGTGTACACACATTCGTTCACAGTAGACGCAGCAGCAGTTTCGCGTTCCAGCCCCCAAAGCAACGCACACCCTCTGCTTTAGCCACCGATTTCGATGCGTTCGCATGTTGCTGATGTGACGCGTCGTACTGTAACAACCACCCAACCGTCGACTCATACCATCGCTGCAACGTCCAAACCATTGATGTAAAAATTGTTGCACCTCTTTTTAGTATGTGCACGTGTAATTGTTTTTAGTGAGGTTCAAGGACACTGATTTTGTTATTCTGATCAACATTTTTAAGCTTATCTTTCAAAGCTAAATTGAAGAAACAACAAAAATGATATTTCATATGATTTATACTAGTTTGTATCGTTTGTTTAAACCATTCTGCCTTATCGAATAATACCGTCAAAACAACATTACTTTTAAAACTGCTTTGTCGTCTTCTTCTTCGTCCAGTCAAGTAAACACCAAAAACTTTTGTCTGCTGTGCGGCTGCTTTTCGTTTTGATATTTGGTTTCTGACGGCGTTGCCCCTCGTAAAGCTCCTAACAATTCAATGTGGAAAACGACGACTGGCTGATAAACGAAACTACGACCAGTTCCTCCTCTCGTTTTTTTTTCTAGTAGTATAGTATATATGTACATACATAGTTTCTCCCTCATGCGCGGGATTTTCTTCTTAGTTAATAAGTGTAAGTGTATATGGCGGCCGAATGGTGTTATAACTATGTGCGTATATGCATGCACATATGTACAACATACATACACAAATGCAAATACATATGTACATATGTATATACTTACTTATACATATGTAAGCTACACATACTTACATATGTTTGAATTTGTAATTTCTTATGTTTCCTTTTTTTATTGCAGTTCGTTTACAATGGCTTCAGTTACGGTAACAACAGTTGTTACACGACCTTGCGGCAATAGCCGCCTGTATTTGGAAATACATACATATATACATACATCGCGATTTTTTCAGCGTTTGAAAAATTATATAAGAACCTGCTGACAGAATATTACTCCAATCTCATGATTGTTGCATAGCTTAGCAGCGCGCGTTTCTCTTTTGCAATAAGCGACATAACACTCTTCAGTATCATTTACAAATTGACAGATTCTAGATTATTTGTAACGCTTCTACTAGACTAATTGTAAAAGGCAATTTTGTATATTAAGTGTTCTGCCTAAGCTGTATCCTTGCATATGTTGTATGTATGTACATATGTATATAGATATCACATTTATTGACAACATACAAATATTTGATTCAAACGTGTATTTGGAACTACTTTAGTTGGAGAACTTAATAAAATGGGCGTGGCACGAGAGAAGGCGTAACATACACAAAACATACATACATACATAGTTTTAATCAATTTTTTTATTTTTACAATATTTAAAGTCTCGTTTTGACTCGATTTCTCTAACAACTTTCTGAAGTCACTGACATCATGTCATCTCTCTTTTGTGGCATTACGCGTCGTGACAAATACATATGTCAGCAACTGCATACATCGTTCGGTTCCTTGAATGTGACATGGAATTTCTGGATTTGTTAATGGTATTTCAGCCAAATTTATTTACTCTAACAAGTAGTCATGCGGGATGGTTGACGTAAATGGAGGATAAAATAAAATTTCGTAATTGCCCAAATCAACTAAATTTGCATAGTCTGTGCTTAGATAATTCTAATAACTTTTTTCCGTAAACGATTGATTTTGTTTAAAAGCGTTAGTAAACCTCAATGGTATATAGGTTTTTTTTATTATATATTCCCATTAATGTCTTCATGTTCATCATTTATCTTCAGTTGCTGAAAGAGTAATTGCACCAGAATAATCACATAATTCGCTAGACCATTAAAAACCTATGTATTACAAAACATTAGAACATACATTAAAAAAGAGTACAAAAGAGGGAAACCGTTAGAATAGTTACTGTATAAATCATGGACACGTTACACAAGAAACTGCTTCCCACGATGGCCATGACATGATTGTTGTGTAGCCGCCAATGTTGAAAAACTGTCGCCCGAATACGAATCAAGCGACTTTGGGCAAAGTGTACGTTATATTGGCTCAATATATGCATGCAACTGTTTTTCTGTAGTTAATAAACGTATGAGCTAGGCTAAATTACAAAATCATGAAATATTACTTTACCTCTCGCTGCAATAAATACCCATAGGAGCAAGTTATTATAACCTTGTAGGAGTGCAGAGACAAATGCAAAATTATAAAGGCATAGTCGGTATTCCAAAGCTGATTTGCAATAATCTTCTGACAGATCACATAGACAAAGCAAATCATTATTGTAAAATCATAAAAAAAGCCAGCTGCAGTAACAAAACTGAAAACGGTATTAAATTGAGCTACCAAATCTGACAAACGTTTGGTGAACTCCAACAATTTCAATATCTTACAATCCTGATCGATTGTTTCCTTTTCGATCGTCTTTGTTTGGTATATTTGTTTGAGTAGTTCTTGTATGAGACGAAACCTAAGTCGAAAAAAATCCATAATGGCGATGTGGACAAATCCAATAAGTCCCAATGAGCTTGTAATAAGACTATAACATATCGCTATTACTAATGTGGACCAAACTCCACAAGTGCATTTGGCTAAATTAAATATGAGTGATATGGACAAGGCGAAGTAGCAAATGCCCACAATGGCAGTGCCATACCAATATTTTAATTGAGTCCTGTTATAGTTCCACTTAACATGCCGAAAATCCTGTGAAATTGACAAATCCAATTCTTCCAGTTTTTGGATTAATTTGATATGAGCACCGTGTCGAAAATCCATAGATAGACAATACTCAATGTAGGTTATAGAGCAGCTAAGGTACTCCCATGAAAATATCACTTTGACCACCGGGGACAGATGATTAAACATGGCGTAAGACATTTTTGGATCGAACCGTTTTACCAGTACGCCACTCAAAAAACCCGAGATTATTACACAGCGTACACACCAAGCTAAACTTAAACGCCAAAACGTTGACCTTGAAACGCACTGCTGCATATTGCGTAGGTTAAAGGAGACTACGCCCCAATAAAAAAGTAATTTGTAAAGATTACCAAAGCAATAAGTCAGACCGTCGACGTTCATGACTCGCGAGTTATTTACTGATGGCAGCAACGGCTTCAAATGGAGTCAGTTTATTAATCAATTACCTATTGATCTTATCAAAAATAGGAGAATATGGTTGTACACAGGTCATTTCCAGTATTTATTTTTTTTCTTTTAGCTGCTTAAACAAATGTGTATTGGCGTGCTTTACTTCTAGAGTTCGAGTAAACGTTGCTGTTACTATTGGAGTTGCCATGTGAATTTAAGTTACCCTGTGGATTAATGCGTCTCAAAGTCTTTTGCAACACGTGAGCATCCGCTGGCTCTATACGTTTATAGTACTGTTCCTTGGTATCAACAATTTCAAACCCAAATTTCTTATAAAATTCGATTGCACCATCGTTGTTGATTTGCACATGCCTATAAAAAGAAGGTAATTATATATAAATTATACAATTCAATCGTATTGATTGAATGAAAAAAATATTAAACTTCTTTTGTTTAACAGGAGCGGGACTTACAAAAAAATGCTATCAAAATTGCCATCGTTTTCGGCGTATTCTAGTATGTGCTCAAACATTACAGTACCAATGCCTAAACGACGATATGGCGACAAGCAACCTAAGGTCATGATATACAAGCGCCTCTGATTCTCCGTTGTGTCAATACGACAGCAAACAGCTCCAACAACAATGTCATTATAATACGCCAACTTAGCTAACTCTCCAGCATCCAGAACATCTACATAGAATTTGTCATTATAGGACACAGGAAACACCACTGTATTGAGTTTCTTAAGTTGTTTAATGTTATGCGGCGTTACATCGCCTAACTCAATGCTGGATCTATAGTTGAATAAACTTTGTTGTCTTTTATAAAATTCGCCATATAAGAGAAAGTGTACTGTGAAGCATACTTACCTAGTCATTGTTCTTGGCTATAACCAGTTATTAATTACAGAATATTTCACCAAATTAGACTAATAATTCCTTTTTTCAAAGTGACTTAGCACCTCAGCTGTTTAAAAATAGCATTGGCTAAGGGATGAGAAATTTCCGATAAATTATTTGAAACATGAAAATGTTCCTATTTTATGTAGGCAAATTAACGTCGATGAGATAGCCAAGATCGGAACGGTGGAATTTAGGAATACTTTATACTATTTGTTTATTGATTATTTCTTTCAAAAAATTTTAAAAAATTGAGTTGCAATTGCTGGCAATATAACGGGCTTCACAGAGAATGTAGGGCAATGCACGGTGCATGGGGCTATTTGTATATGTTTCAAGAGTATATAACACAAACTTTATCAAAATCGCTGGCGCCGTTTTTGAGAAAAAGTCCCAAGTATGTGGGTGCCTCGGATGCAAAAATCTTACTGATAAGGATGGCGCCCAGTTCGTAACCGGAACCAGTTTTGGAATCAGCGTGGAATCTGTGCTGGTACCAGTGTTAGAAGAAAATGGCAAGGGATGGAGTGAAATCGACGCTAACTTTTCTAGAGAATGTAGGAATATGCACGGTAGTGTATATTATTAAGCATATTTTTCTATTTATTTTAGCAAACTTTCATCAAAATCATTGGCAGGAATTTTGAGAAAATCAATTTTTAATATGTTGATAAATGTCAAACTTAAATACGGGCAGCAGCACCATGTCAATATGACTTGGCAAGGGATGCAGTGAAATCGACGCTAACTTTTCCAGAGAATGTAGGAATATGTACGGTAGTGCATATTATTAAGCATATTTTTCTATATATTTCAACTTTCATCAAAATCATTGGCAGGAATTTTGAGAAAAATATAAATGAATTATTTTTTCCTTAAAGTTATCGTTGCCCGTTCAAACAATGTGTATTTAAATGAAAAAGTTCTTAGCCCTGATAGCATTATTGGTCTCTTGAGACGATGTCTTAAATCCTCTACGCTGTGCGTTCATTTAGTAGCATGTATTTGAGGTTGTCATCCTGATTCAAACAGACAGACGGACAGACGGACATGTCTCAATCGACTAGGCTATTGATGCTGATCAAGAATATATATACTTTATGGGGTCGGAAACGTATATTTCTATGCGTTACAAACATCTGACCAATTTTATAATACCCTCTGCAAGGGTATAAAAATATAACTATGGGTGTAAAAATCAATTAATTGATATAAATGAATTATTTTTTCCTTAAAGTTATCGTTGCCCGCCCAAACAATGTGTATTTAAATGAAAAAGTTCTTAGCCCTGATAGCATTATTGGTCTCTTGAGACGATGTCTTAAGTCCTCTACGCTGTGCGTTCATTTAGTTATTCTTATAGCTAATATGCCTTCAGCTGTACGGCATCGCACAGTGTACACAAGTCATTAAAATACATAAAGTTTCAAGTTTGCGTTTTTTCGAAGTTGCGTCGCTGATCAATTAGCACTAATTTTCATTGTGCGTCGTTGATTTCGTATTGCGTTGCCCAGAAGTCGTAACATTTATTTTGACAGAGATCAATAAATTGTTTGGTGTAGTTTCTGATTATATATATGAAGGTAAAGACGAGGCTAACATAAATGAATTTCTAACCTCGCACAACGTAGAAGTCTGCCATAAAGAACTTTTGCAACTGGAATTTAAAATCGCTAATGAAGAAAATGGCTGTGACCGTTTTGAAAAATCCAAGGAACAAAACGTAACCACCGAACAAATTTCCAAAGCGATGTTTTTGATTGACGAAGGTGTGGAGATTTTATTAAGAAACGATCCTAACAGCGAAAAAGTCTTAAAGTGTCCCAGGCTGTAGCTGGTTAGACAACACTGGACCAACTGTTTTTTGAAAGAAAGCCCATGTACGACATTAGACACTTAAGTCTTATCCAATAGTGATTATTTTTAATTTTTTTTTTTTGTCATTATTGATTACTGAATTAGTCTCTCCTTATTTTTTATATCTATAACATGAAGTAAAACGATATAATTTTTTTTTCTTTTTTAAATGATTGCTTTGTTAAATTTTAATATTTAAAATGTAATATTTTCGCACCATGGGAACCTATCTTCGATCTTTATATGGTTTGCTACAGAAAATCTTAATTCACTTTGCGTCGTTTCGATTTGCGTCGTGTTTTTTGGAACGTATCCCCGACGCAAAGCGAGGTCTAGGTGAAAAAAAATTATGCTTAATAGAAAAATATGCTTAATAATATGCACTACCGTACATATTCCTACATTTTCTGGAAAAGTTAGCGTCGATTTCACTGCATCCCTTGCCAAGTCATATTAACATGGCGCTGCTGCCCGTATTTAAGTATGACATTTATCAACATATTAAAAATTGATTTTCTCAAAATTCCTGCCAATGATTTTGATGAAAGTTTGCTAAAATAAATAGAAAAATATGCTTAATAATATACACTACCGTGCATATTCCTACATTCTCTAGAAAAGTTAGCGTCGATTTCACTCCATCCCTTGCCATTTTCTTCTAACACTGGTACCAGCACAGATTCCACGCTGTTTCCAAAACTGGTTCCGGTTACGAACTGGGCGCCATCCTTATCAGTAAGATTTTTGCATCCGAGGCACCCACATACTTGGGACTTTTTCTCAAAAACGGCGCCAGCGATTTTGATAAAGTTTGTGTTATATACTCTTGAAACATATACAAATAGCCCCATGCACCGTGCATTGCCCTACATTCTCTGTGAAGCCCGTTATATTGCCAGCAATTGCAACTCAATTTATTTGTCGAATTTTGTATGTGGGAAAACCATAGGTTGGTGAACTGAAAAGCGTTTTTCTCAAAAATCTTGCCAATGATTTTCTTCAAATTTGGTGGAGATATAGATGAATATGTGGAGCATAAACTGGCCTACCGTGCATATCCCTACATTCTCTGTGAATGGAGCTATGGGGCAAATTTTGAGAAGTCGAGTTATCACATGTATTTATTATGTACCCAGCATAATAAAATATTAGAACGTGTTCCAAAATTCCACCGTGCCGATCGTTGCTAACTCATCGACGCTAGTTTGACAGACATAATTTTTCATCATTCTACAATTCAAAGCGGAATTTATCTGGTACAACTAGTGAGCAATAAAAGGAACAATGGACATGTGGTACATGTTTGGTGAATCAGTCCAATAAAAATTCTAGTACTTTCCTACGGCTACTGTGTTGCTTCAGTATATCCATTTATAAAAGTCCATCATCTATTATATGTATATGTGAATATTATAATTCATTATTAGAAATATAAAGACTTTAAAAACACTAGTTTTTGAAAGTTATAAAGCGATGACCAAGCATTTAAGTTTCAATTATTTTTTAACAAGACAGAACAGACAATCAAATTGATCGCTGCTTAATCGTATTTCCAAGCTCTATAGTAATATGCGTTTCAGCTGAACCAGTGAAGTAACGCACAAAGTCATGCTGGAGGAAATTTGAGGGCAATCCGACTTCTTGCAATCGGTAGCTGTGCGATGGTAAAATTATTATTATACCAGTTCGGTTACTATTGATGATTACTTTGTGCAAAACATGCTTGCTTAATTACAAGCATAAGTAATCAATTTTGCATAACAAAGATAGAAAATTTCAAATTACAGTCAGTTCTGGCTCAGCGGTTCATTACGGCGGATGTGTCAACCAGCTGTTTCTTTGCCTGGGGCCGATTTCAGTAATGCTACAGTACTTCCATTCGAGTAACGAAGTTATGAAATTTTTCGTAAATTCGTTTTTGGCTGGCTGCCTTGATCATGTCGACAGACACTGGTATTTTTTATCTATTAATGCTTAACGTATAGACACGATCCGACTGAATTTTGACAATTTCGTATGGGCCAGGAAACGGAGGCTGGAGTGGTTGCTTGGCGCATCCGTACGAATAAAAACTTCAGAACACTGATCGATGCCTTACAACAGAAACCTCTCTTCATTTATATTATGAGATGTCGGCGTAGGGCGAAGCTTCCGTATGAGCTCACAAAACGGACTCAGAAAATATGAAGGGGATGAAGGCTTTTCCAAACCTTTAAGTCAGTACAACATCTCTGCAGCAGCAGATGTCATTATAATCCATTTGAAACACGTGTGTAATCCAAGAAAATGGCAGATCTGTTCCAACATTCAATAACACAGTTTTATTGTAAATGGTAAGCAGTGGTGTAAATGTGTTTGCTGCCCACCAACTGTGCAAGTTTCTGAAAATAACAGATTCGAGCTGTGGGCCTCAATCAATTGTTATAATTTTAGGAGTTCCAATTTTAGGAGTACCATGCTCAAGAATTCGGAGAACCGAGCGTAAGTTTTGCTTATGCTCCTCTATCGAATATGACATAATGAGTATATTATCGAATCACTTCTCACTCTTCAAAGCATATCGAAGATACCAAAAATACTTCACGAGTTTATCGGCGCTGCTTAGTTTTTTAGTCTTTAATGAACCTTAAAATCGCTCAAACCAATGCACTCAACTGCGAGGAAGTCAATTTTTCTTTAAGCTTTACTTTCGCAAAGTAGGAAGTTACACTATATTGGACTTAAAGACTAGGCTTAATAGGAGTAGTGTCCAGAAAAAATGTACCCAGCCGATTTATTGATTTTTACACCCATAGTTATATTTTTATACCCTTGCAGAGGGTATTATAAAATTGGTCAGATGTTTGTAACGCATAGAAATATACGTTTCCGACCCCATAAAGTATATATATTCTTGATCAGCATCAATAGCCTAGTCGATTTAGACATGTCCGTCTGTCAGTCTGTCTGTTTGAATCAGGATGACAACCTCAAATACATGCTACTCTAAGCTACAAGGTTGAAACATGAAAAGCTAAGTTCCTTGATCTATCAAGTATGAAAAGTGTGAAAAATAGTCGGATCGGATAATTATCACCGGAGCTATTAACTAAAACGTGGAGGTACCTCGATTAAAATAAGCAATTTTCTTTGGCAGCAAAGAAACTAAAACTAATTCCAAGAAATCTGCCGTACAAATACAAAAGACCCGAGTTCGAATCCGCGCGGCACCAAATAAGAAATATATAAAATTATTGTTTTTTTGTTGTTGCATTTAAATTCAATTTTACCCATACACCCTAAACCAAGTTTAAACAAGATCGGATAATTATTAAGGTTACAAATCAATAATCATATATGATAGAAATTAAATTTATTTTAATGCTCACGCACACATATACATATGCAAAAATTCTTCACCACGCGGTGTGTGAGAGAGATAGAAATATTTTAGTTGTGTTCTTACACAGAACGAAATTGAAAGAGAGAGATGCAATGGGTTTGCATATATGTGGAATTAGCTTACGCCAGCTAAGTAAGGACGGTGGCGTAGTATGTAGAGATCGGTGGCACGATGGTATTTGGTGGTTCAATGCTCGGTAAAGAAGTGAAAATTTTCAGATGTGGTTTTTCTTTTTTTTTGTTTTTTTTTTGATTTTCTTAAAAATTTATACCAATTATTTTGCTGCAAGGGTATACAAACTTCGGCAGAGCCGAAGTTAGCTTCTTTGATATTTAAAATTTATTTCGTTTTAATAGAGGATTTCCCTGAAAAAAATTTTATTATTAATAAATGTCTCTTCCATCATAGTTTGCCAGATTTCGACCCTGTAAATCTTCCAAACCATAGTAAGAATAACCAGTGGCGTATCTAAAAAATTGAGTGTCCTGGGCAAAAAGGGGCCGCCCCCTTATCAGTGCTGAACGGTGTTACCTTGCTAAGGTGCAGTGATGGTCACACCGCTGTGCAGCGAGATGTCATCACTCAACACTGTAAAACTCAAAATTACCATTTCCTTGGAAATTGCCAGCTGAAATGAGAAAAATGTTATAATATTTTGTTTTTGCCAAAATGTGCGTTAAAAAGTTTACAATTTACTAAGAATTCTGGTAAATTATAAAACATTTCTACCTTCAGTCATCCCTTCCCAAGAAAAATGAAAATTTTTAATTTTTATTTTTTCTCCATGTTACAGGGACCATATATAATTTATAATGAAAAAGTAAAAACGATTTTAGAACCTAGAAACAGAACAGAACGAAAAATGAAAAGCCGAAATCGCAAAGTTCGTTGGAATTAAAACAAATTCTAAATCAAGTTGGAGGTATCGGTAATGATTTACAAGGCCACAATTCTGACGAGGTAAAATATTGAAGGAATTTAATTGAAAGAAATTTGGCTCTGGGAGAACAACGCGAGTCAATTGATGATCAAAATCCTGGGAATTTCCTAGCTATGGTAAAATGTTTGGCCAAATTTGACTCTGTCATGAAGTATCACTTTGAACATATTTCTTCACAACCTGCACGCTGCTGCACGGCACATGAGGAACGGATGTCTCAAATTATTAGATTTGTTAAAGTTAAACCCAATTCAGTCAAAGTCAGAGAAGTCTTCATTGATTTTTTACCTTTAAAAGTCAAAACAGCGGTGGGAGTTACTGAAGCTATTATGGACGAAGATGTTTTAATCTTGAAAGATTTAGAGGTCAATCGTATGACAATGTACCAACAATGGCCGGCAACCATAGAGGAGTCCAGCAGAGAATCGGCGAGTAATATCAACAAGCTGTTTTCGTTCTTTGTGATAACCACTCACTTAATTTGGCTGGAGTACACGAAGCCCACGTCAATGTCCGAGCAGTGACATTTTTGGGAACAATACAGCTTCTCTTCACCTATATCTCCTAGTCTACCCACAGATGGGACTTTCTTAAAAAATACGTAACTATAACAGTCAAAAGACATTGCGAAATTGGGTGGAGCTCGTAAGCTAAATCTGTGAAACCAATGTCAACACAATTGGACGAAGTCATTTTAGCACTGGAACACATGAGAGATACGGTCACTAAAAATATTGATACCAGGCAAGATGCAGCGTTATTAATCAAAGCGATGGAAACATTTGATTTCGCAGCTCTTTTGTTTTTATGTGCAGAGAATCTCTCATAATTTGATAGAATACCGTTTCAACCGTCAACGCGTTCGGACGTATTTTTATCGCGCTCCGCAAGTTCTTCGGTGTCAACCTCCAAACAATTAAAACAAATCAAGTGACAGGGGTCTAAGTCGCCACAGAGACGCCCAATCACAATTATATTGTTATTTGTAAATACAAATAGCAATACTTAGTAATTAACTTAATTTACTAGTAATGCCAACGTGTAAAAAGATTAACTCAGGCCCTTCTTCACTAGACTCTCACCAGCAGAAGTTACAAGAACAAATTTTTCAGCAACAAAACGAGCGTCGGCTCTTATACAACGCAACAATGCATATTTCTCAGTAGTGTCTCCGACTACCACAACAACAACAAGCGCTGAATCCAAAATTGCTAGTACGAGCAAATTACTTGCGCCAACCAGCAACAAAATGTCTTGGAGCCCCCAAGGCGCTGCACCCTCAAATTCGCTTACACCTGAAGTGTTAATTGGGTCATTGTGTTCGCCGACCGCCGTCAGCGCGCTCACAATTACAACAATTGCATCTAACGCCTCAACAACAATTGTAACAGCAGCAAAATCTGCAATACCTTCGATCACCGTCCAGCAGACTACCTCAACAAAATCTGTCCATCCAGTGACGGTGAATCCAAAGTCACCTGTTCAGACTGGTATGGACAAATATATTAATATAAACAAGCGAAAGCTTAGCCCTCAGACAAAAAGAGGCAACACACCAAAAATGTCCAAAAACAACATCGTGGAACGAAAAGCTTTGGAAGGCAATAGATTCCAAATATTGGCAAATCAGCAGAAATCTCAAGAAGGAGTTTCCCAAATTAAACCCTCCGTAGCCAAGCCACCATCATTCTATATCCGTGGTGCAAACTGCACTTCATTAGTACCAAAATTGACAGCCCTAGTTAGTCAAAACAACTTTTTTGTAAACCAAAAGTGAAGAATTCTATCGCACTATTTACTATTACTATTACTATTTACGTACTTTAGAACGGAAAGTGTGAATTTCCACACATTCCAACTAAAGAGTGCCAAAGGCCTTCAAGCGGTGATCAAAGTTATTGAGTCAACGGCCCCGATGAGAAATCAAATACCAATACAACTAAGTGCTGCAATTGTGGTGGAGGATGTCCTGTTTATAAGGAACTCAATGCACGCCTCAACGCGAAGAGACCGACGGCTCGTATCCAGGGCTCGACACTAATTCTCTCTCAAACCACACCGGGAATATTTTTCTCAAGAGCTGTAAGGTCATCAGCGACTCCATTAACAACTACTCCTAGAGTAACTTTTGCAAGCGTGCTACGCAATGAAAATGCACATCCCACTCAAACGGCTACTATTCAATCTAACTCGGATCGAAACGTTGTTAATCTCGCTCAACCAAAACATGACAAATTTCATAACGTTCATGCAAAATTGCATGCAGGAACTGATGCGGAACCAGAACCTACTTATTCAAAAGCTTATGGACTGTAACAAATAGTGTCAGCACTAAATATAGGCCTCTGGAATGCAAACGACATTTCCAAGCACAAACAAGAATTGTCACTGTTTCTGGATTAAAATGATATTGCTATTATGCTGGTATCACAAAAAACACCTCACAAACAAAAACAATTTTTAACTACCCAAATATGCATTCTACGCAACAAATCATCCAGATGGCAAGACTCACGGAGGAACTGGTGTCCTAATTAAAAACCGGACTAAACCCTACCCTACACAATGGATTTGCCAAGCAATACCATCAAGCAACTTCAATAAATGTCCAAACGACTTTCGGCAGTATAACCGTGGCTGCATTTTACTGTCCACCACGATTCTCAATTTCTGAGAAAGAGTTTACTGATTTCTTCAATACACTCGGAGTACGATTTATTGCTGCAGGAGACTACAATGCCAAGCACCCTCATTGGGGATCCCGCGAGAAGCTGCCCCCACAAGCACCAAAGTTCCGCTGTGGAAAGCACATCCAACTATACCTGCTCCAGCCGAGATAATTTGACTTATACGATGCCCAACTGGTAAATGGGCCTGTTCAGACGAAGAAAGAGCACTCATCTTTGCAGCTCATCTAAAAACGGTCTTTCTGCCAAATGCGTCAACAAACCCTTTTCAGTTCCCCTCCCAGCGCACACATGGCGAGGAAATTTTTGCAATTATTAAAAACTACCCTAACCCAAGAAAGTTCCCCGGCCTAGACAAAATAACCCCGAAAATGATCCGAGAACTCCCGATCTGTGCCAGGCAACACATCTGCAAACTCTTCAACGCGATAGTAAAATTAAAATTAAAAGCGACGCTATTATTCTATTCAACAGAAAATTCTGATGACTTCGAATTAAAAGCAGGTGTACCTCAAGGCAGCGTGTTGGGTCCAACACTTTATATTTTGTACTTAGCGGACATACAAACAAGCCCTACACTCATCACATCTACTTTCGCCGATGACACGGCTATCCTCAGCCGCTCCAAATGTCCGATCAAAGCTGCTGAGCAACTGGCATTAAACCAAAAGGAGGTAGAAAAGTGGCTAGCAGATTGGCGCATCCGTGTAAATGAACAGAAATTGAAGCACGTTACGTTTACCCTCAATAGAAGAAATTGCCCATCATTGACGCTCAACAACGTGCCAGTGGCTCAACCCGACGATGTTGTATATCTTGCAGTTCACCTCGACAGAAGATTAACTTGGCGTAAGCATATCGAAGCGAAAAAAAACAGCTGAATTGTTATATTGATCACGTCAATGACTTATTGAAAATTTGTAGCCCTGCAATTTGATTGCTCAGCGAACCGATCTCCTTTAAGATTAGGTTGTTTTATTAGCCAGACCAAACTTGAATGATCAGTAATTACAACGAATTCTTGCATTTAGTGGCGTAGTAACGGGGGATTTTGGGGATAACCCAACCCCCCCCCCCTCCAAAAAAAAAACAAATTCTCATACTCATAACACATTAACTAAGTGATATTTCATACTTGGAATTTTGCCCAATATCGTTGATTCTAAAACATGTTCACCCCCTCCCCCCCGAAAAATTTTATGGCTACGCCACTACTTGCATTTCAGTTTAACATCGGTACTTTTTAATTGCTCAAAAAGCTGCAAAACATTCTCACTTATAAATGCGTTAAGCCGTATTAAGATTTTTTGCACCAGTACGGTGCCAATACCAAAGTCACTGGATTTAAAATATAGATAAAATTTTTATAGAAAATCAGGATTTTAGAACTTTTTAACTTTAGAAACCAAGCATAAATCATCTAAATAAGGAAAGGTACAATATGTATTTGATCTCGTTGGGAATCAATTCGCCCAATTCATTGTCTAAGGAGCATTACGTAATCCGAATGGCATTGATATAATCGAATTGATATAAAAGCCGTCCTGGTATGGTGAAAGCCGAATTAGCCCTTTACTCCTCTGTCAGCGCAATTCGCCAAAATGCCTTAGGAAGTCGAGAAAAGATGTTATCTATATGTGAAAAAGGATAAGCAGCCTCATTGATTTTACGTAATAACTTTACCGGGTTTTACCACCAATTCAATTACGCCTTGTTTCATCATCTTATCAAATTCTCCGCCGCTAGAGACACAGGATAAAATATTTGCTATTCATCGAAATTTGGGAAAAATTTAAAACCTGCCTCCAATTGCTGTGAGATACTTAATGGAGATTTTTTTTCTGAAAGGGGTGGTAACTCCGTTTTAATAGATACCGAAAAATCAAATGAGGATATTAACCCTGACGGTAATCTAAAAGCTTTCCCAAAATCGATTCCGAGTATTGTTCGTTTTTCAATTGAAAAAAAACATCAAGCTTGCCGGATCCAATTACGGAATGATTTTTTTCATCCGCTGTTTTACCTTGTGAAGGACCGCATACGAGCTATTGATCGTGTACGTTTATGGAAATTCGTTTACTATCGTTATGCTATCGTATCTCAATTAGCATATAACTTAGTATGTGTTGCCAATGAGGGATTTGTAAGCTGTTTGAAACACAGATCTAAAAATGGTGCAAGCAAGTCCTCCATGCCGACATTGAGTATATCCTGTACCATTTAGTTGTATTAAATAGAGTCACACATCCTCGAAATAGTCATCGATTTCATACAAAACTCCCTTTAACATGCAGCAACAGCGAACGCATGCTATCTTGCTCACTCTTGCCAGCCAATGTCGCCTTGACAATTCAGTACAAAACGCATATATAGGTATATGTCGGATATTTATTGTCCAATTTGGACAAAATGTATAATTAGGTGTGCCAAGTAAAAATTCGATATCTTTAATACAGCTCTAGTAATTCGTTTTTTTCAAATTGCGGGGGTGGATGTAGGGGTGGCTAAAATTTGACACAAACTTGACCTGCATGGACATTAGATGGATGGTCACACCAAATTTGGTAGCTCTAGCTCTTATAGTCTCCGAGATCTAAGTGTTTCTACGGTCTTAATCGGCTAGTGATGCTGATCAATAATATATATACTTTATGGGGTCGGAAATGCTTTCTTCTGCCTGTTACATAGGTTTTAGCGACTACAATACCATTTTACCCTATAGGTTTAGGGTGTAACAAACATGTACAATGTGTTATCTGGGGTTAAAATTAAGGAAATTTAATGTAAAAATATTAAAGTGCGCATAATATGTTTTGATTATTATACAAAGGTGAAATTTTAGGTTTTCATATTACTTATAAAATACTTCCAAAGACTTATTTTTTTTTTCGCAAAATTATGAAATTCTAATGTTTAAATTATCAAATTTCGGGAATAGTTATTACCATTTACAATATAACCTATTTCTAGTTCAATTTATGAAGATTGCGTCTATGCCTTACTGACGGCCAAAGTCCAACGATGTCAGCAGTCCTGCTGACTGTTCAGACTAGCTGTATAAAGAATTTTCAGGTATATTTTATAAGTGATAAAATGCAAGCACAACTATAAGTATGGGAAGTAATATTTGTCCATGGAAAAATGAAGTAAAAAAATTAAAGACATGATAAATAAATTTAAAGATTTAGAAAGAAAAATATCGGGTAATAGCTGAGTCCCTTTTTTCGCTGCCTGTTTAAATCCGTTAATCAGCCAGAACCTCATGGTGAGAACAAATTTCTTTTTCGGCATGATGATTTTGTCGAAGTCAAATAGCTTTTTTGGTGCTTAACCCCAATGGACAATTTTCGTTGATATGGCACTATTAGATAAAAGTTATTTTGCCAGCAAAAGTCTGGCAAAAGATTCACCCTTTATGATGGGATGATGATTTATTTTAATTCATACAAATTCGGACCTTAGACCTCGTGGTATATAAGAAAATTTAACTGACGTGATTAACTGTGATATTTCCCAGATATGCGTCTTCGGTAACACAAAAATTGCTTTGTGACACTTTAAAATTGTTGACTCAATTCTAATCAAAACATTATATAAGCTGATTGCATAAAACGAATTGATACAGAGGTTGATCCGGGATGGTAAAAGTAGTAACAGCCAATATGCATCATATTGATTTTTGTTATTATATTAGCCTTATTTATATTCAAAAGCGGATAGGCATCTTTTCTAATCGCTTCATTGACTTTGCCACCAGATGCATGGGGCATTTCACCCCTTGAAACCACACAGGGTGAGTCATCTACATCGTAGTTCATCGAAATTTGGGGAGATACTTAATGCTGTGAGATACTCAATGGATTTTTTTTCCTAAATTCCAAATTGTTATATTCTTTAGATTCTAAAGACGATTAACCGTGGCCTAACCTTTTTTTGATCCTAGATTGAGTGAGTGCCACTACTTTTTCAGAAAAATCTCTCCCTTTAAATTTTTTTAACATCCACCCCCCGTAAAGGCTTGCCATGTACTACCATAGTAGGTTATACGTCATTTGGGTGCCGAATTCTATGCAGTCGTCATGATAGTCACCGGATCCTAAGGAAAATTCCTGTTCTGTTTTACAGAAGTTCCTATTCATCCACATTTTAGCAAAGTGGATCAATGGAATATTTGAAGCTCCCTCGTCGACCTACAAACCACATACGACTGTGTTCTCTGTGGTCACAATGCATAATAAAATCACGTTCTTACTGAGTCCATTGCTAAAGAGTTGGTCCAGGAGCCATCCAGGAACTCCAAGACTCTCTCACTTCCGGGACTGCTGGATTCCGTCTCCGTAAATAGGAAGACAAGAAGGACTTGATGCGAGCCATCCCACGAGACCATCTTCTTAACGCAGGGTTTTCCGAGTGTCAAGACGCAAGCACTGTTAAGCCCCCCTTTGTAATCCGATCAAAAATATACATGCAGCAAACTTGGCGGACAAAGCTTTGGATGGGTGATACTAAGCCGTTAACGTTTCACCAAAAATGGCAAGATTTTCTCCAGGAATACGAGGGCCTCAATTGGATTCATATAGCGAAGTGTATCTCCCGACTTCAAATACTACACCAGAAGGACGTTACGAAGGAACATACGTCCAATAAAATGCAGTGACCGCTCTGACGATAAAGAAGTTTCAGTCAACATTTTTCCGGTTTGTGGAGCGGCGATTGTGTCCGCAGCGCATTTACTTTGACAATGACAAAACATTTGTTGGAGCATCTGAAGCTTAAGAAAAATGCTTTCCGGAAGCAACCAAGCACAGCCTGATCAGTTTCTTTTTGCAGCAGATCCAGTCCTGGCTTTTCATTCCGCCTAGCACCCCGCACGTGGTTAGTCTTTGGGAATCGGCGGTATAAAGTTTAAAGGCCCTGTCTTCAAAATCCACGGCCAGCGTTTGATACAACTTTTTACGAAGCGTCTCCTATTTCACGTCCTGTCTCTCCCATGGGTGAAGACCCGTCGAATTTTTTGACTTTCAGTCCTGGGAGTTTTCTCGTGAAGGGATCTTCAGAATTCATTGGAGAACCAGAGCTTAGTGAAGAGGTCATGTCCTTGGCAACAGTTAAAATAGCTCCACCACCAAGGGTAACGAGTGGAAGCTGCCGAACCGCAATCTCCAAATCGTCGACCACGAGATGTTTCACGGACGCTGGTCCCAAAAGTTATCCTGTTCTTCAGCCATTTCGAAACTTTCTTTCACAACAGCCTTACTACATAGGTTTCTTCGTATTATCGTTAATTCGTGTACCACTTGCGGTCCTCCACTGCGCGTTTTAGTCCTAGCTTTTTCCTTCCTTTCTTTTTATAGAGTCTAGTCAAGCGACATTGCCGCGCCAATCGCTCCATTACTGCCATGGGTTTAAAAACCTCGGTGAAGAAAAGTGACTTCTGGAGGTTGTTACTAATAAATATACTTGCAGACTTGCCCGGCTCAAGAGCACTCGTCGTTTCGTAGCGTTGGAATGCCGACGGTGTATACTGCCGCATCACACTTTGCTGCACGCAACAGAGTACTCAAATCGACGGCGTTCGCCCTCGCGAGAATGGGCATGCATAACTAGAAGGCATCGCTTTCGTCAACTCAGGAACGTAGCTCATCCATCACCAGCAAAAGCATGTCAACAAGTGGCTCATCCCAAGCGCCCACCTTGTTGTGGCATCTCCAGCTGAAGACGACTACAATATTGCCGACTGCCGTTGTAAAAATCGGCTACGGCTAGAAGGAAGTCGACACTCGGGTCTTCCTGGACGCATACACACTAGCGAGTCGCATCGGTGCAGCTTGTGCTAGGCATTTGGCAATCACCTTTAGACATAAGATTGTCTTCAAGGTGGAGACTGACCTTTGCATTTACAATTCCATCCGGAAGGTCTTTGAAGCCTTCCGGAAGAATTTTCACACTCTCGTGTTAGCGGATTCGGCGTTTCATCGCCCAGCCTTCATATCCTTCGTGCTTGGAGCAGACCTCTATTCTAAGGTCATCCGGCTCGAATGTGTTCCGAGCCAAAGTGGCAGCCACGCTACCGAAAGCAGCGTACTCGGATGGATCCTCTTTGGCTCTTGCGGCGTATAGACCCTCCAGAACGTTGCTCCTCACCATCCTTATCAGTCCACCCGTGCTTTTGGGACTTATTGCAAGAGGTAAAGTATGTTAACGACAAAAGGGTGACCAGCGGGGATACAGAGGTCAGATTGTTTTTTATCACCCAACGATGACACTTTTACTAATGGTTTTTTAAGTTCAGGACAATATCCATCTTGTCCTCTTTCTTTCTTTTAGCCTGCTCTCACAAATTTTGTGACCTGGTGGTCTAAAACATCACATTGGAAACAATCGATTGATCAAAGGCTTCGCTTAAAACATTTTTCTATGTAAAATTTGGGTATGAATGTGAGTATATTTTTGATTTTGTTAAAAGCGTCGAGTTCCTCGTTTTTCAAATTGATCTTTATTTTATCAGACGTCCAGTTTCTAAGAAGAAAAAGCGTAGCCCTTTCAATGTTATTGGCGTTGAAGATTTTTTTTACCGGTTTAATTTTTTTTGGGCTGGTGATAACTTCTTCACTGCTTTTGAAGGATTTGCACTTGTCGATTTGAACTTATATATTTGCATCTATCAATGTCTTGAAGACAATAACTAAATGCCGGAAGTGTTATATTCTCGGTATAGACTTACCAAATGTTGCTTACTTGGTTCCTATAATGTATTCCAAAAAGCGTTGAAAAATTGATGGAGTATTTTTGAGTCCGAATGGAAATTCATATTTCCCTCCGTTTATAGCTAAATCTGCTTTTCGATATCAGACTTCTTTAGGAAAATCTGATGAAATCAAATCGTCAAATCAAATTCAAATTCAAATCTAATACGGAGAAGAATTGAATCGTTGAAGGCCGACTGTGAGGGTCATATGATGTAGTCTTTTATTATTGAATCTGTTCTTCGACTACTTCCCTTAAAGAAGTATGATACGGGTAGTGTTTTTTTTTTTTTAAATTGGGCTACTTCAGTGACATATGTTAATTTTTTGTCGAATAGTCGTAGTTTTCATCTGTACTTTGATACTATTTACTTGCTTCGCTGGCATTTGCGTATTGTGTTGGTACTTATGCGTCTTTAGGGCGTTAAATAGCAAATTGTTGATATTGCATATTGGAACTGTTGGAGTAGTTTATCTGCCTTTAAATAACCAGGATTACCTCCATTGGCATTGGCCCAGGTTGAGGTTCCAATTTGGTGCCAGAGCTTGGCATTGGTTAGAATTGAATAGGTTCTGGTTATTCGGTCTAACGTTGAATCCTTGTGGTGCATTATTCACATAAATGAGGAATGTCACTTGATGATTGGTAAAATTTGATAGTTTTGATAATATTATTTTGGTTTCAAGTGAGGGTCTTTTTTCCTTTTGTGCGATGTCTTTCCCGTATTTCTTGTTCTTCAAACAAACTAAGCTGCAAACTTAAATCGCCAATCAATCCGCGTCCAAATTTATGTAGCGAATCTTTCTTCTAACCGTCAATTTTTGTTTTTAAGCCGATTTTTTGAAATCAAACGCAAACTTTATAAATAACTTAATACATATGTAATGTAACTAATGCAATTACATATTTACATTACATACTGTTCACGCCAGAAAGGGTGACCAGCAGGGGAAAGAAGAGGGCTTTTGCCACTATCCCCGAACGGGCACACTGACTTAATTATTAAGCAAGTTCTATGGAAAACTCCATCTTGTGAAGTTGAGTTTTTTATCCCCGGTGTATTTCCTACGCATCCGAGATTTCTCTTGGCCTCTTAGTGTTACACAAAACCACTTATATCCGATAACGCCTTATATTAACATTGTGACCCGGTCCGTGTATTGTTTTTCAATAAATCTGGCCTGTGTTCAATCGAGTTAACGCGCGTTTTAATTTTCTTCAACACTTGGGTAATAAGTCTGGGCTCTCAGACTAGAAGCTTCGCCCCTCTACAAACATTGGTCCTTCGAGCCGGATATCCTTCTACACGCCCCAGCGTCGCATCGGTGGAGAATCTGATAAGTAGAAACATTCTTATTGCCATTCCATTTATTTTCCAATACACATACATACATACCTGTAGTGAAAAGTTTCCCGCTCTTTCCATAACGACTTCTCACTCTTATTTGTGTGAATATTCAATTGTATTTTCCTCATCTATCCTGATCCTAGCATTTTTGCCCATTTCATTACATTTTGACTCTGATTTTTTTCCATTCGCGTACCAACTACACACATACATACATAAGTGTATACATAAGTGAAATATGTTTATTGGCACATATTAATTGTGTCAAATAAATCCAATAATCAGTAGAAAAGGTTTTGGTTCGCGAGCACGTCTGTGCTCTTTGTCAACGTTTATTTGAATGATTCATTAAGTGTAAAAACTTATGCTGCTTGTTGGCAGCTACAAAAATAAGAGGGGTGAGGCGCAAGAGTGAACTCACATGACCAAATTGCAAGCTCAGCATAATTGGGCTGGCTTGCCAGCACAATTCGTTTGCGCAAGCTTATACATATATAGAACGAAATGTATGCATGCAAGTTTGCGTACATACAATTGTTCTCATATATAAACTTATAATTATTATTTCCTGCTTGCAACAGAATGTTACAAGCTGTGCTGACGTCATTTAAAACCGACATGTGAATTCACTACACCTCCGCTTTTTAAAGAATAACGTAATCTAATGAAGTTATTATATATGTATATGAAATAAATGACGTTATTGTATATAAAGTAATTGGTGTTATTATAAAAAAAAATTGACGTCCGTCAATGAATATATATTTTTTCCCTTACATGTATGCATATGTTTTTTAGCAAAATTAAAAAAATTTTTTTTTTCGCTCCTTTCTTTTTTATATATGTATGAAAATAAAAATTTGTGTATATGCAAATCATTTTCCTTATCTTATTTGTTTTTCAATGTATACGCTTTAGATTTTGTAAAAACTAAAGAAAAAATTTTTTTTTTTTTTTTTGTTATTTAAAAATTTTTAACCTATCCTTATGCACTCTTTGTGCTTTATTTCTTTTATCTCTTATTAAAATATTATCCTTATCTTCTATTGCTTCTACTCTATATGGGCCTAGATACTTAGATTCTAACTTATGGCCTGTTTCATTTTTTAGAAGAACCTTATCTCCTATTTCTATTTCAAAGTTATTTATTTTCCTATCGTATAATTCCTTATTCTTTACCTTATGCTCTTCTAGCATAAGCCTTGCCCTTTTATAGGCTTGCTCTAATCTAAACTTAGCTTCTCTAGCATAATTATCTACATTATATAATAGATTTATATTATTTATAGAATTAAATTGTTTTGGCAAATTGTTTTGTTTGCCAAAAACTAACTCATATGGACAATAACCATGTGCCATAGAGGGGGTCGTGTTGAAACAATATGTAAAATATTGGAGCCAAACATCCCAGTCTGTTTTATCGACTGATATATATGAACGGATGTATTCATTGAAAGTTCTATGACTTCTTTCCTCTGTTCCCACGGTTTGGTGGTGATGTGCAGTAGACGTTATGTTGTCTATTTTTAGATATTTGCACAGATCGCTTATTATTGAATTTTTATATTCAGTGCCCATGTCCGAAATGAACGTCTTCATTGGACCGTACTTTAATATAAAAAATTCAAATATTGCTTTCGCAATGGTATTAGCGTTCTTATTTTGAACAGGGAAGGCTACCAAATACTTTGTTAGGTCGCATATTAGGGTTACTGCGTATTCGTTACCATTTTCAGATTTCGGTAGTGGACCTATAGTATCCACTATTACTCTGTCAAAGGCACTCATAGGCGTTTCTGTTAGTGTCAATGGGGTCTTAGTATGTTTAGTCGTTTTCGACTTTTGGCATTTTGGACAACTACGCATGTACTCTTTTATTTGACGCGTCATATTTTTCCAATAGTAGTGTCTTTTTATTTTTATTAAAGTTTTTGTTATGCCATTATGACCTCCTTGTATTGGATCATCATGATTTTCAGACAAAATTGCTTCTTTTTCTTTTTCATTATTTAATATGGTCACCGGGTTGAGTAGAGCTACTCTTAATGATTTCAATATATCATTGCCCATTTCTTTAAAAGTATCTATTGAAATAAATTAAAAAGATCTTTTCCCACGGTGCCGTTTTGATATGACTTATTTTTAATATACCGGCTTGCGTTTCAAGCCTTTCAAAGAACTGACCTAAGTCAAGTTTTTCATTAGTATATAGGTCAACAATATCAATTCTTGCAATAACTTTAACACAGTTTATTTGTTATATGCAAGGCCACTACTTTTCGAACCTCGTCATTATTTATAACTTGGTTAACGTTGGGCATAGAAGCATTTGGAGTACTTTGCCTTGGCAAAGTCTCTTTTTCTTTTCCTGCGCAGGATTTATTTTGTCTGTACTGTTGCCTGGTAGTGACTTTCAGGACTTTATTTTGAATGTCTTTTAACTCGGTTGTTGTGATCCGAGATAGTTCATCTGCCACGAAATTGTCCTTTCCCTTTAGATACTCAACTGTGAAGTCGTATTCTTCCAGTTCAAGCCGCATGCGAGTCAATTTTGAGCTAGGGTTTACCATGGAAAATAAATATGTTAAAGGTCTGTGGTCTGTTTTTATGGTGAAATGTTTGCCATAAATACATGGTCGAAAATGCGTAGTGGCCCAATGAATGGCTGCTATCTCTTGTTCCGTTGTGCTCTTATTACTTTCACCTTTGGTGAATGAACGCGATGCATAAGCGATTGGAAGTTGGAGTCCATCTCGGTTTTGAGTTAAAACCGCTCCACAAGCGTGGAGCAAACAAGCGTGCTTGCATCTGTGATTATGCAAAATTCTTTGCTAAAATCAGGATATTGTAATAAGTTGGCCGCATTAAATTTTCTTTAAGATATTGGAATGCATTTTGGCATTCAATTCATTTTTTACATAATCTAGTTATGTGCCGAGAATAATCGGCGAAATTTTTAATAAAACGTCTATAATAGTTGCAAAATGCAACGAACCGTCTAGCGCTGTCCGCATCATGTGGGACTGGATAATTCTTAATGACATTATATTTTGTGTCATCAGGTAAAATTCCTTTATCTGTGCACTTATGACCTAGAAAAGTCACTTCGCGCATAAAAAACGAACATTTCTCTGGATGTAATTTAAGGTTGTGTTTCCGACATGTATTGAAGACATCGTTAAGATTTTTTAGCATGTGTTTTTCGGAACAAACAATAACTATTAAATCATCCATATAAAGGAATGCTTGGGACGGATCTAGTCCCGAGAATGCGATAGTCATCATTCTCTGAAATGAATTAGGCGCTATTTTTAGACCAAATGGTAATCGCGTGAAGCGATATGAGCCGTTGCTCGTTGAAAACGACGTTATATTTCTTGAACTTTCTTCAAGTTCGATTTGGTGGAAGCCTGACATTAAGTTAAGACATGAAAAGTATTTAGCTCGACCTAGTTGGTCCAGTATGTCCTCAATTCGAGGAAGAGGAAATTTGTCGGCCAATAATTTTTTATTGATCTGACGATAGTCAATAACTAATCGCCATTTCTTGTCTTCCGAGCCGGGTAATGATTTTTTTGGAACAAGTAGCAGAGGGCTATTATATTCAGACACAGATGGTTCAATTATATTGTTGATTATTAGTTTTCCAACCTGCTTTTGAATTTCTTCCTTTTGACTATGTGGGCTCCGGTAGTTTTTGATATATACCGGTTCTTCGTCTTTTAATCTCAATTTTTGTTTGTAAAAATTATTTGTTGTGATTGATTCGGTCTCAAGTCCGAATACATCACTATATTTGGTGCACAATTTTTTTAATTGATCTTTAAATTGGAGCGGAAATTTTTTAGTTAGCTGGGACATTACAATATTTTCCCTAGCTTTAGGAGTAGTTGGAACTACATTGTAGTTCGAAAATGGTTCTGACTTTAACGTGTTTATCTTTATTATTTTGTCAGAATTGGTTGTATTTAGCAAACGGACAAATGTATTTCCATTTGTTGCTAATGTATTTGCAACGAAAATACCTGGTTGAATTTCCTGATTGGGAATCAACACAACGTCTTCACTCAAAGTGAGATTAATTTGTCGGACTACTTGGGATCTTGCTGGTATGAAAATTGAGGTGTTACCAGAATTGTATGTTATTGGAACATAAATAGGAAATTTTAAATTATCTGGTCTTAGTATTAACCAGTCTTCAGACGCCTTGAATGTTAATTTTGTGATTCGTGTCGATGTCATTTAGAACATCTGAATCTTCTTTGAGAATTGAATTGAGAAGAATTGTTTCGACATTAAAAAATGAAACAAATATATTGAGATTAAAGTTAATTGTATGCACATGTTTTGTGCTTACTCTTCTGTATCTAAAGGGTTTTGCGTGTTTCCCGTGTCATTGTGGGATACGCGAATATTTCTGCCAGGTATGTTTCTTCTAGCATTAGTATTATTTTTTTGATAATAGGACTGTCCCCAGTTGTGAGACTGTCCTCTGTTTGACCGGTAATTACTGGAATTATAGTTGGCATTGTAGTTACCCTGGCTGCTGCCTCTACCACGTTGGTAGTTAGAGTAATACCTGCCTCTATTATTTCTCCCATGCTGGTACAATTTGGCGCTGGGACTTCCAGTCGTTTCGGTCATGCAACGGATATATTTACCCATAGCATCATTAAAACGACCAGCTTCCAATATGATACGAATTCGCTCGTGCTGGCATTGGTGGATTAGTGCCTGCAGTGCTTCTTTTGTAGCGAATTCTTCTGCGATTTCGGGATCATTTTTCAAACATTATTTTCTGTTAGGGGCGATAAGACTTAACTCTTTTGAGAGTGAACGAGAGATTGAGATGGAGATTTTATATTGTCTTTACAGACAAGAGGGAGAAGATTTTCGCGCTTATCAATTCTTCTCCCCCTCCTCGTCCTTTTCTTTCACATTTTTCTTCATTTCTTTTTAATCATCGGTTCATTTTTTGAATTAATTGATTCTCCTACGCTTTCCATTTTGTTAAATTGAATTTTGAGATTCTTTCTATTACTAAATCGTATATATTGAAAACCCTTTTTTTTTATAAAAAAAATTTTAAATGGAATGGAAATTTCATTTGGTATTTCATCATTTATATATATATATATCAAAAAAGAGTGTGATATCAATTAGTGATATCCACTTAAAGTGATCAATAGATCATCGAAGAATGATTCATTACATTGTATAGGCATACATGCAGAAACGAACGTATCTATTCAACTGCTTATAGCAGTAACAGAGAAGAGATAGTGCATGTGGTTGGCTCACAATTCAAGTTTACATTTCATTAAATTTTACAATAGATACCCCAACCACATGTGTTAGTAATAGCCTACTTTTTTTCGTTAGTATTTTTCAAGCAGCGTTTGCACGCATCGGCTTGAGGGTTTAATTAAAATTAAATGATTGAGATGATTTGTTATATAAACATAGTAAAAATTTTTTTTTTTAAATGAGTGAATGAATGATAAATTTTTAAAATTAGTGGCAATATCGGAAATCTGATTTGCGTTACTTTGCACCACGGCAAAGTTCTTCTTCTAATTGTTTTAGACTCTCAATGTAGAGTTGTCGGTCTTCATTGTTTTGTAACATTCTATTGGGCGCTCTTAGAAACGCTGTCGGCTCACGTTCTTTCCTTGGTCTGGCTTGAAACGCCAGACGGTGCCGATGCTGGCTGCACAGGCTTGTTTCCATGCAAAATGTGGCATATGGAAAACTCTTGGATGGCACTTGGCTGGACCAGTTGAATGGAGTTTTTTTTTTTGATTTTCTTAGTTTTCTCAAATATGGAATTCAAACACTTCTTTTTGTTTTTGCAGCATTATATGTGTATGCATACAACCGGTATTTGAGAATGGTTTTGCTTCCGGAATTTTATGTTTTAATTCTTTCTCCTCCGTTGTCCTCCAGCAGATCATGCCTCCAGCAGGAAAGTTGTTATTCCGTGTCCTGTCACGGTCGCCATGAAATATGTTTATTGGTACATATTAATTGTGTCAAATAAATCCAATAATCAGTAGAAAAGGTTTTGGTTCGCGAGGACGTCTGTGCTCTTTGTCAACGTTTATTTGAATGATTCATTAAGTGTAAAAACTTATGCTGCTTGTTGGCAGCTACAAAAATAAGAGGGGTGAGGCGCAAGAGTGAACTCACATGACCAAATTGCAAGCTCAGCATAATTGGGCTGGCTTGCCAGCACAATTCGTTTGCGCAAGCTTATACATATATAGAACGAAATTGTTCTCATATATGTATAAACTTATAATTATTATGCAAGCTGAAATTAAAAAGTGCTTTAGTTTTCGTGTTTGGCCCAAGATCACCAACAAACTTACCTGTAATTCCGACCAGTGCTCCGTCGTTCCAAAAAAACATCAAGAAAAAAGAATTAACTTGAAAGTGCGCCCACACTTACATGCACACATACATATGTATGTTATTTTTCCGAGATTTTCCGCACTAACTTTCCGAATTTCCACCATTCGCACTTCACTTGCACTTTAATTTCTCCGGCAAACGCGTGAAAATTAATTAAAGAGTCAAAATTTCCAATGTAAAAAAACCACCAATTAGCAGCACAGCTAATGCCCATTAGTGGTGGCCCGTGACGATCACAAAATTCGACTTCGATCACCGTCGCGATAGTTGCTTCTCCAGCAATAAATAAAATAAAAATTAACTTTCTCAAGTGAAAATCAATAAAATCCAGAATAAATATTTAAAAAAAAAAAAAAATTATTCCACTTCCGAATTAATAATTTCGACAATTTCGTGTGTGACTAATAATTTCCGTCAATAAAATTTAATTTTGTTGACAAATTTCCACAAAAAGTTTGCGCCCTTTCCCGCTTCGTATTTCCAGCGAAATCGATTCGAAATATTCAGGTTTTTTATTTTTTTCTATTAATTTTCCAAAATTTAAAATGTAATAAAATACCGTGCAATATAAAGCACAGGGCATTCCAGCCACGGACAAATCTTAGCGGCTTTTCGACCCGCCTGCAGCAAATAAAATTATCTGAACGAATAAATCCGAAAAGCTGCAATCGAAATAGCGCTTAATGGTTTTGGACCGTTTCCACTGGACCACATAAACTACAGTCACCACACAAATCGCATTTTAAAATTATTTATTCTCATTTTTGCTGGTAATCTCATCTACATAAGGATATATTTTTATTCATTGTTATTCTACTCGTCGATTTGCCGACGCATCCCTTTGGTTTCCAAATTCGATATATATTACAGTTCACTATATATACACGATATCCTTCGTGACTCGTTCTAGTAAAATCCAGCTATGCCCACAGATCCTGCTAGAAGCAGCCACAAAATCGATTGTCTAGCAGTTCCTCGTCGATCCACGTCGCCATTCACGCCGCTATCTAGTTCCAAAGTATCCCGCAATACCGACACCGTCAAGCGTTCCTCCAACGCTCAATCAGCACCAGGCCTTTCCGGCACTACGCCCAATCAATTCCACGCATCACGGTTTCCGCTCCCGCCTCAAAAACAATAACCCGATCCGAGTCCCAGTGACTGTCCGAAGCAGCTGACATGTCCGTTGACCACTTTATCGCCGCTTGTGACGGTCTGACCGATTTCGAGGTCAACACAATGGGCTCCCTCGAGGGTGACGTGCCACTGTTTTCGATGAAAATGCACTTGGAGCAGACAAAGGTCCTGTGGAGCAGAGTCGAATTCGAGTACTTATCATGTACCAGAGCCCTTACGGCTGACGCGAGCGAAGAAAGCAAGACCAATTTGGTGACGGTGCAATCCAAACATGCATACGTATATATGGTGTACGTACGGTGCGGTAGCACCTTAGGAGAACGAATAAAGCGACTCCAGTCGTCCACTACAACTCCTGCGTCCCAGAACGCCCCCGAAATCCGAGAACAGCACGTCCATGCTGGCTATCTGCTACCTACCGTGTTCACGGGCGACAATAATCAGTGGCCCACGTTCCGCGACCTGTTCACAGCCTTGTATGTGAACAATCCAAGGTTGGCACCAGTTGAAAAGCTGTATCATCTGGTGTCCAAAACGCGCGGCGAGGCAAAGGCAATTGTTTCCAGTTTCTCACTCACTAATGATGGTTTCCATGCGGCTTGGGAGAATCTTCAAGCTCGGTTTGAAAACAAGAGACAGCTTGTTGCCAGAAAAATGAAGATTCTCTTTAACCTTCCAGCACTCGTTCACGAGATTTGCGCCGCCATGAAAGATATCCAGACCACCATCCAAGGGTGCTTAACCACGCTCACGCGATCTGGTGTTAGCACAGACAACTGGTACGTCTTGTTGGTGTCGCTTTGTACCTCCAAATTGCCAAACGCCACCATCGGATGGGAACAATCCATCCCAAACAAGACTGACCTCTCATCCTGGTCCGACCTGAACAACTTTCTAATAGATCGGTATCGCGTTCTAGAAATGTTGGAAGGTCGAAAGCCCACTCCTGCGCTACAAGTAATCCCAGCAGCCGTCCGCAAATCTGGGCCTCCGACTAGATTCCAGTCTTTGACCACTACCGTCACTGTCAAAAAGGTCTCCTGCCAATTGTGTGGCGGAGAAAACCATTCGATCCGCGTCTGTTCAAAATGTGCAAAACGTGCAAGAACGAGTGGCGGCAATTAAACATCTGAATTTATGTCTTAATTGCTTTGCACGTGGCCATCCATTGCGAGAGTGTCCTAGTGTCCATAATTGCCGCGTATGCCAGGAGCGGCACCACACACTCTTGCATCGCAACAATGTTTCCACAGTGACGACTTCCAGTGTGCAGTCACCAACAACAAATCTTCAGCGACAACAAACAAATTCTCTCCCTGCAGAGTCAGTTGAGCGCCCAAATCAAAGCCATGGCCTTAAGAAGTTCCGAATATCCATGCCTCGTGAAGGTGCCAAATTCGCCTTGATAGACACCGGATCTGAAGGAACATTCCTACCCAAGAGGATGTTCGATCTGGTGAGACCCCGGTTCCGTGTCACTAACGCTGGCATCTCCAGTTGTGCTGTCACCAACGCTCACAAAGTGTGCGAACTAAAAATCTCTTCTCCTAGAGATCCTTCCAAGCACGTGGAAGCGCACGCTTTCGTCTTGCCCAACCTTCCTAGCGCGATTCCGTCCTGCCCGGTTCCCACAAAGATAAAGGAGAGCACTCCGCGTCTTCCTTTGGCAGATCGACATTTCCACGAAAGTTCTCTAGTAGACTTAATAATCGGTGTGGATCTTCTACCCCGCGTTTTAGGAAAGCGCATGGAAAAGGGAATCTGCGGGTCCCTTCTTGCTCTGGAGACGATATTCGGGTGGATTCTGTACGGTCCCACAGTTGAGCCGACAACTGGGTCCACGTCTGCAGCTCAAATTTCCGCGTATCCAAAAACCGCTCGTCCCAGCCTCGAAGGAAGCGGTGGACTTCATCGAGTTAACTCCTACCTGTGCAAGGTCTGCGAAGGAGTTCATGCGCTCCGGAAATGTCGGCAATTCCTCAAGCGACTACAGGCAGTATTAGAGCACAAATACTGTCCTAACTGCCTCGCCCACGAGCACTTCACAGGATTGTGTAGAACTAAATCGGGCTGTCGCCGGTGTGGTGAGAAACACCATACCCTCCTCCATCCCACGGATTCCGTAGCACGACGAAGTGCTTCACAGAGGAATCTACCGCAACGAGGCTCGTCCAACTCCAAATGCTTACCCCAAGCGCCCACGAGGCATACCACTATCCTGAGGTCATCCTATCCAGAACGTTGCTGCTCCCCATCCTTACCAGTCCACCCGGGCTATTGCAACTTGTTGCGCGTTTTAATTTTCTTCAAAACTTGGGTAATAAGTCTGAGCTCTCAGACTAGAAGCTTCGCCCCGCTACAAACACATACATATGTAATTCCCCAAAATTTACCCATGCACCTTAGGATAAAAATACGAACAGCGCGAATATATACATACATATGTAAGTGCTTGGTAATATTACACCTTTATGAAAAACAATCTGTCGTTTAAGTTTTGCATATTATAAAATTATAAAAATAAATTAATTGACAAGTAGGAAGCTTGCAAGGATATACGATCTTCTGAATAACCGAAGTTAACCAGAATTAGTCTTGTTCTTTTTTTTCTAATCCGTGTGCTAAAAGATCAAAATTAGATTTATTAATAGGATCTTTGAAATTTTACGGTAGAGGTAAAATGAAATTATTTTTATTTTTATACTTATTTTTTTTTTTTAAGATTTTTTAAGATTTTTTAAGTGTATATATTTTCAAGTGTATTAATATATATGTAAATTCCTACCAATGAAATATTAGAGTTAAATATAACTCACAGTTTGTGTACTTTAATATTGTGCTTCATTTTATTTGAAATATTAAATACGGTAAAACATACTGGTTAATATTGTAATACATAAAAGATTTATAAACCTGTTATGTTCATATTGATAATATGGTTATTTCTTTTAGCGTTTACTTCCAGCGGTTTACTTAAAAAATTAGAGATATTATTTTTGCTCGAGATTCGACTTAACATACGAGAAGTTAAATTGCCTTTGAGTTTTGATTTATTTTCACTGTGATTTGAACGGTAAACTAATGATCGACTTAACTCGATTTCCGGCCAGTGGTTTTGCCTTAGGGTGTCGGAATTCAAATGCTGAAATTGAAGAAAAATGTATATTTGCAATTAGTTAAAGTTAAGCTACCTTTCGATTTAATTTGATGGTTACTTTTGTCCCGCCTGATCATGATTTATAAATAAATAAATTTAGTTTGATACTAAGTTCTTGATTTTTATTTTTTACATCTACAGATTTTATCATTGCATTTTTTGTCGTGTCCGTTGCATGGAATTTGTATCATAGCAGTGTATATATTGAGTAAATGAGATAATATCTTTTTACACTCTAAATTTAAGCCCGGCTTGAAAGTTTTCTACAAGAACAGGATATGCATATGTAATTGCTATTTAACACTTTGTGCGTATAATGTACATACTATTTTAACCATTATGTGCGATCATTTATCCGGGTTAAACTTTATACTCACTAAAAAGGTGTTTAAGGAAAACGCCTTTTAGATCTTTTAATAGTATTTATAAGGAGGCTTTAATCTTTTTAATCAAATAATTTAAATTCCAAATAACAATTTCTAGACGTTTATTATTACTATTATTATTAAATATTGTTAAAAAAAAGTATAAAATCACATAACAGGGATAGTTTTCGTCAAAATCAAATGAAGTAATAATTTTTTTACATAGAGCTCCGTTAATTTTATTCAAATAGTCAAATGTTATCCGAATTTACTTCACTCTATCAAGTAAAGGCTAACTTTATATAACTAGGAAGTGAACCTTTTTAAAAACAAGAGAATGGGCAATAATTCAAATAGCGATAAATTGCGACTGACTGGAAAATAATAAGTTTGTTCTTTTGTATTTTATTGGTTTATAGATAAAGATAAATGTTTAATAATGTTGGGAGGGTTGAAGATGCTACCCGTAAACGCAGGCAGAAAATAATAGGCAGAGAAGACGTGCGTTCAACTGTGAAGTTTATTAGAGACTAAGCGCGAGCCAATAATTCGGTTAGGCAAGCGCAGAACACATACATAGTAATAATGTGGTATGTGTGCATATACATGTATGACAGAAATTACTTAGAAATAATATACATGTATGTGTTGATACAAACTATGTAACATGCGTGCATTGTTCTGGAACATTCATATAATTTAACACCCTTCCTCAATGCAAGCATTAGTTACAATGTCATTTTAAGTTTAACATATTCATAATTTCATTATGCTTCTTCTTTTGCAAATTCTTAGTTAATATATCAGGAATCATTAACATCGGAACATATTTTAATTCAACATGTTTATCTGATACAGTTTGTCGTACAAAATGATATCTAATATCTATGTGTTTAGTCCTCGAGTGATGAACTGGATTCTTCGTCAACTGCTGAGCACTTAAGTTGTCTCCGTATATGATTGTTGAGGTAGTACCATCTCCGCAGCCAAGCTCGACGATCAAGCGCCGCAAAACAACTGCCTCCTTGCATGCGGTTGATAGCGCTATATACTCTGCCTCAGTACTACTGAGTGCTACGCTGCGCTGCTTCTCTGATTTCAAAGATATTGGTCCACCAGCCAAGAAGAAAACGTATCCCGAGTATGACTTTCGGTCAACTCTGTCATCTCCCCAGTCTGCATCTGCATATCCAACAAATGCCTTGCCGGTTTTCTTGTAGTTTAACTTCTTGTCCACCTTCGTTGCTAAGTACCGCAGGATGTGCTTCACACCTGCCTCATGCTCTGAATGGGAATCTTGATTCCGCTGTGCCAACTTTGCAACTGAATGCAATATATCTGGCCTTGTAGTAAGCGCCAACCACATCAGCTCGCCAATCTGCGTCTGATAGCTATTCGGATCAACCTTTTTGCATGCCTTGTTGTCACATGCCACCTGATGCCCTGCATCTAAAGGAGTAGCCGCACTTCTACAATTTTCAATTCCATATCGTCTCAACATCTCCTTGATATCTTGAGAATGGCCCAAAGAAATTGGCCCAAGATCACAATCTCGTTGAATTTCCATGCCCAAAAATAGCTCTGTTGCGCCCTTGTCTGTGCAGTCAAACGCATTTGAAACTGCTTTAATGCCGTCCAACATTTGCCTCGGCCGACATGCTATAAGTAAATCATCAACGTATCCAAGAATTAATGCCAAATCACCTGCCCCACGCTTTTGATATAAGCATGGTTCGCTGCTACATGGATAAAATCCCATTTCCTGTAGTACGCCATGCAGCTTGGAATTCCATTCCCTTCCTGATTGTTTCAATTGCCTTCTTTAGCAATAATACTGCCTTTGGATTATTCTCGTCGAGGTATCTCAGAGGTTGCTTCATGTAGACCGTGTCTTTTAAATCGCTGTTGAGGTACGCCATGCATACGTCCATCCGATGTAAGTATAACTGCAACTCTGCTGCTAGTGCCAAAACAAGTCGCACACTCTCAAGTCGGTATACAGGTGCAAAAGTGTCCGTGTAGTTTACACCAAATTGTTGCGAGCATCCTTTCGCAACTAGCCGCGCCTTAAACCGCTCTAAGCCTCCTTGAGCATCCTTTTTAAGGTTAAAAACCCATTTGCATCCTACTTCAGGCTGGTTTTTTGGTAAGTCCACCAGCTCCCACGTTTAATTTTTGACCAGAGACTTATACTCAGTTGCCATTGCTTCACGCCACTGTGATGAATAGGACCCACTCATAGCTTCTTCGTAAGTTGATGGAATCGGCACATCGCTTGCAACCATAGATCCAAGGATGTTGTACTGCTTCTTCGGGCGACCAGGTCTGCCCGTCCTGATTAATTTCGGCCTTCCAGGACCCACACGTTGTTCTTCCTCCACCTGTAGATTTTCCTTTTCATCTGTGCTATGAAAAGAATCATCACCGCTACTTGACTCTGTAGACTCTTCATCTTGTTCCTCTGTATCATTTTCTTCCGACTCCTGATCCAGAACAGGAACTTCATCTTGACCATAAGGTCCAGCCAAATCAAATGTAACTGTCTTACTGTCACTTTGCACCAAGAGATCTCGCTCATCAAAAAGGACATCTTTGTACACTTTGCGTGTCTCTACATCATAGAGTCTGTAACCCTTGGCTTCTCTTGAGTAGCCCACCATGCGATACTCTTTTCCTTTTGGTTGAAATTTGCTGTCATGATTACCCTTGGATAATGCCACTGCAACGGAACCAAAAACTTTAAGATGGCTTATACAAGGTTTCTTACCGGTCCTCGCTTCCATTGGTGTTTGATTGATCAGTGCACTCGTAAGAGATCGATTACGAAGATATACAGCCGTGTATATTGCTTCTGCCCATAGCGCCTCACACAATCCTGACTGCGCCAACAAACATCTGGCCATTTCAACCAGAGTACGATTTGCTCTCTCTGCAACGCCGTTTTGCTGTGGTGTGTAGGCTATTGTTAACTGTCGGGAAATGCCATGTAGTTTCAAAAACTCATCAAACGCTTTATTCACATATTCCCGACCATTGTCGCTGCGAATACATTTTAGCTTTTTTCCTGTTTGCCGCTCCACTAAGTTTTTAAAATCCACAAATTTGCTGAAGACTTCATCTTTGCCTTGTAGAAAATATACGAACACTCTTCTGGATTTGTCATCAATAAATGTGAGGAAATATCTAGAACCACCAAGTGATTTATTTCCAAACGGTCCACAAACGTCACTATGAATTAATTCCAAAATCTCACCGGCTTGATTATCTGTTGCCTTTGGAAATGGTTGCACATGTATTTTGCTTAACATGCAAGTTTTGCAAGGAACGTTTGTATGTATATTTTCTGCAGTTATTCCACGAACCAAATTTTTATTCTTCATCTGCGTCAGACTTGTGTAATTGAGGTGACCAAGACGTCTGTGCCACAACTCTCCATTATCTTCAATAGCTGCGAAGATATTTTCCACTTTTGCAAATGTTTAGAATACATTTGCCGTGCTGTATGACTCTAGCTACGTATTTTCCAAAATACACCTCGCTGTTATGCTCAATAACACGAGCCACTGACATAAAATTACCTGCCAGCTGTGGAACGTAGAGTACATTATTTAATGTTAATTTGTACAAGTTAGTTTGCAAATTAACTTTTCCTTTGCCTTCTGCATATAAAATACCCGCATTTGCCAAACTGATCTTCTCTTTATGTGCCTCAAACTCTGAGAACATATTCTTGTCGCAACACATATGGCTGGTTGCGCCAGAGTCTAAGCACCATCTCTTTGCAATGCTCTCCGTCTCCAAGACATTTATTAAGCTGCATTGCTTGCTCTCTGTGCCCTCTTTATATTTGGTCTCTCTTTGGATCTCTCTTTTGCTCTCTCTCTCTGTTTTGCATTGTGCCTTTACATGCCCTCACTTGCCACATTTGAAGCAAATAATTTGCATTCGACTTTTGTTTGGTTGTTGGTATGTGTGTCTGTTTTGTGACACGATGAATGCCTCTTGTCTATTTTCTTTCGTTTCCGTTAGACTTTTTCTCTCTGCTTCTTCCATCAACTTTATGCAAAGAATTTCAAAACTGGGCAAATTGTCGCGCGTCTCTATGGCGACAACGAAATTCTCAAATTTTTCTGGCAAACTAGACAACAAAATGATGGTTCGTAACTCATCATTCATCTCAATACCAACATCTGCAAGCTGATCCAAAATCTCAGAGAATGAATTTAAATAACTTGGCATACCTTGACCTTCCAAAAAGCGCAAACTTAATAATTACTTGTAAAGAGACACTTTTCGCACTGGTCCCTTTGGCTGATGAACATCTCGTAGTTTTGTCCATGACGCATTTGCTGTTTCACAGTTCCTTATATATGCCAGTTGCGATGGCTTTACAATTAGCGTTATTGTTGCTAATGCCTTGCGATCTGCTGCTGCCAGATTTGCAGCCTCCCCTGCCTCCATGGGCATTGGGTTACACGTCACATCCCATAAATCGGAATGAACAAGCACACTTCGCATTTGTATGCTCCAAGAATCAAAGTTCTTTTCATCCAACTCCTCGATTTGATACAAACTACTCATCTTGCTTGAGTCTCTTTTCTTTTAACATAAAGTTCGTAACTTTAATTAATTGTGCACCACACTTTGTCACAAAAACCGATCACTGTCTTTCATGGGCCCTCCTGGGCCCATAACCTGTTGGGAGGTTGAAGATGCTACCCGTAAACGCAGGCAGAAAATAATAGGCAGAGAAGACGTGCGTTCAACTGAGAAGTTTATTAGAGACTAAGCGCGAGCCAATAATTCGGTTAGGCAAGCGCAGAATACATACATAGTAATAATGTGGTATGTGTGCATATACATGTATGACAGAAATTACTTGGAAATAATATACATGTATGGGTTGATTCTGGAACATTCATATATGTAATTTAACAAATAAAAAATACAATTAGAATGACCAGAGAAGTATGGATTTTTAAAATTTTTAAAGTAAATTGATTATAATTTCTTTTAGCAAGGGGTATCATCAAAATAAAAAATATTTATGGGAACCCAATTTTTATTAAAAGGCAACATAAAAAAAAATGATTAAGAAAAAAGCAACGAGTAGAGAGAAAATCAATAGCTAAGAAATTTATCCGGAAAAATGTTTTTATCAATAACGGTTGAAAAACATCGATTTTACAAAAACTACGCAAAATTATTTTTTTAAATTTATTCTTGTATTGATGTATGTGTCGGAGATAGAAAAGAGTATTGCGTGTCTCACAGACCCATTGATACCCTATGTTTTTGTGTCTCTGTCTAGTTGAGGGCTTTGGTGTCCCTTTCTATTTTGAAATCATACGTCACAGTTGTAAGTGTCTGAGGCCATGTAATGTTTGGCATTTAGTACTATAATGTTAGTTAGGCATTGACTGCTGAGTCATGCAAGTTTGGCAGTGGATGCTTAGTCATTCGAGTGACAATTAGAGATGAGCGACATATAACGCTGTAATTAAGAGAGATGATAGCAGAGGCTGTTATCGAGTGTGGTCCAGTGGCTGGCTGGTGGATTTTTGCGACTGCGTGGCGGTCAAAGACTAACCATCGTAGAAAACAGACTGGAACTCGCTACTTGGAACACACCATGTCGCATGAGCAAGAAGTATTACCCGAAGAGATAATATGGATGGATACGACATCACGTTGAATATGGTCGATCCAATTACAGGTATAATATTCACACACCAAATATTGCTATTATTGGTTTTTATTAACAATCTATTTAATTTTGCATTTTCAGGCGTATCAACGAACAAAAATCTAAGCGCGATGAATTCGTATGATGATTCGTACACATGAGGATGATTCTTACACCGTCGGCTATTCCAGCAATTCGCTGTCGACATGTATGTCGAAGTCGAGACCCAACATTTAGCTTTCATCCGATTCAATCTGCAAAGCTACAATTTGAAGTCTATATACACTTGCGTGATGCTATTCATTTAGATGGTAATGCTCACAGACACACTCGGTCCATTATCGCCTTGGTTGGCTGATAGAAAGTGAACCAATGCTGGACCAGTGCTGGACCAATCATTGGGAACGATAGACTGAGATCGGAAATGAATTCATTGTACCATATTGCCCGCTGCTATCAAGACTTTTTAAAACATATGCGAACGTTAAGAGTTGTCATTCGGCCAAATCAGTCAAATATTTGTGCAAGTACGGTACAAAAGGCAGCGACATGGCTGTGCTTGGTATTGCGTCTGAAAATGCGAATAACGGAATCAGCAACTTCCAAATGTTCAGATACGTCTGTATTAATGAAGCACTGTGGCGATTATTGTCATTTCATAATCACGAAAAATATCCCACAGTTGTAGATTTAGCAGTGCATTTGGAAAATGGACAACTGAGACTAATGCAGCTGAGAGACCACCATCGACAACATTGACTAGCTTCTTTGCAATGTATGAAATCGCAGAGACGTTTATGTACGTTGAAGTGCTCAAGTATTACATTTGAAATCAATCAACAAAACGCCAGTTTCCCAGAAATGATGAACGTTTTTTATTGCGACATAATAAGTTTTATATATATATATGCCCACGCCACTTAACTAACAATAAGAACTATTTACTCCAACAACTATTTCCCTGTGAATTAATTGACAAATGTACACTTCTCAAAAGAATTAAGGGAGAGAGAAAAAAATCCAAATATTTTCACTTTTTCTGACGGACCGTATCTAAATAAAAAGATAAAAAGAACATTTTATGTTCAATGCAGGGTATCTCCATGACACATGCACGAAGAAAGAACCTAAAAAACCAAAATTGTCGGCAATTAATCAGGCTTTTTAGTCCATGTGATCGATTCACCGGAAAAAATTTTCCAAGCCCATGGAGCCCAAGAAAGAAGGAAAAAAATCGGGTAATTTTTTTTCCGACAAACTTTTCCAGGATGCGTTGAAACCGTGAAATAGTATTGCAAAAATTTTTGATCCACGAATTCGAAAAGTAGAGTCCTAGAGCTTCAAATGCTTTTTTTTTTTATCTTGGCTACGATGATTTTTCACATAGATACGATCCGTCAAAAAAACTATAAATATTTGCAATTTTTTCTTGCTCCCGTAATTCTTTTGAGGAGTGCATAAACTGGTAAATGACTTTTCAGCATATAAACCGCAACATAAATTATTTTCAAATACATTTGTATATCTATATAATATATATATAGTAATATAACCGTCTCCCCACACAAGGCCCCTTTTTAATATTTTGTTATAAACAATTCACCCCATCAAATTCCCACGCGCAAAAATACAAACTCAGCAAATCCTGACCCCAACAATTCACCCCATGTAACCCCGACGCGCCGCGTCCCAAATAAGAAGATATATCCTTTTCGTGGGAAGCCACTATCCAAAACATATCTTCAAAGTGACCAATCAGAATCGATCAGGTTGGTTTTAACCAACTCCAAAAATTACGCCACCCTCGAAAAATCCGATATTATTAATCTTAGAACTCTAAGACATTAGTTTTAGTTCTGCTCAGACCTTTCTGACACTCGGTTACAATAAGCATCCTTTGTAATTAAGTTAAGAACAACTCCGTTGAAAAATAAGTAAAAATACATTTTTTTAAATTCAACGCTAAATAAAAGATAATATCGGCGCAGTCGCTAGGGTAAAACAAAAAGTTAAGAAGCAGTGCAAAACTTGTGTTAAAACCAATACTTTTTTTTTTCAAACCTGAGTTTAAAGCCAGAACTTTAACCGAACCGTGAAAACTGATTATTTAAGAAAGTGTCCTATAAATAAAGCATCCACAATAAATAAACCAGAAAACACAAATACAACTTGTTTTATCCGCAAAAGAATCTTCGTGCAAGAAGACGCAAGAAAATTTTTATACACTCAATTAGATATTTAAAACCAAAAACTTAAAAATAAGAAATACAAAAATTTAAAAAAAAATATGATTCATCCACCACTCTCCGACACTAAGTTGTCAACCAAATTGGAAATTTTAAAAATTCAGCGGCAACCCCAACAGACTGTTCACCTTTATTAGTCGTATTGACTACATACTTTCCCTGTATTTTACTGATGATGTCCGTCAACAACATGTGGTGCTAATTAATCGGACGATCTGGACCGAACTGTTGGATATCTTTTGCAATACTATTTATAAAGGCAACGTTCGGAACTTCCTAGACGAAGCAGAACGACAGAGACAAATACTAATAATTAAAATAGAATTAGAAAACGACACATATATAAAACTCTTTATAACAGACTCATCAAGTCAAGCATTGAAACTCTAACACAAAAATTACCCATGCAAATATATTCAAGAATTGTAAACACTAATATCCCAGATTTGCGAACACTGAACAATTTTTTACTAGAAAAAGGCTTAGTTGAAGATATTATTGGTATGCAAAAGTCAACCCAAAAACAACCTACATTTGAAAAATGTCAGTATTTTACAACTAACGACCTTCTCAAGGGATTCCATCAAATTCAAATGGTGCCTCAATCAAAGAAACCGTATTCTCAGCAAAAAATGGGTATTACACGAATGCCATTTGACCTGAAAAATGCATCAGCCATATTTCAAAGATGCTACAACAATTTGCTAGAAGCATCAATCCAAAAAACTTCGCAAAGCAAACCTAAAATTACAGTTAGATAAATGCGAATTCTTGAAAAAAGAAACAGAATTCTTAGGTCATATCTTAACCACAGACGGCGTTAAGCCTAATTCAGGCAAAATTAAAGCAATTTTAAAATTCCCGATTCCCAAAACACCGAAAGAAATCAAATAATTTTTAAGCTAATGCGAATTCTACCGCAAGTTTACTCCTAACTTCGCAAAGATTGCAAAACCCTTAACTCTTGGACTAAAGAAAGGATCTAAAATCAACATATATAACTCAGATTATATTTCAGACTTTGAAAAATGAAAACTTCTAATCATCAATGACCCCATACCCTGATTTGAAAAAACCTTTTTCCCTAACTACAGATGCCAGTAACTAGACGAAAACTATTTTCGAGACGAAACAAGTAGTTCCATGACGATGCACGCTTTTGAATATTCCAACAAGCTTAAGTTAAAATAATATGTCCCAAATGAAGCAAGCAAGTCGTCCCTGCCGACATTGAGTTTACCCTGTACCTGTTACATTAAATCAAGATCGGCATCAACTTTATTCGAAATTCCTTTTAACATGCAGAAGCAGCTACTGCATGCTATCTCGCTCACTCTTGCCAGCCAATGTTGCCTTGGCAATTGAGTTCAAAATGCAATTCGTATATCTTCGATATTCATTGTACGATTTCAACTAAATTTGGTCAGATGATGCATTTTGGCCATATTGTTAGGTGTGCCAAATAAGATTGTGATTCCTTTAAAACTTCTCTAGTAAATCGTAAAGCTAAATTGCGGGGGCGGAAGTGGGCGTGGCAAAAATTTTTAACACCCTTGAAATTGACATCAATTCACAATGAAATTCCCTTTAACAAAATGCAAATGGCTATATCTCGAATGGTTATTGTCCGATTTAAAATTGGTCAGTTAGTGCAGTCTATCTATTTAATTAGGTCTGCCAAATAAGAATACGATATCTTCAATACAGCTCCAGTAAATTCATTTAAAAAAATTTTTTTTTCAATTGCTGGAGCGGAAGTTAAATTTGAAACAAACTTGATCTGCCTGGGCATAAGACGGATGTTCACACCAAATTTGGTAGCTCTAGCTCTTATAGTTTCCGAGATCTAAGTGTTCATACGGACAGACGGACATGTCCCAATCGACTCGGCTGTTGATGCTGATCAAGAATATATATACTTTATGGGGTCGGAAACGCTTTCTTCTGCCTGTTACATTTACTCTAAGTAAAAGGGTTTTTACCCTATGGGTACAGGGTATAAAAACCATAAAACATTACACCCAGGTGTCACTATAACTATAAAATGGTTCAAAGAAAAATACTATTACCCAGGTTACCAAAAACTAAATCAGAACTTCATTAACGAATGCGATATCTGCAATTTATCCAAATCAGCAAATAAAAATACTTAACTTACACTAAACTAACTACCCCAGAAATGTTTAATACCAGAGAAAAATGGAGTAATGGAGTTTTATTTGGTTGACAATTTTTATCATGCATAGACGTATATTCGAAATTCGCCTCTCTAGTCAAAGTCCAAAGTCGTTATTGGATTGAAGCGAAAAGAGCAATCACCAAAATCTTTAGTGACATGGGAAAACCCTTAGAAATCAAAGCAAATAAGGATTCCGCATTTATATGCGTAGCACTCCAAAATTGGCTAAACTCTGAAAGCGTCAAAATAAATATAGCAACAAGCAAAAATGACATTTCTGACATAGAAAGATTAAATAGAACCTTAAAGGAAAAACTAAGAGTTATAAATACAGGTTCCAGTTTAGAAGACAAACAAACTAAGTTCGAAACCATCCTTTATACTTATAACCACAAGACTAAACATTTGACAGCAAATAGAACACCCGCAGATACATATATTCATTTATGCAGGCACGCCCCTTTATCACACTCAAAATCAAATTGACAAATTAAATAAAAATAGAAATGACTTTGATATAAATACAAAATACAAGCAAGCCCCGTTAGTTAGAAGTAAAACTACTACACCATTTAAGAAAACAGGAGAAATTACCCAAGTTGACGACAAACATTTCATTGAAACAAACAGAGGAAGACAAACTACACATTACAAATCAAAATTCAAGAAAAAAAAGAAAATTCACCAAAGTAAATATACTGACTAATTTCAGACATTCCAATATTACTGCTTCTACTCCTATCAATGGCATCCCTAACACATACACAAAGCATAGAAATTAATCCCATCAAAGCACCAAACGGCTATCTTATACTTAAAACAGGAATTATGGACCTACCCTCAGATTACGAATTTCCTTATCTAACCGTAAATTTAACCAAAGTACAAATCACCTACAACAACTTGTTGGAGGTAACAGAACCCTATAAAAATTTAATGCATATCCAATATCTAACTGAGAAATTAATAAAAAGACACAAAAAACTTTGCAGGTACAGTAAATAAATATCCATTTGGCATTTTAGATCAAAACGACAAACAAGAAGTAAAACAAAAAATTAACAGTTTAGCAACAAATAATGCCGTAAATGAACTTGGTCATATTATAGAAGCAGTAAACAAAAACATCGAAATTTTAAATAAGTCAAGATGCTGACAAAAAATTAAATATTCCCGTTCTCATCTTAGAGCATTTTACAGAATACATAGAAGACATACAATTAGGCATGCAGTTGACAAGACTGATATATGTAAATACAGAAAAAATTTTGAATATAAAAACATCTACTTGGTTGAAATCGGATACGAATGAAATACTTATAATTTCGCACAAATGTACGTAGACAAATCTCTAAAACACTACTTTTCAAAAATATCCCCTATCTAGACGAAAACAATAATACATTAACAGAAAATGTTCAAGAAACTTACTATATACAAAACAATAAAGCATATGCAAAATCTAATAGAAAACAAAAAATTAATGAATGTATAAATGGGATTATTAACACAAATACCAATAAGTACCATTGTTGCAACCTGGATTGTACCAAAAACTAATCTAAAAGAAAACTGTAATCAAAATAAAATATTTGTATGAGGAAATAATACACTCCTCACAAGAATTAAGGGAGCAAACGGTAAGGGAGCACACGGTTTCGACGCATCCTGTAGAAGTATGATGGAAAACAAATATCCCGATTTTTTTCCTTTTTTCTTGGGCTCCACGGGGTTGGAAAATTTTTTTCCGGTGAATAGATCACATGGACCAAAAAGCCTGATTAATTGCCGACACTTTTGGTTTTTTAAATTTCTTCTTCGTTCATGTATCATGGAGATATCCTGAATTGAAAAGGTCCTTTTTATCTTTAATTAAGGATATCTCGACAACGAATGGTCTTATTGGAAATCGGAAGACAGTTTTTGAATCTGCAATGAATTTGCTTCGTGTAGACATTCCAGGACGAAGTCCTTTTTTCCCCTCCAGTACCCACCCGCAAAAAGTTAAAAAATCGCATTTTTCATTTGATTTGGTAAATCGGCTGTATCTCTGCAAATATTGGGCAGGGAGCAATGGTCATCAGCTTTTTTTTTTACCTTAATGTACCCTTAATAACCCTGCAAATTTTCAGATTTATCCACTGAACCGTTATTCCGTCCCGATCAGTCAAAATTTGAAAAGAAATAAAGGAGCAGTATTTACACATACAAATTGTGTAATTTTCTTGATATGAAAAAAACATTTTTTCTCTCGAAAAAAATTCTTAATTTTTCATCAGTTACTGCATGAGTTCAAACCAAAAAAGACAACAATAAATTTTGAAAATTTTCAAAAAAGAAAAATTAATTTTCTCACAAAAAAAAAATTTTTAATTCAAAAAATATTTTTTGCTCCACGAATTCGGAAAGTAGAGTCCTAGACCTTCAAAATGCTTTTTTTAAATCTTCGCCATTGATGATTTTTCACAAAGATACGGTCCGTCAAAAAAACTGAAAATATTTGGATTTTTATCTTGCTCCCTTAATTCTTTTGAGGAGTGTATAATTAAAATATACGATTTTACTATTCAGTCAAACGAAATATTAATAGTAAACTCATTTTCGGATTACACACAAAATATCTATGCAACAAATAATGTATCTTAATTGGAACCCATTTCTTACTTACAAACGAAAAAAATCATTTATGAAAAATCGAAGTATAACAAAATATTTAATATAATAACAACAACTACATTTATTATGATTTTAGTAAGTTTAATCATATATCTTATAATAAGTTTAAATCAATGACGAAAAAAATAATTACAAGACAATTTAAATCAGTTGACTCAGCATTAGACTATCCCGTTCCACGAGAACAAATAATTTCTCAAGAATTCCTATTGAAAACATGCAAACACTTGTTTCATGTTATCCTCCATTCCGCGCCTGAGGACAGGCTATTTTCTAAAGGTTAGGGGAGTATCATATCCGTCCCCCCCACACAAAACCCATTTTTAATATTTTGTTATAACATTTTACAAGCTATAACAATTTACCCCATCCCATTCCCACGCGCAAAAATGCATACTCAGCAAATCCTGACCCCTTTTATTTTATAAACATTTCACCCCAAGCAACTCCCACGCGTAGCGTATAAATCTATATATATAAAATTCTCGTGTCATAGTTTTCGTTGCCATACTCCTCCGAAACGGCTTGACCGATTTTGATGAAATTTTTTGTGCCTATCCGGTATCTATGAGAATCGGCCAACATCTATTTTTCATCCCCTTTCTTTCTCACTCCCTACCACATTCTTACATACAAAATACACATTCTAACATACATACATACTTACAATAAGTAAGCTATTTTTTGTCTATACTAGAAATTACTAGGAAATTATTCATATGGCAAAACAACGTTTGCCGGGTCAACTAGGTCATTAAATAATTTCATTAATTCTATTTTGTAAAGTGATCAATGCCAAGAAAACGCAAAGGGGCTGATTTGAGCCGCAGTACATGTAAGGCTCGGTACTTGCGAAATAGCAGATCCGAAAGAACAGAAGAACAAATCTAGCAACAAAATACTGATGCACGTGTCAGAATGGCGCAATTGCATCAAGAAGAGCCAGAAGATACACGAGCTGAACGCAATGAAGTCAGAAGATTAGAACAACGACAATCACGCCGTTTCACAGTCAATAGACGAAGAACAAATGACCAACAATGACAACAGGCACATCGAGCATTTATATCTGATTCATTCCTGAGTTTAGCATTCCAGTATGAGCTCGATATTGAATATAATGCTAATTCAAATGTGGTAATTGGTGCTATGGACAAGTAATGTCCGCATTGTCATGCTCTGAAATTCAAAAATGAGCCAGCGGGGATGCGTTGCGCGTCAGGAAAATGCAACTGCAGTGCAACTACCTGAAACTGAAACACCACCTGAACCATTGAACGGCTTACTTATCGGCACGGATCCAGATTCTGACGTGTTCCTGAAGTCAATTCGAAGATTCAATTCATGCTTTCATATGACATCGTTCGGAGCAACAGAAATAGTTCGAAATACTAATACAAATGGACAACAATTCAATTCTACATTCAAAATCAGAGGCCAAGTTTATCCTAAAATGGGCTCACTGCTGCCAATGCCACATAAATTCTTACAAATTTACTTTATGGGCGGCGAGGATTCTGGAAGCGCACTTGCCAATCGCGTGAATGCACGTTGTGATTATATTAACCTTGATTCACTTTATGCCAGGCGCATCGTCAGCGAGCTAGATGCTCTTTTGAACGAGCACGACGAGTTGTTGTGTTATTGTTATTTATATGGCAAAACAACGTTTGCCGGGTTTTCTAGTATACATGTATATATATATATATAGCAATAGCAGTGCGTTTCGTTTTCGTTCAATTAGTCGGTGCACGCAGTCGCCATTTGCTCAACTCCATACCGGACCACACTAGATTACAGTCTCTGCTGACCTCTCGCTCAGTTACAGCGTCTAATGTCAACCAGTTTCAGTGTCACCTGGATGACTCAGCTTTTCCTGCCGAAATAACATTACAGTACTCAATTCCAAAGTTATAGTACAGTTCTCAAAGCCAAACTGACACTACAGAACTCATCGGCAAACTAACATCCGTTACTTCCAAACTGTAGTCGTCAAAATAACAAGCGTCAAAGTAAACAACTCAGGGTATCAAAGGGTATGCTAATTAGAGACGATCCGACGCGGCCATCCTTACCATTACACGTCTTCGTGTAAGGAATGAAATTTATTCACCAATCCGATTTTTAGCAAATTTCCACTGATTCATCAAACTCCTAAGATATTCGGAACACCCACCATTCCGGGTGTTTTATATTAAGCCATCCACAAGATACCTAATAGGAAGGCACATTAACTCGTGCACCTAAGAAGACCTGTGGACTACCGTGACCATTACCCTCAGGAAAGGCGTCCAAAATCTTACATTGGTATACACCAGTGGTGGGCATGTAGTGGCTCACTTGGCTCACCGAGCTCTTTCCGTTATTTTTGTGGCAGAGGTCATAAATGTGCGAGTTTGTAGACAGAGGGACGCACAAGTGAATGCGGGGTGCAAACTCAACTGAGGGACGCACTAGCAGAGAAAAAGGGCTCGATCGCGAGCTCGAGGATGGGTCATAAATGTGCGAGTTCGTTGATAGAGGGACGCACAAGCAGTTGCGAAAGGGGAAAAGGTCTTGATCGCGAGCTCGAGTTTGGAGGCAGAGGGACGCATATCCAAATACGGGACGCACAAACAGAAATTTCGAGCTCGAGAAAGGGTTGTAAATGTTCGTGTTTGTGGGCAGACGGTCACACAAGTAACTGAGGGAGGAGGAAAATGGAAAAAAGGTCGCGATCTCGAATTCGAGAACGTAGTCATAAATGTGCGAGTTCGTAGATAGAGGGTCGCACAAGCAAGTGCGGGAGGGAAAAAAGGTCGCGATTGCGAGCTCAGGATTTTTGACCCTTTTTCGAGCTCGGAACTTTAACTTGTGCGTCCCGTTTTTACTTGCGCGTCCTGCATTTACTTGTTCGTCCCTCTGCCTACAAACTCGAACTATCGAACAAGACCGGTTGTGCGTCTCTCTATCAACGAACTCGCACATTTAACACCCTTTCTCGAGCTCGCTATCGTTCCTTGTGCGTCTCTCAGTTGAGTGTGCGTCCCGCATTCACTTGTGCGTCCCTCTGTCTACAAACTCGCATATTTATGACCTCTGCTCTTTGTTGTAAATGTTGTTGTCGGTTGTTGATTTATGCCTTTCTTCATTCTTGAGCCTACATTAGACTCCACAATCTTTTGTTTGTTTTTGTCAAATTTATTTTTCCTCTTCAGTCAGCAACTAGAACTCCGCGAGAACAGACGTCATCGGTGCTAAGCTCGTCGCGATCAATCTATCACTCGTTTACCTCCCACTTTAATTTCCTTTTCTTTTTTGTTCTGTTTCTGAAAAAAAGAAAACAGCAAAACCATGGCCCAGGGCCTCCCATAGGTAGGAAAAACATGTTTTCCCTACTAAGTGATAGCCCAAAGACTAAAAAGAAAAGACAATTTCAAAAGATACCAATCGAATTTCCAGATCTGCCAGAAGTCACAGCACAAAACCCTAAATACATCATCTTAGCAGCTAAAGACGCACTCAAACCCATATCAGAATACTCATGCTTTGCAGTACATAGAGCAATTCAATTAATCAGCGAAGACATTATCTCAATATCCACCTTACGCGACGGAAATCTTGTCATGCTTGTCAAAAACAAAGAGGTGGTCGAAAAATTCTTGAAAGCAAACGAACTTCCCGGTATATGCAAAATTACCTGTAAACTGTAAACTGCACTAAACAGCATCAAAGGTACCATTTATGCACCCTTCCTCAACAATGTAGCAGAAGAAATCGTACAAGAATTAAAATCTCAGCACGTGTCCTCGGTATACAAATTCAATCGAATGACTGATGGCACACCAAAACCCTCAGGCGTTGTCTTGATTACCTTCGACTTGTACACACTCCATAATAAACTTGCGATTTCCTGGAACACTGTAAAATTACGCGAATATATTCCAAATGCGATGCGCTGTAAAACCTGTCAGTTATTGGGTCATACGGCCAAAAACTGTAATAACCCAGCTAGCTGCGTAAACTGCAACCTTCCACCACATTCGCCAAGCGATTGCTCTCGATTACAGTGCGCAAACTGCGGAGAGGAACACGCAGCATCTTTACCCACATGCAAAAAACATCAAGAACAGAAAGACATACTAAAAATAAAGACAATAAGGAAATGCAGCGTACGCGAAGCCAGAGTTCTTCATCAACAACAAAGAAACACCAACAACGCTCTCAGTTACTCCCAGGTTACTGCCTCCACTTCTACCCCCCGACGAACGAAACGAAAACACAAACCACGAAAGAAGGTAATTATCAACAACTCATTTTAGTTATCAAAGACACGGACCCAGATATTACATGTATTCAAGAGTCTCACATTCCACACAATAAAAGCAATGTTATAGTTCCTAAGCCATACAATGGCTATTTTAAAAATCTTCACTCTATAACAACAAACAAACAAGGAGTTGGCTTCTTAATCAAACGACACATTCCACATAAACATATGCCACTGGCATCTAACGTTTTAGAAGATGCAATTCAACTTAATTTATATTCCCAAATATAAAACAGACAGTGCTAATTGGACGAAATTTCAAAAAGAGCTATCAACTAATATAGAAGACTTTAGATATTGCAACATTCACCAAGGTGTTTCCAAATTAACCAAAGCGATTTACGTAGCAGCAAATATAGCAATACCAAAGCAATACCATAGAAAAAGAATGTAGCTTGGTGGAGTACTGCACTAAACAAACTCCGCCAGAATAAACAATCCTAATGGATAATATTTACACGCAACTTGAGTCTACACAACCTTGTTGCCTACAAAAAAGCAAAAGCTCTATTTAAAAGAGAAGCTAAACGAGCAAAAAGAGCATCACTCTTCGATTTTACATCTCGTATAACGCCAGCAGCGTCCCCAAAAAGAATTTGACCGATATAAGAACATTAACCGGAGTACCTAAAATGCCACTCGAATGTCCAAAAGTCAATCAAACTCTACTAACAGCCTCAAAGGACATCGCTGAGGCATTAGGAGATAAATGGTCCAACTACTCTAAGGATCAAAACTTTTCGTCGGAGTATATTGCCGCACTTCTTGTCATTAACTACCACCTAGACAATGTTGCACCTCCAGCAAAACATCTTGAAGCCGATATAACTTTTCTTGAATTCGAAGCAGCACTAACACAGACAAAGGGCAAAACACCAGGTTTTGATCGTATATCCTACCCTATGCTGAATAACCTGACAAGTGATACAAAACACAAGCTAGTTGCACTCTACAACCAAATTTCCAATCAAGGAAAATACCCACATGCGTGGACCACAGCGGTGGTTAATCTCATCTCAAACCGCTTAAGCCCAACCACGACATAAACAGCTTTAGACCAATATCTCTTTTACCATGTATGAGCAAATTATTCGAAAAAATTTTAGCCCGCCAACTGATGTGGTTTATAACCAGTAACAATCTTATTTCACACAACCAATCGGCTATTAAGCGGAAATACGGGATGATATACGCTTTGTTGCAAATACGTAATTTCGTGTCAGATGCTCTTTCCTCGTGTAGTCACGTCACGATTCTAGCGACTGATTTCGAAAAAGCATTTGATCGCTTAGGGGTACGCACGATTCTACACCAACTAATACTCTGAAGGGTTGGACCTAGGGTCTTTAGTTTAGTTCACCGTTCACCGTTCATTCCGAGTGCGAGTAAACAACACGCTATCAAAACCTGTTATTTAATGGCATCCCACAAGGTTCCCCACTTTCAGTAATTCTGTTCATAATGGCTTTTGATAAACTAAACCCGATTGTACTATCGTACAACATAAAAATCTACATGTATCTATATATGCTGACAATGCAATAATCTATACGAAACTAAAAGACGCAAACACTGTAACAAACACATTTCTAAAAGTCCTACAAGATATCAAGAACTGGGGAAACTCTTCAGGTGCCTTGCTGTCAATAGAAAAATGCAAAGTACTTCATATTTGTCGTAAACATCACTGCCCAGCTTACAACTTAACATTTAATAATATAAATATAGAAACCGTAGATAAATTAAGAATACTTGGAATAATATTTGATAGAAAATTTAAGTTTAGGCAACACTGTACAGCTTTAAGAAATAATTTAGAAGCTAGACTAAACATAATTAAATTTCTCTGTTCATAATTCTCCTACATACACTTAAACGTCCTAATTAATATTACCAGAGCAATAATTCTCTCTAAGTTGGATTATGGCCTTCCAATCTATGGATGGAGTGCGAACGCGAACATAAGACAAGTTCAAGTTCCTTACCATTGCGCTGTCCGACGAAGTATAAATGCATTTCCTACATCGCCGATCAAATGTATCCTAGCAGAGGCAGGACTAACTAAAAGCCCCTTCCCCGCAGTAAAAAATCTAAACTGCCATAACCACCTTACAAAAGAAATTAGGAGTATATGCACCACGAAAAAGATTATCCTTTTTTGGGTCCCCAGTCATCAAGGATTAATGGGAAACGAAAACGCAGACACAGCAGCAGATGCAGCAGTTCGATCCCCACATTATTTATTCACACCCCCCGCTCCAAAAGACTTCAAGCAGTACATATCGCAATATATAAAAAACAAAAAAAATGCAGACTGGACAACCTTTGATCACCAATATACGCACTTTAACGAGACAGGATTAGCTACCATATATCCAGCGAACACGCCCAAACATAGATGAACTATCTTCATCCGCCTCCGAATCGGACACACCGCAATGACTCACGAACATCTGCTTACCAACGAACCTCCCGAACCTGCGGTGACAGGCTCACCACCAGACACATCTTAGACCAATGCCCCAACTTGGCAAGAATCAGATGAATGATATTTAATCAACAACAACCAACAGACTTCCTAAAAACGGCCAACGAAAGCAACATTAATATCATTTACAAATTTGTAAAACAAGCTGGAATTATGAAGCAAATTTAAAAGAAGCTAGCAAACAGAAAATAATAAAATAGGCGTCGAAGGCCTTAGCAGCTAGTACGCTATAAACTTTATTAGACATAATATTTTATTGTATCTAATTGTGATAATAATAATTATAACATTTTTCTTCCTACAAGAGCAGCATCTACTCTACTGTCATTTTCGCAAATATGTAACAAATCCAAAGGTAAAATTTCCTTGCCAATCAACAATTCTAACGGGCTATATTGCGTTGTAATATTGTTAGTTCAATTTATGGCCTGCTGTATCTCACCCAATGCGTCTTGCCAGTAGCGTTTTCCATAGTTGTCAACATACGCTTAAGGACGCCCTTAACTCGTTCCACTGACCGTTCACGACACTAGCACTCGTTGCAATATGATGTAAATCCATTTTCTGCATTGTGCAAAAATTTTCAAAGCCTTTACCGGTAAAACATCTACCTTGATCTGCAACAATTCTGTTTGGTACACCAAACAGAGATATCGATGCTGGCAAAGCATTAATGCAGCTTTTGGTATTGGTGTTTGTGGTGTGATGCAAATAAACATATTTGGTAAACAAGTCAATCTGTACTATAATATATTTTTTTTTATCTCTTTTCCACTCAATGCATCGTGTGCCATTGTACTTTTACCTCAGGAATCGGATGCAGTTCTGCCTGTACCTTTCCTGATTGTGGTTTAGTCAATTTACAAGTTATACAGTTGTCTACGAATTTACGGACATATTTTCGAATATTTTAACATAAACCAATAAAAGTCGGCTTTGCAGATAATGGCGAAAATACTTTATTACATTAAAAAATGCTAGCGTCTCCAGTTCGTTCGAATGATATCGAGACTCTGGAGAAGACGAACGTTTACTGCAATAATCAACGACGCGAGGTCTATTTTCAATTTTACGCAACAAAGTCGCTTCAAAACCATCCATACTGGCATCAGTTTGTAACTCATTTGGATACTGAGGATCAAAAGTAATAAGCACTGGCTCATCCTTAAGAGTTTTTATAACTTTTTGACGAATTTCCTCATGTTCTAATTTCCATTCAAACGTTTTATTCCTGCACGTTAAGCTGTACAATGGCTTCATTGTTTGTGAAAGTCCTGGCATAAATTGTGGAGAATAAGCAAATGAATTGTGTAAGTTGAGTAACCGACTGTGGGGGTGGTAAATCAATTAACGCTAGTTTCTTTCTGGGATTCGGTCTAACTTCAAAACCCAAATATTCCACACTAGTTGTTAAAAAAGAACACTTGGCGACATTAAAAGGAAATCCGGCGCTGGACAGAACATGAAAAACAGTTCTCAGTCTTTAAAAGGCTTCTTCCTTTGTTTTGATAATGATCATGATATCGTCCATATATACAATACAAAACGAGTGGGCCAGATCACCCAATGTTTTTATTGTGCATTTTTGAGTCTAAATAGCATCTTTAAATACTCATACTATCCCTCGAGATTAACGAAGGCTGTACGTACAATTGAACTTGGATGGATAGGTTTTTGATGAAATCCACTTGCCATGTCCAAATATGAAAAGTACCTTGCTCCACCCAGTCTAGAGATTTGACCGTTAATCAGTGGCTACGGATACTTGTACTTTAACTTGTGGGTTACAGTGTTTGAATTCAATTCGCGATAATCGACGCAGAGTCAGTTGGAACCGTTTTTTTTTTAACAAGGAGTATTGGACTGGCAAACGGTGAACAGCTGAACAATATTTGACTTTAATAGTTCTCCAATTATATTTCTAACTATTTCTCCTTCAACTAAACTGAGCCAATTATATTTCTAACTATTTCTCCTTCAACTAAACTGAGCCGATACGGTCGTCTTTGTACCGTCTCATATAGAGCAATTAAACGTATTTCCAGTTGACCCGTTGTAACAGATTTTTTGGAATTCCATCAATAAACGAGTTGGAATATTCTTCCGAAATTTTCGACAAATAAGACCTGTCCGACCCAAACAATTGTCAGATAATATAATTTTTTTTTTGTTTTCGTTTATTTATTTGATCTCTTATATAGTGTATAAGACTAACAACAGTTTCCTAGTTTTATCTTAATCTAATATGTAACCTAGCATCTGAAGGATGCTTCATTAATCTTAGGCGCTGATTATTTTCTATAGGGTTGGAAGGTCGTTTCGTTGGAGTTCTTTCGCATACTCGGGTTAATGATTTGGCCAGGGTATTCGGGTGTGCCTGCAGTTTAGCGGTGTACTTTAGCTGTTGTACCTTTTTTTCGGTTATTACACTAGGAATATGTAGGTCTCTCTGTACGTTTTCTTTCCGGATATACCAAGGTGCTCCTGTGATAGTTCTGAGAACCTTAGATTGTGCCTTTTGTAAGGTTTCAATATTGCTGTTGCTTACGTTTCCCCACAGAGCAGAGCCGTACGTCCAGATGGGTTTTAACACCGAGTTGTAGAGGAGAACTTTGAATTCCAAACATAGGGGAGATCGAGCGTTGATAAGCCAATGTAGTCCGATTGCTTCAACTTGCGGATTATGTTCTTATTGTGGTCTTCCTTGTCTTTTCGCGCGGCAATCCGAAATCTTGTGTCCTTCTTTTCAGCAACAGTGACGATTATGGACAGGTTGGAGTCGCATTTTTTTCACGTTAGGGGGTTCCAGCATTGGATGATCTCTCTTCCTTAAAACTGAGAATGCCCTCAGTTCGTTCTGCATTTCGTTTCGTGTTTTGGAATTTGTCGTAAAAATTGAACGTTGTAGCTTGGGCTCAACTTGAGCAGCGTGCACAAGTACTATTGACATATCGGCCAGCTCTATAGACAATTCCAATTCGTGACAAGTGACGTCAGTAGTCGGTTACCCTACAACGCCAGACACTCTCCTTCTTTCAGACGACCATTATGAATGTGAAATAAAGTGGCAGCTTGGGTTTAGTTGCATTCGAAATGTTGCAGTAACAATTCTTGAAGCCACCCCATACTAGCAAAAGAAACTTGTGGCAAACAGTTAGATGCACTGCCTTTCAAGCACTTACTCAAAGCCACGAGAAGTGCACTGTATTCCAGCAACCATAGGCATCTGGGTTGAATTTTGGATAAACGACATTTTTATTTCCTTGCAAAATGTCATTTTTCACAGATTTTAGCACTTCAATTAGGCTTCTATGTTATGACTCTAAAATGAGACGCAAGCGCCCGTCATTAGCTTGAGGCGCAAGCAATCCCACTTCTGATGTCGGAGACGGATAATGAATATTTCTCTCTTCTGAGGTATTGGTCTGAAATTTAAAATATGTACTAGGGCCTAATTAAGATATTTGGAAAACTTAATAAAATGAGCATGCCTCGAGAGGAGCGTAACATACACAAAATATAATATTTTCGCACAAAGCGTCCATCAGAATCGGAATCTTCAAAGAATCTTAACTAATATATCTAAAACTAACATATTGCACCCACTAATAAATAATATGTATTTAAGTAAATACATTGAAATATTGCTTCCTCCAAAATCTCCCTTTTGATTTATTAGCAGCAGTCATTTCCCATTTTTACTTCTTATTCGCCGTCGTTACACGCATATCTACACAGCTTTCGCCGTAAAAACGATGCTCACTACTTGGTACAGAAAAGAAAAATAGAATTAGTTAAACAAGTGTTTTTTTTTTTATTGATACGAACTTATAACCGTTGATGTCTATTGATGCGAACATCTAACCATTAATGTCTTTTCACGCCGATTAACAACCCATTGTTTAACATTAGGCATAGGGGCATAGACAAAGCGGAGACCAAATTCTTTTTGATCAATCCGCCGAGGAGGATAATAAAGAAGTTTCTTCTGTCTCTTACTTTTTGCCATAACCTTGTCCAAATTGCAAGAAATGAAAATTGTTTTCTTGAGAAATTTAAGTCCGACGGTGTCAAAGATATATTATTTAATAAAATTGGCATAATGAAATCAATCAGCAATTAAAGGGCAAACGAAGGAGATAATTCTTTCAAATGTAAGTTGGAAAAAAAGAAAAATTCTTTTTTTTTAGCAAAATGTTACCTAAGAACAAGGTTAGACTGAAGCCTAATTCTTGGAATGGTACACAATTAGCCTTGGTGCAGAGTTCATTAGCAAACTATAAGATATGTTCAAGGGTCAGCAAAAATAAGCTTCGCTTATATAAAAGAAAATTTGCAGCATTGCAAAGAATTTAAAAAAAAAAAAAATTGTAAAAGTCAAGTGAAATTCATGGAAAAAAAATTATCGCCACCAAGGAAATTTAAACGTTTCAATTGCTAAGACCTCGAAAGAAAAAAAAACAAATCGCTTTTATTGAAATAAAGTAACAAAAAGAGAAGTGCAAAAATGAAGAGGCAAGCAGGCAATTAAATAATCTAGATCAAGGGTGGGCACGTAGTGGCTCGCCGAGCTCGCGGAGCTCATTCCGTTATTTTTGTGGCAGAGCACAAGCAGAGAAAAAGGTCTCGATCGCGATTCCGAGCAGAGGTCATAAATGTGCGAGTTTGTTGGCAGAGGGACGCACAAGCAACTGCGGGAGGGGAAAAAGGAAAAAAGGTCGAGATCGCGAACTAGAGTTTGTAGGTAGAGGGACGCACAAGCAACTGCGGGACGCACACTCAACTGAGGGACGCACAAGCAAGAATCGCGAGCTCGAGTTTGTGGGCAGAGGGACGCACAAGCCACTGAGGGACGCACAAGTAAATACGGGACGCACATTTATGACCCTTTCTCGAGCTCGATATATTTTTCCTTTTTCCTCCTCCCGCAACTGCTTGTGCGTCCCTCTGCCCACAAACTCGAGCTCGCGATCGTTGCTTGTGCGTCCCTCAGTTGAGTGTGCGTCCCGCATTTACTTGTGCGTCCCTCTGCCTACAAACTCGCATTTACAACAAACAACGATCCGGGCAGAGAAAAAGGTCTCGACGTCGAGTCCGAGCAGAGGTCATAAATGTGCGAGTTTGTGGACAGAGGGACGCACAAGTAAATGCGGGACGCACACTCAACTGAGGGACGCACAAGCAACGATCGCGAGCTCGAGAAAGGGTCATAAATGTGCGAGTTCGTGGACAAAGAAACGCACAAGCAGTTACGGGAGGGGGGAAAAGGAAAAAAAGGTCGCGATCGCGAGTTCGAGAACGTAGTCATAAATGTGCGAGTTCGTAGATAGAGGGACGCACAAGCAAGTGCGGGAGGGGAAAAAGGTAGCGATCGCGAGCTCGAGGATAGGTCATAAATGTGCGTCCCGTATTTACTTGTGCGTCCCTCAGTTGCTTGTGCGTCCCTCTGCCCACAAACTCGAGCTCGCGAGTTACCTCTAAGCTCCCCTCGAGATGCCCCCGTAAAACCACCAAGAGCAACCGCAACTTAAAATACAATTTAACAACTTGAGCAACATCCAGAAGACGCTAAATCAGCAACAAGCAGGATGCAACCCAATTCTGAAGAATGTCAACAAAAGCTTACGTCGGCATTCTGCCGACGGTCAGCCAGCTAGGGTGTGGGTACAAAGAATTATATTTTAATAAATGAAACCAGTCTTCACATGAAGTCAAAGAAAACAAGTCTATTTAATTATTAAATTGAATTATCATCTATGTACCACGGATCCTAGAAGCAACATACACAGATACCCCGGATCCTAAAAGTGGTAACTGGCGCAGTCGAAATTCGAAGAACCTACTAGCCATGAAGTTAATACTAATTATTATATTGTAAGTTAATTTTAACAATAAGAGTGAAGAAAGTAAGCAATAATATTAATCCAAAAAAAAAAAAAAGAAAGAAAAAATAAAACATAATAATGAATAAATAAAGTGAATAAAAATTCAAATTGAAACGAAAATGAATATATGCACAGGTAAAATAAAAGTAAAAACAAAGCAAAAAAAAAAAAAAAAGAACAAAATTTTATTCCGGTCTAGTGTGTGGTGGAACAAGTGTAAAATAATTTAAACAAATATTAACAATTAAAACAAATTCTGTTGAATAAATAAAAAACCTTTTTCCAAATTCATAAAAAAAAGTGACATGTTAAAAGCAAAAAATTTAAACAAATCATTCACAAATGCATACAGTACAATTAATAAATAATGCGACAAAAGAAATAATATCAATGTTTGTGTGTGGTATGAGTCCACGTCAAACGTGCTGCGGTTCGACTTCGATGTCAGTGCGAAAGAAAAGTTGGCAACAGTTGTAGACATACTCAGAAACACACAACATGTATGACAATACAGTTTGAAGTTGCAACAATTGGGTTTATATTTCAGGGCGACTTATAAATCCAAGCAGCCAAAATACTTACATATGTGTCTGACAATGAATAATATCAAAGTGTTTGTGTGCGGTATGAGTCCACGCCAAACGTGCTGCGGTTCGACTTCGATGTCAGTGCGACAGAAAAGTTGGCAACAGTTGTAGACATACTCAGAAACACACAACATGTATGACAATACAGTTTGAAATTGCAACAATTGGGTTTATATTTCAGGGCGACTTATAAATCCAAGCGGCCAAAGAAAAAAAAAAATATATATAAAAATAAAATATCTACACATATGTCTGATTATAAATAAAAAAAAAAAAGAATTATAAAATATTTTCAAATGGTTGTATTTATTTGATTTGGTATTTCAGGGCGACTTACCAAATCGAAGACAATCAAAAATACCTATGAAAAATAAAAATAACTATTAAACAAAGAATAATTTAATAAAAAAAAAGAAGAAAAACGAATTGTATTTATTTGATTTGATAGATACAAGAAAAAAAATATAATAAATAAAACACATTTTCAAGTGATTGTGCTTGTTTGGTTTGGTATTTCAGGGCGACTTACCAAGCCGAAGACAATCAAAAGAATAATTCTGAAAATACATATAAACATATATACATATGTATATAAATACATATGAAGTCAATAATAAAAAAAAAATTTAAAAGTATTATCATGCAATATTTATATGTTTGAATTTTGATTTCAACAATTTACTAATTACGTTTATCTCTACAGATAAATTTTACAACCACCGGATTAACTCGTTCCACCATACACGACCGCAGATTCCACCATACACAACAGCAGAAATCCATTTATTTTTTAAGTATCACTAAGAACAAAAATACAATAACACAACAAAACATTAATTAATATAAGACACGCATATATATATATATAAGTTTACAAACCAATAATCACCCAATTCCTGATATACAACAAAAACAAAGAGTAAGAAATCATTAGTAGTCACTGCTAGGTGTAAATGGCAACATTGAAAAGGGTAAAAAACTTAATTCCAAATACTAGGAGCAGAACTCGCCTTAGTAATAGCTTATCTGATATTAGAGAAGACCAACCAGTAGTCAGACTGGAAGACATTACACCCATGACATCAGCCTCTAGTTCGCCACCCCTTAGCCAAGGGGATACAATCCATACAGACATACTGTCTTCACTAAAAATCCCGGATGCAATCCGGCTTTTACCGTCCTATAATGGCAATCCCAAGACCTTAGGAGAATTTATTAGCAATGTTGAAGAAATTCTCCTCCTTATAAGAGGAACAGATAAAACTCCATATAGGCAGATGTTACTTAGGATTATCAGGAATAAAATTGAGGGCCCAGCAAATGAAGCCATTATAGATGCTGGAGCAGGTTTAGTCTGGGACGAAATAAAAGAAGCTCTCATTCAGAGCTGTTTGGACAGTAGAGACGAACCGACCCTTATGTATGAACTACATAACCTTGGGCAAGGCTCCTTGTCGCTACGCCCATTATACGAAAAAGTGTGCGAAATCAAATTGGCACTATTTAGATTGACAGAAACTAGGGAATCAGAACCCCTTCTCATTAAAACAAAAAAAGAACTATTCGCAGATATCTGCCTAAATTCATTCCTTTCCGGAATTAGGGGACCGTTAGGAACGGCGGTCAGATCTATGAGACCTACCAATCTTCGACAGGCTCTGGATTGGGCCTTAAAAGAAAGAGAAATCTACTTTTCTCAAGATAATAAAAGAAAACAAACACAAAGACAGAATACTTACGGAACACAAAACGCTAGATATCGGCGTTTAAATAGTAGTGACGACTCGAACAGACGTTTCACAAACAGGAACGACAGGAACGACTTTAATTCAAGAAGATACAATAGAAACAATTTGGCAATCATGCCAAGAGAAGACAACAGGAATGATTCTCATGCAAACCAAAATAGTAGAAGCAATTTGGCTATCATGCCAAGAGAAAATGATTTCAACCAACAAAATAAAAAAAATTTTAATAATTATTCAAGAAACACACAACAAAGGGGAGGAATTCACAATATCGACCACCCACAAGGTGAACTACACAACTATGATGAGCAGGGAAATTTTCTACCAGGTGCCTCGACGGCCAAACAGGGTACTTAATAAATAGAAACCCTAACACTTCGTTGCCATACATCAAATTGTGTATAGGCTCCTATAAAGATTTAAAATTTTTGATAGATACAGGCGCAACTTTCTCATTCATAAATCCAAAATATGTGCAAACACCGGAACAGTTAGAACTTCAAACCCCGATCACTATTACCACAATCTTAAATTCACACCAACTATATAAAAAGTGTGTGATTCCACTTTTCAAAGACTGTAATAACAGTTTGTTATTCTCACTTCTGCTATTCAATTTCCATTCCTTCTTTGACGGATTGATTGGAATAGACATCCTAAAAGAAATAAATGCAGTCGTGAACCTTCCTCAAAAGATTTTACAGCTTACAACAAGCGATATAAACTTAATAATGGAAGATAGATTGACTTCCACCTTGCATACAGTGGAAGAAAATTCAAAAAAAATAATTAAGGTACCGGTGAACCTCAAAGAAGGTATATTTTTGTATGACCCTACAACCCTAACAGAAGATCTGTTTATTTCAGGAGGCCTTTATATCGCTGAAGGTCATTTCAGTTACTTAGAAGTTAACAACTTCTCCGATAAAGAACAAACTTTTTGCATAGATGCACCCTTAAAAGTAGAAGAATGCGACAATATGGATTTTTCAGAAACAGAGCTAACAATGAAATTTAACGAAGAAAGTAATGCAACCAACCAAAAACAGACAGTCCCAATAAACACTGACCACATGAATGAAGAAGAAAAGGAACAATTCATAGATTTGTGTCATAGATTTCCCAACCTTTTCTATAAAGAGGGTAGTTCCCTCACCTTCACAAATTTAATTAAACATGGAATAAATACGACAGACGAAATACCAATCTATACTAAACCCTTCAGGTATCAAAGAGAGAGAGGAAATTCAAAAACAAATTTCAAAATTACTTGACCAGAATATTATAAGACACAGCTACTCCCCATGGAGCTCACCAACATTTCTTGTTTCAAAGAAATTGGATAAATCCAATGTCAAGAAATGGAGGCTGGTCATTGACTATAGGAAATTAAATGAAAAGACTATCAAAGATAAATATCCCATGCCAAATATAAACGAGGTATTAGACAAAATAGGCAGAGCAAAATATTTTACTGCGTTAGACTTAGCCAGCGGCTACCACCAAATCGAAATGGAGCCTAAAGATATCAGAAGGTCATTTTGAATTTGTCCGGATGTCATTTGGGCTAACCAATGCCCCAGCAACTTTTCAAAGAATAATGGATAATATTCTGGCCGATTTAAATGGCAAATGTTGTCTCATCTATTTGGATGACATTATTGTGTTCTCCCCTTCACTACAAGAACATATTAGGGACCTTGAATCAGTATTTTCAAAAATCGAGAAGGCAAATCTGAAATTACAATCAAATAAATCAGAAAAGAAATAGAATACCTAGGTCATGTAGTTTCAGAAAATGGAATTAAACCAAACCCTAATAAAATCAACGCAATTAAACAATTTCCTCTACCAAAAACCAGGAAGCAAATAAAATCCTTTCTTGGCCTTTTGGGCTATTATCGAAAATTTATTAGAGATTTTGCTACCATTACCAAACCACTTACACAACAGCTGAAAGGTAAAAAGACAGTTAAAGTCAAACCAGAATTTATTTCTGCATTCGAAACATGCAAAACTCTCCTTTGTAATGACCCAATCTTACAATACCAAAATTTCTCTAAGCAATTTACTTTAACCACCGACGCTAGTAACGTCGCCATTGGTGCGGTCCTTTCACAAGGGTCACCTAACAACGAAAAACCTGTATGTTTTGCTAGACGTACGCTAACAGATACAGAACTCAACTATTCAACAGTTGAGAGAGAAATGCTTGCCATCATCTGGGCAACTAAATATTTCCGGCCCTATCTCTTTGGTCAAAGATTCAAAATAGTCACCGACCATAGGCCCCTAACATGGCTTATGAATTTTAAAGAACCAAATTCCAAACTAGTCCGCTGGAAACTTCAGTTACTGGAGTATGATTACGAAATAATATACAAAAAGGGTTCTGAAAATGTGGTAGCTGATGCTCTCAGTAGAATTCCAGCAGAAATAAATGTCAACAGCCAAGCAGTAGATCCACTTAATACAATAGTCACAGTGAACAAACCTATAAATGACTATAATCTTCAGTTAATATTTCAAACCGGTAACGAGTCAAAACTCGTAACCACAACCCCGTTCAAAAATAAAATTAGGAGAACAATTACAAGAACTTATTTCGACAAAGAAGAAACTACACGAATATTACAAAAAATTCTGAAACCAGGAAGGACATATGCAATTTTTACCAATAACGATATTTTTGACATTATAATCCAAAGTCTCATGGAATACTTTCTTCCCACAAAACTTTATAAAATCGTCCGATGTACAATAATGTTGAACGACATTACAGATACAAACCATGTCGAACAAGAAATTAAGAAATACCACATAAATAGTAACCATAGAGGAATAGACGAGACAGTAGCTCATATAAGAAGAATGTTTTACACACCCCATTTAAAATCCAAGGTATCCTCAATAATTAATGAATGCAATGTCTGTCAAACCTTGAAATATGATAGACACCCACAAAAGTTAATTTTTCAAGAAACAGAAACTCCCACAGTACCGATGCAAATTCTGCATATTGACCTTTATGCAATAAACAGCAACACAATCCTGACAATCATAGACAAGTTTAGTAAATTCGCAATGGGATATACAATATCTTCAAGGGACACATTAAGCATCGTTAAAGCCATGAGAAATTTTATATGCTCCTTTGGTGTTCCGCAAAAAATTGATTGCGACCAAGGGGCAGAATTTCAAGGTAGACTTTTTAAAGTTTTTTGTGAACAATACGATATACAATTGCATGTTACTTCGGTCCAACAATCGTCTAGTAATTCTCCAGTCGAAAGACTTCATTCTTCCCTAACGGAAATTTATCGCATTATACTAAATAAAAGAAAAGATAAAAAATTGGATTGCGAACATAATGACATATTAACAGAAACTTTAATTACTTATAACAACGCTATTCACTCAACACTAAAGCATACCCCATACGAAATATTTTACGGCAGACCTCACACCTTCGACAGGACAATAACATTTAATAATGAACACGACTATTTACAAAAATTAAATAACTTTCAAAACATTATCTACCCAGAACTCAGACAAGAGATGGAGAATACCAAAAAGATTAGGACAGAAAAAATAAACGAGAACAGAAACAACCCAAAATCTCTAGAACCAGATGAAATAGTGTTTAGGAAAGAAAATAAGAGAAATAAATTGACACCGCGTTTTTCCAAACATCGAGTTCTGCAGGACAAAGGAATAACACTAATTACAAACAAAAATCAAAAAATCCATAAGTCCAAAATTAAAATAAGAACACAAAATAATAAGCCAAATACTTCACAGGTACTCCCAAGTTAAGGCACAAATGCTGAAAGTGCTACCACTGAGCGAAAATGACAAACTGCTTCAGATAAAGATGGGTAATTCTAAAATTATTAAGTCACATAAAAACCTAATACACAAAATAGATCTAAACGATTTCCAAAACAACCTTAAAAACTTTGAAAATAACTTGGCACAAATTAAACAAGACACATTCTCTAAAGAAATAGTTAAGGCAGTCGAGACAAAACTTTACCAAGTAAAAATTAGATTAGAAACATTAATTCCAAAACAAAGATCCAAAAGAGGTCTAGTTAACGGATTAGGTAGCCTTATTAAAGTAGTGACAGGCAACATGGATGCCAATGATCAGGAAAAAATTAAACAAGAATTTAACAAAATACAAGAGAATGAAAATTACCTGTTACAAAATACCAACCAACAATTATTAATTAATAAAGAGATATCAATAAGATTCAAAAATATTACAGACCACATTAATTACGAACAAGAAAATATAAATATATTCATTAAAAATTACAAAAATAATATTTTTAAATCTTTGACTCAAGAACACAATGAAATCCACTTGTTACAATATATAGCCAGAATTAACGTAAGCCTCGATTTAATGTATAATCACATAAATAACATTGCAGAAAGCATATTACTGGCAAAAATAAACTTTATACCAAAATTTATACTTGACGAAAAAGAATTGTTAATAATAAAAAAAATAATTACTGATCAAAATATAACATTAAGTTCAGACGAACACCTATACAGGTTGTTAGAGCTAGAAACCTACGTTAATGAAAACATTGTTATATTTAAGATAAAAATACCCATTTTTGACCCTTCTGTTTACGAATTCATACATGTTATCCCATTACCATTTAATAATACTAAAATGTTAGTTTTACCCAACTATATAACCCATAACCTAGCTGGCAACATTCAATACTTTAAACAGGAATGTCCACGCATCCATCAAATTTTTATTTGCGATGACTCAGCAGCAGAAGACAACTCCTACAATTATTGCCTGAAGGATTTACTGGAAAATCAAAAAGCGACTTGTGATGTCAGGGACATCAGCGAAGAAGAACACGTTCATCAAATAGAAGAACAACATATTCTGATAACGAACGCCAAAAACATGACAATAATCCCGTCATGTAGCCGACCAAGAACAATCAATGGGTCAGCTTTAATTTCAATTACCAACTGTTCAGTAACCATTGATGGAGTAAAGTACGAAGCCACCAACATAACGTACATCGAAGCAGACCAAGTATCGATACCAAGACTTGAAGACCTAAAGATTAATAACACCATTCCGGACTTGAATCTCCAAAGACTTCATTTAGAGAACTTCAAAACAAAATCGGAAATGATACATGTGAAAAGTTATATATCGAATCATCTGATAACGGTCTACATCTTAGTAGCCATTATGACAATTATAGTAGCAATACTATGGGCTCTGAGAACTAAAAGGATAACCTTGATAACAACACCAACTCCAGCACCAAACGTTCCGACCATACCTTCGCTTTGGCCTTTACTTCATTCCAGGGGGGGAGGAGTTACCATCTCAGCTCCCCTCGAGATGCCCCCGCTAAAACCACCAAGAGCAACCGCAACTTAAAATACAATTTAACAACTTGAGCAACATCCAGAAGACGCTAAATCAGCAACGAGCAGGATGCAACCCAATTCTGAAGAATGTTAACAAAAGCTTACGTCGGCATTCTGCCGACGGTCAGCCAGCTAGGGTGTGGGTACAAAGAATTATATTTTAATAAATGAAACCAGTCTTCACATGAAGTCAAAGAAAACAAGTCTATTTAATTATTAAATTGAATTATCATCTATGTACCACGGATCCTAGAAGCAACATACACAGATACCCCGGATCCTAGAAGTGGTAACTCGCGATCGCGACCTTTTTTTCCGCTCTCCCCTCCCGCATTTACTTGTGCGTCCCTCTGCCTACAAACTCGCACATTTATGACCTCTGCTCGGAATCGCGATCGAGACCTTTTTCTCTGCTTGTGCTTTGCCACAAAAATAACGGAATGAGCTCGGCGAGCCACTACGTGCCCACCCTTGATCTAGATTTTCATAGCGTAGGTGTAAATAATGTTAGTACGTGTAAATTTTCTTTTGGTGGCATGAAATTAAAATTGCTAAACATGATAGTTGAACTTCAACAGCGGAGCAATGAAGGCCTTCGTCGGCTGCTGATAATAATGGGTGAGTTCGTTCCATACTTACTTTTTACATATACACATATGAACAAAAGTTAGTGCAGCTGAAACGGACAGAGTACGAAAGAGAACAGTCGGTCTTGCAGAGAAAAGAAAAAAAAAAGAGTGCACCTGTCTACGCTTCTCGCTGGTTTGCTTTAGCTCTACAAGCAGCCTTTGCATAGCATAGCAATGAGCGGAAACCATTAAAGAAAAAAAGAGAAAGAAAAGATCCGAAATATGAAGAATCAAGTGAAAAAAATAATAGACGAGTAGTCTACAGAGTGTGGAGTGTGTTATTTAAACTTTTGTTCAATTATTGTTTTATTTGGAAAGTCAAATAAATTAATATTTTATTTTGATTTATAAATTATATGAAGAAAAAAAAATGTTAAATAGAATTAGATTTTTTACTGAGTTAGAATATATTATAATGAATTGAATTTTTTAAACTTTTCTTTCTGGTGATGATAATGTGAATGGGCATGTTTTTTTGAACGTTTTGGGATTTTCCACAATTCAAGGTAACTTGGAACGTCTTGGTAGGGTGGGTACAGAAGAGTGATTACATTACCAGCTGGTAATCACAGTTGTTCATAGTGATTCTAACTAATCTAAATCCTTACCTATCTGTAGTCGACAGATTTAACTTATATTGCTTTTTTTTTGCATCTAGGGATTTTTTTTATATAGCAGTGGTCTGCCACTGAAAGTCAACGAACCCCCCGGCCGTCTGATTGCTTGTAAATTCCCTTGATTGAATTGTAAAACCCCGACCGACCGGACGTAATGGTACAAAGCCTACCACTGACCTGTCCCTCTCTATTGGCGTTACTTTCCGGAGTGTGTAATGTTGTTATCTGTTACCATGGGGACTGTGATAGATCGTGCGATAGTGAAGAAACGCGGATTAGTACTTTTGATTGTTAGACATCTAATTTAAAAACTATGAGTGATTCGGTTCTTGAATAATGTAATTGAGTAGTATATGTATTTGAATATCAAAAGCTCAGTTAATTTGGTTGACATGTATACTCAGTCACAGTGGTCAAACAAATATTGATGCTCTTGTACATTACAGATTCATAAAACCTAAGCTACTGAGCACAGATCAAATACATATACCAAGTATGTCTCATCGACGACGAAATTATCGATGATGCGCTGAAATCAATTAAAACATTCATATATATATATATATATATATATATATATATATATATATATATATATATATATATATATATATATATATATATATATAATAAAATAAAAATTGATTAGAAACAAAAGTTTTTGACCCTTTTGAAAAAATATTTATCCTGTTTTCTCCCTTTTTTTTTAGCCGTTTGTCCACTTTTTGGTTACTGTAGCTGGCAACACTAGAAATTTGTATGAATATAAATCCTCATTTTAATCAGTTATGTGTTATCCTAATAATACTTCACTGGAACGTTTGAATAGGATAAATGATTTGGATGTCCTTATGGACTACAATATTTAATTTCAATCTTCACATTTCTATCTCTGTCAGTAAAGCCATGATGGTAGTGTATACACAACCGAAACTCTTTTTTTTTTGACTAGTTGCGCCCTATTCTTGGAGTTAGTTATTTTCAGTTATTGTATTATAAATGAGACTGCTGATGCGTTACAAAATCAATTAACTATTAACAACACAGCTTTAATATGGTATATAATAATATACAGAATTACAAAAACTTCTTGAGGAGACCCATTTCAAATATATATACACTTAAGTACGCATTCTACCCTTTCTGTCCAACTCTTCTTTCTTGACTTTTTAATTAAACCACTTGCTTCCAAGATCTTTCCAGGAAAGTTGTGTTTTCTTTCACTTCCAAACAAAAGTTCCAAAGTTGAGTTTTCTTCCACTTCCAAACAAATCACAGCTACACACTTTATATATTAACATTCTTTTATTACATAAGATTTAAATTTTTAGTCTGAAACTATATCCAATAAGTAAGTTATCATAACTATATATGTCGGAGATGAAACAGAGTATTGCATGTCATACAGACCCATTGATACCCTACGTTCTTGTTTCTCTGTCTAGTTGAGAGCTCTGGTGTCCCTTTTTATTTTGTAATCATACGTCACAATTATAATGATTGGCATTTAGTAATGAAATGTTTGTTTGGTATTGACTGATGAGTCATGCAAGTTTGGCCCTGGATGCTTAGTCATTCGAGTGACAATTAGAGATGAGCGACATATGTCGCTGTTATTAAGAGAGATAACAGCAGAGGCTATTATCGAGTGTGGTCGTCTGGCTGATGGATTTGCGACTGCGTGGCAGTCAGAGACTAACCATCGTAGAAGACAGACCGAAGAGAATAACTACTCTTCGACATATACATATTTTCACTTGCAGAGTTATAAGTTTACAAATATTCTTGATCACCATTTTTCTCGCTCTGCCCATCCACCAAAATAACCGCAATGAGATTATGGATGTGTCCTAATAATCCACCCGTGAGGGCAACACTTCCCATATAATTTTAGTATTTTTTTTACAATATTGATGCAACCGAATGCAATATAATTTTTATTTTTCTATCATATCTAAATGCTTATATTGGTGATATACCACCCACAACCATGGTCCACACTTTAAAACTCTAAATATTAAATTTAGATCAAAAACTGTGTTTCACTAGAACCTCATCCCCCCGTCCAAAGGCGGACTTGCCTTTAGCTCGAACTTCTCTTGTGTATATGATGATACGTTTTTGTGTTGAAGTCAAAGTTTATACAAGAAATGGAGTAATCAAAACACAAAAACATATAGTAGAGTCTAAAATTTCTCTGTAGAGACTAAAATTTAGACTTATACTTTGCTCTAATAATCTCAATCTAGTTGCGGATAATTTTTTGCATATCTTACAAAATCAGTCGATGAAACGAATCTATTATGATTTTATTTTTTTCAACACTTAAAAATAAATGCTGTAAACATAAATTAGAAAAAATTGTAAGGAAGTTTTTTTTTCCAGCTGGGATACAAATCTCAGTCTCGCCAGGGTCTTCCATGACAGAATATTTGTAAAGGAATGCCAAGACCAGAGATTTGTATAAGCGGCAATTTGGTTGTTAATAACGCTGTAATGGGGTATCGCGGGCGATTGCCCGATGAGAAAAGAAGAGGGGGGAAAGAGGAAAGAAACATGCATACACACGGAACGGAGAGGAACGATAATACAAAGGGCATAGACATACAAGTCGGTTACCGGACACCGACTTATAACGACACTACAATAGGATGGCACAGGAATTACAGCGCGACCAATTAGGGTGTAACTCGGACATCGATCACTCTGTAACTCCTGGTCGCATGCCAACAGATACTGGACACTGTACCAGACAACAAGGGTGTAACCCGGACGTTGACTGGGACAACTATCCTGTACCCGGTTGCCGATGCCAAAAGAGGAAAATGCACTAACTATTAGACATCTACGTAGGATTAGGGATAAATTATACAATAAATTCATAGCTCGTTATAATTTTTATTACTTAAATATTTTTTTTTATTCCCTAACCACACTTTGTCTGACCAAGAATTCCTAGAAATGGAGGAGGGGGAACACTTGGGAGACCCCAATGGCCGACTGACCCGGCAATCCTTGGCACACACTTATATTTACGATTTTTGTTGGTTTCTCCGATGCTTCAGTTCTTTTATTCCTTTCGGACTTGGAATCCTTGCATTAATATATGTAGGTTTTGGATTTTTACTTGCACTGATTTATTTATTCACATTCGGACACTTAAAGAGACTTTGTACGACTCCTTACTTGTGTTTTTCTATGCGCAGTCGCCGTCCAGTCTTTTCGAGAATTTTCGATGATCGCTACACAGGTTCTGCATTTTGGCAGACGCTGCCTTTTATAAGGGTTATAAAAGGGGGGTCATGCATAAGTTATTTCTCTGTGTGATGTTTGCTCGTTTAATATGGGTTAAGTTAGGTATTTGAATAAATAATTTTTGTTGGGTAATTGTTCAAGAAAAGTACAACATTAAAAAAAAAAAATGACGAAGATAGTACGATCTTAGTTAAGTTCCCACAACTCACTTTTTCAAAGTCAGTGCCGTTTAAAAACTAATGAACACTAGCTATCACGAGCTATTCCTGTAGGGTTATTTTTAATTTGTTGATTTTTTTGTTTTACAATAACAAATTAACCCATTTTTCCCGGAAAAAAAAATAATTTATTTTTGGTTTCTAACATCTAACGTTATGATTTTTTCTACATTTTTACGACATAAATTTAGAAATATACCAATAAGATTACTTGAACTAAAGTTATTTACGAGCAAGATAGGAAAAAAAATAACTTTTTCCTGATCACATGATAGAGTGTATCCAAAAAGGTTCATGCAACGATGTCATGCAAGAGATAAGGGAATGTTATTTCTAGTTGTTTCTTCGGCATAAAAATCAAACCAAGAATTATTTAACTATAAGTAAAGACGGAAGGTTAATTAAAAGAAGTCTGCTAAATGAAGAGCAAAGAGAAGAGATTTTTGATGCACAGATTCTATTCTATTTTTAGGACGACTTTTATTGTGCATTCCAAAATAGGATAAACCAAATGAAGAATAAAGAATTTTGGTAGTATCTTTTGACCATCTCTTATTAATGCCAAGAAAACAAATCGTTTCGGCGTGTGAAAAATGAGAGTTCAAAATCAATTCACGTTCTAAGAGTACTTACAAATCATTTATTTTATTCAGTGGAATTTTATTATGTTGAGTTGATTTCCATTTGAGGAGAATTCCTATAAAAAGTCAGAACCTTGCACTACATGATACATAAGCCTAATAAATTGTGTTGACGTCAACATTTAAAATTAAGGTCAGGTCGTACCCGATAGAAGAGCCAACTTCCAAATACCCCTATTGTTTGAGACAATGGACTTGTTATTTTTTTTTTTTACGGGGAGACGATAGAGCAAGTTTCAACCGATAAAGAGAATAATTTCTTCCCTTTGGGTCTGGTAATTACACAAGTTTGATTAGCTGAAGCAAGCTGAGAAACGATATTTTGTCGAGAAAATTGAGGCAACAAGCGAAACTGCTGTCACAGCATTGTGCGCTAAATTTGTCGTCACTTGCAACGATTTACGAGTTCTTTTTCACAGTATTTGTTTTGGAACGCTCTTGAAGTTCGAACACCCTCGAAATCGCAATCAATTCAAAACAAAATTCCCCTTTACATGCAGCAGCAGCGAACGCATGCTATCTCGCTCTTTCTTATCTGCCAATGCCGCCTTGGCAATTTAGTACAAAATTCAAATGGCTATATCTCCGATGTTTTTTGCTCGATTTGAACGAAATTTGGTCAGTTTGTGCAGTTCGACCATATAATTATGATAAAAATTCGTTATCTTTCATACAGCTCTAGTAAATTGATTTTAAAATTTTCTTTTTTCATTTGCGGGGGCGGAAGTGGGCGTGGCAAAAATTTGAAACAAACTTGACCTGCCTGGGCATAAGACGGATGTTTACACCAAATTTGGTATCTCTATCTCTTATAGTCTCCGAGATCTAGGTGTTCATACGGACGGACGGACAGACGGACAGACGGACATGTCTCAATCGACTCGGCTGTTGATGCTGATCAAGAATATATATACTTTATAGGGTCGGAAACGCTTCCTTCTGCCTGTTACATACATTTTAGCGACTTTAATATACCCTTTACCCTATGGGTACAGGGTATAAAAATGAAACGGTATATGCGAGTAACTAGAACATTACGGCCAGTCGACTAGAAAAAAAAATAACATTATGATTTTTGAACCACAAATGATTGGCAATCATTTTTTGTCTATTCTGTTCGGCTCGGATGGTTGGACATGCATGATCTGTCGATGTTTTTTTATTGGCAGTTAAATATATAAGTTATTGACGGATCCGCAACAGGACAACAGAAAAATCAGCTAGAATAAAATCTTTTCGCAACTATCAAGGAGTTCTAAGTCTTTTCAAGAAATCTAATTTTGAAATGTGAGCATAGACAAATATCGACACTTTGTGTCGTCTGCCCGGATAGCTGACCAAAAATCAATTTTTCACTATCACATTGGGCAAAAGTGAATTATGAAATAGACAGATAATACCATAGATGTTATGGATCCGAAATAGTTTTGAAATCCGATAAGAATTGTGGTTGCTACATCATCTGAAAGTGGAGACATTTGTCATTTATGAAAAAATTTTTAAATTTTTACAAAAACTCGCGACTTTGAAACTGATTATTAGCTGAATTAAACAACTGATCTTGAATATTTTTACTTTATTCAAAAAGTAAATCACATTTTCTTTAGTATTAGTTTTTTTGAGCACAAGCCAAAAAACTATTGCAACCTCGCGTTAAAAACGAAATCCAGGTCCACGGAAGAAGAAGAGCTCATGCAAATTTGGCAATAGCATAGGTGTAAAATCGCGTCAGAAATACTACCTGACTTTATTTATTCCTCTTACGCAATATTTGATCTCTATTTACATGCTTAGAAGGTCTTAGTGTTTACAAGTTTCTTACATAAGAACTAGAAGGATGGGCTAACTTCGGCGGTGCTGAAATTCGTACACCCTTGCAAGATGTTCTTTTATATTTACATATTTATAATGTGACAAAATAATTAGAGAGCATATAAAACAAGTAAAACCTACATTGAATATTTGTGGCTTGAGAAAAAATGTAATTCGACAAAAAAATTTTTTCCAATACGATTGTTTCTATGCCAGCTTTAGTATATTGTCGACCGATTTGGCAGAAACTAACCTAGACATTTCTATATATATTAAGCTTCCAAATACCAAATTTCGTTACAATCGCTTTAAAAACTCCCATGTTATTGCTCTAGAACTATATTTTTAACCAATCGTTCCTATCGGAGCTATGCCATATAGTCAACCGATTCTGATGAAACTTTGTGAATATGTTGGAAGGTATTAATTTCATGGGATACAAAATTTGACATGTTACGGAATTTAAACTTTATTTTCGACCGATGGTTCCTATGGGAGCTATATGATATAGTTATCCGATCAGGATGATCCCGAGATATACAATGCCTACATCAAAAAGAAGCCTATCAACTCTGTAGCATTAAGGGTTTCGGAGGAAATTGTGTTGATTCAGAGAGAGAAGGACAGACGGACAGCAGAACATGACTATATCAACTTAGATCGTTGCGCTGATCTGAAATATATATGCTTTATACAGTAGGAGATGCTTCCTTCTATGCAAACTTCTGACCAAAATTAATATACCCTTGCAAGGGTATAAAAATCATAATTATTTTTATTTTTGGAATTTCAATGATAAATTAAAATAAAACATTTGAAATTTTGATTTAGTCATTAAAATAATGAAGTTCATTTGTGATCAAAAAAGCGTTTTTTAAATGAATTTTATAGGTAAAATATGTCTAGAAATATTTTTCAACTTTGACCGTGAATATCAAAGCAACCCGCGCACGTGACACCTTCGGCAAATCTCAATTTGAAGCTTATTTTTCTAATGCTTTTTAAATTTTGAAAATCGCTTCACTACTTTAGAAGATATGGTTTTTGACAAGCGAAATGAGCGATGGCCCCACTGTGCGCCGTCCTTCAACGCTGTTAAATCTTAAAAGCTGGAAAGCTTAAAGTAACCCAAGACTGCTGAAAAGATTTCTGAAATAGAGCATATACATCTTCTATATACATATATACAACACTTATAACTCGAGTTCTGCTGGACCAATTTTCATGGTTTTTGATTTGTCTCAGCCCCGAATAGCAGAATATATCTTAAAAATACTGAAAAATTGACGAATACTTGAAAAAAGCGTTATTTTCCCTAAAAGTTCTTTAATTTCGGAGCTGTCAAATCTTTTTCTCAAAATCTGTAAGTAATGATTGACATTTATTCATGCATTCATATTTAAAATGGATGAATAAACTATTATGTGTATTTTTTAAAAAAAGATTGAAAAATATTACGCGTGCGTTCAGAAATTTGTAGGCTCTTTCTTGTCGGACTGCCCTCGTACATGGAGTGTTAGCAATGGATATGATTTCGATAGTCGTCTCAATCGAAAATTAAGGTTGCCAGCACGTATTTTACGCCGCCAACTTTCTAGGGTTGGCTAGGGACCGCCAAATTTTTAATGTATTTTTTCCGCGCGTGACAACTTGGCGCCATAATAATTTTATTGAACAAGCCGAGGAGACAACAATTGTACTTTCACTGGAAATTTTTTAAAAAGAACAGAATCAACTAATTTAATTGATTAAGAGAGTTTCGCTACAATTGCAAAATGACAACTATCAAATTGTCATAAAAGCTGACAAAGTACCACTAGGTTAAGATTGGTGGATCGTGGCCTGGGTGTATGCCCGAACGGCATATACAAAGTTAACTGGCGCCCGACGCCCGACCTCTTTCTATCATGGGCGTTGTCCAAAGAAAGTGAACGCCAGTGAGAGTGAAAAAAAAAAAATAATAATAATAAAATAAATAAAAAAATTTCTAAAAAAAAAAAGTCAAACAAAAATGCCCACAGTGTAAAATAAAGCTGCTTCAAATAAAAACGCTGTGCTGTGTAGGTGATTGTCTCTGATTAGCGTTCGAAAATATTTTTTTGTGACACCCTCGCGACCGGAGGCGGCGTTTTTTTCTTTTTTTTTTTTAAAGAAAAATGAATAAAAAAAGAAGCAAAATTCATAATTTTAAACCACTGCGGCAACAAAAGTTTGCGAGTGGCAGTCAAGGTTGTAAGAAAATTCGAAACGAAATAAAACAAGTAAAAAATTAAAACGAAGAATTAAAAAAAAAGGAAAAAACAAACGGAAGACGCGTGAGCATTGGCCGCCAGTCGTGTCTTCTGCTGAGGGTATCCTTTGGATGGTGGATGTGGAGTGTGGAAAAATCGGCCACTGTCGCTTTGACACTCTGATATTGGTGTTCACCAGAAAAATCGTCCACTGTTGCATTGACACTTTGCTAGTATTAGTGTTCACCACTGACGCTTTGAAGATTTGGCGATTCGCTCTTTAACACATTACCAAGAAATACGATCACTTGGTTGGTGTTAGTATTGGTGTTCATCAGAAAAAGCCATCCCTTGTCGCGTTGAAGTCGGACGTAACGGACTTTTTCTTTTAGGAATTAGCGTCGCAACATTTGAAAATTATTGCGAAATATACATGTTGACAAGCAACATGTTTCAGAACTAAGAACAACTGGCGAAGATATAAAAAGACCGAGACTGGACACTAGCATAAGTTGGTTTTCAACATTCTTCAAAGTGACATCATAAAATTAGTTTTGGAAGGTCCTTAAATGTGGTCTGAATAAAATCATCATCATAAAATAAATTTTGGAAGGTCCTTTAATGCGTTGTGAATAAAAAAAGGAGATAGTAAAAGGATAATTAGTGACACTTATAAAATTTTGAATAAACAAAAAAAGAGGAAAAAAAAGGATAATTTGTGACACTTAAAAGTTTAAATAAACAAAAAAAGAGGAAAAAAGGATAATTTGTGACACTTATAAAACTTAGAATAAAAAAAAGGAAAGGATATTTTGTGACACATAAAAACAAAATATAAACGCAAAGGATAATTTTCGACTCTCCCGGAAGGTAACTTGCGTGCATATTAAAAGGAGAAAAAAATAAATAAAATACATTTTTTTTTAAAGTTAAAGTTTAAGCGAATTAAAAATTATTATTATTATTTTTTTTTTGATTTAAAAACTCTCACGTTAAAAGTTAAATAAAAACAGAAAATTAACAACAAACAGAAAATTAAACTTAAAAATTCTTTTTCCAATTTTGACAAATATTCGTCTGTTTAATAATTCAAATCTTTGTTCCATGTTAAAAAATTAAAATCTGAAAGTAAAAAATTTCCCTGTTAGAATTTAGTTAACGCAAAAAAAATACAATCTTTTACAAAGTAAAAGAGAGGAACAATCCCCAGTGAAACTTTGCATTTTGAGTTTTTATACCCTGTACCCATAGGGTAAAAGGGTATATTAAAGTCGCTAAAATGTATGTAACAGGCAGAAATAAACGTTTCCGACCCCATAAAGTATATATATTCTTGATCAGCATCACTAGCTGAGTCGATTGAGCCATGTCCGTCTGTCCGTCCGTCTGTCCGTCCGTCTGTATGATCACCTAGATCTCGGAGACTATAAAAGCTAGAGCTACCAAATTCGGTTTGTAGATCCGTCTAGTGTGCAGCCAGATCAAATTTGTTTCAAATTTTTGCCACGCCCACTTCCGCCCCCGCAAATCGGGAAAACGTATTACTAGAGCTGTATTAAAGATATCGCATTCTAACTTGGTACACCTAATTATATACCCAAACTGGACCAAATTTTGTTGAAATCGGACAATAAATATCGGAGATATACCTATATGAGTTTTGCACTGCATTGCCAAGGCGACATTGGCTGGCAAGAGTGAGCGAGACAGCATGCGTTTGCTGTTGCTGCATGTTAAAGAGAATTTTGCATAAAATTAATGGCGATTTCGAGGATATTCTATTTCATTTAATATAACTAGTTGGTACAGGGTATACTCAATGTCGGCAGGGACGACTTGCTTGCTTCATTTTTTTTCGTTTTGTTGAAAAGATTGTCAGAAAGAAAAAAACATGGATGAAATTAAAGAATCCTTAACCGGCTTGGTTGTCCAGGTGGCGTTATTGTCAGAAGAGTTGAGAAAACAGAAGGAGAAGGTGTTGGTGCTAGAAGATAAGAACAATGAGCCAGTAGTTGAGGTAGATAGGCAACCCGTTCGTCCGAATACAGAGTACGGTCTTAAACAGGTATCGACTTTGCCTGAGATAGCATCGGCTCACCAAAAAAATATATTCCCTAAAGTGCAATTTATAGGCCCCAATACCATCCCCGTCCTGCCTTTCGCCCGACATTTGTGCCAAACAACTTTTATCCAAGACCAGCGGCCCCTATTGGTTATCAAAACCAGCGAAATTCGATTCCTTACCGGAATAAACAAGCCCCAAATTCTTGCCAAACGAACTCACCTGACCCTAGACCGGCCATTAAAATGGTGCAGAATGGCTCAGGGCAATCTAGGAACCGTTTTCCTTATGCGGGAAGCGAGGTGTATCAAAAGAAGCTACAATGACTCCAATAACCCGTTTAGAAAAGCACAATGAGTGTTTCATATAGAAGCACCAACCGTTTCGCAACCGGTAGTGGAACAATATTCAACCCCTACCAACGACAGCAATCTCAGGAAAGAACTCTTTTACGAAGACAAAGTCGAGCCCATCGAGGGGGGTGCTTATGTCACCCACGTGGCACGCGGTGACTCCGCAACTGAGGGCGAACCTGTCATACGAGATCAGATAAATTTTATGCAAGGAGCCTTTCAAGTGTACCGTACATAGGGTATGAAGGAGAGGATGGGGTGATGCGCAAGTTTCTAATAGATACTAGAGCAAATAAAAATTTTGCCGGTCCGAAACTTGCGGGAGGTGCCATGCAAATACCAAATCCTTCGGCAGGGGGTCCTATACTAATCTCTCATTTTCTCCAAGGAACTTTCTTCGCCCCAGTAGGCAACAATACTACTCTCACATTCTTTGTACTTCCTAATCTGGTTAGCTTTGATGGCATTATAGGAGATAATACCTTAAGAAGTCTGAAAGCAAAGATTGACAGAGAAAACGACATTTTAATAATAGACCCAGGTGTTTCCATACCATTATTAAACCGCGCATCTAATCAGTTCAACCACCATCTCGAAGGAAACCACCCAGACCGCGTCAAAGATATCTTAGAGGCGTTGATAAATGAATTTGCCTCATTATTCGAGCCACTTACTCCTAGCAAAGCTATGGAAACTCGGGTCAGAGCAACGATTCGTACACAGACCGATGTTCCCGTTTATACAAGATTTTACCCCTATCCGTACCACATGAGAGACGAAATAGAACGCCAGGTTGCAGAACTTCTCCGCGACAAAATAATACGTGTGTCGGAAAGTCCCTATAACTCTCCAGTTTGGGTTGTCCCAAAAAAACCAAAGCCAAACGGCGAGCGACAATTTCGAATGATAATTGATTATAAAAGACTAAATGCAGTAACAATTTCGGATAGATACCTAATCCCTGATATTACAGTAACGTTGGCCAGTTTGGGCAAAGCAAAATATTTTACTACACTCGACTTGACCTCTGGATTCCATCAAATCTATATGGATTCGGCGGACATCCCGAAAACTATTTTTTCAACACTTAACGGAATATATGAATTTCTTAGGCTACCCTTTGGGTTGAAAAATGCCCCAGCCATATTCCAAAGAATGATCGACGACGTACTAAGGGAATTTATCGGGAAAATATGCTATTGACGATATAGTTGTTTTCAGTTCCACTTATGATGAGCACTGGCACAACCTTAAAGTAGTGTTTAGCGGACTTCGCGACGCTACATTGCAGGTGAACCTAGAAAAAACACATTTTCTTCAGACCAGTGTTCAATTTCTGGGTTATGTTGTGACACACCAAGGGACTAAGGTTGACCAAACGAAAGTGGAAGCGATGTTAAAAATACCACCCTCCTTCAGTTTAAAGCAGCTTAAATCATTTCTAGGCATGAGCTCATATTACAGGAAATTTATTAAAGATTACGCGAAAATTGCCAAACCGCTAACGAATCTCACCTGTGGGCCCAATGCGCAGATCAAGGCTTCACAATCAAAAAAATTCCTGTCGAACTCGATCAAGCAGCGCTAAAAGCATTCGAAGATCTTAAAACTCTTCTTTCCTCATCAGAGGTATTAGCTTTCCCAGATTTTACCAAAAACATTCATCTTACAACAGATGCGTCGAACTTTGCCATTGACGCCGTATTATCTCAAACCACCGCGGGGGCCGAACGCCCGATAGCGTATATCTCAAGATCTCTTGACAAAACCGAGGAGAATTACGCTACTATTGAAAAAGAAATGTTGGCAATAGTTTGGCGTTGGACAATTTAAGGGCTTACTTGTATGGAGCTTCATCCATAAAGATCTACACAGATCACCAACCATTTACATATGCCATGGTTAATAGGAATTTCAATGCAAAGTTGAAACGTTAGAAGTCAAGAATTGAAGAGTATAATCATGAACTTATTTACAAACCAGGCATGGCAAATGTGGTAGCAGACGCCTTATCACGAATTCCCTCATATCGGAAACGACTACAGACGATCAATTAAATATAAATTTGGTCACTCACCGAAACCCGGACACGGATTCATTGGCAACTATGCACAACGCACTACAGGACTCCTCAGATCTTGTTCATCATGTGGAAGTCCCAATAAACGTTTATAGAAACCAAATTATCTTTGATTCCTCAAGTGCAACTTATTCATGTGAATCGCCGCACCCTGGTTTTACGCGCCACTCGGTGCTCCTAAAAACATTTGACATATCTGAATTAGTTACGTCCCTGAGAACATACCTTAAACCGTCCATAAATAATGGAACTAAAATTCCAGACAGCAACTTTTGCAAACGTGCTATCTTAGTTCTTTTACAAATTATAAACTCCGCATTACACAAAGAGTGGTAAAGGATTTGAAGGATGAAGATGAGATTTGCGGGGTCATTGACAACGAGCATTGTAGGGCTCACAGAAATTTAGAGGAAGTCAGACTTCAACTACTAGAACGATTTTACTTCCCAAAAATGACACACAAAATCAAAGCATTGGCAGCCTCTTGTCAGATTTGTAAGTTTCACAAATGCAACGTACCCCCGTGCCAACATAGCCATGGGAAATTCTACATATTGACGTCTTTATGTTAGAAAAACGGAGATTCTGGAGCTGCATTGACAAATTTTCGAAATTCGCTAAACTTTTCCCGTTGGAGTCAAAATCCCCTTTACAAATGCGCGAAAAATTAGCGGAGGTACTCCATTACTTCACGGCCCCACAAATCCTAGTAATGGACAATGAGCGAGGCCTTCTATGCCCCACTGTCCTTAATTATTTACGATCACTTGAAATCAACGCATACTATACCACAACACAGCTGACTGAAGTTAACGTCCAGGTGGAAAGGTTTCACTCAACCTTTCTGGAGATTTATAGGTGCCTCAAAAATGAATTTCCACTTCTTAAGGTTGCAGAGCTTGTTCCAATGGCGGTTGATAGATATAACAATTCGATTCATTCAGTAATTAAGCGGAAACCAGTTGATATTTTTCTAGACAGGACGTCAAGAGTAAATTATCAAGGGTTAACTAACTTTAAACACGAAACCTTTGAAGATATTAGGGGACTAATTCAGCATAGACAGGAGGTAGCGATTACTAGGCAAAATAAAGACAGGAAGCCGGTGCAATTCACAGATAGGGAGGAAGTATTTGTAAAGAATAAACAGATAAAAGGGAAAGAGAAAAAAAACCAAAATGGATTAAGGGAATTAATCAAAACCTATTATTTACACTGGAATTAAATGGGGATTCCTCTTCTATTTTATACTTTAAAACATTTAAAGGCAATCTTCACAAACCTACTACGTTAAAATTTTATAAATGAAGTATTCTTTAATGATATCTATTAATCACAAAAAAAAAAAAAATAAAAAAAGGGATAGAATGCCCATGATCCAGTAGGCAAGTGCTACTCGCTTCTTCAGGTTTGACTCCCCAGTTGCCCCAAAGGATTCCTATGACTGGTCAGCGGAGTGATTGGATAAAATTACACAACACTGAGAAGACATCGCTCTGCTCGTCGACCAACAGGTTGCTGTGATGACAAAATGTTACTTCGATTTAGCATCCAAAGGTATTCGAAACCCTTGCACCAAAGTACCAGACCAGGTGCGTTAAAAGGCTAAAAAAGTGGATAGCTGAATCACCCAATACAGCTAACATAAATTACATGCTCTCTTCTAACAATAACTTTGACAACGAAACAATAATCATAACTGGTGGAAACCATCGGCGCATTTGGAATAAGACCAACAGTCTACCAGCAGAAACGCAATCCAGCCTTTTGAATTCCCTGATCTGCGGGACGTAGATCTCGAAAAAGGGGAGGAGTTAACACCGCTCAACATGCCCTCAACAATGCTGGGTGCGAGAGGAGAAAAGAACAGTGGCAGCAATTGCCGCGGATGCGACTTACCAGCAGCTACAGCTGCAGAGGCGGCAGCAACAGCAGCAGCGGCATCAGCAGCGGCAGAAAAGCAGGCGACAAAAACGTCACCGGAGGGGATGAGCGGGAGGAGCAGGGGAGATCAAGCGGCGGAGGCCGAGTAGCAGGCAGAAGTGATGAAGGCAGCGAGCAGGGCACAAGAAAAGACCAAAAGGGTAAGATTGGTGGATTGTGGCCTGGGTAGATGCCCGAACGGCATATACACAGTTAACTTGCATGCATAAGTCAACAAATAATAACCGCGCGAATAGATTTATGCTTTATGCATGGTGCTGACACATGGGTTCAGCGCACGCTACAACGCCCGCAATGGTAACCCGACTCTTGCTTACACTGCAAGTCGAAGCATTACCATTTATGCTGAGTCGGCTCGCCGACTGGGAATTGTGGCCTTTGCTGTCATTTCTAAATTATGTTAAATTCAGTTTTGTATCAACCATTTAGAAGAAATTATAAATGTTACATTTACTCCGGCACCGTAAAACCTTTGCTATTTAAATACTACAATTGCTTAGCCACAAGGCAAGCAGTAGAGGAGTGAAGTCAAACTCCCAAAGTAATCTTCATACATATTGTGAAGACCAAAGCCACACTCCCAACGTAGTCTTCTTACATATTGTGAAGACCCGCCCCACCAGCATCGCGGGAAACCTATAATTGATAATTGGCGCCCAGCGCACTTAAAGGATCCACATCCTTGTCCCGAAAACTTTAGTGCCCAAAAAATATGTAAGTTCACTAAGATAAATTTCAAGTCAAATCTATTTAAATACAAAAAGAAAACCTCTCTCAAGTTTGCTGACGACAGTAAGTGTTATTGTGTGAGTGTCTGTAGCGAAAAGACATAAAAGCAAATATAGAAAACCAAATAAATAAATTCAAACTTTCGAAACCTAATTATTATCCGCTTGTGAAATAGTAACACAGTTACATGAGCTGGGTGAATTTAATTAGAAGCATTTAAAAAGAGCCCGATAGTGAAGATAGCTAGGAATCAGAACCAGAAAAAAACCGTACACAAAATACTGTAGACACCACAATGGAGCCAAGTCAAGCCTAAGAAGGTCTTTAAAAGCAATTGTTTTCCCGGCCCAACCCATAGACTTGGCGTCCGCGCTAGCTCTAGCAAGAGAAGCGGAAGCAAGCATAGAACGAAGAGCACACGCTCGCGAAGGGATGAAAAACAACTCATACCTTAAGCAAGACAAGAATTACGGCAAGAACGACAGAATTAATGAAAAAAATCCCCAGTTTGTCAAAAAGCAGAATAACACTCAAAAAAAAAAAATAAGGCAGACGATCAGGGTCAAAGCCCTTAACCAATGGAGATTGACTCCTCATCTAAATTTAGGCAACGTTCCTATTTTGGCAAACCTCAAACAAATACAAGACCGAACGGGTGCGATCGCGCCACTGGCCAAAGACGACAACGACTAAAAAACGTTGTAGAAGAAACTGACAACGAACTAGAACAGGGCTATGAAAGCCTAGCAACAGCCAAAGTGGCTGAGATCGACAATGACAATGAATCGATAGGACACCACGACTTGTTGAATTTTTTAGGGAACGCTCCCGGCTGCCGTATATCAAACGACAGCTGGCTAGGAGATCATTAAAGATTCTGATACACACAGGGGCGGCGAAAAACTATGCAAACCCTATAAAGGAGCTTTCAAAAATAACGTTGAACATTAAAACCCCTTTTACTGTGAGCTCAATACATGGCTCAAGTAAAATATAGAACAAATGCTTTATGAAAATTTTCGGGCAAATATATCGACTCGTTTGATGCCATTGTAGGCTTTGACCTGTTAACACAGGCAGGAGCGACATTAGACTTAAATAAGAGCACAATTTGTTACCAAAACATATCGGAACAACTACTCTACGACGATTGTGCTAGTGTTAACTTTACGGATATTAACGAAATCATTGTAACGAGACGTTACCCTTTAATACATTTATCGTTGCCACGATTCGAACTAATAAACCGATATTTTCCAGACTTTACCCACACCCTATGGGCGTGGCAGATTTCGTAAACAATGAAATCAAACAACTTTTAAAGGACGGCATCATTAGGCCATTAAGGTCCCAGTATAACAGCCCAACATGGGTTGTAGACAAAAAGGGAAAAACAAACGACTGGTCATTGAATATAGGAAGCTAAACGAACGAACTATAGCAGATCGCTACCCAATGCCAAGCATCCCTATGATTTTTGCGAATCTAGTGTAAGGAAGTTTTCCGGCTGGGGTACATATCTCAGTCTCCCCAGGGTCTTCCATTATAGAAAATTTATAATAGAATGCCGAGACCAGAGATTTGATCGAGCTACAGTGAAGGTTAATACTGCATATCTATGCTATCGCTAGGAATGCACTACAGGAAGTATAAGAGATAGAAAGAGACAGAAACTTAGAACAAATACATGGAGACATACGGTTCGGTTAGGGTACAACCCGGACACCGAACTACAATTAAGCTACTAAAATATAAGGTCACAAAAGGGGAACATATAGCTAAGTCGGTTAAGGTACAACCTGGACACCGACTTAACATAACATAACACCTGGACGTCCCAAGACTTACGTTGCGATCGACTAGGGTACAACCCGGACATCGATCGCAACACAAATCTTGGTCGCATGCCAATGGGTCCCAGCCGCCGTCACAGTCAACAAGGGTACAACCCGGACGTTGACTGCGCGGCGACCTAGTACCCCTGGCACACTACAATTAACACTACACTCTCCCTGGCATTGGGTAGGGTACAACCCGGATGCCAATGCCAAAGGAGAACATGCACTACGGTGACACACACACACAAAGGAGCGGGATGAGGGAAAGGATAGGAAAAGGGGTTAGTCCCAATCTAGTTGCACCCCAATAATTGTGACATCTTTGCTTTAACACTTTACAAACTTTATTGTAGTTTTATTCAAATCATATTTTGGCTAGATGCCACCTAACCACACTCTAAATTGATATCTATATGTATGGGATAAAAAGGGAGGTGCTGCTACTGGACCACATGGCCGACTCACCCGCTATACTGTTTCACACACTTCACAAGTATCTTCTATTATGATCAGCAGCGCCGCTTTTCCTTGCGGATTTTTGGTTGCACTCTTTGTTTGTGTCTTGTCTTTAATTGTCTTTTTAGGATAAGGGCCGACTGTTGCCTTTGAGGGTGGTTTTCGTTATCAATTACTGCTTTTTCATTGCGCAGTCGCTGACCGCTCTTTTCGGGCTTTCGACTTGTCCTCTGCCCGGGCTCTGCCCTCTGCCAGACGCGGCCTGGCATGGACCAATCAAAAGCTGCCACGCCGACAAATATTTGTCACGTAGACACTTTTGGGTCCCGTTGGGCGAAGCAAGGCATAACAAAACTGCGCAAAAGCAGCGGCGTCGATTTTGGTGGAAGTCCCGTTATGCTCGCTTATGTGTCTGGGTCGATGTATGCGAATGTGTGAGTGCGTAGATTTAGAGGTGAGCAAGATGTGCGCTAGAGCTGCTCTGTTGGGAACTAGTTCTCAAAAGTGTATGCTAGCTAACTCTTACGAACTTACTAAGACACTGCATTGTGACGAAGGGCTTTAGAAAAGTACTTCGTCACACCCCCCCTTTACTTTGGTGAAGTTAACAAGAGAATCAATGAAGGCCTGGGCACATGGTATACTCTGGCGGGTGCTACTTCGACATGGCTAACTATTATTCTACAAGTGTGGATAACATGGGCGAGAGACTTATATCTACGTGTACAATGTGAACTTAAATGTAATAATGAGTGGGAGTTCTACAAAATCTTGCCTGCGGATGAATGGGGCAGACTTGCCGTGACTTTGAGACCCCCCCTACGGGGGACAGGGACGTTGGGAAGGCACCTTCCATCAAGTGGCCCCTGCGAATTGATTCGTCTCTGTTAGGCTGACTCCGGCGGTCTTCTGTGTTTAGTTGCTGACGCCCATGGGCTGGCTCAACGCGATCGTAGATTTAACTTGCTCTTCCTCTTGGCTGCTGGTTTCGTCTGGTTGTATAGACTTCAGGTCGTCTATATTCGCCGTGCGTCTGCGTCTGCTGTTGGTTTCTTGTAGCCGGACGATGTTTCTGGAAATAAACTTGATTACTTTGTAAGGCCCGTCGAACTTTGGGGCCAATTTAGCTGCGAAGCCCTCGGAGGCCTTGGACAGGTGGTGTTGCTTCAGGAGGACCAGATCTCCAATCGCTGGTCGCCAGTCTCTACGCCGCAAATTGTAGTGACGTCCTTGCTCCATTGCAGCTCGTTGCATGTTCTCTTGGGCCATGGTAAAAACGTCTGCCATGCGTCGTGTTCGTACTTCCGGGGACCAGGGTGTGGTGCCAAGTCCTGGTGTAACCTCGTCGTACAGTGCTCCAGGGATGCGGGGTTCCTTGCCCAGCACGAGGAACGCTGGTGTAAATGCTGTCGAATCGCATACGCTTGAATTTATTGCCAATGTAAATTCGGGTAGAAAGTGATCCCAGTTACTCTGCTTTTCGCCCAGGTATTGAGCTATCATGGTCTTCACGGTGCGATTGGCTCTCTCGGTAGGATTTTGACGTGGTGTGTACGGTGCGGTGTACTGAATTTCTACTCCAGCTCGTTGACAAAGTTCTTTGAAGGTGCGACTGGTGAACTGTGTTCCATTGTCGCAGACCAAAGTGCGTGGTGCTCCAAAGTGTCCGATAATTCGCTCCCGAAATGCGTGTTCTAATGAAGCAGCGGTGGCTTTGCGCAGAGGTACAAGCTCCACCCATCTGCTGTATGCATCTAAGAAAACCAATAAAATAGTGTTACCTTGCTTTGATCTGGGGAGAGGTCCAACAAAATCTGCACACACTGTGTTGAATGGCTCTGACACTTGACGAGTGAACATTTTCCCAGCTGGCTTCATTTGGCTCACTTTATATTTTTGGCATTGAAGACAGTTGCGCACGTGTCGCTTTACATCGCGGAAAAACCCAGGCCAGTAGTATTTCTGGGAAACTCTGAGTACTGTCTTGCGGATTCCCAGATGACCTGCGGTGGGCTCGTCGTGACACTCGCATAATACTCGCTGACGAGCTTCCTTCGGCACACATAGCTTCCATGGTATGGGTTCATCTTCGTCGGGGTGATGAATTCTCCTTCGGTACAGTTGCCCACCTTCGTATTGAAAATCAGGGAACCGCTCGGGTTGTGCTTCTACTTGTCGCTTTAGTTTATTCCACCATGGACACTCCGGCAGAGTATCCTGAATTGAACTTAGTACTTCTAATGGTTGTCGAGACAGGGCGTCGGCAACGACGTTTAACTTTCCTCGGCGGTATTGTATGTCGAATTCATACTGTTGTAGTTCGAGTGCCCATCTTGCTATACGACCTGTGGGATTATCTATTGAGTTGAGCCACTTCAAGGCCTGATGATCTGTGATGACTTCGAATTTATATCCTTCCAGATAACAGCGTAGCTTGCGAATTGCCCAGACTATAGCGAGACACTCCTTCTCGGTGGCTGAGTAATTCTCTTCAGGAGCAAGGAGGCGTCTGCTGGCGTAGGCGATGACCCGTTCTGTTCCTTCTTGATACTGGGTTAACACTGCGCCCAAACCATAGTCGCTGGCATCTGTCTGCAAGTAGAATTTAGAGTTAAAATCGGGGCAGGCCAAAATCGGGGCTGATGTCAATCGTAATTTCAATTCGTCGAAGGCTTGTTGTTGTTCTGCATCCCATTTCCATTTAATGTTTTTCTTCAGCAAAGCGGTGATAGGCTGTATGATACTAGAAAACTCTGGAACAAATCTGCGATACCAAGACGCGATGCCCAAACATCGTCGAAGTTGGCGTACATTGGTCGGTGGAGCTAATTCCCGAACGGCTGCTATTTTCTCAGGGTCAGTATGTATACCGTGCTCACTGACCATATGTCCTAAGAATTGTATTTTGCGTCTAAAGAATCGGCACTTGGCTTTGTTGATCCGTAACTTGGCTTCTCTGAGGCGTTGAAAAACTTCTTGCAGGTGAGTTATATGTTCTTCCAATGTCCTCCCGATGACGATGATGTCGTCTAGATACGCGAAGGCAAATGGATCCATCTCGGGTCCAATCACGCTATCCAAGGCGCGTTGGAATGTTGCTGCTGCGGAATGTAGCCCAAAAGGCATTACTTTCCATTGAAATAGGCCACGACCTGGGACTGTGAAAGCTGTGCATTCCCGACTGGCTTTGGCCAGTGGTATTTGCCAATAACCACTTTTAAGATCCAGTGTAGAGATAAACTGAGTGTTGCGAAGTTTTTCCAGAATATGATTGATTCTTGGCAGAGGGTATGCATCTCGTATAGACTGCGCATTGAGTTGCCTGAAGTCGATACACATACGCGTCTCTCCGGTTTTCTTGCCAACTAGCACTATGGGCGCGCTATGGGGGCTCTTTGATGGTTCGATGCGGTCTTCGGCTAGTAACTGGTCCACGGTGTCATTGATGATCTTCTGCTGTGCCGGATTGCGAGGGTAATAACGTTGCTTGATAGGTTTGTCATCCTTCATAGTGATGACGTGCTCTGCGATGTGGGTGACACCTTGTAATGTGTCGAACTTTGGTAATTCCTGTGATAGAAACTCGTTGATGATTTTATTTGCTCTCGCGTCTTCGGAGTATTCTGGCTCTGGAGATATCATGGTGCTTTCCATCCTTGTCATGGGCTTGGATGCTATTAAGTTGAGTTTGTCTATTCTGACTGGTGATTTATCGATGACTGGTTGACGAAATGGGTTATTAATGACGGCTTTATCTGAAACAGGAGGTAGGGCCATGTTTCGGACTCGTTTTTCATCCGGCAACACTTCCCTTGGGGAACTTGGTGATTCATTGATGATTGACTGAGTCGGGTTGTTGCTGGTTAAGGTACTCGATGGTTGTGAGGCTGCGCTGCAACTGGCGAATGATCCAAGTAGTGCGTTTTGCATAGGCTCTAACTGTAGATAGCTTTCCCCGCACTGGATTAGGGTCCGAGTGCCGCGCAGGAAATCAGTGCCTAGGATCAATTGGTCCATAATACCTGGTAATACCAGCAATGGTATTTTTACTTGTGTCGTCCCTAGGCATATCTCAGCTTCGATAGCCTGGGTGATTTCTTTTCTAGATCCATCGGCTAAATTGATAGGGGTGTGTATTTGTTTCCAGTTCCCATTGTTACCGATCTGCTGAGCCAGTGAACTGTGTATGAAGCTCCTAGTGGCTCCAGTGTCGAGGGTGGCACTCACTTCCAATCCGTTGACCTGGACTAAGGCGATGAGGCGACCCTTGTCGAATCGGAGTCTACTTACATTTGGGGCTGGCTCGGCGCTTTCTTCGTTCGATCCCCTGACGAACGTAGGCGCCCGGCGTTTCCCGACCGGCGACAACAGTCGATGGTTCGTATATCGCGTTTTCCGCATTCCCAACAGAACAGTACCCTTGGATTGTTGCATTGCTTTGCGAAATGGCCTGGTTTGCCGCAGTTACGGCAAGCACGGTAAGTATCTACTGGTGCCTCCGACACTTGGTAGAAGTGTGAGTGACTGGCTGATTTTTCAGTAGAGGGTAACGCTGGCTTATGGGTGCTTCTGTTATTAACGGTGTTAACTTTACGTCCACTGGTAAATTGTTGCCCAGGGCTATCTGACATGTCCGAGGTGTTTGCCTGACCGGAAAACGATGAGTCGAATCTCTTAGAACTTTGACCACGCAGGGTCTCGAAATTCACTATTAACTGGGTCAGCTTCTGTAGGTTATGAAAATCCATTCGTCGAGTGTGCAATTGGTAGTCCGGCAATAAATTGTCATATATACGCTGTAACTCCTGTTCTTCTGTATAATGAGCTCTTCTCATCATTAAACGTAGTTCTATCAAGTATGCCTTGAATGGTTCACCAGGGCGCTGTCTTCGCGTACGGATGGCATCTTCCAGTTGTTCAAAGTATCTGGGCGGCAGAAAGAAATCTAAAAATTCTCTTCTAAAATTAGCCCATGAGGCGTCTAGCAGACCGCTAGTTTGCCACCATCCTTCGGCTCGTCCCGAAAATAAGATGGGCATCATATTAGGGAGCCATTCGGTGCTGATGCGATATGTACTAGCCCTTGCTTCAAGTGTTTCCAAGAAATATAATGGATCTGCGGTCCCATCAAAATGAAGACCCCATTTGGACACTTTCTCTATGAGATTAGTGTAACTGGTATTCTGAGCCTGTGGTTGTAGATCTGTTGTAGCCATGCTGCTAGTGAACGCTGGTATCTGTAATGATTTTCCATCGGTATCTTGGTTAAGAGATGCGTGTCTCTCTGTTGAGTACTCCTTGTCAGTATGTCGGGCGGGTGACACAGGACGTGAACGTGGTTTAACTTCTAGACCCTTATCGAGGCTGGCTGTTTGTCCGTATTGTGATTCTAGTTCTGCTAGCCGGGAGAGTACATCTGGTTTATGGTCTTCCCTGGATGCGAAGCTAGAGAACCGGCTTCTCATTTCCTCAACTGAACCGCCAGGGGTCAGTCCGAACTCGGCGAAGAAGCTTTCAAGCTCGGCTTTACGACGATATGTTATCCATTTGACTCCCATGTTACTAATGTTTTTTTTTTTTTTTTTTCTTTTTTGTAGAAAAGCGTTGCAAATAAACACTAGCTGAAAGTGAAAGATTAATTCAAAGGGCAATAAATCAAATTCGGGACAACAAAAATAATTGTATTATAACGAGGTATTATTGCATGCTGCTGCACCGTAGTCGATATACTTTTTAATTGTCAGTTGGAAGGTTGCAGATGAGTTATTATTATGTGCTGAATATCCTTGTATTATCCTGGTTGGCCGAGTAGGCTGTGCGATAGTCAACACTTCTAGTATTTGAACATGGCTTAGTTCGATCCTTGCTATGCTCAATCGTCGTTGGTTATCTTTACTGGTGAACGTCGGGTTAGTTATGCTTGGGTATAGTTGAATATCCTTGCCAGTGAACGTTGGTTGTAATTATCCTTGCTGTATATCCTTGCTGTATATCCTCGGTGAACGTTGGTTTTTAATTATCCTTGCTGTATATCCTTGCTGATGTTTTTATAATTATCCTTGGTTATCGTTGAATATCCTTGCTGATGAACGTTGGTTTAATTATTCTTACTATAGATCCTTGCTGGTGAACGTTGGTTCAATTATCCTTGGTTATATCTTTGCTGGTAAACGTTGGTTTGATTATCCTTGCTGGTAAATATTGGTTTGATTATCCTTGCTGGTATCCTTGAATATCCTTTGTAAAGGATCGCGGTGGACTCTCTGTTGTTAACTTGTCGAAGGTTCGCGGATGGACTGTTGTTAACTCGTTGAAGGTTCGCGGTCGACTTTTGTTGTTCACTCGTTGAAGGTTCGCGGTGGACTGCCCTCTATGATGCTGTTGCTCGCCTTTTATCTACCTCCAAATCAGATGCAAGAAACTTGTGCCGTTATTCGATGTTTGTATTCTTTCATTCTTCGTCTCAGCCGATGCATTCTGGTCTTGACGCCAAGCTCGTCGACCAATGAGAACCCAAAAGCAAACCTCTCCCTTTCTCTCCCAGGCGATAGAACTACCGTTGCAGTTGCTACTGTTGCTTTGTCTAACTTCTTTATACCTTTTTTTTTCTGTGCTTGCGTTGTTTTGCTGTGGCTGTACCTGAACGGAGTCATGGAAAATTTCCATTGATGTTTCTGGCTCCTGAGCGTTTATTAACGGTGCTTTTTTTTTTTCTTCTATGCCTATGCTGCTTGCTGTGACTGTACTTGAACGGCGTCATGGAAAATTTCCATCGTTGTTTCTTGCTTCTGATTGTTTCTTAACTGTGCTTTCTGTCGCTGATTCTACTGTTACACATGCCTTAACTCTGCCGGGTCTCTGGACTATGTTATTGGCTATGCGAATGGTTCTATCGCTGACTAACTAGTGATAATTTTCTGTCGCTGATTCTGCGTGTACTCTACCGTAACTCTGCTGCATTATTTAGCTATGTTGGTGGTTATGTACGCCGTTCTATCGCTGACTCAAAATATAGGTTTTCTGTCGCTGATTCCACTGTCTACTCTATCGTGATTCTGCTGGGTATATTAGCTCTATCGGTGATTATGTCGACATCCTATCGCTGACTAAACAAACTGCTGCGTTGCTTTGCTAGATTTCGCTTGGGATAACGGGAAACATATGGGGATATGTGCAAATATGGGAACACAGGGATACATGTATGTGGGCCAACATATATGGTGAACACAAAATGATAGATATACACATATATATAAAAAAAAATATTTTTATATAAATAAAATTTTACACTTTTCAATGCGGGTATACAAGCATTCCTGTGGCATATGAAACTCCCGCGATATGGGTTATGGTGGTTCTTTACGCCACGCAGATGACAGGCTCGAGAAACAATTATATATGCATGCATATATATATATGCATAAAAAAAATAAAAATTTAAATTTCACCTTGCTACATTACAAAAAAAATATCTAGTGTATTAAATGATTTTTTTTTTCTATATTTTCTCTCTTTTGTAATGCAACAAAATTAGGCAAAATTTTCCCAAAATATATATATGATGTTCTCTTCAAATCTCGGGTCCCTGCTCGGGCGCCATCTGTAAGGAAGTTTTCCGGCTGGGGTACATATCTCAGTCTCCCCAGGGTCTTCCATTATAGAAAATTTATAATAGAATGCCGAGACCAGAGATTTGATCGAGCTACAGTGAAGGTTAATACTGCATATCTATGCTATCGCTAGGAATGCACTACAGGAAGTATAAGAGATAGAAAGAGACAGAAACTTAGAACAAATACATGGAGACATACGGTTCGGTTAGGGTACAACCCGGACACCGAACTACAATTAAGCTACTAAAATATAAGGTCACAAAAGGGGAACATATAGCTAAGTCGGTTAAGGTACAACCTGGACACCGACTTAACATAACATAACACCTGGACGTCCCAAGACTTACGTTGCGATCGACTAGGGTACAACCCGGACATCGATCGCAACACAAATCTTGGTCGCATGCCAATGGGTCCCAGCCGCCGTCACAGTCAACAAGGGTACAACCCGGACGTTGACTGCGCGGCGACCTAGTACCCCTGGCACACTACAATTAACACTACACTCTCCCTGGCATTGGGTAGGGTACAACCCGGATGCCAATGCCAAAGGAGAACATGCACTACGGTGACACACACACACAAAGGAGCGGGATGAGGGAAAGGATAGGAAAAGGGGTTAGTCCCAATCTAGTTGCACCCCAATAATTGTGACATCTTTGCTTTAACACTTTACAAACTTTATTGTAGTTTTATTCAAATCATATTTTGGCTAGATGCCACCTAACCACACTCTAAATTGATATCTATATGTATGGGATAAAAAGGGAGGTGCTGCTACTGGACCACATGGCCGACTCACCCGCTATACTGTTTCACACACTTCACAAGTATCTTCTATTATGATCAGCAGCGCCGCTTTTCCTTGCGGATTTTTGGTTGCACTCTTTGTTTGTGTCTTGTCTTTAATTGTCTTTTTAGGATAAGGGCCGACGGTGGGTCCTTGCACTTTGTTGATCACACCTTTCACTTCTTTCACTTTTACTCGCCCGACTGTTGCCTTTGAGGGTGGTTTTCGTTATCAATTACTGCTTTTTCATTGCGCAGTCGCTGACCGCTCTTTTCGGGCTTTCGACTTGTCCTCTGCCCGGGCTCTGCCCTCTGCCAGACGCGGCCTGGCATGGACCAATCAAAAGCTGCCACGCCGACAAATATTTGTCACGTAGACACTTTTGGGTCCCGTTGGGCGAAGCAAGGCATAACAAAACTGCGCAAAAGCAGCGGCGTCGATTTTGGTGGAAGTCCCGTTATGCTCGCTTATGTGTCTGGGTCGATGTATGCGAATGTGTGAGTGCGTAGATTTAGAGGTGAGCAAGATGTGCGCTAGAGCTGCTCTGTTGGGAACTAGTTCTCAAAAGTGTATGCTAGCTAACTCTTACGAACTTACTAAGACACTGCATTGTGACGAAGGGCTTTAGAAAAGTACTTCGTCACACTAGGAAAGGCTAAATATTTTACAACTCTAGATCTAAAATCCGGATACCACCAAATTTATCTAGCGGAGCAAGACCGCAAGAAAACATCCTTTTCGGTAAACGGAGGAAAGTACGAATTCTGTAGACTTCCCTTCCAAAGGGCTATTGATGTTACGTTTTCGTGGACGACGTAATCATTTTTTCAGGAAATGAAATCGACCATGTAAAACACGTAGGCACAGTGCTAAAATGCTTTTTTGATGCCAACATGAGAGTAGCACTTTAGGGAAAGTGTTGACCCCGAAAAAGTCCGTTGTATACAAGAATATGTAGAACCCACAAACTTGTTTAGACTTATATCATTTCTTGGTTTAGCGAGTTATTATATTAGATTCGTCAAAGATTTTGCAGCATTAGCAAGGCCTTTGTCAGACGTACTTAAGGGTGAAAACGGCAAAGTAACCAAACACATATCCAAAAAAATTGAAGTTGAGGTTAATGAAGTTCAACGCAACGCTTTCGAACGTCTGCGAAATATTTTAGCATCAAAAGTCATCTTTCTTATCTACCCAGACTTTCATCAGCCTTTTGATTTGACCACCAATGCGTCAATGAACGGTATTGGTGCTGTTTTGTCCCAAGGAAGTAGACCAATCACAATGATTTCCCGAACACTAAAGCACAATGAATCTCATGACGCAACAAATGAGAGAAAATTTTTAGCGATCGTATGGGCCTTGGGTAAACTACAAAAATACCTATACGGAACAAAGATAAAAACACCAATGCCAAAATAAAAAGGTGGAAAGCCTTCATAGATGAATACAAAGTGTTCTAAAAACTTTGTGGTAGATGCATTGTCAAGACAAAATATGAACATACTACAAGACGAGCCCCACTCAGAACCTGCAACTATTCACAGTGAAACATCCTTTACCTACACATTTGAAACAACTGACAAACCCCTAAAACGCTTTAAAAACAAAATAGTGATAGAGGAAGCCTGTTATGCGTTAAAGCAAAATTTTATATTATTTGGCAGCAAAATACGTCACTTAATAAAATTCACAGAGAAAACTAATTTGATTGAGACACTCAAGCCTCTTATTGTCATTGATGCCGTGAATGCAATTCATTGCGACTATCCCACCCTAGCCAGTTTTCAAAACGATTTAGTGGCAAATTTTCCAACGACCAAATTTTGGCATTGTAAAAATATGGAAATAGATGTAACAGATAAAAACGAACAACTCGAAATAATAACAACCGAACACAACAGAGCACATAGAGCTGCAAAATATCAAACAAGTTCTTCGAGACTATTACTTTCCAAAGATAGGCAAATTAGCTAAAGAAGTCGTCATAAACTGTAGGGTATATACCAAATCCAAGTATGATAGGCATCCTAAAAAACAAGAATTAGGCACCACACCGATTCCTTCATATGCAGGCAAAATGCTGCATATCGATATTTTTTCAACAAACAAAAAATTTTTTTTTTAATTTGCATTGACAAGTTTTCAAAATTGACAATGGTACAACCATTGGTGTCACGGACAATAGTAGATATTAAAGTACCCATTTTACAAATGAAAAATTTCTTCAAAAACACTAAAACAATATTCTGCGATAATGAAGCATCGCTGAACTCCGAAACAATCCGATCACTCTTAAAAAATAACTATGACATTGCTATAGTAAATGCGCCACCACTACACAGCACTTCCAACGGGCAGGTTGAACGATTCCACGGCACGATAATGGAAATTGGTAGAACATTAGTGATGGAACAAAAGGCCCACGACACCATAGAGACAACCATTATGGCCACAATCCTGTACAACAGGTCAGTACATTCAGTTACAAATAAAACGCCAGTCTAAATAATACACTCTTCACCGAACAAACTTAATCAAACTATTAAAAACACACTAACAAGTTCACAACAGGCCAATCTTGATAGGTGCAATCCAGCCAGGCAAAACAGGGCTTTTGATGTGGGCGAAATAGTATACATTAAGAACAATGAGAGAGGGGACAAGCAAATACCCCTATATAAAGAAGCAAAGGTACAGGCAGACATGGGAACGTCTGTTCTAATCAAAGGGAGGGTGGTCCATAAGGTTAATATTAAATAGTAGAGTTCTTGCCAACAAAAAAATAAATCGCCTAGACTAAGAATAAATACTAAATGTACAATAACTCATTCCCGGGTTTTCCACATTTTACAGGATTAAAATTACAATCCTGTTAGTATTTGCAACGGTACAGAGCCGGGTCATCGATTATTCGCACTCAAAGTACATTCCCATAATAGACGGAGATGCACTGGTATGGTAACAACGTGATTGCCTAACACACTCGAGCAATCTAACAGACTTCGCTAATATGGTAGGCAAAACATCCAAGCTGACAGAATTATTTTCGCATTCGCATATGCGAAAATTATTAGATGCAGATATAGATCATATTAGGAACTTATTGCCCGTAGTGCAAGTGCACCACAAAATTGCCAGCAGCCTAGATTTTTTAGGCACAGCTCTTAAAGTAATAGCGGGCACTCCCGCGCGTCGTATTTCGAAAAAGTCAAGTGGTTCTAAAAAAGATTAATTGATGCAAATAATGGGCAGGTAGTGATCAATTCAGAAACTCAGAAGCAAATCAACGAACTTACTGAAACAGTAAATAAAATAGAATATTGATTACCCAGATACAGAATTTAATACTCACAATAACTCTAGCCAAGTCTAATATCATAAATCAAACCATTTTCAATCGCAACGATTTGAAATTTATTTTAGATGAACATCCTGCAGAAATTCCAATAGTTAGCCTGCTAGAAGTATCTACTATAAAAATTGAACAGTCCGAGAACATTGTTCACCTCATTATAGCTTATCCTAGAGTTAAGTTAATCTGCAAAAATATTACGATATTCCCGGTATCACATCAACACGTAACGCTCCAGTTGCCAGACGATAACATCGCCGAGTGCAAGGATGAAGTATTGCAGACAAGGAATGCGTCGCGACCAGGATATCGACGGAAAACACCTGTGTCCGCGCTCTATATGCAAACAGCAATGCCTTCTGTCGCACGCAGCGAAGCCACTAGCAACTTATCACGCAGGTTGACGACGGCATCATTGGCATCAACGAGAGCACAGCAAGGGTCAGTACCGACGACGGCCCAGAAATCAGCGCCTCCATTATCCTCTGGCAATTTCTGAAGAGGAAACAAGCTGCGACAGAAACAATAGAGGCCATCAAGAGTTACAAAATAACTGAGGACAGTCATAATTTTGAGGGGGGAATAGTTCACAAATAATAACCGCGCGAATAGATTTAAGTTAAAATATTGCACAACCATAATAGGTCGCGCGCATGGTGCTGACACATGGGTTCGGTGCACGGTACAACGCCCGCAATGGTAACCCGACTCTTGCTTACACTGCAAGTCAAAGCGTTGCTGAGTCGGCTCGCCGACTGGGACTTGTGGCCTTTGCTGTCGTTTCTAAATTATGTTAAATTCAGTTTTGTATAAACCATTTAGAAGAATAAATGTTACATTTACTCCGGCACATAGCTGTAAAACCCTTGCTTTCTAAATACTACAATTGCTTAGCCACAAGACCAGCAATAAAGGAGTGAAGTGAAACTCCCAAAGTAATCTTCATACACATTGTGAAGACCGAAGTCAAACTCCCAAAGTAGTCTTCAAACTATGGAGACAAATGGAAATATGCTGTAAGCTGTAAGTCAGATTGTAAAAACCATTTTAAAAAAATGTATTCGCTGTTGGCATAAATGGTTGTCCCAAGTGCCTGCAGTCCGTTGTTAACTCACGGACTTTGTGTGCTACGAGGGCTGCTATTTATACTTCGGGAATAGCAAACGAGAACAACAATTTATAAATCAAAATGATTTTCTTGTTTTTCTACCTCATGATCAGGAACCATTGGCCATAGCAGTTTTTTCAAACAAATGGTCGTGTATCCCTCGGAATTGACTGTCCTACGTTGCTCAAGCGGTCAAACTTTTTATCAATTACCGTACACCAATCGTCACAAGCCTTTTTTTTAAAGAGATTGATAAGTTAAGGGGTAGCCAACGAGATCAAACCTTTTTTACATGTAAGTGTTCATGTAAAATGGAATGATTCAAGTGGAACTTAAGTGCGAGGATTTTACATGTCGATCTTGCTCTGTAAGTTTACGCACACCATAAATATTTTGCTGCACATCAACTGATTTTGGACACAATGACCTTTTAGGAATAGTGCTAATAAAAAACTAAGTTAATCGACGAATGCTGGGGATAATACACGTAATCCAATTGAACATACAAACGTTGTACGAACAAAAAATTATTATATCCAATTCCCAAAGTCTGCCTTACATAATGATTCCAATTCCGAGCAATCTCGGATATCTGACAATTAATTACGAATATTTGTTTTTTATGGGGTCACAATGAATTCATTCTCTGCATGTCATAACCTGACCAACAAATCCAATTTGTTCGCATTGTGGTGTATTCACATGTAATTATCCAAAACATTTAGCACAGCTTGTAACACTCTGTTGCGAGCAATAAAAGTTATAAATATATGTATGTATGTACATATAAAAACGATTGTACGTATGTATGTATGCAAACTTGCAAACTATTTGAAACACTCGACAATTCGTTTTATTTTAGGAATCCCTTGAATTTCGAATTAACAAGAGTCGACTGTAAATCTTTTTAATGAAACATTTTGCAATAATCTTTTGCAGCGTAAAATCTCATTTCTACCCTAAAAAGTATATGTATGTGCTCTTGATCAGCATCAACAGCCAAATGAACATTTATCGGCATTTATATATTTTTAAACACTTACCGAAATGCTTGTTTCTTCTGTAAACGATGCACTATTCCTTATTATGTCATCGGAGTGATGATGATAATAGTATTGTGGCTTTTGGGTCTGTGAGTATTTTCGTGTAGTACTGCCGATGACGTCGACGCCGTAATGTTCAATATTGCTATTCGTCGATCTACTATATTTGTTGCTATTGCTGTTAAATATTTCTATTAGATTAATAGTGTTAAATTCACTAGGGTAGATGTAAAATATTGCAACTAAAGTACCACATACTATAATATGGAATAAAACGCAAGTCCAAATAAGATTAATCTGAAAAGAAAAATAAATATTAAAGCATTTTAATGTATATTGTAAAATACGTTTATACCTTTTTCTTTCGTTCATATCTTGTGAAACTAGTAAACGGGGCCATCGAAATAGTTAAGAAGAGTCCACAGATGACTCCAGCAAGTAGACCAGCGAAGTTGAGCTGATATGGTAAAGATCCTATCCCGAATAATACGGTACATAAAAATACCAATTTTAACAGCGCAATATGTGGCTTATGCAAGTGGTTCCAGTGCATGAAAATTAGAAGCGCTATGAGCGATGATAGTACGCCACAGAGAGAAGCGGATGGTCCAACCTGTTTAAAAGAGGAAATACTTTTTATTTAAATGGAATAAAGTTTAAGCAATTAAATTTATATTAGCCAGTTAAAAACTTTATTAATGTTTACAATGTAAAATTTATCTAATAACCTTTTTAAAAAGTATAGTATGCTTATAAGTTAGAGTTTTTGTGTTAGAGACAATGCAATTGAAAAAACCTATGTCCACTAGTAGAGAAAAGGGTAAGATTGCTGAGATTGTTTGCATAGAAAGGCAGAAATAAGAACTTGTCAGGTGCTGGCTGTTAAAGCATAGTTGACACTCTAGCAACCTTAATTTAAGCTATCAACAATAGCAATATTTAATATTAAATATTCCGGTACTTGAATTAATATCACAAGCAATAATAACAATACTACATAGGTAAATTGTGTCGGTGAAATAAAAAACGACGAAGTTGTGGAAAAAGAGCCAATAAGTAATTTTAAAGAATTTCAAAAACTACTAGTATTTGAGGAGTCCGGATTCGGATTCAGAGTAGCAGAAAACGCTCCATAAACTGTAAATAAAACACAAAGTAATTACCATGCTACAATATGGTTGAGAGCGAAATAAGAAGAATAAGAAGAAAAACTATGCGTGGATATTTTAGAAGAGTTCAATGAATTTATGGAAAAGCTTAAATCTAGAGTTTCCATTTAATCGAGGCAACAGCAACAGGACGGGGTATATAATGCTTGGATATCTTTATTTTTCAAGACCACTGCAAATTAACCTAGTCCATATTGAGGTTTCTTTATTAGGCAGACGGAATCCCTCATTTCTCCTCAGGATTTTCTCAGAAAATGAGCTGTCATTATATGTCCAGTCTTGTAACACCGTTGTTTCGGTTTGCTAGACAAGACAAAATAGTTTAATACATTAACCACAATCTGTCTTTATCTCCGTTAATCAGTTATTTCTATTTAAATGGTCAATCTTAACAACTAAGCTTACAAATAAAACCACAACCAACACCAATTTTAGCTTCCTTTTTTATATAGGGAATGTTCTTTAGAACCCTTTTAAAAACACTCTCCCAGAAATAATATTTTTTAAAGAAGCCCACCTAACTTCACAAAAATATAGCATATCCCATTATTCATTTGAGCAGAATCAATTTAATTAACATCAGGATTTCGACCTTTTTGTATTAAAATCCATTCTAAAAAAATATTTCCCTTGATGATCACTACACTTTTCATACGTTCGAAACATTGGTCATAGGGGTTTTCCCATTCCTTTTGAGACACGTCCAATGTATGGTTTATTGAACTCTTCAACAGTGCTAGTAAATCGTTGACCACGCAGGTTTTTTTTAATGTCAGGGAATGAAAAGGAATCATTTGGTGTCAACACACCACTGTAGGGCGGCTGAGTCATCAATACGATGTTTTGACGCTTTTAAATTCACATGATAGAGAGCTCGCATTGTTATAATGTTCTAGCGTTCCTGACCCCTTTTTGCCGAAGAAATATAAGACCATTTGCTTCAAAATGGTTGAAACGGTCGACTTTTTAAAATATTTTTGAGCGATTAATAAGTTTTGAGGTGTCCAACGAAAGCTTTTAACAACTAAGTGTCTAACTAATGTGCAAGGATGACTTTATCTCGCCATATGTCACTTGTACTCTCGCACTATTAGTGCACAAACACCATCGATGTTTTGACCTTTACGGAATTCCTCAGCGAGTGAACTACGAACACGTCTAAATTATACTATGCTTTTGCGTATATTTGTATGAGCCTGAACCGATGAGCTTTACTGGCTAATTAGATTGTTCTGTGGTTGCCTAGTGGGGTCTGATCTTTGTAATTATTACTGTTGCCTTCGTATCAACAGCTTCTTCGGACTTTTAATGAAATACCATTTGTGATGTGTGCAAAATCAATGGTAAAACAAAGTATGCCCAAGATGACAACTTGTGGATTTATCCTGTAACAGCTTTTTAGTTAGCTTTGCGGTTAAGCAGCCCTACTAAAGCGCCTGTAACTGCAACTAAATCAACGGGTTGCTCTTTCCCTTATATATATCAAGGTGTCCGCTTCTGACTTTCATAAGTCAAAACCAATAGTTTTCAAAATAGTAGAGTTCTTACTTGTTAGTTACGCCAACAAACCGTGGTAGTTTGAGTTTGTCTTTGGATCCGCACGATCAGGTGAGCAAGTGAATAGAAGAAAATAAACAGCAAAATAAATGGACCGTTGTCTTGATTAAACATATTCTTATTTAAAGACACTTGGTAGCGGTGCGAGACTGGTTTTAGTTTAGTTTAGTGTAGGCTTGGCAGCTGTGATGTATTTTTATTGCGGACTATTTGGACAGCTTAGATCAGATTAGATTACGAGTGGTTAATGCTGCTCTTGTCGGCTTAATAGAAACGGTTGGCGGTGGAAAAAAATCTTTTATTAATTTATTCTTGAGAAGTGTCATCATGTTACCACAATTAAGGTACATATTTCTTTTTGAGAGTGCGGTAGCATCGAGTATGTCCAAAAGTTTAACACACAAAACACGAAAAAGCTTTAATATGTAAGTGGGGTGGAACAAATTTAGCAACTTGGTAGAGTTATGTATTTTTAATCCCTTAAAGAAAATGTTTTTGTGGCACTCGTGGCAAAACTGTCAGTATCAGGACGCAATTTATTAAAACGTTTGGTTCATTTGCATCAATTACACAAAACAAAATCAGCAGCGGTAGCTTTAACGACAATATCATCAAAAAATAATATTTACGACTGTCGTTGCTGATGCTACGACATAAAACGGGTCATGATTTTTGACTTACCGTTCGATTTCTTACTCTTTGGCGATTACTTTATTTCAGGATGTTTAATTTCTTATGAAACAATGCCCCTTGTTTTGTTGAATCCCTTTTGATCATTCTAAGATTAACGACTGTTATCGAATTTGATAAAAAAGGTAAAGATATTTACTTATATAACTCCAACTTCGTAATAATGTTACATTAATCTACTGCACCGATAATTTATTGGAGGGTTCTATGTTCTAATTGTCGATGTGGGTGTCCACGAAGTAGACGACGTCGATTAAGGCTCTGCAGCCTTGATAAGTATCAAATCAAGAGTATAGATAAATAAAGTGTTGAGGACAACACGCTGTCTTAAGATACCCTTGCCTTTGCTTCGAAGTCATCAAAATGAAGATATTGCAACTTACGTTGAATTTTTTATTAAAAAGTTAGAGTTCCATAAGATTATGTGTGTATTGTTGGAGCGTCGCTAGACGGTCTTACAGTCTAACCAAAGTCTTGGGCTTCATTGGAAAAAATTGTTGCGCCACATTCTTTTTGCTCAAATGCTTTGTAGATTTCCAAGGTGAGACGGTTGACTTGCTTTATTGTGCCCCGCTTTTCTCAAAATCTGAAACAATATGGTGGGATTATGTTTATTTGTTTAAACGGAGCTTCTAATATTTTGAGAGGCATGGCAATGAACTAATCTGTCTGTAGAATAAAATTTGTTCTGGCTTGGGAGTTATTGATATGTTACATTTAAACAGTTTGCTATGTGTTGTGCAACACAGTTCGAAAATTCTAACATTTAGAACTTTTATCATGAACGGGGGACTTTCTTGGGTTTAAACTGCGGAAAGCTCTCTTTTTATTTGGCTGCTCAGAGAGAAGCTAAATGAGTTAGACGACGGATGTGACTGAAAGACCGTTTTTAATTGAGCTGGAATGGTGATTCTTAAAAGAAAGGCGAAAATATCTCGGTTGTAGCGCTTAAAGTTGGATAAGCTTTAGCTTACTAGTTGAAGGGGTAAGATTTATGTTGTATCGCCGCTGCGTCCTTGCTTCTCCCAGACTTATTGCAAGGTTTTCTTTCCGGCGACTGAGAGATTTGTCATACAAGTCTTAGTTTGGGTAATTGGGTCTTGGTGATAAGTGGTATGAGACATCTATATACAACTGTTGAGCAGCGGCATAAAAAATTTATCTCAATGTGGGCGCCTTAAAAAAAGTTTCAACCAGCTTGAATCATTATTTGTTAGGCTGAATGGGTATTTCAGAGCATGTGGATAAGGTAAGGAAGGAATAAAAACTGGATAAAGATGCTGCTAGTTACAGTGCAGTTATTAAGTTACGATTACTGTGAAGTCGATAGTCTACGTAAGCATCTACCTAGTGATGTTTGTGTTGTGTAGGTTTTCGTCGAAATCTCCAGTAAGTGTGCTGGTTATGACCAGCTGCAGTAACCTGCAGCAATGAACAGTGTTGTTGTAAAGAAGTCAGCTAACTTTTTTTATAAATCAAAAAGCTTGGATGGCAGTTAGTAAGGCCACGGTTGTACTGTAGGTACCCGTTTAAACTTCTCTATTGTGAGGAGAAAATTTACTGCGCTTCCCAGAATACCAGTAACACCGTGACCTTTCCCAACTGAAAATCAAATCTTTACATTTGAAAGTGTTTTTTTTTTTGTGGGGCGAGTTTTCTATAAAATATTAAAGTGAGTTCCTCTTTGATGATCTTGAAACGATATTGCTTTCAAAGGAAAAATGCTCAATGAGACCAACACATTCAGTGGAGATAATCACATGTCTCCTGTCACATTTTGGGACACACTATTTAAGTAGGCAATGTGAAGTTGTTGTACAAAAAAGATACTTTTCTGAAATCAAACTTGTTCCATTTTTTTGGGAAACAGTTAATTTGAACACTATTCGTTGATAAATATATGTAACTTTAATTTATTTATCCCTTATACGAGTGTAAATCATCAATAAAATAATGTGAAAATATATAAATAACAATGGCTAATTACGAGATAGTGCCGCAGCGTGGCAGTCTGTTTGGTCTCTGTTCCAAATTCGTTTGAGTGGAGGTCTGATATTTTATAATATTTGTTGATTATTGTTTTTAACAGCAAAGTAAGCTCTTTAAACACTTTAAACCTGTGCGTTAACCATGCAATAAATAAAGTTACATAATAATATTTACCTCAGGGCGATGAGGTACTAGGACAGCACTAGTAAGGTTTCCGGCAAAGCCGGACATAATATATACGATGGCAGTACGCACAGTTCCAAGTAATTTTTCTAAATCAGCAAGAAACAACTGCTGGAAAATAAGTGTTATTACCAAGTGTAGAACACCAGCATGCATACAAAGTGATGTTAAAAGTCGATAAAATTGATCCGGATTTTCCACTGAGATAAATGGAAACATTCCACAAACATTGTTAAGACACGAGATCTGAAAATGTGAAGAAATTATGAATAATTTTAATGTTTTGTAAAGTAAACCTTGTATCTACGTGCCTGTGAGCAGAGTGACGCTTCTTCATGGAAATATCCATTAACAAACTCACAATACTCTCTGGTGGTTATACGGCATTCGCCGTGTAAGCCAGTACAACATGGATGACCAATCACTTCGCAAACCATATGCTCTGAAGTATGGTCCTTGTATCGATATCGCTGTGAAAAAGAGTTTGTTTTTCGACATATTGGCCATTTTGTAATGTCATCAGGCCATTCATATGGTGCTATCGAAGCTGGAGCATCGCAATATTTTGGATCTAAGCCACATACTGATCCTGATATGCGACCTCCAGGTCCAGATTCCACAGGTGACCATTTTTTCCAAGTTGATATAGATTTCTTTAAAATAAAAGCAAAATAAATATAAGCTTTGAGCATTAATGAAATGTCTATGACTGAATTTAAATAAAATCCAACTTACAAATACCTTTCCAGACTTATAGTTATGCGTGCAGTTTATTACCCATAAATTATATCCACAAATCTTTTATACAGCTAATCCTAAAGCTCTTCATCAATCATGAGGCATTCTCACATCGATGAAATTAAAATACAAAAAGGTTGGAATTGTAACCTCAAATGGTGATAGATATCGTAAATAATTTAAAATGAAGAATCATGGAGTTTGAAAGTTTGGTTTAGGTAATATGAATTACCAAAGTTCTACCTTTTTTTTTTTTTTAGAGTGTAGAGTATTTTGGTAGTGTAAGGATCATCGAGTTCTTTCGACCATCTCTTAACAAAACTAAGAATGCCTGTGGCTTCAGCGAATATTACTGAGATATGGGAGTTGAAGGTTAATTTACGGTCCATGAGTACACCTAAATCATTAATTTCATTAAGACGTTCCAATTGAGTGTTGTTTAGGGAATACGTCATCATCTGAGGAGAGGTCCTATAGAACGACATAATCTTGCACTTATTGGTATTTAAATTTGATAAATTGTGTTGACACCAAACCTGCAAATAATTAAGATCAGCTTGCAATCTACAAAATATAGTTCTATAACGGACCAAGATGACTACCCTGGGCACCTCCGTAGTCACATTGTTGCATCTGCAAAAGGAAGACCTAAGAAAGATTTTTTGTGTTCTGATTGTCAGATACTCACGAATCCAACAAGGTGGAAAATTTGGAAAGCCAATTGCGTTTATCTTATGAGTATTATTTAATGGTTAACAGAGTCAAAAGCCTTATTGAAATCAGCATAAATGAAATCAGTTTGCTTCGCACCATCAAATCCTTTAATCGTCATAGATGAAAATTTCAAAAGGTTAGTGGTTGTAGATCTACATTTAACGAAACCGTGTTGGGCTGGTGAAAATATAGAGCTACAAAAATGTTGCAATTGAAACGTTACAGTTTTTCCAAAAGCTTTTGGAATAGCGGACAACTTGGAAATACCAGTATAGTTTGAAACATCGGACTTACTGCCCTTTTTATAAGAGGAATTATAAATGATTCCTTCCAAATCAAAGGAAAAGCGGAGTTTTAACGGACGACAAGAATAATTTCTGAGCAGGTTTGCATAATGATTCAGCACATTCGAGAAGCGAACTTTCATCGAATACACAATTCGACTTGTTTAACACATAAGGATACGAAAAGTAAGATAAGTATTTTGTTGAGGAATAGGTTGTTTTGAAAAAATCAGCAAACATATCAGTAATGGCCTTCTCACTGTCAGCTATCTTATTTTTAAAAAGTTAAAAAGGATGGGCTTAGGTTTGGGATTCACAAAGTTGTAAAACAGGTTAGGATCACTGTGAAACTGATGTTTACATCGCCGAAGATAATCCTTTTAGTAATAAAAATTGTATTGAGCTTTTTAAAATTTGATGGTCTTTTTATATCTCTTATGATATCTCGACTTATTAAATTGGACAGCTCTCGAGCATATTATAGAAAAAATGAATCGCAGAGTCCATGGTTGAACAATTGTACAGATATGACCAATCTAGGTTGCAAATAATACTATTTTATGAAATTTGTCTGGTAACACAAGAGGTTCGATCCTGGAAACGACGCAATTGGAGGAACCCAACATAAATACAAAATCAAGTGATCTATCAATTTCCCACGAATCAATTATGTCAGCGCCAATATTTTGCGCAAGTAGCATATCATCCAAACACATGGGTATTTTTTGCTTCCTTTTGCGTACTTAGAGTTTTTAACAACAACAATGGGGTTAAGGAACGTTAAGAACGTTAAGTTGCTGCCAATGTTGAACCTGTATTGTCTCCGTGCTTTAGTATTTACTTATTGTTTTGAAAATTATTATTGCCATTCCTTGTAAGAAATCTTTTGTAGTGATTTCTTTAAAGTTGTAATTTTCTATACCACGATGAATATGGCAGCTTCGAGTTGTTTTCGCAAGATATCGATTTCAGCTCTTTTAATGGGCATTCAAAAGCTTGGCTTTCCTAACGCCGGTGAATTCACATTTACATACGTTATTCTTGCAAAGGTAGTCTGTTTGGTCTTTGTACAAGATTGGACCAGTAATTTTTGATTTAAAAACCTCAACGGCCAAATCTTTCATAAAGGGACGTCTATTATTGTTAAATTCTGTCGGTGTCCCTGCCCTTTTGCTCTGACATAGTGAATTTAAAAGTTTGCTTAGTTGGCTGAGTGCATAGGATCGAAATCTGATACCCTTACAAAAGTAACTTTTTGATTTGAGAGGGTTTTTATTGACCTGTCCCTACCTTCAACATGTAACGTCAAAGTTACCAGTATAATTTTTGTGACCTTCTGTCAGACTTTCATGGTGCTTATTCAATAATAAGCGAATCTGTTGTGATGTGGTTTAAACATTTTTACGTGTTTTTCCAGCGTGTTGGTAGTGATTGTCTTCTTTTGACTAATGCACTTAATAGACCTAAACACTTCGTCTTTTAGAATGGTGGCATGTGCAACAATTGTTTGCCAGTCGGTCATTATGTAATTATTTGAATTTTTATAAATATTTTTTTTTTTTATAAATTGTGCCCATAGGGCAAAAGGCTTTACCAAAGTCGCTAAATGTATGTCGAAGGAAGCATAAAGAAAATATGTAGATATATTTGTGATGAGCTTTAACAACCGAGACGAATGTGACATGTTCGTTTGTGCGTCCAGACACAGAGACTACAATAGCTAAAGCAACAAAATTTTTTGTGATATCTAATCAAGTTTGCGTTAAATTTTTACTACGCCCACCTCCACCCCCGACATTTTCGAAAAATTCTTATTTGGCGCACCTATTAATCTAGCTAATATGCAATTGGTGACTGATCTTAGTTAAAATCGTACTGAAATGCCAAGGGCATCGAAAATAAGATTATCCATATTGGTATAGTGGAAAAATGGAAATCAAAAAATTGTAAACAATACAATTTGGGACTCTGATCAATCGATTGCTAATATGTTCGCTGATTTCTTCACAACAACATATTCCTCAACGGAATACCGAGCGAATCTTTCGTATTCTTTTTACATAAAAAGGTCTAATTGTATTTGTAGTCCTTCGTTCGATGAAAGTTCGCTTCTTAGCGTGCTTAATTTAGTAAAACCTATGTACACACATGGTCCTGATGGAATACCTGGTTGTGTACTCAGATTTTGTGCGAGGTTCTATGAAAGCCACTTCAAAAATTTTCGTTGTTGTCCGTTAAATCTTGTCATTTTCCGTCTATATGGAAGGAATCTTATATAATTCCTCTTCATAAAAATGGTAAAAAGTCCGAAGCATCCAATTATTGGGGTATTTCTAAATTGTCCGACATCCCTAAAGCTTTTGAAAAGTGAATTCCTTCTCAACTGCAACATTTTTTTAGAAATATTGTTTCACCATCTCAGCATGGGTTTGCGAATCGTAGATCTACTACCACTAACCTATTAGAATTTACATCTTTAACGATCGAAGGATTTAGGAATGCAAGACAAACTGATGTAATTTAATCATACACTTCTTCTTTTAAAACTAAACAAAACTGGCTTCCCAATCCCTTTAATAAGTTGGATTCGTGAATACCTGACAGACAGAACACAGAAAGTTCTAGTCAAGTCTTCAAGTTCTAGGTCTATCCAAGTAACTTCGGGGGTGCTTCAGGGTGGTCATCTGGGACCATTGCTTTTTACCCTTTTTATTAACGATCTTCCATCCGTTTTAATTCATTCTCGTGTCCTCATGTATGCAGATGATGTAAAGCTTTGCCTAAGCTACAGAGACATTATATCTCCTTCACGGTTGCAGTCTGACCTCCAAAACTTTCAATCTTGGTGTCAACACTTTTAAACACATCTAAACGCGAGGTCATGACTTTATTCAGAAATACTCCTCAGTTGATTACCTACTTTCTTCATAACGTTCCATTAACTCGTCTTAGTGAGATGATTGACTTGGGAGTACTTCTGAACCATAAATTGACTTTTAAGTCACATATATGCACTACCATGGGTGTTCTTGGGTTTGTCAAAAGACAGTCAAAAGAATTTTACGATCCACATACACCTCATAGGTTCGTCCTATTTCAGAATATGCATCCTGCATATGGTCACCCCAATATGATTCACATAAAGCAAGAATAGAATCTGTTCAAAAATAGTTCCTTCCTTTTGCTCAGGGATCGTAATGTCATCTTGCCTTCCTACTCTAGTAGACTTCTCTTACTTAACCTTCCTTCCCCAACTTATCGTACTTTAATGCTTGGCGTCATATTTATGCACAAGCTCCTTAATGGGGATATAGACTCTCCCGAGCTTGAACTCGTAATTCTAACAGTTACTCGTACACCTCTACGATGTACTAACTACTTACTGCATGAACCTTTTCGAGTTCTTTAGTCTGATTATAATCGTCTCTATCATGTTATCGAGTGGTGGGCACATGGTGGCTCACTTGGCTAACCGAGCTCTTTCCATTATTTTTGTGGCTGAGGTCGTAAATGTGCGAGTTTGTAGGCAGAGAGACGCACATTTAGCTGGGGGGCGCACAAGCAAAGAAAATGGTTTCGATAGGGACTCCGAGCAGAGGTCATAAATGTGCGAGTTTGTTGGCAGAGGGGTGTACAAGCAACTGTCGCGAGCTCGAGAAAGGGTCACTAATGTGCGAGTTCGTGGATAGGGGGACGCACAAGCAGTTGCGGGAGGGGAAAAATGTCGCGATCGCGAGCTCGAATTTATTGGTAGAGGGACGCACAAGTAAATGCGGGACTCACAAGCATAAATTTCGAACTCGAGAAAAGGTCATTAGTGTTGAGATGAAGCGTCAGTCTGACGCTTAGTAAAACAATATATCAAGGATACAAGACAAGGATAAAAAGGCAAGTCAGGGATATACAAAAATCCTAGTGTGTCCGGGTTACACCCTAACCGACTTACATGTCCATACCCTTTGTACTGTCGTTCCTCTCCTCTCCTTGTGTACGCATGTTTTGTTTCCCCTTTTCCCCCTCTTCTTTTCCTTTCGGGCAATCGCCCTCGATACCCAATTTCAGCAATATTAACCATCAAATTGCTGCTCAAACATGTCTCTGGTGTCGACATTCTATTACAAATGTTCTGTAATGGAAGATCCTGGGGAGACTGTGATTTGTACCCCAGCTGGAAAAAAAGCTTCCCCGAGATTTGGAAAAGGTTGATGTTGATTTAGTACTTTTCATTTCTAGCGCAGCGAGTTCCGGACACCTTGGATTTCTGTTGAAGACTGATTACGCAGTCTCAACTGCCTTGGCATTACACCGGACTACACTCGATGGCGGGCGGGCTGTCATCCCGCTGAAATACGCAGTCAGATACACACTAATACTACAACATGACTAGGCAAACTCCTCATTGACTCAATAGTCAATGTCAAATTAACATGACAATACTCACTACTAGACTTACATGACCGAAGTCACTGTAACTATACTTAATGTTACCAGCCTAATATTACAAGAATGACTGAGATTGAAGTAGAGGGGACAACCGAGTCATCAAGTAGACAGAGAGATAGGACCACATACGGTACCGAAAGGTATGCCAGACAGTGCAATACTCTTATTTATCTCCGACATATATATTTTGGGTGTTTTCGTCTAATTTGGTCAAATTACAACAAAAAAGAAATATAAGCAAAAAAGTCTTTAATATATATTTTTCGAGTAACATGCACTGAAAAAAAGTGAAATTTTTCTGTATGCCTATACATATTTAGAGCCTCAAATATTTTTGTGTAATATTACAAAGCGAAAATTATTTTTTTTTTTATATACACATATGTATGCATGAATCTATTTGTTTCGTGAGCATGTCATCTGCGTGTCATAAAGAACCAGCATAACCCATATCGCGGGAATGTATATATGCCAGGGACGCAGCATACTAGCTATGTCGATAGTTATGTATGCCGTTCTATCGTTGATTCTAAGAAAAACTTTTCTGTCGCTGATTCCACTGTCTACTCTATCGTGAATCTGCTGGGTACATTAGCTCTAGCGATGATTCTGCAGCAAGTCCTATCGCTGACTTATTGAAAATTATTTTCTGCCGGTGATTCAGCGACAGAAAATCCCAATCAATTAGTCAGCGATAGAACTATTCACATAGCCAGTGACATACCCAAGAGACCCGGCAGAGTTACGGCAGATGAAGCAGTAGAATCAGCGACAGAATGCACCGTTAAGAAACACACAGAAAAGAGAAACAGCAATGGAAATTTTTCATGACGCCGTTCAGGTACAGTCACAGCAAAGCAGCGCATGCATAGAAGACATAGCACCAGAAGCAACTGCAACTGTAACGGTAGAATACGGTAGTTCTGCCGCCTGTGAGAGAAAGGGAAAGGTAAATTTTTGGGTTCTCATTGGTCGACGAGCTTGGCGTCGAGTCCAGAGTTCGCATGCTGAGACGAATAGCGGAATAATCCAACCACAAACCAACGGCACAAGTTTCTGCAATTTGATTCTGTAGTAGATAAAAGACGACCACCTGCATCACCAGAAGAGAGTCTACCGTGAACCAGCAGCGAGTCAGCAGGACAGTCCCCGAGTTAACAACAAGAGAGTCTTTAGTGAACCTTCCTCGAGTTAATAACAAGACAGTCTTCCGCGAACCTTCAACTAATTAACAACAAGGAGTCTTCCGCAAACAAGCAAGGATATTCAACTACGTTCAAGGATCATCTAAGCCTACGTTCACTTTCAAGGATATTCAATTACGGTCAAGGATTAACCAAGCCAACGTTCACTGCAAGGATATTCAACTTCAATCAAGGATCAGCTAAGCCAACGTTCACTTACAAGGATATGCAACTACAATCAAGACAACTAAGCCAGCGTTCATTTACAACCATATTCAACCACTGTTAAGCACAGCAAGTATCAACGATTAAACAAAGCAACGTTCACTACAAGGATAAGCACAGCAAGGATCAACGATTAAACTAAGCAACGTTCCACTACAAGGATATTCAACTACGACTAATCACAGCAAAGATCATGGACTAACTAAGCAACGTTCCACCACAAGGAAATTCAAGTACCATTAAACACACCAAGGATCAAGGATCGAACTAAGCGAGGTTCAACTACAAGGATTTGTAATCATCGCTCAGCCAACTAGGATAATACGAAAATATTCAGCGAATAGTAACAACTCATCGGCAGCAGTTAAACCAAAAATCACAAAGGATATTTAAAAATTTTACTACCGAGTAGCAGCGGTCATAGATGCAGTGGTTGCAGTTCTAGACCATGACCAAGTGTTCAGTGCTAGTACAATTATTTTACTGTCCCGAATTTGACTTATTTTCCTTAGAATTAATCCTTCGCTTTCAGCTTGTGTTTAATTCAACCACTTTTAATAAAGACATTAGTGATATGGGAGTCAAATGGATGACGTACCGTCACAAAGCTGAGCTAGAATGTTTCTTCGCCCAGTTTGCATTAACGCCTAGCTATACAGTCGAGCAGATGAAAAGCCGATTCTCCAGCTTCGCATCCAAAGAAGACCATAAACCAGACATACTATCACGGCAAGCGGAGCTCGAATTACAATATGGACAAGCAGCAAGCATCGATAAGAGTCTAGATTTCAAACCACGTTCACGTCCTTTGTCGCCAGCACGACAGACTGACAAGGAGTACTCAACCGAGAGCCATGTGTCCCTTAACCAAGACATAGATGAAAAAACACTTCAAGTGCCAATATTCACTAGCAGCATTGCAACATCAGACATTCACCCTCGGAGAACCACCGAGAATACCACTTATTCTAACATCGTGGAGAAAGTGTCAAAATGGGGCATTCATTTTGACGGTAAGGCAGATCCATTATACTTTTTAAAAACGGTAAAAACAAGGGCTGCTACTTTTTGCATCAGCAACGAATGCCTTCCCAAAATGATACCAATTCTATTTTCGGGCCCATTGCCCGGCGGAACAGGAACTACAGCGTATATATGACAATTTACTTTCTGGCTACACGCCGTAGGGATTTTCGCAACTTGAATGAGCTGACCCAATTAATAGTAAATTTCGAGACCCTGCGTGGTCAAAGTTCTAGAAGATTCTATGCATCTTTTTCTCATCATCAAATACCTTACACAGGCATATGCTGCAATTCACCAGTGGACCTAGAAGCAGTACCGGCAACAGCAGAAGCACCAACAAGCCAGCTTTGTCTTTTCCGGAGGAAAAACCAACAAATTACCCACATTTCTACCAGATGTCCGAAGCAATATAACAAACTAATGATGTTGTTCTGTTGGGAATGTGGAATACGCAATATACGAACATCGACTACTGTCGACGGTCGAGAAACGCCAGGCGCCTACGTTTGACAGGGGATCAAACGGAGAAAGCGCGGAACCAAATGTAAGCAGACTTCGATTCGACAAGAGTTGCCTCATAGCCTTGACCTTTGTAGGTCAACGGATGTGAAGTGAGTGCTTCCCTCGATACTGGAGCTACCAGGAGCTTTATTCATAGCTTACTGGCTCAGCAGATCAACCGGCAAGACAGACAAGCTAAGCTTAATAACGTCTAGGCCCAAGACAAGCATGGAAAATACGAGACCAAGTACCAAGATATCTCAAGAGTCAGAACAGCCAGAAGATGCCAGAGTAAATAAAATTTTCAACGAATTTCTATCACAGGAATTACCCAAGTTCGACACATTACAAGGTCTCACCCATATCGTAGAGCACGTCATTACTATGAAGGATGACAAACCAATTAAGCAACGTTATTACCCTCACAACCGAGCCCAGCAGAAGATTATCAACGGTACCGTGGACCAGTTACTATCAGAGGATCACATCGAGCCATCGAAAAGCCCTCATAGCGCCCAAATAGTATTAGTGACCGGTTTCAATGGAAAGTGATGCCTTTTGGGCAACATTCCGCAGCTGCAACGTTCCAACGCGTATTGAATAGCGTGTTTGGCCCCGAGATGGATCCATTTGCTTTCGCGTATCTAGATGACATCAAGAAGTCTTTCGACGCCTCAGAGAAGCGAAGCTGCGTATCAACAAAGCCAAATGCAGTTTCTTTAGACGCAAAATACAATTTTCAGGACATGTGGTCAGCGAGCAGGGCATCCATAGCGACCCGGAGAAGATAGCAGCCGTTCGCGAATCAGCTCCTCCGACCAATGTCCGCCAGCTACGACGATGTTTGGGCATCGCTTCTTGGTATCGTCGCTTTGTTCCAGAGTTTTCTAGCATCATACAGCCTATCACCGCCTTGTTGAAGAAAAGCGCTAAATGAAAATGGGATGCAGAACAACAACAGGCCTTCGACGAATGAAAAAATCGAATGACATCAGCTCCTATCTTAGCATGGCCCGATTTCAATTCTAAGTTCTTCTTGAAGACAGATGCCAGCGATTATGGATTGGGCGCAGTATTAACCCAGTATTAACCCAGTATCAAGCTCGCCAACGGGTACTCCACGAATGTCGCAACGAGCCTACCGCAGGACATTTGGAAATCAGGAAAACGGTGCTCAGAGTCTTCCAAAACTGCTACTACTGGCCTTTGTTTTTCCGCGATGTAAAGTGACACGTGTGCAACTGCCTTCAATGCCAAAAATATAAAGAGGATCAAATGAAGCCAGATGGAAAAATGTTTACTCGTCAAGTTATGGAACCATTTAACACCGTTTGTTCTATTAGTTTTTCTAGACGCATACAGTAGATGGGTAAAGCTACCGCTACTGCATTAGAATACGCATTTCGGGAACAAATCATCGGACGCTTTGGAGCACCGCGCACTTTTGTCTGCGATAATGGAACACAGTTCACCAGTCGCGCCTTCAAAGAACTTTGTCAACGAGCTGGAGTAGTGCTTCAGTAAACCGCCCCTTACACACCTCGTCAAAATCCTACCGAGAGGGCGAATCGCACCGTGGTGACCATGATAGCTCAATACCTGGTAGAAAAGCGGAATAACTGGGATTATATTCTGGCCGAATTTACATTGGCAATAAATTCCAGCGTGTGCGACGGGTAAAGAACCCCGCATTCCTGGAGCCCTATACGATGAGGTTACACCTGGACTAGGCATTACATCCTGGTCTCCCGAAGTTCGAAGACAACGCATGGCAGGTGTGTTCAAAAATACCCAGGAGAACATGCAATAAGCTTCAGTAGAACAAGGACGTCACTACAACTTGCGACGTCGAGACTGGCGACCATCGATTGGAGATCTGGTCATCCTGAAGCAACACCACTTGTCTAAGGCTTAGTAAGGCTTTGCAGCAAAATTGGCACCAAAGTTCGATAGGCCCTACAAAGTAATCAAGTTTATTTCTAGAAACATCGTCCGACTACAAGAAGGCAACGGTAGACATCGACGCACGGCGAGTGTAGATGACCTGAAGTCTATACAACCAGACGAACCAAACAACCGTGATGAAGAACGAGTTAAATTTACTGCAGAGTTGACGCAGCCCGTTGGCGTCAGATGCGAAGCCCAGAAGACCACTACTCATTGTTAATGTTAAGCTCTCGTTGTACATTTGTCATAAGCCTCTCACTCATGTAACCCACAGAGAGTTATAAGGCAGAGTATCTAACACTTTTCTTTTCCTCAGTGGTATGATGGTCGAGATCGTTGGCGTCATTGAAGACGTCGTAGCCACCAGGAAGTTAGAGTTCGCCAACCCATCTTCGACAGGCGAGTCCACTTCAGTGTGTGACCAGCCAACGACACCAGAGAACGAGTTAGCGTGCCCAGCCTCTTCGTCTAGCGAGATCACCAAGGAGGAGTCGATCAACTGCTGGCGGATAGTCGATGCACCAAACAAGGCCACAGTAACAAACGTAGAGTTGCCTAAAGGGGATATAGACCTTTCAGACATCGCCTGTTTCGATCCCGTGCATTTCAGCTTCTACCGCGGGTGGATACCCTCGCCCCGGGAATGATCCGAAGCGAATATCAAGACTTGTACACCACACCTCCATACCCCCAGTGTCCGGCTGGAAGTTCGCCCGGTCGCTCACTATCAATGGAGTGCGATTCACCGGAATCTCAAATAAGAAGCTTCGAGGATATGCTAGTCGACGCGGCCTCGACAACATGGCCGTGGATGGGCCGTCATAGCCCATCGCATTTGGACAAAACCGACCCCGAAACCGGCGAAACCGCGCGATTGTCACAACCGGAGATTGAATTAAACTTCGAGGACCTACCCAGTTCGTATAGCCCTGTGAGCTACGAGGCGGAGAAAGTGGAACCCAAATCCGACTATGCTGAGTACGCCCCGTATCCTCACTTCGACGATATTTCTCCCCCTATGTCACCGGAGCTCCAGGCTGTCAGACCGCAGAGCAAGTTAATCCGCCACCACCACAGGACCCCGATGACCTACCTGGGTGTAGACGCCAAGCTTCGTGGCAAGTCATACGACGAAGCGTCGGTCTGACTCGTCGACACAATATCATAATATCTTATTTATCTCCCAATGGGTAGAAAATAATAATATCGGTTACAAAATCTAAATACTCTGACTTATTTATTAGGTAGTAATTAGTTTACCCATCTCTAGGTATATTCGCACACACATAAAGATATCAATTAGTTTTTCCACACCTAGGTATACATGCATACATATCTATATACACAGCATCACCAAAGCCTACACGCATACATGTCTATGTACACCGCATCGTCAATGCTCACCGCATACATACATACATTCACCCGGCGCAGTACATACATACACACACTCACTTGCAAGCTTGCTTGCTTCGTCAAGACGACGGGAACGAGAAAAGTGTGTACATGAAATATACTGGCGCCGACGCTAGAAGCGTGCCGTGGCTGCATCTGTCGTCGTGGCAATTAGTCTGCCAAAATGCAGAGCCTGGGCAGCGATCATCAAAAGTTCTCGAAAAGAGTGGGCGGCTATGGCGCAGAGGAAAAGACAAGCCGTCAGTCGGTAAAGAATTCTTGGAGTGAACAGCAGCGATTCGGGAAAGAAGTCTTTAAGTGAACGGCTGCAAGTTAAGTGAGTGGAAGTGTAAGTAAAACAATATATAAAGTCTCTGGTGTCGACATTCTATTACAAATGTTCTGTAATGGAAAACCATGGGGAGACTGAGATTTGTACACCAGCTGGAAAAAAACTTCCTTACAATTTGCGTGTTTGTGGCAGAGGAACGCAGAAGCAACTCAGGGAGAGGGAAAAGAAAAAATATCTCGAGCTCGGTCATAAATGTGCCAGTTCGTTAATAGAGAAAGGTGAAAAAGGTCTCGAACGCGAGTTCGAGGATATGTCATAAATGTGCGTCCCGCATTTACTTGTGCGTCCCTCTGCCTACAAACTCGCACATTTATGACGTCAGCTCGGATACGACATCGAGACCTTTTTCTTTGCTCGGATTGTTGTTTCTTGTAAATGTTGTTGTCGGGCTCACTTGAGAAATGTGGCTGCCCACCACTGATGTAATCAGTTCAGAGCTCTCGATTCTTACTCTCAAAACTTCTATCCTTTCACATTTAGCTCGTAACTAATTATAGTTTCGCTTAGTCCATGTTTTGTGGATTGTTCCCGCGACTCGAGCCGTGGGTTATGCGGCTTCCGCCCATCTGTGGGTTGGGCGGGAGGTGTGGTCAATTAGTGCTCCCGTTAGGATTGGCGCGTAAAAAAAAAGAAAGTGTGAACAGTAAAATTAGTGCTCCCGTTAGGATTCGCGCGTAAAAAAAAAGGAAAAAAGAAAGAAGAAGAAAGAAGTGAATAGTAAAATTAAATTCCTATTCTCGAATTAGACTTGTCTAATCCGTCTGGCCCGCTTAGGTATCTGTTCTTTATTTTCCTAGTGTGCTTATATAGTATAATTTAATAACCAAAGATGTCAAGATGTTAGTTATTATGATTGGTAGAATTGTTATCTGTTCCTAATTCTTACGATGATCTTTAACTACATTGACGGCATATGCCACCGAATCCTATAATTTGGCCTGTCTAGGTTCAACGATGTGGTGGATGTGTTGGAATCTTGGCGGTTGTTTACCTAATAAAGGTTTCAAAAGGCGACAGTCAAATCATGGTGTTGTTAGATAAAAACATGACACAAAAAATTAAAGAAAATACACAAAGCAGGACTGGGCGTGTGTTTTTGTGAGAATTATACGTACCATTAAGGTACCTAGTATTGATAGGAAACCAAGACACGTCGACTGCTAATGCAACGAGACATTCGAGCATACATAGGCCGTTGCGAGAATTGCCAACTTTACAAACAAAACCAGTAACAATCAGCAAAAGATTGTTTAGCACAAGTTCAGAAAACGGATGTTCTGAAGATTCGGGGACTTAAAAATTGTAATAACGGACAATGAGATTTACATTACAAATTGGATATTTGGGAAACCCACCACACGGGACAGCGGGAGAGTTTCTTTGGGAATTTCTCTTTCGGGGACAACTATATGATAAATCGTAATGCAGTTGGGAGAATCCCGGACAAATACAAGATCTTAAATTTGTAATGTGCACACATTTGCCTTTGGCTAAAGATATCTCAAGGACCATCAACTAGGAAACATGACGAAAAGGGCAGCAATAAGAAAGACTTATTATTAACTCAATTTTAAGGTTTGTATTAGAAAGTAAAGATGAAGCAGATTGATTAGTATGTGACCAAATCGGACTGTGTAATAATATGTAGGTTGAAAAATTCTTAGGAGGAATGACAAATTCAATTATTTCACAAATAAAATTACCACATTATTATTAACTCAATTTAAAGGTTTGTATTAGAAAGTAAAGATGAAGCAGATTGATTAGTATGTGAGCAAATCGGACTGTGTAATAATATGTAGGTTGAAAAATTCTTAGGAGGAATGACAAATTCAATTATTTCACAAATAAAATTACCACATTTTCTCAGACAGAAAGGCTGAATCGAAAGGAATTAACACGCCATCACAATTTTGATGTTCAATCAAGTCAATAAATGAAAATTTTGTTTAAAAACAGAATGCAATGTCCTCCTTTAGCCACGTTTCTGTGAAAAGGCAGAATGTTTACGTTACAAGACTAATTAAATAAAGCTTACATGGATTGATTGTCCTCTCCTTTTTGATCAAGCACCTTTTCAAGTGACAATCGTTAATAGTCAGCTTTACTTGTGTAAAAGTCGAATACATTTTTTTTAAGTGACAAGCCAGAATAAATTTAGCGACTCAGATAAATGATCATTTAAAATTATATTTTAAATGCAGATTATCAAAACAACCAGAGTTTGATCCTACGGACGTTGATGTCTTATTACATTAAAACTGTCGTTAAATTGGTGAATTGATTGTCATGATTAATAAGACTGGTCAATCGAGGATGCATTCGCTATCAATAGTAACGTCAAGATCGCTTGTATTTTCAAAAGATTCAAGCTTTTTTTAACAGAACTCAGCTCGCTTGCCCTCCGGTATGTTTATATATCGATGTAAAAGTTGCACGATTAAGGGTCTCTACCTGTAGCGAGGAAACGTTAAGCTAATTGAATATTCTGAAACACCAGTTGTAATCGCCGTAACAATTACGAAATAATTTGTTTAGGGCGTCTTTAAAAAAACGCCATCGGGCTACATTACCATCAAATATCAGAAGGCAACAGCAATAGACAGTTCAAATAATTTGGGTTTTTTTTTTCGAATTCGAAAATGTTTATGAAAACTTAGTTAGTAGTACAGCGAGGAAGAGGTGAAGGTACATAATTTCCAGTATACCTAAAAAGATCTTGGTTTAATAGCTCGGGTGAGTCTATATCACCTTAAAGGGCTTGTTTATAAATATGAAATCATTTTCTTACTTACTAGTGTAAGTAAATCATATTGTGTTGCTCTTAGTTTGATTTTGAAAAATTATCACCAACGCGATCGTCAACGCGATCGGACGTATTTTTATCGTGGTCCGCAAGATCTTTGGTGTCAACATCCAAACAATTATTACAAATCAAGGGACAGGGCTCTCAGTCAATAGCAATACTTAGTAAATAACCAAATTTAATAGTAATGCCAACGTGTAAAGAGATTAACTCAGGCCCTTCTTCACTAGAATCACGCCAGCAGAAGGTACAAGAACAAATTCTTCAGCAACAAAACGAGCGTCGTCTTTCTATTCAACGCAACAATGCATATTTCTCAATAGTGACTCCGCTAACCACAATAACAATAAACGCTGAATACAAAAGTGCAAGTACGAGCAAATTACTTACACCAACCAGCAACAATTTGTATTGGAGCGCCCAATGCGCTTCACCCTCAAATTCGCTTACACCTCAAGTGTTAATTGGGTTTGCCGACCGCCGACAGGGTGTTCACAATTACAACAACTGCATCTACTTCTTTAACGACAACTGTAAATGCCGAAACTTATGCAGCAGACTACCTCAACAAAAACTGTCCAACCAGTGACGGTGAATCCAAAGTCACCTGTTCAGACTGGTATGGACAGATATATTAACATAAACAAGCGATAGCTTAGCCCTCAGACAAAAAGAGGCAACACACCAAAAATGTCCAATAACAACATTGTTGAACGAAAAGCTTTGGAAGGCAATAGATTCCAATTACTGGCAAATCAGTCCGAATCTCAAGAAGGAGTTTCTCAAATGAAACCCTCTATAGCCAAGCCACCACCATTTTACATCCGTGGTGCAAACTGCATTTCTTTGGTGCCAAAGTTGTTTGCCCTAGTTTGCCAAAACAACTTTTATGTGATTGTGGTGGGGCGAAGCTTTCCGATTGGGTAGAGCCCAATTCTTATTACCCAGTAGAGGTGTGGATGGTGGAGATAATTAAAACGCGCGTTAACTCGATTTAAAACACAGTCCAGCTTTATTTATACAAAAGTACCGGACCGGTGCACAATTTCATATACGGCGTCAACGTAACGTTAAGATAAAGTTTTTCATACAACTTGCTTAATAATTAAGTCAGTGTGCCCGTTCGGGGATTGTGCCAAAAGCCCTCTTCATTCCCCTGCTGGTCACCCTTTCTGGCGTGAACATTACTCAACAGGGGGAACATAAAAGAGACCAAAGTCCAAACAAAAAACAAATAGTTCTATTGTACTATAGAAAAGTAATAAGAATACCTACAAGCAACTTCAATAAGTGTCCAAACCACTTTCGTCACTGTCCACCACGATTCTCAATCTCTGAAAAAGAGATTTCTTCAATACACTCAGAGTACGATTTATTGCTGCAGGAGACTACAACGCCAAGCACCCTCATTGGGGATCCCGCCTGGTAAATCCAAAAGGCTGAATAACACAATCATAAACCCAGCAAACAAAATGGGCTATGCCTCACCAAATAATGCCACGTACTGGCCAATTTGATAAGGGCAGAGTCACTAGCAGAATTGTCATCGGACCACTCGCCAGTAGTTTTCACTGTATCAACAAATCCACAAATAATAAAGCACCCACTCGGACTACCAAATTATTAAACAAACTGGCTCAGATTGAAGAAATACATAAGCACCCATATCATGTTAAATCCCGAACTGAAGGAGGAAGAGGACATCGAAATTTGCAATTTATAGTCGACGCTTATTAAAGCAGCAGACATCTCCACCCCTATTATCGGCTACACCCAGGAAAAAAAAAGAAGAGAGGTGTCATGGGACACCAAGATGAAACGAAGTTTCTTTCGATTAAGGGGGTGAGAGCTTCTTTTTTCATGCGATTTTGAAAAAAAATATATTTTGATTAATACTTAAACAATTTTTTTTTTTTTATTTTTTTAAAAACAATATACATATGTATATACATATTTCGAAATACTGCGCCCAAAGGGAAACCATATAAAAAACATATTCAAATTGTAAGACTTCAGCCGATATAATAAACTATAAAAAATTCAAAATTCCAAAAAATAAATTTTTTACAGACTTGAATAAAGTCACTTTTTCGACGCATTTTGGGTGACTATTCAGATAAAAAAAAAAACAACAAAGCTATCACAATTATATTAGTTTATAAAAGGTGTATTATAATAAAGATAATTTGAAAATTTGAGCAAAATCGGTTAGGGAGTTTTTAACATATCTTGGCAGCAGTTTTAAGGAACCGAGTCTAGTAAAACGCATTTGAATGTTGTTGCCCGCAACCAGGCTCTATATACACCAACTTAGGTTTACGGCTATTACTTCTAAACGTCTTTAGATTTTGAAAAATTCTTTTCCTCAGGTATTTTAGACATTTTTAGGGTAAGATGGGGTAAGGTCGGCAGCCAAATTTCGCCCGACGACAATATTTGCAACAAACAAGCATTCGGGCAGAGAAAAAGGGATCGGGTTCACGAATCCGAGTAGAGGTCATACATATATGTGCGAGTTTGTGGGCAGCGAGACGCACATGTAAATGCGGATTGCACTTTTAACTCACAGACACACATTTTTGAGCTCGCGATCGCGACCTTTTTTTTTTCTTACCCCTGCCCCGCGCATTTATGACTCTTTCTCAATCTCAGAATTTTTGCTTGTGCGTCCCGTATTTACAAGTTCGTTCCGCATTTATTTGTGCGTCTCCCTGCCCACAAATTCGAGGTCGCTACCTCTTTCCCCTGCAGCATTTGCTTGTGCGTCCCTCTGCCCACAAATTCGAGCTCGCGATCGCTGCTTGTGCGTCCCTTGTTAAGTGTGCGTCCCGCATTCACTAGTGCGTCTCTCTGTCTACAAACTCGTCACACTGTTTAATGCGAGAGAAAAAGACGAAACAACACTATAGTTGTTAACGGTAAAAGTGTCGTTACACTTTTTAGTCTTCATTTTTTCGGTTTAGCCCCTACCGCGCGATAAGAAACTTCGTTTCAAAAACATGCCAAACAATTGACTAATTAAACTACTTGTAATAGATAAAAGACGACTCAGGCGAGAATGGCAAATGTCTCGATCACCGGTAGCAAAATATCGCCTAAAGGCAGCTTCACGAACTTTAGCAAACGCGCTTGGATATCGAGAAGCTTACCCTTACGAGCACCAAATATCCGCTGTAAAAAGCTTACCCAAACATAACTGCTCCAAACGAGAAAATTTCAAATATACGATATCCAACTGGAAAATGTGCCCGTTCAGACAAAGAAAGAGCTCTCATCTTTTCAGCTCATCTAAAAACGGTCTTTCTGGCAATTCCGTCAATAAACTCGTTTCAGCTCCTTTCCCTGCGCACTTCAATGGAAAGTGAGCCACCAAAATTCCAGGCGGATGAAATTTCTCTTGGTCACTTTCCCATAAGATGGAAAAAATCAGTAATCATAATGGTTTCAAAACCCATTAAGGACAAAACACAGCCATCATCGACAAGACCCATCATTTTATTGCCAAGTCTTTCAAAACTATTTGAAAAGGTCCCACAACTCCGTATAAACATAATCCTGGAATCCTGGAATATTAATTAAATAAACTAAAAGCGAACCCAAAATACGGGTTGTTACATTGGCGACGAGTGGGACAACGCTAGGAAGAAGGAAGACTCGAAATTATACCTTGAAGCGGAAGATGTTACATCGATACCCAGAAAAAGAACAAGCTTTTTCTTTTGGGAGGTCCACAACTCCAGGAGATAATTTTCAACTTTCCGGGAGTGTTATTTGAATATGATGTACAAAAAAATAATGATGTCTACAAGGTGCTAGTTGGCGAACTGGACAAATATTTTGCGCCGGAAAAAAATTCAGCGTTCGAGAGACATCTTTTGCGGAATCTGTCCCCGTTTGGAGGCTAAACATTTAACAAATACTTGATTCGGGTGAGACAACAACTTGCAAAGTGTTCATATGGCACAAGAAAGAGAGCAGACGCTGAGCGAGATAACACACGCTTGCCAGGTCTATGAACAAGTGAACAAGCACTCGGGAACTATGCTGGGTGATGATGTAGCCGACACCGTCAATAAAATTTCAGTAAGGAAACGGTTAGGACAAGAGCCATCAAAGGAAACGGTTAGGACAAGAGCCATCAAAGGATGACACGAAACGTCCAGCACAGGATAAAGTGTACAGACGCTGCAGTTTGGTTGGTCATTTTGCTAATCAGTGTAGAACTCGAAACTCGAAGAGGTCATCGGACGTCGGTGGACACTTCGACTCGAAGCGGCGCAAGAATTTTTCAAATGTTCGAAGCGTCGAAGACCAGTGGGGAAGCGATGAGGAGGTCAAGGACCTGGAATGTTTCAGGATTGATGGCTCGTCAGGAAACGATGACAATATTATATGAATTGAAATGATTGATTATATCAATTGAAATGATAATCGTCTCAGGATCGCCTGAATGTTGGATGTGTTATATGAGAAGCATTGGAAAGTGTTGTGTAGCAACAATGCAGTGATGTGAAGTATGAGATCCCAAGCGACGGATAGATTTAAAGCGTACGCAACTGATAATCCCCTCAAGGTCCTTAAAGGTTTTGAAGCCCCGATAAGTGTGGAGATGAAACAAGAATTAATTGCTTCGTTTTACGTAATAAAGAAGGGTAGTCAATCGCTTATGGGGAAGAAAACGGCCTCAAGGTCCTAAAGATAGGTTTGGAAGCTTGTCGGATCGAGATTTCGGTACCGTTTTCAAAAATAAACGACAGGCTGATAACACTCAACGTTGATTCTAGCGTGAAGCCAGTACACCAACTAATGAGACGTGTGCCAGAGGCAGTGAAAGATAAATTGGCAGATAAAGTAAAGGAGGCCTGTGATCGTGACATAATAGAACCGGTAAGGGCTTCGAGTGCATGGATTTCTCTGGTTCTAATTACGTTTAATGAAAACGGGGAAATAAGGGTATGCGTCGATATGGGGATGGCAAACAGGGCTATTCAACGATAACATTATCCGCTACCAACCTTCGAAATAAATAGCAAAAGATACATTTGTGACCGAGAAATATCGGCCGCTGTGACACATGGAACAATGCAGTGATGTGAAATATGAGATCCCAAGCGACGGATATTTTTAAAACGTACGGAACTGATGATCCTCTCAAGGTCCTTTAAGTTTTTAAAGCCCCAATATTTGAACTTGTAACAGATCATAAGACGCTGGAGGCGATTTTCAAGCCAACGTCGAAACCTCCAGCCAGAATTGAACGTTGGCTTTTGATACTGCAGGCGTTTAAATTTAAGGTTGTGTATCGATCTGGAAAGGAAAATATTGCTGATTCCATATCAAGACTTTGTAAAATTCAGTCATGTGATTCTTTCGATGAAAGGGGTGACTATAACATCTGCCAGATAGTCGTTTGTGCTACACCGAAGGCCATACCGATACCAGAAATAGCAAAAACAAGCGTAAGTGACCGAGAAATATCGTCCGCTGTGACACATCTTAAAGACGATAACTGGACAGAGGATATAACAAACTGTTATTACCCATTTCGATCTGAGCTATCAACAGTGGGCAGCATTTTGTTGCGTGGTACCCGCATAGTGATACCCAAATTGCTACGTCAGAGGGTTTTAGAATTGGGTCATGAAGGACACCCCGGCGAATCGGCCATGAAGCGCCGGATGAGAGTGAAGGTGTGGTGACCACGTTTGGATAAAGATATCGAGCAGCATGTGAAAATGTGCAAAAGCTGCTTAGTAGTACAGCCAACACGTCCACCGTCGATGCAGCGGCACGTTTTTCCAGACGGGCCATGGCAGTGTTGGGCAACCGACTTGTTGGGCCCTTTACCGAACAATGATCATGTGTTGGTACTAATTGATTATTTTTCGCGTTATCAGGATATTAAATTCATCAATTCAGTTTCATCGCAAACAATCATAACGGCATTTAAGGAAATTTTCTCTAGATTTGGCATTCCGAAGTCATTAAGGACAGACAACTGTCGGCAGTTTATTGGCGCTCAATTCAAAGACTTCAGTGAAGCTAATGGCATTACATTGATTACGACTATTCAGTATTGGCCGCAAGCCAATGGGGAAGTGGAAAATTTGAATCGTTCGCTGGGCAAACGACTGAAGATTTCTGCTATAAATAAAGGCAATTTAAAAGAGGAGCTACAAAAATGTATATGGACCTACAACACGACACCTCAAGGGACTACTGGCTCTACACCATCGGAACTAATGTTCAATCGGACCATAAGAGACAAGTTGCCTGACATTCGAGACAGTGTAGAAGAAGTAGTAAATACTTCAGCAAGAAATAATGATTTGGTTAATTAACAAAAAGGAAAGGTGGGAGACAAGGTCTTGCTGAAAATTGTGATATTTCCCTCCAAATTAACACTCAATTTTGATACCGCAGTATGCAGTCGTTGAAAGAAATGGAAGTGAAGTAGAGCATTTTGGGAAGGGGAGGGGAATCAGACGGAACGTGAGCCATTGCAAGAAGATACCGCTGAATGAGTGGCCGCTTAAAAATGGCAATTTGAATGAGGACACCCCAGTTCCGGACCAACCTAAACTGATGGCCGCTGACGCATCTTTGCAGTCCATGCGTTAAGTGGAGAAACGTTCAGCGCCGGGAAAACCAAAGACCAGGGTGAAGCTAAAGCTTAAAAGAAGGGGAGAGTTGTCGAAACCCTGCCAGGGGAATGAATGGCATGAAACGTTTTGTGACAGTTGTTGGAACCGAATTGAGCGAGTGAGACATTGATATTAATTAAATAAACTACAAGCGAGTCCAAAATATGAGTTCTTACAAGCACAATTGAGGAAGTCAACCATATCACCTCAGAGAACATCACAGCATTCGAGTAAAACGAATATTGCACATAAATTTTTTTCGACGTATCCCAAGCCTTTGACCGAGTCTAGCTTGACGGTCTAATATATAAAATAAAAGCGACGCTCCCACAATATAAACACAGACTAATGGATTCATATCTATTCAACGGAAAAATCGCCGTACGAAGTAATCCTTGCCCTCAATAGAAGAAACTGCCCATCATTGTCACTTAACAACGTGCCTGTGCTTCAGTCCGACATTGTTGTATATTGTAGTGTATTCACATGTTATAATTAAAATCATTCAGCACAGCTTGTAACACTGTTGCAAGCAATAAATAATTATAAATATATATATATTCATATATAAGAACAATTGTATGTATGCACGCAAACTTGCATGCATACATTTCGTTCTGTATATATGTGTGTTTACATAAATGAACTGTGCTGGCAAGCCAGCCTAAATATGCTGAGCTTGCATTTCGGTCTCACCAAGAATGTGTGACCAAACATGTGAGTACACACTCTCTCTCTCTATATATATATACATATATACATTTTGTAGCTGCCAATAAGCAGCATAAGCATTATACACATAAGTTGAACATTCTGAATAAAACCACATAAGAGCACAGACGTGCTATAAAAACAAAATTATTATTTGGACTTTAAGTGAATATATTCTACATGTACGAAAGTACATTTTTACATGGCGACCGTGACAGGACCCGATAGTCACTTATTTGCTAAAATATAAAACTATGGATAACTTAACATTGGAAGTTCGTCGGGCCGTGGAATACCCAAAGAATACTTGGATCTTGCTGGCAGGAATACCCAAAGAATACTTGGATTTGGCTGGACAGAAGCTCTTTTTGTGAGGCGACATTTTATTATTATTAATAACAAATATAAAACCTGGTCCGAAAAAGTGCATATCCACTTCAAAAAAAAATAAAACACGATTACGATTCCAAGCTTCATGACCGACCGGCAAACTGAGGAAGTTACATTTGAAAGTGCTGCTCCTGTCGAGCAAAGGGATGCACCCACACTAGAAGAGGCTCTAGTGGTGTATCCAACCAATGGACCGCGCCCACTCACAATAGATGAGTACCGCGCCCGACAAAATAAAAGGCCAACGACTCTAAGAAGGAAGAAGCGGGGCGGAAAAATAACCGCCCTCCTGCGCCAGAGACGATTGGTGCAGGACATGTTGAAAACAACCACGATAACCGAGGAAGACCGACAGCTCTACACAGAGAGTCTACAGGAGATCAACCTCAAACTCCGCACTGGTGCGAAGTAACGCAAATCGGATTTCCGATTTTGCCTTTAATAATAACATTCATTCATTCATTCAAATTTTTTTTTTACTTTGTTAATATAAAAATCATCTCAATCATTTAAATTTAATATAACTCTCAAGCGATGCGTGCAAACGCTGCTTGAAAACTACTAACAATTTATGAAAGGCTAATACTAGCACATGTGGTTGGAGTATATTTTGTAAAATTTTTTTTAATGACATGTAAACCTGAATTGTGAGCCAACCACATGAATTATCACCCCTTCTACTTTCCACGTCTCTGTCACTGCTACTAGCAGTTGAACGTACATTTATCTTATATATGCATTATAATTTACTTCATGTCATTATAATGAATCCTTTAATCAAATAATTTACTCTTTGATCACTCGATCACTTTAAGTGGATATCACTAATTGATATCACACTCCTTTTTTTTATATAAAAATATTTAATGTAATTTCTAATTACATTTTTAAAAAAAAAAAAAATTAAAAATATTTAATTCAATGAAATTTCAAAAAAAAATTTTTTTTTCTTTATTTTTATCATGTATACGTTTTAGGTATGAGCGATTTTTAGGTATGATAACTCATAACTTTTTATGGATAATTTTGAAAAGAAGGTAGATTTTCGAAAAATTTTAAACATATTGATTACAGACGAAATATCGAATTTCTTCAAATTAGCTTCCCTAAAACCCAAAATGGGTTTAATTGACACGAAAACAGTGGATTCCACTGCCAATGTGATCAATAGAGTAGAAGTAGAGACACAAGGTCTTACAACTATTACGATCTTATTGATCGTAATAATAATACTAATGAGTATCAACATGCTAATTAAAATTTATAGAATGCACAATAGGTGCTTAAAGAAAAAATACACTAGCAGGGCAAATGATTTAGATAAGGTCTAAAAAAAAAAAGGAAAGGAAAAATGTCGTTAGACGAATATTTTGCGAAAATTAGAGATAGGAACCCAAATATAGAAACCGATTTACTAAAGGTTTTTAAGAGTGAACAAAGTAGCTCACCTCAACGGGCATTAGATCTAGCTACCATCAATGTAACATACTTGGATATAACGGGAGAAAATTTCCCAATCCAAGGAAACAGTAGAGTAGCCATGTGCTTCATCCTTACAGTACCTAGCATATGCTGTTATACAAACGCAGCAGGTACTTTTTGCTTTTATCTAATGGACGAAGCACAACATTAAAAAAAAAAAGAAGAAAGAGAGAAAAAAAAAAATATATATATAAGAACTTAGACAAGGAAGGTGTAATAAAATAACACTACATATACATGTGTATGTACACATATTTAAAGAATGACCGACTGGCAAGTGATTGTCGCACAAGCCAGAATTCTAAAAGAGGAACTGTTAAAATCAATAAAGTGTATCAGTCAAGATAGGACCACTCTTCAGCAAATTCGTTTGCTTTTGAAAAAACATTTCGATTCCCTTACAGAAGGTCATAAGTGTGCCGCCAAAGCATTCTATAACGAGTGTAGAGACAAATCTGTCTCGGCGTTGGCAAAACACAATATTCAGTTCGCCAGAGTATCTGACCTAGAACAACGATAGTTCTCAACGAAGATAACGAATATAACAGGAAGAACATAAATTTTACAATGGCGGAAAAAATAGCTGCCGATAGGGAATATGTGAGACAAGTTATGTCTTCAGTCCCTGAGTTTGATGGTCAAAAGACCTCACTCACCCGTTTCGTTACGGCACTAAAGTTGGTCGAACGAACTAAAGGAGACCAGGAGGATTTGGCCATTGAAGCCATAAAGTCCAAGATCACCGGCTCCATTGCCCACAAAGTCCAAAACGAGACTACAATAATGGGCATAATAGAAAAACTAAAATATAACGTTAGAGGTGAATCAACCGACGTTATAATAGCAAAACTTATGAACGCCCAACAAAAGGGTAAAACAGCTTCAGAGTATGCTATGGAGCTTGACAATTTGTGGAAGCAACTTGAAGCCGCTTTCATTGACCGTGGTTTAGATCCCGACAACGCTGAGGAATTCGCCACAAAAGAAGCTATGGAGGCGCTAATCCTCCAATGTCAGCATGAGCGAGTTCGTACTATATTGGAAGCTGGACACTTTAGTCGTTTTAGTGATGCTATGGGTAAATATATCCGTCTCATGACCCAAACGACTGGGAGTCCCAGTACCATATTGTACCAGCGTGGGAGAAATAATAGAGGCAGGTATTACTCTAACTACCAACGTGGTAGAGGCAACAGCCAGGGTAACTACAATGCCAACTATAATTCCAACAATTACCGGTCAAACAGAGGACAGTCCCATAACAGGGGACAGTCCCTATACCAATATAATAATAACGCTAGAAGAAACATACCTAGCAGAAATATTCGCGTATCCCACAATGAAACGGGAAACACGCAAAACCCTTTAGATACAGAAGAGTAAGCACAAAACATGTGCATGCAATTAATTTTAATCTCAATATATTTGTTTCATTTTTTAATGTCGAAACAAATAAAAAATTAACATTTTTAATTGACACTGGTGCAGATATTTCAATTCTCAAAGAAGATTCAGATGTTCTAAATGACATCGAAACGAATCACAAAATTAACATTCAGGGCATTGGTAAAGGAGCAATAAAGTCCAAAGCCCTAGCATCCTTAGAGATTCAAACCTCTAAATACATAATCCCACACGACTTTCATGTTGTACAGTCTGAATTTTCAATACCAAGTGATGGTATAATTGGCATTGATTTCATCAAAAGATTCAACTGCCAAATAGACTGCAAAGCGTCCGAAGACTGGTTAATACTAAGACCAGATAATTTAAAATTTCCTATTTATGTTCCAATAACATACAATTCTGGTAACACCCCGATTTTCATACCAGCAAGATCCCAAGTAGTCAGACAAATTAATCTCACCTTGAGTGAAGACGTTGTGTTGATTCCCAATCAGGAAATTCAACCAGGTATTTTCGTTGCAAATACATTGGCAACAAATGGAAATACAGTTGTCCATTTGCTAAATGCAACCAATTCTGACAAAATAATAAAGATAAACACTTTAAACTCAGAACCATTTTCGAACTACGATGTAGTTCCAACCACTCCTAAAGCTAGGGAAAATATGGTAATGTCCCAGCTAACTAAAAATTTTCCGCTCCAATTTAAAGAACAATTAACCCAACTATGCACCAGATATAGTGATGTATTTGGACTTGAGACCGAATCAATCACAACAAATAATTTTTATAAACAAAAATTGAGATTAAAAGACGAAGAACCGGTATATATCAAAAACTACCGGAGCCCGCATAGTCAAAAGGAAGAAATCCAAAAGCAGGTTGGAAAACTAATAGTCAGCAATATAGTTGAACCATCTGTGTCTGAATATAATAGCCCACTGCTACTTGTTCCGAAAAAATCATTACCTGGCTCAGAAGACAAGAAATGGCGATTAGTTATTGACTATCGTCAAATCAATAAAAAATTATTGGCCGACAAATTTCCTCTTCCCCGAAATGAGGACATACTAGACCAACTAGGTCGAGCTAAATACTTCTCATGTCTTGACTTAATGTCAGGCTTCCACCAAATCGAACTTGAAGAAAGTTCAAGAAATATAACGTCATTTTCAACGAGCAACGGCTCTTATCGCTTCACGCGATTACCATTTGGTCTAAAAATAGCGCCTAATTCATTTCAGAGAATGATGACTATCGCATTCTCGGGACTAGATCCGTCCCAAGCATTCCTTTATATGGATGATTTAATAGTTATTGTTTGTTCCGAAAAACACATGCTAAAAAATCTTAACGATGTCTTCAATACATGTCGGAAACAAAACCTTTTTTTTTTTTTTTTTTTTTTTTACGCGCGAATCCCAACGGGAGCACTAATTGCCCACACCTCCCGCCCAACCGACCGAGGGGCGCAAGCCGCATAACGCACGGCTCGAGTCGCGGGGACAATTCACAAAACACAGACAAAAAACGACACTATAGCTAGTTACGTGCTAGATAGGAAAGGATAGAAGTTTTTAGTAAAGGAATAGAGAGCTCTGAACTGATTACATGATAAAGACGATTATAATCGGAACAAAGAACTCGAAAAGGTTCATACATAAGGTATTTAGTAGTACATCGTGGAAGTGTTAGAGGAATAAAGTTTCTAGTAGGTCTACAAGGAACTGTTAGTTTTACTCGGTTCAATAGCTCGGGAGAGTCTATATCCCCGTTAAGGAGCTTGTGCATAAATATGACGCCAAGCATTAATCTACGATTAGAAAGGGAAGGAAGGTCAAGTAAAAGAAGTCTACTAGAGTACGAAGGCAAGTTGATATTACGATCCCAGTTCAGACCACGAAGAGCAAAGAGAAGGAACTGTTTTTGAACTGATTCTATTCTTGCTTTATGTGAATCGTATTGGGGTGACCATATGCAGGTTGCATATTCTAAAATTGGACGAACCAATGAGGTGTAAAGAACCTTGGTTGCATATGGATCGTCAAATTCCTTTGACCATCTTTTAACAAATCCAAGAACACCCATGGCTTTTCCGACAGTAGTGCTTATATGGGACTTAAAAGTCAATTTATGGTCCATAAGTACTCCCAAGTCAATCATCTCATTAAGTCTGGTTAATGGAACGTTATTAAGAAAGTAGGTAATCAACTGAGGAGTGTTTCTGAAAAAAGTCATGACCTTGCATTTAGATGTGTTTAGGTTTAATAAATTGTGTCGACACCAAGTTTGAAAGTTTTGGAGGTCAGACTGCAACCGTGAAGGTGATATAATATCTCTGTAGCTGAGACAAAGCTTTACATCATCTGCATACATGAGGACACGAGAATGAATTATAACGGATGGAAGATCGTTAATAAAAAGGGTAAATAGCAGTGGTCCCAGATGACTACCCTGAGGCACCCCCGAAGTTACTTGGATGGTCCTTGAACTTGAAGACTTGAATAGAACTTTCTGTGTTCTGTCTGTCAGGTATTCACGAATCCAACAAATTAAAGGGCTTGGGAAGCCAATTTTGTTTAATTTTAAAAGAAGAAGTGTATGATTAACAGAATCAAAAGCCTTGCTGAAATCAGTATAAATGACATCAGTCTGTCTTGCATTCCTAAATCCTTCGATCGTTAAAGATGTAAATTCTAATAGGTTAGTGGTAGTAGATCTACGTTTCACAAACCCATGTTGAGATGGTGAAATAATAGATCTACAAAAATGTTGCAATTGAGAAGTGATTAACTTTTCAAATGCTTTAGGAATAGCGGACAATTTAGAAATACCCCAATAATTGGATGCTTCGGACTTTTTACCATTTTTATGAAGAGGAATTATATAAGATTCCTTCCATATAGACGGAAAATGACAAGATTTAACGGACAACGAAAAAAGTTTTTGAAGTGGCTTACATAGAGCCTCAGCACAAAATCTGAGCACACAACCAGGTATTCCATCAGGACCAGGTGTGTACACAGGTTTTACTAAATTAAGCACGCTAATAAGCGAACTTTCATCGATCGAAGGACTACAAATACAATTAGACCTATTTATCTGATAAGGATACAAAAGATTCGCTCGGTATTCCGTTGAGGAATATGTTGTTGTGAAGAAATCAGCAAACAAATCGGCAATCGCTTGATCAGAGTCCGCTATATTATTTCCAAACGATAAGATTGATGGGTGGACATCCATCTTACGTTTAGAATTCACAAAACTATAAAACTGTTTAGGATCACGGGAAAACTCAAGCTTACAACGCTTGAGGTAATTATTATAGCAGTGCTTGTTAAGCAACATAAAATTGGAGCGAGCAACTGCGTAAAGAGCAAAGTCTGAAGAACGTCCCGATTTCTTGTATTTTTTATTATATCTGGATTTGACATTTTTCAAGTTGGATAGCTCACGAGAAAACCAGGGAGGTCGGTGAGACGACACTGGAGCCCTCAGTGGGACACAAACCCTAAAAAGCGAACCGAGAGTATCATAAAACAACGAGATAGCAAGATCCATGTCTGAGCAACTATATAAGGATGACCAGTCAGTTCTCAGAATGAGCTCATTCAGTTTAACAAAGTTAGTCTTGCGAAAATTACGAGATTTAATCACAGGACTGACACCAGCAATCGGTGCACGAAACGACAGATCTACAGATAAATCCAGAGTAGGATGAAAATTGTCTTCGGGCAAGACTAGAGGGTCGGTTCTAGTAACTGCACAGTTGGTGGAATTCAACACAAATATCAGATCTAAGGATCTGCCTATGTTATTTCGCACAGGGTTTATTTGAGCTAATGATAACTCAAAAAGGCCATCAACGAAGCAGTGAGATTTAGAAGGAAGCAACAAAGCAGATTCATCAGATTGAGGCCATACTATTTCTGGTAAATTAAAGTCACCAAAGACGATTAAAATATCTCTATTAGAAAGCAATGAAGAAATATATCGAATAGAATCTAAATGTTTTGCAAACACCGCCATGTCGGATTGTGGCGGAATGTAAAAACAATTAATGTAGACAGAGAAAGACTTGAATCTGACCTTAACACTAACAAATTCAATCTCCAGAATGTCCGGTGAATGAATTTGGTCAGAAGTTAAGGCCGAGTCAACAGCAATCAGAACTCCTCCGCCTACACGAGAAGTCCGATCACATCTAAAAATTGAAAATTTTGCGGAAAGAACAGATGCATCGTTAATATCGGGTTTTAACCATGTCTCAGTAAACACTAAAATTTTAAATTCAAATGCTAGACTATCTAGGTAGAGTCTAGGAAGCTTAGATTTAAGTCCTCTCACGTTCTGATAGGCCAGATGAAGGGACGAGATTAGTTTTTTGGAACACCAGCCGATGCTGATATTCCGGAAGATGAAGAATTAGATGGGATAGAAAGCCTAACCGGATCTCGAGTTTTCTTCTTGGCCGTGTATTCTTTTACTAAAATGTGATCCGGCCAAAAACTGCTATGACATATACAGTCGAACAGTTCAACTGGAACACTTATTTTAAAAGAGGATATCTCCCTCGAATATTTAAATTTAAATTTTTCCACCGCTATTTTAGCATTATAGTGATGAGCTTGAATTTTTGTCTTAATAAAAGCTAAGACATCATCCGACGAATGTTCGGGATCAAGCGTTGAAACAAATATATGTTTCTTAGGTGGAACTCCAGTTAAAGGTTTATAGGAACCAGGCCGCAAATCAACCGCAGCATCAGCGACCACGATTGAATCCGCCTGCGTGTCCGGTATTGCACCTCCAACTGGACTACTATCGGCAATATCAACAGTTATTGATAATTGCCCGGACTTTTCGGATACTACAGCTTTGTTCGTCTGCAAAGAGAGACCATTTCCTGGAGAAACGGAGATAGCCTCTTCCTTGCGACCACCTTGAGAAATGGGGGTGGTAAACGAAATAAGCTGCGGAGGATTTGTCACAGTGAGCAGTGAAGGAGTTTGTGGAGCTACGGCCGAGACGGGATTGGGCACAGGCAAATGCAAGGACAGATTGCGCATACTGGTTTTCTTGCGTTTTGGAGACTCATTTAACAGCTTATAGCTGCTAAATTCGCTCTCCACAGCATTGAACTCATCGTAGAGTTTACGAAAACCAGATGACAATTTCTTCAATCTATCCCTGGTTTGCCTCATAAACACCCTCATTTCAATCTCAACCTCACGGCATGAGTCACAACCCCATTTGAGCCCCCCTTTTTGCTCCAAACAATCCTTTACCCTGGCTGTGTAGCCAGCACATTTAACATGCATGACGTTGTCACACAGCCAACAGGAAAGAAATACGTTATGGGGTGAAGGGGGGTTCAAACACTTTTTGCTTGAGCGGACAGACATTTTTTAATTCAATTAATACTCAAAAATTTTATAAAAAAAATTAAATATCAAAAAGGCCAAAGAAAAAACTCACTCAGATTTATTAAGCAAATTCGACACTGGGGTCAAACTCACAGAGAAAATTAGTGCAAGAACTAAGAGAACTAAGCACTACACAAATACACGTATCGCTTGTACGCGAGACAGAGATAGATGCGAGCGCGAATAAAAGAAATTAGAAAAAAAGAGAGCGGGAGAACCAACAGCACTGCACATGCAACAACAATGCGTTGGCGAGAGCGCGAGAGCGGTTTTAAAGCGGTAAAAATTACAAACGCAAGAGCAAAGAATAACAAAAACAACAACACTGCTGTAAAAAGTTTTGTTGTTTTTTTCAAATATTAAGTTCAATGCTTTGATTTTGCTTTTGTAAAGTTAATTAAACAAAAAGCGCAATGACAAAAATTTAAATGACAGAATAATGTCAATAGTTATTGCTAAATAATTAGCTGAATTTTTAGGCAGGCGCGGTGAGTTTAAAACCGAAATAAAAGAAATTATGCAGGAGCACAGAAAAACACGTCTATCCACGATGAAGAAAGAAACCTCAAATTACATCCAGAAAAATGTTCATTTTTTATGCGCGAAGTGACTTTTCTAGGTCATAAGTGCACAGATAAAGGAATTTTACCTGATGACACAAAATATAATGTCATTAAGAATTATCCAGTCCCACATGATGCGGACAGCGCTAGACGGTTCGTTGCATTTTGCAACTATTATAGACGTTTTATTAAAAATTTCGCCGACTATTCCCGGCACATAACTCGATTATGTAATAAGAATGTTCCATTTGAGTGAACAGTTGAATGCCAAAATGCATTCCTGCAATATGCAATACCTTAAGGAAAATTTATTGCGGCCAACAAATTACAATATTCTGATTTTAGCACAGAATTTTGCATAATCACAGATGCAAGCAAACAAGCGTGTGGAGCGGTTTTAACTCAAAACCGAGATGGACTCCAACTTCCAATCGCTTATGCATCACGTTCACTCACCAAATGTGAAAGTAATAAGAGCACAACGGAACAAAAGCTAGCAGCCATTCACTGGGCCATTACACATTTTCGACCATATATTTATGGCAAACATTTTACAATAAAAACAGATCACATACCACTAACATACTTGTTTTTCATGATAAATCCTAGCTCAAAATTGACTCGCATGCGGCTAGAACTTGAAGAATACGACTTCACCGTTGAGTATCTAAAGGGAAAAGACAATTTCGTGGCAGATGCCCTGTCTCGAATAACTATAACCGAGCTAAAAGACATTCAAAATAAAGTCCTGAAAGTCACTACCAGGCAACAGTACAGACAAAATAAATCCTGCGCAGGAAAAGAAAAAGAGACTTTGCCAAGGCAAAGTACTCCAAATGCTTCTATGCCCAACGTTAACCAAGTTATAAATAATGACGAGGTACGAAAAGTAGTGGCCTTGCATATAACAAATAAACTGTGTTAAAGTTATTGCAAGAATTGATATTGTTGACCTATATACTAATGAAAAACTTTACTTAGGTCAGTTCTTTCAAAGGCTTGAAACGCAAGCCGGTATATTAAAAATAAGTCATATCAAAACGGCACCGTGGGAAAAGATCTTTTTAATTTATTTCAATAGATACTTTTAAAGAAATGGGCAATGATATATTGAAATCATTAAGAGTAGCTCTACTCAACCCGGTGACCATAATAAATAATGAAAAAGAAAAAGAAGCAATTTTGTCTGAAAATCATGATGATCCAATACAAGGAGGTCATAATGGCATAACAAAAACTTTAATAAAAATAAAAAGACACTACTATTGGAAAAATATTTTTTTTTTTTTTTTTTTTTTTTTTATTAATTAATATTTTATTTGCAATCTGCCTTAGACTAGGCAATAAACAAATTGACTAAATATGAGTAATAATAGCCGGATGGTTTAAGCTCCAGTGAACTCAATCCATATATCTATGTATATATTTACATATTAATAACTACCTATTTGTTTCTCTATATGGCAGGTCCAAGACATGAGTTCTTTTTAGACGTCTTGTGGTGGTAGAGTTATCTAATAGACTTAATGCTAAAACGTTTTCATGGTCATGTAGCCTATTGATATATCTACTTGTATAAGATTTAATCTCGTCTATGACGGTGGGTATTTGGAGATCTTTATGGATATCTACGTTGGTCATATATCGACAAGCGCCTGTTATTGATCTGAGAGTCTTGGACTGATATTTCTGCAGTATTTCTATGTTTGATTTGCTGGCTGTACCCCATAGCTGTAGCGCGTAAGTCCATACTGGCTTAAGAACAGCCTTGTATAGCCGTATTTTATTTTCAAGGCTTAACTGAGATCGAGGTCCTAGTAACCAGTACATTTTCCTGGTCTTTTCTTTTAGCTGTTTTTGCTTTGCCTTGATATGCTGCTTCCAAGTAAGTCGTCGATCCAAGTGAACTCCCAAATATTTCACCGATTCGCTATGTGGGATGATAGAGCCATTCAGCGATACTGGCGGACACTTTCCAGGTCTCAGCGAGAATGTGACCTGTACTGATTTCTGAGCATTCACCACTATTCTCCACTTTTTCAGCCAAACTTCAATAAGTCTAAGTTCCTCTTGAACTATTTTTGACGCTTCAAGTATGTTACTGCTCGTAGCGATGACTGCGGTATCGTCAGCATATGTTGCTATTTCAACAGCGTTTGTGGAGGGTAGATCGGAGGTAAAAATAGTGTACAAAACTGGGGCTAAAACGCTCCCTTGGGGGACACCGGCACTAGCAGTGTTTATGCTAGACGATTCCCCACGTTCATGGACATAAAATGCTCTGTTTTTCAAGTATGATTTAAGAATTAGAAAGTATGGTGCAGGTAGCCACTTTTTAATTTTGTAGAGTAGACCGTCATGCCAGACTTTGTCAAATGCTTGCTTAATATCTAAAAATACTCCTGTGCAGTACATTTTGCATTCTAGTGCGTTTGTAATTGCATTCGTAATGCGGTGGCATTGTTCGATCGTGCCGTGCCCCCTTCTAAACCCGAACTGATGTTCAGGTATGATGTATAGTTCGTCCAGTACAGGTAACATTCTTCTTAAAAGTATACGTTCAAATACTTTAGAGAATGTCACCAGCAAGCTTATGGGACGGTATGACGATGTGCATTCTTCCGGCTTATTGGGCTTAGGGATCATAATGACTTCAGCACATTTCCACTGAGTTGGAAAGTATTCTAGTCTAAGCATAGCATTATAGATGTACGTCAGCAATCGGATGCATTTCGGCGGAAGATTTTTTATTGTAACTCCACAAATTTTGTCATATCCGGGGTTTTTTTTCTTATTTGTCCTTTTTATTTCCTCTACGACTTCTTTAAATGTCGTTTGCCTTATCGGCAGGCTCATCTGACATGGAGAATCTAAAAATCCGTGTACCTCATTTACTGTATCAGGATCATTTTCTGGGTTTGGCTTAAAAACTGAACATAGGTGGTTAGCAAAGGCCTCAGCTTTCTCTACATTTCCTCTGCAGCGTTGTCCGTTGTTGTCGACAATTGTGGTAGCTCTTCTGGTGGGCCTTTTTAAATATCTACATGCTTTCCAGAGACTATATTGTAGGTCACTTGTATGTGGGTCGAGACTTTTTAGAAAGTCAGCTGTCGAGTCGTTTTTAATTTCCCATAGTTTGTTGTTTAAGTCCTTAGCAGCCTTGTTGAATTTTCTCTTGTCTACTGGGCTTCTTGTTGTTTGCCATATTTTCCGAAGTTTTCTTTTTTCAGCTATTTGAGATCTCAGATCTAGTGGCATAAATGTTTGTCTTCTTTGGTTTTCGTTTGGTGATGTTGTGAACATGCAACCAGCAGCATGAATTGAGTTAGTAAGTGTCTCAATAGCTATATCTACTTCGTTCCCAGTCTTTAGCGAAATGTCTAGTCTTGTTCTGTCTTCAAGCCATTTTTTAAACGCACTTATGTTTGTTTTTGAGTTAATGATTTTGTAGGGCTTTTCCTTAAAACATACTGTAGAACCATATGTAACAATAATTGGTGAGTGATCAGAGCTCAGATCGAAATTCTCCTCTATTTGAAAGTGATTTTGCTGTAGTCCAGCGTAAACAATGAAATCTAGTAGATCTGGGATTTTTCTAGTATCAGTTGGCCAGTACGTAGGCTTTCCGGTAGACAAGGTTTTGTAGTTGTTGGTGGTTATGCATTTGTACAGTTCAGCACCTTTTGGATTAACAAGTCTAGACCCCCACCATGGATGCTTGGCATTATAGTCACCTCCCGCAATAAATTGTCTACAAAGTCCTTGAAATAGAGTGTTAAAGTCATCAAGCCTGCAGGAATATCTTGGTGGTAGGTACACTGCAGCTATGGAGATTGTTGCATGAAGACATTGTATTTGAATCGCTGCAACTTGCATGTTATTTGTGTTGATATTATCTAGTGCTTGGTATTTAAGTGTGTTTTTTATAATAACCGCACTTCCACCGTGTGCTCTTCCAGATGGATGATTAGCTTGGATAATGTCATATCCATTAATAGTTATATGGTTTTTTTTGGTAAAATGCGTTTCAGAAATCAGTAATATGTCAATGTTGTTGGTTTTAATAAATAAAGTTATTTCATTGCGATGGTTGGAGAGCCCATTGGCATTCCATATTGCTATTCGCAGGTCTATTTGCATAATTTGTTTACAAGCAGCATTATCATGTTTAGTAGATTGGTGGTTAGTTCCGACTGTTTCACTAATAGTTGTTCAATCCTATCTAATGTTGACTTTTCTTGTACTGCAGTATCACCTCGTAGCGCTTGCGCATACGTAGGATAAGTCGAGTGTATATTTTCGCGGTTTGTTGGTCTATCGTAGGAGAATGATTTTGTTCTCGATAGATCTGGAGTAACATATGTTTCTGGTCTACTTTTGGGTACGATGGACTTGTTTTTTGTGATTGCTTGGTAGACTCTACAGCCTTTATAGCTAGCAGCGTGATTCTCATTGCAATTTGCACAGGTGGCTGGTTGATTTCTTTCTTTGGGACAGTTGATGCTTGGATGATTTTCTGAACATTTAACGCACCTAAATCTTTTATTGCAATAAGATTTAGTGTGCCCGAATTCTTGACATCGGTGGCATTGAACCATGTCGCTAATTTTCTTTGGTGGTTCTATTGTAACTATGGCGTTGTTGATATGTTTAATTTTGTAAATTTCAACGTTGTTCTTGTTTGGCTCTAGGTCTATGAAAAACATTGGCAATGGCTCCTTCGTGATACGGCTTTTAATGTTGTGAATACCCCTGACTACATGACCTTGCAGCTCTAGCTCAAGCTTTATTGATTCAGGTTGCGTAGTGTGATGAAGGTTTTTGGCTACAACCCTAAATGCCCTTTCCTGCTTGAGCTGAAATGTATGGTAGTCTACTTTATCTTTGTTTAATATTTTAACCAAGTCCCTGTATTTTTCAACTTTTTTTACCATGACACGGATGTGCCCGTCTCGTTGGGACTTATAAGTAAAGTCAGCGGTGTCTATATGTGGCTTAAGGTATTTAAGCAACCCATTAATATCACCGACATTAGAGATAAAGATCGGGGGTGGTTTTTCAAATGCTGGTGTATCGCTTTCAATATCATCATTAAGTGTTGGGTTTGTTATTGATTTATTGGTTTCCTCCTCTGGTTCTGCCAACAAGGCAAAGTGGTTAGCATGACTAGATGTTGATGGTCCAAAGTCCAAGGCCAGAAGTTTTCTTGTCAAATTTGGTGAGTTTTCTTTATTACGCTTAGATGGGCGTAAGATTGGCACATATTGCCAATCCATGGTAATGTTATCACCACCAGAAGCAATGCTATTTGCTGCTTAGCAACAGCTTATCAATAGTTCTATTTGCCGTTAGTCTACTGCACATCACCACCAAACCGTCGGAACAGAGCAAAAGAAAAGAAGTCATAGAACTTTCAATGAATACATCCGTTCATATATATCAGTCGATAAAACAGACTGGGATGTTTGGCTCCAATATTTTACATATTGTTTCAACACGACCCCCTCTATGGCACATTGTTATTGTCCATATGAGTTAGTTTTTGGCAAACAAAACAATTTGCCAAAACAATTTAATTCTATAAATAATATAAATCCATTATGTAATGTAGATGATTATGCTAGAGAAGCTAAGTTTAGATTAGAGCAAGCCTATAAAAGGGCAAGGCTTATGCTAGAAGAGCATAAGGTAAAGAATAAAGAACTATACGATAGAAAAATAAATAATTTTGAACTAGAAATAGGTGACAGGGTTCTTTTGAAAAATGAAACGGGCCATAAGCTAGAACCTAAGTATCTAGGCCCATGTAGAGTAGAATCAATAGAAGATAGGGATAATATTTTAATTAGAGATAAAAGGAATAAAGCACAAAGAGTGCATAAGGATAGGTTAAAAATTTATAAATAATTTGAAAGGAAAATAAAAATTTTTTTCATTAAAATCTAAAACGTATACATTCAAAAATAAATAAGAATAAGAAATAAGAGAAATAAAATTATTTACATTTATACAAATCTTTATTTTTATAAAAAAAAAAAAAGAAGAGTAAGAACTTAAAAAAAAAAAAAAATCAAAAATATGCATGTATATATGATAAATATATATTCGAATACAGACGTAATTTTTTTTTTCTTTTCAATAACTTCATTATATTACGTTATTCTTTAAAAAGGGGAGGTGTAGTGTATTCACATGTTATAATTAAAATCATTCAGCACAGCTTGTAACACTCTGTTGCAAGCAATAAATAATTATAAATATATATATATTCATATATAAGAACAATTGTATGTATGCACGCAAACTTGCATGCATACATTTCGTTCTGTATATATGTATGTTTACATAAATGAACTGTGCTGGCAAGCCAGCCTAAATATGCTGAGCTTGCATTTTGGTCTCACCAAGAATGTGTGACCAAACATGTGAGTACACACTCTCTCTCTCTCTCTCTATATATATACATATATACATTTTGTAGCTGCCAATAAGCAGCATAAGCATTATACACATAAGTTGAACATTCTGATTAAAACCACATAAGAGCACAGACGTGCTATAAAAACAAAATTATTATTTGGACTTTAAGTGAATATATTCTACATGTACGAAAGTACATTTTTACAATATCTTGGAGTTTACCTCGACAGAAGATTAAATTGGCGGAATCATATCAAAGCCGATAAAAAGCAGCTAAAGCGTAAAGCAAGTTTCGAATTCAAAGTTCTGTTATACAAATGGGTTTGAATGTACGGCTCTGCACTAAGGGGAAATCAAGCAACAGCAATATTGAAACCATGCAAAGGACGCAATCTAAGGTTCTTAAAACTATCACGGAAGCACCTTGGAATATGCGGAACTAAAACGTACACAAAGACATACATATTCCTAGTGTACTAACCGAAATAAAGGTACAACAGCTAAAGTACACTGCTGAACAACAAGCACATCCGAATAACCTCGCCAAATAATTAACTCGAGTATGTAATAGAACTAGTCTCCAACGAAACGACCTCCCAACCCTTTAGCAAATCATCAGGCCATAGATTAATGTAGCATCCTTCAGATGTTTGGTTAAATATTAGATTAAGATAAAACTAGAAAGTTGTTGTTAGTCTTATAAGCCTATATAAGAGATCCAACAAACAAATAAAACGTAAAAAAAAAACTAGTATTCTGGACAGTTACGATTTATTTTATGTTAATAACTGGATGTTATTAAATTATTTGATCGTAATTTTTGTCAATATAATTAAAAAAAAAAAATGATTGAATGTGGACGGTTAAAAGTTTAAGAGAATCAACTAACAAAGCAGAATTTCATGGAATCGCAAAATTTACACAGAACATGTAAGAATATTTTGTGTACTTACTGTAGGATAAAGTCCCCGTATTGAACAGTCAGCTTGAGAACTTTGTACGCAGCCAGAGTCGTCATTGCGTATACAGCAGGCCGTTTCGCGCTCCTGACGTCTGGTTTTAGTTACCACGTCCATAATTTTCATGTCACGTCGCATACACGCAGCAAATTTTGCACCAATGTGAACTAAGTCGTTATGTCGTGGTCCAATCCACAAATTTCGTTGCACTATATTTTGCACTGTCTGCAGACTTAAGCTTGTTACTAGAACTTGACCAGTTTTTTGTTCAGATCCGAATCCTATTGGAGCAATACCGTAGCACATTATTGATAGACTAAGAACCACTACTTGTACGGTTGTAATCCAATACGTAAAATATGGCCTATGATCTGTTCGATCATCTAAGTCGTTAACCGAGAAATATTTTATACTTCGATTTAAAGGTCGTCTAGAATTTTCTAAAACGCCATCAAGAACTTGAGCTGTAATTCGAGTGCCACGGTTTGTTGTAGTCGAGCCCGAGTTGGACGTTCGCATTGTTGGTTGGCTTTGACCAGATGAGGTGCTTCCTTGTTGCAAATGGTTTCCATTCGCTTGATGTAAGTGTTCACTAGTTAAATTCATAACACTGTTGCCGTTTCCATTATTGCTCAAAGCAGATGTGCGCCATCCATTGTGATGGCGTTCCGCTATGTAAACGCTTACACCAATTTCAGCGGGAGAGCCAGTTCCTGTACAAGCTGGGAGCTTATTTATTGGCCGTATAATATCGGAGCTATCCTCTATTGAAGATGAAGTAGTTTCAGAAGGACTGTCGAAAAAAACTTCATCATTATCAAGGGTGGCTAAGCCATCTGATAAATTAATAGAAAAATCCGTGTCAATATCCACATGGTTGTTGGTAGGGTCCATTTCTGATATATTGTTGTTCTGGATGTGTAGTGGAGCAAAGCTTCGCGACCATTGCCAATGACGTTGGTATTTCATTCTGTTGCAGGCACGAGGTGCACGCTTATAAAATATATGTATAATATAAGTTAATGTTGTCATTAGCAAATTAACTACCGATGCCTTTCGCTCCACAAACTCACCAGCATGAAAATCACTACTGGAATAAAATTTTCGGCGTTTTTCTTGTGATAATATATCCGCATTATGAGTATCTTGAGCTGGCAAGATATCAGGACGGTCTTGTGTATAGTAATTGCTGATTTGACCACAATTTTGATTGAGTTCATGGTTACTGTGCTGGTTAGCAATGGAATGAACATTGTGATCGGCCGCATTTGGTCCTTGGTACTCAAGTTCAGAGTCTAACAATCCAAATCGTCGAATAGCTAATCGTCGGTGCCTTTCATACCATAGAACAAAATCTCTGTTCTCAGTGCTTAGCTCAACTCCAAAAAAAATTGATATTTCTCGTTTCATGTAGCTGTTAATTCGTTTTTTGTATGAATAGTGATGAGCCTGCTGTTGTTGGGGTAATATTTGCGATGTTATTTGCTGTTGTCCCTGAGATTGCAAATTATGAACTGCGTTTAGCTGTGTTGGTTGCATACGTGGAGAGTTCACTAGCTGCGTAACTGACGGCGCAGATGCAGATGAGAATATGTGGTGATTTGATTCATGTTGAAATGCGGATTTGCACCCATCATTTATTTTAACGTGAGTGGTTGCCTGAGAGAGTGCTAGAGAAATATTTGAAACCTGTTCTGTATTTGCCTGTTCACTTGATATGAGGGGGACTGACATTGGTAGATTTAAGGGAAGTGGTACTGGACTAATTGGTCCAGTTGTTTGCGTTGTCTGGTGTACGCCAGTAGTCCTACGTACCGTGTTGCAGTGTATGCAGGTTCCTGTACTATTGCTGACTTCATCTTGACTTGTAGATATACCAGAAGTTATAACTATTACAGCTTCAGCCTCATCGGACAAAGTATTGCTTAGGCGGGTAGCATCAGCGTTTTGTGTTATGGAACGAGCCTTGATTCTAGTTCCCGAAGTTGTTGTGCTGGGTGAACAAGTATTAGATGAGGAAAACGGCACAGATATTGCCGACACAGTAGCAGGTGATGGCGAAGTGCACGACGATGAACAGGATACATTGGTTTTAAATGCTTGGACTGTTTTTTTTAAATTGTTTGATGCTGAATCGGCATTTTCGATGTGACAACATTTAGTACGATAACTGTAAGGTAGGTTTGCATACTGTGATTGCGTTGAATTTGAAGCAACTGAAGCTGAAGATGAGGATATCTGCAAATCTGTGAAAACATCTCTTGCAGGTGGTGGTGTAGGAATATATCGCTTTACTGGCGTATGTACTGTGGATCCCAAGTAACCATTAAAAGTATCACATTGGACTAAAGGAAGCGCTGTATTGGAAGGTAAAAGCAAACGCGAAGACGAAGAACTTGAGGGTAATGGAGACGAATGATTAATTGTTTCCTTTGTTTTTGAAGCTAATTGTGCCTCCCGATACCGATCTAATCTGTATCTTGAACTTGGTGATACACCTCTTTGTAGTGAATACGAAGTAGTAGAGCATACGCCGGCACTGAGTTTATGATTTATAGATAAATTATCCGTTTTAGTCGCAATATGGGGCGAACTAACGCAGTTTGCAAAACTGTCGCTATTTGGAGCAGGCGATGGAGGTGGCAGACGTCCGTTAGTTGCATCATCAGGTTTTTCTAAAGAGGTAATTGCCAGTTTTCCAGTCTGTGTTTGAAATATCTCATTTGGATGTGGACTGAAGCGACCACCAGATGTTGAACAATTGACCGATTCGTCTCCGTTCGACTTAAATGCAAACTGAAGTTGCGGTTGAAAATTTGCAGATTTTCTACGGGTTATACTAATTGAACTATTTGTATTACTCATGTTACCAACACCGTTTCGTCGTGAGTTGCTATCAAGATCTGTTCCAGAGGAGCTCATCTTTAAATTTAAAAGTCACAGAATCTGTAATGAAATAAAAATAGACATTAAGATTAAAAAAAAGAAACTGGATATGATTTGGCTTCTATTAAAGCTTCTTCTTAGATATTACTTATATGTTGTACCCAAAAAAGAGAACATTTGCTTTTTTAATCGACTACAAAAAGAACATAAAATTTTTGAGCCCATACATAGAGGTATTCAACTATAATATACATACATACATATATACATACAAATGTTTAACTTATGGCACTAGATGTTGGTACAGCTTTAAATTAAATTGTTCCTTAGTGGTGTCTAAAGTCACTTCCGAACTTTCAATTGCGTAGCAACAAGCAAACACCCACCAAAATAACTTTAAGCACAAGAAGTTTCGGCTAACTTCCCAGCACATAGGCTGGCGCTATGTATATATATCTCTACCCTACCCACGGTAACTCCCAGGAAAATTACAAGTCAAAAAACCGACTAGTTGAACTTCAAGTAACAGATAAAGGACTGCAGCAATAAATCGTACTCCAAGTGTATTGAAAAGGTAAAAAAATCTCTTTTTCAGAGACCGAGCAAAGAGGGCAGTAAAGTCAACTCCCGATCTGTGCTCTGCAATATATGTGCAACGGCAGTAAACACTGATCACTTTTCCCTAAGATGGAAAAAATCTAAAATCCCGAAATGATCCCAAATCCTGGAAAAGACAAAACACAACCATCATATTACACACCCATCAGTTTATCGCCAAGTCTCTCAAAGTTATTTGAAAGGGTTCTACAAAAAAAAATGTATGAAATTTGCCTCGATGTCGCCTAAGTCTGCGTTTGAATCGGTCTAACACATAACATAATGAAAGACCACATAGTCTTGAATATGGTCAGCACAGAATGAGTCCTACCAAGCAAGAATAGAGTCTGTAAATAAAGGTGTTTTTGCTCCATGGTCATCGCGGTCTAAACTGACAATGTCAACCATCGTACTTTAGTAGACATTTTTACCCAGGCCTTCCTTCTCTTAATAGTCGAAGATTAATACTTGGCGTCATTTTAATGCACAACGTCCTCAATAGTGATGTGTAGACTCACCCGAGTTAATAAACCAAGTAAATCGAACACTTATTTTCAATTATGCTATATAAACCTCTTGCTGAACTTCTAACTACGCATTTTATTAACCTTGTGTTCCTTGTTTCGATTAAAATCACGTATTTCACGTAATCAGTATAGAGCTCTGTCTTCCTTGGCTTAACACATTTATCCATTCATAACAGTAGTTCTCGTATTCTTTTTTGTATTTTCTGAATTGTCTGAAATTGTAGGTTATTTTTATATAATTTTGTCAGAGCAAAATATTACTTTCGAAAAAACTTACCAGTTCAAAGTGCTCAATAGTTTTCCGGACTTCTACAAGGAACAAATATATAAACCTGATTAATTTAATAAGGAGAGTCTATTTGTTCATTCAAAACATTGTTTCTTCACAACGAGATGGCCACTTTGTGGCACCTCCGAGGTCGCTTTGATAGTCTTTAAAAATCTAAAAAGTTTTAAGTAAATGTTTTTGTATGCAGTTAATCAGATAAAAGAGAATCCAAATAAGCGAAAGCAGTGGAGTTCCTTCACCATGTACATAACAGGGATGATCAAAAGATTCAAAGGCCTTACTGAAATCGGGATAAAGGAGTTCCTTCACCATGTACAAAACAGGGAATGATCAAAAGATTCAAAGGCCTTACTGAAATTGGGATAAGGGACAACAGTTTGTAAAGCATTCACGAATCCATCGGCAGCCAAAGAATAAAACTCAAAAAGATTGTTATTTTTGTCTGTAGGAATCGCGTATCCCGTCACATATCTTTGTCACCCATTTTATCCCGTACTACGAAGCCCAACAGCTCATGATATTTGTAAAGAACATGATCTTCCATATCTTTCAGTTTGTGAAAAAGTGTTTTCTATCATTTGTGGTTCTATACACGACGCCGTTTCCAATTTCGAATAATTTGTGTTCTGATTTTTCTAACTTTTCCTTTATCTCCTGTAGTTCAATTCTTTTTTTTTTCATATAACTAAATTGTTTACAAAACAATTATCTGTCACAACAATGTTCGTGCATCTGCTTAGGGTGTCCACACCCTGCAACTGTTTTTCCGATCTCTGCACTTATTCATAGTCATACTTCAGCAGTTCATATGCTCATCTTGCTATTTTAGAGTTCAGCTATACCTATGAGTGGCGAGTCAGAATATTAAAATGCTTTTCTTCGACATAAATTTTAAATCTGCGTAGGGCGTACATGATTGCATAAGTATGTGCTGCGTAAAGTTGCACTAGCTACCAAGATATCGTCTATGTAAACAAGCACCTCGCCTCTTCTAATCATATTCAAAAATTCGAAATATGAACCTTCGAAAATCATGTGACGCATTTTTTATTGCCTTTGGTATTTTTCTATTCGATTATTATTGTTTTTGACCATTTGGTTTTCATTTTTAATACCTTTTATATGTTCTTTTTCAACTGCTGTCACTTTCATTTTCTTTTTTCTCATTCACAGTTTTACTTTTTTCGATTTTCGTAATCTTCCGTAATTCCGTTAGATCTTCATGGCTCATAACTTTTTTGTCTTTAAAGAGTCTAAGTTTAAATTCCAATTGCCTGCATTCATGAAATGTCTCCCAAAAAAAACATCGTAGTTTATAGATTCGTCTTGGACAAGAACCAAATGAAAGAAAACTTTTTTGTGCTCAATTTAGCCCGTAATATGAGATGTGTATTGGAAGTAATTGAGGGTATTCGGGAAATATGCCTAACTTTTGTCAAAGAATCTTAGAAGCACACTGCACATGCGCAAAGCTTACGTGCAGATGCTTTGTCCAGAATGCCCTCGATAACTTGGTCTAAAATCTCTGTGTTATAGGCTAACTTCAGATATGTAGCGAATTTTACATATGTTTGCCATATATGCTTCTCAAATTGTCGTACTAACTCCGATACTGGAAGTTTTTCTAAATGCTGTGATAAAACGTCGAAGTATTTTTGTCGCGCTCCGCACGTTCTTCGGTGTCAACCTCCAAACAATTAAAATAAAACAAGTGACAGGGCTCTCAATCGCCTCAGAGACGCCCAGCCACAATTATTTTGTTATTTGTAAAAACAAATAACAATACTTAGTAAATAACTAAATTTACTAGCAATGCCAACGTGTAAAGAGATTAACTCAGGCTCTTCTTCACTAGACTCACGCCAGCAGAAGCTACAAGAACAAATTTCCGACTCAGGAAATGGTTGAAGCATTGGAAGAGAAGGGCTTTGAGGTAAAGTCCGTGTCAAACATACTGAACAAAAACAAAGTGCAGCAACCTCTATTCAAAGTGGAGTTACAGCCCACATGTGATAAAAAATTGAAACCTAACGCAGTGCACCCTATGTACAATCGTAAAACTCTGCTACATCGCAGAATCACTGTCGAAGAGCTGCATAAGAGGACACACCCTCTACAATGCACTAAGTGCCAGGAGTTTGGCCACACAAAGTCCTTCTGCAGCCTTCGCCCAGTTTGTGTTGGCTGTGGACAAACTCAAAAAGATTGTGTCTGCCCCGATGACAAATCAAATACCAAAACAGGGAAGTGCGGCAACTGTAGTGGTAATCACACAGCGAACTGCAGAGGATGTCCTGTTTATAAGGAACTCAAGACCCGCCTCAACGCGAAGAAATCAACGGATCGTATCCAGGGCCCAACACTTATTCCCTCGCAAACCATACCAGGTATATTCTTCTCAAGAGCTGTAAGGTCATCAGCAACTCCAACAACAACTACCCCTGGAGTAACATTTGCAAGTGTGCTGCGCAATGGAACTTCACATCCCACTCCAACTGTAGATCCCGTTATTATTCCATCTAAAACGCCTCCAAGTCGATCCGTGCTCGGCCAACAGCCCAACGGGATCGAAACGTTATTGATCTCGCGCAACCAAAATATGACAAACTTCATGACGTTCATGCAAAATTGCATGCAGGAACTTATGCAAAACCAAAACTTGCTCATTCAAAAGCTTATGGACAATAATAAATAATGTCAGCACTACAAATATGTCTCTGGAATGCAAACGGCATTTCCAAGCACAAACAGGAACTGTCACTGTTTCTAAACTCAAATGATATTTATATCATGCTACTGTCAGAAACAAACCTTACAAACAAAAACAATTTTCAAATACCTAAACATGCATTCTACGCAACAAATCACCCAGATGGCAAGGCTCACGGAGGAACTGGTATCCTAATCAAAAACCGGATTAAAACGTGTTTATACATTGGAATTGCCAAACATTACCTACAAGCAACTTCAATAAGTGTCCAAACCACTTTCGGCAGCTTAACCGTGGCTGCACTTTACTCTTCATCTATGAACACGATTTACTGTTTCAGGATATTACAACGCCAAGCACCCTTATTGGGGATCCCGCCTGGTAAACCCCAAAGGCAAACAGCTGTACAATACAATCATTAACCCAGCAAACAAAATGGGCTATGCCTCACCGAATAAGCCCACGTACTGGCTAACAGATCTACGCAAGCTCCCAGATCTAATAGACTTTGCAGTCACCAAATATCCGCTGTGGAAAGCACATCCAACCATAACTGCTCCGGCCGAGATAATTTGACCTATACAATGTCCAACTGGTAAATGGGCCCCTTCAGACGAAGAAAGAACACTCATCTTTGCAGTTCATCTAAAAACGGTCTTTCTGGCAATTCCGTCAACAAACTCATTTCAGCTCCTTTACCTGCGCACCCCAAAAGAAAGTGAGCAAGCCAAGTTCCAAGCGGAAGAAATTTCTGCAATTATTAAAAACTACGTTAACTCAAGAAAGACGCCCGGCCATGACAAAATTACCCCGAAAATGATCCTAGAACTCCTGATCTGTGCAGTGCGACACACTGCAAACTCTTCAACGCGATAGTTGAAACTGGTCACTTTCCCATAAGTTGGAATAAAACAGTAATCATAATGATCCCCATCATCATACAGACCCATCAGTTTATTGCCAAGTCTTTCAAAACTATTTGAAAAGGTCCTTCAACTCCGTATAAACACAATCCTGGTAAACCAAAATATAATCGCGCTCCGAATGTCCGATCAAAGCTGCTGAGCAACCGGCAACCCAACTAAAGGAGGTAGAAAAGTGGCTTGCAGATTGGCGCATCCGTGTAAATGAACAGAAATGCAAGCATGTTACGTTTACCATCAATAGAAGAAACTGCCCATCATTGACGCTCAACAACGGGCCTGTGCCTCAATCCGACGATGTCGTATCGAAGCCAGGAAAAAGCAACTTAAGCTTAAAGCAATCGGCTTATCAACGCACGATCTCCCCTATTCTTTGAATTTAAAGTTCTCCTCTACAACTCGGTATTAAAACCCATCTGGACATACGGCTCTGCACTGTGGGGAAACGCATGCAAGAGCAACATCGAAACCATACACAGGGCTCAATCCAAGGTTCTCAGAACCATCGCGGAAGCATCTTGGTATATCCGAAATAAAAATGTACAGAAAGACCTCCACATTCCTAGCGTAATAACCGAAATAAAGGTACAACAGCTAAAGTACACCGCTAAACTGCAGGCACACCCCAATGCCCTGGCCAAATCTTTAAAACGAGTACGTGAAAGTACTCGTCTTCAACGAAACCACCTCCCAACCCTCTAGTAATCAGGGCCATAGTTCAATGTAGCATCTTCATCAGATATTAGGTTATGTGTTAGATTAAGATAAACCTAGAAAATTGTTGTTAGTCTTATAAGCCTATATAAGAGATCTAACAAACAAATAAAACGTTAAAAATAAAATAAGCTGCTTGATTTAAATGTTACTCGGCTTTCGAATACGTGTGGTTTACGAATGTAGCCATTTTTTGCAAATAAAATGCATTCGTATATGGATGTTATAGACTTCACCGATATTTTGCAATTGAATATCACTGCAATTGAAAATCCATTAGTAATAAATTGGCTAGCGAGAATGAAATACATATGACCAGCTGTGACCCGCTATTGGTTCTTTGCCAAGTGGTCCAAGCGACACTAGGACCAAGCCTGTTATGCGCGAACCATAGCAGACAGCATGCAAAAACAAAGACGCTTGGACAACGGACGACAACTAAAATAATAAGTCAACCGAACTACAAGATACATAATTTTAAATACATGTTTTTATGACAGATATAGAGAACTCTGATCCGATTATAGAATAAAGGCTGTTGTTCACAGAGAACAGAGTCCATGCAAAGAATAGTCAGAAGTGCAGTTTATTCAAGTTAAAGGGACATCATTTTGGGTTAGTCTACAAGGTAATAATAGATTGATCTAATTAAGTAAATTAGGACTGTTAATTTGTTCATTCAAAAGCAAATGTATAAACAAAGTGCCAAGCATCAGTCTACGGTTAAGTAAGGACGGAAGATTAATAAGAAGTCTTTTATAACACTAGGGTAAGTTAACATTTCGTTCTCAGTTTAAACCACAAGGAGCAAAAATCAGAAATTATGTGTGTACTGTCCATCATTAACCTGGTTCAAATGTTGAAGTGGGGTATTATTAAGATAGTACATCACCAATTAAAAAGAGGATCTATAAAATGACATCACATTATATTTTCAAACATTGAGGTTTAATAAGTTAATTTCACTCTAAGTTTCAAAGTTATTAAGATCAACTTAAAGCAGACGTGGAGAACTTAAGTTTTTAAAACTAATACAAAGTTTAACATCACCAGCCTACATAAGCACGCGTGAGTGTGTTACAACTGACGGAAGCTCATTAATGAAGAGCGTAAAAAGCAATGGTCCTAGATGGCTACCTTGTGGCACCCCCAAGGTCACATTGGTCTTTGAAAGATAAATTTTAAATAAAACTTTTGTATCCGGTTATTTAGATATTATATTAATAAATCCAATTAACCAAAAGGCTTGGAAGACCAAGCTCGTCGGTATAAATGACATCAAATTGTAATGCTTTCTTGAATCCTTCGATCGCTAAAGAAGTAAACTCTAAATGGTTAGTGATAAAACTAAAGATTTGTTGCAGTTGAGAAGTAATAATTTTCTTGTTTGCCTTTGCAATGGTATCCCATTAGGTTCTGGTGAGTACATGAGCTTTATTGAGTACATTGAGAAGCGATCTTTCATCGATCACAGGATCAAAGACGCAAATAGACCTTTTCAACTGATAGGGATATGAATAGCTAGCTCGATGTTCTTTGGAGGAATAGGTTGTTTTGAAAGAATTAGCACACATATATGCAATGGCCTCAATCATCGTTTGCTTTATTATTTTCAAAACATAAATATGACAGGTGCACTGCCATCTTGCGTTTGGCATTAACGATATTATGAAGTCGCTTAAAGAGCATAAAGAGACAAATCAGACGGTCGAACCGATTTTTTGAACTTTATATAATATCTAGACTTAATATTTTTAAAATTAGACCAACTGGATGTCTTGTAGGTCATGATTAATATACACATTCTTATTGTATTCGAGTGGAGCAATGCCATGCATTTCAGCCAGAACGTTATTGAAGCGAATTATTCGCTTTTTGATCCGCTCGTATTCCTGCGAAGCGCTGCTTGTTGTAATTACTTGGTCCAAACATTTTAACAGGAACAAACCACTTCTGATATTGTAACAGGGTTAATACAAGGCTAATTTATTTCCATTCACTTTCATCAATTCCTTTGCCTTAGTGTCTTTTAATCGTTTTATTTGTTTTTTCATCGACTGCTTCTTCAGACGCTTGATGTTGAATGCCCGTCGCTCACACTTAACTTTCAGCAAGGTAGCTGATGGAAGGGCTCATTTTAAGCCCAATTTTGTAAAATTGAGAAAACCAACTGATTAAATTACTTCTTCAGTTGAAATGTTTTACAATACGAATTTGATGTGTGCTAAGGTGTGCGAAATAAGTACATTATATTGTCCACAAAATACAATTTTTCGTTTTCTTCTTTCTTCCTCTATTTTGGTTGTAGTATGCTCGACCAATATCCAAAGAATTGCAAAAAAGTACCGCTTTTTTCCGTTAATGTGATTTTAAAAAGTATTGTAGAGTTTTGCGAGCGAAACAAGTAAATTGGACAGATTACTTTGCGTTCATTTGTGGATCAAAAACAACGTGTAGTTCCAAGTTTGAATTTTACATTTTGTGTAACATATCAAAATAAATAAAAATGGGAAGTGCCAACCAATCTCAACATTTGTAAAAATTCAGAATGAACTTTTTTATAAAAAAATGTCGAGTTTCGCTCATTTAACTAATAAAGAACGTGGGAGAATTGTTGCACTCCGTGAAATAATCATGTAAATTCGCAAAATTGCAGAGAATGTTCGAAAAAATAAGAAAACAGTTAAAAAATTATTAAAAGATCTAGAAAAATATGATTGACAACCGGGACAAAAGGCGAATAAAAACCACAATTGATTGACAACCGGGACAAAAGGCGAATTAAAAATCTAGCGGTTAGAGAAACTATCAGCGCATCCTAATTAAAAAATTACTTGTCCTTGCCGATATCCATAGGACGTATGCAAAAAATTTTAAAGAGATCGGATAATGTTTCATATGAAAAAAACTCCTGAAACCGGAGCTTCTGCCAAGGCATAAATCTGCCCGATTACAGTATGCCAACAATTATGAATGTTGGGACACTGAGTGGAGAAATATAATTTTCTGTGACGAGAAAAGTTTAATTTAGATGGCCCTGATGAATAACGATATTATTATATTATTAAGTCCACGTGCCCAGGACCTTTCACGCAGCGCCTTTAATGATTTTGGCAGCGTTTGGATATAATGGAAAGACTCCGATGTGTTTTATATCACATAAAATGAATGCTAAAAATTTTGGTGAACTGTTGGAGACTGTCTTAGTGGCATTTGGGGAAAATTATTTCGGTGATACTTGGACTTTTCAACAGGATGATGCACCCATTCACACTATGAAGCTCACTAAGGACTATTTCAGGAACGCGATCATTCCAGTTTTAGAGTGGTCAGCACGCAGCCCGGACGTTCTCAATTTAAACTGTATTTAATTTAAAATCATTTGTTTTATTATTTTTGGGATTTTTTAATTTTTAGACACAAATTATGAATTTGTCCCACTTATTAATTTCGTTTAAAAATATTTTAAAATTATTTTAAATTTTTTTTTTATATTTGTTTAAATTTTTTTGATTTAATTAAGTTAAAATATAATGACAATTTTTTTAAGTTAATTTAGAAATTTGTTTTTTTTTTTTTTAATATGTTGATCGGTTCAGTTATTATGCTATTTAGTTGTTTCGCACACCTTAGTTGAAACCTATGTAGTTTGGTTAAAGTGAAGACAGTGTTCAGAGACTATAAAACAGTCGGCCAATATTTAAGGGGACCCGGTGGTCTAGCGGCCTCAAAATTAACCTATTTTCCAAAAAAATTTTTTATATTATAGGAATGAGTAATGGTTTCAAATTTTTTTCCCACTTATTTTATTACTTAAAAAGTACAGAAAAATGAAAATTAAGATAAGAAAAATTTGTTATTTTTATTCAAAAAATGGCGCTGAAATCCTCCTCTCTAAAAAATTGTGCCTCGCTGATGAAGATGATTTTGTGCCTCCCTCTGATCAAAAATAAAAAAATAAGACAGCTTTTCAATTAGTATAAGTATAGTTATAGCGGGTACTAGAATTAAGAAAAAAAGAATAAATTGACAAAATGGCGCGTAAATCAAATTAGGATTCTGAAAATGACTCTTTTTTGCAATGTTTTTTAAATGAAAAAAATATAAATATTTTTCGGAAACTATTTTTTCTAGTATCAACCAGAGCTAGTACTATTCAGAATGACCTGTTAAAATTTCAGACAAATCGGTCGAACCATTTTCTTGTTTTTAGCTTCACCAGCCCAAAAAAAGTACTTTCGAAATAAACGCGTTGAAAGTTTCAAGGAGCCCAACCCACCGTTCTACTACCTGACCTTTTAATGGCTTCGAAGTATAGTTATACTGGGAATTTCGCCGCCAAATTTTTACATTATCTTTTTAAAATACTATACTTTTATAATATGTAAAAAATAAAAAATCGATTTTTTCAAAACCCTAGACCACCGGGTCCCCTTAAGAATTTAGCAATCAATGAGCAGAAGATGGGGATGACTAAATTGAGGACTAAATTCACTTTATCAAAATATGCATCACGGGAAAACAGGCCTAAAATAGTTACCGAAACGTTCAAACGTATTGTTGCTAAATAGGAGTAATATAGGTTATGCTTCATTAATCTATGGCCCTAATAAATTGCTAGAGGGTTAGAAGGTCGTTTCGTTGGAGACGAGTACTTTCACGTACTCGGGTTAATGACTTGGCGAGAGTATTCGGATGTGCCTGCAGTTTAGCGATGTACTTTAGCTGTTGTACCTTTATTTCGATTAGTACACTAGGAATATGTATGTCTTTCTGTACGTTTTCCTTTCTGATATACCAAGGTGCTCCCGTGATAGTTCTGTGAACCTTGGATTGAGCCCTTTATATGGTTTCGATGATGCTCTTGCTTGCGTTTCCCCACAGAGCAGAGCCGTACGTCCAGATGGGTTTTAACACCGAGTTATAGAGGAGAACTTTGAATTCCAAGCATAGGGGAGGTCGTGCGTTGATAAGCCAATGTAGTCCGATTGCTTGAAGCTTTAGTTGCTCTTTCTTGGCTTCGATATGCTTGCGCCAAGTTAATCTTCTATCGAGGTGAACTCCAAGAAATACGACATCGTCGGATTGAGGCAGTGGCACGTTGTTGAGCGTCAATGATGGGCAGTTTCTTCTATTGAGGGTAAACGTGACATGCTTGCATTTCTGTTCATTTACACGGATTCGCCAATCTAGCCACTTTTCAATTTCCTTTAAGTGGGTTGCCAGTTGCTCAGCCGCACTGATGGGACATTTGGGGCGGCTGAGGATAGCCGTGTCATCGGCGAAAGTAGGTGTGGTGAGTGTAGGGCTTACGGTATGTCCGCTGTGTACAAAATATAAAGTGTTGGACCCAACACGCTGCCTTGAGGTACACCTGCTTTTGATTCGAAGTCATCAGAGGTGAAGCTATTACATCCTACAGCGAATTTTCTGTTGAATAGATAAGATTCCATTAGCTTGTGTGTATATTGTGGAAGCGTCGCTTTTATTTTATATATCAGGCCATCAAGCCAAACTCGGTCAAAGGCTTTGGCGACGTCGAGAAAAATTGCTGTGCAATATTCTTTTTGCTCGAATGCTGTGCGGATCTCTGAGGTGATGCGGTTGACTTGCTCAATTGTGCCATGCTTTTCACGGAAACCAAACTGATGATGAGGGATTTTATTTTGGTTTACCAGGATTATATTTATACGGAGCTGTAGGACCTTTTCAAATAGTTTTGAAAGACTTGGCAACAAACTGATTGGTCTGTACGATGATGGCTGTGTTTTGTCTTTTCCGGGTTTTGGGCTCATTATGATTACTGATTTTTTCCAACTGTGACCAGTTTTTACTATCGCGTTAAAGAGTTTGCAGATGTGTTGCACGGCACAGATCGGGAGTTCTCGGATCATTTTCGGGGTTATTTTGTCAAGGCCGGGCGATTTTCTTAGGTTAAGATAGTTTTTAATAATTGAAGAAATTTCCTCCGCTTGAAGTCTCGTTGGCTCGGTTTCCACTAGGGTGCTCAGAGGGGGAAGCTGGAATGAGTTTGTTGACGGATTTGGCCGTTTGACCGTTTTTAGGTGAGCTGCAAAGGTGAGTGCTCTTTCTTCGTCTGAAGGGGCCCACTTTCCAGTTGGCCATTGTAAAGGTGAGAATATCTCGGTTGGAGCAGTCATAGTTGGGTGAGCTTTACACAGCGGATATTTGGTGCTGTTGGGGGTAAGCTGTTCGATGTATTGCCGCTGTGCTATTGCTTCTTCTTGTCAAAGCGCTTTTGCTAGGGTTCGTGAAGCTGCCTTTAGGCGATATTTTGCTGCCGGTGATCGAGACATTTGCCATTCTCGCCAGAGTCGTCTTTTATCTGTTACAAGAAGTTCAATTAGTCGGTTGTTAGACTTGTGTTTTTCCTGGGTGTGGCCAACGATTGGGGTTGGGATAACAGCTGCTTCAATGAGCATCGACTCTAATGCAGAGGTGCAAAACTCGATGTCTTCTTCGTCGTCTAGTCTGGGATTCAATTCAATATGGGTGCTTATACATTTCTTAAATCTGAGCCAGTTTGTTTTATAATTTGTTAGTTCGAGTGGGTGCTCTAGTACTTGAGGATACGTTAATACATTAAAAATTACTGGCGAGTGGTCCGATGACAATTCTGCTAGTGACTCTGCCCTTATCAAGTTGTGCGTAATTCCCCTGGAGACTGCGAAGTTTATTAGATCTGGGAGCTTACGTGGATCTGTTGGCCAGTACGTGGGCTTTTTCGCTGAGGCGTAGCTCAATTTGTTTGCTGGGTTGATGATTGTGTTATACAGCTGTTTGCCTTTTGGATTTACCAGGCGGGATCTCCAATGAGGGTGCTTGTAAACTCTTTCTCAGAGATTGAGAATCGTGGTGGACATTAAAGTGCAGCCAGGGTTGTACTGCCGAAAGTGGTTTGGACACTTATTGAAGTTGCTTGTAGGTATTGTTTGGCAAATCCATTGTGGACACTGTGTTTAATCCGGTTTTTTATTAGGATGCCAGTTCCTCCGTGAGCCTTGCCTGGTGATTTGTTACGTAGAATGCATGTTTAGGTATTTGAAAGTTGTTTTTGTTTGTAAGGTTTGTTTCTGACAGTAGCATGATATAAATATCATTTGAGTTTAGAAACAGTGACAGTTCCTGTTTGTGCTTGGAAATGCCGTTTGTATTCCAGAGACATATTTGTAGTGCTGACATTATTTATTATTGTCCATAAGCTTTTGAATGAGCAAGTTTTGGTTTTGCATAAGTTCCTGCATGCAATTTTGCATGAACGTCATGAAGTTTGTCATATTTTGGTTGCGCGAGATCAATAACGTTTCGATCCCGTTGGGCTGCTGGCCGAGCACGGATGGACTTGGAGACGTTTTAGATGGAATAATAACGGGATCTACCGTTGGAGTGGGATGTGAAGTTCCATTGCGCAGCACACTTGCAAATGTTACTCCAGGGGTAGTTGTTGTTGGAGTTGCTGATGACCTTACAGCTCTTGAGAAGAATATACCTGGTATGGTTTGCGAGGGAATAAGTGTTGGGCCCTGGATTCGAGCCGTAGATTTCTTCGCATTGAGGCGTGCCCTCAATTCCTTATAGACAGGACATCCTCTGTGATTCGTGGTGTGATTTCCACCACAGTTGCTGCACTTCCTTGTATTGGCGTTTGTTTTATTGTCGAAACAGACACAGTCGTGTTGAATTTGTCCACAGCCAACGCAAACTGGGCGAAGACTGCAAAACGACTTTTTGTGGCACTTAGAGCATTGTAGAGGGTGTCTCCTCTTGTGAGGTTCCACGACAGTGATTCTACGATGTAGCAGTAGTTGCAGGTTGTAGATAGGATGCACTGCATTGGATTTTAATGTTTGTGCATCGGGCTGTAGCTCCACTTTAAACAGAGGTTGTGGGACTTTGTTTCTGTTTAATATATTTGAGAAGGACTTCACCTCAAAGCCCTTCTCTTCCAATGCTTCTACAATGTCCTGAGGCGGAACCGAGGGTTCAATGCCTTTAATCACGGCTTGAAGACCTTTGGCGCTCTTTAATTGGAATGTGTAGAAGTTCACATTCTCAGTTCTAAAGTACTTTTATATAGTACGATAGAACTGTTCGTTATTTGTTTGGACTTTGGTTTCTCTTATGTTCTTCCTGTTAAGTGGGGTCACATAAATATTGGGCCGACTAGGGCCACCAACTTTGGCACCAAAGAAGTGAAGTTTGCACCACGGATGTAAAATGGTGGTGGCTTGGCTACTCAGGATTTAGTTTGAGAAACTCCTTCTTGAGATTCCGGCTGATTTGCCAGAATTTGGAATCTGTTGCCCTCCAAACCTTTTCGTTCAGCAATGTTGCTTTTGGACATTTTGGGAGTGTTGCCTCTTTTTGTATGAGGGCTAAGCTTTCGCTTGTTTATATTAATATATCTGTCCATACCAGTCTGAACAGGTGACTTTATATTCACCGTCACTGGTTGGGCAGTTTTTGTTGAGGTAGTCTGCTGACGGTGATCGAAGGTATTGCAGACGTTGCTGCTGTTACAGTTGCTGTTGGAGCAGTAGCTGCAATTGTTGTTGTTGTGAGCGCGCTGACGGAGGTCGGTGATCTCAATGACCCAATTAACACTTGAGGTGTAAGCAAATTTGAGGGTGAAGCGCATTGGGCGCTCCAAGAAAAATTGTTGTTGCTGGTTGGTGTAAGCAATTTGCTCGTACTTGCACTTTTGGATTCAGCGCTTACTGTTGTTGTGGTAGTTGGAGACACTACTGAGAAGTATGCATTGTTACGTTGAATAGATATCAGAAGCTCGTTTTGCTGCTGGAAAAGTTGTTCTTGTAGCTGTTGCTATCGAGATTCTAGTGAAGATGGGCCCAAGTTGGTCTCTTTACACGTTGGCATTGCTAGTAAATTTAGTTATATACTGAGTATTGTTTTTTGTGGTTACAGATAACAATATAAATTGTGATTGGGCGTCATTGTGGCGACTGAAAGCCCTGTCACTTTAGTTTAACACTGATTAAATGCTGACACCGAAGAACTTGCGGAGCGCGATAAAAAAATACATCCGAACGCGGTGACGGCCAATTGCCAAGTTAAATAAAAACTAGAAGGATGGGCTAACTTTGGTCGTGTCGAAGTTCGTATACCCTTGCAAACTGTTATTTAACAATTACATAATTACAATTACTTAGAAAGCATATAAAAGAAGTCAAACCTACATTATATGTTCGTGGCTTATAAAAAAAATGTAATTCGATAAAAAAATTTTTTTGGTCTGATTGTTCCTATGTTAGCTATAGCATATACTCAACCGATTTGGCTGAAACTTAGCACAGCCACTTTCATATATACTAAACTTCCAAATACCAAATTTTGTAACAATCGTTTTAAAAAACACCCAAGTTATTGCTTTAAAACGATATTCTTGAGCGATCGTTCCTATGGGAGCTATATGATATAGTCAACTGATTCTGATGAAACTAATAAACAGCAAATTTTGTAATATTTGATTGAAAAACAACAAAGTTATGGAGGTTTAACTCTATTCTCGATCCATCGATCCTATGGGAGCTATGTGATATAATCATCCGATCGGTTTGATTCCAAGATATACAATGCCTGCAGCAAAAAGAAGCCTAGGTGCAAAAGCTCTGTAGCTTCAAGGGTTTCGGAGGAGAAGCTGTTAATCCAGACAAACAGACGGACCAATAATATATATACTTTATATAGTCGGAGATGCTTCTTTCTGTGCGTTGCAAACTTCTGACCAAAATTAATATACCTTTTTTGCAAGGGTATAATGAAAGAGAGATGCAGTTAAATGAAAAGAAATCCATTGGAGAATTTTGTTTGGATTTCTTAAATACGAACATATACAATCGTCCATGGCGCAATAGGTGATTAAAAGTTTGACTTTCGTCTGCAAAAGCTCTTAAGCAATATCGCTTTTGTTCAAGTACCGGCTGGAGTCTGTGCCTTTGCTCACGAATTTCATGGCTGCCAAACTCCAAACTGATATTCTGGTATTAGTCTGTTGTCGCTCAGTAATTCAAGTACTTTAAAACATATTGACAATAAGCTAATTGGACGGTATTTTATGGTTCGCTTGGTTTTTCGATTAGAGTTCTATACATTTTAATTGGCAGGGAAAATATCCCAATTGCAGGCACTTGTCTAACTAACCCAAAAACCCGATGAAGTACGCGGAATGCACTGGGGCAGTCGTAGTGACACGACTATATATATTTTTGGCCTTAAGATTGGGGTTTGATGATTCATACACAACCCGAATTCTCATTCTTCCTTGGTCCGTTAAATTTGAGAACATACATCTTGCATATTGTAGCCACAATATAAGTCACAGATATGTTCGCGATCTGAACTGGGATCGCAATATCAACCAACCATCGTAACTTAGGCCCTTATTAAGCTCCGCAATTCGCTTTTCTTTTCGTGCACTTTGCTGCACCTCTTTGGCCAACTTACTCTTCGAATCAAATATATTTACAACAGAGCAAATATATTTACAACTCAAGTAACCACAATAACTTAGCGTAAACATTCCAGCGCATAAAGTAATCCGATCCGCCGCCTATATACAGACGGACCAATTGTAGCACTTTGACGCTCAAGTGGTTCACATATGCAATGTAAGCTCTCCGCGTATATGTATACATATCTATGTACACTGTTCACCAAATTTGAACCAGATGGGATAATTATTAAGGTTACAAATCAATAATCAAATTGTATAATTTAAATTTATTTTAATGCTCACGCACACACTCATGCAATTATTCTTCACCACGCGGTGTGTGAGAGAGACAGAAATATTTGCGTTGTGTTCTTGCACAGAACGAAATTGAAAGAGCGAGATGCCATGCGTTTGCTATATACATATGTCGAAAAGTGCGAACCATCAGGCAAACTTTAAAAAATCTTTTTTGCTCCAAAGCTGCAGGGCCGAAGTTACCTTCTTTAATATTTTTTTTTTATAAATTTAAATACCAAGAGTATTTTTATACCGCTATGAAAAAAAAGTGAATGATAATTTTTTACTGTAATAAAAAATATTTCCAAAATTTATCAAAAACGGAGAGAATAATAAAAAAATATTAACTCTTTTTTTTTGTTTGCAGCTGGGTTAAGTGCTCAGCGAAGGCGACATGGAAATATTTTTAGTTAAATTAATGTGGTTGCCTCACAAATCACAATACATTTATATTTTTATAATGTTCAGTCTTCTTTGACTGAGTAATTTATTCCTTTGTCCTTCGGTGTTGCATCTTACGGATGTAATGTCTTCGTTCAGGCTCATTAAAGTACATATGTTTGTGTGTGTAATATTAGTAATATAATATGTAATATTAAATGCACAACATTTACATTTGTATTTGTAACATATAATATTTTAATTGCATTATATTTGTTTTACAACACCACACATCACATTCGTCATGTAATGAGTTGTTTAATATATTTTATTCATGAATATTTAATATATATAATTACATATGTCCTTTCTTGTCGAGCTGTATAATACAATTGATATCCTTGGCACCCGTTGAGTTTACCTTGGACCGAATGTTCTTATGTTATGTATTATATGTACTTATGTATTACATATGAGTACAATTTAAATTAAAACGCAACAAAGAAAAAAGTTGTAGACCGTAAATTTTAAGCTACTTGGTTGTAACATGAAAATTTAAGTTTCTTAATCGATTACCCAAATAAAGTTTTGAAAATTAGTCGGATCGGAAACGTGGAGGTACCTCATGTAAAATAAGCAATTTTTCTTGACAGCAAGGAAACAAAAACAAATTCCAAGAAATCACGCACACACATACATATGCAAAAATAAATTCATAGAAATCAGCTGTACAAACACGAAGACCTAGGTTCGATTTCCATCCCCGCATTAGTATAAATTAGTATAAATATTGTTATACCCTATACCCATAGGGTAAAAGGGTATATTAAAGTCGCTAAAATGTATGTAACAGGCAGAAGGAAGCGTTTCCGACCCCATAAAGTATATATATTCTTGATCAGCATCAACAGCCGAGTCGATTGAGACATGTCCGTCTGTCCGTCCGTCCGTATGAACACCTAGATCTCGGAGACTATAAGAGCTAGAGCTACCAAATTTGGTGTGAACATCCGTCATTATGCCTAGGCAGTTCAAGTTTGTTTCAAATTTTAGCCACGCCCACTTCCGCCCCCGCAAATCAAAAAAGAAAATTTTAAAGTGAATTCACTAGAGCTGTATTAAAGATATCGAATTCCTATTTGGTGGACATAATTATATAGTCAAATTGTACTTGCTTGTAGAGGGGCGAAGATTTCCAATTGGGTAGAGCCCAATTCTTACTACCAGTAGAGGTATGGATGATGGAGATAATTAAAACGCGCGTTAACTCGATTTAAAACACAGGTCAGATTTATTGTAAATAAGTACCGGGCCGGTGCACAATTTCATATACGGCGTTAACGAATAGAAGTAGTTGGTAAAACTAAGAGGCCAAGAAGATCTCGGATGACGATGGTAGTTGCCGGGGATGAAAAACTCAACTTGCCATGATGGAGTTTTTCATAGAACTTAGCTTAATTATTAAGTCAGTGTGCCCGTTCGGGGATAGTGGCAAAAGCCCACTTCATTCCCCTGTTGGTCACCCTTTCTGGCGTGAACAGTACTAACTGACCAAATTTCGTTCAAATCGGACAATAAACATCGGAGATATAGCCATTTGCATTTTATAATGAATTGTCAAGGCGGCATTGGCAAATAAGAAAGAGCGAGATATTATGCGTTCGCTGCTGCTGCATGTTAAAGGGAACTTCGTTTTTAATTGATTGCGATTTCGAGAGTATTTGAACTTTTATTTGGTGCCTACGCAAACTAAGATAGTTTAAAATTTTTGCCACGCCCACTTCCGCCCCCGCAATTTAGAAAAAACGAATTACTAGAGCAGTTTTGAAGGAATCACATTCTTATTTGGCACATCTAATAATGTGGCCAAAATACAACATCTAACCAAATTTAGTCGAAATCGGACAATAAATACAGGAGATATACGAATGTGCGTTTGGTACTGAATCAACCATTGCGAGATTAGCTGTGCCAGGCATGCATTCGATGAAAATTTTGAATTAAATCAAAGGAGATCTCGAAGGTTTTCGACTTTATTTAATATAAATAGTTGGTACATGGTATACTCAATGTTGGCAGGGACGACTTGCTAGCTTTATTTTTTCTTTGTTGCGACAAAAATATTTGCTTCGTGTTCTTGCACAGAACGAAATTGAAAGCTAACGAAATAGCTTAGCTGAATTAAGTTAGGACGGATGCGTAGTAGCGCGGTGTGTCGCGTTGATGGTGGTTCGATTCTCGGTGGAGGCGTAAAAATTTTTAGATGTGTTTTTTTTTTTGATTTTGTTAAACATTTATAACAATTATCTTAAAATAAGTAAAATAATAAAACAGTGAAGCTGCAAGGGTGTACAAACTTCGGCAAAGCCGAAGTTAGCTTCTTTGATATTTTTTTAAAAACTCACTCCGTATTTTAGTACGTTTACACAGATAGAAAAATTCGCATTATGGAATAGATTCAGTTAGCAAATAGAATAAACGTACAAAAAGATAGCTTGAGAAACCGTATAAATGCAATAATAGAAGTGCAACATTAAAAATACCTACATACATTAATATTTCATGTCAATACCGTAGTAAGCTAGTACAATAATATTGTACGCATAGTTACAAACTTATAACGAAAGATTAACAGTAGAGCATTGTAAGCAATACAATAAAATATTACAATCTTTAAATACAAGATTGAAAAATATTGGTATAAGAAGAGAGTTAGATGTAAATCATCCTGAAAATATGGAACTACTGGCTGAATTCGACCAAAGTCAGCTTTGTGAAATGAGCGCAGACTCAGACAGTGACATAAAAACACTATAGATAAATAATCAACACACAGTCACCACAGATAAGAATAAGTACCAATTCGAATTCAAACATGGATCAAGCAGTTGTAGATTTTGTGAAATTAGCCTTATCTCTGATAACAGAATTTAAAAAAAAGGCTGAATAACTACAAATCTTCATAGATTCATAGATTCTTTGCATCTTGTAGGCTCTCTAAAAGGCACAATAAGCTGGATAAAGATAAAATTGATAGGTCATCCTCGAAACCTAATCAGCAACGAGCAGACAATTGTTGCAAAAATTGTTCAATTAAAAAATTCTGTAAAAGGAGAATCAGTAGAAGTTTTTCCTGCCAATCTCCTTAATTTACAACAAAAGAGCAAAACAGCCAATCAGTACACACAAGAGGTGGAAAAATTTGCAAAGTCTCTGGAAGGAGCCTATGGCTTACATAATGCAATTATAACAACAGAGGCCGAGGTAATAATCGCGAAAGAGGTTATTATCAAAATAATACTAACAGAGGCCACAACAATAATCGTCGAGATTATAGACGCCAAGATCAACATAGGGAAAACTATAGAAGCTGAAATAATTATAACCAAACCCGAAACAACAATAACAACAATGTGACAATGTTGCGAACATTTTGGAAAACTCTCAAAACCCTTTAAATACCACCCAATGATAAATAAAATTTTAATCTCTATATTTTTGTTAAGTTTAAGCTACGAAAACAACTTTAATACTTGTAATTGACACCGGTGCTGATATGTATATCAATTCTTAAAATCAATTCCGATCACTTCGATACAATTTCTTAAGATAAAACTAAAAATATTCAAGGAATAGGCCAGGGAGTAATAAAATCCCAACTATAAACTCTAATAGATCTCCAATTCAAACAATACACAATTCCACACAAATTCAACATAGTAGATACAAACTTCCCAATACCTTGTGATGGAATTATAGGCATCGACTTTATAAAAAAATTCGACTGCCTACTAGATTTTAAACCAACAGAAGACTGGTTTATGGTTCAGTTCTGGCAATAATTCCCTAATCCTACCAGCAAGATCTGAAGTGATAAGAATTATAAAAATTAATTCAATAGATGATTTCGTTTATATACCTAATCAAGAAATACAAAAAGGTATATATATTGCTAATACAATAACAAAATCACAATTTACATTTGTCCGATTGTTAAATACAACCAATTCCGATTTATTAGTAAATATAAATAATATTAAATATGAATCGCTTTTGATTATGAAGAAATTAAAAACTCTCAATATAATAGAAATGAAAAAGTGTTATCACATTTGAAGAAAAGTTTACCAAAACAATTTCAAAAATTAACTAACAGAATTGTGCACCAAATATAGTGATGTATTCGGGCTACAGACCGAACCAATCGTTCAGAAAAAGAAATGATGCAAAATTTACAACACGTTTTTCAACTCGGAAATATATAAAAATACAGAAAAATTCGTATTTTTCAGGTGACATTTCTTGGTCTCAAGTGTACAGACAAAGGAAAATTACCAGATGACAAGAAATATGACGACATCATAAATCATCCAGTCCCACATGATGCGGACAGTGCGAGACGTTTTATTGCATTCTGCAATTACTTTAGACGCTTCATAAAAAACTTTGCCAACCATTCGCGGCACATAACAATATTATGTAAATAAAATGTTTCTTTTCAATACACAGATAAAAAGGCAGAAGGCATTCCAATACCTAAAGGACAAGTTAATAGAACCAACTCTATTACAATATCCAGATTTTAGCAAAGAATTTCGCACAATCACTGAGGTAAGCAAACAAGCATGTGAAGTGGTCTTAAATCAAAACCATTATGGACTCCAACTTCCGATCGCATATGCATCAAGAGCATTCACGAAAGGTGAAAGCAATAATAGCACTACAGAACAAGAACTAATATCAATTCATTGGGTTATAGTATATTTTGGACCATATATGTATCTAAGAAAAAGACTTTGCAGTAAAAACGGACCACAGACCACTATCATACCTATTTTCAATGGTTAGCCCAATTTCAAAATTAACACGTATGAGACTAGAATTAGAGGAATACGACTTTAATGTGGTATACTTAACGAGAAAACACAATTATGTGGCAGATGTCCTGTCTAGGATAACAATATTCGAACTGAAAGACATTCAAAACATAGTACTGAAAGTCACTACCAGGCAAAAATGTAGACAGAATAATCCCTGGGCAGAGAACAGAAATGAAACTATGCTTAGGCTTCTAAGCTCAACGTACATGAAGTCATTTGCAATAATGAAGTACGAAAAGTAGTGAGCTTGCACATAACAAATAATTTATGTTTACTTAAATATGGGAAAAAAGTTATAGCAAGAATTTACGTTGTCGATCTGTTCCCCAATGGTCTTGATTTAGGTTATTTTTGTCAAAGGCTTTAAAAACAAGCCGGTAGATCACTCAACTAAAATTGACAACGAGTGAAAATATCTTTGAAACGGTTTCAAATAAAATCTTTTAAAAATATGGGCAATAAAATATTAAAATCATGAAGAGTAGCGCTACTACAACCAGTGACCATTATCGCAAAATTATAAAGATAAAGAAGCAATAATGTCTACATATCATGGTGATCCTATACAAGGTGGTCCTACTCGCATATCAAGAATATTGGTCAAAATAAAATAAACACTATTCTTGATAAAAACATGACCCGTCATGTCAATGTCCAAAACTAGCATTTTGGAGTCGAAAACGACAAAACATACTAAGACCCCATAAAATATTACAGAAACCCCAATATATACTTTTGTTAAGGTAGTTGTAGATACAATTGGTCCATTACCACGTACAGAGAATGGCAATGAATATGTAGTCAATTTATTATATGATCTTACGAAATATTTAGTAGCCATTCTTGTTGGAAATAAAAACGCAAGCTATATTCGAATCTTTTATTCTAAAGTGCGGTCCAATGAAGACGTTCGTTACGGTCATGGGAACAGAATATAAAAAATATAAATAACCTGTGCAAGTATTTAAAAATAGACAATATAACGTCTACGGCACACCATCACCAGACTGTAGGAACAATAGAAAGAAGTCATAGAACTTTCAATGAATACATCCGTTCATATATATCAGTCGATAAAACAGACTGGGATGTTTGGCTCCAATATTTTACATATTGTTTCAACACGACCCCCTCTATGGCACATGGTTATTGTCCATATGAGTTAGTTTTTGGCAAACAAAACAATTTGCCAAAACAATTTAATTCTATAAATAATATAAATCCATTATATAATGTAGATGATTATGCTAGAGAAGCTAAGTTTAGATTAGAGCAAGCCTATAAAAGGGCAAGGCTTATGCTAGAAGAGCATAAGGTAAAGAATAAAGAACTATACGATAGAAAAATAAATAATTTTGAACTAGAAATAGGTGACAGGGTTCTTTTGAAAAATGAAACGGGCCATAAGCTAGAACCTAAGTATCTAGGCCCATGTAGAGTAGAATCAATAGAAGATAGGGATAATATTTTAATTAGAGATAAAAGGAATAAAGCACAAAGAGTGCATAAGGATAGGTTAAAAATTTATAAATAATTTGAAAGGAAAATAAACATTTTTTTCATTAAAATCTAAAACGTATATATTCAAAAATAAATAAGAATAAGAAATAAGAGAAATAAAATTATTTACATTTATACAAATCTTTATTTTTATAAAAAAAAAAAAGAAGAGTAAGAACTTAAAAAAAAAAAAAAAAAATCAAAAATATGCATGTATATATGATAAATATATATTCGAATACAGACGTAATTTTTTTTTCTTTTCAATAACTTCATTATATTACGTTATTCTTTAAAAAGGGGAGGTGTAGTGTATTCACATGTTATAATTAAAATCATTCAGCACAGCTTGTAACACTCTGTTGCAAGCAATAAATAATTATAAATATATATATATTCATATATAAGAACAATTGTATGTATGCACGCAAACTTGCATGCATACATTTCGTTCTGTATATATGTATGTTTACATAAATGAACTGTGCTGGCAAGCCAGCCTAAATATGCTGAGCTTGCATTTCGGTCTCACCAAGAATGTGTGACCAAACATGTGAGTACACACTCTCTCTCTCTCTATATATATATACATATATACATTTTGTAGCTGCCAATAAGCAGCATAAGCATTATACACATAAGTTGAACATTCTGAATAAAACCACATAAGAGCACAGACGTGCTATAAAAACAAAATTATTATTTGGACTTTAAGTGAATATATTCTACATGTACGAAAGTACATTTTTACAATATCTTGGAGTTTACCTCGACAGAAGATTAAATTGGCGGAATCATATCAAAGCCGATAAAAAGCAGCTAAAGCGTAAAGCAAGTTTCGAATTCAAAGTTCTGTTATACAAAAAGGGGTTTGAATGTACGGCTCTGCACTAAGGGGAAATCAAGCAACAGCAATATTGAAACCATGCAAAGGACGCAATCTAAGGTTCTTAAAACTATCACGGAAGCACCTTGGAATATGCGGAACTAAAACGTACAGAAAGACATACATATTCCTAGTGTACTAACCGAAATAAAGGTACAACAGCTAAAGTACACTGCTGAACAACAAGCACATCCGAATAACCTCGCCAAATAATTAACTCGAGTATGTAATAGAACTAGTCTCCAACGAAACGACCTCCCAACCCTTTAGCAAATCATCAGGCCATAGATTAATGTAGCATCCTTCAGATGTTTGGTTAAATATTAGATTAAGATAAAACTAGAAAGTTGTTGTTAGTCTTATAAGCCTATATAAGAGATCCAACAAACAAATAAAACGTAAAAAAAAACTAGTATTCTGGACAGTTACGATTTATTTTATGTTAATAACTGGATGTTATTAAATTATTTGATCGTAATTTTTGTCAATATAATTTAAAAAAAAAATGATTGAATGTGGTTAAAAGTTCAAGAGAATCAACTAACAAAGCAGAATTTCATGGAATCGCAAAATTTACACAGTACATGTAAGAATATTTTGTGTACTTACTGTAGGATAAAGTCCCCGTATTGAACAGTCAGCTTGAGAACTTTGTACGCAGCCAGAGTCGTCATTGCGTATACAGCAGGCCGTTTCGCGCTCCTGACGTCTGGTTTTAGTTACCACGTCCATAATTTTCATGTCACGTCGCATACACGCAGCAAATTTTGCACCAATGTGACGGTGAATATAAAGTCACCTGTTCAGACTGGTATGGACAGATATATTAATATAAACAAGCGAAAGCTTATCCCTCATACTAAAAGAGGCAACACTCCCAAAATGTCCAAAAGCAACATTGCTGAACGAAAAGCTTTGGAGGGCAACAGATTCCAAATTCTGGCAAATGAAACCCTCTGCAGCCAAGGCACCACCATTTTACATCCGTGGTGCAAGATGCACTTCTTTGGTGACAAAGTTGGTTGCCCTCAACAGGGGAAACATAAAAGAGACCAAAGTCCAAACAAAAAACAAATAGTTCTATCGTACTATAGAAAAGTATTTCAGAACAGAGAATGTAAGCTTCTACACATTCCAATTAAGGAGCGTCAAAGGTCTTTAAGCCGTGATTACAGGCACTGAATAAACTCAGGAAATTGTGGAAGCATTGGAAGAAACAAGGTGCCACTTGTGATAAAAAATTAAAAGCCAACGCAGTGCACCCCATTGACGACTTCTGTTGTCAAATACCAATTCAAGGAAGTGCGGCAATTGTGGTGGTAATCACACAGCAAATAACAGAGGATGTCCTGTTTATGAGGAATTGAAGGACCCGTCTCAACGCGAAAAAAATCGATGGCACGTGTCCAGGGCTCGACACTGATTCCCTCACAAACCACACCGGGAATATTCTTTTCAAGAGCTGTAAGGTTATCAGGCCAGTAGTTTTCAATGTTTCAACACATCCACAAATAATAAAACACCCACTCGGGCTTACAAATTAAATTAAGAAATACGTAAGCACCCGTATCGAGTTAAATCCCGAACTGGACGACGAAGAGGACATCGAAATTGGCACCTCTACACTAGAGCCGATGCTTATTGAAGTAGCAGATACATCCATCCCAATTATGGGCTACACCCAGGAAAAAAACATGTCAAACAAGCCATTAATTGAACTTCTTGTAACAGATAAAAGGCGAGAATGGCAAGTGTCTCGATTACCGGCAGCAAAATATCGCCTAAGGACAGCCTCAACAACTCTATCAAAAGCGCTTAGGCAAGAAGAAGCAATGACTCAGCGGCTATACATCATAAAGCTTACCCTCAACGGCAGCAAATATCCGCTGTGAAAAGCTCGTGCAACCATAACTGCTTCTTCTGAAATAATTTCACCTATACAATGTCCAACTGGCAAATGGGCCCCTTCAGACGAAGAAAGAGCATTCATCTTTGCAGTTCATCTAAAACGGTCTTTCTGGCAATTCCGTCAATAAACTCATTTCAGCTCCCCTCCTTGCGCACCACAATGGAAAGTGAGCAACCCAAGTTCCAAGCGGAAGAAATTTCTGCAGTTATTAAAAACTATCTTACCCCAGAAAGTCGCCCGACCATGACAAAATAGCTCCGAAAACGATCCGAGAACTCCGGATCTGTGCCGTGCAACACATCTGTATACTCTTCAATGCGATAGTTAAAACTGGTCACTTTCCTATAAGTTGGAAAAAATCAGTAATCATAATGATGCCAAAACCCGGAATGGAGAAAACACAGCCATCATTGTTCAGACCCATCACTTGACAAGCCTCTGAAAAACCATTTGAAAAGGTTCTACAACTCCGTATAAACACAATCCGGGTAAACCAAAATATAATCCCACATCATCAGTTTGTTGCACAGCATTTTTTCTCGACGTCTCCCAAGCCTTTGACCGAATCTGGCTTGACGCTTAATAAATATATAAAATAAAAGCGACGCTCCCACAATACACACACAGGCTAATGGAATCATATCTATTCAACGGAAAATTCGCCGTACGATGTAATAGCTACACCTCTGATGACTTCGAATCAAAAACAGGTGTACCTCAACAAAGTGCCTCAGTCCGACGATGTTGGATATCTTGGAGTTCACCTCGACAGAGGACTAACTTGGCGGAATCATATCAAAGCCAATAAAAAGCAGCAGTTCTGTTATACAAATGGGTTTGGATGTACGGCTCGGCAGAGAGGGGAAATCAAGCACGAGCAATATTGAAACCATACAAAGGACGCAATCTAAGTGTTGCCGCGTAAGCTTATAAGTGTGCCTCGCAGCAAGCTGGCCTCTGTTAATCGAACAGCTGATCGGATGACTTTGAGTTTCGCATAGGAGCGAATTTATTAGAACCGCTTAAAACGGTTAAGTGGCGTGATGTGGAAGCGAAGGAAGAACACATAAAGGACGAGATGCTGGAAAATATCTGGATTAGTACAGACAGTTCAGTTGTCGCTAAGCAGCGGAGTTTAGCACGTATTTTTTAATAACTTCTATATATTTGTAGATTACTGTGTATAACATATATATAGAAACACTTATCGCATTTTGTCTGCATTGCTTAAATACTAAACCTGAATTGAATTAGTAATAAGTTTGAAGTTAAATAAAGTAAATTGAAACGTGAAAAGTGGAGATTCAAAAAAAGTGCCAAACGACAAGGCAGCGTCGTAACTCTAAGGTTCCTAGAATTATCACGGAAGTACCTTGGAATATGCGGAACTAAAACGTACAGAAAGACATACATATTCCTAGTGTACTAACCGAAATAAAGGTACAACAGCTAAAATACACTGCTAAACAACAAGCACATCCAAATAACCTCGCCAAATCATTACTTCGAGTATATAATAAAACTAGTCTCCAACGAAACGACCTTCCAACCTTTAGCAAATCATCAGGGCCATAGATTAATGTAGCATCCTTCAGATGTTAGGTATGAGATTAAGATAAAACTAGAAAATTGTTGTTAGTCTTATAAGCCTATATAAGAGACCCAACAAACAAATAAAACGTAAAAAAAAAGAAGCAAGCAAGTCGTTCCTGCCGACATTGAGTATACCCTGTACCAACAAGCTATTATATTAAATAAAGCCAAACACCCTCGAAATAGCGATCGATTTCATAGGAAATTTCCTTTAACATGCCGCAACAGCGGCCAACCAATGTCGCCCTAAGCGCTTCAGTACAAAAAGCATTTACGTATATCTCCGATATTTATTGTCCGATTTCGACTAAATTTAGTCAACTGGTGCAGTTTAGGTATATAATTAGGTGTGTCAAGTAAGAATACGATATCTTTAATACAGCTCTAGGATTTCGTTTTTTCAAATTGCGGGGGCGGATGTAGGGGTGGCTAAAATTTGAAACAAATGTGTGCCTGGACATAAGACGGATGTTCACACCAAATTTGGTAGCTCTAGCTCTTATAGTCTCCGAGATCTAAGTGTTCATACGGACAGACGAACGGATAGACGGACAGACAGGCGGACATGTTTCAATCGACTCGGCTGTTGATGCTGATCGAAAATATATATATTTTATGAAGTCGGAAACGCTTCCTTCTGCCTGTTACATACTTTTTAGGGACTTTAATATACTCTTTTACTCTATGGGTACAGGATAAAAGAAGAAGAAAAGAAGAGAAAAAAAAACACCAATTGAAAATTCAATATTAAAAAAAAAAAAATAACAGAATTTGCTAGGAACGGAGAAAATCTTAAATTTAAAATTAAGAAAAATAGGTTTATATGTCTTATATATTTGGAAATGACTCCAGTATATTACGTCATTTCCCTAAAAAGAGAGGTGTAGGAAATGCACCCTACTTAGTAAATAGAGTACCAGCTGAATTCGACTTTGTGACACTTTGTCACAATAACTTAACGTAAGCATTCCAGCGCATAAAGTAATTCGATCCGCCTATGTACAGACGGACCAATTGTAGCACTTTGACGCTCAAGTGATTCGCATATGCAATGTAAGCCCTCCGCGTACATGCATACATATCTAATACATAAGTATATATAATACAAAACATAAGAATATTCGGTCCAAGGCATACTCAACGTGTGCCAAGGAAATCAATTGTACATAAGACATAATTAAATATATTCAATAAATCATAATAATTAAAATATGTTGAACAAATCATTACACCATATTACAAGCAAAGCATTTAAAACCTGGCATTACAGTTCATATTCGCAACTTTCGGCATCACCACAATAATCCGATAAAAATTGTGGATACTACATCATTTTAAACTAAAGACTTTTTTCATGCATGAAAAAATCTAATATACATATTTACAAAATTCGCGACTTTAAAACTGAATATTGGCCGAATTAAACAACTGATCTTAAATATTTTTACTTTATTCGAAAAGCAGATGAATTTTTAGTCATTTCTTGTAAAAAATGAAATTTGAAATACTCAGTAAATTGGAGACGTCTCAAAAATATACTACATTTTAGCATTTTTTTTAACTTTGGTGAAGTCGAATCCACAGAGATACATCGAGATATACGATGGGACCATATACAAGTGGATGAGCGAACATTGACCTATCAGAGCTATATAGGGTAGTCTTGCTCATTTTGCGTTTTTTTTGAGCAAAAGCCAAAAAACTATTACATGCTTAGAAGGTCTTAGTTTCTTGCATAAGAACTTTGGCAGTGCACCCTTTCGTACACCTTTGCAAACTGTTATTGTATATTTACATATTTATAATGCAACAAAATTATTAGAGAACATATAAAACAAGTCAAACCTACATTAAATATTCGTGACTTGAGAAAAAAATGTAGTTCGACAAAAAAAATTTTTAATCAGATTGTTCCTATGAGAGTTTCAGCATATAGTCAACCGATTTGACTGAAACTTAGCACAGACATTTCTATATATACTAAGCTTGCGAATACCAATCTAAAAGTATATTTTTGACCGATCGTTCAATCGGTAAATCGGCTGTATCTCTGCAAATATTGGGCAGAAAGCAACGGTCATCAGCTTTTTTTACCTTAATGTACCCTTAAAAACCCTGCAAATTTTCAGATTTATCCACTGAACCGTTATTCCGTCCCGATCAGTCAAAGTTTGAAAAGAAATAAAGGAGCAGTATTTACACATACAAATTGTGGAATTTTCTTGATATGAAAAAACATTTTTTCTCTCGAAATATTATATATATATATATATATATATATATATATATATATATGTATATATATATATATATATCAGCGCAGTGATCAAAAATGATATAGCCATGTTCTTCTGTCCGTCTGTCGCTCTCTGCCTGGATCAACATATATGTATATATATATATATACATATATAAATAATCAATAACTGCAATCGTACCCAAATTTCAACACGACCTATGTTAGCTTCTTTGATATTATTTTCATAACTTTAAAAACCTCTAGATTCTATACAAAATAAAGGTTGTTCAAGAATTTGGCATATATAATTTTAAGTTACCTCTTATTGCGTCACACATACATATAAATAAATATTGTTATATGGGCAAACATCTGTGTAGCAGGCATTTGCTATTCAATTCAGCATGAATTAAAATTTAATAAGGTTTACAACTGATTCAATAGCAATTGATTGATTGAGTGCCACATTTTTAAATAAATGTTTTGTTAATTTTTTTTTATATTGATTTTCCACAATTGAAAATTAATCTAAGTATTTGAGTTATTCATATTATTAATTTATTGTATTTTTATGATAAACTATTGTCGAAGCAACTGAGGTGCTTTCTTAATGTTGAATCACAAACTGCACCCAAGAAAATCAATCATATTTTGCAGCACTGAAGAACTTTAGAGAGCTTATTAATATACATACAAGACGTAACAAATTCGTCGTTTTCATATATCGTAATAATTCTTTGCGCGTGCGCTTAAAAACGTAATGAGAATGCAAATTCTGTTACACTGCTCAAAATTGTAAGTGGACGATTATAAAGGCCATCGAGGTAACCTTTGTTCTTCGCTAAGGCAGAATTTATTTAACTAGTTCTTTAAACCTTTTTTAAACCGCGACGTTCTACTTAGTATTTTGAGATGTACCTGTCTCAGCCAGGATATTAATGACCCTGTACATAAAAAATATTTAATTTATGCAAACGAGTAAAAAGTTAAAGTTTTAGGTTACTCAAAGGGTCGATTTAATCTCAATTCTAGTATATACATACCTTTGTAAAAAAAGTATTTTTAGGGATTTTGAGTAAAATGGTAATAAATATTGATATTTAGCAGGTTTTTGCGCATGTCAGAAAAAAATACATTAGTATATATCGTCAAACTTAACTTGCTTTAATAACAATACAAACACTGCTAAAAGTGCGATAAATATAATGTTACCGTAGAAAAATATTGAATAAATTATAAAATGCAATTGTATTGGAAACTTCGTATAGTATTTTATATTTGTAAGTTATTCAGATGTTTTGAACATAATTTGCTTTCGCAATATGTATGTAGCCTAAATAAATTTGTATTGTTAAGTAATATATGTATTAAAATATTCACTAAATTCCATTTAAGTTTTTTGCTTTCTCACTTTTTGCAATATAGTTGCTAAATAATGAAGATAATATTAACAGAATTCATGAAAAATTTTTAAAGTACTTTTTAGAGAAATCGTTTGTCAACATGGGTATTTGGAACAAAAAAATAATATTACGAAAACTTTTAAAGACCACAGCGAAGATCTTATTAAATTAAACAAGCCTCTTGTTAGGGGTCCGTATTTTGATACATCTGCAACCAAAAATGTAACATCGTTAGTTGGCAAAACCGGACACCTGAACTGTCGAATAAGGAATCTTGGCAACAAAACCGTAGGTAGTTGTCCTAGTATTGTTTTCATAATAATATGTGTTCTTTATAGGTATCATGGATTCGACATAGAGATTTACATCTTTTAACAGTGTCAGAAAGCACCTACACATCAGACCAGCGATTTACATCTATTTACAATAAACAAACTGGTGACTGGTCATTACAAGTATGTATACTTTCTCTTCAGTTATAAGTGTTTTTTTGATTAAGCCAACGATTATTGAATTCTAAAGAGAGAAAGAATCTTGAACAAACAAAAACCTTTAGTGTTAATATATTAACAATCGCTTAAGTTTTTAACACTCTAACTCTCTCCGTTTTTGAGACAAGCAGATAGAACACTGTAAATTAATCTTTTATAAAAGAAGGTCTGTTAAGTTCTTGGTAAAGCATAGTTGGGAACTGTAAGCTAATATTGATACATATATGTACATATACACATACATATAAAATTCGAAATGGTCAAAGTCAGGGTCTTTCATATTTTTTTTTTATTTTATTTTGCATTTCTTTCTTTCTTGCATTTTTCACTTTTCTTCTTTCAACTTGCTCGAGTTAAATGTACTTCCTTCTGAATTAGTTTCTTTTGAATTTCCGAATATATGGTGTTCCCACAAATAAATTCGTCTTCTCCTTGTGAAGTTTAAATCAGATCTGACTTATGTTTATTAGGTTTTTTCTTTAGAAGCCTTCGCAGAGGTTGTGTATAATAGTAAAGTATGTATGTATAATATGTTTGCGTGGGCTATGTATACCGAGACCGCTGATTCGTCTTTTCGCCGGATGTCGAGTTTCAATTCAAAATATGCTTACATTGAAATTTGGAGTGTACCAGAATATGCTGTGTAGTTAAATTTCATCGGACCCACACAATGTCTGGGTTTAATGTCATTGTAGGTTATTGGGAAGATGTCAATGTCCACTTTTGTAGAAGTGTTGGTGGTTAAGTTGCTAATATATGGCAGGTTGATTTCGAAATTGTATTCAATGGTGCTGGTAGCGTCGACGTATTTAATACCATCTACGGATATTCAGCAGTTATCATAGTGGATAATCAGGATCCGCTAAGAGTTTTGCATTAAAGATTAGTTCCTTCTATTGGTACTGGTAAAGTTGGGGTCTCGCAAACATATAATTTAATAAATGGTGAATATAATTCCTTAATTATTAGCATATTTTAACAATGTGTTTTGGGTAGTATTAAAAATTCTGTGTTATTAAATGGTAAAGGTATCAGGTGGTGATATTCATAATGATCTTTTGATAATATTGGAATTTTTATTTTAAAAACAAGTGTTTTACTGTTATCGATTCAAAAGACAGAACATTGTACATTTCGTGATCTAAATTTATTATTACGTTTTGTTGTTGAAATATATATTTTACATTTTGGACATCCTCTGTATTTAAAATGTATTTAGGGATTATGTTTAATTTTGTCAATAATAGGCTTTCTGCAATGTTGTTTAGATGAATGAATAAAATATTTATATTGTAATTAATTCTAGCAACATACTGATTTAATTTCAAGTTTCGTTCCTCTGAAAGTAGTTGTTTAAAAATTTTGTTCTGATAGGTATTTGCAAAGTTGCTAACTGTTTCCTGCTCCCTATTTATATGATCTGTGATATTTCTTAATCTAATAAATGTATCTTTTAGAAATGAATGTTGAAGTTCGAGGTTTTTGTGATAGTCTGCCAAGTTTTTACCAATTTTTGTTTCATTCGGCATCCATATTTCCGGTAACGGTGGTAAAATTCACATTACCTAATCCATTGATTAACCCTCTCTTTGATCTGTTGCTGCCGGGAAGTAAGGTATCTAACCTACTGAGAACCTGAGTTATTTTTTTATGAAGTATAAGTTTTAGCTCGGAAAATTCTAAATCGTCGGGTAAATTTTTGAATGCTTCTGTTATCCTATTTGTGGCTATTACATAGTCGTTTAAATGTATTACATGATTTATTACTTTGAAAGAGTCTGCTACCCCAGCCACACCTAAGTTAATATTTATGAAGGGCTGGTCCTTGACTAAACTGTCGATTACTAGCCGTTGGGTGCTGCCTAAAAACAACCTGTAAGAATTTAATTTATTGTGGGGTTAGTTACCGGTAGTAGATTATATGTGTTGCGTGTTATTCAAATTCTTCGTGATTTTCCTTATTTTCTGCTTTTGTAATTTTTGTTTTTTATCTGTTCTGATTGTTATACCGTTATCTAATACTATTCTGTGTTTACTAAATCGAGGGGTAATCTTGCTTCTTCTTTTTGCTTTCCTAAAAATTATGTTGCCTGACTACCGTCCTACAATACCTTGAAGGAGGTACAAACCATGATTCATTTATTTTTTCTGTCCATTGCATGGTCTGTTGCTCTAGATGTGCTTTAACTAAAGGGTATAAAGTGTTTTGAAATTCGTTTAATTTTGCTTGATAATCATGTCCCTTATTAAATTAAGATTAAAAAAAGATAGCCCTGTCAAAGATATGTGTCCGTCCGGTAAAAAGTTCGTAGGGGGTAAGATTAGTGCTTGAGTGCATGGCGTTGTTATAAGTTATGATAGCTTCATCGATTATTTCATCATGGTGTATTGTAAAATTTAATTCTATCCTTTTATTGAGGTTTATTCTATATATTTCAGTCAGCGCTGAATTTAGCCTCTCGACTGTTGAATAGCTAATAGATTGTCGGAGTGAAGTTACGTGAACCTCAATATTATATTGTCTTTAAAAATTGTCCCTGAAAATTCAGCCCCCTGGTCAAGTACCATTTTCTTAGATAAGCCTAACGGTTTCCTGAAGGCTTTAAAAGCTTTTATAATGCTTATTCAACTTAAATTAGTCAATGGGTAATATTGTGCGAATCTAGAGAATTCATCGATGACAGTCAAATTGTATACATTATTTATGGTGTAAATATTGGCTTGGATGATGTCCAGTGGACCATTTGGTGTTTCTGGTAATACAAAAGGTGGTTTTTGCGGTTGTCTGTCATACTTTAATGCGAGGCATACTTCGCATTCTCGGATAATATGGGAAATTTGGAATGTAATGTATAATTACGTTGTAGAAGTCAATGGTGAATTGTCGTCATAGAAAAGACTACAAAACTTCTTGCAAACCTTTAGCAAACTTGTTTTCCCCTCATTGTTTAAATGATCGCAACGTGAAAGTTCGTTAAGTCGTTTTCCCTCATATGGTTGCTCTGGTTGTGATACAAGGTCTTGTATTTGGTTGAAGGATTTTTCATTATAGGGAAGTACTTCTAACGGGCTAATCTAAACAGAGTGATTGCTCTTCCTCGGAATTATTAGCTATTTCAAAAGAACTAGAACCATCCGTGGTAGTGTAAAGTACCCCTGAAATATAAAGGTTGAAATTTTTTGTCAAAGGGTCGCAGAGAAAATCTCCCATGTGAACTGGGAGATCGACGAGGGTTTAGTTTTTGGGGTTATTAAATGACATTCTGATGCAGCGTTCCTTACCGTAAAGATATCGAGAGAAACATGAGGCGTTTCGAGCTTGAAGTCTTCCAAGTTTATTTTAACTTTAAGCTTCGTTAGAAAGTCCATCCCTAACAATCCATGAAAATATGGGTGAAATTTGGAAAGTAGAACACTCATTTCCCCTGGTTCGTTAAACTGACGTGGCGGTGTCAAAAGTATTTTGTTAATTAAGTAACTATGTATTTATGATAATGTTATCTGTTACTTATACGACGTTGTCTTTGGTTTCTGGACTCGGGTCCAAAAATTAATAGGTTGATCCGGTATCAATCATAAAGTTCAGAGGGGTAATTGTTTTGGAGAGGGGTAATTGTATAGGGAAGAGTGGGACCATGGGTGATCCTATTTATGTATCCGACTGGATTGTCGAGGCTAGTTGTTCAAAATTTCCTTCCTCGATAATGTTGTGGAAATTTGAATTATTTCTGCCCTGGTTGTTTTGATTGTTTGATGGGTTGTTTGGATAAATTCGGAAATTTCGACCTGAATTATTACGAATTTGGTTGTAATTAGGTTGTTGTCTGAATGGATTTTGGTTTGAAGAGTTGGATGAATTATTGTTCCTATTAGGATTAGAACCGCTGTTAGTCTGAATACTGTTTTTGTTGTAGGGTCTGACCCTGTTTTTTGTGTATTATTCTGACCTTGATAGTAAAAACTCTCTCCGGTTTGACACCATTCCTACGCTTCCTGAATTTTGGAAGGGTTCTTAGTTTTGATTATTGTCTTGAGGGGTTCGCGAAGTCCTACTAGGAATGCATAGAGACATATATAGTCGAAATACCTTTTCTTTGTTAACGGGCAAGGGGTGGGCATTTGTTGACCATGAACATTTGGGAGATTCATAAGCTGACTCCTTAGTCTCGTGATTTTGAAGAATAGTTTGCGTAAAGATAGATTACCTGGCAGAGTTTGTATTTCTCGAATGATCATTGGGTCCGTTTTTTGGCAACCGTAAATACATTACTAATTTCCTTTAATATTATACCATTCGAGTTTTGTGCCAAGATTACTCAATGCTTGGCCTGCTTTACCCGTGATTTTGTTACGAATCTTACGTTATAATAGCTGCCCATGTGGAGTTTGGTCTGTGGCACAGATGAGCATAATTATTTCCTCCACACTGTCTATAAAGCTATCAAGGGTATCAAAAGGAGGCAATTGCTTAACAAAAGCCAAAATGTCACTTGGGTTAAGGGTCATACTAATAGAGGTGTTATAAGAAGTACTGACAGTTTCGGTCAAAGGGAACCCGGCACTAACGGGGCTAGTATTCCTAAATTGATTAGTGGCTTGTCCTGAGTCCGTCATGGCTTCGTTACGTGTAATTTCTTCTTCCCAAATTTCTGGCAAGCTAGAACTACTTCTAAGGCCTAATCTGGACTTGGTCTTGCTCACTAAGCTGTTGATGGACATTTGTAATCCTTATTTATCAACTAACTTTTCCCTTACATTGATTTATTGGTACTAGGCTTAATGTTTATAAAATTATAAGTTATCTTGAAGTTGTATTATTTAAGAAGTATAAATGTGTGTTGGTATAACTTGTGTATATGTATATAGAGTATTATGAAATGTGTATATAAAAGTTATATAAGAATTGAAAAAAGATAGAATTCTGTGCAGTTTAACCTAACGTTAAAATTTTTAGTAGTTGATTTGTATTTATAAGTCTAACCATGTGGTAGAAATATTTGAAAAAATAAGTTAATACAAAATTATTTACTCCTTCTCTTTTTTTTTGTTTTATTTGTGTTTTTGTTAGTCTTTCTTTGTTGTGTTTTCTCATTTTAGTAGATGTCTGTAATATGTATTTAGTTAGTGTAAGTGATATTTTTTTTTTTCTATGACAGGGTGGACCCAATGGCAACGGCACATAAATCACAAGACTTCGTAGAGTGCAAAGAATCTGTGTATGCAATTAAAAATTTAACCTGACACGCAACACTCAGTTGGGAAAGGGTATGGGTTGTTTTCCTTTTCTTTTCTTTGTTTTTATGTTTTAGATTGCAAACTTAACAGCAATGTGAATTAGTTTTCGCTGTATGTGCATATATGTACATATGTATGTATGTATGCTTGTGTATATACATATGTACTTATAATACAATTTGTTTTTTTATACATATACATATATTCAACTTATACTGGGCAGTAATAACCATAGCTCGCAAATAACTGTCGACCGTTTCTCGTTGTCTGCAAATATCGGCTCTTAAATGAGATCGCTCGCGCTCGGAGCGAAACCGTTTTGTTCTATACTTTTTTGTTCTGGTTGTTCCAAGACCGTTTCGTCATGTTTAGTGAAGCAAAAAGTCTTTTGCGTATGTATTGGTAACATTCACACGCATAGGCAAGCAAATCGTTAAGCGTCTGATTGTCAAACGAAAAATTTGATATGCGATCGTGGATTGAGTGTGTTAGTAAACCGTAAAGACCGTTTGCGTTGAGTTTTTCGGTCAATCGGTCTTTTGCTGAGTCTCATTGTGCGAGCGTTTCTCGCTTCGCTCTTTACGCACTGCTCATTGAAAGACCGATATACAAAGCGCTCAAAGAAAAGAACTCAACAGAAAACACAAATGAAGACAGCATGAGTCTCTTGCTCAGAGCGAGAGCGAGAGAGTATGAAGTATTTCGGTTGTGCTCGCAACGAGAGCGCAGAAAGAAAAACGGTCAACAGTTATTTGCGAGCTATGGTCATTTTGCAAAACATTGTTTCTTTTTTTGTATTGTATACACTTTAATAGTATTAATTTTTCTTTTATATACATACATATATTCGACTTGTACTGGCAATGATTATTCTTAATGCCTGCCGCAGTGTAAATTAATCATTTCTTCCAAATAATTTCGATAGTTATTAGTATGGTATACACTTTAATAATATTCATTTTTGATTTTATTTATATAAATTAATTATTTTTCCCTAATAATGTCGACAGTGGTTATCACTTGATACCTGTCGCCATTTGGGAAATTTTTTTGCATAGTACACTTCACGGTATTAATAATTTTTATTTAATCTATCACTTACATATTTCTTTGCAAATACATCACCATGAGTTCACTACAAGTTGCCAAGGCGTACTCACATTATTTTCGCTTTACACGCAAAAGGTTGTAATAATCTTTAAAACCCCTTTCTCCTTAAATTTTATCGGACCTACACAATGTCTAGGTTTTATGACATTGTTGCTTATTGGGAAGATGTCAATGTTCGAATGGGTTTGGGAGGGGGTGCCGTAGAGCCATTGGTGATAACTCGCGGGACTCCCAATGGGAGCACTTATTGCCTTCTGTCCAGCCGACTGCAGGTGTAAACCGTAAAGCCGCGAACACAAAAACTTCAGCTTGTTACGAGATAAATTTAAACGATTCAAATTATTGAAGGAAAAGAATTGCACATTAAAATCATAATAAGTAGAAGTGTGAGATAAAGGTCCTTAAAATCCAAAGTCTGAAAAAAATCCATCCAGAATATCTGGATCTTATATTGTTCAAGTTTAATAACGCACGAGAAAACTAAGTCTGCATTTGAGATAATACCGGAGTCCTAAGGGAAACACAAACCTGCAAAAGAGAACTCAGATTACTATAAAGCAAAAAATAAAAAACAAGATACATGTCTGAACAACTGTAATAGTAGGACCAATCGGTGATGCACAAAATAGAAGATTAATAGTTATTTCCAAAGAAAGCTAAATATTATCTTCGGCTTATTAGATCCAGGAATCTTTAATTTTTATTAAGCACAAGACAGAGAAGTATGTACTTGGAGTTGACTTTAACACTACCGAACACTATCTCTTGATTATCAGGAGAAATAATCTGGTGAATACCAAGTCTCTGTCAACAATTATATTACTTTTAACTACTTTTAACTCGGTTTAAACACCGAGTTGTAGGGGAGAACTTTGAATATCAGACAATCTTCTGTCGAGGTCGACTCCAGATATACAACATCGCCGGATTGAGGCACTGGCACTTAGTGTCAATGATGGGCACATTGAGGGTAAACGTAACGTGCTTGCAATTTTGTTCATTTAAACGGATGCGCCAGGCTGCTAGCCACTTTTCAACTTCCTTTAAGTGGGTTACCGGTTGCTCAGCAGCTTTGATCGGACATTTGGAGCGGCTGAGAATAGCCGTGTCATCAGCGAAAGTAGATGTGGTGAGTGTAGGACTGATGATGCGGGATTATGTTTTCGTGTGCCATGATTGTGTTGATGCGAAGTTGTAGAACGTTTTCAAATAATTTTGAGACACTTTTTAATAAACTAATGGATCAGTACGATGATGGCTGTGTTTTCTCCATTCCGGGTTTTGGGATCATTATGATTATTGATTTTTTCCAACTTATGGGAAAGTCACCAGTTTTTACTATCGTATTGGAGAGTTTACAGATGTGTTGCGCGGCACAGATCGGGAGTTCTCGGGTCATTTTCGGAGTTATTTTGTAATGACCCGGCGACTTTCTTGGGTTAAGATAGGTTTTAATAATTGTAGATATTTCCTGCGCTTGGAATTTCGGTGGCTCACTTTCTACTGGGGTGCTCAGAGGGAAGCAAAAATCGGTTTAATGACGGATTTGGCAAAATGACAGTTTTTAGATGAACTGCAAAGGTGAGTGATCGTTCTTCGTCTGTATGGGCCCATTTGCCAGTTGGACAACGTATAGGTGAAATTATTTCGGTTGGAGCGGTTATGGTTGGGTGAGCTTTCCACAGCTTAGATGCTAGTGGGGGTTACCTCCTTGATATATTGCCGCTGTGCTATTGCTTCTTCTTGTCTAAGCGCTTTTGCTAGAGTTCGTGAAGATGAAGTGGCTGGAAGCTCATAAAACTTGTCATATTTTGATTGAACGAGATCAACAATTTCTTTGCGCAGCACAATTGCAAATATTACTCCAGGGGTAGTTTTTGTTGGAATTGCTGATGATCTTACAGCTCTAGAAAAGATTATATACTGTTCGAGGGAATAAGTGCTAGGCCCTAGATGCGAGCCGTAGATTTCTAAGCGTTGAGGCGTGCCCTTAACTCCAGGACATTCTTTGTAGTTCGCTTTGTAATTTCCATTATAGTTTGTACTGATATTTGTTTTACTTTCTGAACAATCACAGCCGTGTTGAATTTCTTCGCAGGGCGAAGGCTAAAGAACGAATTTGTGGAGGGTTGTTTTCCCGTGAGACACCTCGACAGTGATTCTGCGATGTAGCAATAGTTGTACGTTTGTTTTTGGTCTTCGTACATTGGGCTGTAGCTCGCCTTCAGTCAGAGGTTAAGGAACTGAGTTTCCATTTGGTATGTTTATGATTGACTTGACATCCAAGCCCTTCTCAGTCGATACCTCAGCAATACGTCACGTTCGGACGTATTTTTATTGCGCTTCTCAAATTCTTTAGTCAGCTTTTAATCAGGGTTGAACTAGTAAAATGGGCTCTTAGTATTTTTTGTAATTACAAATAGCAATACTTAGTAAATAGCAGTAAATAGTAATGCCAACGTGTAAAGAGATCAACTTTGGCCCTTCTTCACTAGACTCTTGTCAGCAGTAGAAAAATTCTTCATCGACAAAGGGCTCTCCATTCAACGCAACAATACATACTTCTCAGTGGTGTCTCCAACTACCACAACAACAACAAGCGCTGAATCCAAAAGTGCTAGTACGAGCAAATTACTTACACCAAATTCACTTACACCTCAAGTGTTAATTAGGTCATTGGGCACGTCGACCAGCGTCAATGCGTTTTCTCAACTGGGTCATTGGACACGTCGAACAGCGTCATTGCGCTCCCTCAACTGCTCCAGCAACAACTGTTACATACGCAAAGTCTGCAATAGCTTCGATCAGCGCCCAACAGGCTACCAAGACCATTGTGAAGTTGAATTCAAGCTTATCTGTTCAGACTATTTTGGACAGATATATTAACATGAACAAGCAAAAGCTAAGTCTGCAATTCAAAAAAGGAAGTTGAAAAGTGCAAAATGCAAGCGTTACGTTTACCCTTAATAGACGAACCAGCTCATCATTGACACTGAACAGCGTGCTACTACCTTAATCCGACGATGTTGTGTATTTTGGCATTCACCTCTATAAAAGAGGTATACTTAGCGGAAGTATATCGAAGACAGGAAAAAGCAGCTAAAGCTTAAAGCATCCGGTTTACTTTGGCTTATTAACGCACGATCTCCTCCATATCTGGAACTCTAAGATCTCCTCTACAACTTGGTGTAAAAACCATCTGGATGTAAAGTTCTGTACTGTGGGCAATATGGAGCGATGGATTGCTCCGGCAATATCAATTGGCGTCGTCCAATCTAGAGGATCTTTGGGAGCTGATAGTTCTTCCGTTCGGAATGAAACCGAGTTCCAAAAGAAAGAAGCTGATGTGCCAAACCGAATAAAAAGTGTAAAGCTAATATGGGTCTGTGGACAAAATATTAATTGTTTATCATATTTCATTTACTTCGCTAAAAGTGCAAAATTGTACACATGAGTGTTGTTTTGGTTTTTCCTGTTTAAATATTTTCCTGATTCTGATTTGCTTTTGTTACATATGGGAATTTGTTTTTAAGAAATACATATTATTGGAAAAAAAGTTTTTTTGATCTTTTTTTCTGGAAGTTGATGCGCTGTAAGTTCAAGTGGTAAAAAGAACCCCAGGAAAATGCTTGTTATTCGCGAACCCTAGCAGACAGAATGCAAAAACGATGTCGCGTGGACAACGGACGACAACCAAAGTAATTAATCAACCTAACTACAAAATACATAACATAAAATACAAGTTTTTAGGACAGATATAGAGAACTCTGAACTCTGATCCGATTACAGAGTAAAGGCGGTTGTAGTCGGAACAGAAAACTCAAAAAGGTTCATGTAAAGAATAGTTAAAAGTGTAGCATGCTAAAGTTAAAGGGACATATTTTCGGGCTAGTTAGATTGACCTGATTAAGTAAATTAGGACAGTCTATTTGTCCATTCAAAAGCTTGTGAATAAACAAAGAACCAAGCGTTACTCTACGGTTAAGCAAAAAGGGAAGATTAATTAAAAGTAGCTTTTTAGAAAACGAGGGCAAGTTAACATTTCGATCCGAGTTTAAACCACTAAGAGCAAAAATTAGAAACAAAAAGAATTGGGGTGGCGTAAGGATCGTCAAATTCTTTCGACCATCGCTTAACGAAACCAAGAATACTCCTGTCTTTACTGAAAGTGATATTAATATGACAAGTGAAATTTAATTTGTGGTCCATGAGTACACCCAAATCATTAATCAATGAGTTAATGAGTTAATTTGACACTAAAACTAAAACTTTTAAACTAATATAAAGTTTAACATCGTCAGCGTACATAAGCGCACGAGAGTGAGTTACAACTGACGGAAGGTCATTAATGAAGAGGGTAAAAGGCAATGGTCCTAGATGGCTACCTTGTGGCACCCCCGAGGTCACATTGATTGTCTTAAATAAAACTTTTTGTTATAAAAAATCCAATTAAGTAAAAGGTTTGGAAGACCAAGCTCGTTCAGCTTGAACAAAAGCAGTGATTAACGGAATCAAAGGCCTTACTAAGGTCGGTACCATCAGTTTGTAATGCAATTCTGAATTTTTCGATCGCTAAAGAAATAAACTCTAAAAGGTTAGTGGTAGTAGATCTATGTTTCATGAACCCATGTTGAAAAGATGAAAGAATAGAACTACAAAAATGTTGCAGTTGACAAGTTATATTGTTCTCAAATGCCTTAGGAATAGCAGACAATTTGGAAATACCCCTATAGTTTAAAGCTACGGACTTATTACCCTTTTTATGCAAAGAAATAAAAGGTTCTTTCCAAGTATTAACGGACAAATTAAATAACTTAAGAATTGGGGAAATTAAAATCTTAGCGTAAAACCTGAGTACACAACCAGGTATCCCATCAGGTCCTGGTGAGTAAACGGGCTTTACCAAATTAATGACACTGAGAAGCGAACTCTCATTGATCATTGATTTTAAACTGATAGAGATATGAAAAATTAGCTCGATGCTGTTTGGAGGAATAGATTGTATTGAAATAATCAGCAAATATATTGGCAACGGCCTGATCATCGTTTGCTTTATTACTTCTAAAACATAAACAGGTCGGGTGCACTGCCACCTTGCGTTTGGCGTTAACGAAGTTATAAAATCGCTTAGGATCACGGGAGAACTAAAGTTTATAACGCCAAAGCAATAAAAAATTTGATAGAGCAACAGCATAAAGAGCGGCCGACCGATTTTTTTAACTTTCTATAATATTTAGACTTTACATTTTTCAAGTTAGTTCACTCACGTGTAAACCATTGCGGCTTGTCGGACAATGTATGGGTCACACGTGGGACACAAGCATCAAAAAGTGAAAAGATAGTATTATAGAAAAAACAAATGGCAGCATTCATATCATTACAGGAGTACAGATAAGACCAGGCTGTGGCAAGAATTAGCTCATTGAGCTTGAAAAAGTTTGTTTTACGAAAGCAACGGGTACGAGACGTCAAACTGGTACCAGGATTTGGTAACCGAAAAGGTAGATCAATGTTTAAGTCTAAAGTTGGATGGAAACTGTCTTCAGGGACGACTAAAGGATCAATCCTGGAAACAGTACAGTAAGATGAATCTGACATAAATATAAGATCTAGTGATCTCTCGGATTAACTTGGGTTAGGGATAACTCAAGGAGACCGTCAACAAAGCAATGTGAGTAGGAGGGCATCAACAAGGAAGACTCACCAGATGGAAGCCATTAAACGTCAGGTAGATTAAAATCTCCCAAAACGATAAATATGTGTGCATCCGGGAGAAGTGAAGAAACAAAGCGAATTGCTTCTCAGTTTCTAGCATATACCATCATGTCAGAATTCGGTGCAATATATGAGCAAGTTAGAAAGACAGAATATGATTTTAAACAAATTTTGACACTAACAAATTCAATGTCAAGAACAGCAGGTGGCAGAACAATTTCTGAAGGAAGAGATGAATTTACGGCAATCAAAACTCCACCACCATTTTTGGAGATTCGATCGCATCTATAGGTTTAAAATATTGTGGGAAAAACAGAAGCATCGGAAATGTCTGGCTTTAACCATGTATCTGTAAAGACTAAGATATAAAAGTCAAAAGATTGACTATCTACAGAAAGCTTAGAAAGTTTAAATTTTAGTCCTCTAACATTCTGATAGGCCAGAATAAGGAACGAAATTAGTTTTTTTAGCCGCCAGCTACTGACGAGCCAGAGAGTCAGTTGTGTTGGGCAGGCGAATCGGAGGCCGATTAGTCTTTTTCTTAGCCTTATCTTTGTGACAAATTTGGTCAAAGACATTTTGGAAGTACACTGATTTTATAAGAAAACCAAACTTTTCCACCCCTATATTTGGCGCCATGGCTTTTGCCCGGATATGGGCTATAACATCATATGATAAAGTATGGGATCGAGCCGCGAAACAAAGATTTCCTTTTTTGGTGGAATGGCTACAAGAGATCTCGCTGCGCCAGCCGCAACTGCAGGAACAGTATTTTGCACTGGAACTGCTAAGGCAGATGATGCTTTGAAAGCTCTTCTAGATAAAACTTTATTGGGAATATTCCTGGGAGAGGATATTCGCCCGGACACATCGAAAACTACAACCGACCCCGCAACTGCAACTTCTGCTGGACTCCTAAACGATATCAGTTGCTGAGCATTTGGAGTTAAGGGGTCATTCAACGATCCGGCACCGGTAGAAGCAGAGATGCCGGCGGATCGGGAGAGATATTCCGAGGAATGGTTTTCTTCCGCTTCGGTGATGCATTTAATAGTTTATAACTATTAAACTTAGTTTCCAGAGATGAAAACTCAACGCGAAGTTTTAGAAAACAGCCTACAAGGATTTAAATCCCTCCCGCGTCCGCCGCATAATTAGACGCATATCCATTTCCACGTCCCGGCGCACTTCACAACTCCAATTTAGGCCCCCACCGTTTTCGTTATACTCTGGCTGTATAACCAGCGCATTTGACACTCATAATGTTATCACAAAGCCAGCATAAAAGATAGGCATATTGGATTTTTTGGGGATTTTAGGTCCATCATCTCATGTTAAATACTTCATCTAGGTGAATCTTTTATGCTGCCTTTGTCAACTGAATCATCTCATTCTCGTGGTCGATAAACTTTAGCCAAACTAACCTCGTTTTGTTCTTGTTTGCATTCGTAGCTGTAAATATAGGAAGGAACCATGAGTTTTTACAGCTTTTCAACTCGGTTTTTTTTCCGAATATAACCCTTTTTTTCATAGATTCGCATGGTGCCTTATCGCCATGGGGTATGAGTCACGCAACTTCATTTGGTCGAACCTCCATAACAAGCCTGTTTGCCAGCGTCTTTTCGTCATCATCCTCTGACTGAAATGGCATTGCTGAAGCAGGTACTCCCAAAGAATCCCAAAGAAGTGCATCATCATTGATTCATCTACGATGCCTTTACGTTGTGGTACTCATAACTATATCTATCGCCCGTCCACTTCAGAAAAAAAAATCTGGGCAGTCCGTTTTTTCCATATTATTATAACGAAATAACGATTTATTAATTTCGATACCATGAAATGAACAGACTGCTTCTACTTCACATCCTCGTCGGCCTTTTTTTGATGGCTTCAAATGTTTGATGAAGCAGGGTATAACGCATTAACTTGCAATCTTGTAATTCTTTTGCACTCAAGTACTCCAGCAACAAAACGAGCGTCGGCTAACTATTCAATGCAACAATGCATTCTTCTCAAGAGTGTCACCAACTACCACAACAACAGTAAGCGCTGAATCCAAAAGTGCAAGTACGAGCAAATTGCTTACACCAACCAGCAACAACTTGTCTTGGAGCGCCCAATGCGCTTCACCTTCAAATTCGCTTACACCTCAAGTGTTAATTGGGTCATTGGGTTCGCCGACCGCCGTCAGCGCGCTCACAACAACAACAATTGCAGCTTCTGCTCCAACAACAACTGTAACAGCAGCAGCGTCTGCAATACCTTCGATCACCGTCCAGCAGACTACCTCAACAAAATCTGCCCATCCAGTGACGGTGAATCCAAAGTCACCTGTTCAGACTGGTATGGACAGATATATTAATATAAACAAGCGAAAGCTTAGCCCTCATACAAAAAGAGGCAACACTCCCAAAATGTCCAAAAGCAACATTGCTGAACGAAAAGCTTTGGAGGGCAACAGATTCCAAATTCTGGCAAATCAGCCGGAATCTCAAGAAGGAGTTTCTCAAACTAAATCCTGAGTAGCCAAGCCACCACCATTTTACATCCGTGGTGCAAACTTCACTTCTTTGGTGCCAAAGTTGGTGGCCCTAGTCGGCCCAATTTATGGTGCATAAGTACTCCTAAGTCAATCATCTCATTAAGTCTGGTTAATGGAACGTTATTAAGAAAGTAGGTAATCAACTGAGTATTTCTGAAAAAAGCCATGACCTTGCATTTAGAAATGCTGAAAGTTTTGGACGTCAGACTGCAACCGTGAGGGAGATATAATGTCTCTGTGGATGAGACAAAGCTTAACATCATCTGCGTACATGAGGACACGAGAATGAATTATAACGGATGGAAGATCGTTAATAAAAAGGGTAAATAGCAAAGGTCCCAGATGACTACCCTGAGGAACCCCCGAAGTGACTTGGATAGACCTAGAACTTGAATACTTGAATAGAACTTTCTGTGTTCTGTCTGTCAGGTATTCACGAATCCACCTTCTTAAACTGCATGGGAAACCAATTTTGTTTAATTTTAAAAGAAGAAGTTTATGATTAACAGAATCAAAAGCCTTACTGAAATTAGTTTAAACGACATCAGTTTGCCTTGCATTCCTAAATCCTTCGATCGTTAAAGATGTTAATTCTAATAGGTAAGTGGTAGTAGATCTAGGTTTTACAAACCCATGTTGAGATGGTGAAATAATAGATCTACAAAAGTGTTACCATTGACAAGTGATTAACTTTCCAAATGCTTTAGAAATAGTGGACAATTTAGAAATACCCCTATAATGCTTCGGACTTTTTACCATTTTTATGAAGAGGAATTATATAAAATTCCTTCCATATAGATGGGAAATGACAAGATTTAACGGACAACAAAAAAAGTTTTTGAAGTGGCTTACATAGAGCCTCTGCACAAAATCTGAGTACACAACCAGGTATTCCATCAGGACCAGGTGTGTACACAGGTTTTACTAAATTAAGAACGCTAAGAAGCGAACTCTCATCAATCGAAGGACTACAAATACAATTAGACCTTTTTATCTGATAAGGATACGGAAGATTCGCTCGGTATTCCGTTGAGGAATATGTTGTTGTGAAGAAATCAGCGAACAAATCAACAATCGCTTGATCAGAGTCCGCTATATTATTTTCAAACGATAACATTGATGGGTGGACATCCATCTTACGTTTAGAATTCACAAAGCTATAAAACTGTTTAGGATCACGGGAAAACTCAAGCTTACAACGCTTGAGGTAATTATTATAGCAGTGCTTGTTAAGCAACATAAAATTGGAGCGAGCAACTGCGTAAAGAGCAAAGTCCGAAGAACGTCCCAACTTCTAAAATTTTTTATAATATCTGGATTTGACATTTTTCAAGTTGGATAGCTCACGAGAAAACCAGGGAGGTCGGTGAGACGATACTGGAGTCCTCAGTGGGACACAAACCTTAAAAAGCGAACCAAGAGTATCATAAAACAACGAGATAGCAAGATCCATGTCTGAGCAACTGTATAAGGATGACCAGTCAGTTCTCAGAATGAGCCCATTCAGTTTAACAAAGTTAGTCTTGCGAAAATTATGAGATTTAATCACAGGACTGACACCAACAATCGGTGCACGAAACGACAGATCTACAGACAAATCCAAAGTAGGATGAAAATTGTCTTCAGGCAAGACTAGAAGGTCGGTTCTAGTAACTGCACAGTTAGTGGAATCCAACACAAATATGAGATCTAAGGATCTGCCTATGTTATTTCGCTCAGGGTTTATTTGAGCTAATGATAACTGAAAAAGGCCATCAACGAAGCAGTGAGATTTAGAAGGAAGCAACAAAGCAGATTCATCAGATTGAGACCATGCTATTTCTGGTAAATTAAAGTCGTCAAAGACGATTAAGATATCTCTATCAGAAAGCAATGAAGAAATACATATATCAAATAGAATCTAAATGTTTTGCAAACACCGCCATGTCGGATTGTGGCGGAATGTAAAAACAATTAATGTAGACAGAGAACGACTTGAATCTGACCTTAACACTAACAAATTCAATCTCCAGAATGTCCGCTGAATGAATTTGGTCAGAAGTTAAGGCCGAGTCAACTGCAATCAGAACTCCTCCGCTTACACAAGAAGTCCGATCACATCTAAAAACTGAAAATTTTGCGGAAAGAACAGGTTTTAACCATGTCTCAGTAAACACAAAAATTTTAAATTCAAATTCTAGACTATCTAGGTAGAGTCTAGGAAGCTTAGATTTAAGTCCTCTCACGTTCTGATAGGCCAGATGAAGGGACGAGATTAGTTTTTTGGAACACCAGCCGATGCTGATATTCCGGAAGATGAAGAATTAGATGGGATAGAAAGCCTAACCGGATCTCGAGTTTTCTTCTTGGCCGTGTATTCTTTTACTAAAATGTGATCCGGCCAAAAACTGCTATGACATATACAGTCGAACAGTTCAACTGGAACACTTATTTTAAAAGAGGATATCTCCCTCGAATATTTAAATTTAAATTTTTCCACCGCTATTTTAGCATTATAGTGATGAGCTTGAATTTTTGTCTTAATAAAAGCTAAGACATCATCCGACGAATGTTCGGGATCAAGCGTTGAAACAAATATATGTTTCTTAGGTGGAGCTCCAGTTAAAGGTTTATAGGAACCAGGCCGCAAATCAACCGCAGCGTCAGCGACCACGATTAAATCCGCCTGCGTGTCCGGTATTGCACCTCCAACTGGACTACTATCGGCAATATCAACAGTTATTGATAATTGCCCGGACTTTTCGGATACTACAGCTTTGTTCGTCTGCAAAGAGAGACCATTTCCTGGAGAAACGGAGATAGCCTCTTCCTTGCGACCACCTTGAGAAATGGGGGTGGTAAACGAAATAAGCTGCGGAGGATTTGTCACAGTGAGCAGTGAAGGAGTTTGTGGAGCTACGGCCGAGACGGGATTGGGCACAGGCAAATGCAAGGACAGATTGCGCATACTGGTTTTCTTGCGCTTTGGAGACTCATTTAACAGCTTATAGCTGCTAAATTCGCTCTCCACAGCATTGAACTCATCGTAGAGTTTACGAAAACCAGATGACAATTTTTTCAATCTATCCCTGGTTTGCCTCATAAACACCCTCATTTCAATCTCAACCTCACGGCATGAGTCACAACCCCATTTGAGCCCCCCTTTTTGCTCCAAACAATCCTTTACCCTGGCTGTGTAGCCAGCACATTTAACGTGCATGACGTTGTCACACAGCCAACAGGAAAGAAATACGTTATGGGGTGAAGGGGGGTTCAAACACTTTTTGCTTGAGCGGACAGACATTTTTTAATTCAATTAATACTCAAAAATTTTATAAAAAAAATTAAATATCAAAAAGGCCAAAGAAAAAACTCACTCAGATTTATTAAGCAAATTCGACACTGGGGTCAAACTCACAGAGAAAATTAGTGCAAGAACTAAGAGAACTAAGCACTACACAAATACACGTATCGCTTGTACGCGAGACAGAGATAGATGCGAGCGCGAATAAAAGAAATTAGAAAAAAAGAGAGCGGGAGAACCAACAGCACTGCACATGCAACAACAATGCGTTGGCGAGAGCGCGAGAGCGGTTTTAAAGCGGTAAAAATTACAAACGCAAGAGCAAAGAATAACAAAAACAACAACACTGCTGTAAAAAGTTTTGTTGTTTTTTTCAAATATTAAGTTCAATGCTTTGATTTTGCTTTTGTAAAGTTAATTAAACAAAAAGCGCAATGACAAAAATTTAAATGACAGAATAATGTCAATAGTTATTGCTAAATAATTAGCTGAATTTTTAGGCAGGCGCGGTGAGTTTAAAACCGAAATAAAAGAAATTATGCAGGAGCACAGAAAAACACGTCTATCCACGATGAAGAAAGAAACCTCAAATTACATCCAGAAAAATGTTCATTTTTTATGCGCGAAGTGACTTTTCTAGGTCATAAGTGCACAGATAAAGGAATTTAACACTAACAAATTCAATCTCCAGAATGTCCGCTGAATGAATTTGGTCAGAAGTTAAGGCCGAGTCAACTGCAATCAGAACTCCTCCGCTTACACAAGAAGTCCGATCACATCTAAAAACTGAAAATTTTGCGGAAAGAACAGGTTTTAACCATGTCTCAGTAAACACAAAAATTTTAAATTCAAATTCTAGACTATCTAGGTAGAGTCTAGGAAGCTTAGATTTAAGTCCTCTCACGTTCTGATAGGCCAGATGAAGGGACGAGATTAGTTTTTTGGAACACCAGCCGATGCTGATATTCCGGAAGATGAAGAATTAGATGGGATAGAAAGCCTAACCGGATCTCGAGTTTTCTTCTTGGCCGTGTATTCTTTTACTAAAATGTGATCCGGCCAAAAACTGCTATGACATATACAGTCGAACAGTTCAACTGGAACACTTATTTTAAAAGAGGATATCTCCCTCGAATATTTAAATTTAAATTTTTCCACCGCTATTTTAGCATTATAGTGATGAGCTTGAATTTTTGTCTTAATAAAAGCTAAGACATCATCCGACGAATGTTCGGGATCAAGCGTTGAAACAAATATATGTTTCTTAGGTGGAGCTCCAGTTAAAGGTTTATAGGAACCAGGCCGCAAATCAACCGCAGCGTCAGCGACCACGATTAAATCCGCCTGCGTGTCCGGTATTGCACCTCCAACTGGACTACTATCGGCAATATCAACAGTTATTGATAATTGCCCGGACTTTTCGGATACTACAGCTTTGTTCGTCTGCAAAGAGAGACCATTTCCTGGAGAAACGGAGATAGCCTCTTCCTTGCGACCACCTTGAGAAATGGGGGTGGTAAACGAAATAAGCTGCGGAGGATTTGTCACAGTGAGCAGTGAAGGAGTTTGTGGAGCTACGGCCGAGACGGGATTGGGCACAGGCAAATGCAAGGACAGATTGCGCATACTGGTTTTCTTGCGCTTTGGAGACTCATTTAACAGCTTATAGCTGCTAAATTCGCTCTCCACAGCATTGAACTCATCGTAGAGTTTACGAAAACCAGATGACAATTTTTTCAATCTATCCCTGGTTTGCCTCATAAACACCCTCATTTCAATCTCAACCTCACGGCATGAGTCACAACCCCATTTGAGCCCCCCTTTTTGCTCCAAACAATCCTTTACCCTGGCTGTGTAGCCAGCACATTTAACGTGCATGACGTTGTCACACAGCCAACAGGAAAGAAATACGTTATGGGGTGAAGGGGGGTTCAAACACTTTTTGCTTGAGCGGACAGACATTTTTTAATTCAATTAATACTCAAAAATTTTATAAAAAAAATTAAATATCAAAAAGGCCAAAGAAAAAACTCACTCAGATTTATTAAGCAAATTCGACACTGGGGTCAAACTCACAGAGAAAATTAGTGCAAGAACTAAGAGAACTAAGCACTACACAAATACACGTATCGCTTGTACGCGAGACAGAGATAGATGCGAGCGCGAATAAAAGAAATTAGAAAAAAAGAGAGCGGGAGAACCAACAGCACTGCACATGCAACAACAATGCGTTGGCGAGAGCGCGAGAGCGGTTTTAAAGCGGTAAAAATTACAAACGCAAGAGCAAAGAATAACAAAAACAACAACACTGCTGTAAAAAGTTTTGTTGTTTTTTTCAAATATTAAGTTCAATGCTTTGATTTTGCTTTTGTAAAGTTAATTAAACAAAAAGCGCAATGACAAAAATTTAAATGACAGAATAATGTCAATAGTTATTGCTAAATAATTAGCTGAATTTTTAGGCAGGCGCGGTGAGTTTAAAACCGAAATAAAAGAAATTATGCAGGAGCACAGAAAAACACGTCTATCCACGATGAAGAAAGAAACCTCAAATTACATCCAGAAAAATGTTCATTTTTTATGCGCGAAGTGACTTTTCTAGGTCATAAGTGCACAGATAAAGGAATTTTACCTGATGACACAAAATATAATGTCATTAAGAATTATCCAGTCCCACATGATGCGGACAGCGCTAGACGGTTCGTTGCATTTTGCAACTATTATAGACGTTTTATTAAAAATTTCGCCGACTATTCCCGGCACATAACTCGATTATGTAAAAAGAATGTTCCCTTTGAGTGGACAATTGAATGCCAAAATGCATTCCAATATCTTAAAGAAAATTTAATGCGGCCAACCATATTACAATATCCTGATTTTAGCAACGAATTTTGCATAATCACAGATGCAAGCAAGCAAGCGGTTTTAACTCAAAACCAAGACGGACTTCAACTTCCAATCGCTTATGCATCGCGTTCATTCACCAAAGGTGAAAGTAATAAGAGCACAACGGAACAAGAGCTAGCAGCCATTCATTGGGCCATTACACATTTTCGCCCATATATTTATGGCAAACATTTCACAATAAAAACAGACCACAGACCGTTAACATATTTGTTTTCCATGGTAAATCCTAGCTCCAAATTGACTCGCATGCGGCTAGAACTCGAAGAATACGACTTCACAGTCGAGTATCTAAAGGGAAAGGACAATTTCGTGGCAGATGAACTATCTCGGATCACAACAACCGAGTTAAAAGACATTCAAAATAAAGTCCTGAAAGTCACTACCAGGCAACAGTACAGACAAAATAAATCCTGCGCAGGAAAAGAAAAAGAGACTTTGCCAAGGCAAAGTACTCCAAATGCTTCTATGCCCAACGTTAACCAAGTTATAAATAATGACGAGGTACGAAAAGTAGTGGCCTTGCATATAACAAATAAACTGTGTTAAAGTTATTGCAAGAATTGATATTGTTGACCTATATACTAATGAAAAACTTGACTTAGGTCAGTTCTTTCAAAGGCTTGAAACGCAAGCCGGTATATTAAAAATAAGTCATATCAAAACGGCACCGTGGGAAAAGATCTTTTTAATTTATTTCAATAGATACTTTTAAAGAAATGGGCAATGATATATTGAAATCATTAAGAGTAGCTCTACTCAACCCGGTGACCATAATAAATAATGAAAAAGAAAAAGAAGCAATTTTGTCTGAAAATCATGATGATCCAATACAAGGAGGTCATAATGGCATAACAAAAACTTTAATAAAAATAAAAAGACACTACTATTGGAAAAATATGACGCGTCAAATAAAAGAGTACATGCGTAGTTGTCCAAAATGCCAAAACTAAACATACTAAGACCCCATTGACACTAACAGAAACGCCTATGAGTGCCTTTGACAGAGTAATAGTGGATACTATAGGTCCACTACCGAAATCTGAAAATGGTAACGAATACGCAGTAACCCTAATATGCGACCTAACAAAGTATTTGGTAGCCATCCCTGTTCAAAATAAGAACGCTAATACCATTGCGAAAGCAATATTTGAATTTTTTATATTAAAGTACGGTCCAATGAAGATGTTCATTTCGGACATGGGCACTGAATATAAAAATTCAATAACAAGCGATCTGTGCAAATATCTAAAAATAGACAACATAACGTCTACTGCACATCACCACCAAACCGTCGGAACAGAGCAAAAGAAAAGAAGTCATAGAACTTTCAATGAATACATCCGTTCATATATATCAGTCGATAAAACAGACTGGGATGTTTGGCTCCAATATTTTACATATTGTTTCAACACGACCCCCTCTATGGCACATGGTTATTGTCCATATGAGTTAGTTTTTGGCAAACAAAACAATTTGCCAAAACAATTTAATTCTATAAATAATATAAATCCATTATATAATGTAGATGATTATGCTAGAGAAGCTAAGTTTAGATTAGAGCAAGCCTATAAAAGGGCAAGGCTTATGCTAGAAGAGCATAAGGTAAAGAATAAAGAACTATACGATAGAAAAATAAATAATTTTGAACTAGAAATAGGTGACAGGGTTCTTTTGAAAAATGAAACGGGCCATAAGCTAGAACCTAAGTATCTAGGCCCATGTAGAGTAGAATCAATAGAAGATAGGGATAATATTTTAATTAGAGATAAAAGGAATAAAGCACAAAGAGTGCATAAGGATAGGTTAAAAATTTATAAATAATTTGAAAGGAAAATAAACATTTTTTTCATTAAAATCTAAAACGTATACATTCAAAAATAAATAAGAATAAGAAATAAGAGAAATAAAATTATTTTTTCTTTATTTTTATAAAAAAAAAAAAAGAAGAGTAAGAACTTAAAAAAAAAAAAAAAAAAATCAAAAATATGCATGTATATATGATAAATATATATTCGAAGACGTAATTTTTTTTTTTCTTTTCAATAACTTCATTATATTACGTTATTCTTTAAAAAGGGGAGGTGTAGTGTATTCACATGTTATAATTAAAATCATTCAGCACAGCTTGTAACACTCTGTTGCAAGCAATAAATAATTATAAATATATATATATTCATATATAAGAACAATTGTATGTATGCACGCAAACTTGCATGCATACATTTCGTTCTGTATATATGTATGTTTACATAAATGAACTGTGCTGGCAAGCCAGCCTAAATATGCTGAGCTTGCATTTCGGTCTCACCAAGAATGTGTGACCAAACATGTGAGTACACACTCTCTCTCTCTCTATATATATATACATATATACATTTTGTAGCTGCCAATAAGCAGCATAAGCATTATACACATAAGTTGAACATTCTGATTAAAACCACATAAGAGCACAGACGTGCTATAAAAACAAAATTATTATTTGGACTTTAAGTGAATATATTCTACATGTACGAAAGTACATTTTTACAATATCTTGGAGTTTACCTCGACAGAAGATTAAATTGGCGGAATCATATCAAAGCCGATAAAAAGCAGCTAAAGCGTAAAGCAAGTTTCGAATTCAAAGTTCTGTTATACAAATGGGTTTGAATGTACGGCTCTGCACTAAGGGGAAATCAAGCAACAGCAATATTGAAACCATGCAAAGGACGCAATCTAAGGTTCTTAAAACTATCACGGAAGCACCTTGGAATATGCGGAACTAAAACGTACAGAAAGACATACATATTCCTAGTGTACTAACCGAAATAAAGGTACAACAGCTAAAGTACACTGCTGAACAACAAGCACATCCGAATAACCTCGCCAAATAATTAACTCGAGTATGTAATAGAACTAGTCTCCAACGAAACGACCTCCCAACCCTTTAGCAAATCATCAGGCCATAGATTAATGTAGCATCCTTCAGATGTTTGGTTAAATATTAGATTAAGATAAAACTAGAAAGTTGTTGTTAGTCTTATAAGCCTATATAAGAGATCCAACAAACAAATAAAACGTAAAAAAAAACTAGTATTCTGGACAATTACGATTTATTTTATGTTAATAACTGGATGTTATTAAATTATTTGATCGTAATTTTTGTCAATATAATTTAAAAAAAAAATGATTGAATGTGGACGGTTAAAAGTTTAAGAGAATCAACTAACAAAGCAGAATTTCATGGAATCGCAAAATTTACACAGAACATGTAAGAATATTTTGTGTACTTACTGTAGGATAAAGTCCCCGTATTGAACAGTCAGCTTGAGAACTTTGTACGCAGCCAGAGTCGTCATTGCGTATACAGCAGGCCGTTTCGCGCTCCTGACGTCTGGTTTTAGTTACCACGTCCATAATTTTCATGTCACGTCGCATACACGCAGCAAATTTTGCACCAATGTGAACTAAGTCGTTATGTCGTGGTCCAATCCACAAATTTCGTTGCACTATATTTTGCACTGTCTGCAGACTTAAGCTTGTTACTAGAACTTGACCAGTTTTTTGTTCAGATCCGAATCCTATTGGAGCAATACCGTAGCACATTATTGATAGACTAAGAACCACTACTTGTACGGTTGTAATCCAATACGTAAAATATGGCCTATGATCTGTTCGATCATCTAAGTCGTTAACCGAGAAATATTTTATACTTCGATTTAAAGGTCGTCTAGAATTTTCTAAAACGCCATCAAGAACTTGAGCTGTAATTCGAGTGCCACGGTTTGTTGTAGTCGAGCCCGAGTTGGACGTTCGCATTGTTGGTTGGCTTTGACCAGATGAGGTGCTTCCTTGTTGCAAATGGTTTCCATTCGCTTGATGTAAGTGTTCACTAGTTAAATTCATAACACTGTTGCCGTTTCCATTATTGCTCAAAGCAGATGTGCGCCATCCATTGTGATGGCGTTCCGCTATGTAAACGCTTACACCAATTTCAGCGGGAGAGCCAGTTCCTGTACAAGCTGGGAGCTTATTTATTGGCCGTATAATATCGGAGCTATCCTCTATTGACGATGAAGTAGTTTCAGAAGGACTGTCGAAAAAAACTTCATCATTATCAAGGGTGGCTAAGCCATCTGATAAATTAATAGAAAAATCAGTGTCAATATCCACATGGTTGTTGGTAGGGTCCATTTCTGATATATTGTTGTTCTGGATGTGTAGTGGAGCAAAGCTTCGCGACCATTGCCAATGACGTTGGTATTTCATTCTGTTGCAGGCACGAGGTGCACGCTTATAAAATATATGTACAATATAAGTTAATGTTGTCATTAGCAAATTAACTACCGATGCCTTTCGCTCCACAAACTCACCAGCATGAAAATCACTACTGGAATAAAATTTTCGGCGTTTTTCTTGTGATAATATATCCGCATTATGAGTATCTTGAGCTGGCAAGATATCAGGACGGTCTTGTGTATAGTAATTGCTGATTTGACCACAATTTTGATTGAGTTCATGGTTACTGTGCTGGTTAGCAATGGAATGAACATTGTGATCGGCCGCATTTGGTCCTTGGTACTCAAGTTCAGAGTCTAACAATCCAAATCGTCGAATAGCTAATCGTCGGTGCCTTTCATACCATAGAACAAAATCTCTGTTCTCAGTGCTTAGCTCAACTCCAAAAAAAATTGATATTTCTCGTTTCATGTAGCTGTTAATTCGTTTTTTGTATGAATAGTGATGAGCCTGCTGTTGTTGGGGTAATATTTGCGATGTTATTTGCTGTTGTCCCTGAGATTGCAAATTATGAACTGCGTTTAGCTGTGTTGGTTGCATACGTGGAGAGTTCACTAGCTGCGTAACTGACGGCGCAGATGCAGATGAGAATATGTGGTGATTTGATTCATGTTGAAATGCGGATTTGCACCCATCATTTATTTTAACGTGAGTGGTTGCCTGAGAGAGTGCTAGAGAAATATTTGAAACCTGTTCTGTATTTGCCTGTTCACTTGATATGAGTGGGACTGACATTGGTAGATTTAAGGGAAGTGGTACTGGACTAATTGGTCCAGTTGTTTGCGTTGTCTGGTGTACGCCAGTAGTCCTACGTACCGTGTTGCAGTGTATGCAGGTTCCTGTACTATTGCTGACTTCATCTTGACTTGTAGATATACCAGAAGTTATAACTATTACAGCTTCAGCCTCATCGGACAAAGTATTGCTTAGGCGGGTAGCATCAGCGTTTTGTGTTATGGAACGAGCCTTGATTCTAGTTCCCGAAGTTGTTGTGCTGGGTGAACAAGTATTAGATGAGGAAAACGGCACAGATATTGCCGACACAGTAGCAGGTGATGGCGAAGTGCACGACGATGAACAGAATACATTGGTTTGAAATGCTTGGACTGTTTTTTTTAAATTGTTTGATGCTGAATCGGCATTTTCGATGTGACAACATTTAGTACGATAACTGTAAGGTAGGTTTGCATACTGTGATTGCGTTGAATTTGAAGCAACTGAAGCTGAAGATGAGGATATCTGCAAATCTGTGAAAACATCTCTTGCAGGTGGTGGTGTAGGAATATATCGCTTTACTGGCGTATGTACTGTGGATCCCAAGTAACCATTAAAAGTATCACATTGGACTAAAGGAAGCGCTGTATTGGAAGGTAAAAGCAAACGCGAAGACGAAGAACTTGAGGGTAATGGAGACGAATGATTAATTGTTTCCTTTGTTTTTGAAGCTAATTGTGCCTCCCGATACCGATCTAATCTGTATCTTGAACTTGGTGATACACCTCTTTGTAGTGAATACGAAGTAGTAGAGCATACGCCGGCACTGAGTTTATGATTTATAGATAAATTATCCGTTTTAGTCGCAATATGGGGCGAACTAACGCAGTTTGCAAAACTGTCGCTATTTGGAGCAGGCGATGGAGGTGGCAGACGTCCGTTAGTTGCATCATCAGGTTTTTCTAAAGAGGTAATTGCCAGTTTTCCAGTCTGTGTTTGAAATATCTCATTTGGATGTGGACTGAAGCGACCACCAGATGTTGAACAATTGACCGATTCGTCTCCGTTCGACTTAAATGCAAACTGAAGTTGCGGTTGAAAATTTGCAGATTTTCTACGGGTTATACTAATTGAACTATTTGTATTACTCATGTTACCAACACCGTTTCGTCGTGAGTTGCTATCAAGATCTGTTCCAGAGGAGCTCATCTTTAAATTTAAAAGTCACAGAATCTGTAATGAAATAAAAATAGACATTAAGATTAAAAAAAAGAAACTGGATATGATTTGGCTTCTATTAAAGCTTCTTCTTAGATATTACTTATATGTTGTACCCAAAAAAGAGAACATTTGCTTTTTTAATCGACTACAAAAAGAACATAAAATTTTTGAGCCCATACATAGAGGTATTCAACTATAATATTTGTCATAGCCTTTTTGTAAGTATTAAAATTCTGTTTCGGATTCTGTACCATATTGAAAAGTGATATCTTTCTTACATAGTAGTGATAATATTTTAATATTTTTCACAGTGCTCTTGATAAGGGTTATTTAAATGAACTTGGAACAGGCTGCCTTTTAACGCTTTTTTTTTAAACCGGATTTTTAATTTTATTCGTTTTATTTGCAATTTTGAATTTTTTGTTTTCGGTTTAAAAATTAAAAAAAAGGTCATTAAAATTCAGTCTTATATTTAGTTGATTTATATACATACATATGTTTAACTTATGGCACTAGATGTTGGTACAGCTTTAAATTAAATTGTTCCTTAGTGGTGTCTAAAGTCACTTCCGAACTTTCAATTGCGTAGCAACAAGCAAACACCCACCAAAATAACTTTAAGCACAAGAAGTTTCGGCTAACTTCCCAGCACATAGGCTGGCGCTATGTATATATATCTCTACCCTACCCACGGTAACTCCCAGGAAAATTACAAGTCAAAAAACCGACTAGTTGAACTTCAAGTAACAGATAAAGGACTGCAGCAATAAATCGTACTCCAAGTGTATTGAAAAGGTAAAAAAATCTCTTTTTCAGAGACCGAGCAAAGAGGGCAGTAAAGTGCAGCCTTATAGCTCCGTAAATTTTCTGTCAACTCCCGATCTGTGCTCTGCAATATATGTGCAACGGCAGTAAACACTGATCACTTTTCCCTAAGATGGAAAAAATCAAAAATCCCGAAATGATCCCAAATCCTGGAAAAGACAAAACACAACCATCATATTACACACCCATCAGTTTATCGCCAAGTCTCTCAAAGTTATTTGAAAGGGTTCTACAAAAAAAAATGTATGAAATTTGCCTCGATGTCGCCTAAGTCTGCGTTTGAATCGGTCTAACACATAACATAATGAAAGACCACATATTCCTACCCCAATAAACGAAATAAAGGCTCAACAATTCTCTAGCAATTCATCAGGGCCATAGATCAACGGACTATACTTCAGATGTTAGGAACGAGGTCAGATTAGGATAAAACTAGAAAGTCGTGGTCTTGAATATGGTCAGCACAGAATGAGTCCTACCAAGCAAGAATAGAGTCTGTAAATAAAGGTGTTTTTGCTCCATGGTCATCGCGGTCTAAACTGACAATGTCAACCATCGTACTTTAGTAGACATTTTTACCCAGGCCTTCCTTCTCTTAATAGTCGAAGATTAATACTTGGCGTCATTTTAATGCACAACGTCCTCAATAGTGATGTGTAGACTCACCCGAGTTAATAAACCAAGTAAATCGAACACTTATTTTCAATTATGCTATATAAACCTCTTGCTGAACTTCTAACTACGCATTTTATTAACCTTGTGTTCCTTGTTTCGATTAAAATCACGTATTTCACGTAATCAGTATAGAGCTCTGTCTTCCTTGGCTTAACACATTTATCCATTCATAACAGTAGTTCTCGTATTCTTTTTTGTATTTTCTGAATTGTCTGAAATTGTAGGTTATTTTTATATAATTTTGTCAGAGCAAAATATTACTTTCGAAAAAACTTACCAGTTCAAAGTGCTCAATAGTTTTCCGGACTTCTACAAGGAACAAATATATAAACCTGATTAATTTAATAAGGAGAGTCTATTTGTTCATTCAAAACATTGTTTCGTCACAACGAGATGGCCACTTTGTGGCACCTCCGAGGTCGCTTTGATAGTCTTTAAAAATCTGAAAAGTTTTAAATAAATGTTTTTGTATGCAGTTAATCAGATAAAAGAGAATCCAAATAAGCGAAAGCAGTGGAGTTCCTTCACCATGTACATAACAGGGATGATCAAAAGATTCAAAGGCCTTACTGAAATCGGGATAAAGGAGTTCCTTCACCATGTACAAAACAGGGAATGATCAAAAGATTCAAAGGCCTTACTGAAATTGGGATAAGGGACAACAGTTTGTAAAGCATTCACGAATCCATCGGCAGCCAAAGAATAAAACTCAAAAGGATTGTTATTTTTGCCTGTAGGAATCGCGTATCCCGTCACATATCTTTGTCACCCATTTTATCCCGTACTACGAAGCCCAACAGCTCATGATATTTGTAAAGAACATGATCTTCCATATCTTTCAGCATATTTTAGCGTGCTCATAGTCCGTTCCACTTGTACATAAGCTCGACTAGTGACGGTGGCAAACAAAAGTAACTTTATTCTTTTATCTGAACAGAACTGGATAAACTTTGTACACGTAAAACACCTTCCCTGGTCAGATATTATTCGGTTTGCTACTCCAAACAAGGAAACACCAGATTGAACAGCTTTTATGCAACTGTCACTGTCTAATTTTAGGGTATGACTGAGGAAAACATACATGGTAAACGCGTCAACTTGGACAATAACATACTCCTTTTGGTCATTTTTGCCACTCAGTTTTCCAGTAATATCGATGTGGATAGTGTGCCAAGAAATATTAATTTTCGGAATTGGATGCAACTCAGCTTGAATTTTTCCTCGACTTGACTTGGACATTTTCCCTACCTGAATGCATAATTGACTCGTGAACTTGGTTTATAACAGACCATTTATAGGCACGTGGTACCACTGGTAAACAACGTGTTCTGCCATTTCTCTGTATTTTTCGGTAAAAAACTTCTGCCCTTAGTTTATAAGTTTTTGCAGTATATTCTGGCTGAGAAAAATCTTTTAATTTACTGACAATTTCGGCTATGTCCAAGTGCTCGAGATTTCGGCCAGATTAACTCTCTTCTTTTCTATCAACTTTATAGCTGAGGTACGTTTTGTTAAAAGAGGTTTTCTTGACAAAAGTTAACATGTGCCATTCTTTTCTTATCTCAATACTGTATATCAAATGTAAACGACTGCAAAAACGTCCACCATCACTGTGCTCTGGGAGTTGGATCTTGTTTATTTCTTGATGTCTTCACTGAGTTACAGTCAGTAAAAAAGGTAAAGTTCTTGCACAACATGGGGTTTGTTGTTAATTTTGTGTAATAAAATTGCTCCATCGCGACTACAACTTGCATCTGTATTTGGATCGCAAATGACAATAACTGGTTTACTCGTAAGAATAGAAATAACCTTTTACCTTATTTGCACATATTTTGTCTTACAAATAAATTTATTTTTGTCAGAAGTTAAGAAATACAACGGTTTCATTAACCGTCTAATTGTCTTAGTGTTGTGACTGACTGCGGAGGCGGAAGAGCAGTCAACGCTACAATCTTTTGGGGATTTGGACGAATTTCACCAGCACTTATGTAGTAGCCCAAATATTGAAGCGAAGTTTTCGAAAACGAACATTTTGTAATGTAGAATGAAAACCTAGTCTCTGTAAAAACATTAAGAACAATCTCTAATGTTTCCAACGCTTAACATTTTGTTGAGGCAGCTATCATGATGTCGTCCATATAGACAATAGCATACGAATTTGCTAAGTCACCCAACCCCTGCATTACTAACCGTTGAAAAACAGAAGGTGCGTTTTTAAGCCCGAACGGCATAGATAAAAATTCATATTGCCCATCTGGTGTCACAAACGCTGTGTACTCAACCTTTTTGCCTCTATGGTTTATGTTTCCTTTGGGTACTGCATCGTTCTGCTTATATGTCTTCGTTACTGTAACGCTTTCCGACTGCAAATCACTTCTTGTCCGAACATTTGACCTGAAACTCAAACGCTGCAATCAGCTATAGAAATTCGGTAGCATCGCGAGAGTCATAGACACAGCTAATTCCTCCATTTCCATGCGACGCCATTGACAGTATATTAAGAAACATTGCGGCTGGTGTTTTTGTAGTGTTAAAGCGCGGTATAACCAATTCTCGGATCTCGGGCCAGGTAATGTCAGTCTGACCCAATTGAGACAGCCATTTTATTTTTTTTGTTTTTTTTTTTACGCGCAAATCCCAATGGGAGCACTAATTGCCCACACCTCCGGTCCAACCGGCCGAGGGTCGCAAGCCGCATAACGCACGGCTCGAGTCTCGGGGACAATTCACAAAACATAGACAAAAAACGAAACTAGGAAAGGATAGAAGTTTTTAGTAAAGGAATAGAGAGCTCTGAACTGATTACATGATAAAGACGATTATAATCAGAACAAAGAACTCGAAAAGGTGCATACATAAGGTAGATAGTAGTACATCATGGACGAGTTAGAGGAATATAGTTTCTAGTAGGTCTACAAGGAACTCGGGAGAGTCTATATCCCCATTAAGGAGCTTGTGCATAAATATGATTGGCGTCATTAATCTACGGTTAGTGAGAGAAGGAAGGTTAAGTAAAAGAAGTCTACTAGAGTACGAAGGTAAGTTGATATTACGATCCTAGTTCAGACCACGAAGAGCAAAGTGAAGGAACTGTTTTTGAACTGATTCTATTCTTGCTTTATATGAATCGTATTGGGATGACCATATGCAGGATGCATATTCCAAAATTGGACGAACCAATGAGGTGTAAAGAACTTTGGTTGTATATGGATCGTCAAATTCCTTTGACCATCTTTTAACAAACCCAAGAACACCCATGGCTTTTCCGACAGTAGTGCTTATATGGGACTTAAAAGTCAATTTATGGTCCATAAGTACTCCCAAGTCAATCATCTCATTAAGTCTGGTTAATGCAACGTTATTAAGAAAGTAGGTAATTAACTGAGAAGTGTTTCTGAAAAAAGTCATGAGCTTGCATTTAGATGTGTTTAGGTTTAATAAGTTGTGTCGACACCAAGATTGAAAGTTTTGGAGGTCAGACTGCAACCGTGAAGGTGATATAATGTCTCTGTAGCTGAGACAAAGCTTTACATCATCTGCATACATGAGGACACGAGAATGTATTATAACGGATGGAAGATCGTTAATAAAAAGTGTGAATAGCAGTGGTCCCAAATGACTACCCTGAGGCACCCCTGAAATTACTTGGATGGTCCTTGAACTTGAAGACTTCAATAGAACTTTCTGTGTTCTGTCTGTCAGGTATTCACGAATCCAACAAATTAAAGGGCTTGGGAATCCAATTTTGTTAAATTTCAAAAGAAGAAGTGTATGATTAACAGAATCAAAAGCATTGCTGAAATCAGTATAAATGACATCAGTTTGTCTTGCATTCCTAAATCCTTCGATAGTTAAAGATGTAAATTCTAATAGGTTAGTGGTAGTAAATCTACGTTTCACAAACCCATGTTGAGATGGTGAAATAATAGATCTACAAAAATGTTGCAATTGAGAAGTGATTAACTTTTCAAATGCTTTAGGAATAGCGGACAATTTAGAAATACCCCTATAATTGGATGCTTCGGACTTCTTACCATTTTTATGAAGAGAAATTATATAAGATTCCTTCCATATAGACGGAAAATGACAAGATTTAACGGACAACGAAAAAAGTTTTTGAAGTGGCTTACATAGAGCCTCTGCACAAAATCTGAGCACACAACCAGGTATTCCATCAGGACCAGGTGTGTACACAGGTTTTGCTAAATAAAGCACGCTAAGAAGCGAACTTTCATCGATCGAAGGACTACAAATACAATTAGACCTTTTTATCTGATAAGGATACGAAAGATTCGCTCGGTATTCCGTTGAGGAATATGTTGTTGTGAAGAAATAAGCGAACAAATCAGCAATCGCTTGTTCAGAGTCCGCTATATTATTTTCATACGATAATATTGATGGGTGGACATCCATCTTACGTTTAGAATTCACAAAACTATAAAACTGTTTAGGATCACGGGAAAACTCAAGCTTACAACGCTTGAGGTAACTATTATAGCAGTGCTTGTTAAGCAACATAAAATTTGAGCGGGCAACTGCGTAAAGAGCGAAGTCTGAAGAACGTGCCGACTTCTTGTATTTTTTATAATATCTGGGTTTGACATTTTTCAAGTTGGATAGCTCACGAGAAAACCAGGGAGGTCGGTGAGACGACACTGGAGTCCTCAGTGGGACACAAACCTTAAAAAGCGAACCAAGAGTATCATAAAACAACGCGAGAGCAAGATCCATGTCTGAGCAACTGTATAAGGATGACCAGTCAGTTCTCAGAATGAGATCATTCAGTTTAAAATTAGTCTTGCGAAAATTACGAGATTTAATCACAGGACTGACACCAGCAATCGGTGCACGAAACGACAGATCTACAGATAAATCCAGAGTAGGATGAAAATTGTCTTCGGGCAAGACTAGAGGGTCGGTTCTAGTAACTGCACAGTTGGTGGAATCCAACACAAATATCAGATCTAAGGATCTGCCTATGTTATTTCGCACAGGGTTTATTTGAGCTAATGATAACTCAAAAAGGCCATCAACGAAGCAGTGAGATTTAGAAGGAAGCAACAAAGCAGATTCATCAGATTGAGACCATACTATTTCTGGTAAATTAAAGTCACCAAAGACGATTAAGATATCTCTATTAGAAAGCAATGAAGAAATATGTCGAATAGAATCTAAATGTTTTGCATACACCGCCATGTCGGATTGTGGCGGAACGTAAGAACAAGTAATGTAGACAGAGAAAGACTTGAATCTGACCTTAACACTAACAAATTCAATCTCCAGAATGTCCGCTGAATGAATTTGGTCAGAAGTTAAGGCCGAGTCAACTGCAATCAGAACTCCTCCGCTTACACAAGAAGTCCGATCACATCTAAAAACTGAAAATTTTGCGGAAAGAACAGGTTTTAACCATGTCTCAGTCTCAGTAAACACAAAAATTTTAAATTCAAATTCTAGACTATCTAGGTAGAGTCTAGGAAGCTTAGATTTAAGTCCTCTCACGTTCTGATAGGCCAGATGAAGGGACGAGATTAGTTTTTTGGAACTTCAGCCGATGCTGATATTCCGGAAGATGAGGAATTAGATGGGATAGAAGGCCTAACCGGATCTCGAGTTTTCTTTTAGGGCGTGTATTCTTTTACTAAAATGTGATCCGGCCAAAAACTGCTATGACATATGCAGTCAAACAGTTCAACTGGGACACTTATTTTAAAGGAGGATATCTCCCTCGAATATTTAAATTTAAATTTTTCCACCGCTATTTTAGCTTTATAGTGATGAGCTTGAATTTTAGGCTTAATAAAAGCTAAGACATCATCCGACGAATGTTCGGGATCAATCCTTGAAACAAATATATGTTTCTTAGGTAGAACTCCAGTTAAAGGCTTATAGGAACCAGGCCGCAAATCAACCGCAGCGTCAGCGACCATGATTGAATCCGCCTGCGTGTCCGGTATTGCACCTCCAACTGGACTACTATCGGCAATATCAACAGTTATTGATAATTGCCCGGACTTTTCGGATACTACAGCTTTATTCGTCTGCAAAGAGAGACCATTTCCCGGAGAGACGGAGATAGCCTCATCATTGCGACCGCCTTGAGAGATGGGCGTGGTAAACGAAATAAGCTGCGGAGGATTCGTCACAGGAGATTGTGGAGCCATTGCGAAGAGTTTCCTTTCATAACTGAACTAAAGGCCACAATCAACGCACTGCCTTTTAACATATTTTATTTCAAAATAATTTCAACAGTGGTGCACCACGATGTAGCGTTGGCACCCGACTAGTCTGGATTAAATTTTGGTAGTTGCACTGATTGGACAGAGCCTGCGGCGGATGCCGTTCCTCTTATTGCCTGTAGTAAGTCGAGCAAGTTTTGATTTTGAAACTGCATAATTTCCCCAAGTGGTCAATCGAAATTTGTAGCCTGAGGGCCAGATCCCACTTAGGATGTTGGAGACAATTCCAACGTGTCTCCGGGTTATTCACTTTGGTTTTTAGACGTTTTTATTACAATTAATGAGCGCAGGGAGTTCCGTTTGCTTCTCGTGGCGTTTAGTCCCACTAATTAAATAGTCTTGACGGCCACGGCATCACACCGGACCACACTCGTTGACAGCTTGGCTGTCATCTTGCTCATAGACACAGTCACATATGCACCAATACTAAGAACACCTGCATGACTAAGCAGTTAAAATCAAACTTCTATGACTTGGTAATCAATGTCAAACTAACATGACAATAATCAACTGGTACACTTACATGACATAGTTCCCTGTATCTGTACCTAATGTTACCAGACCAATATTACAACTATGACGTATAAGAATACAATAAAGATGGACATTAGAGTCCTCAAATGGAAAGAGATATAAGATACGGTACCAAAGGGTATGCACTACAGTGCAATACCGTTTTTCATCTCCGACATATATATCAATAAAATTAGACTGAATCGGAGTCTGATGGAAGCCACATAGCATGTCCAGACATGAATAGTATATTGCTCCATCTAATCTAGAAACTTGAACAATTATAATCGGCAATGGATACGTGTCGGCAACGGTATTTAAATTTAACCCAGATTCGTTTGGAGCTATTTTCGGAACCATATTTGATTTGAACAATTTCACAATTAAATTTGCAACCACTTCCTTTTCTTGTAAATTTGTAAATGAGTTTGAATATTCCTACTACCATCCGCCGAAAAAAATGACTTTTTTAAAGTAGCCAAGCCACGTACAGATTTGGTTTTTAGATGGCAAAAGTATTAACATAACTTTACGACCAATAATGACGTCTTAATTTAACCAATGATCAAGGGCAATGTGAAACTTTATATTTACCGTATATTTTTAATGCCCATAAGAATTAAAAATTTGTTTCGTTTTAAAGTAAGCTTATCCAACACTGATTCCCTGACGAGTAAACAGTAAGCTTCTGAATTGACACGGCCATTTTACTGGAGCAGAAAGTTCCATTTGAGTTAACTAAGTCGGTTAGATTTTAACTGACTACGCAGACGCACTTATAAAACCGGAACGCATTCGACGCATTCGTTCGCATTCGTAGTCCAGATCCAATGTCTCCTGTATTACTCAGCAGTCGATGTAAAACAATCATTCAAGTACGCAATGATAAACCTATTGTCAAAACATGTCAATACATCCTAACTGACGCTATACTTCCACAACGCACGAACCAATTTCCACGGTTTTGCATTCGTTGGAAATGTCTCAGGCTCAGTGAGCTTTATGGCAAAGAAAATTCATGAAAAAATTTCAAGAAAAGTAGCAAAGTCACTTAAATCATTTTTTACATACAGCGCCATCTCTAAAACATGCTGAGAAATTTCGAAATGGAGGTGAAAGTTATTCGTCTCCTAACAGTTCAATATTAAACTATCAAATAAATCACGCGTACTGTGGCAATTTTTACTCAACTCCAACAGCAGGCATTTGTCCTTAAGGTAGTAAGATTGTAAGGAACCTTCTAAGGCCGGGGTTCACCTCTCAGTGTTATGGGTCCACAATACAAGAAATTTGTAATTGCCGAGATCAGACGGTCAGACTATTTTAGTCTAGCCTCTACAGAAATTTCGAAGAAAGACAGAATACGACATTAGATAATTTCCAACACTAATAAATTCAATGTTAAGAACAGCAGATGGCGGAACTATATCAGAATGAAAGGATGAATTAACGGCAATCAAAACTCCACCACCATTTTTGGATATTCGATCGCGTCTATAGGTTGAGAATGTTGTGGGAAAAACAGAAGCATCGGAAATGTCTGGCTTTAACCATGTATCTGTAAATACTAAGATATAAAAGTCAAAAGATTGACTATCTACAGAAAGCTTAGAAAGTTTAGATTTTAGTCCTCTAACATTTTGATAGGCCAGAATAAGGAACGAATTTAGTTTTTTGAGCCGCCAACTACTGACGAGCCAGAGAGTCAGTTGTGTTAGGCAGGCGAATCGGAGGCCGATTTTTTTTTTCTTAGCCTTATACTCCTTTATAACTAAATGTTCCGGCCAAAAATCTTTGTATCAAATTTGGTCAATGACATTTGCAATAACACTGATTTTAAATGACGAAATGTCGCGGGTATATTAAAACCTAAACTTTTCCACTACTATTTTTGGCGCCATGACTTTTGCCCGGATATGGGCTATAACATCATCTGATGAAGTATTGGGATCGAGCCGCGAAACAAAGATTTGCTTATTTAGTGAAATGGCAACGAGGGATCTTGATGCACCAACCGCAACCACAGCAAGAGCATTTTGCGCTGGCACTGCTGAGGCGGATGACGCTTTAAGAGCTCTTCTAGTTACAACTTTATTGGGAACATTCCTAAGACAAGATATTCGCACGGACACAATGGAGGCTGCATCCGACATCGCATTAGCAGGCGGGGCACTATTATCAGGAAAAATGTCAATCGTTTTCATCGCCTAGCTCCTAAAAAATCTCAATTGCTGTGAGTTTGGAGTTATAGGGTCGCTACTTGAAGCTGGAACCGTGAGAAGCAGAGAAATTTTAAATGAGAAATCCCAAGTCTTTTTTCGCTTTGGTGATTAGTTTAATAATTTGTCACTATTAAACTGAGTTTTCAGAGATGAAAATTCATCGCGAAGTTTCATGAAACCAGCCGACAAGAATTTAAATCCCACAATCGACCGCCTTTAGTCTGGCCATGTAACCAGCATACATCCAGTGAAAAATAAATCAAAGTGAAATAAGTAAAATAAAAGCGCAATTGCAAAAAAAAAAAATAAACAGAATGACTTTGTTCAATTAAAGAATAATTTAACGACCAAATAAACCAGTGTTCTCAAATCAAAATCAAAAAGCTTTAGGATTTCTCATTGGCTCCCGAGCACGGACTTTTTTGTTAGCTATGAATTGACAGAGAAAGGAAATGGAAAGAAAGTGCCTTCTTTACCGCCAACTAATCAAGTCTTTAGTGAATCAATCTTTGGTGCACCATAAAGTAACAGAACACATTGAACATCTGAATCAAACACATTGAATATTTGCATCGAAATAATCAGTGAATTGAAATTTGTCAACTGCACCAAAAACACATATTGTCAATAAGGCACATCAAAGATTACCAATCATTGGCCCACATATTGAAATAGCAACGCTGAGCTAAATTTAATTTTCACTTGTTTCGTATCGAATTTACTGTGAAACTATGTGATTCTATCACCTCAATCTAAGCTATGGGTGAAGCCAAAAAGCAATCAGCCATGGTACCTGGATCGTCGACAAAGTGGTCGAAGATATTTCAGCGATGGTCTTGGAGCTCTGAAATTTCTGCACACTAGAAGCCTATGTTGTGTTGCTCGCCGACCATCGCTTAAGCCAGCTGTGAAACTGGGCGGTAGCATGAGTTGAGCCTGTATGTCACCAGTAGATGTCGGGAGGTTGAAGTTTATTAGAACCAAAAAGACAAAAAATACATATCTAGAGGTAATAAAAAAAGTGCTCAGGATCTTGATAAAAGTGATAATTTCTCTATCAGGACAATGCCTCAATGTACACGTAGCGGAAAAGTGCACACCTCGCTTATTTAGATTTCAGATATCGTAAAAATGTATAGACAAGTCTCTCCTGCAGTAATAGACCACAACTAACCTTTTGATGAGAGAACGTCTCACAAAAGTTACAGACGTACAAACGAGACTAAGCTGAACGAGACTGATGAAGCATCAGCTCCATGTATCGACTGATGAAGCATCATGCAAATAATCGCGGTCAGTCTCACCCAGTTGTAGCTGAGGTTATTCGAAGCGATTTTTATGTTAATGACCTGTTGTCAGGTCCAGATAGCCTATCCAATTTGAAGGAACTTTGTCGACAGATGAGGTTTACTTTAGCAAAATGGACTTTAAACCAACTACGCCACCTTGTTAACTAATTATAATTGGGAAAACTTTAAAATTGAACGAAATATATACCGCTATACTTTCGGGATGTAATATTATCTTAAGCCTCAAAGCTGGTTGATCCCTTTTGATTTGCTCTGTTGTTTCAAAGGCCAAAATGTTGCCGCAAGATCTGTAGAGGACAAAATAAGAGTTGGATGAAGGCGGTGCGAATTCATGGCATACGATTATTGTATACCGCTTTGCAAATAATGTTGAGTTGCTTGTTGATGGACTCGACTTGAATGGTATTATTGTAATGCTGTTTCGTTAAGCTACATCAAAGAGATGTAGGTTGAATGCGATTGAGTTTCCGTCGCGACGTTAGTTTTAGTCCAAAAATTTCAATTACTTTTACTAAAATAACAAAAAGAAAAGACAGGTCACAAACATTATGTAGACATATCTTATCTAAATAATACGTCAAAATGTATGTATATATTATATTTTTATATAAACGATATTTTTTAATTTATCATAATTGTAAATATAAAATAGCTGAAAATTATTTTGTATATATTGTCTGGTATATACATATGTACATAGGCTATATCGGCCATATCTCTATAACAACATCTATATTAACATCATCTGCATAACTGTATTTTGAACTTGCTGGATATTGTTTGTTTAATTATTTTCAGATCAAGTTTCCTCAAATAAGAGATTCTGGAATTTACGAATGTCAAGTATCAACTACACCACCAGTTGGGTATACAATGATCTTTTCTGTTGTAGGTATGTAAAATTCTTGAATTACACTTTTACAGTGGACAATTTTTTCAGCAGACCATTTCTATCACATCATTGAAAAATTTTGAATGGAATTGTACTTTCTTTACCTATAAAGATTTGGAAGATTCTTTCGATGTTATTGGCAATTGGCTGATATATAAACTATCTTATAAAAATAAGTTTACAACGCTAAAAATAATCCTTACGCCATTGCGAATTCATCATTAATCAAAAAAGTCTCTTGATTAAATTGAACAAATCTCGAGTGTAACAAAATGTCTGCTAAACTCCAGCCATCTTTTGAGATAAATAAAACTGAAATATCAAAGAAGCAAAATTCGGTCTCGCCAAAGTTTGTATACCCTTGCAGCTTCAGAACGTTTTATTATTTTATTTAAAAAAAAAAATTTTTAAATAATTGGTATAAAATATATAAATGTTTACAAAATCAAAAAAAAAAAAAAAAAAAAGAGCAAAAAATAACACTTCTAAAAATTTTTACGCCTCCGGGATTGAACCACCACAATCGGATAGCCCACCGTGCGACTGATCTCTACATACTACGCCACCGCCCTCACTTTGCTCACTTAAGCTAGTTCGACATACATATGTATATAGCAAACGCAGGGCATCTCACTCTTTCAATTTCGTTCTGTGAAAGAACACAAAGCAAATATTTCACCACACCGCGTGGTGAATATTTTTGCACGTATTTTATTATTTAATTTAATTAATTTGCACCTTTTTAGTTATCCGATTTTGTTCAAATTTTTCATAGGTACAAACTAAAGTTAAATGCAATAACAAAGAAACAATAATTTTATATAATTAAAGTTAAATGCAATAACAAAGAAACAATAATTTTATATAATTCTTATTTGGTCCCGCGCGGATTCAATGTAGGGTCTTTTGTGTTTAGCAGATTTGTGTACGGCAGGTTTTTTTGAATTTGTTTTTATTTCCTTGCAGCCAAAGAAAATTGCTTATTTTACATGAGGTTCCTTCACGTTTTATTTAATAACTCCGGTGATATTTTTTGATATTAAGGAACTTTACTTTTCATGTTTTAACCATGTAGCTTAAAATTTACGGTCTAAAATCTGATAGAAACAGACAAACGAACATGTCTCAATCGACTCGGCTACTGATGCTGATCAAGAATATATATACTTTATGGGTTCGGAACCGTATAATTCTATGCATTACAAACATCTGACCAATTTTATAATACCCTCTACAAGAGTATAAAAAGCGGAATCAGCCGTAATGTAAAAATAATGAGTGGCAGCTAAGATTATTTTGTGTCGCGAAAAATTAATAATTAACATATTTATAAAAAAGTCTAACAAACACACTACAAATGAAGCAAGCAAGTCGTCCCTGCTGACATTATAACTAGTTAACTAGTTATATTAAATCAAGATCGGCATCAATTTAATTCAAAATTTCTTTTAACATGCAGCAGCAGCTACCGAGTGGTATCTCGCTCACTCTTGCCAGCCAATGTCGCCTTGGCAATTCAGTTAAAAATGCACATTCGTATATCTTCCATATTTATTGTACGATTTCGAATAAATTTGGTCAGATGGTGCATTTTCGCCACATTGTTGGGTGTGCCAAATAAGAATGTGATTTCTTTAAAACTTCTCTAGTAATTCATTTTTTCTAAATTGCGGGGGCGGAAGTGGGCGTGACAAAAATTTTAAACTATCTTAATTTGCGTAGGCACTAAACAAAAGTTCCAACACCCTCGAAATCGTAATCAATTCAAAACAAAATTCCCTTTAACATGCAGCAGCAGCGAACGCATGCTATCTCGCTCTTTCGTATCTGCCAATGTCGCCTTGGCAATTCACTACAAATGGCTATATCTCCGATGTTTATTATCCGATTTGAACGATTTGGTCAGTTTGTGCAGTTTGACTACATACCAAATAAGAATTCGATATCTATCTCAATCGACTCGGCTGTTGATGCTGATCAAGAATATATATACTTTTTGGGATCAGAAACGCTTCCTTCTGCCTTTTACATACATTTTAGCGACTTTAATATACCCTTTTACCCTATGGGTACAGGGTATAAAAATATCGAACGTTTGGTGCCGGACCCAGCCCAAGGTAGGATTCAAGTTTGTCTTCTGGCAGATAAAGAGGGAAGCAAAGCATGTGATATATCTTAGGAATATGTAGAACATACCGAAGCTCTGCATCAAAAAGGGGTTGCAGGAGGAAAACTTTTCGGAGGTGAACCATAAAAATACTGTTGAACTAAAGTCTCCTAGAACGACGAGGTTATCTCTATCGGGCAGAGGTGAAAAAACAAATGGTACTTATTAGTGACAACAACGGACTTTGTCGTTAAAGATTTAACATTAGTGCAATAGACTTAAGACTTAATAATGCAAATAAACTTAAGACTTAATAATAATGAACTCGATTTCACGAGTGTAAAATGATTGAATATTTTTGTATGAAATATCTGAGTCAACACCAATTAAAACAAGTTGTCAACTTTCTGGAACATACAGACGGATCAACAAACAAAGATATATAAGTTAGAAAGATGCTCTACAACGTTTTAGTTTTTATCCTGCCAAGTGATAAGTACGTTATTGTAGTAAGCATAAAAGGAGGCAGAGATTATATTTTCTTGATTCTAAAAAATTTTTTTTTATATATTGAGTCAAGATGATTTGGAGAACCACTTTTATGCAATAACGAAATATCACGGAAATTTAAATTTTGATACTACGAGCCTTAAAGGCTTCATTTTGAGCCCGAACATGGGATATAATATCTTCGATGTAGTATTAGGGTCACGCTAATGGTGTTGTCAACTTTACGATCTTTTCGTCCGCATATCTTTGGAGACATTCTGAGAAGAGGATATTAGGAGGACGCATTATACACTTCATTTGATATCTCGGTAGATAGTGCGATACTATTATAAGGGTAACGGCAATCCGGACCTTCAGATATTATTGGAGTTTGGACGATATCTAAAACGGCGATAAGTACATGCTGGCAGACCAGTAAACAAATTCTTACGGAGAGCCCTTCGATTAGGGGATTGAATTAATTTTCGTTTAATAAATTTTCATCATTCAAACCATTAAATTTAGTTTTTTCTTTAATTCCCAGGCTTCTACAAAATATCTAACAGGGGCTAAAATACTTTATATGTGCGCATCATAAAATAACGCATTTGCATCTCAACCTTCCAAAAATCGCAATTCCGTTCCCAGGCACTGTTTACAGTGCACTATGGGAAAAAATCCCATTTTTTTCTTGTTTCTTATATGTATTAATATTACAACAAAAATATTTTAGTAACATGTTTTTTAATTATAACTAAAATTAGTCACATTCTTCTTCTAATTCAATATCTAATGCAATGTCCTTGTCTTCTGTCCATTCGTCACTTGAATCACTGGAATATTCATTTTTTTATTTAATTTTTGGCGTTCATTTAGGCAGAGGCTTGATAATAGAGGATCCGACGAGTCTAATGCTCTGTTAAAAACATCGGTTATGTTATCCAATCTACTGCATTTTCTTGCATGAGATCTTCTGTCATTCTTGTATATTTTATTTCTGGCCTCAGATGCGTTCTCTCCAAGCACTCCGACAGCAACTATGCATTTATTCATTATTTGGTATCCGTGTACCAATGCTTTGTGTACTGTCAGTGACATCATACAATTTCATGTAAAGCTCGAAAGTGTTGGCGCAGAAGTCTTTGAATTTTTCGACATTAATTCTAAAATCGGAAGATTCAATCAATTAATATTATATAAAAATTCTTTATAATTTCATAATTAATTTTTAAAATATCTGAAAACAGTTTGGTATTAGAAAAAGCTCTTCTAGCAGTATTGCCATCATTGCTACTACCACTGCCGTTCTGTTTTGGCTTACTTATGTACATTAAGACCTAATTCTGAACACAAGTTTTCTTGAATGTGCTGCGTGCGTAACTGTACAAGCTCATTCATCATTTATATGAATTCTAAAGGATACATTTAAAGCAAATTCAAAAAATCTAATCCACGCATGAAGTGGGCCAATTCCATATTGTAAATTCTCGCTTTTAACATTAAAGATTGACGAATTAATTTTTTTTTGTATGCAATAATTGAATCGGCTTGGCTCCACACAAAGAACAGGACTGGCATGAGTTGGTGCCAGTTGTTGAGATCCTGTCGGATATACCACTCCGGCGAAGTTGGGTAGCGCCAGACGTTTGTGCGGAATCGAGGCCAAACGTCTGACGATACCTGAGACTGACCCTTTCCGATATTTTTATTGTCCGTGTGAGAGAGGCAGGGGAAGGGCGAAGCCTCTACGACCACCACACGTGGGACCAGCACAAGGTTCATAACATTTATTGTTATGTTTATTCCCCTGCCTCTCTCACACGGACAATAAAAATATCGGAAAGGATCATCAATAACTGGACTGTTTTGTTTTTGTAAATATACAAATGATCTTCAAGATTTGTAATCTGATTGACCAAATTGGATTTTTCATTAAGAATAAGGTCCGAGCTTTTCTTGGCAAATTCCAGTTTTCACGGCCGACAGAATCTAACAGACTGGGGTGTCATGTTAATCCATATTACTCGTTCCAATTCATCAATGAGTTTCAACGGAATGATTGTTGTTACAAACAAAGAATGGTCCAGAGAACTAGGTTCATCAAATTGAAATTTTTGTTTGTAGCAGCTTTGGCCTGTTGAACCATCAAATCCATGGCTAACTATTAATTTACAATACGATATGTCTGATAAAGTCTCGAGAACCTCCTCTTGCATAGTAAAAATACGGTCCGTAGTATGATCCAGTTAGTGTTGTAAAGAAACTTTCGCTTTTGTTTCGCAAATACGGATTTCAGATGGTCTGCATTTTAGCTTGGCTTTCGCAACTTCTACATAGGGAGGATAAATCGTTTATTCAACGATTTGGTGTTCATGTATTGCTGTTTCGTCAACCCATTTTCTATGAGGAACGCCAACGCTCTTTCTGGGCTTATTGGGTTCAGCGGATTTGCTTCAAGTTTTTTTCAACATCGCTAATGTTAATTTATTAATATTAATTTATTAAATTAAATATTAATTTATTTAATTGTCCTTTATCACCCGTAGTTGTGTTTGATAAGAAAGCAACATTTTTTATTCGATTTCTTTGCCGAAATCGAAGCAGCGTGTATTAAGAGTGGAGTTTCGTAATTTTCCTTTGACGCAAGCTCTGATGCTAACTTTCTTTTTAAACGACATCCTGCATTTTCATAATTTAAATATTTACGTCCAGCTTTGTTTGGAGACGTCTCGTGCCCACCAAACGCAATTACAGCATTGCCATCAAGCCAAGTAGAATGTTTAACTTTAAATCGATCTAACATTTCATTGCGTTTCAACAAACATTTTTTTATCTAGTGAATAAATTCCTCGACTTCTTTTTGGATAATTTTTTCAAGATCTTCGTTCACATTGTTGTTAAAAGATTCGGCAATAAACTATATTACAGCGTCTTCTTGGCGGTTGTTGCAGCTCCAAATTTCCAGCAGCACTGAGCGTCTAAACTTAAGCGCAACTACAACATGTCAATTTTCGGGAAAAAGGGCAACAACGGGCAAAAGTTAAAAATTGGACCTTATAGTACAAGTATAAGGTTTAGTTAATTACTCTTAAGTGAAACTGCTGAGGCCTAGCGAGGACTGTTAAAGTAATACTCCACAGAACACAAACAAATTTGTTAGGGTTAAGCTAAAAATACACATGAACAACACATTGCACAGTTACACAAAAACACAGAAGTATACAAAATCACTACGGACACTTATTATACATACCTTTATTAACTTTTTTCCATTTTCCAAATTTAATACAGTTGAAAAGTTGCGATCTATTTGGCGCGCTTTTTCACGTTGCAATGCAACTCTGAATCAGCTGACTATGTAAAATTATATTATTATATATAAAATTATTATATATTATTATCATAATATTGGTAGCCCCCAAAAATTAAAAAAAAAATATTTTGATTCTATCTAATGAATTTAGAATTGAAAAAAAAATATTTCTTTGGCGATTTGAGACAACAACAAAATTTAATTAATGCCAAAATATCGTACTTTTTTCCCATAGAATAAATAAATTTACCAAAGAATTTAAGGAAAAGAAAAACAAAGGAAAAACATCAAATACAACAACTCTATGCACGAAAGATTGTGTGTATAGCGTAAATAAAAAGTCCAAGTTTATGCAGATAAAACAATAGTTTTGTTGTTGGTTTGTGTTAAGAATCGCTTGATTCTTGCGGATTAAAATTAAACATTATTTTATCCCTTAGCATAGTGCTCGTATGACAATATTTTCCTAAAAAAAAGAGTTAAGCCTTTTATATATATCGATACGTTTTAAACTATTATAAAACATTTTTCCAAAAGATTGTCTTGAAGAGTCTTGTTAAAACTTACTGAAAAAGGTCCGAAAATGCGCAAACACTTGGGTTTTTGCCTTACAAAACTTAAGATTGATTCAGTATGTAACAGGCAGTGAATATCGGGCCAAAGTAGTTCATTTATATCAGAGAAAGAAATTTTATTGCCATTTTGACAAGAGTCTACTTACCGGTTCTACTTTACCATTCTGTATGGTACCGTCAATCTTCGGCTATCTTTGAATGTATGTATTTCAACAGAGGTTGAGCTGTATGCTTTACACTTGACAAAATTTACTTAAACAATTCAAATGTTCAAATTTGTCGTCTCAAACTTCTGCTTTTTCAGACTTCATCCTACCGATCTTCCCGACCTGGCAAACTTTAGCAAAATTGAATGGTTTCACAATCTGAAATAATTTTATTTAATGGGGTCGTCTGGTGTGAGAGCTGCTTTTGTCATGCAATTTTGAAAAAAAAAAGGTGATTAAATAATTGAAACAACAGAATTTATGGTCTTAAAAAATTGAGCGTAGCATTCTTAAAAATATGTCAATGAGACTTGGGGAGTTTTTCTAGATTTTTTGTTTTCCTGATACAGAAACGCTTGTGGCGAATAATTTTACACTATGTGTACATACATACATGTAGATACATATGTTTATCTTCGGGAGCAGGTGGGAAATTACGTAAAACAATAATTGAAATTGTCGACTGTTACGAAGGCATTTGAAAAAATTATTATTTCTCAATTACAACATTTCTGAAGTTCTCATGAAACGTACATCTACTACCACCAACCTTTTATTCTTCGCTTCCTTAGCGATCGAAGATTTCAGGAATGCATTGCAAACTGATGTCATTTATACCGACTTTAATAAGGTTTTTAGTTTTGTTCATCATACACTGCTTTTTTTCAAGCTGAACAAACTTGCCCTTCTAAGCCTTTTGCTTAATTGGATTTTACAAAAATAACCGGTCACAAAAAGTCTTATTAAAAACTTATCTCTCAAAGACTATCAAAGTGGCCTCGGGGGTGCCACAAGGTATCCGTCTAGGACCATTGCTTTTTACCCTCTTCATTGTAGCTCACTCTCTTCTGCTAATGTACGCGGATGATGTTAAACTTTGTCTTAGTTTTAAAGAAAAGTGATCTTAACAACTTTCAAACTTGGAGTGAAATTAACTTATTAAACCTCAATGTTTTAAAACGCAATGAAATTTTATAGATTCACTCTTCAATTAGTGATGTATTATCTTAACAACCCTCCACTTAAATCTTCGAACGAGATAAACGATTTGCGTGTACTCAAATTTTTTTTTACTGGTCCGTCCCTAATAAGTCTAATAAGCTATTAAATAATGTATATAATAAAAATTATATATTTCTGCAATCACCCTATTTTCTACGACTCTCGATAAGCTGGTCGAGAAAGAGGGAAGAATGTGGAATTATTGTATTTAATGAAATGGAGCAAAACTTGAGATCTACGGACTAATTACATTGTTTACCACTGGTTACACTGTTCACTAGCTCAAAAATCATAGTTTTGAAAACAGCGCGTTTAAAGTTTAAGAAGTAACTTTTGTATTACAATTTCAAGTATTTCTCCGAGGAGGTTTATCGGATTGGCTTAAAGAGTTATATTTTAAAAATATTGTCGAAAAATTTGAAGTAATTTCTTTATTTTTGGAAAGCACGGGATAATTCAATTATTAAAATAATTCTTTTTATCCGATGGGTTTTGGAATCTTCGAGGTCACCCGAAAGCCATTTTTGAAAAGGGCAATACAAATAGCCACAAGTTTTAAAATTATACATTTTTTTTTATTTTTTGTAAAGTCAAGTTTAAATAAATTGTAATTATGCTGAATTGTTAGGGAAAAAAGGATTATACTACCATACTACCAAAAATAAGTTTCCCAATTTTTTTACGTCGTTGACTACCACTAACCCCTTAAAACTTTCACATATTATTTTTTAAAATGCAAAAAATAAATGACAGTGAACACACCTCTAAACCCTTAACAATTTTGATTTATAGAGCCAATCACAACTATTCCTGGCGGCCCGGAACTATATATTGATTTAGGATCTACAGTTAATTTAACGTGTATTGTGAGGCACCTTCCGGATCCACCACTCACAGTGCATTGGACTCACAATAACCAGGTAACAAAAATGTTAGTTATATCATATATTTATTATTTCAGAATATTCTAATTACTAAAAAAAGGGAAGGTCCACATCATCGTCGTTTAAATCGCCATATTTTTGAGAGAATGGCACATTTGCAATAACGAGGCAATTCATACCTGTGAACAGGAGCCGACTTTTTTTTTGCAGGCAGCACTCTATATAGTCCCCACTATTTATCCTTGAACCGCGAAAACTTTGTCTACAAACTGTTTTCAGTGTCTTCCTTTAAATTGGAACTTTTGTCTTTGCAATTAACAACATTAGTGACGCCGTAGCACAGTGGGCGATTTGGCTGATCTAGCGTAACTTAATTGATATGTGATGGAATATTAGTGTTTTTTCATTGAAACTATTCAAATTATTAATATTTGATATTAAATTAACAAATCCAAATAAATAATCTTTTATATATTTTATATATTTTTTACATAAAATTAATATTAATTAATTAATCGGAGTCAGAGTTGGAGTCTGTTTCTTCAATTTTTTCTAAAAGAAGAGTTTTTACATCCTTATCTAAAATCATATATTTTTTTATAAATTGCATTGAATTTCTACATAAACTACTTATTAAAGGATCCGAGGATATTAATAACTATTTATATTTATAATTTTTGAGTGTATGCTTCAGTCGAAAGTTTCTAAAATCCTTATTTCTTGCTTTCAAGGCTTCTTCCGACATCATACCAATTGGAAGAGGTACAGCATTTATAATGTCGGTTCCATGAAGTAAAATCTTATGAACCGAGCTAGGCACATAAAACCAGGGATATTCCTCAATAAAAATCTTTGCTGTGTCCAAGGCAAACACACGGAATCGGCTGACATTTATGGCATATCCTGATGCCATAGGACATTTTAGGAACGTAAAATGATTCCAAGATTTTTTATAAGGATTCCATTAACTCCAGTTATTTGAGCAGACAGGTCGTGATACTCGAAAAATCTTCTAGCGGTATTGCCACTATTTGTATTTCCTGTTCCCTGCATGGGAGTATCAACCAATAAATCCATTTCCTTCATAAATTTGTTTTGAATTTCGGTTTTCCTTTTTTCTACAATGCTTTTGTCTAGTCCACTACCCTTCCACTTCTTTATTGGTAGTCGATATCCTATGTGTAGTATGCATTCAAAACAGCGAATCCAGTCGATAGTCCGTAGTCAAGGAAGTTTTCATTTATTGGCAATTTTAGGTGAAACTTTACAAATTCCGCAAGTTTGGGTTGATGTGTCTGCAATCTGTCTGCTGTCAATCATAGTCAATTGCAATTTATGTTGAGCTCTGAACATACAAAGACTAATGGGCTTTATGTTTAAAATTTGTAATTTATATTTTCGATTTCGTCTCGAATTAATTCCACTGATTCTTTTGCAAACATAATTTTTAGGGGCCTGCAATATCGGGAGCATTGTTAGCATTTCTTGCTTTTGCACCAGCTTGCATTAGTTTATATGTATTTTTTGTGAAGTCGCCATCAGGGCTAATGCTTCGTCTGGAGTGTATTATCTAATTATTTGATCAGGTTGAGGATTTTTGTTAATCTTTTTTGCAACTTTCGGATCTGCGCGTACCATTGAAACAAGTTGAGAGGCACTTCTCTGACCGGTTTTGTACAAGCTTACCCGTGTAGCTGTCAGAAGCTCTTCGCATGTATTTTCCTTAACCAATCCATTTACTTTGGTACATTGGCATCGCAATTAGACACGTTTTTCGGTTTTCGTCCACACCGTTTACCACTGCATTCTTGTGGAAATGTTATGTCTTCGTCCAACCAAACTTTGTTTTTCTGTCCAAATCGTTCATAACTCCTATAACATTCTCGCCATTTTTTTACCACTTTTTTGCAAAAATTGTTCAACATATCTAATGTAGCGTTGTACCTATCTACTATATTTGAAAAAAAGAAAGTTGTTGACTGCGGTAACTTTCTGCGAAGGTTTGTTTTCCTTGTGCCATACATCAAACAGAGTACGTTTGCGTACCGACATGGTGCTTAAAAAGTGAAATATTATGAGCAGCAGCACTTTGAAGCAGCAAATTCAAAATGAGGACGAAACTTATTAACAATGAAATACAATTCTCATCCGCACCGATGCAGCCCTCTCTAAGTTTTTGTCTACAGAAATTCACATTAAGTTACACAAATTCATTTACCACGATGGTTAATTTCTACCACATATAAGTACAAAAACACATATGCACAGGTCACAAAACATGTTTTTTTAGTAAAATACATACCTTAAATTGTCAATAACTGTAAAAAAATATTTAATAATATCAATTTTTGATTTTTGTTCAGACCATAACATCAAGTGTAAAAAGCGCTCCAAAGTGTTTTGCAAACAGCTGTTTCAATATACTGCATGTTTGTGAGCTTACAGCTGAACGACTATCTCGGAAAAAGCAATAAAATTATCGCCGATATACTAAACAAGGTTTCAGTAATCGGCAGGAAGCATTATATTGGCAAGATTTCTCGAGAACTAATCAACCGATTTTGATGAGTTTTTGCACAGGTCTTTAAAATACGATTCTTATGGAATTGAACGAAGGATTTTTTTTTCATTTACAACTATTTAAAAAAAAAAATGTAATGAAATTTTCCTTAAAATTTGAATTTTTTGTTAAAAAGGACTGCCGAAAATCCAATTTTCATTTTTTTTTCCTTCGTTCAATTTCTAGTTTATGGTCTTAACTAAAATATGCTGCTTTGTTTTTTCACTTTGGATGATCCGGTAAGAAGTTCTTCTGCCAAAGCGGAGGCGTCTTTTTTTCGAGAAGTCACCGAAGGACACGTCTCAATGGCGGAGTATTGAATATTTTTCCACAAAAATTTCAGGGATTGTTGTTGAAACATGTATCTTTATAAGAATACTAAATTGTAATAAAAAATTTCATTCTCTATACAAAGTATAAAGCAAAGTCGCTTCCTGCGTCTGTCTGTATGTATGTATGCTTAGATCTTTAAAACTACACAACGGATTTGGATGCAGTTTTTTTAATAGATAGAGTGATTTAAGAGGAAGGTTTTTGTGTACAATAACATGCTTAATAAATTAGAGATCCATTGATAATTTCAAGATTTCTAATGCGAAGTCGTAAATAAACACATTTTATAAATATTTTGAGAACCGTAGTATTTAAGCTATTGAGGTTCAAAAAGTATTTTTGGTTGTTGAGTTTATTATTTTGGTTTTGTACAGAAATAATAAAATCATGTCTGGAAGACGTCGTCGTTCAAACATAGGTCGTAGTACAGTGAATGCCTGAAGAACACGTTCAGCAAGAGATGAAGAAACGTCAGCGGAACGTGATGCTCGCATCAGCCAGCTTCGGGATAGAAATAGAGCTGAGAGAGAGAGAGAATCTTCAGTAGAGCGTGAGGCCCGACTCAGCCAGCTTCGGAAATAGAGCTGAGAGAGAAAGGGAATCCTCCGTAGAGTGTGAGGCTTGCCGTAGCCAGGATCGAGATAGACATTTAGTTCAGAGAGCCAGAGAATTATCTTTAGAGCGTGAGGCTCGCCTCATCCAGGATCTGCGATAGAGAGTGTTCCAGCAAGTACTCCCGACTTTAACGTCGTAATCCATGCAAATAAAGTTCCTGTCGGAGAACACAGAGGACGATATAATGCGCCTTCCACGAGTGAAGTAGCAGTCCGTGCGAAGCCGCGGGCAAAAGCTAGTTTATATTAAAAAAAAAATTGTTGATAAAAGGCCATTTTTTCCTCGAAAAAAACCCATGTAACCCCTTAATCCCGCATATAAAAATATTTTTCATGAATTTTGTGCCGAATTAACAAAGTACGCGATTTAAAAATTATAACTTGTTATTAAACACTTACTCAAAGCTATTATTACTTATTGCTTTATTTAATAACAAAACCTACATTGTTGTTGTTTTACCTGCGAAGTCTTTGATTTTGTGGTTTTGTTTTTTTGTGTTTCACATTAGTGTTGTTGTTTGTGTGGTGCTTGCTCTCTATTGTTTTGTGTTTACTAAGTGTCTTAAATTCTTTCCCTTCAGTTTATCGTTCGGACTATATACCTTTAACACTTGTGGTATTTTTTGGTATAGCCCTTATAGCCCCGTATAGCCCTTTTATTGCACATTTTGAATCACCCTCTCTTTTTTAATTAATTCACATTTTTCTAATTTATTATAAATTTATTTTTTCATCAATAAAAATAAAAATAAATAATTAAATTTACAATGGTTGTCTGCTCATTGAAAAAGTGCCCTCCTTCCCATAAACTTCAGAGGACTATCTTTTGGGCTGGCTTTGAGATAACATTATGCATGTTAAATGTGCTGGTTACACAGCCAGAATAAAGGATAGTATTGGAAACGGTGGGGGCCTAAAGTGGAGTTGTGAAGCGTGCTGGGACGTAGAAAAGGAGATGCGTCTATATACATATGTGGCGGACGAGAGGCGGACTTAAATCCCTGTCGACTGGTTTTCTGAAATGTCGTGATGAGTTTTCGTCTCTAGAAACTCAGTTTAATAGTTATAATCTATTAAACGAATCACCGAAGCGGAAGAAGACCATCCCTCGGGATTTCTCTCTTCATCCGCCGGCATCTCTGCTTCTTCCGGCTCCGACATCGTTGAACGACCCCTTATCTCCAAATGCTCAGCAACTGATATCGTTTAGGAGTCCAGCAGTAGTTGCAGTTGCGGGGTCGATTGACATTTCCCCTGGTAATAGTGCCCCGCAAGCTGACTCGATATCGATTGTAGTTTCCGATGTGTCCGGGCGAATATCCTCTTCCTGGGATATTCCCAATAAAGTTTTTACAAAAAGAGCTTTCAAAGCATCGTCTGCCTCAGCAGTTCCAGCGCAAAATACTGTTCCTGCAGTTGCGGCTGGCGCAGCGAGATCTCTTGTGTCCATTCCACCAAAAAAGCAAATTTTTTTTTCGCGGCTCGATCCCAATACTTCATCAGATGATGCCATAGCCCATACCCGAGCAAAAGTCGTGGCGCCAAATATAGTGGTGGAAAAGTTAGGTTTTCATATAAAATCAGTGTCCCACCAAATGTCTTTGACCAAATTTGTCACAAAGATTTTTGGCCGGAACATTTAGGTATAAAGGAGTATACGGCTAAGAAAAAGAAAAATCGGCCTCCGATTCGTCTGCCTAACACAATTAATCCTTCCCTACCTTCTGGCTCGTCAGTAGCTGGCGGCTCAAAAAACTAACTTCGTTCCTTATACTGGCCTATCAGAATGTTAGAGGACTAAAATCTAAACTTTCTAAGCTTTTTGTAGATAGTCAATCTTTTGACTTTTATATCTTTTTTTCCCACAACATTCTCAACCTATAGATGCGATCGAATATCCAAAAATGGTGGTGGAGTTTTGATTGCCGTTTATTCATCCCTTCATTCTGAAATAGTTCCGCCATTTGCTGTTATTGACGTTGAATTTGTTAGTATTAAAATTTGTCTAAAATCATATTCTGTGTCTCTAACTTGCTCATATATTCCACGGAATTCTGACATGACGGTTTATACTAGTCACTTAGCAGCTATTTGCTTTTTATTCATTGCTCATTTCGATTGCAGACATATTTATCGTTTTGGGAGATTTTAATCTACCTGACGAGTTAATCCAGAAACTAATAAAAATTAGAAATCACTAGATCTTTTATTTATGTCAAATTCTTCTAACTGTACTGTAAAACTATTTTTATTTCATTGGTCCACCCCATTTTAGAGTTTGGATCATGTGTTTGATCTCCACAATATGGATCACACCAAGTTAAAATTGAATCTGTTCAAAAACAGTTTCTAATGCCCTCGTATTCTAAAAGACATCTTTTAATTAACCTTCCCATCTTACTTAACCGTATGCTAACTTAATGCTTAGTACTTTGTTTCTTCACAAGCTTTTGAATGGACATATAGGTTGTCCTAATTTACTTAATCAGGTCAATCTAATTAACCCGAAACTATGTCCTCTTAACTTTAACACGCTGCACTTCTAATTATTCTTTACATGAACCTTTTTGAGTTCTCTGTTCCGACTACAACAGCCATTACTCTGTAATCAGAGTTCTCTATACCTATCCTAAAAACTTGTTCGTTGTCCACGCGACTTCGTCTTGCATGCTGTCTGCTAGGGTTCGCGCATAACAGGCATTGTCCTGGTGTCGTTTGGTCACTTGAACGTACTACATTGTACGCATCGACGTCCAAAGTTAATATTATTTGGCTTAAGAAAAATTTACAAGTGGTTTAATGATATTTGCATACTGAAAGAATGAGTAGAAAGCATAGATGGACGACCAATTTATGGCATCGAACTTTCGTTTACATAAGCTTTTAAGCTTAAAAACCTTAGTTTAAAGTGCGAGATTTCGTTAAGGTGATATCCATTTTGTCCTACCTCGCAGTTCGTTGATACATTCTGCTTGCTTTACCGTCGTATTTGTTCATAGTGATTCAAGGCAGTGATGTTGTTTGAGACCTTGCGTTCAGGCAAGAGCATCTACGTTTAGCATGTGCCCCGCAGTTAATGTTCCCAAATTATTTGGATCCGAGGCCGTTATCTATCTCGATAACTGCAGTCGTCAGCTTTTCAAAAGTGAAAGTCTGCTAAAGTGTGGTGCCCTGGGAGAAATAAAATGAAAAATTATTTCTTCTGAAGCACAATGTGTTTAAATTGCATCTTGGTTTTTAAAGATTAATTGGTCCGCGCCGAGCATTTTTTCGTTTTACATATTCAAGAATTTGGTTTGTCCTCAGATCCACGACGACCTTAATATGTACTCCTTATCAACCATGCAAAAGAATATAGCAATATATGATCTGAGAGGTCCCCTGCCTTGGATGCGAAAATACGTGTTTTCTGGTGCAAAAAAAAACCACACCCACATGGCGAAATGGTTTATCGTAGCTTAGCGTTAAGTTGGGAATGAACCCTTAAGTTGACGAATTTGAACAGGTTGATATGTCAAACCGTGTGCACAGAATCAAACGATTCTACTTGCCAAAGCTCGAGCGTTTATTATCCAATATTGGAATCGCAATAGTCCCACCAATGCTCCTGGTCTAGCATGATAATTGCGCGAATGCCAATGTCCAATGTATATTTGAATAAAATGCGAGTTTTTTATTATGATATATGATGGCTCTAAGTGTTTGATTGTACGAATTCAATTTCTCAATTGTTAGTTGAACTCCACTGTTACAGCAAATATTCATTTTCTTTTTTCGGTGTTGAATTTGTCTTGGGGTTCCTACAAAAATAATGGTCCAGCAAATCAAAATGAATATCGAAGTTCCTCTGCTGTGCATTCTCGTGATACGATGTCCCCAGTGGCCATCTAATCATGAAAAATAGGCAGTTTGCGGTTTGTCAATATGCCCTTTCGAACCGATTGACCTGAGACAGATGTACCAAACGCTCGTATAGATGCGTCACAAAATGCAGGTACTTAAAGATTTACATGATTGGCCTGCAGACTGTGACGAGGCATAGATATCGATCTTTATGAGTTGAGCTTTCCGAAAGTTCATTCCCATGCTTCCTTTAGTGGTCGCGGCAAAGTTTCATCCAACACTACAACAACACCACAACAAATTTCTAGCTTTATGATTTTTGATTCGATAGTGAAAGGCGCCAATCATGCAAAGTGGGGCCCACACAGAACAAATCATTATATGAATATTGAGATGATGAAGCGTCTAAAACGACTCTTACTTTGGTTGACTCACTGTTTGCCTTGAAAACACAATAATGTTGTATATAAAAGCTCAAATACCCTTGGATTTAGCACTTCTGTCATACGCAACATGAAGTTTACGTATTGATCACGAATATCAGGATGCAGTTGAAGACGTCTCTTTTTAGTGCTAAAAATCGACGACGAGCAAAGTCTGTTGGGTTTCCCAGACATTTATTTAACATTTGAAGAGTTGTATATAAATATGTAGTTCTCTTCACAAGCTCGATGCAGTTTCAATGTGGGATTGAATTTGATAATATCGATGTTTCAAATTAGTTCTAGATTTTTTTCAATACACTCTTCAATAGTTAAAAAACTTGATGAATTGATCGGTGATGAAATTAGCATATGAACACGATGGATGCGGCATCGAGAAGAACATTGCGCCATTCGATGATCTCCAGATTCCAGAATATCCGAGAAAAGACCCCAACTACTTAATGTGTGTCACATTTTTTCATAACAATGTAGATCTTCATTGATTTAGAAATTTTCACTGAGGACCCCTAACTTGCTTCTTCGAATCAATTTAATTAACAAACAATGATGTGTGTATTACGTTGTCATAGTGTTTATTTAATCATTGGGTAGTCCTGGCATTATTATCTTCCATCAAATGATATTCTTGAACCGCTTCCAATGCGGGACTTTTCAGGCAATTTAACAAATTAAAAACAGATTCACGACATTTTATTTGGTTGAACGTGGTAATAATGCATCCCGAAGGATCTCCACCAAAAACGGGCAATGTTTGCCTTGGCAGGCTTGACGATGGAATGGATCGAGTTCTAGGTTGTACCACCACTGCAGTGCTATGAAATGGAGAGCCAAGCTGATCTTGTATGCAACATTTGATGCTTAAGTAGGTGTCTTCCATTGATGTTCGCTGGTTGTCTTGTTCATCCACTAGTTCAATTGGAATTGTACTATTATTAGTTGCTTAAAATAGTCTTCCAATAATTTAAGTTGCATTTGCAGTTCTGAGACAGATACTTGATTTATAAAGCGTGAAATGATTTCACACTTCCTTTGGTTTTCCTCCAAGTCTGTTATATGATCTTCAATATGATTTACTTAATAAATTTAAACTTGCTTATCTCATCTGTTGATCTAGCAACATTCTAGAATACTACTCCAGAATACAGTTCTTCAGTAGACGATGCAAGCAACTGTGTTTGTACAGTGTGCTGGACAAATAGAAGTTAAAGTAGACGATGAAAATTTCAGGACTCTCATCGTCACGCTTTGTTGTAGTAATTTTCCAACCTAACGACCAAGAGATTTTTTTTTTCTCACCTACAATTGATGAGCGGAGCTTATTACCAATGAAGTTTTATTAATAATCAAAAAAAAAAAAAACACTTTCGATGATATTTGCTATTCAAATTTAATGATTATTTCAAAAATTTTCAATAATAATTGTCAATGAATGAAGCTCAATAATTTGTAATTTAATGTATGCCAATGGAGTTTTATGTAAAAACTCCCATGATGAATTCCAAATGCTATCACGTTTCTTCCAAAAATTGAGCACCAAAATTTAAGCCAACATTTTTTCTAAATTTAGAAAAAAATACCTAGGATGGGCGTGTGTGAATGAACATTGGAAAATTATTTGGCTTAAGAAAAATGTACATGTCGTTGTAGTGAATCTGTTTAATGATAACTGCAGTCTGAAAGAATAAGTAGATGCAAGACCAATTTATCCGATCGTGCTTTCGTTTCCATGAGGTTTTGAAGTTACAAACATGATTAATATTATTAGTAAATTAATTTGAAAATCATTGCAATCGAATGATTTTATTTACAAGTGGTTTAATGATATTTGCATATTGTTCACACCAGAAAGGGTGACCAGCAGGGGAAAGAAGAAGGCTTTTACCACTATCCCCGAACGGGCACACTGAATTAATTACTAAGCTAAGTTCTATGAAAAACTCCATCTTGGCAAGTTGAGTTTTTCATCCCCGGCAACTACCATCGTCATCCGAGATCTTCTTGGCCTCTTAGTTTTACAATAAATACTTCTAATCGTAAACGCCTTAACATTGTGACCCGGTCCGGTACTTGTTTACAATAAATCTGGCCTGTGTTCAATCGAGTTACCGCGCGTTTTAATTTCCTTCCACACTTGGGTAGTAAGTCTGGGCTGTTAGATCAGAAGCTTCTCCCCGCTACAATCATTGGTCCTTCGAGCCGGATATCCTTCCACACGCCCCAGCTTCGCATCGGTGAAGAATCTGATAAGTAGAAACACTCTTATTGCCATTCCATTTATTCAACAATACATACACATACATACATACATACCTGTAGTGAAAAGTTTCCGCTCTTTTCCATAGCGACTTTTCACTCCAATTTGTGTGGACATTCCATTGTCTTTAATTCATCTATCCTGATTTAGTAGCTTATCCTAGCAATTCCAATCCATTCCCTTTGATTTTTTATTGTTTCCAATACCGACAAAATTATCTACACATATACATATCCATATGCGTACGTGAGTGCAAGTGCAAGCTGAAATTAAAAAGTGCTTTAGTTTTCGTGTTTGGCCCAAGATCACCAACAAACTCACCTGTAATTGACTTGGCCATAATTTCGACCAGTGCCCCTTCGTTCCAAAAACTCAAAAAAAAAAAAGAAATCCAACCGAAAGTTCTTATTTAAAACACACATTGGTAAATGCATATGCGCCCACACTTGCATATGTATGTATATCCATATATGAACACATACACAGGTGCACCGGCATTTACATACTTTGTGTATATAAGACACTACTGCCGTGGCATTTGTTTTCATTGGTTTCCCGCACCAACTTTATAAATTTTTCGGCATTTGCACATCACTTTCACATCAATTCTTTAAATCATTGCGCAAAATTAACTACAAAATTGCAAATTTCCAAAAGTAAACAAACCACCAATTGGCAGCACAGCTGATGTCCATTAGTGGTAGCCATTGACGATCGCAAATCACGACTTCGATCACCGTCACGATAGTTGCTTCTCCAGTAATAAATAAAATAAAAATTAAATTTCTCAAGTATAAATAAATAAATTCCAGAATAAATATTTAAAAAAAAATTTATTCCACTTCCGAATTAATAATTTCGACAATTTCGTGTGTGACTAATAATTTCCGTCAATAAAATTTAATTTTGTTGACAAATTTCCACAAAAAGTTTGCGCCCTTTCCCGTTTCGTATTTCCAGCGAAATAGATTCAAAATATTCCGGTTTTTTATTTTTATAATTAATTTTTCCAAAATCTTAAATCTAATAAAATACCGTACAATATAAAGCACAGGGCATTCCAGCCACGGACAAATCTTAGCGGCTTTTCGACCCGCTTGCAGCAAATAAAATCATCTGAACAAATAAATCCGAAAGGCTGCAATCGAAATAGCGCTTAATGGTTTTGGTCAGTTTCCACTGGACCACATAAACTACAGTCGCCACACAAATCACATTTTAAAATTATTTATTCTCATTTTTCTGGGATTTCATCTTCAAAATATATATTTTTATTTATGGTTTTTTCCACTCATCGATTTGCCGACGCATCCGTTCGGTTTCCAAATCCGATATCATTCAGTCCACTACGGTCAAATTCGTTGACCAACACGATATCCTTCGTGACTCGATCTAGTCCAATCCAGCTATGCCCACAGATCCTGCTAAAAGCAGCCACAAAACCGATCGTCTAGCAGTGCCGCGTCGATCCACCTCGCCATCCACGCCGCTATCTAATTCCAAGGTATCCCGCAATACCGACACCGTCAAGCGTTCTTCCAATGCTCAATCTGCACCAGGCCATTCCGGCACTACGCCCAAAAGAGCATCCGTCTGCAGTCGCATTCCCTCGCCCGTGCACTCCGACTCTAGCTCCCAATCCATTCCACGCATCACGGTTTCCGCTCCCGCCTCAAAAACAATAACCCGATCCGAGTCCCAGTGACTGTCCGAAGCAGCTGACATGTCCGTTGACCACTTTATCGCCGCTTGTGACGGTCTGACCGATTTCGAGGTCAACACAATGGGCTCCCTCGAGGGTGACGTGCCATTGTTTTCGATGAAAATGCACTTGGAGCAGACAAAGGTCCTGTGGAGCAGAGTCGAATTATCATGTACCAGAGCCCTTACGGCTGACGCGAGCGAAGAAAGCAAGACCATTTTGGTGACGGTGCAATCCAAACATGCATACGTATATATGGTGTACGTACGGTGCGGTAGCACCTTAGGAGAACGAATAGAGCGACTCCAGTCGTCCACAACAACTCCTGCGTCCCAGAACGCCCCCGAAATCCGAGAACAGCACGTCCATGCTGGCTATCTGCTACCTCCGTCTGAGGTGGACGTGTTCACGGGCGACAATAATCAGTGGCCCACGTTCCGCGACCTGTTCACAGCCTTGTATGTGAACAATCCGAGGTTGGCACCAGTTGAAAAGCTGTATCATCTGGTGTCCAAAACGCGCGGCGAGGCAAAGGCAATTGTTTCCAGTTTCTCACTCACTAATGATGGTTTCCATGCGGCTTGGGAGAATCTTCAAGCTCGGTTTGAAAACAAGAGACAGCTTGTTGCCAGCCAGATGAAGATTCTCTTTAACCTTCCAGCACTCGTTCACGAGACTTGCGCCGCCATGAAAGATATCCAGACCACCATCCAAGGGTGCTTAACCGATCTGGTGTTAGCACAGACAACTGGGACGTTTTGTTGGTGGCGCTTTGTACATCCAAACTGCGCAACGCCACCATCGCATTATGGGAACAATCCATCCCAAACAAGACTGACCTTTCATCCTGGTCCGACCTGAACAACTTTCTAATAGATCGGTATCGCGTTCTAAAAATGTTGGAAGGTCGAAAGCTCACTCCTGAGCTACAAGTAATCCCAGCAGCCGTCCGCAAATCTGGGCCTCCGACTAGATTCCAGTCTTTGACCACTACCGTCATTGTCAATAAGGTCTCCTGCCAATTGTGTGGCAATGAGAACCATCCGATCCGCGTCTGTCCAAAATTCGCAGATATGCCCGTGGAAGAACGAGTGGCGGCAATTAAACATCTGAATTTATGTCTTAATTGCTTTGCATGTGGCCATCAATTGCGAGAGTGTCCCAGTCTTCATTCATGCCGCATATGCCAGGAGCGGCACCACACACTCTTGCATCGCATTAACAATTCCACAGTGACGACTTCCAGTGTGCAGCCACCAAAAATAATTCCTCGGCGACAACAAACAAATGCTCTCCCTGCAGAGTCTGTTGAGCGCCCAAGTCCAAGCCATGGCTTCCAGAAGTTCCGGCCATGGTAATTATACGACATCAAGGTGCCGAATTCCATGCACGCGCCTTGATAGACACCGGATCTGAGGGAACATTCCTATCCAAGAGGATGTTCGATCTGGTGAGACCCCGGTTCCATGTCACTGACGCTGAAATCAGTGGCATCTCCAATTGTGTTGCCACCAACTCTCACAAAGTATGCGAACTAAAAATCTCTTCTCCTAGAGATCCTTCCAAGCACGTGGAAGCGCGCGCATTCGTCTTGCCCGTCTTAATCATCGGTGTGGATCTTCTCCCCCGCGTTTTAGGAAAGCGCATCGAAAAGGGCATTTGCGGGTCCCTCCTTGCTCTGGAGACGATATTCGGGTGGATTCTGTGCGGTCCCACAGTTGAGCCTACCACTGGGTCCACGTCTGAATTGGCAGCTCAAATTTCCGCGTCTCCAAGAACCTCTCGTCCCAGCCTCGAAGGAAGCGATGGACTTCATCGTGAGAACTCCTACCAGTGCAAGGTCTGCGGAGGAGTTCATGCGCTCCGCAAATGTCGGCAGTTCCTCAATCTCTGCGCGACAAGGCGACTCCAGGCAGTATTAGCGCACAAATACTGTCCTAACTGCCTCACCCACGAGCATTCCACAGGATTGTGTCGAAGCAAATCGGGCTGTCGCCGGTGTTTTGAGAAACACCATAGCCTCCTTCATCCCACGGCATCCGCTACGTCCAACTCCAAGTTCTTACCCCCAGCGCCCACGCAGACGTCACTCCTGTCCACGAAGCAAACCTCTATCCTGAGGTCATCAAGTCCAAATGTGTGTTCAGTTCGGAACTCTTTTAGCGCGGCGCTCCAGAACGTTGCTGCTCCCCATACTCACCAGTCCACCCGGGCTATTGCAACTTGTTGCAAGGGGTGCGGTATGTTCACGCCAGAAAGGGTGACCAGCAGGGAAAAGAAGAAGGCTATTACCACTATCCCCGAACGGGCACACTGAATTAATTACTAAGCTAAGTTCTATGAAAAACTCCATCATGGCAAGTTGAGTTTTTCATCGTCATCCGAGATCTTCTTGGCCTCTTAGTTTTACAATAAATACTTCTAATCGTAAACGCCTTAACATTGTGACCCGGTCCGGTACTTGTTTACAATAAATCTGGCCTGTGTTCAATCGAGTTAACGCGCGTTTTAATTTCCTTCCACACTTGGGTAGTAAGTCTGGGCTCTTAGATCAGAAGCTTCGCCCCGCTACAATCACATACTGAGAGAATGAGTAGAAAGCATAGATGGACGACCAATTTATGGCATCGAACTTTCGTTTACATAAGCTTTTAAGCTTAAAAACCTTAGTTTAAAGTGCGAGATTTGGTTAAGGTGATGTCCATTTTGTCCTACCTCGCAGTTCGTTGATACATTCTGCTTGCTTTACCGTCGTATTTGTTCATAGTGATTCAAGGCAGTGATGTTGTTTAAGACCTTGCGTTCAGGCAAGAGCATCTACGTTTAGCATGTGCCCCGCAGTTAATGTTCCCAAATTAACTAACTGCAGTCGTCAGCTTTTCAAAAGTGAAAGTCTGCTAAAGTGTGGTGCCCTGGGAGAAATAAAACGAAAAATTATTTCTTCTGAAGCACAATGTGTTTAAATTGCATCTTGGTTTTTGAAGATTCATTGGTCCGCGCCGAGCATTTATTCGTTTTAGATATTCAAGAATTTGGTTTGTCCCCAGATCCGCGACGATCTTAATATGTACTCCTTATCAACCATGCAAAAGAATATAGCAATATATGATCTGAGAGGTCCCCTGCTTTGGATGCGAAAATACGTGTTTTCTGGTGCAAAAAAAAACCACACCCACATAGCGAAATGGTTTATCGTAGCTTAGCGTTAAGTTGGCAATGAACCCTTAAGTTGACGAATTTGAACAGGTTGATATGTCAAACCGTGTGCACAGAATCTAACGATTCTACTTGCCAAAGCTCGAGCGTTTATTATCCAATATTGGAATCGCAATAGTCCCACCAATGCTCCTGGTCTAGCATGATAATTGCGCGAATGCAAATGTCCAATGTATATTTGAACCAAATGCGAGTTTTTTATTATGATATACGATGGCTCTAAGTGTTTGATTGTACGAATTCAATTTCTCAATTGTTAGTTGAACTCCACTGTTACAGCAAATATTCATTTTCTTTTTTCGGTGTTGAATTTGTCTTGGGGTTCCTACAAAAATAATGGTCCAGCAAATCAAAACGAATATCGAAGTTCCTCTGCTGTGCATTCTCGTGATACGATGTCCCCAGTGGCCATCTAATCATGAAAAATAGGCAGTTTGCGGTTTGTCAATATGCCCTTTCGAACCGATTGACCTGAGACAGATGTACCAAACGCTCATATAGATGCGTCACAAAATGCAGGTACTTAAAGATTATCATGATTGGCCTGCAGACTGTGACGAGGCATAGATATCGATCTTTATGAGTTGAGCTTTCCGAAAGTTCATTCCCATGCTTCCTTTAGTGGTCGCGGCAAAGTTTTAATCCAACACTAGTTGAACTAGTTTTTGATCCGATAGTGAAAGGCGCCAATCATGCAAAGTGGGGCCCACACAGAACAAATCATTATATGAATATTGAGATGATGAAGCGTCTAAAACGACTCTTACTTTGGTTGACTCACTGTTTGCCTTGAAAACACAATAATGTTGTATATAAAAGCTCAAATACCCTTGGATTTAGCACTTCTGTCATACGCAACATGAAGTTTACGTATTGATCACGAATATCAGGATGCAGTTGAAGACGTCTCTTTTTAGTGCTAAAAATCGACGTCGAGCAAAGTCTGTTGGGTTTCCCAGACATTTATTTAACATTTGAAGAGTTGTATATAAATATGTAGTTCTCTTCACAAGCTCGATGCAGTTTCAATGTGGGATTGAATTTGATAATATCGATGTTTCAAATTAGTTCTAGATTTTTTTCAATACACTCTTCAATAGTTAAAAAACTTGATGAATTGATCGGTGATGAAATTAGCATATGAACACGATGGATGCGGCATCGAGAAGAACATTGCGCCATTCGATGATCTCCAGATTCCAGAATATCCGAGAAAAGACCCCAACTACTTAATGTGTGTCACATTTTTTCATGACAATGTAGATCTTCATTGATTTAGAAATTTTCACTGAGGACCCCTAACTTGCTTCTTCGAATCAATTTAATTAACAAACAATGATGTGTGTATTACGTTGTCATAGTGTTTATTTAATCATTGGGTAGTCCTGGCATTATTATCTTCCATCAAATGATATTCTTGAACCGCTTCCAATGCGGGACTTTTCAGGCAATTTAACAAATTAAAAACAGATTCACGACATTTTATTTGGTTGAACGTGGTAATAATGCATCCCGAAGGATCTCCACCAAAAACGGGCAATGTTTGCCTTGGCAGGCTTGACGATGGAATGGATCGAGTTCTAGGTTGTACCACCACTGCAGTGCTATGAAATGGAGAGCCAAGCTGATCTTGTATGCAACATTTGATGCTTAAGTAGGTGTCTTCCATTGATGTTCGCTGGTTGTCTTGTTCATCCACTAGTTCAATTGGAATTGTACTATTATTAGTTGCTTAAAATAGTCTTCCAATAATTTAAGTTGCATTTGCAGTTCTGAGACAGATACTTGATTTATAAAGCGTGAAATGATTTCACACTTCCTTTGGTTTTCCTCCAAGTCTGTTATATGATCTTCAATATGATTTACTTAATAAATTTAAACTTGCTTATCTCATCTGTTGATCTAGCAACATTCTAGAATACTACTCCAGAATACAGTTCTTCAGTAGACGATGCAAGCAACTGTGTTTGTACAGTGTGCTGGACAAATAGAAGTTAAAGTAGACGATGAAAATTTCAGGACTCTCATCGTCACGCTTTGTTGTAGTAATTTTCCAACCTAACGACCAAGAGATTTTTTTTTTCTCACCTACAATTGATGAGCGGAGCTTATTACCAATGAAGTTTTATTAATAATCAAAAAAAAAAAAAAACACTTTCGATGATATTTGCTATTCAAATTTAATGATTATTTCAAAAATTTTCAATAATAATTGTCAATGAATGAAGCTCAATAATTTGTAATTTAATGTATGCCAATGGAGTTTTATGTAAAAACTCCCATGATGAATTCCAAATGCTATCACGTTTCTTCCAAAAATTGAGCACCAAAATTTAAGCCAACATTTTTTCTAAATTTAGAAAAAAATACCTAGGATGGGCGTGTGTGAATGAACATTGGAAAATTATTTGGCTTAAGAAAAATGTACATGTCGTTGTAGTGAATCTGTTTAATGATAACTGCAGTCTGAAAGAATAAGTAGATGCAAGACCAATTTATCCGATCGTGCTTTCGTTTCCATGAGGTTTTGAAGTTACAAACATGATTAATATTATTAGTAAATTAATTTGAAAATCATTGCAATCGAATGATTTTATTTACGGTATCTTTAACGAATTTGACCAAACTCCTATTATTCTATATACTATTATTATTTTATTCTTATTATCGAAAGTATAGCATCATTTTATTTTGAAATTATCATGAAATACCAAATGCCCCGACAATCTCCAAACATATTCACAATAGTGAAGTATACAATCTAAAATAAACGAGTTTTGGTACATTTTTTCAAGCAAATATAAGCAAAATTAAATTGAAATAAATATATTTTAAGTTAAGAGCATTTCTAAAAATGTTCAAGCATTTCCGTTTGCAAATAAGCTAGATCTAGCCTTAAATGGTAACACTGCTTATAAAGGATTTAATCTTTATTTTTTTTTTTTTTTTTGTTTTTCTTCTGGACGTTGACGCGTACAATGCGCAGTACGTTCAAGTGGTCCAAGCGACACCAGGACAAAGCCTGTTACGCGCGAACCCTATCAGACAGCATGCAAAAACGAAGTCGCGTGGACAACGGACGACAACTTAAATAATAATTAAGACTAACTACTAGATAGATAACTTAAAATAGTAGTTTTTAGAATAGATATAGAGAACTCTGATCCGATTACAGAATAAAGGCGGTTGTAGTCGGAACAGAGAACTCGAAAAGGTTCATGTAAAGAATAGTTGGAAGTAGAGCGTGTTAAAGTTAAAGGGACATAATTTCGGGTTAGTCTACAAGGTACAGATAGATTGACCTGATTAAGTAAATTAGGACAATCTATTTGTCCATTTAGAAGCTTATGAATAAACAAAGTACCAAGCATTACTCTACGATTAAGTAAGGAGGGTAGGTTAATTAGAAGAAGTCTTTTAGAATAAGAGGGCAAGTTAACATTTCGATCCCAGTTTAAACCACGAAGAGCAAAAATTAGAAACTGTTTTTGAACAGATTCAATTTTAACTTGGTGTGATCCATATTGTGGAGACCAAACACATGATCCATACTCCAAAATGGGGCGGACCAGTGAAACAAAAAGAGTTTTGGTTGTGTAAGGATCGTTAAATTCTTTCGACCAGCGCTTAACAAAACCAAGAACACTCATGGCTTTATTGACAGTGATATTAATATGACGAGTAAAATTTAATTTGTGGTCCATGAGTACACCCAAATCACTAATCTCGTTCAAACGTTCAAGTGGGGTATTATTGAGATAATACACCACTAATTGAAAAGAGGATCTATGAAATGACATGACATTACATTTTGAAACATTAAGGTTTAATAAGTTAATTTCACACCAAGTTTGAAAGTTATTAAGATCGACTTGAAGCAGACGTGGAGAGCTTAAGTCTTTAAAACTAATACAAAGCTTAACATCATCAGCGTACATAAGCTCGCGAGAGTGAGTTACAACTGACGGAAGGTCATTAATGAAAAGCGTAAAAAGCAGTGGTCCTAGATGGCTACCTTGTGGCACCCCCGAGGTCACATTGATGGTCTTCGAAAGATAAGTTTTAAATAAAACTTTTTGTGTACGGTTATTAAGATATTGAGAAATCCAATTAAGCAGAAGGCTTGGAATCCCAAGTTCGTTCAGCTTGAACAAAAGCAGTGTATGATTGACAGAATCAAAAGCCTTACTGAAGTCAGTATAAATGACATCAGTTTGCAATGCATTCCTGAATCCCTTGATCGCTAAAGAAGTAAACTCTAAAAGGTTAGTGGTTGTAGATCTACGTTTCATAAACCCATGTTGAGAAGATGAAAGAATAGAACTACAGAAATGTTGCAGTTGAGAAGTTATAATTTTCTCAAATGCCTTAGGAATAGCGGACAATTTGGAAATACCCCTGTAATTAGAAGCTACGGATTTATTACCCTTTTTATGCAAAGGAATAATAAAAGATTCTTTCCAAATGGTTGGAAAAGAGGAAGTTTCAACGGACAAAGTAAATAACTTAAGAATCGGGGAAATCAAAGTCTCAGCGCAAAACCTAAGTACACAACCAGGTATCCCATCAGGTCCTGGTGAGTACACGGGCTTCACTAAAGTAAGCACACTGAGAAGCGAATCTTCATCAATCACAGGATTAAAGACGCAATTAGACCTTTTCAACTGATAGGGATATGAAAAGTTAGCTCGATGATCTTTGGAGGAATAGGTCGTTTTGAAAAAATCAGCAAACATATCGGCAATGGCCTGATCATCGTTTTCTTTATTATTTTCAAAACATAAATAGGACGGGTGCACTGCCACCTTTCGTTTGGCGTTAACGAAGTTATAAAATTGCTTAGGATCACGGGAGAACTGAAGTTTACAACGCCTAATGTAATCCTTATAGCATAGTGTATTAAGCACTGAAAAATTCGATCGAGCAACAGCATAAAGAGAGAAATCAGACGGTCGACCCGATTTTTTAAACTTTCTATAATATCTAGACTTTACATTTTTCAAATTAGTTAACTCACGTGTAAACTATGGCGGTTTGTTAGACAACACATGGATCACACGTGGAACACAGGCATCAAAAAGTGAAAACATAGTATTATAGAAAAAACAAATGGCAGCATTCATATCATTACAGGAGTACAGATAAGACCAGTCTGTGGCAAGAATTAGCTCATTGAGCTTGAAAAAGTTAGTTTTACGAAAGCAACGGGTACGAGACGTCGAACTGGTACCAGCATTTGATAACCGAAAAGGTAGATCAATAGTCAAGTCCAAAGTTGGATGGAAACTGTCTTCGGGGACGACTAAGGGATCAATCCTCGAAACAGTACAGTTAGAAGAATCTAACATAAATATAAGATCTAGTGATCTCTCATTTTTGTTACGAACAGGATTAACTTGGGTTAGGGATAACTCAAGGAGACCGTCAACAAAGCAATGTGAGGAGGAGGGCATCAACAAGGAAGACTCACCAGATGGAAGCCATTAAACGTCAGGTAGATTAAAATCTCCCAGAACAATAAATATGTCTGCATCCGAAAGAAGTGAAGAGACAAAGCGAATAGTTTCTAAATGGCTAGCATATACCGTGATGTCAGAATTCGGTGGAATATACGAGCAAGTTAGAAATACAGAATATGATTTCAAACAAATTTTGACACTAACAATTTCAATGTCAAGAACGGCAGGTGGCAGAACTATTTCTGAAGGAAGAGATGAATTTACGGCAATCAAAACTCCACCACCATTTTTGGAGATTCGATCGCATCTATAGGTTGAAAAAATTGTGGGAAAACAGAGGCATCAGAAATGTCTGGCTTTAACCACGTTTCTGTAAAGACCAAGATGTGAAAGTCAAAAGATTGACTATCTACAAAAAGCTTAGAAAGTTTAGATTTTAGTCCTCTAACATTCTGATAGGCCAGAATAAGGGACGAAATTAGTTTTTTGACCCGCCAGCTACTGACGAGCCAGAGGGTAGGGAAGGATTAATTGTGTTAGGCAGACGAATCGGAGGCCGATTTTTCCTTTTCTTAGCCGTATACTCCTTTATAACTAAATGTTCCGGCCAAAAATCTTTGTGACAAATTTGGTCAAAGACATTTGGTGGGACACTGATTTTAAATGACGAAATGTCACGGGTGTATGAAAACCTAAACTTTTCCACCACAATGTTTGGCGCCACGACTTTTGCCCGGATATGGGCTATGACATCATCTGATGAAGTATTGGGGTCGAGCCGCGAAACAAAGATTTGCTTTTTTGGTGGAATGGCTACAAGAGATCTCAATGCGCCAGTCGCAACCGCAGCAACAGCATTTTGCACTGGAACTGCTTAGGCAGATGACGCTTTGAGAGCTCTTCTTGTTAAAATTTTATTGGGAATATCCCTGGGAGAGGATATTCGTCCGGACACATCGGAAACTACAACCGATATCGAGTCAGCTTGCGGGGCACTATTACCAGGGGAAATGTCAATCGTCCCCGCAACTGCAGCTACTGCTGGACTCCTAAATGATATCAGTTGCTGAGCATTTGGAGTTAATGGGTCAATCAACGATGCCGGAGCCGGAGGAAGCAGAGATGCCGGCGGATCGGGAGAGAAATTCCGAGGGATAGTCTTCTTCCGCTTCGGTGACTCGTTTAATAGTTTATAACTATTAAACTGAGTTTCCAGAGACGAAAACTCATCGCGAAGTTTCAGAAAACCAGCCGACAGGGATTTAAATCCCTCTCTCGTCCGCCGCATAAATAGACGCATATCCATTTCTACGTCCCGGCACGCTTCACAACTCCATTTTAGGCCCCCACCGTTTCCAATACTATCCCTTATTCTGGCTGTGTAACCAGCACATTTAACATGCATAATGTTATCGCACAGCCAGCACAAAAGATAATCATCTTGGATTTTTTGGGGATGGGGGCACTTTTTTGAAGAGCAGACAACCATTGTAAGTTAAATTAATCAAAAAAATTAAAATAACAACAAATAAATAAATAAATCAAAAAGTTTATAAAGAGAGGCAATTTAAAATGAGTAATATAAAATATAAGGGATATACGCACCAAGAAATAACACAAGTGTTAAAGTTTATTATGCACAAGAAGAAAAAACTGAAGAGACAGAAGTTAAGAGAGTTAAAAAACACACAACAACAAAGACGGGTACAATCGCGAGAGTAACGGTCGCGATCGCGGGCAACGTAAAAACGCGAGAGCAAGCACAAACATCAACACTAATGTGAAGCGAGAGCGCGAATGCAATTAAAAGGGATCGAAAACACAAAATCAAAGGCTATTTAGACAAAACAACAAAACTTAGAGTTTTGTTATTAAATAAAGCAATAAGTAATAATAGATTTGAGTGAGTGTTTAAGAACAAGTTACAACTTTTAAATCGCGTAATTTATTAATTCGGCACTAGATTCCACGAAATAGAATTTATTATATGCGGGATTAAATAAAAAATTAGATAAAAGCGAGAGCGCAAAAAAAACACGACCGACTTCGTTGAAGTGAAGAAAAGTGAATATTAATATCGTCTTTGAATTTTGAATTTATATACAAAATATATATATCTACGTATATGTCCTATATTTATCGTCTTCGGCAAAAATTTCAGTTTATCCATATTATTAGCCATATTATAGCTGACAAAAACAATTGCGAAACCTTTACTATAGCTCAGGTAAATAGAATTTTTTAAATTGCGTTGGCAAGTGTACATAGTTTTAAGTTTGGTGCCTCTAGTTCTTATTTCTAAGATTTAGATATTCATACGCACATGTTTTAATCAACTCGGCAGTTAAAACTGTTTAAGAACTTAAGCAATTTTAATAAATTTTTACCCTATGGCAGATTAATAAATGACACCAACCCGTTGCAACGGGAGAACTGCAAAAAAAGGAGAGTACGTAATACACAAGCAATTACATATATACATCAGAAAAATACAATTGGAGTATATACGGACACAATATCAAAGTAGAGGAAAAAATAAATTAGATAAAGAATTAAATAATTAAAATCAAATAAATCCGCCATAGATGTAGAGTAGGAAAAACAATAGTAAATGCAAAAAAAAACAAGTGCAGGATGGTCATGATACATTTTTAAATTTTGGACTTAAAGTCTGTAAACGAATTAGTATATGACGAAAAAGAGTAATCAAAGATTCGATTGCCCTCCGCCACCATTACTTGCGTATAACGGATCGCTCAAGTATCTATGTATATTTTATTTTCTCGAAATAAAACTCAAGTTATCATTAAACTTTTTCAGACTTTAAAAGCCAAGACAAACGCTGGATGGCTCAACATAATGGTAAACCCTGCATGATTTCAAAATAAAATAAATTTAAAAATGACATAAACAATTAAATTCGAATTAGATTTTGCTAAACGCCCGTAATATTGTTTAAAAGTTCTTAGGCAAAGTACTATTGTACCTGAGTCCATCTGTACACCGCAAAATCGCTGACTCCAGATTTTGCTGTTGTGCGCTCACAACTGCTCTTTATTCATTCCCTTTTGCTTGCTTCGCATGATTTATAACGGCGTGTCTTTCTTAAGCAAAGAAAATAGAATGTCTTTTTTTAAGAGCAGATCTTAATCATTGTACGAACTCATCTGCATGCCTGATCTGATCGGGGAAGAAATCGTGTTTCTAATAAAGTTTGTGATTATGTCACCATTTAAAACTGTCAGGTCGCATAGTGGATAGAATTAGTTGACAGATTTCTTCTCTTTATTTTCATCTTTCATCGCCAAGGATTCGAGCATGGCTTCAGACTAAAATAAACAAAACAATACATATTTCACTTTGTTACAACAGAGCCCATCGTTCAGCTCAAAAACTTGATCCTTTTAAATATAAACGACTTTGTACTTTTTCATATCTGCAGGGCCTAAAGTAAGTAAAGAGCCAGGATATGGTAGTGAATTTATTTCTGTGGATTTATAACTTTCGCCGTTGATAAATGCGCAAGACTAAATGTGATGATTGTCATATTGCTGATTAAGCACTGCTCCTCAAGCAAAATTACTTGCATCTGTGATGATAGACAATTTTTAATCGAATTATGGATATTGTAATATAAGTTGTTTGAGGAATGCTTTCTTGAAATTATGGTTTATGTTAATGTTGACTTGCATCCATTATTCCAGTATTTTTCATAAAGCTTCTTCCAAAAGTAATTGATATAAATGAAGATGCGCAATTGGCATTCTGGTATGACTGATTGATTGTATGTATGATTGTCATTGTGGTCAGTGTTAAAGACTAATCAACCCGTATGGTTTTTTTTTACGCGCGAGTCCCAACGGGAGCACTAATTGCCCACACTTCCCGCCCAACCGACCGAGGGGCGCTAGCCGCATAATGCACGGCTCGAGTCGCGGGGACAATCCACAAAATACAGACAAAAAGCTAAACTATGGCTGATTCGTGCTAAATGGGAAAGGATTGAAATTTCAAGTCAAGGAAAAGAGAGCTCTGAACTGATTACATGACAAAGACGATTATAATCAGAACAAAGAACTCGAAAAGGTTCATGCATTAGGAAGTTAGTCGTACATCGTGGACGTGATACAGGAATATAATTTCAAGTAGGTCTACAAGCAACTGTTAAATTTACTTGGTTCAATAGCTCAGGTGAGTCTATATCCCCATTAAGAAGCTTGTGCATGAATATGGCACCAAGCATTAATCTACGATTAGTAAGAGAAGGAAGGCCAAGTAAAAGGAGTCTACTAGAGTACGAAGGAAAGTTGATATTACGATCTCAGTTCAGACCACGAAGAGCAAAGAGAAGGAACTGTTTTTGAACTGATTCTATTCTTGCTTTATGTGAATCGTATTGGGGTGACCATATACAGGTTGCATATTCTAAAATTGGACGAACCTATGAGGTATAAAGAATCTTGGTTGTATATGGATCATCAAATTCCTTTGACCATTTTTTTACGAATCCAAGAACACCCACGGTTTTACCGACGGTAGTAGATATATGGGACTTAAAAGTCAATTTATGGTCCATAAGTACTCCGAAGTCGATCATCTCGTTAAGTCTAGTTAATGGAATGTTATTAAGAAAATAAGTAATCCACTGAGAAGTATTTCTGAAAAAAGTCATGACCTTGCATTTACATTTGTTTAGGTTTAATAAGTTGTGTTGACACCAAGATTAAAAGTTTTGGAGGTCAGACTGCAATCGTGAAGGAGATATAATGTCTCTATAACTGAAACAAAGCTTTACATCATCTGCATACATAATGACACGATAATGAATTATAAGGGATGATCGTTAAAAAAAAGGGTAAATAGCAAGGGTCCCAGATGACCACCCCGGAAATTATTTGGCTGGACCTAGAACTTGAAGACTTGTATAGAACTTTCTGTGTTCTATCTATCAGGTATTCACGAATCCAACTAACTTGAGAAGCCAGTTTTGTTTAGTTTTAAAGAAGAAGTGTATGATTAACAGAATCAAAAGCCTTGCTGAAATCAGTATAAATGACATCAGTTTCTCTTGCATTCCTAAATCCTTCGATCGTTAAAGATGTAAATTCTAATAGGTTAGTGGTTGTAGATCTACGTTTCACAAACCCATGTTGAGATGGTGAAATAATAGATCTACAAAAATGTTGCATTTGAGAAATAATTAACTTTTCAAAAGCTTTAGGGATGGCGGACAATTTAGAAATACCCCTATATTTAGACGCGTCGGATTTTTTACAGTTTTTGTGAAGAGGAATTATATAAAATTCCTTCCATATAGATGGGGAATGACATGATTTAACGGACAACAAATAAAGTTTTTGAAGTGGCTTACATAGGGCCTCTGCACAAAATCTGAGAACACAACCAGGTATTCCATCAGGACCAGGTGTGTACACAGGTTTTACTAAATTAAGCACGCTAAGAAGCGAACTTTCATCGATCGAAGGACTACAAATACAATTAGACCTTTTTATCTGATAAGGATAAGAAAGATTTGCTCGGTATTCCGTTGAGGAATATGATGTTGTGAAGAAATCAGCAAACAAATCGATCCAGCAAACAAGCAATCGATTGATCAGAGTCCGCTGTATTATTTTTAAACGATAATATTGATGGATGGACAACCATCTTACGTTTAGAATCCTCAAAGCTCTAAAACTGTTAAGGATCACGGTATAACTTTAGCTTACAACGCTTGAGGTAACTATTATAGCAGTGCTTGTTAAGCAACATAAAATTTGAGCGGGCAACTGCGTAAAGAGCGAAGTCTGAAGAACGTGCCGACTTCTTGTATTTTTTATAATATCTGGGTTTGACATTTTTCAAGTTGGATAGCTCACGAGAAAACCAGGGAGGTCGGTGAGACGACACTGGAGTCCTCAGTGGGACACAAACCTTAAAAAGCGAACCAAGAGTATCATAAAACAACGCCAGAGCAAGATCCATGTCTGAGCAACTGTATAAGGATGACCAGTCAGTTCTCAGAATGAGATCATTCAGTTTAAAATTAGTCTTGAGAAAATTACAAGATTTAATCACAGGACTGACGCTAACAATCGATGCACAAATCGACAGATCTACAGATAAATCCAAAGTTGGATGAAAATTGTCTTCAGGCAAGTCTAGAGGGTCGGTTTTAGTAACTGCACAGTTGGTGGAATCCAACACAAATATCAGATCTAAGGATCTGCCTATATTATTTCGCACAGGGTTTATTTGAGCTAATGATAACTCAAAAAGGCCATCAACGAAGCAGTGACATATAGAAAGAAGCAACAATGCAGATTCATCAGATTGAGTCCATGCTATTTCTGGTAAATTAAAGTCACCAAAGACGATTTAGATATCTATATCTAGAATAGAATCTAAGTGTTTTGCATACACCGCCATGTCAGATTATGGAGGGATGTAAAACAAGTAATGTAGACAGAGAAAGACTTGAATCTGACCTTTTTTTGTGTCGTTGGCCTACCTATATGCCTTATTTTTGCGCTAGTTCTTACCTTTTATGACAAAGATATTAGCAATCGATGGAATACTGGGGTCCATCTTTCTCCCATGCGTTCTTGCTGTTTTTTTTCTGATATTTTGCTTTTCGGCTAGGCGATCTCGGTTTTCAGGACCGTGGGATTAGGGCCGTCTTTGTATTGTCCCAAATGCGTCTATGAATTTTATTTTATGTTTGGCAGAGATTTGTTGAATTGGCTTAATATAAAGTGCATTGACGTTAGTTACAGTAATGAATTAGGATTTCTCAATTTTAGCATAGGCATAATTTTATTGCTCTTGAAGCTGTTCTATCAGTTCTAAGCCAGAAGGAATTAGGCGCTCAAACAAATACTATCCTACTAGACAGCTAAACGTATGATCAGTCAATATATAAAATAAAAACCAATTTGAAATAGAAGTATGACGTAATTAAAAAAAGCAAAAAACAAAAAAGTGTCTGAAATGGAAGTTACAAATCTTTGCCCCAACTATCTAGTTGAGCCATGGAGATAAGTGATCAAGTTAACTATTTGACATTTACAGAAAAGAAAGGAAAAAGTATTTAGGACTAAAAGAAATCAGCGATGATGGTATTATTATTTTCTAAACTAAGTCTTACAACAAATATTAATATGATAAAGAAATGAAGCAAGCAAGTCGCCCCTGTCGACATTGAGTATACCCTGTACCAACTAGTTATATTAAATCAAGATTGGCATCAACTTTATTCAAAATTATTTTTAACATGCAGCAGCAACTACAGCATGCTATCTCGCTTACTCTTTCCAGCCAATGTCGCCTTGGTAATTGAGTTCAAAATGCAATTCGTATGTATATCTTTGATATTCATTGTACGATTTCAACTAAATTTGGTCAGATGATGCATTTTAGCCATATTGTTATGTGTGCCAAAGAAGATTGTGATTCCTTTAAAACTTTTCTAGTAAATCGTTTTTTCTAAATTGCGGGGGCGGAAGTGGCCGTGGCAAAAAATTTTAAAACTTGCGTAGGCACTAGACAAATGCTAGAACACCCTTGAAATTGCCATCAATTCAAAATGAAATTCCCTTTAACATGCAGCAATAGCTAACGCATGCTATCTCGCTCTTTCTTATCTGCCAATGTCGCCTTGGCAATTCAGTACAAAATGCAAATAGCTATTTCTCCGATGTTTATTGTTCGATTTGAACGAAATTTGGTCAGTTAGTGCAGTTAAACTATATTATTAGGTCAACCGAATAAGAATATGATATCTTTAATACAACTCGAGTAAATTCATTTTAAAATTTTGTTTTCCCATTTGCGGGGGCGGAAGTGGGCGTGGCTAAAATTTGAAACAAACTTGATCTGCCTGGACATAAGATGGATGTCCACACCAAATTTGGTACCTCTAGATTTTATAGTCTCCGAGATCTAGGTGTTCATACGGACGGACGGACAGACGGACATGTCTCAATCGACTCGGCTGTTGATGCTGATCAAGAATATATATACTTTATAGGGTCGGAAACGCTTCCTTCTGCCTGTTACATACATTTTAGCGACTTTATTATACCCTTTTATCCTATGGGTACAGGGTATAAAAAGTGCAAAATTTGATATAACAGATGGTATACCGAGAAAAATGATTCCAAACACTGTCGTTTAGTACCCGAAAAAAAAAGAAAAAACTTTGAACATTACATCAGCAATGTCAGGTACCCTGGAGACCTTCTGGTACTTACCCGCTGCCATTTTTGGGCTGGGTGACATCATATTTTATGAGGATTGTAAAACTGTGTTACTATTGATAATTTAGTGGTTAAGGTTAAAGTAACATGCTCACTAAGCATACATACATATGTGGGATGGGAGACATACATATGTGCATAGTGGTTAAGACATCGGTATAAGAGCCTCTAAGAACGATGTTCGACAGGGAAGCCTTTTTTTATCATATGTTAATATGTTTGAAATTATTTTTCTTCCTGTAGAGAATCTCTTTACAGAATACATTGCAAGTAACTGTAAGGGTACTCCGGAGCAAATTGGCAGACAAGTAAAAAGTATGTTTTTTCTACTGAATAATAGTACATGATAAAATAACGTTCAGTAAATATTAACATAACCGTTGTAGTAATTTGGCAAACAAGTAAAAAGAATATTTTTCTTTACTGAATAATATGACATATAACATTCAGTGAATATCAACATAATAAATTATTGTAGTGTTATTCTTTAACATAAAGTTATGAGAAAAAATGACTTTGATAACTTAAGGGCATTAAATTGAACATTCTTATCCTTATCTTAAGTTTGCTTTTATAAGCCTGAATGGCTTAACTGAGCTGGTTTCTATAATCTAATTAGCTGTCTAAAAAACAGTTTCATTACAGGGCCTAAGCTTAATTGAAGTCTGAACAAAGTAAGCTTCGGTAGCTAATCGACAAATGCTATTTGCTTAATTTAGGTTAAGTTCCCTTTTTCAATATCCGGAGATGAATGAAATAAGCTCCACAAGCTTCTAGTGACTACACAACCTATTCAAATAATAAGACGAGCCGGATATTTACAACAGAGGGCAACAGTTTAAAATAACAAAAATAGATGTTAGCTGTGGTTATTTTTTTTATTTTTATTTATTTGTTGGATCTGTTCTATAAGGCTGATGTCAGAGTGGCCGCGATAAGCGATGCTATAATATTGAGCGACAATGAGCGAGAAAGCTCTCTCAGAGTGCAAGCGAAGCGAGAAGAGAGCCAAAGCGACAAGTTGGAGCGAGTTGCGAGAAAGCGATTCTGAATTGCTTTATCGCTTTATAACTTCATCTAGCTGTAGTTATATGTGTGTTTTTGTTGCGTTCTGAGCTTAAAAAACAGTTGGTTTTTGGTTGAAAAATGTTTTTGCGCAACTCAAGCTTTAATAACAGTTTGATGCAAACACTTTATATTGTTATGTATTTGCTTTCAAATTCAATTGAACAGTCCAACGAAGCAAATGTAAATATGAGTTTGAGTCCGAACATAAACGTTGAGGACTTAATAACGGAAATTTTTTCTCGTTCTGTTTTCTGTGACCAAAAATGTAAAAATTACCACAATCGGCTGGTGGTTGAAAAGAAGTGGAAAGAGAATGAGAAGAGTCTCCAAGTACCAAGTAAGTTTTGCTATATTTGTGGATGTTTATTATCAAAGCCTATTTGTACACATAAAACAGCAAAAGGCATCATGGACAAGTTGTCCAGATCTGTAACTTGTTGGACTTCCATTATTTTCATTGCTTGTGTTAAATCTGGATCGGTTTCAATTGGCTTCCAGAGCAAACGTCATTTGGAAGTCATTATTCCAAAAGCGCATTCAATGCACTTGCGAGCTCGAGAGAGTCGCCTATTGAAATACTCTCTTTCAGCATTAATAGTGCGGCTCGAGTATGCCCTTAACAGACTTTCCAAAAGCGGATATGCTTCATTGCCTACAAGAACGTACGGCATTTTTATACTAGTCACAGGCAAATTAGTATCTGAAGGCATAAACTGTCGAGATTTAAGTTGCCGATAAAGCTGTGATGCATTAAAAGTGCCACCATCACTTTGTTTGCCGTATCCTCCAACTTGAATTGCAATAAATTTGCAGTTTGAATCAGCCACTCCTTGAAGAACAACAGAAAAAAATGTTTTTTAATTGTAGAACATTGATCCAGAATGAGGTGGACACTGAACACAAATGTGTTTTTCGTCAATAGCCCAAGCACAGTTTGGGAAGTTCCACAATTTCCAAAAGTCATCAGCTATCTGAGTAATCATTTCTTTTAAAGGCTGTGGCATGTGCTTTGGCTGCAATTCCTCCCAAAGTGCTTTGACTGTTTCCTTTACAATAACGAAGACTGTAGTCCTTCCAATTTTAAATGCATACGACAATGAAGTAAAGGAAGCACCCGTTGCTAAATTGCAATTTGGCTGAGCTTTGTGACACAGATGATAAAGACAATTTTGCAAAAAAAAAAAATAAAAAAGTAAAATTAAGTATGCCTTCTCAACTGCTGTCCATTGAGAAGGAGAAACTAAAACTTTTAAAAGAAAAAAATTAATACACCAAAAACACCCGACGATGTCCAATGTTTTTTTGAGAGCCTTCTGCCATATATGAAGTCTATGGACATGGGAAAAAAAATACTTTGCAGAATGGAAATTAAAAGGTCGTACGTTCTTATTTTGAAGACGGAAATGATTCCGAAAACAATTAAAAAAATCAACAATTTTTGTTTAGAAAAAAAAAATAAGTTAGAATAAGTTTTTCACATGGCGTTATGGGATTAACAACAAAATTTTCCAGTTTTGAATGAATCTTGGTCAAAATATAATCGAATGTATTGATCGACATTCGAGTATAATTGAAAAATTTGTCAGCGTTCTGCCTTAAATTTTGATACAAACTATTAAACTCTCCTTTCAAACGGTTTCTATTCAGTGGATGGATACCGGTGTTTTTTTTTCATTACAACCTTTATAACTGCTGCTGACGCAAAAAATTCTTCGTCTGAATCCATGACGACGATGATTGCAACTGAGACTAAAATTAGAATACTCAATAGGTTTCTCGCTTTGCGGAAAGCTTTCACTCTGCCATGTCATCGCTTTGCAGATCGCTGCGATAATTATCGCTTGAGCATCGCATCGCTTATCGCGGCCACTCTGACATCAGCCTAAGACTAACAACAATTTTCTAGTTTTATCTTAATTTTGTACGTAACCTAACATCTGAAAGATGCTACATTAATCTACGGCCCTGATGATTAGCTAGAGGGTTGGAAGGTGGTTTCGTTGGAGACTAGTTCTATTACATACTCGAGTCAATGATTTGGCGAGGTTATTCGGATGTGCATGTAGTTTAGCGGTGTACTTTAGCTGTTGTACCTTTATTTCGGTTAGTACACTAGGAATATGTAGGTCTTTCTGTACGTTTTCGTTCCGCATATTTCAAGGTGCTTCCGTGATAGTTCTAAGAACCTTAGATTGTGTCCTTTGTATGGTTTCAATATTGCTCTTGCTTGATTTCCCCACAGTGCAGAGCAGAGTTCTGTTATCCAAATGGGTTTGGATGTCCCATTTGTATAACAGAACTTTGAATTCCAAACTTGCGTTAAGCTTAAGCTGCTTTTTATCGGCTTTGCTTCCGCCAAGTTAGTCTTCTATCGAGGTGAACTCCAAAATATACAACATCGACGGGCTGAGGCACTGGCACGTTGTTAAGTGTCAATGATAGGCAGTTTTATCTATAGAGGGCAAACGTAACGTGCTTGCATTATTGTTCGTTTACACGGATGCGCCAGTCAGCTTGCCACTTTTCAACTTGGATTGCCAGTTGCTTAGCAGCTTTGATCGGACATTTGGAGTGGCTGAGGATAGCCGTGTCATCGGCGAAAGTAGAAGTGGTGAGTGTAGGGATTGTTGGTTTGTCCGCTGTGTACTAAAGATAAAGTGTTAGACCCAAAATGCTGAATGGAGGTACACCTGCTTTTGATTCGAACTCATCAGAGGTGAAGCTATTACATCGTACAGAGAATTTTCTGTTGGATAGATAAGATGATGATGTGGGACTATATTTTGGTTTACCAGGTTTGTGTTTATACGGAGTTGTAGAACCTTTCCAAATGGTTTTGAGATGCTTGGTAATAAACTGATGGGTCTGTACGATGACGGATGTGTTTTGTCCTTTCCAGATCATTATGATTATAGATTTTTTAAAACTTATGGGAAAGTGACCAGTTTTTAATATCGTGTTAAAGAGTTTGCAGATGTATTGCACGGCACAGATCAGGAGTTCTCGGATCATTTTCGGGGTTATTTTGTCAAGACTAGGCGATTTTCTTGGGTTAAGATAGTTTTTAATCATTGCATAAATTTCCTCCGCTTGGAATTTCGGTGGCTCTGTAGAGTGCAGCTGTGGTTATTATATTTATTTTTGTTTGTTTTTCCCACTTGAATAGCATAGTATATGTTGTTGGTCGTTTGACACTGAAGATACCCGCAACAAGGATTGCACAATTTTTCATGTTACATATTTGTTGTTTAAATATTTCAACTGATAATAAAGGCAGTGTACTTAAAGAAATCAATAATATATTTACAGTTTCAGAGTTTATAGCATTTTTAAAATCGTATCTTTTTTATTTTAGGAAATTAACTATGATTCACCACGGGGTGGGGTTTCAGTGATAACTGAAAAAGGAGATATAACAACATCGTATCTACTTATTCAAAGAGCCAAAACTTCGGATTCTGGAATATATTCCTGCTTACCCTCAAATGCTAATTCAAAATCAGTTACGGTTCACATATTAAATGGTATGGTGTAATGGAATTCATGCATTTAATATTAAAACTAACAAAATAATATCCTTTTTAGGAGATCATCCAGCAGCTGTTCAAGGAGCTACTATATTAGCGGGCATAAGCTCAAATGTGTTGGCTATTATTGTAATCTTGAAATATATACTAGTATAATTATTTTAGGCGTTAAATATTTTTGTATGAATATTGTTCAAATCTTGTAAATAATTTTTTAAATTTTAATGAAAATAAAACAATTTTTGCCATAGAATCTATCCTTTTATTGACTTTTAACTTTTAATTATGAATCAATCACGCGTTACCACGTTCGGACGTATTTTTATGGCATTCCGCATGTTCTTCGGTGTCAGCGTTTAAACAGGGTTAAACCAACAAGTAGTTAACCAAACGCAATATTTAGGAAATAATTAAATTTACTATATATAAATTTATATATACTAAAATGAATTATTAAATGTGTTGGTAAGCGCCTAACTCAACAACACAAGAACCCTTAAGAAGAAAATACTAAACAAAAATCCAAAAAATTTCCGGGAAAACCATAAAACAACCGTTTTCTTTTTCCCATACAAATATTTTATCTAAATGTAGAGTCAATTTGAATATTACTAGCGGACCCTACAGACTTCGGTCTTTCAATTAGATTTGGAAAGTGGCAGTTTTTATTTTGAGTTATGTCCTTACCATCATATTTTATTATTTATTCATTTATATATATATAGATTGCTATTCAATAAAGTTCTTATTAAATTACAAGCACTCAGATGCAGATGAGACGGGAAACATTTTTTATGAGTTCACTAATATTAGCACCAATTCGCTCACAAAATAAAATTTCATTTGCACTCTATTTGTCTGGAGTCGCAGCAACTTTGCTTGAAGGTGGTTGAATATCCCATTCAGCACTAAAATTGCCAATAAATATGCAAAGCAATGAAACACCAACCTGCAATATTTCAAAGAACTCTTTAATGACAAAAGTTTTGCAGCAATGTTAATTGATTGTTTGATAATGGCACAAAAAAAAACTTTTAGAGGCTTTTGACAGAACAATGATGTGCAATGATTTTTTTAGCAGAAGATTGTCGTCAAACATTGCCAGTCATTCCACGATCAATGCCAGCTTATAAACTTAATGCATGTCTAATTTTCTTTGAGTTTAAGCGACTACCGTTTCCATGCTTTTTGCTTAATAAGGGAAATCCACAACCGGCTTCAACCGATTTTGTTTCACTTTTCATCGTGGATTAACGTGTTTTTCTGTGCTCTTGGAAATTTTTCTTTTATTTTCGGTTTTAAACTAATCGCGCCTGTCTAAAAATTCAGCTAATCACTTAGCAATAATATTCTTAACATTTTGTTATTTGAATTGTTAACTTTGCGCTTTTTGTTTGTTTAAATAAACAAACGCAAAATCAAAGCATTGAACTTATTCTTTGTAATAACAACAAAACTTTCTACAGCAGTGTAGTTGTTTTTGTTGATCTTTGCTCTTGCGTTTGTACTTCTTACCGTTTATAAAACCGCTCTCGCGCTCTCGCCAACACATTGTTGTTGCATGTGCAGTGCTGCTGGTTCTCCCGCTCTCCTCTTTTCTTTTTTTCTAACTTCTATTATTCGCACTCGCTTCTATCTCTGTCTCGCGTACAAGTGACTCGTGTATTTGTGTAGTGCTAATTTTCTCTGCAAGTTTGACCCCGGTGTCGAATTTGCTTAATAAAACTGAGTGAGTTTTTTCGTTGGCATTTGTTCTTTGAAGATTTATTTTCTTTTTAAAGTAAAAACTTAATTGATTATGTCCGTCTGTTCTAGCAAAATGTGTTTGAACCCCCCTGCGCCCCATAATGTGTTTCTCACTTGCTGGCTATGTGACAATGTCATTCACATTAAATGTGCTGGCTACACGGCCAAAGTGAGGGATAGTTTGGAGCAAAGAGGTGGCCTCAAATGGGGATGTGACGCATGCCAAGAAGTCGAAATAGAAATGAGGGTATTATGTGGCAGACCAGGGACAAGTTTAAGAAACTGTCATCTGATTTTCGTAAACTTTATGATGAGTTTAACCCTTTTAGCTGGAATTCAACAGCTACAAGCGTAAGAAAACAAGTATGCGGAATTGCTCTTTGCATCTGCCGGTACCTAATCCTGTCTCCGTTTCTCCAGGAAATGCTCTCTCTTTGCAGACGAATGAAGCCGTAGTTTCCGATTAGTTCGGGCAAATACCAAATAATATTGATACTGCCAATAGTTGTCCAGTTAGAGGTACTGAAGTACTTAGGCCTCTAACTGGCGCGTACCGCCAAAGAAACACATATTTGTTTCAAGGCTTGATCTCGAACATTCTTCGGATGATGTCTTAAGTTACATTAAGACAAAAGTTCAAGTCTCCAAAATAGCGGTGGAGAAATTTAAATGTAATTATTCAAGGGAGATATCTTCCTTTAAAATCAGTGTTCCCGTTGAAGTGTTTAACTGCATTTGTAGTAACAGTTTTCGGCTGGATCACATTCTAGTAAAAGAATATACGGCCAAAAAGAAATCTCGAGGTCCAGATAGGCTTACTATCCCCCCTAATATTTCCTCCTCCTTGAAGTCAGCATCTGCTGGTGTTCCAAAAAACTAATTTCGTTTCTTCATCTGGCCTATCAGAATGTGAGAGGACTTAAATCTAAGCTTTCTAGACTCTATCTAGATAGTCTAGAATTTAAATCAAAAATTTTAGTGTTTTCTGAGACATGGTTAAAACCCGATATTAACGATGCATCTGTTCTTTCCGCAAAATTTTCAATTTTTAGATGTGATCGGACTTCTCGTGTAGGCGGAGGAGTTCTGATTGCAGTTGGCTCGTCCTTAACTTCTGATCAAATTCATCACCGGACATTCTGGAGATTGAGTTTGTTAGTGTTAAGGTCAGATTCAAGTCTTTCTCTGTCTACATTAATTGTTCTTACATCCCGCCACAATCCGACATGGCGGTGTATGCAAAACATTTAGATTCTATTTGATATATGTATTTCTTCATTGCTTTCTGATAGAGATATCTTAATCGTCTTTGGTGACTTTGATTTACCAGAAATAGTATGGTCTCAATCTGATGAATCTGCTTTGTTGCTTCCTTCTAAATCTCACTGCTTTGTTGATGGCCTTTTTCAGTTATCATTAGCTCAAATAAACCCTGTGCGAAATAACATAGGCAGATCCTTAGATCTGATATTTGTGTTGGATTCCACCAACTGTGCAGTTACTAGAACCGACCCTCTAGTCTTGCCTGAAGACAATTTTCATCCTACTTTGGATTTGTCTGTAGATCTGTCGTTTCGTGCACCGATTGTTGGTGTCAGTCCCGTGATTAAGTCTCGTAGTTTTCGCAAGACTAACTTTGTTAAACTGAATGAGCTCATTCTGAGAACTAACTGGTCATCCCTATACAGTTGCTCAGACATGGATCTTGCTCTCGCGTTGTTTTATGATACTCTTGGTTCGCTTTTTAAGGTTTGTGTCCCACTGAGGACTCCAGTATCGTCTCACCGACATCCCTGGTTTTCTCGTGAGCTATCCAACTTGAAAAATGTCAAACCCAGATATTATAAAAAATACAAGAAGTCGGCACGTTCTTCAGACTTCGCTCTTTCGCAGTTGCCCGCTCAAATTTTATGTTGCTTAACAAGCACTGCTATAATAGTTACCTCAAGCATTGTAAGCTAAAGTTTTACCGTGATCCTAAACAGTAGGATTGTATTTGTAGTCCTTCGATTGATGAGAGTTCGCTTCTTAGCGTGCTTAATTTAGTAAAACCTGTGTACACACCTGGTCCTGATGGAATACCTGGTTGTGTTCTCAGATTTTGTGCAGAGGCCCTATGTAAGCCACTTCAAAAACTTTATTTGTTGTCCATTAAATCATGTCATTTCCCATCTTTATGGAAGGAATCTTATATAACTCCTCTTCATAAAAATGGTAAAAAGTCCGAAGCATCCTATTATAGGGGTATTTCTAAATTGTTCGCCATTTTTGTAGATCTATTATTTCACCATCTCAACATGGGTTTGTAAAACCTAGATCTACTACCACTTACCTATTAGAATTAACATCTTTAACGATCGAAGGATTTAGGAATGCAAGACAAACTGATGTCATTTGTACTGATTTCAGCAAGGTTTTTGATTCTGTTAATCATACACTTCTTCTTTTAAAATTAAACAAAATTGGCTTCCCAAGCCCTATAATTTGTTGGATTCGTGAATACCTGACAGACAGAACACAGAAAGATCTATTCAAGTCTTCAAGTTCAAGGACCATCCAAGTAACTTCGGGGGTGCCTCAGGGTAGTCATCTGGGACCACTGCTATTTACCCTTTTTATTAACGATCTTCCATCCGTTATAAATCATTCTCGTGTCCTCATGTATGCAGATGAAGCCATGGGTGTTCTTGGATTTGTAAAAAGATGGTCAAAGGAATTTGATGTTCCATATTCAACCAAGATTCTTTACACCTCATTGGTTCGTCTAATCTTAGAATGTGCAACCTGCATATGGTCACCCCAATGCGATTCACATAAAGCAAGAATAGAATCAGTTCAAAAACAGTTCCTTCTCTTTGCTCTTCGTGGTCTGAACTGGGATCGTAATATCAACTTGCCTTCGTACTCTTGTAGATTCCTTTTAATTGGCCTTCCTTCTCTTGCTAATCGTAGATTAATGCTTGGCGTCATATTCATGCACAAGCTTATTAATGGGGATATAGACTCACCTGAGCTACTGAACCGAGTAAGTTTAACAGTTCCTTGTAGATCTACTTGAAACTATACTCCTCTATCACTTCCACGATTTACCACTAACTACCTAATGCATGAACCTTTTCGAGTTCTTTGTTCTGATTGTAATCGTCTTTTTCATGTAATCAGTTCAGAGCTCTCTATTCCTTTACTAAAAACTTCTATCCTTTCGTTTCGTTTTTTGTCTGTATTTTGTGTATCAAGCCGTGCGTTATGCGGCTTGCGCCCCGCGGTCGGTTGGGCGGGAGGTGTGGGCAATTAGTGCTCCCGTTGGGATTTGCGCGTAAAAATAAAAAAAAACCGTCAACGCGTTCGGACGTATTTTTATCGCGCTCCGCAAGTTCTTCGGTGTCAACCTCCAAACAATTAAAACAAATCAAGTGACAGGGGTCTACGTCGCCACAGAGATGCACAATTACAATTATAGTGTTATTTGTAACTACAAAAAGCAATACTTAGTAAATAACTAAATTTACTAGTAATACCAACGTGTAAAGAGATTAACTTGGGCCCTTCTTCACTAGACTCTCACCAGCTGAAGCTACAAGAACAAATTCTTCAGCAACAATACGGTCACCGTCCAGCAGACTACCTCAACAAAATCTGCTTAACCAGTGACGTTAAATCCGAACTCATCTGTTCAGACTGGTATGGACAGATATATTAACTTAAACAAGCAAAAGCTTAGCCCTCAGACAAAAAAAGGATACATTCCCGAAATGAACAAAAACAATATTGTTGAACGAAAAACTTTCGAAGGCAATAGATTCTAATTACTGGTAAATCAGCAGAAATCTCGAGAAGGAGTTTCTCAAATGAAACCCTCTGCAGCCAAGCCATCACCATTTTACATCCGTGGTGCAAGCTGCACTTCTTTGGTGACAAAGTTGGTTGCCCTCAACAGGGGGAACATAAAAGAGACCAAAGTCCAAACAAAAAACAAATAGTTCTATCGTACTATAGAAAAGTATTTCAGAACAGAGAATGTAAGCTTCTACACATTCCAATTAAGGAGCGTCAAAGGTCTTTTAGCCGTGATTACAGGCATTGAACCAACTCAGGAAATAAAGTCCGTCTCAAATGCAATGCACCCTATATACAACTTCTGTTAAAGAACCACATAAGAGGGCACAAACTGTGCAATGCACTAATGTCCTGTTTATAAGGAACTGAAGGCCCGTCTCAACGCGAAGAAATCAACGGCTCGTATCCAGGGCTTGACACTGATTTCTTCGCAAACCACACCGGGAATATTCTTCTCAAAAGCTGTAAGGTTATCAGCCACTCCAATAACAAATACCCCGGGATTAACTTTTGCAAGCGTGCTACGCAATGGAAATGTACAGCCCACTGAAACGGTAGATCCCGCTACCATTCAATCTAATGCGGCCCCAATTCCATCCGTACTTGGCCAGAACCCTAACGGGATCGAAACGTTGTTAATTTCGCTCAACCAAAATATGACAAATTTCGTCCATGCAAAATTGCATTCAGGAACTTATGCGGAACCAAAACCTGCTCCTTCAAAAGCTTTTGGACAACAATAAATAATGTCAGCACTACATATAGAACTTTGGAATGCAAACGGCATTTCCAAGCACAAACAAGAATTGTCCCTGTTTCTGGACTCAAATGATATTTATATCATGCTGCTATCAACATCTTTAATCAATAAAGTTATAATGTGCTATGGATTTATTCTTGAATTTATTAGCGGGACATTAATTAATTAATAATCCAACGAACGCCCCAATCCCTTCCCCAATCCCTAATCCTACGTGCATGTTTAGTAGTTAGTGAATGTTTCTTCCTAGGGTTATACCCTACCCGATGCCAAAGAGAATGTCATGTGTATGTGTAGTGTGCCATGGTACAGGATCCGAGTAATACCCTAACTGACTTGGCTGGCTATTCCCTCTATGTTATCGTTTTTCTTCGTTCCATGTGTATATATATTTCTTTCTCCTTTCCCCCCTCCTCTTTTTCCCTCCGGGCAATCGTCCGCGACACATAACTTCAGTAATACTAACAACCGAATTGCTGCTCATGTAAATCTCTGGTCTCGGCATTCTTTTACAAATTCTCTGTAAAGGAAGACACTGGGGAGACTGAAATTTGTACCCCAGCTGAGAAAAACTTCTTCACAGATACATATGTAGCTCCCGATAGGGACCCGAGATTTGAAGAAGATTCATATATATATTGTAACGAAATTTTATTTAAGATTTTATTTCGCTTCTGTGGTGGCTGAGCGTTGCAGGACAGGCGAATCTAGGTGTGCGGACTCCAGCGAAATGATCCTCCTTGATTTTTGGCCACAGCTTTTGCGTTGTCGTCGAACCGGAAAACTAGAAGAAAGAATGAAGTTGGTCGCATCCAACTTCTAAAGTGCTGCCATACATCCAGAGTTCTTTTGGAGTTGCCAGTCCTGAAGTGGCCGACTTGTTATCGGCGGGCGTCCGAAACGCCAGATTTGAACTGAAATGCCTATAGGCGTTACAATATTTTGAGAGCTTTCGCCTAATTTCGTGATATTACAATAAAAAAAATATAAGCAAATAAGTCTTTAACATATATTTTTCGAGTTTCAAGTATTTTTGTTACATGCATTGCAAAAATGAAAACTTTTCGTTATACATATACATTTTTTTAGAGCCCCAAATATTTTTTTTGTAATATTACAATGTGAAAATTATTTGTTTTGATACATTCATATATATAGTTATATTGGGGAAGTGTTACTTCGGCTAACTCTTAGATTAATTTATTTTGGGGTCTATCCTTAGACCCAGATATTATTATTGAATATCTCCTTTAATATCACGATTAATAATAAGCAAAGAATCGAAGGATTACGTTTTAATATTTATTGGTACGTGCGTACTCTATGACTTTAAGTTCTTCACTGACTTACGTATATATTTTAATCTAGGTTTAAAGCAAAAGCTCACAGAGCTTTAACGGCATGTAAATACACTTATAGTAATGTGGGCATATGACATGACTCCCTCGGCGCAAGTTTCAACGACATCGTTGAATTTTTATTAACTTTTTGTTTTGGTTATGTTATACAATTTTGTCCTGGATATTTGTATTTTCTTTTGACTTGGTCTTTATATATTTTGTTTAGCAGATTTTTATCTGATAACATATAGTATCCAGCTTGATTGTAATTGCTAATTTTTTTATAAATCGGATTTGATTTTCCAACTTTATTGTTTTTCACAAATATATTTTCAAAGTTTGTGTCACCGGTATTATTTTGCTTTGAATGTTGAATTTGTTTTTTTGTTGCTAATTTCTTGGAAAGTTTTGTAATATCTTCAGTATAAACTATGTTGTTAAATAAATCGATTAGTCTGATATCTGTGCTTGAATGTATCGAATTGTTGTAACAAACGATTGCTTTATAGACGTTTTCTTGCATTGTAAAATATGAAAAGTCTTCCACGAGGAGTTTTAGTTTTGATTGAATCGGAGCGACTGACGTTATCACTTCGAACACTTTTATTCATCTCTTTTCTATATTAAAATTAATTATTCTTTAGCTCAAGGGTGGGCACGTAGTTGCTCACTTGGCTCACCGAGCTCTTTCCGTTATTTTTGTGGCAGAGGTATGACCTCTGCAGAGGTCATATATGTGCGAGTTCGTAGGTAGAGGGACGCATACTTACTTGTGCGTCCCTCTGCCCAAAAACACGCACATTTATGACCCTTTCACGAGATCGCGATCGTTGCTTGTGCGTCCCTCAGTTGAGTGTGCGTCCCGCTGTTGCTTGTGCATCCCTCTGCCAACAAACTCGCACATATATGACCTCTGCTCGGACTCGCTATTGCGACCTTTTTCTCTACCGGGATTGTTGTTTGTTGTAAATGTTGTTGTCGGGCTCACTTGTGAAATTTGGCTGCCCACTCTTGCTTTAGCTTAATGCGGCGCGGACCGCAGTGGCAGGGCCCCCTTTTGTATATTCGTTGCTTAATATATAATATATAAAATTAACATATACATGTGTACATCTTATATGTAAGCAGCGGATATACCGCTGTTGGAATAGAGCGTGCTTTGCGCTTTTATATCTTAAATCAAGCGGTCACTGCATGGGTCACATGCTGACGCCGCTTGTCTGTAATTCAGGGTTCGGCGCAACAAAAAGAAAGTGTCGTAGTATGTAGCATTTATGTTTATTGGTATATATGAAGCATATACTGGACATAGTGCTGAGTACAGTGAGCTATCGATATGTGCATATCTCCCTCCTTTTAAAAAATAACGTAATTATATGAAGTTATTTTTAAACTATGTATTCGTTTAAATTTTGTTATTAAAAAGTACATATATTTCAATAAAGATAGAAAAATAGTAAAAGCTAATGATATTGTTTCTATCTTCTATTTTTATTACTTTGTAGGGTCCTAAATATTTTTTATCTATTTTATGACCTGAATCGTTTCTACGTAGTACTAAGTTTACTATTTCTAACTTTTAGCCACTAATATTTTTATCATATTCAATTTTACGTTTTTGTTTTTCTTTCTCTATTATTGACATTACTCTTTTATACGCTAATTGTAATTTAAATTTAAACTCTTTTGCATAGTCATCTATATTGTATAAAGGATCTATTTTCGTTATATAATTAAATTCGGTGAATTTTCTTGGTAATCTACCGTAAACAAGTTCATACGGACAGTAGTTATGTACCATTGATGGGGTAGTGTTGAAACAATATGTAAAGTAATTCAACCATTCATCCCAATCATCTTTTTCAATAGAGATGTATGAACGAATGTATTCGTTAAATATTCGATGACTTCTTTTTACTGTTTCTAAAGTCTGGTAGTGGTGTGCGGTTGATAATTTATTATTTATTTTCATATAATTGCACAAGTTATTAATAAGTGAATTTTTATGTTATGAACGTGTTCATAGGACTGTTCTTTAGTATAAACGATTCAAATATTGCTTTGGCTACTGCTTTTGCGCTATTATCTCTTATTGTAACTAGATATTTTGTAAGGTCGCATATTATACTTATTGCGTACTCATTGGCATTCTCCGTTCGAGGTAATGGTCCGATGGTATCAATTAAAACAGGTTCAAAAGCTGTGTTTGGGATGTTGGTTATAATAATTGGTGCTTTTGTATGTGTTGTAGTTTTAGCTCTTTGGCAGTCTAAACACGTTTTTATGTAGTTTTTAATTGTTGATATCATTTTGAGCCAATAATATAGTTTCTTTATTTTTAATAGGGTATGCGTAATCCCTGTATGGCCTGCTTCTATTGGATCGTTGTTATATTTGAACAGGATTGCATTAATTTGACTTTCGTCATTTCTGTCTACTTGTGCCACCTCTTGTAATAGCGCTATTTTTATATTTTTTAAATTTTCATTGCCCTTATTTTTAAATTCATTTAAAGTGACAAATTCGAAAATTTGTTCACTTGGTGACATCTAAAATAATGATTTTGTGTATCCCGGCTTCTGAAATAAGCCTTTGAAAAAATTGACCTAAATCGAATTTTTCATTAGAATATAAATCTTTTACTGAAATTTGTAAAATAATCTGGTTTCCTCTTTTGAGCAAACACTTGAAGTTATTCATTTTTATTTTTACGAATTTCGTTACGCTATTGCTAACGACTTCGTAGACATTGGGCTCATATATTTTTTCATGCATTTTAAATTTTTCATCTGTCTTTTTGATGATCTTGTTTGTACCATTAATATATTTCTGTTTATTGTAATTAAGTCTTCTATATTTAAGCGGGATAAAGCATCCGCAAGGTGGTTGCCCTTCGCCTTGAGGTATTTAACGGTAAATTGATACTCTTCCAAGTTTTATCTCATTCTTGTCAGCTTTGAAGTAAGATTCTTCATTGAAAATAAATATACTAGTGGTCTATGATCTGTTTTTAGATCTGTTTAAGAAATGCCTTCCATAGATATAAGGTCTGAAATGTTTTATTGCCAAGTGTATTGCTGCTAATTCCTGTTCTGTAGTCGATTTATTACTTTCTCCCTGTGTGAAGGATCCCGATGCATAAGCAATTGGTAGTTGCACGCCGTTGCAGGCTTGTGATAATACTGCACCACATGCATGTTTACTTGCATCTGTGGTTATGCAAAATTCTTTTTTAGTTTTTCATAAAGAATAAGATTAAATTAAGATTGTGTTTCGAACAAAGTGCAAATATTCTCGTAAGATTTTTGGACATGTGCTGTTCGGAACAGCCGATAACAACTAAATCATCCATGTAGAGAAATGCTTGTGATGGTTCTAGACCAGAAAAAGCAAGTTGCATCATTCTCATAAATGAGTTTGGAGCTACTTTTGACCATAAGGTAATCACGTGAAGCGATATGAGCTAGTGCTCGTAGAAAATGATGTTATATTTCTAGATTTTATTTTTAGTTCTAGTTCAGACATAAGGTCGAGACACCGGAAATATTTTGCTTCCTAGTTGATCTAGCATTTCTCCTATTCTAGGTAATGGATATTTATCTAATTTTATTTATTTATCTAACCTTAGTTTTTGCTTGTAGAAGTTATTACTTGGGATTGCTTCTGATTCGAAACCAAATATGTCACTGTACTCGGTGCACAATTCAGTAAGTTCCGGTTTTACATGATCTGGGAACTTTTATTTACTTAAGACTTCATTTGTTCTATTGATTTTGTTATTACTTAATGATTTAATTTCATGATTTTCTATTGATTCGAATTGTTTGGATTTCTAATATTTATATTTTTACTTGTTGTATTGAAGATAAGAACTATTGCAACATTACTTGTTACGATGCTGTTATATCTATGCTATATGCTATTTATACCCCAGGATGAATTTCCTGATTTGGTATTAATACAGTATCTTCATTTGTTTAAAGTATGATTTTTCTCAAAACTTCTGACCTTGCTGGTAACAATATTGAATTGTCAATATCATTATGTAATAGTGGTACATGTATTTGATATTTTAGCGATTGCGGTTTAAGTATTAATTCATCGTTGTGATAATCTATGATGCAATTGAATTTTCGAATGAAGTCAAGTCCCAGAATTCCGTCACTTGGTACTGGAAATTCTTTATGGACTACTTCGAATTCGTGACTGATTATGAAATAATCGAAGAGTAAAGCAATTGTAGCTAGTCCAATTAATTTTATTGTTCCCTGACCAATTCCTGTTATGTTTTATTAAAATTTTATTTATTTCAGAACATATGCTATTATCTTTAAGAATTGATATGTTAGCTCCAGTACCTACTAGTAGTGTTAATGGCTTATTATATTTTTGCTTGTATATTTTTATAAGGCTGCTGAGATTTAGGTTTATACTATAGACTTTTATGATCAGTTGCTCAAGAGGGATTAAGGGTTTTCCGAGTTACTTTGTGTAATTCGTACTTGATTGTTATATCTGTTTCCTCTATTTGAGCCGCCTTTTCTTGAGCCGCTTCTAGAGTTTGTATTGTTGTAACTGCTATTATTATTATTATACCGTTGGCCGCCTCTGTTATAGTTACGACCCATATACCTACCACGACCGCGATGTCCACCCCGCTGTGAATAATTTTGGTAATAGGTACATAATAGTATTAGTTGCTTCGGCTACATCATTAGATGTTTCAATATATGCAGCTATTGCTTCGTCCACATTGTTGAATGGACGAGAACGCATAACTGTTTTAACATCTTTATTTAAGCAATTTTCCTTCATTGCTTGTACAGCCGGTTTGGTACTTAATGATTTAGCTTTTTCTAGGGTATATTCATTTTCAATATATGCTTCCTCTAGAGACTTAGCTAATTTTTCAATATCCTCGGTATATACGTTAGGTGTCTTGTTTTTCTGCGTAAAATCAAATAATCTTGCAGATATATTGTCAATTGACTCTCCCTTAATGTTAGCTTTGCGTTTGGTGATTATATGATCCATCGTATTCTCAGAGCTTATTATATTTCTAACTGGTCCTCTTAGTTTTGATTTAATTATGGAAACAGCTAAAAGCTCATGTGTGTCTTGTATTGATTGTATAATTTCCAATGCATCCAGAAAACTACGTAAGTTTTCACCTTTACCGTCGGAATCCGGTAATATCCTTGATGCAGTGTTCATAAATTAAACATTGGTTTGCCCCATGTTTACTAATTTTTGTTTTACTATTGTTGGCTCGCTGGCAGACGATGAACTCCTCCAAAAATAAACAGTACTTCTAGCAAATACACATAAAGTTTATTTCGTCTTATAATGTACATTGGATATTGGGTATGTATCTGTATGTACCCGTATGTATCGCTATGTATACGTAAGTATAGGTATGCTGAAATCTCTTAATAAATTCTTATTAGTTCATTCATTTTTTACAATTCATTTTTTTTTTTCAAAGTTGTGTTTCTTTTGCACTTACGTCCGCTCTTTCTGCTTGCCAAATTGACTATAAACTTGCGCCGTCGCAGCGGCTGCATCCGAGCTGAAAGAGCAGACGCAAGGGTCAGGGGCGTACTTATTATAAACTATGTTGGCTCGGGGCGAACCCAATTCTCACGGCAACATTCCCCACCCCGTAACTCACTACCATCCTTGTTTCGTGGGTTACCCTTTTAAGTCCAATCTGGCCAGCTTTACTGCTGGTCTTGTGACAAGTCCGCCGACTGTGCGCACAACAGCGCTTCGCACCTGACCGTCACTTCTATGATGAACTTCGACCACTCATGAGCTCCGCTTGGCTGTGTCATCGATGATCACGATGATCACCACGTCGTCTATTTCAAAAATGAAAATAAATAAATAAAAAAAACATTTTGTGCGCCTCGTTATCATAGGTAGACACTCTCACAACCACCTTTTCCAAAAACTATCTGCCAGCTGGCCTGCAAACCGATATGTTTTCGCCAGTTGAGGTCCAGTTTGCTCTATGGAGCCATCCTCACGCAAGCCACTAAAGTTTCCCAGCAGAAATGCTTTCATCACGCAGAGAAAAGTCCGTTGATAGAGACGAAGCAATTTCCAGGTATACAGCTAGTGTCGTTATGTCGTCTTCTCATGCCTGCGACCCACTACAATGTCGATTGGACCAAAGCAATCCACTCCAGTGTATGTAAAGTATCGATAGAAACCATTCGATAAATCTAACTAGTCGTAAGCCTAGTATAGCAGCTATTAATTCCATTCTGGGTATTGAGACGGGCTTCAGAGGCGCCACCTGCGACTTTTAGCCCACCAGTGAACAGCACACGTTACCGTCTAGTTCAGCTCGAAGAAATACAAGCGCTGCATACGCGCTTGTGCTGGCGTCTACATATGTATGAAGTTGTACAATCGCATACATCTGGGAATTCTTATTCCGTATATTTGAGGCAGCAAGCGTAACCAAAGCCTCCAGTCTGCTTCCTCCTCTTTTAAGAGCGTCTCGTCCCACTTGGTTCCAGAGCGCCAAATGTTCGGCAAAATAATTTTAGCACGGACAGTGAAAAATCCAAGTAGACCAAGTGGGTCAAAAATTGACATAACCACACTTAACACTCTTCTCTTCGTGGGCTCACCCTTGCAAGCCCATTCAGGTAATTCTGGCTTGGCCACGTAAGTGATCAAGTCTGAGCCAGGCAACCATCACATGCGTAAAAACTTTTCTCGCGCCTCTTCGGGAACCGAAAGGCCAACGCCGCCAGCGCTTGCGAACATGATGCTTTAAACGTCATCACTTGCGTCACGTACGTGTCAACGGCTTTAGACGAGTCTCTAATGCGCCATAAAAACATTTGGGCCATGTGGTCCTCAGTGTGCACTACAACTTGGTGAAACATCTCGGTTATATCTCCATCCACTGCCACCGGCTGCTCTCGAAATCGCATGAGTACACCCATCAGCGAAGCTAGTACATCTGGACCCTTAAGCAAGACATCATTCAGCGACATGCCGTTAACTTTGGCAGCCCCATCCGAAACTAACCTCGTTTTGTTTTTGTTGGGGTTCGTAACTGTAAATAAAGGAAGAAACCATGAGTTTTAACTGCTTCCCACCTCGATGTTATCAGCTTCCGATTTTCTTCATAGGTTCTCATGGTGTTGAGCATAAAATCCTTCAGCTGATCATAATTTGCCATTTTCGCCTTCAAGCAACTCCATTTGGTCGAACCTCCATAACAAGCCTGTTTGCCAACGTCTTTTCGTTGGGCAGTAGGTTGTTGTCTTTTTCATTATTTGCATTGCGCGTTCATCATCCTTGGACCGCAATGGCATTGCTGAAGTACGTACTCCTAAAGAGTCCAATACGAAATTCATCCTCATTGATTCGTTTAAAGCTTTCGTGCTATCCGCCTCGTTGCATTCACATACATGCAACACGTGTGGTGTTTGATGGCTTGTGGCATTGTGTCGCCCATATACGGACCAGCCTAATCTGCAACGCACGGCTACTATGACATCCTTCTCAGCTTTTCTCACTTCCAATGGTACGGTCACTTTGACATTGTATAATCCAATAATTAAACGTGCATTTATATTGTGATACAACGTAATCGGTAGTCCTCTTAAATGATTTCTTGATTTGATCAAGTCACAGCTGACTGATTGGGTGGGCAAGTCCAATTGTTCCATTATGCGCACGCCCTTGAGATTATGCATCCACACCGTTTGCTGATACTCCAACACTGACATTCTTTGATAAAGTTTCAGTTTGGTTACATCGCCGTCCATTTCATACATAGATGGGCAGGACCATCCAGTTTTAACTCGTCGGCCAGTTCTTTTTCAATCGACTTGCAAGCGGCTCCTTCATCGACTAGGGCGTAAGTGGACACAGTTCACTGTCTTCCATGTAATTTGACTGAAGGATACCGAAATAAAGCTTTATTAGTTTCGATACCATGGAACAAAACTGCAGACTGGATCTGCTTCACATCCTCAGCGCTCTGCATCGTCGACAGGTTACTAACGCCTTTAATTGTTTGATGAAGCAAGGCATTATGCAATAACTTGCAATCCCCAATTCCTCAACTCCTCTGCTTTACGAAATTCCTTCTTTGGCCACTGATCATCTCTCGAAATTGACGACAGGCTGCCAGGTGATGATTTCCTCTACATTTTACATATGAACCATTCTAAATCCTTGGCTCACTGGAATATGGCTTGTTATGTAGCTCGTTGTGGAGAAATACTCTTTCCTTCGTCTTCCTTGTAGCTTTTCTGGCGGGTGAAGTATATGGCGGAACCATAGAAGTACAAATTGCGACGCCAAATAGCCAGTTGTCAAAGTTAGACAAGTTGACAACACATCCAGATAAAACAAAACGTCCCCAAACCAGTTTCAAATCGTTAGGCAACTTCTCCACAAGATCGCCCAGCAATGCAGGGTCATGCAAATAATCCTTGAGGTTTATTGCAACTAATGTCGCACAATAATTCTGCACTGCCAGATCTAACTGTATTACCGAATAATGCCGCAATTGCTCTTACAGAGAAAGTTCAGGAAGAATCTTCACGTGGCGCTCTGGTACTTGACGCCATTCAAGTGCTCCAATACCAGGATTCTTATTCGAAAGAAATATTCTTCTATGGAACTTGCACGAATATTTATGAAGGCAAGAAAATGTTTCTGGAGCCAAGAAAATATTTCAGAATATTAGCTAGCTGGCAGACGATGAACTCCTCCAAAAATAAACAGTACTTCTAGCAAATACACATAAAGTTTATTTCGTCTTATAATGTACATTGGATATTGGGTATGTATCTGTATGTACCCGTATGTATCGCTATGTATACGTAAGTATTGGTATGCTGAAATCTGTTTTATAAATTCTTATTAGTTAACAATTCATTTCTTACAATTCATTTTCTGTGTTTCTTTTGCTTTCACGTCCGCTCTTTCTGCTTGCCAAATTAACTCTTAACCTGCGCCGTCGAAGCGGCTGCAGCTGAGGGGGGTCAAAGGCGTGTTTAAGATTGTCGGTATTGACATGTTTAAGTTATACCTCCTTTGGACTGATACCAAATTTGATCGAAATTTGACTAATAATTTAGATACTGATGACCAGTGTGTTTGATTTAACTTTTCCTTGTTGTTATGTAAAAGAATTCGTGGTTCAGTAAACTACTCTACTAATATCTCTGCATGTTTGTTTATAGTGTCAGTCAAAATATTTCTGTTTTATGAAATACATTTATACGATTTATCAAACTTTTTCTTTATATCCGATAATGCAGCACGTATTTGTTGCCACTCCATATCTAACATTCAACTGCCAACTACAAATTTACAATTTGCCTACTCCCGATCTCATAATGCTTTAGTTATTCTTTGCAATTTTAATTCTGTTCGTTCCTATTGAAATATATGCATTTTTTTTTTTAAAACATAAAAAAAAAATTTTTTTTTTTTTGACGTGGAAGTAAAGTCATGCGGTTGGCTTACAATTCAAGTATACATTTCATTAGTGTAAAGCCTATTATTTTTTTGTTTTTGTTTTTTCTATAATACTATCTTTTCACTTTTTGATGCTTGTGTCCCACGTGTGACCCATATATTGTCTGACAAGCCGCAATGGTTCACACATGAGTTAACTTATTTGAAAAAAGTCTAGATATTATAGAAAGTTCAAAAAATCGGGTCGACCGTCTGATTTCTCTCTTTATGCTGTTGCTTGATCGAATTTTTTAGTGCTTACTACACTATGCTATAAGGATTACATTAGGCGTTGTAAACTTCAGTTCTCCCGTGATCCTAAGCAATTTTATAAACTCGTTAACGTCAAACGAAAGGTGGCAGTGCACCCGTCCTATTTATGTTTTGAAAATAATAAAGCTAACGATGATCAGGCCATTGCCGATATGTTTGCCGATTTTTTCCTCTTTCCCAACCATTTGGAAGGAATCTTTTATTATTCCTTTGCATAAAAAGGGTAATAAATCCGTAGCTTCTAATTATAGGGTTATTTCCAAATTGTCCGCTATTCCAAAGGCATTTGAGAAAATTATAACTTCTCAACTGCAACATTTCTGTAGTTCTATTCTTTCATCCTCTCAACATGGGTTCATGAAACGTAGATCTACTACCACTAACCTTTTAGAGTTTACTTCTTAGCGATAGAAGGATTCAGGAATGCATTGCAAACTGATGTCATTTATACTGATTTCAGCAAGGCCTTCGATTCTGTCCATCATACATTGCTTTTGTTCAAGCTGAACGAACTTGGGACTCCAAGCCTTTTGCTTAATTGGATTTCTCATTATCTTAATAACCACAAAAAATTTTATTTAAAACTTATATTTCGAAGACCATTAATGTGACCCCGGAGGTGCGACAAGGTAGCCATCTAGGACCATTGCTTTTTACGCTTTTCATTAATGACCTTCCGTCAGTTGTAACTCACTCTCGCGAGCTTATGTACGCTGATGATGTTTAACTTTGTATTAGTTTTAAAGACTTAAGTTCTAAACGTCTGCTTCAAGTCGATCTTAATAACTTTCAAACTTGGTGTGAAATTAACTTATTAAAACTCAATGTTTCCTAATGTAACGTCATGTCATTTCATAGATCCTTTTTGCAATTAGTGCTGTATTATCTTAATAATACGAACGTTTGAAGAGATTAATGAGATTAATGATTTGGGTATACTCATGGACCACAAATTAAATTTTACTCGTCATATTAATATCACTGTCAATAAAGCCATGAGTGTTCTTGGTTTCATTAAGCGATGGTCGAAAGAATTTGACGATCCTTGCACAACCAGAACTCTTGTTATTTCAATCTTCCGCCCATTTTTGGAGTATGGATCATGTGTTTGGTCTCCACAATATGGATCACACCAAGTTAAAATTGAATCTGTTCAAAAACAGTTTTTAATTTTTGCTCATCGTGGCTTAAACTGGGAACAAAATGTTAACTTGCCTTCCTAAAAGACTTCTTCTAATTAACCTTCCAACCTTACACAATCGTAGCAAATAAACTGTCCTAATTTACTCAATCAGGTCAATCCATCCGTACTTTGTAGACTAACCTGAAATTATGGCCCTTTATCTTTAACACGCTGTACTTCTAACTATTCTTTGCATAAACCTTTTTGAGTTCTCTGTTCCGACTATAACCGCCATTATTCTGTAATCCAATCAGACTTCTCTATATCTACTCTAAAAACTACTATTTTACGTTATCTATCTAGTAGTTAGTCTAAATTATTATTTTAGATGTCGTCCGTTGTCCACGCGACTTCGTTTTGCATGCTGTCTACTAGGGTTCGCGCGTAACAGGCTTTTCCTGGTGTCGCTTGGACCACTTGAAAGTACTGCGCATTGTACACGTCAACGTCCAGAAGAAATGAGCACAGCGCCCAAAGCGAAATTACTTGCGTATGTAACTATGGTAAATTCCTTATGAAAGTGAGGATACACGACTATCGGGTCGCTTGTAATCAGAATTTTGAGTTTTTCGAAAGCTTCTATGTAATCCCGATTTTTTGTATTTACTTTAGAATTCTTCTTAAAATATTTGATTAGAGGTTGGGTTATTTTAGAGTAATCTTTTATGTAGCGCCTAAGGTAATTTGACATACCTAAAAAGCTCTTAATTTGTTTTTGGTTTGATGGGAGTGATATTTTAAGTATTGCTTCGACCTTTTTTGGAGTTGGCATTTACCCATTCGAATTAATAACGTGCCCAAGGAACTCAACTTCAGTTTGAACAAACTCACATTTGTCGGATTGAAGTTTGAGGTATGCTTTTGCAAGGCAGCTAAATATTGTATTCAAGTGATCGACGTGTTCTTCTATATTTTTAGAGAATATAAGAGTGTCGTCCATGTATACTATGCACAATTGTCCTACATATGCATGGGATGAGAACGTTGTTCATAAGCCTTTAAATAGTGCAGGGAGCGTTTCGAAGCCCAAATGGCATTCGTAGGAATTCATAATGACCGTCACTGTTTGAAAATGCGGTTTTAAGTATGTCGTTCGAATCCATTTCCATCTAATAAAATCCTTTTGCAAGGTCAAGACTAGAAAAGATATAGCAACCTCCTAACTTCTCAAAAATTTGATCTATATTTGGGATCGGGTTTTTTTTCGCGGATTTTTCGGATTTTTTACGCGCGAATCCCAACGGGAGCACTAATTGCCCACACCTCCCGCCCAACCGACCGAGGGGCGCAAGCCGCATAACGCACGGCTCGGGTCGCGGGGACAATTCACAAAACACAGATAAAAAGCGAAACTATAGCTAATTACGTGCTAAATAGGAAAGGAAAGAAGTTTTTAGTAAAGGAATAGAGAGCTCTGAACTGATTACATGATAAAGACGATTATAATCAGAACAAAGAACTCGTAAAGGTTCATACATTAGGTAGTTAGTAGTACATCGTGGAAGTGTTAGAGGAACATAGTTTCTAGTAGGTCTACAAGAAACTGTTAGTTTTACTCGGTTCAATAGCTCGGGAGAGTCTATATCCCCATTAAGGAGCTTGTGCATAAATATGACGCCAAGCATTAATCTACGATTAGTAAGGGAAGGAAGGTCAAGTAAAAGAAGTCTACTAGATTACGAAGGTAAGTTGATATTACGATCCCAGTTCAGACCACGAAGAGCAAAGAGAAGAAACTGTTTTTGAACTGATTCTATTCTTGCTTTATGTGAATCGTATTGGGGTGACCATATGCAGGATGCATATTCCAAAATTGGACGAACCAATGAGGTGTAAAGAACTTTGGTAGTATATAAATCGTCAAATTCCTTTGACCATCTTTTAACAAACCCAAAAACATTTATGGCTTCACCGACAGTAGTGCTTATATGGGACTTAAAAGCCAATTTATGGTCCATAAGTACTCCCAAGTCAATCATCTCATTAAGTCTGGTTAATGGAACGTTATTAAGAAAGTAGGTAATTAACTGAGGAGTATTTCTGAAAAAAGTCATGACCTTGCATTTTGATGTGTTTAGGTTTAATAAATTGTGTTGACACCAAAACTGAAAGTTTTGGAGGTCAGACTGCAACCGTGAGGGAGATATAATGTCTCTGTAGCTGAGACAAAGCTTTACATCATCTGCGTACATGAGGACACGATAATGAATTATAACGGATGGAAGATCGTTAATAAAAAGGGTAAATAGCAAAGGTCCCAGATGACTACCCTGAGGCACCCCCGAAGTGACTTGGATAGACCTAGAACTCACGAATCCAGCTAATTTAACTGCATGGGAAACCAATTTTGTTTAATTTTAAAAGAAGAAGTGTATGATTAACATAATCAAAAGCCTTACTAAAATCAGTATAAATGACATCAGTTTGCCTTGCTTTCCTAAATCCTTCGATCTTTAATGGTTGTAGATCTACGTTTCACAAATGTTGCAATTGAGAAGTGATTAACTTTTCAAATGCTTTAGGAATAGCGGACAATTTAGAAATACCCCTGTAATAGGATGCTTCGGACTTTTTACCATTTTTATGAAGAGGAGTTATATAAGATTCCTTCCATATAGACGGGAAATGACAAGATTTAACGGACAACAAAAAAAGTTTTTGTTGTGGCTTACATAGAGCCTCTGCTCAAAATCTGAGTACACCTTCAGGTATTCCATCAGGACCAGGTGTGTACACAGGTTTTACTAAATTAAGCACGCTAAGAAACGAAACATCGATCGAGGGACTACAAATACAATTAGACCTTTTTATCTGATAAGGATACGACAGATTCGCTCGGTATTCCGTTGAGGTATATGTTGTGGTGAAGAAATCAGCGAACAAATCAGCAATCGCTTGAACAGAGTCCGCTATATTATTTTCAAACGATAACATTGATGGGTGGACAACCATCTTACGTTTAGAGTTCACAAAGCTATAAAACTGTTTAGGATCACGGTAAAACTCAAGCTTACAACGCTTGAGGTAATTATTATAGCAGTGCTTGTTAAGCAACATAAAATTAGAGCGAGCAACTGCGTAAAGAGTAAAGTCTGAATAACGTCCCGATTTCTTGTATTTTTTATAATATCTGGGTTTGACATTTTTCAAGTTTTTCAAGATTGATCCATTTTCCTTTTAACTACCCATGAGGGACTGTTGTAAGGGCTTTTTGAATGTCTAATGATTTCCTTTATTTGCAAATAGACTTCCTTTTCATGTGTTTCAGTATACTTTTATGATTTTGAATAAATTGGTATATCGTTTTTAGTATTTATTTCGTGTCCTTCTTCGTTTGTGAAACTAATTCATTGCCCCTTTTTATAAAAAATATCTTGGAACTTTTCCATGAGATTGTTAATTGTCTAGGTGTAGGATTGACAAGTTCATATCAATTGTAGTATTTGTATCTGGACCGACTGAAATGTTGGGTATAAGAAGGTCTAAGAAAACGTCGTTAATTTTTAGTTTTTTGTTTGGATAATCGGTGATTGCTTTAAGATCCTGAAGAGTATTGCAACATATTAATCCGTCGTAATCTTTATGGAAATTGTATTCTACTATTCATGTATAGTTTTCGTTATTAAATTCTCGAAAACATAAAATTTTGCATAATTTGTTTTTTTTTTACCTTATTTCCCATTGCTCTGATTTCTAAACTGATATTCGTTTTCCATTTAGGATAGCACACATTCTCATTAATAATGCTGAATTCTACTCCAGTGTCAATAATGATGATAGTGTTTTGGTTTTCATACCCTGACTTTTTATAATTGTTATTACCTCCTAACCTACCTTTCTGCTCAGTATTTGATTCGGTTTGGTTACTATCTGTAGCAACTTGTTCGTTTCTGTTCCTATAGTCGTTGCTAAAGGTTGTCCTATAGTTCGGCTTATTGTTTTTATTCTTTCAAAGAGGGCCGTAGAACGTGTAGCCTTGATGACGGGCATCCTGTATCATTTAACAGGTGTCATCTAAAGATTTTGGGTCTCTTGAAAAAAAGGTTCGGTTATATTATCTCTAAACACGTGGAGATCGATTCGATTTATTTTAGAGGTAGTGTATCGTCTCAATGCACTAGTATACGATTGTGTAATTTATTAGACACTTCATTTATTTTGTTATAATATTCTTCTATTCTCAATTTCACCCGACACATCTTTAACATATCAATCAAAACATTGCTGCTCTTTTTCTCGCCATCTTTTAATAAAATTTCTTTTAAGTTTTCCCATTCGCTAATATTTCCATATCTATGGATCACTGGTCTACACAATCCGACCCATTTGTTTTTAATAAAGCTGAACAGAATATTTCTTGTACCTTCGTCAAAAACATCAATTGTTGGCAGAATAATTTCTACCTGTGATATGAAATCTGGCAGATAATTTGTATCGACACCTTCGAAACTTTGATTGTTTTTGAGCCAAATTTATTGTAGAGTTAAACGCAGCTACGCTATTTTATTTCATTTAGTACTGGGAGAGTTTCACAAAAAAAAAATCAACTTAGTTAGCTCCTATTATTTTAACTTATTTTGGTACGCTAAATATGATTGCTATTTACTTATAACGCAACTGTACAATTCTTCTTCTTTTTTTTCTTTGATAGATGTGGGCAAGAAAGTGTGTAAATAAGAAAAAGCTTTGTTATTATTTTAGTTGTGTTTCTCTTTACACTTTTACTGATGATCGATGGGTATTAAGCGAAGAGGTGGAGTTAGAACTTATCCGTTATCTTATATTTCTATTTATTTTTCTGCAGGCTGAAACACTTGGTTTATATTGGTGCAGCTCCAAAGGTAATTTCTATATTTCCCTGGGTACTGTGTTAATAATAATTCGAATAACCGTGTTCGTCGCCAGTTATGTTGGGGAAAAGTTACTTCGGCTAACTCTTAGATTAATTTATTCTGGGGTCTATCCTTAGACCCAGATGAGCGACTTCCTTGTCGTATGAGTGAAAGATGGGGTTTATTATTATTGGATTTTTTTTTGATATCACGATTAATAATAAACAAAGAATCGAAGGATTACGTTTTAATATTTATTGGTTCGTGCGTACTCTATGACTTCAAGTTCATCACTGACTTACATATATATTTTAATCTAAGCTAAAAGTAGAAGCTCGCAAAACTTTAACGGCATGTAAATACACTTATAGTAATGTGGGCATTTGACATAAAAAATGTATACATGACTATATATATGGATCAATTTGTTTGATGAGCATGTCATCTGCGTGCCGTAAAGAACCACCATAACCCATATCGCGGGAATGTATACATGCTCAAGGAATTTTCGTTTACTCTTTTGTAAAGCTAAAATATTTTTTTACAATACTTCAATATCCTAGAAAAATATAGACATTATTTTTTATTTACCTTACATTTTTGGCTTGCATACATATACCCACTGTATTCCCATATTTTCCCATATTCCCGAGTATATGGAGTCGATTTAGACATGTCCGCCTGTCTGTCTGTCCGTTTGTTCATGCGTTTTGGAGCTTAAATTTGAAGCTACAAGGTTGAAACATAAAAAGTTATGTTTGTTAATCGATGAAGTAGGTAAAGTATGAAAATTAGTCGGATCGGATAATTATCACCGGAGCTATTAACTAAAACGTGGAGGTAGCTTTGGCAGCAAAGAAACAAAAACAAATTCCAAGAAACCTGCAGCACAAACACAAAAACTCAATGACCTTCCAGCCTAAAAGTAGACAACCTACTCCACTATCAACCAGCCAGTACTACAATGGCCCCCGCGAAAGAATCTGAATTGTGGCCTGCAGTCACAAGACAGATTCAAAAAAGCTGGCGGGTGCTACTGACGGATATCTTTGGCATGGAAGCGACAATTGGTCGCCCATTTAAGTTTTCTAGCACGTAACATGCATTTCAACATTTTTGTCTAACTCAAGCTTTAATTAACACTGGTCCCAGTTTTGCATTATAACTGGCTTGGAAATCGCTTTGCTTAAAATTACAGTGATAAATTTCCTGGCCTACCTGCTAGCTCACTAGCTGCGACCGCAAATTGTAATGGCACTGATTCCGCTCCTGTATAACATTGGCTCACTCTTTGGCTCGACCCGCCATTATTTTCCTAGAATCTTCCCTGGAAAACTTAACGCCTCTATCTTAATATTTTTATGTCGATCCAGAGGAAATGAAATGCTGTCCAAAAACCATGTAATATGAAGAAGTACCCAGAGTCGAATGCACTGCCGACCGCAGTGCGCAACTGATGTGACTCAGATTACTATCCCAATTTTTCTGATTTGGCTTTATGTAAGACCATATAGCTGATATAATAGATCGGTTAACTCGTTCTGAGGCTTCGCCTGAGGCGCATGTACAGCATTAGTTACTTGGGCAATCTTGCATTCATTTAGTAACTTCTCGAAAGCATAAGACTTAAACTGCGATCCATTATCCGAAACTATTGTTTCAGGTACCCCGAACAGATGGAATAACTCGCCTTTTAAATATTCCAGTACTTTCTCTGCGTTTACTTTTTTCACTGCCTTTAGGAAAACAAATTTTGAAAAGTGATCAAGAACTATAAATATTGCGATATTTCCACTGCGAGAGCGCGGGTATGGACCAAAAGAATCAATATACAACCTCTGAAAAAAACGTTGTGACTTAGGTTTGTTTTACAAACTTCAAAGTCAGCAATTAAAGCTTTTACGTCATTGACTATGTATGTCTTATGTATACCTCTATGAGAAGCTAATGGATGATTATTGGAATCCTCTAATACCGCGGGAATCATCTCCTTTTGAATCCATAACTTCCATGCCATGCAATCATGTAGGAAATATCCGGTACTTTGTTCCATACAACTTTGTTCACTCGTGAAAGAGCATCCGGCAATAGGTTTAATTTCCCACTTCGATTTATTATCTTAAAACGGAAGCACTATAATTTCGAAGCCCAACGGGCTAACCGACTATGAAGATCCGTTTGTGAGATTAACCATTTCAAAGATGCGTGATAAGATATTATAGTAAACTCATATCCCTCAACATATCCTCGAAATCTTTTAACACATAGCACGACTGCAAGACATTCTAATAACGGTATAATTTTTTCGTGCCTTGTTCAACTTTTCATATATAAAACTAATGGGATATTCATCGCACTGTCCTGTTTTCCTCATCAGTACACTTCCGACGCCCGTTTTGCTGGCATCACGTGTAAAATGGTTTTCCAAAATCTGGGCTGCGCAGTACAGGTGCTGAGCACAATTACTCCTATAATTTTATAAATGCTTCTTTACCCGCTTAGGACATAGCAAATTTAGATTCTGCTTTAGTAAATCAGTGAGGGTCGCAGCAACATCTGCGAAATTTTCTATGAACTTTCTGTACCAACGGGACATTCCTTAAGGGGCGAGATAAATGTAAATGCTTAAATTTTCCTTAATGTTAGTGATTTATTTTTTTTATTATAGAGTCATTATATGTTTTAAAAATTGGCATGTAGTTAGTTAATATTAAACTAATAAAAAAAATGGTTTGAATATAATAAATTAAAATGCCGGGTATACATGATAATCTTCCAGGAAAGTCAGAGCGCGGCTTTTTAATCGGCGGGCATTCTAGCTTCGTTTCTAGTGATCTAAACACCAAGAACCAAACATTTTTGGTAATTAAACATTTAAAGTTATGTCTCAATTGCTTTGCACGTGGCCATCCATTGCAGGAGTGTCCTTTTGTCCATAATTACCCCAAATGCCAGGAGCGGCACCACACTTTCTTGCATCGCATCAACCTTTCCACAGTGACGACTTCCAGTGCGCTGCCACCAACAACAAATCCCCGACGACAACAAGGAAATTCTCTCCCTGCATAGTCAGTAGAGCGCTCAAATCCTAGCCATGGCCTTAAGAAGTTCCGAATATCCACGCCTCGTAAAGGTTTGCTGGGTACGGCCATGGTAATCATACGACATAAAGGTGCCGAATTCCATGCACGCGCCTTGATAGACACCGGGTCTGAAGGAACATTCCTATCCAAGAGGATGTTCGATCTGGTGAGACCCGGTTCCGTGTCACTGACGCTGAAATCAGTGGCATCTTCAATTGTGTTGCCGCCGGCGCTCACAAAATATGCGTAATAAAGATCTCTTCTCCTAGAGATTCTTCCAAGCATGTGGAAGGGCACGCTTTCGTCTTGCCCAACCTTCCTAGCGCGATTCCGTCCTGCCCGGTTCCCACAAAGATAAAGGAGAGCATTCCGGGTCTTTCTTTGGCAGATCCACATTTCCACGAAAGTTCTCCAGTAGACTTAAAAATCGGTGTGGCTCTTCTCCCCCGCGTTTTAGGAAGCCGCATCGAAAAGGGCATTTGTAGGTCCCTCCTTGCTCTGGAGACGATATTCGGGTGGATTCTGTGCGGTCCTACAGTTGAGCAGACCACTGGGTCCACTTCTGTATTGGCAGCGCAAATTTCCGCGTCTCCAAGAACCGCTAGTCCCAGCCTCGAAGGAAGCGATGCTCTTCGTCGAGAGAACTTCTACCTGTGCAAGGTTTGCGGAGGAGTTCATGCGCTCCGCAAATGTCGGCAGTTTCTCAATCTCTGTGCGGAAAGGAGACTATGAGCATTGTTAAGTCAAAAATACTGTCCTAACTGTGTCGCCGGTGTGGTGAGAAACACCATACTCTCCTCCATCCACCGGCTTCCGCAACGTCCAACTCCAATTTCTTACCCCCAGCGCCCACGCAAACGTCACTCCTGCCCACGAAATATACCTCTATCCTGAGGTCATCAAGTCCAAATCCCCGAACGGGCACACTGGCACAATTATTAAGCAAATTCTAAGGAAAACTTCATCTTGCTAAGTTGGAATTTTCCTCCCCGGTATATCCTAATACGCATCCGAGATCCCTTTGAATTCGTTTTTCCATATCTGATAACGCCTCAAACATTTGTGACCCGGTACCTTAAGTGCAATAAAGCTGGCCTATGTTTAAACGAGTTGCCGACCGTTATTAATTCTCCTACATCACACTTTGGTAATAGAATTGGTCCCTACACTCATCAGTTTCCCGCTCTTTTGCCTAGCGACTTTTCACATTAATTTGTGTGGACATTCCATTGTATTTAATTCATCTATCCTGATTTAGTAGCTTATCCTACCAATTCCAGTAAATTGTTTTCGATTTTTTGTTATTGTCAATCCCAACAAAATTATCTACACATATACACACATGTATATGCATATGTGAGTGCAAGTGCAAGCTGAAAATCAAAAGTGCATTAGTTTTCCATGTTTTGCCAAATTTTATTAAACCGATCTTACCTATAAATGATCATTAACTCCGACAAGTGCTCTGCCGCTCCAGATACTCAAAAAAAATCCAATCGAAAGTTCTTAAATAAAACACACATTTGTATATGCATATGCGTCTATATGCATATAACACATATAACACATACACAGGTGCACCGGCATTTACACACTTTATGTATGTATATTAGACACTACGGCCGTGGCATTTGTTTTCATTGGTTTCCCTCACCAGTTTTATAAATTTTTCGGCATTTGCATATCACTTTCACATTAATTATTTAACTTATTGCGGAAAATTAATAAAAAATTGTGTCGATGTGGAAATTTCCACATCGCTCATCTTTACATATACATAGCTATCTACGTATCATTAGCAAGCTTACCCAATTTTGAGCATTAATTAGATCGATAAACCAATAACATGCCGATAACGAGTTGATAGGGAAAGCTTAAGTAGGAGCAGGGAGTGTGACCAAACCCTTTAACCCTACTTCCTTACAGTATCATTTTTGACCTTTTTTTTTTTTTTTAAATGTAATATCGTATTTATTTTCTGAAATATAGAATATTTAATATCGATGGCAACAGATTTATTTTTATAATTGAGCAGCTCATGCGTCTGTCTTTGGGTAACGTTGCCGGAAGAAGAAGGAGGCATTCTCCAGTGTGGCCTTAGGCCGCATGCCGATATTTTCTAGAATTAACTTAATACTAACAATCGAAACTTAAACTACTAACAATCGATACTTAGAATACTAACTTCGATATATGTACACAATTTAGAAGTAACTGACACTTTACAACTCGGCCGTCCTGACAAGGAATCGACCTCGATTCTAGTTATTGTCAGAAGGGGAAAGTAATAACATTAAGTGGCTGGTGTCGCCTTTGTTTGGATATCTGAAGTGCAATCTTGATCGGGGGCTGCCCATAACTTTAATTTGGAGGCTTCGAATACCCCGTCATACGGCAGTTGGGGGATCTGAAAACCTTCCACATCTCGGATAACATATCGGTCATTCGGAAGTTTTTTATGAACAACGTATGGGCCGCGATACCGTCTGATAAGTTTTTTGTTTGTACCTGCCGAAGTATCTACATTCTTAATAACTACGAAATCCCCTTCGTCAAAACTAACAGCAGGGGGGTGATGCTTCGCGTAATTCTCAGCATTATATTCTTGAGACTTGACAATGTTACGGAAGGCTAATCTCCGGACGTCTACCTCTGAGGCATCTACCTCTGCCGTCCTCTCACCTAACCGTTCGGTTAGTTCATCTACTAAGACACCTAGTTGTTCCACCCCGAATAGGAGTACGGAAGCGGCAAATTTTGTTGTGGAATGGACAGAGTTATTCAATGCAAACTCTATGGTCGGCAGTTGTTGGACCCAATCCGCGTGGTCCACCGGTTCCGTCAGTTTACCTAACATAGGGCCCAAGACACGGTTCACTCGCTCGACTTGGTCGTTGGCCCGGGGTGAGGCAGTGGCATTCAGCACGTGAATTTTATTATTGGCACTTAGAAATTCTGCGAATTCGGAAGAAGTAAAGCAGGTACCGCGGTCACTGATAATTCGTCGGGGTCTACTGTAATTCGCGACGTTATTAGTGGCGGCAGGGTACAGATTCACAAATTTAGTGAAAGCGTCAATGACAACCAGGAGATATTTTTTCTTAGAACGTATGGACGGAAGGGGACCTAGATGATCAACATGAATGGTATCAAACGGCAGGTGCCCTTTCGGAATACTGTGTAGCGTGACACGGTTATCTTGAGCGGAAGCGGAATAATAAATACACTTGAGGCAGTTTTTATTATAATTGTTGACGTAAGACTTCATACACGGAAACCAGTAGTGCTATTCGTATGACATGATTTATCATTTCGGAAGGGACATAAAGTTGGGGTACACTCGTCGGGGACAGACGGTACACTACTCCGTCACGCAGTTCGAAATCTGCTATTTCATGTTTCTCTAAATCATCTCGGAGTTTTACAATCTCGGGGTCACGGTTCTGAGTCAGTTGCAGTTGGAAGTCGAGGTTTAAATCATCAACGTATGCGGCGGTTTCGATTCTACTTAAAGCATGGGCATGCTAACCCCCGAGCGGTGTACAATTGTGTAATTGTAATTTTCTAACAGCAGGGCCCAGCGGGCAATTTTCGCGGAATGCCCACCATTTCTCAGTGTCAGCGCCAGGGAATTACAATCCGTCACGATTTTGAACGGAATAAACTTAAGGTACGTCTCAAAACGTTTCAAGGCATACACGATAGCTAACGTCTCCAGTTCATAACTGTGTAGTTTCGATTCGGCAGCGGAGGCTATCTTAGAGAAGTAGAACACTGGGTGCAATTTACCGTCGTTTTGTTTCTGGAGGAGCACTGCTCCGAAACCAGTTGAGCTAGCGTCACAGTGTAACTCTGTTTCAGACTTCGGGTTGTAGATCGATAACACGGGTGATTCCATCAGTTTCAACTTCAGGGTTCGGAAGGATTCGAGGCATTCCTCGGAGAAGACGTAAGGGGTATTCTTTCTTAACAATCGGGACATCGGATACGCAATCTTGGAGAAACCAAGTACAAATCGGCGGAAGTATGAGAATAGACCTAAGCAGAGCTCTAATTCCTTGCTATTCCTTGGAATGGGTAAGTCTCGTATCGCCTGAAGATGAGCTGGTTTAGGCGTGATACCGGCAGAATCGGCTAAGTAACCCAAGTATTCTAATTCTCTATTCGCAAAACGGCATTTGGCCAGCTTGAGGCATAGCCCTTTCACTCTTAACGTATACAGTATTTCCTTCAGTACCTCCAGATGGGTTTCGAAATCATGCGATGCAACCAGGATGTCATCCATGTATATCACTAGTTGACCTTGGTTTATAAATTTCTTAAGGACAAAATAAACAAATCTAGCGAATACGGAAGGGCCATTACAGAGTCCGAAGGGCATGCGTACATATTCAAACTGACCATCAGGGGTTACAAAGGCGGTATATCTGATTGAATCCGGATGCATTTTCACATGGTGGAATCCATTCTTCAAGTCCAAGACAGTGAAGAATGATTTACCACACAGATGTTCGATGCAATCGTCTAACAGGGGAATCGGAAAATGATCCCGAACAGTAAGTTTGTTCAACGGGCGGTAATCTACACACATCCTCAGGGTGTTGTCCTTTTTACGTACTGGGACAATCGCGGCAGCGTAAGGGGAACTACTGTGGCGAATAATGCCAGCTTTCAAGAGATCATCACAGATCTCCCGCACCTCCGTGCGTTCGTGGTGCGACAGACGGCGGGGGCGGCAGAAAATGGGAGTTTGGCTCGTCAGTTCTATTTTCATCTCATAATTCACGGGCTTGACTAACTCAGGGGCAACCTGTGCATATGCAGTGGAAATAATAGACCTTAAGTGTGCGGCTTGCTCTTCCCGTAAAGTGGGCTCTATATCAAACTCTAAATCATTGACAGCAGGGACCTCTATAGCATTTATAGCCATTAGTGCATCCTCCAGTGTTTCCGGAGGTACTGCAGAAGTTTTCGGAAGGGGGGAATCGGACAACAGTTCGGCAAATACAATCTCATTTCTATCATACGGCAGTATCACTCTCTCTTCTCTCAATATGTCAAAGGACTTCAGAACATCAGTGAGTTTCATATTTCTACATTCAGTAGGTTTATTCATAAGTAACATAGATTCTTTTTCATATTTGATTTCTTTTAGTTTACAAAGTCTAATATTAATTTTATACAAGAGATCTCTGCCTATAATCATCGGCAGTTCGGTTGCTTTGTTCGGCAAAACTTCAAAAATATGTATGGTCTCCGTACCGCGGAAGTGAACACTATACTGGACTTGGCCTAAAGACCAAAGCTGGCTATTTCCTAAACCACGGCAGTTCAATTTACTAGGACTAGGACGGCAGTTGGGGGGACTTCAGATTCACGGATAAAACTCTTCGGACTGCCCGAGTCGAGAAGGGAAAACATATTTATAAATTTCCTATCTTGCACTTCATCACAAACAAAAGCAACACTCACCAGTTGTAGATGATTTAATCTACTTCCTACATCATCAGGAGCGGCAGCGGCAGTGGTGGCGGCAGTGGTGGCGGCAGTGGTGGCGGCGGCAGTTCCCATCCGATGCGGGCAGTTTTTATAGATGTGGCCCACCACACCACACTTGAAGCAGGAGTTCGGCGGTCTGATCGGCTTCGGGCATTGGCTTTTATAATGCCCCCATCCAGAGCAGTTGAAACATCTGGTTTCACTTGAGGCAGTGGCTGAGAAGTTGTTCCCAGACGACGAGGCAGTTGTTGTTGGCTGCACCTTCACATTGAGAGCTTGCTTGGAGGCAGCCGCCTGCATACGGAAGCGCTCGTAACGTTCCAGTAGGGGCTTCAGTTCGGCCACCGTGCGAGCTGAGTACAGCATGCCGACTTGAGTAGAGTTGTCCCGCAGTCCATCGATGATCATGTCGACCAACTCGTTCTCCGGAATCGGAGCATTCATGGCAATCTCCTGCATCTCGATTGCGAACCTCAAGCATCCTTCACCTGCCTTAATGCGCCGGCTACGCAGGGCGTGGTACACTTCTTCCACACTGCGCGAGCGTCCAAACTCACGGAGGAGGATTGCTTTGAGTTCTCCATAGCTGTGCACCGATACCGCCGCCGTCCCTTCTAGCATGCGACGGCATGCAATCAACCGCAGGCGATCATTCAACTGCAGGATTTCAAACGCGTCCTCCAGATCGTTCAACCATTTTTTTACGTCGTATGCAGTATCTGCTGAGAATCGGGCCACTATGCTCTCGATCACACTCAAGTCACTGACCTGCTGCCTTGGTGCTCGGGCCTCATCCATGCTCTGCTGCAGCTTGAGGATCTGCTGTTGCAATTGTAGCGACTCATGCTGTTTTCGTAGCCTCGTCAGTTGCTCGTCCAGACTGGGGGTGGCGGAAGCAGACGGCACCATGGCAACCGGCACCGCTGCAGCAGGCACCGTAGTGGACATGGTAATGGCGTCAGTATCAGCGGCGGGCGTGGAGGCGGCCACCTTGGATGTGGAGCGGGTGGCCTGCCTTGTACCGAAATATGTGTCTTTTCATCCCACTTCTGAGTTGTAATATCGTATTTATTTTCTGAAATATAGAATATTTAATATCGATGGCAACAGATTTATTTTTATAATTGAGCAGCTCATGCGTCTGTCTTTGGGTAACGTTGCCGGAAGAAGAAGGAGGCATTCTCCAGTGTGGCCTTAGGCCGCATGCCGATATTTTCTAGAATTAACTTAATACTAACAATCGAAACTTAAACTACTAACAATCGATACTTAGAATACTAACTTCGATATATGTACACAATTTAGAAGTAACTGACACTTTACATAAATATTTTTTTATTAATGGCTTTATTTAAATAATTTTTTTTTTAGTTCGAGATATTGTGTTTTTCGATCTCGAGGTAAGTCTTTTTTATATCTGTTTATTTTTAACGTAAAAAATGAACAGTTACACGTTTCTTGTTACGGTCAAATATGACCCCACATGAAAACGTTACAAAAGATGCATGTCTCAACATGAATCTTCACGGAAGAAGCTTTGATGTTTATTGACATAATAACGGGGCTTCCAAGAATATTTTTTTTGTGTGCGAAAGCAGACAATCAATCATTTCGTGCAATAGACTCATAGATGTAAAAATTTTTTATTTTTTTTAATTTTACATGTAAAAATGTTGCGAAAAAATAAGTCTACCGTGAAGACTTTATGTGTGAGTGATCTTGGACCTTACGATTCTGACACAGAAGAGGATTTTGAAGAAGATGATATTTTATATGAGACAACATCAAAGGAGATTGGCGCCGCTGGAATTGACGAAATAGGTTCTGATGGAGAGTCCATTGATAACTTCAATTTAGAGTTAGAGGAGTCTCGAATCCATCACGAATGTAAGGATAAGCCAGTCTTCGTCTCCAAATGGTGGTAAAGTATATTACCACACAGAACCGACCTCCAAGCAACCGAGTAATAAAAATCGATCAATTGAACAAGGTATGTAAATACACATAAATAAGTTCAAAACATCAGAGGATAATTGTGCATATATGCACATGTAACAGGTCCTACACTATTTTCTGCATCTCGTGTATCAAATGAGCTATCGGCATTTGAGCTCTTTCTTTTTTCGATGCAAGAAATTATTTTGAAATATACCAACCTCTATGGCGTAAGAAAATATAAAGAAAAATGGGTTTCAGTGGATGCTGTAAAACTAAGGGGCTCGAACTGCTAATACACAGCGGAGTTTTTCGTTCAAATGGCGAAACTCTACGTGAACTTTGGGATGACGTTACCGGAAGACCAATCTTCAGGGCCACAATGCGTCAGGCTGAGTTTGAATTGATGACTGGCTGCTTGCGTTTTGATGATAGAACTACGCGTGCTGATCGAAAGATGCGCGACAAGCTGGCACCCATACGTGAAATGTTTGATTTGTGGAACAGAATGCTCAAAAAATGCTACAATCCGGGAAGCAATGTTACTGTTGACGAGCAATTGGTTGGTTTTCGAGGTATATATAATATATTCCAAGTAAACCAGCTCGTTATGGCATTACGATTTGGGCTGCGTGTGATAGCAGCAATGCCTATGCGTGAAATATTCAAGTTTACACAGGCAAAGCTCCCAACTGCCGTCCTGAAACAACTTGCGACTTGCTGGTCTCAATATCACAACGGATAATTTCTTTACGTCACATTCTTTGGCTTTGAAGCTGTTGAAAAGGAGCCAAACATTGCTTGGTACTATTAGAAAAAATAGAACATTTATTCCAGCAGAGTTCACTTTTGCGAGGAGAAAACCAATGTATGATTCAAATTTTTTGTTCGACAATATGACTGGAGTCACATTAAACCGGGTTGCCCTATTGTTGAGCACACAGCACCACACAAAGGACGTCAGTGTTGAGGACAATAAAAAGCCGATCATGATACTTGGCTCTAATAAAACAAAAGGAGGTGTTGACACTTACGACCAAATGATGGGTACATTTTCCTGCAAACGTGCTGTATGCCGTTGGCCAATGGCCCTATTTTCATACATGCTAGACGTCTCCTTGTAAAACCGCTTGTTCTTCGCCGAAATAAAATGCCTCACGCAGAAAATGCCATTGCTTCAATCAAGGATATTCAAAATGAACTGCAATCAACAAGCCGCAAACGGTTAGCAAAGGAGCCCACTATGTCCCACCCAAAAAAACGTGCTCGATGTGCATTAAGTCCCTACAACGCAGATGGGAATAAATATGGAAACTTCTGCTGTTCATGCCAGAAGGCTTGTTGTCCCAACCATCACAAACGTTACAATTTGTGTACTGATTGCGAAGACAATAATTAAAAACTAATAAAAACACAAATTAAAACTGATTTAAAACCAAATTTTGTTAATTAAATTAAAAAGTATCATTTATTACCCTAACAAGGAACTAAGGGGGTTTTTTAAACAAGGAAGTAGGGTTAAGTGAACGGACGTGTATGCAAAAAAAAAAAAATAAAGTGATAAAAAAACGTGCGAAAATTGAAAACGAAAGAAAGGAGTTAAATGAAAAGGAAAAATTGAAAGACAAGTGGAAAGAGACCAAGTGAAGTGAGAAAAGTAAAAAAAAAGTTTAGCGACAGAGAAAGTGTAACGAGGAGTGCCAATTTTAAAGAAACAAGAAAGTTTTGCGAACCCCATGCCCCACTTGTGCCTGGTCAGTTTCGCGCGTTGCCTGAGTAAGTGTTGGGATAGGTTTTTGCGGGATAGATCTGGTGCAGTTCGGTCGCCATTTTGTGTAGAGATTATAATTTTGATGGAAAGATTTGTTTGTAAAAAAAGGAAACATAATAGAGAATAAAATCAAACGAAAAGAAGTGAAATAAAATAAAATAAAGGAGATGAAGTGTTTATTTTATTTGCATGTGGTAGTATTGATTCACCCCTCCTCCCTCTCTTATCTCTCTAATCCCGAAGCAAGTAGAGGACGACTCTCCCTACTAGTTTCTAACTTGATCCACTAATCCCCGAGCTAGTAGAGGACCTCTCTACTAGACTCCGACGAATCAACCCGACCCCGCCCTTGTTGATAATGCCCCATTACTAAAATCATTAACCAAACGATTAAACCAAACGAGGACACCCTCCCGTTCGGTCACCGTCGTCTCCCCACCCCTCTTTCAACCCGTGCCCCAGGGAAATCTAACGCGTGCGTGGACCACACCCCGCCGAGGTTTGGAATACCTGAGATTTCCTACCTTAGTAGGCGCTCATGGTGAAGCGTAGTCTCCACGGGCCTAGTAGTGTACCACTAACACGCCGAACTAAGTATGGAGTTGCCCACTAGTTACGCCATCTCAGCTACGGTTGTACACCAGGGACGCGTAGGCGCGAATCCTGACAATTACAAATTTCTTGTTTTGTGGACCAAAGAGACTGAGATTTGTACCTCGGCTTTAGAAGGTTCATTACAAGTGGCGCCTGAGCAGGGACCCGAGATTTTCGACGGGTGAACATTTCGGACGGAATAAACCCCCGTTCCGTGGTCAGTCCCGTTATTTTTCAAAAAGTATAGAAAATGAAATTTACTTTGTAGAAAAATTTGATTTGGGAAAAAAAAGGAGGTGCTGTACTATATTCTGTAGAGCATTTCACAATCATTCGCAAGCATACATACATACATACAAACGTATGAAGCAACCACATAAATATATAAACAAACTAGAGCACTCAAAACTCGATCAACTAATGCAATGTTGAACGACAGAGGCAAATGTAAAATGCTGAACATGCATTTTACAGTGTGATTGCAACATACATACAGTAACACTCATAATAGCTGACTAAGACTTTTTGTACCTAAGCTCAAGCCAAATTCAGTATTGGAGAAAAACAATAGAGACAGAATAAAATCAGACTCCACCAAGAGCAGAAGCTCCAATAAACAAATCCTTTTTTATAATTTAACTCATGGTTGGTCCAAATCAATAAATGGTTGAAAATCATTTTTATTACATGGCGACCGTGACAAGTGTCACGCATCGGTGGACATGAGTGAAAAAACAACTATAACAGAGGAAAAAGGGTTGTAAATGGTCAATAAAAAAAAAATAAAAAAAAAAAACAAAGACCAAACAACTAAACAAATACATAAATAAAAGTTAATGGAAAAAACTCTGTGCACCCAATCCCGCAAATGGTCAAACAAGTAACATTAACCTGCAGTAAAGACCAAAAAACTGCAGCAAACACAGTGACCAGCGAGGAAAACGATTCTGCTCCTGTCGAGCAAAGGAGCTCCATCCAGGAGTACCTGGAGGTATATCCAACCGCGGGACCACGTCCTCTAACAATAGAGGAGTACAAAGCAAGACGACAGCCCAAGACAAAACACAGAAGACTCATACTGGACATGCTGAAGACAAACCTATCGGAAGATGACCGACAACGCTACAAAGAGCGTTTAAGTGATGTAGAAAAACAACTTTGCCCTGGTGTGAAGCAACGTAAACAGGCTGCTTAAATGCTAAGCCTAGTTTACCATAGAATTAATAAATATTATATATAAGGCAAACGCTGCGCGAAAGCGCTGTTTGCAAACTACTAACAAAAAAAAAATAATAGGCTTTATATGTATGTAATGTAAAAATTAATGAAATGTATACCTGAATCGTGAGCCAACCACATGACTCTAACTTTATTTCCATGTCACACACAAAAAAAAAATTTTTTTCTTTCTCGCATTAGCAAGCAAAAACTAAAAAAAAAAATATACAAAAAATTTTTTAATTTCAACTAAATGGAATAAATTTTCCTTTTTACATGCAAAAAGATTATCATCTTTCGAAATTTTCCTAAACTCATTTTCTATTTCTTATATATGTATATGTATGTATATATGTATATATATATATAAAAAAAAAACACTCAAAATAACAGAAGTAACGGTTTTTTGGAAACCTTTTGTTTACCAGCTAGGTAATAAATTAAGTACATTAGATCGATAGGAATTATTTTTCAAAATGGGTTGGTTCGGTGAAGAAAATCAAGCGAAGGATAATACGGCTAATGTGGTCAATAATGTCAAAATAGTTGACCACACAGACCAATTATTTTGCATTTGGATTCTCTTGCTTATCCTAACAATTGTAACAATTTGTCAAATTCTATTGACCATCTATATCAAGCATAATAAGCTTATTAAAAATTGTTACACAAGGAGAGCAAACAATGCAAATGTACTAGAAACGTTATAAGTACAATGGATCCAAGGGAAATCGATCAGGGATACGCTGAGCATCCAAATTTCAGATTGCAGGCTGTACAACTTCTAAGAAATTTCACAGATTATATATCGGTTTACGAGTTCGAAAGTGAGTATACGGAAACGTATGATATTAATTTTAGCCCACTAATAAATTAAGGGTAAAGTTAGTTAGCGAAGACCATCCCTTATTAGGCATGGCAAACACTTTCTACGTGCGTTTGCACATAATTATAATTTCGTTCAATAAATAAATAAAAAAAAAAAAAACCCACTATTTGTAATACACACTAAATTATGGAATAGGGTGCGTTAGCGCGGCAAATAGATGAATTTCGGCAAATTTTTGAAAAATCCTATAAATGTATAAATAAAGATACAATACTAAAAGTCGAAACGCTAGCACACCACACTATATTTATTGTAAGCGAATATAACAATATAGTGGAGATAACAAATAAGTTTGAGAATAGACTAACTACAGATCACAGGAACAGATGTCTTAAAGTAATAAGATCACTGAACACAAGACTAATAAATCTGTGTCATAGGAGGAATATCAAAATAAATGTGCCCTTAGAATTAGACAAATCGGCTAGTTTCAATCCTATTCAATTAGAAAATCTAGATGAGTCAAAACAAACTGACTCCGATTTAGAAGTAGATAGTGATATAGAATCGTTAGATGAAACAGTTGAACATAAAGTTCACAATAGACCCCAAAAAACCATGGCACAAACAATGGCAGAGTTCATGAAATTAGCGTTACCGCTAATACCAAATTATGATGGAAGCCCAGACGATTTACGAAGTTTGTTAGACGCATTGATCCTTGTGGATTCAAAAAAAGGCGAATTCGAGACAACAGCCGTAAATATAATAAAAACAAGATTAAAAGGCCACGCAAGAAACCTAATAAGTACTGAAAAGACAGTACCCGAAATTATAGGAAACTATCAAGAACAGTCAAAGGAGAGTCTGTGGAGGCCATTAAAGCTAAAATGCTAAATTTGAAGCAGAAAAATAAAACAGCGAGCCAATACACCCATGACTTGGAAACAATCACTAAAGCCGTACAAGGAGCTTATATTAGTGAAGGGCTAAACCAAGAATTGGCCGACAAATATAGCATGACTTCGGCCATAAAGGCCATAACACAAAACTGTGCTATAGAACAAGTAAAAACAATAATGCAGGCCGGCACATTTAACAACATAAATGATGTTGTTGCCAAATTTGTAAATGCATGCACAGATGCAACCGGCTGATCAAATAACGTACTTTTCTATAGGAACCGGCAAGTAAATTATAACCGCGGCGGTGAAAACCGATTCCGCGGCAATAGCTGTAACAATGGCAGAGGCCGGGGCAGTTACAATAATCGCGGTGGTAATAACCGTGGTAACACCCGAGGTAGGAATAACTACTACCTAAACAACGGCCAGCAAAACAATAACAATAGAAATCATGTCCGAGTTACACAAAGTAACTCGGAAAACGAACAACACCCTTAAGATGTTCGAATGCGTATATTCACACAATCAATCTCAATTACAATAGATATAAACAACTAAAAAATGAGGAAAGAAAAATAAACCTCACATTTTTGCTAGACACTGGTGCAGATATCTCAATATTGAAACAAAATTCAGATAATTTCCAGAGTATCGACTATTCAATAAAAACAAAAATTAGCGGAATTTGTGAAGGAACAATTAATTCTAAAGGACTAGCTTTTGTAGAACTTACTACCGGCAGGTATGTAATACCTCACAACTATCACTTAGTCCAACAAGAGTCTGCCATACCATGTGATGGAATAATAGGTATGGATTTTTTAAAAAAATTCAATTGTCAGTTATACTTTCAAAACGATAAAGATTCTCTTACATTGAGACCCAATAATCTTCATTTTCCAATTAGAATTTCAATAGTATAGACTATTGAAAATAACGCAACAGTATTACCATCACGGTCCGAAGTTGTCCGACAAATAAAGCTTAGTACTAAACACAAACAAGTATTTATACCATGTCAAGAAATGGAAAAAGGAATCATAATAGTAATAGTAGTAATAGTACAATTTCGGATTCCGAAAAAACCTTCATAAGAGTCCTAAACATGACCAATTCAAACAAAGTCCTAAATCTTGACAAAGTCCGATTTGATACTTTGGAAAACTATGATATCGTACACAAGTATCAAAACAAAAGAGATAGTGAAGTACTTAAAAAATTAAAAAAGAATTGCCCACCACTCTTTAAAAACGCACTATTAGAATTATGCACCAGATACACTGATATATTTGGTTTGGATTACGAACCAATTTCAACCAACAACTTCTATAATCAAAAATTAAGATTGAAAAGTGATGAACCAACGTATATTAAGAACTGTAGAATTCCACAAAGCCACCATGCTGAAATAGCAAAACAGGTAGATAAATCAAAGACAAAATAGTAGAGCCCGCCGTTTCAGAATATAATAGTCCTCTTTTATTGGTACCGAAAAAACCCTTACCGGGTTTAGAAGAAAAGAGATGGCGTTTAGCAATAGATTATCGTCAAGTTAATAAGAAATTGTTAGCTGATAAATTCCCACTTCCGAGAATAGATAATATTCTTGACCAATTGGGTAGAGCAAAATATTTCTCCTGTCTAGATCTTATGTCTGGATTCCACCAAATAGAACTTGAAGAAAATTCAAGAAACATAACGTTTTTTTCTGCGAGCAATGGCTCTTATCGTTTCACGCGATTACCATATGGATTGAAAATAGCGCCTAATTCTTTCCAAAGAATGATGACAATTGCATTTTCTGGTCTTGAACCATCCCAGGCATTCTTATACATGGATGACCTAATTGTCATCGGGTGTTCGGAAAAACACATGATCAAGAATCTTACACAGGTTTTTGATTTATGTCGAAAAAACAATCTCAAGTTACACCCTGATAAATGTTCATTTTTAATGCACGAAGGGACTTTTCTGGGTCATAAGTGTACCGATAAAGGAATTTTACGGGATGACAAGAAAAATGATGTCATTAAAAAGTATCCAGTCCCAACGGACCCAGACAGCGCTAGAAGATTCGTTGCATTTTGTAACTATTATAGACGTTTTATAAAAAAATTTCCCAATTATTCAAGACATATAACTAGACAATTCGAATGGACAAAAGATTGTTAAAGAGCATTCGAATATCTCAAAGAACAATTAGTGAAACCGACTCTATTGCAATACCCAGATTTCAGCAAAGAATTTTGCATAATAACAAATGCAAGCAAAGAAGCATGTGGAGCAGTCCTAACGTAGAACTACGATGGACTTCAACTCCCAGTTGCCTATGCATCTCGTGCTTTTACAAAGGGCGAAAGCAATAAAAGCACCACAGAACAAGAATTAGCAGCAATTCACTGAGTGATCAATCATTTTCGACCATATACATATGTATATATGTTAAGCACTTTACTGTCAAAACAGATCATAGACCATTAACATATTTATTTTCAATGGTCAATCCATTGGCGGGTGCCCTTTCTCGGATTACCATAGCCGACTTAAAAGACTTACAATCAAAAGTCCTGAAAGTCACTACCACGCAACAAAGTAGACAGAGAAATCTCTGCGCAGAGAATAAAACGACATTATTGAAAAGGCAAAATAATAAATATGTTTCTAAGCCCAACCTATTTGAAGTCATAATGACGAAGTACGCAAAGTAGTGACCTTACGATTAACTGAATTAAAATGTTGACTAAAACATCTAAACAAAGTGATCGCAAGAATTGATGTTAGCAACATGTATACCAATGGAATACTTGACTTAGTTGAGTTTTTCCAAAGGCTGGAAAAAGAGGCCGGTATACTAAAAATAAGCAAACTCAAGGTGGCACCGAGTGAAAAGATATTTGAATTTATTTCAATAAAATTTTAAAATCATTACGAGTAGCGCTACTCCAACCGGTGACCCATATTAGAAACGAAAAAGATATAGAAACAGTACTGTCTACATACCATGATGATCCAATTCAAGGAGGTCATACTGGCATTACTAAAACGCTAGCAAAAGTAAAGAGACATTACAATTGGAAAAATATGACACGTCATATTAAAGAGTACATAAGGAAATGTCATAAGTGCCAAACGTCTAAAACAACAATACATACGAAGACGCCAATGATCTTAACTGAAACACCAATAAAAGCATTTGATATAGTTTTAGTGCATACAGTTGGTCCACTACTAAAATCAGATTATGGCAATGAATATATAATCACCTTAATATGTGATTTAACCAAATATCTAATAGTTATACCCGTTGCAAATAAAAATGCAAACACAATAGCAAAAACAATATTTGAGAACTTTATACTTAAGTTCGGTCCAATAAAGGCGTTCATTTCGGACATGGGTACTGAGTATAAAAATCAAATTATATCAGAATTGCGCAAAAACATGAAGATTAAAAATCTTACATCTACAGCTTACCTCCACCAAACGCTAGGAAGAATTGAACAAATTCATAGAACTCTCAATGAATACATTCGTTTATACATTTCCGTAGATAAATCTGACTGCGATGTTTGGATTCAGTATTTTACATACTGTTTTAACACGACACCATCAGCCGCACACGAATATTGTCCATATGAATTAGTATTTGGAAGATTACCAACACAATTCATAGAATTTAACAAACTCGGCCACATAGACCCTTTATATAATATAGACGACTACTCTAAAGAAGTAAAATTTAGATTAGAAATTGTATATAGACGAGCTAGAGAAAATAATAACTCTTGAATTAAAGGTAGGAGATAAGGTACTATTAAAGAATAAAACAGGTCACAAGTTAGATCCAGTATATTTAGGACCCTATACAGTAGAAAAAATAGAAGATAACAATAATGTTATAATAATAGATAATAAACAACAGAAAAAAAAATGCATAAGGATAAATTAAAAATATATAAGTGTTGGTTCCGGCTGCGCCCCATGCACTTGGTTATAGTGCGGTCTTCGATTGTGTGTCCAATCGAGTCGGCTTTGAGGTTCCTAGCCAATGGTGATTAGAGAGATTGCCTTCCCAAAAGAAATGGTGCACAAATTTTTGTGTATGTATATGTATATATATTTAAGTGTAAAATTCAAAGTCGAGAAACACAGATGGTGCATCCGACTTATTTGGCTGACGCTCACAGAATTCAACAGGTACTTAGCAACAGCGTTGTTACTAAGCTAAATTTTTAATAAAGTTCAAAATATTCCATGGAACGAAAAAAGAGTTTTAAAATAACAGGACTTAAAGCTATATACATTAAATTTCTATCGGTCTGCTTATTTCCAAGTTCTCTCTTTGCGCTTCTCTTCGTTGACTGCTGCGTCTGCGCTCTTAGGCAGCTGCAATCCAAACATTCTCCCCCCTTTGATGATTCATTTCGTCATCAAACGCACATTCTTCGTCCTCCAGGGTCCCTGCTCAAAAGAACTGAAATGAGAGAGTAACAATTTAAGACTGAGGTGCAAGGTTGGGATCATTTGTAATCCAATTCTCTTGGATGGTAATGGACAAAGCTTGGCTACTGGCCGTTTAACCAGCCCACTAATTGTCTTCAGAGTAACTACTCTGACGAGCCCATCTGTTCCAGCATGTGTCTCTGTAATCCGACCAAGAGCCCATCAATGAGAAAGGAAACGTTCATCTTTTATAAGCACTATGCAACCAACGTCGAGGTTGCGCCTTGTCTGTAACCATTTTGGCCTTCTTTGCAATCGTGTTAGATATTCAGCATTCCATCTCTTCCAAAACTGTTGAGCAAAGTATTGACAATTTTTCCATCGATCTACCAAACTTAAGTTTGGGGTTGGAGGTGCCAACAGAGCATCTCCCGTTAAAAATGGCCTGGTGTTAATACCATCAGGTCCTCCGGATCGTTTGATATCGGACATAAAGGTCTTGAGTTTAAGAACGACTCAACTTGTGCTAACACCATGGAGATTTCCTCAAAGGTCAAAACTCGGTCTCCAATGGTTCGCTTAAGATGATATTTCATCGACTTCACGCCTGCTTCCCACAATCCTCCGAAGTGTGGAGCTGAGGGTGGGTTGAAATGCCATGTGATTCCTTCTTTTGTCAACTTTGGGACGATTGACTTCGATATATATGAATAATATGCTATCTTATCTGCTTGTAATTTTTTGTTGGGTCCCATAAAATTAGTGCTGCTGATGGCGAAATACTTATAGGTCTAGCGTAGTCCACTCCGACGGAAAGAAAGGCTTGCGATGGACGCACTCTAACTGCTGGTAAATTTCCCATTTGTTGACCTGAAACTTGAGGCTTCATTTTAAAAAATGTACTGCATTACGCCCATTGATAATTCAAAACCTTTTTCTTATGAAATTGAGAGTCAGTGAAGTTCCACCATGCATCGTACAAACATGACTGTGTTTAACAACAAGCTCTGTAAACGGATGTTTATAGGGTAGAATATAAGGATGCCTTTCATTGAACGGTAATAAGGAATCTCGTAGTCGGCCACCAAGACGAAGAAGACAATGTTTTGATACAAAATATGGATTAAGTGGCAATAGAATGCTATCCTTGGCAATTGCCACTCCTTCAGCTAATGACCTCCATTCCGATGGAAAACAGTTTCGTTGCACCATTCGAATAAGTTCTTCAAGACTTTCCTCTAGTTCAGCACTTGACATATCAGGTCGTCTATATTCCCACTCCAGTCGACGACAATTATTTATAAACCGTTTCACATACGCCATAACACGCAGCAGTCGTGTATAAGATGAATATTGGTCGACAAAGGTAGCACTCTGCATCTTCTCCAGTCGTATTTTGTGACATCTTATCCCTTGCTGCTCCGTGTGCACATACAAAAGTGCCTGCTGATTGACAACATTGCACAGCCATCCGTGCTCATCTTCTTGTAACCATTGTGGGCCATGCCACCAGAGATTACAGGACGGTAGCTTAGAAGCATTGACACCCCGACTTAGATAATCGGCAAAAAAAAGAAAAAGAAAAAGAAAAATTTATATTTAGCCGCAAATTCTGTTTCAAGTATGAGTAAACCTTTACTGCTTCAAGCGCTGCACATAGTTCAGCTCGTGGTATGGTCAGCTGTGGCTTCACCGGCAAAACCTTTCCCTTGGACAAGAGCAACTCTGCATGAAAGCAATTTTTCGCTGTGGGCACACGTATATATGCGACTGCGCCATAGGCTCGTGAGGAGGCATCGCAAAATATGTGTAAGTCTGCTGGTCCATCTTGTGATCCCAAACTAATGTGTCGGGGTATACATATACTTGTTTTATTGGGAAGCTCCATTAAATATTTCTTCCATTCCTTTTCAATGCTCACTGGCAGTGTTTCATCCCAGCCGATCTTTTCCTTCCATAATTGCTGCATCAGCATCTTTGGAGTTATGACAATCGGACTTAGCCATCCCATGGGATCAAATAATCGTGCAATTGTTGACAGAATTGTTCGCTTTGTGTATAAATCCATTGATACTGCAAAATTTAGTCTGAATCAAAATTCATCCTCCTTGGGGCTCCAGTACAATCCCAAAGCACGAATGGTATCGTCACAATCGACATGAACCAAGCCCGTTGTTTCACGATCCTCCGCTGGTATGTCTTCTAATAACTCTGGGCAATTGCTAGCCCATTTTCTTAATTCAAATGTGCCACTTCGAAGCATTGCAATGACTTGACTCTGTACTGCCTTCGCTTCGGCAATACTATTTCCTCCAGACAAAATGTCATCGACATACATTTGATGTTTCACCACATCTACGGCCAATGGAAAATTCTCTTGTTCATCTATGAAAACATCGTTCCAAACATAACCGTCGTGCATGCATATTCCTCGATTTCCTCGCTTGTGTCTGATTTCCACAGAATGCGCTGATACTGTGCATCATCCTTTGTAATATTTATACATCTGTACATTTTTTCTACATCAGCCAAAAATACCCACTGTAATCCACGCCAATTGAGAATAACTGCCGGCAGCTGCATATGTAGCTTGGGTCCAATCGCTAATATGTAATTTAACGATTTCCCATTACTCGTTTTGCTCGACCCGTCAAAGACAACTCGGACCTTTGTAGTTGATGAAGATTCCTTTATAACGGGATGATGCGGTAAATAACAATGGTGAACTCCCCCAAATGCAGGCCCTTGGAGACTGCTCGAATATGGCTGTGCGACGAGTTCCATTTGACCTAGATCTAAATATTCATGAATGGTATTAAAATATGCTTCCTTTAAATGATTATCTGCGTCTAAGCGCCGAGTCAGAGAACATAACCTTTTCAAAGCATTCCTATAAGAATTTCCAACGACCATTGACTGGTCCAGGTGAGATAAGAAGGGAAGACGTACCACATACTTCCCAGAGGTCAAGCGCCTATGTGTGCGAACAAAAAAATCTTCGCACCAACTATCCTGCGCCGAAAGTCCTCTCGATCCCTCGTCGAACTGCTCCAGCTCCCAGAATTTACACAACATCTTATCGAGTTCCTCATTCGAATTGTTGTTCCATACTTTCACAGTGTGAGATGATAATCCAGCATCAGATCGTCTTAAATATCACTGACGAGTAAAATATCAATACCTTGTGGAATATAGAAATTGGGATCGGCCAGCTGCAAGTCCTTAAGATGAGGCCAGCGCTCAGCTGGTATACGCCTATCTGGTTTATTTTGGCTTACCTTGGGCAACACGTATGCAAATACCTTGTGTTTAAGCTGTGTGTCGTATACCGACCCAATGACCAATTCCACTCCTGTCGACGCTTCGGTTATTTTGGCGTCTGCTAATCCATGAATTTTTATGTAAGTCTTTCTTCGCCAAAGACGTAATTGTTGGGCTGCACTCTCTGAAATAAACGACGCTTGTGATCCTTGATCCAAAAAGGCTCGAAATTGTAGAGTCTGCCGTTCCTTCGACTTAACCAACACAATTGTTGTTGGTAACAAAACCTCCTGTGTAAGAGGTACCGTTTCCCGATTTTTATATTTATTTGATACTGCTGGAGTACTGTCTCCAAATTTATTTGGGGCGCCTGCCATAGTCGCCTCCTGATTCCCCGATCTTAACATATGGAGTAGTATATGATGCCTCGCAGGGCATTTAGCTCAACTAACTTGGCTGCTACATGCAGCCGCGAGATGATTTGATTTCAGACATTTAAAACACAATCCATGCCTTAGTACAATTTCCTTTCTTTCCGATGGATTCATGGCTTGAAACATCTTACATGCGCCTATAAAATGTTCTTCATGACCGCACACTATACACGCCTCCGCCTGTCGAGCTACAAATGAGGCCTTTGCGAATCTTTGGTTAGCAGTAAACCATATCCGCCTTGCTTTCCCGATGATGCCGTTATCATCGTCCTGTATTGCGGTTCGAGATATTTACAAAGTTCTTCAAACGATGGCAAATCCTGTGATGACGCCAAAGACCGCTCCCAGTCGACTCTCAATTGAGCCGGTAACTTCTTCATCATATTGTAGACCAAAACTTCTGACTGGTGTCGCATATCGATGGCAGTCTTCTCCAATGAATTTACACATGAGCGGCAGGTTTGCACAAATCGTCTCAGCGAAAACAATACTCGTTTATTGTCATACAAGTTCATGAGTATTTTTCATGCCACTTGGTAATTCGACGCAACCAAAGTTAAATCTTCAATATCCTTAGCGGCTTCCTCTGATAATGAATCCTTTAAATATGCAAGCGATGAAGATCCGTTATCTTCTCGCGCCAAGAACACCTCCTTGAACGCCGGCCAATCCACGAACTTGCCGCTAAAAACTGGCAGTTTAATTGTTGGCAGCTTCACTTCCTCAACTACCGGTATAAGCGGCTCATGGACAGTCTGATGCATGCAGGAATCATTAAATGCGGTGGATGCTGGTAATCTGCTTTCCTTCTGTCGATGCAATTCGATGCGAATATCTGCCACACCCATGACGTAGGTTTCTTCAAGTAAATCCCATATTTCTGCATCGAAATATTTTGCCTTCAGCTGGTCGTGTTCTCGTTCTCGCGAAAGCTGCTGATGATTTCGTTTGAAGTCTGCGTGAACTTCTTCCAACGAATCCAGTCTGGCCTCCAGATGAGATTCCATATGTAACGATTCGTCAGCCCTAAATTTCTGCAGCGACTTTTCTAATGAATAAGTTCTGACATTATGACCCTTGAACCCACACCTCAGAATTAAACTGCAGTCACCCGATCAAGTAGTTCCAAAATTGGGCAGCAATCACAATCCAAAGTCCAATCGCCAAGATCAATCCTCACAGGAGGCACCAAAAATATGTTGGTTCCGGCTGCGCCCGATGCGGAGTGCCAAACTGCACTTGGTTATAGTGTTGAGGTTCCTAGCCAATGGTGAGGAGAGAGATTGCCTTCCCAAAAGAAATGGTGCACAAATTTTTGTGTATGTATCTATATATATAAAATTCTCGTGTCACAGTTTTCGAAGTCATACTCCTCCGAAACGGCTTGACCGATTTTGATGAAATTTTTTGTGCTTATCTATGAGAATCTGCCAACATCTATTTTTCATCCCCTTTCTTTCTCACTCCCTACCACATTCTTACATACATACAAAATATACACATTCTAACATACATACATACATACTTACACTAAGTAAGCTAGGAAATTATTTATATGCCAAAACAACGTTTGCCGGGTCAAATAGGTTATTATTTATGGATGTTTTGTACAATAAGCAATGCCAAGAAAATGCCGCAGTAAAAGTAACGCTCTGTATTTGCGAAATAGCAGATCCGAAAGAGCAGAAGTACAAATCCAGCAACAAAATACTGATGCACGTGTCAGAGTGGCGCAATTGCATCAAGAAGAGCCAGAAGGTGCACGAGCTGAACGCAATGAAGTCAGAAGATTAAACAACGACAATCACGCCGTTTCACAGCCAACTAAGAACAAATTTCGAACAACGACAACAGGTACATCGAGCATTTAAATGACACCGTTCGGAGCAACAGAAATAGTTCGAAATACTAATACAAATGGTCACCAATTCAATTCTACATTCAAATTCAGAGGCCAAGTTTATCATAAAGTGGGCTCCCTGCTGCCAATGCCAAACGAACCACATAAATTCATACAAAATTTACTTTATGGGCGGCGAGGATTCTGGAAGCGCACTTGCCAATCGCGTGAATGCACGTTGTGATTATAATAACCTTGATTCACTTTATGGCAGGTGCATCGTTAGCGAGTTAGATGCTCTTTTGAACGAGCACAACGAGTTGTTGAAAATATTCAAATCACATATGCACCAATTACAAAGCGATAATTACGCTATCGTCATTAATCCTGATAAAACACCAGCTGGAGAGCATATTCGTAGATTCAGTGCACCCGTTGTTGATGATGTTGCTGGAATCATGGTTGGCGACTTTACAGCTGCACGAGAAATTGTGATTTGTAGAAGAAATGGTAATCTTCAGTTCATTTCTGACACACATCGTTTATATGACGCTCTCCAATATCCGCTAATATTCTGGAAGGGACAAGACGAATATTGCATAAACATAAAACAACGAGACCCCGTATCAGGTTCTTCATTGATTATTATTATTATCATTAATCATTTAACAAAAAAATTAAATTATTACAGAAGCTGAAACAAACAAGAACGTTAGCTCAAAGGATTATTATGCGTACCGATTAATGATTAGACGTGGTCTGTCAACAATTCATGGTCGAAATGTACGCGAAGATTGAAAGCGAACGACTACGATACTTAAGATGTAATCAACAAAAGCTGCGCGCGGAAGAGTACATTCATTTGCGAGACGCTATCAACAACAACGCCGACGTCGCCGAAATTGGTAACCATGTCATTTTACCATCATCGTACATAGGCAGTCCACGTCATATGCAAGAATATATACAGCATGCTCTGAATTTCGTGCGCGAATATGGAAATTACTAGAAAATTATTTATATGGCAAAACAACGTTTGCCGGGTCAACTAGATCATTAAAAACCTAGAAAATTATTTTTATGGCAAAACAACGTTTGCCGGGTTTTCTAGTATGTATATATATTTTGGTGCAAAATTCAAAGTCGAGAAACACAGATGGTGCATCCGACTTATTTGGCTGACGCTCACAGAATTCAACAGGTACTTAGCAACAGCGTTGTTACTAAGCTAAATTTTTAATAAAGTTCAAAATATTCCATTGAACGAAAAAAGAGTTTTAAAATAACAGGACTTAAAGCTATATACATTAAATTTCTATCGGTCTGCTTATTTTTAAGTTCTCTCTTTGCGCTTCTCTTCGTTGACTGCTACGTCTGCGCTCTTAGGCAGCTGCAATCCAAACAATAAGAGTTAATGTTTTCATGAAAACGGTCTAATCAACCAACGAAAAAAAAATTTTTAACATTTTATATTTTTTTTATATGTTTATTTACATATATATTATATTTTATATATTTACTAGAAGTCCCGGCCACGCGTTGCAGTGGCTAATTTTTATAGCTCTTTTGTCAACTGGATCACCAACCATAATAACAGCAACCTCATTAACAGTTGGAGCATTGAGTCTGCCAGCATGTACACCTAGTGGTGCTTTGTCAGCTTTTATGACGATTTGATAATTGTCATTTTTCCATTGTGGCGAAACTCTCTTAATCAATCGAATTTATTGATTCTGTTCTTCTTAAAAAATTTCCAGCGCTAGCACAATTGTTCTTTTCTCGGCTTGTTCAATGAAATTATTTTGGCACCGAGTTGTCACTCTCTCTTCACAATCGCCCAAAAAAAAATATATTTATAGAAAAAAATACATTTAAAATGTGGTGGTCCCTAGCCAACCCTAGAAAGTTAGCGGCGTAAAATACGTGCTGGCAACCCTAATTATCGATAGAGACGACTATCGAAATTATATCCATCGCTAAACACTGTATGTATGATTACTAAAGTAATTAAATAAGATAAAAACTATCCTATGTTTTAAGTTGCACCATATTACGGGTATATGTGAAATTTGATTGAATTCGGTTCAGTAGTTTAGGAGTCCATCGCGGTCAAACACTGTGACACTGTGCTGAAAATAGCTTTGTAAATAAGCCATTATTTCTCGAGAAATGTAAAGGATAAAAATTGGTTTTATGAGTTATCCCTAAGAGATAAACATATACCATCGCGGACTTTCTTGTAGACCTTTTCAAGGTTTACAATACTTAGTACATTATTTTGATCTAACTCGTAGAGTTCAGCCAGCGTTTGCAATGTACATAAGTGCAAAAAAATGTGTTTATTTACGACTTCGCATTAGAAATCTTGAAATTATCAATGGATCTCTAATTTATTAAGCATGTTATTGTACACAAAAACCTTCCTCTTAAATCACTCTATCTATTAAAAAAACTGCATCCAAATCCGTTGTGTAGTTTTAAAGATCTAAGCATACATACATACAGACAGACGCGGGAAGCGACTTTGCTTTATACTATGTAGTGATATCCATTATTTTTTTTCATATTTCATATATGAATTTTATCACTTTTATTTCAGTTATATGAAATTTTTACTGCATATTATCAATTTCAAAAAAAAAAAAAAAATTATTACATTTATTGATATATATATATATATATATATATATATTAAAAAAAAAAAAAAAAGAAAAGAGAAAGAAACATATTTAACCCCCACATTACACTATCACTACAAAATACATTGCACACAAAACAATAATAACCTTCATAAAATGACTCCATAGAATATTACGTCATTTCTCTAAAAAGGAGGTGTACTATATTCTGTAGAGCATTTCACAATCATTCGCAAACATACATACATACATACAAACGTATGAAGCAACCACATAAATATATAAACAAAACTAGAGCACTCGAAACTCGATCAACTAATGCAATGTTGACCGACAGAGGCAAATGTAAAATGCTGAACATGCATTTTACAGTGTGATTGCTACATACATACAGTAACACTCATAATAGCTGACTAAGACTTTTTGTACCTAAGCTTAAGCCAAATTCAGTATTGAAGAAAAACAATAGAGACAGAATAAAATCAGACTTCACCAAGAGCAGAAGCTTCAATAAACAAATCCTTTTTTATAATTTAACTCATGGTTGGTCCAGATCAAAAAATGGTTGAAAATCATTTTTATTACAGTGCAAACCAAACCTGACATGAAAATAACACGAGTAACCGAATAACCTAAGCCTGAACAAATAAAGTAAAATTAACATGTATAACCAAATCACCAACAAAAAGAATTTTTGCGTGTACACGTGCGACAAATGAAACAAAAGATAAAAAGAGAAAAGACAAGGGAAACCAAAAATTATATAAAATCATAAAAAAAAAAATGAAAAATGTTTGAAACCATGTGCCATCCAAATTAACAAATTAAATGGAAACAAACAAAAAAATTTTGATTTGTGCTGTGAAATAAAAGAAAAGCAAGAAAAAAGGAAAACACAACAAGTGAGAATAAAGTGAGAAACCGACAAGAAAGTAAAGAATAATAAAGTGATCAACGACCAGCAAACAGAAGCGAACCCATCTTACCCTAGTCGAAGAGTAACGAGACCAGTGTTGATCCAGGACCGGTGGATATGCGTCGCGCATGCAGGCGATGCGGAAGGATAGGCCATATGAGTCGAGAATAAAACAATGAACGCATCTCGTTTTGGTTGGGAATGTGGCCGAAGAGGGCCACCGGGAAACGTCAAAGGTCCTTCCCCAGACCGGGCCCAGGAAGCGACCAACCAATCAGCGCCCAGACGTTAGATACGGATCTTCAAGAGGACGGAGGCAGAATAATTGTCCGGGTAAAACTAGCACACCTCATAGCGACAGCCATCCTGGATACGGGGGCCATCAGAAGTTTTATAAGCGAAGATTTGGCGCAGGAAATAGAGAGCGCGGGAGAATATTGGGATGTCCGCCCACAGTGTCTGTAGCCAACGGGTCAAAAACGGAGATTACTCGGATCAGGGTGCAGCTGGCAGGGAAGAGTGTGGTGATGCCTTTCTTGGCGATGCAAACCATGCTGTACCCAGTGATATTAGGAATGGATTTCCCCCAGGCGGTGTAAACGCGGGTACCAATCGGTACCGCATCTTTAATGTTACAAACCCCAGCGGCGAAAGAAGAAGTCGCACGGCTGCGACCAGGAAATACCCCCTTCACCGATCTCCCTGAAGTCAGAGTCACCGGGACTCCCAAGTTCACGACACGAAAACGACATGCACGTCGCAGAGATACGCCCAGAGATACCCTGCTCCAGAGTGCGTCCACCACGAGTGGCTAACGGGGAAGAGCAATGACGAAGAGCAATGACAAAAAACGAGGTACCCCACCCGGGTCACGTCGACGAGAAAGTGACGGAGAGTATGGAACCTCACCTAAGGTAGAGAGAAGAGTGAAAGCTCTCCACAAAATCGAGGCAGACACTGATAGCGAGGTAGAAGAGACAGAGGACGTGAGTCCTGAGCAGGTCTCTTTAGCTCCACAGATCCAACGCATCCTCCACACAGAATTGGCTAAATTTGACGGGATGACGGGAGTGACCCATATGGCTGAACATAGCATCACTTTGAAAGAAAATAAAGCGATGAAACAGCGGTACTACCCGAAAAGACCCCGCAATGCAGGATATTATCGATGCTCAAGTGAAGTGGCGAGGTTTATATCACTGTAAAGTGGTATTCGACAGCGTCATCGGCGCGGATATGGAAACATATGCCTTTGCCTATTTAGACGATATAAGTGTAATTCAAAAACACCCCGGAGCAACACTTGAACAACTTAATGGAAGTTAAACGAAAACTAAGAAGAGCCAACCTAAAGATAAATCGAGAAAAGTACACGTTTTTTCAGTGGAAGCTGACGTACTTGGGTCATGTAATCAGTGACCAAGCGATACACATTTATCCCACTAAAGTTGCCGCCGTAAGATATTTGAAGCCCCCGTCTAATGTTGAGGAGCTGTACCAATGTCTAGGGATGGCATCCTGGTACCATACTAGTCGCACCAAACTTCTCGAGCATCGCCCAGCCCATGACCAGTCTACTAAAGGAAGTAAAACGTTGGAATTGGGGAAATGAACAGAAAGAAGCGTTTGTAAAATTCAAGGAGTGGCCAACCACCGCACCAGTCCGGATTTCGGACAAAAATTTGTATTACATACCGACGCCAGTGACGTTGGATTGGAAGCAGTTCTCACTCAGGAGATAGACGGTCACGAGCGAGTGATTGCCTACGCCAGTCGTCGCCAGATTGCTGCCAAGGAAAACTACACGACCACGGAAAAGGAGAGCTTGGCCATTATCTGGGACATAGGAAAGATGAGATGCTACTTGGAAGGTTACCGTTTTGGGGTAATCACGGACCAACTCTATTCAATCTCCATCGGGTCGAGTAGCACGATGGTCTTTAGAGCTTCAACAGTGCCAGTTCGATATCAGATACAAAGGAAAGGAAAGGACAATTAAACGAGAAGTACGCTGATTAGCCAACGACGACGACTATTGGCCCTGGAAGTTATGTGTCGCCAATGAAAACCGAAGGAAGGTCTTGCAAGAATGCCCCGATGTTCCCACGGCAGGACATTTGGGAGTATGGAAGGCAGTTACCAAAGCAATGCAGCGCTTCTATTGCACAGGTATGCTACGAGATATAGCCAGGTATGTGACAGTGTGCGAATCGTGCCGAAAATACAAGATTCCACAGGTAAAACCAGCAAGAAAGATGCTCACGAGACGGTCAGAAGAGCCAATGGAGATAAACTGCGCTAATTTTATTGGTACTCTTCTCAGGTCGAAACGAGAACATTTGATGACGCTGGTGTTCCAAGACGAGTTTTCGAAATGGGTGAAATTGATCCCCCTGCGCAAAGCTTCCGCAGCCAGCTTACAAAAGGCTTTTCAAGAACAAATTATGCTAGCCATTAATTCCAGTGTTGCGGATTCCACAGGCAGCATTTCTGGTGAATGGAGGAGATCCCCGACTACCTGCCACATTGTATGACGAAGTGACCCCAGGCTCTGGAACTCACCAGCAGACTCCTGAAGGTCGGGCAAGCAGAATGAAGAAGATTTATCATATAGTCCGAGGTAATCTCCAAAAGGCCTCGAAGGTCCAAGGAAGGCATTATAATTTGCGACGCAGGGAGTGGCGTCCTACCCTCCCAGATTACGAGTTGGCGACACCCACCTGACCCTGTCTCAGCTTCCGAGTATGCCGCGACCCTGTGTCGTCAGGATCCCCATTAGTTGCTAGGCAAAACTAACCGGTCCGACCACGCCCAGTCAATCGAAGGTCTCGGCGAATAAAACTTCCTTACATTCTAACTTATTTCTGGCACAGGCAAGACCTTATTGATTGGACAAACCGAAATAATAGTAGAGCTCGACAAATCTCGAGACAAGATAAAGTTGCCAGGACAGAGCTTGCTTCATTGGGAGTTCAGAGTCTCAATCCAGATCTAGCAACCATAAATCTTGGAGCAGATTCTTAAACTGAACAGCACTTGCGCCAAAATGCCAAGTGGATCAAAAATGCGTGCAGCTTGGCTTCTCCGTTAAGGAAATCTTGTACGTCAATACATCTTCTCATGGGTGCCAATGTAGCCCAAGAATCTTTGTAATAATACTTGAAACATCAATTTCATTGCCTTGTGTGTAACCGATTTGATTGCTGTTCGATACCCATTTACTTAGTTTCAACTGTGCATGCGCCACAAGTAAAATTAACTCCTCCCTTATGCTGATAAGTTCTTGTTCATTCATTGCTCCTGCCAAAACATCATTGACGTAAAAATCGTGAAAATAATAAGTGCATGTGATCAATAATAATATGGATATACGTTTTCTTCATCATCGTGGATTGACGTGTTTTTCTGTGCACTTGCATACTTCCTTTAGTTTTCGGTTTAAACCAGTGGTGGGCAGCCAAATTTCACAAGTGAGCCCGACAACAAAATTTACAAGAAACATCAATCCGGGCAGAGAAAAAGGTCGCGATCGCGAGTCCGAGCAGAGGTCATAAATGTGCAAGTGTGTAGACAGAGACAGTGCGTCCCACTGTCTACAAACTCGCAAATTTATGACCTCTGCCACAAAAATAACGGAAAGAGCTCGGTGAGCCAAGTGAGGCACTACGTGCCCACCACTGGTTTAAACTAATCGTGCCTGCCTAAGAGTTCAGCTAATTACTTAGCAATATTCTCAACATTTTGTTATTTAAATTGTTAACTTTGCTACACGGCCAAATTGATTTACAGTTTGGAGCAAAAAGGCGGCCTGAAATAGGGATGCGACGCGTGCCGAGAAGTGGAAATAGAAATAAGGGTATTTATGAGGCAGACCAGAAAGTTTAAGAAACTGTCATCTGGTTTTCGTACACTTTAAACCGCCCCCAGGGCGGGCATAAAGATGAGGCTATTTCTGTTTCTCCAGGAAATGGTCTCCCTTTGCACACGAATAAAGCCGAAGTTTTCGATCAGTCCGGGCAAATACCAAATAATATTGATATTGCCAATAATTGTCCAGTTAAGAGGTACATAAGTACTTAGGCCTCTAACTGGCGTACCACCAAAGAAACACATATTTGTTTCAAGGCTTGATCCCGAACATTCTTCGGATGACGTCTTAAGTTACATTAAGACAATAGTTCAAGTCTCCAAAATAGCGGTGGAGAAATTTAAATTTAATTATTCAAGGGAGATATCTTCCTTTGAAATCAGTGTTCCCGTTGAACTGTTTAATTGCATTTGTAGTAACAGTTTTTGGCCGGATCACATTCTAGTGAAAGAATATAAGGCCAAAAAGAAAACTCGAGGTCCAGTTAGGCTTACTATCCCCCCTAATATTTCCTCCTCCGGAACGTCAGCATCTGCTGGTGTTCCAAAAATCTTATCTCGTCCCTTCATCTGACCTATCAGAATGTGAGAGGACTTAAATCTAAGCTTCCTAGACTCTATCTAGATAGTCTAGAATTGGAATATAAAATTTTAGTATTTAATGAGACATGGTTAAAACCTGATATAAGCGATGCATCTGTTCTCTCCGAAAAAATTTCAATTTTTAGATGTGATCGGACTTTTCGTGTAAGCGGAGGAGTTCTAATTGCAGTTGACTCGGCCTTAACTTCTGATCAAATCCATTCACCGGACACTCTGGAGATTGATTTTGTTTTCGTTAAGGTCGGACTCAAGTCTTTCTCTATCTACATTACTTGCTCTTACATTCCGCCACAATCTGACGTGGCGGTTTACACAAAGCATTTAGATTCTATTGATATCTTAATTGTTTTTGGTGACATTAATTTATTAGAAATGGCATGGTCACATTCCGATGAATATGCTTTATTGCTTCCTTCTATATCTCATTGCTTTGTTGCCTCAATTAGATTTGATATTTGTGTTGTGAATTCTAAACGTGAGATTGTTGTTCATTCATCAATATTATCTTGTGTACACACCTAGTCCTAATGGTTGTGTACTCAGATTTTGTGTAGAGGCTCTATGAAGCCACTTCAAAAACTTTTTATGTTGTCCGTTTAATCTTGTCATATCCCGTATATGTGGAAGGAATCTTATATAATTCCTCTTCATAAAAATGGTAAAAAATCCGAAGCATACAATAATATGGGTATTCCTAAATTGTGCACTATTCATAAAGCATTTGAAAAGTTAATTACTACTCAAATGGTACATTTTTGTAGATCTATTATTTCACCATCTCAGCACTAACCTCTTAGAATTTACATTATTAACGAGCGAAGGATTAAGGAATGCAAGACAAACTGATGTCGTTTATACTGATTTCAGTAAGGCTTTTGATTCTGTTAATCATACACTTCTTTTAAAGTTAAAAAAATTGACTTTCCAAGCCCATTAATTAGTCGGATTTGTGAATACCTAACAGACAGAACACAGAAAGTTCTCTTCAAATCTTCATGTTCTAGGACCATCCAAGTAACTTCGGGGGTGCCTCGGTGTAGTCATCTGGGACCATTGCTTTTTACCCTTTTTATTAACGATCTTCCATCCGTTATAATTTATTCTCGTGTCCTCATGTATGCAGATGATGTTACGCTTTGTCTCAGCGGCATTATTGCTCCTTCACGGTTGCAGTCTGACCTCCAAAACTTTCATTCTCGGTTTCAAAACAACTTATTAAACCCAAACACATCACAACTTTTTCCAGAAATACTCCTCAGTTGATTACCTACTTTCTTCATAACGTTCCATAAACTCGACTTAATGAGATGATTGACTTGGGAGTACTTATGGACCATAAATTGACTTTTAAGTCCCATATAAGCACTACTGTCGGAAAAGCCATGGGTGTTCTTGGGTTTGGTAAAAGATGGTCAAAAGAGCTCTTCTGAGCTATTGAACCGAGTAAATTAAACAGTTGCTTGTAGACCTACTAGAAATTATATTCCTCTATCACTTCCACGATGTACGACTAACTACCTAATGCATGAACCTTTTCGAGTTCTTTGTTCTGATTATAATCGTATTTATCATGTAATCAGTTCAGAGCTCTCTATTCCTTTACTAAAAACTTCTATCCGTTATGGGAAAGCACATAACTAGCTATAGTTTCGTTTTTTGTCTGTATTTTGTGGATTGTCCCCGCGACTCGAGCGGTACGTTATGCGGCTTGCGCCGCAATAAGTGCTCCCGTTGGGATTCGCGCGTTTTGATTTTGCGACACGCCTCTGCTTTTCATGATTTTTGTTAAGACAAAAGCGCACTTCAAAGTGATTTAACGTTTGGCGAAGTGTTCGAATGTTAATTATTTATAATGGATTTTATAGTTGAAGGTATTTAGTTGAAAAGATTCTTATTGAAACATTAACATAAATAATTAAATCTTTTTAGTGTCCTTTAACCAACTTAACTGTTTTTGTGTACTTCTATTTCTGGTTTACTTAAAGTTTTAGTTATGTTACCTCCAGATGCCCCCATTGTAAGTGTTATCACTGTATTTGTCAATGTTTTAAAGTAATAAAAACGAAAAAAATAGCTGCTGATAGTTGCTGATGTGCATATAATCTAAAGTTAACTAAAGCGCTCTCACTATTCTTCAAGAACAAACATGCAACGCAATCAGCTGCTATTCTTTTGTTCATGTGATTTTGCTTTCGTTTTTGTCAATCGTCTTTGTACATTATATTTTTATACCGTTGCAAGTTGCAAGGGTATATTAATTTTGGTGAGAAGTTTGCATCACATAGAAGAAAGCATTTCCGACTATATAGAGTATATATATTCTTGATCAACACGATGAGCTGAGTTGATTAAGCTCTGTCCATCTGTCCGTTTTTCCGTCGGTCCGTCTGTCTGGATCAACAGCTTCTCCGCCAAAACCCTTAATGCTACAGAGCTGAAATTTTACACATTTTACACGCTCCCAAAGGAACGATCGGTCGAGAATAAATTTGATATTTCTAAAAATGTCTGTGCTAAGTTTAAGCCAAATTGATTGACTATATGATATAGCTCCCATAGGAACAATCAGATCAAAAATTTTGTTTGTTGAATTAATTTATTTCCTCAAGCTTTAAACTTATAATTTTAGTTTTACTTGTTTTATACGCATTCTAATGATTTTGCCACATTGCTAATATGTAATTGTTAAGTAACAGTTTGCAAGGGTATACGAACTTCGGCACGGTCGAAGTTAGCCCATCCTTATAGTTTAAATATTAATTTTGTTTTCCTTTGACATTTTACATTTTTAATTGCAAAGGAGATTGTCATAACTGTGTGTTTTTACGTATGCACATCTTTGTCCTATGGTGCACAGAAAAGGGCATAAATGCTGAAAATCTCCAAAAGCTGGTTGATTTGCTAGAGCTTAGCATTACAAACAAAGGCTATGAAATCAACATGAATCAACTTAAGGAATCCATTCGTTACATTTGTAAGAAGATAATTTTGCATTGTTCTCAGTATAAACGAATTAAGAATTAAGTGGTGAAATACCAATCAGAGTGGCTGATTGATTTAGATTCTGTTGTTGTATACCCTAAAAGTATTCCTCAAGACATGAATTCATCTGCCAATCGTGGCCGTCCGAAAGTTGATTTTGCGGAGTGTTCAACGAGAATCAAGGGACGGCGTATAGGTTAGCTGGCAGAAATAGATGAGTCCGCCGTTTCTGCTTTACGCAATAAACCACAAATGCAAAAATTAGTGCCAGCAGATCAGATTGAATTGATTTCGCTTTTAATGGAGGCCGCCTTATCTAAAAACCAATATTTGCTGATAAGAAATTTTGTGAATAGCAAACTATCCTTTGACCTTTTCCCAAGCAATCAAAGTATTCTAAATGAAATGACCGACCTTCTTCAACGCGTTACTGCAGGCCAATTCGATTTCAAGTTCAAAAAAGGAATGACTGAAAGAATGAATGAAATTATCAATCGAAGAGGACAAATATTTCAAAGAAAAAATACTAAAGCAGACTTAAATTTTACATTTAGAATAGAAAGATAAATGTTGAGCATAACTTAAATCTGACTATGGTGGATGGAAAAGTATGCAACGACTTGAGTGAGCCATCCTCTGCTAAAATGTTATAAATGTGGCGCAAATCCAAAGGATGTGAATAATTTGGCAAACTGTTTAAACAAAAACGTAAAAGAAAAATATTTTGAGTTTGGTCTATCTCCACTTCATGCACTTCCTACATATTTCTTACAAGTTCGTCATCAAAATGTGGCGGGTTAGAGATCCTGAGCAAAAATTAATAGTTTGGGAAAGAAAGAAACAATTCAAAAGGATTTTCGTGAGAAATTGGGTTTCATTGTTGACCAGCCTAGAGATGGAAGTAAAGGATCATCCAACGGCGGATATGTTGCTAAAAAGTTTTTTGCAAACCCAAAGTTGTCGTCAGAAATTACTGAAGTTAACGAAAAGCAGATCTATTATTGTGCGTCATAAACGTCAAGCTCTTGCATCGGGGTACAAAATTAATGTAGAAAAGTTTCATGAATATGCCTTCGATAAAGCCAATGAACTAGTCAAAAAGTACCATGGCTTGATTTACAATTGTATCAATAGGAGAGCTTTCGGAGAAAGCGGCAGATTCGAATAATAAGGAATTGACAAAATGTAGATTAAATCACAGTCACGCATTTCGACAAACACCGTCATATTTTACTTACTCCATTTACGCTCCGACCCATTTATACCCGGAGACAGCACGCAGGAAAAAAAGGATAAGCCAACGTTGTTTGAATCTGGTTTATTAGATGAGACATAATTTTTTGGAATAGTAATAATAATTCTTTTTAATTTTTTTTTTTTTTTTACTCGCGACCTCCCGCCCAACCGACCAAGGGGCGCACACCGCATGACGTACGGCATTAGTCGCGGGGAACAGCTGACAATAAACAGACAAAGACGTTTAAAGATCTGTATGAAAGTACCATTCACAGAAAGGGAACGTTAACAAGCATACAGAAGTTTCATCATTCGAAGTCATACCTTATTGGAGAAGCTGCCTCACTTATTCAAAATTTGCTTGTAGTGGAGGCTAACTACGAGATCGTTTGGAGGCCATTATATGAACGCTAGTGTTATTTGGTTAATTTGCTTCTAAATGAATTAACCAACAACATGACTCCACTGACAAGTGGAGTCGGTGATGTTGTTCGGGCCCTAGATGCATCCGGGTCAGCAGGACGAGATTGTTGGCTGATATATTTGCTCATCGCAAAGGTTGATGAGACCACCAGACATGAATGGATTGACAATAGTCAAAATATGAAATCACCCTCTATTAATGTATTGCTCAAGTTTTTGGATTCACGGTGTGATAGACTTGAGCTCATTACAAGCGCCGCCATCATTCACTGCTGCATTCTAAGGGACATGCAGCTCCAGCAAAGATGCAGTCACAGCAGCACGTCAACTTAAGTCAGGCTCCTGAAGATCCACTGGACGCTACATCAGTGGCACCGGTTACAAACACTCTTTGGCCACAAAATAGCACTGCCAAGCCATATGGGCATACCAGAAGCACACTGCCAGCCGTATTAGTGCACGTGAAAAACCACCAAGGAGGTTCTACTACATGTCGCATTTTATTGGATTGCTGCTCAGAACTTTCCTACATTTCGGAAAGATGCACCCAAACGTTGGGTCTCCGTCGTTCACCGTCTCGGATTGCCGTTTCGGGTATATCTGCTATAAAGGCGGAAACAACCAGAGGTTTCTGCTCTCTTCTATTCAAATCTCGAAAATCAAATCACTACCTGGATATGAAGGCACATATACTTGGAAAGATCACTTCATTACTGGCTCGTAAAAACATAAAGTCATCAGCACTTTCTGCATTCGCTGGCTACGAATTTGCAGATCCTGCATTTAACACTAATGCATCGATTGATATTCTGATTGGAAATTACCTCATCTGGTCGGTTCTCACTGGCGACAAGCTGTGTGATGACAAGGGACGTACAATCGCAGTAGCTACAATATTCCGATGGGTTATTACCTCTGTAGAATGCTCAAGTCCATCCACATCAACATCGTTTTTGTCTACTGTTGACATTGATGGTCTGCTGCAAAGATCCTGAGAACTCGAAGAAGTAGCATCATTCACACCTATCAACACTGAAGATAAAAAGGTCGAAAAACATTTCCTTGAAACGCACACCCGACTTGGTGATGGAAGATACATAGTCGAATTGCCATTTAAAGAAGACAACCCAAGATTTGCAGACACATTTCAAGGAGCAAGATCACGTTTTCTCGCAGTAGAACGTCGCTTACTTAAGGATGCTAACCTAAAGTCAAAGTGCATCCTGTTTATGAGGGAATTCATACAGTTGGGCTATATGCAAGAATTGGATGATAACGAAATAGCAAATACCTCGAAGATGACCTTTTACTTGCCTCATCATCCGGTATTAGGTGCTAAACTCCGAGTGGTATTCGACGGCTCGTTCGAGGATCGGAACGGTAGATACCTCAACGATGCACTACATATTGGTCCATGCATACAGCGCAGTCTGTTTGATGTCTGCTTACGATTTAGGATGAAGAAGTTCGTATTTTCTGAAGATATTGTCAAAATGTTTAGACAAGTTTCGGTGGCTCCTAATCACCAAAACTTTCAACGACTCCTCTGGAGAGAAGATCTTGCATCTTCATTTAAGCATTTTAAATTATGTACAGTCACATATGGGACTGGCCACACCAACCGCCCAACCGACCGAGCTAGTTACTTGCTAAATGGAAAAGGATAGAAGTTTTTAGTAAAGGAATAGAGAGCTCTGAACTGATTACATGATAAAGACGATTATAATCAGAACAAAGAACTCGAAAAGGTTCATGCATTAGGTAGTTAGTCGTACATCGTGGAAGTGATAGAGGAATATAATTTCTAGTAGGTCTACAAGGAACTGTTAAATTTACTTGGTTCAATAGCTCAGGTGAGTCTATATCGCCATTAAGTAGCTTCTGCATGAATATGACGCCAAGCATGACGTGATTCGTATTGGGGTGACCATATGCACGATGCAAATTCTAGAACTGGGCGGACCAATGAGGTGTAAAGAATCTTGGTTGTATATGGATCATCGAATTCCTTTGACTATCTTTTTACGAATCCACAGGGGGGCCGTAGCTCATTTCGCTTATCAAAAATCATATCTTCTAAAGCAGTGAAGCGATTTTCAAAATTTAAAAAGCATTTGATAGCTACTTGTTTAAGCCTCAGGTGGAGTTATTACCAAGGTGCCACGTGCTCGGGTTGCTTTGATATTCAAGGTCAAAGTTGAAAAATATTTCTAGGCATATTTTACCCATAAAATTCACTTAAAAAACGCTTTTTTGGCGACAAGCGAACTTTATTATTCGAATTTTAATTTTCATTTAAATTGCAAAAAAAAATATACCATTGCAAGGGTACATTAATTTTGGTCTTCTCCAAAACCCTTAATGCTACAGAGCTGAAATTTTACACATAGACTTCTTTTTGCTGCAGTCATTATATATCTCGAAATCATTCTTATCGGATAACTATATCATATAGCTCCCACAGGAACGATAGGTCGAGAATAAAATTAAGCTTTCATAACTTTGTTGTTTTTCAATCGAATATTACGAAATTTGTATTATATTACTCTTGGTTAACCAAAATATAATTCCTCATCATCAGTTTGGCTTCCGTGAAAAGCATGGCACAATTGAACAAGTCAACCGTATCACCTCAGAGATCCGCACAGCATTCGAGCAAAAAGAATATTGCACAGCAATTTTTCTCGATGTCGCCCAAGCCTTTGACCGAGTCTGGATTGACGGCCTAATATATAAAATAAAAGCGACGCTTCCACAATATACACACAGGCTAATGGAATCTTATCTGTCCAACAGAAAATTCGCTGTACGATGTAATAGCTTCACCTCTGATGACTTCGAATCAAAAGCAGGTGTACCTCAAGGCAGCGTGCTGGGCCCAATTCTGTATCTTTTGTACACAGCGGACATACCAACAAGCCCTACACTCATCACATCTACTTTCGCCGATGACACGGCTATCCTCAGCCACTCCAAATGTCCGATCAAAGCTGCTGAGCAACTGGCAACCCACCTAAAGGAGGTAGAAAAGTGGCTAGCAGATTGGCGCATCCGTGTAAATGAACAGAAATGCAAACACGTTACGTTTACCCTCAATAGGAGAAACTGCCCATCATTGACGCTTAACAATGTGCCAGTGCCTCAATCCGACGATGTTGTATATCTTGGAGTTCACCTCAACAGAAGATTAACTTGGCGTAAGCATATCGAAGCCAAGAAAAAGCAACTAAAGCTCAAAGCAATCGGTCTACATTGGCTTATCAACGCCCGATCTCCCCTTTGTCTGGAATTCAAAGTTCTTCTCTACAACTCTGTATTAAAACCCATCTGGACATATGGCTCTGCACTATGGGGAAATGCAAGCAAGAGCAACATCGAAACCATACAAAGGGCTCAATCCAAGGTTCTCAGAACCATCACGGGAGCACCTTGGTATATCCGAAATGAAAATGTACAGAAAGACCTACACATTCCTAGCGTAATAACCGAAATAAAGGTACAACAGCTTAAGTACACCGCTAAACTGCACCCGAATACCCTGGCCAAATCATTAACCCGAGTACGTACTTTCACGTCTTCAACGAAACGACCTCCCAACCCTCTAGTAATTAATCAGGGCCATAGATCAATGTAGCATCTTTCAGATGTTAGGTTATGTGTTAGATTAAGATAAACCTAGAAAATTGTTGTTAGTCTTATAAGCCTATATAAGAGATCCAACAAACAAATTAAACGTTAAAAAAAAAAAAAAAATATTACTCTAAGATACTTTTTAACATATTTACCAAGTTTCATCAGAATCGGGTGACTATATCATACAGCTTCCATAGGAACGATCGGTCGAGAATAGGATAAAGCTTCTATAACTTTAATCTTTTTCAATCGAATACTACGAAATTTGTACTCTATTTTTATATACTTTCTAGCATATTTACCGAGTTTTATCAGAATCGGTTGCCTATATCTGGAACGATCGGTCAAAAATATAGTTTTAGAGCAATAACTTGAGTGTTTAAAAAGCGATTGTCCCGAAATTTTATATTTGAAAGTTTAGTTGGAAATGTCTGTGCTAAGTTTCAGCCAAATCGGTTGACTATATGCTATAGCTCCCATAGGAACAATCGGATCAAACATTTTTTTTTGGTCAAATTACATTTTTTTAAGCCATTAACATCTAATGTAGGTTTGACGTATTTTATATGCTCTCCAATGATTTTGGTTCATTATAAATATGTAAATATCAAAAAATACTTTGCCAAATTTGCATGCGCTTTTCTTCTTCCTTGTACCTGAAACGCGTTTTTAACGAGAGGTTGGATTAGTTTCTTGCCTTTTTGAAAAATTTGCGCAAAAAAACGCAAGACTACACTATATTGGTCTGATAGGTGAATGTTTCCTCTATCACGTGTATATGATTATATCGTAAATCTCCGTGAATCTCTGTTGATTCTACTCCACCAAAAATTAAAAAATGCGAAAATTTAGTGTGTTTTTAAATCGTCTACAATTTACTAAATATTCCAAATTTTATTGTATTTTTTCACAATAAATAACTAAAAATTGATCTAAATTTCGAATAAAGTAAAAATATTCAAGATCAATTGTTTAATTCGGCCAATATTCAGTTTCAAAGTTGCAAGTTTTTGTAAAAATTGTACATTTTTTTCATATTTGAAAAATGTCTTCACTTTGAGATGATGTAGCAGCCACAATTCTTATCGGATTTCAAAAACATTTTGCATCCATAAGTTCTGAAATATTATCTGTCGATTTCACTTTTTACTTTTGCCCAACGCGATGGTGAAAAAAATTATTTTTGGTCAGCTATCCGGTCAGAGGACCCACTGTGCGACGGTAGTGCATATATAGGACTGAAAAGTCAATTTATGGTCCATAAGTACTCCCAAGTCAATCATCTCATTAAGTTGAGTTTATGAACTCTCCAGAGTGTCCGGTGAATGGATTTGATCAGAAATTAAGGCCGAATCAACTGCAATCAGAACTCCTCCGCTTACACGAGAAGTCATTTATATCAGGTTTTAACCATGTCTCATTAAATACTAAAATTTTAGATTCAAATTCTAGACTATCTAGATAGATTCTAGGAAGCTTAGATTTAAGTCCTCTCACATTCTGATAGGTCAGATGAAGGGACGAGATTATATTTTTGGGACACCAGCAGATGCTGACGTTCCGGAGGAGGAAATATTAGGGGGGATAGTAAGCCTAACTGGACCCCGAGATTTCTTTTTGGCCTTTTATTCTTTTACTAGAATGTGATCCGGCCAAAAACTGTACTACAAATGCAATTAAACAGTTCAACGGGAACACTGATTTCAAAGGAAGATATCTCCCTTGAATAATTAAATTTAAATTTCTCCACCGCTATTTTGGAGACTTGAACTTTTGTCTTAATGTAACTTAAGACGTCATCCGAAGAGTGTTCGGGATCAAGCCTTGAAACAATTATGTGTTTCTTTGGTGGTACGCCAGTTAGAGGCCTAAGTACTTATGTACCTCTTAACTGGACAATTATTGGCAATATCAATATTATTTGGTATTTGCCCGGACTGATCGAAAACTTCGGCTTTATTCGTGTGCAAAGAGAGATCATTTCCTGAAGAAACAGAAATAGCCTCATCTTTATGCCCGCCCTGGGGAACGGGGGTAGTGAACGATATGAGCTGCGGCGAAATGGTTGTGGGTAGTGACGGGGATTGTGGTACCGCGGCCGAGACAGGAATAGGTACCAGTAGATGCAACAAGAGATTCCTCATACTGATTTTCTTACGCTTTGGGGACTCATTCAACAGTTTATTACAGCTCTCATCATAAAGTTTACGAAAACCAGATGACAGTTTCTTAAACTTCCTGGTCTGCCTCATAAATACCCTCATTTCTATATTCACTTCTCGGCACGCGTCGCATCCCTATTTCAGGCCGCCTTTTTGCTCCAAACTGTAAATCAATTTGACCGTGTAGCCAGCACACTTGACGTGCATGACATTGTTACACAGTCAGCAAGTGAGAAACAGATTATGGGGCGCAGGGGGGTTTAAACACTTTTTGCTAGAACAGATGGACATTATAAATTAAGTTCTTACTTTAAAAAAGAAAATAAATCTTCAAAGAAAAAAAATGCCAAAGAAAAAACTCACACAGTTATATTAAGCAAATTCAACACTGGGGTCAAACTTGCAGAGAAAATAAATGCTGAATCCAAGAGAGTGAGCACAACACAAATACTAGTATCACTTATACGCGAGACAGAGATAGATGCGAGCGCGAATAAAAGAAGTTAGAAAAAAGAGAGCGCGAGAGGCCAACAGTACTGCACATGCAACAACAATAAGAAAGGTAAGAAGTACAAACGCAAGAGCAAAGATTAACAAAAACAACAACAGTGCTGTAAAAAGTGTTGTTTTTCTACGAAGATTAAGTTCAATGCTTTGATTTTGTTTTGTATAATTAACTAAACAAAAAAAAAATGACCTAATAACGTCAACAGTTATTGCTAAATTATTAGCTGAATTTTTACGCAAGTGCGGTGAGCTTAAAACCGAAATGAAAGAAATTATGCAAGAGCACAGAAAAATACGTTTATCCACGATGAAGAGAGATGACTTCATGCTTTTAATACTAGTTTTAGAAAGGACTGTAATTTTACCAGAAAAAACCGACTGGTCATAAAGTTGTTTGGACATTTAAGAGAAGATTTGAATGCATTTGCTCTCAATTTTTTTTGATGGACTTTTTGATTTTTGGCCTATGGGCGGAACCACTGTGCATAGGGTCCACATATCCCGGTTCTTCCTCATATTTTACTAATTCGTAACCAAGACTGATGAACTGATTGACGGTACTTCCTCATATTTTACTAATTCGTCACCAAGACTGATGCATTGGCTAAAATATCCAATGTTTGGTGTTATCAGTGTAATTGTCGATTTCACTTGGATTCTGGATTCTTGGATCTGGCCTTGGTCAAAGCCTTTAATTGTTCCATGATGAACGAAAATAATACGCTTTCCTCTTTGGCAGCCAAAAATACACGCGCTTTTTAATAGAGATGTCCACAAATGTCTCTCTATTGATTTTCGATATAACCCCAGTGGTAACACAGAAAATTATCGAATTTTTGTTTGGAGTCAATCCACAATTGACTATTTAGAATAGCAACAAATTATTAATTATTACTATGAGCAATAAATAACAACGATCCGGCTCAAAGGATAAAATTACGATTAATAACAAACCTACACAAACAAACTTAAGAAGTGGGAGACTGACTGGCGCCTGCGAATTTCACAATTTTCGAGGAAACTACGAAAGAAGAGTATACTTAGAATAGGATAGAAAGAGAGGCATTTGGTTCTTCAACCATTTTCATTTGGATTGGCAAGCATAACGAGACTGGCACAAAATCGTCTCCGCTATTTTTGCGCTGTTTCTTTTTTTGTTTAACCCAGGGGGCTGCTCGCTGCAGCCGCCGAACTTTAACGGCATGCTACCAATATACGCATGTATTTGCTACTGCAGTGATCATTGATTTAAGGTCAAAAGTTATTCTCCAAAGACCATCATACGCTCGGAAGTTTTGTGCGTGTATCTGTCATAGGGTCCACAAGTAATCTACCTATTGGTTGTTTTTTATTTGGATAGGATTCATTTAGGATAATAAATTGTGCTTAGGGGAAAGATTAATCAACTAATATAACAATTATAACGAATCGTGAATTAATTTATTTATTAATTTATTTATTAATTGGGTCAAAGGCCATCTAATCCTGACTCTTTAATCCTAAAACGATAATCCTTTGTATGTCTTGTCATAGTAGTTAGTCAATTTTTTCTTGACAACGGCATGGGTAATACCCTACCCGATGCCGGGGTAGAATTGTGCATCTACATTTATATGATCTGATTAAAACTTCTGGGAAAACCTACTGTAGTATTGTTCTAAGTCACTGTCCGAGTGATGCCCTTATTGACTTAGATTCATTCACCTTTTTATTATTGTCTAACTAACTTATTTGGATATGCATGTCTCCTTCCTCTCTCTCCAATCCTTTTCTCTCGAACTTGTCTCTGGCAATCATTTGCTATTACCAATATCGGCAATACTAACATTCTAGTTGCTTCCCATTTGAATCTCCCTGTTTCGGCATTCTTATACAAATGTTCTGAGTTCATGCCAAAAAGGGTGACCAGCAGGAGTAAGAGAAGGCTTATTCCCTCCATCCCCGAACGGGCACAATAGGACAAGTTCTAAGAAAAAATCCATATTGGCAAGTTGGTTTTTTCCTTCCCGGTATATTTAATACGCATCGGAGAATTTTCTTGTCCCTCTTTTTAAGTTCTTTTCTATATATCCGATCGTTATCGGCTTTCCTTATACTGTTTGTGACACTGTTTGTGTAACTAAATATAAATAAAATTGGCTTGTGTCTAAAACGACTCTACCGCGCGTTTGTAGTTTAATTTTACATCCCAACTGGTAATAACTTGTGGGTTCCATTTATCGGAAGCTTCGCCCCTCCACAAACATTTTGTAAATAAAGACCCGTCGGAGATAGAGATTTGTACCCCGTCTGAGAAAAACTTCCTTACAGTACATAAAGGAAATTTCTACTTAATTATCCTTCTTTCCCTGAGTCGTGGTTGATATTGAAAATAGATAAACCTATAGGAGTAGTACCGAATACCAAATATTTCATCCAATGAACAGGATTAAACTCAAACTCTGACTATAACTAAATTGTACCGACCATTTTAAACATAATGAGTACCACGAAAAAAAATTAAAATATGAAGTCGTCGAAGGCAGAAGAAAAAAAAAGATATAAAAAGCTAGGAGTCAGGAAGAGTTCGGAGGAAGTTAAGCAGTATTACACGTAAAGAAGAAAGAGAAAGGTGAGGAGAAATAAGCTGTCTAAAAACATTGTAGTTGCTACATAATACGAGAAGGGGGGCATGTAGACTATAATTTGCAAGGCATGTTCTTAAATGCAGTAGCACCAAATTAGGTGTAGGACGACAAGAAGGCAGAGTCTATTTCCCCAGAAAAAAAATTGTGAAGAAATAAAATTCCACTGACGATTTAATAAAGAGGGAAGATTAAGAAGAAAAAGCGTACTTGAATAATGTGATAGGGGCCTAATATAGGGATGTAAATAAGACCTTAGTAATGTAGGGATCATTGAATTTCTTAGACCAACACTTTATAAAACCTAGCAAAAATTATGCTTTGTTAATCACTGCACTAATAAGAAGCACGAAGTTTTACTTTGGGTCAAAAATAAAACCTTAATCTTTGACAAAGAAAACTGTCTATGGCAACATCGTAATTGCCTCAGCAAATCATTAGGGCCATAGATCAATGTAGCATTCTTCACAAGTTTACGTGTTAGTTTAAGATATACACCTATATAAGAGATTCAGCAAATCTTTTGATTTTTCACAAACTTCTGTGGACCAAACTTGGTCTGTTAGGTTTTTCTCCTAACTTTTATCTTGGTAAGAGTCTAATCCCAATAGAACTCAAAAAGTAATGTTTTTGTATAATTTGGCGTTCTCTAAAAAAGTCAACTGGGCCTACTACTCTTTACTTTGTTGATGATTTGCCAAACGCATTAACTTCCTCACATGTGTTTATGTTTGCAGACGCTGTTAAACTTTGCGTATCATTTAACGACCTATTTCTTTATTTCTGGACTTTCTCAGAACTTTTTCGGAGTCCTAGCTTTCGAAATTATTTTCGTCTTCTGCCACTTAATACTCAGTGTTCATTATTTATTTTCTCTTTTTTTTAATTTATTTTGTTAAATAAATTGTTTTTTGAATGAAGATTTATTTGCTTCATACAATAAGTCTATGATTCATAGACATTCATCAATAATAAAAAAAATAATTTTTTTAAATTTTACATGATGCTTTTTAAAAAGTAAAATTTACAGTTAATGGTCTAGAAAATATGAAATAGATTCAAAAAGCTTTAAGAAAAAGTGTGAATTGCCAATTTTTTAATATTGTCTTAGAGCACTGTAGTTAAAATGGCTTCGATCAATAAAAGCAATAAAGTTTAGTTTGTCGTTTTTTTTTTGGCTATCCGAATAGAACAAAGTTTCCCGTCACTTGGTGGAGCAGATTGAACCACTGGTGGTGGAGTGGGGAAATAACCTTGCCTTCCACCTCTCACACTTCACTGAAGCAAGTCGTGTTTTTGCCGTTCTACTTTAAATCAAACATTTTTGTGCTCCAAACCCGCTTATATATTAATTATTGTGCCTAAATATATGTTACATTTATTGTATATTAACAATGATTGTGTCTTTATTTAAATAAGAATGATCAGAGTATTGTATTGAAATTAAAAAAAAAAAAAAAAAGTGTTTCAAATAAAATAAGCAACTTGATCGACTTTAACAACTTTAGTGACAACTTTTAGCAACTTAATTCACGTCTTGGCTTTTAACAACTGTAGCAACTTTCTTTACATCTTATCCACTTTCGTTGGCTTATACTTCTCGACTCTGCTTCTATGTATGATGCTGCCACACCTAGCTGCCTATATGACACTACATTCGATCATCCTGCACATCATCTGCCCAGGTGATTCCTCCGTATCACTTTCGTCAGTACTTTCCATATAGCTTCAAAGCTTCATGTTGTCTTCGCAGGTCGACGTTACGTTGGGACCCTGACACTTAGCAGACTTTTTAACTTCATACCTACCATTCCTTTTTACTTTGGTAACTTCGTAAAGACCCAAAAACTTGTTTGCAATCTCCTTTAGCGACTAAATCCTTCAGTTGATAACCACGTTGTCCTTTTCGCTTTCTGTCATAATTCCGGAAAACGACTCGGCTCATCTACGTATTGCATTCTTACTCCTGCACGATGTTCGATGCATTAACCATTGTACGATCTCTTGTACGACCATTGTACTTTTCCTCCTGTGGACTTGGTTTTTTTGCTCCAATAAAGTACTGGATGCCACTTGTGATCATGCTGATGTAGGAGAGTAATTCCGTATCAATTTTCTGTAATAGCCGGTTAATCCCAGAAAAGCCTACACACTATACTTGGGTAAAAGCAGCTCATTGAGGTGAACAGGCTCATTCGTTCTTTTTTTCGAAGTGAGCCAACTCACTCATATGGCTCACTAGCTCACTTGTAGATAGTTTATAAGTTCACTTTGCGATCGCCAGTTGAACGAACCATAAGAACTAGTGTGCCAAACTGAGCTAGTGAGCCAAACTGAACTAGTGAGCCAAACTGAGCTAGTGTGCCAAACTGAGCTAGTGAGCCAAACTGAGCAAGTGAGCCAAACTGAGCTAGTGAGCCAAACTGAGCCATATTGAATGAACTAGCTCAGTGGCTCAGTTCAGTGAGCTATTCATTTTGGCTCACTCACTCATGAGCCACTATACATGGATACTACACACCTCGTATATTTTTTGGCAACTGAAATTTTCTGACTGCTTTTACTTTTTCTTTGCCGGGATATACTAATCCATTTTCAACTTCGTGGCCTAGAAAATTTATTTTCCTCTTGAGAAATTTAAATTTTGACCAACTTATTTGCAATCCATACTGACGTGACTGTTCCAAAACGATCTTGACATTTACCAGACATTTCTCTGCTGTGAACTCCAAACACAACAACATCGTCAACGTAAATTTCCATTATTCCCTGGTTTATCAGTTTTAGGAATATATAATTAATGAATCTAACGGAAACTGCTGGTGAATTGCAAAGTCCAAACGGAGCTTTGTTAAATTCAAAAAGCCCATGCTTAGTGACAAATGATGTATACTTGCGACTTTGCTCCTCGATATCAAAAAATCCGTTCTTGAGATCCATGACTGTGAAATATATGGCTTGCTGCATTTTTTCTAAAACTTCTTCAACCATAGGCACTGAAAATCTGCCTTTTAATACGAATCTGTTGAGCCTGTGATAATCTATGGTCTCTAAACACAATATTAGCATCATTTGCCACGATACTCATCTTTATGGGACAGCTTAGAGGATCATCTAATGCTTTGTAGTCATTAATTAGTTTAGCCACTGTATCAGCGTATTTCGGTTCCACATCTATTTCGCTTAAGGAAGTCACCACGTTAAAAATATTGCCATTTTTCTTCTTATCACCTTCATTTTCTTCCTGTGTTTGCATAAAGGTATATCCATCATGGTTAAACATCACGGTTGAATTTATCCTCTCTCACAATAGACACATCTGCCCCGCTATCGACCAAACATTTTACTTTTGATCCATCAACTAACAATTTCTTCTTGCGATTGTCATCTCTAGTTTTCCAAATAACATTTATTTGTTGCTTCTTCATGTGGCATTCCTTGGCTATATGCCCAGTTCCGCTACACTTAAAGCACTCAGCCTGGCATTCCGCTTTTTCATGTTCTGTTGATCCACAGTTAAAACAGTGCATCTGTTTGCTTTTATATTTCGATTCACCTTGTGAAATTAGCTTTGTAGTCATTGCTTCTATCAAATCGTAGTTTTTTCTTCAATCCTTGAAAGACGTTGAGCTGTACAACGGAAATTATAGATCATCTCGTACCTCTAACCCATCAACGATGTAACTAACTTATAATGGATTCGTCTTCGATATTTCCCATTGCCGCGATATTTCCCATTGCTGCAAAACATAATCGTGAAAATTTTCTGACTGCAACTTTCTGCGATATCTTAACTGCTTATGTATTTCTGCACTGCTCAGCTTTTGGTCAAATTCATCCATTAAGACCATACACAAATCATTGTAATTGGTACCTGTAATAGTTTCTAGAAATAGTTTGTACCGATCATCTTACTGCGTGCATTGATATACTTTTGTTTTTTATTCAGTTGGTAAGCCTCTGCATTTTACTCATAGTTTTGTATCCACTGTCGAATTGGCATCGATATACCATCGTAGTCTGGCACCACTTAAGCAAAACTATCGACTGTTCCATTCAAAATTTTTTCATTCGGCTGCATTTCTTTCTCTTCAAATTTGGCAGTCAACATTTTGATCAAAGCACTTAATTCGCTGACTTGTACCACAGTTTGTGTGTTCTCGAAATTTTCTTTGTTCGACGCCTGTCTGTCGCGCTTGGTCTACATTATTGACACCCGTCTTCTTGATGCAAGGCATATCTGTCTCACTTTCACTTATTGCTTTTATCATAGACGAAGACATGTTTTCTTTTTGTCTTTTGCTGTAAACGTTTAGTTTAGTTCATCTTTTTCAGCTCAACTTTTTACCTGACTCTTAGCAGCTTGCTTTTTGTAGGAACGTAACATCTTAATCAGGATCTATTTTATTAACAACTTTAACTGCCAACTTCACTTTTCCACTTTACTTTTAATGTTCTTTGGTTTGCATGGAGGAAAACCATGTGTTGGTGGACTGATATGCGATTTTCTCAGAAATCTTGCCAATGATTTTTTCAAATTTGGTGGAGATATAGATGAATATGTGGAGCATAAACTGGCATAAGCGAAACCGCACAAAATAAATACAAACATTAGATTATTGAATTCTTAACAATTTTATAGTTTGTTTTGGTTGAAAAAGTTATTAAATTAGGAAATAAAAAATTAAAAAGTGTTCCAAATTTCCACCGTTCCGATCGTTGCTAATTCATCGACGCTAATTTGACGGACATAAAAAACATTATTTATTTCGCCTTTACCTTTTGTTCGTTCTTTCCATATTTTTGCCTGAGTTGTACAAAAAAAATCAACGATAGTTGTTATCGAACATCGATGTTTTTCTCAACGGCAAACCGATAGAACAGTCGAGACTTTATCCACCACTAATTTTGATGAACACGAAAAAAAACTATTGCCATTATTATGGTAATAGCGACAATGGCCAACATTTTATTGGACGACGAAAATATTTGTGCTTGCCGTAAGTAAAAGTATTTCCTACACGTACATACATACATATGTTGAAGTCGTTTATGCTACAATTATTTTTTTATTTCACATATAGCGTTATCAAAATCTGCTAAAATGGTTGTTACTAAAGAAAGTGGAAATACTAAACAATCTTCAAAAAAAAATGTCCTAAGTAAGATTGATAATCTGATGCATCACAAAACAATAGCAATTCCTCTGAAGGGCAAAACAAATTTATCACAACTTAATATGCACGAGCATCAGTCATTGAATCACATAGCAGCTCGCAGTACTTCGAATGCTCAGGAAAGTGTTAACTTAAATATTTATGAAATTTTTTTGTTTGACTATCTGGATCACCCGGAATGCTTAAAAAATTGTACAACGCGTAAGGTATTTAAGACGGAAAGTCTTTGTACTAAGCTTAGCTAAGAAATATTATTGTTTCACAATTTACAGGTATTGCTGACTTCTGGGCAGATAATCATATCCTTAGTGAGGATTTATTTGGCCAGCTATTTAATGACGGTCATACATCCAGTGAAATCGATCAAGACGTATTTTCTATTCCAATGGACTATTCGTTAGACTGGCATACGACTGAAAACCCAGGTCTTTAGGGAATGACGATTTGCCATAATTATGGCGACAGTACAATTTAAGGAATATATTCAAATTCAATGAAGAACAAAATAAAAATATCAAAGAAGCAATCGGGTTGAATGCAAAGTTTTTCATTTACTTCATTATTTTGTAATCTTATTATTTTTTAGTGTTGTTTTTAGCACGTGTCAATGTTAAAAACATAAGACTCTACGGCACTGAGATTTTGGGTGGTATTGTAGCAATAAGCGTAATAAGTAAATAAGCCAATCGGTTATAGATAGGTATTAGGTGGCTATAATTTCATCCGATCATTCTTAAAGTGATATGGTCATTAAAGCTCAAAACAATTTTCATATTTTATTATGAAAAAAATCTTCAAAGATAATAATTTGGTAATGTCAGAGTGGCCTGTGCGTAGTTATTGTGGTCATTGGCTGCTTAGCGTCGTCTTTAATTTATTTATGTAGCTTGGTTTCAGTTTTTGATTGTATGTATGTAAGATACGAATAAAATCTTCATAGCTTAATGAACTATTAATTTCGTCATCGAAGTTCAAGGCGGATGTATATTCTCATCTAAAGGTATCTAGATTACTTACAGACTACTGAAATACAAATGCAAGGTAAGGTATAATAATATCTTAAATAAAGCCAGCTTCTCTAGTTGGATGTCTACTAGGTGCAGCTGCACCGAGTCGTTCAATGCGACGGTTTTATATTTTTCCTCTTGTTTTTGTTTACATATGTATCTCTCCTCTTCCTTGTATGCGGTTGTTCACGTCGGCTAATTATGCAGTTTTATAGCTTCGTCAATCTTATACATTTTGAAATTAATCTGATTAGGCCTTTACTGATTTCTTTGCTCTTTTTATTACAACAAGTAGAGCGAATTTGTCATATTTTTATCAAATAAAAGGAATTAATTGTATTTTTCGAGTGCGATTGATGGAAGTTCACTTCTTAGCGTACATAGATATACATACATCCTGATCAAAATTTGGTGCTGAGGGGTTATGCCTGTTTATTAGCATTAATCCAGTTTAGAAACTTTTAAAGGAAACTCTATTTAGTTCCTATTCATAAAATGTAAAGAAATTCGGAGTATCCAACTAAGAGGGATTTCTAAATTGTTCGCTATTCCTATTATTTTTTTAAGATCTAGTATTTCGACATCTTATCACCGGTTTGTAAAACGTTCTACTATCTCTTACCTTTTAGAACTTACATTTTTAACGATCGAAAAATTTAAGAACACAAAGCAAACTGATGGCATATATGTACATACATATACTGTTTTCAGAAAGGCCTTTTTTTGTTCTCTTTATCATAAATTGCTTCTTTCAACGTTGAATAAAATTAGCTTTCCAAGCTCTTTGGTTTGTTAGATACGTGTATATCTGTTCACCAACTTTATTATTTATACATAACTAATTTTTGTTTCGTCGTGTACGCAGATGACTTTGAGCTTGTCTAGTTTACAGCAACATAATCTGTTCTTGTCGGCTACAATCCGATCTTCATAATTTTCTGCCATGGTCTCAATACATATTTGTAAACCTTAAAACAACTACATATGTGCATGATCACGACCATTTAAAGAAATACTCCGCAACTAGTAACAAATTTTCCTTATGTTACTATGGACTTACTTCTCTCTTACTCTTACAAATCGAAAAATAGCCTCGTCGAAATATTTACGCATGTATGTATAAGCTTCTTACTGGTAAAACAGGCCCGCCAGCGTTATCGAAGCAATCTAATTTATCTCTTCCTTGTAGACCTACATATGTTTGTATGTACATACATATGTATACGTTTATCTCATTCACGAAGTACAAATGACTTTGTGCTACGTGATTCTTTCCGAGTTCTTTGTTCTCATAATATTATCCTTTATGTAGATAGCTAACAAAAGAGTAGAATTCGTTTATTTATACAATACTAAATCTAGTTAATGATTATTATTGAACAGAAGACAATTTTGGTCGACTTTACTTTTTTTATGACAGTCAAAGTCAAAGAAGAAGATTACTCAACAATTTTAAAGTTAATAGAAATATGAAGAAGTCCTGGCCGTCTCGATGACAGATAATAGAAAAACCTGATCCCATATATATTATTGAATTCGGTTTAATGTATTGTTTGAATAGCAAATATTTTATTTTAAAATCATTCGTATTAGCCCTTATTTATATTGTTAGGTTAAAAAAGAAAAGTTTAGTAAAACGTAAATTTTTTTATTAACATTTAAAAAAACAACAATGAAATAGTGTATATATAATTATAATCTAACATAATTTTAATCTAACGTATCCCGCTAAATCGAAAACCTCAATATTTCGTAATAAGCTGCGTGAAAAAACTTCGTTAATTCGTATAATTCCATGTATTTTGGTCCCCTCGTTATTTCACAATTTTTCTGCCTTCTCAGCGAAGATTTTGCCTCTCATAAATCGTAATTTCGTTTCGAAACCTCATATAATTCGTAATGCTTGAAACAATCAAAAATTATAAGCCTTTTTAAATCTTAATTTTTTGTTGATACGTAGTACGTACACAATCATGATTTTGAAATACACGTTTACATGTATGTTTAATTTTATATGGAAATTTGTATCAGGAATACGCTATGTTTATTAAATTGTTTAAATTGCAACGAGAAATGTTACGTTATGTTAAAATGAATGCCTATTTTATATTTAAATTGATTAAAAATAAATAGAAAACTCGGTAAATCGTAAACATCTGTAAATCGTAAAAAATTCTGTTCCCTTGCGATTTCGAATTATCGGGACTCGACTGTACAAGTAAGGTGCGCGCAATAAGTAAATGGGACACTGCGTTGAATAGCATAATAACTGAACCGATCAATATATTTAAAAAAAATAAATTTCTAAATGAACTTGAAAAAATTGTCAGTATATTTTAACTAAAGTAAATAAAAAAAAAATTTAAACAAATATAAAAAAAATTAAAGAAAATATTTTCAAACGAAATAAATAAGTGGGACAAATTCATAATTTGTGTCTTAAAATTAAAAATAAGAAAACAAATGATTTTAAATCATAAATACAGTTTAAATTGACCACGCTTTGTTGTTTAAAACTTTTAATATACGTGCTGGCATTGAATTAATCAGGTTTTGGAGCATTTGGATGTCCAATTTTTCCCATTTTTGAATTATGACTTTTTTTTAAATCTTTTAAACTTCCTATCTGCTTTCCGTTGGCATAAACTCGTTGAGTCAGGATGGCCCAAATATTTTCTATTGGATTTAAGTCCGGGCTGCGTGCTAACCACTCAAAAATTGGAATGATCGAGTTCCTGAAATAGTTCTTAGTGAGCTTTATAGTGTTGATGGGTGCATAATCATGTTGGAAAGTCCAAGTATCACCGAAATAATTTTCCCCAAATGGCACTAAGACAGTCTCAAACAGTTCCACATAATTTTTAGCATTCATTTTATATGATATATAACACATCAGAGTCTTTACATTATATCCAAACGCTGCCAAAATCATTAAAGGCGTTCCGTGAAAGTACCTGGACACTTGGACTTGTTTGGGCGTTCGGCCATCGCGAAAATAATATCGTTATCCATCAGGGTCATCTAAATTAAACTTTTTTCGTCACTGAAAATCATATTTCTCCACTCAGTGTCCCAAAATTCATACATATTGGAAAAATGTAATCGGGTAGCTTTTGCCTTGGCAGAAGCTCAGGTTTCAGGAGTTTTTTTCCGTATGAAACATTATCCGATCTCTTTAAAATTTTTTCCATACGTCCTGTGGATATCGGCAAGGACAAATAACTTTTTATTTGAGATGCGCTGATAGTTTCTCTAAGCGCTAAATTTTTTATTCGCTTTTTGTCCCGGTTGTCAATCAATGGGGGGGCCCAGAACGGGGTTTTCTTCCATATTTTTCTAGATCTTTTAATAATTTTTAACAGTTTTCTTATTTTTTCGAACATTCTCTACATTTTTGCAAATTTACATGACCATTTCACGCAATGCAACAATTCTCCCACGTTCTTTATTAGTTAAACGAGCGAAACTCGACATTTTTTTATAAAAAAGTTCATTCTGAATTTTTACAAATGTTGAGATTGGTTGGCACTTCCCTTTTTTTATTTGTTTTGATATGTTACACAAAATGTAAAATTAAAACTTGGAACTACACGTTGTTTTTGATCCACAAATGAAAGCAAAGTAATCTGTCCCATTTACTTATTTCGTTCGCAAAGCGCTACAACGGCTTCTTAAAATCAAATTAACGGAAAAACCCAGCGGTACTTTTTTATAATTCCTTGTATATTGGTCGAGCATACTACAACCAAAATATAGGAAGAAAGAAGAAAACGAAAAATTGTATTTTGTGGACAATATAATGTGATAAGTTCTTGTCCCACTTACTTATTGCGCGCACCTTATATATAACATAAGTATTTATTTTGTTTTTTATACATTCATACATTGGTCGATGTATATTTTGCAGAAAATGTTTTAGTTAAATTTTAAATTTCAAAAAATTTTAATTAAAACGGTATTTTTGAATATTGTGGAATATATTGGAATTTATAGGATTTGTTATTGATTAAATTTTGGCTACATTCTAACAAAAAGTGATACCAATCTAGAGTAGTAATATTAGGACCTTCACCTCCAAGATCCGGTGGCAAAACCTCTTTATTAACATATTTGTGTAGAGAAGCCAAATTAGATCCATGAAAAAACAAAAGACTTTGCATCTGCTCCGTCAGAAGTTTTTTTATTATCGTGGAAGCCATTTCCAAATACCAAGGTTGACAAATAAAATGTATGGCCTTGAAGTTAACTGGAAAGCATTCCTAGAATGTAAAAATATGATATTATGTACAAAATGATATTATGAACAAAAAAACCTTGAATCAAAGCTTAACTTATGTTTGTAGTTGTAGTAGGTGGAAATATTATAAAAATTATTTTTTATAACTTTCATTACTAAAAAATATAAGTTACTATTGGACCCGACAGACGTTGTTCTGTCTTAACTACGAATTTTCATTTCAAGTGGCATAACTAACAATTTTACTGTCGTCATCGTTCGAAAATTGGTAGTACCAACACAGAAACCTTCATGGTCTTATGAGTTAATACCCTGAAGATTACCGCAAGAGGTCATACTAATTTTTATGACAATATGTTGATCGGTATTATACAAACCTTCCCAATGGAAAAATACATATATATATATACAAATTTTCAAAATAATCGGTCCATTAGTTTTTGAGTTCATTGATAACATACAGACAAACATTCATTTATATATATATATAGATTTCTTAATTTTTAGTTTTTTTCTCAAAAGTCTTAAAATATCTTAAACCGTAAAAACACCCTTAAATCAACAACTTTTATTATTGTTACGAGAAGAAAAACAAAATATGTATACAGCCTTTTCAGCTTTCAGGCAATTGTGAACGGATTTGAGATTAAATTTATCGGCTGACAAGTTGAATAACTTAGCATGAGCAGTGATGTCAGAAGCTGCTTCTGGAGACACAGAGTTATCAAAGAAGCAATTGATGATGTTCTTATGACGAATCCTTCATTTGGGCGTCCGCGATATATTTTTTTTTTTTTCAAAAAATAGGCTTATCTTGTAAACGACGGGGGAAAAACAGGTGCAAACGAAGCCTGGGAATTAGCTTAAGCCATGACTAACATTATGCTTCGCACTGCTAAAACCTGTCAGAGCTGACACCAGTTTAAAGACATCGTGTGGACCTACGTTAATTTGTGATACTGTTTTGTATATTCAAGTTCGGATTCAAGAGAAAGTTTAAAAAAGCATTTGTTGGAGACGAAGGCACGCACCCATAAGCAGAGTACTAATAAATGCAACGTTTATAAAAACACTCATAAATCAATCAAATTTCTATATACAGCACATGACTAAAACCTGCGCTTAATAAAACTTAGCGGGATTTTTATGTAAAAGCTCCTAAATGGCGATGTGAAGTTATTGAACCTGGTAAAATATTTTCTTTCCACGATGTACTGATTATATTTGCCTTTACCGTTTAATCTTAATTTTTATACCCTGTATCCATAGGGCAAAAGGGTATATTACAGTCACTAAAATGTATGTAACAGAAAATCTTCGGTAGATGTATCATTAAGTAATGCAACTCTCATGTTTGTTGTCAGCTGAAGTTTCTACAGTTCTTTTTTACGCGCGAATCCCAACGGGAGCACTAATTGCCCACACCTCCCGAACAACCGACCGAGGGGCGCAAACCGCATAACGCACGGCTCGAGTCGCGGGGACAATTCACAAAACACAGACAAAAAGCGAAACTATAGCTAATTACGTGCTAGATAGGAAAGGATATAAGTTTTTAGTAAAGGAATAGAGAGCTCTGAACTGATTACATGATAAAGACGATTATAATCAGAACAAAGAACTCAAAAAGGTTCATACATTAGGTAGTTAGTAGTACATCGTGGAAGTGTTAGAGGAATATAGTTTCTAGTAGGTCTACAAGGAACTGTTAGTTTTACTCGGTTCAATAGCTCGGGAGAGTCTATATCCCCATTAAGGAGCTTGTGCATAAATATGACGCCAAGCATTAATCTACGATTAGTAAGGGAAGGAAGGTCAAGTAAAAGAAGTCTACTAGAGTACGAAGGTAAGTTGATATTACGATCCCAGTTAAGACCACGAAGAGCAAAGAGAAGAAACTGTTTTTGAACTGATTCTATTCTTGCTTTATGTGAATCGTATTGGGGTGACCATATGCAGGATGCATATTCTAAAATTGGACGAACCAATGAGGTGTAAAGAACTTTGGTAGTATATGGATCGTCAAATTCCTTTGACCATCTTTTAACAAGCCCAAGTACACCCATGGCTTTTCCGACAGTAGTGCTTATATGGGATTTAAAAGTCAATTTATGGTTCAAAAGTACTCCCAAGTCAATCAACTCATTAAGTCTGGTTAATGGAACGTTATTAAGAAAGTAGGTAATCAACTGAGGAGTATTTCTGAAAAAAGTCATGACCTTGCTGTTTAAGAATAAACACCGTAATTGTTGAAGCGGTATAAAATAATACATTTGAATATTCACATTTAAAAGAATAAATAAGTAACGTACGATTCATATTCAGCCTAGCTCACATGCCGAGAATATGTGTATTTTTAGCCGAAGCATTCAGCTAGGCATCTAACGGCGAACGCAGGCTTAGATTAAAATAGACTTCATCCCAAACCATCCGTTTGGTGGAATTCATGCATGCGTTTTAGAACTAAGATTCCACCACCAAATATGTGACCCCCTAGACTCTAAGACCTGTCCTTACAAATATTTTAGTAAATAAATTCAGTTCAGATTGTGAATTCAACAAATGAAGATCGGGTTAATTTTTTCTTCTCCTCGGAAGCCCTCTTCATTTTGGTCCTTCGAGTAAAAACTCTGTTGTTTTCCCCCACCAGTGGTAAGAGACAAAGAGGTTGACCAGCTCCTTAAAGTCTGCGATCTAGCTACGTTATATGCTAAGACCAGCTAAAGGTAGCAAAATAAAAAACTCCTGTTTTCCCCCACCAGTGGTAAGAAACGGAGTATAACTGAAAATATTTAAAAAATATTTAATTTAAAAAAAAAAAGTGCGTCCGTATTTTAAAGGCAGTTTGCTGTGGAGCAATTGCAGGAATTCGTGTCGGCAAAAATTTGGTGTGGCGTGTTCGAAGCCAGTATATCGAACTCGTGAAAAAAGAAATAGAGAAGTCCGTAAAAAAAAAAATCGTAACTCGCGACTCGGTTTAAAATTCCAGTGTGAGTGGCTACGAAAGTGAAAGTAGCAAAAAAATAAAAGGGGCAGAAAAAGAGCCCAATAGACAGTTCCAGTAAAGATTGCCATTGGCAGGAACAGTGTCAAAGAGCCCAGTGGAAGTGGCCAGTGACCAGAGTATACTCAGTGGCGGTATACGGTGCAAGTGAGAATCCCTAGAATTCCCAAAGACGTGGGCGCAAAGACGAAGCCCCTTAATATCGCTCATCATCACCCATCAAGAAGGAAGGACGACATCAGCAGCAACACCAGCAATAGAAGCAACAGCAGCAGCAGCATCAGCAGCAGCAGCAACAGATAAGATAAAATAAGATTTATATTTGTTTACATATTTATATATTAAATAAGATTTAAATTATAATGATGTCAGAAAAAACAATTACATTGCTAACGAAGCAGTCCAAATTGATGGAAAGATTGAGGTTTTTGGAAGGTTTAGATGCTAGCAAGATAAATAAGGAGATTTTGAAAGAGGTAGATGAGATCCAAACCCAGTGGTTAGGAAATCATAGTATGCTTTTAAAGATTGGACTAGTCGATCACGATTACTTCAATAGTAGGAGAGTTGATGAGGGGCAAGTAATAATTAAAAGGATAAAAGATAAAGGCAATGTAGATACTAGTAAGTCAACTGTCGTTGAAGAAGGCGTTAGACCTAGTACTAGTAGAGAAGCCGCTGCTAGGGTGGATACGGTCATAGGTAAGGACAGTGTAGGTGAAGAAAATGGGTTCGAAGAGAAAGTTCACCAACTTCGGGAATACCTGGAGAAGGTAAACATTGATATCAGTGAAAACAAGGTGGAAATATTGAAAATGCACAGAAATAAAATTAATTTTTTGTGGCAGAAGGTACAGAGAAAGGTAGAAGATCTGTACGAAAAATTTGTATCTAACAGGGAGTTTGAGGATACAACGGAGGAGCTAGAGTTTGATGTACAGAATACTCTAGGAGCATTGGAAGAGATAATAAATAAACCGGTAGGAGTCAAAGTTGGGAATGTTTGTGTGAGAGAGGAACTGCCGGTGTTACCGAAAATTCAGGTACCCACGTTTTTCGGAGAACCGAAAGAGTGGGACCTGTTCGCGGAATTGTTTTCTGAATTAATAGATAAAAGAGAGGATCTTAGTCCTGCTCTTAAATTTAATTATTTAAAATCCGCGTTACGGGGAGAAGCGAGGAGCATGGTAGCTCATTTATTGTCGGGTTCGGCCGACAACTATAGTGCCGCTTGGGATTTACTAACCAAGCGGTATGAAAATCATCGGAGGATATTTTCCGAACAATTAAACCGGATAGTAGATTTACCGGTAATTAATAATGAGTCTGCAAAAAATATAAAAGGGGTGATCGACGTAATAAATGAGTCAATACACCTTATTAAAGTAAAAGCCAATCTGTCCGATGAAGTTGACGTGATATTCGCTCAACTCATATTAAGGAAGTTGGATAAAGAGGCTCTTCAATTGTATGAGAGCCAAGTTAAGAAGACGAAGCAGATACAGCAGTTATCTGACGTCTTAGAATATTTGGAGCAGAGATATTGTTCTCTAAGCTCCATTAAAGAAGAAAAAAGACCGATGCAAAAAATGGCATATACGGCTTTTAAAGAAAATTGTCCGATTTGCAAAGTTGCCGGACACAGCACATTACATTGCTCTAAATTCAAAGGATTGACTGCAATGGAAAGAGTAGAATTAGCCAAGAAAGTGCAATAATGCACAAGTTGCTTGAAACATTCAAGCAATAAGAGATGCACAAATGAGGATGTTTGCTCAGTGTGCGGTAGGGGGCACCACACATTACTTCACATTGGTGAAAGAATAGAGATAGTGAATACATGTGTAACGGCGCATCCGGCGTTGTTAGCCACCGCCCTAATAAAAGTAAAGGCAGTGAATGGTGGGTATGAGACCCTAAGAGCCTTAATTGATAGTGGATCACAAAGCACTATCGTTTCTGAGGAAGCAGCTCAGATTTTAAAATTACAAAAAATGAAGGCACACACGGAGATAAGCGGTGTGTCTTCACCAAAATCTAAAACATCAAAATACAAAGTCAACTTGGGAATAAAAGTGCGAGAACCATGGAAAAAGCTTCTTAAGGTTGAAGCGATTGTGTTGCCGAAATTAATGACAGCTCTTCCAGAAAAAGAAGCAAACGTAGATATGTCAAAATGGCAATCGTACGTGTTAGCCGATCCAAATTTCAATAAGCTTGGTCGGGTTGACGTAATATTGGGAGTTGATGTATACACCCACATTGTAAAAAGTGGTGTTACGAAAATTGACGGGTTGTTGGGACAGAATACGCAGTTTGGATGGATGGTTTCGGGAAATACAAAGTCGGAAGGAAACAATTCCATTATCGCCACAACGATAGGTCTGACAAGATCAAAATATAAGAAGCGTTGGCAGATAAATAAAAGTAAAAAAGCAACAGAAAATATGGTTAGATCTCGCCCCCCGGCAGGACCTCGCTTCGGAGGTGTTTTTGAAGCCGGGGTTAAAACTGATAAATACCAACAAAAAAGAGTTAAAATGGAGAAAAATAAAAAAGATAAAAATAACTATCCTGTTAGATGGCCTTTGGAGAAAAGTATTAGTGCTCACAAAGGTCGGGAAAACACAAAGGTGGAGAAATTTGTGAAAAACTTTAAAGATAAAAAATACCATTTTCGTAGATGGCCTTTGAAGAGAATTGGAAGTACTCTCAAAGAAGAGGACAATATAAATAAAATAAAAATACAGCAAGCGTCGATTACAAGACCGGTAAAAAAGATTTGTCCAGTAGAGTTAAAGAGAGCACAGAAGGGGGATGCTCGAGAAACGTATTTACTAATAAATAAAAACATTTCAAAAAGTAAAAGAAGAAAAAATTAGTTTAAAAATATATAAACCTTGTTGATAGATAGCTAATTATGAGGGTAAGAATTCTATTAACTGGTAGGCAACCATTCTTTTTAATACGTACATACAGCGAGAGTTATTATTTTATGACCGAATCCACCTTAAACAAATGTCAGACGTGGCAATCTAATAGTCGGTCTAATTATGTCTACAAAACGATAGGTGACTTGAAATCGATCGATATAGAAAGTAGAAGTAGTTGACTGTTTTAAAGGTCTAAATCATTCTAAAGCTAGAGTCCAGTGTGGTAGTGCACAACAGGAATTGGTAGATATTCCTGAACAAGGTATTTTCAGCATAAGATCAGATTGCACCGCTAGAACGCAAGATAAGATTTTAGTGGCTCATCACAGTATCCAGGCAGAATTATATCAAACTATCGCGACCTCACACATAAGGGATATTAGCGATTTTCCGAAAATAATGTGGGATCCAGTAGGAGTTAAAATGGAAAATAATAGAGCAGCGTTGAAAGAATAAAAATTGAATTACAATCGTTAAAAGACCACCACATAGAATTTTTTGGTGTAAATTTCCATCATAACTGGTCCTGCTTCTCTAATAATAACAATTGTATTAATTATAATAATTATAATAATAAACGCTATAATGAAAATTATTATAACTAGAAGGCTACAAACCATAACGTTTGGCGGCCCTTTTGCAGAATGTTTAAGAATAAACACCGTAATTGTTGAAGCGGTATAAAATAATACATTTGAATATTCACATTTAAAAGAATAAATAAGTAACGTACGATTCATATTCAGCCTAGCTCACATGCCGAGAATATGTGTATTTTTAGCCGAAGCATTCAGCTAGGCATCTAACGGCGAACGCAGGCTTAGATTAAAATAGACCTCATCCCAAACCATCCGTTTGGTGGAATTCATGCATGCGTTTTAGAACTAAGATTCCACCACCAAATATGTGACCCCCTAGACTCTAAGACCTGTCCTTACAAATATTTTAGTAAATAAATTCAGTTCAGATTGTGAATTCAACAAATGAAGATCGGGTTAATTATTCCTTCTCCTCGGATGCCCTATTCATTGCATTTAGATGTATTTAGGTTTAATAAGTTGTGTTGACACCAAAACTGAAAGTTTTGGAGGTCACACTGCAACCGTGAGGGAGATATAATGTCTCTGTAGCTGAGACAAAGCTTAACATCATCTGCGTACATGAGGACACGAGAATGAATTATAACGGATGGAAGATCGTTAATAAAAAGGGTAAATAGCAAAGGTCCCAGATGACTACCCTGAGGCACCCCCGAAGTGACTTGGATAGACCTAGAACTTGAAGACTTGAAAAGAACTTTCTGTGTTCTGTCTGTCAAGTATTCACGAATCCAGCTAATTAAACTGCATGGGAAACCAATTTTGTTTAATTTTAAAAGAAGAAGTGTATGATTAACAGAATCAAAAGCCTTACTGACATCAGTATAAATGACATTAGATTGCCTTGCATTCCTAAATCCTTCGATCGTTAATGATGTAAATTCTAAAAAGTTAGTGGTAGTAGATCTACGTTTCACAAAACCATGCTGAGATGGTGAAATAATAGATCTACAAAAATGTTGCAATTTAGAAGTGATTAGCTTTTCAAATGCTTTAGGAATAGCGGACAATTTAGAAATACCCCTATAATGCTTCGGTCTTTTTACCATTTTTATAAAGAGAAGTTATATAAGATTCCTTCCATACAGACGGGAAACGACAAGATTTAACGGACAACAAAAAAAGTTTTTGAAGTGGCTTACATAGAGCCTCTGCACAACGTCTGAGTACACCTTCAGGTATTCCATCAGGACCAGGTGTGTACACAGGTTTTACTAAATTAAGCACGCTAAGAAACGAACTTTCATCGATCGATGGACTACAAATACAATTAGACCTTTTTATCTGATAAGGATACGACAGATTTGCTCGGTATTCCGTTGAGGAATATGTTGTTGTGAAGAAATCAGCGAACAAATCAGCAATCGCTTGATCAGAGTCCGCTATATTATTTTCAAACGATAACATTGATGGGTGGACAACCATCTTACGTTTAGAATTCACAAAGCTATAAAACTGTTTAGGATCACGGAAAAACTCAAGCTTACAACGCTTGAGGTAATTATTATAGCAGTGCTTGTTAAGCAACATAAAATTGGAGGGAGCAACTGCGAACAACAGAGCAAAGTCTGAAGAACGTCCCGATTTCTTGTATTTTTTATAATATCTGGATTTGACATGTTTCAAGTTGGATAGCTCTCGAGAAAACCAGGGAGGTCGGTGAGACGACACTGGAGTCCTCAGTGGGACAGAAATCTTAAAAAGCGAACCAAGAGTATCATAAAACAACGAGATAGCAAGATCCATGTCTGAGCAACTGTATAAGGATGACCAGTCAGTTCTCAAAATGAGCTCATTCAGTTTAACAAAGTTAGTCTTGCGAAAATTACGAGATTTAAACACAGGACTGACACCAACAATCGATGCACGAAACGACAGATCAGCAGATAAATCCAAAGTAGGATGAAAATTGTCTTCAGGCAAGACTAGAGGTTCGGTTCTAGTAACTGCACAGTTGGTGGAATCCAACACAAATATCAGATCTCAGGATCTGCCTATGTTATTTCGCACAGGGTTTATTTGAGCTAATGATAGCTCAAAAAGGCCATCAACGAAGCAGTGAGATTTAGAAGGAAGCAATAAAGTAGATTCATCAGATTGAGACCATGCTATTTCTGGTAAATTAAAGTCACCAAAGACGATTAAGACATCTCTATCAGAAAGCAATGAAGAAATATATCGAATAGAATCTAAATGTTTTGCGTACACCGCCATGTCGGATTGTGGCGGGATGTAAGAACAATTAATGTAGACAGAGAAAGACTTGAATCTGACTCCAGAATGTCCGGTGAATGAATTTGGTCAGAAGTTAAGGCCGAGTCAACTGCAATCAGAACTCCTCCGCCTACACGAGAAGTCCGATTACATCTAAAAATTGAAAATTTTGCGGAAAGAACAGATGCATCGTTAATATCAGGTTTTAACCATGTCTCAGTAAACACTAAAATTTTAAATTCAAATGCTAGACTATCTAAATAGAGTCTAGGAAGCTTAGATTTAAGTCCTCTCACGTTCTGATAGGCCAGATGAAGGGACGAGATTAGTTTTTTGGAACACCAGCCGATGCTGATATTCCGGAAGATGAGGAGTTAGATGGGATAGAAAGCCTAACCGGATCTCGAGTTTTCTTTTTGGCCGTGTATTCTTTTCCTAAAATGTGATCCGGCCAAAAACTGCTATGACATATACTGTCAAACAGTTCAACTGGGACACTTATTTTAAAGGAGGATATCTCCCTCGAATATTTAAATTTAAATTTTTCCACCGCTATTTCAGCATTATAGTGATAAGCTTGAATTTTTGTCTTAATAAAAGCTAAGACATCATCCGTCGAATGTTCGGGATCAAGCCTTGAAACAAATATATGTTTCTTAGGTGGAACTCCAGTTAAAGGCTTATAGGAACCAGGCCGCAAATCAACCGCAGCGTCAGCGACCGCGATTGAATCCGCCTGCGTGTCCGGTATTGCACCTCCAACTGGACTACTATCGGCAATATCAACAGTTATTGATAATTGCCCGGACTTTTCTTAAAATACAGCTTTATTCGTCTGCAAGGAGAGACCATTTCCTGGAGAAACGGAGATAGCCTCGTCCTTGCGACCACCTTGAGAAATGGGGGTGGTAAACGAAATAAGCTGCGGAGGATTTGTCACAGTGAGCAGTGAAGGAGATTGTGGAACTACGGCCGAGACGGGATTGGGCAAATGCAAGGACAGATTGCGCATACTAGTTTTCCTACGCTTTGGAGACTCATTTAACAGCTTATAGCTGCTGAATTCGCTCTCCACAGCATTGAAGAGTTTACGAAAACCAGATGACAATTTCTTCAATCTATCCCTGGTTTGCCTCATAAACACTCTCATTTCGATCTCAACCTCTCGGCATGAGTCACAACCTCATTTGAGCCCCCCTTTTTGCTCCAAACAATCCCTTACTCTGGCCGTGTAGCCAGCACATTTAACGTGCATGACAATGTCACACAGTCAGCAAGTGAGAAACACATTATGGGGCGCAGGGGGGTTTAAACACTTTTTGCTAGAACAGATGGACATTATAAATTAAGTTCTTACTTTAAAAAAGAAAATAAATCTTCAAAGAAAAAAAATGCCAAAGAATAAACTCACTCAGATTTATTAAGCAAATTCGACACTGGGGTCAAACTCGCAGAGAAAATTAGTGCAAGAACTAAGAGAACTAAGCACTACACAAATACACGTATCACTTGTACGTGAGACAGATAGATGCGAGCGCGATTAAAAGAAATTAGAAAAAAGAGAGCGGGAGAGCCAACAGCACTGCACATGCAACAACAATGCGTTGGCGAGAGCGGTATTAAAGCGGTAAAAAGTACAAACGCAAGAGCAAAGAATAACAAAAACAATAACACTGCTGTAAAAAGTTTTGTTGTTTTTTCGAATATTAAGTTGAATGCTTTGATTTTGCTTTTGTATAGTTAATATAAACAAAAAGCGCAATGACAAAAATTTAAATGACAGAATAATGTCAATATTTATTGCTAAATTATTAGCTGAAGTTTAAGGCAGGCGCGGTGAGTTGAAAACCGAAATAAAAGAAATTATGCAGGAACACAGAAAAACACGTCTATCCACGATGAAGAAAGAAGTATATATGCCAGTTGCCAGACAGTAAAATCATTGCGCCTCCAAAACATCTCAAGTCGTTGCGTATATATTTCAATGTTCGGTTAAGTGCTTCTAAATCACGTTTACGTCCCAGATGATGATTTTCGATGCTGATAAAACTTTGGCCATTGCTTAGTTTTTCGAAATATTACATGTTGGTTCTTCAATTTTTTGAAGATTTAACGGCAATTATAATGCTGAAAGAGCCGTACGGCATCCTTGTAACAATGTGGCTGCTATTCCAGAAGAAGCAAATGCGAGCGTAATGTTGGATCTCACACGAACAGTGGCTAAAATTACTGACATGAGGAATGTCTTGATAGCAAATAATGTGCGTATATGACTTGCCGATTTTTTATACCCTGTACCCATAGTGTAAAAGGGTATATTAAAGTCGCGAAAATGTATGTAACAAGCAGAAGAAAGCATTTCCGACCCCATAAGGTATATGTATTATTGATAAGCATCACTAGTCGAGTCGATTTAGACCGTATGAACACATAGATCTTGGAGACTATAAGAGCTAGAGCTACCAAATTTGGTGTGAACATCCGAACATCAGCTGACCAAATTTTGAAATCGGACAATAAACATCGGAGATATACCTATATCCGTTTTGTACTGAAACGCCAAGACGACATTGGCTGATAAGAAAGATAATGAAAATGCTACCTGGCATGCGTTTGCTGCTGCTGCATATAAAATGGAATTTTGATTTGAATTGATTGCGATTTTGAGGGTGTTGTACGCAGATCAAGAGAGTTTAGTCTAGTTTTGCCACGCCCACTTTCGCCACGCAATTTAGAAAAAACGAATTACTAGAGCAGTTTTCAGAGAATCACATTCTTATTTGGCAAATCTAATAATGGGGCATCATCTGACCAAATTAAGTCGAAATCGGACAATAAATATCGGAGATATAATGCGCGTTTTGTACTGAAACAGCAAGTACAAGATTGGCTGTGGCAAGTGTGGAAGATAGCATGAGTTTGCTGTTGCTGCGGGAATTTTATACTAAATTGATGGTAATCTCGGGGGTGTTCGACTTTATTTAATTTAATAACTACTTGGTACAGGGTACACTCAATGTCGGCAGGGACGACTTGCTTGCTTAATTTTTTCAATTTTTAATTAACTCAAACTTCTTAGTACTGCGCCGAGGCGTTCAGCATACTTAAAAACATAGAAATGCTGTTTAAGATGATAATTGAGTATGTCGGGGTAAAAATACGTGAGTATTACTAAATGAAGCAAGCAAGTCACCCCGCCAACATTGAGTATACTAACTAGTACCAATAAGTATAATTAAAAAAGTATAACACAAAAGTCTCTTTAAAATGCAGCAACAGCGAATTCATAATAACGTCACATTCGTATATCCCCGATATTCATTTTTCGATTTCGACTAAATTTGGTCAGATGATGTATTTTGGCATTATTAGGTGTGCCAAAAACCTTTAAAACTGCTCTAGTAATTTGTTTTTTCTAAATTTCGGGGCGGAAGTGGACGTGGCTAAAACTTGAAACAAACTTGATCTGCTTAGACACTAGACAAGTGTTCTAACACACTCGAAATCGGCATCAATTTAATAAAAAATTACAATTTAAAATAATATTTAGAACAAACATGATCTGCCTGGATATTCGAATCGAATAAGAATATCCTAAGACAATCATATTTTAACATTAATGGACAACCTACTGGACAGTCTACCAAAACAAAAGAATTTTCCTTAAGTTGGATTAAGAAAGTGTGTACTTCCACTTCGTTTATTTATTTATTTAACGTCAAGTTAACGAAGTGCAATTGACTTAAACTAATAAAACTAATATAATTAAAAAGAAAGGAGTAAACTAAAAACAAAAAGAAGCAGAATGCGAAAAAAGGTAGAAATAAAGAAAATTAGGAGGCAGGAACAGTTCGAAGGAAGGCAAGGATTTATAAACTCATTGTAGTTACTACACACCACTCGAAGAGGGTCATGTAGGCTAAAATTTGAGACGCATGTTCTTAAATTTAAAGGAACAAAATTACGCGTAGGACGACATGGAAGAGCAAAATCTATTTTCCCTAATAGAAAGGGAGAGTCAATTTCCCCAGATAGCAATTTATGGAGAAATACAATTCCGCTCACGAGTCTTCGATTTGATAATGAGGGCAGATTCAGGAGAAGAAGCCTAATCTGGTAACGAGGGAGGGGCCTAGTTCGCTCCCAGTTTAGACCACGTAAGGCGAACAATAAAAATTGTTTTTGGACCGATTCAATTCGTTGTTTGTGAATGGAATATTGAGGACTCCAAACTGGTGAGCAATATTCTAGCACTGGACGTAGCAGGGATCTATATAAGACCTTAGTAATATAAGGATCACTGAACTCTTTGGACCAACGCTTAATAAAGCCTAGCAAAGATGTTGCTTTGTTAGCCACAGATGAAATGTGAAGCAGAAAGTTTAGTTTAGGATCAAAAATAATGCCCAAATCTTCAACAGAAGAAACTCTATTTAGGGTAGCGCCATTCATGGAGTAATTGGCAAGAAACGGCGAACGACGACAAAATTTCATAGATGAGCATTTCAATGTGTTGAGATGGAGGTGATTAATCATGCACCACTCACTAAGCTTATTAATATCAGCTTGTAAAATGGAATGAAGAGCTGGATCTTTAAATGATACGCAACGCTTAACATCATCTGCAAACATAAATACATGGGAGTTATTTAAAACGTGAGGTAAATCATTAATAAACAAAGTAAAGACCAGTGGGCCCAGATGACTTCCTTGGGGAACACCAGATAACACATTAACATTTTTGAAGAGCGAAGTTCTAAACAAAAGAAATTATAGATTAGCATTGGTGTTTAAGATTAATAGAAATTAATTCCTCAAAAAGTTTAGGAATAACCGAGAGTTTGGCTATACCTCTATAATTTGTTATGTCAGATTTGTTCCCTTTTTTAAATAGGGGGATTATAAATGAATTAATCCAAAAAGAGGGAAAGTGACGAGTTTCTATGAAGAGGGTAAAAAGCCTTAACAGAGGTTCACTTAACGAAAGAGAGCATGTCTTTAGAATACAACTGGGGACGTTGTCCGGACCAAGCAAAAATGACGACTTCAAAGAGGCTAAACAAATTATGAGTGATTCTTCAGAAATATTAGGCACATAAATAAGGTTAGGATGGTGCATATAGTATGGGTAAGAGCCGGTGGAAGGTAGCGAATTAGAGTAAGTCGTTTGAAAGAAGTTGGCAAAGAGATCGGCTATACTAGAGTCAATATCAGCTGTTTCTGCATTAAAAAAGTATGATGAAGGACTTGCACTTGAACACCGTTTAGAATTTACAAATTTTTAAAATTGCTTCGGATTATGGGAAAAATCGGCTTTACAACGCGTTAAGTAAAAATTGTAACATTGCTTGTTCAATATGAGAAACTTAGATTTTGCTGAGTTGTATCTAATATAGTCGATATGTGATTGGGTTTTTTTGAAGCGCTTAAAGTACCTTGATTTAACATTTTTCAAATTTGAGAGGGTACGTGTGAACCAAGGAGGCTTTGTTGAATTCACATACGGTGTTTGGCACACAAACATAAAAAGCAGCATAAAGAGTTGAATAAAAACGTTCAACGGCAATATCCAACTCAACGCCGTTAAATAGATTATGCCAGTTAGTCCAACTCAGAATAGAGTCAAGGCGGGCAAAGTTGGTTTTGCGAAAACATTTCCGCCTACGAGGTTGAAAGGAGGGGATTATATTAGATGAAGAACTAAGGGCAAGATTAAATTCCAGTGTAGGTTGATATGCATCTTCGGGAAGCGATAAAGGAGGACATCGTTCAATATTTATTGATGAAGAATCACTGACCAATACCAAATCAAGAAGTCTGCTAGATGAATTGATTACCGAGTTCATTTGGAATAAGGGAAGGTCAAACAGCTCACCTAAAAAATCGTTATGTGCTGAAGGGATAAGATAAGGAACCTTCAGTTGGGTTTGCCACAGCACATGAGGTAGATTAAAGTCACCTAAGATGATTAAGTGATCACGATCACGGAGAGAAAATATTTTTGAAGACAACTGCATGGTGATTATAAACAGAAATGTCAGACGTTGGAGGAATATAGCAGCAAATTATAAAAACATTTGTGTTTTGGCAAGAAATTTCAACACAAATTATTTCGATATTGTATGGGACATTAATGCTCACCATCTCACAGGAAAAGTCAGATTTGATGGCCAGAACGCCTCCACCTCGACGCGCAGGTCTATCATTTCTATAAACCACATATTCACTTGAAAAAAACTCAGAGCTTAGGACATTTGGTTTGAGTCAAGTCTCAGAAAACGCAATGACATGGGAGGTAAAAGAGATACTGTTTAGATAAAGAGATGCTAGTTTGCTAAGCAGTCCTCTCACATTTTGATAAGAAATATTGATTTCAGGAGTTAGTAAATTTAGTTTTCTGATGGCTTTGAAGTAGGTAGAGAGGCAACAGATCTAGTAGGACGATTGTTAGATACTGTGAACTCATGAACTACAGTATGCTCAGGCCAAAAAGATGGGGATACAATAGAACTGAATAGAGAGTTAGGGACGGAAATCTTAAATGAAGAAATATCTCTAGCTTTACTAAACTTTAATTTTCTAACTATAATATCCGAGGCAGGAAATGCTTTATGGATGAAAGTAATGGGGTCATCTTCAGCAGTGTTAGCATGCAGGCGGGACACAAAAATATGCTTCTTCGGCGCAATTGCTGTAAGAGTGCAAGTAGAAGCAGCGACGCTAGTTGAGTAAGTAGCAATAGAAGCCGTAGACGTTACCGCAGTGCTAGTGCCCAAGGCATTGATTGGAGTAACGGCTTCAACTATAGCATTAGAAGGAGCAGATGTGCTAGCGATTTCGATGGCCCCAGCTACACCATTTGGAGCAGCTACAACAATCATATTATCAGCTGATGCCACAGAAGTTAAAGCATCGATCCCTTCAGCAATAATTTCGGCAGCATCGCTCTCCATAAAGTTAGTGTGACGATTTACATCAGAAGGCATATCGACAGTAAGAGGCGTCGCAAAAATTGGAGTAGTGGATTCCAAATTAGGAGTTAGAGGTATTGCAGAAACATCAACAGAGAGGTTGTTTGATTTTTTTCTCTTTGGGGACTCGCTCAAGACTTTCAATGAGATGAAATTTGACTCAAGATCATTGAACTTCTTCACGAAAGAGCTTAAATCAGTGTGAAGACTCTTAAACCATCCCGCGTTTGTCGCATGAATGTTCTCATCTCAAGCTGCATGTCCAGTTAAGTCCAATCCTTTTTATACCCTGTACCCATAGGGTAAAGGGTATATTAAAGTCGCTAAAATGTATGTAACAGGCAGAAGGAAGCGTTTCCGACCCCATAAAGTATATATATTCTTGATCTGAATCACTAGCCGAGTCGATTGAGCCATGTCCGTCTGCCCGTCCGTCTGTCCGTCCGTCTGTATGAACACCTAGATCTCGGAGACTATAAGAGTTAGAGCTACCAAATTCGACTTGTAAATCTGTCTAGTGTGCAGACAGATCAAGTTTGTTTCAAATATTTGCCACGCCCACTTCCGCCCCCGCAAATCGGGAAAACGAATAACAAGAGCTGTAGTAAAGATATCGTATTCTTACTTGGCATACCGAATTATATACCTAAACTGCTCCAACTGACCAAATTTTGTTCAAATCGGACAATAAATATCGGAGATATACCAATATGAGTTTTGCACTGCATTGCCAAGGCGTCATCGGCTGACAAGAGTGAGCGAGACAGCATGCGTTCGCCGTTGCTGCATGTTAAAGAGAATTTTGCATAGAATTAATGGCGATTTAGAGGATATTCTATTTCATTTAATATAACTAGTTGGTACAGGATATACTCAATGTCGGCAGGGACGACTTGCTTGCTTCATTCTAATTGTGTCTCGGACACGCCCAGTGAGACCGGCACATTTAATATGTGCATAGTTATCACAGAGCCAGCATGAGACATAAAGATAGTCGGCTATAATTTGTCTCCTGTCACACGTTGAGATGCAGCAAGCCAGCATAGTTACAGGTAATCTCACTTAGGTAGTGTGCACTGTAGCCGAATGGAAGAGCAAAGCAGATTATAAAAATTTTATTTCGCTTCAGCAGTAATCAAAGCGCAAGAGCCACCGTAAATGTTAATTTGTTGATTTGGGTAGCGAGATGCTCAACTTATTACAGGGCGGAGAATGCGACAATCAACACTCTTGGTTAAGAGAGAAGCACAAGAAGCGAGCAGCTGTAGACATACAGGAAAAGTCCAAAAAAATAATTGAACAATTTAAACTTTATGATAGCAGTTTATATTATAACTTAACTTAAAAGTTTAATAATATTGTTTGAACGCCGAAATACTTTGTTTATATTTAGGCACAAAAATTAAATTCTAAGCGGTCTTATAGCACAATAATTTTCGTATTTAAGCGGAGTGGCAAAAACCACGTCTTGCTTCAGTAAAGTATACTGATTTGATAATTGTTGTAAACAACAAATCAATAAAATATACTTTATTTATTACACTGATTGGGCAATACAGTTTTTTAAGGGTCCCAAGGTGGATCAAGAAGGGATATCACAATCAAAGGTTCATAAACACAATTGTTGAGAAAAGACGACATGCTTCAAAACATCGTTGATACAATCTGCGAATGTGCAAGCGTGAATTGTTCATTTCAAGTATAAAGCATTTATATTCGAAAATTACAGAAAATGTAATCAGTGCTAACAAAAAAAGCGCTTTTAAAAAATAATGTTTATAAAAAATCCTCCAATATATATAAAGTTACTTAAAAAATCGATTACATATCACAAACAAAATATCAAAGAAGCTTACTTCGGCTCGGCCGAAGTTTGTATACCCTGGCAGCAAAATAATTGGTATAAATGTTTAACAAAATCAAGAAAACAAAAAAGAAGAAAAAAGACATCTAAAAAAAAGCCCATCGTGCCTCCGATCTCTACATACTACACCACCGTGCTTTCTTAGCTAGCGTAAGCTAATTCGACATATATGCAAACCCATTGCATCTCGCTCTTTCAATTTCGTTCTGTGTAAGAGCACAACACAAATATTTCTGTCTCTCTCACACTCCGCGTGGTGGTTGAATTTTTGCATATGTATGTCTGTGCGTGAGTATTAAAATACATTTAATTTCTATCAAATATGATTATTGATTTGTAACCTTAATAATTATAATTTAGTTAATAGTTCCGGTGATAATTATCCGATCCGACTAATTTTTACACTTTTCGTACTTGATAGATCAAGGAACTTAACTTTTCATGTTTCAACCATGTAGCTTAAAATTTGAGGCTCTCATCCTGATTCAAACAGACAGACGGACAGTCGGACTTGTCTCAATCCACTCGGCTATTGACGCTGATCAAGAATATATATACTTTATGGGGTCGGAAACGTATATTTCTATGCGTTACAAACATCTGATCAATTTTATAATACCCTCTGCAAGGGTATAAAAAAAATACATTTGGTATTCTCCAATTCATAGATACCTTAAAAAAGACAATTTTTTCATGTCTTAAAGTACCTTTGTGATGAAGTTTGAAATTGAATTTATCGCTGTACAGTCTAAACAGCTAAAATTAAAAAAAAAGCAAGTTATCTCTGCAGACGTTGAGTATACCTTGTGCCACGAAGAGACATTCAAAAAAGTCAAAAACCCTCGAAATCACCATAAATTTAATACTACTTTCCATTTAAGACACCGCAGCAGCGAACGCATCTCTACATACTACACCACCGTGCTTTCTTAGCTAGCGTAACCTAATTCGACATATATGCAAACCCATTGCATCTCGCTCTTTCAATTTCGTTCTGTGTAAGAACACAACACAAATATTTCTGTCTCTCTCACACACCGCGTGTTGGTTGAATTTTTGCATATGTATGTCTGTGCGTGAGTATTAAAATACATTTAATTTCTATCAAATATGATTATTGATTTGTAACCTTAATAATTATAATTTAGTTAATAGCTCCGGTGATAATTATCCGATCCGACTAATTTTTACACTTTTCGTACTTGATAGATCAAGGAACTTAACTTTTCATGTTTCAACCATGTAGCTTAAAATTTGAGGCTCTCATCCTGATTCAAACAGACAGACGGACAGTCGGACTTGTCTCAATCGACTCGGCTATTGACGCTGATCAAGAATATATATACTTTATGGGGTCGGAAACGTATATTTCTATGCGTTACAAACATCTGATCAATTTTATAATACCCTCTGCAAGGGTATAAAAAAAATACATTTGGTATTCTCCAATTCATAGATACCTTAAAAAAGACAATTTTTTCATGTCTTAAAGTACCTTTGTGATGAAGTTTGAAATTGAATTTATCGCTGTACAGTCTAAACAGCTAAAATTAAAAAAAAAAGCAAGTTATCTCTGCAGACGTTGAGTATACCTTGTGCCACGAAGAGACATTCAAAAAAGTCAAAAACCCTCGAAATCACCATAAATTTAATACTACTTTCCATTTAAGACACCGCAGCAGCGAACGCATCTCTACATACTACACCACCGTGCTTTCTTAGCTAGCGTAAGCTAATTCGACATATATGCAAACCCATTGCATCTCGCTCTTTCAATTTCGTTCTGTGTAAGAACACAACACAAATATTTCTGTCTCTCTCACACACCGCGTGTTGGTTGAATTTTTGCATATGTATGTCTGTGCGTGAGTATTAAAATACATTTAATTTCTATCAAATATGATTATTGATTTGTAACCTTAATAATTATAATTTAGTTAATAGTTCCGGTGATAATTATCCGATCCGACTAATTTTTACGCTTTTCGTACTTGATAGATCAAGGAACTTAACTTTTCATGTTTCAACCATGTAGCTTAAAATTTGAGGCGTTCATCCTGATTCAAACAGACAGACGGAGAGTCGGACTTGTCTCAATCGACTCGGCTATTGATGCTGATCAAGAATATATATACTTTATGGGGTCGGAAACGTATATTTCTATGCGTTACAAACATCTGATCAATTTTATAATACCCTCTGCAAGGGTATAAAAAAAATACATTTGGTATTCTCCAATTCATAGATACCTTAAAAAAGACAATTTTTTCATGTCTTAAAGTACCTTTGTGATGAAGTTTGAAATCGAATTTATCGCTGTACAGTCTAAACAGCTAAAATTAAAAAAAAAGCAAGTTATCTCTGCAGACGATGAGTATACCTTGTGCCACGAAGAGACATTCGAAAAAGTCAAAAACCCTCGAAATCGCCATAAATTTAATACTACTTTCCATTTAAGACACCGCAGCAGCGAACACATGTTATCTCGCACACTATTACCTGTCAACGTCGCCATTGGCATATAGTAAAAAAAAACGTATATATGAGAAATTAGTTTTTTTCTAAATTTCTAAAATACCAAACATCAACCTTGTACTTAGTTGCGCGTGCCATTATGTTTTGATCGCATCGACACGATATATTGAGCTCTGCCATATTCAAATGCCGACAGATCGCGGTGAGCTTCAGTTTGATATACGTAGTTTATTAATAAATCCCAAATTCGGTGACGACTTATATGTATATTTATAGACAACTTCAAATCACAGAGATTATTGTGTGAGCTTCGACAAAATATGAAAACGAGACTAAAAAGTGGCGAAGTGGAGCATACTATAGACATAATATAGCTTTTCAAATTATATTTTTTTCTTTTTTTGAACATAAACATTTTACGAATAGTTTACAGTCTATAAACTATACGCATTTACATTACATTCTTTTTATTTTTCTTTCATTCGGTCTCCCACTATCTTTGTTATACTGCCTTAAGAACAAAGAGGCAATGAGTCTGACGCACTCATGTATTGGTAAACACAATTGCAAAATTGGCAAATGTAATCGAGTTTTAGTGTTCTGATTTTTCTTCTTTAAATGTCCGTTACCAAAAAGCATTTACCCACTATCTTTGTTATACTGCCTTAAGAACAAAGAGGCAATGAGTCTGACGCACTCATGTATTGGTAAACACAATTGCAAAATTGGCAAATGTAATCGAGTTTTAGTGTTCTGATTTTTCTTCTTTAAATGTCCGTTACCAAAAAGCGTTTACCTGTAGTCCTTCAATCATAAGTTTCAATATTTTTGGTGTTAAATACGAAGCCTGATTCATAGTGATATCAGTCCAGTCCACGATAACGACAAATCCAAGAGTTTGATTTTTCAAACTGTCCAATAATTTTTCAATAGTTAATATAAATGCTCTATATATATCAAGCAAATTATATTTTTGGGGGTTCCAAACTGCAGCAGTAAATGTAATTATTTTTCTTCCTTTTCTATCTCTTTGCTTGATAACTCTTGGATTCCCATCTCGAAGTGCCAGCTCTATTTTATTATCAAATATGCTCATATTTTTAAGCCAGCTTTTATTTTTGTGCTTGAACACAAAATATTTTTTAAGCTGACCATACGCATTAGTTATGTTACCATCATTTGCATATATAAATTGGCTTAAAAATGTGTTATCATCGTAGCAGGACATATCCAAATACACATCCCGATTGTTTGAGTTTATTTTAGTTTTTAATAATTTAAGTACATTTTGCACATCATCTTGGTTCTTTAAGTTAAAAGTAATTGTTATTTCATTTAAAATACTACCACTTCGTTCATCAACGGCGTATTCGAAATATTCCATTATTCTGTAAAAGAAAATTAATTATAACTAAGTCAATAATTTATAGTTCGATTTATAAATAAGTTTTTAGACTTTTTACATTTTAGATACATATATCTTCTGATAAATCACATGAAAACTTTGCAGAAAAAACGCATAAAAAATAATGTCGAATTAAAATGTTAAACTTTTTCATACGCATTTTTAGGTTTCACTTCAGTAAAACGTGCATTCTCTGGGAGAAATTTGTGGTTAATAGATTGAATTCGAAAACACTAAAAAAATGGATTTAAATAAGCTGGAAATTGAATTGAATTTAGCTCAAAAAACAACGAACATTGTTAAAGTTAATTAACCCAGATTTTGTGAATGCAGAATTTTGAAGCTTGTCATTTGAAGTTGGTAGTAAAATATAACATTTTGTGTCAAGGCGGTGTTAAAACCCTACTTAAGCAAAGAAAATTTCTATATAAAAGAAATGTGGTTTGAGAGACAATACTTAAGGAGTAAGTGTGTCCTACTGACCATGCAATATCGACAAAGATTTGATCTTCTGGTTTGCAGTATTAGTCATTTTTAGCGCTGTATTAACGTTTACCCTACTTCGAATAATTGGAAGATTTTCCCAGTTATGCTTTGCATAAAATAGTTTGCCCTTAAAAATACAGATTACAGATACAAATAAATATGCGACATTTAACTGTAAGAACTTTACTCCAATAACTCCAAGCATTAACTGTTTTACTTAGTGATAAAATTGTTGGAGAAACAAGAAGACCCATTTTACATACCAACAAATTTAGTTTTATAGGCAATCGAAAGCTTCTTGTGAAATCGAATCACCAAGAAATCTTTCTCTGCGTGTCGACTTGGTAGTACATGAACAAAAACACTTTTTACAGGTGTTATAAAATAAAGTTTTGTTGATTCTATATTTTACTACGCTTCTCATATTTGCGTCGGTTTGTAGCCTTTTTGAGGACTTCAAATATTTTTTTTTACCAAAGCTCTCAGTTCTCAATGTTGTTTATTCCCAAGAAAGCAATTTATCATTAAAAGCTACATAAGTTCTTGGATCTTGATAAAACAAGTAAAAACGACAATACCAAATAACTAACAAAGTTAAAGGTATTTTTTTAGACACCTAAACAGTTTATGCAAAAATCGTGTTTTTAGTACTTCACGTTCGTATATAAGAAGGGGAAGGCGGGGTATTGTGAGCTACTTTTTTTTATTGCCAGAAATTTTCTATTTAAACAAGTTTTACTTCAAATTTGAGTGTTGGATGTTATAGTATGAAGATCTAGCTTTCATTTGGTCACAACAGTTTAATGGAATATTTGAAAATTAGGTGATTCTAAGGCAATTTCCAAAAATACCTTTTTTCGTGATTTTCAAAATTCTCGGGGTATTGTGAACCACTTTTAAAATTGAACAAAAACAATGATTTATGTTAGGAAAATTTTATTTATTTCACTAAAATAATAATTGAAAAATTAGTTGTTGTAGTGAACAAAATTACACACGTCAGCCTGAAATGCAATTTATGCAAGTCCAATAACTTTCAGTTATTCTGGCACATTTCAAGTGCACTGCACGATCGCAGACGTTGCAATGTATGGTATTTCGCCGACTCATTTTTTTCGGCATGTTTTCCATACACAAGCATTCAACACATTAAAAATGTCGTTAAATGTTAAGAAACAAGTGGCTCTTAATTCCCCAAGACAAAAGGTTCACAATTCCCCGAACCCTCATTTTTAGAAAATGACTGCAAAAAACAACAATAATAACAAATACATGGAAAATCTCGTTATAATTTTGAAAGCTAATATACACACGAATATTAAAAACATAGTTACCTCCGTCGATTCACAGGAATAAAAAAATATAAGGACATTCACGGAGTGTAAATTATACATCGAGAGCATCCAATTTCTATTTGTTAATAAAACAAAGTACCAATGCCCTTGCCCACACTTGTTCATTATGGAAATTATAGGGTATCATAAGACGAGTCGATAACAGTCATTCGCACCTGTCATAATTCATTGGGAAAAAAAAAAATGGCGCTGGTTCACGATTCCCCGTGGCCCAAAATACCCCACCTTCCCCTACTTTGGTTGGGTTTTTTAGACGTTAGGATTCCTGATCAAATCGTGGAGAAACACATACTTATGTAATTAATTTACAAATTGAAGATTTTTTATGTCCGACCTGACAAAATGAAACACATGAATCTTCAAAACAATAATTAAGAAAAATTTACGATACGATTAAAGCAGCAGTGACTAAATTATATATTTCTCTGATCATCCAAAATCGGACTGATTTTATTGTTAAGAGCAATTATTTTCTTCGGGTAATGCTTCTTCTGTCTGTCAGTCTGTCTTTACGATGGTTAATCTTTGACTGCCAGGCAGTCGTAAAATCCACCAGACAGCCACCGGATCACACTCGATAACAGCCTCTGATGTTATCTCTCTTAATTACAGCGCGCTATGTCACATATCTCTAATTGTCCCCTGAGTGACAAAGCATCCAGCGCCATACTTGCATGATTCACCAGTCAACGCCAAACTAACATTACATTACATGACATTCGTCACTTACAATTGTGACGTATGATTGCAAAATAGTTAGGGGCATCAGAGCCCTCAACTAGACAGAGAAACAAGAACATAGGATATCAATGGGTCTGTGATACACGCAATACCCTGTTCCATCTCCGACATATATAATATAAGTACATATATAGCGTTATTCTAAGAAAGAGATATAATAGGAATAATTTTTGAAAATACTTTTTTTTTTGTAATTTTGTAATTATTTTTTTATTTCCTTTTTTATTTTTTTTTTGCTTATTGTAGTGAATTCACATGTCGGTTTTAAATGACTTCAGCACAGCTTGTAACATTCTGTTGCAAGCAGGAAATAATAGTAATAAGTTTATATATAAGAACAATTGTATGTATGTACGTAAACTTGCATGCATACATTTCGTTCTGTATATAAGCTTACGCAAACGAATTGTGCTGGCAAGCCAGCCCAATTATGCTGAGCTTGCAATTCGATCATGTGAGTTCACTCGCGCGCCTCACCCCTCTTATTTTGTAGCTGCCAACAAGCAGCATAAGTTAAAAGACAATATGAATCATTCGAATAAAAGTTGACTAAGAGCTCAGACGTGCTCATTAACAAAAAACCTTTAATAAATATTGGAATAAATTGAATCAATCAATATGTACTAATATACATATTTCATGGCGACCGTGACAGGACAGTCACCTTGCAGAACCCTTTGATTGGAATTGTGTGTGAAATGTGGAAACAACAAAAAGTGCCCGATTATACAATAAAAAAAAAGAATTTTTTTATTCGACTGAGATAATCTGCATTTGCTCAGTACAGTCGTACCTCGCATCGTTTAGCACACACTCGCTAACCAATTTCCCAACAACAAAATATGTTCACATACATACTGCCAAGTGAATGGCCAATACAGAAGTTACATTTGAAAGTGCTGCTCCTGTCGAGCAAAGGGATGCACCCACACTAGAAGAGGCTCTAGTGGTGTATCCAAACGATGGACCACGCCCACTCACCATTGCTGAGTACCGGGCTCGAACACAAATAAATAAATCTACGCAAAGAAGGAACAAGCGGGGCGGAAAAAGAATCGCCCTCCTGCGCCAGAGACGATTGGTGCAGGATATGTTGAAAACCACAACATTGCCTGAGGAAGACCGACAACTCTACCAAGAGAGTCTAAAGAATCTTGAAGAAGAACTTTGCCGTGGTGCAAAGTAACGCAAATCGGATTTCCGATATTGCCACTAATTTTAAAAATTTATCATTCATTCACTCATTTAAAAAAAATTTTTTCTTTACTATGTTTATATAACAAATCATCATTTAATTTTAATTAAACCCTCAAGTCGATGCGTGCAAACGCTGCTTGAAAAACACTAACAAATTGATAGGCTATTACTAACACATGTGGTTGGAGTATCCATTGTAAAAATTTTTAATGAAATGTAAACCTGAATTGTGAGCCAACCACATGCACTATCCCTTCTACTTTCCACGTCTCTGTCGCTGCTACTAGCAGTTGAATATATATATATTTTTTCATATATGCAATGCAATGAATTATTTAATCAATTAATTTTTTTTTCATGATCTATTGATCACTTTTAGTGGATATCACTAATTGATATCACACTCTTTTTTTATATATAAAAATATTTAATGTAATTTCTAATTACATTCCTTTTAAAAAAAAAAAATTAAAAATATTTAATTCGATGAAATTTCAAAAAAAAAAAAAAATTTCTTTATTTTTATTATGTATACGTTTTAGGTATGAGCGATTTTTGGGTATGATTAGCGTCTCATAACTTTTTATGGATAATTTTGAAAAGAAGGTAGATTTTCGAAAAATTTTAAACATATTGATTACAGACGAAATATCGAATTTCTTCAAATTAGCTTCCCTAAAACCCAAAATGGGTTTAATTGACACGAAAACAGTGGATTCCACTGCCAATGTGATCAATAGAGTAGAAGTAGAACAACAAAGTCTTACAACTGTTACGATTTTACTGATCGTAATAATAATAATAATGAGCATGAACATGCTAATTAAAGTTTACGGAATGCACAATAGGTGCTTAAAAAAGAAGTATTTGAGCAAGGCAAATGATCTAGATAGAGTCTAGATAAACAAAAAAAAAAAGAGAAGAAGAAAAAGTTTTTGTTTTTTAAAAAAAAAAGGAAAGGAAAAATGTCGTTAGACGAATATTTTGCGAAAATTAGAGATAGGAACCCAAATATAGAAAGCGATCTACTAGAGGTTTTTAAGAGCGAACAAAGTAGCTCACCTCAACGCGCGATGGATCTGGCTACTATAAACATAACATACCTGTATATAACGGGAGAAGAATTCCCAATCCAAGGAAACAGCAGAGTAGCCATGTGCTTCATCCTCACTGTACCTAGCATATGCTGTTATACAAACGCAGCGGGTACTTTTTGCTTTTATTTAATGGATGAAGCACAACATTAAATCACAAACAAAAAAAAAACATTCAGTAGCAACACCTTGCTACACACACTCCATGACAATGACTACTAAATAAACCAAAATTACAAATAATTGACGGAAGATGCAGAAGAGGCAAGCCCTGTTCCGCACTTCCGTCAGGGGCAACAGCCCCCAACCAGCCAAAACATACACTTGCGTTAACGTAATAGTACTTCCAACAACAATGTCGTCCGATTTTGATCCCAGATCAAAAAATTCATAAAGGAATTTAGAAGTACAATCTCCAAGAATGAAATTTTTTTTTTCCTCTTCTCAATTAAGATAATAAATAATAAATTGTCTGAAAAGGTACCCAAATCGTCCAAATAAGCTGTACTAACATAAAAATTTGAGATAAAACAACTCCCAGTTGCATATGCTTCACGCTGAAAGCAACAAATCAACAATAGTTAGCAGCTATTCAATGAGTTTTAAAATCACTTTCGACCATATATTTATGGTCAACACTTCACTACTAAATAATTTCTGTTGGAAAAGACAATTTCGTGGCAGATGCCCTATCTCGGATCACAATAACCGAGTTAAAAGACATTCAAAATAAAGTCCTGAAAGTCACTACCAGGCAACAGTACAGACAAAATAAATCCTGCGCAGGAAAAGAAAAAGAGACTTTGCCAAGGCAAAGTACTCCAAATGCTTCTATGCTCAACGTTTACCAAGTTATAAATAATGACGAGGTACGAAAAGTAGTGGCCTCGCATATAACAAATAAACTGTGTTACTTGAAACACGGAAATAAAGTTATTGCAAGAATTGATATTGGCGACCTATATACTAATGAAAAACTTGACTTAGGTCAGTTCTTTCAAAGGCTTGAAAAGCAAGCCGGTATATTAAAAATAAGCCATATCAAAACGGCACCGTGGGAAAAGATCTTTGAATTTATTTCAATAGATACTTTTAAAGAAATGGGCAATGATAAATTGAAATCATTAAGAGTAGCGCTACTCAACCCGGTGACCATAATAAGAAATGAAAAAGAAAAAGAAGCAATTTTGTCTGAAAATCATGATGATCCAATACAAGGTGGTCATAATGGCATAACAAAAACTTTAATAAAAATAAAAAGACACTACTATTGGAAAAATATGACGCGTCAAATAAAAGAGTACATACGTAGTTGTCCAAAATGCCAAAAGTCGAAAACGACAAAACATACAAAGACCCCACTAACAATAACAGAAACGCCCATGAGTGCCTTTGACAGAGTAATAGTGGATACTATAGGTCCACTACCGAAATCTGAAAACGGTAACGAATACGCAGTAACCCTGATCTGTGACCTAACAAAGTATTTGGTAGCCATCCCTGTTCAAAATAAGAACGCTAATACCATTGCGAAAGCAATATTTGAATTTTTTATATTAAAGTACGGTCCAATGAAGACGTTCATTTCGGACATGGGCACTGAATATCTAAAAATAGACAACATAACGTCTACTGCACATCACCACCAAACCGTGGGAACAGTGGAAAGAAGTCATAGAACTTTTAATGAATACATCCGTTCATATATATCAGTCGATAAAACTGACTGGGATGTTTGGCTCCAATATTTTACATATTGCTTCAACACGACCCCCTCTATGGCACATGGTTATTGTCCATATGAGTTAGTTTTTGGCAAACAAAGCAATTTGCCAAAACAATTTAATTCTATAACTAATATTAATCCATTATATAATGTAGATGATTACGCTAGAGAAGCTAAGTTTAGATTAGAGCAAGCCTATAAAAGGGCAAGGCTTATGCTAGAAGAGCATAAGGTAAAGAATAAGGAATTATACGATAAGAACATAAACAACTTTAAAATAAAAATAGGAGATAAGGTTCTTGTTAAGAATGAAACGGGCCATAAGTTAGAATCTAAGTATCTAGGCCCATATAGAGTAGAAGCAATAGAAGATAAGGATAATATTTTAATAAGAGATAAAAGAAATAAAGCACAAAGAGTGCATAAGGATAGGTTAAAAATTTTTAAATAACAAACAGAAAAATTTTTCTCTAGTATTTACAAAATCTAAAGTGTATACATTGAAAATAAGGAAAGTTATTCGCATATACATATACAAATTTTTATTTTTATATATATAAATTAAAGGAGCCAAAAAAAAAAATTTTATTTTAAAACTTTGCAAAAAAAAAAAAAAAAAAAAAAAATGCATACATGTAAGGGAAAAATATATATATTCATTGACGGACGTCAATTTTTTTTTTTTAATTAACACGAATTACTTTATAAAGTCATTTACTTCATATACACATATATAATAACTTCACTAGATTACGTTATTCTTTAAAAAGGGGAGGTGTAGTGAATTCACATGTCGGTTTTAAATGACTTCAGCACAGCTTGTAACATTCTGTTGCAAGCAGGAAATAATAGTAATAAGTTTATATATAAGAACAATTGTATGTATGTACGCAAACTTGCATGCATACATTTCGTTCTGTATATAAGCTTACGCAAACGAATTGTGCTGGCAAGCCAGCCCAATTATGCTGAGCTTGCAATTCAATCATGTGAGTTCACTCGCGCGCCTCACCCCTCTTATTTTGTAGCTGCCAACAAGCAGCATAAGTTAAAAGACAATATGAATCATTCGAATAAAAGTTGACTAAGAGCTCAGACGTGCTCATTAACAAAAAACCTTTAATAAATATTGGAATAAATTGAATCAATCAATATGTACTAATATACATATTTCATATTAATAAAATGTTAAACAGAATAAATTTACAAAAATATTTTCTTGTTTATTATTATTTTTTTTAATCATAAATTTTTTCATGAAAACTTTAATTATATTATTTTTTATTTTTTTAATCATTGACCTTTTTAATGTACTCTTATGCACCGTTTGTTTTTTATTTTTACTATCCTTTACTACTATATTGTCATTATTTTCAATTGTTTCTACAACAAATGGACCTAAATAGTTAGGTTCTAGTTTATGTCCTACTTCATTTTTTAATAGCAGTTTGTCTCCTACTTCTATATTTATTAATGATATTGACCTTTTATAATATGTTTTATTTTTTTCCCTTATGGTTTTCTAACAATTTTCTTGCTCTTTTATAGGCAATTTCTAGTCTAAATTTTATTTTTTAGCGTAATCATCTATATTGTATATTGGATCTATCCTAGTTATTTAATTAAAATTTATGAAATGATTTGGTAATCTTCCAAAAACTAATTCAAATGGACAATATCCGTGAGTAATATAAGAAATATATTAAATATATATTCATTGAAAGTTCTGTGACTTCGTTCAATTGTTCCTAATGTTTGGTGATGATATGCCTTAGATGCAAGATTTTCTATTTATACTTGCATATCTCTGTTAAAAGTTGGTTCTTATACTCAGTACCCATGTTCGTAATGAAAGTCTTCATTGGACCCTACTTACGTATGAAATTTTCAAATATTGCTTTAGCGACATTGTTTGCATTTTTAGTTGAAAAAGGAATGGCTACTAGGTATTTAGTCAGGTCACATATGAGTATGACGAGATACTCATTTCCTTGTTCTGATTATGGAAGTGTGTTAACAATTACTGTGTCGAAAGCGTTTGTTGGAGTGTCACTTACAATCATAAAAGTTTTTACATGAATCGTAATATTTGATGTTTGGCATTTGTGACATTTACGTATGTACTCTTTAACAAGTCGAGTCATATTTTTCTAGTAGTAATGTCGTTTGATTTTCGCTAGCGTTCTTGTAATGCCTGTATGATCTCCTTGTATTGGATCGTCATGGAATGTAGACAGTATTGCTTGATGAATGATGATGATCAACATTTTTATTATTTATTACGGTCACCGGCCTTAGTAGCGCTACTCACAAAGATTTTAAATATTTGTTGCCCATATTTTTAAATGAATCAATTGAAACTAGTTCAAAGATCTTTTCGCTCGGTGCCAATTTGAGTTTGTTGATTTTGTGTATACCGGCTTGCCTTTACAAATCACTAACATTAATTCTTGCTTTAACTTTGTTTCCATGCTCTAATAAACATTTTGATTCTGTTACACGCAAGGTCACTAATTTTCGTACTTCATCATGCCAAATGACTTCATGTACGTTGGGCTTAGAAGCATTTTGAATAGTTTGCCTTGACAAAAGTTCTTCGTTATTAACTGCGCAGTCTTTTTGTCTTTTAATTCGGATACTGATATCCGCGATAGGGCATTTGCCACAAAGTTGTCTTTCCCCTTAAGGTATACTACCGTGAAGTCGTATTCTTCAAGATTTAGTCTCATTCTAGTTACTTTCGAACTGGGATTTGTCATTGAAAATAAATAAGTGGGCTATGATCTGTTTTAATAGTGAAGTGTTGACCATAAATGTATGATATGGCCCAGTGCATTGCTGCTAACTTTTGTTTTGTTGTTGATTTGTTGCTTTCACCTTTAGTGAAGGAGCGTGAACGTATGCAACTGGGAGTTATGTTCAGTTATTTTTGGTTTTGAAATTGATAATTTTGGTTTTAAGGCTGTCTGTGACGAAAGTACCGAACAGAGTCTGCCTCTTCAGCGGCTTCCGTACAAGTGTTTACGAATTTCGAAGTGGCTTCATTCATGTTTTTTAATGTGCCTGACCGCATAACATGTTTCACCTCATTTAAAGTGCAGTTTTGCGTCATGGCCTTTACAGCAAGTGTTGTGCTGTATTTATTAGTTGGCGGTCTTGTTTTTTTGTTGGAGATTTAATAATTTTGCAGAGATTACCTCTATAGATTCTCCTTTAACATTTTCGGTTAGTTTGTTGCTAACGGCAACTATTGTTTGTGATTGTAGAGGGGCGAAGCTTCTGATCTGAGAGCCCAAACTTATTACCCAAGTGTTGAAGGAGTGAATTAAAGACGCGTGATAACTCAGTTAAACACAGGCCAATTTATTAACGTTAAACCGGATCACAAGTGTATGAGGCGTTATAGAATATAAGTTACTTTTTGTAAGTTTACGGGGCCAAGAAATCTCGGAAACGTATTAGGATATACCGGGGAGGAAAAAAACCAACTTCTCAAGATGGAGTTTTCCTTAAACTTGCTTAATAATGAAATCAGTGTGCCCGTTCGGGGATAGTGGCAAAAACCCTCTTCTTTCCCCTGCTGGTCACCCTTTCTGGCGTGAACAGTTTGCTCATTGGTAATTAATTTTCTAGCGTGGCCTTTTAATTTTGTTTTTATAATTCTTACTGCAATTGCTTCGTGAGTATCTTTCATGGTGTCAACCAAGTCGAGACCATCTCGGACATCTAGTCGGACTTTGAAGGTTTTCAGTATTTCCATCGAACTTTGGGTATTAGAGTTGATGCGAGTTTAAAATTGATCATTGGCCAATTGTCGAATTGTCAGTGGGTGTTTGTAGAGAAGGTGTTGCTAATGAACACCGTCGATTTCTTGCGATTTTAATTTGTTTTCGATGTCAAATTCTTCGCTCGTTTGTTCAGATTCCTCTGGACTATTCGTGGCTAGAATTGACTCGTCAAATTTAGCATCTGCATTTAAATAGTTTGGAACGAAAATATGAAGGTTATGCCTATCCGATATTCTTCTAAGTTAGCTCTTGTCGGTCAAGATTTTCTCTCGCTTGTAGCAAGTGCAAATTATTGAGTCGACTGAATACTTCCGCAAATAGTTTATTGATTGTGTTGAATTCATGTATTAAAATTCGAATATATTTCAATTTTGTTTTTTATTTGCATGCTCTTATTGAGGCATTTAAATGAGTTCTCGAATTCTACCCTATGTACCTCCATGAGGTACCATCTTCTTCAAAAATTCGAATTTTAACGTATGGTAACATAGACATTGCCTTTATCTTGTTTACGCATGATTGACTTGTGTCACAAAGTATTAGTGGACTGACATACAAGTTGTACCTGTCCATGTAAAGGTATTCAAATTTATATATGGAAATTTAGAATTCTTGTTCTCTTCATGTTTATAGAATTTGCAATGAAACTAGGGCAATTTTCAAGAATCACTTCCATTTCTCTGATTATGCTTTGCAAGTCTCTTTCCTTTTTGGTCAACAGCCACCAATCCATTTTTATTGTTATGAAAAATAATAGTTTTGTGATTATTACCGCGAAGGTATGAAAAATTGTGTTTTTTTTTTTTTTTTGGATTTAGATTTTGTCTAAGTCGTTGGCACGGCTCATGTACCTTTTTCTCAGTGTTCTTTTATACATAAGCTAAATTTTAAGAATCAAGTTTATTACTAAGACTGCTAGCAAAAGCTGGGACTCTAGGTGGTTAGTCGGATCTACCAATTCTATAACGTTCATTCGGCACATTCCTATCTAAAGTACTATCCTTAACTTTAGAAGATTTTCCCATTTTGATTTCCCATTTTTATACCCTTGCAGAGGGTATTATAAAATTGATCAGATGTTTGTAACGCATAGAAACGTACGTTTCCGACCCCATAAAGTATATATATTCTTGATCAGCATCAATAGCCGAGTCGATTGAGACAAGTCCGACTGTCCGTCTGTCTGTTTGAATCAGGATGACAGCCTCAAATTTTAAGCTACATGGTTGAAACATGAAAAGTTAAGTTCCTTGATCTATCAAGTACGAAAAGCGTAAAAATTAGTCGGATCGGATAATTATCACCGGAACTATTAACTAAATTATAATTATTAAGGTTACAAATCAATAATCATATTTGATAGAAATTAAATGTATTTTAATACTCACGCACACACATACATATGCAAAAATTCAACCACCACGCGGTGTGTGAGAGAGACAGAAATATTTGTGTTGTGTTCTTACACAGAACGAAATTGAAAGAGCGAGATGCAATGGATTTGCATATATGTCGAATTAGCTTACGCTAGCTAAGAAAACACGGTGGTGTAGTATGTAGAGATCGGAGGCACGATGGGCTTGGTGTTTGGTGGTTCAATGCTCGGTGAGGAAGTGAAAATTTTTAGACGTCTTTTTTCTTCTTTTTTGTTTTCTTAATTTTGTTAAACATTTATACCAATTATTTTGCTGCAAGGGTATACAAACTTCGGCAGAGCCGAAGTAAGCTTCTTTGATATTTAAATTTAATTAAGGTTTTAATAAGTCGCTCAGTTTGACATTTTTACATATTAATTTTTGCAAACAATTTTCTTTTAGGTTGGTTTAATATATTGTTGGGCGCTCTTTGTAGCGCTATTGAATTTTTCTGAAGGGCCGGCGCTGGTTTTCACACAGGCTGTTGAATGGGGCGCCGGTGCCGGTCTTTTTTTTGTAGTTATTGGTGCTGGTCAACGCACAGGCTAATGTTTTGGGGCGCCGGTGTCGGCCTTCTTTACCGTGCAAGTGTACTTGCAAATGGGCGTTGATAACAGTCCGGGGCAATCCCGCTTACATTCCTCTTTTGGTCTTACGTACTTCTTCTCCTTCGGTGAAATAATTTAATAAGTCCACCTTTTTTCTTAGACACCATCACTCTATTTACTCAGTTGTGTATATCTCGCTGTTTGATATTGTGTTTTGGTTTTCTCCTTGTTGTTGTTCTTTTTGTCGTATTGAGTTGAATGTATTTCTCTTTGTTTTATGCCATCATTATTTTCTTCTTGCTGTTGGTCTTTTTGTCGTATTGAGTTTAAAGTTTTTTTTTTGTTTTTATTGTGTTTTTTTTTTTTTTATGTATCACTGAATAATATTTGCATATTGCATTTTTGCATGGTCCATTTGCACGTGTCACGGTCGCCATGTAGGGTTAAATCATACACTTATTCATTTATTTTTCTGAGCGTTCACACTCGCACTGATTTTATTGTTAAAGTCAGAAAAGTTCTTAGGCTAAATACATAAGTATATAATATAAGTATTCTAAGAAAGAGAATGTACATACATATATGTTATACAATAAACATTTACACGCTCGCTTATGCAGAAGCTGCAGTTCGTCCGCATGGTCAGTCTACGTAAGTCGCTGATCATATTTCGAGTATGCTTATGTTTATACTAACATGTATCGGATATACATACGACCGTTTCCAATAAGAGACTACTCTATATTGTGTGGGCTTTTATTATTATTAGAGTGCATATACTACTAAATATATTGCATCTTATTTACTCCAAAAATAAATACTATCACACCATTTATGACTTCAAATTAACTAGGGCCTAGTCAGATGTTTTTAAATTTTTATCACGAGCCTATTTAAATAAATGGTAAGTGGATAGAATGCATATCATACATATACGTCATGAAAACATGTTTCTTAAACGTTATGCAAGTCAAGATCATCTTCAGTCAGCAGCAACAGTGACTTTTTATCATTTGTATCAAATCCAACAGTACATTCGACTTCATCATCGCTTACAAACCGACAACTACGCAAGAATTATAGTAGGGGTCCGCCATTCCAGGTCAAAGAAGCAGCGTCCTCCCAAGAAAGTTAGACGTTTTAAGGAAGACGACATTAGAAGTAAGTAAATGCACTTACTACTAATTTATCGCAGAAGACAAGTTGAATGTGTTATATAAATATAGAATATCACAATATTTATAACGTAAAAGAGAAATAATATCCACTGAGATTTTTAATTAAGTAACATATTACTAGTTTATAAACTACTAAAAAATTACAATTTGTCATGTGAGTATATATTTGTCAGCATCAATAGTTTAAATTTATGGAAAAAATTAGTGTGGTAGGAAAATTAAAAAAAAATGATGCAAGTAAGTCGTCCTTGCCGACGTTGATTATAACCTGTAGCCTCACTCCTGCCTGCCAATGTCGCCCATGGCGTTTCAGTACAAAACGGATATGGGTATATCTCCGATGTTTATTGTCCGATTTGGACTAAATTTGGTCACCAGGTGCAGTTTGGCTATATTATTAGATATGTCAAACTTGACCTGCCCACACACTAGATGGATCTACAAACCGAATTTGATAGCTCTAGATATCTAGTCTACAAGATATTGATGTTCATCCGGACAGAAGGACAGACAGACGCACATGTCTCAATTGTCTCGGTTGGTGATGCTGATCAAGAATATATATACTTTAAAGGGTCGGAAATGATTACTTCTGCCTGTATAAAACACCGACTCTAATATACCCTTTTACCCTATGGTTACAGGGTATAAAAACTAAAGAAAGCAAAGTAAATTATTAATAAAAATTTTGCAGGAAAAAACGTTTTAACATGTTTTTTAACGGCATTAATTTAATTTAAAATTTCCTTTCATATGCAGCCACGGCGAACGCATGCTATCTCACTCACTCTTGCCAGTCAATGTCATCCTTTGCGTTACAGTACGCGCGAATCCCAACTGGAGCACTAATTACATACACCTCCCGCCCAACCGACCGAATAACGCACGGCTCGAGTCGCGGGGACAATTTACAAAACACAGACAGAAAGCGATGTAGTACATCGTGGAAGTGATAGAGGAATATAGTTTCTAGTATATCTACAAGGAACTGTTAGTTTTACTCGGTTCAATAGCTCGGGAGAGTCTATATCCCCATTAAGGAGCTTGTGCATAAATATGACGCCAAGCATTAATCTACGATTAGTGAAAGAAGGAAGGCCAAGTAAAAGGAGTCTACTAGAGTACGAAGGCAAGTTGATATTACGATCCCAGTTCAGACCACGAAGAGCAAAGAGAAGGAACTATTTTTGAACTGATTCTATTCTTGCTTTATGTGAATCATATTGAGGTGACCATATGCAGGTTGCATATTCTAAAATTGGACGAACCTATGAGATGTAAAGAATTTTGGTTGTGTATGGATCATCATATTCTTTTGACCATCTTTTAACAAACCCAAGAACACCCATGGCTTTTCCGACAGTAGTGCATATATAGGACTTAAAAGTCAATTTATGGTCCATAAGTACTCCCAAGTCAATCATCTCATTAAGTCTGGTTAATGGAACGTTATTAAGAAAGTAGGTAATCAACTGAGGAGTATTTCTGAAAAAAGTCATGACCTTGCATTTAGATGTGTTTAGGTTTAATAAATTGTGTTGACACCAAAACTGAAAGTTTTGGAGGTCAGACTGCAACCGTGAGGGAGATATAATGTCTCTGTAGCTGAGACAAAGCTTAACATCATCTGCTTACATGAGGACACGAGAATGAATTATAACGGATGGAAGATCGTTAATAAAAAGGGTAAATAGCAAAGGTCCCAGATGACTACCCTGAGGCACCCCCAAAGTGACTTGGATAGACCTAGAACTTGAAGACTTTAAAGGACTTTCTGTGTTCTGTCTGTCAGGTATTCACGAATCCAGCTAATTAAACTGCATGGGAAACCAATTTTGTTTAATTTTAAAAGAAGAAGTGTATGATTAACAGAATCAAAAGCCTTACTGACATCAGTATAAATGACATTAGATTGCCTTGCATTCCTAAATCCTTCGATCGTTAATGATGTAAATTCTAAAAAGTTAGTGGTAGTAGATCTACGTTTCACAAAACCATGCTGAGATGGTGAAATAATAGATCTACAAAAATGTTGCAATTTAGAAGTGATTAGCTTTTCAAATGCTTTAGGAATAGCGGACAATTTAGAAATACCCCTATAATGCTTCGGTCTTTTTACCATTTTTATAAAGAGAAATTATATAAGATTCCTTCCATACAGACGGGAAACGACAAGATTTAACGGACAACAAAAAAAGTTTTTGAAGTGGCTTACATAGAGCCTCTGCACAAAGTCTGAGTACACCTTCAGGTATTTCATCAGGACCAGGTGTGTACACAGGTTTTACTAAATTAAGCACGCTAAGAAACGAACTTTCAACCATCGACGGACTACAATTAGACCTTTTTATCTGAAAAAGATTCGCTCGGTATTCCGTTGAGGAACATGTTTTTGTGAAGAAATCAGCGAACAAATCAGCAATCGCTTGATCAGAGGCCGCTATATTATTTTCAAACGATAACATTGATGGGTGGACAACCATCTTACGTTAAGAATTCATAAAGCTATAAAACTGTTTAGGATCACGGAAAAACTCAACGCTTGAGGTAATTATTATAGCAGTGCTTGTTAAGCAACATAAAATTGGAGGGAGCAACTGCGAACAACAGAGCAAAGTACGAAGAACGTCCCGACTTCTTGTATTTTTATAATATCTGGATTTGACATTTTTTAAGTTGAATAGCTCACGAGAAAACCAGGGAGGCCAGTGAGACGACACTGGAGTTCTCAGTAAAACACAAACCTTAAAAAGCGAACCAAGAGTATCATAAAACAACGAGATAGCAAGATCCATGTCTGAGCAACTGTATAAGGATGACCAATCAGTTCTCAAAATGAGCTCATTTAGTTTAATGAAGTTAGTCTTGCGAAAATTACGAGATTTAAACACAGGACTGACACAAACAATCGATGCACGAAACGGCAGATCAACAGATAAATCCAAATTAGGATGAAAATTGTCTTCAGGCAAGACTAGAGGGTCAGTTTTAGTAACTGCACAGTTGGTGGAATCCAACACAAATATCAGATCTAAGGATCTGCCTATGTTATTTCGCACAGGGTTTATTTGAGCTAATGATAACTGAAAAAGACCATCAACAAAGCAGTGAGATAAAGAAGGGAGCAACAAAGCAGATTCATCAGATTGAGACCATGATATTTCTGGTAAATTAAAGTCACCAAAGACGATTAAGATATCTCTATCAGAAAGCAATGAAGAAATATGTCGAATAGAATCTAAATGTTTTGCATACACCGCCATGTCGGATTGTGGCGGGATGTAAGAACAATTAATGTAGACAGAGAAAGACTTGAATCTGACTCCAGAATGTCCGGTGAATGAACTTGGTCAGAAGTTAAGGCCGAGTCAACTGCAATCAGAACTCCTCCGTCTACACGAGAAGTCCGATCACATCTAAAAACTGAAAATTTGGCGGAAAGAATAGATGCATCGTTAATATCAGGTTTTAACCATGTCTCAGTAAACACTAAAATTTAAAATTCAAATTCTAGACTATCTAGGTAGAGTCTAGGAAGCTTAGATTTAAGTCCTCTCACGTTCTGATAGGCCAGATGAAGGGACGAGATTAGTTTTTTGGAACACCAGCCGATGCTGATATTCCGGAAGATGAAGAATTAGATGGGATAGAAAGCATAACCGGATCTCGAGTTTTCTTTTTGGCCGTGTATTCTTTTACTAAAATGTGATCCGGCCAAAAACTGCTATGACATATACTGTCAAACAGTTCAACTGGGACACTTATTTTAAAGGAGGATATCTCCCTCGAATATTTAAATTTAAATTTTTCCACCGCTATTTCAGCATTATAGTGATAAGCTTGAATTTTTGTCTTAATAAAAGCTAAGACATCATCCGTCGAATGTTCGGGATCAAGCCTTGAAACAAATATTATATATGTTTCTTAGGAAAACATATAATATACATCCAGTTAAAGGCTTATAGAAACCAAGCCGCAAATCAACCGCAGCGTCAGCGACCACGATTGAATCCGCCTGCGTGTCCGGTATTGCACCTTCAACTGGACTGCTATCGCCAATATCAACAGTTATTGATAATTGCCCGGACTTTTCGGAAACTACAGCTTTATTCGTCTGCAAAGAGAGACCATTTCCCGGAGAGACGGAGATAGCCTCATCATTGCGACCTCCTTGAGAGATGGGCGTGGTAAACGAAATAAGCTGCGGAGGATTTGTCACAGTGAGCAGTGAAGGAGATTGTGGAACCACGGCCGAGACGGGATTGGGTACAGGCAAATGCAAAGACAGATTGCGCTTACTGGTTTTCTTACGCTTTGGAGACTCATTTAACAGCTTATAGCTGTCAGAATACCTTTCTTCACTTCAACGAAGTCGGTCGTGTTTTTTTTGCGCTCTCGCTTTTATCCAACCTTTTTATTTAATCCCGCAAATAAAAATTATTTTCCGCGGAATCTGTGCCGAAATTACTTATTACGCGAATAGCTTATTGTAACTTGTTCTTAAACATTTATTCAAAGCTATTATTACTTATTGTTTCACTTAATAACAAAACTTACAGTTTTGTTGTTTTGCTTTCATAGTCTTTGACTTTGTGTTTTTGATCTCTTTTCTTGCATTCGCGTTTTTACATTGCCCGCGGTCGCGACCGTTACTCTCGCGATTGTGTCAGTCTTTGTTGTTGTGTGTTATTACTAACTCTCTTAATTTCTCTTCAGTTTTTTCTTCTAAAATTAAAACTTTAACACTTGTGTTACTTCTTGGTTCGTATACATTGCTCATTTTTAAATTTCTTTTTTAATTTTTTGCCATTTATTATTTATTTTTTCTTATCAGTAAAAATAATAATAAACAATTAAATTTACAATGGTTGTCTGCTCTTCCAAAAAGTGCCCTCATCCCCAAAAAGTCCAAGACGACTATCTTTTGTGCTGGCTGTGTGATAACATTATGCATGTCAAATGCGCGGGTTACACAGCCAAAGTAAAGGATAGTATTGGTAACGGCGGGGGACTAAAATGGAGTTGTGAAGCGTGCCGGGACGTAGAAATGGATATGCGTCTATTTATGCGGCGGACGAGAGAGGGCTTTAAGTCCCTGTCGGCTGGCTTTCTGAAACTTCGTGATGAGTTTTCGTCTCTGGAAACTCAGTTTAATAGTTATAAACTATTGAACGAATCACCGAAGCGGAAGAAGACTATCCCACGGGATTTCTCTCCCGATCCGCCGGCATCTCTGCTTCTATCGGTTCCGGCATCGTCGAACGACCCCATAACTCCAAATGGTCAGCAACTGATATTGTTTAGGAGTCCGGCAGTGACTGCAGTTGCGGGGACGATTGACATTTCCCCTGGTAATAGTGCCCCGCAAACTGACCCGATATCGGTTGTAGTTTCCGATGAGTCCGGGCGAATATCCACTCCCAGGGATATTCCCAATAAAGTAGTAACTAGAAGAGCTCTCAAGGCGTCATCCGCCTCAGCAGTTCCAGCGCAAAATGTTGTTGCTGCGGTTGCGACTGGCGCATTGAGATCTCTTGTAGCCATTCCACCAAAAAAGCAAATCTTTATTTCGCGGCTCGACCCCAATACTACATCAGATGATATCATAGCCCATATCCGGGCAAAAGTCGTTGCGCCAAACATAGTGGTGGAAAAGTTCAGGTTTTCATACACCCGTGACATCTCGTCATTTAAAATCAGTGTCCCAACAAATGTCTTTGACCAAATTTGTCACAAAGATTTTTGGCCGGAACATTTAGTTATAAAGGAGTATACGGCTAAGAAAAAGAAAAATCGGCCTCCGATTCGTCTGCCTAACACAACTAATCCTTCCATACCCTCTGGCTCGTCAGTAGCTGGCGGGTCAAAAAACTAATTTCGTCCCTTATTCTGGCCTATCAGAATGTTAGAGGACTAAAATCTAAACTTTCTAAGCTTTTTGTAGATAGTCTATCTTTTGACTTTCTTATCTTGGTCTTTACTGAAACGTGGTTAAAGCCAGACATTTCTGATGCTTCTGTTTTTCCCACAATTTTTTCAACCTATAGATGCGATCGAATCTCCAAAAATGGTGGTGGAGTTTTGATTGCCGTAAATTCATCTCTTCCTTCAGAAATAGTTCTGCCACCTGCCGTTCTTGACATTGAATTTGTTAGTGTCAAAATTTGTTTGAAATCATATTCTGTATTTCTAACTTGCTCGTATATTCCACCGAGTTCTGACATGACGGTATATGCTAGCCATTTAAAAGCTATTCGCTTTGTCTCTTCACTTCTTTCGGATGCAGACATATTTATCGTTCTGGAAGATTTTAATCTACCTGACGTTTAATGGCTTCCATCTGGTGAGTCTTCCTTGTTGATGCCCTCCTCCTCACATTGCTTTGTTGACGGTATCCTTAAGTTATCCCTAACCCAAGTTAATCCTGTTCGTAACAAAAATGGGAGATCACTAGATCTTATATTTATGTTAGACTCATCTAACTCTACTGTTTCGAGGATTGATCCCTTAGTCGTCCCCGAAGACAGTTTCCATCCAACTTTGGACTTGACTATTGATCTACCTTTTCGGTTATCAAATACTGGTACCAGTTCGACGTCTCGTACCCGTTGCTTTCGTAAAACTAACTTTTTCAAGCTCAATGAGCTAATTCTTGCCACAGACTGGTCTTATCTGTACTCCTGTAATGATATGAATGCTGCCATTTGTTTTTTCTATAATACTATGTTTTCACTTTTTGATGCTTGTGTTCCACGTGTGACCCATGTATTGTCTAACAAACCGCCATGGTTTACACGTGAGTTAACTAATTTGAAAAATGTAAAGTCTAGATATTATAGAAAGTTTAAAAAATCGGGTCGACCGTCTGATTTCTCTCTTTATGCTGTTGCTCGATCGAATTTTTCAGTGCTTAATACACTATGCTATAAGGATTACATTAGGCGTTGTAAACTTCAGTTCTCCCGTGATCCTAAGCAATTTTATAACTTCGTTAACGCCAAACGAAAGGTGGCAGTGCACCCGTCCTATTTATGTTTTGAAAATAATAAAGAAAACGATGATCAGGCCATTGCCGATATGTTTGCTGATTTTTTCAAAACGACCTATTCCTCCAAAGATCATCGAGCTAACTTTTCATATCCCTATCAGTTGAAAAGGTCTAATTGCGTCTTTAATCCTGTGATTGATGAAGATTCGCTTCTCAGTGTGCTTACTTTAGTGAAGCCCGTGTACTCACCAGGACCTGATGGGATACCTGGTTGTGTACTTAGGTTTTGCGCTGAGACTTTGATTTCCCCGATTCTTAAGTTATTTACTTTGTCCGTTGAAACTTCCTCTTTTCCAACCATTTGGAAAGAATCTTTTATTATTCCTTTGCATAAAAAGGGTAATAAATCCGTAGCTTCTAATTACAGGGGTATTTCCAAATTGTCCGCTATTCCTAAGGCATTTGAGAAAATTATAACTTCTCAACTGCAACATTTCTGTAGTTCTATTCTTTCATCTTCTCAACATGGGTTTATGAAACGTAGATCTACAACCACTAACCTTTTAGAGTTTACTTCTTTAGCGATCGAGGGATTCAGGAATGCATTGCAAACTGATGTCATTTACACTGACTTCAGTAAGGCTTTTGATTCTGTCAATCATACATTGCTTTTGTTCAAGCTGAACGAACTTGGGATTCCAAGCCTTCTGCTTAATTGGATTTCTCAATATCTTAATAACCGTACACAAAAAGTTTTATTTAAAACTTATCTTTCGAAGACCATCAATGTGACCTCGGGGGTGCCACAAGGTAGCCATATAGGACCACTGCTCTTTACGCTTTTCATTAATGACCTTTCGTCAGTTGTAACTCACTCTCTACGCTGATGATGTTAAACTTTGTATTAGTTTTAAAGACTTAAGCTCTCCACGTCTGCTTCAAGTCGATCTTAATAACTTTCAAACTTGGTGTGAAATTAACTTATTAAACCTTAATGTTTCAAAATGTAATGTCATGTCATTTCATAGATCCTCTTTTCAATTAGTGGTGTATTATCTCAATAATACCCCACTTGAACGTTTGAACGAGATTAATGATTTGGGTGTACTCATGGACCACAAATTAAATTTTACTCGTCATATTAATATCACTGTCAATAAAGCCATGAGTTGTCTTGGTTTCGTTAAGCGATGGTCGAAAAAGTTTGACGATCCTTACACAACCAAAACTCTTTTTATTTCACTGGTCCGCCCCATTTTGGAGTATGGATCATGTGTTTGGTCTCCACAATATGGATCACACCAAGTTAAAATTGAATCTGTTCAAAAACAGTTTCTAATTTTTGCTCTTCGTGGTTTAAACTGGGATCGAAATGTTAACTTGCCCTCTTATTCTAAAAGACTTCTTCTAATTAACCTTCCCTCCTTACTTAATCGTAGAGTAATGCTTGGTACTTTGTTTATTCATAAGCTTCTAAATGGACAAATAGATTGTCCTAATTTACTTAATCAGGTCAATCTATCTGTACCTTGTGGACTAACCCGAAATTATGTCCCTTTAACTTTAACACGCTGTACTTCTAACTATTCTTTGCATGAACCTTTCCGAGTTCTCTGTTCCGACTACAACCGCCTTTATTCTGTAATCGGATCAGAATTCTCTATAACTATTCTAAAAACTACTATTTTAAGTTATCTATCTAGTAGTTAGTCTTAATTATTATTTTAGTTGTCGTCCGTTGTCCACGCGACTTCGTTTTTGCATGCTGTCTGATAGGGTTCGCGCGTAACAGGCTTTGTCCTGGTGTCGCTTGGACCACTTGAACGTACTGCGCATTGTACGCGTCAACGTCCAGAAGAATTAAAAAAAAATACACGTATCACTTGTACGCGAGACAGAGATACAGTGGTGCTCATATATTTAATTATATGATATATACTTGCATTTAAGCAAAAATCAGAAAAGTTTTAATTTCACATCTCCAATTTCTTGTGTCAGAATACTTTTATATGTCAGTACCCTAACAGAACAATAACCAAGTCAAAAAAATATATATTTCATGAAAAACTTAAAAAATGCTGAACCATCTTCAAAATGCCCTGCTCATATACTTAAGCCACCTAGAAAAAAATCGTTAAAAAAGTTAAAATTTGCCCAGTATTCCTTGTATTTTTAATAAATTTACTTTAATATTGAGTAGAATGACCTTTTTGCTTAAAAACAGTGGAGCAACGCTTCACCATTGACTATACAAGGCGTGCGCATTGCTGGGGGGTGACTTTCATCCTTTCTTGATGTAAAACTTCCCAAAAATCGTTTTTATTTGCTGTTTTTTATGGAAAACGACTCTTTTATAAATTCCTCACACGTTTTTTAAAGAGTTAAGGTCGGGACTCTGCGGTGGCCATTGCAAAACGTAGATTTTTTCATGGTAAACACTCAACTTGACTATCTTGCAGCAATGGCTCGAGTCGTTGTCCTGATTGAAGAAGAATGTTAAGGTACATTTCGACGTTCATGATGCCTTCATTATTCTGACACAAGAAATTGGAGCTGTGAAATTAAAACTTTTTTTGATTTTCGCTTAAATGCAAGGTTTACTTCATGTGGCTTAAGTATATGAGCACCACTGTAGATGCGAGCGCGAATAAAAGAAGTTAGAATAAACAGAAAGGGGAAGAGCCAACAGCACTGCACATGCAACAACAATGCGTTGGCGAGAGGTAAAAAGAACAAACGCAAGAGCAAAGAATAACAAAAACAACAAAAAAAAAGCTTTGTTGTTTTTTCAAACATTAAGTTCAATGCTTTGATTTTGCTTTTGTATGGTTAATTAAACAAAGGCAGGAGCGGTGATTTTAAAACCGAAATAAAAGAAATTATGCAGGAGCACAGAAAAACACGATGAAGAAAAAAGCGAATGACAAAACGCACAATCGTATATCTCTAACATTTATTGTCTGATTTCGACTTAATTTGGTCAGATGATGCATTTTGGCCACATTATTAGGTGTATTAAATAAGAATGTGATTCCTTAAAAACTTGCCTAGTAAATCCTTTTTTCTTATTGCTGGGGCGCAAGTGGGCATGACAATACTCGACTAAACTCTCTTGATCTGCGTAGAAACTAGATAAATGTTCAAAAACCTTTAAAGTCGCTATCAATTCAAAACAAAATTACCTTTAACATACACCAACAGCTAACGCATGCTATCACGCTCACTCTTGCCAGCCAATGTCGCTTTGGCGATTCAGTACAAAACGCATAAGGTATATCTCCAATTTGAATAAAATTTGGTTAGCTGGTGCAATTGGCTGTATAAATAAGTGTGCTAAGTAAGAATATGATATCTTTAATACCCCTCTAGTAATTCGCTCTTTTTTTTTTAATTGCAGGGGCAGAAGTAAGCGTGGCTAAAATTTTAAACCAACTTGATCTGTCTGGACTTAAATCGGATGTTCACACCAACGTTGGTAGCTCTAGCTCTTATAGTCTCCGAGATGGACGGACGCACATTTCTTAATCGACTCGGCGGTGGATGCTGATAAAAATTATATATATTTTATGGGGTCGGAAAGGCTTCCTTCTGCCTGTTACATACCTTTTGAGCGGCTTTTGCCCTATGGGTACAGGGTATAAAAGCCAAAATGATTAAAATATTTTATAACATTCAACACAGTGTAAATACAAACCATCCGCTTAACTTTACGTTAAAACTATGAACCGATTTCGCAACTGTTAGTTCAAAACAAAAAAATTAAAGGAACAGAAAAATAAAAATTAAAAAGAAGAATATAAACAATTTAAACATAAAACAAATAAAAAGTGTGTAGTTACAACAACCCAACCGCTCTTGGCTTGGTCTCTAAGATCTACTGGAAGTTGTTATATTTCCTTGATATTATTCGCGTTTTTGCGTACTTAATAGTGAAATAAAAAAAGAGTCGCAAAAGTGTGTAGTAACAACAATCCAACCGCTCTTGGCTTGATCTCTAAGATCTACTGGAAGTTGTTTTTCTCTTGATATTTAAATTTCTTTTGTTTACAAGCAAAAGGGGAATTCCGTGCTTAGAATTGGTTTGTACATTTAGAATTATCAATTTTAGAGTTGCATTTTGTTACCTTCAATTCGGTTTGTTAATTATTTCACCGTGAGAGTGTTTTAAGGGTTATTTGTATTCTTACATTTTTTTAAAGTGTCAACAAAAAAAAAAACTGCTATAACTTTTAAAAATATAACAAAAAGTTTTATTTAAAACTTATCTTTCAAAGACAATCAATGTGACCTCGGGGTGCCACAAGGTAGCCATCTAGGACCATTGCCTTCTACCCTCTTCATTAATGACCTTCCGTCAGTTGTAATTCACTCTCGTGCGCTTATGTACGCTGACGATGTTAAGCTTTATATTAGTTTTAAAGTTTTAGTTTTAGTGACAAATTAACTCATTAAACCTCAATGTTTCAAAATGTAACGTGATGTCATTTTATAGATCCTCTTTTCAATTAGTGATGTATTATCTTAATAATACCCCACAAATTAAATTTCACTTGTCATATTAATATCACTGTCAGTAAAGACAGGAGTGTTCTTGGTTTCGTTAAGCGATGGTCGAAAGAATTTGACGATCCTTACGCCACTCCTAATCTTTTTATTTCTGGAGTATGAATCATGTGTTGGGTCTTCACAACATGGATCTCACCAAGTTAAAATTGAATCTGTTAAAAAACAATTTCCAATTTTTGCTCTTCGTGGTTTAAACTGGGATCGAAACGTTTAATTGCCCTCGTATTCTAAAAGACTTCTTTTGATTAATCTTCCCTTTCAAGCTTTTAAATGAACAAATAGACTTGTTATTTCAGATAGGGTTCGCGCGTAATAGGCATTATCCTGTTGTCGCTTGGGCCACTTGAACGTTACGCGTCAACGTCCAGAAGACTAATAAAGCAAGCAAGTCGTACCTGCCGACATTCAGTATACCCTGTACCAACTAGTTATATTAAATAAAAACGAACACCACCGAGATCGCCATCAATTTAGAAAAAAATTACCTTTAACACGCAGCAACAGCAAACTCATGCTATCTCTCACACTTGCCACAACCAATTTTGCTCTTGCTGTTTCAGTACAAAACACGCATTATATCCCCGATTTCGACTAAATTTGGTCTGATGATGCATGTTGCCACCATTATTAGATGTGCCAAATAAGAATATGATTCTCTGAAAACTGCTCTAGTAATTCTTTTTTTCTAAATTGCGTGGTGGAAGTGGGCGTGTCTACCAGACTAAACTCTCTTGATCTGCGTCGTCACTAGACATATGTTGGAACACCCTTAAAATCGCAATCAATTTAAAACAAAATTCCCTTTTTGCAGCAGCAGCAAGAGCATGCTATCTTGCTCTTTCTTATCAGCCAATGTCGTCTTGGTGTTTCAGTAAAAAACGGATATATATCTCCGATGTTTATTGTCCGATTTCAAAATTTGGTCAGCTGGTCCAGTTTGGGTATATAATTAAATGTGCCAAGTAAGAATACGATCTTTAATACAGCTCTAGTAATCCGTTTTTTCGGCGGAAGTGGGCGTGGCTAAAATTTGAAACAAACTTGATCTGCCTGGACTTAGGACGGATGTTCACACCAAATTTGGTAGCTCTAGCTCTTATAGTCTCCGAGATCTAGATGTTCATACGGACGGACGGACATTTCTCAATCGACTCGGCGGTGGATGCTGATAAAAATTATATATATTTTATGGGGTCGGAAAGGCTTCCTTCTGCCTGTTACATACCTTTTGAGCGGCTTTTGCCCTATGGGTACAGGGTATAAAAGCCAAAATGATTAAAATATTTTATAACATTCAACACAGTGTAAATACAAACCATCCGCTTAACTTTACGTTAAAACTATGAACCGATTTCGCAACTGTTAGTTCAAAACAAAAAAATTAAAGGAACAGAAAAATAAAAATTAAAAAGAAGAATATAAACAATTTAAACATAAAACAAATAAAAAGTGTGTAGTTACAACAACCCAACCGCTCTTGGCTTGGTCTCTAAGATCTACTGGAAGTTGTTATATTTCCTTGATATTATTCGCGTTTTTGCGTACTTAATAGTGAAATAAAAAAAGAGTCGCAAAAGTGTGTAGTAACAACAATCCAACCGCTCTTGGCTTGATCTCTAAGATCTACTGGAAGTTGTTTTTCTCTTGATATTTAAATTTCTTTTGTTTACAAGCAAAAGGGGAATTCCGTGCTTAGAATTGGTTTGTACATTTAGAATTATCAATTTTAGAGTTGCATTTTGTTACCTTCAATTCGGTTTGTTAATTATTTCACCGTGACAGTGTTTTAAGGGTTATTTGTATTCTTACATTTTTTTAAAGTGTCAACAAAAAAAAAAACTGCTATAACTTTTAAAAATATAACAAAAAGTTTTATTTAAAACTTATCTTTCAAAGACAATCAATGTGACCTCGGGGTGCCACAAGGTAGCCATCTAGGACCATTGCCTTCTACCCTCTTCATTAATGACCTTCCGTCAGTTGTAATTCACTCTCGTGCGCTTATGTACGCTGACGATGTTAAGCTTTATATTAGTTTTAAAGTTTTAGTTTTAGTGACAAATTAACTCATTAAACCTCAATGTTTCAAAATGTAACGTGATGTCATTTTATAGATCCTCTTTTCAATTAGTGATGTATTATCTTAATAATACCCCACAAATTAAATTTCACTTGTCATATTAATATCACTGTCAGTAAAGACAGGAGTGTTCTTGGTTTCGTTAAGCGATGGTCGAAAGAATTTGACGATCCTTACGCCACTCCTAATCTTTTTATTTCTGGAGTATGAATCATGTGTTGGGTCTTCACAACATGGATCTCACCAAGTTAAAATTGAATCTGTTAAAAAACAATTTCCAATTTTTGCTCTTCGTGGTTTAAACTGGGATCGAAACGTTTAATTGCCCTCGTATTCTAAAAGACTTCTTTTGATTAATCTTCCCTTTCAAGCTTTTAAATGAACAAATAGACTTGTTATTTCAGATAGGGTTCGCGCGTAATAGGCATTATCCTGTTGTCGCTTGGGCCACTTGAACGTTACGCGTCAACGTCCAGAAGACTAATAAAGCAAGCAAGTCGTACCTGCCGACATTCAGTATACCCTGTACCAACTAGTTATATTAAATAAAAACGAACACCACCGAGATCGCCATCCCAACATTTCTCAATCGACTCGGCGGTTGATGCTGATAAAGATTATATATATTTTATGGGGTCGGAAAGGCTTCCTTCTGCCTGTTACATACCTTTTGAGCGGCTTTTGCCCTATGGGTACAGGGTATAAAAGCCAAAATGGTTAAAATATTTTATAACATTCAACACAGTGTAAATACAAACCATCCGCTTAACTTTACGTTAAAGCTATGAACCGATTTCGCAACTGTTAGTTCAAAACAAAAAAATTAAAGGAATAGAAAAATAAAAATTAAAAAGAAGAATGTAAACAATTAAAACATAAAACAAATAAAAAGTGTGTAGTTACAACAACCCAACCGCTCTTGGCTTGGTCTCTAAGATCTACTGGAAGTTGTTATTTTTCCTTGATATTATTCGCGTTCTTGCATACTTAATAGTGAAATAAAAAAAGAATCGCAAAAGTGTTTAGTAACAACAATCCAACAGCTCTTGGCTTGATCTCTAAGATCTACTGGAAGTTGTTTTTTCCCTTGATATTAAAATTTCTTTTGTTTACAAGCAAAAGGGGAATTCCTTGCTTAGAATTGGTTTGTACATTTAGAATTATCAATTTTAGAGTTGCATTTTGTTACCTTCAATTCGGTTTGTTAATTATTTCACCGTGAGAGTGTTTTAAGGGTTATTTGTATTCTTACATTTTTTTAAAAAGTGTCAACAAAGAAAAAAAACTGCCATAACTTTTAAAATTATAATTCTTTTATTTTATGTTTATTAAGTCAAGTTAACATTATGTTATCATGCTGTATTGTGACTTATTTGGAAAAAAAATGTTTACTACCAAAAAATTTTTTTGTTGAAAATGATCAATGATAACGCCTCTGACACCCCTAACCCTTAAGAAAAAAACTTATAGCTCTCTGTTATGTCTGAATACACTTCGATTCTGTGTTTCTGATTTCTTTTGACAGCTTTCGCGTTCTCGCATATAAAACACACTCCTCAAAAGAATTAAGGGAGCAAGAAAATAATTCAAATATTTTCAGGTTTTTTGAAAGACCGTATCTACATATGTAAAAATGATCGTACCGAAAATTTTAAAAAAGCATTTTGAAGCTCCAGGAGTCTACTTTCCGAATCCATGGAGCAAAATTTTTCCAGGACACGGTTTCAACGCATCCTAAAAAAGTATGACGGAAAACAAATTTCCCGATTTCTTTTTCTTCTTTCTTGGGCTCCACGGGCTTGGAAAATTTGGAAATCGATCACATGGACCAAAAAGTTTGATTTATTGGCGACATTTTTGTTTTTTTAAAATTCTTCCTAAATTCTTCCGTCCATGTGTCATGGAGATATCCTGAATTGAACAAAAAAGGTCCTTTTTACCTTTAAGCAAGGATATCTCGACAACAAATGGTAGTATTGCAAATCGGAAGACAGTTTTGGCATCTGCAATAAATTTCCCTTCCGTCTAGACCATTCAGAACGAAGTCTTTTTTTCCCCCAGTACGCCCCTGCAAAAAGTTTAAAAAATCACAAAACTGTCTTCCGATTTTCAATACGACCATTTATTGTCGTGATATCCTTGCTTGAAGATAAAAAGAACGGAAAGAGCTTCAAAATGTTTTTTTTTTTTAAATTTTCGGTACGATCATTTTTCACATAGATACGGTCCGTCAAAAAAAAAATAGAAAATATTTGGATTTTTTTCTTGCTCCCTTAATTCTTTTGAGGAGTGTAGTATTGTTGTTTGTGTGGTGTATGCTCTCGCCTTTGTAACAGTCTTTGTTGTTTTTTGCTTGTTTCATCTCTTAGTTTCTTTCCCTTGTTTTACTTCTTGGTTCGTATACGCTTTTTATTATTTATTGTTAAATTCACTACTATATTCCAATTTTTTTCTATAATGGTTTTTTTTTTTTATTAATAAAAACAATAATTAATTTTATAATGTTAGTCTGTTCACCAAAAGCACCAAGATTACTATCTTTTATGTTGGCTTTGTGATACTGTTATGCATATTAAATGTGCTGGCTACACGGCCAGAGTAAAGTATAGTTTTGGAAACGATGGAAAAGGATATGCGTCTATTTTTGCAGCGAACGAGGGAGAAACTTAAAACTTTGTATACTGGTTTTTTACAGCTTCTAACAGTTCCGGCTTTTTGAAGCGACCGTATATTTAGGAATCCAGCAATAGTACAAGTTGTGGGGTTTATTGACATTTTCCCAGGCAATAGACCTCCGCATGGTGATACGAAACAAGAGGAGCTTTTAAAGGGTTATTCATCCCTGTAACTCACAAAACTGCACAAAATACTGTTGCTTCAGTTGCGGTTGGCGCATCGAGTTCGCTTGTTGGTAATCCAAGAAAGAAGCAAATGTTTGTCTCAAGGTTCGATACCAACACTACATCAGATGATGTCATAGCCGACAAAAAAGTTTAAATTTTCATATTCCCGCGACATTTCATCTGTGTCCCACCAAATCCTTTTGATTAAATTTGTTAAAAACGATTTTCTACGGAACGCTCAAAAATAAAGGAGTATACGAACAGCAAGAATCGATCTTCGATTTGTCTTCCTTCTACCAACACAACTAATCTGTCCGTATGCCGTGGCTCATCAATACCTGCTGGCGTGTCAAAAACAAAATTCCCTCCCTATTTCTGGCCTATCGCAATGTTAGAGGTCTAAAATCTAAATTTTGTAATCTCTATGTAGATATGTCCACCTATTAATTGTCATATCCTGGTCTTTACAGACATATTCAGTGCTTCCACTTTTTCCTCAATAATTTTAATTTATGTGGAAATGGAGGTGAATTCAGCCTTCTGCAACTCTTGACATTAAAACAAATTGTGTGTGTCAAAATTTATTGTAAGTAGCATTCTGTCTTTATAACTCGTTCGTACATTTCACCAAAATCTGACATTGCGGTATATGCTAGACATTTAGAAGCTAGTCGCGCTGTCTCTTCGCTTGTTTCTGATGTAGACTTACTAATTCATCAGATGAGTCTTCTGTGCTGTAGCAATCCTCATCCCATTGCTTTGGCGATAGTCTCCTTGTTATTATTCTAAACGAAAGTTAATCCAGAGCGTTATATAAATCGTAGATCACTAGATCTTATATTTACGTTACATTCTTCCGACTTCGCTGTTGTCCCTGGAGACAGTTTCGATTCAACTTTGGACTTAACCAGAGACTTTCTTTTTGAGTTACCATTTGCTGGTAACAGTCTGAAAGGTCACAATGGTTTACACGTAAGTTATTAAACTTCAAAAATGTTAAAAATTCTATTATAGGACACAATTCAGTACTCATTCAGGCCTACCTTTGAATTTTTTTCTTTATGATTGATCAAATTTTTCAGTGCTTAGTGTACTATGTAATAAGAATTACATTAGATATTGTAAACTTCAGTTTTCCCTTGATCCAAAGCGATTTTAAAATCTGACGGCAGCAGTGCACCCGTTTTATTAATGTGTCGAAGATAATAAAGCAAATGATGATCAGACCATTGCCGATATGTTTGCCCTTCTTTTTCAATACCATTTCTGTAGTTCTGTTCTTTCTACTTAACATAAATTTATAAAACGTAAAACTCCCCGAGGGCAATGAATTTGAGTGCGGAAAAACGAACTTCACTGTTCCGTTAGGTAAAAAAAATGATACTCAAAACATGTTTGTACACAACATTCTTGTATTACTGAAAACAAACTTAAAATTCATAATGGTACATAAACTAAAATTCAAAAATGTTCATAATTGTTGAAGGCAGACGGTAACTTTTCCTACTTTCATCGCTGCAAAACTGCATGCTAAAATTTCATAATTCAACATTGCAGCAGCTGTATCTTCGATTGAAAGAATTGGAAGATTTGTTAATCTACTTTGACTCATGGTGGATCTAAAGTAATCTTTTTTTTTATCAATTTAACTCTCGCTAATGACTTGTAAGCTTTCAGTCCCAATAAAGAAATATATGACAAACGTAGTAAAATAGTAACTAGTCTTGATTGTCTAAGTCAACTAAATAAAATTCTGCATTCACCTTGGTTGTTTTTTTACAGCAAATAATTTTTTGGCCCGGGCGCTCAATGTTCTAGGTACGCCACTGACTACGAGCTAGATATTTAATAACAGTTTTAATCAAAGTTATAAATAACTCGAAAAAATTAATTTAAAATATAGTTAAATGTGCAGCGTTTTAGAGTTAAAGAGATCTAATTTCTCATTTGTCTATAAGGCGCAGATAGATTCACTTGCGTTAATTAATAAGAAGAGCCCATTTGTCTATTCGAAAACCTGTGTATAAACTAATGCTTATACTACTACTTATACTAATGCTTCCCTCTACGGAGGGAAGATTAATAAGAAGAAGTCTATAAAAATAGACAAAAACATGGTTTACTCCAGAATGTGGCGGACCAGTGAAATAAAAACAGTTTTGGTTACTTTCAAGGAACCTTTTCGTGTTTTTTGTTTCTGTTACAACCGCCTTGTTCCTGAAAGAATAACCTTTCATAAATGCTGAAACCATTCAAAAGTTCCAAAGTAAAGTGCTACGTTAGATCTCGAACGCTCATTACCTGACGACAAACAAAGCCATCTTTGAAGAACTGGGAGTCAAATAAGAATACACTCCACCAGTGCCAAATATATAAGTAGATTATCGATTACTAAACAATTGTGTTTCAAGAGATCAATATCCCTGTGTGTTCCACTTGATCCGATTTGGATTTCTGGTCCCGATAGTACTATGTAATAATGATCTGTCACCTATGTTCTGGTAAATCCCTAATTGACTTGGGGGAGAATTTTTTCCTAGTAACGCACGACTAGGATATCTTCAAACAATTGAGTACACAACCAGGAATACCATCAGTAAAGGGTGAGTAAACTGGTTTATTGTCGTAGAAAGGATTGAAAATTTATTTGGGCTATTATAGCTGATAAGTATAAGGAAGGTTCGATTAATATTTCGTTACAGAATCGGTTGTTTTCAATGTTTTACAATGCCGAAAACAATACTAAAAATATTCCAAATAAAGCATTTTAAAGTTTGAACGTACAAAAGCGTAGAGAGAGAAAGAGAGAAATGTGATGGTCGACTTTTTTTACACCACTTATAAAAACTCAAATTAACCTTTTTCTAATTGGAAAACAATCAATTGATCCAGGGGGTCTTATGGACCAAACTTATTTACCAAGACGAAGATAAGCTTTAAAAACGGAATCAAAAGAAAAGAAGAAATATTGAATTGCAGACTTCAAATTTACAGATACGTCCAATCAATGTTGAAAATGATAATTTAAAGTTTGACGAAGTCAGTTTTACGAAAGCAATGGCTTTTTGGTGCACAGAAAGAAAAAACAGTTTAATCCCAGGTAGGAAGAAATTTGACGGTGTTGGAGCAATCCAATACAAATACAAAATCAACTGAACTATTATTTGAATCGTGTACAGGATTAATTTGAAAAAGTAAAACCATCAATGAACGATGAGGGAACATCTATCGGAAAGAAGTGAAGAAACAGCCCTCATAAATATGTATGTTGTTCATGAAAGTTTGCATTTTTATTCCACTTTAAGAAAAGTATACGGCCTAAAACTACATTAACTTTAATACGTAAAATTCAGCTAAACTGGTCTGACTGAGAGTTCACTAGGCAAAGAGAGTTAGACAAAAAGAAAAAAGAATTTAGTTATGCAAAAGATATTTAGGCAAAAAAGGTCATGATACTATGCTGATGTGCTCAGTTCGGTTAAAATCCCTGCAAAAAAAAAAAATCCTTTTAATCAATTAGATTGAAGATATCCTAGTCGTGCGTTACTAGGAAAAAATTCTCCCCCAAGTCAATTAGGGATTTACCAGAACATAGGTCACAGATCACTATTACATAGTACTATCGGGTCCAGAAATCCAAATCGGATCAAGTGGAACACACAGGGATATTGATCTCTTGAATCCAGGGGATACTTCGAAAAATAAGACGACACACACTTTAAGGATATTAACTTTTTGCGAGATCTGATCCAAGAATAATTAGAGAGAGGTGAAGGTCTTGACCTAAGGTCGTATGGTCTCCAAGGGAAAAAATTTAGGCTTTTTTTTACTTCTAATCAAATCACTTAAAGAAGATCCCATGCTTACCTGCGAGTTGCTGGTCTACACACCCACATTGCGATTACCTTTCAGCTTTGTTAATATTTCTCCTAGGGATAAGTCCATTTCTTTTAAATATTTATTTTATTTAATCTTCTGCTACTTTTGCACTAATCAACGTCGTCACTGTTTCGAAGCTTCTTGAGTAATCATATAATCAGATAATGACATGGACCTACTTGATAGCTGCCCTTAGCCTCATTATTTTTTGGCTGGCTGCAGCGTGAATCAATCATAATATCAATCATATATATGTAATATGTCACATCTTTTTTCCGACACCAGTTCATCTATGTAAGCTAAATAAAGTAAATCAGAGCAAAAGCAGCGTGCATGCATACTAGTCACCAATCCCAGATTCCTGTTCTGTTACTTTTTGAATGAACTATGAACTATGAAAAGGGATTGCGAAAAAATAAAAAAAAAAATTTAAATAAAAATATAAATATAAATAAATATAAAAATAATTTATTTCAATTAGCTCATTTCTCTAAATAAAAAGAGTGAAAACTAGAAATAGTTGACATTTCAATGTCACAGCTTATTTGAACCAGCCTACCTAAAACGTTTTTATCTTAATATGAAAAGTATCTGTTTGAAATTTGTTTGGAGTGTCTTCCATTTGCATCTAAAACAGCTTTTATGCTGTTTGGCACCGAAATAACCAACATTTTTGGGCTGCTTTTAACCCGGTTTTGATGGATTTTGGCCGATTTTGGATGTTATTGGCCAATGTCGCAAACAAATGTTTAAGGACAACTAGATCTAGTGTTGGTGTCAGAGGTTTAACCACATCAAGGCAGTTTCAAATAAGCTAAAGATGCACTTTTCAGCTAAGTGTACTTTTGGTCGTTATCCCGATGGAACAGGAAATGATCACTTTTACCGCGATTCTGAGATATCTATTTTATGTCATTGTATTTCCAACAAACTCCAGCATTAGAAATTACAAAAAAAAAAATACAAAAGCTGCAGACATACCCGATGCTCTCACCGAAGGTCTTGGGGCTTTGTATTTGCACCGCGGTAGACATAGGGAAGCCCATCCGAATCAAATTTGTTAAATTTGAACATATGTATTAGCAGATATATAAACCGCTCCCAGAAGCATATACTCAGGATCGCGGTATAGACATACATATGTACATGCATACGATTTAGTGTGTGCTTTTATATCGATTATGTGAATTAAGTCTTGTCTTTATATTTTTAGTTCTAAGCAGTGTAATTATGACATCAACTGAGTCTGAGCCGAACGAAATGTTTAAAAGATTGGCAGGTATTTGGTTTACTATGCGGTATACCAAGAACGAACAAAATAAACTCCTCAAAAGATTTAAGGGAGCAAGAAAAAATCCAAATATTTTCAGTTATTTTTGACGGAATGTATCTTTGTAAAAAATCATTTTAGCGAAGATTTAAAAAAGCATTTTGAAGGTCTAGGACTCTACTTTCCAAATCCGTGGAGCAAAAAAAATTTCCAGGTCACGGTTTCGACGCATCCTGGAAAAGTATAACGGAAAACAAATTTCCCGATTTTTTTCCTTCTTTCTTGGGCTCCACGGGGCTGGAAAATTTTTTTCCGGTAAATCGATCACATGGACCAAAAAGCTTAATTATTTGCCGACACTTTTGGTTTTTAAATTCTTTCTTCGTGCATGTGTCATGAATTGAACATAAAAGGTCATTTTTATCTTTAATCAAGGATATCTCGACAACAAATGGTCGTATTGAAAATCGGAAGACAGTTTTGGAATCTGCAATTTTTCACTTGTTTCGGAAAATCAGCTGTATCCCTGCATATATTGAGCAAGGAGCAAATTTTGAAAATTTAAAAAAAAAAAATTTTTTCAGAAAATTATTTTTTTTTTTTTTAATTTTTAAAATTTTTTGTTGACTTTTTTTTAAATTTTTTTCGAGAGAAAAAATGTTTTTTTATATCAAGAAAATTACACAATTTGTATGTGTAAATAGTGCTCCTTTATTACTTTTTAAACTTTGATTGGTCGGGACGGAATAACGGTTCAGTTGATCAATCTGAAAATTTGCAGGGTTATAAGGGTATATTAAGGTAAAAAAAAAGCTGATGACCGTTGCTCCTTGCTCAATATGTGATCGATTTACCGGAAAAAAATTTTCCAACCCCGTTTTTTTCCGTCATACTTTTCCAGGATGCGTCGAAACCGTGTCCTGGAATTTTTTTTGCTCCACGGATTCAGAAAGTAGAGTCCTAGACCTTCAAAATGCTTTTTTTAAATCTTCGCTACAATGATTTTTCACAAAGATACAGTCCCTCAAACAAAGCTGAAAATATTTGTATTTTTTTTTGCTTCCTTTATTTTTTTGAGGAGTTTATTTGAACGGTTTAACATATTTCGTTGTGTTTTAGGTATTTGCTTTCATTATGCTCATATGTATTTGCTTTACCGGATTTTTCCATGCTTTGTTTAATCCATTTGCGAATACGAGTAAAAGTGAGCGCGAGTTGCTTAAGTGTTTAAGTATTTAGTTTTGCTTTTCGATTGTACTCATGCAGGTTTCTAGTATGTAAACGCAGTATGTATGTATAAACTTTATAAAGTCGGAGATGATTCCTTCTATGCGTTGCAAACTTCTGACCAAAATTAATATACACTTGCAAGCGTATAAAAGCATGGAATTTTTAAAAAACATTCGTAATATACTGTTCGAAATGTCGAACAACGGTCTAAAATTTGTTAAGCTATTTCAATTCATGTACATACATACATACATATGTACAGTGGCGAGCACTCGTGGATACATGTTTGCCATTTTCATCTTTGAATGCATTAATCGATGAGTTTTTGGATTTAATATCTATACATATGTATATCTAAAAAAGGAACACAAAAAATAAAATTTAAAATATTTGAATTATTCGAAGCTTTTTCAAAATGGTTCAAAATGCCGAGGTATCCACTTATACACGTTTGACCATAATTTTTTTTTGAAAATTTTTAATTTAATTTTTTTTAGTTTTGAAGTATGTATTAATGCTATTAAGCATGCTTTCCAATAATTTTACAATAGAACCAAGGAATTTTTTGCTCCACTCCGCCAGGAACCGATACGATAAATGACAACATTTTTTTACTAAAACCCATTGAATTTCCATCGAAGCCAGATCGAGACGTTGTCCAGTCCAAACCATTATCAAAATTTTTTGGTTGCCGAATTAAATTTAACTTTTTTTCGACAAGTGCTTGGAATCATTATCCTGTTAAATTAAAAAGTGTTCCTGTAATAGGCACTCTTGGCTACATATTTTGTCAGGTGGATCTTCAAAATGCTCAGATAATATTCCTTGTTCATTGTACTATACTAATTGCCCACACCTCCCGCCCAACCGACCGAGGGGCGCAAGCCGCATAACGCACGACTCGAGTCGCGGGGACAATCCACAAAATAGAGACAAAAAGCGAAACCAGGGTCCGTAACAATTATAAGTGAAACTCAAAAAAATCAATTATAATTCTTAAACAATGATTTATATTCATTTAATCCAAAAATAATTGTTATTTTTTATTTTTAAAATATTTCTCCTGAATAACTTTTTTTTTTGATTTTTATTTTTTCCCTCATGCCATAACTGTTATTCATAATAAAAAAAATATATACCATTTTTAACTCTTATTTTTGAGAAAAAAAAATATAAATCATTCATGATTTTTATTTTTGAATAAAAAAAATAAAAATCATTTCTTGATTTTTATTTTTTTTCCTCCAAAATAAAAATCATTTCTAAGTTATCGATGATTTCTGTTTTCCCACTCCAAAAATACTACTCAAAATTTTAAAAATAACAATTATTTTCGGTCCCTGAGCGAAACTATAGCTGATCCGTGCTAAATGGGAAAGGATAGAAGTTTTTAGTAAAGGAATAGAGAGCTCTAAACTGATTACATGATAAAGACGATTATAATCAGAACAAAGAACTCGAAAAGGTTCATGCATTAGGTAGTTAGTCGTACATCGTGGAAGTGATAGAGGAATATAGTTTCTAGTAGGTCTACAAGGAACTGTTAAATTTACTCGGTTCAATAGCTTAGGTGAGTCTATATCCGCATTAAGAAGCTTGTGCATGAATATGATGTATGTATATATATATATATACATACAGTGACGAACTAAATTTTTGGCACAGCAAGCTTTTTTAACTTTTTGGCCACCGTGTGACTCTTGGAATGAAAATGAGTCGCAAAAAGTATATTAGACAAGGAGATTAAAGTATTTATTATACATAAACAAAAAACTTAATACAAAAACATGCATTCATATGTATGTACAGACATATGTATGTACATATGTTAGTCTGTACATACATATGTCTGAATGCAACTACTTAAATAGTAAATAATATTTTAGAGAAATAAAATAACATAACAAAACATTTTATATATATATATATATATATATATATATATATATATACTAGTGTCCCGGCAGACTTCGTACTGCCTCATCGATAATTAAAGATAATTTTGCCAGCTACTTATATAGGAATCCCCCGCCACATGCATGAATATGCACAGGATGCTATGTCATATGTTGGGCATTATGGCCGCCCAGATTTATTTGTTACATTCACATGTAACCCAAAATGGTCCGAAATCGAGAAGAAACTACTACGTAGCCAAACACCAGTTGATAGACATGACATAACTGCCAGAGTTTTTAAACAAAAATTAAAATCTCTCATGAATTTCTTAATAAAGCATTGTGTGTATGTAGTTGAAATGTCCGCAAGGTCCATGTATCATGTGTTTGGTAACTACTGCATGCAATTTTGGGTCAACTATTTCATCTGGAATTTCAGCTGAAATTATGGAATCAATCTCATCTGGCCTTATTTTGTCCACTAACCAGACTAAAATGTGCGCATGTGGCAATCCACGCTTTTGCCATTCTACAGAGTACATATAACAACGGACTCGGCCATACACACAATGCTTTATTAAGAAATTCATGTCCATTAATTATTTCCGATATATATATTTTTGTACAAACCTGAAAATAATACCTTGAAAGTGGGCATGAAATTGCCTTGCATAATATGTGTAGTACCAAATGATGTCATCTGGAAACAGTTGTTATATTTCTAAATGTTAGTCAAGAAGTGCTTAGAATCATTTCCAATCCCAGAAACTAAAGAGCGTAAAGGATCTGGTGGTGGGACCAATTGTGGCAATTTTACTTTGCCTTAAGCACAACATAATCCTGCAGATTCACCAGTGTATTTTAACGCTTTACAATATTTACAAATTGTTTTCATTTCTCCAATTGTTACTGATTTGTCGGCATAATAATCAATTGCTGGATCATAGTGGAATGCAGCTCGTTCAAAAATCACAGGAGCACTGCGTCTGCGGATTCGCTCAATTTCAATTTGTCTAGCTTGCTGTCGTTGTGTTTGATGTGCACTAACTCGTTGCATTCTAAGCCTATCTCCTACATTGTCACTCACTAAAGAACGCAATCGTGAGGTAGCTCTTCGCACATTTGATCGACTACCACGACCTAAGTGTTCTCCTCGGCATCGTAAACAATTTACTTAATCAAAGTCAATTTTAATTAAATTCAAAACCAAAATTGTTCTCGAGTACAGCAAACAGCAATAGATTTTTATATATATAGGTTTACATAAATTAATGTCTAAAATAATTTTCGATTTTGACATATATATCAACGGTAATCTGATGAAAAAATCTGTTGAACTTTAAAGTCTGCATTTACCGTCATTAAGACAAATTTTCAGTATTTTCTCACCTTTTAAACCTTCCCTGGACTTCCACAATTAATTCAAAACCAAAATTAGCCGAATCGGTTTAGCTGTTCTCGAGTTTTAGCGAGACAAACAAACAGCAATAGATTTTTATATATACAGATATATATATATATATATATATATATATATATATCTATATATATATATCTATAGTCTAGGGAAGGTATAAAAGGTGAGAAAATACTGAAAATTTGTCTAAATGACGGTAAATGCAGACTTTAAAGTTCAACAGATTTTTTCATTAGATTACCGTTGATATATGCAGGCCCGGATTTACCATGCAGGCATTGTAGGCAGTCGCCTAGGGCGGCAAAAATTGGGGGGCGGCAAATGTTAGCAGAAACTTTAAATTTTTTTTCAGTCATTACTGACATGCATTGTTTAAATAAAGAAGAAATTTGTGAAAAATCTGTTCAGTTGATAAATTTCTACGATCAAGACATCGAAGCATCGTTCGCAAATGAAATGATTTTATTTAAAAGTTACTGCGCCAAAAATAACATGGAAAAAAATTCTCCTATGAATTTGCTTAAATTACTAAGAAGCAATGAGCTCTACACAGTTTTTCCAAATGTTGATATAGCGTACCGAATGCTTGTTTGCAGATCGAACGATCGTTCAGCGCTACAATTCGATACGGGTGAATTAAAGCGCTGAACGATCGTTCTCCGTGCTGCGGCGAGTAAAAAACTATTTAAGATCAAAACTGGTTGCGGAACGATTGAACGCACTTGCTTTGTTAACTATAGAATCAGATTTGCTTATGTCTCTAGATTGTGATGATATTATCGATGACTTTGCCATCCTTAAAACAAGACGCAAAAATTTTAGCCAATAAGCAAGAATTTTAGTACGAAAGATAATAGTATAAATAATAGTATTGTTGAATGATATTGAGTCATATACCTCATTATGTAAGGCTACTCATTATAATAAAATAAATATTTGCTCTTCAAAAAATGCATTCTGTTGATTAAAAATTATTTGTACCAAACTGATTTCACCGTTAAAAAAATTTTGAGGGGGGGGGGGGGGGGCGGCAAATTTCTAAATCCGGGCCCGGATATATGTATATGTCAAAATCGAAAATTATTTTAGACATTAATTTATGTAAATCTATATATATATAAATCTATTTCTGTATGTTTGTCTCGCTAAAACTCGAGAACAATTTTGGTTTTGAATTTAATCATTGAAATCGTTTCAGCGTCGAAAAAAAGGAACACCAGTTAAAGGACATCCAAATGTATTTGCTTCAGATTCTCTTGGTCGAATCTACACAGTACATCCAAATAACGATGAATGTTATTATTTGCGGTTGTTGTTGGTGAATGTGCGTGGTCCGACATACCGTGAGGCATGTTAACTATTACATTTACTTGAGAACGATTCGCACTGGGATGATACGCTCAAGGATTCCGTAATATCTTCGTCGCCGCATCAAATTCGTACATTGTTTGCGATTATCATATCGACATGTTTCTCCTCGAATCCAAAAGATTTGTGGGTTAAGTATAGAGATGACATGTCTGAGGATGTTTTGCATAGTGTGCGCCGTTAAACTGCGTAACAATAATCAACCTCGACCATGCAATGGAACAAGACTGGCTGTGAAAAGACTTATGAATAACGTCATTGAGGCGACAATCATAAAAGGAAAATACAAAGAAGAGGATGTCTTGATCCCGCGGATACCGATGATTTCAAACGATTTACCATTCGATTTTAAACGCTTACAATTTCCAGTACGTCTGGCCTTTGCGATGACCATAAATAAATCGCAAGGACAGTCGTTAGAAGTTTGTGGAATCAACTTGGAGTTACCATGTTTCGCGCATGGACAATTATACGTCGCGTGTTCGCGTGTCGGAAAACCGTCTTCTTTGTTTATTTACGCACCACAAAACAAAACAAAAAATATAGTTTATGAGAAAGCTTTAAATTAATTAACAGACTGTATTTTAACAGTGTGTGTCTGTGAATATCAAATTTAAATTTAGCCAGTATTTCAGGAAAACTCTGTTTTCTAAGTAAGCAAAGTATTCAATAAATGTTTTTTTATTAAATACGGATTCGATTTGTTTGTTTTAAAATCAATTATCTTTAATTATCGATGAGGCAGTACGAAGTCTGCCGGGACACTAGTATATATACATATATATATATACATACATACATATACATACATACATACATATGTATAATGTTGGCAACAAATGTTAATGTAGTAGAAAAATCCACATTATTGTACTTTAGATACATACATATGTAAATACAAACCTGTCTAAAAACTACGCACTATATCCGTTTTTTAATTAGGAAACACTTGTGACTTTAAAAAGTTTTTGTGTCTAGAGTAGTACGTATGCACTTACATACATACATATGTATGTATGTAACTATTATTGTAAAACAATACATTGTCATCGTTGTTTTACATGCAGGTTAGCATTCGATAAATATTATCAACATATGTATGTATGTATGTACATACACACATTGATAATGTTTATACATGTATACATACATACATACATAATAATTGTACATACAAACATATGTACATATATATAAATTTATCTACATTTCATATGTACGCATGTACTTATGTAAGTTAGCATTAGGGATGGGCAAATCAAAATAGATATCGATAAAAAATATCGATATTCGATTTATCGATATTTTTATTTTGAGTGCGCGATCACCCGAAAAAATTGCATATTATTCGAACGTTAGAATTGTAACATATATTTAGTTTAATTTTCATTAATTGTTATAATATTATAATGAAGTTCTTTGCAATGTAAAATTTTGCAAATTGAAATAGCCTTTATGTAAATTTTACTGAAACCAATAATCGTCTGATATTGACATCAGAAGCTCTCTTTCCGTAATATGTTCTCCAGCTAATCTACTGCGAATGTCTGGAACAGCTAAATTAACAGCCGAAGCAAGTCTTTCAGATGCAACTGCAAATTTCCACACCGTTGACATTTTAAAGCTGAACAATAACCATTCCAACTTAAAGCTGTACACTCATGTCCACTCCACATACATAACTATAGTTGTCAATGTTACTTATAAGGGCAGGACTTAAACTGAAGCTCGCGCCTTTTCTGACAACCCTTAAGCATACTTACTAGTACATGTAATTAACTTATTCATCAACATTTAGAACGGGTATATATATTCGTTAAAACAGTAATTGGAATATATAATTAAAATGAAACATAACGAAGATTTAAAAAAATCGAATTTGATATTTAGAAATAAATATCGATATATCAAGATAAAATAATCAATGATATTTATCGATTTTTTCGAAAAAAATATTAATGGTATTATATATCGATATTTTTTGCCCTTCCCTAGTTAACATCCGACGTTCCAAAACAATGTCCGTCAAAATAGCGACGGCCTGTTAATACCGAGTTAGCGACGATTCGCTGTTCACTTTTTTTCATTTTTTAAAATTCATTTTTTTTGTTATTAACTAACTTTTTTTAATGAAATAAAAAGGAAATTCATTAATAATAGCATTATCTATGTATTTTATTGACTTTTGGGCGGTTTTAAACCTTGCAAGTATTAAAATTTTGATCATGAAAATATTGGGTTCCCACATATTGGAGCATTGCTCCACTTCCAGCGACCGTCAAGAAATGCAGATTATGCTCCACATATTCAGGAATCAGTCCACCCAATTTAATTAAAATCGGCAGAGCCGTTTTTGAGAAAATCGCTTATCAGTCCTTCAACCTATGATTTTCCCCCATACAAAATGTAGAAAAAAAATTGAGGTAGCACTGTTAGCGAAATAACAAGGCTTATAGAGACCGTCAAGCAATGCACGATATGTCGGATCGTTCTTCATATATTCAGCTGTTGTTTCACCAAATTTGGTCAAATTCGGCAGAGCCGTTTTTGAGAAAAAGTCCCAAATGTGTGGGTGCCTCGAGTGGGCAAAATTCACTGATAAGGGTGCCGCCAAGTGCTAATGTGGAACCAGCCAAAAGAACCAGTCTCTGGAATCAGTTAAACAAATAGGCGGCAATATTTAAATTTGACATTTACTTTTATCTATTTTGTATTTTATTATATACATTGCAAATAAAAATGCAACGAATGAAATAATTATTCATTATTATTAAAGTTGTATGTTTCAATGGAATAATTGAAAAACTAAAACTAATTATTACAGTAAAGGGACTTAGTATATTACGTTGCTAACATTTTTGAAAACCATCAAGCAATGCAGGGTAGCTTATTTGATTAAACAACATTTTCTATGTTTTCTTGCTGAGTTTTATCAAATGTGGCAGGGCCGTTTTTGAGAAAATCAAAAAAATATATTTTTGAGCAATTATGAAAATAACCAGGCCATTTGCAAGGGCTGGACAGCAATCGTCGCTAATTTTTTTCGACTCCGTCGAGAAATAAACGGTAGCCTATTCAATAGAGCATTCTTTATTATGGGTTCTGACCAAGTTTTATCAAAACTGGCGGAGCCATTTTTGAGAAAATTGCATTTTTATTTTTGATGAATTTGTCATTAATTATCGGCCAGCAGCGCGAACCAAAAAAAAAATAAGAAGGGGCATTTGCAAGGGCTGGACAGAAATCGTCGCTAACTTTTTTCGACTCCGTCGAGAAATAAACGGTAGCCTATTCAATAGAGCATTGTATATTATGGGTTCTGGCCAAGTTCTATCAAAACTGGCGGAGCCATTTTTGAGAAAATTGCATTTTTATTTTTGATGAATTTGTCATTAATTATCGGCCAGCAGCGCGAACCAAAAAAAATAAGAAGGGGCATTTGCAAGGGCTGGACAGAAATCGTCGCTAACTTTTTTCGACTCCGTCGAGAAATAAACGGTAGCCTATTCAATAGAGCATTGTTTATTATGGGTTCTGGCCAAGTTTTATCAAAACTGGCGGAGCCATTTTTGAGAAAATTGCATTTCTATTTTTGATAATTTGATAATCGATTCATTAAATTCATGCATAATCGTAGTGGCAACCCATCGAATTTCCCGCGAAAAATCTTGAAAAAAAAAATGTTATCTGGCAGCTTCCTAAAGTTTTACTTTACGCCATGGGCTGACCCAAGGGAGATTTATGGGTTGCACTATGCCTCATGTTACACATATTAAAATTAAAATTTTATGCTATATATTTATCCTTGAAATGATTTGTCCCAGTATTTTGCAAACTGTGATAAAATTTTGTATTTTACATTCCGTAATTAATAAAAGTCTTATTATTATTAAGTTCATGTTTTTGTTATCGACCCCCCCTTAAAACATTTTCGTCGAGTTTCTGCGATTCGCGGGAATTTCGACCGTTACCTTAGAAATCGTATGAAGAATGTAAATTTTGATCATTTGCTTTGCTCATTTGCTGTTTGGAAGATGTTCGGGAACTGCGTATTAAACAATTGTGTAAGTACATACAACATATGAATATATATTTTAATAAATATTATATTTTATTAATTATATATAATTTGTTAAACTTTCAGACAATTGCCGTGGGGGATGGAAACGCACGAAGACCATTTCGCCAGGAGCGCAGGCAGAACCAGCAAGGGCGTGTGCGGCGGCCAAGTCCGCAAGTGCGTGAGCGGAGGACAAATCAGCAATTGCGTGTGCGGCGGCCAAGTCCGCAAGAACGAGTGCGGCGGCCAAATCCGCAAGAGCGTGTGCTGCGGCCAAATCCCCAAGTGCGGGAGCGCTTGAGAGCTGCTGTAGCGGGAGTGAGCAGGAGCAGCCTTATCCGCCGGCCAGTAAACGCTGCTGCTGGGGCCCCTCTTACTGATGCTGCTGTTGCTGGCGTCCCCCCAGCTGCTGTTACTGGCGTCCCCCCCGCTGCTGTTGCAGGCGTCCCCTCCGCTGCTGTTGCTAGCGTCCCCCCGCTGCTGTTGCAGGCGTCCCCTCCGCAGTTGTTGCTGGCGTCCCCTCCGTTGCTGCTGATGCTTCTTACTTAAAAAAAAAAAAAAATTCTATGAATTAAAAAATAAAATTTGAAAAAGTAAAAGAAAAAATAATTAATTTGTGTGTTTTTTTTCCTTTATATATTGAATTTAATTACAGTTGAACATCCCAAAAGTGAACTTCCCAGTAAAAATTCTATTCGTAGAAGTTTGACTGTATCACAAACAAATTACATTTTTGTTTCGACAGTCGATAAGCAGGTGGTGGCGAAGCAGTTAGAGGTTTTGATGTTGAAAGACAAAGCGGAGTTAATTGTTTGTCCGTGGTTCAACCATCCGGCGTCTGCTTTTTTTTTGGGTCCTGAGCTAACTTTTTTTTATTAAACCAAATTTTAATACTGAACTGATTTACTATATTAAATTTAAGGCATAAATTAATAAATGAAATCATGAATCCAATAATATTATTTAGCTTTTAGTTAGTTGTTAAAATTACTTACATATTTGCTTTGTTCTTGCAGAGGACGAAATTTAAATAGCGAGATTCGTTTCCTTTGCAATATATGAACAATTAGCAATTGTACCAACAGTCGAGTCCATGGTGTAATAGTTAGAGAAGTCAATAATGCGACTATTTGATGATTGACGGTGGGTTCGAACTACGGGTGGGACGCTTGAATCTTTTTTTTCCAAACAAAAAATTAAAGTAAGATGGCCTGCGCTATCTTTATATGCCAAAGTGGTAACTTATACAAATGTGAATGGCTGGTCTTGCTGGCTATCATGTTAAAAAATCTTGATAGCGTCCGGTGGGTGCGGGTTCAAATCTTAATTGAGAATTTTGTTTTTTGCTAAAAGGGTAATGGACCATTTCTAAACATTTTTTTTTGAGTAAAAACTCTTTTTTCAAAAAAGTAATAATTCAGCATTAATATTGAATGTTTTTACCTAACTTCAAATACTTTAGAAAAAAATTTTAATTTTCAAAGTTATGGCTGTTTGATTTTACCCTCTTCCACCACTTCTTAATAATCGATCCACAATCCAAAAAGAATTAGTTTAAAATTGAATAGTCTCGTGCTTAATCGGAGCTTTTTTGTAAAATAAATAGCAAAATGACGTCGTTTAAGAAAATTTTTTTTTATAATTTTCGGCAAAAAATCTAACTTTAATTTTTCCAAAAAAATTGAAATTTAGTTAAAAATGAAAATCCTTCCTACGGTTTTCCAGCTAGTGTGGTCACCGGTTTGAAAGACATAGTTTTGAGAAAAACGCATTTAAAGTTCCAGAAGTACCTTGCACACAGTGGACATGGTGCTTACAAAAGCAGATATATTTTTAAAATATCATACTTTAAGAAAATGCAAATTTGATTTATTCAAAATTCTAACTATCCCAAACCCTTTAAAAAAATTATTGCTGGAGTAAATCAAATTTCGAGTATTTCTGTTTCAAAAAATGTTAAATGTATTTAAAATTTTGGTTGAATTTAATTAATGATATTGAAGATATAATTTATAGATTTGTACCTGTAATAATTATCCGATTTACTATTAATATTCTCATCATTTTTGGAAGATATAATATTATAATATTTTTTTAATTGCGAACCAGTCGACTTTTTTGAAATGGGCTTATTACTTCAGGACAATACATTATAATGAGTTCGGAGGAATTTAATTAAATACAAAATTTAATTTTTTTAATTTAAAAAAAAAAAAACAACAACTGATAGAGTTGTTTTTTTTTTTAAGACGCGCAATTTAACTTTGTTACTAAATACTTTTTTAAGTTTTAAGAACTTTTATTGCTAAATTTATATTCATTTATTATTGCTAAGTTCAAAACTAATCGATTTTTGCCACTCACTTCAGCAAAATGAGCCATTGTGCATCGACTAAGTTTTCATTTTTGATAATTTTATTCCTTACGAATTGATTTTACATAAAGTATATACACCAAGCGAAACAAAAAAAGCCGCACTCGAAAAATCTCTTTACTTTTTTCAACTCGAGAGTAGACAAAAGTTTTAAAATGGATTTTGGATTCATTTTCTGATAAATGACAGGTAACTTCATATTTAGAATTCGACTTATGCATTTTAAAAAAGTATTTTAAAAATTAAGGTCATATTTTTGCAATTTTGCTGGTTATAATTGTCAGAAATGAAAAATTTTTATAAAATGGAATAATAATCTTATAATGTTATAGTAATTTTTTTCTACTTTATTTGTTTGCATATAATTATTTTTATCGATTTTTATTTATTTTTTATTTTGCCTCAAAAACTGTTATCCTTTTTTTTAATATTTCGAAGTACCCCTCTTGGCCCTTTTTTCGACCTGGGTAATGTTGGGCACTAAAACAATTCAAATCTCTACATTTTTGAACTGAATATCATTTTAGGGAATATTTTCTATAAATTCTTTTCATTTAACCACTGTTTTTCGTTATTTTTATCATTCGCGGGACATTTATGCCAAAAATGTATTTCAAAACTTGGAAGTCCTTGCAAGGAAAATCATGAAAAATCGCTTAAATTTCTAGAAAACTAGAGCGAATCATGCAGAATCTTAATCATGATGAGTACTCCTTTCGAAAAAGTCTAAATTAAATCTTCGTGGATACTAGGATATTGGGAGTGGGGGTTCTGAACGAGATAAATGATTTTCGGAAAAGTGCAATTTACTCACTTTCATGGATAATCCTTATATTTTTGAAACTGCCTCAGAAAGTTCGATTTTATTATATTTTCCTTTATTAACAGAACCTAGTCTTAGATTCGAATTCGGCTGTATTTAAAAAGGCATCCTCGAACGAAAATATAAGGATAATCCATGACAGTGGGTAAATTGCACTTTTCGAAAATCATTATTCTCGTTTGCAGCTGCCCACCCGCGATGTCCTTGCTTCCAAAAAGATTTAGTTTAGACTTTTTCAAAAGGAGGATTTATTATCATTCAGATTTACTATGATTTGCTCTGGTTTTTTAGAAATTCATACGATTTTTTATGATTTTCCTTGCTAGGACTTCCAAATTTTGAAAAACAAAATTGGGCATAAATGTCACGCGATTGAAAAAAATAACGAAAAACAGTGGTTAAATGAAAAGAATTTATAGAAAATATTTGCTACAATGATATTTCATTCAAAAGTTTTGCCATTTCGATTGTTTTAGTGCCCAACAGGACCAAATCGTAAAAATGACCAAGTTAAGTACTACGAAATTAAAAATAAATTAACGGTTTTTGGGATTAAAAATTAAAACGAATCACATTAAAAACAAATATTTGTAAATAAATAAAGTGAAAATAATTTATTATTACATTAAAAAAGTATTTTTCGATTTTATAAATATTTTAATTTTTGGAGGTTATAACCTAAAAAATTCGAAAATTGGAAGAAAATTTTCAAAATATTTTTAAAAAAGTTTAAGTTAAAGTCCTAACATGGAATTATCTACCTTGTTTTAGAAAATAAACCCAAAAACCATATAAATTTAACTTATTAGAAGGTTTTATTCATTTCGACACTTTTTCGGCACTTGCATCGAAAAAAGTGAAAATTTTGCGAGTGCGGCTTTTTTTGTTTCGCTTGGTGTATGTATGTATGTATGTATATCTTTAATGAAATCGATAATTTATAAGTTGTAAATCTTGGTTTCAGAAAACCTTTTTTTTTATTTCTCTGTTGTGTTTACATATTCTTTAAACAAATTAAAATAATAATTTAAACTAAAAAATAATAATTTTGGTTGGTTGCCATCTTTCACACTACATGTATCTCAGCCTTTACTTAGAATAGACCTAATCCCAAAACATTTTCTTATACATTGTACCCACAGAATATTTTCACACAACACAAAGATAGTGTTCCACATTTAGTTTACGCACACATTTAATTTATCGAACGAATAAAAGCCCCAATAAAGTTCCATATACACGTGACCCCCTAGATCCGGGATTCGCGTATAAAAGCTAACAAACATCGGGTTAAAATGAATGGATGTTCTAGTGACAAACAGTTTTATAAATAATAAAACATATATAATACAAAAATTATTTTTTAATTATCATTCATGGTTTTAAAAAAAAAATTCCTGAATGTTTGAAAATGTAAATTTTTTTTGTTTTACAAAATAGTTTTCGAAAAGAATTCCCATACACATATATATGGATATATGTACATACATAAATATGTATGTATATGTTTGTATAACAGCATGTTCACATTAAAAAATATTTATCTAAAAAGCAAAATTTCTCATTATACCCTGTACCCATAGGGTAAAAGGGTATATTAAAGTCGCCAAAATGTATGTAACAGGCAGAAATAAACATTTCTGACCCTATAAAGTATATATATTCTTCATCAGCATCACTAGCCGAGTCGTTTGAGACATGTCCGTCTGGGTGTCCGTCTGTCCGTCTGTCCGGATGAACATCGAGATCTTGGAGACTATAAGAGCTAGAGCTACCAAATTTGGTTTATAGATCCATCTAGTGTGTAGGCAAATTTTTGCCACGCCCACTTTTGCCCCCTTAATTAAGAAAAAACTAATAACTAGGGCTGTATAAATAATATCGTATTTAATTATATGCCGAAACTGGACTAGCTGACCAAATTTTATCGAAATCGGACAATAAATATCGGAGATATACCTATATGAGTTTTGCACCGAATTGCGAAGGCGATATTGGCTGGCAAGAGTGAGCGAGACAGCATGCGTTTGCTGTTGCTGCATGTTAAAGAGAATTTTGCATGAAGTTAATGGCGATTTCGAGGATATTCTATTTCATTTAATATAACTATTTGGTACAGGGTATACTCAATGTCGGCAGGGACGACTTGCTTGCTTCATTTTTTACTTTCTTTGTTTTTTTTTTTGAAGTTACAATACGTTAACAATTTATTTATAAATATCTTTTGTTTTCATATAGTTTCAATAACAAGTTAAATGATCTTTAGGGGGGGTTTCTGGTTTGTGGACCTCAAAAACATGTCTTTTTTTCAAAAAATTTTTTGGGGAAATTATTATAGATATTGAGTTGAAACTTTTTGTTATCTAATTAATAATACTTTATTCTTGATTTACAAATTTTTTCGAATCTTAAAACCAAAAAGACTTCAACTTTAAAAAAAAAGTTAAATATGCAAAAATTATCAACAATTGAACATTAAAGTCCGATTTTTCCGTTTTTTCGACTTGGTTTTTTTTTTTATTGACAACAATTTTTAATACTTTTTTATGATCGAGGTTTATCCCACGCAGTCACTATCTGTTAACATGTGTAAAAAATTTCATGGCGATTGCTCGTTTTTTGCGCCAGTTATCACTTCCATCAGGTCGAGAAACACAGTTTTGAGAAGTACCTTGCGCATAGAGGACAAATTTTTAGACAATATTAGACAACTTTAAGAAAATGCAAAAAAAAAAAATTTAATTTTTTAAATCTTAAAAAGATGGCATGTGAAAATCTTTTTAATTCATCGGCCATTAAACAAAATATGAAGAGAGATCCAATTTTACACTTGCAAATACAGCTGAAAATTATATTAGTAAAATTTTTTGTATTATAGAATTTGGAACTCTTTTCCGCACCACCTTTGAGGTAGAGTTCATGGCGCGTTTTTTTTTAAGTGGTATCCCCAGTAGGCCTAATCCACTTATTAGCAAATGATATAAAGATATAAAGCAGGTCCAACATTTGAAGCTCATTGACCAGTTGGTAACCAGAAGTAGACCAGATTTCGACCGACTCGCTATATTTATAGGGCAGTCACTTACGGTCTGTTTCGGTACCTTTGATCATTCACTCAAAAATGTTATATATTTGACCACATCCTTGTTCTTGAAATTCATTGCTAAATAGAAGAAATTGCGCAAATCTTACAAATTGGTTTATTATTTGTTATGTTATAGAAATTTGCGATGCATTTAATGCAAAGAGTCCTGTTGCATCTTATACATTCCATTTTGGCATTTTTGTCCATCCGTCTGCAGCAATGCAAGCAGGTACATAATACGGCATCACTGCAGTTAATCAATTTTTGAAATATGTCTCTTCTGAATAAAACCGGAGATCTTAAATTTGTTAGTGGTTTACCTGCAATAAAGCATTTTGCATATTGCAATATTAAAATACCACAGTTATAAGTGTCGTTTTGAGTGTCGTAAGCGACAACCACATTTTCAAAGCCATCCAACAATGTTTTATAATAAGCAATAAACTTATTCGATGTACTTGTCGGGCCAAGAGGATCTAGAAAGATAAATTCTAAATTTGCTTTATTAATAAAGAGAATATAAAAATGTCCTTTATAACAGTGAGGCACTAATATAATACTTGCGATGCTTTGCAAAGCATTGCTTATTAGTTCATGGTTATTAAATGCAGCATAATCGCTTTGGCATTGAAAACTTTTTAGCCTGTCATCATGCGCATCATAAATGATTGCGGTTAAGGCAGCATCGACAATAAAATTTGATAACCATGCCTCATTTTGCAATGTCACAATATCATTTAATTGAATATCGTGCATAAAACCATTGCAACCAGGTCCATGGACACTTTCAAATAGAGTTCTACAATTTAAAATATAATAACTTATATTTGGACCAATACAATCTTCTAGCTTCGAATGACTAAGAAGCATCTGCATATAGCCGTCTTCTATTTCAAAAATTCTATAATTGGACGCATATGAATGATCAGATTGGACTGAAAAGCCCAATAAATCATTTTCAGCTACATCTGTCTGTTTCAGCTTTTTAGGACCGGTAAAGTCACCTTTAAACAAACCTGTCTTTAACCTTTTCGGCCCTTTTTTGTTCCAACTTTCTTTATAGTTGGCAAGCTTTTTATTGCAAATATCAGTTAAAGCTGTCTTTGAACGTACTTTACGTTTATTAACGCTTGCTTTAATGACAGAGCCATGGACTATCGGCGACTTAATCCTTTCTGGGTGAGCAAGTTCTATTTGTTTCACCACAGAATTGGAAATTTTATCCATTTCTCGAATGAATCTTCCTAGTTTTAAGCCTTGCTTATTTTGTATGACACTATGCTTTAGTGTTTTAAAAAAAGCTTCTATAGGTCCATTACTGGGTCTTTTATTTGCTTTATCAATGAAAATGCCCATCAAATTAGTCCAAAATGCCGCGAAGACTACATATTTTCCTAAAATAACATCTGCCATTTTAGGATGATAATAAGTATTAATATCTTCTCCCTCAACAGATAGCATCGAAATCATATCTTTAATTTCTTTGGCAAAACAGCTAAAACGTTGTTTTAGTTTACTTTTGCCTGCTACCGTTTTCAGGGTATCTTCACCAAGTCTTTCATTGGGGATCGGCTTATTTTCCCAATCGCCAAGATTAAAATTTGTTCATCTGTAAAATATTTGAAGGCATTGCTAGCCATTTGATTTTTTGTGGGCGATAAAAGTATGGTTGTTATATATTTAAACCAATCTTCAAAGTCTTTTATCTCCGAAATATTATATCCCACACCCAGAGCATTTCTTAAGAAAACCCTGAGTCTAATATTGTTCAAGCCAACTGTACTATCTATATCTGCACACATTATTTTGGCGTAATGACTTGTGCAGAATTGGACGCAAACAGTTGGAAATTCACCCTTTCTGTGGTAAAGAAATTGGAAACATCTTTCATTATACTCTATAAGAGTAAGTCCGGAAAATTCTTTCAGAATTGCTCCAATAATGGCAAAGCTAACATCAGTAATGATGCGTTTGCAAATGGGTGTGCGCAGATGATTTTTCCCGCACGACATATTTAAGTCGCATAAGAAGCGACCTATGTCGTAGGCAGAGTGATTAGAAAGGATTGCATGCGCCATCCCATACGTCACACCTATATCGGGAATGTGTGCGACTAAAGAATACAATAAAATTCTTTTTTTGGCTATTGAAAGGGTCCTTACAATACATCCTGTGGCATCTATGTGCAAAGTATGGCTCGTGAAATGTTTTTGGAACAGTCGTATATGTTCAATGTTCCATAAAAACACTTCCAACTTCGTCGACAAATGTTGAATGTAATGGGAATATCCATTACATAGCATGTCGTAGGCATCCTTAAAAGGGTCCTTATCGAAATCGTCTTTAGCATTAGCCTCAGACTTCATATTTCTATAATATGATAAATGTTTATTCAACATTTGATCATTTCCAACCAAAGTTCTTATTTTGTTTGCTCTTAGAGCCAATTCATTTCTATACTGAAATGCAGTGCGGCCCTTTAATTCTTGCTTTTCAAGAAAGCGATTAATTGCTCTGCACTGAGAGCTTTTTTTTAAATTAATGGTATGGCAAATTTTCAAACTATTAGAGTAGACTCCGACATTACCATTGAAATCTCCAGTAAATTTTAAAAGGTTGCAAGATGGATCTTTGCAGTATCCATATGCAACAAACGATACTTTATTAATTCTTATGGTATTAAAGTATAGAACACAAGCATTGTTTATTAAACAATTCTGTTCTCTGATAATATGTTCTATACTCTTTTTTCGGGTAAACATCGAACAGCAGTTTTCAACAATTTCTTTGAAATTTTTAACATGCAGACTTTTAATGTGATACTCGCAATTACGCTTACTATCACGTTTAGTTAATCGATGGGGATTATCAACCATTTTTACATCTATATTCAAACTTGTATTTCCAAGTCTACAGTCTTTTCGTAAGCACTTTAGTTTGCTACCGACGAGACTTTCGTCCACAGGGTTATCAGGCAGATCTTGGAAAGATGGGTCCAAGAAATTGGATAATTGGATTGGACTGCTTTTTGATAAAATTTGACAGTTTGATCTTAATAAAATGCGATTAAGGCTTTTATCAACAGAGTTGCGCCATTTTCCGCATGCACCGTTAACTTTATAGATTTTATTTTTTTCTATCAGTTTTCTATTAATAATGTTAGCAATTTCCATGTATTGCTTATCATCTAAAACTGATATTTCTTTTATAATACCATTAGAAATTGCTTCTTCTAATGCATTTCTAAGGCCCAAACTATTAACATACCTATAAGAAGTAAAAAAAATTGTTGTACTATGTAATGCCATAAAAATATGTAAAAAATGTAAGCCATAAAAATAAAAAAAGTTAATTTCGGACATGCCGAAATTCTTATACCCAGTCCTACACTATTTAAATTTTGAAAATTTCAAACGATACAAAATCAGAATCAAAATATCAAAGAAGCTAACTTTGGCTCTGCCGAAGTTTGTATACCCTTGCAGCTATTATTTAATTTAAAAACAAAATTTTTAAAGTAATTGAAGAGAAAACTATAGCAAACGCATGGCATCTCGCTCTTTAAATTTCGTTCTGTACAACAACACAACGCAAATGTTTCTGTCTCTCTTACACACCGCGTGGTGACCAGTTTTTGCATATGTATGTGTGTGTGTGATTGCTTGGAATTTGTTTTTGTTTCTTTGCTGCCAAAGAAAACTGCTTATTTTACTCGAGGTACCTCCACGTTTTAGTTAATAGCTCTGGTGATAATTATCCGATCCTACTCATTTTTACACTTTTCATACTTCATAGATTAAGGAACTTAACTTTTCATGTTTCAACTATGTAGCTTAAAATTTTATGGTCTAAAACTTGATAGAAACAGACAGACGGACAGACGGACAGACGGACATGTCTTAATCGACTCGGCTATTGATGCTGATCAAGAATATATATACTTTATGGGGTCGGAAACGTATATTTCTATGCGTTACAAACATCTGACCAATTTTATAATACCCTCTGCAAGGGTATAAAAATGGGGATGTCATGTCAACTAGAGAATGACATTCCATCATGTCACGGTAAAAATTTGTGTACCCCTGTTGTTGTTTTCTTAACAACCCTTTATGTAGTCAACTGACAACAAACATAACTAATTTTTATAAATTCGTTTAAAGCATTCAAATAATTTTTAGATTTCTTATCTTACTGGCAGCAGCATACAGTTAAAAAAGTATACTGATCATATTTTAAGTTTTTTTCAAACATATTTAAAACAAAATTATTTAAAAAGAAAATATAAATTAAAAAAAAAATGCATAAAAGTCAGCATTACCTATTTATTTATTTAATACGATTTTATTGAAATTATTTAAAAAGAAAATATACTTAAAAAAATTGCCAAAAATGCATAAAAGTCAGCATTACCTATTTATTTATTTAATACGATTTTATTGAAATTATTTTAAAAAAAAATATATTTAAAAAAATTGCCAAAAATGCATAAAAGTCAGCATTACCTATTTATTTATTTAATACGATTTTATTGAAATTATTTAAAAAGAAAATATAAATTAAAAAAAATTGCCAAAAATGCATAAAAGTCAGCATTACCTATTTATTTATTTAATACGATTTTATAGAACTTATTTAAAAATAAAATATATTTATTATATAAAAATAGAACAAAAAAATACCCATCGACGAGGAAAAGAACATCACGATTTGAACCTGCACCTTCATAATGTCAGTATTCAACCTCTACCTACTACACCACCAACCTGACTTTATTGTAAGCGCTGTTTTTACATACATACATATATGGCCATCGTGATTCCCTTTATAACAACAGACATTCGGACAAACACAGTTGTCTTAAAATGACCACAATATTTATTTGAACGCTTTTTATTACTATTTATTTTATCACTGTTTTTCTTTATCTTGAAAACTTAATGATAGTATCATATCATTTAAGTAGAAGAAAACACAAATCACTTCCTTAATAATTTTTGAAAACAAATATTAAAAGCGATATAAATTGTGCTTACTGTATGTATTAAAACTTTTGCTACTTACTGCTTTGACCAACGACTCATTTTTGATGTTTTTTCAATTGTTTAACAAATAAAAAATATTTATTTTCTTATTGTTTTTTGTAATTTTGTTATTTTTGTTTTGTTTTTTCTTTTTAAAAAGGTGCACAGTGTTTTATTTCTTTTTAGTTTTTTTTTTTCACAAAATGCACTATATCCACTTCTTATTCAGTAATCAAAAAATTCCCGCGAATCGCAGAAACTCGACGAAAATGTTTTAAGGGGGGGTCGATAACAAAAACATGAACTTAATAATAATAAGACTTTTATTAATTACGGAATGTAAAATACAAAATTTTATCACAGTTTGCAAAATACTGGGACAAATCATTTCAAGGATAAATATATAGCATAAAATTTTAATTTTAATATGTGTAACATGAGGCATAGTGCAACCCATAAATCCCCCTTGGGTCAGCCCATGGCGTAAAGTAAAACTTTAGGAAGCTGCCAGATAACATTTTTTTTTCAAGATTTTTCGCGGGAAATTCGATGGGTTGCCACTACGATTATGCATGAATTTAATGAATCGATTATCAAATTATCAAAAATAGAAATGCAATTTTCTCAAAAATGGCTCCGCCAGTTTTGATAAAACTTGGCCAGAACCCATAATAAACAATGCTCTATTGAATAGGCTACCGTTTATTTCTCGACGGAGTCGAAAAAAGTTAGCGACGATTTCTGTCCAGCCCTTGCAAATGCCCCTTCTTATTTTTTTTTGGTTCGCGCTGCTGGCCGATAATTAATGACAAATTCATCAAAAATAAAAATGCAATTTTCTCAAAAATGGCTCCGCCAGTATTGAATAGGCTACCGTTTATTTCTCGACGGAGTCGAAAAAAGTTAGCGACGATTTCTGTCCAGCCCTTGCAAATGCCCTTTCTTATTTTTTTTTGGTTCGCGCTGCTGGCCGATAATTAATGACAAATTCATCAAAAATAAAAATGCAATTTTCTCAAAAATGGCTCCGCCAGTTTTGATAAAACTTGGTCAGAACCCATAATAAACAATGCTCTATTGAATAGGCTACCGTTTATTTCTCGACGGAGTCGAAAAAAGTTAGCGACGATTTCTGTCCAGCCCTTGCAAATGCCCCTTCTTATTTTTTTTTGGTTCGCGCTGCTGGCCGATAATTAATGACAAATTCATCAAAAATAAAAATGCAATTTTCTCAAAAATGGCTCCGCCAGTTTTGATAAAACTTGGCCAGAACCCTTAATAAAGAATGCTCTATTGAATAGGCTACCGTTTATTTCTCGACGGAGTCGAAAAAAATTAGCGACGATTGCTGTCCAGCCCTTGCAAATGGCCTGGTTATTTTCATAATTGCTCAAAAATATATTTTTTTGATTTTCTCAAAAACGGCCCTGCCACATTTGATAAAACTCAGCAAGAAAACATAGAAAATGTTGTTTAATCAAATAAGCTACCCTGCATTGCTTGATGGTTTTCAAAAATGTTAGCAACGTAATATACTAAGTCCCTTTACTGTAATAATTAGTTTTAGTTTTTCAATTATTCCATTGAAACATACAACTTTAATAATAATGAATAATTATTTCATTCGTTGCATTTTTATTTGCAATGTATATAATAAAATACAAAATAGATAAAAGTAAATGTCAAATTTAAATATTGCCGCCTATTTGTTTAACTGATTCCAGAGACTGGTTCTTTTGGCTGGTTCCACATTAGCACTTGGCGGCACCCTTATCAGTGAATTTTGCCCACTCGAGGCACCCACACATTTGGGACTTTTTCTCAAAAACGGCTCTGCCGAATTTGACCAAATTTGGTGAAACAACAGCTGAATATATGAAGAACGATCCGACATATCGTGCATTGCTTGACGGTCTCTATAAGCCTTGTTATTTCGCTAACAGTGCTACCTCAATTTTTTTTCTACATTTTGTATGGGGGAAAATCATAGGTTGAAGGACTGATAAGCGATTTTCTCAAAAACGGCTCTGCCGATTTTAATTAAATTGGGTGGACTGATTCCTGAATATGTGGAGCATAATCTGCATTTCTTGACGGTCGCTGGAAGTGGAGCAATGCTCCAATATGTGGGAACCCAATATTTTCATGATCAAAATTTTAATACTTGCAAGGTTTAAAACCGCCCAAAAGTCAATAAAATACATAGATAACGCTATTATTAATGAATTTCCTTTTTATTTCATTTAAAAAAGTTAGATAATAACAAAAAAATTGAATTTCAAAAAATGAAAAAAAGTTAACAGCGAATCGTCGCTAACTCGGCATTAACAGACCGTCGCTAACTTTACGGACATTCCAAAACACTCCACTTATTAACACAAAATTGAGGTAAATATTTACTTAGACTCCTCGGATTTTTAGTGTTGAAAAATTCGAAAATGTGCAAAAATGTTAGATTTGAATTACAGTGTTGGTAAACGTGATTTGCCGCCAAAGTTGCTACCCTGCCACCCTGCTTGATCATTTCCGTTGTATTTTTATATATCTTTGAAATTTCTGTTTTTGTCAAGTAGTACATTTATAAATAAAAAGTGTAATGAGATTGTAATATATAGAGTAATCTATGAGAAGGTAGCTCACTTTTCCATAAGTATTGTATTTTTAGTTGCGGATTATACACTAAGAAAGAACGGATTTATATATGTTCCTGATATGTTAGCTAATATAGCAAGGCAGTGTATTTCTGTGACACTTGTTTCGTTTACTGCGAACGCAAAGTAAGGCGTTAAATAAAAGCTGTTGTAATGCAGATGTGCGTAACTATTTTGTTCAATTGTCGGTAGGGAACATTGATGACCTAAGTCAGGGGGCTGCCTAAAAGTATGGAATTTGTGATACAAACTATAAAAAGACTATATGATATCTTATTTATATCACCATATATATATATGTGATTTTATATATATGTATAGATCTGATTATATATACATAAGTACTTATGTATATGTATCTGGTTATATATATATGAGCTTATATTATATGCTTATATATATGTCCGCTTATAATATGTGATTATATATGTATGTACATATGATAATAATGATAATAAAATTATGTGATTATATACATGTGATAATAATATGTCATTATATATGTATGCTTAATTGTATGAATGTTAGTATATAGTATATATATGAATATATGCTTAGTATATAGTATATATATGAATATATGCTTATACTGTATACTTATATATCTATGTCTAAATATATATATATATATTAATAATTATTTTAAGTGATTATATACATGCTTAAAATATATATATTAATACTTATTCTAAGTGATTATATATATATGCTTAAAATATATATTAATATTAATACTTATTCTAAGTGATTATATATATATATGCTTAAAATATATATTAATATTAATACTCATTCTAAGTGATTATATATATATGCTTAAAATATGTTATAATACATATAGAAGAGGAAATTTACGATTTCCTCTTCAGGCATGGGGCTTTAATCAAAGAGATGGATTGCCCCAACCGCAAAAAGCCAACCAAGATATTAATTTCCGTTGTCAGCGTCATTATAAACAGGTGTGATGTTTATGAAAGATGTTAATTTTTCTAAAGTGTCAGGAAGATTGGCCACTTTGTGGAATCGATGGTGACAGGTAGTTAAAGTCAAAATTTTGGGATGTCCAGCATAATGGTTGTGCACTGGGAGAATTTTGTTAGGGTGGGATACGTTTCCACTGGGGGATGAATCGGGAAGCGGAAGCAAGGGCCATCTGCTTGAGGTGATGAAGACCATAATATCGGATTGTTGGACTGCTGATGGGTGTGCATCAAAGCGTAATTTGTCGATCTCAGAAGCACGTACCCAAAACGAGGGTATACAGCGGAGTACCGGTTACACCATATATTCACAGCTATTCAACATTGTCTTCCTCCTCGGAGGAGGAAGAGGAATTATTTTCCAATTCCTCTTCCTCAATCGAGAAGGAATGGTTGAAACCGAGGCCACTCTTGTATGATTGGCCTATAGCTGTGAATATATGGTGTAACCGATCTTTATGATTCGGAAATTTCTTTCCGAAATGGTACTCCGCTATATACCCAGTGAAATGGGCGAGACGCTGTCCGTATTTCGGTATGGACGACCGTACGTCTCGCCACATTCTTTCAATGTTTTGGGTATGTGCCCTTGTTTGTGGATCGATGAAATTTTTCGAGTGATTTACGCTTGGATGCACAAACCCCTCATGGGAAAGGCAATTATAGGCCTTCCAGCAATGCGATATTGTGGTCGAATTCGGTTTTATGTATTTCTTAATCACCTCAAGCAGTGTGGTTGCGGTGCGATCGGAGACGGCGACTATGAAGCATCGCTTCGTCCCCCTCTCGATCCCACTAAACAACCACTGGCCCTCAATCGCTCTCCCGCGATTATACTTCCGCTTCCCAAATTTGGCCTCATCGATTTCTACGATTCGACCATCACCCCCCAGTGGTTCATTAAGTTCTTGGTGGACGTATACCTCCCTAACAAAATTCTTCCAGTCAACCACTGATCTGCTGGACATCCCAAATTCATTTTCCGCAAAATTTTGATTTAGATTCCCCGTCACCATCAATGCCACAAAGTGGCAAACGTGTTCCATAGACAATTTGGCATTGTCAAAGAATGTGTCCTTCCTGACACTTTGAAAAAATGAACATCTTTCTACTATTTGACGTCTATTTTTCATTATTCGCCGTTGACGCTGACAACGGAAATTGTAATCTTTATTAAGATTTACAGGCTTTTTGCAGTTGGCGCAATCCATCTCTTTTTTTAACGCCCCATGCCTGAAGAGGAAATCGTAAATTTCCACTTCGTTGAGTTTTAAAAATCCGCATAAGCTGACTACGCACCCGTCACATACCATGATGAAAACCAAAGTGACGCGTGCCACATGTGTGCTTCAAAGCTAGCATTATGTTGCAAGGTAGTGTTATACAACATAAAATTTTCACAACTTCCAAAGTGCTACTTAACATACTTATACTATGCAAAACACGCAAAATACAACTGAAGAAAATATGTTTCGTTTCTTTGTAATTGTGTTGCAGTCTTTGTAATTGTGTTGCAGTCTTCGGCGTATATTTGAATATATGATGATAAGTTTTTGTGTTATCTTTTTCTCTTTAAATAGCAAGGAAATGTATATGTTTTCGACGTAGTAAAGTTGCGGTACAACCCAGTTGAGGTGGGTTTGTGACTATGTCGTATAGTTTCGAAAATTATGGCCAGGGAAATAAATGTTATATTTACAAACATTATATTTTTAAAAATAAATGTTAGTATGATATATGTATGTATGTACTTCAGCTAGTTTTGACAAGGTAAAACGTCTTTTAATACTGCAATTTTTTTACTAATAGGATTCAAACAAATATATCAAAGGAAGGCGTTGAATACTCGAATACTCAATACTCAGGATGCCAAGATTCCAAAGGAAACATATTCTTAATAAACTTAATAATATTAATTTTTATTTTGTTTATTATTGGAGAAATTTCAAGCAAACTTCTTTGGATATTTTTTAAATTGCTTTCGAATTTTAAAATTTATTAGCATAGTTTCAAGCCGATCAGAAAGTTGAGTGCTCTTGCAAGCAAAGCAAACAAGCCTAATGAAAGATAGGAAAAGTTTATTACAACTAATGTTTATTCAAAAAGAATGTACTTTTGAAAAATAAGCAATTGATGTCCTGCAGTTTGGTTAGTGAAAACCGAAAAATTGTGTCAGCAAAGTATTATAGTTGCCTGCAAACGGCCTTTTCTCTAATGTCGAATGCTGCATTCGAACGTTTTAAAGTAAAGAAAAATATATGTTAACGATCACTATTATATTTTTTAAAAGAAGGAACTTATAGCCCTTGATCATCCCTATAATTGGTACGAAATTCGTTTTTAAGATAATTCAAAAAATCAAAGCATTCCTACGCTACAAAAAAGTGAAGTCGACATTAAAGTGAACTGTTCAAACACTGATTATCGCAGTACCTGCAGGATAATTTTAATGCGAGAAAACAAAACAAAGTGTAAAGCATTTTTATATGTTAACCCTCTAAGACTATTTTCCAAAATAACAGAAGAAATTTATTAGAATCATTTTTTCTTACATAAAGTAAGGCTCCTGAACTCAAATATGTAATCAAAAAAATTTTAGAATTTTTCGTTCACCTGTAAGGTGAGAAAATGTGAACAAGTGCCTTGAGCCACTTTTGGGGTTCTGAGTGTAAAAAAATAGTTTCCAAATAAATTGATTTTTTCAATTTTTTTCCATTTTATTCCTTAAAATAATTTTAGTTTTTGTTATGGTACTCAGCAAAACAGTTTTTGTTGAACAGCATAAATGCAGTTTGCATTTTGTGTAAATGCACTAAGTTCCCGAAGTCTTGCAATGCTTGCACCATCTTTTTTCACTGTCGCGACCCAGCCATTTAGAAAAATGATTTAATAGGTCAAACCTCAAGTCAGTTATTGGATGGCTCGATTTTTGGCGATTTTTGTGTTTGCAAATGTCGCTGAGAAATTGGCGACTGCATGGATGATGATGGCGATCGCGTTATTCGCCCAGACAAAGATGAAGATGGTGAAGATAGATTGCAACTATTGAGTGGACGACCTGGGAAGTTTGTTAATTGAAACGCCACTAGACCCGCAGCAATAGACTCGCGAAAGTCTTATTTGTCTTATTTGAGATGGCAACGAAGAGTTGTCCCGAAAAACTATGTCTTTTATGGTTAAATGCATAGATTGCTGACGCCACACTACTTTAGTAAGTTCCTTTCTGATTGATTCGATACCTAATTTAAAATAAAGGATAATGACTTCTATAATAAATCGAAGTTATTATTTGCTTAACAAGCCCATTAAAGCCACCAGAAGATGGTAAAGATACGCATGTTGTATCTTCGAAAACTGGCAACGGCAATAGAAGCCTTTTTAGTGTTTTTTGAGTAGTCTCATAATTCTGGACACTATTTTCAATATTTTCTGGATTGCTGCATATAAAGGATACAGTATCAGCTATCTCTAAATCAGTATTAAGTGCTTCTACCACGTCGTTGTCCTCGTCGTCACTCGATATAATTGTCATGTCCTTTTCCGATGCGACTGATTCAAGCAACTCCAGGAGTTCTTCATCCGTCAAATCAGACCATTTATAGGAAACTCTCAAAGCCATTTTTGAATGTCTATTTAAAAAACAAGCAATAAATAAAAATCTACTAAGAAAGTGAAAGCAGTTTTGAAATAGCTTCTGGCAACAAATGATTCCCTTGAGGCCCAAAAGTGCCTCAAGGCACTTATCACTATTTCTCTGCTACAACACACAAGTTTAACATATTTGCTATAATGAGACTTTATTTTAATAGTAAATTAACTAACGTTTGACGAAAAAAATTATGGGTTCAACTTGTTTTGTATATTTACTTTTATAAGCACAGCAAAAGACAATATGCCGCAGATGAAATTTTTGGCTCGAAGTAACACATGTCTCATACATATGTACATATGTTAATAAAAAGTACAGTTAAAAGCTTCAGAGAGCTCTAAAATTTTTTACAATCCTTTTGTCGAGTATTCTTTACAATCCAAAAATTTGAAATGATAATAAAAGCTCTTCGATATTTTTTTAAAATTCAAAATATATTAAGTGCCTAGAGAGGGTTAATAATTTTTTTTATTTGATTCCAAAAGGTTAAGTCGATTTTTTTTTTAATTTAGTTTAAATCTCTGTCGCACGCTACACTTGCGACACTTTTTTCCATTATACTTATTATGTTCTTGTACCCGAATAGGGCTTCCGATGAATCTTCATTTGTTGAATTCACAATCTGAACTGACGTTTATTTTTTAAAGTATTTGTTAGGAAAGGTCTTAAATTCTAAAGGTCACATATTTGGTGGTGGAAATTTAATTCTAAATGCAAGCATTAATTCCGGATACCTGGATGTGTTGTTGTTAAATCTATTTACATATATTCCAAGCCTGCGTTGATCGTTAAATGCATAGCTAAATGTATCGGCTGAAATATAACTATATTCATGATTCATACCTAGGCAGGATTCGAATTGTACGTTACTTGTTTTATTCTTTTAAGCAGGGTCCGTAGCAGCTATAAATGAAACTAAAAAAAATCAATTATAATTGTTAAGCAATGATTTATATCCATTTAATCCAAAAATAATTGTTTTTTTTTTTTTTCATTTTTAAAATATTTCTCCCGAATAACTTTTATTTTTTATTTTCATTTTTTCCCTCATGCCATAACTGTTATTCGTAATAAAAAAAATATAAATTATTTTTAATTCTTATTTTTAACAAAAAAATATATAAATCATTCATGATTTTTATTTTTAAGAAAAATAAAAGTCAATAAATTTTTTTTTTTTTTTTTTAATTTATTTTATATTTGTAATCTGTCGTTAGACAATGAATAAATTGTTTGAGAATTAAGATTAACAGAAATAATATTGGAGCTAGGTGCTTACGACTGACGCCAACTTTAGTTGATTCCAGAAGCTCTACCAGTCATCTTGTTGTCTAAATGGGAGATCAAGAGGGTGGTTTCTCTTGAGTCTCCTGATGTGTTGACTATTATCTAGGAGATTAAGTGCCAGATAGTTTTCATGGTTTTCAAGTCTCTCGCAGTAACGTTCGCTCAGTCTTTGGATCTCTGACTTAATAGAGGGCATCTCCAGATCTCTGTGTATGATAGAGTTTCTGACAAACCAAGGAGCATTCACAAACCTACGAAGTAATTTGTTTTGGAATCTTTGGAGGATCTCGATGTTGGAGTTGGATACTGTGCCCCACAAATGAATTCCGTACGTCCAAATTGGCTTCAGGATCGTCTTGTAAAGTAGAAGCTTGTTGTTCAGGCTGAGTTGTGACCTAGTACCAAGTAGCCAATTCATCTTATACATTTTTAAATTAAGCTGCGTTTTTTTGCTCTTAATGTGGGCTTTCCAATTGAGTCGTCTGTCTAGTGTGATACCGAGATATTTCACAGTCTGAACTGTTGGCAGAGGTGTGCCATATAAACAAACAGAGGGGCAATTTTGTCGGCGTGTTGAGAATGTGATATGTGCTGACTTTTCTGGGTTAACAGCAATGTTCCATCTTGTAAGCCAGGGCTCAAGAATATTTAATTGTTCTTGAATAATCTCAGATGCTTCAGTTGGGTCTGTGGACGTGGCTATAAAAGCTGTGTCATCGGCATAGGTAGCTGCAAGGAGCTGATTGTTTTCAATAATTGGTAAATCAGCTGTATACAGTATGTAGAGGATGGGGCCAAGTACACTACCTTGCGGAATTCCCGCATTAATGCTTCCTATTCTCGATTCGTCATATTCACACCTTACGTAGAATCTTCTGTTGCTTAGGTATGACTTAAAGAACAGATAATATGGTGCTGGAAGTAGGACTTTCAGTTTGTATAGCAAGCCAGGGTGCCAGACGCGATCGAAAGCCTGTTTAACATCAAGAAAGACTGAAGAGCTGTATTTTTTTCCTTCGAATGTATTTATAATTTCTTGAACGATTCGGTGACATTGCTCGGGAGTGCCATGGTGCGCTCTAAATCCAAATTGGTGAGCAGGTAACACGCAGTTATCCTCCAGCACCAGCAACATTCTGCCCAAAAGTATTTTTTCAAATACTTTGGAGAGTATAGCTAGTAGACTGATTGGACGGTAAGAATTCGGGAGATGGTCAGGTTTGCCAGGCTTCAGTATCATTAGAATCTCCGCGCACTTCCATTGGGATGGAAAGTGGTAGAGCCGAATGATGCTGTTAAATATGGTCTTTATATATGCATATGCACTTAGTGGGAGGGCCTTGAGAGTTGTTGCATCGATTCCATCGTATCCAGGGCTTTTCGTTGCTTTAAGATTTTTGACTTCGCTCTGGATTTCCTCAAGGGATATTGGCCGAATTGGTAGGTGCATTTGGCAAGGTATGTCAAGGAATGCCTTGGTCGAAGCATTATCTGCTGCACTACAAGTGTTAAATGGAGTGAAAGTGTTCTCCAAGTGTTGAGCAAACTCCTCAGCTTTTTCTTCATTGGACCGGCACCAGCTGCCTCTGCTGCTTTGAAAAGTCAATAAATGATTTTTACTTTTTATACCCTGTACCCATAGGGTAAAAGGGTATATTAAAGTCGCTAAAATGTATGTAACAGGTAGAAATATACATTTCTGACCCCATAAAGTATATATATTCTTGATCAGCATCACTAGCCGAGTCGATTGAGCCATGTCCGTCTGTCCATTCACCTGTCCGTCCGTATGAAGACGGACCTAGATCTCGGAGACTATAGGAGCTAGAGCCACCAAATTTGGTGTGAACATGCGTCTAGTGTGTACACAGATCAGGTTTGTTTCAAATTTTTGCCACGCCCACTTCTGCCCCCGAAAATCGGGAAAACAAATAACTAGAGCTGTATTAAAGATATCGTATTCTTACTTGGCACACCTAATTATATACCAAAACTGGACCAGCTGACCAAATTTTGTCGAAATCGGACAATAAACATCGGAGATATGCCTATATCCGTTTTGTACTGAAATGCCAAGGCGGCATTGGCAGATAAGAAAGAGCGAGATAGCATGCATTCGCTGTAGCTGCATATGTAAAGGAAAATTTTGTATGAAATTGATAGCTACTTCGAAGGTTTTATTTTTAATGTTGGTACAGGGTATACTCAACGTCGGCAGAGACGACATAAGAGGACACACCCGGTACAATGCACTAATTGCCAGGAGTTTGGGCACACAAAGTCCTTCTGCAGCCTTCGCCCAGTTTGCGTTGGCTGTGGACAAACTCAAAAAGATTGTGTCTGCACCGATGACAAATCAAATACAAATACAAGGAAGTGCGCAATTGTGGTGGTAATCACACAGCGAACTACAGAGGATGCCCTGTTTATAAAGAACTCAAGGCCCGACTCAACGCGAAGAAATCAACGGCTCGCATCCAGGGCTCGGCACTAATTCCCTCTCAAACAACACCGGGAATATTTTTCTCAAGAGTAAGGTCATCAGCGACTCCAATAACAACTACTCCTGGAGTAACTTTTGCAAGCGTGCTACGCAATGGAAATGCACAGCCCACTCAAATAGTAGATCCCGCCACCATACAATCTAACGCAGCCCCAAGTCCATCCGTACTTGGCCAGAACCCCAAGGGGATCGAAACGTTGTTGATCTCGCTAAATCAAAACATGACAAATTTCATAACGTTCATGCAAAATTGCATGCAGGAACTGATGCGGAATCAGAACCTGCTTATTCAAAAGCTTATGGACAATAACAAATAATGTCAGCACTACATATAGGCCTCTGGAATGCAAACGGCATTTCCAAGCACAAACAAGAATTGTCACTGTTTCTGGACTCAAATGATATTGATATTATGCTGTTATCGGAAACACACCTAACAAACAAAAACAACTTTCAAATACCCAAATATGCATTCTACGCAACAAATCACCCAGACGGCAAGGCTCACGGAGGAACTGGTATCCTAATCAAAAACCGGATTAAACACTGTCTACACAATGGATTTGCCAAACAATACCTACAAGCAACTTCAATAAGTGTCCAAACCACTTTCGGCAGTACAACCGTGGCTGCACTTTACTGTCCACCACGATTCTCAATCTCGGAAAAAGAGTTTACTGATTTCTTCAATACACTCGGAGTACGATTTATTGCTGCAGGAGACTACAACGCCAAGCACCCTCATTGGGGATCCCGCCTGGTAAATCCAAAAGGCAAACAGCTGTATAACACAATCATCAACCCAGCAAACAAAATGGGCTATGCCTCACCGAATAAGCCCACGTACTGGCCAGCAGATCCACGCAAGCTCCCAGATCTAATAGACTTTGCAATCACCAGGGGAATCGCGCACAATTGCATAACGGCAGAGACACTAGCAGAATTGTCATCGGACCACTCACCAGTAGTTTTCACTATATTAACAGAACCACAAATAATAAAGCAACCACTCGGGCTAACAAATTGCAAAACAAACTGGCTCAGATTTAAAAAATACATAAGCACCCATATCGAGCTAAATCCCAAACTGGACGACGAAGAAGACATCGAGCTTTGAACCTCTGCACTAGAGTCTACGCTTATTGAAGCCGCAGATATTTCTACCCCAATTATCAGTCACACCCAGAAAAAACACAAGTCTAACAACCGACTAATTGAACCACTTCTAGCAGACAAAAGACGGCTCAGGCGAGAATGGCAAATGTCTCGATCACCGGCAGCAAAACATCGCCCAAAGGCAGCTTCGCGAACTCTAGCAAAAGCGCTTAGGCAAGAAGAAGCAAGGACACAGCGGCAATATATCGAGAAGCTTAGCCCTACCAGCACCAAATATCCGCTGTGGAAAGCACATCCAACCATAACTGCTCCAGCCGAGATAATTTCACCTTTACGATGCCCAACTGGCGAATGGGCCCGCTCAGACGAAGAAAGAGCACTCATCTTTGCAGCTCATCTAAAAACGGTCTTTCTTCCAAATCTGTCAACAAACTCTTTTCAGCTCCCCACCTTGCGCACCCCAATGGAAAGTGAGCAACCGAAATTCCAAACGGAGGAAATTTCTGCAATTATTAAAAACTACCTTAACCCAAGAAAGTCGCCCGGCCATGACAAAATAACCCCAAAAATGATCCGAGAACTCCCGATCTGTGCTTTGAAACACATCTGCAAACTCTTCAACGCGATAGTAAAAACTGGTCACTTTCCCATAAGCTGGAAAAAATCAGTAATCATTATGATCCCAAAACCCGGAAAGGACAAAACACAGCCATCATCGTACAGACCAATCAGTTTATTGCCAAGTCTTTCAAAACTATTTGAAAAGGTCCTACAACTCCGTATAAATACAATCCTGGTAAACCAAAATATAATCCCTCATCATCAGTTTGGCTTTCGAGAAAAGCATGGCACAATTGAGCAAGTCAACCGTATCACCTCAGAGATCCGCACAGCATTCGAGCAAAAAGAATATTGCACAGCAATTTTTCTCGACGTCTCCAAAGCCTTTGACCGAGTTTGGCTTGATGGCCTGATATATAAAATAAAAGCGACGCTTCCACAATATACACACAAGCTAATGGAATCTTATCTATTCAACAGAAAATTCGCTGTAGGATGTAATAGCTTCACCTCTGATGACTTCGAATCAAAAGCAGGTGTACCTCAAGGCAGCGTGTTGGATCCAACACTTTATATTTTGTACACAGCGGACATACCAACAAGCCCTGCACTCATCACATCTACTTTCGCCGATGACACGGCTATCCTTAGTCGCTCCAAATGTCCGATCAAAGCTGCTGGGCAACCCATTTAAAGGAAATTGAAAAGTAGCTAGCAGATTGGCGCATCCGTGTAAATGAACAGAAATGCAAACACGTTACGTTTACCCTCAATAGAAGAAACTGCCCATCATTGACGCTCAACAATGTGCCAGTGCCTCAATCCGACGATGTTGTGTATCTTGGAGTTCACCTGGACAGAAGATTAACTTGGCGTAGGCACATCGAAGCCAAGAAAAAGCAGCTAAAGCTTAAAGCAACCGGACTACTTATCAATGCACGATCTCCCCTATGTTTAGAGTTCAAAGTTCTTCTCTACAACTCGGTATTAAAACCCATCTGGACATATGGCTCTGCGCTATGGGGAAACGCAAGCAAGAGCAACATCGAAACCATACAAAGGGCTCAATCCAAGGTTCTCAGAACCATCACGGGAGCACCTTGGTATATCCGTAATGAAAATGTACAGAAAGACCTACATATTCCTAGTGTACTTACCGAAATAAAGGTACAACAGCTTAAGTACACCGCTAAACTGCAGGCACACCCGAATACCCTGGCCAAATCATTAACACGAGTACGTGAAAGTACTCGGCTTCAACGAAACGACCTCCCAACCCTCTAGTAATTAATCAGGGCCATAGATCAATGTAGCATCTTTCAGATGTTAGGTTATGTGTTAGATTAAGATAAACCTAGAAAATTGTTGTTAGTCTTATAAGCCTATATAAGAGATCCAACAAACAAATACAACGTTAAAAAAGAAAAAAAAAATTTTTAAAAGTTAAAATAATTAAGAACAAGAGTTACTTCGTTTTTAATAAGCTATACACTTGTATCCTTCTTATACTTTAAAAAAAAATTTGGCCAGAGGTAACTTTAATAACTTGTTCTGCAGGTGTTCAAGAAAATATACTAAAACTATTATCACGATTTTATAATTAAATTCACTGATTGGTGTCATCTATTGGAGGAGAGCAACTGAAGGCGAAAAAAATTTTTTTTACAAAATATATAATATATTATATTATTTGAATACAAAATTATCATTATCATAAAAATATGATCGAATTTTCTTGTATATGTCGGAAACTGGGTAATATTGCTTTCGTCGGCATTCCTGTTGTCCATCATCCTTGTCTTTGTGTATAATCTTTTTATTTCTTACCGGGAACTCAGTGCGTTGCGACTGGTCTTGAGCAGGTCTCTTTCCAAAGTGAGTCTACTTCCCGTTGGCCATCTGCCTCGAGACCTTCCCCTTCACTTTTTTTCACTTGACACTCCTGTCACTTCTGCCTATCGCCAGTGCACCACACTAGTCCGATACAACCCTGTGGGTCTCGAACCTAGTTCCCAGAAAGATTGACATTGGTCTCTGTACTGTCCTGTCATGACTTTCATATTCTAACTTGTCCGAGCTCATTAACATGACGTTATACGTTAGTCTTTACATTTTATTTGAATATAGTTATTTACATTATTTGTTAATTTCCGACACGGCCTTCCTGACTATAACACGTCCTCGTGTGCAAAACTCTACATTAGATTGGTATCACGCTTTACTTCATGAACAAACGTATCTTCATCTTTGCAAATCAACTTAAACTTCAACGTATAGCACGTTCAGTTGCTTCATTTTTCTTTTTGACTGAAACTACATAAATTCATATGTCTTCAAACGTCAGTTTCTTACAAAAACTCGCCCGTTTGGCTCTTCGTCAAATCACAACACAGTTCACAGGCTCTTGCCACCTCAAGTGACGATATGTACCTCCGTACCATGATCTCTCAACAGATCACACATCTACGAGCAATGACACCCATCATTGGCATGCCCATTGTCGCCAGGACCTAGCCCCTGTGTGCAATGTCCCCTGTATCTCACATAGCAGAGGTGACTCCTTGACCATCGTCTTTTTCACCGTGGTCAACTGCATCAGTATCAAACTCAATGAACGCAAACTCTCAGGTGCATACTTAAAAGTTCCTTTGCTTTTCAATGACTTCAACAAGCCACGATTACTTTCAATTATCGTTTTTCATCTTTCACTAAAACGCTACCACCAATCAAATGTCTCTTAAGTTTTTTTTTATTTACGGTTAAGCAGTAAGGTCGTCTCTGTTTGTCACTAGTTGAAATTCCATTCATGAAATTATTTGATTTTTCCAATCTTTCAATATGTGTCTAGTTCTGTCTAGTTCAAAGAGTTCCAAATTCTTCTCATTGCACTCTTCGTTATAAACAGAATTTACTGTTTTAACTTTGTGAATATGAATTTGTGAACAATTTACAGTTGACCAAAAATGTGTAAATTGCTCCTGGCAATGTTGTCACCCCTTCGTTAAGTTACAAAATTTGTAATCCTGATGCCATCAAGTTTATTACACACTCTTTCATTGAAAAAAAAAAAAAAAAAAACATTCGGTACCCAAATCAAACAAAAATGGAAAGAGCTCACCCAGTTAATACATTTCTTCTTTTAGCTCCAGAACTAAGCACTTCTTCTTTACTCGCTATGGCTGCTGCCCGATGAATCCGTCCTTCTTCAACACGCTGAAGCGATATGACCAATTTCTCCGCACTTGTAACACGTTACGCCTGGTTTGTTGTACTGCTGGTTAGTCCTTTCTTTGAATTTTTCGTCTGCTTTCTTCATGCGGCAATCTATCATCTTGTGCCCGGGCTCCTTGCAATAGAAGCATTTGATTTGGTTTTGTAACTTGTGCTTCTTCCTATCTGGACCCTCTTCCTGCTCGGAACGATGCCTTCGTTTAGAATATGCGTGCGCTTTTAAATGTTGCTGAAGTTCACTGCGCGTTTTCACATTAGTTGTAAACAGCAACTTCTGCAAATTTGTGTCGGTGTTAGCTGCGTGTGCCAACACGAGTGACACCGCAATCTCCTCCAAATCCATCGTTTTCCACGTTGACAGCAAAGATGTCACCAGTCGGCTAGCATACACTGACACACATTCATTTGCCTCCGGCTTCCCGTTCAGAATTTTCATCAAGATGGCGGCTGGCGTCTCTACTCCACCGAAGCGTTGTGTCAATAACTCCTTGAAAATTTGCCAAGTCATCCCAACAAAACTAATTTGGGAGAGCCATTGCGACGCACTTCCACTCAATGCCTTGCTTAGTGACATTATTAAGGCACTTCCTTCCAGTGGATGTTCAGCGAAAATTATATCCACAGTTTTGCACCAAGCGGCAGCATCAGCTCCATCTGCATCTGGATTGAATGTTGGCAATGACGTTTTGCTTTGACTTTTCGCAGTTTGCATTGCCTTCAACATTTCCAAAAATTTATAGTTTTGCGAATCCAAAATTGCTCGCAAGTCGCCGGCAGCATCATTTTGAGGCTGAGACAATCCCACTTCTGATGTCGGAAACTGGGTAATATTGCTTTCGTCGGCATTCCTGTTGTCCATCATCCTTGTCTTTGTGTATAATCTTTTTATTTCTTACCGGGAACTCAGTGCGTTGCGACTGGTCTTGAGCAGGTCTCTTTCCAAAGTGAGTCTACTTCCCGTTGGCCATCTGCCTCGAGACCTTCCCCTTCACTTTTTTTCACTTGACACTCCTGTCACTTCTGCCTATCGCCAGTGCACCACACTAGTCCGATACAACCCTGTGGGTCTCTCTAGTTCCCAGAAAGATTGACATTGGTCTCTGTACTGTCCTGTCATGACTTTCATATTCTAACTTGTCCGAGCTCATTAACATGACGTTATACGTTAGTCTTTACATTTTATTTGAATATAGTTATTTACATTATTTGTTAATTTCCGACATATATATTACATTGCACCCGCTAGTTAAATTTAGTATCTACTTCCCTCAAAAGCAATGTAAAGCTGCAATGAACAATTTTTTTTTCTCACTTTTCACCAAGAAATTTATTAAAATTATTACAAAGCTAAAATTGAAAAAAAATTTAATTGTTTTTGTGTATTGGTTTTTATTTTTCTTTGAATTATGTAAAAATGAAAATTTGTACAACATCAAAACTCATAACAATAAACATTTATTAAACTGGCTTAATTCAAAAGTTACAAACGTTTGCCACCAAGTTAAGCAAAATGAACCGCTGTACAAATTTACCCTTACATATTTCATATACACTGTATTCACACTATATTTTCATACAACACAAAATTGTCTCCCACATTATGTTTACTCACACAATCACATTTACACTATGAATAAGGCCCCCAAATGTATATACATGTGACCCCCTAGATCCTAGAATCGTGTATATAAACTCGACCTTTTTCTTAATAAAACCAGTATTCGAGCCACTCTTGTCTATTCACTACTCTGCAATCATCGGGTGAGCATCGCTGTGTGTTTGGCCCCATTTGAATGATCTCTCCAAAGTCCACCCAATTTCAAGTGTTGGTTGCGACAGCCCTATGACACTAGTTTATGTTCTAGAAGCAAACACTTTTATAAATAATAAAATTCAATAACAGTATCCATGACTCCCCCAAGAATTCATTTCTATATTTACTTCGCATTGACTTGATATAAAAACTCATGGAATGCTTATCCATGTTTTTTAAATATTAACATTTGCTCCCCAAACCATTAAAAATGCATTAAACAATTTCTATCTCTGCGATGTCAATTTTAAAAGATAACAAAACTACACCTAATATCGTTACTTTCATGCTATGGATGTTAAGTAAGCCTCTTAAAGTATTAATAAAAAATTGTTTCCGGTTTATTAAAATTAAAGTAGCCATCTAACATTAAATTTGTTCCGATCGGTTTTTGTGTCCATCTGTGGGCATGTTTACATCCTGTATATCTTTTCCACATGAAAAAAACACAAGACTGTAGTAACTTCAATTTGAAACTTAACGTATTTTTTAGTTCGACTTTCTGGCAATGTATTTGAAATTTTTAACGAACTTCAGTCAGCTGTTTTTCATTCGTGCTATGTGGCAGCGCTACAATCTCGTCATTTCCAACACTAATTCAGATTTTGACAGCACTGTTTTCAGCGAGAAATTGCTACATTTAGCTTTTTATCGAGTTTTTTTGATTAAAAAGTCATTTTTGTTTTGTTAAGAGGTGTTGCTCTGTGATTTTTTTCCTTTCGTTTGATACCAGATTTATTATCTTTAAGGCTGTATTGAGCGCGAGGAGTCTAAGTAAATATTTACCAAATCCAAATATTTTCAGTTTTTTTGACGGACCGTATCTGTGTGAAAAATTATCATTACGAAAATTAAAAAAAAACATTTTGAATCTCCAGGACTCTACTTTCCCAATCCTTGAATCAATAGTTTTTCCAGGACACGGTTTCAACGCATCCTGGAAAAGTATGAAGGAAAAAAAATTTCTGATGAAAAATTGAGAAAAAAAACGAGAGAAAAATTTTTTTTTTCATATCAAGAAAATGACACAATTTGTTTGTGTAAGCATTGCTCCGTTATTTCGTTTTGAACTTTGATTGATCGGGACGGTATAACGGTTCAGTGGATCAATCTGAAAATTCGCAGCCGATTTTCCAAATCAAGAGAAAAATTTTATTTTTTTAAGTTTTTGCAGGAGGTACTGGGGGGAAAAAAGGACTTCTTCCTGGAATGTCTATTTAATATTGTCTACGAAATTTTAAGGGAAATTTATTGCAGATTCCAAAACTGTCTTCTGATTTTCAACAAAACCATTTGTTGTCGAGATATTGTTTATGAAAGATAAAAGGACCTTTTATGGGTATCTCCATGACAAATGCACGAAGAAAGAATTTAAAAAACCAACAGTGTCGTCAATTAATCAGGCTTTTTGGTCCTTGTGATCGATTCAGCGGATCTATATAACACATTTTTAAAACAAACAAATAAAGGCACACAGGACTCAGTGCTTAGGATTGTTCGACACGTGAAAAGTTATAGTTTACCGAGTGTTTCCGGTTACTACATGATTCTTATTCATTTCAGTCATGCCACTAATTAAGACTCTTTTTATCTTTCTTGCGAAAACAAAAACATACATACATATGTACGTAAATACAGGACACACAGTATTTCTCTCTACAAGTGAGGTGATAACTTCGAAGCTGCGAAGAAAAATTTTTCATTAAACGTCTGAAAATATCGCTGAGTGCCTAAGAGCTGGACTCTGCTGGCCCCTGTACTCACCCATCGGACCCTTTCTGCCGTAAACCTGTGAGCGCTGGGGAGTGGGGCTGCGGCGCTGCTTCAATACCGCGTTTTCGCGCCTCTCACCATTGGCTTTGTCCAATCCTGTCCTACTTTTTGCAGCGAAAGTATTTTTTTCTGCCTTCGACTCCGATCAGCTGATCAACTAGGTTTGGAAATGGTGGAAGCTTCGGAGAACCGCCTGGCAATAGCCGGAAAGTGGAGCCTCTGTGTAATTTATTGGAAGAGTAACCGCGACTTTTCGTTGCCATTCAAATTCAAACTTGGATTTCTCGGATAAAAAAATTCGTGGCGACAATGGGCATCCAATCCCGTTTGGGAGGCGTGGAATCCAAAATATTAAATGAGGAAGCGGTATTTGAAGACGTCCCATGTTAAAGGAGTTACCGGTCCTAAATACGACAGCGTCAAGCGATTCAGTGGCTGGCGAAGAGTCCAGCAAAACTTATATCGAAGGAACAGAGTGCAAAAAATAGGATGATGTCAAGCGCAGGTTGGGCACGTGAATCTGAGTACTAAACAAGATATCAAGCGCATGATCGAGCTACATGGGCAAATAACCCTCAAGGCTCTCGCAGACAAAAGCCTCAAAAGTGCCAATAAGGCAGACATAGCTAAACAAACTATGAATGTCTCTTAAGGGGCTTAACTTTTCATACGTCAAACATGCAGACCCACCAAACCGCCCCTGGGATGAGTTACTTGCTCAGAGGAACACCTCACCAAAAAAGCAGCGTGGCAGAGGACAACCAACCTCCTTATAAGCTGCTTAGCTAAAGCAATACAACGTCAACAGCATAGCAGTAAGCCCTGTATTAGCTCGAGAACCTGATAGAACTCACGAATCGCTTCAAGAATGGAAATTGTCTTCTAATGAGGGCGAAATCAAGCCACAGGCGCAAGTTACCTCTCGGGAGCTTGAGAGAGTTTTATTCCAACAGTTTTCAATGAATAGATCCTTATGTCAATCAATTTAATCCATTTATATATGTATCTTCTTTTCAGAGAATAAATGCTTTTTGTTAAGCAAGAACCAGTTTCTTTAAACTTTAAAATCGAAGTGAAGTTCTTTATTTTATTCAATTTAGTTGGAGCTTCTACTGTTTAAAAAAATGCTTACGGCTTTATTTTTCTTCTCGCCCACACAGGGGCGAATATAAAAAAGTAAAAACTGATTCTGCAAATTCATGTGGATTGGTTTTCCATACTGGTCAGTTGCGAAACTTAGACTTTGTTGCTAAGGGGTGAGTGACTACAGGTGGCGGTATGTTTGGTTATGCGTAGTAGGTAATTCTTCTTTACTGCAGCTTTCAAAACCTTAAGTAGGCATTCGAAAGTTGTATATAGGGTGACCATATGTTGCTTTACTTATTATTTATTTTCCAAGAATCTAGTTGTGCTCTGGATTGCATCTAGATGGATTTTTTCCAGGCTTATTACTTCGATTGTTTTATTTTCAATAACTCTCTGAATTGGAGGAAGTAAGATATCCAGGTGTTCGGTGTTGTTATAATCCGTATTATCGTTCATTATATTATTTATGTATATTCAACAATTTGAATACTTTATTATCTGGGATCCAGATATAACGGTCGAGTTTCCACATGTGGATTCCAGTAGAAGATTTTGTGTGTTTTTTGTTTTGAGAAAAGTGTTTTTATATTTGGGACGTACTCAGGAAATCATTGATCAATGTCGGCTCTTCATTGATATGGTCCATTATGTTTTTGAACCGGATCAGTATTTCGTTTTTAAATTTGATTTGATCGTTTAACTCGGTCGAGAAGACCTGAGTTTTCTCTTTTATTTTGTTTAACTGTTCGTAAATTTGTTGTGAGTCCTTATAGTCCATATTTCCTGTAATTACTTTTAGTACGCTCCCTAATCCATTTACCAGGTCCCGTTCCTTTCTATCGTGTGGAAGGAGGGTCGTTATCTTTCTCTGGAGTTCTTCTAACTTCTCACCTAATAGTCCCACGGATAGTTTAAACATTTCATTCGATTTTAGTTGCCTAATTGTTAGTTTTATTCTGGTTGTTCTTATATTCGTCCACATCTATTATATGCTTTATTGATTTATACGATTTCAGTATTCTCGCATTGCCTGGGATAATTCTAGCAATGAGTGACGTTCCATCAAGGGGGATGTAGGCCGAGAAATGGGATTAAGAAAAGGTTGGTACGAGGATTGTGAGTTTTACTTTGCTTTCGTTTTCAGTCGTAGCTTGGCTTTGCGCAGTTTTTGGTATTTTTTTCGTAACTATTGTTGTGCCATTGTACCTTAACACTTGTTGTTTCGAAAATCGGGGGTTAACTTGTTCCTTCTGTTTTCTTTTCTGAAGATAACTTCATCGGGTGATAGTGTTTGTGGTGGGTTCGTTTCTCTATTTAATTTTTCTATTCTGTCTGCCTTTCTTTTCTCAAACTGAAACAACTCTGTATAAAGGTTTGCACAAAAATTGGAAATTTTCGCATTTTTTTTTTTGAATTTAAAAATTTTTTTTTTTTTTTTTAATTTTCTTTTTTATTTTTAAATTTTTACAATTTTTTGTTGTCTTTTTTTTTTGTTTGAAATTATGCAATAACTGATGAAAAAATGAGAAAAAAAGCGAGAGTGGGTACTGGGGAAAAAAAAGGACTTCTTCCTGGAATGTCTATTTAATATTGTGTACGAAATTTTAAGGGAAATTTTTTGCAGATTGCAAAACTGTCTTCCGATTTTCAATAAAACCATTTGTTGTCGAGATATTCTTGATTAATGATAAAATGACCTTTTATGGTTATCTCCATGACACATGCACGAAGAAAGAATTTAAAAAACCATAAGTGTCGTCAATTTATCAAGCTTTTTCACCGGATTCACCGGATTCATATAACACACTTTTAAAACAAACAAATAAAGGCACACAGGACACAGTGCTTAGGATTGTTCGACACGTGAAAAGTTATAGTTTACCGAGTGTTTCCGGTTACTATAGGATTCTAATTCATTTCAGTCATGCCACTGATTAAGACTCTTTTTATCTTTTTTATCTTAACATAAACATACTGTTGGTGTAAATGCATGCTTAAAATACAAACTATGAATTTCTCACAGTAAAGACCAATACAGGCTTTGCTTAGAATAGAATTAACCCCTACATATTTTCATTTACACTGTACTCTCACTATATTTTTATACAACACAAAATTGTCCCCCACATTATGTTCACACACACAATCACATTTACACTATGAATAAGACCCCCAAATGTATATACATGTGACCCCCTAGATCCTAGAATCGTGTATATAAACTCAACCTTTTTCTTAATAAAGTCAGTATTCAAGCAACTCTTGTCTATTCACTACTCTGCAATCAACGGGTGAGCATCGCTGTGTCTTTGGCCCCCATTTGCATGATCTCTCCGAAGTCCACCCAATTTCAAGTGTTGATTGCGACAACCCTATGTCACTAGTTTATGTTCTAGAGGCAAACATTTTTATAAATAATAAAATTATAAAATTCAATAACATTTTGGTGACCCCCGACTTTGGCGTTCTTAATTTAAAAAAATAAAACATTTTGGTGTAACAGTCAAAGTGTGAGAATTTTTGTCAACTCAGACTAATTTTCTCAATAACACGCATATAAGGAATTTTGGTCAACTTGTCGATCATTTCCTTTTTTAATACAACGCTTTGGAAAATATTGATATTCCTTAGCGAGGGCACGGTTTTGCAGGCTACCAACAATCCGGGGTCCCGACATTTACGAAACAATTGATTAACTTGGATATCATTGCATTTGTGCATATCATTTATGTCAACTTGGCGACGGTATTGCACACCATAACCAACAACTACATCTACTTGTGAGACAACTGACTGTGTCAGCACTTTGTCACCTAGTCAATTTGGCGACTATAATCACAGCGGTAAAAAGTACATTCGAGTCAAAATGGCGACTATTAGTGTACAACAGGTCAACTTGGCGACCATAAAATATAATGTTTGTCGGACAACTGAAATTATCAGCACTTTGTCGACTAGTCAATTTGGGGACTAGAACGACAGCAGAGTGCAACGTGGGACAAGGCGTACCCAATCAATTGAATCATCTGGAAAACACGGAGACCAAGCAGTCGAAGGGTTCTACGATTCATTATATACATTTATATTAAATAAAATAAAAATAAAAAAAAAAAAATTTTAAAAACTTTATACTTGTTGTTAAATTTAACTTTATTTACTAGTACTTTGATCACTAATCGGTGCGAGTCGGAGCGTACCTTGTCAATTGACTAAAAAATATACTTCCAACGGATCAAAGTACATAAAGTAAAATGGATAAAATATACGAACAACAGTTTGAGCGAGGTGAAGAGATTCAAAATTTCATCAGAAATGTCAAAAAGGACTCTGCCTCAAGAAAGTCAAAAGTTCTCTATTATGATAATAAAATTGAGACGATTGAGGATCTTTGGGAAAGATTTGACAAAGCCCACATTGATTTAATGGAATCGTTGGGATACGAGCCATCCGGTCACGATTACTTCAAAAAGGAATATTATTCAAAATTAAAAGAATTAACAGAAAAAGTAATAAAGGATTGGAAACTACAAAGGGCAAAAATTGAAGAAAGCAAATTGGCCCATCAAAAAGATGAAGATCGCATTAACATTCAACCATTGATCAGAAAGCAAGGCGCTATGCTAGCAACACTTTCCAGGACATTAAAGCAAATAATTCCTGAAGAAAAAATGAACTACAAAAAAGTTGTAGAAAACTTATGGCAGCAGACAGAACAACTGCACTATGAGATGTATAAACTTGCAGTAGATCCAGTCGAAGCTGGATACAATTTGGAAACATTCATAATGGCAGAAAAGGCGATACTGAAATTTTGTGTCCCACCTGCACATGATGTGACAACGTCGTCACTACAATTGCCAAAAATTTCAATTCCAAAATTTTATGGAAATTATTTGAAATGGCAACAATTTCATGACATTTTTAAGAAAATGGTTCATGAATCAAATATACCCGCTGTACAGAAGATGTGGTATTTAAAAGCAAATCTATCAGGGGATGCCGAAAGATTAATTAGGCACCTTGAATTAACAGAAGTCAATAATGACACTGCATGGAAAATGTTGCAAGAACGATTTAACAATAAACGGGTCTTGGTTACAGCAGTTTTCGAAAAATTATTTGATCATCCAAACATTGGAAACGACGCCCTGTCAATAAAGAATCTTCATGATAATATTCATGAATCATTATAGGCATTGACACAGAAACTTGGGATTCTATTATAATTTTCCATATGACAAGAAAATTGGATAGACTTACCCACACTCTATATGAACAATCCCTTTCCGATACAAGGGAATTGCAGGAGACCAAAGAATTCCTTGCATTTTTGGAACAACGTTTCCTTGCCCTAGAGGCGATTGGTACCAAGCAGTCCAGGGAAAGGCAAAAAATATGTGCATCAGCGTCTGGCACAAACTCATCTTCATGTCCGTTCTGCAGTAAGTTAAATCACAAACTGTTTCAGTGTGATAAATTCAAAACTAAATCTGCAGCAGAACAGTTAAACTGGGTACAGAGACAGAGAATGTGTGCCAATTGTTTTAAAACCGACCACATGTCGAAGGCTTGTACCTGGAAGTGATGTTTGAAATGCGATAAAAAACATAATACATTGTTACATTTGGGAAACAACAACTTGAAACCAAATGTAACAACAACGGCCTCAGCTGCGTCCACATATGGAAGTAATAAAAATTATACCCTACTAGCGACAGCCAGGGTAATTGTTAAAGGGACCAATGAGCGAGAAGGAGAATTTCGTGCGCTCTTACACAGTGGCTCCCAAGTCAATCTAATCTCAGAGAGATTAGTAAAGCAATTATAATTATTGAAAATAGAAAAGGCATCGCTAAGAATTGAAGGAGTAGGAGGACAACCACAACTCAGCAGATCAAGAGTAAATGTACTTGTGAAATCAAAATACACCGATTTCAGTACAAGAGTGGAAGCCTTTGTTTTACCGCCCATTGTCGCAGATCAACCCACAGAAGCAATAACGCAAAAGTTTGACCTGCCGAAAACTATACCTCTAGCGGATCCCAACTTCAACTAAACTGGTAAAATTGACTTATTACTAGGGGCAGATCACCATTTCTCAATTTTACTACCTGGACAAGTAAAACAAAATAAGTGTCCAACTCTTCAAAATTCAGAATTTGGTTGGATCATTGCCGGAAAAATAAATATGGCTACATCTGCACCTACAACTTGTATGGTGGCTACCGAGCCTGATGAACTGTTGAAGCGATTCTGAAAACTGGATACCTTGGAACCAGCAAAAATTTACAAAAGTCTAGGGGAAGAATATTGCGAAAACCACTTCTTGGACAATTTACACGAAGCCGCATTTGGAAGATTGGTTTAAAACTGACATTTGCTGAAGACTCTTCATCCCTGGGGGAGTCTCGTGATGTGGCTGTGGAGATTCCTATCACTGGAAACCAGGATGAGCCCAGAAATAAAGGCAGAATATATAAAGTTCATAAAAGAATATGAACAGCTTGGACACATGAAGGAAGTGTTGCCAGAAAGATTACCAAGGCAGCATTATTTCATACCTCATCATTGTGTTCTTAAACCTGATAGTACCACAACCAAATTAAGGGTGGTATTTGATGCTTCATGTAAGACATCAACAGGAAAATTTTTAAATGATATCTTGTACCCAGGACCAGTGGTACAAAGTCAATTGTTTTCAATCCTACTGAGGTTTAGGACGCATAAATATGTTTTCACTGCGGACATAGAAAAAATGTACCGACAGATATGGGTAAATCCAGATGATCAATTCAATCAAATGATTGTTTGGAGAGACAGCCCAAATAAAAAATTGAAATATTATCGCTTGAAGACAGTTACCTATGGAACAACTTCGGCACCTTACCTCGCAACAAAAAGTTTGGAGTATTTGGCAACTAAAAACAAGGAAAAGTGGGCCACAGGAGCAACTACATTAAAAAATGACTTTTATGTGGATGATTGCCTTTCAGGAGCAGACAGCTTGGCAGAAGCACTACAAATCAGGCAGGAGCTGATTAAAGTTCTTAAACCAGCTGGATTCAATTTGAGGAAATGGTGCTCAAACAATGCACAGCTATTGGAGGACATCTCGAAGGACGACATATGCAGCAGCATTAATTTGGGTGATGCATTGGAACAATTAAGTGTGAAAACATTAGGCATAATTTGGATGGCTAAAGAAGACACGCTCTGCGGAAAGGCCCAGCTACATACTCGAGGGATAACAAGACGCGTTCTATTATCTGAAATAGGACAAATATTTGACCCTTTGGGACTATTTGCACCTGTTGTAGTACGTGCTAAAATCTTACTGCAACATATTGCATCCGAAAAATTTGAGATGGATGCCAATTTACCTGCTAACTTGGAGAAACAGTGGGAATTGTATCGTGCAGATCTGCAAGAACTAAATAAAATGCAAATGCCCAGGCACATATATGATGGAAAGGTGCCATCCACACGCCAGATCCACACCTTCGTAGATGCATCAGAAAAGGAGTATGGAGCTGCTGTATACATTCGGGCCACATACAAAAATGGTCAGATCACCGTGCGTTTACTGTGTGCAAAGTCACGTGTAGATCCTCTAGAGAAGCAGTCATTGCCACGTCTTGAGTTATGTGCAGTAGTGCTTGGAGCAGAACTCACGGACAGAGTTCGACACGATCTCCGAATGGAAGCAGAAAATGTTGAAACTTTCTTGTGGTCAGATTCAACAATTGCACGGTCATGGATTAATTTTCGGGTATCTCAGTTCCATACATTTGTGGCCAAGAGGCTTACAAAGTACATGCTGTTTCCAAACCGATACAATGGCGGCATGTTTGATCAGCTCTAAATGCTGCAGATATCCTATCAAGAGGGATATCAGCATCTCAGCTAACAACAAACAATTTATGGTTATATGGACCATTATACCTACATGGGCCACAATCTCGCTGGCCAGTACCGTTCAAAGCATCAGAACATGTGGCTGATACTTCGGAACGGAAAACCAAAGTATTCAGTATGCCAATGACGAGTACCATTCCTGCTTCTGGGAGGGATGATGGGTGGATTTATAACATAAACCACAAAAACTCGGTATAACGTATGCAAAGAATTATTGCATACGTATTACGTTTCTGGAGAGCACAAAACAGAAGGAAGACTGTTCAACTGGAATTGGATGAGTTGGAACAAGCTCGAATAATTATAATCAAACAAATTCAGGAAGGTGAATTTGAGTATAAGCTTCGTCATCTCAGAAATCGTCCAAAGCAACCTATGGGCAAGAGGAGTAATTTATCATCATTACCTTTGGTGCTTGATGAAAATTCGGTTATTCGAGTAGCGACCAGACTACAACAAGCTCCAGTGTCAAGAGACACAAGGAATCCATATCTGTTGCCTTATAATAATACCGTTGTCAAAATCATTCTGCGCAAATTACATGAAGACAACAAAGGCAGTACACCTGGAATTGGTTGGAGACTTATCAACATCCTCATTTATTGGAGCATTACAACGCTTCATTGGACGAAGAGGAAGATGCCAAACGTTGTACTGTGACAATGCGACAAACTTCGTTGGAGCTAACAACCAATTGAAGGAATTGAGTGAAACGATTTACTCTGACATGACAACTGGTACAATTATGGAATTCTGTAACCAGAAAGGAGTTCAATTTAAATTTATTCCCCCACGGTCACCTCATTTTGGAGGTTTATGGGAGGCAGCTGTAAAATCAGCAAAACATTTGTTGCTAAAAAATGTTTCCACAGCCAATTTGACGTTTGAACAATTGTCAACAATTATTGTGAACATTGAAGCAATATTAAATTCACGGCCACTAACTCCCAACTCAAGTGATCCTAATGATCTTACTGCGCTCACACCAGGACATTTACTCATTGGAGAACCATTGGTGGCTCAACCCGATCCAGAGCCAATCAGACAGAAATCGTTGCCAGAACAATGGGAGCTGGTGCAACGATTAAAACATACCTTTTGGACACAATGGTCACAGGAGTATCTGCAAGGATTACAAAACTCCGCGAAGTGGAAGAAGCCTTTTAACAATGTGAAAGAAGGCATGATGGTGATCCTCAAATAAGATAACGTACCCATTTTTCAATGGCCATTGGGGAGGATTATAAAATTATATCCTGGACCTGATGGTTATATTCGTGTGGTTGACATAAAAACGGCATCTGGAATTTACAAACGAGCTATTTATAAATTAGCTCCCCTACTACGAACACCAGAACCAAGAGAAAAGCATTAACTGGATGACGATGACGACGACGCCAAGAATTCCCAAGAAAACGGGTTTAAGGATTAAGACGAATCTTAGCATCGTTGCCTCTAACGTTATTATTGATGTTGCTATTGTTACCATTGGCATTGGCCCAATCAGTAAATGTGACCAAATTTGGTGCCAAACCTGGCATTTACTATGAGAAAATTGGAACGTCCAGATTTGCTGTAGCTGACTGGACAATCATTGCGTATTATAATTTGGATCCATATTGGGACCATATGAACACATTTTCTTTCGGGGTAAAAAAGATTGGGGAAATGTGTTCCCGATTAAAACCAAGTCAAGCCTGTTCTGTAATGTATAAACACTTCCAACATGTGGAAGAGGAACTGAGAATGGAAAACGATCTTTTGCACATAGGACGAAATCGTAGAGCACCATTTGATTTTGTTGGCAACATCGCCAGGAGTCTATATGGAGTACTGGACTCGGAATATGCAAAAGAATTGTCCAATACTATTGAAAAGGTGAAAACAAATGAGGAATACTTGGTAACACTCTTAAAGAATCAAACATCTATACTTGATTTAACAATCAACATCTTCAAGCGTGATGAGGCGATAATTGAGAGGCGATTGAATTTGATGGAGCAGCAACTACTCTATATGTCTCAAGCACATTCTGATTCTGTCAAGACTTTTCAATGGTATCTCACGATAACAACACAACTTTCGGTGATTGCTTTAAATTTGCAACGAGTACAATCAGAGATTGCCCATGTACTCACTGACGTTCATCATGACCAAATAAGCCCGTTGTTACTCTCGCCTAAACAACTTGAACAACACTTAAAAGCGTTAAAAAATCATCTTCCACCAGGACACATACTTCCTGCCACAGACGATGATGTTCTACAATTATATAAAATGATGAAGGCAGAAGGGAGCATTGTAAAGAAGCGCGTAATATTCAAAGTAACGCTACCATTGCTCTCAGCACAAGTATTTGAATTATACAATCTAGTTCCCATACCAGCAATCAGCAATAAAGGAATTATGACGATGGATATTCAAATTCCCATGATAGTGGTCAATAAGCACAGAGATCAGTTTCTTGGATTAACAGCAACTGAATTAAAACAATGCCATCAAGTCACAAATGAAGAATTCATATGTCCAAATGAACAATCTGTGTTCTCAATCAATAGTAATTGTGAATTTCAGTTGTTCAACAACAAAACTTCAAATATGTGTCAAATTAAATACACAAGCATGACGTTCGTCTGGTTCAATATGTACTACAAGAACCATTGGATTTTTGCTACAATGTCACCAATGGAGTTATCTGCAGTCTGCGATGACAACAGTTCAAGCATCACCATAAGTCAAGGAGGATTATTAACACTTGATCCAAGTTGCACTTTGCGGAATCCATTAATACGAGTAACTGGACATCGTATTACAACCACCGGCACAATGAATATGTCATACGCCCGGTTTGGGAATTTCTCCACCATGATGATGAATTCAACTAATGAAACGACTTTAACCAATGTTCAGCTAAGCTACAATGAACTTGAAAACCTCAGTAGTCAATTATGGCCCAGATTTAAAATAAAGTTACCATATGACCTAAAATCTAGTCAAGGGCCTATTCAACATCATAACATTACTTCATACATAGCGCTAATAATATTCATAACATTAGTGCTACTATACGTTATCAAAAATCGGTGTACCAACGGAAGACAAGAAGCCAGGATTGCTATTGGCCTTCAACAGATGACCCCTCCCACAACTGGTACCCAGATGCCAAGTGACCGTCAACCGACTCAATCTACACATCGACCTGCTGGAAACTACGAAATCAACATTTAAGTAATGTTGAACAGTCGTTCAACGGCCAGGAGTATGTTGGTGTAAATGCATGCTTAAAATACAAACTATGAATTTCTCACAGTAAAGACCAATACAGGCTTTGCTTAGAATAGAATTAACCCCTACATATTTTCATTTACACTGTACTCACACTATATTTTTATACAACACAAAATTATAATTTCTCTCTACAAGTGAGGTGATAACTTCGAAGCTGCGAAAAAAATTTTTCATTAAACCTACGTCTGAAAATATCTCTGAGTGCCTAAGAGCTGGACTCTGCTGGCCCCTGTACTCACCCATCGGACCCTTTCTGCTTCAACTCCAGAGCCCCAAGTCTGGTTTTCTGTCTGCTGGCCAGGAGGTACTGGGGGAAAAAAAGGACTTCTTCCTGGAATGTCTATTTAATATTGTCTACGAAATTTTAAGGGAAATTTATTTCAGATTCCAAAATTGTCTTCTGATTTTCAATAAAACCATTTGTTGTCGAGATATTCTTCATGAAAGATAAAAGGACCTTTTATGGATATCTCCATGACACATGCACGAAGAAAGAATTTAAAAAACCATAAGTGTCGTCAATTTATCAAGCTTTTTCACCGGATTCACCGGATTCATATAACACACTTTTAAAACAAACAAATAAAGGCACACAGGACACAGTGCTTGGGATTGTTCGACACGTGAAAAGTTATAGTTTACCGAGTGTTTCCGGTTACTATAGGATTCTTATTCATTTCAGTCATGCCACTGATTAAGACTCTTTTTATCTTTTTTATCTTAACATAAACATACATACATATGTATGTAAATACAGGACACGTTGTATTTCTCTGACACACAGTATTTCTCTCTACAAGTGATGTGATAACTCCGAAGCTGCGAAGAAAAATTTTTCATTAAACCTACGTCTGAAAATATCTCTGAGTGCCTAAGAGCTGGACTCTGCTGGCCCCTGTACTCACCCATCGGACCCTTTCTGCTTCAACTCCAGAGCCCCAAGTCTGGTTTTCTGCCTGCTGGCCAACCGTAAACCTGTGAGCGCTGGGGAGTGGGGCTGCGGCGCTGCTTCAATACTGCGCTTTCGCGCCTCTCACCATTGGGTTTGTCCAATCCTGTCCTAATTGTTGCAGCGAAAGTTTTTTTTTCTGCCTTCGACTCCGATCAGCTGATCAACCAGGTTTGGAAATGGTGGAAGCTACGGAGAACCGCCTGGCAATAGCCGGAAAGTGGAGCCTCTGTGTAATTTATTGGAAGAGTAACCGCGACTTTCTCGCCCACGTAGGGGCTTATCTATTAAAAAGTAAAAACTGATGCTGCAAATTCATGTGGATTGGTTTTCCATAGTGGTCATTTGCGAAACTTAGAATTTGTTGCTCAATAGTTGGACATTTCTCCCAGTAAGGAAAATGAACGATGGGGTTTCGGAGGGGTGAGATGTGTGCTGTGGTAACTCGTCCCTCCTCACACTGGAGCGACGGCCATAACGTTGGAATGGTCAAAGTGACGACAGGTGGCGGTATGTTTGGTTGTGCGTAGTAAGTAATTCTTCTTTTCTGCAGCTTCCAAAAGATAAGGGTAACCATAAGTAGGCATTCGAAAGTTGTATATAGGGTGACCTTATGTTGCTTTACTTCTTATGTATTTTCCAAGAATCTAGTTGTGGTCTGGATTGCATCTAGATGGATTTTTTCCAGGCTCATTACTTCGATTGTTTTATTTTCAATAACTCTCTGAATTGGAGGAAGTAAGATATCCAGATGTTCGGTGTTGTTATAATCCGTATTATCGTTCATTATATTATTTATGTATATTCAACAGTTTGAATTCATTATTATCTGGGATCCAGATATAACGGTCGAGTTTCCACATGTGGATTCCAGTAGAAGATTTTGTGTGTTTTTTGTTTTGAGAAAAGTGTTTTTATATTTGGGACGTACTCAGGAAATCATTGATCAATGTCGGCTCTTTATTGATATGGTCCGTTATGTTTTTGAACCGGATCAGTATTTCGTTATTAAAATTGATTTGATCGTTTAACTCGGTCGAGAAGGATTGAGTTTTCTCTTTCATTTTCTTTAACTGTTCGTAAAGTTGTTGTGAGTCCTTATAGTCCATATTTCCTGTAATTACTTTTAGTACGCTCCCTAATCCATTTACAAGGTCCCGTTCCTTTCTATCGTGTGGAAGGAGGGTCGTTATCTTTCTCTGGAGTTCTTCTAACTTCTCAACTAATAGTCCCGATTTTAGTTGCCTAATTGTTAGTTTTATTCTGGTTGTGCAGTTCTTATATACGTCCACATCTACGGTACGAGGATTGTGAGTTTTACTTTGCTTTCGTTTTCAGTCTTAGCTGGGCTTTGCGTAGTTTTTGGTCCTTTTTGGTAACTATTGTTGTGCCATTGTCCCCTTAACACTTGTTGTTTCGAAAATCGGGGGTTAACTTGTTCCTTCTGTTTTCTTTTCTAAAGATAACTTCATCGGGTGATAGTGTTTGTGGTGGGTTCCTTTCTCTATTTATTTTTTTTATTCTGTCTGCCTTTCTTTTCTCAAACTGAAACAACTCTGTATAAAGGTTTGCACAAAAATTGGAAATTTTCGCATTTTTTTTTTTATTTTTAAATTTTCACAATTTTTTGCTGTCTTTTTTTTTGTTTGAAATTATGCAGTAACTGATGAAAAATTGAGAAAAAAAGCTCGAGTGGGTACTGGGGGGAAAAAGGACTTCTTCCTGGAATGTCTATTTAATATTGTCTACGAAATTTTAAGGGAAATTTTTTGCAGATTCCAAAACTGTCTTCCGATTTTCAATAAGACCATTTGTTGTCGAGATATTCTTGATTAAAGATAAAAGGACCTTTTATGGATATCTCCATGACACATGCACGAAGAAAGAATTTAAAAAACCATAAGTGTCGTCAATTTATCAAGCTTTTTCACCGGATTCACCGGATTCATATAACACACTTTTAAAACAAACAAATAAAGGCACACAGAACACAGTGCTTGGGATTGTTCGACACGTGAAAAGTTATAGTTTACCGAGTGTTTCCGGTTACTATAGGATTCTTATTCATTTCAGTCATGCCACTGATTAAGACTCTTTTTATCTTTTTTATCTTAACATAAACATACATACATATGTATGTAAATACAGGACACGTTGTATTTCTCTGACACACAGTATTTCTCTCTACAAGTGATGTGATAACTCCGAAGCTGCAAAGAAAAATTTTTCATTAAACCTACGTCTGAAAATATCTCTGAGTGCCTAAGAGCTGGACTCTGCTGGCCCCTGTACTCACCCATCGGACCCTTTCTGCTTCAACTCCAGAGCCCCAAGTCTGGTTTTCTGTGTGCTGGCCAGCCGTAAACCTGTGAGCGCTGGGGAGTGGGGCTGCGGCGCTGCTTCAATACTGCGCTTTCGCGCCTCTCACCATTGGGTTTGTCCAATCCTGTCCTAATTGTTGCAGCGAAAGTTTTTTTTTCTGCCTTCGACTCCGATCAGCTGATCAACCAGGTTTGGAAATGGTGGAAGCTACGGAGAACCGCCTGGCAATAGCCGGAAAGTGGAGCCTCTGTGTAATTTATTGGAAGAGTAACCGCGACTTTCTCGCCCACGTAGGGGCTTATCTATTAAAAAGTAAAAACTGATGCTGCAAATTCATGTGGATTGGTTTTCCATAGTGGTCATTTGCGAAACTTAGAATTTGTTGCTCAATAGTTGGACATTTCTCCCAGTAAGGAAAATGAACGATGGGGTTTCGGAGGGGTGAGATGTGTGCTGTGGTAACTCGTCCCTCCTCACACTGGAGCGACGGCCATAACGTTGGAATGGTCAAAGTGACGACAGGTGGCGGTATGTTTGGTTGTGCGTAGTAAGTAATTCTTCTTTTCTGCAGCTTCCAAAAGATAAGGGTAACCATAAGTAGGCATTCGAAAGTTGTATATAGGGTGACCTTATGTTGCTTTACTTCTTATGTATTTTCCAAGAATCTAGTTGTGGTCTGGATTGCATCTAGATGGATTTTTTCCAGGCTCATTACTTCGATTGTTTTATTTTCAATAACTCTCTGAATTGGAGGAAGTAAGATATCCAGGTGTTCGGTGTTGTTATAATCCGTATTATCGTTCATTATATTATTTATGTATATTCAACAATTTGAGTACTTTATTATCTGGGATCCAGATATAACGGTCTAGTTTCCACATGTGGATTCCAGTAGAAGATTTTGTGTGTTTTTTGTTTTGAGAAAAGTGTTTTTATATTTGGGACGTACTCAGGAAATCATTGATCAATGTCGGCTCTTTATTGATATGGTCCGTTATGTTTTTGAACCGGATCAGTATTTCGTTATTAAAAGTGATTTGATCGTTTAACTCGGTCGAGAAGGATTGAGTTTTCTCTTTCATTTTCTTTAACTGTTCGTAAATTTGTTGTGAGTCCTTATAGTCCATATTTCCTGTAATTACTTTTAGTACGCTCCCTAATCCATTTACAAGGTCCCGTTCCTTTCTATCGTGTGGAAGGAGGGTCGTTATCTTTCTCTGGAGTTCTTCTAACTTCTCAACTAATAGTCCCGATTTTAGTTGCCTAATTGTTAGTTTTATTCTGGTTGTGCAGTTCTTATATACGTCCACATCTACGGTACGAGGATTGTGAGTTTTACTTTGCTTTCGTTTTCAGTCTTAGCTGGGCTTTGCGTAGTTTTTGGTCCTTTTTGGTAACTATTGTTGTGTCATTGTCCCCTTAACACTTGTTGTTTCGAAAATCGGGGGTTAACTTGTTCCTTCTGTTTTCTTTTCTAAAGATAACTTCATCGGGTGATAGTGTTTGTGGTGGGTTCCTTTCTCTATTTATTTTTTTTATTCTGTCTGCCTTTCTTTTCTCAAACTGAAACAACTCTGTATAAAGGTTTGCACAAAAATTGGAAATTTTCGCATTTTTTTTTTTATTTTTAAATTTTCACAATTTTTTGCTGTCTTTTTTTTTGTTTGAAATTATGCAGTAACTGATGAAAAATTGAGAAAAAAAGCTCGAGTGGGTACTGGGGGGAAAAAGGACTTCTTCCTGGAATGTCTATTTAATATTGTCTACGAAATTTTAAGGGAAATTTTTTGCAGATTCCAAAACTGTCTTCCGATTTTCAATAAGACCATTTGTTGTCGAGATATTCTTGATTAAAGATAAAAGGACCTTTTATGGATATCTCCATGACACATGCACGAAGAAAGAATTTAAAAAACCATAAGTGTCGTCAATTTATCAAGCTTTTTCACCGGATTCACCGGATTCATATAACACACTTTTAAAACAAACAAATAAAGGCACACAGGACACAGTGCTTGGGATTGTTCGACACGTGAAAAGTTATAGTTTACCGAGTGTTTCCGGTTACTATAGGATTCTTATTCATTTCAGTCATGCCACTGATTAAGACTCTTTTTATCTTTTTTATCTTAACATAAACATACATACATATGTATGTAAATACAGGACACGTTGTATTTCTCTGACACACAGTATTTCTCTCTACAAGTGATGTGATAACTCCGAAGCTGCAAAGAAAAATTTTTCATTAAACCTACGTCTGAAAATATCTCTGAGTGCCTAAGAGCTGGACTCTGCTGGCCCCTGTACTCACCCATCGGACCCTTTCTGCTTCAACTCCAGAGCCCCAAGTCTGGTTTTCTGTGTGCTGGCCAGCCGTAAACCTGTGAGCGCTGGGGAGTGGGGCTGCGGCGCTGCTTCAATACTGCGCTTTCGCGCCTCTCACCATTGGGTTTGTCCAATCCTGTCCTAATTGTTGCAGCGAAAGTTTTTTTTTCTGCCTTCGACTCCGATCAGCTGATCAACCAGGTTTGGAAATGGTGGAAGCTACGGAGAACCGCCTGGCAATAGCCGGAAAGTGGAGCCTCTGTGTAATTTATTGGAAGAGTAACCGCGACTTTCTCGCCCACGTAGGGGCTTATCTATTAAAAAGTAAAAACTGATGCTGCAAATTCATGTGGATTGGTTTTCCATAGTGGTCATTTGCGAAACTTAGAATTTGTTGCTCAATAGTTGGACATTTCTCCCAGTAAGGAAAATGAACGATGGGGTTTCGGAGGGGTGAGATGTGTGCTGTGGTAACTCGTCCCTCCTCACACTGGAGCGACGGCCATAACGTTGGAATGGTCAAAGTGACGACAGGTGGCGGTATGTTTGGTTGTGCGTAGTAAGTAATTCTTCTTTTCTGCAGCTTCCAAAAGATAAGGGTAACCATAAGTAGGCATTCGAAAGTTGTATATAGGGTGACCTTATGTTGCTTTACTTCTTATGTATTTTCCAAGAATCTAGTTGTGGTCTGGATTGCATCTAGATGGATTTTTTCCAGGCTCATTACTTCGATTGTTTTATTTTCAATAACTCTCTGAATTGGAGGAAGTAAGATATCCAGGTGTTCGGTGTTGTTATAATCCGTATTATCGTTCATTATATTATTTATGTATATTCAACAATTTGAGTACTTTATTATCTGGGATCCAGATATAACGGTCTAGTTTCCACATGTGGATTCCAGTAGAAGATTTTGTGTGTTAAAGGCGAAGATTATTTCTTTTTCGGAGTTCATTGTTGAAGAGTTGTTGGCAGTATGATTAATCATCTATATTAATACATTTCTTTTTTATATGTAGTAAAGTTGCATTATTTTGTGCAATAAAGTTGGGTGCGATAAGAAATTTTGTATTATTTATGGGTAATGGTATGATTCTTTCGAGGGTGTATTGAGTCCCTTCAAAAATGGGAATTTTTAAGTTGGAAATTATTTTGTTCTCGTGGCAGAATGTTTTTAATCTTAATAAGCTATATATGTATCCTTCTAAGTCTATGTTTATATTTTGTTTTGAGAAAAGAGTTTTTATATATTCAGATAACACATCTATATTATAATTTAGATGTATTTGTCTTCCTCTTCGCAATTTTTCGCAATGCCGTTTTGGGACGTATTTAGGATATCATTGATCAATGACGGCTCTTAATTGATATGGTCCGTTATGTTTTTGAACCGGATCAGTATTTAGTTATTAAAATTGATGTGGTCGTTTAACTCGGTCGAGAACGGCTGAGTTTTCTCTTTTATTTTCTTTAACTGTTCGTTAATTTGTTATGAGTCCTTTTAGTCCATATTTCCTGTAATTACTTTTAGTACGCTCTCCAATCCGTTTACAAGGTCCCGTTCTTTTCTATCGTGTGGAAGGAGGGTCGTTATCTTTCTCTGGAGTTCTTCTAACTTCGAAGTGACGACAGGTGGCGGTATGTTTGGTTGTGCGTAGTAGGTAATTCTTCTTTTCTGCAGCTTCCAAAAGATAAGGGTAACCATAAAAAAGGCATCTGAAAATTGTATATTGGGTGACCATATGTTGCTTTACTTCTTATTTATTTTCCAAGAATCTAGTTGTGCTCTGGATTGCATCTAGATGGATTTTTTCCAGGCTTATTACTTCGATTGTTTTATTTTCAATAACTCTCTGAATTGGAGGAAGTAAGATATCCAGATGTTCGGTGTTGTTATAATCCGTATTATCGTTCATTATATTATTTATGTATATTCAACAGTTTGAATACATTATTATCTGGGATCCAGATATAACGGTCGAGTTTCCACATGTGGATTCCAGTAGAAGATTTTGTGTGTTTTTTGTTTTGAGAAAAGTGTTTTTATATTTGGGACGTACTCAGGAAATCATTGATCAATGTCGGCTCTTTATTGATATGGTCCGTTATGTTTTTGAACCGGATCAGTATTTCGTTATTAAAATTGATTTGATCGTTTAACTCGGTCGAGAAGGATTGAGTTTTCTCTTTCATTTTCTTTAACTGTTCGTAAATTTGTTGTGAGTCCTTATAGTCCATATTTCCTGTAATTACTTTTAGTACGCTCCCTAATCCATTTACAAGGTCCCGTTCCTTTCTATCGTGTGGAAGGAGGGTCGTTATCTTTCTCTGGAGTTCTTCTAACTTCTCAACTAATAGTCCCGATTTTAGTTGCCTAATTGTTAGTTTTATTCTGGTTGTGCAGTTCTTATATACGTCCACATCTACGGTACGAGGATTGTGAGTTTTACTTTGCTTTCGTTTTCAGTCTTAGCTGGGCTTTGCGTAGTTTTTGGTCCTTTTTGGTAACTATTGTTGTGCCATTGTCCCCTTAACACTTGTTGTTTCGAAAATCGGGGGTTAACTTGTTCCTTCTGTTTTCTTTTCTAAAGATAACTTCATCGGGTGATAGTGTTTGTGGTGGGTTCCTTTCTCTATTTATTTTTTTTATTCTGTCTGCCTTTCTTTTCTCAAACTGAAACAACTCTGTATAAAGGTTTGCACAAAAATTGGAAATTTTCGCATTTTTTTTTTTATTTTTAAATTTTCACAATTTTTTGCTGTCTTTTTTTTTGTTTGAAATTATGCAGTAACTGATGAAAAATTGAGAAAAAAAGCTCGAGTGGGTACTGGGGGGAAAAAGGACTTCTTCCTGGAATGTCTATTTAATATTGTCTACGAAATTTTAAGGGAAATTTTTTGCAGATTCCAAAACTGTCTTCCGATTTTCAATAAGACCATTTGTTGTCGAGATATTCTTGATTAAAGATAAAAGGACCTTTTATGGATATCTCCATGACACATGCACGAAGAAAGAATTTAAAAAACCATAAGTGTCGTCAATTTATCAAGCTTTTTCACCGGATTCACCGGATTCATATAACACACTTTTAAAACAAACAAATAAAGGCACACAGGACACAGTGCTTGGGATTGTTCGACACGTGAAAAGTTATAGTTTACCGAGTGTTTCCGGTTACTATAGGATTCTTATTCATTTCAGTCATGCCACTGATTAAGACTCTTTTTATCTTTTTTATCTTAACATAAACATACATACATATGTATGTAAATACAGGACACGTTGTATTTCTCTGACACACAGTATTTCTCTCTACAAGTGATGTGATAACTCCGAAGCTGCAAAGAAAAATTTTTCATTAAACCTACGTCTGAAAATATCTCTGAGTGCCTAAGAGCTGGACTCTGCTGGCCCCTGTACTCACCCATCGGACCCTTTCTGCTTCAACTCCAGAGCCCCAAGTCTGGTTTTCTGTGTGCTGGCCAGCCGTAAACCTGTGAGCGCTGGGGAGTGGGGCTGCGGCGCTGCTTCAATACTGCGCTTTCGCGCCTCTCACCATTGGGTTTGTCCAATCCTGTCCTAATTGTTGCAGCGAAAGTTTTTTTTTCTGCCTTCGACTCCGATCAGCTGATCAACCAGGTTTGGAAATGGTGGAAGCTACGGAGAACCGCCTGGCAATAGCCGGAAAGTGGAGCCTCTGTGTAATTTATTGGAAGAGTAACCGCGACTTTCTCGCCCACGTAGGGGCTTATCTATTAAAAAGTAAAAACTGATGCTGCAAATTCATGTGGATTGGTTTTCCATAGTGGTCATTTGCGAAACTTAGAATTTGTTGCTCAATAGTTGGACATTTCTCCCAGTAAGGAAAATGAACGATGGGGTTTCGGAGGGGTGAGATGTGTGCTGTGGTAACTCGTCCCTCCTCACACTGGAGCGACGGCCATAACGTTGGAATGGTCAAAGTGACGACAGGTAGCGGTATGTTTGGTTGTGCGTAGTAAGTAATTCTTCTTTTCTGCAGCTTCCAAAAGATAAGGGTAACCATAAGTAGGCATTCGAAAGTTGTATATAGGGTGACCTTATGTTGCTTTACTTCTTATGTATTTTCCAAGAATCTAGTTGTGGTCTGGATTGCATCTAGATGGATTTTTTCCAGGCTTATTACTTCGATTGTTTTATTTTCAATAACTCTCTGAATTGGAGGAAGTAAGATATCCAGGTGTTCGGTGTTGTTATAATCCGTATTATCGTTCATTATATTATTTATGTATATTCAACAATTTGAGTACTTTATTATCTGGGATCCAGATATAACGGTCTAGTTTCCACATGTGGATTCCAGTAGAAGATTTTGTGTGTTAAAGGCGAAGATTATTTCTTTTTCGGGCTCAAAATATTCGTGAAGTTGCCTGTTTGTAACAGGTTACATGTCGTTGTGTTGCCCCTGATGATGTTTTTAAGGCAATCGTTGTTGGTTGGGAGTTCATTGTTGAAGAGTTGTTGGCAGTATGATTAATCATCTATATTAATACATTTCTTTTTTATATGTAGTAAAGTTGCATTATTTTGTGCAATAAAGTTGGGTGCGATAAGAAATTTTGTATTATTTATGGGTAATGGTATGATTCTTTCGAGGGTGTATTGAGTCCCTTCAAAAATGGGAATTTTTAAGTTGGAAATTATTTTGTTCTCGTGGCAGAATGTTTTTAATCTTAATAAGCTATATATGTATCCTTCTAAGTCTATGTTTATATTTTGTTTTGAGAAAAGAGTTTTTATATATTCAGATAACACATCTATATTATAATTTAGATGTATTTGTCTTCCTCTTCGCAATTTTTCGCAATGCCGTTTTGGGACGTATTTAGGATATCATTGATCAATGACGGCTCTTAATTGATATGGTCCGTTATGTTTTTGAACCGGATCAGTATTTAGTTATTAAAATTGATGTGATCGTTTAACTCGGTCGAGAACGGCTGAGTTTTCTCTTTTATTTTCTTTAACTGTTCGTTAATTTGTTATGAGTCCTTTTAGTCCATATTTCCTGTAATTACTTTTAGTACGCTCTCCAATCCGTTTACAAGGTCCCGTTCTTTTCTATCGTGTGGAAGGAGGGTCGTTATCTTTCTCTGGAGTTCTTCTAACTTCGAAGTGACGACAGGTGGCGGTATGTTTGGTTGTGCGTAGTAGGTAATTCTTCTTTTCTGCAGCTTCCAAAAGATAAGGGTAACCATAAAAAAGGCATCTGAAAATTGTATATTGGGTGACCATATGTTGCTTTACTTCTTATTTATTTTCCAAGAATCTAGTTGTGGTCTGGATTGCATCTAGATGGATTTTTTCCAGGCTTATTACTTCGATTGTTTTATTTTCAATAACTCTCTGAATTGGAGGAAGTAAGATATCCAGATGTTCGGTGTTGTTATAATCCGTATTATCGTTCATTATATTATTTATGTATATTCAACAGTTTGAATACATTATTATCTGGGATCCAGATATAACGGTCGAGTTTCCACATGTGGATTCCAGTAGAAGATTTTGTGTGTTTTTTGTTTTGAGAAAAGTGTTTTTATATTTGGGACGTACTCAGGAAATCATTGATCAATGTCGGCTCTTTATTGATATGGTCCGTTATGTTTTTGAACCGGATCAGTATTTCGTTATTAAAATTGATTTGATCGTTTAACTCGGTCGAGAAGGATTGAGTTTTCTCTTTCATTTTCTTTAACTGTTCGTAAATTTGTTGTGAGTCCTTATAGTCCATATTTCCTGTAATTACTTTTAGTACGCTCCCTAATCCATTTACAAGGTCCCGTTCCTTTCTATCGTGTGGAAGGAGGGTCGTTATCTTTCTCTGGAGTTCTTCTAACTTCTCAACTAATAGTCCCGATTTTAGTTGCCTAATTGTTAGTTTTATTCTGGTTGTGCAGTTCTTATATACGTCCACATCTACGGTACGAGGATTGTGAGTTTTACTTTGCTTTCGTTTTCAGTCTTAGCTGGGCTTTGCGTAGTTTTTGGTCCTTTTTGGTAACTATTGTTGTGCCATTGTCCCTTAACACTTGTTGTTTCGAAAATCGGGGGTTAACTTGTTCCTTCTGTTTTCTTTTCTAAAGATAACTTCATCGGGTGATAGTGTTTGTGGTGGGTTCCTTTCTCTATTTATTTTTTTTATTCTGTCTGCCTTTCTTTTCTCAAACTGAAACAACTCTGTATAAAGGTTTGCACAAAAATTGGAAATTTTCGCATTTTTTTTTTTATTTTTAAATTTTCACAATTTTTTGCTGTCTTTTTTTTTGTTTGAAATTATGCAGTAACTGATGAAAAATTGAGAAAAAAAGCTCGAGTGGGTACTGGGGGGAAAAAGGACTTCTTCCTGGAATGTCTATTTAATATTGTCTACGAAATTTTAAGGGAAATTTTTTGCAGATTCCAAAACTGTCTTCCGATTTTCAATAAGACCATTTGTTGTCGAGATATTCTTGATTAAAGATAAAAGGACCTTTTATGGATATCTCCATGACACATGCACGAAGAAAGAATTTAAAAAACCATAAGTGTCGTCAATTTATCAAGCTTTTTCACCGGATTCACCGGATTCAGTTGCGAAACTAAGAATTTGTTGCTCAATAGTTGGACATTTCTCCCAGTAAGGGAAATGAACAATGGGGTTTCGGAGGGGTGAGATGTGTGCTGTGGTAACTCGTCCCTCCTCACAATGGAGCGACGGCCATAACGTTGGAATGGTCGGAGTAACGACAGGTGGCGGTATGTTTGGTTGTGCGTAGTAGGTAATTCTTCTTTTCTGCATCTTCCAAAAGATAAGGGTAACCATAAGTAGGCATTCGAAAATTGTATATAGGGTGACCATATATTGCTTTACTTCTTATTTATTTTCCAAGAATCTAGTTGTGGTCTGGATTGCATCTAGATGGATTTTTTCCAGGCTTATTACTTCGATTGTTTTATTTTCAATAACTCTCTGAATTGGAGGAAGTAAGATATCAAGGTGTTCGGTGTTGTTATAATCCGTATTATCGTTCATTATATTATTTATGTATATTCAACAATTTGAATACTTTATTATCTGGGATCCAGATATAACGGTCTAGTTTCCACATGTGGATTCCAGTAGAAGATTTTGTGTGTTTTTTGTTTTGAGAAAAGTGTTTTTATATTTGGGACGTACTCAGGAAATCATTGATCATTGACGGCTCTTTATTGTTATGGTCCGTTATGTTTCTGAACCGGATCAGTATTTCGTTATTAAAATTGAGTGAGTCCTTATAGTCCATATTTCCTGTAATTACTTTTAGTACGCTCCCTAATCCATTTACCAGGTCCCGTTCCTTTCTATCGTGTGGAAGGAGGGTCGTTATCTTTCTCTGGAGTTCTTCTAACTTCTCACCTAATAGTCCCACGGATGGTTTAAACATTTCATTCGATTTTAGTTGCCTAATTGTTAGTTTTATTCTGGTTGTGCAGTTCTTATGTTCGTCCACATCTATTATATGGTTTATTGATTTATACGATTTCAGTATTCTCGCATTGCCTGGGATAATTCTAGCAATGAGTGACGTTCCATCAAGGGGGATGTAGGCCGAGAAGTGGGATTAAGAAAAGGTTGGTACGAGGATTGTGAGTTTTACTTTGCTTTCGTTTTCACTCTTAGCTTGGCTTTGCGCAGTTTTTGGTCCTTTTTGGTAACTATTGTTGTGCCATTGTACCTTAACACTTGTTGTTTCGAAAATCGGGGGTTAACTTGTTCCTTCGGTTTTCTTTTCTGAAGATAACTTCATCGGGTGATAGTGTTTGTGGTGGGTTCGTTTCTCTATTTAATTTTTCTATTCTGTCTGTCTTTCTTTTCTCAAGTTGAAACAACTCTGTACAAAGGTTTGCACGAAAATTTAAAATATTCGAATTTTTTTTTTAATTAATTTTTTTTTTTATTTCTAAATTTTCACAATTTTTTGCTGTCTTTTTTTTTTGTTTGAAATTATGCAGTAACTGATGAAAAATTAAGAAAAAAAGCGACAGAAAAAAATGTTGTTTTCATATCAAGAAAATGACACAATTTGTATGTGTAAACGTTGCTTCTTTATTTCTTTTTAAAATTTTGTTTGATCGGGACGGAATAACAGTTCAGTGGATCAATCTGAAAATTTGCAGGGTTATGAGGGATACATTAAAGTAAAAAATGCAGTGATACAACCGATTTTCCAAATCAAGTGAAAAATGTGATTTTTTTAAGTTTTTGCAGGAGGTACTGGGGGGAAAAAAGGACTTCTTCCTGGAATGTCTATTTAATATTGTCTACGAAATTTTAAGGGAAATTTATTGCAGATTCCAAAACTGTCTTCTGATTTTCAATAAAACCATTTGTTGTCGAGATATTCTTCATGAAAGATAAAAGGACCTTTTATGGATATCTCCATGACACATGCACGAAGAAAGAATTTAAAAAACCATAACTGTCGTCAATTTATCAAGCTTTTTCACCGGATTCACCGGATTCATATAACACACTTTTAAAACAAACAAATAAAGGTACACAGGACACAGTGCTTAGGATTGTTCGACACGTGAAAAGTTATAGTTTACCGAGTGTTTCCGGTTACTATAGGATTCTTATTCATTTCAGTCATGCCACTGATTAAGACTCTTTTTATCTTTTTTATCTTAACATAAACATACATACATATGTATGTAAATACAGGACACGTTGTATTTCTCTGACACACAGTATTTCTCTCTACAAGTGATGTGATAACTCCGAAGCTGCGAAGAAAAATTTTTCATTAAACCTACGTCTGAAAATATCTCTGAGTGCCTAAGAGCTGGACTCTGCTGGCCCCTGTACTCACCCATCGGACCCTTTCTGCTTCAACTCCAGAGCCCCAAGTCTGGTTTTCTGTGTGCTGGCCAGCCGTAAACCTGTGAGCGCTGGGGAGTGGGGCTGCGGCGCTGCTTCAATACTGCGCTTTCGCGCCTCTCACCATTGGGTTTGTCCAATCCTGTCCTAATTGTTGCAGCGAAAGTTTTTTTTTCTGCGATCAGCTGGATCAACCAGGTTTGGAAATGATGGAAGCTTCGGAGAACCGCCTGGCAATAGCCGGAAAGTGGAGCCTCTGTGTAATTTTTTGGAAGAGTAACCGCGACTTTCTCGCCCACGTAGGGGCTTATTTATTAAAAAGTAAAAACTGATGCTGCAAATTCATGTGGATTGGTTTTCCATAGTGGTCATTTGCGAAACTTAGAATTTGTTGCTCAATAGTTGGACATTTCTCCCAGTAAGGAAAATGAACGATGGGGTTTCGGAGGGGTGAGATGTGTGCTGTGGTAACTCGTCCCTCCTCACACTGGAGCGACGGCCATAACGTTGGAATGGTCAAAGTGACGACAGGTAGCGGTATGTTTGGTTGTGCGTAGTAAGTAATTCTTCTTTTCTGCAGCTTCCAAAAGATAAGGGTAACCATAAGTAGGCATTCGAAAGTTGTATATAGGGTGACCTTATGTTGCTTTACTTCTTATGTATTTTCCAAGAATCTAGTTGTGGTCTGGATTGCATCTAGATGGATTTTTTCCAGGCTCATTACTTCGATTGTTTTATTTTCAATAACTCTCTGAATTGGAGGAAGTAAGATATCCAGGTGTTCGGTGTTGTTATAATCCGTATTATCGTTCATTATATTATTTATGTATATTCAACAATTTGAGTACTTTATTATCTGGGATCCAGATATAACGGTCTAGTTTCCACATGTGGATTCCAGTAGAAGATTTTGTGTGTTAAAGGCGAAGATTATTTCTTTTTCGGGCTCAAAATATTCGTGAAGTTGCCTGTTTGTAACAGGTTACATGTCGTTGTGTTGCCCCTGATGATGTTTTTAAGGCAATCGTTGTTGGTTGGGAGTTCATTGTTGAAGAGTTGTTGGCAGTATGATTAATCATCTATATTAATACATTTCTTTTTTATATGTAGTAAAGTTGCATTATTTTGTGCAATAAAGTTGGGTGCGATAAGAAATTTTGTATTATTTATGGGTAATGGTATGATTCTTTCGAGGGTGTATTGAGTCCCTTCAAAAATGGGAATTTTTAAGTTGGAAATTATTTTGTTCTCGTGGCAGAATGTTTTTAATCTTAATAAGCTATATATATATCCTCCTAAGTCTATGTTTATATTTTGTTTTGAGAAAAGAGTTTTTATATATTCAGATAACACATCTATATTATAATTTAGATGTATTTGTCTTCCTCTTCGCAATTTTTCGCAATGCCGTTTTGGGACCTATTTAGGATATCATTGATCAATGACGGCTCTTAATTGATATGGTCCGTTATGTTTTTGAACCGGATCAGTATTTAGTTATTAAAATTGATGTGGTCGTTTAACTCGGTCGAGAACGGCTGAGTTTTCTCTTTTATTTTCTTTAACTGTTCGTTAATTTGTTATGAGTCCTTTTAGTCCATATTTCCTGTAATTACTTTTAGTACGCTCTCCAATCCGTTTACAAGGTCCCGTTCTTTTCTATCGTGTGGAAGGAGGGTCGTTATCTTTCTCTGGAGTTCTTCTAACTTCGAAGTGACGACAGGTGGCGGTATGTTTGGTTGTGCGTAGTAGGTAATTCTTCTTTTCTGCAGCTTCCAAAAGATAAGGGTAACCATAAAAAAGGCATCTGAAAAATGTATATTGGGTGACCATATGTTGCTTTACTTCTTATTTATTTTCCAAGAATCTAGTTGTGCTCTGGATTGCATCTAGATGGATTTTTTCCAGGCTTATTACTTCGATTGTTTTATTTTCAATAACTCTCTGAATTGGAGGAAGTAAGATATCCAGATGTTCGGTGTTGTTATAATCCGTATTATCGTTCATTATATTATTTATGTATATTCAACAGTTTGAATTCATTATTATCTGGGATCCAGATATAACGGTCGAGTTTCCACATGTGGATTCCAGTAGAAGATTTTGTGTGTTTTTTGTTTTGAGAAAAGTGTTTTTATATTTGGGACGTACTCAGGAAATCATTGATCAATGTCGGCTCTTTATTGATATGGTCCGTTATGTTTTTGAACCGGATCAGTATTTCGTTATTAAAATTGATTTGATCGTTTAACTCGGTCGAGAAGGATTGAGTTTTCTCTTTCATTTTCTTTAACTGTTCGTAAATTTGTTGTGAGTCCTTATAGTCCATATTTCCTGTAATTACTTTTAGTACGCTCCCTAATCCATTTACAAGGTCCCGTTCCTTTCTATCGTGTGGAAGGAGGGTCGTTATCTTTCTCTGGAGTTCTTCTAACTTCTCAACTAATAGTCCCGATTTTAGTTGCCTAATTGTTAGTTTCATTCTGGTTGTGCAGTTCTTATATACGTCCACATCTACGGTACGAGGATTGTGAGTTTTACTTTGCTTTCGTTTTCAGTCTTAGCTGGGCTTTGCGTAGTTTTTGGTCCTTTTTGGTAACTATTGTTGTGCCATTGTCCCTTAACACTTGTTGTTTCGAAAATCGGGGGTTAACTTGTTCCTTCTGTTTTCTTTTCTAAAGATAACTTCATCGGGTGATAGTGTTTGTGGTGGGTTCCTTTCTCTATTTATTTTTTTTATTCTGTCTGCCTTTCTTTTCTCAAACTGAAACAACTCTGTATAAAGGTTTGCACAAAAATTGGAAATTTTCGCATTTTTTTTTTTATTTTTAAATTTTCACAATTTTTTGCTGTCTTTTTTTTTGTTTGAAATTATGCAGTAACTGATGAAAAATTGAGAAAAAAAGCTCGAGTGGGTACTGGGGGGAAAAAGGACTTCTTCCTGGAATGTCTATTTAATATTGTCTACGAAATTTTAAGGGAAATTTTTTGCAGATTCCAAAACTGTCTTCCGATTTTCAATAAGACCATTTGTTGTCGAGATATTCTTGATTAAAGATAAAAGGACCTTTTATGGATATCTCCATGACACATGCACGAAGAAAGAATTTAAAAAACCATAAGTGTCGTCAATTTATCAAGCTTTTTCACCGGATTCACCGGATTCATATAACACACTTTTAAAACAAACAAATAAAGGCACACAGGACACAGTGCTTGGGATTGTTCGACACGTGAAAAGTTATAGTTTACCGAGTGTTTCCGGTTACTATAGGATTCTTATTCATTTCAGTCATGCCACTGATTAAGACTCTTTTTATCTTTTTTATCTTAACATAAACATACATACATATGTATGTAAATACAGGACACGTTGTATTTCTCTGACACACAGTATTTCTCTCTACAAGTGATGTGATAACTCCGAAGCTGCGAAGAAAAATTTTTCATTAAACCTACGTCTGAAAATATCTCTGAGTGCCTAAGAGCTGGACTCTGCTGGCCCCTGTACTCACCCATCGGACCCTTTCTGCTTCAACTCCAGAGCCCCAAGTCTGGTTTTCTGTGTGCTGGCCAGCCGTAAACCTGTGAGCGCTGGGGAGTGGGGCTGCGGCGCTGCTTCAATACTGCGCTTTCGCGCCTCTCACCATTGGGTTTGTCCAATCCTGTCCTAATTGTTGCAGCGAAAGTTTTTTTTTCTGCGATCAGCTGGATCAACCAGGTTTGGAAATGATGGAAGCTTCGGAGAACCGCCTGGCAATAGCCGGAAAGTGGAGCCTCTGTGTAATTTTTTGGAAGAGTAACCGCGACTTTCTCGCCCACGTAGGGGCTTATCTATTAAAAAGTAAAAACTGATGCTGCAAATTCATGTGGATTGGTTTTCCATAGTGGTCATTTGCGAAACTTAGAATTTGTTGCTCAATAGTTGGACATTTCTCCCAGTAAGGAAAATGAACGATGGGGTTTCGGAGGGGTGAGATGTGTGCTGTGGTAACTCGTCCCTCCTCACACTGGAGCGACGGCCATAACGTTGGAATGGTCAAAGTGACGACAGGTGGCGGTATGTTTGGTTGTGCGTAGTAAGTAATTCTTTTTTTCTGCAGCTTCCAAAAGATAAGGGTAACCATAAGTAGGCATTCGAAAGTTGTATATAGGGTGACCTTATGTTGCTTTACTTCTTATGTATTTTCCAAGAATCTAGTTGTGGTCTGGATTGCATCTAGATGGATTTTTTCCAGGCTCATTACTTCGATTGTTTTATTTTCAATAACTCTCTGAATTGGAGGAAGTAAGATATCCAGGTGTTCGGTGTTGTTATAATCCGTATTATCGTTCATTATATTATTTATGTATATTCAACAATTTGAGTACTTTATTATCTGGGATCCAGATATAACGGTCTAGTTTCCACATGTGGATTCCAGTAGAAGATTTTGTGTGTTAAAGGCGAAGATTATTTCTTTTTCGGGCTCAAAATATTCGTGAAGTTGCCTGTTTGTAACAGGTTACATGTCGTTGTGTTGCCCCTGATGATGTTTTTAAGGCAATCGTTGTTGGTTGGGAGTTCATTGTTGAAGAGTTGTTGGCAGTATGATTAATCATCTATATTAATACATTTCTTTTTTATATGTAGTAAAGTTGCATTATTTTGTGTAATAAAGTTGGGTGCGATAAGAAATTTTGTATTATTTATGGGTAATGGTATGATTCTTTCGAGGGTGTATTGAGTCCCTTCAAAAATGGGAATTTTTAAGTTGGAAATTATTTTGTTCTCGTGGCAGAATGTTTTTAATCTTAATAAGCTATATATGTATCCTTCTAAGTCTATGTTTATATTTTGTTTTGAGAAAAGAGTTTTTATATATTCAGATAACACATCTATATTATAATTTAGATGTATTTGTCTTCCTCTTCGCAATTTTTCGCAATGCCGTTTTGGGACGTATTTAGGATATCATTGATCAATGACGGCTCTTAATTGATATGGTCCGTTATGTTTTTGAACCGGATCAGTATTTAGTTATTAAAATTGATGTGATCGTTTAACTCGGTCGAGAACGGCTGAGTTTTCTCTTTTATTTTCTTTAACTGTTCGTTAATTTGTTATGAGTCCTTTTAGTCCATATTTCCTGTAATTACTTTTAGTACGCTCTCCAATCCGTTTACAAGGTCCCGTTCTTTTCTATCGTGTGGAAGGAGGGTCGTTATCTTTCTCTGGAGTTCTTCTAACTTCGAAGTGACGACAGGTGGCGGTATGTTTGGTTGTGCGTAGTAGGTAATTCTTCTTTTCTGCAGCTTCCAAAAGATAAGGGTAACCATAAAAAAGGCATCTGAAAGTTGTATATAGGGTGACCTTATGTTGCTTTACTTCTTATGTATTTTCCAAGAATCTAGTTGTGGTCTGGATTGCATCTAGATGGATTTTTTCCAGGCTCATTACTTCGATTGTTTTATTTTCAATAACTCTCTGAATTGTTGGAAGTAAGATATCCAGGTGTTCGGTGTTGTTATAATCCGTATTATCGTTCATTATATTATTTATGTATATTCAACAATTTGAGTACTTTATTATCTGGGATCCAGATATAACGGTCTAGTTTCCACATGTGGATTCCAGTAGAAGATTTTGTGTGTTTTTTGTTTTGAGAAAAGTGTTTTTATATTTGGGACGTACTCAGGAAATCATTGATCAATGTCGGCTCTTTATTGATATGGTCCGTTATGTTTTTGAACCGGATCAGTATTTCGTTATTAAAATTGATTTGATCGTTTAACTCGGTCGAGAAGGATTGAGTTTTCTCTTTCATTTTCTTTAGCTGTTCGTAAATTTGTTGTGAGTCCTTATAGTCCATATTTCCTGTAATTACTTTTAGTACGCTCCCTAATCCATTTACAAGGTCCCGTTCCTTTCTATCGTGTGGAAGGAGGGTCGTTATCTTTCTCTGGAGTTCTTCTAACTTCTCAACTAATAGTCCCGATTTTAGTTGCCTAATTGTTAGTTTTATTCTGGTTGTGCAGTTCTTATATACGTCCACATCTACGGTACGAGGATTGTGAGTTTTACTTTGCTTTCGTTTTCAGTCTTAGCTGGGCTTTGCGTAGTTTTTGGTCCTTTTTGGTAACTATTGTTGTGCCATTGTCCCCTTAACACTTGTTGTTTCGAAAATCGGGGGTTAACTTGTTCCTTCTGTTTTCTTTTCTAAAGATAACTTCATCGGGTGATAGTGTTTGTGGTGGGTTCCTTTCTCTATTTATTTTTTTTATTCTGTCTGCCTTTCTTTTCTCAAACTGAAACAACTCTGTATAAAGGTTTGCACAAAAATTGGAAATTTTCGCATTTTTTTTTTTTATTTTTAAATTTTCACAATTTTTTGCTGTCTTTTTTTTTGTTTGAAATTATGCAGTAACTGATGAAAAATTGAGAAAAAAAGCTCGAGTGGGTACTGGGGGGAAAAAGGACTTCTTCCTGGAATGTCTATTTAATATTGTCTACGAAATTTTAAGGGAAATTTTTTGCAGATTCCAAAACTGTCTTCCGATTTTCAATAAGACCATTTGTTGTCGAGATATTCTTGATTAAAGATAAAAGGACCTTTTATGGATATCTCCATGACACATGCACGAAGAAAGAATTTAAAAAACCATAAGTGTCGTCAATTTATCAAGCTTTTTCACCGGATTCACCGGATTCATATAACACACTTTTAAAACAAACAAATAAAGGCACACAGGACACAGTGCTTGGGATTGTTCGACACGTGAAAAGTTATAGTTTACCGAGTGTTTCCGGTTACTATAGGATTCTTATTCATTTCAGTCATGCCACTGATTAAGACTCTTTTTATCTTTTTTATCTTAACATAAACATACATACATATGTATGTAAATACAGGACACGTTGTATTTCTCTGACACACAGTATTTCTCTCTACAAGTGATGTGATAACTCCGAAGCTGCGAAGAAAAATTTTTCATTAAACCTACGTCTGAAAATATCTCTGAGTGCCTAAGAGCTGGACTCTGCTGGCCCCTGTACTCACCCATCGGACCCTTTCTGCTTCAACTCCAGAGCCCCAAGTCTGGTTTTCTGTGTGCTGGCCAGCCGTAAACCTGTGAGCGCTGGGGAGTGGGGCTGCGGCGCTGCTTCAATACTGCGCTTTCGCGCCTCTCACCATTGGGTTTGTCCAATCCTGTCCTAATAGTTGCAGCGAAAGTTTTTTTTTCTGCCTTCGACTCCGATCAGCTGATCAACCAGGTTTGGAAATGGTGGAAGCTACGGAGAACCGCCTGGCAATAGCCGGAAAGTGGAGCCTCTGTGTAATTTATTGGAAGAGTAACCGCGACTTTTCGTTGCCATTCAAATTTTTATTTTATTTTTATTCTCGCCCACGCAGGGGCGTATTTATTAAAAAGTGAAAACTGATGCTGCAAATTCATGTGGATTAGTTTTCCATACTGGTCAGTTGCAAAACTTAGAATTTGTTGCTCAATAGTTGGACATTTCTCCCAGTAAGGGAAATGAACAATGGGGTTTCGGAGGGGTAAGATGTTCTTATGTTCGTCCACATCTATTATATGGTTTATTGATTTATACGATTTCAGTATTCTCGCATTGCCTGGGATAATTCTAGCAATGAGTGACGTTTCATCAAGGGGGATGTAGGCCGAGAAATGGGATTAAGAAAAGGTTGGTACGAGGATTGTGAGTTTTACTTTGCTTTCGTTTTCACTCTTAGCTTGGCTTTGCGCAGTTTTTGGTATTTTTTTCGTAACTATTGTTGTCCCTTAACACTTGTTGTTTCGAAAATCGGGGGGTTAACTTGTTCCTTCTGTTTTCTTTTCTGAAGATAACTTCATCGGGTGATAGTGTTTGTGGTGGGTTCGTTTCTCTATTTAATTTTTCTATTCTGTCTGTCTTTCTTTTCTCAAGTTGAAACAACTCTGTACAAAGGTTTGCACGAAAATTTAAAATATTCGAATTTTTTTTTTTGAATTTAAACAAATTTTTTTTTTAATTAATTTTTTTTTTATTTCTAAATTTTCACAATTTTTTGCTGTCTTTTTTTTTGTTTGAAATTATGCAGTAACTGATGAAAAATTAAGAAAAAAAACGAGAGAAAAAATGTTGTTTTCATATCAAGAAAATGACACAATTTGTATGTGTAAACTTTGCTTCTTTATTTCTTTTTAAAATTTTGTTTGATCGGGACGGAATAACGGTTCAGTGGATCAATCTGAAAATTTGCAGGGTTATGAGGGATACATTAAAGTAAAAAATGCAGTGATACAGCCGATTTTCCAAATCAAGTGAAAAATGTGATTTTTTTAAGTTTTTGCAGGAGGTACTGGGGGGAAAAAAGGACTTCTTCCTGGAATGTCTATTTAATATTGTGTACGAAATTTTAAGGGAAATTTATTGCAGATTCCAAAACTGTCTTCTCATTTTCAATAAAACCATTTGTTGTCGAGATATTCTTCATGAAAGATAAAAGGACCTTTTATGGATATCTCCATAACACATGCACGAAGAAAGAATTTAAAAAACCATAAGTGTCGTCAATTTATCAAGCTTTTTCACCGGATTCACCGGATTCAGTTGCGAAACTAAGAATTTGTTGCTCAATAGTTGGACATTTCTCCCAGTAAGGGAAATGAACAATAGGGTTTCGGAGGGGTGGGATGTGTGCTGTGGTAACTCCTCCCTCCTCACAATGGAGCGACGGCCATAACGTTGGAATGGTCGGAGTGACGACAGGTGGCGGTATGTTTGGTTGTGCGTAGTAGGTAATTCTTCTTTTCTGCATCTTCCAAAAGATAAGGGTAACCATAAGTAGGCATTCGAAAATTGTATATAGGGTGACCATATGTTGCTTTACTTCTTACTTATTTTCCAAGAATCTAGTTGTGGTCTGGATTGCATCTAGATGGATTTTTTCCAGGCTTATTACTTCGATTGTTTTATTTTCAATAACTCTCTGAATTGGAGGAAGTAAGATATCAAGGTGTTCGGTGTTGTTATAATCCGTATTATCGTTCATTATATTATTTATGTATATTCAACAATTTGAATACTTTATTATCTGGGATCCAGATATAACGGTCGAGTTTCCACATGTGGATTCCAGTAGAAGATTTTGTGTGTTTTTTGTTTTGAGAAAAGTGTTTTTATAATTGGGGACGTACTCAGGAAATCATTGATCATTGACGGCTCTTTATTGATATGGTCCGTTATGTTTCTGAACCGGATCAGTATTTCGTTATTAAAATTGAGTGAGTCCCTATAGTCCATATTTCCTGTAATTACTTTTAGTACGCTCCCTAATCCATTTACCAGGTCCCGTTCCTTTCTATCGTGTGGAAGGAGGGTCGTTATCTTTCTCTGGAGTTCTTCTAACTTCTCACCTAATAGTCCCACGGATAGTTTAAACATTTCATTCGATTTTAGTTGCCTAATTGTTAGTTTTATTCTGGTTGTGCAGTTCTTATATTCGTTCACATCTATTATATGGTTTATTGATTTATACGATTTCAGTATTCTCGCATTGCCTTGGATAATTCTAGCAATGAGTGACGTTCCATCAAGGGGGATGTAGGCCGAGAAATGGGATTAAGAAAAGGTTGGTACGAGGATTGTGAGTTTTACTTTGCTTTCGTTTTCACTCTTAGCTTGGCTTTGCGCAGTTTTTGGTCCTTTTTGGTAACTATTGTTGTGCCATTGTCCCTTAACACTTGTTGTTTCGAAAATCGGGGGGTTAACTTGTTCCTTCTGTTTTCTTTTCTGAAGATAACTTCATCGGGTGATAGTGTTTGTGGTGGGTTCGTTTCTCTATTTAATTTTTCTATTCTGTCTGTCTTTCTTTTCTCAAGTTGAAACAACTCTGTACAAAGGTTTTCACGAAAATTTAAAATATTCGAATTTTTTTTTTGAACTTAAACAAATTTTTTTTTTAATTAATTTTTTTTTTTATTTCTAAATTTTCACAATTTTTTGCTGTCTTTTTTTTTTGTTTGAAATTATGCAGTAACTGATGAAAAATTAAGAAAAAAAGCGACAGAAAAAGTGTGTTTTTCATATCAAGAAAATGACACAATTTGTATGTGTAAACTTTGCTTCTTTATTTCTTTTTAAAATTTTGTTTGATCGGGACGGAATAACGGTTCAGTGGATCAATCTGAAAATTTGCAGGGTTATGAGGGATACATTAAAGTAAAAAATGCAGTGATACAGCCGATTTTCCAAATCAAGTGAAAAATGTGATTTTTTTAAGTTTTTGCAGGAGGTACTGGGGGGAAAAAAGGACTTCTTCCTGGAATGTCTATTTAATATTGTCTACGAAATTTTAAGGGAAATTTATTGCAGATTCCAAAACTGTCTTCTGATTTTCAATAAAACCATTTGTTGTCGAGATATTCTTCATGAAAGATAAAAGGACCTTTTGTGGATATCTCCATGACACATGCACGAAGAAAGAATTTAAAAAACCATAAGTGTCGTCAATTTATCAAGCTTTTTCACCGGATTCACCGGATTCATATAAAACACTTTTAAAACAAACAAATAAAGGCACACAGGACACAGTGCTTAGGATTGTTCGACACGTGAAAAGTTATAGTTTACCGAGTGTTTCCGGTTACTATAGGATTCTTATTCATTTCAGTCATGCCACTGATTAAGACTCTTTTTATCTTTTTTATCTTAACATAAACATACATACATATGTATGTAAATACAGGACACGCTGTATTTCTCTGACACACAGTATTTCTCTCTACAAGTGATGTGATAACTCCGAAGCTGCGAAGAACAATTTTTCATTAAACCTACGTCTGAAAATATCTCTGAGTGCCTAAGAGCTGGATTTTGCTGGCCCCTGTACTCACCCATCGGACCCTTTCTGCTTCAACTCCAGAGCCCCAAGTCTGGTTTTCTGTCTGCTGGCCAGCCGTAAACCTGTGAGCGCTGGGGAGTGGGGCTGCGGCGCTGCTTCAATACTGCGTTTTCGCGCCTCTCACCATTGGGTTTGTCCAATCCTGTCCTAATTGTTGCAGCGAAAGTTTTTTTTTCTGCCTTCGACTCCGATCAGCTGATCAACCAGGTTTGGAAATGGTGGAAGCTACGGAGAACCGCCTGGCAATAGCCGGAAAGTGGAGCCTCTGTGTAATTTATTGGAAGAGTAACCGCGACTTTTCGTTGCCATTCAAATTTTTATTTTATTAAAAAGTGAAAACTGATGCTGCAAATTCATGTGGATTAGTTTTCCATACTGGTCAGTTGCAAAACTTAGAATTTGTTGCTCAATAGTTGGACATTTCTCCCAGTAAGGGAAATGAACAATGGGGTTTCGGAGGGGTAAGATGTGTGCTGTGGTAACTCCTCCCTCCTCACAATGGAGCGACGGCCATAACGTTGGAATGGTCGGAGTGACGACAGGTGGCGGTATGTTTGGTTGTGCGTAGTAGGTAATTCTTCTTTTCTGCATCTTCCAAAAGATAAGGGTAACCATAAGTAGGCATTCGAAAATTGTATATAGGGTGACCATATGTTGCTTTACTTCTTATTTATTTTCCAAGAATCTAGTTGTGGTCTGGATTGCATCTAGATGGATTTTTTCCAGGCTTATTACTTCGATTGTTTTATTTTCAATAACTCTCTGAATTGGAGGAAGTAAGATATCAAGATGTTCGGTGTTGTTATAATCCGTATTATCGTTCATTATATTATTTATGTATATTAAACAATTTGAATAATTTATTATCTGGGATCCAGATATAACGGTCAAGTTTCCACATGTGGATTCCAGTAGAAGATTTTGTGTGTTTTTTGTTTTGAGAAAAGTGTTTTTATAATTGGGGACGTACTCAAGAAATCATTGATCATTGACGGCTCTTTATTGATATGGTCCGTTATGTTTCTGAACCGGATCAGTATTTCGTTATTAAAATTGAGTGAGTCCTTATAGTCCATATTTGCTGTAATTACTTTTAGTACGCTCCCTAATCCATTTACCAGGTCCCGTTCCTTTCTATCGTGTGTGTTGAGGAACCAAATGCCTCTCTTTGTAAAGTAGCCTAAAAATGTACTCTTTTTCCCTATAAGCATACATTTGTAATTTCCTAGAATATTGTGAAATTCGCCGGCGCCAATCAGACGCCTATTTCTTATTTTGTTCCTTTTGAGCCGTTGAAACGGCAGTAATAAATATGCAAACGAACGATCAAGACGTGTTCCAGCAGTGGCTGAAGCAGTAAAAATAGTAAAGTGAAAAATAAAGTTTATGTTCTTATGATATCTCAAACACGGTGGTTTGTTATTAATCATAATTTGGTCCTTCGAGCCGGATCGTTGGGCATTGTTATTTATTGCTCATTTGTTATTAATAATTTGTTAAAATTATTAATTGTCAATCGTGGATTGACGCCGAACATTCATCGATAACTTTCTGTGTCGCCACTGGGGTGATATCGAATATCGATAGTGGGATCGTGTGTATGCACATCTCTAAGAAAAAGCGCGTGTAATTTTGGCTGGCAAAAGCACATTTATAATTTTCGTTCATCATGGAACAATTAAAGGCTTTAACTAAAGCAAGAGGAAGATTAAAGACAACAATTACCAGGGCACATGGATTCGCTGAGAATCCGCCAAGTGAAATCGACATCTACACTGTCGACACCAAGTTGGATATTTTGACCAATGCATGGAAGGAGTTCGTCAGTCTTGGTGACGAATTACCTAAATATGAGGACATACCGGGTTATGTGGACCCAATGGTTGACTACGAAGCATATGAGGACAAATACGAAGTTACAATATCTCGCCTCAAAGCTTTGAAGAGTAAATTTGCATCATCAAGTAAACTAGAAGAGTGTGGCGCCGCTAGTAATGAGGGATCGGTTGGCCAAGGAATTCTTCAACAAATGCAGTACCACCAACAACAAATGCAGATGCATATGGAACAACAGCTTGAATTGCAACGAGAGGAATCAAGAATTCAACGCGAGGCTCAGCAACGTCAATTAGAAGCTCAACGCGAGGTTCTACAACAACAGCTTGAATTGCAACGAGAGGAGTCAAGAACTCAACGCGAGGCTCTGCAACAACAACAGCAGTTTGTACAAAGTCTGTTGCCACAAGGTAGTCAAGCATCGTCATCAGGCTTACAGTCAGCCACAGTGCCACAAGCAAGAGATTGTGAACTACCTAAGATTCACATCAAGCCCTTTGGTGGAAATTATAAGGAATGGCATACGTTTAAGGATCTCTATGAAAGTGCCATTCACAGAAAGGAAACTTTAACGAACATACAGAAGTTTCATCATTTGAAGTCATGCCTTGTTGGAGAAGCTGCCTCACTTATTCAACATTTGCCTGTAGTCGAGGCTAACTACGAGATCGGTTGGAGATCATTATGTGAGCGCTATGAAAAGCCGCGTTATTTGGTGAATTTGCTACTGGATGAATTCACCAATTTGCCGAAAGTTGTTGGTCACAACTCGTCATCACTCCGCGCACTGACAAGTGGTGCCGGTGATGTTATTCGGGCTCTAGATGCATCCGGGCAAACTGGACGAGATTGTTGGCTGATATATTTGCTCGTCGCAAAGGTTGATGAGACCACCAGACGTGAATGGATTGACAATAGTCAAAATATGGAATCACCCACTATTAATGATTTGCTCAAGTTTTTGGATTCACGATGTGATAGACTTGAGCTCAGTCAAGCTGCTGACCAGGGAGTCAGCAAACAAAGAGAAGACAAAGTAAAACGGCAAGCACGCACGTTGCTTGCCAACTCAGGTAACTGTACCAAGTGTTTTAGTAATGAGCATATACTGTCGGCTTGTTCCCAATTCCAGAGCTTGTCTGTCAAGCAACGTTACACCTTCGTGAAAGAGAAACATATATGCTTCAACTGTTTGAAGCTTGGTCATGGAGTAAGCGCTTGTGAGTCTAAGTCTTCCTGCAAGCATTGCAAGCGCCGTCATCATTCACTGTTGCATTCCGAGGGACATGCAGCTCCAGCAAAGATGCAATCACAGCAGCAAGTCAACTTAAGCCAAGCTCCTGAAGATCCGCAACCCGCTACATCTGTTGTAGCGGTTACAAACACCACTTGGCTGCAAGGTAGTACTGCCAAGCCACATGCGCCTACCAGAAGCACACTGCCAACAGCACTAGTGAACGTGAGAAACCATCAAGGAGGTTTCACTACATGTCGCATTTTATTGGATTGCGGCTCAGAACTTTCCTACATTTCGGAAAGATGCACCCAAACATTGGGTCTACGTCGTACACCGTCTCGGATTGCCGTTTCGGGTATATCAGCTATAAAGGCGGAAACAACCAGAGGTTTCTGCTCGCTTCTACTCAAATCTCGAGTATCAAATCATTACCTGGATATGAAGGCACATATACTTGGAAAGATCACTTCATCACTGGCTCGTCAAAACATAAAGTCATCAGCACTTTCTGCATTCGCTGGCTACGAATTGGCAGATCCTGAATTTAACACTAATGCATCGATTGATATTCTGATTGGAAATGACCACATTTGGTCGGTTCTCACTGGCGACAAGTTGTGTGATGACAAGGGACGTACAATTGCAGTAGCTACAATATTTGGATGGGTTATTACCTCTGTAGAATGCTCAAGTCCATCCACATCAACATCATTTTTGTCTACTGTCGACATTGATGGTCTGCTGCAAAGATTCTGGGAACTCGAAGAAGTATCATCATTCACACCTATCAACGCTGAAGATAAAAAAGTCGAAAAACATTTCCTTGAAACGCACACCCGACATGCTAATGGAAGATACATCGTCGAATTGCCGTTTAAAGAAGACAACCCAAGATTCGCAGACACGTTTCAAGGAGCAAGATCACGTTTTCTCGCAGTAGAACGTCGCTTACTAAAGGATGCTAACCTACAGTCGAAGTATATCCAGTTTATGAGGGAATACATACACTTAGGCCATATGGAAGAATTGGATGAAAGGGATATTGCAAATACCTCGGAGATGACCTTTTACTTGCCTCATCATCCGGTATTAGGTGCTAAACTCCGAGTGGTATTCGATGGCTCGTTCCAGGATCGAAACGGTCGATGTCTCAACGATGCACTACATATTGGTCCATGCATACAGCGCAGTCTGTTCGACGTCTGCTTACGATTTAGGATGCACAAATTTGTATTTTCTGCAGATATTGTCAAAATGTTCAGACAAATTTCGGTGGCTCCTAATCATCAAAACTTTCAACGAATCCTCTGGAGAGAAAATCCTGCAGCACCATTAAAGCATTTCAAATTATGTACAGTCACGTATGGGACTGCCTGCGCACCGTTCCTGGCAGTCAGAGTACTGGAGCAGCTTGCTATTGATCACAAGCACGAGTATCCAACAGCGGCTAGGATACTTCTGGAAGACTTCTACGTGGATGATGTTTTAACAGGAGCAATGAATGAGCAAGAACTTATCAGAATAAAGGAGGAATTAATTTTACTTATGGCGCGTGCACAGTTGGAACTAAGTAAATGGGTATCGAATAGCAATCAAATCGATAACACACAAGGCAAAGAAATTGATATCTCAAGGTATACTACAAAGGTTCTTGGGCTACATTGGCACCCAGGAGAAGATGTACTGACGTACAAGATTTCCTTAATGGAGAATGCAAGCTGCACCAAACGACAAGTACTTTCAGACACGGCACGCATTTTTGACCCACTGGGCATTCTGGCTCCAGTGGTGATTCAGTTTAAGATTCTGCTCCAAGAACTATGGTTGCTAGATCTAGATTGGGACTCTGAACTCCCCATGAAGCAAGCTCTGTCCTGGCAAACATTTCGCAAAGACATCCTTGCATTAAATCAACTGAAGTTACCACGTTTTATTGATAACAATGCCGAGGAAATTGAATTACACGCATTTTCAGACGCTTCGCTAAAGGCTTACTCTGCTGTCGTCTACAACCGAGTAACACATATGGATGGTAGCATAGGAGTGTCACTAATAGCTGCAAAAACGAGAGTCTGTCCTTTAAAGCAGAAATCTTTACCACGTCTCGAGCTATGTGGAGCTCTACTATTATCTCGGCTTGTTCAATCGATAAGGTCTGGCCTGCGCCAGAAAGAAGTTAAGATATACGCATGGTGCGACTCTACCATCGTACTTTCATGGCTTTCTAACCAACCGCATAAGCTAAAAACCTTTGTTGCCAACCGCACTGCGGAAATTCTGGAAACCATTCCTCGTAGTGCTTGGAGACATGTGAGCACAAAAGAGAATCCAGCGGATTGTGCATCTCGAGGCATGCTCGCGAGTGAGCTGCTCAAATTCAATTTATGGTGGAATGGTCCATCTTGGCTGCACGACGAGCGTGAATATTCGGCCATACTACAAAGATCACAACATTGCTGCTCAACCATGGATCCAGCAGCAGAACTGGAGTTTAGGACAAACACACTGATGACTGTCACCGAGGATATTGGTTCTACTCCATTTGAGCTGTTATTTCAACGAGTATCATCTTGGCCTAAATTAATTCGAATTGTCGCATACGTATGTCGTTTTGCCCATCGTCTTAAATCAACTAAACAGTGCCACTTGGGGCCTCTGACATATGATGAAATCGATAATGCAAGGAAACTCTGTCTGCGCCAGGCGCAGAACCAATTCAACGTTGATCGACAGTTGCTGCTGCAAAATCGACCAGTGGAACCCCGATCCAGGTTACGCAAGCTAGATCCTTTTGTCGACGACGATGGTCTTATTCGTGTGGGAGGACGTCTAAAGAGATCGGACCTGCCCGCCGATGCCAAACATCCAGTTGTTTTACCGAAGCATCATCGGCTCGTTGAGTTGCTATTACAGCACGAGCATCGCATCAACCTACACCCTGGAGTTTCGGCAATGTTTGTCATCATTCGCCAAAAATACTGGATTTTTGGTGCCCGAAATCTACTGCGACGAATCACTCATGAGTGCCTGAATTGCTTCAGGCAAAGACACCATACTGGAAATCAATTTATGGCCAACTTGCCTGCTGTTCGTGTTCGACAAGCCTTCCCATTTGAACACACTGGATGCGATTACGCGGGTCCTATTTGGCTTAAGATCCATAAGGGCCGAAACCCACGCAAAGAAAAGGGTTACATCTGTCTGTTTGTTTGTATGGTGACCTCCGCAATTCACTTGGAATTGGCAACTGATCTGAGCACAGAGACATTCTTGGCGGCATTAAAGCGATTTATGGCTCGACGCGGGAAATGCTCAGAAATGTTTAGCGATAATGGTCGCAACTTTGTTGGTGCAAAACGCACTTTGGATGAAATGGCACAACTTCACACATCTGACAAGCATAACAATATCGTTTCTAGGACCCTCGCTGAGCAGGGAATTAAATGGAATTTCATTCCCCCATATTCGCCACACTGGGGTGGCAAGTGGGAGTCAGCGGTACGATCCGTCAAACTCCATTTACGACGAGTTATCGGCAGTACGATCATTACCTTTGTGCAGATGCACACACTCCTGGCGCAGATAGAAGCGGTAGTCAATTCTCGACCCCTATGTGCAACTTCAGACACTGAAATCGCATATCTGTCACCAGCACATTTCTTGATTGGCCGAACTTATACAGCAATACCAGAAGGAAGTTATGTCGAACTACCAACTAATCGACTAAACTATTGGCAGCATATCCAGGCTATGCTTCAAGGATTTTGGAAGCGTTGGCAACAGGAGTATTTGACCTCGCTACAGCAACGCCCAAAATGGTTTTCTAAGGTACCAAACATATCACTTGGAAGCGTGGTACTAATCAAGGAGTCAAACGCACCTCCTTCAGCTTGGCACTTAGGACGGGTAACTCAAGTGTTCCCAGGAGATGATGGCCTTATACGAGCAGTACAACTTCAAACAACCACAGGCGAAATCACTCGTCCGATCACGAAGATTGCACCGCTACCATTTTCAGAAACAGTGTTTCAGGGGAGGCCGGGATGTTGAGGAACCAAATGCCTCTCTTTGTAAAGTAGCCTAAAAATGTACTCTTTTTCCCTATAAGCATACATTTGTAATTTCCTAGAATATTGTGAAATTCGCAGGCGCCAATCAGACGCCTATTTCTTATTTTGTTCCTTTTGAGCCGTTGAAACGGCAGTAATAAATATGCAAACGAACGATCAAGACGTGTTCCAGCAGTGGCTGAAGCAGTAAAAATAGTAAAGTGAAAAATAAAGTTTATGTTCTTATGATATCTCAAACACGGTGGTTTGTTATTAATCAGTGTGGAAGGAGGGTCGTTATCTTTCTCTGGAGTTCTTCTAACTTCTCACCTAATAGTCCCACGGATAGTTTAAACATTTCATTCGATTTTAGTTGCCTAATTGTTAGTTTTATTCTGGTTGTGCAGTTCTTATATTCGTCCACAGCTATTATATGGTTTATTGATTTATACGATTTCAGTATTCTCGCATTGCCTGGGATAATTCTAGCAATGAGTGACGTTCCATCAAGGGGGATGTAGGCCGAGAAATGGGATTAAGAAAAGGTTGGTACGAGGATTGTGAGTTTTACTTTGCTTTCGTTTTCAGTCTTAGCTTGGCTTTGCGCAGTTTTTGGTATTTTTTTCGTAACTATTGTTGTCCCTTAACACTTGTTGTTTCGAAAATCGGGGGGTTAACTTGTTCCTTCTGTTTTCTTTTCTGAAGATAACTTCATCGGGTGATAGTGTTTGTGGTGGGTTCGTTTCTTTATTTAATTTTTCTATTCTGTCTGCCTTTCTTTTCTCAAGTTGAAACAACTCTGTACAAAGGTTTGCACGAAAATTTAAAATATTCGAATTTTTTTTTTTGAATTTAAAAAAATTTTTTTTTTAATTAATTTTTTTTTTATTTCTAAATTTTCACAATTTTTTGCTGTCTTTTTTTTTTGTTTGAAATTATGCAGTAACTGATGAAAAATTAAGAAAAAAAACGAGAGAAAAAATGTTGTTTTCATATCAAGAAAATGACACAATTTGTATGTGTAAACTTTGCTTCTTTATTTCTTTTTAAAATTTTGTTTGATCGGGACGGAATAACGGTTCAGTGGATCAATCTGAAAATTTGCAGGGTTATGAGGGATACATTAAAGTAAAAAATGCAGTGATACAGCCGATTTTCCAAATCAAGTGAAAAATGTGATTTTTTTAAGTTTTTGCAGGAGGTACTGGGGGGAAAAAAGGACTTGTTCCTGGAATGTCTATTTAATATTGTCTACGAAATTTTAAGGGAAATTTATTGCAGATTCCAAAACTGTCTTCTGATTTTCAATAAAACCATTTGTTGTCGAGATATTCTTCATGAAAGATAAAAGGACCTTTTATGGATATCTCCATGACACATGCACGAAGAAAGAATTTAAAAAACCATAAGTGTCGTCAATTTATCAAGCTTTTTCACCGGATTCACCGGATTCAGTTGCGAAACTAAGAATTTGCTGCTCAATAGTTGGACATTTCTCCCAGTAAGGGAAATGAACAATAGGGTTTCGGAGGGGTGAGATGTGTACTGTGGTAACTCCTCCCTCCTCACGATGGAGCGACGGCCATAACGTTGGAATGGTCGGAGTGACGACAGGTGGCGGTATGTTTGGTTGTGCGTAGTAGGTAATTCTTCTTTTCTGCATCTTCCAAAAGATAAGGGTAACCATAAGTAGGCATTCGAAAGTTGTATATAGGGTGACCTTATATTGCTTTACTTCTTATGTATTTTCCAAGAATCTAGTTGTGGTCTGGATTGCATCTAGATGGATTTTTTCCAGGCTTATTACTTCGATTGTTTTATTTTCAATAACTCTCTGAATTGGAGGAAGTAAGATATCCAGATGTTCGGTGTTGTTATAATCCGTATTATCGTTCATTATATTATTTATGTATATTCAACAATTTGAGTACTTTATTATCTGGGATCCAGATATAACGGTCGAGTTTCCACATGTGGATTCTAGTAGAAGATTTTGTGTGTTAAAGGTTTGCACAAAAATTGAAAATTTTCGCATTTTTTTTTTTTTAAATTTAAAAATTTTTTTTTTTTATTGTTAAATTTTCACAATTTTTTGATGTCTTTTTTTTTTGTTTGAAATTATGCAGTAACTGGGGGGAAAAAGGACTGTTTCCTGGAATGTCTATTTAATAGTGTCTACGAAATTTTAAGGGAAATTTTTTGCAGATTCCAAAACTGTCTTCCGATTTTCAATAAGACCATTTGTTGTCGAGATATTCTTGATTAAAGATAAAAGGACCTTTTATGGATATCTCCATGACACATGCACGAAGAAAGAATTTAAAAAACCATAAGTGTCGTCAATTTATCAAGCTTTTTCACCGGATTCACCGGATTCATATAACACACTTTTAAAACAAACAAATAAAGGCACACAGGACACAGTGCTTGGGATTGTTCGACACGTGAAAAGTTATAGTTTACCGAGTGTTTCCGGTTACTATAGGATTCTTATTCATTTCAGTCATGCCACTGATTAAGACTCTTTTTATCTTTTTTATCTTAACATAAACATACATACATATGTATGTAAATACAGGACACGTTGTATTTCTCTGACACACAGTATTTCTCTCTACAAGTGATGTGATAACTCCGAAGCTGCGAAGAAAAATTTTTCATTAAACCTACGTCTGAAAATATCACTGAGTGCCTAAGAGCTGGACTCTGCTGGCCCCTGTACTCACCCATCGGACCCTTTCTGCCTCAACTCCAGAGCCCCAAGTCTGGTTTTCCGTGTGTTGGCCAGCCGTAAACCTGTGAGCGCTGGGGAGTGGGGCTGCGGTGCTGCTTCAATACTGCGCTTTCGCGCCTCTCACCATTGGGTTTGTCCAATCCTGTCCTAATTGTTGCAGCGAAAGTTTTTTTTTCTGCCTTCGACTCCGATCAGCTGATCAACCAGGTTTGGAAATGGTGGAAGCTACGGAGAACCGCCTGGCAATAGCCGGAAAGTGGAGCCTCTGTGTAATTTATTGGAAGAGTAACCGCGACTTTTCGTTGCCATTCAAATTTTTATTTTATTTTTATTCTCGCCCACGCAGGGGCTTATTTATTAAAAAGTGAAAACTGATGCTGCAAATTCATGTGGATTAGTTTTCCGTACTGGTCAGTTCCGAAACTTAGAATTTGTTGCTCAATAGTTGGACATTTCTCCCAGTAAGGGAAATGAATGATGGGGTTTCGGAGGGGTGAGATGTGTGCTGTGGTAACTCGTCTCTCCTTACACTGGAGCGACGGCCATAACGTTGGAATGGTCGGAGTGACGACAGGTGGCGGTATGTTTGGTTGTGCGTAGTAGGTAATTCTTCTTTTCTGCATCTTCCAAAAGATAAGGGTAACCATAAGTAGGCACTCGAAAGTTGTATATAGGGTGACCTTATATTGCTTTACTTCTTATGTATTTTCCAAGAATCTAGTTGTGCTCTGGATTGCATCTAGATTGATTTTTTCCAGGCTTACTACTTCGATTGTTTTATTTTCAATAACTCTCTGAATTGGAGGAAGTAAGATATCCAGGTGTTCGGTGTTGTTATAATCCGTATTATCGTTCATTATATTATTTATGTATATTCAACAATTTGAGTACTTTATTATCTGGGATCCAGATATAACGGTCTAGTTTCCACATGTGGATTCCAGTAGAAGATTTTGTGTGTTAAAGGCGAAGATTATTTCTTTTTCGGGCTCAAGATATTCGTGAAGTTGCCTGTTTGTAACAGGTTACATGTCGTTGTGTTGCCCCTGATGATGTTTTTAAGGCAATCGTTGTTGGTTGGGAGTTCATTGTTGAAGAGTTGTTGGCAGTATGATTAATCATCTATATTAATACATTTATTTTTTATATGTAGTAAAGTTGCATTATTTTGTGCAATAAAGTTGGGTGCGATAAGAAATTTTGTATTATTTATGGGTAATGGTATGATTCTTTCGAGGGTGTATTGAGTCCCTTCAAAAATGGGAATTTTTAAGTTGGAAATTATTTTGTTCTCGTGGCAGAATGTTTTTAATCTTAATAAGCTATATATGTGTCCTTCTAGGTCTATGTTTATATTTTGTTTTGAGAAAAGTGTTTTTATATATTCAGATAACGCATCTATATTATAATTTACTTTATTAAAGGTAAAAAATTTGTTGTCTTCCTCTTCGCAATTTTTCGCAATGCCGTTTTGGGACGTATTTAGGATATCATTGATCAATGACGGCTCTTAATTGATATGGTCCGTTATGTTTTTGAACCGGATCAGTATTTAGTTATTAAAATTGATGTGATCGTTTAACTCGGTCGAGAACGGCTGAGTTTTCTCTTTTATTTTCTTTAACTGTTCGTTAATTTGTTATGAGTCCCTTTAGTCCATATTTCCTATAATTACTTTTAGTACGCTCTCCAATCCGTTTACAAGGTCCGCTTCTTTTCTATCGTGTGGAAGGAGGGTCGTTATCTTTCTCTGGAGTTCTTCTAACTTCGAAGTGACGACAGGTGGCGGTATGTTTGGTTGTGCGTAGTAGGTAATTCTTCTTTTCTGCAGCTTCCAAAAGATAAGGGTAACCATAAAAAAGGCATCCGAAAATTGTATATTGGGTGACCATATGTTGCTTTACTTCTTATTTATTTTCCAAGAATCTAGTTGTGCTCTGGATTGCATCTAGATGGATTTTTTCCAGGCTTATTACTTCGATTGTTTTATTTTCAATAACTCTCTGAATTGGAGGAAGTAAGATATCCAGATGTTCGGTGTTGTTATAATCCGTATTATCGTTCATTATATTATTTATGTATATTCAACAGTTTGAATACAATTTTATCTGGGATCCAGATATAACGGTCGAGTTTCCACATGTGGATTCCAGTAGAAGATTTTGTGTGTTTTTTGTTTTGAGAAAAGTGTTTTTATATTTGGGACGTACTCAGGAAATCATTGATCAATGTCGGCTCTTTATTGATATGGTCCGTTATGTTTTTGAACCGGATCAGTATTTCGTTATTAAAATTGATTTGATCGTTTAACTCGGTCGAGAAGGATTGAGTTTTCTCTTTCATTTTCTTTAACTGTTCGTAAATTTGTTGTGAGTCCTTATAGTCCATATTTCCTGTAATTACTTCTAGTACGCTCCCTAATCCATTTACAAGGTCCCGTTCCTTTCTATCGTGTGGAAGGAGGGTCGTTATCTTTCTCTGGAGTTCTTCTAACTTCTCAACTAATAGTCCCGATTTTAGTTGCCTAATTGTTAGTTTTATTCTGGTTGTGCAGTTCTTATATACGTCCACATCTACGGTACGAGGATTGTGAGTTTTACTTTGCTTTCGTTTTCAGTCTTAGCTGGGCTTTGCGTAGTTTTTGGTCCTTTTTGGTAACTATTGTTGTGCCATTGTCCCTTCACACTTGTTGTTTCGAAGATCGGGGGTTAACTTGTTCCTTCTGTTTTCTTTTCTGAAGATAACTTCATCGGGTGATAGTGTTTGTGGTGGGTTCCTTTCTCTATTTATTTTTTCTATTCTGTCTGCCTTTCTTTTCTCAAACTGAAACAACTCTGTATAAAGGTTTGCACAAAAATTGAAAATTTTCGCATTTTTTTTTTTTTTAATTTAAAAAAATTTTTTTTTATTTTTAAATTTTCACAATTTTTTGATGTCTTTTTTTTTTGTTTGAAATTATGCAGTAACTGATGAAAAATTGGGAAAAAAACGAGAGTGGGTACTGGGGGGAAAAAGGACTTCTTCCAGGAATGTCTATTTAATAGTGTCTACGAAATTTTAAGGGAAATTTTTTGCAGATTCCAAAACTGTCTTCCGATTTTCAATAAGACCATTTGTTGTCGAGATATTCTTGATTAAAGATAAAAGGACCTTTTGTGGATATCTCCATGACAAATGCACAAAGAAAGAATTTAAAAAACCATAAGTGTCGTCAATTTATCAAGCATTTTCACCGGATTCACCGGATTCATATAACACATTTTTAAAACAAACAAATAAAGGCACACAGGACACAGTGCTTAGGATTGTTCGACACGTGAAAAGTTATAGTTTACCGAGTGTTTCCGGTTACTATAGGATTCTTATTCATTTCAGTCATACCACTGATTAAGACTCTTTTTATCTTTTTTATCTTAACATAAACATACATACATATGTATGTAAATACAGTACACACAGTATTTCTCTGAAACACAGTATTTCTCTCTACAAGTGAGGTGATAACTTCGAATCTGCGAAAAAAATGTTTCATTAAACCTACGTCTGAAAATATCACTGAGTGCCTAAGAGCTGGACTCTGCTGGCCCCTGTACTCACCCATCGGACCCTCTCTGCCTCAACTCCAGAGCACCAAGTCTGGTTTCCGTGTGCTGGCCAGCCGTACACCTGTGAGCGCTGGGAAGTGGGGCTGCGGTGCTGCTTCAATACTGCGCTTTCGCGCCTCTCACCATTGGGTTTGTCCAATCCTGTCCTAATTGTTGCAGCGAAAGTTTTTTTTTCTGCCTTCGACTCCGATGAGCTGATCAACCAGGTTTGGAAATGGTGGAAGCTACGGAGAACCGCCTGGCAATAGCCGGAAAGTGGAGCCTCTGTGTAATTTATTGGAAGAGTAACCGCGACTTTTCGTTGCCATTCAAATTTTTATTTTATTTTTATTCTCGCCCACGCAAGGGCTTATTTATTAAAAAGTAAAAACTGATGCTGCAAATTCATGTGGATTGGTTTTCCATACTGGTCAGTTGCGAAACTTAGAATTTGTTGCTCAATAGTTGGACATTTCTCCCAGTAAGGGAAACGAACAATGGGGTTTCGGAGGGGTGAGATGTGTGCTGTGGTAACTCGTCTCTCCTTACACTGGAGCGACGGCCATAACGTTGGAATGGTCGAAGTGACGACAGGTGGCGGTATGTTTGGTTGTGCGTAGTAGGTAATTCTTCTTTTCTGCATCTTCCAAAAGATAAGGGTAACCATAAAAAAGGCATCCGAAAATTGTATATTGGGTGACCCTATGTTGCTTTACTTCTTATTTATTTTCCAAGAATCTAGTTGTGCTCTGGATTGCATCTAGATGGATTTTTTCCAGGCTTATTACTTCGATTGTTTTATTTTCAATAACTCTCTGAATTGGAGGAAGTAAGATATCCAGATGTTCGGTGTTGTTATAATCCGTATTATCGTTCATTATATTATTTATGTATATTCAACAATTTGAGTACTTTATTATCTGGGATCCAGATATAACGGTCGAGTTTCCACATGTGGATTCCAGTAGAAGATTTTGTGTGTTAAAGGCGAAGATTATTTCTTTTTCGGGCTCAAAATATTCGTGAAGTTGCCTGTTTGTAACAGGTTACATGTCGTTGTGTTGCCCCTGATGATGTTTTTAAGGCAATCGTTGTTGGTTGGGAGTTCATTGTTGAAGAGTTGTTGGCAGTATGACTAATCATCTATATTAATACATTTATTTTTTATATGTAGTAAAGTTGCATTATTTTGTGCAATAAAGTTGGGTGCGATAAGAAATTTTGTATTATTTATGGGTAATGGTATGATTCTTTCGAGGGTGTATTGAGTCCCTTCAAAAATGGGAATTTTTAAGTTGGAAATTATTTTGTTCTCGTGGCAGAATGTTTTTAATCTTAATAAGCTATATATGTGTCCTTCTAGGTCTATGTTTATATTTTGTTTTGAGAAAAGTGTTTTTATATATTCAGATAACGCATCTATATTATAATTTACTTTATTAAAGGAAAAAAATTTGTTGTCTTCCTCTTCGCAATTTTTCGCAATGCCGTTTTGGGACGTATTTAGGATATCATTGATCAATGACGGCTCTTAATTGATATGGTCCGTTATGTTTTTGAACCGGATCAGTATTTAGTTATTAAAATTGATGTGATCGTTTAACTCGGTCGAGAACGACTGAGTTTTCTCTTTTATTTTCTTTAACTGTTCGTTAATTTGTTGTGAGTCCTTTTAGTCCATATTTCCTGTAATTACATTTAGTACGCTCTCCAATCCGTTTACAAGGTCCGCTTCTTTTCTATCGTTTGCAAGGAGGGTCGTTATCTTTCTCTGGAGTTCTTCTAACTTCGAAGTGACGACAGGTGCCGGTATGTTTGGTTGTGCGTAGTAGGTAATTCTTCTTTTCTGCAGCTTCCAAAAGATAAGGGTAACCATAAAAAAGGCATCCGAAAATTGTATATTGGGTGACCATATGTTGCTTTACTTCTTATTTATTTTCCAAGAATCTAGTTGTACTCTGGATTGCATCTAGATGGATTTTTTCCAGGCTTATTACTTCGATTGTTTTATTTTCAATAACTCTCTGAATTGGAGGAAGTAAGATATCCAGATGTTCGGTGTTGTTATAATCCGTATTATCGTTCATTATATTATTTATGTAAATTCAACAGTTTGAATACATTATTATCTGGGATCCAGATATAACGGTCGAGTTTCCACATGTGGATTCCAGTAGAAGATTTTGTGTGTTTTTGTTTTGAGATAAGTGTTTTTATATTTGGTCCTTATAGTCCATATTTCCTGTAATTACTTTTAGTACGCTACCTAATCCATTTACAAGGTCCCGTTCCTTTCTATCGTGTGGAAGGAGGGTCGTTATCTTCCTCTGAAGTTTTTCTAACTTCTCAACTAATAGTCCCGATTTTAGTTGCCTAATTGTTAGTTTTATTCTGGTTGTGCAGTTCTTATATAAGTCCACATCTACGGTACGAGGATTGTGAGTTTTACTTTGCTTTCGTTTTCAGTCTTAGCTGGGCTTTGCGTAGTTTTTGGTCCTTTTTGGTAACTATTGTTGTGCCATTGTCCCTTCACACTTGTTGTTTCGAAGATCGGGGGTTAACTTGTTCCTTCTGTTTTCTTTTCTGAAGATAACTTCATCGGGTGATAGTGTTTGTGGTGGGTTCCTTTCTCTATTTATTTTTTCTATTCTGTCTGCCTTTCTTTTCTCAAACTGAAACAACTCTGTATAAAGGTTTGCACAAAAATTGAAAATTTTCGCATTTTTTTTTTTTTTAATTTAAAAAATTTTTTTTTTTAAAAAAATTTTTTTTTTAAAAAAACTTTTTTTTTATTTTTAAATTTTCACAATTTTTTGATGTCGTTTTTTTTTGTTTGAAATTATGCAGTAACTGATGAAAAATTGAGAAAAAAAGCGTGAGTGGGTAGTGGGGGAAAAAGGACTTCTTCCTGGAATGTCTATTTAATAGTGTCTACGAAATTTTAAGGGAAATTTTTTGCAGATTCCAAAACTGTCTTCCGATTTTCAATAAAACCATTTGTTGTCGAGATATTCTTCATGAAAGATAAAAGGACCTTTTATGGATATCTCCATGACACATGCACGAAGAAAGAATTTAAAAAACCATAAGTGTCGTCAATTTATCAAGCTTTTTCACCGGATTCACCGGATTCATATAACACACTTTTAAAACAAACAAATAAAGGCACACAGGACACAGTGCTTGGGATTGTTCGACACGTGAAAAGTTATAGTTTACCGAGTGTTTCCGGTTACTATAGGATTCTTATTCATTTCAGTCATGCCACTGATTAAGACTCTTTTTATCTTTTTTATCTTAACATAAACATACATACATATGTATGTAAATACAGGACACGTTGTATTTCTCTGACACACAGTATTTCTCTCTACAAGTGATGTGATAACTCCGAAGCTGCGAAGAAAAATTTTTCATTAAACCTACGTCTGAAAATATCTCTGAGTGCCTAAAAGCTGGACTCTGCTGGCCCCTGTACTCACCCATCGGACCCTTTCTGCTTCAACTCCAGAGCCCCAAGTCTGGTTTTCTGTCTGCTGGCCAGCCGTAAACCTGTGAGCGCTGGGGAGTGGGGCTGCGGCGCTGCTTCAATACTGCGTTTTCGCGCCTCTCACCATTGGGTTTGTCCAATCCTGTCCTAATTGTTGCAGCGAAAGTTTTTTTTTCTGCCTTCGACTCCGATCAGCTGATCAACCAGGTTTGGAAATGGTGGAAGCTTCGGAGAACCGCCTGGCAATAGCCGGAAAGTGGAGCCTCTATGTAATTTTTTGGAAGAGTAACCGCGACTTTCCGTTGCCATTCAAATTTTTATTATATTTTGATCTCGCCCACGCAGGGGCTTATTTATTAAAAAGTAAAAACTGATGCTGCAAATTCATGTGGATTGGTTTTCCATACTGGTCAGTTGCGAAACTTAGAATTTGTAGCTCAATAGTTGGACATTTCTTCCAGTAAGGGAAATGAACGATGGGGTTTCGGAGGGGTGAGATGTGTGCTGTGGTAACTCGTCTCTCCTTACACTGGAGCGACGGCCATAACGTTGGAATGGTCGGAGTGACGACAGGTGGCGGTATGTTTGGTTGTGCGTAGTAGGTAATTCTTCTTTTCTGCAGCTTCCAAAAGATAAGGGTAACCATAAAAAAGGCATCCGAAAATTGTATATAGGGTGACCATATGTTGCTTTACTTCTTATTTATTTTCCAAGAATGTAGTTGTGGTCTGGATTGCATCTAGATTGATTTTTTCCAGGCTTATTACTTCGATTGTTTTATTTTCAATAACTCTCTGAATTGGAGGAAGTAAGATATCCAGGTGTTCGGTGTTGTTATAATCCGTATTATCGTTCATTATATTATTTATGTATATTCAGCAGTTTAAATACTTTATTATCTGGGATCCAGATATAACGGTCGAGTTTCCACATGTGGATTCCAGTAGAAGATTTTGTGTGTTTTTTGTTTTGAGAAAAGTGTTTTTATATTTGGGACGTACTCAGGAAATCATTGATCATTGACGGCTCTTTATTGATATGGTCCGTTATGTTTCTGAACCGGATCAGTATTTCGTTATTAAAACTGAGTGAGTCCTTATAGTCCATATGTGCTGTAATTATTTTTAGTACGCTCCCTAATCCATTTACCAGGTCCCGTTCCTTTCTATCGTGTGGAAGAAGGGTTGTTATCTTTCTCTGGAGTTCTTCTAACTTCTCACCTAATAGTCCCACGGATAGTTTAAACATTTCATTCGATACTTTGATTGATCGGGACGGAATAACGGTTCAGTGGATCAATCTGAAAATTTGCAGGGTTGTGACGAAGTGCCAATTTGGCACCACGGCACAATTACAAGGCTCATAATATTGTTATTTCAAACCAATAGATAATAATAAGTCATTAAGCCCAACCCTAAATACTCTGACTTGTGTCTTAATTAATCGTCTCATCTCTAGGTACATTACTATTTATGTATACGCTCATTGCCATGTACACATGCGTATATACATACATAGGTACATAAGTTTCTCTTTAGGTATGCCCGCTTATATACAAAATTAATTGCGCAGTGGCATTTAGCCGGCCGCATATATGCACATACACACACACACATGCAAGCCCAACGGGACTTGCACGAATTTGTCGACGTTGCTTTTGCGCAGTTTCTATTATTTTGTGTGCAACGGGACCAAAAAAATGCGTACGTGACGATTCTGACGCCGACGCGTGTCGCGACAGAATCGGTTGTCATGGTAACAACGATTGAACGAGCGCGAGTCGCAGTCGGCGAAGGCCTGGGCAGAGGAAAAGTCGAAAGCCCGAAAAAGAGCGGTCAGCGACTGCGTAATGAGAGAACAATAAATCATTACGCAAACCACCCTTAAGGGAGACAGTCGGGAGTAATAAAAGTGAAAAAGAAGTGTCATCGTGTAATTAGAAAAGTGCAAGGACCCACAGCCGGCCCTTATCAGACCAAAGGCCAATTACAGACAAGTCACAAACGAAGTTGGTGCAAAGTAAATCATCAAGAAAAGAGCGAACGCTGCTGATCATATCAGGATATACGTGTTAAGTGTGTGTGAAACAGGATAGCGGGTGAGTCGGCCATGTGGTCCAGTAGTTGCCCCTCCCCTTTGACCCCATACCAATAGATACCAATTTAGAGTGTGGTCAGGTGGCATTTGGCCAAAGAATTATATTGAATAAATCTACAATAAAATTTGTAAAGTGTTAAAACAAACATGTCACAATTATTGGGGTGAAACTAGATTGGGACTAACATCCTCTCCTATCCTTTCCCTGATCCCATTCCTTTGTGTGTGTGTGTCACCATAGTATGTGTTTCTCCTCTGGCATTGGCATCCGGGTTGTACCCTACCCAATGCCGAGGAGAGTGTAATGTTTATTTGTAGTGTGTCTGGGTATTAGGTCGCCACACAGTCAACGTCCGGGTTGTACCCTTGTTGACTGTGATGGCGACTGGTATCCATTGGCATACGACAAGGATTTAGGTTGCGATCGATGTCCGGGTTGTACCCTAATCGACCTCAACTTAAATCCTGGGACATCCATATGTTATGTTGTGTTAAGCCGGTGTCCAGGTTATACCTTAACCGACTTAGCTTTATGTTTCCCTTTCTTAACCCTGTATTTTTAGTAGTTCAATTGTAGTTTGGTGTCCGGGTTGTACCCTAACCGAACTGCATGTCTGCATGTATCTGTTTCAAGTTTCTGTCTCCTTCTATCTCTTCTTCTTCCTGTAGTGCATTCCTAGCGATATCATAGATATTCAGTATTAACACTCACTGTAGCTCGATCAAATCTCCGGTCTCGGCATTCTATTATAAATAATCAAACAAGTTGAAATTTAAATTTTATTTATGCATATATATATGCATGCATATATAATTGTTTCACGAGACTGTCATCTGCGTGGCGTAAAGAACCACCATAACCTGTATCGCGGGAGTTTCATATGCCACAGGAATGCTTGTATACCCGCATTGGAAGGTGTAAAATTTTATTTATATAAAAAAGATTTTTTTTTATATATATGTGTATATCTATCATTTTGTGTTCACCGTATATGTTGGCCCACATACATGTATCCCTGTGTTCCCATATTTGCACATATCCCCATTTGTTTCCTTTATCCCAAGTGAAATCCAGCAAAGCAACGCAGCAGTTTGTTAGTCAGCGATAGGACCGTCGACATAATCACCGATAGAGCTAATAGGCCCAGCAGAATCACGATAGAGTAGACAGTGTAATCAGCGACAGAAAATTATATTTCTAGAGTCAGCGATAGAACGGCGTACATAACCATCAACATAGCTAATTAATGCAGCAGAGTTACGGTAGAGTACACTTAGAATCAGCGACAGAAAATTATAACTAGTTAGTCAGCGATAGAACTATTCGCATAGCCAATGACATAGCCTATGGACCCGGCAGAGTTACGGCAGACGAAGCGGTAAAATCAGCGACAGAAAGCACCGTTAAGAAACAACCAGAAAAAGAAACGTTGATGGAAATTTTCCATGACGCCGTTCAGGTACAGTCTCAGCAAAACAGCGCAGGCATAGAAAAAAAAATATATATAAAGAAGTTAGACAAAGCAAGAGTAGCAACTGCAACGGTAGTTCTATCGCCTGGGAGAGAAAGGGAGAGGTTTGCTTTTGGGTTCTCATTGGTCGACGAGCTTGGCGTCAAGACCAGAATGCACCGGATGAGACGCAGAATGAAAGAATACAAACATTGAATAACGGCACAAGTTTCTTGCATCTGATTTTGAAGTAGATAAAAGGCGAACAACAGCATCATAGAAGGCAGTCCACCGCGAACCTTCAACGAGTTAAAAACAAGGCAGTCCACCTCGAACCTTCGACGAGTCAACAACAAGGCAGTCCACCGCGAACCTTCAACGAGTTAACAACAAGGCAGTCCACCGCGAACCTTCAACGAGTTAACAACAAGGCAGTCCACCGCGAACCTTCAACGAGTTAACAACAAGGCAGTCATCCGCGAACCTTTAACAAGTTAACAACAGAGAGTCAACCGCGATCCTTTACAAAGGATATTCAAGGATACCAGCAAGGATAATCAAACCAATATTTACCAGCAAGGATAATCAAACCAACGTTTACCAGCAAAGATATAACCAAGGATAATTAAACCAACATTCACCAGCAAGGATCTACAGTAAGAATAATTAAACCAACGTTCATCAGCAAGGATATTCAACGATAACCAAGGATAATTATAACAACATCAGCAAGGATATACAGCAAGGATAATTAAAAACCAACGTTCACCAAGGATATACAGCAAGGATATACAGCGAGGACAATTACAACCAATGTTCACTGGCAAGGATATTCAACTATACCCAAGCATAACTAACCCGACGTTCACCAGTAAGGATAACCAACGACGATTGAGCATAGCAAGGATCGAACTAAGCAATGTTCAAATACTAGAAGTGTTGACCATCGCATAGCCTACTCGGAAAACCAGGATAATACAAGGATATTCAGCACATAATAATAACTCATCTGCAATCTTCCAACTAACAATTAAAAAGGATATCGACTACGGTGCAGCAGCAGGCAATAAGACCTTGTTCAGTGAAAATACAATTATTTTGTTGTCCCGAATTTGATATATTGCCCTTTGAATTAATCCTTCACTTTCAGCTAGTGTTTATTTGCAACGCTTTTCTACAAAGAACATTAGTAACATGGGAGTCAAATGGATAACATATCGTCGTAAAGCCGAGCTTAAAAGCTTCTTCGCCGAATTCGGACTGACCCCTGGCGGTTCAGTTGAGGAAATGAGAAGACGGTTCTCTAGCTTCGCATCCAGGGAAAACCATAAACCAGATGTACTCTCCTGGCTAGCAGAACTAGAATCACAATACGGACAAGCAGCCAGCCTCGATAAAGGTCTAGAAGTTAAACCACGTTCACGTCCTGTGTCACCCGCCCGACATACTGATAAGGAGTACTCAACGGAAAGACACGCATCTATTAACCAAGATACCGATGGAAAATTATTACAGATACCAGCGTTCACTAGCAGCATGGCTACAACAGATCTACACCCACAGGCTCAGAATACACTACACTTACACTAATTTCATAGAGAAAGTGTCAAAATGGGGTCTTCATTTTGATGGGACCGCAGATCCATTATATTTCTTGGAAACACTTGAAGCAAGGGCTAGTACTTATCGCATCAGCACCGAATGGCTCCCTAATATGATGCCCATCCTATTTTCGGGACGAGCCGAAGGATGGTGGCAAACTAGCGGTCTGCTAGACGCCTCGTGGGCTAAGTTTAGAAGAGAATTTTTAGATTTCTTTCTGCCGCCCAGATACTTTGAACAACTGGAAGATGCCATCCGTACGCGAAGACAGCGCCCTGGCGAACCATTCAAGGCATACTTGATAGAACTACGTTTAATGATGAGAAGAGCTCATTATACAGAAGAACAGGAGTTACAGCGTATATATGACAATTTATTGCCGGACTACCAATTGCACACCCGCCGTATGGATTTTCATAACCTGCAGAAGTTAACCCAGTTAATAGTGAATTTCGAGGCCCTGCGTGGTCAAAGTTCTAAGAGATTCGACTCATCTTTTTCCGGTCAGGCAAACACCTAGGACAGGTCAGACAGCCATGGGCAACAATTTACCAGTGGACGTAAAGTTAACACCGTTAATAACAGAAGCACTCATAAGCCAGCTTCGCCCTCTACTGAAAAATCAACCAGTTACTCACACTTCTACCAAGTATCGGAGGCCCCAGTAGATACTTACCGTGCTTGCCGTAACTGCGGCAAACCAGACCACTTCGCAAAGCAATGCAACAATCCAAGGATACTGTTCTGTTGGGAATGCGGAAAACGCGATATACGAACCATCGACTGTTGTCGCCGGTCGGGAAACGCCGGGCGCCCACGTTCGACAGGAGATCGAACGAAGAGAGCGCCGAGCCAGCCCCAAATGTAAGTAGACTTCAATTCGACAAGGGTCGCCTCATCGCCTTAGTCCAGGTCAACGGATTGGAAGTGAGCGCCACCCTCGACACTGGAGCCACTAGAAGCTTCATACACAGTTCACTGGCTCAGCAGATCAGTATCAATGGGAATTGGAAAAAAATACACACCCCTATCAACTTAGCCGATGGATCTAGAAAAGAAATCACCCAGGCTATCGAAGCTGAGATCTGCCTAGGGACGACACAAGTAAAAATACCATTGCTGGTATTACCAGGTATTATGGATCAATTGATCTAAGGCACTGATTTCCTACGCGGCACTCGGACCATAATCCAGTGCGGGGAAAGCTATCTACAGTTAGAGCCTATGCAAAACGCCCTGCTTGGATCATTCGCCAGTTGCAGCGCAGCCTCACAACCATCGAGTACCTTAACCAGCAACAACCAGACTCAGTCAATCATCAATGAATCCCCAAGCTCCCCAAGGGAAGTGTTGCCGGATGAAAAACGGATCCGAAACACGGCCCTACCTCCTGTTTCAGATAAAGCCGTCATTAATAACCCATTTCGTCAACCAGTCATCGAGAAATCACCAGTCAGAATAGACAAACTCAACTTAATAGCATCCAGGCCTACGACAAGGGTGGAAAGCACCATAATATCTCCAGCGCCAGAATACTCCGAAGACGCGAGAGTAAATAAAATCATCAACGAGTTTCTATCACAGGAATTACCAAAGTTCGACACATTACAAGGTGTCACCCACATCGCAGAGCACGTCATCACGATGAAGGATGACAAACCAATCAAGCAACGTTATTACCCTCGCAACCCGGCACAGCAGAAGATCATCAATGCCACCGTGGACCAGTTACTAGCCGAAGACCGCATCGAACCATCAAAGAGCCCCCATAGCGCTCCCATCGTGCTAGTTGGCAAGAAAACCGGAGAGACGCGTATATGTATCGATTTCAGGCAACTCAATGCGCAGTCTATACGAGATGCATACCCTCTGCCAAGAATCAATCATATTCTGGAAAAACTTCGCAACGCTCAGTTTATATCTACACTGGATCTTAAAAGTGGTTATTGGCAAATACCACTGGCCAAAGCAAGTCGGGAATGCACAGCGTTCAAAGTCCCAGGTCGTGGCCTGTTTCAATGGAAAGTTATGCCTTTCGGGCTACATTCTGCGGCAGCAACATTCCAACGCACCTTGGATAGCGTGATTGGACCCGAGATGGATCCATTTGCCTTCGCGTATCTAGACGACATCATCGTCATCGGAAGGACATTGGAAGAACATATAACTCACCTACAAGAAGTTTTTCGACGCCTCAGAAAAGCCAAGTTACGGATCAACAAAGCCAAGTGTAGATTCTTTAGACGCAAAATACAATTCTTAGGACATGTGGTCAGTGAGCACGGATCAGACAGATGCCAGCGACTATGGTTTGGGCGCAGTATTAACCCAGTATCAAGAAGGAACAGAACGGGTCATCGCCTACGCCAGCAGACGCCTCCTTGCTCCTAAAGAGAATTACTCAGCCACCGAGAAGGAGTGTCTCGCTATAGTCTGGGCAATTCGCAAGCTACGCTGTTATCTGGAAGGATATAAATTCGAAGTCATCACGGATCATCAGGCCTTGAAGTGGCTCAACTCAATAGATAATCCCACAGGTCGTATAGCGAGATGGGCACTCGAACTACAACAGTATGAATTCGACATACAATACCGCCGAGGAAAGTTAAACGTCGTGGCCGACGCCCTGTCTCGACAACCATTGGAAGTACTAAATTCAATTCAGGATACTCTGCCGGAGTGTCCATGGTGGAATAAAATAAAGCTACACGTAGAAGCACAACCAGAGCAGTTCCCTGATTTTCACTACGAAGGTGGGGAACTATACCGAAGGAGAGTTCATCACCCCGACGAAGATGAATCCATACCATGGAAGCTATGCGTGCCGAAGGAAGCTCGTCAGCGAGTATTACGCGAGTGTCACGACGAGCCCACCGCAGGCCATCTGGGAATCCGCAAGACAGTACTCAGAGTTTCCCCGAAATACTACTGGCCTGGGTTTTTCCGCGATGTAAAGCGACACGTGCGCAACTGTCTTCAATGCCAAAAATATAAAGTGAACCAAATGAAGCCAGCTGGGAAAATGTTCACTCGTCAAGTGTCAGAGCCATTCAACACAGTGTGTGCGGATTTTGTTGGACCTCTCCCCAGATCAAAGCAAGGTAACACTGTTCTATTGGTTTTCTTAGATGCATACAGCAGATGGGTGGAGCTTGTACCTCTGCGTAAAGCCACCGCTGCTTCATTAGAACACGCATTGGTCTGCGACAATGGAACGCAGTTCACCAGTCGCACCTTCAAAGAACTTGGTCAACGAGCTGGAGTAGAGATCCAGTACACCGCACCGTACACACCACGCCAAAATCCTACCGAGAGGGCCAATCGCACCGTGAAGACCATGATAGCTCAATACCTGGGCGAAAAGCAGAGTAATTGGGATGACTTTCTACCCGAATTTACATTGGCAATAAATTCAAGCGTATGCGATTCGACAGCATTTACACCAGCGTTCCTCGTGCTGGGTAAGGAACCCCGCATCCCTGGAGCACTGTACAACGAGGTTACACCATGACTTGGCACCACACCCTGGTCCCATGAAGTACGAACACGACGCATGGCAGACGTTTTTACCATGGCCGACGAGAACATGCAACGAGCTGCAATGGAGCAAGGACGTCACTACAATTTGCGACGTAGAGACTGGCGACCAGCGATTGGAGATCTGGTCCTCCTGAAGCAACACCACCTGTCCAAGGCCTCCGAGGGCTTCGCAGCTAAATTGGCCCCAAAGTTAGATGGGCCTTACAAAGTAATCAAGTTTATTTCCAGAAACATCGTCCGGCTACAAGAAACCAACAGCTGACGCAGACGCACGGCGAACATAGACGACCTGAAGTCTATACAACCAGACGAACCCAGCAGCCAAGAGGAAGAGCAAATTAAATCTACGATCGCGTTGACCCAGTTCATGGGCGTCAGCAACTAAACACAGAAGACCGCCGGAGTCATCTTAACAGAGACAAATCAATTCGCAGGGGCCACTTGATGGAAGGTGCGCCTTCCCAACGTCCCTGTCCCCCATTGGGGGGTCTCAAAGTCACGGCAAGTCTGACCATGCATCCACACGCAAAATACTCATTCATATTATTACATTTAAGCTCACATTGTATCATAGTCATAAGCATTTCATTCATGTAAACCACACACGTTAGTCTGTTAGGCCCCCACCAACCCAATATAGGGCACACCGTCTCAAGTCAGAGTATCTAACACCTTTCTTTCCCCAGTCGTACGATGGCACGCCAACTCGTTCAACAAGTGGAGGAGTGCCAAAAACGACAACGAGAACGAAAGTTTAAGTATGAAGCAGCCGGTATCGTGTACGATGTACGGGTGACCAAGACCCAGCAGGTCACCATCAAATACATCGGCCCTGCTTCCCCGAAGTAAGGGGGGGGGGGGGGGGGTGTGACGAAGTGCCAATTTGGCACCACGGCACAATTAAAAGGCTCATGATATTGTTATTTCAAACCAATAGATAATAATAAGTCATTAAGCCCAACCCTAAATACTCTGACTTGTGTCTTAATTAATCGTCTCATCTCTAGGTACATTACTATTTATGTATACGCTCATTGCCATGTACACATGCGTATATACATACATAGGTACATAAGTTTCTCTTTAGGTATGCCCGCTTATATACAAAATTAATTGCGCAGTGGCATTTAGCCGGCCGCATATATGCACATACACACACACACATGCAAGCCCAACGGGACTTGCACGAATTTGTCGACGTTGCTTTTGCGCAGTTTCTATTATTTTGTGTGCAACGGGACCAAAAAAATGCGTACGTGACGATTCTGACGCCGACGCGTGTCGCGACAGAATCGGTTGTCATGGTAACAACGATTGAACGAGCGCGTGTCGCAGTCGGCGAAGGCAGAGCCTGGGCAGAGGAAAAGTCGAAAGCCCGAAAAAGAGCGGTCAGCGACTGCGTAATGAGAGAACAATAAATCATTACGCAAACCACCCTTAAGGGAGACAGTCGGGAGTAATAAAAGTGAAAAAGAAGTGTCATCGTGTAATTAGAAAAGTGCAAGGACCCACAGCCGGCCCTTATCAGACCAAAGGCCAATTACAGACAAGTCACAAACGAAGTTGGTGCAAAGTAAATCATCAAGAAAAGAGCGAACGCTGCTGATCATGTCAGGATATACGTGTTAAGTGTGTGTGAAACAGGATAGCGGGTGAGTCGGCCATGTGGTCCAGTAGTTGCCCCTCCCCTTTGACCCCATACCAATAGATACCAATTTAGAGTGTGGTCAGGTGGCATTTGGCCAAAGAATTATATTGAATAAATCTACAATAAAATTTGTAAAGTGTTAAAACAAACATGTCACAATTATTGGGGTGAAACTAGATTGGGACTAACATCCTCTCCTATCCTTTCCCTGATCCCATTCCTTTGTGTGTGTGTGTCACCATAGTATGTGTTTCTCCTCTGGCATTGGCATCCGGGTTGTACCCTACCCAATGCCGAGGAGAGTGTAATGTTTATTTGTAGTGTGTCTGGGTATTAGGTCGCCACACAGTCAACGTCCGGGTTGTACCCTTGTTGACTGTGATGGCGACTGGTATCCATTGGCATAAGACAAGGATTTAGGTTGCGATCGATGTCCGGGTTGTACCCTAATCGACCTCAACTTAAATCCTGGGACATCCATATGTTATGTTGTGTTAAGCCGGTGTCCAGGTTATACCTTAACCGACTTAGCTTTATGTTTCCCTTTCTTAACCCTGTATTTTTAGTAGTTCAATTGTAGTTCGGTGTCCGGGTTGTACCCTAACCGAACTGCATGTCTGCATGTATCTGTTTCAAGTTTCTGTCTCCTTCTATCTCTTCTTCTTCCTGTAGTGCATTCCTAGCGATATCATAGATATGCAGTATTAACACTCACTGTAGCTCGATCAAATCTCCGGTCTCGGCATTCTATTATAAATAATCTATAATGGAGGACCCTGGGGAGACTGAGAGTTGTACCCCAGCCGGAAAACTTCCTTACAGGGTTATGAGGGATACATTAAAGTAAAAAATGCAGTGATACAGCCGATTTTCCAAATCAATTGAAAAACGTGATTTGTTTAAGTTTTTGCAGGAGGTACTGGGGGGAAAAAGGGACTTCTTCCTGGAATGTCTATTTAATATTGTCTACGAAATTTTAAGGGAAATTTATTGCAGATTCCAAAACTGACTTCTGATTTTCAATAAAACCATTTGTTGTCGAGATATTCTTCATGAAATTATCTTTTATGGATATCTCCATGACACATGCACGAAGAAAGAATTTAAAAAACCTTAAGTGTTGTCAATTTATCAAGCTTTTTCACCGGATTCACCGGATTCATATAACACACTTTTAAAACAAACAAAAAAAGGCTCACAGGACACAGTGCTTAGGATTGTTCGACACGTGAAAAGTTATAGTTTACCGAGTCTTTCCGGTTACTATAGGATTCTTATTCATTTCAGTCATGCCACTGATTGAGACTCTTTTTATCTTTTTTATCTTAACATAAACATACATACATATGTATGTAAATACAGGACACACTGTATTTCTCTGACACACAGTATTTCTCTCTACAAGTGAGGTGATAACTCCGAAGCTGCGAAGAAAAATTTTTCATTAAACCTACGTCTGAAAATATCGCTGAGTGCCTAAGAGCTGGACTCTGCTGGCCCCTGTACTCACCCATCGGACCCTTTCTGCTTCAACTCCAGAGCCCCAAGTCTGGTTTTCTGTCTGCTGGCCAGCCGTAAACCTGTGAGCGCTGGGGAGTGGGGCTGCGGCGCTGCTTCAATACTGCGTTTTCACGCCTCTCACCATTGGGTTTGTCCAATCCTGTCCTAATTGTTGCAGCGAAAGTTTTTTTTTCTGCCTTCGACTCCGATCAGCTGATCAACCAGGTTTGGAAATGGTGGAAGCTACGGAGAACCGCCTGGCAATAGCCGGAAAGTGGAGCCTCTGTGTAATTTTTTGGAAGAGTAACCGCGACTTTCAGTTGCCATTCAAATTTTTATTTTATTTTTATCTCGCCCACGCAGGGGCTTATTTATTAAAAAGTAAAAACTGATACTGCGAATTTGTTGCTCAATAGTTGGACATTTCTCCCAGTAAGGGAAATGAACGATGGGGTTTCGGAGGGGTGAGATGTGTGCTGTGGTAACTCGTCTCTCCTTACACTGGAGCGACGGCCATAACGTTGGAATGGTCGGAGTGACGACAGGTGTAGTAGGTAATTCTTCTTTTCTGCATCTTCCAAAAGATAAGGGTAACCATAAGTAGGCATTCGAAAATTGTATATAGGGTGACCATATGTTGCTTTACTTCTTATTTTTTTTCCAAGAATCTAGTTGTGCTCTGGATTGCATCTAGATGGATTTTTTCCAGGCTTATTACTTCGATTGTTTTATTTTCAATAACTCTCTGAATTGGAGGAAGTAAGATATCCAGGTGTTCGATGTTGTTATAATCCGTATTATCGTTCATTATATTATTTATGTATATTCAACAGTTTGAATACTTTATTATCTCGAGTACTATTCCAGTAGAAGATGTTATGTGTTTTTTGTTTTGAGAAAAGTGTTTTTAATTTGGGACGTACTCAATGACGGCTCTTTATTGATATGGTCCGTTATGTTTTTAAACCGGATCAGTATTTCGTTATTAAAATTGATTTAATCGTTTAACTCGGTCGACAAGGACTGAATTTTCTCTTTTATTTTCTTTAACTGTTCGTAAATTTGTTGTGAGTCCTTATAGTCCTAGTTTCCTGTAATTACTTGTAGTACGCTCCCTAATCCATTTACAAGGTCCCGTTCCTTTCTATCGTGTGGAAGGAGGGTCGTTATCTTTCTCTGGAGTTCTTCTAACTTCTCACCTAATAGTCCCACGGATAGTTTAAACATTTCATTCGATTTTAGTTGCCTAATTGTTAGTTTTATTCTGGTTGTTCAGTTCTTATATTCATCCACATCTATTATATGGTTTATTGATTTATACGATTTCAGTATTCTCGCATTGCCTGGGTTAATTCTAGCAATGAGTGACGTTCCGTCAAGGGGGATGTAGGCCGAGAAATGGTGTTAAGAAAAGGTTGGTACGAGGATTGTGAGTTTTACTTTGCTTTCGTTTTCAGTCTTAGCTTGGCTTTTCGTAGTTTTTGGTCTTTTTTGGTAACTATTGTTGTGCCATTGTCCCTTAACACTTGTTGCTTCGAAAATCGGGGGGTTATTTTGTTCCTTCTGTTTTCTTTTCTGAAGATAACTTCATCGGGTGATAGTGTTTGTGGTGGGTTCGTTTCTTTATTTAATTTTTCTATTCTGTCTGCCTTTCTTTTCTCAAGTTGAAACAACTGTGTATAAAGGTTTGCACAAAAATGGAAAATTTTCGCATTTTTTTTTTGAATTTAAAAAAAAAATTTTTTAAATAATTTTTTTTTTATTTTTAAATCTTCACAATTTTTTGTTGTCTTTTTTTTTATTTGAAATTATGTAGTAACTGATAAAAAATTGAGAAAAAAAGCGACAGAAAAAGTGTTTTTTTCATATCAAGAAAATGACACAATTTGTATGTGTAAACTTTGCTTCTTTATTTCTTTTTAAACTTTGATTGATCGGGACGGAATAACGGTTCAGTGGATCAATCTGAAAATTTACAGGGTTATTAAGGATACATTAAAGTAAAAAATGTAAAGTGATACAGCCGATTTTCCATATCAATTGAAAAACGTGATTTGTTTAAGTTTTTGCAGGAGGTACTGGGGGGAAAAGGGACTTCTTCCTGGAATGTCTAGTTAATATTGTCTACGAAATTTTAAGGGAAATTTATTGCAGATTCCAAAACTGTCTTCTGATTTTCAACAAAACCATTTGTTGTCGGGATATTGTTCATGAAAGATAAAAGGACCTTTTATGGATACCATGACACATGTACGAAGAAAGAATTTAAAAAACCATAAGTGTCGTCAATTTATCAAGCTTTTTCACCGGATTCACCGGATTCATATAACACACTTTTAAAACAAACAAAAAAAGGCACACAGGACACAGTGCTTAGGATTGTTCGACACGTGGAAAGTTATAGTTTACCGAGTGTTTCCGGTTACTATAGGATTCTTATTCATTTCAGTCATGCCACTGATTAAGACTCTTTTTATCTTTTTTATCTTAACATAAACATACATACATATGTATGTAAATACAGGACACACTGTATTTCTCTGACACACAGTATTTCTCTCTACAAGTGAGGTGATAACTCCGAAGCTGCGAAGAAAAATTTTTCATTAAACCTACGTCTGAAAATATCGCTGAGTGCCTAAGAGCTGGACTCTGCTGGCCCCTGTACTCACCAATCGGACCCTTTCTGCTTCAACTCCAGAGCCCCAAGTCTGGTTTTCTGTCTGCTGGTCAGCCGTAAACCTGTGAGCGCTGGGGAGTGGGGCTGCGGCGCTGCTTCAATACTGCGTTTTCACGCCTCTCACCATTGGGTTTGTCCAATCCTGTCCTAATTGTTGCAGCGAAAGTTTTTTTTTCTGCCTTCGACTCCGATCAGCTGATCAACCAGGTTTGGAAATGGTGGAAGCTTCGGAGAACCGCCTGGCAATAGCCGGAAAGTGGAGCCTCTGTGTAATTTTTTGGAAGAGTAACCGCGACTTTTCGTTGCCATTCAAATTTTTATTTTATTTTTATTCTCGCCCACGCAGGGGCGTATTTATTAAAAAGTGAAAACTGATACTGCAAATTCATGTGGATTAGTTTTCCATACTGGTCAGTTGCAAAACTTAGAATTTGTTGCTCAATAGTTGGACATTTCTCCCAGTAAGGGAAATGAACAATGGGGTTTCGGAGGGGTGAGATGTGTGCTGTGGTAACTCCTCCCTCCTCACAATGGAGCGACGGCCATAACGTTGGAATGGTCGGAGTGACGACAGGTGGCGGTATGTTTGGTTGTGCGTAGTAGGTAATTCTCCTTTTCTGCATCTTCCAAAAGATAAGGGTAACCATAAGTAGGCATTCGAAAATTGTATATAGGGTGGCCATATGTTGCTTTACTTCTTATTTATTTTCCAAGAATCTAGTTGTGCTCTGGATTGCATCTAGATGGTTTTTTTCCAGGCTTATTACTTCGATTGTTTTATTTTCAATAACTCTCTGAATTGGAGGAAGTAAGATATCCAGATGTTCGGTGTTGTTATAATCCGTATTATCGTTCATTATCTTATTTATCTATATTCAACAATTTGAATACTTTATTATCTGGGATCTAGATATAACGGTCGAGTTTCCACATGTGGATTCCAGTAGAAGATTTTGTGTGTTAAAGGCGAAGATTATTCCTTTTTCGGGCTCAAAGATATTCGTGAAGTTGCCTGTTTGTAACAGGTTACATTTCGTTGTGTTGCCCCTGATGATGTTTTTAAGGCAATCATTGTTGGTTGGGAGTTCATTGTTGAAGAGTTGTTGGCAGTATGACTAATCATCTATATTACTACATTTATTTTTATATGTAGTAAAGTTGCATTATTTTGTGCAATAAAGTTGGGTGCGATAAGAAATTTTGTATTATTTATGGGTAATGGTATGATTCTTTCGGAGGTGTATTGAGTCCCTTCAAAAATGGGAATTTTTAAGTTGGAAATTATTTTGTTCTCGTGGCAGAATGTTTTTAATCTTAATAAGCTATATATGTGTCCTTCTAGGTCTATGTTTATATTTTGTTTTGAAAAAAGTGTTTTTATATATTCAGATAACACATCTATATTATAATTTACTTTATTAAAGGTAAAAAATTTGTTGTCTTCCTCTTCGCAATTTTTCGCAATGCCGTTTTGGGACGTACTCAGGAAATCATTAATCAATGACGGCTCTTTATTGATATGGTCCGTTATGTTTTTGAACCGGATCAGTATTAAGTTATTAAAATTGATGTGATCGTTTAAATCGGTCGAGAAGGACTGAGTTTTCTCTTTTATTTTTTTTAACTGTTCGTTAATTTGTTGTGAGTCCTTTTAGTCCATATTTCCTGTAATTACTTTAAGTACGCTCTCCAATCCGTTTACAAGGTCCGGTTCTTTTCTATCGTTTGCAAGGAGGGTCGTTATCTTTCTCTGGAGTTCTTCTAATTTCGAAGTGACGACAGGTGGCGGTATGTTTGGTTGTGCGTAGTAGGTAATTCTTCTTTTCTGCAGCTTCCAAAAGATAAGGGTAACCATAAAAAAGACATCCGAAAATTGTATATAGGGTGGCCATATTTTGCTTTACTTCTTATTTATTTTCCAAGAATCTAGTTGTGCTCTGGATTGTATCTAGATGGATTTTTTCCAGGCTTATTACTTCGATTGTTTTATTTTCAATAACTGTCTGAATTGGAGGAAGTAAGATATCCAGATGTTCGGTGTTGTTATAATCCGTATTATCGTTCATTATATTATTTCTGTATATTCAACAGTTTGAATACATTATTATCTGGGATCCAGATACAACGGTCGAGTACTATTCCAGTAGAAGATTTTGTGTGTTTTTTGTTTTGAGAAAAGTGTTTTGAGAAAAGTGTTTTTATTTTTGGGACGTACTCAGGAAATCATTGATCAATGACGGCTCTTTATTGATATGGTCCGTTATGTTTTTGAACCACAGGGAGGAACCGTGTGAAGGGAGGGTCGTTATCTTCCTCTGGAGTTCTTCTAACTTCTCACCTAATAGTCCCACGGATAGTTTAAACATTTCATTCGATTTTAGTTGCCTAATTGTTAGTTTTATTCTGGTTGTGCAGTTCTTATATTCATCCACATCTATTATATGGTTTATTGATTTATACGATTTCAGTATTCTCGCATTGCCTGGGTTAATTCTAGCAATGAGTGACGTTCCGTCAAGGGGGATGTAGGCCGAGAAATGGTGTTAAGAAATGGTTGGTACGAGGATTGTGAGTTTTACTTTGCTTTCGTTTTCAGTCTTAGCTTGGCTTTTCGTAGTTTTTGGTCTTTTTTGGTAACTATTGTTGTGCCATTGTCCCTTAACACTTGTTGCTTCGAAAATCGGGGGGTTATTTTGTTCCTTCTGTTTTCTTTTCTGAAGATAACTTCATCGGGTGATAGTGTTTGTGGTGGGTTCCTTTCTCTATTTAATTTTTCTATTCCGTCTGCCTTTCTTTTCTCAAGTTGAAACAACTCTGTATAAAGGTTTGCACAAAATTTGAAAATTTTCGCATTTTTTTTTTGAACTTAAACAAATTTTTTTTAAAATAATTTTTTTTTTATTTCTAAATTTTCACAATTTTTTGTTGTCTTTTTTTTTTTTACTGCAAAACTGATAAAAAATTGAGAAAAAAAGCGACAGAAAAAGTGTTTTTTTCATATCAAAAAAATGACACAATTTGTAAACTTTGCTTCTTTATTTCTTTTCAAACTTTGATTGATCGGGACGGAATAACGGTTCAGTGGATCAATCTGAAAATTTGCAGGGTTATTAAGGATACATTAAAGTAAAAAATGCAGTGATACAGCCGATTTTCCAAATTAAGTGAAAAATTTTTTTTATTTTACTTTTTGCAGGGGGTACTGGGGGGAAAAAAGGACTTCTTCCTGGAATGTCTATTTAATATTGTCTACGAAATTTTAAGGGAATTTATTGCAGATTCCAAAACTGTCTTCCGATTTTCAACAAAACCATTTGCTGTCGAGATATTCTTGATGAAAGATAAAAGGACCTTTTATGGATATCTCCATGACACATGTACGAAGAAAGAATTTAAAAAACCTTAAGTGTCGTCAATTTATCAGGCTTTTTCACCGGATTCACTGGATCCATATAACACACTTTTAAAACAAATAAATAAGGGCACACAGGACACAGTGCTTAGCATTGTTCGACACGTGGAAAGTTATAGTTTACCGAGTGTTTCCGGTTACTATAGGATTCTTATTCGTTTCAGACATGCCACTGATTAAGACTCTTTTTATCTTTTTTATCTTAACATAAACATACATACATATGTATGTAAATACAGGACACGTTGTATTTCTCTGACACACAGTATTTCTCTCTACAAGTGAGGTGATAACTCCGAAGCTGCGAAGAAAAATTTTTCATTAAACCTACGTCTGAAAATATCGCTGAGTGCCTAAGAGCTGGACTCTGCTGGCCCCTGTACTCACCAATCGGACCCTTTCTGCTTCAACTCCAGAGCCCCAAGTCTGGTTTTCTGTCTGCTGGTCAGCCGTAAACCTGTGAGCGCTGGGGAGTGGGGCTGCGGCGCTGCTTCAATACTGCGTTTTCGCGCCTCTCACCATTGGGTTTGTCCAATCCTGTCCTAATTGTTGCAGCGAAAGTTTTTTTTTCTGCCTTCGACTCCGATCAGCTGATCAACCAGGTTTGGAAATGGTGGAAGCTTCGGAGAACCGCCTGGCAATAGCCGGAAAGTGGAGCCTCTGTGTAATTTATTGGAAGAGTAACCGCGACTTTTCGTTGCCATTCAAATTTTTATTTTATTTTTATTCTCGCCCACGCAGGGGCGTATTTATTAAAAAGTGAAAACTGATACTGCAAATTCATGTGGATTAGTTTTCCATACTGGTCAGTTGCGAAACTTAGAATTTGTTGCTCAATAGTTGGACATTTCTCCCAGTAAGGGGAATGAACAATGGGGTTTCGGAGGGGTGAGATGTGTGCTGTGGTAACTCCTCCCTCCTCACAATGGAGCGACGGCCATAACGTTGGAATGGTCGGAGTGACGACAGGTGGCGGTATGTTTGGTTGTGCGTAGTAGGTAATTCTCCTTTTCTGCATCTTCCAAAAGATAAGGGTAACCATAAGTAGGCATTCGAAAATTGTATATAGGGTGGCCATATGTTGCTTTACTTCTTATTTATTTTCCAAGAATCTAGTTGTGCTCTGGATTGCATCTAGATGGATTTTTTCCAGGCTTATTACTTCGATTGTTTTATTTTCAATAACTCTCTGAATTGGAGGAAGTAAGATATCCAGATGTTCGGTGTTGTTATAATCCGTATTATCGTTCATTATCTTATTTATCTATATTCAACAATTTGAGTACTTTATTATCTGGGATCTAGATATAACGGTCGAGTTTCCACATGTGGATTCCAGTAGAAGATTTTGTGTGTTAAAGGCGAAGATTATTCCTTTTTCGGGCTCAAAGATATTCGTGAAGTTGCCTGTTTGTAACAGGTTACATTTCGTTGTGTTGCCCCTGATGATGTTTTTAAGGCAATCATTGTTGGTTGGGAGTTCATTGTTGAAGAGTTGTTGGCAGTATGACTAATCATCTATATTACTACATTTATTTTTATATGTAGTAAAGTTGCATTATTTTGTGCAATAAAGTTGGGTGCGATAAGAAATTTTGTATTATTTATGGGTAATGGTATGATTCTTTCGGAGGTGTATTGAGTCCCTTCAAAAATGGGAATTTTTAAGTTGGAAATTATTTTGTTCTCGTGGCAGAATGTTTTTAATCTTAATAAGCTATATATGTGTCCTTCTAGGTCTATGTTTATATTTTGTTTTGAAAAAAGTGTTTTTATATATTCAGATAACACATCTATATTATAATTTACTTTATTAAAGGTAAAAAATTTGTTGTCTTCCTCTTCGCAATTTTTCGCAATGCCGTTTTGGGACGTACTCAGGAAATCATTAATCAATGACGGCTCTTTATTGATATGGTCCGTTATGTTTTTGAACCGGATCAGTATTAAGTTATTAAAATTGATGTGATCGTTTAAATCGGTCGAGAAGGACTGAGTTTTCTCTTTTATTTTTCTTAACTGTTCGTTAATTTGTTGTGAGTCCTTTTAGTCCATATTTCCTGTAATTACTTTAAGTACGCTCTCCAATCCGTTTACAAGGTCCGGTTCTTTTCTATCGTTTGCAAGGAGGGTCGTTATCTTTCTCTGGAGTTCTTCTAATTTCGAAGTGACGACAGGTGGCGGTATGTTTGGTTGTGCGTAGTAGGTAATTCTTCTTTTCTGCAGCTTCCAAAAGATAAGGGTAACCATAAAAAAGACATCCGAAAATTGTATATAGGGTGGCCATATTTTGCTTTACTTCTTATTTATTTTCCAAGAATCTAGTTGTGCTCTGGATTGCATCTAGATGGATTTTTTCCAGGCTTATTACTTCGATTGTTTTATTTTCAATAACTGTCTGAATTGGAGGAAGTAAGATATCCAGATGTTCGGTGTTGTTATAATCCGTATTATCGTTCATTATATTATTTCTGTATATTCAACAGTTTGAATACATTATTATCTGGGATCCAGATACAACGGTCGAGTACTATTCCAGTAGAAGATTTTGTGTGTTTTTTGTTTTGAGAAAAGTGTTTTGAGAAAAGTGTTTTTATTTTTGGGACGTACTCAGGAAATCATTGATCAATGACGGCTCTTTATTGATATGGTCCGTTATGTTTTTGAACCACAGGGAGGAACCGTGTGAAGGGAGGGTCGTTATCTTCCTCTGGAGTTCTTCTAACTTCTCACCTAATAGTCCCACGGATAGTTTAAACATTTCATTCGATTTTAGTTGCCTAATTGTTAGTTTTATTCTGGTTGTGCAGTTCTTATATTCATCCACATCTATTATATGGTTTATTGATTTATACGATTTCAGTATTCTCGCATTGCCTGGGTTAATTCTAGCAATGAGTGACGTTCCGTCAAGGGGGATGTAGGCCGAGAAATGGTGTTAAGAAAAGGTTGGTACGAGGATTGTGAGTTTTACTTTGCTTTCGTTTTCAGTCTTAGCTTGGCTTTTCGTAGTTTTTGGTCTTTTTTTGTAACTATTGTTGTGCCATTGTCCCTTAACACTTGTTGCTTCGAAAATCGGGGGGTTATTTTGTTCCTTCTGTTTTCTTTTCTGACGATAACTTCATCGGGTGATAGTGTTTGTGGTGGGTTCCTTTCTCTATTTAATTTTTCTATTCCGTCTGCCTTTCTTTTCTCAAGTTGAAACAACTCTGTATAAAGGTTTGCACAAAATTTGAAAATTTTCGCATTTTTTTTTTGAACTTAAACAAATTTTTTTTAAAATAATTTTTTTTTTATTTCTAAATTTTCACAATTTTTTGTTGTCTTTTTTTTTTTTTACTGCAAAACTGATAAAAAATTGAGAAAAAAAAACGACAGAAAAAATGTTTTTTTCATATCAAAAAAATGACACAATTTGTAAACTTTGCTTCTTTATTTCTTTTCAAACTTTGATTGATCGGGACGGAATAACGGTTCAGTGGATCAATCTGAAAATTTGCAGGGTTATTAAGGATACATTAAAGTAAAAAATGCAGTGATACAGCCGATTTTCCAAATTAAGTGAAAAATTTTTTTTATTTTACTTTTTGCTGGGGGTACTGGGGGAAAAAAAGGACTTCTTCCTGGAATGTCTATTTAATATTGTCTACGAAATTTTAAGGGAATTTATTGCAGATTCCAAAACTGTCTTCCGATTTTCAACAAAACCATTTGCTGTCGAGATATTCTTGATGAAAGATAAAAGGACCTTTTATGGATATCTCCATGACACATGTACGAAGAAAGAATTTAAAAAACCTTAAGTGTCGTCAATTTATCAGGCTTTTTCACCGGATTCACTGGATTCATATAACACACTTTTAAAACAAATAAATAAGGGCACACAGGACACAGTGCTTAGCTTTGTTCGACACGTGGAAAGTTACGTCTGAAAACATCGCTGAGTGCCTAAGAGCTGGACTCTGCTGGCCCCTGTACTCACCAATCGGACCCTTTCTGCTTCAACTCCAGAGCCCCAAGTCTGGTTTTCTGTCTGCTGGTCAGCCGTAAACCTGTGAGCGCTGGGGAGTGGGGCTGCGGCGCTGCTTCAATACTGCGTTTTCGCGCCTCTCACCATTGGGTTTGTCCAATCCTGTCCTAATTGTTGCAGCGAAAGTTTGTTTTTCTGCCTTCGACTCCGATCAGCTGATCAACCAGGTTTGGAAATGGTGGAAGCTTCGGAGAACCGCCTGGCAATAGCCGGAAAGTGGAGCCTCTGTGTAATTTATTGGAAGAGTAACCGCGACTTTCCGTTGTAATTTAAATTCAAACTTGGATTTCTCGGATAAAACAATTCGTGGCGACAATGGACCACCAATCCCGTTTGGAAGGCGTGTAATCCAAAATATCAAATGAGGAAGCGGTATTTGAAGACGTCCCATGTTAAAGAAGTCACCGGTCCTAAATACGGCAGCGTAAAGCTATTCAGTGGCTGGCGAAGAGTCCAGGAATTTATATCGAAGGAACAGAGTGCAAAAAAAAAAGGATGATGTCAAGCCGCAGGTTGGGCACGTGAATCTGAGCACTAAACAAGATATCAAGCGCATGATCGAGCTACATGGGCAAATAACCCTCAAGGCTCTCGCAGACAAAAGCCTCAAAAGTGCCAATAAGGCAGACATGGCTAAAAAAACTATGAATGTCTCTTAAGGGGCTTAACTTTTCATACGTCAAACATGCAGACCCACCAAACCGCCCCTGGGATGAGTTACTTGCTCAGAGGGCAACCAACCTCCTCATAAGCTGCTTAGCTAAAGGAATACAACGTCAACAGCATAGCAGTAAGCCCTGTATTAGCTCGAGAACCTGATAGAACTCACGAATCGCTTCAAGAATGGAAATTCTCTTCTAACAAGGGCGAAACCAAGCCAAAGGCGGAAGTTATCTTTCGGGAGCTTGAGAGATTTTATTCCAACAGTTTTCAATGAATAGATCCTTATGTCAATCAATTTAATCCATTTATATATGTATATTATTTTCAGAGAATAAATGCTTTTTGTTAAGCAAGAACCAGTTTCTTTAAACTTTAAAATCGTGAAGTTCTTTATTTTATTCAATTTAGTTGGAGCTTCTACTGTTTAAACAAATGCTTACGGCTATATTTTTATTCTCGCCCACGCAGGGGCAAATATTAAAAAGTAAAAACTGATTCTGCAAATTCATGTGGATTGGTTTTCCATACTGGTCAGTTGCGAAACTTAGAATTTGTTGCTCAATAGTTGGACATTTCTCCCAGTAAGGGAAACGAACAATGGGGTTTCGGAGGGGTGAGATGTGTGCTGTGGTAACTCGTCTCTCCTCACACTGGAGCGACGGCCATAACGTTGGAATGGTCGAAGTGACGACAGGTGGCGGTATGTTTGGTTGTGCGTAGTAGGTAATTCTTCTTTTCTGCATCTTCCAAAAGATAAGGGTAACCATAAGTAGGCATTCGAAAATTGTATATAGGGTGACCATATGTTGCTTTACTTCTTATTTATTTTCCAAGAATCTAGTTGTGGTCTGGATTGCATCTAGATTGATTTTTTCCAGGCTTATTGCTTCGATTGTTTTATTTTCAATACCTCTCTGAATTGGAGGAAGTAAGATATCCAGATGTTCGGTGTTGTTACAATCCGTATTATCGTTCATTATCTTATTTATGTATATTCAACAATTTGAATACTTTATTATCCGGGATCTAGATATAACGGTCGAGTTTCCACATGTGGATTCCAGTAGAAGATTTTGTATGTTTTTTGTTTTGAGAAAAGTGTTTTTATATTTGGGACGTACTCAATGACGGCTCTTTATTGATATGGTCCGTTATGTTTTTAAACCGGATCAGTATTTCGTTATTAAAATTGATTTAATCGTTTAACTCGGTCGAGAAGGACTGAGTTTTCTCTTTTATTTTCTTTAACTGTTTGTAAATTTGTTGTGAGTAATTAAAGTCCATATTTCCTGTAATTACTTTTAGTACGCTGCCTAATCCGTTGACAAGGTCCCGTTCCTTTCCATCGTGTGGAAGGGGGTCGTTATCTTTCTCTGGAGTTCTTCTAACTTCTCACCTAATAGTCCCACGGATAGTTTAAACATTTCATTCGATTTTAGTTGCCTAATTGTTAGTTTTATTCTGGTTGTGCAGTTCTTATATTCGTTCACATCTATTATATGGTTTATTGATTTATACGATTTCAGTATTCTCGCATTGCCTGGGATAATTTAAGCAATGAGTGACGTTCCATCAAGGGGGATGTAGGCCGAGAAATGGGGTTAAGAAAAGGTTGGTACAAGGATTGTGAGTTTTACTTTGCTTTCGTTTTCACTCTTAGCTTGGCTTTGCGCAGTTTTTGGTCCTTTTTGGTAACTATTGTTGTGCTATTGTCCCTTAACACTTGTTGCTTCGAAAATCGGGGGGTTATTTTGTTCCTTCTGTTTTCTTTTCTGAAGATAACTTCATCGGGTGATAGTGTTTGTGGTGGGTTCCTTTCTCTATTTAATTTTTCTATTCTGTCTGCCTTTCTTTTCTCAAGTTAAAACAACTCTGTATAAAGGTTTGCACAAAATTTGAAAATTTTCGCATTTTTTTTTTTTTTGAATTTAAACAAATTTTTTTTTAAATAATTTTTTGTTTTATTTCTAAATTGTCACAATTTTTTGGAGTCTTTTTTTTTTGTTTGCAGTAACTGATAAAAAATTGAGAAAAAAAAACGACAGAAAAAATGTTTTTTTCATATCAAGAAAATGACACAATTTGTAAACTTTGCTTCTTTATTTCTTTTCAAACTTTGATTGATCGGGACGGAATAACGGTTCAGTGGATCAATCTGAAAATTTGCAGGGTTATTAAGGATACATTAAAGTAAAAAATGCAGTGATACAGCCGATTTTCCAAATTAAGTGAAAAATTTTTTTTATTTTACTTTTTGCAGGGGGTACTGGGGGGAAAAAAGGACTTCTTCCTGGAATGTCTATTTAATATTGTCTACGAAATTTTAAGGGAATTTATTGCAGATTCCAAAACTGTCTTCCGATTTTCAACAAAACCATTTGCTGTCGAGATATTCTTGATGAAAGATAAAAGGACCTTTTATGGATATCTCCATGACACATGTACGAAGAAAGAATTTAAAAAACCTTAAAAGTAGTCAATTTATCAAGCTTTTTCACCGGATTCACTGGATTCATATAACACACTTTTAAAACAAATAAATAAAGGCACACAGGACACAGTGCTTAGGATTGTTCGACACGTGGAAAGTTATAGTTTACCGAGTGTTTCCGGTTACTATAGGATTCTTATTCGTTTCAGACATGCCACTGATTAAGACTCTTTTTATCTTTTTTATCTTAACATAAACATACATACATATGTATGTAAATACAGGACACACAGTATTTCTCTGACACACAGTAGTTCTCTCTACAGGTGAGGTGATAACTCCGAAGCTGCGAAGAAAAATTTTTCATTAAACCTACGTCTGAAAATATCGCTGAGTGCCTAAGAGCTAGACTATGCTGGCCCCTGTACTCACCAATCGGACCCTTCCTGCTTCAACTCCAGAGCCCCAAGTGTGGTGTGGCCAGCCGTAAACCTGTAAGCGCTGGGGAGTGGGGCTGCGGCGCTGCTTCAATACTGCGTTTTCGCGCCTCTCACCATTGGGTTTGTCCAATCCTGTCCTAATTGTTGCAGCGAACGTTTTTTTTTCTGCCTTCGACTCCGATCAGCTGATCAACCAGGTTTGGAAATGGTGGAAGCTTCGGAGAACCGCCTGGCAATAGCCGGAAAGTGGAGCCTCTGTGTAATTTTTTGGAAGAGTAACCGCGACTTTCCGTTGCCATTCAAATTTTTATTATATTTTTATCTCGCCCACGCAGGGGCTTATTTATTAAAAAGTAAAAACTGATGCTTCGAATTCATGTGGATTGGTTTTCCATACTGGTCAGTTGCGAAGCTTAGAATTTGTTGCTTAATAGTTGGACATTTCTCCCAGTAAGGGAAATGAACGATGGGGTTTCGGAGGGTTGAGATGTGTGCTGTGGTAACTCGTCTCTCCTTACACTGGAGCGACGGCCATAACGTTGGAATGGTCGGAGTGACGACAGGTGGCGGTATGTTTGGTTGTGCGTAGTAGGTAATTCTTCTTTTCTGCATCTTCCAAAAGATAAGGGTAACCATAAGTAGGCATTCGAAAATTGTATATAGGGTGACCATATGTTGCTTTACTTCTTATTTATTTTCCAAGAATCTAGTTGTGGTCTGGATTGCATCTAGATGGATTTTTTCCAGGCTTATTACTTCGATTGTTTTATTTTCAATACTTCTCTGAATTGGAGGAAGTAAGATATCCAGATGTTCGGTGTTGTTATAATCCGTATTATCGTTCATTATATTATTTATGTATATTCAACAGTTTGAATACATTATTATCTGGGATCCAGATACAACGGTCGAGTACTATTCCAGTAGAAGATTTTGTGTGTTTTTTGTTTTGAGAAAAGTGTTTTGAGAAAAGTGTTTTTATTTTTGGGACGTACTCAGGAAAGCATTGATCAATGACGGCTCTTTATTGAAATGGTCCGTTATGTTTTTGAACCGCAGGGAGGGACCGTGTGAAGGGAGGGTCGTTATCTTCCTCTGGAGTTCTTCTAACTTCTCACCTAATAGTCCCACGGATAGTTTAAACATTTCATTCGATTTTAGTTGCCTAATTGTTAGTTTTATTCTGGTTGTGCAAGGAGGATGTAGGCCGAGAAATGGGGTTAAGAAAAGGTTGGTACGAGGATTGTGAGTTTCACTTTGTTTTCGTTTTCACTCTTAGCTTGGCTTTGCGCAGTTTTTGGTCCTTTTTGGTAACTATTGTTGTGCCATTGTCCCTTAACACTTGTTGTTTCGAAAATCGGGGGGTTAACTTGTTCCTTCTGTTTTCTTTTCTAAAGATAACTTCACCGGGTGATAGTGTTTGTGGTGGGTTCCTTTCTCTATTTAATTTTTCTATTCTGTCTGCCTTTCTTTTCTCATGTTGTTCCTAACCTCTGTATAAAGGTTTGTACAAAATGAGTTCAATTCGTTTAGAAAGTCGTGTCTGTTATTGGGGGTCAATGTTTGATTAAAGATATGAGTTCTACCGCTAAAAGGCTCGAATGGTGTATACTTTGTGCTTGGATGGATAGCATTTTTGGACTAGACGACTATACTACAAAGAAAGGAACGCGTGCCATAGGCATCAGTATTCTGTCGATGTAGCTTTTGCCTTTCTATTATGGATGGAATTATCGATATCCAACACACCTCCTCAAAAAATACATTGACAATTGGTTGTTAGTATTACTTTAATCTTAATAGACAAGTTGCATCTCTGGGAACAATTTTAGTGATTCACATTCGTCTAGAAATAATTTTTTGAAAAACAAAGACAGTTCTAGGATTAAGGGAAAAACCAGAAAAACCCTAATCAAATCATTAGTTAGTAATTTAATTACAAAACCAAATTATTTGCCTTTCAAACATTTTGTCAAACTTAAATTCATTTTAAACATTAATTCAAAATATTAATTATTTCATCTTTAAGTAAGTTCTTAGGGCCAAGAATCTAGCAGTGGGCAACGGCTTCGTTAAAATGTCGGCCAACTGGTAATTTGAGGAAGCATACTTTAGAATAATTAATTTATTTTCAATTTGCTCTCTTGAAAAATGGTACTTTATATCAATATGTTTTGATCGTTTGTGACAAGTGGGATTATTAGCTATACTTATAGAACCCTGATTATCCTCCATTATATTTATTGGCTCGCTTAATTCAACTTAACTTGATACTATGTAGATATCAACGATTTCAACCATAAGGCTTCTCTAACGCCTTCAAACAATGCCATATACTCAGCTTCAGTTGAAGAAACTGCTACTGAATTTTGTTTCTTTGTACTCCAGCATATTAAGCATGTGTCAAACATTTTGAATAAATATTCACTAGTACTTTTCCTGTCCCAACCAGCCCAATCAGAGTCTACATATCCAATATTGGTATCTTTAAAATTTATATTTTTAACAAAGGCTAAATTTAAATCAACAGTACTCTTTAGATACCTTAATACTCTTTTACGACACTGCCATAATTCTTGATTATTATTATTGGTATATCTGCTCAGAATATTTATGGCTGTACTTAAGTCAGGACGAGTACGTAACATTATATACATTAAACACCCAATTGGATTTCGACAGGGCGCATCATATTTTTCATCTGAATTCAAAGCTTCATAATTAAGCTTATTCGGAAGAGGTGTACTAACAGTATTACATTCTTCAATTTTAAACTTGTTTAAGACATTATTAATATATGCCGACTAACTATGAAATAGATTTCCATTGTTTCTTTCAACTTTCATACCAATGAAAAATCTTATGTCAAGCAAATCTGTCATCTTAAATTAATTCATTAGATATGATTTCAGATTATTCATTGTCTCGCTGCTCTCAGTTGCAATTACTAAATCATCCACGTACAAAAGAACGTAAATATTTTTCGGAATATCCCCATGATCAAGGAGGTAGATACATCTATCTGCAGCTGAATTAAGGAAACCCAAATCTTTTAGTGCTTTCTCAAAAACCTCAAACCAACATCTTGCTGATTGCTTCAATCCATAAATTGATTTATTCAATTTGCATACTTTATTATTTGTATACTTTAGGCCTTTAAGAACTCTCATATATATTTCTTCCTTTAAAATATCATTTAAAAATGCAATTTTTACATCCATGTGGTGCACTTTTAAATTAAATTGGTTTGCAATAGCGAGTATAAATCGAAAACTGGATATCCTTGCAACTGGAGCAAATGTCTCATCGTAATCGATAAGATATTTTTGAGTGAAACCACGAGCAACTAGTCTGGCTTTATATATTGGGATTACCCAATGCATTATTTTTAATTGTAAATACCCACTTGCAATCAACTACTCTACTAAATCAACTGCTCTACTAAAATTCAAGTTTTGTTTTAGAAATGAGAATCTAATTCCTCTTGTATAGCTTCTTCCCATTTAGATCTGTCACTTCTATTTTTAATTTCAGCATATATAGTTGGAACATTATAACAGAAAATGATTTTAAACTATCAGATTTTTCTTCCGTACTCTCATTCGGGAAATTTGACTCTTTTGACCCCGAATCGAAGTTCAGAAAGTCTTGTAGACCATCCATACTATCATTCTGGATATTCTCTACCGGTTTCATGTTATCTTTCTGAAACTCTAAGACATTTACCACAGTCCTAGGCTCCATACTGAGCTCATCCGCGATAACATCTTGGATCTTGCATCTGCCGGTACTTAATCCCGTCTCGGCCGCGATACCACAATCCCCGTCGCTGCCCACAATCAATAGTTGTCCAGTGAGAGGTACACAAGTACTTAGGCGTCTAACTGGGGTCCCACCAAAAAAACACATATTTGTTTCAAGGCTTGATCCCGAACATTCTTTGGATGACGTCTTAAGTTACATTAAGACAAAAGTTCAAGTCTCCAAAATAGCGGTGGAGAAATTTAAATTTAATTATTCAAGGGAGATATCTTCCTTTAAAATCAGTGTTCCCGTTGAACTGTTTACCTGCATTTGTAGTAACAGTTTTAGGCCGGATCACATTCTAGTAAAATAATATACGGCCAAAAAGAAACATCGACGTCCAGTTAGGCTTACTATCCCCCTAATATTTCCTCCTCCGGAACGTCAGCATCGGCTGGTGTTCCAAAAAACTAATGTCGTCCCTTCATCTGACCTATCAGAAGGTGAGAGGACTTAAATCTAAGCTTCCTAGACTCTATCTAGATAGTCTAGAATTTGAATCCAAAATTTTAGTATATACGGAGACATGGTTAAAATCTGATATTAACGATGCATCTGTTCTTTCCGTAAAATTTTCAGTTTTTAGATGTGATCGGACTTCTCGTGTAGGCGGAGGAGTTCTGATTGCTGTTGACTCGGCCTTAACTTGCTTTGTATTTATCTGTAGATCTGCCGTTTTGTGCACCGATTGTTGGTGTCAGTCCTATGATTAAATCTCGTAATTTTCGCAAGACTAACTTTGTTAAACTAAATGAGCTCATTCTGAGAACTGACTGGCCATCCTTGTACAGATACTCAGACATGGATCTTGCTCTCGCGTTGTTTTATGATACTTTTGGTTCGCTTTTTAAGGTTTGTGTTCCACTGAGGACTCCAGTGTTTTTTGGACTTTGCTCTTTACGCAGTTGCTCGCTGCAATTACATATATGTTGCTTAACAAGCACTGTTATAATAATTTCCTCAAGCATTGTAAGCTAGAGTTTTCCCGTGATCCTTAACAGTTTTATAGCTTTGTGAATTCTAAACGTAAGATGGTTGTCCATCCATCAATATTATCGTTTATAAAATAATACAGCGGACTCTGATTGCTTGTTTGCTGGATCGATTTGTTTGCTGATTTCTTCACAACAACATATTTCTCAACGGAATACCAAGCGAATCTTTCTCATAATTATCAGATAAAAAGGTCTAATTGTATTTGTAGTCCTTCGATCGATGAAAGTTCGCTTCTGAGCGTGCTTAATTTAGTAAAACCTGTGTACACACCTGATCCTGATGGAATACCTGTGTACTCAGATTTTGTGCAGAGGCTCTATGTAAGCCACTTCAAAAACTTTTTTTTGTTGTCCGTTAAATCATGTCATTTCCCATCTATATGGAAGGAATCTTATATAATTCCTCTTCATAAAAACGGTAAAAAGTCCGACGCGTTAATTATAGGGGTATTTCTAAATTGTCAGCCATTCCTTAAGCTTTTGAAAAGTTAATTACTTCTCAACTGCAACATTTTTGTAGATCTATTATTTCACCATCTCAGCATGGATTTGTGAGACTGAGATCTACAACCACTAACCTATTAGAATTTACATCTTTAACGATCGAAGGATTTAGGAATGCAAGGCAAACTGATGTCATTTATACTGATTTCAGTAACGCTTTTGATTCTGTTAATCATACACTTCTTCTTTAAAACTAAACAAAACTGGCTTCCCAAGCCCTTTAATTTGTTGGATTCGTAAATACCTGACAGACAGAACACAGAAAGTTCTTTTCAAGTCTTCAAGTTCTACGTCTATCCAAGTCACTTCGAAGGTGCCTCAGGGTAGTCATCTGGGACCTTTGCTATTTACCCTTTTTATTAACGATCTTCCATCCGTTATAATTCATTCTCGTGTCCTCATGTACGCAGATGATGTTAAGCTTTGTCTCAGCTACAGAGACATTATATCTCCCTCACGGTTGCAGTCTGACCTCCAAAACTTTCAGTTTTGGTGTCAACACAATTTATTAAACCTAAACACATCTAAATGCAAGGTCATGACTTTTTTCAGAAATACTCCTCAGTTGATTACCTATTTTCTTAATAACATTCCATTAACTTGACTTAACAAGATGATCGACTTGGAAGTACTTATGGACCATAAATTGACTTTTACGTCCCATATATGTACTACCGTAGCACAGTGGGGCCTCTGCCCGGATAGCTGACCAAAAATCATTTTTTTCACCATCGCGTTGGGCAAAAGTAAAAAGCAAAATCGACAGATAATACTTTAGAAGAAAAAGAAGAATCCAAAATATTTTTGAAATCCGATAAGAATAGTGGGTGCTACATCATCTCAAAGTGAAGAAATTTTTCATGTATGAAAAAAATGTACAATTTTTACAAAAACTCGCGACTTTGAAACTTAATATTGGTCGAATTCAGCAATTGATGTTAAATATTTTTACTTTATTCGAAAAGTAGATAAATTTTTAGTTATTTGTTGTTAAAAATTGAATGAAATTTGAAATACTTAGTAAATTGGAGACGTTTTAAAAATACACTAAATTTTCGCATTTTTGCAACTTTAGTGGAGTAGAATCAACAGAGATACACCTAGATACACGATGAAACCATATACATGTGATAGAGGGAAAAATGCACCTATCAAACCTGTATAGTGTAGTTTGGCGCTTTTTTGCGCAAATTTGTCAAAAATTCAAAAAACTAATGCAACCTCGGTTTAAAAAGGCGTTCCAGGTAAGTTTGGCAAAGTATTATTTGATATTCACATATTTATAATGAACCAAATCATTAGAGAGCATATAAAACAAGTCAAACCTACATTAGATGTTAATGGCTTAAGAAAAAAATGTAATTTGACAAAAAAAAATATATTTAGTCTGATTGTTCCTATGGGAGCTATAGAATATAGTCAACCGATTTGGCTGAAACTTAGCACAGACATTTCCATATGTACTAAACTTTCAAATAGAAAATTTTGGGACAATCGCTTTATAAACACTCATGTTATTGTTCCAAAACTATATTTCTGACCGATTGTTCCTATGGGAGCAATATGATATAGTCAACCGATTCTGATGAAACTTGGTAAATATTTTAGAAAGTAAATTGAACTAATAAAATGCAAATTTCGTAATATTCGATTGAAAAACAACAAAGTTGTGGAGGCTTTATTCTCGATATCCTATAGGAGCTATATGATATAGTCAACCGATTCTGAGAAAACTTAGTAAATATGTTAAAAAGTTTCTTAAACTAATATAATACAAATTTCGATTGAAAAACAACAAAGTTATGAAAGCTTAATTTTATTCTCGACCTATCGTTCCTATGGGAGCTATATGATATGGTTATCCGATAAGGATGATTTCGAGATATACAATGCCTGCAGCAAAAAGAAGTCTATGTGTAAAATTTCAGCTCTGTAGCATTAAGGGTTTTGGAGAAGACCAAAATTAATGTACCCTTGCAATGGTATATTTTTTTTGCAATTTAAATGATGCAATTAGAACAAAACATAAAAAAATCTTATTTATCTTATCAAATTCGAATAATAAAGTTCGTTTGTCATCAAAAAAGCGTTTTTTAAGTGAATTTTATGGGTAAAATATGCCTAGATATATTTTTCAATTTTGACCTTGAATATCAAAGCAACCCAAGCACGTGGCACCTCGGTAATAACTCCATTTAAAGCTTTAAGGAGGTCGTCTAGTGTGACGGATCAAAAAAAAAATTTTTTTTTTTCTTAATCTTATCCTTAGAATACGTAGAATACATGGGCAAAAGGATTTTTCGAAATCTAAAGCCGTTTAAAAGTTATAGACGTAAACCTGAGTAGGTTTACTTAGAGCGCGGCAGCGCGGAACAACTTTCAAACACTTTTTTCTAGAAACACGATTTTTGAAAACTGCTGCCAAGATAACTCAAAAACTACTGAACCGATTTGGCTCAAAATATCTTTATTATATGTTAACCTATCTAATGAACTAAAATAATTGCGATCGCTTCATTAGTTTTTTTTTTTTTGAGCTAAAAGGACTTCCAAAAAGGGTCGAAAAAGTGAAGTTTTCAAGTCTTCAAGTTCTACGTCTATCCAAGTCACTTCGAAGGTGCCTCAGGGTAGTCATCTGGGACCTTTGCTATTTACCCTTTTTATTAACGATCTTCCATCCGTTATAATTCATTCTCGTGTCCTCATGTACGCAGATGATGTTAAGCTTTGTCTCAGCTACAGAGACATTATATCTCCCTCACGGTTGCAGTCTGACCTCCAAAACTTTCAGTTTTGGTGTCAACACAATTTATTAAACCTAAACACATCTAAATGCAAGGTCATGACTTTTTTCAGAAATACTCCTCAGTTGATTACCTATTTTCTTAATAACATTCCATTAACTTGACTTAACAAGATGATCGACTTGGAAGTACTTATGGACCATAAATTGACTTTTACGTCCCATATATGTACTACCGTAGCACAGTGGGGCCTCTGCCCGGATAGCTGACCAAAAATCATTTTTTTCACCATCGCGTTGGGCAAAAGTAAAAAGCAAAATCGACAGATAATACTTTAGAAGAAAAAGAAGAATCCAAAATATTTTTGAAATCCGATAAGAATAGTGGGTGCTACATCATCTCAAAGTGAAGAAATTTTTCATGTATGAAAAAAATGTACAATTTTTACAAAAACTCGCGACTTTGAAACTTAATATTGGTCGAATTCAGCAATTGATGTTAAATATTTTTACTTTATTCGAAAAGTAGATAAATTTTTAGTTATTTGTTGTTAAAAATTGAATGAAATTTGAAATACTTAGTAAATTGGAGACGTTTTAAAAATACACTAAATTTTCGCATTTTTTCAACTTTAGTGGAGTAGAATCAACAGAGATACACCTAGATACACGATGAAACCATATACATGTGATAGAGGGAAAAATGCACCTATCAAACCTGTATAGTGTAGTTTGGCGCTTTTTTGCGCAAATTTGTCAAAAATTCAAAAAACTAATGCAACCTCGGTTTAAAAAGGCGTTCCAGGTAAGTTTGGCAAAGTATTATTTGATATTCACATATTTATAATGAACCAAATCATTAGAGAGCATATAAAACAAGTCAAACCTACATTAGATGTTAATGGCTTAAGAAAAAAATGTAATTTGACAAAAAAAAATATATTTAGTCTGATTGTTCCTATGGGAGCTATAGAATATAGTCAACCGATTTGGCTGAAACTTAGCACAGACATTTCCATATGTACTAAACTTTCAAATAGAAAATTTTGGGACAATCGCTTTATAAACACTCATGTTATTGTTCCAAAACTATATTTCTGACCGATTGTTCCTATGGGAGCAATATGATATAGTCAACCGATTCTGATGAAACTTGGTAAATATTTTAGAAAGTAAATTGAACTAATAAAATGCAAATTTCGTAATATTCGATTGAAAAACAACAAAGTTGTGGAGGCTTTATTCTCGATATCCTATAGGAGCTATATGATATAGTCAACCGATTCTGAGAAAACTTAGTAAATATGTTAAAAAGTTTCTTAAACTAATATAATACAAATTTCGATTGAAAAACAACAAAGTTATGAAAGCTTAATTTTATTCTCGACCTATCGTTCCTATGGGAGCTATATGATATGGTTATCCGATAAGGATGATTTCGAGATATACAATGCCTGCAGCAAAAAGAAGTCTATGTGTAAAATTTCAGCTCTGTAGCATTAAGGGTTTTGGAGAAGACCAAAATTAATGTACCCTTGCAATGGTATATTTTTTTTGCAATTTAAATGATGCAATTAGAACAAAAAATAAAAAAATCTTATTTATCTTATCAAATTCGAATAATAAAGTTCGTTTGTCATCAAAAAAGCGTTTTTTAAGTGAATTTTATGGGTAAAATATGCCTAGATATATTTTTCAATTTTGACCTTGAATATCAAAGCAACCCAAGCACGTGGCACCTCGGTAATAACTCCATTTAAAGCTTTAAGGAGGTCGTCTAGTGTGACGGATCAAAAAAAAAATTTTTTTTTTCTTAATCTTATCCTTAGAATACGTAGAATACATGGGCAAAAGGATTTTTCGAAATCTAAAGCCGTTTAAAAGTTATAGACGTAAACCTGAGTAGGTTTACTTAGAGCGCGGCAGCGCGGAACAACTTTCAAACACTTTTTTCTAGAAACACGATTTTTGAAAACTGCTGCCAAGATAACTCAAAAACTACTGAACCGATTTGGCTCAAAATATCTTTATTATATGTTAACCTATCTAATGAACTAAAATAATTGCGATCGCTTCATTAGTTTATTTTTTTTGAGCTAAAAGGACTCCCAAAAAGGGTCGAAAAAGTGATTTTTTACTTCAAAAGTCTGTAAAAAATTTATTTTTCGGAATTTTGAATTTCTTTTAGTTCATTGCATGAAGTCTTACAACTCAAAAAATTTTTGGATTTTGCAATTCAAATTAACACAACTGTTGGAATCCTGGCAGCAGTTAAGGTACTTTTTTTTTATTTGGGCCCCTGTTGTGCGAAGGACCTCAAAAACAACAATATATACTGCTTTATAAAAAAAAATTAAAATTTAGTTAAAATATTAATAAACAATATTTAAAAACAATAAATTGAATTATTCAAATCATTTGGTAAAAAAAACTTTTTGAAAATTGCATGAAAAAAGCACCCGTCACACTAGACGACCCCCTAAACAATTGGCTATCGAAAAAAATTGAAAACCGCTTCACAACTTTAAAAGAAATGATTTTTGATAAGCGAAATGAGCGATGGCCCCACTGTGCGTCGTTAAAGCCTTGGGTGTTTTTGGATTCGTAAAAAGATGGTCAAAACAATTTGATGATCCATATACAACCAGGATTCTTTTTTGTCTGTATTTTGTGGATTGTCCCCGCGACTCGAGCCGTGTGTTATGCGGCTTCCGCCCCTCGGTCGGTTGGGCGGGAGGTGTGTGCAATTAGTGCTCCCGTTGAGATTCGCGCATAACAAAAAGAAAAAAAAAAAAAAAAGAGACATCTCTTGCTACCAGAAATTTTCTCTCAGTTACATCCCACAACTTATAGCCATTCGATTCATAACCAAAAGTATACTTTTCAATGATTTATTGTGAATGTATACTGTCGACCCAAATGTTTTTAAATATTTCACATTAGGATTTTTGCTGTGCCACATCTCAAATGAAGTTTTCTTAAGAATTAATGCTCTACTTGGAGTTCTATTGAGTAAGTATGTAGATGTTAAAGCAGCTTCACTCCGAAAATATCTATCAAACTTAGCTCCGTTAACCTTTGCTCTAGCCTTTTCCGTTAAGGATCTTATCATGCGTTCAGATACTCCATTTTGCTGTGGTGTATGTGAAACTGTCAAGTGATAGCTTATATCTTTTTCCACACAATAATCTCGCATTTCATTAGACAAGTATTCTCTCTCATCATCTATATAAAGATTAACAATCTTCAAGTTAAAATGGATTTTGCTCTTTGCGATAAAATCTTTAAATGTCGAAAATACTTCAGATTTATATTTAATTGTAAAGGTAACACAATAATGTGTGTATTAATCGACAAATATTACGAAATAGTTCTTCCCATCTGTAACAACTCGTATTTTGGGGTTCGCTTGTAGTTTATTTTATTAATCTTAATCTCACGCTCGCTTCGATTCTAACAACTGACATAACACGCATGTGTTATTCATTCCCCTGACAGGGTTCCCACATCTCTCCTCTTCTTTTAAATCATTTTTTTCACCATCGCGTTGGGCAAAAGTAAAAAGCAAAATCGACAGATAATACTTTAGAAGAAAAAGAAGAATCCAAAATATTTTTGAAATCCGATAAGAATAGTGGGTGCTACATCATCTCAAAGTGAAGAAATTTTTCATGTATGAAAAAAATGTACAATTTTTACAAAAACTCGCGACTTTGAAACTTAATATTGGTCGAATTCAGCAATTGATGTTAAATATTTTTACTTTATTCGAAAAGTAGATAAATTTTTAGTTATTTGTTGTTAAAAATTGAATAAAATTTGAAATACTTAGTAAATTGGAGACGTTTTAAAAATACACTAAATTTTCGCATTTTTTCAACTTTAGTGGAGTAGAATCAACAGAGATACACCTAGATACACGATGAAACCATATACATGTGATAGAGGGAAAAATGCACCTATCAAACCTGTATAGTGTAGTTTGGCGCTTTTTTGCGCAAATTTGTCAAAAATTCAAAAAACTAATGCAACCTCGGTTTAAAAAGGCGTTCCAGGTAAGTTTGGCAAAGTATTATTTGATATTCACATATTTATAATGAACCAAATCATTAGAGAGCATATAAAACAAGTCAAACCTACATTAGATGTTAATGGCTTAAGAAAAAAATGTAATTTGACAAAAAAAAATATATTTAGTCTGATTGTTCCTATGGGAGCTATAGAATATAGTCAACCGATTTGGCTGAAACTTAGCACAGACATTTCCATATGTACTAAACTTTCAAATAGAAAATTTTGGGACAATCGCTTTATAAACACTCATGTTATTGTTCCAAAACTATATTTCTGACCGATTGTTACTATGGGAGCAATATGATATAGTCAACCGATTCTGATGAAACTTGGTAAATATTTTAGAAAGTAAATTGAACTAATAAAATGCAAATTTCGTAATATTCGATTGAAAAACAACAAAGTTGTGGAGGCTTTATTCTCGATATCCTATAGGAGCTATATGATATAGTCAACCGATTCTGAGAAAACTTAGTAAATATGTTAAAAAGTTTCTTAAACTAATATAATACAAATTTCGATTGAAAAACAACAAAGTTATGAAAGCTTAATTTTATTCTCGACCTATCGTTCCTATGGGAGCTATATGATATGGTTATCCGATAAGGATGATTTCGAGATATACAATGCCTGCAGCAAAAAGAAGTCTATGTGTAAAATTTCAGCTCTGTAGCATTAAGGGTTTTGGAGAAGACCAAAATTAATGTACCCTTGCAATGGTATATTTTTTTTGCAATTTAAATGATGCAATTAGAACAAAACATAAAAAAATCTTATTTATCTTATCAAATTCGAATAATAAAGTTCGTTTGTCATCAAAAAAGCGTTTTTTAAGTGAATTTTATGGGTAAAATATGCCTAGATATATTTTTCAATTTTGACCTTGAATATCAAAGCAACCCAAGCACGTGGCACCTCGGTAATAACTCCATTTAAAGCTTTAAGGAGGTCGTCTAGTGTGACGGATCAAAAAAAAAATTTTTTTTTTCTTAATCTTATCCTTAGAATACGTAGAATACATGGGCAAAAGGATTTTTCGAAATCTAAAGCCGTTTAAAAGTTATAGACGTAAACCTGAGTAGGTTTACTTAGAGCGCGGCAGCGCGGAACAACTTTCAAACACTTTTTTCTAGAAACACGATTTTTGAAAACTGCTGCCAAGATAACTCAAAAACTACTGAACCGATTTGGCTCAAAATATCTTTATTATATGTTAACCTATCTAATGAACTAAAATAATTGCGATCGCTTCATTAGTTTTTTTTTTTTGAGCTAAAAGGACTCCCAAAAAGGGTCGAAAAAGTGATTTTTTACTTCAAAAGTCTGTAAAAAATTTATTTTTCGGAATTTTGAATTTCTTTTAGTTCATTGCATGAAGTCTTACAACTCAAAAAATTTTTGGATTTTGCAATTCAAATTAACACAACTGTTGGAATCCTGGCAGCAGTTGAGGTACTTTTTTTTTATTTGGGCCCCTGTTGTGCGAAGGACCTCAAAAACAACAATATATACTGCTTTATAAAAAAAAATTAAAATTTAGTTAAAATATTAATAAACAATATTTAAAAACAACAAATTGAATTATTCAAATCATTTGGTAAAAAAAACTTTTTGAAAATTGCATGAAAAAAGCACCCGTCACACTAGACGACCCCCTAAACAATTGGCTATCGAAAAAAATTGAAAACCGCTTCACAACTTTAAAAGAAATGATTTTTGATAAGCGAAATGAGCGATGGCCCCACTGTGCGTCGTTAAAGCCTTGGGTGTTTTTGGATTCGTAAAAAGATGGTCAAAACAATTTGATGATCCATATACAACCAGGATTCTTTTTTGTCTGTATTTTGTGGATTGTCCCCGCGACTCGAGCCGTGTGTTATGCGGCTTCCGCCCCTCGGTCGGTTGGGCGGGAGGTGTGTGCAATTAGTGCTCCCGTTGAGATTCGCGCATAACAAAAAGAAAAAAAAAAAAAAAAAAGAGACATCTCTTGCTACCAGAAATTTTCTCTCAGTTACATCCCACAACTTATAGCCATTCGATTCATAACCAAAAGTATACTTTTCAATGATTTATTGTGAATGTATACTGTCGACCCAAATGTTTTTAAATATTTCACATTAGGATTTTTGCTGTGCCACATCTCAAATGAAGTTTTCTTAAGAATTAATGCTCTACTTGGAGTTCTATTGAGTAAGTATGTAGATGTTAAAGCAGCTTCACTCCGAAAATATCTATCAAACTTAGCTCCGTTAACCTTTGCTCTAGCCTTTTCCGTTAAGGATCTTATCATGCGTTCAGATACTCCATTTTGCTGTGGTGTATGTGAAACTGTCAAGTGATAGCTTATATCTTTTTCCACACAATAATCTCGCATTTCATTAGACAAGTATTCTCTCTCATCATCTATATAAAGATTAACAATCTTCAAGTTAAAATGGATTTTGCTCTTTGCGATAAAATCTTTAAATGTCGAAAATACTTCAGATTTATATTTAATTGTAAAGGTAACACAATAATGTGTGTATTAATCGACAAATATTACGAAATAGTTCTTCCCATCTGTAACAACTCGTATTTTGGGGTTCGCTTGTAGTTTATTTTATTAATCTTAATCTCACGCTCGCTTCGATTCTAACAACTGACATAACACGCATGTGTTATTCATTCCCCTGACGGGGTTCCCACATCTCTCCTCTTCTTTTAAGCTTCAGCTTCAACCCGGTCTTTGGGTTTCCCAGCGCTGAACGTTCCTCCACACATGACCAAATCATTATCTCTGGCTGAGCTATCTACTACTTCTTCTACAATGTCTCGAATGTCAGGCAGCTTATCTCTTATGGTCCGATTAAACATAAGTTCCGAAGGTGTAGAACCAGTAGTTCCATGAGGTGTCGTGTTGTAAGTCAATATAAATTTTTGTAGCTCCTCTTTAAAATTGCCTTTATTCACTGCAGGAATCTTCAGTCGTTTGCCCACTGACCGATTCATATTTTCCACTTCCCCATTGGCTTGGGGCCAATACGGAGGTGTCGTAATCAATATAATGCCATTAGCTTCACTGAAATCTTTGAATTGAGCACTAATGAACTGCCGTCCGTTGTCTGTCCTTAATGACTTCGGAATGCCAAGTCTGGAGAAAATTTCCTTGAACGCCGTGATGATTGTTTGCGATGAAATTGAACTGATGAATTTAATCTCCTGATAGCGCGAAAAATAATCAATTAGTACTAACACATGATCATTGTTCGGTAGAGGGCCCAACAAATCGGTTGCCAAACACTCCCATGGCTCGTCTGGAAAAACGTGCCGCTGCATCGGCGGTGGACGTGTTGGCTGCGATTATACTAAGCAGCTTTTGCACATTTTCACATGCTGCTCGATATCTTTATCCAAACGAGGCCACCACACCTTCACTCTCATCCGGCGCTTCATGGCCGATTCGCCGGGATGTCCTTCATGGCCCAATTCTAAAACTCTCTGACGTAGCAATTTTGGTATCACTATGCGGGTACCACGCAACAAAATGCTACCCACTGTTGATAGCTCAGATCGAAATGGGTAATAACAGTTTGTTATATCCTCTGTCCAGTTATCGTCTTTAAGATGTGTCACAGCGGCTGATATTTCTCGGTCACTAACGCTATTTCTGGTATCGGTATGGCCTTCGGTGTAGCACAAGCGACTATCTCGCAGATGTTATAGTCACCCCTTTCATCGACAGAATCACATGACTTGATTTTACAAAGTCTTGATATCGAATCGGCAATATTTTTCTTTCCAGATCGATACACAACCTTAAATTTAAACGCCTGCAGTCTCAAAAGCCAACGTTCAATTCTGGCTGGAGGTTTCGACGTTGGCTTGAAAATCGCCTCCAGCGGCTTATGATCTGTTACCAGTTCAAATTCCAAACCAGCAACGTAATAGAAAAACTTCTCCACAGCCCAAACTAATGCCAGACTTTCTTTTTCGGTTTGCGAATAACACCTCTCTACTTCCGATAAGCTCTTGCTTGCGAAACTAATGATAGCCGATTCGTTGCTGTCATCAAATTGTAGCAAGACACCGCCAAGTGCCACTGGACTTGCGTCTGCGATTATTTGAGTACGTCGGCTTGGATCAAAATATGACAGATCCGGAATATGAGCCAGCCGATTCTTCAGGTCTACAAACGCTTTTTCTTGTTCACTCGACCACACAAATTTGTTATCGGTTTTGAGTAGCGCTCTCAACGGCTCTGTAATGTGTGCCAGATCGGCAATGAATTTCCCCTTGTATGTTACCAGTCCCAGGAAGCTTCTCAACTCCTCTTTTGTCCCAGGCGATCGAAAATCCAAAATCAATTTTAATTTCTCTGGGTCCGCCGCAATGCCGTCACTCGATAAGATGTCTCCCAGAAATTGAAGCTGTTTCGCCTTATACACGCATTTATTTTTGTTCAATAGCACATTGCTGTCTTTAAACAGTTCCAGTACTTCTTGCACCGCTTTCTCGTGCTCGGCTTCGGTCGTTCCGAAAATTATTACATCGTCCAAATAGTTATGTGCATTTGAGCATGGTGCCAAGATCTCTGCCATCACACGTTGAAAAATTTCTGGAGCAGAGTTCACGCCAAACGGAAGCCGCTTATATCGGAACAGCCCTTGCTGTGTTACGAAGGTTGTTATTTCGCGGCTAGACTCATGAAGTTCTAGCTGATGATGGGCATCCCTGAGGTCTAACCTTGAAAACCATTTCGCACCCCTGGCTTTCGTCATAAAAGTTTCGAAGGTCTTCGATGCTTCGAACATTTGAAAATATCTTGCGCCGCTTTGGGTTGAAGTGTCCACCCGCGCCCGATGATTTCTTCGAGTTCCGAGTTCTACACTGCTTAGCAAAATGACCAACCAGATTGCAGCGTGCACAAACTTTATCCCGTGCTGGACATTTCCCGTCATCAGCATCATGGTCCTCACGCCCACATCTTGTGCAAGCCTTTCGTGGCTCTCGTCCGAACCGTTTCCCTATGGAAATTTTGTTGACGGTGTCGGCTACATCGTCTCCCAGCATAGTTTCCGAGTGCTTGTTCACTTGTTCATAGACCTGGCACGCATGTATTATCTCACTCAGCAACTGCTCTCTTTCTAAAAATCTCTTTTTCAAGTCGTTCGAAACCCAGGAATCAATTATTTTGTCGGCCAGACATATCTCTTCAATTTCAGCTTTTGTTGTGCCATATGAACACTTCGCAAGCTGTTGACTCAAACAAATCAAGTATCTGTTAAATGTTTCGCCTTCACCCGGGGAAAGATTCCGCAAAAGATGTCTCTCGAACGCTGAATTTCTCTCCGGCGCAAAATATTTGTCCAGATCGCCAACTAGCACCTTGTAGACATCATTATTTTTTTGGTGCATCACATTCAATTAACGCTTCCGGATTGTTGAAAATTATCTCCTGGAGTTGTGTACCTCCCAAATGTAAAAGCTTGCTCTTTTTCTTGGGAATCGAAGTTATGTCTTCCGCGTCATGTCTTTTCATAAATGATCTTCCTTCCGTCTTGCATCATTCACATGTGCTCATGTATGCTGACGATGTTAAGCTTTGCCTTAGGTATAGCAATATGGTTTCGTCCAGTAGATTGCTAGCTGATCTTAATAATTTTCAGTGTTGGTGTCAGCACAATCTTTTAAACTTAAACACCACTAAGTGCAAGGTAATGTCGTTCTATAGGACCTCTCCTCAGATGATGACATATTCCTTGAACAACACTCCATTAGAACGCCTTGATGAAATGAATGATTTAGGTGTACTCATGGATCGTAGATTAACCTTCAACTCCCATATCTCTACGATAATCGCTAAAGCCACAGGCGTTCTTGGTTTTGTCAAAAGATGGTCGAAAGAATTCGATGATCCTTACACTACCAAAATTCTCTATACCTCTTTGGTCCGTCCTATTTTGGAGTGCGGATCATGCATATGATCACCTCAATATGAGTCACACCAAATTAGAATTGAATCTATTCAAAAGCAATTTCTGCTTTTTGCTCTTCGTGGTCTTAACTGGGATCGCAATGTCAACCTGCCATCGTACTCTAGTAGACTTCTTTTAATTAACCTTCCTTCTCTTACTAACTGTAGAATAATGCTTGGTGTTATCTTTATGCACAAGCTCCTAATTGGTGATATTGACTCGCCTGAGTTATTACACCAAGTAGATCTTTTTGTACCATCTAGACCTACTAGAAACTATATTCCCTTATCCCTTGCACACTGTACTACTAACTATGCATTGCATAATCCATTTCGAGTCCTGTCGGCTGATTATAATCGACTTTATCGTGTGATCAGCCCAGAGCTCTCTTTATCAGTACTAAAATCTTCTATCATCTCCTACTTAGCTCGTAAATAGCTGTAGCTCTCGTTATTTGTCTGTTTTTTGTCAACTGTTTCCCGCGACTCGTGCCGTACGTCATGCGGTTTGCGCCCCTCGGTCGGTTGGGCGGGAGGTTGTGGGCACTTAGTGCACCCGATGGGATTCGCGCGTAAAAAAAAAGGTATAATGTGAAAGACCTTAACCACTTTTCCCGCTCATGCCGGAGTAGCGATTTGTCGTTTCGCATAGAAATGCAAAGTGCAAATACCTAAAATATAAAATTCAATTAATCGTTTGTCCGTTCATCTGTATACCACATTCAATTGCCCCTTTTCGATACATTTGTATACCTGGACCCTTTAAGTTCATTACGCCTTTTTGGTACATTTGTACCCCTCGCGCCTTTCGGTACATTTGTCCCCCCTTGCGACTTACTGGTACATTTGTACCCCTCGCGATCTTCGGTACATTTGTACCCCCTTGCGACTTACTGGTACATTTGTACCCCTCGCTCCTTTCGGTACATTTGTACCCCTTGCGACTTACTGGTACATTTGTACCCCTCGCGCATTTGTGTTTCGCTAAAAAAAATATATTTATTTTTTTTTTTTATGTTTACCGCAGCCGCTACCAACAATTGCAAACGTTTAATTCCTTTCCAGATTTATAAATTTCGAGCCTTCCTTCTTCCTCACGTTGTCCCAATCGTCGCCAATGTAACAACTCGTATTTTGGGGTTCGCTTGTAGTTTATTTTATTAAACTTAATCTCTCACTCGCTCACTTCGATTCTAACCCCTGACAGGGCTCCCACACCATCAATACTAGAAGGAGTTATGGGACCACAGACATCAGAATGAATTACAAATAAAGGTCTTTTTATATGCTTCTTATTTTTGAATTTCTGAAATTGAAGTCTAGCTTGTTTGCCATTTATACAGGCTACACACAAATCACTATGCAACTGCACATCTTTCAAAATTTGAGACTTTTACACCATCGGAATTAAATTGAACTTTCATGCCAACATCCAACATCTTAGACACAGAAAGTAAATTATGTGGGATATCTTTGCAATATAGCACGTTTTCCAGTGTAATACACATTTTCATTTAAATTGTTGAGTAGCCGCACCATTCCTTTAGCAGTATGTTTATTATGTTTATACCCAGACAACATTTTGAAACGTTCATCCTCGCTCTAATCATGTCAGCTTAGTTTTAACTCTATGTAGAAAATGTAAAACGCTTCTTTTCTGCCTGCAACAGCTCTTTATATGATGCCGATCTTGTTAGCAATATCCAGAGCATTGTAGTCACGCGCCAGGCGCACATAAGCCTTCTTCTGTTAACCTTGGCCACCTTGATGTCGTAGAGCTTGCGGACAGTGGCACGCACGTGGTTGTTGTTGGCGCGCAGATGTGTAATGAAGACCAGGGTGTTGTTGTCTTCGATCTTCTTCATGGCTGCTTCCGTAGTGAGTGGATACTTGATGATATTGTAAGCGTCCATGCGGTTTCTGGTTGGCACCGATTTCCTTGGGTATTTAGGATGGCGGGGCAGCTTCTTTGCTGCTGGTGCAGCAACCATCTTAGGTGCAGCGGCGGCAGCGGTCTTGGAAGTAACTGAAGAATCATTCTTGCCAGCAGCAGGAGCTGCGGCAGATTTCTTCTGCTCTGGCTTCTTATCGCCGGACTTGGCGGATTTTTCGGCTGGCTTTTTAGCTGGCATTTCTACGAGAAAAAGCAAGAATATATTCTCTTTTTTTAGCAATTGTTATCTCGATTGGGCGATCCAAAGTTATGTAGTTGGCGAGCAGATTAATATCGTTGATCAGATGATCTGAGGCTCCAGATTCCAATATGAATGATGGACCATATTCGTCTTTATAATTATTTTCCTGCCTCAACATAAACGCAAATCCCCTATCTATCCCTTTTTCTTTGGTTTGCATAATATTTTTTAAAATTAATCAATCTTTTTTAAAATGTCCCTTTTTGCCGCAATGATGGCATTTAGGATTTGACTTAAAATTTTTAAATGATTGGGTTCGAATTTAGATGTTCAATGAAACGATTTCATTTTATTTGCCTTTAGTTCATTCATTGAAGAAATGGCTTGTAAAACTTTAACACTCGTATCCTTACTTAAATTCTTAAGTTTGATCTCGTGATCAAGAAGACGATTTTTAACAAAAGCTTGTGTGAAATTTTTAATAGACAATGTTTCCATTGACGTCACAACACCATCATAAGCTGGAGGTAAATTCAAAAGTAAATGTGACACTTTATCCACCACCTCAATTTTTGCTCCCTCTGCCATTAGTTGGATTTTTTTTTTGTTTTTTTTTTTTGTACCCGCGAATCCCAGCGGGTGCACTAAGTGCCATCAACCTCTCGCCCAACCGACCGAGGGGCGCAAACCACACGACGTACGGCACGAGTCGCGGGGAACAAATGACTAAAACAGACAAATAACGAAAGCTACAGCTATTTACGAGCTAAGTTGGAAAAATATAGAAGATTTTAGTACTGATAAAGAGAGCTCTGGGCTGATCACACGATAAAGTCGATTATAATCAGCCGACAGAACTCGAAAGGGATTATGCAATGCGTAGTTAGTAGTACAGTGTGCAAGGGATAAGGGTTGATATAAATTCTAAAATGTTAGTTGTTGTATATCTACTTGGAACTGCTACTGCTTGGAAACACCAGACTTATTACCCTTTTTATGGAGAGGAATTATAAATGATTTCTTCCAAATCAACGGGAAAGCGGAGGTTTCAACGGACAACGAGAATAATTTCTGAATAAGCTTACATAACGATTCAGCGCAAAATCTGAGTACACAACCAGGAATCCCATCGGAACCTGGCGAGTACACAGGTTTGATTTTCTTAAGCACGCTGAGAAGCGAACTTTCGTTAATTAAAGGGTTGAATATGCAATTTGACTTTTCTAACTCATAAGGATACTGAGAGTTTGAGTGGCATTCCGTTAAGGAATAGGTTGTTTTGAAAAAATCGGCAAACATATCGGCATTGGCCTGATGACTGTCCGCAGTCTTATTTCCAAAAGTTAAATATGATGGGCTTCTGCTCGTCTTGCGTTAAGCGTTCACAAAGTTGTAAAACTGCTTAGGATCACTGTAAAACTAAAGTTTACATCGCCGCAGATAATCCTTATGCATTTTGTATTAAGCTTCATGAAATTTGAATGAGCAATAGCATATTTAGAAAAATCTGATCTGTCTGTCTGTCTGAATCTGTCTTTTTATAACTCCTATAATATCTCGACTTAACATTTCTCAAATTGGAAAGCTCTTGAGGGAACTGATCTACCGAGAGTAATACAAACTTTGAAAACGGAATCAAGCATTAAATAGAAATAATGACTCGCAGAGTCCATAGTTGTTCACTAGTACAGATAAAACCAATCATGGTTCCAAAAAATATTATTAAGTCGGCCCAAAATAAGAAAGGTCAGCAGATACATCCAGGGTTGGATGAAATTTATTTTCTGGTAAAACGAGAAGTTCAATCCTGGAAACGACGCGGTTGGAGGAGTCCAATACAAATACAAAATCAAGTGATCTTTTAATTGCGTACAGAATTAATTTGAAAAAGGGATAATTCAAAAAGGCCATCAATAAAACAATGCGACGGGGAGGGCAACAACACTGAGGACTCATCAAAAAGGGACCAAGAAATATCTGGTAAATTAAAGTCACCAAGAACGATGAGGGTATCTCTATCAGTAAGAAGTGAAGAAACTGCTTGAATTGGTTACAAGTACATGTGATTAAGTCGGATAGAGGTGGAATGTAAGAACAAGTAACATAAGTGCAAAAAGATTTAAGGGAAATTTTGACACTAATAAATTCAATTTCATGAGCGGAAGAGGACTGAATAATTTCAGCTGGAAAAGCTGAATTGACAGCAATAAACACACCACCACCATTGCGGGTAATCCGATCTTTTCTATAAATTGAAAATTTAGTGGATAAAACCGAAGCGTCGAACTCGACACACCAGCCGGCACAGCAGCCACAGCGCCGGGCACTGAAGCTACCGTGGCTGCCAATGCTTTACGAGCCCCTCTTGTCAGTATCTGATTGGGAATATCCTTGGGACAGGATATTCGCACGGACAAATCAGAGACTACACCTGATATCGCGGTAACTTGTGTGATTCGATTTCCTGGGGAAACTCCAATGGAATCCACACAATTGGATGTTATCGGACTTTTAAACGATATCAGGTGCCGTGAATTCGGTGTATTTGGGTCATTAACCGTGTTCGCAACAGACAGAATAAGAGACGCTGGCGGACCAGGGAACAGATTTCTAGGGATGGTCTTCTTTCCGAGTCTGCTTTTTACTTTGACTGTGTAACCAGCACATTTCAAATGCATAACGCTGTCAGCACAGCCAACAAAGCAAAAAAAAATCTTTCTGCGCTTTAAGAGGGTGAGAGCACTTTTTACTTGAGCAGACCGACATTGTTAAGTTATTTTCGATTTTTTTAATACTAAATATTAATAACAGAAAAATAAACTAACAGAAGCAAAAAAGATTTAATTTAAAACATATGGCGTATACGAACCAAAAGTCCCACACTAGGGTTAAAGTGCTGCAGCTGCTTTCAAGACGTATGAGTAAATAGCTAACAGCACAGAGAACCCAAAACACAAAACAGATCACAAACGCGAGATTAACTAACGCGAGAATAACGGGCGCTAACACAAGCAAATATAAAAAAGAGAGCAAGAATACAAAAACAACACTGTGAACGAAAGAGATCGCGAGTGCATGCAGGTAAAGCACAAACGAAAAAATCAAAGTTTATGAGACACAACAACAAAGCAAAGAGTTTTGTTGTTGGTTTAAAACAAAAAGTAACAATAGCTTTGTTTTTTTTATTTTCAGCTAAAAGAACCTTTACTCGAAATTTCCATATGGAATATATTTCACCGTTAAAAGTAGAAATGTTTTCTACTTAATTTGTTTTCCTTTTCCACTGTACTTTTTTTTTATATATATGTATATATATATGTTCACGCTTTAAATTTTTATTTAGAGATGTGAAAAGTTCAGTAAAAAAGGAGAAAATTAAATTAATTTCGATAAACGATAAATCAGCGGCTTCTATCGGATCTATCTATCGTTTCCGCTGAATAAAAAAAAATTAAAAAAAACCGAGAGTACAGACATAAGCATACATGCATACGTAAATGAGGTTAAAGAGAAAAAGAAAAGAAAAACGTGCAAAGACAGGATTCGATACACACACTTACACATGTCAATTGAATTTCACAATTTGTATACTTGTTTGCTTTTGAACCTCATACACACATACTTATATAAATAATCAAGCGTATATATTGTCACTTATGTATATACATACATACATAATCAAGCGTATATATTGTCACTTATGTATATACATACATATGTATGTATATGTACATACATATGTTTAATGTTTAATGTTTATAATAAATAAACTTAATTTATTTCTCTATTTTGTTATATATTATTTACAGTTCACAGTTTATAGCCAAAGAAAAAAAAAACATGTATGTACATATACCTAATTTATTCTTTGTATTTATATCTTCTTGTTTTGCCTGTGCAAAGTTCACTAGACGATTATTCTACGAAGAAGGGAACGCGTGCCATAGGCACCAGAATTAAAAGTGGTTCCCACCAATCTGTCGATGTAGCTTTTGCATTTCTAGGGATGGAATTATCGATATCCAACATTATTGATAGAGCTACATGGCAAATCTGAATCCAAAAAACTGCAATAGGAGTTATCTAATAAAATCTAATAAAATGGCGGCTATTACAAAGGAATTGGATAAGGAATCAACGCAAGTCTCAGTTAAGGCACTACGGCCAACATTCGGCGTTACACAGATGGCAGTAGTATGCTTGCTGTAACATCAGGCAATGGCACACCTTAAAAGAAAGCGCTCCGCGTAGGGTGGTAAAGATGTCGAATAAGGCTAAGAAAAGTCTAAAAGAGATGCTGTAGATACCTCAACTTCGGCCATACTGCAGCAAGATGCAACAACACAGTGGGTCGCACAAACTGGTGTCTGAGACGCAGCGAATCCGACCATAAAGCTGCAAATTGCATTAACGAAGCCAAGTGCTTTAACTGTGCTGCGGAAAATCGAAGTGCTCCCACTACGCTGGCTAAGTCTGGTGAGTCGCAAGCAATAACATTGTGAAGTTTGTTCAACTTAACCTAAACCACAATCGGTGAGGGAACTTAATGCAGACATTGCTATCCTGAGCGAGACCTATAAAACAACCGATAACTCCTAATGGGCAGTTGAACTTTCTGGGAAGGCGGCCATATGGATATGCGTTAATAATGCGCCGGCGATAGAATATGTGCATGCCTCGCATGGCTTTGTGCGGGCTAAAATAGGCCAAATATGGTAGTATAGTTGCTACATTGCTCCCAGCCTTAACATAAGAGACTCAAGAGGAAAGTCAAATGTAATAATTGCGGGTGACTTTAACGCTTGGTCAGAGGAGTGGGGCAGCAAGTCATCAAATGCCAGGGGTATGGCATTAGCTTCTCTGGATCTCGCTATCCTCAATGGGGGAACTAAACACACGTTCAGCAAATACGGATACGTCTCAGTCATTCACGTTTCCTCTGCGAGCAGCTGCCTATTTCCGCACTGCCACTGGAAATAAAGCAGCCACTGCAGAGGTAGGAATCAAAATATATTCAGCTGATTCCCTACGAACAGGCAAAGTTTATCTGATCGATACCTTTAGCCCTGAAAGTTCGCAGAGGACATAGTCGCCACCGAACTCCGGTCTACTGAACATTAAAAATTGCGATCAAGGAAAGCAAGAAAACTAGCTTTCTCGAACTTTGCGACTCCGCTAAATGGGACACCTGGAGACTAGCGTATAAAGTTGCCGTAAAGAAACTCAAAGCAGCAAAGCCAGCAATGCCAGATCTCCGGATACGTCGTCTATAGCGGAAAGGCATTACACGTCAAATTTATCGTCAGTTTAATCACAGCAAAGAAGGTAAAAAACGCTGCTGCTCTTCTACAAGACAACAAGGCACCAGGCTCAGACCAATAGAACCATGAAATTAGCGGTTGCTCTCCAGCCTGATAAATTCGCTTAAACCTTCAATGCATGCCTAAAAGAAACCATCTTTTCGGAAAGGTGAAAAAAGCAGAACCTAATTGTCTTCACTTCAACGAAGTCGATCGTGTTTTTTTTTTGCGCTCTTGCTTTTACCTAATTTTTTGTATTTATTACCTTTTACGCGATTACTTTTTGTAACATGTTCTTAAACAAGTTATTATTACTCATTGTTTTACTTAATAACATAACTTACAGTTTTGTTGTTTTGCCTGCATAGACTTTGACTCTCTTACTCAAATGTATTTGCGCTCTCGTGTACACATTAATGTTTTTGTTTGTCTGGTGCCTGCTCTCGCGTTTTTACATTGCCCGCGATCGCGACCGTTACTCTCGCGATTGTGCGAGTCTTTGTTGTTGTGTGTTATTACTAACTCTTTTAATTTCTCTTCAGTTTTTTCTTCTGAAGATTAAAACTTTAACACTCGTGTTACTTCTTGGTTCGTATACATTGCTCATTTTTAAATTTCTTTTTTGACTTTTTGCGATTTATTATTTATTTTTTTCTTATCAGTAAAATAATAATAAACAATTAAATTTACAATGGTTGTCTGTTCTTCCAAAAAGTGCACTCATCCCCAAAAAGTCCAAGATGACTATCCTTTGAACTGGCTGTGTGATAACATTATGCATGTCAAATGCGCTGGTTATACAGCCAAAGTAAAGGATATTATTGGAAACGGTGGGGGCTTAAAATGGAGTTGTGAACTGTGCTGGGACTTAGAATTGGATATGCGTCTATTTATTTGGCGGACAAGAGAGGGCTTTAAGTCCCTGTCGGCTGGCTTTCCAAAACTTCGTGATGAGTTTTCGTCTCTGGAAACTCAGTTTAATAGCTATAAACTATTAAACGAATCACCGAAGCGGAAGAAGACCATCCCGCGGGATTTCTCTCCTAATCCGCCGGCATCTCTGCTTCTACCGGTTCCGGCATCGTTGAATGACCCCATAACTACAAATGGTCAGCAACTGATATCGTTTAGTAGTCCAGCAGTGGCTGCAGTTGCGGGGACGTTTGACATTTCCCCTGGTAACAGTGCCCCGCATGCTAATTCGATATCGGTTGTAGTTTCTGATGTGTCCGGGCGAATATCCTTTCCCAGGGATATTCCCAATAAAATTTTAACCAGAAGAGCTCTCAAAGCGTCATCTGCCTTAGCAGTTCCAGCGCAAAATGCTGTTGCTGCAGTTGCAGCTGTCGCATCGAGATCTTTTGTAGCCATTCCACCAAAAAAGCAAATCTTTGTTTCCGGGCAAAAGTCGTGGCGCCAAATATAGTGGTGAAAAAGTTTAAATTTTCACACACCCGTGACATCTCGTCATTTAAAATCAGTGTCCCACCAAATGTCTTTGACCAAATTTATCACAAAGATTTTTGGTTGGAACATTTAGTTATAAAGGAGTATATGGATAAGAAAAATAAAAATCGGTCTCCGATTCGTCTGCTTAACTCAACTAATCCTTCCCTACCCTCTGGCTCGTCAGTAGCTGGCGGGTAAAAAAACTAATTTCTAACTAACTTATTCTGGCCTATCAGAATGTTAGAGGACTAAAATCTAAACTTTCTAAGCTTTTTGTAGATAGTCAATCTTTTGTCTAATGGTGAAAGCCTGCCATTTCCGATGCTTCTGTTTTTCCCACAATATTTTCAACTTATAGTTGCGATCGAGTATCCAGAAACTCCTCCGAATTTTGATTGCACTAAATTCATCTCTTCCTTCTGAAATAATACTCCCACCTGCTGTTCTTGACATGGAATTTGTTAGTGTCGAAAATTATTTAAAATCATATTCTGTCTTTCTAACTTGTTCGTATATTCCACCGAGCTTAGACATGGCGGTATATGCTATCCACTTAGAAGCAATTCGCTTTGTTTCTTCACTTCTTTTGGATGCAGACATATTTATTGTTCTGGGAGATTTTAATCTACCTGACGTTCCATAGCTTCCTTCAGGTGAGACTTCCTTGTTGATGCCCTCCTTCTCACATTGCTTTGTTGACGGTCTCCTTGAGTTATCCCTAACCCAAGTTAATCCAGTGCGTAACAAAAATGAGAGATCACTAGATCTTATATTTATGTTAGATTCTTCTAACTGTACTGTTTCGAGGATTGACCCCTTAGCCGTCCACAAAGACAGTTTTCATCCAACTTTAGACTTAACTATTGATCTACCTTTTCGGTTACCAACTGCGGGTAAAACTAACTTTTTCAAGCTCAATGAGCTAATTCTAAAAAACAGACTGATCTTTTTTGCATCTTGAATATGTAGGTGTCAGGGCAGCAGAACTCGGAAGCATCGGCCTAGGCCAAAACTCAGGTGATATAACGCATATAAGGAGGGGCATAAGAAGCCCGCCATGGTCCTGAGATGCAATACTCCCAAGTGGTCTCGCAGGCTTTCCATTGGCATTCCTAACTGTTCCACCCTTTTCTCCTACCTTACTTTTTGTAAATAATACCTTGCTCTATTTTGTTATTCCTTTCTCCCACATTATGTTTCCTTTTATCAAATAAATGAATTAAAAAAAAAATATGTATGTACATATCAGCGCTTATGCATCCGCGTATTGTAACCGCGAAAAACCAAACTAACATCAAAAACTTATATTGCTAACATACTACCAAAATTTTCGCTCATTTATGAATTCTAATAAAACATCAGATCTCGGCTTTTTTGCCTGTTCGCCTAGAACTCTTCATGCTTCTGTCTCCGAAGTTTACAAATATTCAAAGGCTAAATGACTAATAGACAGCTCGAAAACGTGCGTTGTTTTAAGGGAACTTAAGTGACGTATTATAAGTATGTGTATTATTATAAGTGACTTAAGGGACATACTGTATCCATGGTGGGCGTCCGTGACAGGTCTTAGGATTCACTCAATCTAAAACCAATTTCTATTACATATTTGCTATTCAGGGCCTTAACTGGGAACCAAACAGTCGTCTTTCGCATAACTCTTATAGACTTCTTCTTTTTAATCTTCCCACTTATTGAAACGTACGCTCAACTGACTATCCTCTATGCGTTCAATAATCCTTGGCTTCCTCAAACGTTTTACGGCTCCCAGCTTTATATATTTTTCTTCGTCTACGAATAAAAAAATTAAACATTATCAAAAAACAACAACATTGACACCAGTGTTGGCGTTACTGCTTTTATAGACAGACAAATATTATTATTATTATAAATTATTTCCTTATAAAAGAGCGCACAAACACAAAACGTTTTTACTTCTATAAAAAAAAAAAAAAAAAAAAAAAAAAAAAAACAGTTTAAAGTACCATTAATAACACACAGAGTCCGATTAAATGAAAGTAATCATCGTAGAATTTGTTATTGTTACTGCCTTCCTTTAAATATAACAAAGTAAAACATCACGACTATTAGTATTAAATATCATTTCATTGAGTACCACTACTAGGGTCGAAAATAGAAAAATAACGAAAGATATATAACTAAAATGTATAAGTAGCAAGCAACTAGTTTCAAAATTATTAAGCAATTTATAAAGATGTATTAAGTACGTTTTAAATTTGATTTATCGGCTCCCAAAACCTTAACTGCGTTTGTGTCGAATGATTTCACAGTCGGTGAGCAAAATTTATATTTATATACATATATTTTTATGACAAATCTTTTCTATATTTTATTTCTGATAATTTGGATCACAGATACCATTCTCACCGCTAGACATATTTTTTTGGAGTATCTTTAGGAGATGGACTGCATGAAATGCAAACTCCAATATTCTTAGAAAAATATCATGCATTCTGAAAGTGCAGTGAATTTTCTGTATGTACATATGTTTTAGGTTTTTAGTCAATAAACAGCCCAGTCACAAAACATTTACATAAAAGCACTATTTTTTGGGCTTTCAAGAAGACATAACCTCTAAGTAAATCAAATAAAAAATCGACAAACACACAAAACCACCGATCCGAGAAGATGTGGTCAACCCAGTCGACTAATCTCTCAATAAGAGTCATAAGAGAAAGTTTGATCAATAGGGCGACGCACAGTGGGGCCATCTCTCATTTCTCTTGTCAAAAATCATATCTTCTAAAGTAGTGAAGCTATTTTCAAAACTTAAAAAGCATTTGATAGCTGATTGAGTGGTTGTCGAAGGTACCACATGCTCGGGTTGCTTTGATATTCATGGACAAAGTTGAAAAATATTTCTCGGTGTATTTTACTCATAAAATTCAGATAAAAAAGTTTTTTTGATCACAAATAAACTTTTTTATTTTCATTTTAATGACTAAAACAGATTTTTAAGTGTTTTGTTTTTTGTATTTGCATTATATTAGTCTAATATACTTTCTAACATATTCACTAAGTTTTATCAGAATCGGTTAAATATATCAAAAATTTTTTTGGTCCAACTACATTTTTTTCTCTATTACATGTATATGGTTTCATCGTGAATCTAGGTGTATCTCTGTTGATTCTACTCCACCAAAGTTTAAAAAATACGAAAATTTAGTGCATTTTTGAAACGGGTACAATTGACTGAATTTTTGAGATTATGTAGCACCCACAATTCTTATCCGATTTCAAAAATATTTTGGATCCTTCTTCTTCTTCTAAAGTATCATCTGCCGATTTCAGTTTTCACTTTTGCCCAACGCGATGGTGAAAAAAATAATTTTTGGGCTGCTATCCGGCACCGGAAGAATCTATGAGGTTCCTTAGCGAGGATTGCATTCCAGCACCAACCCGGGATCCCGACAATTTCGAAGCAATTGATTAACTTGGCCTTCATTGTCTAATGCTTAGAAGTCAACTTGACGATTGTATATCATACTACCTTAAACAGACAACTAATAGTTTCAGCGCTTTGTCGACTCAATTTGGCGACTTGGAAAAGAACAAAAAAGTTAAAAATATCCATGTTTATTTTCCAATTTGTTGGGACTTAATCAAAGGAGTTACACGAAGTTTTTTTTTTAAATGAGGAGCACTTTTAGAATCATTCAAAAGAATCCATGTTAAAATCATGGAAAAGAATGCATGTTAACTTGGCAGCCTAGTTTATTCATTCTAACCGATAGTGCTACTGGGCAACAAATCAATTGATTTACATGAAAATCATTGACATTGCATATTTTATTGCATGTTATGTTCGATAAAATACTGTCGGGAAATGACTTTTGACACATAAGGCACATCAGGCGGGTCAAAAGAGCACCTTTGGAAATAGTTAGCTCCACCACCAAATCCATATTTGGTATTTTGAATAAAGTGTATGCCGAGAAAATGGCACAGAAGATTCAAAACCATCGAAAAGTCTTAATCCATTTTGTTTTCGTTTAAAGACAAGTTACATTACTATAACCAAGTAAATATCCTTGATCGCGACTGACCTAGAAGTATAACAGGCAGAATCCACCAATCTCTTCGACGAACAAATATCCTTCTCCAACTGCGAATTTCAACTGTCAGAGAAAGAACTTCTAAAATTTGTCATAAAAAATCGAAGTAAGAAACGAACTACAAGCGTCGGTGGCTCTTTGAAACAAAATCACCAAGGAAACTATTAGCAGTATGCGACAGCAACATGATTAGTGTCACCATCAGCCAAGGAAGACTGTTGCTTATGGATCCAAGGTGCACCGCGATACAAATTTTTTTAATACACTCTTCTTGACAATTTCTCATCAGGTGCAGAACCAAACTAGACATAAACCACCCCGACGCGTCGACGCGTATTTTTGAAACCTCTCCAATTTACTGAGTATTTCAAAATTCATTAAATTTTTTACAACAAATAACTAAAAATTGATCTACTTTTCGAAAAAAGTAAAAATATTCAACATCAGTTGCTTAATTCGGCCAATGTTCAGTTTCAAATTTGAGAGTTTTTGTAAAAATTGTACATTTTTTTCATACATGAAAAATGTCTCCACTTTCAGATGATATAGCACCCACAATTCTTATCGGATTACAAAAATATTAGCTTCTAAAGTATTATCTGCCGTTTTCATTTTTCACTTTTGCCCAACGCGATGGTGAAAAAAAATGATTTTTGGTCAGCTATCCGGGCAGAGGCCCCACTGTGGAACTATATAATCTAATCTGGAACTATATAATCTAAGCAATCAACTGTTGTCCACCATCTTGATGATATTAACCCAATGAATTTAAATCCCTACGCCTTCACTACTTTATCATATACACACATAGCGCTAGCAGCATCCCGAACAATACTGGTCACATATGGAATAAAAGTATGGTGTATTCGGAAACCCATCAGAGACCAACTCAATCGAAGAGATGCCTGTACACAAAGAAAAAAAAGATATAGATAAAACAAACACTACCACTTGCCCCTTTCCTAGGAATCAATGTCGTGTAATGTTGTTTGACGGATTTTAGTTTGTTGGTGCTTTGCTTTAGATAAAACATCACGAATTATAGAATTATAGAAAAACCACATTTAAAAAACTCCATGAAACTTAACATACACGTCCACTATTCTCTATAATTGATGCCAGGTAACCCTCTCATAGCAGTTATTGGCTATCGATTCATTGAGTACCACTAAAGTCGGCAATAAAAACGTAATGCAGAGGACCTATATAAGAAGAGTATATTTCTTAAGCTTACAAATATATAAACTGGAAACACCTGTAAATATCGCTGTGTCTTTGGCCCCCAGTTAAAGTGTAGGTTGCGATGCGGAAGTGCCATTAGATTGTGATGGAGGGGCCTCCTAAGATAAACAGTTACTTCAAGCGAATACTTATTTACACATGTACTTTATTCCATCGTATTGTACATGGCTATTGGTATGCGTATGTGTGGGTATGCTGAAATCTTCTGTTGATTCTGATTAGCTACAAATTCATTTTACAATTCATTATATCTAAAAAAAACTTGCACCAAGAGATTCATAATTCGGGACTTTTAGATAATGGGTCAGGGCGCACTTTAATAAACTATGTTGGCTCGGGCGTCCTTCATTCGCACCGCAACAATCCATAAAACCCATAAAATAAATAAAACTTTAAGTCCTCAAACAATTTGACTTTTTAAATAACAATAATTTATTTGAGAAAAAAATTTTAGAGAGAAAATAAAAGCAACTTCCCTGCTGGTAAAAACAATTCTGACAGATCTTTGTACTGGGGAAGTGGAGTTGTTGCTCGAGTGCATGCAAATGACTTGATTTATTCCTAGCTTCAAGTAAGTTAAAAAACAAGATATTGGTTGTTTTTATTATGACGCAGGGATGCGACTTATTTATTTAATTATTAAATTGAAACTGAATTATTGTTACATATTTTGGGTTTTTAAATATTCAGAGCAGCGGCGTCAGCGTCAGCAAAGTAGGCAGCGGCGGCAGCGTCAGCAGAGTCGCCGGTTGCGCGTGTTGTTGAGCAATCATAGCAATCATCTTTAGAATTGTTTTGCATATTTGGGAGCGGATGCAATGCAGACCATAGCTCAGCAATTTTGGTGCGGCACGTTGCAGCGGGTCATTACATTGCATTTAGTTTAAGTTACGTTAACTCTTCCACCCTCAAATTGACGATTGTCCTCAATTGTTAGAAGAATGGGATATTGGTAAATTGCAGCTTTGGGAGGTGTTCAGAGGTGGTTTGAATTTTTGGGATATTTTCTCTGGTTGTCGGAATTTCGGGGGTGACTTGTAGAATTACTTTTTTTTTTGTTAGTAAACAAACTAACTTCCAGACAAACACAATTATTATTATGAAGCCAATAAACAGCCCCAATAAGCAAATGCTGTTGGTTGAGGAATGTGTTTGCAGCAAGTTCAGGTGTTTGGTATTGTTGATCTGCAGATTGTCTAGTGTCTTCAGGCTGAGGACACGTAAGCGTTTGGCCTCTGATGCTGATATCTGTATTATCGGGGTGCCGGGATTGATATCAGTCTCTTCTGTGTTGGAGAATACCCGGTCGTTAATTGTGACTGAGCAATTATGGTATTTTATTAGTAGGGTGCCGCATACGATTTCGTCAATGTTTCCCATTTTATTCTGCCTTGGAAATTGTTTAGCAATATGGTGTCTTCTTGTATTTCTTCGACGCTCTCGATGTGATCTACGTTGCTGTAATCACATACTGAATTTTTACCTAATGGAAGTCTGGGAATACAATCATTATATCTTAAATCTACTAAATTTTTTTGTTTACAATTTTTTATGTTGTTATATTTCTTACACTCTTAATCCTAACATGGTATTAATATGTCTAAAGATTTCTTTGAATTGTAGGTTGACAATTGTGTTGATTATGGGTCTGATAATGAGATTTTCGTATTTTTCTTTTTCGAGATTGGGTATTTTGATGATGTAAAGAATTATAGTATTGTTATGTAGAACTGATATGTCAGCAAACATTTCTTCTATTGACAAATTTATTTCTGCTTTATTTATTTGTTTTTGTATTACATCTAAATCGTTTTCATTCATAAAAATGCTATTTATAATATTGAATTTTGCCCATTGTATGGCGTATTTTATATTTATTATTTCTTCTTTAACCAGGCGTGTTTGTGTTTGAATGTTATTATCGAGGTTGTTAGTATGGAAAGAATATTTTTGAATGGCGTTGGTTAGTACGTTGTTAATTTGTGTTAGATTGTTTATGCGTTCTTGGAATTGAGTGTTGATAATGGTTTGTTGGTTATTATTTTGGATAAGATTATTTAAATTATAGAACATTTATTGGTCTTGTGTGTCTAGTGTTATTTGGATATAATAGGGAGTGAAATATTGATTTTGACTGTTCTACTTCAAAATATATAGTGTGATATAAATCTGAGGATCTTAATTCTGTCTCTATATGATTTTCAAGATTGTGTAATGCATTTTGAATTTGTATTATATCTATGAGATGGATTATTCTTGTTGAGGAAAATCATTTTTAATGTTACTTTTGTGTACTACTTTTCCCGATTCTGTTTTTATGGTTGTGTCGTTGTCTCCTTTAACTATTTCTCTTTTATATCTAGAGGAAAGTTTTGATCCTAAACGTGTATTAATTTTTCAAAAATTGTCTGTCATGGTTTGCATATTTTTATTGGTTTTCGGGATTGGTTTTGATATCTAAGGTCTTTGCTTTGTTGTTCTTTTAATATTGTGATATTGTTTTTGCGAGCTTGTTCGTATTGTGCGGGGTCTGTGCCAAAAAATATGTCTAGTGGGCGTTGCTTGGTAACTGAATGTATGGAACTGTTGCATTCGTAATGAGCCCTGTACAGAAGATCTGCAAAGTTTCTCTTTTAAGGCATCTCACTATTTCGGAAAGGGTGGAATGTTGTCGTTCTATTTGTCCGTTTACTGAACTTTTGTAAGGTGGTACTTTGAAAACTTCGATGTGGAGTTGATCTTTCATCATAAAGGAAATGGAAGCTGAATTAAGTGATTTTTCATTATCTATTACTACAAATTTTGGTACTCCATAGTAGAACAAAATGTCATGTAGATTCTTTTTCCAAGTCCGTTATTCTTTTTTGAGAGAATCTTATTTTGAAAGTATTGAGGTGAGAAGGGAAAATATTTTGTATTTTTCCCATTATATCTTCTGTTGTAAGAATTCCGTTTATAACGGATGGGTTTAAATATTTTTTTTACCAAGTTGAGAAGGTCAGTTTCTGTGAATTGTTTTTTTGTAATGTGGTGTCTATGGAAGGTGGGGAAGGGTATGATTATGATTTGATTTTTAAAAACATTTATAGGGACTTCTATACTAGGTATAAGCAGATGACTTGAGCTATCTGCACTGTGGACTGTTGCTGTCATTGAATTGATTTGAGCTCTGGACAGTGCGTCCGCCACTATGTTTTCTTTACCTGGTTTGTAAACTAGCTGATAATCGTATTCCTCTAATAATGCCTTCCACCTTTTAATTTTGGCGTTCCCATGCCAACTACTAAGGGAGTGTGTGAGAGGTTGGTGGTCTGTGAATATTTTGACTTTTGAGTTACCGTAGAGGTGATTTCTGAGGGACTTGAGAGCCCAAATAATGGCTAGCATTTCTTTCTCGTTCGTTGCATAGTTTTCTTCTGCTTTTGATAACGTTCTAGATAAAAAGGAGATAGGATGTCCATCTTGGCATAGAACTGCACCGATTGCGTAATTTGAAGCGTCGGTAGTCAAATGAAATTCTTTTTTAAAGTCGGGATATCTAAGAATGATATCATCTGATATCAATGAGCTTTTTAATTTATTGAATGCTTCGAGTGCAACTGGATCTAATTTGATTAATTTTTTACTTGAAGCTTGTTTCGAAATTCTGCCGTTTTCACCGCGTAACAATGAAGTGAGAGGTTTGGCAAGTTTGGCATAGTGTAATTATGGAAAGGTTCTTTATGACGCGAGTGGAATGCGGCGCCAAATAGTAGGCGACTTTAGAGTAAGGAGGCAGGCCGATAGTTTGGTTACTTCGCAGTTGGATGCGATTAGGCTGACTGACCTCGTAGGGTCGAGGCCGCTTTATTTATACTGGTTTATTTCTTATGGTCTAGTTTACATGGATTGCTTATGCTACAAAATAGTTTAATAAGTCGAGTATGCTTGCCTTGCATTCTAGTGTGTGGAATAGTGTTATTTGATGACAACGCATATGCACTTGCATTGCGTGCCTTCTTAAGTGGTTAAGAGATGTAGCGACCTTTGTATACACTATATGATCACTACACCTCCCTTTTTATTAGAATGAATTTTCATCTAAATTTATTCTCTAATAGTGTATATAAAGAGTAATATTTATTTCTTACTAGAAAACCCGGCAAACGTTGTTATGCCATATATGTAATTAATTTTCTAGTAATAATAATTCTAGCTGACCCGGCGAACTTAGTTCCGCCTTAATAATGACGATAAATAAGCAGATTGTGTTTTTTTTTTTGGAAAAAATACAAAAAAAATTAAATAACTACATTAATCATTCATTATTATTTCTGTATTTAGTACATAGGTTGCTCTTCACTTAAGTACCTTGAGATACACGAAATTTTTTGTTTTTTTATCAGGCGCAAAAACAAACAACGCAGATGGTCTTCCGACCCGTGAACATGCCACGTATAATTGACCATGGGAAAAACATGAATGTTCTAGATTTAAACCACAAACTTTTAAGGATTGGCCTTGTGATTTGTTGATGGTCATGGCAAATGCAAGATGTATCGGAAATTGAAGTCTTTTAAATTCAAACGGCATATCGGTTGGGATCATCGGAATCCTCGGAATGAGAACTTTCTCACCTTTGAATTTTCCTATCATTATCGTAGCGTAAATTACATTGTTCATCAAATTATTAATCACCAAACGCGTACCGTTGCACAGTTTTGGTTGGTTTATGTTTCGAAGCATGATAACTACCGAGCCAACCTTTAGGCGCAAATTGTGCGGTGGTAAGCCAGGCACGTCCAAAGAGTTTAAAAATTCAATTGGATAGTTGGTGGCTTCATCTTCATTTGTGACGCAGTCAATAGATTTGTATGAATGCATTGTTCCAATGATCTTATTTTGAATTATGTAGTTCAGGTCATCTACATCTTTATTCTTAGCCGCTAAAATTGCTCGCTCACTCAACCATTCATTATTTTTGTAGTTAGAAATAATATTTGGAAATACATTGTTGATAAGTTCGTCTTTTGATGAGACAAAATTACAGAAATTATTTGGAAATGATATTAATCCGCTCGATTCATCGACAGGTACTTGACCATTACCGATAGTCAGCAATTGCTCCGAGAAATCTTCAGCAGATATATCATTAAGCAATGTAACTCTCATGTTTGTTGTCAGCTGCAGTTTCTTCACATAGCGCCATAGATTTGACGATTTGAAGCAAGCGTTTATTTCATCGGCAGCCGTAGATCTTGGAATTACTGGCAGTATTTAGCGGAAATCGCCAGACAGTAAAATCATTGCTCCTCCAAAACATCTCGGGTCATTGCGTAAATCTTTTAATATTCGGTTAAGTGCTTCTAATGCACGTTTATTCGCCATTGTGCATTCGTCCCAGATGTATCTTGTTCTGCGTCGCAAATTATCTATTTGTTGCCTTCTGTTGTTCGCTCGACGATTCTGCATTGCAAACCGAGCTGTTTCACGGGCTGCTTCACTTTGCTCTTGTGATTGAGAAGCACGAAGTCGAGCCATACTATCGCGGCGCTGTTCACGTGCAATTTCTTCTTCAGTCCTTTCATTTGCAGTATTTTGTATTCTTCTTGCATTACGGCTTTGTCGGGAAAGATTCGATCGTCTTGGTCGCGGCATTATTAATTAAACTTCACTTCACTTCAATCCACTTGATAGAAAGAGTTTTTTTAGTTTGAGTTCATCGATGACATATGTATATATGTATTAAGTATAAGTAAAAAAAAATTTATTTTTCTTATTTTTATTTATATTTTCTTTTCCACGTAACGTATGTAGTTGAGTATTTTAGTTATTATATTTTATTATTCTGTCTAAGTGCGTTTTGAATTCCTTATTTTCGATTTTTAGTGTGCAGTTGTTATTACTATCTATATTGATTTTTTGAAATGGACCTTTAAACTTATTTTCTAACTTATGGCCGGCGCTATTAGCTAACAAAACTAAATCTCCTACTGCTATTTTTATTTTGTTTACTGTCTTATCATAATAATTTTTATTTCTTTCCTTCTGTTTTTCTATCATAATCTTAGCTCTGTTTTGTGAAACCTGTAATCTATATTTAATTTCCTTATCATAAGCTTCTATATTATATACTGGATCTATTTCATTATTTAATAAAAATTTATAAGGAGTCGGTGTTTTACCGAACACTAGTTCAAATGGACAATAGTCATGAACTGTGGATGGGGTCGTATTGTAACTATACGCGTAGTATGTTAACCATTGATCCCAATCATTCCTCCCTGTTGAAATATAAGTTCTGAGGTACTCGTTAAATGTTCTGTGGTTCCTCTCTATAGATCCTAATGTCTGGTGATGGTATGCAGTTGTCATGTGTTCAATTTGTAATAGTTTGTAGAGTTCGTCAGATACCTGATTGATTCCCATGTCAGTAATAATTTCCTTCATGGGTCCACAGATAAGTATGATGTTTTCGAAAATAGCTCTAGCAATATCCTTAGCGCTTATAGATAATACTGGTGCTACTATCAAGTATTTGGTTAAATGGCATACTGCAGTTACTGCGTATTCGAACCCATTGTATGTCTTTGGTAATGGACCTATTGTATCTATCAATACTACGTCAAACGCGTTTTGTGGCGTTGGAGTTATGATCATAGGCTGTTTTGTCTTGATTCGTGATTTATTCAATTGGCATTTTTCGCATTTCTTTACGTATTTTGTAACGTCTTGTCGTAATTTTTTCCAATTATAGTACATTTTGATTTTTCCGATTAATCTTGTTATTCCTGGGTGGCCACCAAAAATTGGATCATCGTGGTACTTTTTAATGATGTCCATTTTTTCTTCGTCTTTTTTAATTATTTGTAACCTAGGTGTGAGTGCTATTCTTACTATTTTCATATTGGATCCTTTGTTCTTGAAGTCTATTATACAGCAGTTATTAAATATTCTGGCATTCAATGACAGTTGGTACCTTTTGATGCCTGTATCGTCAGCTAATTTTTCAAGCTGCGAAAAGAATAGTCCTAAGTCTATTTTTTCTTACCGATCTGACATACTGTGCCTATATATTGTTTTCCTAGGTTTATAGTGATTTCGTCATTCATTGTACGAATTCTGGCACGTTTCTTGACTTCTTTTGACTGAGACGTCTCAGTGATAGCTAACTCATATGACGTTATTTTCTTTATTTCTTTTGGAATGTCTTGTGATTTTTTCTTCGCTTGTTGGCGTGTTGTAACCTTGTAAATTGCATTAGTATGTTGAATTATGTTTTTAATGTCTTTAAAGTCAATTCTTGATAAAGCGTCTGCTGTGTAATTTTCTTTTCTAGTGCAAAGATATCTATATATTCTGAACATAATTTAGTCATTGTTGTCTGGGAAATTTCTTTGCAATCTTTCTAGTTTTTCTCTGTTATTTATTTCTTTTTGACTTTGTTCCATATCCTGGATTATCTAAATTTTCTGTTTTGATCGTATCTGGTCGTATTATGATGTCATTATTGGAAGTGTTTGTAAATCGGACAAATGCCTGTTTGCTAGTTGTTATTGCCACGTCCACGATACGTTCCGCGATTATTGTATCCACCGTATTGGTAGATCGCGCCTCGCTCGGGTTGTACTTCGTCTGTTGCCTCAATGAACGCGGTCATTGTTTCTTCTAGAGTCTTGTGAGGTATCGATCGGAATACTGTCCGTGTTTCCTTATCTTGGGTGTTGTCCATCATGCTTTTTACAGTCCAACTGACTGTGTATTTTTCTGCCTTGTCCGAAGGGATACCATCGGTGATATATGCCCTTTTTAAAGCTTGAGCAAGCTTCATTACTTCTGTCGTGTAGTCTAACGCCGATTTATTAGCTTGTTTCACTCTTTGTATCTTCGCATTGATACTATCTATTGAGTCTCCCTTTACTTTCTTTTTAAGTGTTTCGATTATTTCACTTATTGTGTTTATTTCTGATACTGCGTAGGCTATTTCTCCGGTAAGCCTAGTTTTAATAAATCTAACCGCTGTCGCCTCATTATCTCCTTTTATTTCGTCTATGGCCTCTAGTGCTATCAATACACTGGATAGCTTGGCCGGGTTTCCGTCATATTCTGCTACCATAAGCTTGGCAGCTGTGCTAATTGCCTCTTTCGACCTTATGGGAGGTCTGTATGGATTTTCTATATATGAGTTTTCTAAGTCAGTGTCCGTACTGTCACTATCTTCGTCTGTTTCGCCTAGATCAAGTTTTAATCTAAGTATTTCTATTCTGTGTTTTGCTAGTGCTCTATTTGCTCTGTCACTGCAGTCCTCATAAAATGCTATTGCTGCTACTTGATGTGCCTGAGGTAGGTCTTTTCTAAAGGTCTTCCTTATTTGTCTTAGTTGCTGTTTTATTAATTTAGCATGTTTTCTTATCGTTTCTCTTTTTATCTTCCTATCCTGTGTAATACATTTAATTGATTTATCTATGTTCTCTTTGTAATGCCGTGCCTCTTTTAAAATTTCTTGCCATTCAGTAATTTTTTATTAAAAGAAAAGAAAATCATTTTTTTTTTTAAATTTTCTCTACTGCTGTGTTTTGGTTAATGTACCGTTTTTTAATAGCGCGTCTATGCATGCTGTATACTGTAAATATAAACTGCATTATTATAATTGCCGTAAGTATCAACAATACAGAACGAATTTGACCTAAAGTGTTCTCTGGGTCCCATGGAGCTACATGAACTTCATTAACTACATTCGCGTTGGGTCTTTCTACTTTTAATGATTCACCGCCCATATTGAATTTTTTATGTTTTCACACAATTGCACAATAAAATTCTATTGCTTCTTGGTTTACTGACCTATATCGTTTTTCGTTTTTGTTTCTCACTACATACGCGGTGTTTTACTTTGTTGTCAAGTGGCCTGCTCATATGGAGCATGCGTAATATTTTGACTCAGCATAAAATTTCAAGTGGCTTACGTATATTTAGCATAGTATTTATTTTAATAATATGAGTTTGTGTATATGTTTGTTTGTGTATTAATTTTGTTTTGTATATAGTTTTTTGATTTTGGTTTTTCAAATTTATATATATATGGTACGGGTAGTTAACTTTAGTCTTTCTTTCTTTGTAAGATTCAATTTCCAATTCATTTAAAATTTGTTTTGATTTTGTTTATAAGAATTTTAACATGAAAGATAATTAAAAAAATATATATATGTCGGAGTAACTTCAATGTCTCCGGTTAAAGTTGAATTATTATTATTTGCCATTATTCTTGCGCAGAGAGTTCCGGGTTGGATGCCTTTCTGTTGCAGACTGACTACACAGTCTCAACCGTCTTCTCGTCATCTCGCTCAAATACATAGCCACTTATTCACTAATACTCTAACACCTGCATGACTAAGCAGTTAATGTCAACTTTCATGACTCAGTAGTCAATGTCGAAATTAACATGACAATACTTTCTACTAAACTTACATGACAGAAGTCACTGCAACTGTACCAAATGTTACCAGCCTAATAATACAACTATGACGTATGAGACTGAAGTAGAGAGGGACAGCCGAGTCATCAACTAGACAAAGAGATAAGACCACATACGGTACCAAAAGGTATGCCAGACAGTGCAATACCCAATTTCATCTCCGAGACGGCCATCCTGACTACCACACGTCCTCGTGTCATATTAATCAGGCACCTTGACTTACAAATTTTCAATGTATATCAAACTTAATTTAATTCCTTTAATTTCTTTAACATCCGATTGTAACCATTATCATTACCCAAGAATTCTTTACACCGTCAAATGCCCCACACGCCACGACAAAATTTCATTCTGCTCTTGTGCTTGCATTTTGACCAGTATGTAAAGTGATCAATTCTTCATGTAACACTGTCTCTTTCAACAGTTTACCCTTCACTGGGTTTCTCTTGACTGTCTCTTTCAACAGTTTCACACCCACTGGTGTTCTCTCTTTACTTTCTCTTTCAACAGTTTCACACCCACTGGTGTTCTCTTTACTGTCTCTTTCAACAGTTTCACACCCACTGGTGTTCTCTCCTTACTGTCTCTTTCAACAGTTTCACACCCACTGGTGTTCTCTCTTACTGTCTCTTTCAACAGTTTCACACCCACTGGTGGTATCTCTTACTGTCTCTTTCAACAGTTTCACACCCACTGGTGTTCTCTTTACGTCCTCGTAAAGCCGGTACATAAACCATCTGTACCCTATTCAACATATTCTCATTTTATTTAAATAACTAATACATTCTACTATATCCATTTTAACAAATTCTTTTTAGTGTCTTTTCACAACTCAATTTTCTTAAATATAATTTAAATCGTAACTTGACGTTCTCAATTCACATTCTTAAGCTTACTTAACCTTTTAAGCGGATACTAAACATTAATTTCTTCACAATTCGTTATCTTTACAGTTTATCTACTTCCTATTTGCTTTAGTATCCTACTTTTCCAATTAACATTTTTGCTTTTTCGTTAACATTCACATTTTATCTCAGTTTCAAGAATCCTAGACAAGGCACCACCACGTAGCATCGACAACAAACTTTTTCAATTTCTCTTCCTTCTCCTAGTATCTCATCCACTAGGACATACGGTCTGTTTCACCCGTTTCTTCACAGTTTGTTTCAACTGTATCATCTAAACTAAACTATCATGCGGATATTTATACTGTCTTTTACTTGTCATAGATTTTAACTTGTACCTATCACCTTCTAATACCTCAATTATTTTAAAGGGTCCGCGAAACTTTGGGTCCAGCTTAGTCTGTTGTCTTTCACTATTTTTAAGTAGAACATAGTCTCACTCACTAAATCTGACTACCTTTGCTTTGTTTTTGTCGAATCTAAGTTTCTCATAATTAGCTGCGGTGTCAATGTTTCTTATAGCCTGAGTTCTTTGTTTATCTAGGTCTATTTCTGTTTCGTCATCATTTATGGGCAGTAACCCTAAAGGACGAGCACACTTGCCTATTAGAAGTTCTAGTGGACTTGCCTTAGTAACCCGGTTAACTGTACAATTTAGTGACAATTGTACATCCCCAATAGCGTCTTGCCATGAACGCTCGCTTGACTCTATCACAGTCAACAAATTTTTAAAGGTGTCCATTACTCTTTCGACATGGCCATTGGCGCGACTAGCACCTGTAGCGATTAGGTGAAGCTGAATTTTCTGAGAAGCACAGAACTCGACAAATTTCGCACCTGTGAAACTTCTACCCTGATCAGCCACTAACCGCGTCGGCACTCCAAATAATGCAATCGAAGATTTTAGGGCGTCAATGCAACTGTTTGCGTCGAGTTTATAGGTGTGATATAAATGGACAAATTTTGTAAAACCATCGATTTGCACAATGATATAGTCCTTTCGATTATTTTTGCCACTTAATTTTCCGGAAATATCTATATGCAACGTATACCAAGGTATGCTAATCTTAGGGATCGAATGTAACTCAACTTGAACTTTTCCCGATGCTGATTTTGTCACCCTACAAGTGATACAGTTTTCTACGAACCTTCGAACGTACTTGGCCATGCCTAAGTACCAGTAATGCTCATAGACCTTATCGAGAGTTTTTTTCCAGCCTAAATGCAATATGGATTCGTGTACTTGGTTTATGATAGACCACCTAAAAGCTCGAGGAATGACTAGCAAACAGCGAGTTCTACAATTTCGTTGAATCTTTCTACAAAGAACGTTAGCTCTAATTTCATAAGTAGTGGCTAAATCATCAGAAAGCTCGCCATCTTCCAATTTTCTAATTGTATGCAAAATGTCTTGATCTCGCTGTTGTTCTGCTTGAATCCAATTTTCTGAAATTTCGATCAATTCTACGCGCTTTTCTATGACTTTGTTCATTTCTTCCTTATTCTTAGCAAGCAAAGGATTTCGTGACAGAAAATCAACATGAGCCATACGTTTGCCTTCCCGATATTGTATGTCGAAATCAAATGCTTGAAGAAATGACCACCATATGGTTTATTTTCTATCGGGTGTAAGAGTATGGCTCCATATCCTATGGCACTGGCATCTGTATGCAGCTCTATGGGATACTGCGGATCGAATATTACCAAAACTGGCTTGCTTGTCAAAATATCGACTATTCGCTTGCGCACTGTCTCATGTTCTATTTTTCACTCAAAATTAGTTTTAGTTGTGAGAAAATAAAGAGGTTTCATTAACTGAGAGAATCCCGGCACAAATTGTCGAAAATACGAAGCCAGTCCTATGAATTGGCTTAATGTTGTCGTTGACTTAGGAAATGGTAATGCTCTTAATGCTTCAATTTTACGTAGATTGGGACGAATCTCACCAGCTTGTACCTCGTATCCTAGGTATTGAACAGACTCCTTCAAAAATGAGCATTTTTCACCATTAAATGTGAAACCAGCATTGGTCAAAATGTCTAAAACAGTCTCTAATCTTGTAAGTGCCTCCTCCTTAGTCTGGGCCACAATCATTATATCGTCCATATACACGATAACATAAGAGTAAGACAAATCACCTATTGCTTTCATTACAGCTCTTTGGAAAACAGACGGTGCGTTTTTTAAACCGAACGGCATTGCCAAAAACTCAAATTGTCCAACTGGAGTAACAAACGCAGTGTACTCAACGGAGTCAGCATGCAACGGAACCTGGTAGTATCCACACGCCATGTCCAGACAAGTGAAGTATTTAGCTCTGCGCAGTCTAGCTATCTGATCAGAAATTAACGGCAGAGGAAACTTGTCGGCAACAGTATTTCTATTAAGTTCCCGATAATCCACACAGAGTCTAACTGATCCATTTTTCTTCTTTACTAAGTGTGCAGGACTAGCAAAGGGTGAACTGCTCGGCCTAATTACATTGTAATCAATTAGTTCTTTAACTTTCGATCGAAGTAACTCTCTTTCGCTGGGACTACATCTATACGGTCGCCGCTACACCGTCTTGGTCGGATCCACCAATCGAGTAGTCATTTCTGCCGTGTTCACTCGCGTTACGGGAGTTCCCTGAATAAATGCCTTCGAGTATTTTTGCAACAGTCTTATCAATTGTGTTCTACTTTCTTCTTGCAATTCTGTTGCTAAATTATTAAAGTGGTAATCATAATTTGCCACAGCGCAAACGTTAACAGTTTTGTCTTTAATTAATTCAAAACCGTCAGTTGATCTGTTACGTCCAATTACAATACTATTTTTCATATTATCGTCTTGCACTACGTGGAATACTATTTCTAGACAATTTCCATTAATCATAACATTACTAATGATTTGGATAGAACAAACAGTACTGCCATTGCCAATTCCACTAAGCGACACAACATTATTGGTTCTCTTTCCGGATAGCTTGTGTGATATACTCTCTTTAACCAACGAGCATTCGGCCCCTGAATCAAACGTAATTGGAAATTTCTCACCTCGTTGCATCATGACTGTTTTGGGTTCATCCACTACGCATAGCTCAACTCTTTTGTATGTCCGTGGTCCTGCTTCACCACCAGTAGAACTCTTAGGGCATCGGGTAGAGATGTGGCCCTGCTCATGATATCGATAACACGTTACAGTTTTTGTTCGCTGCGACAACGTTCGACGATCTTCTCAAGATGTCGATGGGTTCTTCATTCTGCATTCCGCCTTCCTGTGCCCAAGCTTTCCACAAGAATAGCATTTGATAGGCTCTTAGCACGCTTGGCATTTGAATTTTCGTCTGGGAAATTTGGTCGTTTTTTTCCGAATGAGAAAACTTTTAATTCGGACTGCAAATCTCGCCTGCCAGTAATGTTGCCAGTGTAAGCAGTCTGCCATCATAGCTTGCTAAATGCCCAAGCACTACCGACGCAGCAATTTCCTCGTGGCTCATGTTACGCCATTTTGTCATCAGTGACGTCATTTGCCGACTCGCATACACAGCCAGACACTCATCCGTATTCGGACGACCGTTCAGCAAGTTTAAAATTGTTGCCGCCGGTGTCTCAGTTGATTCGTATCTCTGCTCGAAAAGCTGTCTGAATTGTTAACACGTGATGCCTGGGTAACAGATCTGGGATAACCACTGCGACGCGTTCCCCTCCAGAGATTTCGACAACGCCAAGATTAACGCGCTGCCTTGTAGCGGTGTTTCGTTTAAAATTATGTCCACCGTAGCACACCACTGCATAGCGTCAGCACCAGCCAATTCCGAGTTAAATTTCGGCAGGGCCGGGCCGCCATTTTGTCGAGGCTCACTGGACGACACTTGCAAAGTTTTTGCCAGCTCCAAGAAGTTTCGATTCTGCTGTTCCAATAGAAAAAGAAATTCTTCCTCCATAATTGTTAGATCCCACTTCTGATGTCGGAGTAACTTCAATATCTTCGGTTAAAGTTGAATTATTATTATTTGCCATTATTCTTGCGCAGCGAGTTCCGGGTTGGATGCCTTTCTGTTGCAGACTGACTACACAGTCTCAAGCGTCTTCTCGTCATCTCGCTCAAATACATAGCCACTTATTCACTAATACTCTAACACCTGCATGACTAAGCAGTTAATGTCAACTTTCATGACTCAGTAGTCAATGTCGAAATTAACATGACAATACTTTCTACTAAACTTACATGACAGAAGTCACTGCAACTGTACCAAATGTTACCAGCCTAATAATACAACTATGACGTATGAGACTGAAGTAGAGAGGGACAGCCGAGTCATCAACTAGACAAAGAGATAAGACCACATACGGTACCAAAAGGTATGCCAGACAATGCAATACCCAATTTCATTTCCGACATATATATATTTTTTTTGGTTTCATTGTCAAAAAAAAATTTTTTTTTTTTTGTGAGGGAAATTTATATATTTTTTTTTTTTTCGAATTGCAAAATGTATTTATCATTATTTTTTTTTCTTTGATGAATAGATATTTGTGTGTTTGTGTGTTTTACATATGTGTTTATATTTGTTATTGTGGCGGCGAACTTCGCTTTTTACCAGAAAGCTGCTGTATTAGCACTCTTTTTATTATTATTTAACATTTTTGGTTTTCTTTGGGTTTTTTTTTCTGCTTACTTTGGGTTTTTTTTATTTTTACTGCTGCTTCCGCCTTTGTTTTTTGGGCGACTGGGCCTTCGGGATTCTGGTTAAAAGGTCTTCTTCTCTTTGTTTCCGCAGTGCCTGGGATTTAGCACTTTTTTGGCGGGCGATTTATTCCTCCACGGTCAATGATCGTGGACCGTCAAGGGGGCACTCCTTTAGCGCCTTCTATACTGCGTCCAGATGCATTACACTCATCTGGGCAGTTCCGCTTCTGGAAAGGATTTGGGGTCTTCTCTCGTCTTCCGCGTCTTCGCTTTATTAAGCGGTGCCTTGATCCCTTGTTTGGAATCTGGCAGGATCGCCATGTAATTATGAAAAGGTTCTTTATGACGTGAGTGGAATGCGGCGCCATAGGCGACTTTAGAGTAAGGAGGCAGGCTGATAGTTTTGTTACTTCGCAGTTGGATGCGATTAGGCTGACTGACCTCGTAGGGTCGAGGCCGCTTTATTTATACTGGTTTATTTCTTATGATCTAGTTTACATGGATTGCTTATGCTACAAAATAGTTTAATAAGGCGAGTATGCTTGCCTTGCATTCTAGTGTGTGGAATAGTGTAATTTGATGGCAACGCATATGCACTTACAATGCGTGCCTTCTTAAGTGGTTAAGGGTGTAGCGACCTTTGTATACACTATATGATCACTACAATAGTCTTTGATAAAACGGCGATAATAGCCGGAAAGGCCAAGAAACGAGCGAAGTTCTTTAAGTGTGGTGGGTGATGGATAGTTGACTATGGCTTCTACTTTTTTCTTGTTAGTTTCTATTCCTTTATCAGAAATAACAAAACCTAAGAATTCTACTTTTGTTTTGAAAAATTCTCACTTGTCTATTTGGCATTTTATATTTGCTTTGTGAAAAGTGTGGAATATTGTTTCAAGGTGAGCCAGATGGGAACTTTCATCTTTACTGAATACAACTATGTCGTCTGTATAGACGTAACAGATTTTCCCTATATGCTCTCTGAGTATATCGTCTAAAGCTCTTTGAAATATAGAAGGAGCATTTTTAAGACCGAAGGGGAGTCGTTTGAACTCATATTTTCCATTTTTTATGGAGAAAGCAGTTTTTTCTTTCTTTTAATAGGATTTGGTGAAAGCCACTTTTTTAATCAAGTACGGAAAAAATTTTGTTGTCTCCTAACTGTGCTAACACTTCGTTGATTCCTGATATGGGATAATGATCAGTAATAGTTACAGAATTTAATTTTCTATAATCAATGATTAATCTATATTTCCTTTCCCCAGACGCATCTAGTTTTTTTGGAACCACGATGAATGGAGAGTTGTATGGAGAGTGAGAGGGACGAATTATATCATCGTCTAATAGTTTTTTTATCTGTGTTTCTACTTCTTGTTGTAGAGACATGGGGTATGGATAATGTGTTGAATATATTGGAGCATCTGTGGTGGTTCTAATTTCTGCCATTACAGAGGTAGTGAATGATAATTTATCATTTGGTTTTGAAAATAACCTTGAGAATTTTCTTGTTAATTTTGTAATGCTAATGCTTTGTTCCTTGGTCATATGTTCGGTTCGGATTGTTAGGTTATTAACTGCCTGTATTAATTTTTCTTCGATTGGGATGTGGAGTCTGTTTTTGAGAGTCATAAATTTTTCCTTGGAGAAGATTACTGCATTTAGTTGCTTAAGGCTGTCGTTACCTAAAATTGCGTTAAAAGATTTTAAGGTAGGTAATATGAAGAATTTTATTTTTACGTCTTTAATGTCAAATAAACTTGCTTAAATGTGTTCAGTTATTCTGACGTTACCTCCTAAGGAGGTTTAATGTAGTTATTGTTTGAACCTGTGTCGATTAGAATTTTTAGAGTCTCCCCTCCTCCAAGCTTACATTCAATGTATGGAAGTGAGGAGGTCTTTATTCTAAAAAATGTATATATTCAGAATGTTAGGTTTGTTCGTCATTACCCCAATATTCGTATTCATTTGGTGAATTATCTGCTAATTTTTCTACTTCTGCATAATAATCAGTGTCATATTGTTGGTTAACAGTCGAGTTTGGTTCTTCCGGATATGATTGGTTTTTATTTTCCTCGGCTGTTTCAATGTTAAAGTTACTTGGTCTTTTTATTTCTTGTGTTAATTAGGGCGATTAGTTAACCTGTCTTGATTGGATCTATTTGTCTACGTCCATAGGCTCAGGACGAGGGAGAGGCTTTGGTCCTAATGGACAAGGGGGTGCCTTGGGAAAATTATAGTTTGGTTGCTGGAAAAATTGTTGTCCGTTATAGGTCATTCTATTTTGTGGGAAGCTAGTGTATTGGTTGTACCTTATGGGTGGTGCCGGCGGTGGCTGTGGTATTTGAGATTGTATTGCATGTCGTAAGCTATTGTTCTGAATTATCGGTGCGGATCTGAACATTTGTGGCTGACTTTTCAGGTTAGCTTGAGCAGCGACATACTTTTGGTTTTCTAATTTGAGGCATAAGTGGAGAGCCTGCGGGAGTTCGGTGGGTTCTTTGCTTCCTAGAAGTCTAGAAAGATCACCATTGAGTCCTCTAATAAAAGTATTGAGTGCCTTGTCACGATATACCTGGGTCAGTAGTCGCTCAGATTCTTTAGTTATATCCATACAGCCTACTTTATTGAGAATAAGTGACAAGTGTTTGTAAATTGCTGAATGGAATTCTTCGACTGATTGATTACCTTGGGTCAATCCGTTCATCTGATATTCTAGGGTTGTTATATCCCTTTTATCAGCATAGTGTAAGGTCAAGCATTTAGAAATAGCATTCCATTCAAGTGGAACAATGTATGATTCTAATGCCGTGTCTGCTCATCCGACTATTTTATTTCTTATTGTGTGTAAGATGCAGAAATACCTAGGGCTGCCTTCTTGTCCTGCATAGGATTTCATTACTCTGTCTACGCTTTTCTTCCATGAACTTAACTCAGCTGGATTTCCATCAAATTCTGCTAAACCCTTAACTATATCTGGGACTATATCTAACTCAGAAATTCTGTTCCTATACTCGGGGCTAATTGTTACATCGGGGACATCAAAAGGGCATGAAGTAGTTTTAGTTGTTTCGTTAATGTTATTTTGTTCTATAGTTTCAACTACGATTCTTGAAATTAGTTGTGTTAGTTGGTCTAAGTTCATTTGTGTGTTAGTAGGAGGGGGTGGCCATGAGGTCGACGCAGTATCGGACAATAATGATGGTCTTATTAAGTTATCTGGATTTGCTATGGTTAAAATTTGTATTTTGAAATTTTTGAATTTATTAAAAATATTGCCTTTTTTGTATTTGTAAACTATTAAGGTTTCTTTTTTTTTTTTTTTTTTCTTTGTAACTCTTAGATTTTTAATTACTTTCTTCCCTTTAAAAATTTTTTTTTTTTTTGTTTTTAAATTTTATTTTCTTTGTTGTTTACTTATTTACTAATTTGTTGTGTTTTTTTTTCTTAATTTTGTAATCTTAGTTTAACTTACAATATAAAAACAGCAAGTGTCATCCTCTGCGGAAGTCCGAAATTTCTCCTTTTTGGGACGTCCTACTCGGGTTTCGAGGTCTTCACTTCTTCCAGTGGTTGGCTAGGAGCGGATCTTGTAGCCTTGACGGTAGCTGGGTGGGCAAGTAATAATTCGGTTATTGTTGTGCCTTACACTTTGTTTGTAGTGTAGTGTATTGCTGTGTTTTTGTTTTTTTATTTTTCATTTAACAGTCGTACCAAAAAAAAAAAGTTTTTGACGGACTTTCACTGTTAAACGAATTAATTTAAACCAGCGATGGTGGTAACGTACAAACCTGTTACGGCTACATTGTTACACCTGTTTACGCACTTAGAACTTTTTACTTCTCTCGTGCGCGCTGGTCCCTGCTCGGGCGCCAGTTAAAAAACAAGATATTGGTTGTTTTTATTATGTCGCAGCGATGCGACTTATTTATTTAATTATTAAATTAAAACTGAATTATTGTTACATATTTTGGGTTTTTAAATATTCAGAGCAACGGCGTCAGCGTCAGCAAAGTAGGCAGCGGCGGCAGCGTCAGCAGAGTCGCCGGTTGCGCGTGTTGTTGAGCAATCATAGCAATCATCTTTAGAATTGTTTTGCATATTTGGGAGCGGATGCAATGCAGACCATAGCTCATCAATTTTGGTGCGGCACGTTGCAGCGGGTTGCATTTAGTTTAAGTTACGTTAACTAGTATGGAACAGGCAGCGAGAAGACTATGCGGTAGGTATAGATAGGCAAGACCTGCAGTATTCCTGGGAACAATTGTAGTCCAACCCAGACAAGTGTACCTACCCTGGAAATCGTTCCACAAAGCAGCTATCACCCCTACGCCACAAAAACACTCAACAATCGCCGTTATTACCATTATGAATAACTCCATTATAATAAACAAATTATTTATTATTTATTCCAGTTTCATCAGCGCACAATATAAATTTCTTGGGTTGAATCCCATCACCTAATGTTCGAAATTTTTTAAAGAAGTATAGAATCAACTAATTCGATTGATTTAGAAAGTTTCGCCACAATTGCAAAATGACAAAGTACCACTAGGTGTACATGCTGGCAGAATCAATGCTCCAACTATTGATGAGGTGGCTGTTATTATGGTTGGTGATCCAGTTGACATAAGAGCTATAAAAATTAGCCACTGCAACGCGTGGTCGAGACTGCTAGTACATATATGCATATGTCATGCATTTATTCTTATTGACACATACATAAATTCCGATGTCACTAAGTAGACAGGTTATTTATTTGGTTGACTTATTCACTTTATTGTTCACCAAAGACTAAAGCTAAAAGTACAAAATGTACTTATGGTAAGCTAGCCCTGACCTATAATCGCTGTATTAGCAATTATGCTGCATGGATCAAGTTCAGACGTCACGACGTCGGCGCGTGTAGCGTTGGTAGCGGTGAAGAGATTGTAGGGCAAGCAGAAATATAGAAATATAGTTGCTGTTGTTTCTCCATTTTTGGAAGGTTTTATAGACGATAAATATAGCGGCTAAGATAGTGAAAAATAACGTGATCATTATTATAGGCCATATTTTCATGTTCCTCTCTACGCTGCCAATATACTGAAGGTTTTTAAAGTTCAATATTTGAAGGTATGGCATGCTAAGAATTTTTAACGTGGTTGCCGAGCCTGGTTGCTTTTTGATGAAATTTTTAATGTTTCTGTAAAGTGACCCATTATCTGTATTTCCTCATCGAACGTCAACAGGTAAGTTCCGTGGATTGTTGTGTTGGTGCCGCTCTCTGTTTGGATTACGGCCATGTCCTCATTTATGATTATCTCCAGTGGTTGTAAGTTACTGGGACGGGTGTTGCAGTGTGCCATGCCTCCTGAGTGTAGCTGCTGGGCATAGGTTGTCGAATTTAGTTGCTTGCAGAATGTGGAGGTGAGCGTAGCGGTGCAATTTATGATTGGTATTATTTTGTTACCGCAGTCTACGACGTTATTATTTCCATCGAAGTGTGGTATTGATCCGTTATGCTGAACTGAAACCAGGGTCGGGATATTTAATAATAAAATGTAAAAAATTATTATCTAATATTACGTTAACATAAGATATTTCAATCCGTTATAGTTAACCCTGCGCGCACTCTGCATTTACAATTTTCTTTCAGTCCTCTGAACCAAAAATTACCGTGTTCACTATTTGGTATCTTTGCAAGTGTAATTGACAATATTAGAGTCTCAAGTTCCGAAATTATAACTCTGTTTTTATTGAGCAAAGTTCGGTAAATTTCGCCTGTCTCGATCTGTTTCTCTTTTGTAAATTTAATGATGCTATTTACTGACTCTGTTAATTTATTTATTTTCTCTTGAACCTTTGAATTTATTGATGCCTGTCTATTCTTTTTGCTGAAATTTTAGTTCTTCAAAATCATTAAAGTCTGGTGTTCCTGCTATTATTTTAAGCGTTGTTCCTAGTATATTCATGCTCCTAGTTTGTCTATGATGAATGTTAACTGTTTCCAATAGTGTTCTTGTATCACGCATGTCGGACTCCAGAATTAATCTCATATGAGAAAAAGGGAAATGAACCATCAATGAAGTTGTCTCCTCGGTAATTTTCGAGTACATTAAAAGGTTAGTTGAGTGTCTGAGGACTTCAAAATCTTTCCAAATGATAGCATTTCCATCCAGTATTGGGATGTATTCAGAGTTTGAGTAGTCCGTTATCTTTCCGGTTGGCATTGGACCTAGCAGTAGAAGGCATAGTATCCAAACCCTATTAAGAATAAAGAGAATGAGTACTAGAAGGATGATTTGTTTATCTAATGTTATCCTTACGGACCTTCCTCCCTTTGACAACAAGCTTTGTCTCCAAGTCGGCTTCAACCGTGACTTCCTCAAACAAGGGTGTCAACTTGTTGCCAAGTCTCTTGTTTAATTTTATCAGTATCTTATCGCCTACTTGAAAGGTCTTATGTCTCCTATCTATGCTTTATCTCTGGAGCAGTAATTCCTGTGCTTTAACGATTTTATTTCTTATTTCTGCTTCAAATTCTGGCGGGGATGTATGAATTATTTCTATTGGTTTCCTATTGACGACCGAATGTTTTGCCTTATTGTATTCTATTCTTGCTTGAGGAATAAGGTCAACTGTATAGTTTAATGATTTTTTCAGTTTCAGGCATCTGCTAATTTTTGCTAGAGTACTGTAAAAACTTTCTACCTGTCCATTTGAGCTACTGTGCAGCGGGAAAGAATTTACAACAACAATATTTTTTTTTTTTTTTATACGTTTTATTTATTTTGTTGGATCTCTTATTTAACTTTATAAGACTAACAACAATTTTCTAGTTTTGTCTTAATCTATTTGAAGAATGCTACATTGGTCTATGGCCCTGATTATTAGTTAGAGGGTTGCAAGGTCTTTTCTTTGGAGACGAGTTCTATCACATACTCGGGTTAATGATTGGGCGAGGGTATTCGGATGTGCCTGCAGTTTAGCAGTGTACTTTAGCTGTTGTACCTTTATTGCGGTTGTTACACTGTTAATATGTAGATCTTTCTGTACGTTTTCATTTCGGATATACCAAGGTGCTCCCGTGATAGTTCTGAGAACCTTAGATTGAGCCCTTTGTATAGTTTCGATATTGCTCTTACTTGCGTTTCCCCACAGTGCAGAGCCGTACATCCTGATGGGTTTTAGTATCGAGTTGTAGAGAAGAACTTTGAACTCTAAACATAGGGGAGATCGTGCGTTGATAAGCCAATGTAGCCCGGTTGCTTTAAGCTTTAGCTGCTTTTTCTTGGCTTCGATGTGCCTACGCCAAGTTAATCTTCTGTCCGGGTGAACTCCAAGATACACAACATCGTCGGATTAAGGCACTGGCACGCTGTTCAGTGTCAATGATGGGCAGGTCCCTCTGTTAAGGGTGTTCATTTACACGGATGCGCCAATCTGCTAGCCACTTTTCTACCTCCTTTAGGTGGGTTGCCAGTTGCTCAGCAGCTTCGATAGGGCATTTGAAGCGGCTAAGGATGGCCGTGTCATCGGCGAAAGTAGATGTGGCAAGTGTAGGGCTTGTTGGTATGTCCGCTGTATACAGAAGATACAGAGTTGGACCTAGCACGCTGCCTTGAGGTACACCTGCTTTTGATTCGATGTCGTCAGAGGTGAAGCTATTAAATCGTACACAGAATTTTCTGTTGGATAGATATGATTCCATTAGTCTGTGTGTGTATTGTTGGAGCGTTGCTTTTATTTTGTATATTAGGCCATCCAGCCCGACTCGGTCAAAGGCTTGGGTGACGACAAGAAAAATTGCAATAATCTTTTTGCTCGAATGCTGTGCGGATCTCTGAGGTGATACGGTTGACTTGCTCAATTGTGCCATGTTTTTCACGGAAGCCAAACTGATGATGTGGGATTATATTTTGGTTTTCCAGGATTGTTTTTATACGGAGCTGTAGGACCTTTTCAAATAGTTTTGAGAGACTTGGCAATAAACTGATGGGTCTGTAAGATGATGGCTGTGTTTTTTCTTTTCCGGGTTTTGGGATCATTATGATTATTGATTTTTTCCAACTAATGCAAAAGTGACCAGTTTTTAATATCGCATTGAAAAGTTTGCAGATGTGTTGCACAGCGCAGATCGGGAGCTCTCTGATCATTTTCGGGGTTGTTTTATCATGACCGGGCTACTTTCTTTGTTTCAGTTAGTTTTTCATAATTGCGGAAATTTCCTCCGCTTGAAATTTCGGTGGCTCACTTTCCGCTGGAGTGCTCAAAGGGGGGAGCTGAAATGAGTTTAATGACGGGTTAGGCAGAAATACCGTTTTTAGATGAGCTGCAAAGATGAGTGATCTTTCTTCGTCTGTTCGGGCCCATTTACCAGTTGGACATCTTAAAGGAGAAATAATCTCAGTTGGAGCAGTCATAGTTGGGTGAGCTTTCCACCGCGGATATTTGGTGCTGGTACGGCTAAGCTTCTCGATATATTGCCGCTGTGCCCTTGCTTCTTCTTGCCTAAGCGCTTTTGCTAGAATTCGAGAAGCTGTTCTTAGGCGAATTTTTGCTGCCGGGGATCGAGACATTTGCCATTCTCGCCTGAACCGTCTTTTATTCGGCACAAGTAGTTCAATTAGCCGGTTGTATGACCTGTGTTTTTCCCGGGTGTATCCGATACATGGAGTGGAAATTTTCACATAAATTCTCACATTTCATCGTGGATGGACGTGTTTTTCTGTGCTCTTGCATACTTTCTTTTATTTTCGGTTTTAAACTAATCGCGCCTGCCTAAAAATTCAGCTAATTACTTAGCAATAATATTCTTAACATTTTGTTATTTGAATTGTTAACTTTGCGTTTTTTGTTTGTTTAAATAAACAAACGCAAAACCAAAGCATTGAACTTATTCTTTGTAATAACAACAAAACTTTTTACAGCAGTGTTGTTGTTTTTGATCTTTGCTCTTGCGTTTGTACTTCTTACCGTTTTTAAAATCGCTCTCGCGCTCTCGCCAACTCATTGTTGTTGCATGTGGAGTGCTGTTGGCTCTCCAGATCTCCTTTTTTTCTAATTTTCTGATTTCTTTTATTCGCACTCGCATCTATCTCTGTCTCGCGTAAAGTGATTCGTGTATTTGTGTAGTGCTTAATTCTCTTAGATTCTGCACTTATTTTCTCTGCAAGTTTGACCCCAGTGTCGAATTTGCTTAATAAAACTGAGTGAGTTTTTTCGTTGGCATTTGTTCTTTAAAGATTTATTTACTTTTTAAAAAAAAAATAATTTATTATGTCCGTCTGTTCGAGCAAGAAGTGTTTGAACCCCCCTGCGCCCCATAATGTGTTTCTCACTTGCTGGCTGTGTGACAATGTCATGCACGTTAAATGTGCTGGGTACACGGCCAAAGTGAGGGATAGTTTGGAGCAAAGAGGTGGCCTCAAATAGGGATGTGACGCATGCCGAGAAGTGGAAATAGAAATGAGGGTATTTATGAGGCAGACCAAAGACAAGTTTAAGAAACTGTCATCTGGTTTTCGTAAACTTTATGATGAGTTTAACGCTTTGGAGATGGAGTTCAACAGCTACAAACTGTTGAATGAGTCCCCTAGGCGTGAGAAAACCAGTATGCGGAATCTCTCCTTGCATCTGCCGGTGCCTAATCCTGTCTCGGCCGCGATACCACAATCCCCTTCACTGCCCACAACCAATCCGCCGCAGCTCATTTCGTTTAATACCCCCGTTCCCCAGGGTGGGCGTAAGGATGAGGCTATTTCCGTTTCTCCAGGAAATGGTCTCTCTTTGCAGACGAATCAAGCCGTAGTTTCCGATCAGTCCGGGCAAATATCAAATAATATTGATATTACCAATAGTTGTCCAGGTACACAAGTACTAAGGCCTCTAACTGGTGTACAACCAAAGAAAACGCTTGCTTAACAAGCACTGCTATAATAATTACCTCAAGCGTTGTAAGCTTGAGTTTTTCCGTGATCCTAAACAGTTTTATAGTTTTGTGAATTCTAAACGTAAGATGGATGTCCACCCATCAATATTATCGTTTGAAAATAATATAGCGGACTCTGAACAAGCGATTGCTGATTTGTTCGCTTATTTCTTCACAACAACATATTCCTCAACGGGATACCGAGCGAATCTTTCGTATCCTTATCAGATAAAAAGGTCTAATTGTATTTGTAGTCCTTCGATCGATGAAAGTTCGCTTCTTAGCGTGCTTAATTTAGCAAAACCTGTGTACACACCTGGTCCTGATGGAATACCTGGTTGTGTGCTCAGATTTTGTGCAGAGGCTCTATGTAAGCCACTTCAAAAACTTTTTTCGTTGTCCGTTAAATCTTGTCATTTTCCGTCTATATGGAAGGAATCTTATATAATTTCTCTTCATAAAAATGGTAAGAAGTCCGAAGCATCCAATTATAGGGGTATTTCTAAATTGTCCGCTATTCCTAAAGCATTTGAAAAGTTAATCACTTCTCAATTGCAACATTTTTGTAGATCTATTATTTCACCATCTCAACATGGGTTTGTGAAACGTAGATCTACTACCACTAACCTATTAGAATTTACATCTTTAACTATCGAAGGATTTAGGAATGCAAGACAAACTGATGTCATTTATACTGCAGCAATGCTTTTGATTCTGTTAATCATACACTTCTTCTTTTAAAATTTAACAAAATTGGATTCCCAAGCCCTTTAATTTGTTGGATTCGTGAATACCTGACAGACAGAACACAGAAAGTTCTATTGAAGTCTTCAAGTTCAAGGACCATCCAAGTAATTTCAGGGGTGCCTCAGGGTAGTCATTTGGGACCACTGCTATTCACACTTTTTATTAACGATCTTCCATCCGTTATAATACATTCTCGTGTCCTCATGTATGCAGATGATGTAAAGCTTTGTCTCAGCTACAGAGACATTATATCACCTTCACGGTTGCAGTCTGACCTCCAAAACTTTCAATCTTGGTGTCGATACAACTTATTAAACCTAAACACATCTAAATGCAAGGTCATGACTTTTTTCAGAAACACTCCTCAGTTAATTACCTACTTTCTTAATAACGTTGCATTAACCAGACTTAATGAGATGATTGACTTGGGAGTACTTATGGACCATAAATTGACTTTTAAGTCCCATATAAGCACTACTGTCGGAAAAGCCATGGGTGTTCTTGGGTTTGTTAAAAGATGGTCAAAGGAATTTGACGATCCATATACAACCAAGGTTCTTTACACCTCATTGGTTCGTCCAATTTTAGAATATGCAACCTGCATATGGTCACCCCAATACGATTCACATAAAGCAAGAATAGAATCAGTTCAAAAACAGTTCCTTCTCTTTGCTCTTCGTGGTCTGAACTGGGATCGTAATATCAACTTGCCTTCGTACTCTAGTAGACTTCTTTTAATTGACCTTCTTTCCCTTTCTAATCGTAGATTAATGCTTGGCGTCATATTTATGCACAAGCTTCTTAATGGGGATATAGACTCTCCCGAGCTATTGAACCGAGTAAAACTAACAGTTCCTTGTAGACCTACTAGAAACTATATTCCTCTAACACTTCCACGATGTACTACCAACTACCTTATGTATGAACCTTTTCGAGTTCTTTGTTCTGATTATAATCGTCTTTATCACGTAATGAGTTCAGAGCTCTCGATTCCTTTACTAAAAACTTCTATCCTTTCCTATCTAGCACGTAACTAGCTATAGTGTCGTTTTTTGTCTGCGTTTTGTGAATTGTCCCCGCGACTCGAGCCGTGCGTTATGCGGCTTGCGCCCCTCGGTCGGTTGGGCGGGAGGTGTGGGCAATTAGTGCTCCCGTTGGGACTCGCGCGTAAAAAAAAAAAAAAAAAAAAAAAAAAAATTTCTGCTGCTTCGATAAGCATCGATTCTAGGGCCGAGGTGCAAAACTGGATGTCATCTTCGTCGTCCAGTTTGGGATTCAACTCAACATGGGTACTTATACATTTCTTAAATCTGAGCCAGTTCGTTTTATAATTTGTTAGGCCGGATGGGTGCTCAATGACTTGTGGATGTGTTGAAACTGTGAAAATTACTGGCGAGTGGTCAGATGACAATTCTGCTAGTGGCTCTGCCGTTATTAAATTGTGCGCAAATTCCCTGGTGATTGCAAAGTCTATTAGATCTGGGAGCTTGCGTGGATCTGATGGCCAGTATGTGGGTTTATCCGGTGACGCATAGCCCATTTTGTTAGTTGGGTTGGTGACTGTATAATACAGCTGTTTGCCTTTTGGATTTACCAGGCGGGATCCCCAATGAGGGTGCTTGGCGTTGTAGTCTCCTGCAGCAATAAATCATACTCCAAGTGTGTTAAAGAAGTCAGTAAATTCTTTTTCAGAGATCGAGAAGCGTGGTGAGCAATAAAGTGCAGAGACTGTTGTACTACCAAAAGTGGTTTGGACACTTATTGAAGTTGCTTTTAGGTATTGTTTGGCAAATCCATTGGGAACAATGTGTTTAATCCGGCTTTTGATTAGGATGCCAGTTCCTCCGTGAGCCTTGCCATCTGGGTGATTTGTTGCGTAGAATGCATGTTTAGAATGCATATTTGAAAGATGTTTTTGTTTGAAAGGTGTGTTTCTGATAGCAGCATAATATCTATATCATTTGAGTCCAGAAACAGTGACAATTCTTGTTTGTGCTTGGAAATGCCGTTTGCATTCCAGAGGCCTATATGTAGTGCTGACATTATTTATTGTTGTCCAAAAGCTTTTGAATGAGCAAGTTTTGGTTCCGGATCAGTTCCTGCATGCAATTTTGCATGAACGTCATGAAATTTGTCATGTTTTGATTAAGCGAGATCAACAACGTATCGATCCCGTTGGGACGCTGGCCGAGCGCGGGTAGACTTGGGGGCTGTTGAGATTGTAGCAGGATTTACAGTTGTAGAGGGCTGTGAACTTCCGTTGCGCAGCACACTCGCAAATGTTACTCCAGGAGTAGTTGTTGTTGGAGCTGCTGGTGACCTTACAGCTCTTGAGAAGAATATTGCCGGTGTGGTTTGCGAGGGAATAAGTGTCGAGCCCTGGATACGAGCCGTAGATTTCTTTGCGTTAAGACGGGCCTTCAGTTCCTTATAGACAGGATATCCTCTGTAATTTGCGGTGTGATTTCCGCCGCAGTTGCTGCACTTCCTAGTATTGGTGTTTGATTTGTTGTCGGAGCAGACACAGTGTTGTTGAATTTGTCCGCAGCCAACGCAAACTGGGCGAAGGCTACAGAATGATTTTGTATGCCCAAACTCCTGGCAATTGGTGCATTGTAGAGGGTGACTCCTCTTGTGTGGCTCTTCGACAGTGATTCTGCGGTGTAGAAAGAGTTGTAGATTATATATCGGGTACACTGCATTGGTTTTTAATGTTTTATCACACGTGGGCTGTAACTCCACTTTGAACAGGGGTCGTGGTACTTTACTTCTGTTCAATATGTTTGAGACGGACTTTACCTCAAAGCCCTTCTCTTCCAATGCTTCAACGATTTCCTGCGTCGGGACTGTAGGTTCAATGCCTTTGAACACGGCTTGAAGTCATTTCGCGCTTTTAAGTTGGATTGTGTAATAGTTCACATTTTCGGACCGGAAGTACTTCTCGATAGTTCAATAGAATTGTTCGTTTTTAGTTTGCACTTTGGTCTTTTTTATGCTCCCCCTGAGTCACATAAAAGTTATTCTGACCAACTAGAGCTACCAACTTTTGCACTAGTGAAGTGCAGTTTGCACCACGGATGTAGAATGGTGGCGGTTTGACTTCAGTGGGTTTCTTTTGGGGTACTGCTTCTTGAGATTCTGGCTGATTTGCCAGTATTTGGAATCTATTGCTTTCCAATGCTTTTCGTTGAACAATATTAGTTTTGTTCATTTTCAGTATTGTTATCGAATTTTATAATTTTATTATTTATAAAAATGTTTGCCTCTAGAACATAAACTAGTGACATAGGGCTGTCGCAACCAACACTTGAAATTGGGTGGACTTCGGAGAGATCATGCAAATGGGGGCCAAAGACACAACGATGCTCACCCGTTGATTGCAGAGTAGTGAATAGACAAGAGTTGCTTGAATACTGACTTTATTAAGAAAAAGGTCGAGTTTATATACACGATTCTAGGATCTAGGGGGTCACATGTATATACATTTGGGGGTCTTATTCATAGTGTAAATGTGATTGTGTGTGTGAACATAATGTGGGGGACAATTTTGTTTTGTATGAAAATATGGTGTGAGTACAGTGTATATGAAAATATGTAGGGGTTAATTCTATTCTAAGCAAAGCCTGCATTGGTCTTTACATAGTTTGTATTTTAAGCATGCATTTACACCAACATACTCCCGGCCGTTGAACGACTGTTCAACATTACTTAAATCTGGATTTCGTAGTTTCCAGCAGGTCGATGTGTAGATTGAGTCGGTTGACTACCAGTTGGCATCTGGGTACCAGTTGTGGGAGGGGTCATCTGTTGAAGGCCAATAGCAATCCTGGCTTCTTGTCTTCCGTTGATACACCGATTTTTGAAATGTTAGAGGTAACGATGCTAAGATTCGTCTTTTTGGACTTTGCGTTGTTGTAGCATCCTTAAGCCCGTCGTCCCAATAAGGTTCCAAATTATAGTAAGCAATGATTGTCCAGTCAGCTACAGCAAATCTAGACGTTCCAATTTTCTCGTAGTAAATGCCAGGTTTGGCATCAAATTGGGTCACATTTACTGGGCCAATGCCAATGGTAGCAATAGCAACATCATTAATAACGTTAGAGGTAACGATGCTAAGATTCGTCTTTTTGGGCTTTGCCTTGTTGTAGCATCCTTAAGCCCGTCTTCTTGGGAATCATTGGCGTCGTCGTCATCCAGTTGATGCTTTTCTCCTGGTTCTGGTGATCTTAGTAGGGGAGATAATTTATGAATAGCTCGTTTGTAAGTTCCAGATGCCGATTTTATGTCACCCACACGAATATAGCCATCAGGACCAGGATATAATTTTATAATCCTCCCCAATGGCCATTGAAAAATGGGTACGTTATCTTATTTGAGGATCACCATCATGCCTTCTTTCACATTGTTAAAAGGCTTCTTCCACTTCGCGGAGTTTTGTAATCCTTGCAGATACTCCTGTGACCATTGTGTCCAAAAGGTATGTTTTAATCGTTGCACCAGCTCCCATTGTTCTGGCAACGATTTCTGTCTGATTGGCTCTGGATCGGGTTGAGCCACCAATGGTTCTCCAATGAGTAAATGTCCTGGTGTGAGCGCAGTAAGATCATTAGGATCACTTGAGTTGGGAGTTAGTGGCCGTGAATTTAATATTGCTTCAATGTTCACAATAATTGTTGACAATTGTTCAAACGTCAAATTGGCTGTGGAAACATTTTTTAGCAACAAATGTTTTGCTGATTTTACAGCTGCCTCCCATAAACCTCCAAAATGAGGTGACCGTGGGGGAATAAATTTAAATTGAACTCCTTTCTGGTTACAGAATTCCATAATTGTACCAGTTGTCATGTCAGAGTAAATCGTTTCACTCAATTCCTTCAATTGGTTGTTAGCTCCAACGAAGTTTGTCGCATTGTCACAGTACAACGTTTGGCATCTTCCTCTTCGTCCAATGAAGCGTTGTAATGCTCCAATAAATGAGGATGTTGATAAGTCTCCAACCAATTCCAGGTGTACTGCCTTTGTTGTCTTCATGTAATTTGCGCAGAATGATTTTGACAACGGTATTATTATAAGGCAACAGATATGGATTCCTTGTGTCTCTTGACACTGGAGCTTGTTGTAGTCTGGTCGCTACTCGAATAACCGAATTTTCATCAAGCACCAAAGGTAATGATGATAAATTACTCCTCTTGCCCATAGGTTGCTTTGGACGATTTCTGAGATGACGAAGCTTATACTCAAATTCACCTTCCTGAATTTGTTTGATTATAATTATTCGAGCTTGTTCCAACTCATCCAATTCCAGTTGAACAGTCTTCCTTCTGTTTTGTGCTCTCCAGAAACGTAATACGTATGCAATAATTCTTTGCATACGTTATACCGAGTTTTTGTGGTTTATGTTATAAATCCACCCATCATCCCTCCCAGAAGCAGGAATGGTACTCGTCATTGGCATACTGAATACTTTGGTTTTCCGTTCTGAAGTATCAGCCACATGTTCCGATGCTTTGAACGGTACTGGCCAGCGAGATTGTGGCCCATGTAGGTATAATGGTCCATATAACCATAAATTGTTTGATGTTAGCTGAGATGCCGATATTCCTCTTGATAGGACATCTGCAGCATTTAGAGCTGATGAGACATGCCTCCTTGTGTTGGTTTGGAAACAGCATGTACTTTTGTAAGCCTGTTGGCCACAAATGTATGGAACTGAGATGCCCGAGAATTAATCCATGACAGTGCAATTGTTAAATCTGACCACAAGAAAGTTTCAACATTTTCCGCTTCCATCCGGAGATCGTGTCGAACTCTGTCCGTGAGTTCTGCCCCAAGCACGGCTGCACATAACTCAAGACGTGGCAATGATTGTTTTTCTAGTGGAGCTACTCGTGACTTTGCACACAGTAAACGCACGGTGATCTGACCATTTTTGTATGTGGCCCGAATGTATACAGCAGCTCCATACTCCTTTTCTGATGCATCTACGAAGGTGTGGATCTGGCGTGTGGATGGCACCTTTCCATCATATATGTGCCTGGGCATTTGCATTTTATTTAGTTCTTGCAGATCTGCACGATACAATTCCCACTGTTTCTCCAAGTTAGCAGGTAAATTGGCATCCATCTCAAATTTTTCGGATGCAATATGTTGCAGTAAGATTTTAGCACGTACTACAACAGGTGCAAATAGTCCCAAAGGGTCAAATATTTGTCCTATTTCAGATAATAGAACGCGTCTTGTTATCCCTCGAGTATGTAGCTGGGCCTTTCCGCAGAGCGTGTCTTCTTTAGCCATCCAAATTATGCTTAAAGTTTTCACACTTAATTGTTCCAATGCATCACCCAAATTAATGCTGCTGCATATGTCGTCCTTCGAGATGTCCTCCAATAGCTGTGCATTGTTTGAGCACCATTTCCTCAAATTGAATCCGGCTGGTTTAAGAATTTTAACCAGCTCCTGCCTGATTTGTAGTGCTTCTGCCAAGCTGTCTGCTCTTGAAAGGCAATCATCCACATAAAAGTTATTTTTTAATGTAGTTGCTCCTGAGGCCCACTTTTCCTTGTTTTTAGTTGCCAAATACTCCAAACTTTTTGTTGCGAGGTAAGGTGCCGAAGTTGTTCCATAGGTAACTGTCTTCAAGCGATAATATTTCAATTTTTTATTTGGGCTGCCTCTCCAAACAATCATTTGATTGAATTGATCATCTGGATTTACCCATATCTGTCGGTACATTTTTTCTATGTCCGCAGTGAAAACATATTTATGTGTTCTAAACCTCAATAGGATTGAAAATAGTTGACTTTGTACCACTGGTCCTGGGTACAAGATATCATTCAGAGATTTTCCTGTTGATGTCTTACATGAAGCATCAATTACCACCCTTAATTTGGTTGTGGTACTATCAGGTTTAAGAACACAATGATGAGGTATGAAATAATGCTGCCTTGGTAATCTTTCTGGCAACACTTCCTTCATGTGTCCAAGCTGTTCATATTCTTTCATGAACTTTATATATTCTGCCTTTATTTCTGGGCTCATCCTGGTTTCCAGTGATAGGAATCTCCACAGCCACATTACGAGACCTTCCCAGGGATGAAGAGTCTTCAGGAAATGGCAGTTTAACAACCAATCTTCCATCTGCACCTTTATGTAAATTGTCCAAGAAGTGCTTTTCGCAATATTCTTCCTCTGGACTTTTGTATATTTTTTCCGGTTCCAAGGTATCCAGCTTCCAAAATCGCTCCAAAAGTTCATCAGGCTTAGTAGCCACCATACAAGTTGTAGGTGCAGATGTAGCCATATTTACCAGCTATGATCCAACCGAATTCTGAATTTTGAAGTGTTGGACACTTATTTTGTTTTACTTGTCCAGGTAGTAAAATTGAGAAATGGTGATCTGCTCCTAGTAATAAGTCAATTTTACCAGTTTTGTTGAAGTTGGGATCCGCTAGAGGTATAGTTTTCGGCAGGTCAAACTTTTGCGTTATTGCTTCTGTGGGTTGATCTGCGACAATGGGCGGTAAAACAAAGGCTTCCACTCTTCTACTGAAATCGGTGTATTTTGATTTCACAAGTACATTTACTCTTGATCTGCTGAGTTGTGGTTGTCCTCCTACTCCTTCAATTCTTAGCGATGCCTTTTCTATTTTTAAAGACAATTGTTTTACTAGTCTCTCTGAGATTAGATTGACTTGGGAGCCACTGTCTAATAGCGCACGAAATTCTCCTTCTCGCTCATTGGTCCCTTTAACAATTACCCTGGCTGTCGCTAGTAGGGTATAATTTTTATTACTTCCATATGTGGACGCAGCTGAGGCCGTTGTTGTTACATTTGGTTTCAAATCGTTGTTTCCCAAATGTAACAATGTATTGTGTTTTTTATCGCCTTTCAAACATCCCTTCCAGGTACAAGCCTTTGACATGTGGTCGGTTTTAAAACAATTGACACACATTCTCTGTCTCTGTACCCAGTTTAACCGTTCTGCTGCAGATTTAGTTTTGAATTTATCACACTGAAACAGTTTGTGATTTTTTGCCTTTCCCTGGACTGCTTGGTACCAATCGCCTCGAGGGCAAGGAAACGTTGTTCCAAAAATGCAAGGAATTCTTTGGTCTTCTGCAATTCCCTTGTATCGGAAAGGGATTGTTCATATAGAGTGTGGGTAAGTCTATCCAATTTTCTTGTCATATGGAAAATTATAATAGAATCCCAAGTTTCTGTGTCAATGCCTATATTCTTTAAGGCTTGCAATGATTCATGAATATTATCATGAAGATTCTTTATTGACAAGGCGTCGTTTCCAATGTTTAGATGATCAAATATTTTTTCGAACACTGCTGTAACCAAGACCCGTTTATTGTTAAATCGTTCTTGCAACATTTTCCATGCAGTGTCATAATTGACTTCTGTTAATTCAAGGTGCCTAATTAATCTTTCGGCATCCCCTGATAGATTTGCTTTTAAATACCACATCTTTTGTACAGCGGGTATGTTTGATTCATGAACCATTTTCTTAAAAATGTCATGAAATTGTTGCCATTTCAAATAATTTCCATCAAATTTTGGAATTGAAATTTTTGGCAATTGTAGTGACGACGTTGTCACATCATGTGCAGGTGGGACACAAAATTTCAGTATCGCCTTTTCTGCCATTATGAATGTTTCCAAATTGTATCCAGCTTCGACTGGATCTACTGCAAGTTTATACATCTCATAGTGCAGTTGTTCTATCTGCTGCCATAAGTTTTCTACAACTGTTTTGTAGTTCATTTTCTCTTCAGGAATTATTAGCTTTAATGTCCTGGAAAGTGTTGCTAGCATAGCGCCTTGCTTTCTGATCAATGGTTGAATGTTAATGCGATCTTTATCTTTTTGATGGGCCAATTTGCCTTCTTCAATTTTTGCCCGTTGTAGTTTCCAATCCTTTATTACTTCTTCTGTTAATTCTTTTAATTTTGAATAATATTCCTTTTTGAAGTAATCGTGACCGGATGGCTCGTATCCCAACGATTCCAATAAATCAGTGTGGGCTTTGTCAAATTCATCCCAAAGATCCTCAATCGTCTCAATTTTATTATCATAATAGAGAACTTTTGACTTTCTTGAGGCAGAGTCCTTTTTGACATTTCTGATGACATTTTGAATCTCTTCACCTCGCTCAAACTGTTGTTCGTATATTTTATCCATTTTACTTTATGTACTTTGATCCGTTGGAAGTATATTTTTTAGTCAATTGACAAGGTATGCTCCGACTCGCACCGATTAGTGATCAAAGTACTAGTAAATAAAGTTAAATTTAACAACAAGTATAAAGTTTTTAAATTTTTTTTATTTTATTTAATATAAATGTATATAATGAATCGTAGAATCCTTCGACTGCTTGGTCTCCGTGTTTTCCAGATGATTCAATTGATTGGGTACGCCTTGTCCCACGTTGCAGAAATCCAAATTTGGAGTATCCGATTATACTCTGCTGTCGTTCTAGTCCCCAAATTGGCTAGGTGACAAAGTGCTGATAATTTCAGTTGTCCGACAAACATTATATTTTATGGTCGCCAAGTTGACCTGTTGTACACTTATAGTCGCCAAGTTGACTCAAATGTACTTTTTTCCGCTGTGATTCTAGTCGCCAAATTGACTAGGTGACAAAGTGCTGACACAGTCAGTTGTCTCACAAGCAGATGTAGTTTTTAGTTATGGTGTGCAATACCGTCGCCAAGTTGACATAAATGATATGCACAAATGCAATGATATCCAAGTTAATCAATTGCTTCGTAAATGTCGGGACCCCGGATTGTTGCTAGCCTGCAAAACCGTGCCCTCGCTAAGGAATATCAATATTTTCCAAAGCGTTGTATTAAAAAAGGAAATGATCGACAAGTTGACCAAAATTCCTTATATGCGTGTTATTGAGAAAATTAGTCTGAGTTGACAAAAATTCTCACACTTTGACTGTTACACCAAAATGTTTTATTTTTTTAAATTAAGAACGCCAAAGTCGGTGGTCACCAAAATGTTATTGAATTTTATAATTTTATTATTTATAAAAATGTTTGCCTCTAGAACATAAACTAGTGACATAGGGTTGTCGCAACCAACACTTTAAATTGGGTGGACTTCGGAGAGATCATGCAAATGGGGGCCAAAGACACAGTGATGCTCACCCGTTGATTGCAGAGTAGTGAATAGACAAGAGTTGCTTGAATACTGACTTTATTAAGAAAAAGGTCGAGTTTATATACACGATTCTAGGATCTAGGGGGTCACATGTATATACATTTGGGGGTCTTATTCATAGTGTAAATGTGATTGTGTGTGTGAACATAATGTGGGGGACAATTTTGTGTTGTATAAAAATATAGTAAGAGTACAGTGTAAATGAAAATATGTAGGGGTTAATTCTATTCTAAGCAAAGCCTGCATTGGTCTTTACTGTGAGAAATTCATAGTTTGTATTTTAAGCATGCAGTTACACCAACAGTATGTTTATGTTAAGATAAAAAAGATAAAAAGAGTCTTAATCAGTGGCATGACTGAAATGAATAAGAATCCTATAGTAACCGGAAACACTCGGTAAACTATAACTTTTCACGTGTCGAACAATCCTAAGCACTGTGTCCTGTGTGCCTTTATTTGTTTGTTTTAAAAGTGTGTTATATGAATCCGGTGAAAAAGCTTGATAAATTGACGACACTTATGGTTTTTTAAATTCTTTCTTTGTGCATGTGTCATGGAGATAACCATAAAAGGTCATTTTATCATTAATCAAGAATATCTCGACAACAAATGGTTTTATTGAAAATCGGAAGACAGTTTTGCAATCTGCAAAAAATTTCCCTTAAAATTTCGTACACAATATTAAATAGACATTCCAGGAAGAAGTCCTTTTTTCCCCCCAGTACCCACTCTCGCTTTTTTTCTCATTTTTTCATCAGTTATTGCATAATTTCAAACAAAAAAAAAAGACAACAAAAAATTGTAAAAATTTAAAAATAAAAAAGAAAATTTACAAAAAAAAAAAAATTTTTTTTATTCAAAAAAAAAAATGCGAAAATTTTAAATTTTTGTGCTAACTTTTATACAGAGTTGTTTCAACTTGAGAAAAGAAAGGCAGACAGAATAGAAAAATTAAATAGAGAAAGGAACCCACCACAAACACTATCACCCGATGAAGTTATCTTCAGAAAAGAAAACCGAAGGAACAAGTTAACCCCCGATTTTCGAAACAACAAGTGTTAAGGGACAATGGCACAACAATAGTTACGAAAAAAATACCAAAAACTGCGCAAAGCCAAGCTAAGACTGAAAACGAAAGCAAAGTAAAACTCACAATCCTCGTATCAACCTTTTCTTAATCCCATTTCTCGGCCTACATCCCCCTTGATGGAACGTCACTCATTGCTAGAATTATCCCAGGCAATGCGAGAATACTGAAATCGTATAAATCAATAAAGCATATAATAGATGTGGACGAATATAAGAACAACCAGAATAAAACTAACAATTAGGCAACTAAAATCGAATGAAATGTTTAAAACACCAAAATGTTTTATTTTTTTAAATTGGGAACGCCAAAGTCGGGGGTCACCAAAATGTTATTGAATTTTATAATTTTATTATTCATAAAAATGTTTGCCTCTAGAACATAAACTAGTGACATAGGGCTGTCGCAACCAACACTTGAAATTGGGTGGACTTCGGAGAGATCATGCAAATGGGGGCCAAAGACACAGCGATGCTCACCCGTTGATTGCAGAGTAGTGAATAGACAAGAGTTGCTTGAATACTGACTTTATTAAGAAAAAGGTCAAGTTTATATACACGATTCTAGGATCTAGGGGGTCACATGTATATACATTTGGGGGTCTTATTCATAGTGTAAATGTGATTGTGTGTGTGAACATAATGTGGGGGACAATTTTGTGTTGTATGAAAATATGGTGTGAGTACAGTGTATATGAAAATATGTAGGGGTTAATTCTATTCTAAGCATAGCCTGCATTGGTCTTTACTGTGAGAAATTCATAGTTTGTATTTTAAGCATGCATTTACACCAACAAGTATGGACTAAGCTTTCGCTTGTTTATGTTAATATATCTGTCCATTCCAGTTTAAACAGATGAGTTTGGATTCAACGTTACTGGTTGAGCAGATTTTCTTGAGGTAGTCTAATGGGCAGTGATCGAAGATTTTGCAGATTGTTGCTGTTGTAAGCGCGCTGACGGCGGTCGGCGAACCCAATGACCCAATTAACACGTCAGGTGTCAGCGAATTTGAGTGTGAAGCGCATTGGGCGCTCCAAGACAAATTGTTGTTGCTGGTTGGTGTAAGCAATTTGCTCGTACTTGCACTTTTGGATTCAGCGCTCGTTGTTGTTGTGGTAGTTGGAGATACTACTCAGAAATACGCATTGTTGCGTTGCACAGAGAGCCGACGCTCGTTTTGTTGTTGGAGAATTTGTTTCTGTAGCTTCTGCTGGCGAGAGTCTAGTGAAGAAGGGAACGAGTTAATCTCTTTACTCGTTAGCATTACTAGTAAATTTAGTTATTTACTAAGTATTGCTATTTGTAGATACAAATAACAATATAATTGTGGTTGGGCGTCTCTGTGGCGACTGAGAGCCCTGTCACTTTGTTGTTTTAACGTTGTTTTATTGCTGACACCGAAGAACTCGCGGAGTGCAATAAAAAATACGTCCGATCGCGGTGACAGTCGATTGTCGAATCCAAACATCAATATTAAAATGATTTTTTAAAAGGAATTTAGTGATTTCTCGTTGTCGCAATATATAAGTTTGGTGTGGGGATAAAACTTTATGAGTTGCAATATTGGGGTTCAATATCAATTATTGTCCTAGAGCAGGGATGGCCAACTTGAGTAGACCCAAGATCTACTGTTCACTGACGACACCCTGTGGGATCTACCAATTACATCGACTGGACTAATAGTCGCGATCGACCGTTTGGCCACCCCTGTCCCAGAGGCTATGGCTTGGACAACGGTGAATTTAGAAAATTTATCATCAAAAGTAAAAAAATATTTTTTGTCTGTGGAAAATATATCGATATGAAGTATTTCTCCAACGTAGTTGGAAATGGGGGTTCCGCCGATGTATTGTCTTTGTGGGTGTCGGTCATATTTCGCCTTATTACAAATTTTACAGTTTGCGACTATTTCATAAGTTAGGTGGGTCATTTTAGGGAAAAAATAATTTTGAAGTATCTGTTTTATATTTTCTTGGACCGCTCAATGAGCTCTGTTATGCTCTGTAACTATTATTTCTTTTTATTCGTTTTTATCGTGGACATCAATAACCAATTTGTTGGCATACCAAAAATTGGTGGAAGGGAAGGTTTCATCTATTTTGTTTTGGATGAATGCCAAAGTTGGCAAATCACATTTAATGGCGTTTACTTTTTTACTGCATCACATACTTTCTCTATGAGGTTATCCCTGTCTGAAAAGTATATGACAATTCTTGTCTTTTTCCCGAACATTATAATGATTTTCTGGGAAGCAGTAACGCCTTCTTCGATAATTATTTGGTTTCGAAAGCAGTTAATTAACTTTTCTTTTACTTTCATAAATATTTTGTCTTGAAAAAGCATCGGCAACGAAGTTCTCTTTTCCCGGTTTGTAAAAAATTTGGGGATTATGCTCATCGATGAACGCTTTTTTTCAAAAAAGATATTTAAATTCTTTACGCCGCACAGATAGTTTCGAAAGGTTTTTAAAGCCCACACTATAGCTCACGTTCATTTGTCGCTAAATTCATTTCGTTGTCTCTTAGGGTTCTAGATATCATCGTAATTGGTTTTTTTCCTTGTGACAAGACAGCACCTAAACCATTAGACGAATCATCTATAGTCAAGTCAAACGATTTTTGGTAATCAGGGTATTGAAGCATTACGTTCTCTGAGGCTAAGATGTTTCTCGTCGCGATGCTTCTCTTCAAGACATACTGAAATTTTCTTTAACTATCCAGCACTTGCTTTACCATTATCACCTTTAAGTATGTCAGTTAAAGGTCTAGCTATAGATGCAAAGTCTATATGAAACACCTATAGTAGCCTGCTAAGCCGAAATGATCTTATTTACAACAGGTTAGTAGGCTGTTCGAATTTACCAATTGCGTCCACTTTACTGGGATTGGTTGTAATACCGCCCCGGGAAACCACGAATCCAAGATATTAAACTTTTTCCTTAAAAAAGTGGGACTTTTCTCATGATACCTTCATGTTGGCGTTATACAGTTTGTCTAATACCCAAGCAATATGGTAGACGTGGTTTTCCAGATTCTCAAACATAAACATAGCATGATTTGCCAATCGCAGAAAAGGCTGAAACCGCTGAAAGGTTTCAGGAGCGTTTTTTAAACCGAAGGGAAGTCTATAGAATTCGTACTTCTCATTTGCTACAGAAAATGCTGTTTTTTCCCTATCTTTTTCCGCGAGAAGGATTTGATGAAATCCTGACTTCAAATCAAGAGTTGTAAAATATTTGGCTTGTCCGAGGTTTGAAAGAATTGCAGTGATATTTGGTATGGGGCATTTATCATCGATTGTTTTAGAATTTAATTTCCTGAAGTCGATAACAAGGCGTTTTTTTTTCTTATTTCCTTGTTCGTTTACTCCTTTTTTGTCGACTACCCACAACGGATTATTATAAGGGGATACTGATGGTGTGATAATATTATAACTTAACATATCTTTAGTCTCGCTGTTGACAAAGTCTGAGACCCCTAACGGGTATGGGTAATGTCTAGAGTAGATCGGGTTTTCGTTTTTTTGTTTGGATTGTGGCTATGATATTTGTGTTGTAAGGTAAGGCATCGTTTTGGTCAGCATTTTTTTAAATTTTTCTCTGATTTTTGGGGGTACTTCTATATCTTCTATCTCTGAAAAATTGGCATTTAAACATTTTTGAAATTGAATTTTTTCGGATCCGGACTGGGTTTTTAGCGTGCTGCTTTTGAAATCTAAAGTGGCAGAAACTTTGTTTAATAGATCAAGTCCTATTATTCCGTCAAAGGTTGTTAAGTTTGGCAAAAGAAAGAATGTGGCCTTAATGGCAAAAAGATGCATAAGGCATTTTTCCTGAATTGGGTTAAAGCCATGAAGTGACTTAACCAAAAAATTTTGTTTTACGCTAGTTCCTTTTTTTAATAATATATAGTTAATATAATCCTTTTAGTTCTGCCATCGGTTTTATATAATTTTTCGATGCGCCCGTATCTATTAATAATTTTATTGTCTTTCCTGCTATCGATCGTTCTACGAACGGTAGCAGGGAGCTATGTCTAAAAAATTTATTTCTTGGAGCTGGTCTTAATCATCGCTGTCTGATACCTCAGACTCTACCAGTGTTCGATATTCTTACTCTGACATACATGCGGGAGTTTCTTCTATTGATACATGGTTAATTCTTTGTTATTTGGGGCCGGTGTACCTGGCCGTTCCATTATTTGGTCTTTTCGAAATCTGGTTTTGGTATAAACTGTTGTTTTGATTTGGACATTGAGTTGGTTCATTATCAATATCCATTGGCTGCGGCGGCTCTTGCTTTACATTTGGGCTATTTCCAAATTGAGGTTTTTGTTTAAAAAATGGGGTTTTAATAGGATTTGGATAATTGTTCTCCATAGCATTTTTCTGCCCATAACGTTGAGTTCTTTCTTTGGATTTTTGAGCAAAAATATTTGCGAATTGGAAACGCTCATGGTTTGACTCAACTTCCTGTACTACAGCCAGAGCTGATGGGTCTTGCCGAAAATAAAATATCACTTAGGGATTTCTTTGTATGCCTGGTAATGGTTTGAGCTTCCATGATGACACTCAAAAATCTTGTACGCTGTATGCCCAGCTTTTCGCCATGAGACATATGTTTCAATTTTTCCCTCAAAATCGGGTACCGATTTCACAATATCTAAGGCCTCATTACACTCGATGCCCGGAATTATCTCGGCATCTTTAAAGACCTCTACTTCTTTTACGGACGTTGTTAGATTTTTTAATTCATTTCTAATATCCTGTATTTGTTTCTCAAATACCTGTGCCTGACCTTGCAGTGCACTGGTAACTGCACTATTAACTGCAAACTCTAATATTGCTTCCATATTTTCCTCATTGAAAGGCATTTTGTTTATTTCTTTTATCTGGTACTAATTTGCCTTTTAAATCTTTTATTAAATCTTCTAGCTCACTATCGTATTCTTTACCTACGCTCATAAGATATTTTTTTTAGTCTTCCTTTTTATTTTGTGCTACAAAGATACAACTTTAGTCACTCTCAATAATTTTTGCTTCTTTAAATTTGTATTTTTGTATTTATTTTATTTATAAAAGACCCACTACGTCGGTCTAACGGTTTTTGTGTTTCACTTTAGGGGGGTGCGTCTGTTTAGAATTATTGTTGATGATTTTTCTGTTGCAGTTTTTTGTTTTAGTTATTTATTATAACTTGTTGATTTTCTTGTTGATGATTTTTTGTTGCTGTTTTTTGTTTTAGTTATTTTATAACCATAACTTGTTGATTTTTTGTAGCTGATTTTTTCTTGTTGTTTTTTGTTTTAGTTATTTTATATAATTTGTTGATTTTTGTTTGCAAGCTCCAAATGCGGATCTGACAGTTTAAATTCCTTGCTCAGGGTTTTTTGAGTACTTTTGACAACTAGTTGGGCGCCAGTCAATATAATCCTTTACTTGTGCGATATCACTAAGTAGGCAGGTTATTTATTTGGTTGACTTATTCACTTTATTGTTCATCAAAGATTAAAGCTAAAAGTACAAAATGTTCTTATGGTAAGCTAGCCCTGACCTATAATCGCTGTATTAGCAATTATGCTGCATGGATCAAGTTCAGACGTCACGACGTCGGCGCGTGTAGCGTTGGTAGCTGTGAAGAGATTGTAGGGCAAGCAGAAATATAGTTGCAGCTTTGCTGCCCGTTCAGAATTTAGGCTGATGACTTATGTCAGGCCGGATGTGTTAACTTATACATATGTATATTTCTTTACATTAAAAAAAACATTTGTGCACATATGCACAAATTTTGATTCTGTGAAATGGATGCCAACACACAAGTTAATAAAAATTTGTATTTCTTGTTTGGCTGTAATTTTTATTTCGCTTTAACGCATCCGTATATTAAGGCAGTTTATTTGGGCAGATTATTTACATTAAATTGTCCATGCGATATTGGAAAGTTTCGCCCTACATAATCGAGTTATTTGCTGTGAATAGTCGGCAAAAATTGTATTAAAACGTCTCCAATCGTTGCAAAAAAGCTGGCTGTCACCACATTTATCAATAATCAGTTAACTTTTAAATCACTCATTAAAAAGAATCACCCTTTGATCAAGTCCGGAAAATGCTATAGTCAACACTCATCAAAATTGTGATAGTAGAAAAAAATACATAGGTTTTATTTTTTTACTTTTTTGTATTATATATTTATTTAATAAATAAAATTTATTTGGCTTATAGCGTATAGCAGAAGAGAATTGAATTATCTATTACATAAAAGAAGTCGGGTTTTTCTTCGTGACGATATAACTCCAGAACGTACGAACCGATTTCCACGAATTTGCATTCGTCGGAAAGGTCTCGAGCTCTGTGACGTTTATAGCAGAAAAGAAGTAAAGCAGGAAAACAGGTAAAATCATTTTTTTGATACAGCCTTCTCGAATTATTTTTGTTCCAAAGGAAGTCAAAAGCAGTTATTGTATTCACTGTGAAATTGAGGTGAAAGTTATTCGTTTCCTAACAGTTCAATTGGAAACCATTAAATCAATCACGTGTATTGTGCAAATTATTATTTAATTTCAACAGCAGACATTTGTTTTTTAGGTGGTAATTTGAACTGTGACAATTATGATGGCAATTTGATGTTAAATTCACCAGCCTATCAATAGTCCAAAATGTCGGGAGGACGACGTGCGAACATGCAAGCCCGCAACAAGTGTTTTTCCAAAACTTAAGCGAAGAAAGGCAAACTATAATATGTAAATGAAATTGCCCGATTGAGACAACGCGTGAGCGCACGAAGATCATTGGCATCGCTTTGCATTCCAATATGATCCCACTGCGAACTACAGAGATGATGACAATTTAGATATTGGACCAATGACGACTGTGTGCCGATATTGCAATGTGTTCAAGTTTAAAAGAGAAACGGCTGGATTGTGCTGCGCAACTGGAATAGTCAAACTGGATCCATTATTTACACCACCACAGCCACTGAAACCAATGTTAGATAGAACTGATCCCGATTACAATTATTTTCTTCAACGCATCCTTAAATACAATAACTGCTTTCGCATGACTTCCTTTCGAGCTAACATCATTCGGGCAGGCGGCATCATGCCGTTTGCAATCACACCAACACAATCAATTGCAACACATAACAACTACTCATACAACACAACTACTCATACAAGACACAACTCATACACCATCACACGATCAGAAGTGACACCATATTCTGCAACCACAGCCACTGTGAAGATGTTGCTGCACCGTTAAAGATTTTGCTGCAATTATTGTTGACGATCCAACTACATCACAAGACATTGTCGTTCAGCGAAGAAGCAACATTATGCATCGTGTAAACGAGACATCATTTGCACGATGCGATATAATATCCAATCATTTGTTGGCAAGGGCAAGACAGATACGACATCACGTTGAAGATGGTAGATCCAATTACAGTAAAAAACAAAAATCTAAGCGCATGCAATAACTATGCGAATTATTATGCGTCATTCTGAAGTGCCGTCGGCTATTCCAGGAATTCGCAGTCGACATGTAAGTCAAAGTCGAGACACAATGTTTAGCGTTCATCCGATTAAATCAGGTACTTACTTGACAAAAACTATATACACTTACTTGATGCTTTTCATTCAGATGGTAATGTTCAGTATATTGAATGCCTATCGATTCCCCCATCATCATATATCAGAAGCATACGCTACATGCATGAATACGCTCATGATGCCATGACGAAATTATGGAACTCCGTATTTATTTATTATGTTAACATGCAATCCGAAGTGGACGGAAATTGAACGTGAGTTGGACCCGGGCGCAAAAAAAGTTAGATCGCCATGACGAAATCGCCAGACTATTTCAGCAAAAAATCAAGGTTATGATGAATGTCCTTACTAAGTATCGAGTTGACAAACGCTGTTATGTGTACTCAGTGGAATGGCAGAAGCGTGGACTATCGCATGCTCATATCCTAATTTGTTTGCTGAACAAATTACATTCAAATGAAGTGGATGACATCATAGCAGCTGAAATCCCTGATCCAGTCTCTTAACCTCATTTACACGAGATTGTGACGGCACACATGGTGCAATCCATTATCGCCTTGCATGGCTGATGGAAAGTGCACAAAACAATATCCGCGACCGTTAGTTGCTGAAATAGTCACAAGGAACGATGGATATCCAGTTTATCATCGGCGTTCACAAGAAGATAATTGTCCAACTATCAAAGTTAAAGTGCAAAATCAATAGATTGAGGTCGGAAATGTATTCATTGTACCATATTGCCCGATGCTATTGCCCGACTGCCAGTGGCGTAGTAACGGGGGAATTGGGGGATAAAACCCCCCAGAAAATTGGTTTATTTTTTATAAAATTAATTCAGCCATTAAACCAACTCAATTGCTAGAAGAGTATGCAATGCTCGATTAATAGTATCATTTAAACATTTATTTGTCATATTCAAAATTTCAAAAGTTCGCGGTTTTTGACAAATCAGAAAATACATAGAAGCACACCAAACGAGATTATTGCGAATGTATGTGTTTCTGGGAAGGGAAATCTGATTTAAGCTATGGAACAATCGAAAGTAAGTTTCCATAGAAAATATAAAAATCGGTGTCATCATAGGTCTGAGTTGGGCAAAATCTAACCCATAACTCTGTCGTACTCTGTTGCGAAGTAAATATATTCGTAAAGCTACTGAGGCAGCTGTTTCCATAGTAATAAATGAAGTCCCATTGTGGAGACAAATGTTGCTAGCAGCGAACTTTGAGGCGTTTGAAAAATTGGACACGAAATTCAATTAATGAGTATTAACAGAGATATTGATATCACGGTGGAAGAAGTTATCGACAGATTTGCTCAAAAACAGAGGAAAATAACATCTTTGGCGCTTGATGATATTGTTGGCAGGCGGTTTTAGGCGGACGTTGCCAGTAATTTTCCGAGAAACGCCTGCAGATGAATTGAATGCTTTCTGAAGGCATCAACCTTTGTGGAATAACGTTAAAAGTTCATCGCTAATCACTAATATGAGAGTTCAAGTTCAAAATGATCAAAGTGTGCCACAATGTTCCAAATAATTGTTAGCTATTGGAAATGGAACAGTCCCACTTTTGCCGATTTGTAGACTCTTAATTAGCTCTTATTGAAAATGTTTTCCCAAACTTAAGTGAGAATCATCAGAATTATGTTTGGTTTAGTCAACGAGCAATAATGTTGTAATTTGAATCCACTTCGACTTTGCAACGGTAGTCAACTTCTGCCGAATTTAATTGAAGCAATCATTATTAACGGAAAGTACGCTGGTGAAAATGTATAAATTCCTCGAAAACCAATGATTCCGACTGACCTTCCTTTCGGCTTCAAACGATTCTAGTCTTCGGTTCATTTTTGACAACTTAATGAAATGTTTGAAAATTAGGTGATTCCCAGACAATTTCAAATAAGTAATTTTGAAAATTCTTGGGGTTTTGTGAGCCACTTTCCAAATTGAATAAAACCAACAATTTTTGTTAGGAAAATTTAATTTGTCTCACTAGATAACAAATTATAATTATGAACTTAGTTGTTATATTGAAAGAGGTACACACGTCAGTCTGAAATGTAATTTTTGCAAGTCCAATAACTGGAGGTCATTCTGGAACATTTCAAGTGCACTGTGCGATCGCTGACATAGTAATGTATGGTATTTTGCCGATAGCTCACTGTTCCTCGAACCCTAAATCTTACAACATGGCCGCCAAAAATAAAAACTATGAAAAATACATGCAGTATGCCGTTATAATTTTCAAAGCTAATATACACACGAATATCAAAACACCTGAGTCGATTCACAGGAATAAAAACAATAAAAAGTCACACACGAAGAGTAAATTACACATCGAGAGCAACAAATTTCTATTGGTAACAATGTCGGTGCAATACGGAAATTATGGCTTATCATACGACGAGTCGATAACAGTCGTTCGTAGTTGTCATAATTCACTGGAAAAAAAAAGATGGCACTGGCTCACGATTCCTCTTGGCTCAAAATGCCCCCCCTTCCCCCACATATATGTATTTATATTGTTGTGATTAATAATGACGTTATGATCAGCGAATAAATTCACACATTTGCACTATTTTCTTTTGTGTTTGTGTGCATTTACTTGTGTGTTAATATATAAGTTAACTTCTCCATCATCGCAGTCCGAGCATGTACCCGTGGCCACGATGCACAAATCTTACCTACTAACACTTTCATATCACTTTCATTTCATATCATCTTTTCCAATTATTCTCTCATATCCTTCTTAACAGACCAAACTTTCTAACGGTGTGCATCTTTTGCGCATCAGACTAATAACAACAACAACAACAAAAGCCAGTAAATGGGAAAAAAATTCTGTTGCTCAAATTCTTTTGTACATGTCTGTATGTACTTTTTTATGTGTAGTGAAGAAGACTACGTATTTATATATATGAACATATGAATTGAAGTTTTAATAATAATATTTTCAAATTTTTGTGATTATCAGCGATTAATTTAATATACTTCCACTTTTCTAAACATAGGAAAAAATTTTTTGATTAATATACATATGGGTGAAAATTTCCCAAGTGAGCCACCCAAAATTTGATGGTTGATTTTTTATCAAAAGCATACATAAATTGACTTACAAGAATAAATAAAGAAAATCATTTTGCGCAGTTTTAATAAAATCGAAGTTTACCAACTGTTATTAATAAAATCATTTTTCCGGATAAATTTCTTAATTATTTAATTTCTCTTTACTCGTTGCTTTTTTCTTGATCATTTCTTTTTCGTTGCCTTTTAATTAAGATTGGGTTCCCATAGATATTCTTTATTTCCATGATACCTATGTATATAATAATACAAAATTCTTACTGCTCCAGTCAATATAATTTTATTTTTTATCAAACATTTATCTTTATTTATAATCCAATAAAATGCAAAAGGAAAAATTTGATAGGTTCCAGTCAGTCGCAAGTTATCGGTATTTGAATTATTTCCCATTCACTTGTTTTTAAAAAAGTTCACTTCCTAGTTACATAAAGTTAGCCTTTACTTGATAAAGTGTTTTCGGCAAAATTTTTTGAGATAATACACCGGACCTCGATGGCACATGAAATTTCAAACGGCTCTTATGCAGGAGTCGGTCGACAAGTCTGGAGTCTGCACGTGCCACAATGCCATATTAAACGCTGTAGGACTTCAACCGGATTTCTGTAATCGTTGCCTTTATATTTTAATTCTTCATGATGACGTGATGGTAGCGCAGTCAGCTTCATCAATGGGTGTTTGAACAATAAAATGAGTGGCCATCTCGAACAATGGAGTATACTCATGGCTGCATCAATCTGCGAAGATGCACGTAAAATAGATTCGTCATCCAAGTAGGGTAGGAGTCTTCTTATCTCGCCCCTCTGGCTGATGGGCTTTTCGTGCAATTAGTTGGGGAACGACACCAACCTAAATATAACATAGACATGCTGTTCAATTTTTATCTTCTCGCTGGCGCCAACGACGTACAAATTTGAGGACCCAAGACATTGTTCTAAGCAATCGGTTGTACTCCGAAAAGCTTTGACTCTGGTAGTCGTAAGAAGTCAGGACCGCATAGCATCGAGACTTCTGGCTAAAGTCGGCTTGCTTCTGGGGCCGTGTCGCCTTATCTTTCAAGTTTTCGACAGACGGTAATTAATTCTATTAATTCACATTAATTTAAACTTGCTTCATCACACGGCTGCTTGTTGCCACAAGCCAGGGATGGATGTAGTCCTCAGTCGCACTTCTCCGTTCTGATATGTAATTCTTCAGTATGGCATCGATGCAATGCTGCTGGGCAGTCGTCAGAAAAGTTTTGTAGCTGATTTCTTTCCATCTAACAGCACTGGTAGCCTCAGCATCACCAAGAGCTAGAGAAAGTTTAAGTTCTCCGGTTCTAACTCTGGCCGAGACAGATAAAGCTTTACCCCAGTAGCAGAGCTGCCAACCTTTTTGATATTTCGTGATGGCTTTGACTGCGCTCATGTCCGTATGTTGATGACGTTTAGAGTCGTAACATAATGTGCTGCGCTGGGAAATCAGGCAGCTCCAAACGTCATCATGTGCATCTCACTGACGTCTTTCTCTTTCTAATTGTCTGCATTTCGCCACAGAAATCGTTAGGCACAGCGATTCGGGGGTGGAAAATTTTTTATGTGTCCACTGACTGGGAAGGACTGAAGACTGAAGTAAAAGAGAATGGCAATTAAGGGTCTAAATGCTACTTTTCTTTGTGTAGCACCGAGTTTGGCGATACGAGTCGACTTTTTCCTGGCTTGTTTGGATTTCATCAATTTTTTTAATGCCATTTGGTAGCTAATTGGCGTTTCCGTATTAAACCTGTCCGGTATCGTACTTCAACGTGCTATTAGCAAGAATCTTTTTTGAACGTACGTCGGCGTCCCCAAGAACTCGCTTCGCTGCTCTAAAGCGATAACTATCCAAGTCGAAGTATTTGGTGACTTCCCTTTCTATTTCGTACTCCTGATGCGTTGCGAATAGGTATACCTCTGGCGCTTCGTGAGCAGACCAAAAACTACCAATCCTGATTTGGTGACAGCAGCATATGGACCGATCAAGGTGTTGAGATGCGAGCCTAGATGCGCATGGTCAAAGTCTTTGAGGATTTTGGGTACGATTTTGGGCAGACTTGTTTCCAAACCATATGATGTCGAGGTGACGATTATTTCCTTAAAGTTTAAATCCTTCACAAGTTCTTTATCAATCATCGTCGCTAATGATCCTTTGTCAAGTAATGCGCTTGTTTCTATCTTTTTGTTTCGACCATGCAGCGTTACTGGCAAGATTTGAAATAGAAGGTATTTCGTGCTGGTAACGCTGCAGCTCAAATTTCTCTGTGGCGATGGTATTTTATCCACTGACTGTGGAGTACTTCTGTAGTTAGCTGCTGGCTGCAGCTGTGTAGGGCAGCCTCTGGCTGCGGTGACCGTCTTGGGCTCATCTCTTCTGTATGTAGGAGGTTGGGATGCATCCTCCTATACTAGGTTCGTTGTTGCATGCGTGAACCATACGCCCAAGACTGAGGCATGAAAATCATAAAACCATGCAAACTATGTTGGCTATGTTAGTTAATCCGACGTCAGTCATGTAGAGTTTGATGGTTGCAGCATGTCTGGCCCAATCCACTCTCTTAGTGAGTGGCGCCTTTCTGACCAGTTGCACTAATAAAGTTGGGTTGACCAGGTGTTGCTCTCAGCTGATCCATTGCAAGAAGGCAGCCAAATTACTTATACATGTAGCAAATGGGATAATTTTTTTTATTTTGTGCTATGGTTTTTTTTTGTAGTTCCCGTACACTTTGTATTTGACTGCGTACAAGTAGCTCGGGGCGTCCATACCAAAATGAGTAGTGATTTCGCTATCTCAAGTGCCCAACCCTTCAGTGCCTTGGCCACGCGCTGATTATTCTCCAGGTCTGTTATATTGTATGCACTAGTCGTTTTCGTGTAGGCGCAGTAAAATATTGGCAATTCTTCAGGCTGCCCACTAAATTCCGAGATATTTTGAACTTTCCATACAATTCGGCGCTAACATAATTGCTGCTGACTGCGATGCCATGCTGAAAGATGGCGACGTCATAATTGAAGATGACTGCAGTGGCGATAAACTGGTGGCATCCAAGTAAGCCCTTCTTCAGTAAGACTATTATAGCGCCCAACTGAGCTACCTTTGACCGACATGGTTGTTCATCTTCTGTGAAATTTTCAGTGGGATCACAAGAAACATCTGCAGCAGATTTTATTATGGCAGCGTAAACATCGTGTTATCGCGAACTCCTGGGTGATGAATGTAAAGTTAACATGTTGGTTAAAACTAGCTGTTTGCGGTGTTGAAATATGTCACCTGCTGTGTGCGATGATTTACAGTTCCATCAATAAGCTTTCTTATTGTATTTTATAAGTTTTATTATTAATAAAATTGTTTGTTTCTGAACAAAGGTTAGAGACATAAGGCTGCCGCAACCAACACTTGAAATTGGGTGGACTTTGGGGGCAAATGACTGTGCAGCTAGAAGGATAACCAATCGGTTTAAGGATAAATCATTTAACTTTTAGTTAGATACAGGTAGAGGGTGGAAATATTCTTAAGAGGTTAAATCTACTAGTAATATTGAAAAAAAAAAAAAAAAAATAGATACTTGTTGCATACTTTAAATAATCATAAATTAAAGAAAATTGGTAAATTATTATTATTGTTAGAGCAGTTACATCTACTTATGGGGCAGAAAAAAAATAAAATTTCTTAAGAAGCGGCTCTTTATTAATTGAATACATTAAGTAAAAGATATGTTTGTTTCTGCAGTAGATCTACTGGCGGTAAGGGAAATATTTATCCGAAATATCAGAAATAAAAATAAAGCAAGCAGGTTGCCATTAGTTTGATATAAAAGTTGATTATTATGCCGCAACAGCTAGCACAAGATTCCTCGCATATAAGTACAAAACCGAATTTCACTAAAGTTGTTTAGGCGATGTATAGACATGTCTTAATCAATTCGGCTATTGAACCCTGATTAATACTTTATTTTACTGACTTTAATATATATACTTTATGCTCACGCCAGAATGGAAGACCAGCAGGGGAAACAGAAAATCTTAGATCATTTTATTAGATATTACCAGGTACTTGTGCTAACGTACAATAAATTGGCCTGTGCTGTATAAACGAATATAAAAAGTTTTGGTTTCTTAATACTATCAGAAGCTACGCCCCCCACATTAATTAATCCTTCGAGCCGGATATTCCTTCAATCGCAACACCATTGCATTGGTGGATATTCAATTGTGTTGATTATTGTGTTATATTTGTTGATTGTGTTGATATTTTGTCCATTTCACTGTATTATTTAATTTTTCCCTCCGCGTAAAAATTATCTACACATACATATACAGTGCACACATACGTGAGTGCAAGTGCAAGCTGATAGTGAAAAGAGGGTTAGCTTTTCTTGTCTGGCAAAATATCACAAAGCCCATCGGCATGCGACCAGAAGTTGGCAATTAGATCAATATGTAATTAATCTGGTTGCTACTCCTGGGCCAACCTTTTGTAGTATTGTTCTAAGTCAATGTTAGGGTGATACCCTAATCGACTATCTAAGTCCTCCCCCTTTGTATTGTTATCTATTTATGTTATATGTATGTGCATGTGTCCTCCCTGCTGGGCATACAAATCTATCTCACTTCTCGGTATTGTTTTTACAAATGTTATGTAAAGGAAGACACTGGGGAGGCTGAAATTTATACCCCGGCTGGAAAAAGTTCCTTACATATGTCGCCCATGCAGGTACCCGAGATTTGGATAAGATTTACATATATATATTAAAACTCTATCTAATTTTATGATATTCGGGGAAAAAATATATATTTAAATGAATTTTGAAAGTGAGAACGCCACCAGCGTGGAATAAAGACTTATATCGCTAGTATGTATTTAATTCCTCAATATTCTCTTTGTACATAAAAGCATATAAAAAAACTGCATCAGTAGCAAATTCAACGGCAGTAACAGAACCCCGTTGGAATGTAGTAGTTCTATATATTTTGTGCCCATTGAGTTGCTTTGGAAAAAGAAGGAAAGGTTACTTGCTGGGGTTCTAATGGTCGACGAGCTTAGTCTAAAACAAAGAATAGCGGAAAAAGCAAAAATTACACACTAACTACAAGAAAAGTTCTTCAATTTTGCTACTCGACAGTCCATCGCAAACCACCAAATAACAACGTCGAAACAGTCAACAGTGAATCACCAAAGTGTCAACATCAAAGAGTCAACACCAAGGATCAACACCAAGCAAAATTAACACAAGGCAAGGAGCATCCAAGGATATTAAAACCCACTAAAACTAACCAAACAAGGATCAAAGGTTAACTAAGCAACGTTCAACTAACAGAACCAGGCTAGCAACCCAAGCACAGATTAACAAAGGATTTTACGCCAACAAATTTCCCAGCAAGTAATCATCGATCAGAAAATTATCATACCAGGATATGCAACAAATAGAATCATTTAATCTGCAGCAGTAAATTCCACAATCACCAAGGATATTCATAGTTTACAGTGACTACTAACCAACAGCGGTCAACAAGGATATCTGTTCCATCTCTGAGTGCTAATCAATTTTGCCTAGGACCCATTAATATTAATCGAGAGCTCACAGAATGTTACTACCCCGAACTTTATTGTTGCTCTTTAAATTAACTATTAATTTAAAGTGTGTTTATAAAAAATAAAAAAAACACAAATGTAATAGTTATTACTATAGGAGTCCAATGGATTACCCATTATCAAAAGGCCGAGTTGGAATTTCAACTAACGCCAGGTACAGTCGGAAAAATTAGAAGCCAATTTTCTAGTTTCGTCACCAGAATAGAAAATAGAACGTAGGTGCTTTTACTGCAAGCAGAGCTAGAATCGCAATTTGGACAAACTCTCGCTAGGTAGCAACAGCGAGGTGCATCGAAAAGGAGTACCCAGAAAAGTTCAACAGACCTTCTAACCAGAACCTAGAGGAAAGAGCATTACAAGTGCCTTTGTTCACTCTATAAGCGCTACGACAGCAGACCAGAAAACATCAATTACTCGAATATCGCAGAGAAGGGGCCCAAATGGGCCTCCACGATACTTCGAAAAGTTAGAAGACGCAATCCGCATCTGCAGACAACACCCAAGCATTTCAAGCATTACTTGAGAAAATTGCGCCTTACGATGAGAAGAGGCAACTATTCGGCACACCAGGAACTACAACGTAAATATGACAATTTATGTCCCGAGTATCGACTGTATACCGGCCATATGGATTTTCACGATTAAAACGAGTTAACTCAGTTGGAAGTAAATTTTGAGAGCATAATACCTCTTTTCCTCCCCAGGCAGATACATCGCACGCATTCGACCCCCCGAACAATTCACCAGTGGAACTAGGTCTAGTACTAGCAGAAACCAAAACGTCAACAAGCCAGCCTTCCCGTCTGTGTCAGGAATTAAAGCGAGATATTTCAATGTCTACCAGGTAACGGAAGTGCCAGTGAACACCTATCGTGCTTGCCAGAAGTGTATCGAACCTGGTCACTTCGCTAATCAATGTGCCGATCAAAGAATATTATTTTGTTGGGATCGTAGAAAACGTAACATTCGAACCATCGACTGTTGCCGACGTTCGGGAAGCGCCAGGCGCGTTTCTTTGACCAAGTGCCAAACCAACCACAAAAGCTTCCCCCAACCAATGTACACAAGCTTCGCCGATGCCTGGGCATCACTTCCAGGTATCGTCGCTTTGTTCCCGAAATCTCCAGCATTGTTCAGCCTATCACCGCATTGTTAAAGAAAAATGCCAAATGCAAATGCGTCTATCTTGGCGTGACGGGATTTCAACTCCAAGTTACAGCGATTACTCTTTGCGGGCAGTATTGATCAAGAAGGAACAAAGCTATAAATTCCCAGTCATCACAGATTAGCAAGCTTCGAAGTGGCTCAATTCTATCGATATCGGTCACTTCACTAGATGGGCACACAAACTTCAACTATACTAGTTCGATGTCCAATACCGCATAGAAAAGTTAAGTGTCGCAGCCAACGCGTTATCCCGGCATCCATTGGATGTGCTGAACAGAATACTTTACCAGAGTGCACCTGGTGGAAGAAACTCAAACATCGGGAAGAAGAACAACCCTATCAGTTCGACACTACGTGCCTAGGAATCATCATCCGGAGGTAGCCGACCCCATCCTAAGAATGTCACAACGAACCTGCAGCAGGCCATTTGGAAAACAGAAATTACAGTCTCTCAGAAAAAAACGACACGTGCATAACTGCCTTCAATGCCAGAAGTATAAAGCGGATCGAATGAAACCAGCTAGCCCGCCAAGTCTAGGAACCATTCACATCGTTTGCATCGACTTCATTGTCCCTTTACCAAACTCAAAGCAAGGTAATACAGTTCTCTTAGAATTTTTAGATGCCTACAGTAGATGGGTGGAGCTAGTACCCCTGAGAAAAGCTACCTCTACTACATTGTAAAAAACTTTTCGGGAACGAATCATCGGACGCTTTTAAGCACTGCATACCTTGGTGTGCAATAATGGAACACAGTATACCAGTCAGCCGTTCAAAAAACTTCGTCAAAAAGCGGGGGTGAAACTTTAATACACAGCATCTTACACACCACGTCAGAACCCAACTAAAAGAGCAAAGCGCACCGTGAAGACCATGCAAAACGACTGGGACTAGCTGCTTCCCGAATTAACACAATCCATAAACTTCAGTGTGTGTGACTCTAGGGGATTTGCGCCAGCATTCCTCGTGGTAAATAAAGAACCACGCATCCCTGGAGCCCAATACGATGACGCTACCCCGGGACTTGGTAGTCAACCATGGTCTCCTGAAGAGCGAACACAACGCATGGCAGACGTATTCAAGATAGCACAAGGAAACATGCGGTAAGCATCTTTAGAGGAATGTCGACACTATACTACCCGCTATTGGAGATCTGGTCCTACTGAAGCAACATCACTTGCCCAAAGCCTCGGCGGACTTTGCAGCGAAATTGCTTTCTAACTTTGATGGGCCTTACCAAGTAATGAAGTTTATTTCCAACAACATCGTCCGACTACAAGAAGCAAATGAAAGCTTTCCAAGTGACCATCAGATCATCACAGATTTAGTGCGTGGATCCAATCAAATAAGGTTACGTCGGCCATTGGGCTTACATGTGTCCTTCGACTTGGTTGTTCCTTATTTGTATAGGATAAATAAAGGAATGTAAAATGTGGTTAGGGGAAAGATCAATAAAATTAAATAAAATTTATAAAGTATTATGAAATTATTTAAAATACTTATTAATTGGGTCATAGGACAACTAATCCTGTCCCCTTTAATCCCCACCAAATCCTTAAAATTTAATCCTCTCCATACCCAACCCATTGCCGGAAAAGCATTGATTGTCAGTTTGTTAGCAATTCGATCTGATTTCACTGACTGATATGATGTCACACCTGGGAAAATCTAGTCTAGTGTTGTTCTTAGTCAATGTCCGGGTGATATCCTAATTGACTTAGATTTCTCCAACTTTTTATTTATGTCTTTCTATGTTATTTGTGTGTGCGAGTCTCTTCTTCTTCTATCCATCCTCTGGCAATCATTCGCGACTACTAATAGCAACAACCTTCAAGTTGCTTCACAAGAAAATCTCACGATCTGTAATTGAAGACCCTAGGGAGATTGAGATTTGTGCCCTGGCTGGAAAATCTTCCTTACAATCTTTGTGGGAGCAATTGAAGATGCCACTGATCTCAGCGTTATTGACCCGGAACCGAGTTCTCACCAGATCGAACATGTTCTCGCACAGACCTTGTGTCTATCAAGACTCAAGACCGAGTTCTCACCAGATCGAACATGTTCTCGCACAGACCTTGTGTCTATCAAGACGCGTGCATGGAATTTCGCACTTAGATAACGTACCCAGTACCGAAAAAACCTATACGAGGGGTGGATGTTTGGAACTACCGAAAGCCATGGCTTGGATTCGGGAGCCTAACAGACTCACCGGGAGAGAATTTCTTGTTGGCGGCTGCACACTGGCACTGGAATTAATAAAATTCTGTGCAATTTAAAGCATTGCATCTACAGCAGTATCTGATCGGTTTCCGATCCGCTTGCAGTGAGCAAAAGATCCATTTAAATGACAAAGAGAAAAATTGCAAGGCTGCCAATCGAAATAACGTTCAATGTTTTTTGCACAGCACACAAGTCACCCTCCAAATTCTTAATTCTCATTTTTTGTTTCATTTAAATCCATATCTATATTTATTCACTTTATTCATTCAAGGCTACCAGTTGAAATAACGTTTAATGTGTTTTGCACAGCGCACAAGTCACCTTCCAAATTATTAGTTCTTATATTTTTTGTTCCATTTAAATCCATATCTATTTTTATTCACTTTATTCATTGATTTCCAACGCATCGGTTAAGTTCCACCATAATAGAGCCAACTTCGGTTGAATTTATTGTTTTTCTACTCATCGACTTACGTTCGGTTTCCACATTCGAGATATTACAGTCTACCTCGGTCAAATCATCGTTGACCAACACGATATCCTTCGTGACCCATTCTAGTCCAATGCATCTATGCCCACAGATCCCGCTAAAAGCAGCCACAAAAACGATCATCTAGCAGTGCCTCGTCGATCCACGTCGACATCCACGCCGCTATCTAATCCCAAGGTATGCCCCTATACCGACACCGTCAAGCGTTCTTCCAACGCTCAGTCACCACCAGGCCTTTCTGGCACTACGCCCAAAAGATCATCCGTCTGCAGTCGCATTCCCTCGCCCGCGCACTCCGACCCTAGCTCCCAATCAACTCCACGCGTTACGGTTTCCGCTCCCACCTCCAAAACAATAACTCAATCCGAGTTCCAGCGACTGTCCGAAGCAGCTGACATGTTCGTGAACCACTTTATCGACGCTTGTGACGGTCTGACCGTAAAAGGTCCTGGGAAATATATACTTTATTCACTTCAACGAAGTCGGTCGTGTTTTTTTTTTGCACTCTCGCTTTTATCTAATTTTTTATTTAATCCCGCATATAATAAATTCTATTTCGTGGAATCTAGTGCCGATTTAAAAAATACGCGATTTAAAAGTTGTAACTTGTTCTTAAACACTCACTCAAAGCTATTATTACTTATTGCTTTATTTAATAACAAAACTCTAAGTTTTGTTGTTTTGTGTAAATAGCCTTTAATTTTGTGTTTTCGATCCCTTTTAATTGCATTCGCGCTCTCGCTTCACATTAGTGTTGTTGTTCGTGCTTGCTCTCGCGTTTTTACGTTGCCCGCGATCGCGACCGTTACTCTCGCGATTGTACCCGTCTTTGTTGTTGTTTTTACGTCTCGTCTCTGGAAACTCAGTTTAATAGTTATAACTTATTAAACGAGTCGCCGAAGCGGAAGAAGACTATCCCTCGGAATTTCTCTCCCGATCCGCCGGCATCTCTGCTTCCTCCGGCTCCGGCATCGTTGATTGGCCCATTAACTCCAAATGCTCAGCAACTGATATCATTTAGGAGTCCAGCAGTAGCTGGTAATAGTGCCCCGCAAGCTGACTCGATATCGGTTGTAGTTTCCGATGTGTCCGGACGAATATCCTCTCCCAGGGATATTCCCAATAAAATTTTAACAAGAAGAGCTCTCAAAGCGTCATCTGCCTCAGCAGTTCCAGTGCAAAATGCTGTTGCTGCGGTTGCGACTGGCGCATTGAGATCTCTTGTAGCCATTCCACCAAAAAAGCAAATCTTTGTTTCGCGGCTCGACCCCAATACTACATCAGATGATGTCATAGCCCATATCCGGGCAAAAGTCGTGGAGCCAAACATTGTGGTGGAAAAGTTTAGGTTTTCATACACCCGTGACATCTCGTCATTTAAAATCAGTGTCCCACCAAATGTCTTTGACCAAATTTGTCACAAAGATTTTTGGCCGGAACATTTAGTTATAAAGGAGTATACGGCTAAGAAAAAGAAAAATCGGCCTCCGATTCGTCTGCCTAACACAATTAATCCTTCCCTACCCTCTGGCTCGTCAGTAGCTGGCGGATCAAAAAACTAATTTCGTCCCTTATTCTGGCCTATCAGAATGTTAGAGGACTAAAATCTAAACTTTCTAAGCTTTTTGTAGATAGTCAATCTTTTGACTTTCACATCTTGGTCTTTACAGAAACGTGGTTAAAGCCAGACATTTCTGATGCCTCTGTTTTTCCCACAATATTTTCAACCTATAGATGCCATCGAATCTCCAAAAATGGTGGTGGAGTTTTGATTGCCGTAAATTCATCTCTTCCTTCAGAAATAGTTCTGCCACCTGCCGTTCTTGACATTGAATTTGTTAGTGTCAAAATTTGTTTGAAATCATATTCTGTATTTCTAACTTGCTCGTATATTCCACCGAATTCTGACATGACGGTATATGCTAGCCATTTAGAAGCTATTCGCTTTGTCTCTTCACTTCTTTCGGATGCAGACATATTTATCGTTCTGGGAGATTTTAATCTACCTGACGTTTCATGGCTTCCATCAGGTGAGTCTTCCTTGTTGATGCCCTCCTCCTCACATTGCTTTGTTGACGGTCTCCTTGAGTTATCCCTAACCCAAGTTAATCCTGTTCGTAACAAAAATGAGAGATCACTAGATCTTAAATTTATGTTAGATTCTTCTAACTGTACTGTTTCGAGGATTGATCCCTTAGTCATCCCCGAAGACAGTTTCCATCCAACTTTGGACTTGACTATTGATCTACCTTTTCGGTTATGAAATGCTGGTACCAGTTCGACGTCTCGTACCCGTTGCTTTCGTAAAACTAACTTTTTCAAGCTCAATGAGCTAATTCTTGCCACAGACTGGTCTTATCTGTACTCCTGTAATGATATGAATGCTGCCATTTGTTTTTTCTATAATACTATGTTTTCACTTTTTGATGCCTGTGTTCCACATGTGATCCATGTATTGTCTAACAAACCGCCATGGTTTACACGTGAGTTAACTAATTTGAAAAATATAAAGTCTAGATATTATAGAAAGTTTAAAAAATCGGGTCGACCGTCTGATTTCTCTCTTTATGCTGTTGCTCGATCGAATTTTTCAGTGCTTAATACAATATTCTATAAGGATTACATTAGGAGTTGTAAACTTCAGTTTTCCCGTGATCCAAAGCAATTTTATAACTTCGTTAAGGCCAAACGTAAGGTAGCAGTGCACCCGTCCCATTTATGTTTTGAAAATAATAAAGCTAACTATGATCAGGCCTTTGCCGATATGTTTTGTTATTGAATTTTATAATTTTATTATTTATAAAAATGTTTGCCTCTAGAACATAAACTAGTGACATAGGGCTGTCGCAACCAACACTTGAAATTGGGTGGACTTCGGAGAGATCATGCAAATGGGGGCCAAAGACACAGCGATGCTCACCCGTTGATTGCAGAGTAGTGAATAGACAAGAGTTGCTTGAATACTGATTTTATTAAGAAAAAGGTCGAGTTTATATACACGATTCTAGGATCTAGGGGGTCACATGTATATACATTTGGGGGTCTTATTCATAGTGTAAATGTGATTGTGTGTGTGAACATAATGTGGGGGACAATTTTGTGTTGTATAAAAATATAGTGTGAGTACAGTGTATATGAAAATATGTAGGGGTTAATTCTATTCTAAGCAAAGCCTGCATTGGTCTTTACTGTGAGAAATTCATAGTTTGTATTTTAAGCATGCATTTACACCAACATACTCCCGGCCGTTGAACGACTGTTCAACATTACTTAAATGTTGATTTCGTAGTTTCCAGCAGGTCGATGTGTAGATTGAGTCGGTTGACTACCAGTTGGCATCTGGGTACCAGTTGTGGGAGGGGTCATCTGTTGAAGGCCAATAGCAATCCTGGCTTCTTGTCTTCCGTTGGTACACCGATTTTTGATAACATATAGCAGCACTAATGTTATGAATATTATTAGCGCTATGTATGAAGCAAGGTTATGATGTTGAGTAGGCCCTTGACTAGATTTTAGGTCATATGGTAACTTTATTTTGAATCTGGGCCATAATTGACTACTGAGTTTGTCAAGTTCATTGTAGCTTAGCTGAACATTAGTAGAATCCGTTTCATATTCATTGTGCCGGTGGTTGTAATACGATGTCCAGTTACACGTATTAATGGATTCCGCAAAGTGCAACTTGGATCAAGTGTTAATAATCCTCCTTGACTTATGGTGATGCTTGAACTGTTGTCATCGCAGACTGCAGATATCTCCATTGTACACGACATTGTAGCAAAAATCCAATGGTTCTTGTAGTACATATTGAACCAGACGAAAGTCATGCTTGTGTATTTGATTTGACACATATTTGAAGTTTTGTTGTTGAACAACTGGAACTCACAATTACTGTTGATTGAGAACACAGATTGTTTATTTTGACATATGAATTCTTCATGTGTGACTTGATGGCATTGTTTTAATTCAGTTGCTGTTAATCCAAGAAACTGATCTCTGTGCTTATTGAACGCTATCATGGGAATTTGAATATCCATCGTCATAATTCCTTTATTGCTGATTGCTGGTATGGGAACTAGATTGTATAGTTCAAATACTTGTGCTGAGAGCAATGGTAGCGTTACTTTGAATATTACGCGCTTCTTTACAATGCTCCCTTCTGCCTTCATCATTTTATACAATTGTAGAACATCATCGTCTGTGGCAGGAAGTATGTGTCCTGGTGGAAGATGATTTTTTAACCCTTTTAAGTGTTGTTCAAGTTGTTTAGGCGAGAGTAACAACGGGCTAATTTGGTCATGATGAACGTCAGTGAGTACATGGGCAATCTCTGATTGTACTCGTTGCAAATTTGAAGCAATCACCGAAAGTTGTGTTGTTATCGTGAGATACCATTGAAAAGTCTTGACAGAATCAGATTGTGCTTGAGATATATCGAATAGTTACTGCTCCATCAAATTCAATCGCTTCTCAATAATCGCCTCATCACGCTTGAAGGTGTTGATTGTTGAATCAAGTATAGATGTTTGATTCTTTAAGAGTGTTACCAAGTATTCCTCATTTGTTTTCACCTTTTCAATAGTGTTGGACATTTCTTTTGCATATTCCGAGTCCAGTACTCCATATAGACTCCTGGCGATGTTGCCAATAAAATCAAATGGTGCTATACGATTTCGTCCTATGTGCAAGAGATCGTTTTCCATTCTCAGTTCCTCTTCGACATGTTGGAAATGTTTGTACATTGCAGAACAGGCTTGACTTGGTTTTAATCGGGAACACATTTCCCCAATCTTTTTTATTCCGAAAGAAAATGTGTTCATATCGTCCCAATAAGGATCCAAATTATAATACGCAATGATTGTCCAGTCAGCTACAGCAAATCTGGACGTTCCAATTTTTTCATAGTAAATGCCAGGTTTGGCATCAAATTGGGTCACATTTACTGATTGGGCCAATGCCAATGGTAACAATAGCAACATCATTAATAACGTTAGAGGTAACGATGCTAAGATTCGTCTTTTTGGGCTTTGCCTTGTTGTAGCATCCTTAAGCCCGTCTTCTTGGGAATCATCGGCGTCGTCGTCATCAAGTTGATCATCAAGTTTTTCACCTGGTTCTGGATACAAGATATTCACAGATTTTCCTGACGAGGCATCCAATACCACTCTTAATTTGGTTGTGGTAATGTCAGGTTTGAGTACACAATGATGCCGCCTTGTTAATTTTTTGGGCAACACTTCCTTCATGTGTCTAAGCTGTTCTTCTAATCTTCTAACAGCCACATCACAAGACTCCCCCAGGGATGAAGAGTCTTCAGCAAATGGCAGTCCATCTGCGGTTTTTAATAACTTGTTCAAGAACTGCTTTTCGCAATATTCTTCCTCTGGACTTTTGTATGATCTTGCTGGTTTCTGGGTATCCAATTTCCAGAACAGCTCCAACAGTTCATCAGACTTGGAAGGCACCATACAAGTGGCAGGTGCAGATGTAACCATGTTTATTTTTCCAGCTATGATCCAACCAAATTCTGAATTTTGAAGAACTGGACAACTATTTTGTTTTATTTGTCCCGGTAATAATATTGAGAAATGGTGATCTGCACCTAGTAATAAATCGATTTTACTTGTTTTGTAAAAGTTGGGATCCGCTAGAGGTATGTTTTTCGGCAGGTCAAACATTTGCGTAATTGCTTCTGTGGGTTGATCTGCAACAATGGGCGGTAAAACAAAGGCTTCCACTCTTCTACTGAAATCGGTGTATTTTGATTTCACAAGTACATTTACTCTTGATCTGCTGAGTTGTGGTTGTCCTTCTACTCCTTCAATTCTTAGCGATGCCTTTTCTATTTTTAAAGATAATTGTTTTACTAGTCTCTCTGAGATTAGATTGACTTGGGAGCCACTGTCTAAGAGCGCACGAAATTCTCCTTCTCGCTCATTGGTCCCTTTAACAATTACCCTAGCCGTCGCTAGTAGAGTATAATTTTTATTGCTTCCATATGTGGACGTAGCTGAGACCGTAGCTGTTACATTTGGTTTCAAATCGTTGTTTCCTAAATGTAACAATGTATTGTGTTTTCCATCGCATTTCAAACATCCCTTCCAGCTACAAGACTTCGACATGTGGTCGGTTTTAAAACAATTGACACACATTCTCTGTCTCTGTACCCAGTTTAACCGTTCTGCTGCAGATTTAGTTTTGAATTTATCACACTGAAATAGTTTGTGATTTAACTTACTGCAGAACGGACATGAAGATGAGTTTGTGCCAGACGCTGATGCACATATTTTTTGCCTTTCCCTGGACTGCTTGGTACCAATCGCCTCGAGGGCAAGGAAGCGTTGTTCCAAAAATGCAAGGAATTCTTTGGTCTTCTGCGATTCCCTTGTATCGGAAAGGGATTGTTCATATAGAGTGTGGGTAAGTCTATCCAATTTTCTTGTCATATGGAAAATTATAATAGAATCCCAAGTTTCTGTGTCAATGCCTATATTCTTTAAGGCTTGCAATGATTCATGAATATTATCATGAAGATTCTTTATTGACAGGGCGTCGTTTCCAATGTTTGGATGATCAAATAATTTTTCGAACACTGCTGTAACCAAGACCCGTTTATTGTTAAATCGTTCTTGCAACATTTTCCATGCAGTGTCATAATTGACTTCTGTTAATTCAAGGTGCCTAATTAATCTTTTGGCATCCCCTGATAGATTTGCTTTTAAATACCACATCTTTTGTACAGCGGGTATGTTTGATTCATGAACCATTTTCTTAAAAATGTCATGAAATTGTTGCCATTTCAAATAATTTCCATCAAATTTTGGAATAGAAATTTTTGGCAATTGTAGTGACGACGTTGTCACATCATGTGCAGGTGGGACACAAAATTTCAGTATCGCCTTTTCTGCCATTATGAATGTTTCCAAATTGTATCCAGCTTCGACTGGATCTACTGCAAGTTTATACATCTCATAGTGCAGTTGTTCTATCTGCTGCCATAAGTTTTCTACAACTGTTTTGTAGTTCATTTTTTCTTCAGGAATTATTTGCTTTAATGTCCTGGAAAGTGTTGCTAGCATTGCGCCTTGCTTTCTGATCAATGGTTGAATGTTAATGCGATCTTCATCTTTTTGATGGGCCAATTTGCTTTCTTCAATTTTTGCCCTTTGTAGTTTCCAATCCTTTATTACTTCTTCTGTTAATTCTTTTAATTTTGAATAATATTCCTTTTTGAAGTAATCATGACCGGATGGCTCGTATCCCAACGATTCCATTAAATCAGTGTGGGCTTTATCAAATTCATCCCATAGATCCTCAATCGTCTCAATTTTATTATCATAATAGAGAACTTTTGACTTTCTTGAGGCAGAGACCTTTTTGACATTTCTGATGACATTTTGAATCTCTTCACCTCGCTCAAACTGTTGTTCGTATATTTTATCCATTTTACTTTATGTACTTTGATCTGTTGGAAGTATATTTTTTAGTCAATTGACAAGGTACGCTCCGACTCGCACCGATTAGTGATCAAAGTACTAGTAAATAAAGTTAAATTGAACAAGTATAAAGTTTTAAAAATTTTTTTATTTTATTTAATATAAATGTATATAATGAATCGTAGAATCCTTCGACTGCTTGGTCTCCGTGTTTTCCAGATGATTCAATTGATTGGGTACGCCTTGTCCCACGTTGCAGAAATCCAAATTTGGAGTATCCGATTATACTCTGCTGTCGTTCTAGTCCCCAAATTGGCTAGGTGACAAAGTGCTGATAATTTCAGTTGTCCGACAAACATTATATTTTATGGTCGCCAAGTTGACCTGTTGTACACTTATAGTCGCCAAGTTGACTCAAATGTACTTTTTTCCGCTGTGATTCTAGTCGCCAAATTGACTAGGTGACAAAGTGCTGACACAGTCAGTTGTCTCACAAGCAGATGTAGTTTTTAGTTATGGTGTGCAATACCGTCGCCAAGTTGACATAAATGATATGCACAAATGCAATGATATCCAAGTTAATCAATTGCTTCGTAAATGTCGGGACCCCGGATTGTTGCTAGCCTGCAAAACCGTGCCCTCGCTAAGGAATATCAATATTTTCCAAAGCGTTGTATTAAAAAAGGAAATGATCGACAAGTTGACCAAAATTCCTTATATGCGTGTTATTGAGAAAATTAGTCTGAGTTGACAAAAATTCTCACACTTTGACTGTTACACCAAAATGTTTTATTTTTTTAAATTAAGAACGCCAAAGTCGGGGGTCACCAAAATGTTATTGAATTTTATAATTTTATTATTTATAAAAATGTTTGCCTCTAGAACATAAACTAGTGACACAGGGCTGTCGCAACCAACACTTGAAATTTGGTGGACTTCGGAGAGATCATGCAAATGGGGGCCAAAGACACAACGATGCTCACCCGTTGATTGCAGAGTAGTGAATAGACAAGAGTTGCTTGAATACTGATTTTATTAAGAAAAAGGTCGAGTTTATATACACGATTCTAGGATCTAGGGGGTCACATGTATATACATTTGGGGGTCTTATTCATAGTGTAAATGTGATTGTGTGTGTGAACATAATGTGGGGGACAATTTTGTGTTGTATAAAAATATAGTGTGAGTACAGTATATATGAAAATATGTAGGGGTTAATTCTATTCTAAGCAAAGCCTGCATTGGTCTTTACTGTGAGAAATTCATAGTTTGTATTTTAAGCATGCATTTACACCAACATGTTTGTTTATGTTGTTTTCAAAACAACCTATTCCTCCAAAGAGCATCGAGCTAACTTTTCATATCCCTATCAGTTGAAAAGATTTTGCGTCCCTAATCCTGTGATCGATGAAAGTTCTCTTCACAGTGTGCTTACTTTAGTGAAGCCCGTTTACTCACCAGGATCAGATACCTGGTTTGCGCTGAGACTTTGATTTCCCTAATTCTTAAATTACTTACTTTGTCTGTTGAAACTTCCTCTTTTCCAATCATTTGGAAGGAATCTTTTATTATTCCTTTGCATAAAAAGGGTAATAAATCCGTAGCTTCAAACTATAGGGGAATTTCCAAATTGTCTGCTATTCCGAAAGCATTTGAGAAAATTATAACTTCTCAACTGCAAAAATTCTGTAGTTCTATTCTTTCATCCTCTCAACATGGGTTCATGAAACGAAGATCTACTACCTCTAACCTTTTAGAGTTTACTTCTTTAGCGATCGGAGGATTCAAGAATGCATTGCAGACTGATGTCATTTACTCAAGTACCCCATCTCTGCTTCAAGTTGACCTTAATAACTTTCAAATTTGGTGTGAAATTAACTTATTAAACCTTAATGTTTCAAAATGTAATGTCATGTCATTTCATATGTAGATCCTCTTTTCAATAAGTGGTGTATTATCTCAATAATACCCCACTTGAACTTTTGAACGAGATTATTGATTTGGGGGTACTCATCGACCACAAATTAAATTTTACTCGTTATATTAATATCACTGTCAGTAAAGTCATGGGTGCTCTTGGTTTCGTTAAGCGATGGTCGAAAGAATTTGATGATCCTTACACAACCAAAACTCTTTTTATTTCAATGGTCCGCCCCATTTTGGAGTATGGATCATGTGTTTGGTCTCCACAATATGGATCACACCAAGTTAAAATTGAATCTGTTCAAAAACAGTTTCTAATTTTTGCTCTTCGTGGTTTAAACTGGGATCGAAATGTTAACTTGCCCTCTTATTCTAAAAGACTTCTTCTAATTAACCTACCCTCCTTACTTAATCGTAGAGTACTGCTTGGTACTTTGTTTATTCATAAGCTTCTAAATGGACAAATAGATTGTCCTAAGTTACTTAATCAGGTCAATCTATCTGTACCTTGTAGATTAACCCGAAATTATGTTCCTTTAACTTTAACACGCTGTACTTCCAACTATTCTTTACATGAACCTTTTCGAGTTCTCTGTTCCGACTACAATCGCCTTTATTCTGTAATCGGATCAGAGTTCTCTATATCTATTCTAAAAACTACTATTTTAAGTTATCTATCTAGTAGTTAGTCTTAATTATTATTTAAGTTGTCGTCCGTTGTCCACGCGACTTCGTTTTTGCATGCTGTCTGATAGGGTTCGCGCGTAACAGGCTTTATCCTGGTGTCGCTTGGACCACTTGAACGTACTGCGCATTGTACGCGTCAACGTCCAGAAAAAAAAAAAAAGAAACAGAGTCGAATCCGAGTACTTATCATGTACCAGAGCCCTTACGGCTGGCGCGAGCGAAGAAAGCAAGTCCAATTTGGTGACGGTGCTCTCCAAATATGCATATGTATATTAGGTGTACGTACGGTGCGATTCCACCTTAGGAGAACGCATAGAGCGACTCCAGTCGTCCACTTCAACTCCAGCGTCCCAGAACGCCCCCGGAAATCCGAGAACAGCACGTCCATGCTGGTTATCTGCTACCTCCGTGTGAGGTGGACGTGTTCCCGGGCGACTACAACCCACGTTCCGCGACCTATTCACAGCCTTGTATGTAAACAATCCGAGGTTGGCACCAGTTGAAAAGCTGTATCATCTGGTGTCCGAAACGCGCGGCGATTCATCGCAGATTTTCAAAAATCTGCCAGTCAGATGAAGATTCTCGTTAACCTCCCAGCAGTCGTTCACGAGACTTGCGCCGCCCTAAAAGACATCCAGACCACCATCCAATGGTGCTTTACCACGCTCACGCGATCCGGTGTCAGCACCAACAACTGGAACGTCTTGTTGGTGGCGATTTGTACCTCCAAATTGCCAAGAGCCACCATTGCATTATGGGAACAATCCATCCCAAACAAGACTAACCTCTCATCGTGGTCCGACCTGAACAACTATCTAATAGATCGGTATCGCGTTCTAGAAATGTTGGAAGGTCGAAAGCCCACTCCTGCGCTACAAGTAATCCCAGCAGCCGTCCGCAAATCTGGGCCTCCGACTAGATTCCAGTCTTTGACCACCGTCACTGTCAATAAGGTCTCCTGCTAATTGTGTGGCAGAGAGAACCATCCGATCCGCGTCTGTACATAATTCGCAGATATGCCCGTGCAACAACGAGTGGCAGCAATTTAACATTTAAAGTTATGTCTCAATTGCTTTGCACGTGGCAATCAATTTCGAGAGTGTCCCAGTCTTCATTCTTGCCGCATATGCCAGGAGCGGCACCACACACTCTTGCATTGCATTAACAATTCCACAGTGACGACTTCCAGTGTGCAGCCACCAAAAATGAATCCTCGGCGACAACAAACAAATGCTCTCCCTGCAGAGTCAGTTGAGCGCCCAAATCTAAGCCATGGCCTCCAGAAGTTCCGAATATCCACGCCGCGTAAAGGTTTGCTGGGTACGGCCATGGTAATTATACGACATCAAGGTGCCAAAAAGGAGATAAAGATAAAGGAGAGCATTCCGCGTCTTCCTTAGGCAGATCCACATTTCCACGAAAGTTCTCCAGTAGACTTAATCATCGGTGTGGATCTTCTCCCCCGCGTTTTAGGAAAGCGCATCGAAAAGGGCATCTGCGGATCCCTTCTTGCTCTGGAGACGATATTCGGGTGGATTCTGTGCCCCAATTGAGCCGACCACTGGGTCCACGTCTGCAGCTCAAATTTCCGCGTCTCCAAAAACCGCTCGTCTCAGCCTCGAAGGAAGCGATGGACTTGCAAGGTCTGTGGAGGAGTTCATGCGCTCCGGAAATGTCGGCAGTTACTCAATCTCTGCGCGACAAGGCGACTGCAGGCAGTATTAGAGCACAAATACTGTCCTAGCTGCCTCACCCATGAGCACTCCACAGGATTTATAGATGTAAATCGGGCTGTCGCCGGTGTGGTGAGAAACACCATACCCTCCTCCATCCCACGGCTTCCCTAGCACGACGATGTGCTTCACAGAGGAATCTACCGTAACGAGGCTCGTCCAACTCCAAATGCTTAACCCGAGCGCCCACGTGGCATACCCCTATCCTGAGGTCATTCAATCCAATTATGTGTCCAGTTTGGGCGGAACTCCTTTAGTTCGGCGCTCCAGAACGTTGCTGCTCCCCATCTTCACCAGTCCACCCGGGCTATTGCAACTTGTTGCAAGGGGGGCGGTATGTTCACGCCAGAAAGGGTGACCAACAGGGGAATGAAGTGGGCTTTTGCCACCATCCCCGAACGGGCACACTGACTTAATTATTAAGCTAGTTCTATGAAAAACTCCATCTTGGCAAGTTGGTTTTTTCATCCCCGGCAACTTCCATCGTATCCCGATATCTTCTTGGCCTCTTAGTTTTACAAACTACTTCTATTCGTTAACGCCGTATATGAAATTGTGCACCGGTCCGGTACTTATTTACAATAAATCTGACCTGTGTTTTAAATCGAGTTAACGCGCGTTTTAATTATCTCCATCATCCACACCTCTACTGGTAGTAAGAATTAGGCTCTACCCAATTGGAAATCTTCGCCCCTCTACAAACATTGGTCCTTTGAGCCGGATATCCTTCCACACGCCCCAGCTTCGCATCGGTGAAGAATCTGATAAGTAGAAACATTTTTATTGCCATTCCATTTATTTACCAATACATACACATACATACATACCTGTAGTGAAAAGTTCCCGCTCTTTTCCATAGCGACAATCTAATTTGTGTGGACATTCCATTGTATTTAATTCATCTATCCTAATTTAGTAGCTTATCCTTGCAATTCCTTTCGATTTTCTATTGTTTCCAATACCGACAAAATTATCTACACACATATACATATCCATATGCACACATGAGTGCAAGTGCAAGCTGAAATTAAAAAGTTCTTCAGTTTTCATATTGGGCCCAAGATCACTAACAAACTTACCTGTAATTGACTTGGCCTTAATTCCGACCAGTGCACCGTCGTTCCAAGAACTCAGGAAAAAAGAATTAACTTGAAAATTTTTTATATATACAAGACATATGCGTATGAGCCCACATTTACATACACACATATGTATATTGTAACGAACTTTTATTTTTATTTTTTTCGCTTCTGTCGTGGCCGAGAGTTGCAGGACAGGCGAATCTAGGTGGGGGGACTCCAGCGAAATACAAACAATGACTTCTTATCAACGCATGGCACCAAAAAAATCAGATTAGAGTTCTCCTGTATTTTTCGTCAGCAGCTTTGCGTCTCGTCGCACCGTAAACTCCAGAAAAGAGTGAAATTGACCGCATCCAACTCCTGAAGTGCCGCCGTATATTAATAGTTCGCTTGGAGTTGCCAATCTTGAGGTGGCCGATTTCTTATCGGCGGGCCTCCGAAACGACGGATTCAAACTGAAACGCCTATCGGCGTTATCCATCCATCCATACATCTGTGTGGCGGCATTTGCATATATCGGTGTAATTCAAACACTTCGGAATTTATTTTCCGAGTTTTTTTTAATTTCGGCATTTTCGTGTGTGTGTGACTTAAAATTTCCGTCAATAAAATTTAATTTTGTTGACAAATTTTCAAGAAAAGTTTGCGCCCTTTCCCGTTTTGTATTTTAAGCGAAATCGATTCAAAATATTCAGATTTTTTATTTTTTATAATTAATTTTCCAAAATTTTGAATGTGATAAAATACCGTGCAATATAAAGCACAGGGCATTGCAGCCACGGCCAACTCTTAGCGGCAAATCTGCAAAGTTGCAATCAAATTGCGTTTAATGTTTTTGGACCGTTCCCACTGCTACACATAAAGTACACTCACCACGCAAATCACATTTATTAAAATTATTCATTCTCATTTTTTCTGGTACTTCATCTACATAAGAATATATTTGTATTTCTTTTTGTTCTACTTATCGATTTGCCGACACATCCGTTCGGTTTCCACATTCGAGATATTACAGTCCACGTGACTCATTCTAATCCAATCCAGCTATGCCCACAGATCCTGCTAAGAGCATCCACAAAATCGATCGTCTAGCAGTGCCTCGTCGATCCACGTCGACATCCACGCCGCTATCTAATCCCAAGGTATGACCCTATATTGACACCGTCAAGCGTTCCTCCAACGCCCAGTCACCACCAGGCCTTTCCGGCACTACGCCCAAAAGATCACCCGCCCGCGCACTCCGACCCTAGCTCCCAATCAATTCCACGCGTCACGGTTTCCGATCCCACCTCCAAAACAATAACCCGATCTGAGTCCTAGCGCCAGTCCGAAGCAACTGACATGTCGGTGAACCACTTTATCGCCGCTTGTGACGGTCTGACCCTTTTTGAGGTTAACACAATGGGCTCCCTCGAGGGTGACGTGCCACTGTATTCAATGAAAATGCACTTGGAGCAGACAAAGGTCCTGTGGAGCAAAGTCGAATCCGAGTACTTATCATGTACCAGAGCCCTCACGGCTAACGCGAGCGAACAAAGCAAGACCAATTTGGTGACGGTGCACTCCAAATATGAAAACGTATATATGGTGTACATTCGGTGCGGTACCACCTTAGGAGAACGCATAGAGCGACTCCAGCCGTCCACTTCAGCTCCCGCGTCCCTGAACGCCCCCGAAATCCGAGTACAGCACATCCATGCTGGTTATCGGCTACCTCCGTGTGAGGTGGACGTGTTCCCGGCGACTACAACCCACGTTCCGCGACCTGTTCACTACCTTGTATGTTTACAATCCGAGGTTGACACCAGTTGAAAAGCTGTATCATCTTGTCTCCAAATTTGATAAAAATCTTGCCGCGTATGCCAGGAGCGGCACCACACGCTCTTGCATCGCATCAACCTTTCCACAGTGATTACTTCAAGTGCACTATGGTCCCAAAGCCCTTTTTTTTACATAAAGTCAAAAAATAAATTTTTAATTTAAAAAAATATAATTAATTTTTTATTATTCTATTAATCTTAAAAACTCGGGTTTTTGATGAATAGTGCAGCCCAGAAAGTTTTTAATGACCCTAAAAGTTGGCCTTTGATTATCTACGCACGTGGCTTTGACAAACGCAATCTTTTGCGAGTTTTTATTGAGTTAAAAATATTAAAAGAAAAAGGATTAAAATAAAAAAAATAATGGAGAAAATAGATCCAGGTTTGATTTTCAAGTTTGCTTATGTATTTTTTTTGTAAAAGTGTTTTGTGATTTGTTTAATGTGTTTTTGTGAGTGTTATATTTTTGTTCTGTGGAGTAAAAGTTTAGTGGATTGTAGTAACTATTAATTGAATCATTTTTGCCAAAGTCTCTTCTTTCTAAAGCTCTAATTACCTTTTACCCCAAATTACACGATTTCCCAGAATCACACTTTTCCCCAGGCAACTTTCAGTACTCGCATGCAAAACTGCTTGAAAACTGCTTCAATTTTGGACTTCGTTTTGGAAAAAATGCAGGGAAGGTTGTCGGAAGATAAGCAGATGAAAAAAATACCAGACAAACTAATATTTTCGATGTTTTTCATAGCTAGCGATCCATTAATCTCAGGTTATGTCTAAGCGAAAGAAAAAAATAAATAAAAAGGACTTCTTTCGGTAGATGTCCTGGCTCTTTTGAAAGTGCCATCATCTACAACGAGTTTGCGAAAAAATTGAGTATAACTATCATGTTAACTCTAAAAATGATGACTCTGATTCTGATGGATCTAACTCGGATGAATTTAATACAGAAAACGAATACTCAGTCGAGATAAATTTAAAAAATTGAAAAAATACGCTTATTATTTACCTTTAATCAAAAATAAGATTGAAGCTGCATGTTTCATGTACCAGAAATAAGTAGGTTAAAGACAAAAAAACTTTTTTTAAGAAAAAGGGCTGTACCACGCCTATTTTTTCTAGTCAAAGATTCTATAGTCATTATATAGTCGACTGCAAAACAATCAGACAAAAATATTTGGTCTAATTCTTGAGTTAGTAATTTATGTTAAAAAAAAACGGCTTCTGGACCAGTGTGCAGTGCAGTGTGCAGCCAACAACAACAAATTCTCGGCGACAACAAGGAAATTCTCTCCCTGCAGAGTCAGTTGAGCGCCCAAATCGAAGCCATGGCCTTCACGTGTTCCGGATATCCACGCCTCGTAAAGGTTTGCTGGGTACGGACATGGTGATTATACATCATCAAGATGCCGAATTCCATGAAGGATGTTCGATGTTCGATTTGGTGAGACCCCGGTTCCGTGTCACTGACGCTGAAATCACTGGCATCTCCAATCGTGTTGCCGCCAGCGCTCACTAAATATGCGAACTAAAGATCTCTTCTCCTAGAGATCCTTTTAAGTATGTGGAAGCGCACGCTTTCGTCTTGCCCGGTTCCCACAAAGATAAAGAAGAGCATTCCGCGTCTTTCTTTGGCAAATCCACATTTCCACGAAAGGTCTCCAATAGACTTAATAATCGGTGTGGATCTTCTCCCCCGCGTTTTAGGAAGCCTCATCGAAAAGGGCATTTGCGGGTCCCTCCTTGCTCTGGAGACGATATTCGGGTGGATTCTGTACGGACCCACAGTTGTGCAGACCGCTGGGTCCACTTCTGTACTGGCAGCTCAATTTTTCGCGTCGCCAAGAACCGCTTGTCCCAGACTCGAAGGAAACGATGGAGAACTCCTACCGGTGCAAGGTCTGCGGTGGAGTTAATGCGCTCCACAAATGTCGGCAGTTCCTTACTCTCTGCGCGGAAAGGCGACTTTAGGCAGCATTAGAGCAAAAATACTGTCCTAACTGTCTGGCCCACGAGCACTCCGCATAGTGTTTCAAAGTAAATCGGGCTGTCGCTGGTGTGGTGAGAAACACCATACCCACCTGCATCCTACGGCTCCCGTAGCACGACGATGTGCCCCTAAGCTTTCACAAAGGAATCTACCGCAACGAGGCTCGACCTACTCCAAATGCCTACCCCGAGCGCCCACGAAACATACCTCTATCCTGAGGTCATCAAGTCCAAATGTGTATTCAGTTCGGGAGGAACTCCTTTAGCTCGGGGCTCCAGAATGTTGCTGCTCCCCATCCTTACCATTCCACCCGGGCTATTGCAACTTGTTGCAAGAGGGGCGGTAAGTTCACGCCAAAAAGGGTGACCAGCAGGGAAAAGAAAAGGGCTTTTGCCACTATCCCCGAAAAATCGGTCAATCCATTTCCAGAAAAACTCGAGAACCGTTAAGTCTTAGTTAAACTGAGCGGAGACTTCGTTACAAATATGCTTCGTTCTTCAAAACTAATTGACCGAACAATGTAAAATTTCGAACAATGTTTTTAAATTTTTTTGTTTTCAAAATATACAAGATTAAAATTTGGAATTTTTAAAGCTACAAGTACATGTAACCACTAAATTTGATATATGACCAACTAAAACGCTCGAATTAAAAAAAAAATAATATAACGTCTAAAAGCCTTTAGTGAGTCTTCTTCATTCTTAATAGTAAAAAATTAATAACAACATAAGCCGCCAGTGAATTTTTTTTTTATAAAAATAAAAATAAATAATTTTTATAAAAATAACCCTAAAATATGTAAAGCCAATGAGGTTTTAAATGTGAGAATTACTCAAGTTTATTTATAATTGGTGATTTGCTTCATATTTCCCCATAATAAAAAAAAAAGAATGTACAAAGAGCTTATGAATGATATTATTAACGGCCATAAGTCTGGATATTTCAGAGGAGGACAATAAATCACAGCAGTACATACTACAATACTCATAATAATTTCAGATACATTTAAAACTAGTTTTGAACGATACCAATCTTTATAAGTACTGGATTGATATTGTTGCCGAATGCATTTGAATATTAAATTAAAAATTATTGCGGATGCAAGTGAAGGTGCAAGTAATTTGTCTTTACTTAAAAGCGGCAACATGCTAAATGTGGTCACTTCAAGAAATAGGAACATTTCGTTTGGCCACCATTTTAATAAACAAAGTGCTGGCAATGAAATCAACAAAATTGTTTTTTCGTGTACCTAAACGAATAAAAAATTTAAGTCTGTTATTACAAAAATTGTAAACATGATACGTACTTGAAATGAGAACAAGAAAAACCCAGCAGCAGTATTAAAAAGACAAAGTAGAAAACCAATTTTACTTCTTCGAAAATATAGTGCTAAATTTGTTGGTAGTGAAGCAAATAATGTACATCCTGAACAAATTACCACCATTTGATGATTTGATAAATGTTTCCTGTAAATAACAATAAAGCTGTTTAAAAGTACTATATTGAAATCTACAACTAACCTACTTTATTTTAAAAATTATGTTAAATGAACACCAAAAGGTAGCCACTTTGTCTTCAAACACACCACGATTGACAGGAAAAAGGCGACCCAGTACTTTGAAAGTGGCATCTATTGATCCCAACCAAGGGTACCAAAGGAGTCCATATGTTGTTAACACAGTTGTTGCTATTAGTGTAAACTTGATTAAAAACGTTGGAATACTGGAAAGAAAATAGTAGTTCAACAAATAGTATATTAATTTAAAAATACGAAGGGTTTTAAGAAACTAGTCAAATATTATCTTAAAAAATATTTAAATTGTTATACAAAACTGAGCACTAATATTTATATGTCGGGAATTGGCAATACTAATGTCAATTAATTTTACTTTAGAACATACATTTGTATGTAGTTACAACTTTTTAAAATACAATTGGATTTCGTTTCGTTTACAATAAGATAATTAAATCTATCTACACTCCTCAAAAGAATTAAGGGAGCAAGATAAAAATCCAAATATTTTCAGTTTTTTTGACGGACCGTTTTGAAGGTCTAGGACTCTACTTTCCGAATTCGTGGAGCAAAAGAACATCCAGGATACGGTTTCGACGCATCCTGGAAAAGTATAACGGATATTTTTTGGCTCCACGAATTCGGAAAGTAGAGTCCTAGACCTTCAGAATGCTTTTTTTAAATCTTCGCTACGATGATTTTTCACAAAGATACTCTCCGTCAAAAAAACTGAAAATATTTGGATTTTTATCTTGCTTCCTTAATTCTTTTCGGGAGTGTATTTCAAAACAACAAAACTTTCGGCGTTGTTTAACCCAACAAGTATGTGTAGATGAACTAAGTCCTTTGGTGGGAGAACACCATTAAAAACGACAGTATCGCTGGTTTGCAGAATTCATCAAAATTTAAATGTGCGTTACTGAGGTCGGAGCCTTTTGATCAAAACATTTTTACTTTAAAATTTGTATGCACCAACTAAACTTAGCTCCTGTGTTGATGTAACAAATGTTAAAAAATTGAATACTCTGCCAGACGTTTTTGGAAAACAAACAAGTAACACATAATAAACAAGATAAATCATCTCTCAGATACGGTTTACATTTAAGCGATGCTAACATTTTGAGAGCTTAAAGAATCTGTTAGAACACCTAAGTTTTAAAATATGCACCTCTGAGTGGAAAAAGGAATTTGGTAAATTGATCACAATCAAAACAGCGTCATGCCATTCAGAAATAAATGAATCGAATATGAAGTTCATACCAACGCCATATGTTAAAGTCGGGATAGTCCTAACAACATCAGTAATGTGACGGTTGTGGTGCCTGCTGTCGAGTTAGCCAACTTCAACGAGTTTGCCGATCTGCTCAAAGCAAGAGGCGTAAAACGTTAAATTTTTCCTTCTAAATATCAGGTGCTCAAATGCCTCGCCAAGATTCACCATCATGAAGAAATCAACTTTCCGGAATCTTTTGCAACTCGTCGTTTGTGGAGGTATTGTTGCCGCGTAAGCTCATAAGTAACCCTCGCGGCAAGCTCTCTGTTAATCGAACAGCTGATCGGATGACTTGGAGTTTCGCATAGGAGCAAATTTAATATGAACCACAACTAGGAAGCGGTGAAGTGGCGTGATGCGGATGCAAAGGAAGAACACAAAAGGGACGAGATGATGGAAAATATCTGGATTGGTACAGACAGTCAGTTGTCGCTAAGCAGCGGAGTTTAGCACATGTTTTTTAATTACAGTATACTCCTGTATATCATATCATTTATTGTTACACTTGTATACATCCACTTATCGTTTGTCTATGCTATATAAATATTATCCTGAATTGTAATAGCAATAAGTTTTGAAGTTAAATAAAGTAAAATTGAAACGCGAAAAGTGGAGATTCAAAAAAGGTGCCAAACGACAAGACAGCGTCGCAACATTTTAAAAAACATCGTGGCTACAGAACCAACATTTAAAAAAAAAAAAAAAATACTGGTTCGTAGCTAACATTAAGCTGTAGAATTACATCGATAGCGACAACTAAAAGCACGTGGACGTAAGGAGGTCGTTTTTTGGAAAAAGAAAAAACTTGGAAAAACGCTTACGGCCAAGATGAGCAACGACGACATGGCGCCCGTAGAGAGGTTGGCAGATGAAGACTCTGGCCAACAAATGGATATTCGAGCACATTGCAGTAATCAATCTGCTATGGGACACGAAAATGGTGTAAATGCTGGAGGGCAGGCTCGCGCTAGTGGTACGCATACAGGCGTGATCGCTGTGGATACAATTGCCACAACTAGCGTGCCTTCAGCAGGAGTTGCAGTGTCACATCGAGAGGCGCACGATCGTCAGTACACTGCGCCAACCGGCGCCACATGGACCAATCAAGGAATTTCACCCTTGACGGAGAGGGCTCATCCGGGGGCTATACAGCCAGGAAATATGCTCCATTCAACTATGGAGATTGGAAGCGGTGGCTTCTCGGAACGACCAACGGTTATTAGAGCTGAAACACAGCAGCCGAGGAAACTAATACTCGAAGGAGTATATGGGCAGGCGAGCAATTTGGCATTCAACGGACCTGCGATGAATAATGGAATGCCAACTAATGGGATCTCACCAGCTACAGGAGTCTACACAAATCAACACAGATTGCACAATCAGAACACGATGGCCAGTTGCCACAGTTGGCAACCGAATTCAGCGATGTTTCCAAATCCATCGAACTCAACCAACGATCTGTCGCTGACGGCGTCACAGATTGCCACTCGGCAAGTAATATCTAAAGATTTACCATATTTTTCAGGTGATCCGACAGAGTGGCCTATGTTTATTGTGAACTACGAGCAATCGACAGAACGCTGTGGGTTCAGCGACCAGGAGAACTTAATTCGGTTGCAAAAATGTTTAAAAGGACTGGCTCTGGAAGCAGTGCGTGGGAAGCTGATGGTGCCCGCTACGGTGAAGCAGGCAATCGAGACTCTTCGGATGCTCTATGGACGACCAGATGCTATTCATCAAACACTGCAGGCAAAACTACTACAAGAGCCAGTTGTAAGAACGAACAATTTAGAGGGTCTAGTGCGGATGGCTTTGGCTGTACAAAATTACAGAGCGACTCTAAGCGCCATCGGACTCGTCGAGTACCTGAGTGACCCAACGCTGCTTCGCAGTTTACTGAAAAAATTACCATGCGATATACGGCTGGATTGGGCTCGACACAGTGAAACAGTACTCAAAGCAGACATCTCTGCCTTTGATGACTGGCTTTTCAGGCTAGCAACAGTAGCCAGCAAAGTGATGTCAGTACCGGTGGCCCCGAGTCCAAGCGAGTTGAAAGCAAGCAGCAAGTTTCCCAAAGCCAGACTCATGATACACAACGACACTCGTGCAGTCACGGCAGTGGCGTGTCGTAAGTGTGCGGGAGCACACAAATTGGAAGAATGTAAGAAATTTTTGTCACTTCCAGTAAAAGAAAGATGGATGTTCCTAAAGGAGGGCAAATTGTGCTGGAGATGTTTTGGCAAGCATTTTGTAAGACATTGCCCAATTAAAGAGAGGTGCGGCGTAAAGGGCTGTGCCAAGGAACACCATTCTCTGCTACATAGTTCCGGTCGGGAATCAAACACTACGCCTGCAAGTCAGGAGAAAAGCACGATTATTCTGCATACTGGGCAGAACGACAAAGCGCTTTTTCGGTTTGTTCCGGTGACGCTGTGCGGACCTGAGAGAGAGGTACAAACGTTCGCGCTTATTGACGAAGGCTCAGCGTGCACACTAATAGAGACAAATATAGCGGAACAACTAGGATTGGAAGGTCCCACTGAGGAGCTATGCCTTCGATGGACTGGTGACATAACACAGAAGGAGCCTGAATCTAAAAGAGTGAATCTGAGCATCGCATCGCATCATAATGGCAAGGTTTCACACAAATATGGCTTAAAGAACGTTCGGACAGTAACTAGTCTGGACCTGCCAGTTCAAACACTGGACGAATCAGTTTTGCAAGCGCATCCGCACTTGCAGAGGTTGCCTATACAAACATATGCGGAAGCACGAGCATCGATAATTATTGGTCTGGATAATGCAAAACTCGGTGTGCCTTTGATAGTAAAAGAGGCGAGAGGGACGGAGTTCATTGCCGCCAAATCAAGGCTCGGTTGGTCGCTGTATGGTCAAGGTAGTCAGGAACTGAAACCAAGAGTGATGCACATTTGTGAGTGCAGTAACACGCAGCGCTTGGACGAGCTGGTAAAGTCAAGCTTTTCAATCGATGCAGTTGGTGTTCGAGCTAGTTCCAACGAAATTCGCTCCGAAGAGGATGAACGAGCATTATCGATTCTGGAAGAAACTTCGAAATTTATTCCGGAAGAGAACAGATGGGAAACAGGACTACTGTGGAGCCATGACGACGTAAAACTGCCGTCGTCTCGGAAAATGGCGATACAAAGGCTAATATGTCTTGAGTCGCGTATGGCTCGAGACAAAGATTTGGAAGAGTTTGTTAATACTCAAATTCGGCGTTACGAACAACAAGGATACGTGCGGAAGACAAACTCCAACGAAGCCAATGAAGATCACAGAACATGGTACTTGCCTATATTCGTAATTACTAACCCGAATAAAGGCAAGTCGAGACTTGTTTGGGATGCTGCAGCTAAAGTCGAGGGAGTCGCATTGAACTCGGTGCTTCTCAAAGGTCCGGATCTACTGCCGTCATTGGTGGGCGTGCTGCTCAGATTCAGGCAGAAGCCAATCGCCGTGTGTGGAGATATTCGAGAAATGTTTCATCAGGTGAAGGTGCGACGAGAAGACCAAGCTGCACAACAATTTCTTCCGCGCTACGGAGACCAGAGCAGGGAGCCAGACAGGTATACCATGCAAGTAATGACATTTGGCGCCTCTTGTTCTCCAGCAGCAGCCAACTATATAAAGAACAAGAATGCCAAACGCTTCTTAGAAGAATATCCAGATGCAGTAGAAGCAATCCTCAGGAACACATTCGTAGATGACTGGTTGGAAAGTGGCGAATCAGACGAAGAGATGGCGAAAATGGCAACAACAGTGAAAACCATTCATGAAGGCGGTGGATTTGAGATGCGCGGTTGGATTTCAAATTCCATCAAGGTAACGCGAGCTTTAACGGGAAAGCTCGACCAAATAGAAAAAAGCATTGACCACATGGAGTCAACGTACGAAAGAGTTTTGGGAATGCATTGGAGACCCCAGTCTGATGTATTCACCTTTACACCAAAATTCGATCAAAAGAAATATGCTGCGTATCGTTATGTCCATATTCGATCCGCTTGGCTTGGTTGGATTTTACATTATACAAGCAAAAATCATACTGCAGGATGTGTGGAGATCATCAGTAGGATGGGATGAACCGATAGCCGAAAGAGAACTCTCACGATGGATGTCTTGGTTACGAGGACTGCCCGGAATTGGAAATCTAAGAATTCCTCGATGTCTGGGCATGGTGAGCAGAGCTGATAATATTGAATTACATATCTTTACAGATGCGAGTATAAACGCGTATGCAGCAGTCGCGATTATACGAGTAAAAATTCAAGCGGAAATAAGCTGTTCGTTAGTGGCCTCCAAGACAAGAGTTGCGCCACTGAAGCCGATATCGATTCCCCGCATGGAGCTTATGGCAGCTATATTGGGTTTAAGATTAGCGAAATTCTTAGCCTCCGAACTGTCAGTGGCAATGCAGCGCCGCGTATTCTGGACCGATTCCAAAAACGTCCTGTACTGGATTAATTCTGATGCGCGAAAATATCATCAGTTTGTGGCCCTGCGTATAGGAGAGATTCTGGAGAGTTCGCAGATTGAAGAATGGAGGTGGGTACCATCTGCACTCAACGTCGCTGACGAAGGAACGAAATGGGGCAAAAATAATCAATTCAATGAAGGAATGAGATGGTTCTCTGGGCCATCATTTTTATATGAAGACGAGTCGTGTTGGCCTTTAACGGAGTTAAGCATTGGTCAACAGAATTTGGAACGACTCAATCTACACGAGCTTAAAGTTACGTCAGAGTCCATACTGGCTACTGTCGTACCAGAAATCACGAGATTTAGCAAGTGGGAGAAACTAGGAAGAGCTGTGGAGTACGTTGCACGATTCGTACGCCTGATATTCAAACGAGAACCAACATCAGAAGCAGCGCAAACTATAATGCGCTCAAAGAGTTTGGAAGACGCTTACAACATAATCTACAGAGCAGTGCAAGCTGAAAGCTATGCCGAGGAGATCGCAACTCTGCAGGAAGGAGGGAGAGTGCCAAAGAGCAGCAGCATCTTCAGGATGTCCCCGTATGTTGACGAAGCCGGCGTTTTGAGAGTTCGAGGAAGAATCGATCAGATTGAAGGGGTCGCTACAAGTGTAAAGCGACCAATAATACTGCCAGGTACGCATGCAATTACTCAATTGCTAGTTGATTATTTCCACAGAAAATACAACCATCAAATGAATGAAGTGGTAATCAACGAGATGAGACAGCTGTACTGCATCTCTGGTTTGCGAGCGCGGGTGCGAGCCGCGAAAAAGAAATGCCAAAGATGTCGAAACCAAAATGCTCGTCCGGAAGCTCCGGAAATGGGCAACCTGCCGCCTGAAAGACTGGAGATCAACGAGCATCCATTTACTAACACTGGAGTCGAATACTTTGGGCCCATGGAAGTCATAGTAGGTCGACGGAGGGAAAAACGTTGGGGCGTGTTGTTTACATGCCTGACGGTGCGTGCCGTACATATCGAACTGGCACACTCTCTATCAACAGACGCATTTTTGTTGGTATTCGAGACATTCGTCGCTAGAAGAGGCGTGCCCAAGCGAATAGTTTCGGACAATGGCACAAACTTTAGAGGAGCTAGCAGGCTGCTAGCAGAGGAGATTGAACGCATTTCAACAGAGGAACTGGAAAAGACATACCCAGAGATTTTATGGTCGTTTATCCCGCCAGGAGCGACACATATGGGCGGTGTCTGGGAAAGAATGATACGATCTGTAAAGTCCGTGCTAACGGATGTATTGGAGGCAAGAAACGTGCATGAGCCAGTGCTACGGGCAGCATTAGCAAGGATAGAAAACGTACTTAACTCTAGACCGTTAACGTACGTGCCACTGGAATCCATAGACGCAGAAGTGCTAACACCAAATCATTTTCTAAGAGGCGCAACAAGCGCAATAAGTCAAAAGAATGAAGATGATAACGCTGGAGCTTTACTTGGTAAGAGTTACCGTATTGCAGGTCAAATTGGAGAACGATTCCGTAAGCTATGGATAAGAGACTACATGCCCTATTTGGTGAGACGAGCCAAATGGTTCGATTCACCAGCGGATCCCCTACAGAAAGGCGACGTCGTAGTAGTGGTCGACGAGACCCATCCTAGAAGCTCTTGGAGGAAGGGCAAACAGAGTAACGTTGCACTCGATTGGGTGCAAACTTCAAGAGCAAGACTGAAGTTTGCAAAGGAGGGAATGTTGCCGCGTAAGCTCATAAGTAACCCTCGCGGCAAGCTCTCTGTTAATCGAACAGCTGATCGGATGACTTGGAGTTTCGCATAGGAGCAAATTTAATATGAACCACAACTAGGAAGCGGTGAAGTGGCGTGATGCGGATGCAAAGGAAGAACACAAAAGGGACGAGATGATGGAAAATATCTGGATTGGTACAGACAGTCAGTTGTCGCTAAGCAGCGGAGTTTAGCACATGTTTTTTAATTACAGTATACTCCTGTATATCATATCATTTATTGTTACACTTGTATACATCCACTTATCGTTTGTCTATGCTATATAAATATTATCCTGAATTGTAATAGCAATAAGTTTTGAAGTTAAATAAAGTAAAATTGAAACGCGAAAAGTGGAGATTCAAAAAAGGTGCCAAACGACAAGACAGCGTCGCAACAGGTATAACAAACTTACTTCAATTGGCATTAGCATTGAATTAATAAACTATAATAACACTGGAAGTAGCTGGGGCATCTCGAGACCACCTGCAAATTTATTTCGACGCGCATTTCAGCATCTTGTCTTTACAAGTTTAATGATGTTTCTTTGTCTTTGAAAATCTTTTTACATATTTGAGTTTAAAACAACGAAATTCTCAACAAATCCATTTCAACAGCAACTTAAAAAAGTCAATCGATTTCTATTGCAACTTAAAAAAGTCTTTCTGATCAATCGATTTCAATTGAAACTTAAAAAAGTCTTTATCTATTATACCAAGCGTTTGCACCATTTACCTTGCCGTGGTATTCAGTTATCAAACTTCCCGATAAATCATGCCACCGCGTTCGAACGTGTTATTCATTGTGCTCCGCGAGCTCTTTGGTTGTTTTTCAGCGGTCAAACAGAAATGAACCATCACAGCGAAATAGCTCTCAGTCGCCACAGAAATGTAGAATCTCAATATTGGGTCCAACTTCGCTAGACGCTCGTCAGCAGAAGTTGCAAATTCCTCAGCAACAAAACGACTCTCTACACAACACAGAAATGCATATTTTTCAATAATGGCGCCGGCCCCTAGAACAACAATAAGCGCTAAAAAGAAAAGTACAATCACGAGAAAATTGGTTAAATCTTTATTTAACGGTTAAAGCGTTTCAACTCATTGAGTACGCCGATTCGCTTAAAACGGGAAAAACTCTACTATTTCGATCATCACCCACCCAGCAAGAAAAAAAATATGCTGTCAGTGCTGATATGTCCATGTCCTTCTGTAAAGAATGGTATGAATAGGCCCATCAACATCAACAAGCGAAAGTTTAATCCGTAAAACCAAAAAAAAAAAAAATGGCAACATTTCGAAAATAAGCAAAAGTAGCGTTAACTTTCGAAGCAAATCATTGGCTTCCATAGATTCCAATTACTCATAGCAAAACATCTGGGGTTTGAACACCCAACATATTATATCAGCGGTGCAATCCGCATCACTCATTAAATGCACCAGCTCTGGATTATAGCTGGAGCTGCAGCCCGATGGAAGAATACGGAAAGCAAATGCAGTACATGCAATGTAGGAACTGCGTCTATTACATTACAGAGTCACTGTCGAGGAGCCTCATAGAAGGATCCTTTGTGCAGTTCTCCAAATGTCAAGAGTTCCGCCACACAAATTTTCGTAAAAAAACATTAAGCGACTAGCCTTGTTCCGGAAATAAAGAAACAACACAAGGAAGTCTCGCAACTGTGATGGTAATCATACCGCGGCACAAATAAGGGACGTAAACGTCTCTAACATATATTACCTATATTTTATATATATTTATTATTATATTTACATTTTTGTAAGGCACTGTATGCTAGTGCATACTCAGGTTCGAACTCTTATCAAATTGCTTTTTTCCCTATATGTTAACGAACTATTTGAAAAGCGGTGTTTTTTTTTTACCGTAATCCGAACCTGAGTCTGCGTAACACACATTAAGCTATTTTTCAAAAAAGAAAATAATTGTCAAATCTAGCGGAGGTGCATATTTTGTCAACGAAATAAATAATAAGAAAAACTTAAAAAAAAAGGATAACTGGCGCAGTTGGAAATATTAACTGTCTAAAGATAACTTACATAGTGATAGTGAAATAAAGTTTACCAAAGTAAACTTTGAGTCGGAGTCATCCCGCTCTCGTGTTTTACACATTTACATAAAACATTTCTGAAGAATCGTTCAGTAGTTTGGCAGTGAATTAGATAAATCACCCAAACTTTGAGTTTGGCTAAAGTTGAAATAATACTTATTGAAAATAAATAATAAAATAATACTTATTGAAAATATAAAGTACAAAAATAAAATACAAAAATAACCAGCATAACAAAACACATGACATAAAAGGACAAGATCAACGAGCGCAGGAATCTAAAGGACATAATGTCGGAACAAAAAATACAGAAACTTCGCGAGACAATTATCACACAGGAAAAGGAGATTTCCAAATTGAGGGAAGAATCTGTACGACGACATGGACATGGACTTGAAATTTTGCAATTATGTTAAGGTTAATTTTTTTAGAATTTTGGATTTTCTTGTTATGGATTTTGACCATGCCCACACCAACCGCCCATTTGCACAATGCACTATGGGGAATTCGACCGCTTTTTGCGCACTTTATTCATTTTTTGAAAGTTTATGAATTCAAAAAATTTTGATGCCTAATGATAGATAAAAGATCAAAGGTCAATGTTGCATACTTGTATTTTTGTCGTTGTTCAACACTGTTGAGAAAACAGCTGCTGAATACACGTGTTTTGCAGAAAACTAGTTTGCTTGTTACAGTGAATATTTTATGCTCAACTTTCAGGGTCGATATTGAAAAAATGGAAAATATTGTTGGAAAAATTAATTATGGAAATTAAAAAGTGGTCTTTCTACTATGTATAAGTAAATCTCTGTTGTGGAAATTGACAGTGTGTGTTGAAATATTTGAAAAAAATTGGGGGTCACTTTAAGAAAAATTTTGTCAGGGAATCTCAACTTTGAGTAGAGTTATAAAAAAATGTCCACCAGTGTCCAGTCTAAAACTTCCAGAATTTGGTAGTATGTGCAATTCTTGTTCAAATAAAGTTTGCCACAATAGACACAAATAGCAACAAATTGTGCAATTTCGATTTTTAGTACCTAACCTCACTTTCCCCCATAGAAAAATATTTCCATATAACACAAATGGACGAAGAAAACTAAGACTATCGAATCTATTTAATATAATTGCTGCATGGGCAATTGGCTGATGGTTTAAAATTGTATTAAAAAAGGAGTTGAGGCAGAAATGACGAAAGCTTTGCAGTAAATGGTATCAGAAATGGCGATAATGTAGGTTCAATTTAAACATGCTCAAGAGATACTGTGGTGGTTAGTTTGATGGAAAAATGTCTTTTACGATCAGAGAAGGCTCAACAATTGTATAAGAAGGGTTGGAGGACCCAAGTTAATATTTTATAAAAGGGGGTCAGATGAAAAAAGTCAGGTAATTAGCAAAAACTGTATTAGCAGATTCGAAAATGGCATCTTAGCATAATGATAACTGATCCTGCAACAATTTGAAATTCACATATTTTCAAGAAGTCCTTAAATGGTAACAATTTCGTGTAGTTTTCCTACTAGACCACTAATTATAAAAAATTCAATATTGTGCTACAAAAGAACACACTCAAAATGCAAAACATGTGGTTGAAAAAAGATACAATGTAAACCTCTGGGATCGAATTATCAGAAAAAGGAACAAAGGCCAGACTCAAAAAACCTCTTCAGCATATCGCAACTCCATAACATACTTTTTGGGGGAAAATTAGGTTTTATGGCCCGGGGCGGTTCTTACCACCCCCATTTTTTCCAAAAACTTAACCAAATTGTATTTATTATGTTAGTCAACAAAAACATATTGAAAGCAATGCATAGAAACCAACTTTTGAATAAAGTGCGCAAAAAACGGTCAAATTCCCCATAGTGCAATGTAAAACAAATGGGATTCACATGGGCCTCACTTTGCGTCGGGGATGCGTTCCAAAAAAACACGACGCAAATCAAAACGACGCAAAATGAATTAAGATTTTCCATAGCAAGCCATATAGAAATCGAAGAAAGGTTACAATGTTGCGGAAATCTTACATTTTAAATATAAAAATTTTACAAAGCAATCATTAAAAAAAGCAAAATTATATATCATTTTATTTAAAAACATGTTATAGATTAAAAAGACAAGAAGATACTAATTCAGTAAAAACAAAATAATAAATTCAACTAAGTAATAATGACCAAAAAATTAGAATTAATGACTATTGGATGACGCTTGAGTGTCTATTGTCTGACTACCTTAATACATATATATAATCAAAGCATGAACGCGATACACTACATAAAAGGTGAGCTAATACAACAAACCAGTATTTCCCCAGTTTTGAAGAAATTAACGACTCCTGGGCAACGCAACATCGAAGTCTAACGATGCACAATGAAAATTAGTGCTATTTGATCAGCGACCCCAATATCAACTACTCCTGGAGTAACTTTTGCAAGCGTGCTACGCAACGGAAATGCACAGCCCATTCAAACAATAGATCCCGCTACCATTCAATCTAACGCGGCCCCAAGTCCATCCGTACTTGGCCAGAACCCCAACGGGATCGAAACGTTGTTAATTTCGCTCAACCAAAACATGACAAATTTCATGACGTTCATGCAAAATTGCATGCAGGAACTGATGCGGAATCAGAACTTGCTTATTCAAAAGCTTATGGACAATAACAAATAATGTCAGCACTACATATAGGCCTCTGGAATGCAAACGGCATTTCCAAGCACAAACAAGAATTGTCACTGTTTCTGGACTCAAATGATATTGATATTTTGCTGCTATCAGAAACACACCTCACAAACAAAAATAACTTTCAAATACCCAAATATGTATTCTACGCAACAAATCACCCAGACGGCAAGGCTCACGGAGGAACTGGTATCCTAATCAAAAACCGGATTAAACACTGTCTGCACACCTACAAGCAACTTCAATAAGTGTCCAAACCACTTTCGGCAGTACAACCGTGGCTGCACTTTACTGCCCACCACGATTCTCAATCTCTGAAATAGAGTTTACTGATTTCTTCAATACACTCGGAGTACGATTTATTGCTGCAGGAGACTACAACGCCAAGCACCCTCATTGGGGATCCCGCCTGGTAAATCCAAAAGGCAAACAGCTGTATAACACAATCATCAACCCAGCAAACAAATTGGGCTATGCCTCACCGAATAAGCCCACGTACTGGCCAGCAGATCCACGCAAGCTCCCAGATCTAATAGACTTTGCAATCACCAGGGGAATTGCGCACAATTTAATAACGGCAGAGTCACTAGCAGAATTGTCATCGGACCACTCGCCAGTAGTTTTCACTATATTAACACAACCACAAATAATAAAGCACCCACTCGGGCTAACAAATTGGAAAACAAACTGGCTCAGATTTAAAAAATACATAAGCACCCATATCGAGCTGAATCCCAAACTGGACGACGAAGAAGACATCGAGCTTTGCACCTCTGCACTAGAGTCGACGCTTATTGAAGCAGCAGATATCTCTACCCCGATTATCAGCCACACGCAGGAAAAACACAAGTCCAACAACCGACTAATTGAACTACTTCTAGCAGACAAAAGACGGCTCAGGCGAGAATGGCAAATGTCTCGATCTCCGGCAGCAAAACAACGCCTAAAGGAAGCTTCGCGAACTCTAGCAAAGGCGCTTAGGCAGGAAGAAGCAAGGACACAGCGGCTGTACATCGAGAAGCTCACGCCTACCAGCACCAAATATCCGCTGTGGAAAGCACATCCAACCATAACTGCTCCAGCCGAGATAATTTCACCTATACGATGCCCAACTGGCAAATGGGCCCGTTCAGACGAAGAAAGAGCAGTCATCTTTGCAGCTCATCTAAAAAGGGTCTTTCTGCCAAATCCGTTAACAAACTCTTTTCAGCTCCCCACCTTGCGCACCCCAATGGAAAGTGAGCAACCGAAATTCCAAGCGGAGGAAATTAATTGCAGAAATTGAATTAAAAACTATCTAAACCCAAGAAAGTCTCCCGGCCATGACAAAATAACCCCGAAAATGATCCGAGAACTCCCGATCTGTGCCGTGCGTTACATCTGCAAACTTTTCAACGCGATAGTAAAAAGTTGTCATTTTCCCATAAGTTGGAAAAAATCAGTAATCATAATGATCCCAAAACCCGGAAAGGACAAAACACAGCCATCATCATACAGACCCATTAGTTTATTGCCAAGTCTTTCAAAATATAATCCCTCATCATCAGTTTGGCTTCCGTGAAAAGCATGGCACAATTGAACAAGTCAACCGTATCACCTCAGAGATCCGCACAGCATTCGAGCAAAAAGAATATTGCACAGCATTTTTTCTCGATGTCGCCCAAGCCTTTGACCGAGTCTGGATTGACGGCCTAATATATAAAATAAAAGCGACGCTCCCACAATATACACACAGGCTAATGGAATCTTATCTGTCCAACAGAAAATTCGCTGTACGATGTAATAGCTTCACCTCTGATGACTTCGAATCAAAAGCAGGTGTACCTCAAGGCAGCGTGCTGGGCCCAACTCTGTATCTTTTGTACACAGCGGACATACCAACAAGCCCTACACTCATCACATCTACTTTCGCCGATGACACGGCTATCCTCAGCCACTCCAAATGTCCGATCAAAGCTGCTGAGCAACTGGCAACCCACCTAAAGGAGGTAGAAAAGTGGCTAGCAGATTGGCGCATCCGTGTAAATGAACAGAAATGCAAACACGTTACGTTTACCCTCAATAGAAGAAACTGCCCATCATTGACGCTCAACAATGTGCCAGTGCCTCAATCCGACGATGTTGTGTATCTTGGAGTTCACCTCGACAGAAGATTAACTTGGCGTAAGCATATCGAAGCCAAGAAAAAGCAACTAAAGCTCAAAGCAATCGGTCTACATTGGCTTATCAACGCACGATCTCCCCTATGTCTGGAATTCAAAGTTCTCCTCTACAACTCTGTATTAAAACCCATCTGGACATATGGCTCTGCACTATGGGGAAACGCAAGCAAGAGCAACATCGAAACCATACAAAGGGCTCAATTCGAGGTTCTCAGAACCATCACGGGCGCACCTTGGTATATCCGAAATGAAAATGTACAGAAAGACCTAACCATTCCTAGCGTAATAACCGAAATAAAGGTACAACAGCTTAAGTACACCGCTAAACTGCAGGCACACCCGAATACCCTGGCCAAATCATTAACACGAGTACGTGAATGTACTGGTCTTCAACGAAACGACTTCCCAACCCTCTAGTAATTAATCAGGGCCATAGATCAATGTAGCATCTTTCAGATGTTAGGTTATGTGTTAGATTAAGATAAACCTAGAAAATTGTTGTTAGTCTTATAAGCCTATATAAGAGATCCAACAAACAAATAAAACGTTAAAAAAAAAAAGGTTAGATTATAAACATGATTTATTAAATCTGCTAAATACAAAACAACACAGTAACGATTTTGTCACTTTTATCTACATACCTTGATTAGTATTTTGCATCATTAAAACCACAGTTATACGAAATAATACAAAATTATACGAAAAACTATTAAGCTTTGCACACGTGTTAAGCAATCTTTTGGCACACACAACTAAGCGTAGCATCAGCTGACTGCCAAAAAGCCTGGGATGCACGAAAAATATTTTTTAAAACGGTTTTATATTGTTAAGGCAATTCTAAAATGAACTAAGAAAAAAAAAAAAAATATACCAAAATAATTTTGGCATTTGCGCCCAATATGCAACGTGGGAAGAAATCAAACAGGAAATGAGGGAGCAAATGCGACCCAGGGTGACCTATGAAGACATTTTCAAGAGATGTAGAAACAGAAAAGTAAGCAACCCAGAGAACTTTTTAACGAATTTGAGTACGGTAAAAGCGAAAAAAAAAATGTTTCTGTTCGACGAAGACAAACCAAACAGACAGAGATCTACTTAATATATTACTTAACAAAATTGATGACCTTTCAGAATTTATGTCGAACAAGGCAACAACCAAAATACAATCCATTATCCATAAAATAATATCTCAGGCCAAACTGAAGTGTCACACATGATTATCGATACACAAAGAAGTGGTCCGATTTCAATGCATATAGGTACCTTTAACGAGACAGAATAAGAAACAGCAGAACAACTAAACTTTTTGGTGTATGCCTTAAAGCAACATTACCCATAATACTAATAACAATAGGTAAAAGAACAGATTAGATGTCTGGTGGATACCGGAGCAACAACTAGCATCATGAGACCAGGCATCTTTGAAAAAAGTTGGTAGTTGGCATGCTTTTTGTTTGAACACGCATTTTAAACGGTTTGGCATTGAATGCACCAGTTTTTCAGTAAAATTTTTGAATATTTTTAGCCACTCCTCCATTAAAGCCGCCTTAAGGTCAAATTTAATCAGTATCGATCGCTTTCGAATCCTTTGCTCTTCTGGGCGTTGACGCGTACAATGCGCAGTACGTTCAAGTGGTCCAAGCGACACCAGGACAAAGCCTGTTACGCGCGAACCCTATCAGACAGCATGCAAAAACGAAGTCGCGTGGACAACGGACGACAACTTAAATAATAATTAAGACTAACTACTAGATAGATAACTTAAAATACAAGTTTTTAGGATAGGTATAGAGAACTCTGATCCGATTACAGAATAAAGGCGGTTGTAGTCGGAACAGAGAACTCGAAAAGGTTCATGTAAAGAATAGTTGGAAGTACAGCGTGTTAAAGTTAAAGGAACATAATTTCGGGTTAATCTACAAGGTACAGATAGATTGACCTGATTAAGTAACTTAGGACAATCTATTTGTCCATTTAGAAGCTTATGAATAAACAAAGTACCAAGCATTACTCTACGATTAAGTAAGGAGGGTAGGTTAATTAGAAGAAGTCTTTTAGAATAAGAGGACAAGTTAACATTTCGATCCCAGTTTAAACCACGAAGAGCAAAAATTAGAAACTGTTTTTGAACAGACTCAATTTTAACTTGGTGTGATCCATATTGTGGAGACCAAACACAAGATCCATACTCCAAAATGGGGCGGACCAGTGAAATAAAAAGAGTTTTGGTTGTGTAAGGATCGTCAAACTCTTTCGACCATCGCTTAATGAAACCAAGACAACTCATGGCTTTATTGACAGTGATATTAGTATGACGAGTAAAATTTAATTTGTGGTCCATGAGTACACCCAAATCATTAATCTCGTTCAAACGTTCAAGTGGGGTATTATTGAGATAATATACCACTAATTGAAAAGAGGATCTATGAAATGACATGACATTACATTTTGAAACATTAAGGTTTAATAAGTTAATTTCCAGGAAATGTACCGTAATAATAATTGTTGTTTATCAATAGTCAGAGTCGTGTATTAAAGCATATTCTTACGGTTTGAGTAGTATTTTTGGAGTGGGAAAACAGAAATCATCGATAACTTAGAAATGATTTTTATTTTTGAGGAAAAAAAATAAAAATCAAGAAATGATTTTTATTTTTTTTATTCAAAAATAAAAATCATGAATGATTTATATTTTTTTTCTCAAAAATAAGAGTTAAAAATGATTTATATTTTTTTTATTATGAATAACAGTTATGGCATGAGGGAAAAAATAAAAATCAAAAATAAAAGTTATTCAGGAGAAATATTTTAAAAATCAGGAATAACAGTAAAAAGTAACTTTTTTAAATAAAAATTATGTTACTCATGATTTTTTTGAAGAAAATTTGAAAAATAACAATTATTTTCGGTCCCTGCTATTTATCCATTGAAAAGCTTGAACAAAGTACCAAGCAGTCTTTTAGAATACGAGGGTAAGTTAACATTTCGATCCCAGTTTAAACCACGAAGAGCAAAAATTAGAAACTGTTTTTGAACAGATTCAATTCTAACTTGGTGTGATCCAAACATATGATCCGTACTCCAAAATAAAAAGAGTTTTACAGTAGGATGAACAGTTAGATAAATCTGACATATATATAATCTGACATATACATATATCTAGTGATTTAAAATTTTTATTAAGCACTGGATTAAGGATAACTCAAGGAAACCGTCAACAAAGCTATGTGAGGAGGAGGGCATCAATAAGGAAGACTCATTAGATGGAAGCTATGGAACGTCAGGTAGATTAAAATCTCCCAGAACGATAACTATGTCTGCATCCGAAAGAAGTGAAGAAACAAAGCGAATAGCTTCTAAGTGGGTTAATAAACCGTCATGTCAGAATTCCGTGGAATATATGAGCAAGTTAGAGACACAGAATATGATTTTAGACAAATTTTGCCACTAACAAATTCAACGTCAATAACAGCAGATGGCGGAACTATTTCAGAATGGAGGGATGAATTAACGCCAATCAAAACTCCACCACCATTTTTGAATATTCGATCGCGTCTATAGGTTGAGAATGTTGTGGGAAAAACAGAGGCATCAGAAATGTCTGGCTTTAACCATGTATCTGTAAAGACTAAGATATGAAAGTCAAGGGATTGACTGTCTATAAAAAGCTTAGAAAGTTTAGATTTTAGTCCTCTAACATTCTGATAGGCCAGAATAAGGGACGAAATCAGTTTTTTGACCCGCCAGCTACTGACGAGCCAGAGGGTACGGAAGGATCACTTGAGTTAGGCAGGCGAATCGGAGGCCGATTTCTCTTTTTTATAACTAAATGTTTCGGCCAAAAATCTTTGTGACAAATTGAATGTATGTGTGTGTTTTTTTTTTTTTTTGTTTTGATATAGGGGGATATAGAAAGCCGAAAAGTGCGGGACTTGGTATAGAATCGGTTAATTCACCTCACCGCTAAACCCCTTCCTATTTCCTACTTCGCAAGGGGGAGCGGCTTAAGAGCCTGGTGTAGAACTATCTAGAGTGTGAAGTCTGATGGTGCTGACGTTCAGCGCGACGCAAGAATTGTATGATTACTGCAGATATGTGGCTAACTGCTAGCCAATTGCTTTGCGAGCTAAGTAGGATATCCACAAAGTCAGTGACTATAAATGGCCTCCGTATGTCTAGGCTTAGCTCTTCCCGTTCAGCAGTAAATCGGGGACAGACAAAAGGACGTGCTCCGCGTCTTCTATTACCCCTGCACAGTGTGTGCAAAAAGGGTTCGTCTCGTGCCTAAATCTGTGCAAATAAGATTTAGAACAACCATGTCCTGTCAATATTTGTGCCAGATAAAAGTCAGTCCGGCCATGTGTGCGAGTTAGCCATGGACGAATATCTGTTTTCAGTCGTCTTGTCCAGCTGCCATTCAATGAACTCGCCCATCTTCGTTGCCAACAATCTAAAGTGATCTCACATCTCTGCTGGCCCTGGACAGTATTAGTGGCTTCGATTGCCAAAATATCTAATTTGCACTCCGATTTGCACTCACGATTGTAGGATGGGATTCGCATGGCAGGGGCCCAGATTCCTGCAGCATACATAATGGTGGATCTTACTACTCATAATTCGAGTCAGAGCTAAGGTAGCCTTATTAGCCACGTATTGCAAGTGGTGCTTGAAGTTAAGCCTGTGGTCCAAAAGTACTCCGAGGTATTTTAGTGCTGGTTTGGATGGGATTGTGCATCCATTGACTTCGATTGTGGCTGATTCCACTTTCTTCCTACTGCTTATTAAGACGGCTTTTGTCTTATGCACAGCTAGAGAAAGCGAATTACTGCTCATCCATTCCATTATTTTGTGAATGGCTTCGTTGGTGTTAATTTGCTCATCTCGAATGTCCTTCGCCACCGTTACAACTGCTATGTCATCGGCAAATCCCACGACGGTATTTGTAAATGCAGCACAGCGTCATACACGTTCCATAAGGTAGGCCCCAGAACCGAGCCTTGGGCTACACCTCCGGTGATTGTGTGCTGCTTCCTTCCACTAGAGGTGTCGTACAGCAATACCCTGTCGGAAAAGTAGCTCTTTACCAGATTAATAAGGTATTATAAAAAATGTCTGGAAAAAACAAAATTACTCCAGGTGGCAGCCACAAGAGTGGAAATCCACCCGTGACCTCTGTCACGGCTGGGGCAAGGATACTGGAGGCCCCTACAATCACTTTGAATAAGGAAAAAACTACTGCAACGATGGCCCACTTGGTCGTTGCAGCGGATCAAGCGACAAGCAACAGCAGCAGCAACAGCAGAGACAACAGCAACAGCGTTGGACACAAGAATATAAATGCGAATCCATTCGCAAAGTGTGCAAAATTGGCAAGATCTCCGCCAACTGCACCCCGATCGGCGCCACCAGCGACACACATTGAAACAAAAGCAGGAGCCTCATTTGCTGCAATTACTGCGGAAAGCAACACGCCAAAACGAGGCAGAGATAACAGCCCCCAAAGCGTGACTTCGGAATCATCATCCAAAAGGCAGAAAGCCACCAGGGTTTCGTTAGAAGAACAAATTGGCGAACTTGGCCAGATCATGGACAATTTTGCCTACTTGGTGCTTGATATGGAGCCAAAACCGGTACTTCACATATGCGGGACATTATAACTGGCATACGTGCCCAACTGGCTGCCCAGAAAAAGTGTTCAGCAATGAACAAGCTAACACTAACAAGCCAATCAAGGCGAAAACTGGCAAGCAAAAGGCTAAAACTGGCTTTAAAACAAACAGCAACCACAGAGCCATTCTGAAGTTATCAAGGAACACTTGAGCAACAAAAAGAAACAAGTCGTACCAGCTTCGCAAAAGGTGAAGGTAAAGCACGGAGCCCCAAAGAAGAGAAGACCGGATGCAATCACGGTAAAGTGCAGCGACTCGGCGACTGTGCGAAGGTGCTAAGCTCAGTGCAATCAGACAGTACGCTTCAGAAATATAAGGAAAATGTTTGCAGAGTAAGGCGCACTGCGGCAGGAGAAATATTACTACAAATGAGCAAGACTGATGATGAGGCAACACCGATATAACAGCAAGCATTCCGACAGGCTCTTGGTGAAACGGCGGAAGTGAAAATGATCTCAGAAAAGGTCATACTGGAGATAAGCGACATACCCGAATGGACAACCGCAGATGCGGTTCTTCAATCAGCGTTTACGCTTATTGAAGAAAAACTGCCATCAGAGTCATTCCCAAAGATGCGCAAGTCATACAGAGGCACTCAAATTGCCACAATGATGCTGCCAACCAACTTGGCAAACAAACTAATAACCGCCGAGAAAATACGAATAGGATGGGCAGTCTGTCGTATTAGAAAGAAAGTGGAGCCAAGACGATGCTTTCGTTGCCTCGACTTTGGACACACAGCGTCCAGGTGCAGAAGCAAGTATGATGCATCCAGGGGCAGGCCTCCAAATCATGTACCGCACGCTGTATTCTCTGCCACAGATATGAGGCACCAAACACAGTATTAGTAGAATGTGCCCAGTGTACCAGAAGGTATCCAACTCCATTCGGAAAGATTAAGCTCCTACAACTTGATCTTAACCAGAGCTGCCCAGGAATTGCTAAAACAGACCGTCAGGCAGCTGGGCGTTGACATAGCAATCCTCTCCGAGCCACATAGGGACGGTCAGAGTATGCAATGGGTCCAAAATGCGAGATACGAAGTCGCAATTCGGAGCTGCAGGCAGACGCCACTACAACTGGAGGAGACCAGCAAAAGAAAAGGCTACGTAAGAGCAAAGGTCAACGGCGTGTATATTTACAGCTGCTACATTGCTCCAAGTATTGGAATAAATGAATTTACTGCCATCATAGATGAATTATACGCAATGAATGAATGAGATGAATAATACGCAAGATGCATGGAGGAAATGCACGTAAGCCTGTATATTGGTGGAACCCAAGAATAGCCGAAGCGAGACATCAATGTCATCGAGTGAGACGCCGGCAACAACGGGCACGCGGTAGGGACACATTCGCTGAACTGTTGGAGGAATATCAAAATAAAAGGGCCATACTAAACAATGAGATAAAGCAAAGCAAGGCTAGTTGCTGGAAAGAACTTTGCGCAGATGCAGATGCCCAACCTTTTGGAACAGCGTACAAGTTGGTAATGGGAAAGCTGGGAAGACGACCAATGCCAACTGATCCCGACAAACTAGCCAACATTATTACGACACTGTTCCCAGCTTATCCAACAGTCAATTTCGAACCGGAGTCTTTTGTCTCAAGGCCACAATACACTGATGTCCCAGAAATCTTAGCACTGACTAAGAGGATTAAAATAAATAAAGCACCAGGCCCGGATGCAATACCAGCAGTCGCAGTAAAAATTGCAGCCGAACCCCATCCAACACCATCGAACACCATCCATCCACAATGTTTGCAGAGCTGTGTGTGTGTGTGTGTGGAAGAAGGCGCGTTTGTTTAGATATTTTTTCGCAAAAGTTAAACTCTTCATTTTATTGGCAGATGAAACTAGCACTTCGTGTAGCACCCGTTGTACAGTTTTGGAATGAACATACTTTCCAATCTCTTGCTTTACTTCTATTGTTGGGTTCCTTCTTCACCTTTCTCATTCTTTCTTTCTCTGATTTACGATACTGCGAATAGTAAACTGACTTCCTTTCATAAAGTGTCTGATCTCCTTGTAAGAATTTTCTTGTTGTCGCAAATGTAGGATTATTTATCGTTTTGCTTCGGCGGTTTCAGACTTTTTTGGAGGCATTTTTGCGAAAAGTTGTTTGAATACGTATAAGAAACTATTATTCTCAAAAATTTTGGCGGATTCAAATAACGGTGCTTCTAGAGTTGTATTGTCGAATTGAACAGTGTTACCAAAGTTCAAAAAATTCTAAAATACTTGCTTTGTGTTAAGAGTTGCCAATACTTTTGTCCCTAAAAAATTAATGATATTTCGTTTGACAAAAATTAAAAAATTTATGGTTAGAAAATTGTTAAATACAATATGTTGGGTGAAAAGATATCTAACGATTGTATTAAAAATATGAATGTTGTTTGTTACTAAAACAGCGAAAATCGAGTAAGACTCCTATTGCCAATACTTTTGTCCATGACTGTATGTACAATGGAACCACCAAACCTATCAGAGGTGCATAAGCGCTTCAACTTTAGCCATCTCAATAAACAGGGAAAACACAAAACAATAGCGTTGCTAAATAATTTCGAAGACCTTTTCTTTAAAGAAGGCGAACCTCTTTCATCAACAAATGAAATTTCTCACCAAATAGTTACCACAGTGGATAAATGATTATATTCTAAAATACATGAGGAAAAAATAAACAGACAGATAAAAGAAATGCTAAATCAGAACATTGTCAGAAGTACTTCACCCTACAACAGTCCCCTCTGGATAGTCGAAAGAAAAAAGAATTGTCTGGGAAAAAAAAAATTTCGACTTGTCATTGATTGTAGCTCGATGAGTTCACGGTCGACGACAAATTCCCTATCCCGAATCTTAATGCTGTACTATATAAACTAGGCAGGTCCCACCCTGGATATGACGAAAGGCTTTTACCATTTTTCAGTAAAGGAAGAAGATCGACCAAAGAAGGCATTTTCAACACTGATGGTGGCCACAATGAGTTTAATAGAATGCCGTTTGGTCTGAAAAATGCCCCTCCACATCCGAAAGATTAATGAATTCGGTGCTCAAAGAATTCAGAAATAAAACCTGCGTCGTCTATATGGACGACATACTGATCTTTAGCACATCCCTTCAAGAGCATATGACAACATAGAAAAAAAAATACTCAAAACAATGAGAGAATTCAATTTAAAAATAAAGGTTGATAAATGTGACTTTCTAAAGTAAGAGGCACAGTTCCTAGGTCACATATTGACCACAGAGACAAAGTGTCCATGATCCGAAATTTAAATCTACCCAAATAAACGACCCAAATTGCAAAGCAGCATTTGAAAAATTGAAAACTCTTGTGACCAACAGTAGAGGTGGAAAACTATCGATAGCACTATCGACTTTATTGATGGTTTGGCACTATCGAGCTGTTATGCTATCGATGGCGCAGTCGCTCAATAGTTGTACTCCGATAGTTTTGGTTAGTACATCTCTGAAATAAATTGTTCGTGCGTTTTTGTCGCATTTGCTAAAGATTACTTTGTGTTCAATTGTGCAAAAATTGGTTAAAAATTGCGTTAAAATATGCATTAAATTGTTTTCTCTTGAGGTTGAAATTGTGTTAACTTGTTAACAACAATGAATCGCTTATTTCAAAGTGGTAAGTACCATAAGTATTGGCAAAGCAAATAGAGTGAGCTTTTTTTTTGTGTAACTAAAGGTAGGCGTCGTAACTCTTTGCCGAATTAAGGTTGCAGTAGCAGCAGCGATGGAAACGAAAGTCCTCAAAGACCCACGCAAAAGAAGAAAAACAAAATTTCGGATGTGTGGAACTACTTCAAACGTTCAGAAGACAAGATGCTTGCAAAATGCTTGAACTGCCAAAAAGAGTATAAAACGAGTGGAAAATTTACGGGGACATATTCAAAGATTTCACCTTAAAAATCTTTATACATATAAAGCAATCAAAATAAAAAGCAAAAATTAGAAATTATATTAGAAAGTTTCTTTATCTTTTTTCCTGAAGAACTACCTAAATTTTTACTTGTTTAAGCGCCTTTTTTTTGGATCAACGACATCGAAAACTATCTAAGACACACTATCGACTACTATCGATGGTTCTCAAAAAACTATCGACCACTATCGATGGCGCCGACTATCGATCGTTCTCCGCCTCAAACCACAATCCTATATTAAGGTACCCCAATTTCCTCAAGAAGTTCAAAATCACAACAGATGCCTGCAATTTTGCATTAGGGCGATACTTTTTCAAGACGGTCATCCCATCGCTTATGTATCTAAAACTTTTAACCAACACGATCGCAACTATGCGGCCATAGGATCAGAGCTTTTGGTCATAGTAAGAGCCGTCAAATATTTCTGGCCACATATCTATGGCAGAGAGTTTGATCTCGAAAGCCACCACCAACCACTTAAGTGGCTAATGGTAAAATACACCGGGAAAGATCTAAGCCAAGACTCCAAAGAAGAGCGGGGCTACAACAGTCCCATATTAAAATTAACAGTAAATAGATTTAAAACACAAATCATTCCTTGCAAGTCAAAACAAGAAACTGTCAAGAAACTTTTCGGCCACAAAAGAGTTTACATTGCTAAGTCCATAATGGACAATAACCAGGGAAAACAGTTATTTTTTCACAGTTAAATGACCAAAAAGGTTTCAGACTCCATAAAATCTTAGAAGAAGAATATTCAGGCAACCAAAAAAGAAAATTCGTAAAATGTACCAAACTAGCAATAGAAATAGAATTGCCCGAAACACTTCAAAACAGATAGCCCTCTTTCACAAAAACGAAAGCAGTCATTGCGACATGGATGCAACTTAGTGGAAATTGAAGTCAGAAATTTACAATCCAAAACTAAAGGAATTCATTATTAGTAACTGTGACATCTGCGGAAAATACGATCGTAACCCAATAAAAAACAAATTCGCCCATACAAAAACCCCGAATATACACTGTAGAGCATAACTATAAGCGCACCCCCTTTTTTTAGCGTTTTTTAGCGTTTGAAATAGACGGAATAACGAAAAAGTGTAAATGAGGAATTAAAGATAATTGAAAGTCAATTTTTTTCAGATCAAAACATTAAAAATAATATTAACGGTACTTTTGTTCTGTTCAAAAATGTTGTTTTTGGACTGGTGCATAACTATAAGCGAACCTATTATTCTTTTATTATCTCGTTGGTTTTCGACTTGCGCGCATCAATTGAAGTTAAATAATATTTATAAATGCTCAAATTTGAGAATGCCACGTGGTGTTTACTTAAGTGAAATCCAAAAAGGAAGAATCCTAGCCCTTTTTGATGAAGGACTATCCAAAAGGGAGATTGCTCGACGGATTGGTCGTTCCGATTGTGTTGTAAGAAATTTTTTGAAGGATTCTGCAAATTACGGGAAAAATAAGACAGGAGGCCCAAAATCGAAAATTTCGGATCGATCACAGCGGCGGATCAAAAGTTCTGCCAGCAACTCGATGAAGACGGTACGTGAAATCGCAGATGAGTGTGGACAATGTGTGTCCCGCTGGACAATTCATCGGGTCTTAAGGACGTCAAAGGTCATAAAAAGACAAAAGCTCCAACCAGCACCTCGGTTGCTAGACCAACATATTGCAGGACGCATGGAATTCGCCAGGATAAACATGGCAAGGGATTGGAAAAATGTACTAGAAACAAAGAATATATTTTTGGTACATCGGGTTTTGAATTTTAATTATTTTATTTTTACAGACTATTTTTTCTGACAAAAAAAAGTTTAATTTGGATGGTCCCGATGTCTTTAATAGATATTGGAGGGATTTGGGTAAGGATCCACGATATTTCTCAAAGAGAAACTTCGGAGGCTGATCTCTTATGGTCTGGGGTGCATTTTCGGTTAAAGGCTGCATGAAATCGGCATTTCACAGCACTCGGATGAACTCTACAGAGTATGTGGAGGAATTGCAAATGAACTTGGTGCCGGTTATAATCAAGAGAGGAGCAAGAAAGTGGGTATTCCAGCAGGATAATGCCGCTGTGCATCGAAGCCAGGAAACATTACAGTGGTTGGCGACAAAGAAAATTAACGTTTTAACATGGCCATCGTGCTCCCCCGACCTAAATCCAATTGAAAACATCTGGGGTATCCTGGTGCAGTCCATTTACGATAAAAAACATGCAATACGACACAATACGGGAGTTGAAAGCCGCCGTTATAAGGGCTTGGGACCAAATTCCACCAAGCCTCCTTGAAAATTGAATTTCGAGTATGCCCAACCGCTTGTTCAAACTGATTCAAAATAATGGACTGTATACTCATTATTAGAACAAAAAAAAAACTAGATCTAATAAGTTAGTAATAAGAAAAAGACTTAATTCTAAATTTTTCCATGTGCGCTTATAGTTATGCACCAGTCCAAAAACAACATTTTTTAACAGAACAAAAGTACCGTTAATATTATTTTTAATGTTTTGATCTGAAAAAAATTTATTTTCAATTATCTTTAATTCCTCATTTACAGTTTTTCGTTATTCCGTCTATTTCAAACGCTACGCTAAAAAAAGTGGGTGCGCTTATAGTTATGCTCCACAGTGTATACAATCAAGTAGTTCACGTAGACACTTATGTAAATTCGAAGCAACATTTTATAGTCTTTATAGACAAGTTTTCAAAAGTCGCAACATGTTTTTTAACTTCTGGACGTTAACGCGTACAATGCGCAGTACGTTCAAGTGGTCCAAGCGACAACAGGCAGTGGCTGTTACGCGCGAACCCTAGCAGACAGCATGCAAAAACGAAGTCGCGTGGATAACGGACGGCAACTAAAATAATAATAAGACTAACTACAAGACAGGTAACTTAAAATACAAGTTTTCAGGATAGGTATAGAGAACTCTAGTCCGATTATAGAATGATGGCGGTTGTAATCGGAACAGAGAACTCGAAAAGGTTCATGCAAAGAATAGTTAGAAGTACAGCGTGTTAAAGTTAAAGGGATATAATTTCGGGTTAGTCTACAAGGTGCAGATAGATTGACCTGATTAAGTAAATTAGGACAATCTATTTATCCATTTAAAAGCTTGTGAATAAACAAAATACCAAGCATTACTCTACGATTAAGTAAGGAAGGAAGGTTAATTAGAAGTCTTTAAGAATAAGAGGGCAAGTTAACATTTCGATCCCAGTTTAAACGACGAAGAGCAAAAATTAGAAACTGTTTTTAAACAGACTCAATTTTCACTTGGTGTAATCCATATTGTGAAGACCAAACACAAGATCCATACTCCAAAATGGGGCGGACCATTGAAATAAAAAGAGTTTTGGTTGTGTAAGGATCATCAAATTCTTTCGACCATCGCTTAACGAAACCAAGAGCACCCATGACTTTACTGACAGTGATATTAATATAACGAGTAAAATTTAATTTGTGGTCGATGAGTACCCCCAAATCAATAATCTCGTTCAAAAGTTCAAGTGGGGTATTATTGAGATAATACACCACTTATTGAAAAGAGGATCTACATATGAAATGACATGACATTACATTTTGAAACATTAAGGTTTAATAAGTTAATTTCACACCAAATTTGAAAGTTATTAAGATCAACTTGAAGCAGAGATGGGGTACTTGAGTAAATGACATCAGTTTGCAATGCATTCTTGAATCCTCCGATCGCTAAAGAAGTAAACTCTAAAAGGTTAGAGGTAGTAGATCTACGTTTCATGAACCCATGTTGAGAGGATGAAAGAATAGAACTACAGAATTTTTGCAGTTGAGAAGTTATAATTTTCTCAAATGCTTTCGGAATAGCAGACAATTTGGAAATTCCCCTATAGTTTGAAGCTACGGATTTATTACCCTTTTTATGCAAAGGAATAATAAAAGATTCCTTCCAAATGATTGGAAAAGAGGAAGTTTCAACAGACAAAGTAAGTAATTTAAGAATTAGGGAAATCAAAGTCTCAGCGCAAACCAGGTATCTGATCCTGGTGAGTAAACGGGCTTCACTAAAGTAAGCACACTGTGAAGAGAACTTTCATCGATCACAGGATTAGGGACGCAAAATCTTTTCAACTGATAGGGATATGAAAAGTTAGCTCGATGCTCTTTGGAGGAATAGGTTGTTTTGAAAACAACATAAACAAACATGTTGGTGTAAATGCATGCTTAAAATACAAACTATGAATTTCTCACAGTAAAGACCAATGCAGGCTTTGCTTAGAATAGAATTAACCCCTACATATTTTCATATATACTGTACTCACACTATATTTTTATACAACACAAAATTGTCCCCCACATTATGTTCACACACACAATCACATTTACACTATGAATAAGACCCCCAAATGTATATACATGTGACCCCCTAGATCCTAGAATCGTGTATATAAACTCGACCTTTTTCTTAATAAAATCAGTATTCAAGCAACTCTTGTCTATTCACTACTCTGCAATCAACGGGTGAGCATCGCTGTGTCTTTGGCCCCCATTTGCATGATCTCTCCGAAGTCCACCAAATTTCAAGTGTTGGTTGCGACAGCCCTGTGTCACTAGTTTATGTTCTAGAGGCAAACATTTTTATAAATAATAAAATTATAAAATTCAATAACATTTTGGTGACCCCCGACTTTGGCGTTCTTAATTTAAAAAAATAAAACATTTTGGTGTAACAGTCAAAGTGTGAGAATTTTTGTCAACTCAGACTAATTTTCTCAATAACACGCATATAAGGAATTTTGGTCAACTTGTCGATCATTTCCTTTTTTAATACAACGCTTTGGAAAATATTGATATTCCTTAGCGAGGGCACGGTTTTGCAGGCTAGCAACAATCCGGGGTCCCGACATTTACGAAGCAATTGATTAACTTGGATATCATTGCATTTGTGCATATCATTTATGTCAACTTGGCGACGGTATTGCACACCATAACTAAAAACTACATCTGCTTGTGAGACAACTGACTGTGTCAGCACTTTGTCACCTAGTCAATTTGGCGACTAGAATCACAGCGGAAAAAAGTACATTTGAGTCAACTTGGCGACTATAAGTGTACAACAGGTCAACTTGGCGACCATAAAATATAATGTTTGTCGGACAACTGAAATTATCAGCACTTTGTCACCTAGCCAATTTGGGGACTAGAACGACAGCAGAGTATAATCGGATACTCCAAATTTGGATTTCTGCAACGTGGGACAAGGCGTACCCAATCAATTGAATCATCTGGAAAACACGGAGACCAAGCAGTCGAAGGATTCTACGATTCATTATATACATTTATATTAAATAAAATAAAAAAATTTTTAAAACTTTATACTTGTTCAATTTAACTTTATTTACTAGTACTTTGATCACTAATCGGTGCGAGTCGGAGCGTACCTTGTCAATTGACTAAAAAATATACTTCCAACGGATCAAAGTACATAAAGTAAAATGGATAAAATATACGAACAACAGTTTGAGCGAGGTGAAGAGATTCAAAATGTCATCAGAAATGTCAAAAAGGTCTCTGCCTCAAGAAAGTCAAAAGTTCTCTATTATGATAATAAAATTGAGACGATTGAGGATCTATGGGATGAATTTGATAAAGCCCACACTGATTTAATGGAATCGTTGGGATACGAGCCATCCGGTCATGATTACTTCAAAAAGGAATATTATTCAAAATTAAAAGAATTAACAGAAGAAGTAATAAAGGATTGGAAACTACAAAGGGCAAAAATTGAAGAAAGCAAATTGGCCCATCAAAAAGATGAAGATCGCATTAACATTCAACCATTGATCAGAAAGCAAGGCGCAATGCTAGCAACACTTTCCAGGACATTAAAGCAAATAATTCCTGAAGAAAAAATGAACTACAAAACAGTTGTAGAAAACTTATGGCAGCAGATAGAACAACTGCACTATGAGATGTATAAACTTGCAGTAGATCCAGTCGAAGCTGGATACAATTTGGAAACATTCATAATGGCAGAAAAGGCGATACTGAAATTTTGTGTCCCACCTGCACATGATGTGACAACGTCGTCACTACAATTGCCAAAAATTTCTATTCCAAAATTTGATGGAAATTATTTGAAATGGCAACAATTTCATGACATTTTTAAGAAAATGGTTCATGAATCAAACATACCCGCTGTACAAAAGATGTGGTATTTAAAAGCAAATCTATCAGGGGATGCCAAAAGATTAATTAGGCACCTTGAATTAACAGAAGTCAATTATGACACTGCATGGAAAATGTTGCAAGAACGATTTAACAATAAACGGGTCTTGGTTACAGCAGTGTTCGAAAAATTATTTGATCATCCAAACATTGGAAACGACGCCCTGTCAATAAAGAATCTTCATGATAATATTCATGAATCATTGCAAGCCTTAAAGAATATAGGCATTGACACAGAAACTTGGGATTCTATTATAATTTTCCATATGACAAGAAAATTGGATAGACTTACCCACACTCTATATGAACAATCCCTTTCCGATACAAGGGAATCGCAGAAGACCAAAGAATTCCTTGCATTTTTGGAACAACGCTTCCTTGCCCTCGAGGCGATTGGTACCAAGCAGTCCAGGGAAAGGCAAAAAATATGTGCATCAGCGTCTGGCACAAACTCATCTTCATGTCCGTTCTGCAGTAAGTTAAATCACAAACTATTTCAGTGTGATAAATTCAAAACTAAATCTGCAGCAGAACGGTTAAACTGGGTACAGAGACAGAGAATGTGTGTCAATTGTTTTAAAACCGACCACATGTCGAAGTCTTGTAGCTGGAAGGGATGTTTGAAATGCGATGGAAAACACAATACATTGTTACATTTGGGAAACAACGATTTGAAACCAAATGTAACAGCTACGGTCTCAGCTACGTCCACATATGGAAGCAATAAAAATTATACTCTACTAGCGACGGCTAGGGTAATTGTTAAAGGGACCAATGAGCGAGAAGGAGAATTTCGTGCGCTCTTAGACAGTGGCTCCCAAGTCAATCTAATCTCAGAGAGACTAGTAAAACAATTATCTTTAAAAATAGAAAAGGCATCGCTAAGAATTGAAGGAGTAGAAGGACAACCACAACTCAGCAGATCAAGAGTAAATGTACTTGTGAAATCAAAAAACACCGATTTCAGTAGAAGAGTGGAAGCCTTTGTTTTACCGCCCATTGTTGCAGATCAACCCACAGAAGCAATTACGCAAATGTTTGACCTGCCGAAAAACATACCTCTAGCGGATCCCAACTTTTACAAAACAAGTAAAATCGATTTATTACTAGGTGCAGATCACCATTTCTCAATATTATTACCGGGACAAATAAAACAAAATAGTTGTCCAGTTCTTCAAAATTCAGAATTTGGTTGGATCATAGCTGGAAAAATAAACATGGTTACATCTGCACCTGCCACTTGTATGGTGCCTTCCAAGTCTGATGAACTGTTGGAGCTGTTCTGGAAATTGGATACCCAGAAACCAGCAAGATCATACAAAAGTCCAGAGGAAGAATATTGCGAAAAGCAGTTCTTGAACAAGTTATTAAAAACCGCAGATGGACTGCCATTTGCTGAAGACTCTTCATCCCTGGGGGAGTCTTGTGATGTGGCTGTTAGAAGATTAGAAGAACAGCTTAGACACATGAAGGAAGTGTTGCCCAAAAAATTAACAAGGCGGCATCATTGTGTACTCAAACCTGACATTACCACAACCAAATTAAGAGTGGTATTGGATGCCTCGTCAGGAAAATCTGTGAATATCTTGTATCCAGAACCAGGTGAAAAACTTGATGATCAACTTGATGACGACGACGCCGATGATTCCCAAGAAGACGGGCTTAAGGATGCTACAACAAGGCAAAGCCCAAAAAGACGAATCTTAGCATCGTTACCTCTAACGTTATTAATGATGTTGCTATTGTTATCATTGGCATTGGCCCAATCAGTAAATGTGACCCAATTTGATGCCAAACCTGGCATTTACTATGAAAAAACTGGAACGTCCAGATTTGCTGTAGCTGACTGGACAATCATTGCGTATTATAATTTGGATCCTTATTGGGACGATATGAACACATTTTCTTTCGGAATAAAAAAGATTGGGGAAATGTGTTCCCGATTAAAACCAAGTCAAGCCTGTTCTGCAATGTACAAACATTTCCAACATGTCGAAGAGGAACTGAGAATGGAAAACGATCTCTTGCACATAGGACGAAATCGTATAGCACCATTTGATTTTATTGGCAACATCGCCAGGAGTCTATATGGAGTACTGGACTCGGAATATGCAAAAGAAATGTCCAACACTATTGAAAAGGTGAAAACAAATGAGGAATACTTGGTAACACTCTTAAAGAATCAAACATCTATACTTGATTCAACAATCAACATCTTCAAGCGTGATGAGGCGATTATTGAGAAGCGATTGAATTTGATGGAGCAGCAACTATTCGATATATCTCAAGCACAATCTGATTCTGTCAAGACTTTTCAATGGTATCTCACGATAACAACACAACTTTCGGTGATTGCTTCAAATTTGCAACGAGTACAATCAGAGATTGCCCATGTACTCACTGACGTTCATCATGACCAAATTAGCCCGTTGTTACTCTCGCCTAAACAACTTGAACAACACTTAAAAGGGTTAAAAAATCATCTTCCACCAGGACACATACTTCCTGCCACAGACGATGATGTTCTACAATTGTATAAAATGATGAAGGCAGAAGGGAGCATTGTAAAGAAGCGCGTAATATTCAAAGTAACGCTACCATTGCTCTCAGCACAAGTATTTGAACTATACAATCTAGTTCCCATACCAGCAATCAGCAATAAAGGAATTATGACGATGGATATTCAAATTCCCATGATAGCGTTCAATAAGCACAGAGATCAGTTTCTTGGATTAACAGCAACTGAATTAAAACAATGCCATCAAGTCACAAATGAAGAATTCATATGTCAAAATAAACAATCTGTGTTCTCAATCAACAGTAATTGTGAGTTCCAGTTGTTCAACAACAAAACTTCAAATATGTGTCAAATCAAATACACAAGCATGACTTTCGTTTGGTTCAATATGTACTACAAGAACCATTGGATTTTTGCTACAATGTCGTGTACAATGGAGATATCTGCAGTCTGCGATGACAACAGTTCAAGCATCACCATAAGTCAAGGAGGATTATTAACACTTGATCCATTACAACCACCGGCACAATGAATATGAAACGGATTCTACTAATGTTCAGCTAAGCTACAATGAACTTGACAAACTCAGTAGTCAATTATGGCCCAGATTCAAAATAAAGTTACCATATGACCTAAAATCTAGTCAAGGGCCTACTCAACATCATAACCTTGCTTCATACATAGCGCTAATAATATTCATAACATTAGTGCTGCTATATGTTATCAAAAATCGGTGTACCAACGGAAGACAAGAAGCCAGGATTGCTATTGGCCTTCAACAGATGACCCCTCCCACAACTGGTACCCAGATGCCAACTGGTAGTCAACCGACTCAATCTACACATCGACCTGCTGGAAACTACGAAATCAACATTTAAGTAATGTTGAACAGTCGTTCAACGGCCGGGAGTATGTTGGTGTAAATGCATGCTTAAAATACAAACTATGAATTTCTCACAGTAAAGACCAATGCAGGCTTTGCTTAGAATAGAATTAACCCCTACATATTTTCATATACACTGTACTCACACTATATTTTTATACAACACAAAATTGTCCCCCACATTATGTTCACACACACAATCACATTTACACATTATGAATAAGACCCCCAAATGTATATACATGTGACCCCCTAGATCCTAGAATCGTGTATATAAACTCGACCTTTTTCTTAATAAAATCAGTATTCAAGCAACTCTTGTCTATTCACTACTCTGCAATCAACGGGTGAGCATCGCTGTGTCTTTGGCCCCCATTTGCATGATCTCTCCGAAGTCCACCCAATTTCAAGTGTTGGTTGCGACAGCCCTATGTCACTAGTTTATGTTCTAGAGGCAAACATTTTTATAAATAATAAAATTATAAAATTCAATAACAAAACATATCGGCAAAGGCCTGATCATAGTTAGCTTTATTATTTTCAAAACATAAATGGGACGGGTGCACTGCTACCTTACGTTTGGCCTTAACGAAGTTATAAAATTGCTTTGGATCACGGGAAAACTGAAGTTTACAACTCCTAATGTAATCCTTATAGAATATTGTATTAAGCACTGAAAAATTCGATCGAGCAACAGCATAAAAGAGAAATCAGACGGTCGACCCGATTTTTTAAACTTTCTATAATATCTAGACTTTATATTTTTCAAATTAGTTAGCTCACGTGTAAACCATGGCAGTTTGTCAAACAATACATGGGTCACATGGGAACACAAGCATCAAAAAGTGAAAACATAGTATCATTTAAAAAAATATCAAAGAAGCTAACTTCGGCTCTGCCGAAGTTTGTATACCCTTGCAGCTTCATTGTTTTATTATTTAATATAAAAACTAAATTTTTAAAGTAATTGAAGAGAAAACTCAACTAAAAATTTTCCCGAATTCACCGAGAATCGAACCCACCAATCACCGAACCATCGTGCGACCGATCTTTACGTACTACGTCACCATCCTCACTTAACTCACTTAAGCTAGTTCGACATACATATATGTATGTATGTACATATAGCAAACGCATGGCATCTCGCTCTTTAAAATTCGTTCTGTTCTGTCACAACGCAAATGTTTCTGTCTCTCTCACACACCGCGTGGTGACCAATTTTTGCATATGTATGTGTGTGTGTGATTGCTTGGAATTTGTTTTTGTTTCTTTGCTGCCAGAGAAAACTGCTATTTTACTCGAGGTACCTCCACGTTTTAGTTAATAGCTCTGGTGATAATTATCCGATCCTACTCATTTTCACACTTTTCATACTTCATAGATTAAGGAACTTAACTTTTCATGTTTCAACTATGTAGCTTAAAAATTTATGGTCTAAAACTTGATAGAAACAGACAGACGGACATGTCTTAATCGACTCGGCTATTGATGCTGATCAAGAATATATATACTTTATGGGGTCGGAAATGTATATTTCTATGCGTTACAAACATCTGACCAATTTTATAATACCCTCTGCAAGGGTATAACAAATGGCAGCATTCATATCATTACAGGAGTACAGATAAGACCAGTCTGTGGCAAGAATTTGCTCATTGAGCTTGAAAAAGTTTGTTTAACGAAAGCAACGGGTACGAGACGTCGAACTGGTACCAGCATTTGATAACCGAAAAGGTAATCAATAGTTAAGTCCAAAGTTGGATGGAAACTGTCTTCGGGGACGACTAAGGGATCAATCCTCGAAACAATACAGTTAGAAGAATCTAACACAAATATAAGATCTAGTGATCTCTCATTTTTGTTACGCACTGGATTAACTTGGGTTAGGGATAACTCAAGGAGACCGTCAACAAAGCAATGTGAGGAGGAGGGCATCAACAAGGAAGTCTCACCTGATGGAAGCCATGAAACGTCAGGTAGATTAAAATCTCCCAGAGCGATAAATATGTCTGCATCCGAAAGAAGTGAAGAGACAAAGCGAATAGTTTCTAAATGGCTAGCATATACCGTGATGTCAGAACTCGGTGGAATATACGAGCAAGTTAGAAAGACAGAATATGATTCTAAACAAATTTTGACACTAACAAATTCAATGTCAAGAACAGTAGGTGGCAGAACCATTTCAGAACGAAGAGATAAATTTACTGCAATCAAAATTCGGTGGGGTTTCTGGATACTCGATGGCATCTATAGGTTGAAAATATTGTGGGAAAAACAGAAGCATCGGAAATGTCAGGCTTTCACCACGTTTCTGTAAAGACTAAGATATGAAATTCAAAAGATTGACTATCTACAAAAAGCTTAGAAAGTTTAGATTTTAGTCGTCTAACATTCTGATAGGCCAGAATAAGGGACGAAATTAGTTTTTTTACCCGCCAGCTACTGACGAGCCAGAGGGTAGGGAAGGATTAGTTGTGTTAGGCAGACGAATCTGAGGCCGATTTTTATTATTCCTAGCCCTATACTCCTTAATAACTAAATGTTCCGGGCAAAAATCTTTGTAACAAATTTGGTCAAAGACATTTGGTGGGACACTGATTTTAAATAACGGGATGTCACGGGTGTATGAAAATTTGAACTTTTCCACCACTATATTTGGCGCCACGACTTTTGCCCGGATATGGGCTATGACATCGTCTGATGAAGTAGTATTGGGATCGAGCCGCGAAACAAAGATTTGCTTTTTTGGTGGAATTTCGATGCGCCAGCCGCAACTGCAGTAACAGCATTTTGCGCTGGAACTGCTAAGGCAGATGACGCTTTGAGAGCTCTTCTAGTTAAAACTTTATTGGGAATATCATTGGGAGAGAATATTCGCCCGGACACATCAGAAACTACAACCGATATCGAATTAGCATGCGGGGCACTGTTACCAGGGGAAATGTCAAACGTCCCCGCAACTGCAGCCACTGCTGGACTCCTAAACGTTATCAGTTGCTGACCATTTGTAGTTATGGGGTCATTCAACGATGCCGGAACCGGTAGAAGCAGAGATGCCCGCGGATCGGGAGAGAAATCCCGCGGGATGGTCTTCTTCCGCTTCGGTGATTCGTTTAATAGTTTATAACTATTATATATTACTATAGTTTATAACTATTAAACTGAGTTTCCAGAGACGAAAACTCATCACGAAGTTTTAGAAAGCCAGCCGACAGGGACTTAAAGCCCTCTCTCGTCCACCACATAAATAGACGCATATCCATTTCTACGTCCCAGCACGCTTCACAACTCCCCTACCGTTTCTAATACTATCATTTACATTGGCTGTATAACCAGCGCATTTGACATGGATAATGTTATCACACAGCCAGTACAAAAGATAGTCATCTTGGACTTTTTGGGGATGAGTGCACTTTTTGGAAGAGCAGACAACCATTGTAAATTTAATTGTTTATTATTATTTTACTGATAAGAAAAAAATCAATAATAAAACGCAAAAAATTAAAAAAGAAAAACCAAAAAGTGACACAAGTGTTAAAGTTTTAATCTTCAGAAGAAAAAACTGAAGAGAAATTAAGAGAGTTAGTAATAACACACAACAACAAAGACTGGCACAATTGCGAGAGTAAAGCGAGAGGTCGCGATCGCGGGCATTGTAAAAACGCGAGAGCAAGCAAAAGAAAAAGAGATCAAAAACACAAAGTCAAAGTCAATGCAGGCAAAAGTGAAACAAAAAGTAATAATAGCTTTGAGTAAATGTTTAAGAACAAGTTACAATAAGTTAAGGGGTTACATGGGTTTCACGGTTTCAAAAAATCGATTTTTTTTTTTGTCCTATTAAATTTTTCAACATCTCTAGAATATTGTGTTAAAATTTCAAATCGATCCGAGCAATAGTTTTGGAGATACAGCCTTTAGAAGTCGAGTGCTCAAGGCTAATCGCACCGCGCTCAAAACTTTAAACGCGTTTTTCTCAAAACTGTGTTTTCAAAGTCGGTTGGCAAGATTTTTCGAGAACTAACCAACCGATTTTGATGAAATTTTGCACAGGTCTTTAAAATACGATTCTTAAGGAATTGAACGAAGGATTTTTTTTTTTTTCATTTACAACTATTTTTTTAAAAAAAATATAGTGAAATTTTCCTTAAAATTTGCATTTTTTTGTAAAAAAGACTGTTAAAAATCCAATTTTCATTTTTTTTTTTCCTTCGTTCATTTACTAGTTTATGGTTTTAACTAAAATATGATTTTTTTTTTTTTACTTTAGATGATCCGGTAAGAAATTCTTCTGCCAACGCGGAGGCGTCTTTTTTTTTGGGGAGTCACCGAAGTACACGTCTCAAAGGCGGAGTTTTGAATATTTTTCCACAAAAGTTTTTGGGACTGTTGTTGAAACATACATCTTTATAGGAATACTTAATTCGAATAAAAAATTTCATTATTTATATTAAAAAAAAAATGTTGAAAAAAGGCCATTTGTTGCTCGGTGAAACCCATGTAACCCCTTAATCGCGTAATAGGTAATTTCGGCACAGATTCCGCGGAAAATAACTTTTATTGGCACGATTAAATGAAAAGATTGGATAAAAGCGAGAGTGCAAAAAAAAAAACACTTCCGACTTCGTTGAAGTGAAGAAAGTTTTGCTTTATCAGATCGTAAGAACACAACGATAGTTCAAATCATGCAACAATTTCTCGCCACCAAAGGCAAAGTGGAAAAATTTGTCTTTAATAACGAATTTAAAAACACAAACGTATTAGAATTCCTGCAACGAGAAGGAATAGCGCACCATTTAACGAAACCAAAAAGCCATACAGGTAACAGTGATGTAGAAAGATTGAATAACACACTAACGGAGAAAATACGAACTTTAAATCATAGAGGGAATGGCAAAAGCAACATTCTTAACAAGTGCACCTTTTGACATACACAATCCCAAAATTAATCATAAAGAACTCTATAAGAGACTTCTCGACCAAAAAACAAACAGAACTAACAAACTAAACGTAAATAGGGAACTCTACACTGAAAACAGAGAAGAAGGTTTCATAAAAAATTACAAGATCCTTAGACATAAAGAAAAACCAAAATTTAGAAAAGCTAAACTTACAACATCTACCCAATAAATATTAAAAGACAAATGAAATTTTCAAGCACTTTACCTACTCTGCTCTACTGGTAAAATCGATTCGAACTGAAGCAAGATTCATTCAGATACAAAATACACCATAGAACTCGTCAACAACTCCACAACAGCTTTACACATAATTAATCCCGTAGAAATACTAACCATAGTAAATATGATAGAAAACAACACTAAAATATTGTTAATAAAATATAGACATCGACTTTTGCAAAATCAAACTAGTCCGCAATAATTGCAAAAGAAAAAAAAATAATAAAGAAGATGATAAATATCCACAATATAATACTAGCAAACATAGTCGCAATCGGAAATTGTAAATGTCTAAAGACAACTAAAATAGTGATAGTGAAATAAAGTTTACCAAAGTAAACTTTGAGTCGGAGAGTATTTCCAAGTTATCCACTATTCCAAAAGCTTTTTAGAAAATTGTAACTTTTCAGTTGTAAAATTTTTGTAGCTTTACAGTTTCACTGGCCCGACACAAATTCATGAAATGTAGATCTACAACCACTAGCCTTTCACATCTATGACAATCAAAGGATTTGAAAGTGTCAAGTAAACTGATGTCTTATGTACTAAATTCTGTAAGGTCAACCAAAGGTTACTGCTTATTAAGTTAAACAAAGTTGGCATCCCTGGCTTAGCTGGATTCGTAAGTATCTGACAAACAGAAAGATACTTTTTAAGTCTTCGTTTTTTAGATGCATCGATCGGGGGTGCCCGGGGTTAGTCATCTTGGTCTGTTGCTTTTCACCCTTTTTATAATATCCCTTCCATCTTACTTCCTTGGTGTCACCACAATCTATTGAATTTAAACATCACTAAACGCAAGGTTATATCGTTTTATAGTACCTACCCTCAGATGACAACGTATTCCATGAAAAACACTACATTATTCCACGATCCATTTTTCCACGATAATCGCTAAAGCCAAATGCGTTATTTATTTTGTTAAGATATGGATGAAATAATTTACACTACCTACATTTTTTACACCTTGTTGTTTTGTCCTATTTAAGAGTACGGATCATCTATATGGTCACCCCAATATGAGTCACACCAAATTAAAACAAAAACTGTGCAAATGCAATTTATGTTAACCCGCCATCGGAGATCTCATTCAGTTAACCTTCTTTCCCTTACCAATCGTAGAATAATGCTTGGTGTGATCTTTATGCACAATCTCTTAAACCAATTAGATCTCTTTTTGTACCTTTGAGGCCCACTAAATATTATAATCCAATAACTAAACAATCTCTTTACTATAGATTCCTAAACAATATGTCCTATTGCTACCACTTTTGCAGTTTATCTTCCCTCTCTGGGTATCCATCTGAACTTAAAAAGTCGACCGGTTACGATTAATATAATTTTTGCTATGTAGCACATCTACCAACTGTTAAAGGGGTTAGGGTTAGTCAGAGGCGCAAAAAATTTACCATTTTCAAAAAAAATTTTGTAGTAAAAATTCAAAAAAGTAAGAATACAGCATTAATATTTGATGTTTCAACTTAATTTCACATAAAAAAATGATTAATTTTAAAAGTTATGACTCTTTTTTTTTGACCCTTTCTCAAAAAAAGGACTTTGCGGTGACCACTATAGCTCTTTGAGGATTCATCCAAAATCCATCGGATTTTGAATGAATTAGTTTTATAATTAAATAATCTCGTGCTTAATAATCGAAGCTTTTTGATTTCTTTAAAAAAAAAAACAACTTTCGAGAAAAAAAACTACCGTTAATTAGTTAAAAATGAAAATCCTTTGATTCAGCACGAGATTCAAATGTTCTTTAAGAGCAGTACAAACTTCATTCAATCTATTAAACGGTTTTTGAGAGTTGTCACCGGTTTGGAAAACATAGTTTTGACAAAAACGCAATTAAAGTTTTTGAAGTACCTTGCGCATAAAGGAAATGGCCTTACAAAATCAGGTTTATCTCGAATAACATTTATCGAATTGTCTTCAAATTTTAAGATAGTATTTTTAAAATATTATATTTTAAGAAAATGCAAAAAGGAAATTGTATTTTTCAAAATTCTAACTACAGCTAACCCCTTAACGCGATAGTAAAAACTGGTTACTATCCTCTAAGCCGATAAAAAAAAATCGATGATAATAATTTAAAAAAAATCTGGGAAGGACAAAACGCGGATCTTGTCAAACAAACCGTTTGTTATCAAGACTCTTAAAATTATTTGAAATTTTTCTACATCTTCGTATAAACCACATTATAGGCACACGAAAACATTATCCCACTACATCAGTTCGTGTTTCGAAAAAACATGGTGTACATATTAAGCATGTTAACCATGTCATCATAGAAATCAGCACACCATTACACCAAAAATAAAGCTGGACAGTAATCCTTCTTGAAGTCATCCAAGCCTTCGATCAAGTCTGGCTAAGTCCCCTAATGCATATATAAAATAAAATTGAGCCTCCCGCTTTCGTTCTTTTAAATAGAAAACTTCCGTCCGATATAATTGCTTCACCTCTGATATACCAAAGCTTTTCCAAATGTCCGATCAAATTTGACAAACCAGCCCATTATTGACTCCAAACACCGTCGCAATGACTGTCTATAGGTCAGGGCTAGTTTAGCGTAGGAATATTTTTGTATTTCTTATTTTAGTCTGATTTCAATAATAATACTGAGTGGTGAAGAATTTATAAACCCTTAATTAAATAATAGTTCAAAACCTACTCAACAACACCTTGAAGTAGAAGCAACATCGTCAGACTGACTTAGTTGAACTTATGGAAGTACACATCAGAAAACAGCAACAATAAATTTTTAATATACAGTACCCCGCCAAAAAATTAGAAACACTCAACTTTTTCATATAATGTTACACATAATTCTGAAAATGTTGATGTTCCAAATGTTTTTCTGGGAATTTTTTTTTTGTACTTGGTTATATATGCAAGCGTTATAAAAAAGTACAGTTTTTGGAATAGAGTTTTTAGATTGGACAGATTTTTTACCGTTATTTGTTGAAGTAAGTCAAAATTGAGTGCAAATAAGATCAGTGCGACACAAATAGTTGGCGATTCAGGTTGTTGTGATTGGGTTCGTAGAACTTTGAAATTGAGTTGTGTTATTTATTTTGGTTATTGAATTTCTGGTAGTTTTTGCACATTTTTGACCGGTTTTGAAATATTGGGAATTATAGATTTATTATTTGAATATGGGACGAAAAAAAGATATTTCACCTATCAGGAAGGCTGAAATATTGGGATATATAAATTCTGGGGTACTAAGCTATCGTAATATAGCAAACAAATCTAACATTAGCGAAGCCACGGTATCTCGAATCTCAAAATTCAAAGAAATCTCAAACCAGTCCAACTGCGTCATGCCAAATAAAAGGCAAAAGACGGAAAAAAAAGTAATGGATATTGGTATAAAGAATCGAAGAATGCCTACTAGAGAAACCGCTAAAGAGTTGAACGATGGTAAAGTCTGAATTTCTCAAAGAAGCGTAGAGAGAATTTTCGCAAAAAACAACATAAAATGTCGACGTCCTGCTAAAAAGCCGAGATTAACTGAGAGAATAAAAAAGCAAAGGGTTATATGGGCTAAGCTGCATCGGGATTTTCCAAACAGTTACTGGAATAGGGTGAGCTCCTTAAAAAAATTCATTTTGTTTTGCATTTTGAGACCTTTGTATAATAAGATGCACATGACTAAAAAAGACGGTTTTAAATAATTATTTTAGGTTATTTTCAGCGACGAATGTCGCCTTGAAGCAGTTACAGAGGCTATTAAGTTTGTTCGTCGTAGACCTGGCGAGCGATACAATTCAGATTTCATTGAAAAAAGAGTGAAACACCCACCTTGTGTCATGATTTGGTCATGCATTTTATCGGAAGGACCAGGGCCAAGTTATTTCGTTGAGAATACTATGAACAGTATTCAGTACATATCGGTACTCAAAAATGTTTTTCTGCCTTATTTAAATAATTTGCCATTACCAGAATCAGGCTACATCTTCATGCAGGATGGTGCTCCCTGCCATACCTCAAAAAAAAAAGCAAAAACTTTCTTTCCAACAATAAAATTCAGGTCTTACCTTGGGCAGGTAATTCTCCTGACCTAAACCCCATTGAAAATTGATGGTCTTATCTCAAATCTAAAGTTTATGTTCGGCAAAATTCTAAAATCGATACACTAAAGGAAAACATTCTTGATGTATAACGACCAACAATTGCGAAAAATAATAAAATGTTGCATTGACATTAAAGGTAAATGGAAATACGACCAAATATTAATTTTTTTATTTTTTATAAAGTGAAATTATAAAAATAATACGTTAAGAAAACAAGTTTTGTATAAAAGAAATTTCTGAAATAAAAATTTTTTGTGTAATGGACTTTTGAAGTCTGACTTTTTGAAATAATTTGAGTGTTTGTAATTTTTTGGTGGGGTACTGTAAATAACAAGCATACGCATATAATAATATCAAAGAAGCTAACTTCGGCTTGAAGTTTGTATACCCTTGCAGCAAAATAATTGGTATAAATGCTTAACAAAATCAAAAAAAAAAAAAAAAGAAGAAGAAACACATTTAAAAATTTTCACTTCTTCGCCGAGCATTGAACTACCAAACACCGAGCCCATCGTGCCACCGATCTCTACATAGTACACCACCGTCCTTACTAAGCTAACGTAAGCTAATTCGACATATATGCAAACCCATTGCATCTCGCTCTTTCAATTTCGTTCTGTGTAAGAACGAAAATAAAATATTTCTGTCTCTCTCACACACCGCGTGGTGAAGAATTTTTGCATACGTATGTGTGTGCGTGAGCATTAAAATAAATTTACTTTCCATTAAATTCGATTATTGATTTGTAACATTAATAATTATTCGATCTTGTTCAAACTTGGTGTAGGGTGTAAGGATAAAAATTGAATTTAATTGCAACAACAAAGAAACCATAAGTTTATATATTTCTTATTTGGTGCCGCGCGGATTCGATCACGGGTCTTTTGTGTTTGTTCGGCAGATTTCTTGGAATTTGTTTTTGTTTCTTTGCTGCCAAAGAAAATTGCTTATTTTTCTCGATGTACCTCCACGTTTTAGTTAATAGCTCTGGTGATAATTATCCGAACCGACAAATTTTCACACTTTTCATACTTGATAGATTAAGGAACTTAACTTTTCATGTTTAAACCATGTAGCTTTCAAACAGACAGACAGACAGACGGACGGACATGTCTCAATCGACTCGGCTATTGATGCTGATCAAGAATATACATATATACTTTATGAGGTCGGAAACGTACATTTCTATGCGTTACAAACTTCTGACCAATTTTATAATACCCTCTGCAAGGGTATAAAAATGAAGCAATCAAGTCGTCCCTGCTGACATTGAGTATACCCTGTACCAACTAGTTATTTTAAACAAAGTCGAACACCTTCGAAATCGCCATCCATTTAATACGTAATTCGTTTTAACATGCCGCCACAGCGAACGCATGCTTTCTCGCTCACTCCTGCCAGCTAATGTAGCCCTTGGCATTTCAGTACAATTATTGTGATTTCGATTAAATTTGGTCAGTTGATGCATTTTTAAAACTACTCTAGTAATTTGTTTTTCTAAATTTCGGAAGCGGGAGTGGGTGTCGCAAAAATTTTAAACACAATTGATCTGCGTAGACATTATGCAGATGTTTCCACCAAATTTGGTTGCTCCAGCTCATATAGTCTCTGAGATCTAGGTGTTCATACGGACGGACATTTATCATTCGACTCGGCTGGTGATGCTAATCAAGAATATACATATAATTATATATATACTTTATGGGGTCCGAAATGCTTCCTTCTGCCTGTTATATACATTTTGGCGACTTTGATATACCCTTTTATCCTATGGGCACAGGGTATAAAATACGTAAGTACAGTGCTCAAGTTAAATAAAACAAAATTAAATCAAGGAAAATATAAATTTAAAAAAACCTAAATTACGATTGCTTATAATTAAATCCGTGCAACACAAAATTTTGAAAAAAAAAAAAATCTAAAAATCTTATGAGTAAAAGTGAAAGTAAAATATCAAAGAAGGTAACTTCGGCTCTGCCGAAGTTTGTATACCCTTGCAGGAAAATAATTGGTATAAATGTTTAACAAAAAAACAAAAAGAAGAAAAAACACTTCTAAAAGTTTCCACTTCTTCACCGAGCACACTGAACCACCAAACACCGAGCCCATCGTGCCACCGATCTCTACATACTACGCCACCGTCCCATTGCATCTCGCTCTTTTAATATCGTTCTGTGTAAGAACACAACGCAAATATTTCTGTCTCTCTCACACGCCGCGTGGTGACGAATTTTTGCATATGTATGTGTGTGCGTGAGCATTAAAATACATTTAATTTCTATCAAATATGATCATTGATTTGTAACCTTAATAATTATCCGATTTAGTTCAAACTTGGTGTATAGTGTATGGATACAAATTAAATTTAAATGCAACAACAAAAAAACAATATTTTTATATATTTCTTATTTGGTGCCGCGCGGATTCGATCCAGGGTCTCTTGTGTTTGTACGGCAGAATTCTTTGAAATTTTTTGTTCCTGGAGTAAATAGCTTATATTGATGATTTGTTTTATTGATTTGTAGCCGTAATAATAATCCGCTTTGAGTCAAACTTGGTGGGTAGTGTTTTGGTACAAATTAGATTTATATTCCAAAAGAAAAAGAAAAAATTTTTAATTGGAACCCTAATATTCCGATATTGGATATATCATATAGTAATCCGATCCGACCGATTTTCATACTTTGTCTACCTACACCTTTAAAAAAAAAGCTAACTACCAAGTTTCAACTACGTAGCTTAAAATTTAAGTTCGAAAAGCTGTGAACAAACAGACAGACGGACAGACGGACGGACGGACAGACGGACATGTCTCAATCGACTCGGCTGTTGATGCTGATCAAGAATATATACTTTATGGGGTCGGAAACGTAAATTTCTATGCGTTACAAACATCTGACCAATTTTATAATACCCTCTGCAAGGGTATAAAAATACGACAGTGTGTTAAAAAATTTAATAAAGGATTCAGAATATAAATTATTTTCAGACTAAATAGAAAGCAAAATGCCTATTGATGAAGCCAAAATAAAAGCGCTGCAAGACTACGGGGTTAACAATGTATTTACAGATGCACTCTAATCTCAAGCAGAAACATTTGAAAAAAATAGAAAATAACAGAAATTGATTTAAAAACTTATCTGTGTCCGTACTCGAGGTGGAAGTGCAATGAAACAATAGACATGGTGAAATAATACCCAATTCTGAAGGAAAGATTGTTAACTATGTTTGACGGCGAAAAGTCGCACACACCGCTTATAAAATTTTTGAACTCTATGTAAGGAGTTGGAAGCACTATCAGGCACTGGATATTATTAGAAATAAAATAAAAGATCCCGCTGAAATAGTTTTATCTTCTTTCGACACACCGCTTAATCTCAAAGCAATTGTTATTGAATTTTATAATGACATAGGGCTGTCGCAAACAACACTTGAAATTGGGTGGACTTCGGAGAGATTATGCAAATGGGGGCCAAAGACACAGTGTTGCTCACCCGATGATTGCAGAGTAATGAATAGACAAGAGTTGCTTGAATATTGATTTTATTAAGAAAAGGGTCGAGTTTATATACACGATTCTAGGATCTAGGGGATCACATGGATGTACATTTGGGGGTCTTATTCATAGTGTAAATGTGATAATGTGGGCGACAATTTTGTGTTGTATAAAAATATAATGTGAGTACAGTGTATATGAAAATATGTATGGGTTAATTCTATTCTAAGCAAAGCCAGCATTGGTCTTTACTGTGAGAAATTCATAGTTTGTGTTTTTAAGCATGCATTTACACCAACATACTCCCGGCCGATGAACGACTGTTCAGCATTACTCAAATGTTGATTTCGTAGTGTCCAGCAGGTCGATGTGTAGACTGAGTTGGTTGACTGCCAGTTTGAGTACCAGTTGTGGGTGGGGTCATCTGTTGAAGGCCAATAGCAATCCTGGCTTCTTGTCTTCCGTGGGTACACCGATTCTTAATAACATACAGCAGCACTAATGTTATGAATAATTGACTATTGAGATTGTCTAGTTCATTGTAGCTTAGCTGAACATTTGTTCAAGGCGGGGTTTCATTGGTTGAGTTCGTCATCATGGTGAAGAAATTCCCAAACCGAGCGCATGACATATTCATTGTGCCGTATTGCAACTACGATGTCCAGTTACACGTATTGTTGGGTTCCGCAAAGTGCAAATTGGATCAAGTGTTAATAATCCTCCTTTAGTTATTGTGATGCTTGAACTGCTGTCATCGCAAACTGCTGATAATTACATTGGTGAAATTGTGCCAAATATCCGGCGGTTCTTGTAGTACATGTTGAACCAGACGAACGTCATGTTTGTGTATTTAAACTGACACATGTTTGAAGTTTTGCTGTTGAACAATTGAAATTCACAATTACTGTTGATTGAGAAAACAAATTGCTTATTTTGACACATGATTTCTTCATTTGTGAATTGATGGTATTGTTTTAATTCAGTTGCTGTTAATCTAAGGAATTATCTTTGTTTTTATTAACCGCTATCATAGTAACTTGAATATTCATCGTCATAACACCTTTATTAGTGATTGCTGGTACAGGAACTAGATTGTATAATTCGAAAACATGTTTTTAAAGCAACGGTAGTGTTACTTTGAATATTACGTGCTTCTTCACAATAGCCCCTTCTGCCTTAACCATTTTATATAATTGTAGAACATCTTCATCATTGGCAGGAAGTATATCTCCTAGTGGAAGATGATTTTTAGCTGCCTCAAGTGTTTGCCAAGTTGCTTAGGCGAAAGTAATAAAGGGCTGAATTGGTCATGACGAACGTCAGTGAGTACATGGCTTGACTTTTGTATGTTCTTGCTGGTTTCAGGGTATCCAATTTCCAGAACCGCTCCAACAGTTCATCAGACTTGGAAGGCACCATACAAGTAGCAGGTGCAGATGTAACCATATGTATTTTCCCAGCTATGATCCAACCAAATTCTGAATTTTGAAGAACTGGACAAATATTTTGTTTTACTTGTCCCGGTAGTAATATTGAGAAATGGTGATTTGCGCCTAGTAATAATTCGATTTTACTAGTTTTGTATGAGGTATGTTTTTCGGCAGGTCAAACATTTGCGTAATTGCTTTACTAGTCTTTCTGAGTTTAGATTGACTGTCTACTTAGCTACTGTCTAAGAGCGCACGAAATTGTCCTTTTCGCTCATTACAATTACCCTGGCCGTCGTTAATTTTTATTGCTTCCATATGTGGACGTAGCTGTGACCGTAGCTGTTATATTTGGTTTCAAATAGTTGTTTCCCAAATGTAACAATGTATTGTATTTTCCATCGCATTTCATCCCTTCCAGCTGCAGACCTTTGAAATGAGGTCGGTTTTAAAACAATTGACACACATTCTCTGTCGCTGTACCCAGTTTAAACGTTCTGCTGAACTTTTCATGCAGTGTCATAATTGACTTCTGTTAATTCAAGGTGCCTAATTAATTTTTCGGTATCTCCTGCTAAATATCAATAATTTAATGTTAATACGAACTTTTTGATGGGCCAATTTGCTCTCTTAAATTTTTGCCCTTTGTAGTTTCCAATCCTTTATTATTTTTTCTGTTAATTCTTTTAATTTCGAATAGTATTCTTTTTTGAAGTAATCGTGACCGGATGGCTCGTATCCCAACGATTCCATTAAATCAGTGTGGGCTTTGTTAAATTCATCCCAAAAATCCTCAATCATCTCAATTTTGTTATCATAATAGAGAATTTTTGACTTCCTTAAGGCAGAGTCCTTTTTGACATTTCTGATGACATTATGATTCTCTTCACCTCGCTCAAACTGTTGCTCGTATATTTTATCCATTTTACTTTATGTAATTTGATCCGTTGAAGGTATATTTTTTAGTCAATCGACTAGGTAGGCTCTGACTTGCACCTGATTAGTGATCAAAGTACTAGTAAATAATGTTTAATTGAACAACAAGTATAAACTTTTGAATTTATTTTTTTTAAATATTTATTTAATATCCAATTTTTAAGTTTTCCGTATTTACTCTGCTGCCGTTTTAATCGCCAATTTGACTAGGTGACAAAGTGCTGATAATTTCAGTTGTCCGACAAACATTATATTTTATGGTCGCCAAGTTGACCTGTTGTACACTAATAGTCGCCATTTTGACTCGAATGTACTTTTTTCCGCTGTGATTATAGTCCCCAAATTGACTAGGTGACAAAGTGCTGACACAGTCAGTTGTCTCACAAGTAGATGTAGTTGTTGGTTATGGTGTGCAATACCGTCGCCAAGTTGGCACAAATGATATGCACAAATGGAATAATATCCAAGTTAATCAATTTCTTCGTAGATGTAGGGACCCCGGATTGTTGCTAGCCTGCAAAACAGTGCCCTCGCTAAGAAATATCAATATTTTCCAAAGCGTTGTATTAAAAAAGGAAATGGTATGTAATGTATCTTTTTACTCTAGATTTCAAGAATAGTTATTTAAAAACTGATATCGGATCCGAAAAAATTCAATGTATAAAATGCGCAAACATTAATTTCACAGCTCGTCTTGCGTTTAGCGTTCACAAAGTTGTAAAACTGCTTAGGATCACTGTAAAACTGAAGTTTACTTCGCCAAAGATAATCCTTATAGCATTTCGTATTAAGCTTCATGAAATTTGATCGAGCAATAGCATTTTTAGAAAAATATTATTTTGTCGACCTGCCTTTTTGTAACTCTTATAATATCTCGACTTAACATTTTTTAAATTGAACAGATCTACCGAGAGGAATACAAACTTTAAAAACGGAATCAAGCATATTATATTGTATTGTAAGTCGGAGCACAAAAAGAAAGGTCGACAGTTATCAGAAAGAAGTGAAGAAACTGCTTGAATTGCTTTCAAGTAATTATTACATGTGATTAAGTCAGATGGTGGAATGTAAGAGCAAGTAACATAAGTGCAAAAAGATTTAAGGGAAATTTTGACACTAATAAACTCAATTTCAGGAGTGAAAGAGGACTGAATAATTTCAGATGGAAAAGCTGAATCGACTGTAATAAACACACCACCACCATTGCGGATAATCCAATCTTTTCTATAAATTGAAAATTTAGTGGATAAAACCGAAGACCGAAAACCGTTTAAGCCATGTCTCTGTAAAAGCAAGAACATGAAAATCAAAGGATAGACTATCTACAAAGAGTCTAGACAGTTTCGATTTAAGTCCTCTAACATTCTGGAAGGCCAGAATAGGGGACGATGTTAGTTTTTTGGTCCGTCAGTAGATGCTGACGTACCAAAAGAAGGCAGAAGTTTGTTATTAGAAGAGGAGGAGACAGTAGAGGGCAGTCGAATCGGAGGCCGATTTCTCCTTTTTGTCGTATACTCCTTTATAATAATATGTTCCGGCCAAAAATCTAATCTAGAAATTTGATGAAAAAGATTAGGCGGAACACTTACTTTAAATGACGAGATGTCACGGGTATATGGAAAGCTAAATTTTTCCGCCGCTATGTTTGAGGCCTGAGTTTTAGTCCGGATATGGGCTAAGACATCGTCAGATGTAGTGTTAGGGTCAAGCCTCGAAACAAATATCTGTTTTTTCGGTGGTATACCGACAAGTAAACTCGACACACCAGCCGGCACAGCAGCCACAGCGCTAGGCGCTGAAGCTACCATGGCTGCCAATACTTTTCGAGCCCCTCTCTTCAGTACCTGATTGGGAATATCCTTGGGACAGGATATTCGCACGGACAAATCAGAGACTACACCTGATATCGCGGTAACTTGTGTGATTCGATTACCGGGGGAAACTCCAATGGAATCCACACAATTGGATGTTATCAGACGTTTAAACGATATCAGGTGCCGTGAATTCGGTGTATTTGGGTCATTAACCGTGTTCCGAACAGACAGAATAAGAGACGCTGGCGGACCAGGGAACAGATTTCTAGGGATGGCCTTCTTTCCGAGTCTGCTTTTTACTTTGACTGTGTAACCAGCACATTTCAAATGCATAACGTTGTAAGCACAGCCAACAAAGCAAAAAATCTTCCTGCGCTTTAAGAGGGTGAGGGCACTTCTTACTTGAGCAGACCGACATTGTTAAGTTATCTTCGATTTCTTTAATAGTAAATATTAATAACAGAAAAATAAACTAACAGAAGTAAAAAAGATTTATTTTAAAACATATGGCGTATACGAACCAAAAGTCCCACACTAGGGTTAAAGTGCTGCAGCTGCTTTCAAGACGATAGAGTAAATAGCTAACAGCACAGAGAACCCAAAACACAAAACAGATCACAAACGCGAGATTAATTAACGCGAGAATAACAGGCGCTAACACAACCAAATATAAAAAAGGGAGCAAGAACACACAAACAACACTGTGTACGAAAGAGATCGCGAGTGCATGCAGGTAAAGGCCAAACGAAAAAATCAAAATTTATGAGACACAACAACAAAGCAAAGAGTTTTGTTGTTGGTTTAAAACAAAAAGTAACAATAGCTTTGATTTAATGTTAAGCAACAAATCGAAAAGCAAGAACAATTAGTTGTGATAGATGTTTAAGTAGCAAAGCCTTTAAGCAATTTTAATAAAATAAAAATTCGTGATTTAAGCAGAACAAAAATTAATAGTGAGAGCGCCCAGAAAACACGACTGGCAAGGTTGAGAGTTCAAATCTTCGTCAATAAAGAGACAAAACACATATTGAGGGACAATATTATCAGGCCATCTAGTTCCCCATACAATAATCCGGTGTGGATGGTGGATAAAAAATGAGTAGTCGAGCAATAGAACACGAAAAAATGGCTTGTTATTGTCTTCAAAAAATTAAATTCAAAATGGCGAATACAGTATTCGGAATATAACAGCTATTCTCGAAAACATACTTTACAACACTCGACCTAAAGTCTCGATTTTACCAAATCCTTGGATAAAAGGTTAGGGAAAAAACCGCAATTTCTGTAGGAAATGGGAAGTATGAATTTTGCCGACTTCCCATGGATTTTCAAAATGCCCCCGCAACCTTTAAGTGATTAATTGATGACTTGCTTCGTGAGCAGATTGGAAAGTCATGCTACGTTTAAATAGACGATGAGTTGGAAAAGGACGTTTATCACATTGCTTGGGTATTAGATAAATCGAATAACGCAAACATTAGGGTATCAGAAGAAAAGTTTAAATATATTGGATTTATGGTTTTCCGGGGCGGTATCACTACTAATTCCAGCAAAATCGAAGCAATTGGCAAATTAAGAAAGCCTACTAGCCTGTTCCACGTTAGATCATTTCTCGGCGTAGCAAGCTATTACAGATTCTTCATTAAAGATTTTACATCAATAGCCAAACCATTATACTTACCGGACATACTTAAAGGAGATAAAGGTGCTGGACAATCTAAGTACCGTATTTCGAGAAATTGAATTAATTAATTAATTAATCTCTGAAGACGTAATGCTCCTATATGGTGACTATCAAAAACCCTTTGACTTGACCGCAGACCTTATACTGTAAGCAACAATAGAATATAACAAGACAATCCATTCGGTCATTAACAGAAAACCAAGCGACGTATGTAACTTTTCCACAGGAATTTGTGGCAGTGATGAGTAAAAATATCACTAAAGCACAGGAATTAGTGTTACAGGAGAGAAAAAACTTGCAGAATTAAACAAGAGACTAGATGACTTCTTTGGAGACGTCAAGATTGAAACCGATTTGGGGACAATGGTTCTTGTAAAAGGGGAGGGAGGTACCTCAGGGAAAGAAGTATATGTGCATTGCCAATTCTAACAAAAAATCAATAAATTTTTTTGTTTAATTTTTAAACTTATCTATATATATAAAAATGAATGTTTGTCTTTATGTTATCAATAAACTACTGGACCGATTATTATGAAAATTGGTATATACATATATGTATATATGCATATTTCCTCGGGGAAGGTTTGTATAATATGTTCATTGACGCCACTCGCCACCAGGTGTCGTTGCAGAGTAGCAACTTCTGCCCCGTTCAACTGTTTGTCATGAAAATCAGTATGAACATGTATTTTTACAATTGAAACAAAAAAAGCTTATTTTTCCAATAATTTTGTGCATTTCGTCGTAAGCTGAATTAACTTAGATGAATACTTTAATCGGATTTAATATTTGTAGTTTCCTTGAGCTGATTATATTTATTTTCTTCATTGAATTTACGAAGGTCATCGAATGTGTATGTGAAGGACTTGACTGCTGATATCCATTCCGAACACATTTGCTGTGCGGTTTTTTTTTTTTGGTAGCATCGTATACCATCAGCGACTTGGCACTATCTTAAGAATTCAACAGCATCATGTCGTTATAATGTATAATTATGCCTCCAAAGCGACGAGCATTACGCGCCTCAGAACAAAACGAGCAACGTGCATTAAGGCAGGAAAATCTTCGAGTACACGCCGCTGAGAACCGTTCTTCTGAATCGTCTAAACAACGAGAAGTAAGGTTAGAAACTGATCGAATACGTACTGATAAGATCCGTTCTTCTGAGACAACTGAACTACGGAAGAGAAGGCTGCAAAGTGTTCGATTAACCATTCAGCTATTCCATGCGACAACATATAAGTCCATCGATACTGTGGAGAATCACGACGAGGTTGTCAACTATCCAACTAAATTCTTGAATTCACTGATTTGCTAGGCATGGCGCCGCACGTCCTTACATTGACAATTGGCGTTCCTATCATTCTTCTTTGAAACATGACCACCACGACTTTGCAACGGAACAGACTCTCAGTCAAGAAAATGATGAATAATCTTATCGTGGTAACAATTTTGACTGAAAAATTCAAAGGTGTTGCCACGTGTCCCAATGATCCCGACAGATATGCCATTCGAATTAAAACGCTTACAGTTATCGGTGCGACTCGCTTTCGCAAAACTATTAACAAAGCACAAGGACAAATGTTACAAGTGTGTGGATTTAATTTGGAGAATCCATGCTTCTCACATGGCAAGCTCTATATGGCTTGCTCACGTGTCGGAAATCCTTCTGATTTATTCGTCTACGCACCAGATGAAAAAACAAGAAATATTGTGTATCCCACAGCACTTCAATAAACATCAAATTGAAACTAAACTTTGTAATGTCACAATTTTTCGAAATAAACAAAATCAACAAAATTATTTAAAATAAGTAATTGTGTATTGAATTTTTTGAAAAGTTATTTTTGAGCAACGCGCGCCGTGCTAGTTTAGAATAAATGTTTTGTTAAACTTTTTTTTTAAATTATCTTTTAGAATCTTAAAATATTTCATTAACAAAGTTCATTTCATATGAAATAAGTAAATGTGCAACTTGGCAAAAAGAAAGAAAAATTAATTAATTCATTGACTTAACCAATAAATTTTGTCATTTAAAAGTTAATATGTTTTTCATTATTAAGGGTGGTTTCTGCTTTATTGGATAATTTTTCGTTTAAATCGTTAGTATAACTACTCAAGAATATGTAGTAGAAATTTTAAAGCTTAATTCGCATTATTTCCGATGTTAAAAGCATTTAAGTAACCGCCCGTCAGTTCGACACGGTAAAGCTCATTTTACGTCCAACGCGTTTTTCTCGAAACAGTGTTTTTCGACCCGAATTTTTTTTACACATGATTACAGACATAAAAAAGTTAAAAAATTTTTGACAATAAAAAATAATTACCAAGTCGAAAAAATTGTGCAAATCGGACAACATTGTTTAATTGTTAATAGCTTTTGCATTTTTCAAATTTTTTTTTTAAGTAAAGGTCTATCCCATTTCCCATTTCCAAATAAAATGTATCATTTGTCTGTTTTACATTATCCTCCAGGACGGGAGGAGTTTCATCAACGAGACATGTCAAGACCGACGCGGCGCTATTTTGGAACGCTCCTTACCCAATTTTTTTTGGTTTGAGATTTAAAATATTTGTAAATCAAGAATAAACTATGACTAACAATATTCAAAAAATTTGAGCACATTATTTATAATAGTTTCCCCAAAAAAATTCGGCTTGTTATTAAATTTGACAAGTTTTGCAGAGTAGAAAGGTTAATTTGATACCATTTTACGATTAGTGCCTTTTCGCGATCCTTTACTGTGTCAAACTGGCGGTTTTCCTGCAAGCCTTAAGTGACAATATTCCCCATTGGTCTTTCATTAGGTTTTGGTTCGGACTAATTGCAGGATATTCTTAAAGAATTTTCCTATCAGTGATTAGTTTTTGTTGTCTTGCTGAAAAATTTAGTCATCTCCGTACAGTTCTCCAGCAAAGTCAATAAGTACTATATCCTACAACTCTATATATATTTTCTCATTTGTTGTCCTGGGTATAAAACATAGAAGAGACTTTCCTGCATTTCCAAATGCTGCCTAAATCATCAAAGATCCTCCACCGTGGTTGCGCTTGTGGCATGTTTCACGCGGTTGCCTTATATCCCTTCAATACTTTTGAAAACAGTCTGGCCCGTCTAAGTAAAACTTTTTTCGTCGGAAAAAATAACTTCGTTGAACCCTTCAGACCAAAATTTGTATTTCTCCCCAAATGTTAGGCGCGTTGTTATGCGGCGTTTCAGTAAGCTGGGTATGGGCTTGCGGGAAACATGTTTAACATGTTTATGTTAGCTGACGTTTGTTTTCCGTACATAATTAGATGTCTTCCTGGGCCAGTCGCCAAATTTGACTCCTATGGCGATTGTCAATATCGGTAGGTCGTCCGGTCCGCTTATTTTTCCCTTAGTTTTCTGGATTTCTGAGGAAATTGGCCACTGTGTTTCTATGCCTATTAACTCTGGCAGCAATATACATAAGTTAAGTATTTCCTGTTTCAGCCAATCCTATGATCAGACCATGGTCCTTGTCTGATAAATGTGATCCTCGTGGCGTCCTAAAGTTCAGTCATATAAACAACAAAATTGTTCCACTTACTTTCTAATTAGGTAAAATTTGTATTCTGTACACCTTTTCACTTGATCGGACACTTTAACGCTTGACCGTAAACTTAAGAACTATATTAGTAGAATGCACATATACATACCTTTTTCATAAGAAACTGACGATCTGCCTTGCAAATTTCACATATCGGTACTAAGAACGAAGTCAAAATAGAAGTCGTGGAATATGATAAGACAAGATAAACAAAAATTATCCTTCCAATACTTATTTTCTGCTTCTGTCAGGGATTCTATGCCTGGTAGTACCAACTACAACTAGAAAAATCACAAATTTCGCGAAATCGGACTACATCCCCATAACAAACTGAAAAGCAGTTATTTGGAAAAACTTGAGAATTTTAAGACATTCCACAAAATTTCCGAGGAAATAATTTTTTATTGGACTATTTTCTGCGTTCCCATATAAGCAAATCTTGAATCTGACAAAGGCCATATAAGAACACTACTAGAAACAGTTAAGATACAATTTGTCTACTCGGAGTGTTAACATACTAGGAACAACTCTTAAAATCACAACAAGGAACTCTAGAGTTAAAGGATTTTAAGCATAATTTCAGAACTCTAGACACTAATGTCCATTGCATTTGCAAAGGGCCTATTTATATATAAAGTTGTAAATGAACACTTTGCAGGTTTAACCACAGCGGATTCAGTTGAATAATTTCTTACACTTTCTTATTAAATACCCAAATCCTAGTTTGGTATGTGAAAAAGTTACCATGTTTCCAGTCCAACACAATGGGTCGATACTCCACTGTGCTGAGAACAATAACGTCACACCCGTCCCGCTGGAAAGAGTCGATGGCGGGACCATCATCATAAATGAAGATACTGCCGTAATTTGAACAGACAAAATCGTTTACGGAATACGAAGAAGATCGTCAAGAGACACCCGGGCTCGACAACGTCAACCACCCTGACCAACTTTGAGAATATTTTTGTAATATTTTTTTTTTTCGCCTGGGTTTTCTTTTTTTCGGAAATTCATAGAAATAGCAGCCTTTACACCAGACGACCCCTTTAATATTATAACTTGATCGACATTGCAATTTTATTATTATCGCATTCTTTAAATTATAAAACGCATAACAAATTGTACAAATAAACGGTTCTTTTCTATAATTACAAAAACTTTTCAAAACTTTTTTATGGCTCTCAAAAATGCAGGCATCCTTATGTATGTACAAATATATTATATAGAAATGGGAAATGTAAGATACATTATGTAGGTATGTACATAAAATGTCTGTAAATAAACAAAGTGATTAAACAGCTCCAGTCCGTTATATAAAATTTAATGGCAACTTTTGTGGAAAAACTTAACAACATAATATTGATTTTAAACTGAAAAAGAAAATTAAAAAAAAAAGCCAAAAAGGCCTCAAATTCGTACCACATTAATATTCGGTTTTTTTCTTTTGGAATCAATATTATTTGGAAAGAAATTTTTTTACACATTTTGTGTGATATTCATTGTTTTTAGTAATATATTAAGGCATTTTGGCATATTTTTAAAAAAAAATTTTCATTATACTCTTTGCCAATTCTCTCTCTCTTCCTGAAGCCTTTGTTTAAAGTCGCATATTGATGAAGTCGGTGTTTTGCGCACCCGGCGGTCCAACTCACTCCAAAAAATTTTATATTAGGTTGAGGTCAGGCGATTGACGCGTCGTTTCCATAACTTTTGGGGAGATGCGCATCAACCAAGACTTTACTTTATAAGCCTAATGCTTTGGGTCGTTGTCTTGGTATAACATAAACGTTTGGGAAATTCCCATTTCCCTGTCGATTGTTTTAAATTTTTGTTTTTTAAATGTTTAAATATGTATCCCGGTTCATTATACTATCTATAAATACCAGATTTCAAACTATTTTTGTCGAAATGTACCCCCAAATCATAACGTGACCCCCAACGTGTTATACGGTTGGGCGTATGTGCTGCACCTGCAGTTCTATGTTCGGTTTCTGCCGAACCACTGTCACTTCCAAAGTCAATCAACTTGCATTTCACGTCGTCCCACTAGTTTTGGGCCTTCTTAGAGTACTCCTAGCCAAAAATTTTCTTCCTTCATTTTTGAATTTCCGACGATGTCATCGAGTGTGTTTGGCTTTATTTTTAGGATTTGACCAATTTCTTTAAAAGTCCCCCTTTGTAAATGCAACTGGAGCCCAATTACTCGCTGCCCCAATGTTGTTTTCCCCTTGCAGGCCCATTGTTATTTGCAGATGAACAATTAAATTTTTCGGTATGCGTTTTATCAATAATTGTCAGTGGGGTCCTTTTTACGGGGAAATCGAATTTTGAGCCATTTGGAGCTATTCGGGGATGCCAAAGGGTTTTAAAACACGATTTAAAAAAAAAAAACAAACGAATATTAATGTGGCACGAATTCGCCGCTTTGTTTTTGTTAAATTTCTTTTTTAGTTTAAAATCAATATTATGTTGTTATACGTCTATGAAAAGATAATAAAACTAGCTTTACTTTACTATTTTTGTTTTTATGTTTTACTTTGTTTTGCAAGTGTTATTTGCGTTCAAAGTTGACCAAAAAAAAAACCGAATATTAATGAGAGCCACTGTATGTGCTTATGTATGTATGTACTTATAAACTTATAAATTTTATAGTGGTATAATTTACCTGCGTTGTGCCAGACATGATTGCAAGAGAAACACAAAGAAAGGCAAACTGTGATAAAGTTCCATTTGCTTGTAGTTCAAAGCCAACGTAAAGATAAACGCAGCCCACAAATGATTGTTGCATAGAGCAGCAACAATAGCAACTGCAGTTAAGCCAAGTGATATGTTATTGTATTGAAAATGTCCATTATCAATAAGAATTTGCCCTGGATAGAGCGTCAATAAAATAAATAATTGCCAAATATTGTTTTTAAAAGGACAATTTAGGCAAAGACAAATGCATAAGATAGCCGGCAAGTAAATTAAAAAGTCCGCCGCTAGAACAGTAAAACGCATAAAGCTTTTGTGTTTTGTAGAGTGAAAACCCCGACTTAAATGCAACTCCACATAACGCGGATCGAGTGCTTTCGCTATCCTTCCCAATATATAGCTATGATACGCAGTCAAAGGCGGATAATCAAGGCCCCAATAGAGCAAATCATTATGAGTGCCATTTATGTACCATTGGTCGACATTTATGTTAATTGTCACCTCTTGCCAATGTCGTTGCGCTTCATAATCCCCATACATAGGGGCTATACCGATGCCAGAAAAAGGGTGCAATGAAATTATGGATCGTAGAGCCAATCCTAAGCAGGCTGTACCGAAAATTTCAGCTTTGGTGTAAGATCGCCAAACAGTCATTGTTAATTTCTACAATTACACAAAAACTATTATTTATTTTAGCGATGGTTTGCAATTTGCGAACGTATCGATATGTCTATCATTTTTATCGACGCTTATAGTCTAAATCCACAGAGCAGCATTTAATATTATTTTATTAATTTAATATGATACAACGCTGCATAACAGTGAAAGTTCCCCATTCCGAAATGTTGTTGTAGATGGGAATTATCGCGTCCTAATCCGTTCGATTTAACTCTTTAACCAATAATTCTACATGCGAAAAGAGTTTATCATGAGGTTGTGTTTCAAGTTATAATGTACATATATGTCAGGTCGTCTATAACCTTTAGTGCTATTATTGTCGTTCCTTTTCGTAGTTTCGAAAGTTTACTGATTTAGTGGTATCCAGTTACAATGATTGGGAAAACAACATGTATAAGTCAAACCTCTGTATCTTGCTTAACATGGTCCGTAGTATTGCTTAGTTTGAGCGAGATGGATGAAAATGCCTTTTTGACATTTCAGACACAAATATGTATAAAAAGGGACAGCTCGACTCGAGAAAGGGGTCATTCCAAAAAGTAAAGTAAAAGATTACGGAACTCGTGTTAACAGAAGCAAACACTATAGAGAATAGTAATTTGTAAATTACATACATACATATGTAAATATGTACATATGTATGTAGATACATATATAAGTCTTCCGCGCCTTCTCGTCAATTTGAGGCAGAGAACCCGTTTTGTTGTATTCAAGCTATTTGCGTGACCTGTGATCGGGTTTGCTTCATTTCAGGGACAGAACTCTAGATTCCCCTGCTGTGTTCCGACCTAGGTTGGCATTGCTTAAAGCTCCCCTCGAGAAGCCCCCGATTAAGCCACCACGATCAACTGCAGCATAAGCAATCTTGAGCAATGTCTAGAAACCCCAACATCAGCAGTAGACAGGATGCATACATACTAACATAATTCCAAAGAATGTAAACAAATGCTTAAGTCGGCATTCTGCCGACGGTCAGCCAGCTAGGGTGTGGGTACATAGAAATTAATATGAATAAAATGAAACAGTCTTCTTTTGAAGCAAAGCCAAATAAGTCTTTATTAAATAATTAAATCTCAACAAATTAAAAAAAAAAGAGAGAGAAAAATAAATAATTATGATATAGCAAAAGAAAAGTTGATAAATAAAATTTTTTTCCAAATTCTATCGCTAAAAAGTGATATTTTCTAAAACAAAATTAAAGCAAAATCTTTTATAAATGCATACAATGAAAATGGATGTATCATGCTATGAAGGAAATTGTGTAAGACAAAAAAAAATAAAATAAATAATTATGACTTAGCAAAATAAAAAGTTGCTAAATAAAAGTTTTTCCAAATTCCATCGCTAAAAAGTGATATGTTCTTGAAGCAAGTTTAAACAAAATCTTTTAAAAATGCACACAATAAAAATGAATTAATTATGAAGCAAAGAAAATTGTGTCGTCGTGTATGTGTGCGGTATGAGTTCATGTCGAACGTGTTGCAGTTCGATTTCAACGTCTATGCTATAGAAAAGTTGGCGACAGTTGTAGACATACTTAGAAATACACAACATGTTCGATAATACAGTTTGAAGTGGTTACAAAAAATTGGATTTACATTTCAGGGCGACTTATAAATCCAAGCCAAAACTTCTTTATGTATCTGACAACACAAATGAATAATAAAAAATAAAAATAAAAATTTAAAACATAAAATTATAGTAGATTCTACATTTCAGGGCGACTTATAGACCCAAAAATACTACAATTAATAATTACTAGAACCTTGTACCTGACTTTGTTTTTCAGTGCGACTAGCAAACCGGAAGCAACTGTATGTAAACAAAAGATTAATAAAATATTTTCAACCGGTTGTACATTGGTTTGGTACTTCAGGGCGACTTGCCGAACCGAAGACAACCAAAGAATACCTTGAAGATTTATACTAGTAAAAAAAAAAAAAAAAAGATATTATAACGAAACAAATTTAAATAATATTTGTATGTTTAAATTTTGATTTTAACAACTTACTAACTACGTTTATCTCTACAGATAAATTTCGCAATCAACAAGGACCTACACATTTCCACCAAACACCAAAGCAGATTCCACGCAGCAGAATTCCGTCTATTTTTTTTTGTTTTAAGTATTATTGATAACACACACAACTAGTAAACTAACTAGTATAAGATATACATACGTACACATAAGTTCAATAATCATCTAATTATCGATACAAAAAAAAGAAAAGGGAGTGAAGAAATCATTGGTAGTCGCTGTTAGGTGTAAATGGCAACATTAAAAAAAGTAAAAAACTTAATTCCAAACACTAGGAGAAGGACTCGCCTGAGTAATAGCCTATCTGATATTAGGGAAGACCAACCAGTCGTCAGACTGGACGACACCCATGACATCAGCTTCCAGTTCGCCACCCCTTAGCCAAGGGGATATAATTCATACAGACATACTGTCTACGTTAAAAATTCCTGATGCAATCCGGTTTTTACCATCTTACAATGGAAATCCTAAAACCTTAGGAGAATTTGTGAGTAGCGTTGAAGAGATTCTCTTCCTTATAAGAGGAACAGATAAAATTCCTATATGGACAGATGCTACTTAGGGTTATCAGAAACAAAATTGAGGGCCCAGCAAACGAGGCTATTATAGATGCTGGAGCTTTAGTTTGGGATGAGATAAAAAAAGCTCTCATTCAGAGCTGTTCGGACAGTAGTGACGAACCGACTCTTATGTATGAACTATATAACCTTGGGCAAGGCTCCTTATCACTACGCCCATTATACGAAAAAGTCTGCGAAATCAAATTAGCACTATTCAGATTGACAGAAACAAGGGAATCCGAACCCCTTCTCATTAAAACAAAAAAAGAACTATTCGCAGATATCTGCCTCAATTCGTTCCTATATGGAATTAGGGGTCCTTTAGGGACGGCAGTCAGATCCATGAGACCTACCAATCTTCGGCAGGCTCTGGATTGGCCCCTAAAAGAAAGAGAAATCTACTTTTCTCAAGACAATAAAAGGAAACAAACACAAAGACAAAATTCATACGCACCACAAAACACTAGATATCGACGTTTCGACAGTAGTAATGACTCGGACAGACGCGTCCACAGACGTTTTACAAATAGATACGACAGGAATGATTTTAATTCAAGAAGGAATAATAGGAACAATTTGGTAATAATGCCAAGAGAAAACGACAGAAACCGACTTTAACCAACACAATAGAAAAAATTATAGTTATTCAGGAAACACACAACAGAGAGGAACAATCCATAATATTGAACACCTACAACGTGAAATACACAATTACGATGAGCAGGGAAATTTTCTACCAGGTGCCTCGACGGCCAAACAGGGTACTTAATAAATAGAGACCCTAATACCCCGTTGCCCTACATCAGATTGTGTATAGGCCCTTATAAATATTTAAAAATCCTCATAGATACTCCGGTCACAATTACTACAATTTTTAATTCACATCCGTTATACAAAAATTGTGTGATCCCCCTTTTCAAAGATTTTAATAACGGTTCGTTATTCTCGCTTCTTCTATTCAATTTCCGTTCTTTCTTTGACGGATTAATCGGAATAGACATCCTAAAAGAAATAAATGCAGTCGTGAACCTCCCTAAAAAGATTTTGCAACTTTTAACAGGTAATATAGACTTAATAGTAAAAAATAGATTGAGTTCCACTTTGTATACAGTAGAAGAAAATTCAAATAAAATAATTAAGGTACCGGTGAACCTTAAGGAAGGTACATTTTTGTACGACCCTACAACCCTAACAGAAGACCTATTTATTTCGGGAGGCCTTTATATGGCTGAAGATCATTTCGGTTACTTATAAGTTAACAACTTCTCCAATAGGGAACAAAACATTTGCATAGATGCACCTCTGACAATAGAAGAATGCGACAGTAGGGATTTTTCGGAAACAAAACTAACGATAAAAACCAACGAAGAAGACAAAACAATCAACCAAAGACAGACAATCCCAACAGAGAGCGACCATATGAATGAGAAAGAAAATAAACAATTCAAAGACTTGTGTCATAGATTTCCTAACCTTTTCTATAAAGAAGGTATTTCCCTCACCTTCACGAATTAAACACAAAAGAAACACAACAGATGAAATTCCAATTTATACCAAACCCTTCAGGTATAGCTTCAAAGAGAGAGAGGAAATTCAAGGACAAATTTAAAAATTATTAGATCAGAATATAATAAGACACAGTTACTCTCCATGAAGCTCTCCAACATTTCTTGTTTCAAAAAAATTGTATAAATCCAATGTCAAGAAATGGTGACTGGTTATTGACTATAGAAAATTAAATGAGAAAACGATCAAAGATAAATATCCCATGCCAAATATAAACGAGGTATTAGACAAAATAGGCAGAGCAATATATTTTACTGCGTTAGACTTAGCCAGCGGCTACCATCTGATCGAAATGGAGCCTAAAAATATTAATATGACCGCTTTTTCCACAACGGAAGGTCACTTTGAATTTGTCAGAATGCATTTGGGCTAACCAACGCCCCGGCAACCTTCCAAAAAATAATGGATAATGTTCTGGCCGATTTAAATGGTAAATGTTGTCTCATTTATTTGGACGGCATAATCGTGTTCTCCCCATCTCTACAAGAACACATTAGGGACCTAGAAGCAGTATTCTCAAAAAATGACAAAGCAAACCTTAAACTTCAAGCAAATAAATCAGACTTCCTCAGAAAGGAAATAGAATACATAGGCCATGTAGTTACAGAAAAGGGAATTAAACCAAATCCTAATAAAATCAATGCTGTTAAACATTGACCTAAAACTAGGAAACAAATAATCCTTGGCCTGTTGGGCTATTATCGAAAATTCATTAGAGATTTCGCTTCCATTACCAAACCACTTACACAACAATTGAAAGGCAAAAAGACCGTTAATGTCAGCAAAGAATTTATTTCTGTATTTGAAACATGCAAAACTCGACTTTGTAATGATCCAATCTTACAACACCCAAATTTCTCTAAGCAATTTATTTTGACCACCGACGCTAGTAACGTCGCCATTGGAGCTGTCTTTTCACAAGGGTCACCCAATAACGAAAAACCTGTATGTTTTGCTAGCCGTTCGCTAACAGATACAGAACTCAATTATTCAACAGATGAGAGCGAAATGGATGGAAAGCATCATCTGGGCAACCAAATATTTTCGACCCTACCTCTTTGGTCAAAAATTCAAAATAGTCACCGACCATAGACCCCTAACTTAGCTTATGAATTTCAAAGAACCAAATTCCAAACTAGTCCGTTGGAAACTTCAGTTACTCGAATACGACTACGAAATAACATATAAAAAGGGTTCTGAAAACGTTGTAGCTGATGCTCTCAGTAGAATTGCAGCACAAATAAATGTCAATAGTTAAGTAGAAGATCAGACTAATACAATAGTAACGGTAAATAAACGAATTAACGACTACAATCTGCAGTTAATTTTTCAAACTGGCAACGAGTCAAAACTCATAACCAAAACCCCATTCAAAAATAAATTCAGGAGAATAATTACTAGAACTTCTTTCGATAAAGAGGAGATTACACGATCATTACAAAAGATTCTTAAACTAGGAAGAACTTATGCAGTTTATGCCAATAATGACATTTTCGACATTATAGCTCAAAGCCTAACAGAATATTTCCTACCCACAAAACTTTACGAAAGCATCCGATGTACAATAAATGTGGACGACATTACAGACGCAAAAAAGGTTGAACAAGAGATAAAAAAATACCACATAAATAGTAACCATAGAGGGATAGATTAGACAGTAGCTCATCTAAAAAGAATGTTTTACACATCCCACTTAAAATCCAAAGCGTCCTCAGTAATTAACGAATGCGATGTCAGTCAAATCTTGAAATATTATAGACATCCACAAATTATTAATTTTAGTTTTTCAGGAAGCAGAAACTCCCACAGTACCGATGCAAATTCCGCACATTGACCTTTACACAATAAACAACAACACATTTCTGACAATTATAGACAAATTCAGTAAATTTGCTATGGGATATACAATACCTTCCAGGGACACATTCAGCATTGTTAAAAGCATGAGAAAATTTTTATGTTCCTTTGGTGTTCCGCAAAAGATTGTTTGCGACCAAGGGGCAGAATTTCAAGGAAGACTTTTTAAAGATTTCTGTGACCAATACAATATACAATTGCATGTTACTTCAGTCCAACAATCGTTTAGTAATTCTCCCGTCGGAAGACTTCATTCTTCCCTAACGGAAATTTATCGTATTCTATTCAATAAAAGAAAAGTTAAGAAACTGGAGTGCGAACACAACGACATACTAACAGAAACATTAATTACTTATAATATCGCCATTCACTCAACACTGAAGCATACCCCATACGAATTATTTTACGGCAGACCTCACATCTTTGACAGGACAATCACATTCAATAACGAACACGTCTATTTACAAAAATTAAATAGCTTCCAAAATATAATCTATCCAGAACTCAAGCAAGAAATGGAAAATATTAAGAAGAGCAGGATAGAAAGAACAAATGAAAACAGAAATAACCCGAAAACATTAGAACCAGATGAAATAGTATTCATGAAAGAAAATAGGAGAAATAAATTAACATCGCGTTTCTCTAAGCATCGAGTTCTCCAAGACAGAGGAATTACACTAATAACACACAAAAAGCAAAAAATTCACAAGTCCAAAATCAAAAAAAGAACACAAAATAACAAATCAAATACTTTACAGGTACTCCCAGATTCAAGCAGAAATGCTGAAAGTGCAACCATTCACCGAAAATGACAAACTTCTTCAATTTAAAGTGGGTAATGCTAAAATTACTAGGTCGCATAGGAATTTAATACACAAAGTAGATCTAAATAATTTCCAAAAAAATCTAAAAAACTTTGAATTAAATTTGGCTCAAAGCACACAAGACACATTATCGGGAGAAATAGTTAAGGCTGTCAAAGCAAAATTACACCAAGTAAGTATAAGATTGGAAACGTTAAGGGGTTACATGGGTTTCACCGAGGAAAAAATGGCCCTTTTTCAACTATTTTTTTTTTAATATAAATAATGAAATTTTTTATTACAATTTAGTATTCCTATAAAGATACAAATTTCAACAACAATCCCTGAAATTTTTGTGGAAAAATATTCAAAACTCCGCCATTGAGACGTGTCCTTCAGTGACTCCTCGAAAAAAAGACGCCTCAGCGTTGGCAGAAGAACTTCTTACCGGATCATCGAAATTGAAAAAACAAAAAAGCATATTTTAGTTAAGACCATAAACTAGAAATTGAACGAAGAAAAAACAAAAAAAATTAGAAATGGATTTTTGGCAGTCTTTTTTACAACAAAATGCAAATTTTATGGAAAATTGAACAAAAATTTTTTTTTAAATAATTGTAAAAGAAAAAAAAATCCTTCGTTCAATTCCTTAAGAATCGTATTTTAAAGACCTGTGCAAAATTTCATCAAAATCGGTTGATTAGTTCTCGAAAAATCTTGCCAACCGACTTTGAAAACAAAGTTTTGAGAAAAACGCGTTTAAAGTTTTGAGCGCGGTGCGATTAGCCTTGAGCACTCGACTTCTAAAGGCTGTATCTCCGAAACTATTGCTCGGATCGATTTGAAATTTTAACACAATATTCTAGAGTTATTGAAAAATTTAATAGGACAAAATTTTTGAAACCGTGAAACCCATGTAACCCCTTAATTCCAAAAGAAAGATCGAAAAGAGGTCTAGTTAACGGACTAAGTAGTCTAATTAAAGTAGTTACAGGTAATATGGATGCTAACGATCAAGACAAAATAAAGCAAGAATTTAATAAGGTACAGGAAAACGAAAACTGCCTGTTGCAGAATGCCAATGAGCAATCAATAATCAATAAAGAAATATCCTTAAGATTTAAAAACATTACGGAACACATTAACAATGAACAAGAAAACATAAGTTTATTCATAAAAAAAATATAAAATATATAAAATATATATAAAATATAAAAATAATATTTTAAAATCTCTAACACAAGAACACAACGAAATCCATTTATTGCAATATATCGCCAGAATTAACGTAAATCTTGATCTAATGTACTATCACGTATTGCAGAGAGCTTATTACTGGCAAAAATAAACGTCATACCCAAATTCATATTAGACGAAGAAGAATTGTTAATAATAAAAAAAAAAATAACAGACCGAAATGTAACAACAAGATCAGACGAACACCTATACAGGTTATTAGATTTAAAAAACCTATATTAACGAAAACATTGTTATATTTAAGATAAAATTACCCATTTTTGACCCATTTCTTTATGAACTTATTCATGTTATCCCATTACCATTTAATATAACGAAAATGTTAGTCTTATCAAATTATATAACTCATAACCTAGCTGGCAATATTCGATACTTTAAGCAAAAATGTCCACGAATCCATGAACTGTTTATTTGCGATAACGCAGCAGTAGAAGACAACTTCTACAATCACTGCCTGAAAGATCTATTGGAGAATCAAAAAGTGACTTGTGATGTCAGAGATATCAGCGAAGAGGAACATGTTTATCAGATAGAAGAACAACACATTCTGATAACCAACGCAAAAAACATGACGATAATCCCATCATGTAGCAGACCAAGAATAATTAAAGGGTCAGCCCTAATTTCAATCAACAATTGTTTGGTAACCATTGATGGAATAAAGTACGAAGCTACAAACATAACGTACAACGAGGTAAACCAACTATCTATACCAAGTCTCGAGGATCTAAGGGTTGACAACACCATTACGGACTTGAATCTCCAAAGACTTTATTTGGAAAATATTATGGCGAAATCGGAAATACTACATGTAAAACACTATACATCAAATCATCTGATCACAGTCTACATCTTAGTTGCCGTCATGACCATCACAATAGCAGTGCTATGGGCACTGAGAACTAAAAAGATAACCTTGGTAACAGCAGCAACTCCAACAACAAACGTTCCGACCATTCCTTCGCTTTGGCCGTCACTTCATATCAGGGCGGGAGGAGTTACCATCTCAGCTCCCCTCGAGATGGCCTCGATTAAGCCACCACGATCAACTGCAGCATAAGCAATCTTGAGCAATGTCTAGAAACCCCAACATCAGCAGTAGACAGGATGCATACATACTAACATAATTCCAAAGAATGTAAACAAATGCTTAAGTCGGCATTCTGCCGACGGTCAGCCAGCTAGGGTGTGGGTACATAGAAATTAATATGAATAAAATGAAACAGTCTTCTTTTGAAGCAAAGCCAAATAAGTCTTTATTCTTTACTTTGATTAAATAATCAAATAAATATATCTATACCCGGATCCTTTAACTTGGTAACTCGTGCTCTCAGGTATGGTTGATGTACTGCAATAACAATTGATATCTGCTATGATATTTGCCTCAAGACCTAATGCATGGTTAGCTTCGTATAAACTCTACAGATTGCATCATTGCACTGCAAATTTTCGTACAAAATTTATAACTCTGGTAAGTGGAATTTTAAAAATGTTTTAACAAAATTATCGGTCACACAAAGGCATTTGAAACCCCAAAAAGTTTGAATTTCGAAATTCTACTCATTTATATTTTCTATATGCTATTTTCCTTTTTAGTTCCTGATATCAAAAATAACAACCGAATTTAAATTTATTTATTAATGACTATTATATTATTGTCATTTTAATCAAACTACTCTTTAACCACGCTTATTTAAAACTTACGAATAACTTAAATAGACAAGAAAAGTATGTTCGGTTAAAACGTAATGTTTGACATGCTTCTTTATAATTACTAAAAAGATTAATGCAAATCCTCACGGCAAGCTGGTCCTTTTAATCGAACAATGACTTGGAGTTTCGCATAGAACAAGAACAACTAAGGAACGGTAAAGCAGCGTGAGAAACATAAAGCAGTCGACACACACACTGCGGTAAATTTATTGAATACTTGCCATAGTACAGAACAGTTAGTGGCATGGAGATGGAATCACTAAAAATAGAATATGGGGATTGTGTGGCAGCACCAGAAAAGTTGCAGTTGTCAAGTTGTGGAGTCGTCAATATAAAGTTGTGGAGTCGTCGGTAATAAGTTGCAGTCGTGCTGTTCTCAGATTCTTCCGTTAGGTTAAAACCTATAGTCTTTCCTAGTGTGAGTGCTGTTTTTTTCATCCAATTTAAAAAAAAAAAAAAAACATTTTTTGACCAAGCGATTTGAACGATACAATTTATTGTTAGTACTTAATTTTTTAACAATATTTTCATATTTTTTTGGAAAACATTTATTTTATTGATTTTGAGGTACTCCACCACCACTGCTGCTAGTATTCCAAAATATGTGTTGATCTGAAAATCAAAACGAAACAATTTTTAAACTGTGTAGTGAACTAAAAAAAATTAAAAATTTCAAAAAATTAATTTTTACAGACTTTCAAAAAAATAAATTTTCGTCCTTGTTAGGAGATGTTTCTGGTTTGCTGGAGCGAATAAATTTTTTTTTTTTTTTTTAAAAAAAAGAGCAGTTGACAGTGTGTGCGATAGACCATTATCATAAAAAAAGTATTGAAAATTTTTGATGATAAAAAATAATTACCAAGTCGGAAAAATTGTGAAAATCGGACTTCAATGTTTAATTCTTAATAGCTTTTGCATTTTTCAAATGCAAATCCCATGCACGTAAATGGGATAAAATGCAAATGATAAAATGTATCATTTGTCTGTTTCCTCCAGGACGGGAGGACTTTCATCAACGAGACATGTCAAGACCGACGCGGCGCCATTTTGAAACGCCCCCTCCCTACCTTTTTTGTTTTGAGGTTTGAAAAAATTTGTAAATCAAGAATAGACTATGACTAACGATATACAAAAAGTTTCAACTCATTATCTATAATAGTTTCACAAAAAAAAAAAAAATCAGAAAAAAAAGAGTCGTTTTTCAGGTCTTAGAAACGTCCCCTGAGAGTCTATTTAGGTAAAAAAAAAATAATTTTTGTTAATCGGATTGCTTTATATTTAAAAAAGATGTTTTGAATATCTTAACCAAATCAGCTGAGTAGTTTATTGGATTTTATGGCAGTAGTTTTAAGCAACTATGTTTCTAGTTAAACGGGTTTCAAAGTTGTTGCCCGCTACAGCGCTCATTGTACACCTACTCAGGCTTACAGCAATACCTTTTAAATGGTTTTTGATTTTGAAACATCTTTTCACCCATGTATTCTCCTTTATTTTTTTCATAACCCCAATCGTTTAAATCTGAATTGTATCTTGTAATACTAAATCTTGAAATCAAATAAACTGGATGTCCTAAATACAATACAAGATACCTCACCTGGCAGAGAATTGTAGCATGTTCTGTAATATCAAGTGGTCACTGTACACAGTGAATCACATAAATAATATTATGAACAAACAGTAACACTTTGTAACTATATTTATGTATACCACTTCAAGTACCAAACATTCTTGGTCATAAGTACATGAAGCTGAACATTGCTGAGTCGGCAATTATAACTGTCAGCAAGTAACATGATATTTCCTCACTCTCGCTTTATATAATTTACGTAAACAATATATACATAATTTATATATGTATGTGTATACCGTTCCGGTCTTAGCTATACAAAACCTTTGTTAAAGATTTAAGAATTATTCCAATAAAAAATCTCAAACCTAGCATACGTTAACTGTTACTTACTAAATGAAAAATATTGGAATAAAACTATACTAAACCTATTACATGGCGACCGTGACGTAGGTCGAAAATGAGAAACGACCTGAAGAGAACCCTGCAACGGAAACATAATTGAGGAAGGAGGAGCAAATTACAAAAAAATTAACAACAAAATATGAGAAAAAAAAACAGCACTGAAAAAAAGAACTGAGTGAGTAGAGAGTGGGTGACGGCAAAACGAGGTGGAGTGCAAACGAAGTTAAAGAAAAGAATAGCACACATGAAGCGGCCATTACATTCAAATCAAGCACCCCCTCCAGGGGCAGTTGCCCAAAGAGCTTGACTTTTTAAAGTCAACTATTGCCAACGTTTTGTTAAACACTTACGCTCACTCCGATACACAATTATTAAAAATCATTAATATTGAGACAAAAACTCCTCCTTCCAAAGTTGAAATCCCAAAACGACAAGAAGAGTGTCCCCAAGACTGCCGGGGACCACTGAAGAACCCTTGCTGCGCCTACACATGTTGGAAAAGATCTGGTGCGAAGACCGGAACCGGAACCGCTTGAGCCCATGGGTCTCGGACATCAGCATCTGAGACAACAAGCCTGAATAGCAGGCCGCTTTTATGTCATCGATTGAGCATCATCTAGCCAACGGGCGACGACCAGCTGATGCTAATATAAGCAAACCATAAAGAGAAGAGTCAAGATGTCATCAATAATTAAATATATTCAAAAAAAAAAATTAATTAATATGACACATAAATTATAAATACATACATAGAAAATAGGAAAAAAAAATTTGTAAGACCCATTGTAAAATTGAGCGGAACCATATCTGCCCGATAGCAACATAGCCTGTAAAGCTATGCGAATCATTAGGTAGGGATATGTAAAAGAAAATTTTTTTTTTGGTAAAAAGAAAAATTCTTAAAAAACTTCTCAATACAAAATTTCTTAATTTTGAATGTTTGATAACGTAATAAACAAATTTCATGATATATCTATATATATAAAAGAAAGTCGATTTGGTAAAACACTTATAACTCGAGATCTGCAGGACCAATTTTCATGGTTTTTGATTTGTTGGATTTGTCTCCGCCCCGATTAGCAGAATATGTACTTATATCTTAAAAATATTGAAAAATTGTCTAAATGACGGTAAATGCAGATTTTAAAGTTCAACAGATTGTTTCATTAGATTACCGTTGATATACATGTTAAAATTGAAAATTGTTTTAGACATTAATTTGTGTAAATTATAAGCGATTGTATGTCCAGTAGTGCCTTAATTCGCGCTTCTCAAAGAGACGCAGCCCGTGAAACGAGAAATCATCGAGCTTATCGTACTGATGAACAGAGGAATAATCTTCGAAGGGCAAGAAGAAATGGTTCAAGTATTTATTTGGATCGAGCAGCGTTTCGATATGATTGCACCATCGACTACGCCTTGCATCGTTTAGTTTGCATTGGTCCAATGGACGTTGTTTGCCAGCATTGTGGCGCATTGAAGTTTGCTGGTGAAACGCCAGGTTTGTGCTGCCTTAGTGGTAAAGTGACATTGCCATCAGTGGTCCCGCCACCAGAGCCAATGCGTTCCCTGCTTTATGGCGAAATAATAGAATCACGACATTTTCTAGCGAACACTCAAAAATACAATGCCTGTTTCCAAATGTTTTCTGTTTGGGGCGGAAATTATTGAAGAACACGGATATAGTCCGACATTTAAAGTAAAAAAATGCTACGTTATTACACTTGAAACGCTACATCGAAGAAATTTCAACGTCGGAAGCAAGGCGATGCAGTTCCTGGTCATCCAGATATGCGTTCTGCTGATGCTCTTGGTCGTATTTATACAGTTCATTCGAAGAATGATGAATGTTTCTATTTGCGGTTGCAGGTACATATACGAGGGCCAACATCATGTGAATCACTACGAACTGTTAATGGTATAGTGTGTCCCACATTTCGTGGAGCATGTCAATTTGCTCGAAAACGATACTCATTTTTTTGCATCTCCAAGTCAGATACGCACATTATTTGCAATCCTCATTTCGACATGCTTCCCATCGAAACCACGTGAGCTGTGGAACAAATACAAAGATAACATGTCAGAAGACATTTTACATCGAATTCGTGTCAGCTCAAGAGATCCCGATCTTGAGGCGAATCAGGAGATGCATAACCAGGCCTTGCTCTTGATCAAATATATAGATATACAAAGATAACATGTCAGAAGACATTTTACATCGAATTCGTGTCAGTTCAAGAGATCCCGATCTTGAGGCGAATCAGGAGATGCATAACCAGGCCTTGCTCTTGATCGAAGATATGTGTTACCTCATATGCGGCAGTTTGTTAGTTAGGTTGGGAATGCCAGCGCCAGATGGCGGAATGAATAACGCATTTAAAAGAGAATTAGAACGTGAGATGACATTCCTCACATCATTGATTCTGGCCACTGTACGTGCGAGATCCGAAATTGCGGTAGCAATTGCTTCTTCTGGAATAGCGGCTACATTGTTAGACGGATGCCGTACGGCTCACTCTGCGTTAAAATTGCCAAGCTACTGAACAACCGAGATGTAACATTTCGAAACACTCCAAAGTTTTAGTAGCATCGAAAATTATCATATAGGACGAATGCACAATGGCGCACAAACGCGCATTGGAAGCACTAGACCGAACATTAAACGATCTGCGCAATGACTCGAGATGTTTTGGTGGTTCAATGATTTTATTATCTGGGGATTTCTGACAAACACTACCAGTAATTCCAAGATCTACTGCTGCCGACGAAATAAACGCTTGCCTCAAAGCATCAAATCTGTGGCGATATGTAAACAAACTTCAACAGTCTGTAAATATGAGAGTTGCAGTGTTGAACGATCTATCTGCTGATGATTTCTCATTCATCATATTAATATTGTTTTGTATTATTGTATTACGTTCATCAAAGCCCAAATTAGTTCAGCTAAAAGTTAACACGACATTCTTTGACTGTTAGGCGGTACGAAGTTCACCGGGTTAGATAGTAATATATACACGTCCCTCTACCTACAAACTCGAGCTCGCGATCGCGACTTTTTTTCCGCTATCCCCTTCCGCATTTACTTGTGCGTCCCTCTGCCGACAAACTCGCACATTTATGACCTCAGCTCGGAGTCGCGATCGAGACCTTTTTCTCTGCTTGTGCACCCCTCAGTTGCTTGTGCGTCCCTCTGCCTACGAACTCGCACATTTATGACCTCTGCCACAAAAATAACTGAAAGAGCTCGTTGAGCCAAGTGAGCAACTACGTGTCCACCACTGATATATATGAAGCACCCAATATGGGGTTAACAGATACAAAGACAGTGGATTCAACTGCAAATGTTATAAGTAAAATAGAATCATCAAATGTTGATTTAAAGTTGACAAATGTTCTTTTACTAATAATTGTAATAATTATGAGCGCATATGTGTTGTACAGAGCATACAAATTACACAAGAAATGTGTAGCGAAAAGAGCCATAAGCCATGCTAATGATCTTGATGAGACCTAAGAAATATATGCAACAATTATTGTGAAAGTACATTTTGATATAGGTTATCTAAACATCATGAACATTTTTTTCAATGAATATTTTTCTTAATGAATATATTTCTCAATGAATATTTTTCTCAATAAAATTTCTTTAATAAATCCAAATATTTTTTAAATCACAAATAATAATAAGAAAATTTCAAAATAAAAGCATATCGAATGATTGAAAAGAACAAATAGAAATGAGTACGCTAGACGAATACTTTCGCAAAATAGTATACATATAAGCATCTAAATATAGTAGCCGATTTAATTGAGGTTTTTAAGAGTGAAAATAGTAACTCACCTCATCGTGCACTGAGCTTAGTTAGTATTAACATAGCATTCTTGGAAACAACGGACGAAAATTTCCCGATCCAAGGAAATACCACGGTTGAAGCAAGTATCATCCTAACATTACCATATATGTATATGCTGTTATTCAAACCCAACAGGTATCCTATTTCTATAGGATGGATGAAACACAGTAAGGTAGTATAACAAGAAACAAGAAAAATTTTTAAATGGAAAAAGTACCGTTCCTTGATTACTTGATAAATTCAGGTGAAAGGAAATACGGCATTGGATAGCCAATAAATACAAATTTAAGAAAAATATAGTAGAGCTTATGGAACGACGAATAACGACGACGACCAAAGTTGAATTTATTAAATATCGATGTTAGCACTAATTATCCTAAACACACATTAATTAAACTATCTAAATTAAATAATAAAAAAACACTTGTGGTATATAAAATCCCACAAATATGGGGGCTCAATCTAAACTAAAGATCCCAAAACTATAAGAGTTCAACGTAACTAAATGAATATGTGTATAAAACAGTGCTAAAACGACGAAAAGAAAAGTATAGCTAAAATTAAAACGAAGATTTAAATTGATCGACAATAAGAAAAAAAGCGAAAATTTCTAGAAGTTGTGAAATACCAAAGACGACAATTGGTCAATTCCAAGAAAAGCAACGCCGAACAAAGTTTGTCTGTGTATGTGTGTGAGTTTTCATAAATATTTGGTATATAAAATGCCACAAATATGGGGGCTCAACCTAAATAAAGATCCCAAAAATATGAGGGTTCAACGTAACTAAATTAATATGTGTATAAAACAGTGCTAAAACGACAAAAAGAAAAGTATAGCTAAAATTAAAACGAAGACTTAAATTGATCGACAATAAGAAGAAAAAACGAAAATTTCTAGAAGCTGTTATATACCAAAGACGCCAACTGGTAAATTCCAAAAAAAAAACAACGCCGAACAAAGTTTGACTGTGTATGTGTGTATGAGTTTTCAAGGGAATAAGAAATAGACGCGACAATGTCGCGCCTTTTTGATTTCGAGAAAGTTCTTAACGCGCTAAGTAGAGAGGAGCGAGGCAACATCGCATTGTTGTACAAATTTGTATTGGAGGCACAGGGTGACTGTAAAAATCGAAAGCGTTTACTTGAATTTAAAGATTTTCATTTTGATACAAATTCTGAAGAATACCAAAGTAAAGTTGCATATGTGGCCGAAAATTTGTCGGACAGTGATCTTGCTTTAATATGTAACATATTAGGATTGGAACATAATCATGCGGATAAATTTGTCGGACAGTGATCTTGCTTTAATATGTAACATATTAGGATTGGAACATAATCATGCGGATTTGATGAGATATATATTTCACAATCTTATGAAATCTAATTTGTTGGTAAATGTACACAGTGAAACCGATGATGAAAGTGAAGTTGAAGAGGAAGACGAAAACGAGAATGAAATGCCGGATCATTCCACAGTGGTGGCAAGAAATGTTGATGCGGTTGTCACCTAATTAATAATGGCTAACTGGTGTAATGTTGTTAGGATGGTTTGGCGCGTGGACAGTGCGGCTTACGGGAATGAAAAACACTCGAGATAATTAATAAAACGATTATTATTATAGTTTATTTTAGAGTAATTATACATATGAAATTTTGATTCACGTCTCTGATTAGCAACCGTTCGTTCGTAGCCATTGCGTTCGACTTCGGTCTTCTTGTTAGTCAGGGTTGCGGTAGCAAGCTTGTGATCGGTCTAGGGCTATGAATTCATCATGTTATCGATGATAGCTCGGCCAATCCTGGATTCGGATCGTCCTCGATTCGGTCGTCGTCGTTGTCGGATGCATCTAGCTTAGGAATACTAGAACACCAAGGTTTCATCTTGTCGAAAGAGTACACAGAATTGTATTTTCGCCCAGTAATTTGTATCCCCGGAATATCTGCGATGACAAAACGATAATTTCCAAGGACTTTGATAACTTCATAGGGGCCTCGGTATCATAGTTCCAACTTGCGTGATTCACCCGTGGCAGCTGGCTCGTTTTCAACTACTATTAGATCTCCTGTGGAATAAGCAGAGGGGTTAGAATGTTTGGATCAAAGCAATGCTTCCACTTGGCTCTCTCGGTTGAGATGTTAGCTGCGGCCTGGTTTCTGTTGTTTGCCGTTATCCGTGTGTATGGCTGCAGTGAGATTATTCTGTATGACGTCGATTGGATTGAAATTGAATAAGAGGTAGTTAGGCCTGAATCCAGAGGTGTTGTTTTTTTGAGAATCTACAGTCCATTCATCATATTAATATTGTTTTGTATTATTGTATTACGTTCATCAAAGCCCAAATTAGTTCAGCTAAAAGTTAACACGACATTCTTTGACTGTTAGGCGGTACGAAGTTCACCGGGTTAGATAGTAATATATACACGTCTCTCTACCTACAAACTCGAGCTCGTGATCGCGACTTTTTTTTCCGCTATCCCCTTCCGCATTTACTTGTGCGTCCCTCTGCCGACAAACTCGCACATTTATGACCTCAGCTCGGAGTCGCGATCGAGACCTTTTTCTCTGCTTGTGCACCCCTCAGTTGCTTGTGCGTCCCTCTGCCTACGAACTCGCACATTTATGACCTCTGCCACAAAAATAACTGAAAGAGCTCGTTGAGCCAAGTGAGCAACTACGTGTCCACCACTGATATATATGAAGCACCCAATATGGGGTTAACAGATACAAAGACAGTGGATTCAACTGCAAATGTTATAAGTAAAATAGAATCATCAAATGTTGATTTAAAGTTGACAAATGTTCTTTTACTAATAATTGTAATAATTATGAGCGCATATGTGTTGTACAGAGCATACAAATTACACAAGAAATGTTTAGCGAAAAGAGCCATAAGCCATGCTAATGATCTTGATGAGACCTAAGAAATATATGCAACAATTATTGTGAAAGTACATTTTGATATAGGTTATCTAAACATCATGAACATTTTTTTCAATGAATATTTTTCTTAATGAATATATTTCTCAATGAATATTTTTCTCAATAAAATTTCTTTAATAAATCCAAATATTTTTTAAATCACAAATAATAATAAGAAAATTTCAAAATAAAAGCATATCGAATGATAGAAAAGAACAAATAGAAATGAGTACGCTAGACGAATACTTTCGCAAAATAGTATACATATAAGCATCTAAATATAGTAGCCGATTTAATTGAGGTTTTTAAGAGTGAAAATAGTAACTCACCTCATCGTGCACTGAGCTTAGTTAGTATTAACATAGCATTCTTGGAAACAACGGACGAAAATTTCCCGATCCAAGGAAATACCACGGTTGAAGCAAGAATCATACTAACATTACCATATATGTATATGCTGTTATTCAAACCCAACAGGTATCCTATTTCTATAGGATGGATGAAACACAGTAAGGTAGTATAACAAGAAACAAGAAAAATTTTTAAATGGAAAAAGTACCGTTCCTTGATTACTTGATAAATTCAGGTGAAAGGAAATACGGCATTGGATAGCCAATAAATACAAATTTAAGAAAAATATAGTAGAGCTTATGGAACGACGAATAACGACGACGACCAAAGTTGAATTTATTAAATATCGATGTTAGCACTAATTATCCTAAACACACATTAATTAAACTATCTAAATTAAATAATAAAAAAACACTTGTGGTATATAAAATCCCACAAATATGGGGGCTCAATCTAAACTAAAGATCCCAAAACTATGAGAGTTCAACGTAACTAAATGAATATGTGTATAAAACAGTGCTAAAACGACGAAAAGAAAAGTATAGCTAAAATTAAAACGAAGATTTAAATTGATCGACAATAAGAAAAAAAGCGAAAATTTCTAGAAGTTGTGAAATACCAAAGACGACAATTGGTCAATTCCAAGAAAAGCAACGCCGAACAAAGTTTGACTGTGTATGTGTGTGAGTTTTCATAAATATTTGGTATATAAAATGCCACAAATATGGGGGCTCAACCTAAATAAAGATCCCAAAAATATGAGGGTTCAACGTAACTAAATTAATATGTATATAAAACAGTGCTAAAACGACAAAAAGAAAAGTATAGCTAAAATTAAAACGAAGACTTAAATTGATCGACAATAAGAAAAAAAAGCGAAAATTTCTAGAAGCTGTTATATACCAAAGACGCCAACTGGTAAATTCCAAAAAAAAACAACGCCGAACAAAGTTTGACTGTGTATGTGTGTATGAGTTTTCAAGGGAATAAGAAATAGACGCGACAATGTCGCGCCTTTTTGATTTCGAGAAAGTTCTTAACGCGCTAAGTAGAGAGAAGCGAGGCAACATCGCATTGTTGTACAAATTTGTATTGGAGGCACAGGGTGACTGTAAAAATCGAAAACGTTTACTTGAATTTAAAGGTTTTCATTTTGATACAAATTCTGAAGAATACCAAAGTAAAGTTGCATATGTGGCCGAAAATTTGTCGGACAGTGATCTTGCTTTAATATGTAACATATTAGGATTGGAACATAATCATGCGGATAAATTTGTCGGACAGTGATCTTGCTTTAATATGTAACATATTAGGATTGGAACATAATCATGCGGATTTGATGAGATATATATTTCACAATCTTATGAAATCTAATTTGTTGGTAAATGTACACAGTGAAACCGATGATGAAAGTGAAGTTGAAGAGGAAGACGAAAACGAGAATGAAATGCCGGATCATTCCACAGTGGTGGCAAGAAACGTTGATGCGGTTGTCACCTAATTAATAATGGCTAACTGGTGTAATGTTGTTAGGACGGTTTGGCGCGTGGACAGTGCGGCTTACGGGAATGAAAAACACTCGAGATAATTAATAAAACGATTATTATTATAGTTTATTTTAGAGTAATTATACATATGAAATTTTGATTCACGTCTCTGATTAGCAACCGTTCGTTCGTAGCCATTGCGTTCGACTTCGGTCTTCTTGTTAGTCAGGGTTGCGGTAGCAAGCTTGTGATCGGTCTAGGGCTATGAATTCATCATGTTATCGATGATAGCTCGGCCAATCCTGGATTCGGATCGTCCTCGATTCGGTCGTCGTCGTTGTCGGATGCATCTAGCTTAGGAATACTAGAACACCAAGGTTTCATCTTGTCGAAAGAGTACACAGAATTGTATTTTCGCCCAGTAATTTGTATCCCCGGAATATCTGCGATGACAAAACGATAATTTCCAAGGACTTTGATAACTTCATAGGGGCCTCGGTATCATAGTTCCAACTTGCGTGATTCACCCGTGGCAGCTGGCTCGTTTTCAACTACTATTAGATCTCCTGTGGAATAAGCAGAGGGGTTAGAATGTTTGGATCAAAGCAATGCTTCCACTTGGCTCTCTCGGTTGAGATGTTAGCTGCGGCCTGGTTTCTGTTGTTTGCCGTTATCCGTGTGTATGGCTGCAGTGAGATTATTCTGTATGACGTCGATTGGATTGAAATTGAATACGAGGTAGTTAGGCCTGAATCCAGAGGTGTTGTTTTTTTGAGAATCTACAGTCCATTCATCATATTAATATTGTTTTGTATTATTGTATTACGTTCATCAAAGCCCAAATTAGTTCAGCTAAAAGTTAACACGACATTCTTTGACTGTTAGGCGGTACGAAGTTCACCGGGTTAGATAGTAATATATACACGTCTCTCTACCTACAAACTCGAGCTCGTGATCGCGACTTTTTTTTCCGCTATCCCCTTCCGCATTTACTTGTGCGTCCCTCTGCCGACAAACTCGCACATTTATGACCTCAGCTCGGAGTCGCGATCGAGACCTTTTTCTCTGCTTGTGCACCCCTCAGTTGCTTGTGCGTCCCTCTGCCTACGAACTCGCACATTTATGACCTCTGCCACAAAAATAACTGAAAGAGCTCGTTGAGCCAAGTGAGCAACTACGTGTCCACCACTGATATATATGAAGCACCCAATATGGGGTTAACAGATACAAAGACAGTGGATTCAACTGCAAATGTTATAAGTAAAATAGAATCATCAAATGTTGATTTAAAGTTGACAAATGTTCTTTTACTAATAATTGTAATAATTATGAGCGCATATGTGTTGTACAGAGCATACAAATTACACAAGAAATGTTTAGCGAAAAGAGCCATAAGCCATGCTAATGATCTTGATGAGACCTAAGAAATATATGCAACAATTATTGTGAAAGTACATTTTGATATAGGTTATCTAAACATCATGAACATTTTTTTCAATGAATATTTTTCTTAATGAATATATTTCTCAATGAATATTTTTCTCAATAAAATTTCTTTAATAAATCCAAATATTTTTTAAATCACAAATAATAATAAGAAAATTTCAAAATAAAAGCATATCGAATGATAGAAAAGAACAAATAGAAATGAGTACGCTAGACGAATACTTTCGCAAAATAGTATACATATAAGCATCTAAATATAGTAGCCGATTTAATTGAGGTTTTTAAGAGTGAAAATAGTAACTCACCTCATCGTGCACTGAGCTTAGTTAGTATTAACATAGCATTCTTGGAAACAACGGACGAAAATTTCCCGATCCAAGGAAATACCACGGTTGAAGCAAGAATCATACTAACATTACCATATATGTATATGCTGTTATTCAAACCCAACAGGTATCCTATTTCTATAGGATGGATGAAACACAGTAAGGTAGTATAACAAGAAACAAGAAAAATTTTTAAATGGAAAAAGTACCGTTCCTTGATTACTTGATAAATTCAGGTGAAAGGAAATACGGCATTGGATAGCCAATAAATACAAATTTAAGAAAAATATAGTAGAGCTTATGGAACGACGAATAACGACGACGACCAAAGTTGAATTTATTAAATATCGATGTTAGCACTAATTATCCTAAACACACATTAATTAAACTATCTAAATTAAATAATAAAAAAACACTTGTGGTATATAAAATCCCACAAATATGGAGGCTCAATCTAAACTAAAGATCCCAAAACTATGAGAGTTCAACGTAACTAAATGAATATGTGTATAAAACAGTGCTAAAACGACGAAAAGAAAAGTATAGCTAAAATTAAAACGAAGATTTAAATTGATCGACAATAAGAAAAAAAGCGAAAATTTCTAGAAGTTGTGAAATACCAAAGACGACAATTGGTCAATTCCAAGAAAAGCAACGCCGAACAAAGTTTGACTGTGTATGTGTGTATGAGTTTTCAAGGGAATAAGAAATAGACGCGACAATGTCGCGCCTTTTTGATTTCGAGAAAGTTCTTAACGCGCTAAGTAGAGAGAAGCGAGGCAACATCGCATTGTTGTACAAATTTGTATTGGAGGCACAGGGTGACTGTAAAAATCGAAAGCGTTTACTTGAATTTAAAGGTTTTCATTTTGATACAAATTCTGAAGAATACCAAAGTAAAGTTGCATATGTGGCCGAAAATTTGTCGGACAGTGATCTTGCTTTAATATGTAACATATTAGGATTGGAACATAATCATACGGATAAATTTGTCGGACAGTGATCTTGCCTTAAATTTGTAACATATTAGGATTGGAACATAATCATGCGGATTTGATGAGATATATATTTCACAATCTTATGAAATCTAATTTGTTGGTAAATGTACACAGTGAAACCGATGATGAAAGTGAAGTTGAAGAGGAAGACGAAAACGAGAATGAAATGCCGGATCATTCCACAGTGGTGGCAAGAAATGTTGATGCGGTTGTCACCTAATTAATAATGGCTAACTGGTGTAATGTTGTTAGGATGGTTTGGCGCGTGGACAGTGCGGCTTACGGGAATGAAAAACACTCGAGATAATTAATAAAACGATTATTATTATAGTTTATTTTAGAGTAATTATACATATGAAATTTTGATTCACGTCTCTGATTAGCAACCGTTCGTTCGTAGCCATTGCGTTCGACTTTTGTCTTCTTGTTAGCCAAGGTTGCGGTAGCAAGCTTGTGATCGGTCTAGGGCTATGAATTCATCATGTTATCGATGACAGCTCGGCCAATCCTGGATTCGGATCGTCCTCGATTCGGTCGTCGGATGCATCTAGCTTAGGAATACTAGAACACCAAGGTTTCATCTTGTCGAAAGAGTACACAGAATTGTATTTTCGCCCAGTAATTTGTATCCCCGGAATATCTGCGATGACAAAACGATAATTTCCAAGGACTTTGATAACTTCATAGGGGCCTCGGTATCATAGTTCCAACTTGCGTGATTCACCCGTGGCAGCTGGCTCGTTTTCAACTACTATTAGATCTCCTGTGGAATAAGCAGAGGGGTTAGAATGTTTGGATCAAAGCAATGCTTCCACTTGGCTCTCTCGGTTGAGATGTTAGCTGCGGCCTGGTTTCTGTTGTCGATGAAATCTTTAATTTCATGTTTGCCGTTATCCGTGTGTATGGCTGCAGTGAGATTATTCTGTATGACGTCGATTGGATTGAAATTGAATACGAGGTAGTTAGGGCTGAATCCAGAGGTGTTGTTTTTTTGAGAATCTACAGTCCATTGAAGATTGTGCAGGGTTAGATCCCAATCTTTTGTGTTGACATTTGTAGTGAGAAGGTAGCTAAGAATGATATGTTTTGCACGCTCCACCTTACCATTTGCACGAGGTGAACGGACAGCATTTTTGACATGTTGGATGTGGTTGTGGGTACAGAAATTTTCAAATTGTTTCGAAGTAAACGCTGTTCCGCGGTCCGATATTATAACGTGTGGTAATCCAAAATAGCTGGAGACTTCGCCTAATGCAATTGATGATGGAAATGGTGGCTTATTTTTTTTGGATGCCCCCGGTGGAGCTGGGATGACATTCCTCATATCATTGATTCTGGCCACTGTACGTGCGAGATCCGAAATTGCGGTAGCAATTGCTTCTTCTGGAATAGCGGCTACATTGTTAGACGGATGCCGTACGGCTCACTCCGCGTTAAAATTGCCAAACTACTGAACAACCGAGATGTAACATTTCGAAACACTCCAAAGTTTTAGTAGCATCGAAAATTATCATATAGGACGAATGCACAATGGCGCACAAACGCGCATTGGAAGCACTAGATATTATAACGTGTGGTAATCCAAAATAGCTGGAGACTTCGCCTAATGCAATTGATGATGGAAATGGTGGCTTATTTTTTTTGGATGCCCCCGGTGGAGCTGGGATGACATTCCTCATATCATTGATTCTGGCCACTGTACGTGCGAGATCCGAAATTGCGGTAGCAACTGCTTCTTCTGGAATAGCGGCTACATTGTTAGACGGATGCCGTACGGCTCACTCCGCGTTAAAATTGCCAAACTACTGAACAACCGAGATGTAACATTTCGAAACACTCCAAAGTTTTAGTAGCATCGAAAATTATCATATAGGACGAATGCACAATGGCGCACAAACGCGCATTGGAAGCACTAGACCGAACATTAAACGATCTGCGCAATGACTCGAGATGTTTTTCTGACGAACACTACCAGTAATTCCAAGATCTACTGCTGCCGACGAAATAAACGCTTGCCTCAAAGCATCAAATCTGTGGCGATATGTAAACAAACTTCAACAGTCTGTAAATATGAGAGTTGCCGTGTTGAACGATCTATCTGCTGATGATTTCTCATTCATCATATTAATATTGTTTTGTATTATTGTATTACGTTCATCAAAGCCCAAATTAGTTCAGCTAAAAGTTAACACGACATTCTTTGACCGTTAGGCGGTACGAAGTTCACCGGGTTAGATAGTAATATATACACGTCTCTCTACCTACAAACTCGAGCTCGCGATCGCGACTTTTTTTTCCGCTTTCCCCTTCCGCATTTACTTGTGCGTCCCTCTGCCGACAAACTCGCACATTTATGACCTCAGCTCGGAGTCGCGATCGAGACCTTTTTCTCTGCTTGTGGACCCCTCAGTTGCTTGTGCGTCCCTCTGCCTACGAACTCGCACATTTATGACCTCTGCCACAAAAATAACTGAAAGAGCTCGGTGAGCCAAGTGAGCAACTACGTGCCCACCACTGATATATATGAAGCACCCAATATGGGGTTAACAGATACAAAGACAGTGGATTCAACTGTAAATGTTATAAGTAAAATAGAATCATCAAATGTTGATTTAAAGTTGACAAATGTTCTTTTACTAATAATTGTAATAATTATGAGCGCATATGTGTAGTACAGAGCATACAAATTACACAAGAAATGTGTAGCGAAAAGAGCCATAAGCCATGCTAATGATCTTGATGAGACCTAAGAAATATATGCAACAATTATTGTGAAAGTACATTTTGATATAGGTTATCTAAATATCATAAACATTTTTTTCACTGAATATTTTTCTCAATGAATATATTTCTCAATGAATATTTTTCTCAATAAAATTTCTTTAATAAATCCAAATATTTTTTAAATCACAAATAATAATAAGAAAATTTCAAAATAAAAGCATATCGAATGATTGAAAAGAACAAATAGAAATGAGTACGCTAGACGAATACTTTCGCAAAATAGTATACATATAAGCATCTAAATATAGTAGCCGATTTAATTGAGGTTTTTAAGAGTGAAAATAGTAACTCACCTCATCGTGCACTGAGCTTAGTTAGTATTAACATAGCATTCTTGGAAACAACGGACGAAAATTTCCCGATCCAAGGAAATACCACGGTTGAAGCAAGTATCATCCTAACATTACCATATATGTATATGCTGTTATTCAAACCCAACAGGTATCCTATTTCTATAGGATGGATGAAACACAGTAAGGTAGTATAACAAGAAACAAGAAAAATTTTTAAATGGAAAAAGTACCGTTCCTTGATTACTTGATAAATTCAGGTGAAAGGAAATACGGCATTGGATAGCCAATAATTACAAATTTAAGAAAAATATAGTAGAGCTTATGGAACGACGAATAACGACGACGACCAAAGTTGAATTTATTAAATATCGATGTTAGCACTAATTATCCTAAACACACATTAATTAAACTATCTAAATTAAATAATAAAAAAACACTTGTGGTATATAAAATCCCACAAATATGGGGGCTCAATCTAACTAAAGATCCCAAAACTATGAGAGTTCAACGTAACTAAATGAATATGTGTATAAAACAGTGCTAAAACGACGAAAAGAAAAGTATAGCTAAAATTAAAACGAAGATTTAAATTGATCGACAATAAGAAAAAAAGCGAAAATTTCTAGAAGTTGTGAAATACCAAAGACGACAATTGGTCAATTCCAAGAAAAGCAACGCCGAACAAAGTTTGTCTGTGTATGTGTGTGAGTTTTCATAAATATTTGGTATATAAAATGCCACAAATATGGGGGCTCAACCTAAATAAAGATCCCAAAAATATGAGGGTTCAACGTAACTAAATTAATATGTATATAAAACAGTGCTAAAACGACAAAAAGAAAAGTATAGCTAAAATTAAAACGAAGACTTAAATTGATCGACAATAAGAAAAAAAAGCGAAAATTTCTAGAAGCTGTTATATACCAAAGACGCCAACTGGTAAATTCCAAAAAAAAACAACGCCGAACAAAGTTTGACTGTGTATGTGTGTATGAGTTTTCAAGGGAATAAGAATAAATGATTTCGAGAAAGTTCTTAACGCGCTAAGTAGAGAGAAGCGAGGCAACATCGCATTGTTGTACAAATTTGTATTGGAGGCACAGGGTGACTGTAAAAATCGAAAGCGTTTACTTGAATTTAAAGGTTTTCATTTTGATACAAATTCTGAAGAATACCAAAGTAAAGTTGCATATGTGGCCGAAAATTTGTCGGACAGTGATCTTGCTTTAATATGTAACATATTAGGATTGGAACATAATCATGCGGATAAATTTGTCGGACAGTGATCTTGCTTTAATATGTAACATATTAGGATTGGAACATAATCATGCGGATAAATTTATCGGACAGTGATCTTGCTTTAATATGTAACATATTAGGATTGGAACATAATCATGCGGATTTGATGAGATATATATTTCACAATCTTATGAAATCTAATTTGTTGGTAAATGTACACAGTGAAACCGATGATGAAAGTGAAGTTGAAGAGGAAGACGAAAACGAGAATGAAATGCCGGATCATTCCACAGTGGTGGCAAGAAATGTTGATGCGGTTGTCACCTAATTAATAATGGCTAACTGGTGTAATGTTGTTAGGATGGTTTGGCGCGTGGACAGTGCGGCTTACGGGAATGAAAAACACTCGAGATAATTAATAAAACGATTATTATTATAGTTTATTTTAGAGTAATTATACATATGAAATTTTGATTCACGTCTCTGATTAGCAACCGTTCGTTCGTAGCCATTGCGTTCGACTTCTGTCTTCTTGTTAGCCAGGGTTGCGGTAGCAAGCTTGTGATCGGTCTAGGGCTATGAATTCATCATGTTATCGATGACAGCTCGGCCAATCCTGGATTCGGATCGTCCTCGATTCGGTCGTCGTCGTTGTATTATCGCCCAGTAATTTGTATCCCCGGAATATCTGCAATGACAAAACGATAATTTCCAAGGACTTTGATAACTTCATAGGGGCCTCGGTATCATAGTTCCAACTTGCGTGATTCACCCGTGGCAGCTGGCTCGTTTTCAACTACTATTAGATCTCCTGTGGAATAAGCAGAGGGGTTAGAATGTTTGGATCAAAGCAATGCTTCCACTTGGCTCTCTCGGTTGAGATGTTAGCTGCGGCCTGGTTTCTGTTGTCGATGAAATCTTTAATTTCATGTTTGCCGTTATCCGTGTGTATGGCTGCAGTGAGATTATTCTGTATGACGTCGATTGGATTGAAATTGAATACGAGGTAGTTAGGGCTGAATCCAGAGGTGTTGTTTTTTTGAGAATCTACAGTCCATTGAAGATTGTGCAGGGTTAGATCCCAATCTTTTGTGTTGACATTTATAGTGAGAAGGTAGCTAAGAATGATATGTTTTGCACGCTCCACCTTACCATTTGCACGAGGTGTACGGACAGCATTTTTGACATGTTGGATGTGGTTGTGGGTACAGAAATTTTCAAATTGTTTCGAAGTAAACGCTGTTCCGCGGTCCGATATTATGACGTGTGGTAATCCAAAATAGCTGGAGTCTTCGCCGAGGACATTCAGTTTTGAAAGCGTTTTCGTGCTTTTTACTGCCTTTACAATTAGGAATTTACTAAACGAGTCCTATATAGCCAGTATATTAGTATTCCCACGTTTGCTGCCAATGAAAGGACCTAAATGATCCACGTGAAGTCTGCGTAATGGAATTGGTTCAGTATCGTAATAATGCATGCTTCCCTCAGGTTTTCCTCCCTTCGATTTATGGTAACAGCATTGGATACATGTTGAAATGTAATCTTTTACGTATTTTCTCATCTTTGGGAGCCAGAACTGTTTTTGGATCCGCTCAATGGTTTTGTCAAGACCGAAATGTCCGAAATCGTCGTGACAACTTTTAACGATTTAACATTTAACTGATTTTGGTGCAACAAAGGCAATGTTATTTCTTAATTTCCGATATAAGCGATGATTTTCTAAGAGATAGTCAGAATAAATTTGCTCATGCTGTTTATTTTTATAGTTTCCCCCTTAGGGTAGCGATAATTTCAAGGAGCGATTTGTCTTGTAATTGCATTGTCAGCAACCAATCGTCGACAACTGTAATTATGGTTCGAATAACTTCATCTAAAGATGTTTCCGGGAGCATCTCAGGTGCTCGACTCAATGCATCCGCACGAGACATCTTGCTTCCATCACAATGAATGAATTCGCAATCGTAATCAATTATTTTAATCCACCAGCGGGATACTTGCGGAATAAGCCCTTTGTTCATTTTGACCTTGGCAATCGCAGAGCAATCGGTTATAAGACGGAAAGGTTTTCCCAAAAGGTACTCTAAATAGTTGAAGCGTTTCGACTACTGCTAAGGTTTCAAGTGCGTAGCTGTGATATTTTCCTTCTGCGTCTGTACAGTGCCTACTGAAGTAACATACGGGACGCCAGTCCTTTTCATCGTAAGACTGTAACAACACTCCTGCAATACCAATGGCACAAGCATCGATGTGAACTTCGTGATATGCTGAAAAGTCGAATAAGGTTAATACTTGAGCGCTGCATAATTTCTCAATGAGTTCGTTGAATGTCTGCTGTTGGGTCTCAGTCCAAACAAAACTATTTTCCTCTGATTTCCGTAGAAGACGAGTTAACGGTCTTGATATCGGTGAATAGTTTTCCACAAATTTACGATAAACTCCTGTGAGACCTAAGAAACGTCTTACTTCTTTTACATTAGACGGGACCTTAAAGTTTTTAATAGCGCTGACTTTAATTTCTCCTGGGCTGATTCCATTTTTATTGACTATGTGTCCTAAAAACGTAATTTCGGTTTGGAGGAATCTGCATTTGTCCTGATATAGTGTTAGTCCACTTTCGTTAAGAATATAAAGAAATCGTTCTAGACGCTGAACACCTTCATCAAACGTTTTACTTGGTATTATGATGTCATCCAAATATGCGAGTACCTCACCTGGTTCCAAACGTTTAACAATTTTGTTCATTACAGATTGAATTACTGCCGGAGCATTAACGAATCCAAATGGCATTCTGTTGTATTCGTAATGCCCGTCGGATGTAACGAACGCATTTTGCATTGTTTAATACCACCTTTTCTATGATTTCGTTCTGCTCAGGTGTAAGATTTTCCTTCTGCTCAGGTGTAAGATTGTCGTTTGCTTCTAGCTGACGTATGTTTTCGATGGAACATTCATTACCGTGAATGATAAGTTTCTTTCCATCACGACAATGAATATCTTTTCCCAATAATACGTTTTCTGAAATTAAATCATTTTCCACTATTAGTACTTCAGCAATATAAACGATCTGATCAATTATTATTTTTGCCATTAGTTTTTCTTTGCAGATGAATTTTCCTCCAGCAAATCCGTTGAGTGTCAATGATGCAGTATCCCTATGTTTTTGGCCAAAGATTTTCGAATCAGCGTACGTGTGCTACCTGGATCTACAAATGCAATGGTTTCGTTTCCATTTACCAAGATACTTTTGCAAATATCTCCCTTGGAAATAGAGTCGATTTTATTTATCTTTACTTGCGATTTTATTTTCTCTGGACAATTTGCAGAATCATGAGTTGTACGGTTACAGTGAGTGCATCGTGGTTTACGCTGGGGCTCCGGGCACTTCGAAGAATAATGTCCTACTTTTTGGCAATTAACACATTTGACTGACAATCCCACCTTCTCGTTTGTTCGTTTTCCAATCGCTGGCTGATTTGACTTTTGAAAATTCAAGTTAGGCTCGCGTTTGTTTTGAACATTAAATGGACTATGCTTAATTTCATTGTGCGCAGAGTATGCAAGTATATCGCGTAAAAGTTCATTACCATATGCACAGTCATTAGATATTTTCCTCTTTAGATCGTAATCGTTGATACCATTAATAATGTGTGTCGAAATCGCAGAATCAGATTATTCACCCTTTCGTCCAATGGCTAACATTTTATAAAAATTATCTTGTGGGAATTCCGATAGCTCACGTCTTGTTTTTGACATTTTTAAATGTACGTCTGCAGGAAAATCTTTGAGAAATTGCGAGGCGAACTCTGAACTCTTTTAAAACTGATGCGAATCCAATGATTTTCCGGACGATAGATTAAATTCTGGGAGCAGAGCCACAATTTCACTTATGTTTTCATTGTAATTTTCGACGTGCTCATATTGTATGTAATTGTTGGGTATTATGTTTGTTCCCGATGAAGAATAAATATTTTTGTTGTTAAAATACTCCGGTCTATGCTGCGTGTATAGATTTGGATGACGCGTATTATGAGCAAAGTTCTCGCGTTGCTGTACCGTAGCGACATTAACGTATTGCTGTAACGTAGCAAAGTTTACGTGGTACTGAGACGTAGCGCCATTAACGTATTGCTGTGGCGTAGCAACATTTACGTGTAGCTGTGACGTGGCAACATTTACATGTTGCTGTGGCGTGGCAACATTTACATGTTGCTGTGGCGTGGCAACATTTACGTGTTGCGATCGCGAACCATTTTGCTGAGACATGTTCGTTAAAAGCATACTAGAATGTTCGTTGAATTGCAAATTTGGATTAATTTCACCACTAATATTTCGTTGGCCAATTTCCACATTTGGTTCAATGGGCGATGAAATTACAGAAGGTTGGAAAGAACGTTCCCGAAGTTCTCTGACTGTTTTTTCTAGATCGGCAATATTTTAAGCATGGATTGATTTTATGCACTTGCATAATCATATTTAACTTTATTTGCCACTGATCTCAAGTTCCCGACGTTGGCAATCCAGCTTCTTTGCATTTACTTTGCAATGCTTTTTTCGATATATAGCGTTTACCCGGCATTTTCGTTGTCTTTTTATTTCGTTTTCCGTGTGATTCATTTTACTCGCGTCTCCCTCTGTCTTGTTCTTAGACACACGTTATTCCCTATGGCACACTATTCTACTTCTGAAAATTTGTTACCTAATTAATAATAGGTAACTGGTTTAATGTTGTTAGGATGTTTTGGCGCGTGGACAGTGGACGGCTTACGGGAATGAAAAACACTCGAGATAATTAATAAGACGATTATTATTATATTTTATTTTAGAGTAATTTTACATATGAAATTTTGATTCACGTCTCTAATTAGCAACCGTTCGTTCGTAGCCATTGCGTTCGACTTCTGTCTTCTTGCTTACTACGTATCTCGATAGCCAGGGTTGCGGTAGCAAGCTCGTGATCGGTCCAGGGCTATGAATTCATCATGTTATCGATGACACGGTACAAAATGCAAATAAAACGTCATCGAAATATGCTCTTAACTTTCGAGTTATTGAAGATTCTCTGCGACCTTTTAGAGATGACGATACAATGCCTGTTGAAGTGTGCTTAAACGATTTTGAAGAAATGGCGAGTATTATGTGTTTGGACGATTCGCAAAAGTCTATTTTTGCCCAAAGATCGCTTAAAAGGGGTAGCCAAAATGTACATTATGAATAATCGCAGAATTAAAAACTGCAAAATGTTAAAAAATCGCTGCTCGATGAATTTGAGACAAAAGTGAATAGTGCTCAAATACACAAAATTTGATCGGAAACAAAAAACAAAACCAAAGACCAAAGTGTTCACGAGTATTTATTGAAAACGAAAGTTAGCATCTCGCGGAAATGTCGAAACAAATGCTTTAATGATGGAATAAATGATTTGAGTGTCAATAAATCGATTCTTTATAACGCTAATAGTTTAAAAGAATTTAAAGAATAGTTGAATAGTCCAATGAAAAGATTAGTAAGAGAGTCGAAAAAGAGAAGCCGAATTTTGAAAAGCCTTAACGCACAATTCACGAGATAATGACAAAAAGATTGATATAAAATGTTAGAATTGTGGTGCTAAGGGGCACACCTCAAATCAATGCGCAGATAAAGGCAAAGGCAGAAAGTGTTTTAACTGTAATGAATTTGGACATATATCAAAAGATTGTAGTGCTACCAAAACGAAGTCAAACGAAAAAGTCATTAATACGTGTAAAATTACGAGTCATTCGAGCATGAGCAAAGAAGAGGTTTTGGACAATCAAAAATTTGTATCCCTTATTGATACAGGCAGCGAATATAATATAATGAACGAAATGGTATATGTGAAATTATACAGGCAAAAACTGAAATCAGTAAAAGTTTAGCTTGTCGGGTTCGGAAGTCAAAATAAAGTTAAACCTTCGGGTTCGGTCGAAGAAACAATAATGATGACGGATTAGAGTTTATTACCAATTTTTTGGACGTTGTATGAAGAATTCTGTGAATTAGCCCAAATAAATATTAGCTGTCATGGCATAACAATATTTATTTATTGTTATTTATATTCGATATTGAGTCGGAAATAACTTCGTTAATGAAAATAAATGCTGATAACGGTGATAACATTGACATGAACATCGATGCTAATGCAAGTAAGAATGCAAAAAGTGAAGTACCCAAAACTATCGGGAACTATAAACCAGTAAACACCAAGTCCACAAACGTAAAGATGGGAATAGTTGTTACAGATGATACCCCAACCTACTCACGTCCACGTAGAATTGCAAATAGCGAACGCCGCATTGTAGATGAGCAAGTCGACAATGGTTAAAAGATGGTACAGTCGAGCACTCAGAGTCTGAGTATACTAGCCCAGTGGTATGGTAAAAAAAGGACGGCACGCCACGACTATGTATCGACTATAGATGGATGAATAAGGTAATAATACGAGATCATTTCCCACTTTCCCTAACCGAAGATCAGCTAGATAAGCTGGTCATAATCGCTTCTTTCTTCATCGTGGATAGACGTGCTTTTTCTGAGTTCCTGCCTAAAAATTCCGCTATCAATTTAGCAATAAAGTAAAATGAAAGTAAAATAAAAAAAAAAATAGAGAAGAAGAAATATTTATTTCTGTCTAGTGTGTGGTGGAACAAGTGTAAAACAATTAAAACAAATCTTACAATTAAATCAAATTTTTTTTTTGATAAATAAAAATCTTTCCAAATTTTATCGCTAATAAGTATAAAACAATTAAAAGAAATCTTAACAATTAAATCAAATTTTTTTTGATAAATAAAAATCTTTCCAAATTTCATCGCTAAAAAGTGATATTTTAAAGCAAAAATGTAAACAAAATCATTTATAAATGCATACAATAAAATTAATAAATCATTCGACAAAAGAAAAATATCACAGTGTTTGTGTGCGGTATGAGTCCACGTCACGTTCGATTTCGACGTCTGTGCTACAGAAAAGTTGGCGGCAGTTGTGGACATACTCAGAAACAAACAATATGTATGATAAAACATTTTGAAATCGCTGCATATTTCAGGGCGACTTTTAAATCCAAGCGGCCAAAAATAAAAAATATCTACATATATATCTGATAATACATAATAATAAAAAAAAAGAGAAAAATATTCTGATTTCGCATGTGTATATAATCTAGTGGAAAGTTATACTTGACTTTGTTTTTCAGTGTGACTAGCAAAGCAAGAGCAAGATATGTATGTATATATATATAAAAAAAAAAAATTATAAAATATTTTCAAATGGTTGTATTTATTTCATTTGGTATTTCAGGGTGACTTACCAAATCGAGGACAATCAAAGAATACCTATAAAGGCATATACATACAAATGCATAACTATACAAAACAATAATAATTTAAAAACAAAAAAAAAAAAAAACGAACGAAACATTTTCAAATGGTTGTATTTGTTTGATTTGGTATTTCAGGGCGACTTACCAAATAAAAGACAATCAAAGAATACCTGTAAAGACATATACATATACATGCATAACTATATAAATAAAAATATTTTAAATAACAAAAAAAAAAAAAACGAATGAAACATTTTCAAATGGTTGTATTTGTTTGATTTGGTATTTCAGGGCGACTTACCAAATTGAAGACAATCAAAGAATACCTATAAAGGCATCTACATACACATGCATAACTACTTTACATATATGTATATATAAAAAAAAAAGAGTGCAAAAAAAAAAAATAAATACAACATTGCATTTTAAATAAAAAAAAGAGCACAATAAAACAAGATTAAAATTATTGCCATGCAGTATTTATATGTTTTAATTTTGATTTCAACAATTTACTAATCACGTTTATCTCTACAGATAAATTTTACAATCACCAAGGATTTACTAGTTCCACCACACACGAAAACACGACCGCAGATACCACGCAGCAGAATTCCATCTATTTTTAAGTATTATTAATAACAAAAAAAACACTATAACACACAACACAACAAAACACAAAAACAAACAGAATTAACTAATATAAGACACACTCACACATATGTTTTACAAATTAATAATCAATTAATTCTTGATATATAACAAAAACAAAAAGAGTAAAGAAATCATCAGTAGTCGCTGTTAGCCGTAAATGGCAACATTAAAAAGGGTAAAGAACTTAATTCCAAACACTAGGAGCACAACTCGTCTTAGTAATAGCTTATATGATATTAGGGAAGACCAACCAGTCGTCAGACTGGACGACACCCATGACATCAGCTTCCAGTTCGCCACCCCTTAGCCAAGGGGATATAATTCATACAGACATACTGTTTACGTTAAAAATTCCTGATGCAATCCGGTTTTTACCATCTTACAATGGAAATCCTAAAACCTTAGGAGAATTTGTGAGTAGCGTTGAAGAGATTCTCTTCCTTATAAGAGGAACAGATAAAATTCCTATATGGACAGATGCTACTTAGGGTTATCAGAAATAAAATTGAGGGCCCAGCAAACGAGGCTATTATAGATGCTGGAGCAGGTTTAGTTTGGGATGAGATAAAAGAAGCTCTCATTCAGAGCTGTTCGAACAGTAAAGACGAACCGACTCTTATGTATGAACTACATAACCTTGAACAAGGCTCCTTATCACTACGCCCATTATACGAAAAAGTCTGCGAAATCAAATTAGCACTATTCAGATTGACAGAAACAAGGGAATCCGAACCCCTTCTCATTAAAACAAAAAAAGAACTATTCGCAGATATCTGCCTCAATTCGTTCCTATACGGAATTAAGGGTCCTTTAGGGGCGGCAGTCAGATCCATGAGACCTACCAATCTTCGGCAGGCTCTGGATTGTCTTTTCTCAAGACAATAAAAGGAAACAAACACAAAGACAAAATTCATACGCACCACAAAACACTAGATATCGACGTTTCGACAGTAGTAATGACTCGGACAGGCGTGTCGACAGACGTTTCACAAATAGGTACGACAGGAACGATTTTAATTTAGGAAGGAATAATAGGAACAATTTGGCAATTATGCCAAGAGTGGACAACAGGAACGATTCTTATTCAAATCAAAATAATAGAAACAATTTGGCAATCATGCCAAGAGAAAACGTCTTTAACCAACACAATATAAAAAAATACAATTATTCAAGAAACACGCAACAAAGAGGAGCAATCCACAATATCGACCACCCACAAGGTGAACTATGCAGGTTCCTCGACGGCCAAACAGGGTACTTAATAAATAAAGACCCTAACACCCCGTTGCCATACATCAAATTGCGTATAGGCCCCTATAAAGATTTAAAATTTTTGATAGATACAGGCGCAACTTTCTCTTTCATAAATCCAAAATATGTACAAACACTGAATTACCACAGTCCTAAATTCAAACCAGAATATAGATTGACTTCCACCTTGTATACATCGGAAGAAAATTCAAAGAAAACAATTAAGGTACCGGTGAACCTCAAAGAAGGCATATTTTTGTACGACCCTACAACTTGAACAAAGGACCTATTTATTTCGGGAGGCCTTTATATTGCTGAAGGTCATTTCAGTTATTTAGAAGTAAACAACTTCTCCAAAAAAGAACAAAAAACTAACGAAGAAAGCAAAGCAAACAGCCAAAAACAGACAATCCCAATATTTACCGACCATATGAATAAGAAAAAAAAAAAAAACAATTTATAGATTTGTATCATAGAGTTCCCAACCTTTTCTATAAAGAAAGTAATTTCCTCACCTTCACAAATTTAATTAAACACAGAATGAATACGACAGATGAAATACCAATTTATGCCAAACCCTTCAGGTATAGCTTCAAAGAGAGAGAGGAAATTCAAGGACAAATTTCAAAATTACTAGATCAGAACATCATAAGACACAGCTACTACCCATAGCTCACCAACATTTCTTGTTTCAAAAAAATTGGATAAGTCCAATGTCAAGAAATGGAGGCTGGTCATTGATTATAGAAAATTAAATGAAAAAACTGTCAAAGATATATATATATATATAAATAGAATAGAATACCTACGCCATGTAGTTACAGAAAATGGAATTAAACCAAACTCTAATAAGATCAACGCCATTAAACAATTTCCTTTACCTAAAACTAGGAAACAATTAACATCCTTTCTTGGCCTTTTGGGCTATTATCAAAAATTTATTAGAGATTTCGCTACCATTACCAAACCACTTACACAACAATTGAAAGGCAAAAAGACCGTTAATGTCAGCACAGAATTCATTTCTGCATTTAAAACATTGAAAACTTTCCTTTCTAATGACCCAATTTTACAATACCCAAATTTCTCTAAACAATTTATTTTGACCACCGACGCTAGTAACGTCGCCATTGGAGCTGTCTTTTCACAAGGGTCACCCAATAACGAAAAACCTGTATGTTTTGCTAGCCGTTCGCTAACAGATACAGAACTCAATTATTCAACAGATGAGAGAGAAATGCTTGCCGTCATCTGGGCAACTAAATATTTCCTCCCCTACCTCTTTGGCCAAAGATTCAAAATAGTCACCGACCATAGACACCTAACATGGCTTATGAATTTCAAAGAACCAAATTCCAAACTAGTCCGTTTGAAACTTCAGTTACTGGAGTATGATTACGAAATAACGTGCACAAAGGGCTCTGAAAATGCGGTAGCTGATGCCCTCAGTAGAATTGCAGCAGAAATAAATGTCAACAGCCAAGCAGTAGATCCAGTTAATACGATAGTAACAGTGAACAAACCAATAAATGACTACAATCTTTAGTTAATATTTGAAACCGGCAACGAGTCAAAACTCATAACAACTACCCCATTCAAAAACAAAATCAGAAGAATAATTACAAGAACTTATTTCGATAAAGCTACACGACTATTACAGAAAATTCTGAAACCAGGAAGAACGTATGTAATTTATACCAATAACGATATTTTCGACATAATAATTCAAAGCCTCACAAAATACTTTCTTCCCACAAAACTCTATAAAATCATCCGATGTATTAATAAATACCACATAAATAGTAACCATAGAGGGATAGACGAGACAGTAGCTCATCTAAAAAGAATGTTTTACACACCCCATTTAAAATCCTAAGTGTCCTCAATAATTAACGAATCCGATGTCTGCCAAACCTTGAAATATGATAGACTCCCACAAAAGTTAATTTTTCAAGAAACAGAAACTCCCACATTACCGATGCAAATGCTGCATATTGACCTTTATACAATAAACAAAAACACAACCCTGACAATTGTTGACAAATTCAATAAATTCGCAATGGGATATACAATATAATTTAATTATTTTTCAAGAAACAGAAACTCCCACGTTACCGATGCAAATGCTGCATATTGACCTTTATACAATAAACAAAAACACAACCCTGACAATTGTTGACAAATTCAATAAATTCGCAATGGGATATACAATATCTTCTAGAGATACATTAAGCATTGTTAAAGCCATGAGAAATTTTCTATGTTCCTTTGGTGTTCCGCAAAAAATTGTTTGCGACCAAGGGGCAGAATTTCAAGGTAGACTTTTTAAAGATTTTTGTGAACAATACGATATGCAATTACATGTTACTTCAGTGCAACAATCGTCTAGTAATTCTCCCGTCGAAAGACTTAATTCTTCCCTAACAGAAATCTATCGTATTATATTAAATAAAAGAAAAGTTAAAAAACTGGAGTGCGAACACAATGACATACTAACAGAAACCTTAATTACTTACATATAACAACACTATTCACTCAACGCTGAAGCATACCCCATACGAAATATTTTGCGGCAGACCTCACATCTTCGACAGGACAATCACATTCAATAATGAACAAAAATTACAAAAACTAAACATTCCAAAACATAATCTATCCAGAACTTAGACAAGAAATAGAAAATACCAAAAAGATTAGGATAAAAAAAGCAAACGAAAACAGAAATAACCAAAAAATTTTAGAACCAGATGAAATAGAATTCAGGAAAGAAAATAGGAGCAATAAGTTGACATCGCGTTTCTCTAAACATCGAGTTCTGCAAGTTAAAGGGAATACTCACAAAAATCAAAAAATTCATAAGTCCAAAATAAAAAAAAAACACAGAATAACGAATCAAATACTACTACTACTTTACAGGTACTCCCAAATTAAGGCAGAAATGCTGAAAGTGCAACCATTGACCGAAAATGATAAACTCCTTCAAATTAAAGTGGGTAATGCTAAGATTATTATGTCGCATAGAAATCTGATACATAAAATAGATCTAAACTATTTCCAAAAAAATCTAAAAAACTTTGAATTAAATTTGGCACAAATTACACAAGACACATTCTCAAGAGAAATAGCTAAGGCAGTCGAAGCAAAATTATACCAGGTAAGAATTAGATTGGAAACGCTAATTCCAAAAGAAAGATCGAAAAGAGGTCTAGTTAATGGACTAGGTAGCCTAATTAAAGTAGTTACGGGCAACATGGATGCTAATGATCAGGAAAAAATAAAACAAGAATTTAATAAAATACAAGAAAATGAAAATTACCTGTTGCAAAACGCCAATCGACAATTATCAATCAATAAAGAAATATCATTAAGGTATAAAAATATTAAATAACACATTAATAATGAACAAGAAATCATAAATTTATTCATTAAAAACTATAAAAATAATATTTTTAAATCTTTAACACAAGAACATAAGGAAACTCATTTATCGCAATATATCGCCAGAATTAACGTAAATCTTGATCTAATGTATAACCATATAAATGATATTGTAGAGAGCATATTACTGGCAAAAATAAATGTTATACCAAAATTCATATTAGACGAAATAGAATTGTTAATAATAAGAAAAATAATTACAGACCAAAATGTAACATTAAGATCAGACGAACACCTATACAGGTTATTAGATTTAGAAACCTATATTAATGAAAACATTGTCACACAGCCAACAAGAAAGAAATGCGTTATGGGGTGAGGGGGGGTTCAAACACTTTTTGCTTGAGCAGACAGACTCACTCAGATTTTTTAAGCAAATTCAACACTGGGGTCAAACTTGCAGAGAAAATTAATTCAAAAACTAAAAGAACCAAGCACTACACAAATACACGTATCACTTATACGCGAGACAGAGATAGATACGAGCGCGAGTTACCAAGTTGAGGATCCGGGGTAGATATATTTAATGGTTTGGTTGTAGATATATTTAATTATTTGGTTTAGGTAAATAATAAAGATTTATTTAATTCGACTTCAAAAAAAGAATGTTTCATTTTCATTCATATTAATTTCTATGTACCCACACCCTAGCTGGCCGACGTAAGCATTTGATTTACATTCTTTGGAATTATGTTAGTATGTATACATCCTGCTTGTTGCTGATTTTGCGGCTTCTGGATATTGCTCAAGACTGCCTATGTTGCAGTTCATGTTGCAGTTGCTCGTGGAGGCTTAATCGGGGGCATCTCGAGGGGATCTGAAATGAGTGAAGGCCAAAGCGAAGGTATGGTCGGAACGTTTGTTGATGGAGTTGCTGTTGTTTACAGGGTTATCTTTTTAGTTCTCAGTGCCCATAGTATTGCTATTGTGATCGTCATGATGGCAACTAAGATGCTTCGATATATAGTTTTTTACATATAATATTTCCGATTTCGCTTTAATATTTTCCAAATAAAGTCTTTGAAGATTCACGTCTTTAATGGTGTTGTTAATCCTTAGATCCTCGAGTCATGGTATAGATAATTAGTCTACTTCGTTGTACATTATGTTTGTGGCTTCGTACTTTACTCCATCAATGGTTACCGAACAATTGTTGATTGAAATTAAGGATGACCCTTTGATTATTCTTGGTCGGCTACATGACGCGATTGTCATGTTTTTTGCGTTGATTATTAGAATGTGTTGTTCTTCTATCTGATAAACGTATTGCTCTTCGCTGATGTCTTTGACATCACAAGTCACTTTTTGATTCTCCAATAGATCTTTCAGGCAGTGATTGTAGAAGTTGTCTTCTACTGCTGCGTTATCGCAAATAAACAGTTAATGGATTCGTGGACATTCTTGCTTAAAGTATCGTATACTGCCAGCTAGGTTATGAGTTATGTAATTTGGTAAAACTAACATTTTCGTTATGTTAAATAGTTATGGGATAACATGAATAAATTCATAAACAGATGGGTCAAAAATGGGTACTTTTATCTGAAATGTTTTTACACGGCCAGGGTAAGGGATTGTTTGGAGCAAAAGGGGGGTCTCAAATGGGGTTGTGACTCATGCCGAGAGGTTGAGATCAAAACGAGGGTGTTTATGAGGCAAACCAGGGATAGATTGAAGAAATTCTCATCTGGTTTTCGTAAACTCTACAATGAGTTCAATGTGGAGAGTGAATTTAACAGCTATAAGCTGTTAAATGAGTCTCCAAAGCGTAAAAAAACCAGTATGCGCAATCTGTCTTTGCATTTGCCTGTATCCAATACCGTCTCGGCCGTGGTTCCACAATCTCCTTCACTGCTCACTGTGACAAATCCTCCGCAGCTTATTTCGATTACCTCGCCCATCTCTCAGAGCGGTCGCAATGATGAGGCTATCTCCGTCTCTCCAGGAAATGGTCTCTCTTTGCAGACGAATAAATGTGTAGTTTCCGAAGAGTCCGGGCAATTATCAATAACTGTTGATATTGCCGATAGTAGTCCAGATTCAATCGTGGTCACTGACGCTGCGGTTGGTTTGCGTCCTGGTTCCTATAAGCCTTTAACTGAAGTTCCACCTAAAAACATATATTTGTTTCAAGGCTTGATCCCGAACATTCGTCGGATGATGTCTTAGCTTTTATTAAGACAAAAATTCAAGCTCATTTCTATAATGCTAAAATAGCGGCGGAAAAATTTAAATATTCGAGGGAGATGTCTTCCTTTAAAATAAGTGTCCCAGTTGAACTGTTTGACTGTATATGTCATAGCATTTTTTGGCCGGATCACATTTTAGTAAAAGAATACACACAGCCAAAAAGAAAACTCGAGATCCGGTTATGCTTTCTATCCCATCTAATTCCTCATCTTCCGGAATATCAGCATCGGCTGGTGTTCCAAAAAACTAATTTCGTCCCTTCATCTGGCCTATCAGAATATGAGAAGACTTAAATCTAAGCTTCCTAAATTCTATCTAGATAGTCTAGCATTTGAATTTAAAATTTTAGTGTTTACTGAGACATGGTTAAAACCTGATATTAACGATGCATCTGTTCCGTCAATTTTTAGATGTGATCGGACTTCTCGTGTAGGCGGAGGAGATCTGATTGCAGTTGACTCGGCCTTAACTTCTGAAAATCATTCACCGGACATTTTGGAGTCAGATTCGAGTCTTTCTCTGTCTTCATTACTTGTTCTTATCTCCCGCCACAATCCGACATGGCGGTGAAACCAAAACATTTAGATTCTATTCGATATATTTCTTCATTGTTTTTTGATAGAGATATCTTAATCGTCTTTGGTGACTTAAGTATACCAGAAATAGCATGGTCTCAATCTGATGAATCTGCTTTGTTGCTCCCTTCTTTATCTCACTGCTTTGTTGATGGCCTTTTTGAGATATCATTAGCTCAAATAAACCCTGTGCGAAATAACATAGGCAGATCCTTAGATCTGATATTTGTGTAGGATTCCACCAACTGTGCAGTTACTAGAACCGACCATCTAGTCTTGCCTGAAGATAATTTTCATCCTACTTTGGATTTATCTGTTGATCTGTCGTTTCGTACACCGATTGTTGGTGTCAGTCCTATGATTAAATCTCGGAATTTTCGCAAAACTAACTTCATTAAACTAAATGAGCTCATTTTGAGAACTAATTGGTCATCCTTATACAGTTGCTCAGACATGGGTCTTGCTATCTCGTTGTTTTATGATACTCTTGATTCGCTTTTTAAGGTTTGTGTCCCACTGAGGACTCCAGTGTCGTCTCTTCGACCTCCCTGGTTTTCTCGTGAGCTATACAACTTGAAAAATGTCAAATCCAGATATTATAAAAATACAAGAAATCGGGACGTTCTTCGGACTTTGCTCTTTACGCAGTTGCTCGCTGCAATTACATATATGTTGCTTAACAAGCACTGCTATAATAATTACCTCAAGCGTTGTAAGCTTGAGTTTTCCCGTGATCCTAAACAGTTTTATAGCTTTGTGAATTCTAAACGAAAGATGGATGTCCACCCATCAATGTTATCGTTTGAAAATAATATAGCGGACTCTGATCAAGCGATTGCTGATTTGTTCGCTGATTGCTTTACAATAACATTCTCCCCAACGGAATACCGAGCGAATCTTTCGTATCCTTATCAGATAAAAAGGTCTAATTGTATTTGTAGTTCTTCGATCGATGAAAGTTCGTTTCTTAGCGTGCTTAATTTAGTAAAACCTGTGTACACACCTGGTCCTGATGAAATACCTGGTTGTGTACTCAGAGTTTGTGCTGAGGCTCTATGTAAGCCACTTCAAAAACTTTTTTTGTTGTCCGTTAAATCCTGTCGTTTCCCGTCTGTATGGAAGGAATCTTATATAATTCCTCTTCATAAAAATGGTAAAAAGTCCGACGCGTCTAATTATAGGGGTATTTCTAAATTGTCCGCTATTCCTAAGGCATTTGAAAAGTTAATCGCTTCTTAATTGCAACATTTTTGTAGATCTATTATTTCACCATCTCAGCATGGTTATATGAAATGTAGATCTACTACCACTAACTTTTTAGAATTTACATCATTAACGATTGAAGGATTTAGGAATGCAAGGCAAGCTAATGTCATTTAAACTGATTTCAGTAAGGCTTTTGATTCTGTTAATCATACACTTCTTCTTTTAAAATTAAACAAAATTGGTTTCCCATGCAGTTTAATAAGGTGGATTCGTGAATACCTGACAGACAGAACACAGAAAGTCCTTTAAAGTCTTCAAGTTCTAGGTCTATCCAAGTCACTTCGAGGGTGCCTCAGGGTAGTCATCTGGGACCTTTGCTATTTACCCTTTTTATTAACGATCTTCCATCCGTTATATTGCATTCTCGTGTCCTGATGTACACAGATGATGTTAAGCTTTGTCTCAGCTACAGAGACATTATATCTCCTTACGGTTGCAGTCTGACCTCCAAAACCTTTAGTCTTGGTGTCAACACATCTTATTAAACCTAAACACATCTAAATGCAAGGTCATGTCTTTTTTCAGAAATACTCCTCAGTTGATTACCTACTTTCTTCATGACGTTCCATTAACTCGACTTAATGAGATGATTGACTTGGGAGTACTTATGGACCATAAATTGACTTTTAAGTCCCATATATGCACTACTGTCGAAAAAGCCATGGGTGTTCTTGGGTTTGTTAAAAGATGGTCAAAGGAATTTGACGATCCATATACTACCAAAGTTTTTTACACCTCATTGGTTCGCCCAATTTTGGAATATTCATCCTGCATATGGTCACCCCAATACGAATCACATAAAGCAAGAATAGAATCAGTTCAAAAACAGTTCCTTCCCTTTGCTCTTCGTGGTCTGAACTGGGATCGTAATACCAACTTGCCTTCGTACTCTAGTAGACTCCTTTTTCTTGGCCTTCCTTCTTTCACTAATCGTAGATTAATGCTTGGCGTCATTTTTATGCACAAGCTTCTTAATGGGGATATAGACTCACCTGAGCGATTGAACCAACTAAAACTAACAGTTCCTTGTAGACCTACTAGAAACTATATTTCTCTATCACTTCCACGATGTACTACTAACTACCTAATGCATGAACCTTTTCGAGTTCTTTGTTGTGATTATAATCTTTATCATGTAATTAGTTCAGAGATCTCTATTCCTTTACTAAAAACTTCTATCCTTTCCCATTTAGCACGTAACTAGCTATAGTTTCGCTTTTTGTCTGTGTTTTGGAAATTGTCCCCGCGACTCGAGCCGTGCCGTTGGGATTCGGGCGTAAAAAATTAGTTTCGCAAAGTACCTTTCGGATTGGCGAACTCGCCCAGCGTGTTTCCAAGACACCTTAATGCCATATTTGGAGAGTTAACTCGCAAAAATATCGCCATTCCATACGTTGATGACATCATAATTCCAGCCAAAGACGAAGGCGAAGCAATATCCAATCTTAAAAAAGTCCTAAAGCAGTGCGAAGATTATGGCCTGATGATAAATTTGAAAAAATTTTGTTTTTTGAAGAGAAAGGTAGAGTTTTTGGGGCATGAAATTGAAGCACAAAAGATATGTATCTCTGATAGTAAGATCAAAGCCGTTACAAAATTTCCGTTACCAACACATCAAAAGCAACTTCAAAGTTTCCTAGGATTGGTTGGATACTTTCGAAAATTTATTTCAAATTTCGGATTAATTGCTAAGCCTCTTACAGATTTACTGAAATAAGATGCCAAGTTCTGTTTTAACGAGAGGGAGATGACTTAATTTAATGAGCTTAAAATATTAATTACGGAGATGCCCGTTCTGAAAATGTTTATCTGCCAGCACCGCACCGAGCTTTACACTGATGCATCTGACGACAGTGCTTCTACAAATCTCACCCGATGACGGTCTACTACATCCTGTTTATTGCATCAGCAAAAAAACTACAGTGGCGTTTACCAAAACGATTGAGAAAAGAGATGTTTGTACAAGAGTTGCCCGATGGATTTTTATGCTTCAGGACCCGAGCCGAAAATCTGTAATGATGATCACCGATGGAAATGTATATACCAAACTAAAATATATTCAATCCAAAGACGACGAGATTAAGACGATTATTGATATTCTTTAGGAAAAAACATCGCATAACGATTATTTTATGAAAGCTGGATTGTTGTGCAAGTTAGTCGACGAAACTGAACTCATAGTAGTACCTGTGGCATCCCAACGCAAAATTATCAAAGAGGCACACGAGACATTTTTCAGTCAAAAAAACAAAGGAGTTAATTGCCAAAGAATATTACATTCCCAAACTGGACGCCAAGATCGAACGACATATTAGATGCTGCATCCCATGCATAGTCTCTAATCGTAAACGTGGGAAAAAAAAAGGATTTTTACACCCATTGTCGAAGGAAGAGGAACCACTGCAAACGTTTCATATCGACTTCTTAGGTCCTCTGGAGTTTACAGATAAGAGATACAAACTCATTCTTGCTGTTATAGATGGTTTTACCAAGTTCTGCTGGTTGTATGCAACTAAAATAACATCAGCCAAAGAAGTTTTCACGAGACTGGAAGTCCAAAGCGTTACCTTCGGAAATCCAATTCAAATCATCACAGATAGAGGTTTCGCTCCGAGAAAGTGGTACAAGTTGGCAAGGTACACCAAGCAATTAATTCAACCTACTGCAGAAGCACAGAGATGACACCATTTGAGTTATGGAGTTGGAGTGACAATGCGTACGAAATCGGATAACCAACTGAAGAAAATGATTGAAAACGAGATGACCCAAATGTTCAATAAAAAGCGAGACGTTTTAAGGCAGATGGCTGAGAAACAAATTTTTAATTTTCAGGAAGAAAACAAGAACACATATAATTTACGCCGAAAGCAAGCTATTAAATAATAAAAAAAAAAACACTTGTGGTATATAAAATCCCACAATAGTAATAGAAGAATAAACACAAAAAAATTTTTTTTTCTTTTGTTACTAAAGAATGGAATGGGAAGAATTTATTCTCCATATCCAAGAAATAAAAGACAATTTCCAAAAGTCTTATAAATGTGTCACTCAGAATAGGAACATTCAGAAAGCAACTCTGAATAAACACACACAAATTCTTGTCGATTCTTTTAACGACATTAATTATTAGTACACGAGAATAAAGAAAGAATAAGTAAAGCGAATTGGCCAAAGATTTCCAATCTACTGATCAAATTACGCACGAATCTAATTTCCATAAAAAAAAAATAAACTAGATATATTAGTACCAACTATACTTAATACACCATTAAGTATAGACATAGATAGAGATTCTATAGACAAACAAGACGTAGATTTAGATAAGATAACGAAATAGAGACATTTTTATTGTCTGAACAAGACAACGATACTGAGTCAGATTCCAACGTGAGTGTAATAGACATTAAAGACAAAATGCCTGACATAAACGATGAAAGATGTTTCTAATGCCATCCCAGTGTTTAATGGTCAAAGAGTGCATCTTCAAAGATTCATAAGAGCTTGGAAGTTAATTAATGTCACAAAAGGCGATTTCAAGGCATAGCTGTTGAGGTGATAAAATACAAAATTATTGGCCCAACACTATGCAAAGTCCAAGACTTAACGACAATCGACGCAATAATAAAGAAATTGCAAGATACTATAGTCGGTGAAACATCTGACATAGTAAAAGAACGATTGTCGAAAGTTACCCAAAGAGGAAAAACGGACGATAAATTCACCACAGAAATTGATAATTTACGAAAGCTGTTGCAAGCTTTGTATATTGACGAAGATGCTGAAAAAGTTGGCACAAAAATGCGAAAATGGTAAAGCCAAAACAATAATAGGGGCTGCAAACTTCAAAACGATGAATGAACCCGTCACGAAGTACCTAGAACATAGTACTGACATGACTGGAAATTCCAACTCTGTATTGTTTTCCCAAAGGGGCCGCGGTAAGTATAACGGCCAGAATCACCACCAAAATAATCAAAATAAAAATTACAGACGCAGTAATAGAGGAAATAACAGAAACAATGCTAGAGAAAATAACCAACAAAATGGTTATAATTAGACCAAATAACCTAAAATATCCGATCTGGGTCCCAATATCATTCAGTTCCAGCAACAATTCCATAGTTTTGCCGGCAAGATCTCAAGTTGTCTGAAAATTGAATTGCCTTTAAAAGAAGACAATGTATTTATACCTAATCAAGAAATTCAGCATGGTGTTTACATAGCAAATACCATAGCAACTTACCAATATGCAGTCATAAGAGTGCTAAACACGATAAATATAAACCAGAGAGTTAACATAAATAATTTTAAATTCACAGCATAGAGAGAAAACAGAACTAAAATCACTCTCTAAAAATTTTCCGCCACAGTTTCATAATCAACTTATGAACTTATGCAAAAAGATTAGTGATGTATTCGGACTAGAAACCGAATCGATAACAACTAACAATTTTTATAAACAAAGACTAAGACTGATGGATGATGAACCCATCTACATAAAGAATTGTAGAAATCCTCATAGTCAAAAAGACGAAATCGAAAAACAAGTCAAAAAACTAATAGACGATATCTGCCTACAACAGCCCATTTTTATTGGTACCAAAGAAATCATTACCTAATTCCGAAAATAAAAAATGTCGATTAAAAATGAAAAAATTGATTATCGTCAGATAAATGAAAAACTATTCTACTATTTTGTACTGACCCTATACAAGGAAGTCATACTGGAATAGCTAAAACACTAGCAAAAATAAAGAGACATTATTATTGGAGAAACATGACACGAGATATATCTCAATATATTAAAAAATGTAATAAATGTCAAAAAACAAAAATTATTAAACATACTAAAACTCCATTAACCATTACTGACACGCCACAAATAGCTTTCGACAGGGTAATCGTGGATACGATCGGTCCACTTCCCAAGTCAAAACAAGGAAATGAGTACGCAGTAACTTTAATCTGCGATCTAACGAAATACCTTGTAGAGATTCCAATAAAAGACAAAAGTGCGAAAACTGTACCAAAAGCTATATTTGAAGCTATTATTCTGAAGTACGGTCTAATGAAGACCTTCTTTACGGACATGGGAAGAACAGAATACAAAAATTCAATATTTGAAGATTTATGCAAAAACTTGCATATTAAACATACATAGCTTTAACAGCACATCATCACCAGACTGTAGGTAGTGTACAAAGCGAAGCCATCGAACACTAAATGATTTCATACGTTCCTACATTTCAGTCGACAAAACTGACTGGGATGTATACAATACTTCGCATATAGTTTTAATACAACACCTTCTATGGCACATGATTATTGTCCATATGAGCTGGTATTCGGTAAAACTTCAAATTCACAACTTCACAATATAAAACCACTTTATAATGTAGAGGGTTACTCTTAAGAATCCAAGTTTAGACTAGAGCAGGCATATAAGAGAGCAAGGTTAATGTTAGAAGCCAATAAGGCAAAACAAAATATTGAAAATGATAGGAATACTTTAAATTTTGATTTAAAACTAGCAGACCAAGTTTTCCTAAAAAACGAAAGATAGGTTAAAAATGTTTTTTTTTTAATCAATTTTCAAATTAAAATACAGTACAATACGAAAAAAAAAAATAATAAATTACGAAGAATTTCAATGAAAGAAATATATATAAAAACAATAAATAAAATCCGAATTTTCATATTTTATGATTCTAAAAAAAAAAGAAATAAATAAAAAAATGTAAATTAACAAATAATAACAGCGCGAATAGATACAACGACGCACATCGGCAAACAACGGGACTTGCATAGAATTGTCACCGCTGCTATTGCGCAGTTGTATCAGTTTCTATTCTCTTTTGCACAGTTAAAGTAAATACAAACGACGCAGACGCCCGCTGCCGACTACCGTCGTCGACGCTCGCGCCATCGCGACAATTTTTGATTGGTCCATCCTCGCCTCCTTTCCTCCTTCCTAGCGATAACCAGATTAACAGAATTAACTTTTATTCCTGTTTCTCATACCAAGCTCAGGTCTCAGCATTCTTTTATAAATTTTCTGTAAAAGGAGAACCTGGGGAGATTGAGATATGTACACCAGCTGAGAAAACATCCTTAAATGTTTTACGAAGCAAATTGTCATGAAAGAAGCAGATTTCTCTTCAGTAAGAACATTCTAACTTTTCCAGACAAAAACAAGACATATTATTTAAATGTCTGATGGAAACTCATTAATGCAACCTTTGTCTTAAGCTCTGATTTTTTTTCAAGTGAATATGTGGTTTACAGAAATAATAGAACTACGCGTCGAGGTGGAGGAGTACTGGTTGCCATCAAATCTAACTTTCCCATATAATATAGAAACAATTTGTGTTAAAATTACTTGCCTAAACATTCAGGCTTTTAAAATTTGCTACCATATTCCTACAACGTCTGAAATTTCTGTTTATAATCACCACGCAGTTGTCTTCAAAAATATTTTCTGTTCCCTCCGTGATCGTGATCACTTAATCATCTTGGGTGACTTTAATTTACCACATGTATCGTGGCAAACCCAACTGGAGGTTCCTTATCTAATCCCTTCAGCACATAATGATTTTTTAGGTGAGCTGTTTGATTTTTCCTTGTTTTGAATGAACTCGATAACCAACTCATCTACCAGACTTCTTGACTTGGTATTCGTCAGCGATTCTTCATCAATAAAAATTGTCATGCCATGTCATCGTTTATCGCTTTCTGAAGATTCATATCACCCAACACTTAAAAGCAATTTGGCCTCAATTATTCATCTAATGTTATCCTCTCCTCTCAACCTCGTCGGCGGAAATGTTATTGCAAAACTGACTTTGCCCGCCTTTACTCTATTCTAAGTAGGACAGACTGGTATAATCTATTTAATGGCGTCGAATTGGATACTGCCGTTGAACGTTTTTATTCAACTCTTTATGCTGCTTTTGATGTTTGTGTGCCAAACACCGTATGTGAATACATTCAATATTTTTGAAGAAATTTTTCATTAAACTACATACCTGTCAATATAGAAGGGGATCAACATCCCCCGAGGAGTGATGGTTCGCAATATATTGGTGTAAATCAACTATTGCATCGGTACGCTTGGTCCTAGCCAAATTTTCTATGCTGATATTTACAAATTCGTAAAAAGGATGTTGTGTTGTCTTTGGTTGCTCATTTGGTGTTGGCGGCTCTAAGGTGTGAGCTGGAGACTTGCCCAGGAAAATAAGTTCTTCAATCAAAAGTTTTTCAGCAAATCCGGCATTGTTTTGCGAACGGAGCCCCTGTTTTTGAAACTTCGGATCAAGCAATGTTGAAATCCTAGTTACTGTGAGTTCTTCATTCTTGTACAGTTTTTTTGGCTACGCAGTAAGGAAGTAATTTCAAAGTAAGAAAGTATTTGTGACAAGTCTTTTAGTATGTTGATTTCCTCTCTCTCGCTCTTTTATGCCTTAGCAAATGAAAATCGCGCTGCCTTAATTTTTATAACTTTTTTTTTTTTTTTTAAACGTTTAGAGTCAATTTAGCGTCAGAAAAGTTTTGGGTTTTTGCTGGGGACAAAAATTATAAATGACGACTCTATATACATGAACCCTTTGGCTTACCTTGCGACAAGGTCAAGTTCTTACCTGGAATTATCCAACCTGTTGCACCACTGATTAGCATTTAAAAAATTTTAAGAAAAAATTTGCACTTGCGGACTTCTTTCAGACGAATACGTCTGGTCAAAAGGGTCAGTCAAGTAGAAAAAAACACTAACCGGAAAACAGCATCAAGGCTTAATCTTGCAAAGGAAATTTTGACACCACCTGCCAAAATTGACTAACAAATTCGCCGCTCCTATCTGTCAGATTTTCTCCCTTTGCGGATCGAGTGAATCGGTAATCGGGAAAACTACAACCTTAAAAAATAAAATAATAATAATCCCTCAAAAATTCTTCACAGTCTGTCTTTTCCATCTTAACATAGCACATTCATACAAAACTTAAATTAGTTACTTGCCCTGTGTGTCTTTCGAAAGAAATTTATCCATCCGTCCTCCGCAACCAACAGCAACGAAAATTTACCAACAAATAAACTCTAATTTTTATACTTTATTGCCTTTTAAATATAAATATATTTCTTATCAAAATTTGCAGTCGACCTGCAAAGTTGCGCCAAAACAAGTGATGAGGAGTGTATGATATTATCACTATCGATAGTAAACAAAAATCATCGATAGCGACAAAAAACTCGATTGATCAACAGTGCTATCGATAGTTTTACAGTACTACTTCAGACCGCTTTATTGTTCCCATTTTTCCGATGGTTTCTTAATTCCCTACTAAATTTCCTTTTGTCCAGTTTTTTTTTTCGATTAGACTTCTTTTATATCAGCATGCCCTGTTTGAATAGACTTTCATCGTCTCAGCAGTCTCAAAGAAGGGGATTGAGAAATAATAGGGATAAGCAGACGCGTTGGGCCAATTTCAGTATGGAAAATAGAGAAGAGGAACAGGTTCTCAACACATTACGACTGTTTACTCGTAGGCAAAATATCAACTTCAGATAAGAGGACAAATACAAAATACAGTAGATCAGGCAGAGCAGGCGGCCGATAATCGACGCAGCAAGAGTAAAATACAGTAGATCATAGGGAAAATCGAACGGATCCAGTGATTAGGCAGGCAGAGCAGGCGGCCAATAATCGACGCCGGTCGACCCGTAGAAGAAATTCAGAATATAGGGCCAATGAGCAAAAGCAAAATACAGAAGAGCGCAGGGAACGGCGAAAAGATCGAGTTATTAGGGAATTAGAATAGGCAGCGAATTGTTCTAGTAGATCGTTAAGTAGGCAAAGAAATATTGGCCGTCGCACAGTGGGGCCTCTGCCCGGATAGCTGACCAAAAATCATTTTTTTTCACCATCGCGTTGGGCAAAAGTGAAAAATGAAATCGGCAGATAATACTTTAGAAGCTATGGATTCAAAATATTTTTGTAATCCGATAAGAATTGTGGGTGCTACATCATCTGAAAGTGGAGACATTTTTCATGTATGAAAAAAATGTACAATTTTTACAAAAACTCTCAAATTTGAAACTGAATATTAGCCGAATTAACTAACTGATCTTGAACATATTTACTTTATTTAAAATGTAGATAAATTTTTAGTTGTTTGTTGTAAAAAATTGTAGACGTTTCAAACAGACACTAAATTTTCGCATTTTTTCAACTTTAGTGGAGTAGAATCAACAGAGATACACCTAGATACACGATGAAACCATATACATGTGAAGAGAGAACATTCACCTATCAGACCTATATAGTGCAGTCTTGCGCTTTTTTGTGGAAAGTTGTCAAAAAGCCAAAAAACTAATGCAACCTCGCGTTAAAAACGCGTTTAATGGCTTGAGAATAAAATTTAATTCGACCAAAACAAATTCTTGATCCGCTTGTTCCTATGGGAGCTATAACATATAGTCAACCGATTTGGCTGAAACTTAGCACAAACATTTCTATGTATACTAAACTTCCAAATATAAAATTGGGACAATCGCTTTTGAAACACTCAAGTTATTGCTCTAAAACTATATTTTAGACCGATCGTTCCTAAGGGAGCTATATGATATAGTTTTCCGATCAGGACGATTTCGAGATACACAATGCCTTCGGCAATCATATGCTTTTTAAATCGCTTCACTACTTGATATGAAGATATGATTTTTGATAAGCGAATTGAGCGACGGCCCCACTGTGCGTCGTACTCAAGAAAGGGAGCAAGATAGGATTCGATGATCCAGACATAGGAGAAACTTAGTGTATAGTGTTTTTGAAAGGCCACGCAGTATAACAAGCTAATCGAGAAGTTGTTAGAAGTATAAGTCAGCGAGTAAGCCAGTTTAGGAGTAATATTGGAAATAGAGTTGCAGAAAATAGGAGAAATGCTCTGCGTAATAGACGGGAACGTGCGAATACATTCCAGAGTGTTCGATACCCAAATACCCAAATTAAATAGCTGAGATAGTAACGTTTCATATAATTGTCAAGCTAGGTCCCTGCAAAGGTCTATGGTTCCCTCACAAGCTAAAGTAAAAGTCCTAAACTCTTATATAAACTATCAGTTTAGTGGTACGATTTTAGATATTGCCACTTAGTTCCCTCCCAATGATAACAATCTTCCTTTTTGTTCAACTTGTTTTGCGGATTTATCTAATAATACGAAATTAAAATTTGTCCTGTCACATGGTCTAGATTTTCTAGTTTTTCCAGAGTGTCTTAAGGGTCTTAGCCCTTTAAAGCAATGCCTCATTTCTCCTCGTCTCCCTTTTATGATTATTAACGCAATAGGCCATGACCGTCAAAGCGCAGTTGAAGGAGCTGTAGTTAATGTCTAGAGTATTTAATGAAATGAGGTTATAGAGCGGGTTCAAGCCCAGTTCCGTGGTCAGTCTCGTTAGTTTCCAAAAGAAAGAAGAGAAGAGTATAAGCTTGAAACAGAGGTGTAGATAAAGGGTTAACTTTGTCCAAAGCTTGGAAATTTACTTTTGAGGGGAAATTTGATTTGTAAAAAAAATCGGCAAATCGAATAACCCTAATCTGAGCGAAAGATTACAAAGTAAAAATAACATGTGCTACCAAATAACCCGAACCCAACAAACAAAGTTCTTTTTGGACGTGCAACCGGACACGTTATCTAGAACGAATTGGGCCGTCCAATAAGCAAAAAAAAAAGGACAAAAAAAGAATTAAGTAAAGAAAATAAAAATAAAACATATGCGAATAAAGTGGTCAATGACAAGCCAGCAGACACAAATAAAGTGATGAACGGAAAAAAAGATAGTGCAAATCCAGAGCAAAGTACAAGAAATCAAAAAAACCCCATAGGCATAGGGGAATTGCCCGAAAAGGTCGAGATCTATGGCCTTGACAAGGACCGGATAACCCGACCAATGTAGGAGGTATTTACTGGCAGGGCAGCACGATGGTTCCGTACTTGTAGATTACACATTGCTGCATGGCGTATTTTTTGAAAAAAATTTATAAATTTTTTTTTGACGCCCCACTCCTTTGAAAGATTAGAGGATCAAATCCGGGAACGCACTCAACTAAAAGAAGAGTCGTTCAAGTAATATGTAATATGAGAACCCTCAAGCATCACGCGGGCTATGATAGTGCTCAAGAATTGTTCCGAATATATGAAAGTTCGGCAACGGAATATCGCCTTTACTTCCGTAGGCACGAATTTCGAACATTAAACGAGCTCAATCGAGATGGCCACGGAACACAGGAATGTCAAGCAACAGGTTTTAGTTCGATCGGCACAGTACCGAATAGCCGACACGATTAAGCCACCGCTGAACTGTCCAACTTCCACACAGCGGCATAATCCCTTTCAAGATTAATTTCCTCATACCCCCGTTATTAAGTCAGGAAGCCCGATACAGATAGGTACCGCTTCATTGATGTTGCGAACCCCATCGACGGAAGGAGAGGCTCCGACCAGTCAAGACCCCAGCCACCTATTCCCTGACGACTGAGTCATCAGAACACCGAGGGTCGCGTCCACGCAGAGCATTCGAACTCGTGTAGAGTTCGACAATACGCCCACCAAAGAGGTACGTCCAGACGTACCCCGCCCCGGGGACGTTCAGCAAACGGAGAAGAGTAACGAGGAACGATGGAACGCCGTCGGGATCACGGCGACGAGAGAGCACCGAACTCTACCTAAGGTAGCGAGAAAAATGGAAGCCCTCCACCAAATCGAGTCAGACACGGATAGCGAGATATAAGCGACTCACGTCCTGTGAAAGACCTTATAGATCCACAGTTCCAACCTCTCCTCGATGTCGAATGGAAAAGATTGGCAAATGGCGGATCTGTATCGACTTTAGGCAGTTGAACGCCAATTCAACGAGGGACGCCTATCCGGTTTCAAGATTTCACCATATTCTAGAGAAATTACGAGCGGCCCGTTAAATCTCATCGTTGGACTTAAAGAATGGATAGTGGCAGGTCCCCATAGCCAAGGATAGTCGAGAGTGTACAGCATTTACCGTCCCCGGTCGAGGTTTGTATCACTTGAAGGCATTGCCAATTGGATTACACTCGGATAGCGCTACATTCCAGGTGCCATTGGCACCTCACGCCTTTGCCTATTTAAACGATATTATCTTGATTGGAGGTAAAAGGTGAAGGCCGTTAGATATGGTTTTACATTCAGATTCTGAAGAGTTAACGTTTTCTGCTTTATATGCCGGTACTAAGAGCAACACTACTGTAAGTTTTGCAACCATAGTTAGGTGTAAGCTTAGAAGTGTAGAAAGAAGAGGTTCCAATAAAGATAAATAATTTTTCAATCATAAAAATTAAGAGCTACTTACGATTCGAAACAAAACTTTTATACGTTTTCTGTGGAAGTGTAGAGTGAATTGATAACGTGCGGTAACTGGTTTTATGCCCAGGCCAGTTTTATTTATAGGTAATACACGGACCGAGCCACAAACTTTTTAGGCGTTATCGGATATAGAAAAAATTATTGAATGGGGCCAAGAAAAAACGCAACCTTGCAAAATGGAGTTTTTCATAGAACTTGCATAACATAGGCGGAGTATTTTTCGCACCCGATAATTTCTGCGGTTCACCCTCTTTGACTTGAACATACCGCACCCCTTGCAACACGTTGCATTAGCCCGGGTAGGCTGGTAAGGATGAGGAGCAGCAATATTCTAAAGCGCCTAGATGCCGCAGGAACCGGACAGGATCCATCCGAACACGGTGCTTTGGGCTGCAGGAGTGCGGCTTTGGACCAGGACACAATCGGGCAGGATTACCTCAGGTAATCAAGAACGACATATATAGACGTTGGGCTGTGGAACATCGGGTCCACCAACAGCAGGGTGGAAAAATTCAGGCGTCCAAAAGGACCAGAGTCTCGAACTCCTTGCGGCCGTTGCCGATTTTGACAACGGCCAGCATCGCCGTTGTCATCTTTTGCTACAGAAGCGAGAACAACGTGAGCTCTCGGGGTGAGCCGCCGGCTGACCTGGAAAGCTTGGGGCTGGATGAGCTGCTGTTTGATCTGGCTTTGCTGGGCTTGGACAAGCTTCATGCTCGCAGGCATGAAAGCGATGCCCTCCAAGCATATTCTGTTTGGGCCTGTTGCAGTGCCCGTTTCCTTTTCCAACGATAAGGGTTCACCCCGAGAACTTGGAGGGCCGCGACGCGGGTCTCGGGAAGCCATGACTGTAACGAAACTAGATTTTAGTAGAAAAAAGGAACAAGCACAACCAGGATTAAGCAAGACACGAAGGAATTTGAGTGACACACGCCACCTCTTTACTATTGGGAGGGAGCGGGATTGGAGTCGCTGAGAACAGGATGTGCTTTGCGAGCAGCCTTTTGACGGAACCGCGCGAAGTTTCTGCTTCGACGACTCGTAACAAACCATCAGCGCCAGGATGGACGAGTTCTACTCGCCCCAACCGCCACTCTTTGGGCGGTAAGTTTTCCTCATAAATGATTACAAGGCAGCCGACTTGGAAATTTCGGTCTGGGAGATTCCATTTAATTCGCTTGATCCATTTAATTCTCGGTTTCTCTCTTTCCAACGCTGACAGAAGTGGTGGTGAAAAGCCGTCAGTCGCTGTCAGCGATTGATCAGGGACATGGGCTCTTCTGTGATCGCTAGTTCTGCGATGGATACAAGGGGACCACCCACCAACAAATGACCTGGATTCAATACCAAAAGATCCCCTGGATTTTCATTCGTGGCCGAAATGGGACGCGAGTTCGAGCACGCCTCTATCCGGCACAGCAGGGTATAGAGATCCTCGAAGGTGTAACACACATAGGCCGAACACTTGAAGAACCCCTGCTTCCCAGAGGCCGGCCATGTCCGGAGCGCTAGGCGGAATGAAATGTCAGGACACAATCTGCCGATCATCGGAATTTTTTATTCGACGTTTGGTTGCTTCCAGAACATCCTACTCTAAGACTTTTGAGGCGCCAACAAATGTTTTGCGATACGAAGCGGGAAAATGCCGCCAAAAATGCTTTCGTCTGATCGGACTTAGCTTCAAAGTGGACGGCCTTGGTACTGAAGCAAACGAACCACACACGTACCCTTTCGTAATTAGGCAAGGCCTTCCTGTGTAGTTTTTGATCTCAAAGGGTTTAGTTTTTGATCTTAAAACCGTCGACCGTCAAAGCGTTCGGACGTATGTTTTGTCGCGCTCCGCAATTTCTTCGGTGTCAACCTTCAATCAATTAAAATAAAACAAGTGACAGGGCTCTCAGTCGCCACAGAGACGCCCAATCACAATTATATTGTTATTTGTAAATACAAATAGCAATACTTAGTAAATATCTAAATTTACTAGTAATGCTAACGTGTAAAGAGATTAACTCAGGCTCTTCGTCACTAGACTCTCGCCAGCAGAAGCTACAAGAACAAATTCTTCAGCAACAAAACGAGCGTCGGCTCTCTATACAACGCAACAATGCATATTTCTCTGTAGTGTCTCCGACCACCACAACAACAACAAGTGCTGAATCCAAAAGTGCAAGTACGAGCAAATTGCTCACGCCAACCAGCAACAACAATTTGTCTTGGAGCGCCCAATGCGCTTCACCCTCAAATTCGCTGACACCTGATGTGTTAATTGGGTCATCGGGTTCGCCGACCGCCGTTAGCGCGCTCACAACAACAACAATTGCAGCTACTGCTCCAACAACAACTCTAACAGCAGCAACGTCTGCAATACCTTCGATCACCGTCCAGCAGACTACCTCAACAAAATCTGCCCATCCAGTGACGATGAATCCAAAGTCACCTGTTCAGACTGGTATGGACAGATACATTAATATAAACAAGCGAAAGCTTAGCCCTCAGACAAAAAGAGGCAACACTCCCAAAATGTCGAAAAACAACATTGTTGAACGAAAAGAAGGAGTTTCCCAAATTAAACCCTCTGTAGCCAAGCCACCACCATTCTATATTCGTGGTGCAAACTGCACTTCACTGGTGCCAACACTGGTAGCGCTAGTTGGTCAAAACAACTTTTATGTGACACCACTCAATAGGGGTAACATAAAAGAGACCAAAGTGCAAGCCAAAAGTGAAGAATTCTATCGTACTATTGAAAAGTACTTTAGAAAGGAAAGTGTGAATTTCTACACATTCCAGCTAAAGAGTGCCAAAGGCCTTCAAGTGGTTATCAAAGGCATTGAACCAACGGTTCCGACGCAGGAAATAGTGGAAGCATTGGAAGAGAAGGGCTTTGATAAGGGCTTTGCGATAAAAAACTTAAACCTAACACAGTGCACCCTATTTACAATCTTCAACTTCTGCTACATCGCAGAATTACTGTCGAAGAGCCGCATAAGAGGACACACCCGGTACAATGCACTAATTGCCAGGAGTTTGGGCACACAAAGTCCTTCTGCAGCCCTAGCCCAGTTTGCGTTGGCTGTGCACAAACTCAAAAAGATTGTGTCTGCACCGATGACAAATCAAATACAAATACAAGGAAGTGCGGCAATTGTGGTGGTAATCACACATCGAACTACAGAGGATGCCCTGTTTATAAAGAACTCAAAGCCCGACTCAACGCGAAGAAATCAACGGCTCGCATCCAGGGCTCGACACTAATTCCCTCTCAAACAACACCGGGAATATTTTTCTCAAGAGCCGTAAGGTCATCATAACAACTACTCCTGGAGAAACTTTTGCAAGCGTGCTACGCAATGGAAATGCACAGCCCACTCAAATAGTAGATCCCGCAACCATACAATCTAACGCAGCCCCAAGTCCATCCGTACTTGGCCAGAACCCCAACGGGATCGAAACGTTGTTGATCTCGCTAAATCAAAACATGACAAATATCATGACGTTCATGCAAAATTGCATGCAGGAATCAGAACCTGCTTTTTCAAAAGCTTATGGGCAATAACAAATAATGTCAGCACTACATATAGGCCTCTGGAATGCAAACGGCATTTCCAAGCACAAACAAGAATTGTCACTGTTTCTGGACTCAAATGATATTGATATTATGCTGTTATCGGAAACACACCTAACAAACAAAAACAACTTTCAAATACCCAAATATGCATTCTACGCAACAAATCACCCAGACGGCAAGGCTCACGGAGGAACTGGTATCCTAATCAAAAACCGGATTAAACACTGTCTACACAATGGATTTGCCAAACAATACCTACAAGCAACTTCAACAAGTGTCCAAACCACTTTCGGCAGTACAACCGTGGCTGCACTTTACTGTCCACCACGATTCTCAATCTCGGAAAAAGAGTTTACTGATTTCTTCAATACACTCGGAGTACGATTTATTGCTGCAGGAGACTACAACGCCAAGCACCCTCATTGGGGATCCCGCCTGGTAAATCCTAAAAGCAAACAGCTGTATAACACAATCATCAACCCAGCAAACAAAATGGGGTATGCCTCACCGAATAAGCCCACGTACTGGCCAGCAGATCCATAGGATCGCTGTACGATGTAATAGCTTCACCTCTGATGACTTCGACTCAAAAGCAGGTGTACCTTAAGGCAGCGTGTTGGGTCCAACACTTTATATTTTGTACACAGCGGACATACCAACAAGCCCTGCACTCATCACATCTACTTTCGCCGATGACACGGCTATCCTTAGCCGCTCCAAATGTCCGACCAAATCTGCTGAGCAACTGGCAACCCATTTAAAGGAAATTGAAAAGTGGCTAGCAGATTGGCGCATCCGTGTAAATGAACAGAAATGCAAACACGTTACGTTTACCCTCAATAGAAGAAACTGCCCATCATTGACGCTCAACAATGTGCCAGTGCCTCAATCCGACGATGTTGTGTATCTTGGAGTTCACCTGGACAGAAGATTAACTTGGCGTAGGCACATCGAAGCCAAGAAAAAGCAGCTAAAGCTTAAAGCAACCGGACTACATTGGCTTATCAACGCACGATCTCCCCTATGTTTAGAGTTCAAAGTTCTTCTCTACAACTCGGTATTAAAACCCATCTGGACATATGGCTCTGCGCTATGGGGAAACGCAAGCAAGAGCAACATCGAAACCATACAAAGGGCTCAATCCAAGGTTCTCAGAACCATTACGGGAGCACCTTGGTATATCCGTAATGAAAATGTACAGAAAGACCTACATATTCCTAGTGTACTTACCGAAATAAAGGTACAACAGCTTAAGTACACCGCTAAACTGCAGGCACACCCGAATACCCTGGCCAAATCTTTAACACGAGTACGTGAAAGTACTCGGCTTCAACGAAACGACCTCCCAACCCTCTACTAATTAATCAGGGCCATAGATTTATGAAGCATCCTTCTGATGCTAGGTTACGTATTAGATTAAGATAAAACTAGGAAATTGTTGTTAGTCTTATACACTATATAAGAGATCCAACAAATAAATAAACGCACAAAAAAAAAAATTTTTGAGTTGAATCCCAAACTGGACGATGAATATGACATCGATTATTGCACCTCGGCTGTAGAGTCGATGCTTATCGAAGCAGCAGAAATTTCCACCCCATGTATCGGATACACCCGGGAAAAACACAGGTCATATAACCGGCTAATTGAACTATTTGTAACAAATAAAAGACGGTTCAGGCGAGATTGGCAAATGTCTCGATCCCCGGCAGCAAAAATACGCCTAAGAACAGCTTCTCGAATTCTAGCAAAAGCACTTAGGCAAGAAGAAGCAAGGACACAGCGGCAATATATCGAGAAGCTTAGCCCTACCAGCACCAAATATCCGCTGTGGAAAGCACATCCAACCATAACTGCTCCAGCCGAGATAATTTCACCTTTACGATGCCCAACTGGCAAATGGGCCCGTTCAGACGAAGAAAGAGCACTCATCTTTACAGCTCATCTAAAAACGGTCTTTCTTCCAAATCCCTCAACAAACTCTTTTCAGCTCCCCTCCTTGCGCACCCCAATGGAAAGTGAGCAACCGAAATTCCAAACGGAGGAAATTTCTGCAATTATTTAAAACTACCTTAACCCAAGAAAGTCGCCCGGCCATGACAAAATAACCCCAAAAATGATCCGAGAATTCCCGATCTGTGCTGTGAGACACATCTGCAAACTCTTCAACGCGATAGTAAAAACTGGTCACATTCCCATAAGCTGGAAAAAATCAGTAATCATAATGATTCCAAAACCCGGAAAGGACAAAACACAACCATCATCGTACAGACCAATCAGTTAATTGCCAAGTCTTTCAAAACTATTTGAAAAGGTCCTACAACTCCGTATAAATACAATCCTGGTAAACCAAAATATAATCCCACATCATCAGTTTGGCTTTCGAGAAAAGCATGGCACAATTGAGCAAGTCAACCGTATCACCTCAGAGATCCGCACAGCATTCGAGCAAAAAGAATATAGCACAGCAATTTTTCTCGACGTCGGCCAAGCGTTTGACCGAGTTTGGCTTGATGGCCTATTATATAAAATAAAAGCGACGCTTCCACAATATACACACAAGCTAATGGAATCTTATCTATTCAACAGAAAATTCGCTGTACGATGTAATAGCTTCACCTCTGATGACTTCGACTCAAAAGCAGCTGTGCCTCAAGGCAGCGTGTTGGGTCCAACACTTTATATTTTGTACACAGCGGACATACCAACAAGCCCTGCACTCATCACATCTACTTTCGCCGATGACACGGCTATCCTTAGCCGCTCCAAATGTCCGACCAAATCTGCTGAGCAACTGGCAATCCATTTAAAGGAAATTGAAAAGTGGCTAGCAGACACGTTACGTTTACCCTCAATAGAAGAAACTGCCCATCATTGACGCTCAACAATGTGCCAGTGCCTCAATCCGACGATGTTGTGTATCTTGGAGTTCACCTGGACAGAAGATTAACTTGGCGTAGGCACATCGAAGCCAAGAAAAAGCAGCTAAAGCTTAAAGCAACCGGACTACATTGGCTTATCAACGCACGATCTCCCTTATGTTTAGAGTTCAAAGTTCTTCTCTACAACTCGGTATTAAAACCCATCTGGACATATGGCTCTGTGCTATGGGGAAACGCAAGCAAGAGTAACATCGAAACCATATAAAGGGCTCAATCCAAGGTTCTCAGAACCATCACGGGAGCACCTTGGTATATCCGTAATGAAAATGTACAGAAAGACCTACATATTCCTAGCATAATAACCGAAATAAAGGTACAACAGCTTAAGTACACCGCTAAACTGCAGGCACACCCGAATACCCTGGCCAAATCATTAACACGAGTACGTGAAAGAACTCATCTTCAACGAAACGACCTCCCAACCCTCTAGTAATTAATCAGGGCCATAGATCAATGTAGCATCTTTCAGATGTTAGGTTATGTGTTAGATTAAGATAAACCTAGAAAATTGTTGTTAGTCTTATAAGCCTATATAAGAGATCCAACAAACAAATACAACGTTAAAAAAAAAAAAAAAAGGGACCGGCGAAATCAAGACCAGTATACGTGAAGGGTTATTTGTCCTCGGGGCAGATCAATCATCAGTTGCATTTGCTGACGGCACTTGTGCAGGATACAAGCCTTGCATACACGGATGTGGGCCTTGACAGCATTTTTAATCCTCGGAATCCCGAACTTCGCCCGCAGCAACCGGACCATTAGTTCGTTGCCTCCATGCAATGTAAGATGGTGCGTGAATCGGATGATGAACTGATTTAGATGAGCGCCGTACGGGAGTAGAATTGGGTGACGTTCATCGTAACTAAGAGATTCGGAGGCTCGTAATCGACCGCTGGCAAGCAGGACGCCGTGCTGGTCTAGAAACGGATGCAAGCTTGCAAGCGACCTCGATGAGGGAACTGGTTGGACCTTTGACAGACGACGGATTTCTGTCGGATATTCACTTTGTTGAGTAGCCAGAACTAATGCTTTCTCGGCCACGAATAACTCCTGATGGGTCAGAGTTAGTGTTGGGGGAAGAGGTTTTCTCCTGCTGAGGGCACCCTAAGAGCTCGGCCGAAATCGGAAAAAACTTTCTACGATCTCGGGCGTATTTGACGTGGTGACGATGTCACAGTGAGTTCGTTGCTCCATTTCTGTTTCGAGGGCTGTGCGAGGAGATGAAGGCCAGTACTCACGAGGTAGGATTGGGCGTTACGTATCGGCAGGTCAGCTAGGAGCACAGCGCCGTAGTGTTCTAGCCGGGACAAAAAGACGGCCTTCACGGCCGGATAATCCAGCGTCTTGGAAGTGCTTGCATACTCTAACTCGAGGAAGTCGGCATTAAGTAAATGTCCAAATCCGAAAAGGGAAGTAATAGCGTCTTGGAGTTCTTGAATCGCCTCAAGCGCCATTTTCTTGACATGGGACCGAGCAACAACGTTTGCGCGCTCTGGGGTACTTTTGTTCCACATCCTGAGCCAGCTGGAGTAGGACTCGAATGGCCAAAAACGGAGCAGAGTTGACTCCAAATGTGACGGTTTGGAGTTCGTTATTTTGAAAATGACCGTCCCGATCTCGATGGAGGATGCGCTAGAAAGGAGTGTACTCTGCGGAAACAAAGATTTAACGATACATTTGCGTGATGTCGGCATTAAAGACGTAACAGAAAAAACGTCGTTTTTGGATCTGTACGGTAAGGTCTGCTTGCAGAGGGGGACCGGTATGCAAGACGTCGTTCAAACTGACACCTCTGGTGGATGAACTAGATGCATTGAAGACGACGAGGATTTTGGACGTGGTGCTGTCGGGCTTGAACACTGCGTGATGAGGCAAATAGAAATTCTTGGAGTCAGTAGAAGAGGCACACGGAACATTTGTCCCAATATAACGTATTCTTGTAGGACCGCTCCATATTGGGCTTTCAGTTTAGGATTCTTTCTCAACCGCGCTTCATTCCTGAGAAACTGAGCCATGGCGATCAATCTTGAATGAGTGAACGAGTGAGCTGCCAATATCTTTGGAAACGAACAGGAGGGTGGCGCTCCGGCTAAATTTGGCAGGAAAAATGCGGACGTTTCCACTTGTTGAGAAGAATCGCTAGGAGAAGCGCTCCTTAAGTGGCATATTTGTGATTTTTGGGCGCTGGCGGCCACACTGTTGGAAATACGACTGATTTAAGCTGATTCCTCCAGCAAACCCTTATGGGTTGTGGATACCAAGAAATGTTGCAGACTGTAGCTTGAAGTTGGTCGTTCAATGGATTCCAAAGGGGTGGTGGGGGAATTGGTTGGTGACTGCCCAATGGCGGCCGCCACTGTAGACGCATTGACGCGGTGGAGAAGAGTGTGATGCCGCTCCATGCATATTTGGCAGTTATGCCCGCTCCGACACTTTCGCAGCTAATGGCTCCGTGCAAAACAATTGAGGCATAACTTTCTGCTTTGGACGAAAATATCTGTGAACATACAGACTACATATTGCACATGCTCGGATTGGATGCTTCTCTCTACCGCATAATTTACAGGAGACCTGAGAGTGACCATGGAGTTCAACGCCTGAAACTTGGTCTGAAGCACAGGTTTGCGCACGGCTGCAGGGATGATTTGCAATGCAGTGGGCTTTCGACCTACCAACATTTCTAGGACGCGATAGAAATCTACGAGGAAGTTGTTCAGGTTCGGACCAGGATAAAAGGGTCTGTCTTGTTTGAGATGGATTGTTCCCATAATGCGATGATGACGTTTGACAGTTTGGACGTGCAAAGCGCCACCAACAAGACGTCCCAGTTCTCCGTGCTCACACCAGAGCGCGTCGGTGTAATTAAACAGTAATGAATGGTGGTTTGGAGATCCTTCAGGGCCGCGGATTGTTCACATACAAGGCAGTGAACAGGTCGCGGAACGTGGGTTGTAGTCGCCCGTGAGCACGTCCACCACACACGGAGGTAGCCGATGGCCAGAATGGAGGGGTCACGACGGATTTCGCGTTGGTCAACAATGATTTGACCGAAGTGGCCTGTATAAGAACCAAACGAATGCGTCGGCAATGGAAAGGTGGAATTTAAAATAAATAAAAATATATTGCCGATGATATTTTGCTGCACGATGGTCGAAATAGCGATAAGATTTGCGTCATGCTGGAATGCCCTGTTATTTAAATTTCATGGCTTTTAATGTTTTGAAAAATTTGGAAAATTATAAAAAAAACGGAATTTTTTGACTCGATTTCGCTTTAGGACTCTAAGCGGCAAGGTGCACAATTTATTATGGCATTTTGTCAAAGAGAAAAAATATTAGATTAAATTTTGTTTGACGGAAATTATTTGTCACACTCGCACACACTGGGGCCAAAATAAATAGTTGGCGCGAAAAAATTTTTCTTGAATTTTTTTGATATTTATTTATTTTTAATTTTGTGGATTTTTTACTCAAAAAATTTATTTTTTTTTTTATTTATCGTGGGAGGAACAACTGTCGTGACGGCAATCTAAGTCGTGATCGTCATCGTCACGGGCCAGCACTAATAAAACAAAAAACAATTTGTAGTTTGTAGTGCGAAATTTATCACATTTATTAATTTTTACGCGTTTAACGAAACAATTAAAGTGCAAGTAAAGTACGGAAAAACAATGCCGAAAAGTTTTAATGACAACGGTGTATGCAATTGCCGCCACATAGATGTATGTATGTTTGGATATATGTGTGTAAGTGCGGGCGCATATATATGTGTTGAATTAAAACTATTAATTTTTTTTTTTCGTTTCTGGAGGGACGGAGCACTGGTCAAAATTATAGCCAAGTTATTTACCGGTGAGCTGGTTAGTGATCTTCTGCCGAACACGAAAACTGAAGCACTTTTTAATTTTAATTTCTTAGATTGCACTTGCATTCACTTCTATGCACTTTTGTATGTTTGGGTGTGTATATGTAAATGGATATGTGGGTCGCGAAAATTAGAAATAAAAGGTGAAAATAGTTATAAAAAGGTTTCTACTTATCAGAATTCCGCCGATGCGATGCTGGGGCGAGGGAAGGAATTCCGGCTCGAAGAACTAATATTTGTGGAGAAGCGAAGCTTCTGATAAATGGTGCCCAGATTTATTTCCCAAGTGAGGATATAGCATTGTAGGGTGAATTCATAACGCGCGGTAACTCGTTTTATGCACAGGCCAGTTTTATTTATAGGTAATACACGGACCGGGTCCACAAACTTTTTAGGCGTTATCAGATGTTGCGATGCTGGCACCTTTTTAGAATTTCCACTTTTTCACGTTTCAACTATAACAATTCGGATTTAGTATTTATGTAATGTAGACAAAGTGTGATAGGTTTTTTTTTTATTCGCTTGTATAGGAAAAATTGATAGATAGATAAATGAATTTAAATATAAAAATAACAATTAACAATAATTGAAGTTAGTAAGAGAGAAAGGAAGGATATAGTTGCCAGAAAAAACAATCCTGTGGGACTACTGGTGTGTATTGCAGCGCAGGATGCTGGCAGGCCATCTACGGCCCACTTGTGTTACGCTCTCTTTCCAACAGCCGTAGCCTGGACATCACCTTCGTCGCTAAACTGCACACTGCTGACCAGCTTTCGCGCCTCTCCCACATGGTGGGCACCAAATTACTCGGCGCCAGGGATTTGCCACATGCCTCCTCTATCCGTTCAATCCCGAATCTTGGGCACACAAATAGGATGTGTTCCTTGGTCTCAATTGTGCCATACTGGCGGATTGGTCAATTTGGGCTGACGTCATGCCCAAGTTTAAAAAGGTAGCTGCGAAAACGGCTATGACCACTTAGAAGTTGCGTGAGGTCAAATGTGACCTCGCCAAACTCCACAACTCTATATTGGGTATGAGTTGCCAGGTCCATCTTCCATTGGTTTTTGAGCACCAGCGCCTCTGCCATTCCACCATGCTGGTACTTCTGGCCCGGGCTGTGAGACTTTTATTGTCCCGTGGGCTTAAATCAGCTGTATGCCTTAATCGGTATCAGCACTGTGCCTCTCGAGCAAGCAAGTCGATAAGAATCGTGCTCGGAACCACTAGCGCTGCCTCTGCTGAAATGGTGCGGAAGCCGCAGCAGACCCGAAGAGCTCCGAGGCGGTATACCGATTCCAGTCGGATCCTGTAGGATTTGCATTCCATTGTCTCCACCCAAACTGGAGCAGCATACAAGATAGTAGATTTTATGACATTCATAAGCAACAAACGGCGGCTCTGTTTTGGCCCTCTGGTATTGAGCAAAATTCTGCTCAATGATCGCAATAACTCGGCCGCCCTCTGGCTCATGAAGGATAAATGCTCCTGAAAACGGAGCCGCGTATCTATCAAGATACCCAGGTACCTTATGGACCTCGCAGATTCAATTACACAGGAATCAAGATGAATTTTTGCCGTTTCAACCATTTTTGTGCCGCTTTTTAGAACAGTCTCAGTTTTTTCACCGGCCAACTGTAGACCTGCAGTGGCCAGCCAACGGTTCACCATGCCAACGGCAGTGGGTTTTCTGCTCCGCTTTAGAGAGATGCTTTGTAACAACCACCAAAGCCACGTCATCTGCAAAGCCTATAATAGTGGAGTCTACGGGTAACTGCAGTCGAAGTATGCCGTCATACATGACATTCCAGAGTAGCGAGCCCAGGACAGAACCCTGAACCATGTTTTCGCTCCACTGATTATGTTATACTGTAGAGCGCGATTCCGAAAGTAGTCCCCGGTTATCAGAACAATTTATTCTGGGACTTTAAAGTTGGACAGCGCCTGTAGAATGCAGCCCCAAATCGCCAAGTTAAAGGCGTTCCTGACAACTAGCGTGGTAACCAGGCAGTATTTTTTTTCTCCACCCTTCCAGCATTGTCCTTCGGTGTCGACAACTAAGGAGAGTGCGTCCACTGTCGATTTTGATTTCCTAAACCCAAACTGTTTGGGAGAGAGGTCACCATTTGCATTTAGAGCCTCCTCAATCCTGACACAAATGTCTTTTTCCAGGATTTTTGCCACTGAGTCGAGTAGACAGATAGGTCTGAAGGCTGACGGATCCTCTGGCGGTTTGTTAGGCTTAGGAATCAAAACAAGGTTTTGAACTTTTCATTGGTTCGGGAAGATACATTCCTCTTAACATATGTTGAACACTTCAGCAAATTTCTCTGGTTGAAATATCATCGCTAGTTTCAAAGAAATATTTGGTATAGCATCTGGGCCAGGCGACTTATTCACCTGTATACGAGAGGCTGCATTAACGACCTACGTGGTACTGAAAGGGCGCTCAACTATGACCAGCCTATGTTCTACTCTTGGTTCCACAGCAGAATTGCAAGGAAATAATGTTTCATCTGGAACAGCTGGCTTCGCTACTCTAAGTTTTTTGAGTGCCACCTTGTAGGCCAATCCCCATATATCATTGTCCGCTGAGTCACAGAGATTCAGAAAAGCCTTGCGCTTACTGGCGTTTATCTGTTTTTTTAGTTCTCCACGTATAACAGCAAATTGCTGTTGTAAGTGCTGAAAGTTGGGCCTGCCTCTAGCCCTTTGGTAGCAACGCCTCGCTTTTGAGCACTCCCTCCTGGCATCAACGATGCTTTCGTTCCACCAATAAACTGGAGCACGATGTCTGCTATGACCACTTCGGATGGACATGCTGGAATCCCATGCATGCGTAACTGCTTGTATTAGCAGTTGTGAGCTACAAGCTGCATTACCTACCAATTTTGGAATTGACAAAGTCGCACAAAATTTGTTTGGATTAAAAGTTTCAATCCTATACCTTCTCTTGTTGTCACACTGCTCATGAGTGCTTTGGGTAGGCCGTCTGCCTGTGTTGCATATGATGGCGTGGTGACCCGCAAAGATTCCAAGTCGCGTGCTGGAACAGGTTGCTACTAGCGAATGTCACGTCTATAACCGAGCCGTATCCCGCCCGATTGAAGGTGTTCTTTTCTCCTGTATTAAGAATAGCCAAATCCAGTGAGGCCAAGGCTTCTAAGAGGATTCGACCCCTGGCGTTAGTGGATTTGCTGCCCCATTCTATCCACCAAATTTTCGAATTCGCTGATTTTTAAACTAGAAGCAGCTAATCAGCCACTCATCTCCAATTTTGGCTCTAACGAAGCCTTGTGCAGAATAAACAGCTTCCAAGGCTGGAACGTTGTCCGCAAGTGCATATTGCGGCCTTTCTCGTGCTGTCGACTGCCCACGTGTTATCAGTGCCGGTTTTGTAGGGTTCGCTAAGGATTGCTATATCTACATCTAGATCTCTTACCGTTCGATTCAATAGGTCATAGGCCGCTGCGCAGTGACTTAAATTCAGTTGCAGCTTTTGCTGCCTGCAAGGTGACGAGTCTCAGCTCGGTTTTCTGCTACACAATTAAAGCATTTTGGCTCGTTCTTGCACGTAGCAATTCTATGGCCGGGCTGAACTCATTTAATGCAGCAGTTGGAGCGGTCCGTGGTGCCATTGCATTTGGAGGCAGTGTGCCCAAAATTGAGACACCTATAGCATCTTTTTTGTGCAGCCCGCGCCCGAATGCGACAGCTTGACCATCCCACTCGGATGGATTTGAGTTTTAACATCTTCGTTGCGTCGTCCTGCGATAATGCCATGATTGCCGTTTTAGTTTCCCCAAATCACGATCTTATCGCTTTCACCGATACTGTATTTGAATTGCCTGCCAATTTAACAGAAATAGCAGCAACAACATCATCAGCAGTTGCCAAGCAGTCCAGGTCTCTAATCTCTATGAATGCCATATCGCTGACAGCTCTAACTGATGTAGATGAGCCGAGAACTTGGCTCAGCTCATCCTGCATCTTCTGCGTGCTGCAGCCTTTATTAATTTCCAGCAGCAGTTCACCCCGTGCGGTTTTTCTAGCGCTTTTAACGCAATCTTTTACACTGTTTAAAAGTCCATCATCCCTTCTCGTGAACAACCGTAGCAAGTGGGGGTATGTGACACATTCGTCAGGCGTGATAATGATGACATCTGGCCTGGCACGCCTTTCGGTGGATTTAGTTTTGCGCTTACTGGCTGCTTGTTGCCATTCAGTGCTTGCAATGTCCGCCGCCGGCTGTACAACTAGAGATGAAGGACTCCTCGTTGCCTGGCTGGTGGCACGATCGCTCAATAAATTCTGCTGCTCCTTAAGCTGCTCTGCGTAGGAGCGTTTTGTTTGGGCACTATTCCGAATCTTCTTAGGTGGTGTGATACGTTGGTTAACTGCTTCCTCTCTTGACCTCAAAGCTGAGTCCTTTGCGGAACCCCTCTCTTGAATTGCTTTAGCCTCCGCGAGGTCTGCGTGCCCGCTACACCCATGTACGGCTTATGGGTCAGTTCACCTGCTATTGCTTTGAGGCAGAGCATTTCCTGTATTTGCATCATACGTGCGATGGCGTTCATCATGCTCTGGTTAATATGCCGTACTTTTGGTTTTTCATCCACTTTTTTTGAAAAGTTGCTTTCCAGTTGGAATAAAAGCATACCCAGTTCATCCAATTAGGGATGTGTGTAGTCACCGGTGGGCTGGGAGTTGGTACAGCTACAGCAGTTAAAACTAGGCTGTTGGGCTGCGGCGATTCCTTTATCTTTAATCGCTTACCAAAAATAGATTCCTCATTCAATTCCATTCCGTCTAAACGATACTGACGATCCATGGATGCAGCACATTTATCCATGTTTCAACAAACAAAATTAATTATATTAATTCAAATTTGAATGCAACTTGACCGCCAAAAACGTTTAAGGAGGCCCAGGAGCGCCACCTGGCGGGCTGCGAGTCTTACTAATGAACGCTGCTTACCAGCACTAGAACGCGATCAGCTGTTCAAGGCCAACTTAAGAAGAAGCACAAGCACAACAATTGTCAGATCTGCTTGGGGAAAAGAGGATATTTTCTCACCCACGCAACCAGCACTCTGCTCTTCCCCCGGTGGCCACTGTACTTTCCTCGCCGGAATAGACCACGAAGGTTTGGAGCCTCAGAGACGCACACGGTAAACCAACCATTAGCAATCGCACTAAATAACAGGGCATCCAGCCAAATGTCGATAGCAGAATTGTATAATTATTTAGGAGTAGATTTTCACGCAAGTACCTGATGAAAAATTTCATCTGTTTCTTAGTAACAGGGACACAGATTTTTACAACAGAGCAAAAAATGTTTTGGATGCGTTAGATTTTATTAAATCTGATAATCTAAGTGATGCAGGCTAAAAAAAGGTATTTAGAAGATGTCAATGATCTCGGAAATGGAGCCACGGGTACTTTAATGAACATCGACTTAGATTCACCCTGAACCTCTTCAGTTCTTTGGATAAAGTACTTAGATGATATAGTAGGAGTGAAAACTGGATCTAAATTTCGCCACAGTGCACAAAATTTCTGGACACCAATACAGAAAACCGTCAGAGGTTTTCTGCAATAAGCAAGTCACAATTAATTGGAATCAATTTCCGGTTATAGCAGCAGAAGCTATAAATATCCATAAGATAGTGTTGGTCCACACAAGTTCTGGAATGCAACGTGTAGCATGTTGTAGGGAAACTAGTGCCGCAGGTCTTCATATTGTCGGACACTTTTTTCCAAGACAAGATTCTGCAGCTGAGCAAGAGTTACGCACCGAAAAAGCTTTTCAAATTCATTTCGATCCTTTATTTGACAGCTCCAATTTTAATATTTTCTTCCGTAATCCGGAAAGTCTCCATTCTCATATAAGTTATATTTACTCTAATCAGCTAATGCTTCAGTCCCCCATTTTATGCTTGAGAGGCTTCTACATATGCCAACGAAGTATAGGTAATAGCTGGCTACACCATTCCAGTACGTCTTGGTTACGCTTCATTGGCAAGCGGTGCTCGACCTAAAAGAGGTATTCTTATATTTACAAGAAATGAAGTGGTTGTGAATACTAGTCTTTGTTCCAGTGGTCGATATTATGCTAGATCAAGTACCTTTAGTTCTCCAGTTTTCGAATTTGTCCTTTAAAATATAGGTCCCCATACCCATTGGCAAAATTTTGGGATGAGTTGCAGAGATCAATATCATCAATAATAAATTGACTGTCATAGCGATCGGACGTACTTTTTTTTGCACTCCGCGAGTTCTTCGGTGTCAGCAATAAAACAACGTTAAAACAACAAAGTGACAGGGCTCTCAGTCGCCACAGAGACGCCCAACCACAATTATATTGTTATTTGTATCTACAAATAGCAATACTTAGTAAATAACTAAATTTACTAGTAATGCCAACGAGTAAAGAGATTAACTCGTTCCCTTCTTCACTAGACTCTCGCCAGCAGAGAGTCTCTGTGCAACGCAACAATGCATATTTCTCAATAGTATCTCCAACTACCACAACAACAACGAGCGACGAATCCAAAAGTGCAAGTACGAGCAAATTACTTGCACGAACCAGTAACAATTAGTCTTGGAGCGCCTAATACGCTTCACCATCAAAATCACTTACACCTCAGTAGTATCTCCAACTACCACAACAACAACGAGCGCTGAATGCAAAAGTGCAAGTACGAGCAAATTGCTTACACCAACCAGTAACAATATGTCTTGGAGCGCCCAATGGTCTTCACCTTCAAATTTACTAACACCTGAAGTGTCAATTGGGTCATTGGGTTCACCGTCAGCGCGTTCACAACAGCAACAATTGCTTCTACTGATCCAACAACAACTATAACAGCCGCAACGTCTGCAAAAGCTTCGATCACTACCCTGCAGACTACCTCAACAAAATCTGCTCAACCGGTAACGTTGAATCCAAACTCATCTGTTCAGACTGGAATGGACAGATATATTAACATAAACAAGCGAAAGCTTAGTCCACAAACCAAAAAATACGGTAACACACTGAAAATGAACAAAACTAATATTGTTCAACGAAAACCATTGGAAGGCAATAGATTCCAATTACTGGCGAACCAGACAGAATCTCAAGAAGGAGTATCCCAAAAAAAACCGTCAAACCGCCACCATTCTACATCCATGGTGCAAATTACACTTCACTAGTGCCAAAGTTGGTAGCTCTAGTTGGTCAGAATAACTTTTATGTGACTCCACTTAACAGGAGGAACATAGGAGAGACCAAAGTGCAAACTAAAAAAGAACAGTTCTATCGTACTATCGAAAAGTACTTCCTGTCCGAAAATGTGAACTATTACACATTCCAACTTAAAAGGGCTAAAGGACTTCAAGCCGTGATCAAAGCATTGAACCTACAGTCCCGACGCAGGAAATTGTTGAACAATTGGAAGAGAAGGGCTTTGAGGTAAAGTCCGTCTCAAACATATTGAACAGAAGTAAAGTGCCACAACCTCTGTTTAAAGTGGAGTTACAGCCCACGTGTGATAAAAAATTTAAAACCAACGCAGTGTATCCGATATATAATCTTCAACTCCTGCTAATCACTGTCGAAGAGCCACACAAGAGGAATCACCCTCTACAATGCACCAATTACCAGGAGTTTGGGCATACAAAATCATTCTGTAGCCTTCGGCCAGTTTGCGTTGGCTGCGGACAAATTCATCAACACTGTGTCTGCTCCGACAACAAATCAAACACCAATACTAGGAAGTGCAGCAACTGCGGCGGAAATCACACCGCACATCCTGTCTATAAGGAACTAAGGCCCGTCTTAACGCAAACAAATCTACGGCTCGTATCCAGGGCTCGACACTTATTCCCTCGCAAACCACACCGGCAATATTCTTCTCAAGAGCTGTAAGCTCATCAGCAGCTCCAACAACAACTACTCCTGGAGTAACATTTGCGAGTGTGCTGCGCAATGGAAGTTCACAGCCCTCTACAACTGTAAATCCCGCTACAATCTCAACAGCCCCCAAGTCTATCCGCGCTCGGCCAGCAACCCAACGGGATCGATACGTTGTTGATCTCGCTTAATCAAAACATGACAAATTTCATGACGTTCATGCAAAATTGCATGCAGGAACTGATGCGGAACCAAAACTTGCTCATTCAAAAGCTTTTGGACAACAATAAATAATGTCAGCACTACATATAGGCCTCTGGAATGCAAACGGCATTTCCAAGCACAAACAAGAACTGTCACTGTTTCTAGACTCAAATGATATTGATATTATGCTGCTATCAGAAACACACCTCACAAACAAAAATAACTTTCAAATACCCAAATATGCATTCTACGCAACAAATCACCCAGACGGCAAGGCTCACGGAGGAACTGGTATCCTAATCAAAAACCGGATTAAACACTGTCTACACAATGGATTTGCCAAACAATACCTACAAGCAACTTCAATAAGTGTCCAAACCACTTTCGGCAGTACAACCGTGGCTGCACTTTACTGTCCACCACGATTCTCAATCTCTGAAAAAGAGTTTACTGATTTCTTCAATACACTCGGAGTACGATTTATTGCTGCAGGAGACTACAACGCCAAGCACCCTCATTGGGGATCCCGCCTGGTAAATCCTAAAGGCAAACAGCTGTATAACACAATCATCAACCCAGCAAACAAAATGGGGTATGCCTCACCGAATAAGCCCACGTACTGGCCAGCAGATCCACGCAAGCTCCCAGATCTAATAGACTTTGCAATCACCAGGAGATTTGCGCACAATTAAATAACGGCAGAGCCACTAGCAGAATTGTCATCTGACCACTCGCCAGTAATTTTCACAGTTTCAACACATCCACAAGTCATAGAGCACCCATCCAGCCCAACAAATTATAAAACAAACTGGCTCAGATTTAAAAAATATATAAGTACCCATGTTGAGTTGAATCCCAAACTGGACGATGAAGACGACATCGAGTTTTGCTCCTCGGCTCTAGAGTCGATGCTTATCGAAGCAGCAGAAATCTCCACCCCATGAATCGGATACACCCGGGAAAAACACAAGTCATACAACCGGCTAATTGAATTACTTGTGCCAAATAAAAGACGGTTCAGACGAGAATGGTAAATGTCTCGATCTCCGGCAGCAAAACAACGCCTAAGAATAGCTTCTCGAATTCTAGCAAAAGCGCTTAGGCAAGAAGAAGCAAGGGCACAGCGGCAATATATCGAGAAGCTTAGCCGTACCAGCACCAAATATCCGCGGTGGAAAGCTCACCCAACTATGACTGCTCCAACTGAGATTATTTCTCCTTTAAGATGTCCAACTGGTAAATGGGCCCGAACAGACGAAGAAAGAGCACTCACCTTTGCAGCTCACCTAAAAACGGTATTTCTGCCAAACCCGTCATTGAACTCATTTCAGCTCCCCCCTTTGAGCACTCCAGCGGAAAGTGAGCCACCGAAATTTCAAGCGGAGGAAATTTCTGCACTTATTTAAAACTAACTGAAACAAAGAAAGCCGCCCGGTCATGATAAAATAACCCCGAAAATGATCATAGAACTCCCGATCTGCGCCGTGCAACACATCTGCAAACTTTTCAATGCGATATTAAAAACTGGTCACTTTTGCATTAGTTGGAAAAAATCAATAATCATAATGATCCCAAAATCCGGAAAAGAAAAAACACAGCCATCATCTTACAGACCCATCAGTTTATTGCCAAGTCTTTCAAAACTATTTGAAAAGGTCCTACAGCTCCGTATAAAAACAATCCTGGAAAACCAAAATATAATCCCACATTATCAGTTTGGCTTCCGTGAAAAGCATGGCACAATTGAGCAAGTCAACCGTATCACCTCAGAGATCCGCACAGCATTCGAGCAAAAAGATTATTGAAATTTTTCTTGTCGTCACCCAAGCTTTCGACCGAGTCGGGCTGGATGGCCTAATATAGAAAATAAAAGCAACGCTCCAACAATACACACACAGACTAATGGCATCTATCTATCCAACAGAAAAATCGTCGTACGATGAAATAGCTACATCTCTGATGACTTCGAATTAAAAGCAGGAGTACCTCCAGCCAGCGCGCTGGGTCCAACTATATTTCTTTAGTATACAGCGGACATACTAACAAGCCCTACACTTACCACATCTACTTTTGCCGATGACACGGCTATCCTCAGCCGCTCCAAATGTTGCCAATAAAATTAAATGGTGCTCTACGATTTCGTCCAATGTGATCAATTGCAATCAGCTACAGTAAATCTTAACGCTAAAAGTTTTTCTTGGAAAATGACAGGTTTGGCTTCAAATTTGGCCACGTTTACTGATTGGGCCAGTGCGAACGGTAGCAATAGCAACATCATTAGCAACGTTAAAGGCAACGAAGCAAAAATTAATCTTTTTAAGCTTTGCCTTGTTTTTAATACCGTCATGTTTTTCTCCTAGTTCTGTTGGTTTTAGTAGTGAACCTAATTTATGAATAGCTCGTTTGATAATTCCAGACGCAAATCAGGACTACTGTTTACCTTTACAATGAAATAAGAATCGGTACATTGTCTTTCTTTAGGATCACCATCATGCCTTCTTTAACACTGTTATGAGGCCTCTTCACTAGACGATGTTTTGTAATCCTTGAAAATGTGACCATTGCATCCATTTTTTTTTTGGTTTTAAAGGTGCCTCTCATATTCCTTCAAAATGATAAATAAATTAATAATAAAATAATATTGTGGTCCTTTCTGGTTACAAAATTGCGTAACTGCTCCAGTCGCCATGACAGAATATATCGCTTTGTTCAATTCTTTTAGTTGTCTTTAATTTGTCGCGTTATCACAGTTTAACATTCCTCTTCATCCAATGAAGCGTTGCAATTAATAATAATGTCGATAAATCTTCAACCAATCCCAGGTGTATTGACTTTATTGCAAAACACACAAACACAGCAATGTATGCCTTATCTGGACGCTTTCCCCTTATTTTGTGGTGAATCCACAACGGTCCGCAGTTATTCACTCCTGAGATAAGGAACGGTCTGTTTTAAGGCACTTTCCCATTATTTGTTCACAGTTTTGTATCACATTCCGAATCATCAGTTTCACTTTTGCAATGTGATATTGTTGTTTGACAATACCACGTTAGTGCATCTTGTCCACAATGCATGCTGTCTTCATGTAATTTTTGTAATATCATTTTAACAATGATATTATTGTATGGAAGAAGATAGGGATTTCTTGTGTTTCTTGAGACTGGAGCTTGATGTAACCTGGTTGTCACTCGAATAGTGGTCTTTTTATCAAGCACTAGAGGCAATGATGGCAAGTTACTTTTCTTGCCGATAGGTTGCTCTGGAAAATTTCTGAGGTTACGAAAGTCATATGCACTTCCCATTTTTGAATTTGTTTGATGATTACCATTAGAGTACGATATATTGATTTTTTTTAATTTATGTTGTAAATTCACCCATCATTCCTTCCAGAGGCAGAGGTATACTGTCTACTTTCGTTTTCCGTTCTAAAGTATCAGTTACATGTTCTGATGGTTTGAATGGTGCTGGCCAGCGGGATAGTGACCCATGCAGTTATATGTCCATAGTACTATACACTGCCGATCAACCAAATAGACTCACATTTTTAGCGACAACTAAGTGAAGTTCTAGAAAAACGGAATAAAATATTTTGTATTGTCAATTAAACCAAAGAAAAGAAAATCTTCTTAGCACTACCTTTATTTTTAACAGTTTTTTTCGTCACATAACCTTAAAAAAATTACATTTTTTATCGGTCAATGGTATAACCTCACTAAATTGAAACAAATAATAATGGCAAAATATTTCAAATACCTTTGCGAAAACAATAAAGTTAAATATTGTTAGTTTAATTGTCGGTCCATATTACTATAAATTGTTTGTGCTTAGTTGAGATGCAGATGCCTCATTAGCAGTGCTTCTGCCAAGCTGTCTGCTCCCGTAAGGCAATAATCCACATAAAAATAATTTTTCAGAGTAGTTGTTCCGTTAGCCCATTTTTCCTTGTTTTTACTTGCTAAGTACACTTTTTATTGCGAGATATAGAACCGAACTTGTTCCATAGGTTATATTCTTCAAGCGGTAATATTTCAGTTTTTCCTTTGTGCTGTCTCTCCAAACAATCATTTGATTGAATTGATGATCTGGATTAATCCATACCTGTGTCCCTATCCTCAGTAGGATTCAAAACATCTGACTTTGCACAACTAGTCCTGGATACAAGATATTGTAACGTCGATAGGCACCAAAAGTTCAAATTTGACACCTCAGACACCCTGACGATAAGGATTGGCAACTCCAACCAAACACTTTGATATACGGCAGCGCTTTAATAGTTGACTGCAACGAACTTCACGGTCTTTTCTGTTTCCGGTGTGGTTAGAAAAAGGTTCTGCCAAAAACTGCGAAGTTTTTCATCGGATTTTTTTAGTGCCATCCGTCGTTTTAAAATCTTTATTTTTTTTTTCCGCCGGAGCCCCCACACCAATATACGCCTGTCTTGCACCCGCTCGGCCACGACAGACGCGAATAAAGCTAAATTTCGTTACATTGGTGTCAGGAGTGAGGTGAGTTCGGTTTCTGGAAAGAGCCATTCCACGTAAAAAATAAAACAAGGAATATGCCTAAAGGAAAGGCACGCAGCCACCGCACTGAAGACGACAGCAACGATTCCGTCCATGCATTGTCGCAGTCTGTAGCCGCTGTCAACCACAAACTCGACGCGCTGAAAAGTTCGCTGGACAGGACGCTGCCCACAGCCACCCAAGAGCTGTCATCAGAATCCACATGTTCGGTATGGAATGGATAGCCCCTGCGGAGCCCCCACCACAAGCTGCATCCACTACCTACGGCATACTATGTAATCGTCCACCTAACAGCCAGTTCAACACCAGTATGCTGCCACTGTTCGACGGAACCGGCACGTGGAGTGAATTTGAGCGACTTTTGGAGACGGTGGCGGCATATTACCACTGATCTGATCAAGAGAAATGCTTGGGCGTAGCACTCAATCTGAGCGGCTGCACCTCCATGTATTATGGACGAGGAGCTGCAGAACAGCGAGATGCGCGAATCATTTTCAACAGTTGCCCTAATAATGTTTCTACCGTCGCCCTGGTTGAGTCGCAAGCCCGTTCCGCGACTGCGATCCGTGCCGAGGCTCCCAATCGACCGCTGCAAATTGCACCCACAGGCAGCATCCAGCGAGTCATTGCTGGTAGAGGCCGCGACGGAGAATCTGGAGACCTGCTACGCGAAGGGATCAGTACTGGTGCGTTTGTTTCGTGAGCCCGAAACCGACCCAGTGAGCGGCGTGAACCTGGAGCAGACTGTACCACTGGCGGACAAAGCCGCATCTACCCTTAGCGTCCCGCTTGGGACTCCTGCTGAGACCTGTATGGATGTACTAGTATACCCAGTATACATTGTTTGGTTTTCTTTCAGCAGCAACCAGTCCCCATTATTGTGAACACAGGCGTAGCAGTCTCACTCTCACTGGAAAGACGTTAATCACCCGAAAGTGACCAATCCGTGTCACATGGACCGTCAACGGCCATTTTCACATCGGTCATCGAGATGCACATGATGCGAAAATCCGAGAGCCACACCTTTTACATGGTCGGTGGTGCGACACCAACTCTGTTTGGAATGGATTTCCTGGGTTTCACTGGGGCGCTCTGCCACCAGACATTCGGTGTATTTGCTGACACCAGCCTATCTGCCTGAACGCTCCGATACGCGAGTACAACTGGAATGTGGAAATACAGAATTCCTATAGGCGATGGTGACCCCCTTACAACGCGTATCTTAAACTTGAGCGTGCATGGAAAAGTTCTACAGCGTGCCATCATCCTGGGTGAAGTAGAGCCCGTTAGAGTGACGCCGGTGGAATCACCAAAGGACAAAGGCCCAATTATGGTGAAGTGGAATCTGCCCTGTGATTCCGAGCTTCGAAACGGGGCCGGCGCCGTTCTGCAAGAGCAGAAGTAGTCCGCCCATCCGCTAGCCCATGGTCGTCGCCCGTTGTGCTCGTAAAAAAAGAACATCGACAAGATTCTGCGTCGATTGCCAGCTTCTTAACGAAGAGACCGTGAAGGACTCGTAGCCGCTGCCCTAGATGTAGGATATTCTGGCGTCCTTACAAAGTCTGTATTGGCGAGAACTTTTGGCAGTTGTCCGAGCTAAAAGGAATTTCCACCATTACCTGTTCGGTCGTCGTTTCCTGCTACGGACCGACCACTCCACCTTGTGGTGGCTCTACAAATTTCGAGAACCAGAAAAACAGGTAGCCCGTTGGATTGAACGACTACAACAGTATGACATGCAGATACAACATCGCAGTGGGCCACAACATGGAAATGCTGATAGCCTTTCAAAACGAACCTGCAATGTTTGAAGCGATTGCCAAGAAGTTCATCTACCGGAGCATTGCAAAGCATGGGAGTCAGACGAGGCCCTAGCAAAGGTACGAGAATGGCTGCTTAATGCTCAACGCCCACACAAGGCAACTCTTTGGGGTGAGAGTCCCGAAGTCCGATCATTGTGGCACCTCTTCGATCGCCTAGCACTAGATGATCTGGGAAAAATAACCATCAAAAACTCTGAGAACATGAACCCCGTGGCTCTCGTTCCCCGTGCCCTAGTGGACAGCGCCATTCGAGTTCATGACGCGTCGACTGGTGGCCATTTTGGCCTGAAGAAAACATTAGCTAAGGCAAAGAAGCGATATTACTGGATCGGTCAAAGTGCCGACATAGCTATTCGGTGTGAGCGCTGTACCATCTGTAATGCTCGAAAAGGCCAGCACCGGAGAACTGTAAGACGTTTACAGACGGGCAGCATGGGCGCACCTTTCGATTGCCTCGCCATCGACATACTAGGCCTTTTGCCCACCACGCCTCGTGGTAATCGATACGACGCCATATTCATGGCATATTTAACCAAATGGCCCGAGTGTACAGCCATTCCCAATCAGACGGCGGAGACTGTAGCCCGAGTGCTGGTTCAGGAAGTGTTCTGTAGATTAGGTACCCCCTTTATCCTACATTCTGACCAAAAGCGGAATTTGGAATCGAGCGTAATCTAGGCCTGCATGCAATTGCTAGACGTGGAGATAACTCGCACTACGCCACTGCACCCCCAGTCTGACGGAATGGTCGAACGATTGAACCAGTCCCTTCTGGATTATCTGGCTAAATTTATATCCACAAAACAAGAAAGATTGGGATGAGCTGCTTCCGGCGTTAGGGGCCTACCTCTCAGCACCGCACGACTGTTCTGGATATTCGCCTGCCATGGTCACCTTGGCCCCACAATGAGCAGTCAGGACTATCATGAATTCGTGGAACGCCTGTAACATCAACTGCGAACCGTCAACCTGAATGCTCGCCGTCAGTTAACAGCCGCGGCCCAGGACAACAAGAAACTCAATGACCTGCGATCTAACCCATGAGAATTTAACCCGGGCGACAACGTATGGCTGTAAGCACCTAGCCGCCGCATTGGACGTTGCCCCAAGTTGCAATCGGACTGGATCGGACCCAATACTGTAGTCCGCCGACTATCTGACTTGGTCTTCATGTTTATTTTATTAGCAATCCAACCAAATTCTGAATTTTGAAGTACTGGACACTTATTTTAACCTTAAACTTGTCTCTAGGTAATAATATTCAAAAATGGTAATCTGCTTCTAGTAATAAATCGATTTTGCTAGTTTAATCAGGGCCGTTAATTAATGAAGGATGCCCGGTTACGTATTAGATCAAGATATCGCTAGGAAATTGTTGTTAGTCTTATAAACTATATAAGAGATCCAACAAATAAATAAACGTAAAAAAAAAATAGTTTTGTAAAGTTTGTTAAAGTTTTCACAAGTGCTTGTTTCTTATACGCCTTCTTTGTTTGTGCTTTTAGCTTGCTGATGTGTGCTGTCCTGGTTTTATTTGCGGCCTCGAGTGCTTGTTTGCATATTACCGGCGATGTAAATCCAGTGAGTTTGTAAGCACTTCCGTAATAAGTTTGTTCTGTCTCCTTAAACTGTAAAGTCGAATTCCTCCCGAATTGCACGCTGTGGGCTCTCCAAACTTCCACAGTACTCTTTCTCTGAGCGATTTACGGTGGCATCCTCTTTAATTTTTTTTTTTCAGTTCCCTGACCGTCTGCACTATTGTCAAGCATTCCTTTTCGTGGCTGAATAGTTCTTCTCCGCTGGATTTAGCGTTCTTATAGCATATGATATGACCCTTTCTTCCCCCTGTTACTTGTATTTGTATTGCCCCTACTCCATAGTTTCCGACTTCTGTCTGAAGTACAAACTTTCTTGTGAAGTCTAAACAGGTCAACGCTGGTTCTGCTACTAATTTGGCCTTCACCATATCGAACGCTTTTACGATGCCACATCTAGGTACTGCCGAATTTCCTTTTGGTTTTTGACGGTATTAGTTCTGCTATGGCTGCCAATTTGTCTTGGTCTGCTGCAGATACTTGTTCCGTTACTCGGTGCCCCCAGAAATCGAAATTCCAGGTCCCTTATGTATTTTGCTTCAATCAACTAGTTCAATATATGTACAGTCGGTTCTCAACTCTGGGTATGAACTTTTAATTAATTTTTGGTTTATTTGCCTAAAGTCGATACACAGCCTCCATTTGCTTGTTTGCTTCTTCTTCACCATCACTATTACCATTAACACACCTACCTTTTTGTAAATTATTTTTTTTTAACTTTTGGATTCTTTTATTATTATTTTTCTTGAATTATTTTATTAACACATATATAGTGATTGTATGAATACCAGTTCTTTGTGCATAAAATCCTTGACATTCAGCAAAATTTTGACTTTCGCTGTGGACTCTGTAATACTCCCATTTACTATTCATCTTGATGGAATTTTTGTTAGGTGTCCTGCACATTTAATTGTTGCTCCCATTTCGTTTATGAAGTTCGAACCAAACACTATCGCGTCGACCTCGCCTGTCAGCACTATTAATAGCATTTATATCCTTATCTCCAAATTATACATTTGCGATTCATTACCACTCTATTTCCTTAATAGAACCATCTGCCAATTGTACTTGATTCCCTGCTGGTGTGAGGTATGCCTTTCCTCCTATGTTTCTCACCAGGCTGACGAAGCTGCTTGGGGCCCCGAATCAAGCGTTACTTGCATAAGTTGGCCTCTGCGAAGTCAGGGCAGTCCTTAAATTGTTTCTTTCCATAACTGCTTGCAGTATTTTACTTGGTCTGCCAGCTTAGTAAAATACTCGGTAACCAAGGCGATCCTGTGAATAACGTGGCGGCTCTGCTGGTTCTATTTGCCAGGAATTCTACAGGTGTTTGCCTATCTAACCTATCACCTGCTACTATTCTATCATGTGGTAGAACTACTTCTGGTCTTATCAATTTGTGCTAGGAATACTCTTGGATTTCCTTATTTTTGCTAGAATTTACTCCTAGGCAATGCTGCATGTGCGAGGATTACTCCTGGGCTTCCTTTTCTGTGCTGAGATCACTCCTATCCTTCTCCTAGTTACTCACTTCACTGGACTTTGCATCATAGCTGTCCCTATTGTCTCAGCCGTGAGTATTTATCATCATCTTGACCCTATCAAGACGCGAGGTAAATGCCTTACACTCAGCCAGTACTTTGGCGTAAAAACTTTCCATCGCTTTCTTCTTTGTGATCGAATTTTTCTGTCGACCACGCCAGAATGCGAATTCGTACGCATTGCATATCGTATTGGTGATATTTGTACAGAATTACTCTGCACATTTAACTAAATGTATAACTAAATAACGCTCGTCCAATACATATATAAATATTCAATATCGAGTCGTCTCCCTTGACGCTATCTGAGCGTAGTTTTCTTACTTTTTTCATACTTGTGTTAGCTGAACATTTTTTAGTTATTATTTTGTAGTTTTTTTAAAGTGATGTATTTAGAATAGCAGTAAAGGAAAAAAAAAAATAAAATATTTATGAGTACAAGTATTAAGGAGGCAGGAATAGATTTAACAATATACATAATAGAGGAAAAATGGGAAAAAAGGATGTAACCATCGAAGAGCCTGCGGAACTGGTTGGGTGCATAGCATCGCCCGAAAAACACATGATTTGAGGTTTCTTCTGATCCCTCTCTGCGCCATGGGAAAGAACTTAAACATCCGTGGCCACTTATCAGCTATATCAGGTGGAACCTGACTTCCCCATACACTTTGTTAAGGCGAATTGGGCTTATAACCAAAAATGTATGTATTATATTTTTTTATTAATGTTTTTTTTTTTTTTGTAAGAACATTAAGACAAAATTCTAACTTACATGAAACACATTGGCTGCAATTTCTAAATATTTCCTCCTTATATTGGTTATACTAAAGTTCCCAGTCGTGGTTAAGTGTCGGCGTGATGTGCGGTGATGACCATGTTTCGATTATTAGGGTTTTCCGTTTAGTCGTGTTTCGGTTATTGGTATCATTTTATTCTTTTTATTTTATGCCGTTGTGTGCCAGTTAATTATATGATCAAGTTATTAATAATTCTTTATCTGGTCATCACCAAAATTACTAGAAACTAAACTTATAATATTTTATTAAGACACAAAAAACCCACAGCCATCCAAGAATTGCTGATTTAGCGCCTTCTGCCATCCAGTTGGTAGCCACGGCCAATGCGCCTCTGCTGGATAATTCGGTTGGCCGTGTGACCTACTAAATTTCTGACGCTGCGTCTGCGACTATGTTGCAATCGCTCCCGTTCTCTTTTTTGTTTGGCTAGTCATAACTTATATAAATACCTGATTTATATTTGAATTGTTTCGCTCATACTAATTGGTATTTGTTTTGTGAGGTTAATATAGGTACATAATAATATAATATTAATGTAAAAAAATGGTTAATATACCACATTTTTTTTGTTTTCTCACACACTGTTCGAATTATTTTATATGCGAAGGATTTTTTTTTTTTCGCGAGAATCCCATCGGCCCACAACCTCCCGCCCAACCGATCGAGGGGTGCAAACCGCATGACGTACGGCACGAGTCGCGGGGAACAGTTAACAAAAAATATCAAAGAAGCTAACTTCGGCTCTGCCGAAGTTTGTATACCCTTGCAGCAAAATAATTGGTTTAAATTTTTAACAAAATCAAAAAAAAAACAAAAAGGAAGAAAAAACGAACCTAAAAATTTTCTCTTCTTCACCGAGCATTGAACCCATCAAACACCGAAGCCCATCGTGCCACCGATCTCTACACACTACGCCACCGTCATTACTTTGCTAATGTAAGCTAATTCGACATATATAGCAAACCCATTGCATCTCGCTCTTTCAATTTCGTTCTGTGTAAAAACACATCTAAAATATTTCTGTCTCTCTCACACACCGCGTGGTGGTTGAATTTTTGCATATGTATGTATGTGTGAGCGTGAGCATTAAAATACATTTAATTTCTATCACATATGATTATTGATTTGTAACCTTAATAATTATCCGATCTTGTTCAAACTTGGTGTAGGGTGTATGGGTAAAAAATGAATTTGGATGCAACAACAAAAAAACAATAATTTTATATATTTCTTATTTGGTGCCGCGCGGATTCGAACTCGGGTCTCTTGTGTTGGTACGGCAGATTTCTTTGCAATTTTTTGTTGCTAGAGTAAATAGCTTATATGGATGATTTGTTTTATTGATTTGTAGCCGTAATAATTATCCGATTGGAGTCAAACTTGGTGGGTAGTGTTTTGGTACAAATTAGATTTATATTCCATAAGAAAAATAAAAAATTTTTAATTGGAACCCTATTATTCCGATATTGGATATATCATATAGTAATCCGATCCGACCGATTTTCATACTTTGTCTACCTACACCTTTAAAAAAAAGCAAACTACCAAGTTTCAACTACGTAGCTTAAAATTTAAGTTCGAAAAGCGACGAACAAACAGACAGACGGACAGACGGACAGACGGACATGTCTCAATCGACTCGGCTGTTGATGCTGATCAAGAAAATATATACTTTATGGGGTCGGAAACGTATATTTCTATGCGTTACAAACATCTGACAAATTTTATAAAACCCTCTACAAGGGTATAAACAGACAAATAACGAAAGCTACAGCTACGATAATACGAGATAAGTTGGAAATGATAGAAGATTTTAGTACTGATAAAGAGAGCTCTGGGCTGATCACACGATAAAGTCGATTATAATCAGCCGACAGGACTCGAAAGGGATTATGCAATGCATAGTTAGTAGTACAGTGTGCAAGGGATAAGGGAATATAGTTTCTAGTAGGTCTAGATGGTACAAAAAGTTCTACTTGGTGTAATAACTCAGGCGAGTCAATATCACCAATTAGGAGCTTGTGCATGAAGATAACACCAAGCATTATTCTACGGTTAGTAAGAGAAGGAAGATTAATTAAGAGAAGTCTACTAGAGTACGATGGCAGGTTGACATTGCGATCCCAGTTAAGACCACGAAGAACAAAAAGCAGAAATTGTTTTTGAATAGATTCAATTTTAATTTGGTGTGACTCATATTGAGGTGACCATATGCATGATCCATACTCCAAAATAGGACGGACCAAAGAGGTATAGAGAATTTTGGTAGTGTAAGGATCGTCGAATTCTTTCGACCATCTCTTAACAAAACCAAGAACGTCTGTGGCTTTAGCGATTGTCGTAGAGATATGGGAGTTGAAGGTTAATTTACGATCCATGAGTACACCTAAATCATTCATTTCATCAAGGCGTTCTAATGGAGTGTTATTCAAGAAGTACGTCATCATCTGAGGAGAGGTCCTATAGAACGACATAACCTTGCACTTAGTGGTATTTAAGTTTAAAAGATTGTGCTGACACCAACACTGAAAATTATTAAGATCAGCTTGCAATCTACTGGACGAAACCATATTGCTATAGCTAAGGCAAAGCTTAACATCGTCTGCATACATGAGCGCATGTGAATGAAGCAAGACGGAAGGAAGATCATTTATGAAGAGGGTGAACAGTAACGGACCAAGATGACTACCCTGGGACACCCCCGAAGTCACATTGATGCATCTGGAAAAGGAAGACTTAAATAAGACCTTTTGTATTCTGCTTGTCATATACCCACGAATCCAACAGAGTAGAATATTTGGGAAGCCAATTGCGTTTAAGTTTATAAGTAATAACTTATGGTTAACCGAGTCAAAAGCCTTACTGAAGTCTGTATATATGACATCAGTTTGCTTTGCACTTTCAAATCCTTTGATCGTCCTAGATGTAAATTCTAAAAGGATAGTGGTTGTAAATCTACGTTTCACGAAACCGTGTTGGACTGGTGAAATTATAGAACTACAAAAATGTTGCAATTGAAAAGTTACAATTTTTTCAAAACCTTTTGGAATAGCGGACAACTTGGAAATACCCCTTTAGTTGGAAACATCAGTCTTATTACCCTTTTTATGGAGAGGAATTATAAATGATTCCTTCCAAATCATCGGGTGAATGTGGTGGGGCGAAGAGTTCCAATGGGTAGAGCCCAATTCTATTGCCAGTATTTGTGTGGAGGATGAATTAAACGCGCGTTAACTCGTTTGGAAAGCACAGGCCAGATTTATTTACAATAAGTACCGGACCGGGTCACAATATTAAGATAAGGCGTTACGAGTAAAGAAAAACTTATTGAGAGTTATGAGGCCAAGAGAAATCTCGGATGCGATGGTGAAAAAACCAACTAACTCAAGATGGAGTTTTCCTTGGAACTTGCTGGTCATCGGAGTTTGACCGTTTTCGCTTACTGGATTTTTTCATCCCCGGATAACTCCTCCTGGTCAGCCTTTTGCGGCGTGAATATACCGCCCCTTGACTTGGATCGCCTGGAGCTGGATGACCTGCCGTTGGGTCTGGCTCTGCTGGGCTTGGATGAGCTGCGAGCTCGGGTCGGTGAGGTCGACGCTCTGCGTACCGCTTCTTTGTCGGCCTGTTGCGGTGCCCGTTTGCGCTTGGAATATTCCGTGGAGTGCAGTAGGGTGTGATGGGCCTCTCCACAACGCCGACATCCGCCTATTTTCCGACACGACCCGGACGAGTGCTCTTGCGCTAAACAGTTGGGGCAGTACTTATTGATAAGCACTGCCCTGAGCCGCTTCTCTCCGCGCAAGTTTAATAAGCGCTTGCACTGTCGGAGCGCGTGGACTCCGCGGCAGACTCGGCATCGGTAGGCACTCGTTCCGCGACCTTGGCGGGCCTCGAAGCGGTCGGAACGAGGACCTCTGGAAGCCATGACTTGCTATGGGAAAAAAACTGGATTCTAGGAGAAGAAAGGAACAAAAAAAACGAGGGTTAAGCATGGCAGAAAACAATTTAAGTGGCACACGAAGTGAACGATCATATTAGGAGGAGAAAAAGGACAGTAAGACGAAAAAAAAGGGCGCCACCGCATCGCTACTGGGAGGAAGCGGGGTCGGAGTCGCTGACAAGCAGGATGAGCTTTGCGACCGGCCTTTTGATGGAGCCGCGTGAAGTGCGAACATCGACGACTCGTACTAAGCCGTCAGCGCCAGGATGGACGAGTTCTACTCGACCCAACAGCCACTCGGAGGCGGTAAGTTGTCCTCATAAATGATTACGAGTTCGCCAACTTGGAGATTTCGGCTGGGGAGCTTCCATTTGTTTCGCTTCTGTAGCTCCTTGAGGTAATCGTCCTTCCACCGCTGACAGAAATGGTGGTGAAGAGCCTTCAGCCGCTGCCAGCGATTAATCAAGGACATGGGCTCCTCCGTGATCGCTGGCTCTGCGATGGATACTAGGGGGCCACCCACCAAGAAATGACCAGGACTCAAGGCCAAAAGATCCTCCGGATCTTCACTCATGGGCAAAATGGAACGCGAGTTCAGGCACGCCTCTATCCGACACAGCAGAGTAGAGAGCTCCTCGAAGGTGTGGCGCATTGACTGTGGATTTGTAAAACAGAGTCTTAAAACTCTTCACCCCCGCTTCCCAGAGGCCACCCATGTGCGGAGCGCTGGGTGGAATGTAATTCCAGGACACGATCTGCTGATCATGGGAGTTTAGGATGAGGCGTTTGGTTGCTTCCAAAAAACCTTCTCCAAGGCTTTTGACGCGCCAACGAATGTTTTGCCATTGTCGGAAGATATACGCTGCGGGCATCGTCTTCGCGATACGAAACGGGAAAAAGCCGCCAGAAATTTTTCTGTCGTCAGATCGGACGTAGCTTCAAGGTGGATGGCCTTGGTACTAAAACACACGAACTCACACGTATCCTTTCGTGATTAGGCATGCCCTTCCTGTATAATTTTTGATCTCAAAGGGACTGGCGAAATCAAGACCAGTATACGTGAAGGGTCTGGAGAAAGTTATCCGCTCTCGGGGCAGATCACCCATCAGTTGCATCTGCTGACGGCGCTTGTACAGGACGTAGGCCTTACATCCACGGATGAGGGCCTTGAAAGCATTTTTAACCTTTGGAATCCAGAACTTAGCCCGAAGGAAGGATCATCAGTTGGTTGCCTCCATGCAACGTAATACGGTGCGTGAATCGGATGATGAGCTGGGTTAGATGAGCGCCGTACGGGAGTAGAATTGGGTGACGTTCATCATAAATTAGAGATTCGGATGCTCGCAATCGACCGCTGGCACGCAGGACACCCTGCTGGTCGAGAAACGGATGCAAGCTTGCCAGCGAGCTCGATGAGGGAATTGGTTGAACCTTTGACAAGCATCGGATTTCTGTCGGATACTCACATTGTTGAGTAGCTAGAACTATGGCCTCTTCGGCCTCGAATAATTCCTGTTGGGTGAGAGTTAGTGTTGGGGGGAGAGACTTGCTGAGGAACCTCCGGACATAGGCGATCACCCAACCATCCTGCTGGATCGAACAACTTGGCGATGTGGGATAGGACGTCCCTGTTGGTGACGGAAGCTTGCAACGGTGGGTCAGCAGTCACGAAGAAGAAATGATCCTGCGTAGCTTTCCAGCGGATGCCCAGCGTCTTGGCGGTGCTTGCATCCTCTAGCTCAAGGAAGTCGGCATTAAGTAAATACTCTCGTGGGATGGCTGCCAACACATCTTTTTCATTCGATGTCCATTTCCGGAGAGGGAAACCAGCGGAGGTCAGGGAGTTCTTGAATCGCCTAACGCGACTCCTTCTTAGTGTGGGACCCAGCAAGAACATCATCCGCGTACATGTAGCTACGAAGAATTTCGCTTGCTCGGGGGTACCTTTGTTCCACATCCTTAGCTAACTGAAGTAGAACTCGAATTGCCAAAAACGGAGCACAGTTGACTTCAAATGTGACGGTTTGGAGTTCGTAATCTTGGAGCTGGCCGTCTTGATCTCGATAGAGGATGCGCAGGAAAGGAGTGTGTTCTGCGCCAACAAAGATTTGCCGATACATTTGGGTGATGTCGGCATTAAAGACGTAACGGAAAATACGCCATTTAAGGATCTGTACGGTAAGGTCTGCTTGCAGAGTGGGACCGGTATGCAGGACGTCATTCAAACTGACACCTCTGGTGGATGGACTAAAAGCATTGAAGACGTCCCGGTTTTTTTCGTGGTGCTGTCGGGCTTGAACACTGCGATGATGAGGCAAGTGGAAATTCTTGGAGTCGGTAGGAGGGGGCACGCGGATCATATGCCCCAATGTTACATATTCCTGAAGAACTTCTCCATATCGGGCTTTCAGCTCAGGATTCTTTCCCAACCGCGCTTCATTCCTGAGGAACTGAGCCATGGCGATCGATCTTGAATGCCCCAAGTCGATGTTCCCAGGATCCTTGAACGGTAGAGATACCTCATATTTGCCATCTGCTCTTCTCTTCGTGGTTTACCGAAAATGCAGCTCGCACTTTTTATCAGCTTCCTTTTCCAGTTTTGCTGGAAGATCTTCCACCTCCCAAAACTTGGCGAGGAGTTTATCCAAGTTGGCGTTGGTGGGTGTGATGGAAACCTGGGCAGCGAAGACATTTGTCGCAGGAGTGACGGAGTCCATGGGCCGCAGAGAACCCACCCAAATATGGTTTCAATTCCGACGAGGGAACCGCAAATATTCTTTTTGATTCGCTCGCCCAGAATGTGTTGGAAGAGGTCGACGCCGATCAATAGATCAATCGACGAACTCTGATGGAACTGCGGGTCTGCCAACGGCAGGTCAGGAAGATTGCCATCCACCCTATGTGGAAACGGACAGGAAGGTAGGGCTCCAGCTAAATTTGGCAGGACAAATGCGGGAGTTTCCACTTGTCGAGAGGGATCGCTGGGAGAAGCGATCTTTAGTTGGCATAATTTCTGCGCGCTGGCGGCCACACAGTTGGAAATGCCACTGATTTGAGCGTCAATGACTCGGTATGGGGTCTAACCAAGTTGAACATCCTCTCGGATAGGAATGTCCCTTCGGATCCGGTGTCGATTAAGGCGCGAGCGTGGAATTCGGCTCGTAAATGACGTAGCACCTTCATGGCAGTCCCCAACAGGCCCTTACGGGGTGTAAATACAAAAAATTTTGAAAACTGTGGCTTGCAGTTGGCCGTTCAATGGATTCGACCGGGGGGGCAGTGGTTGTTGGCTGCCCACTGGGGGGCACCACTGTAGAGGCGCTGACGCGATGGAGTAGAGTGTGGTGCCGCTCCTTGCACTCGTACACTCTCGCAGCTGATGACCCCGTGCAAAACAATTGAGACATAACTTTTGCTGCTTAATTGCCGCCATTCAGCTTGGGACAGACATATCTGTGAGCTTCGGACATAATCGGATTGGATGGTTCTCTCTGCCGCACACTTTACAGGAGAACTGGTTGACAGTGACCTGGGTGTTCAACTCCTGGAATTTGGTTGGTGGCACCTATTTGCGGACGGCTGCTGGGATGACTTGCAATGCAGGAGTGGATTTTCGACCTTCTAACGTTTCTAGGACGCGAAAGCGATCCACGAGGAAGTTGTTGAGGTCGGACCAGGATGAGAGGACTGTCTCGTTCGGGATGGATTGTTCCCATAGTGCGATGGTGGCATTTGGCAGTTTGGAGGTGCAAAGTGCCACCAACAAGACGTCACAGCTATCCGTGCTAACACCGGAACGCGTCAGTGTAGTTAAACAGCCCTGAATGGTAGTTTGGAGATCCTTCAGGGCCGCGCAAGTCTCGTGGACAACGGATAAAGGTTGAAGAGTATCTTCGCTTGGCTCGGAACGAGCTGCCTCTTATTCTCGAAGTGAGCCTGCAGGTTCTCCCAAGCTGCGTGAAAACTGTCGTTGGTCAATGGGGAGCTGGAAACGAGGCCTTTGCCTCGCCTCGCCAGATGATACAGCTTCTCAACTGGTGCCAACCATATATTGTTCACGTACATAGCAGTAAACAGGTCGCGGAAAGTGGAGCACTGATTGTAATCGCCCGTGAAAACGTCCACCTCACACGGAGGTAGCCGATAGCCAGCATGGACGTGCTGCTCGCGGATTTCGGGGGCGTTTTGGAACGCGGGAGCCAAACGGGGCGACTGCAGTCGCTCTATGCGTTCTTCTAATTTAGAACCGCATCGTACGTACACCATGTACGCGTATTCTTACTTCGATTTCACGGTCATCAAATTGGTGCGGCACTCCTCACCCGCGTCGGCCGTGAGGGCTCTGGTACATGATAAGTACTCGGATTCGACTCTGCTCCACAGGCCCTTTGTCTGCTCTAAGTGCATTCTCATGGCATATACTTGCACTTCCTCCTCGAGGGAGCCCAGGGTATTGGCCTCGAATTGGATCCGGCCGTCACAATCGGCGATAAAGTGACTCATGGACATTTCGGCGGCGTCGGATAGTCGTTGAAACTCGGAACGGGTTCGTAATTTGGACGCGGGAGCGGACACCGTGACACGTGGAATTTATTGGGAGCTAGAGTCGGAGTGCGCGGGCGAGGGAATGCGACTGCAGACAGATGCTCTTTTGGGCGTAGTGCCGGAAAGGCCTGGTGCTGATTGAGCGTTGAAGGAACGCTTGACGGTGTCGGTATTGCGGGATACTTTGGAAATAGATAGCGGCGTGGATGGCGACGTGGATCGATGAGGAACTGCTAGACGATCGATTTTGTGGCTGCTTTTAGAAGGATCTGTGGGCATAGTTGAATTTTACTACAACGAGTCACGAAGGATATCGTGTTGGTCAACGAATTTTGACAGTGAACTGTATGAGGACCGAACGGATGTGTCGGCAATCGAAGGGTGGAATATATATATATATATATATTTTTTTTTTAAATAAATAAAAATATGAAATATGAAACAAAAACAAAAATTGAAAATAAATAATTTTTGAAACAAATGCGATTTGTGTTACGTTTGATTGATGTGGACCAGTGGAAACGGTTTAAATAACATTAAACGTTATTTCGACGGCAGCCTTCTTGGATGGTTTGCTTTAATTTATTTAGATGATTGTGCTGCACGCTAGTAGAAATGGCGTTAAGATTTGGCCGCGGCTGGAATGCGCTGTTATTAAAATTACACGATATTTTTTGTTTTGGAAAAATTCGAAAATCATGAAAAAAATAAAAAGAAAACGGAATTTTTTGGAGTCGATTTCACTTTGCAAGTCGCAGCGGGAAAGGGCACAATTTATTTCGAAATTTTGTCGTGTCAGAAACGCCCTTGGAATCGAATTACACGGTATTATATTAATTTGGAAAAATTCGACAATTATGAAAAAATATAAAACCGGAACTCAAGGCAGGAATAGGCACAATTTATTTCGAAATTTTGTCGTGTCTGATACGCCCATGAATTCCAATTACACGGTATTATACTAATTTGGAAAAATTCGAAAATTAGGAAAAAAATGAAAAACCGGAATTTTTGGACTCAATTTCGCTCTGCAAGTCGCAGCGGAATAGGGCACAATTTATTTTGGAATTTTATCGTGAGAGGAAATAATAAATTAAATCTTCTTTGACGGAAATTATTTTTCACACTTGCACACACTGGGGCCAAAATTAATATTTGGCGCAGAAAAATTATTCTTGGATTTTTTATATAAATTTATTTTTCAATTTTGTGGACTCTTTTCACATTAAAAAATTCATATATATTTTATTTATCGTGAGAGGAACAACTATCGTGACGGCGGTCGAAGTCGTGATCGCGCTTGTCACGGGCCAGCACTAATAGAAGCAATCAGCTGGGCCGGCAATAAGACAATAGTTGTAGTGCGAAGTTTTATCACTCTTATTAATTTTCTTACGCGTTTAACAAACAACTAAAAGTGCAAGTGAAGTGCAATGTGGAAATCGGAAAATCAGTGCGCGGAAAATCTAGAAAATCAGTGCCGAAAAGTTTTAATCACACCGGTGTATGCAAATGTCCCCACACAAATGTATGCATGTGTATTTGGATATATGTATGTTAGTGTGAGCGCATATGCATATACATATATGTATGTATCGAATTAAACCTCGCGAATAAATTAATTTTTTTCTCATTTCTAAAGCGACAGAGCACGGGTCGGAATTATGGCCAACTTATTTAACAGTGAGTTGGTTAGTGATCTTGAGCCGAGTACGAAAAACAAGAGCACTTTAATTTTAATTTCTTAGATTGCACTTGCACTCACTTCTATGCACTTATGTATGTATGTATGTGTGTAGGCAGAGGAATATGCGGATCGCGGACGGAAGAAAACTATAATAAAAAGGATAAAATGAACATAAAATGCTAGGACAAGCTGAAGAGATGAAAGAAAATCACATGCACAATGGAATATCCATACAACGTCGAATGAAAAGTCGCTATGGAAAGAGCGGGAAACTTTTCACTGCAGGTATGTATGTTTGTATATGTATATGTGTTGGAAAAAATGGTAATAAAAACGTTTCTACTTATCAGAATTCTCCACCGATGCGATGCTGGGGCGAGCGGAAGGAGATCCGGCTCGAAGGACCAATGAATGTGGTGGGGCGAAGAAAACCAATGGGTAGAGCCCAATTCTATTGCCAGTATTTGTGTGGGGGATGAATTAAACGCGCGTTAACTCGTTTGGAAAGCACAGGCCAGATTTATTTACAATAAGTACCGGACCGGGTCACAATATTAAGATAAGGCGTTACGAGTAAAGAAAAACTTATTGAGAGTTATGAGGCCAAGAGAAATCTCGGATGCGATGGTGAAAAAACCAACTAACTCAAGATGGAGTTTTCCTTGGAACTTGCTGGTCATCGGAGTGTGACCGTTTTCGCTTACTGGATTTTTCCCCCCCGGATAACTCCTCCTGGTCACCCTTTCTGGCGTGAACAACGGGAAAGCGGAGGTTTCAACGGACAACGAGAATAATTTCAGGATAGGCTTACATAACGATTCAGCGCAAAATCTGAGTACACAACCAGGAACGACATAACCTTGCACTTAGTGGTATTTAAGTTTAAAAGATTGTGCTGACACCAACACTGAAAATTATTAAGATCAGCTTGCAATCTACTGGACGAAACCATATTGCTATAGCTAAGACAAAGGTCATCGTCTGTATACATGAGCACATGTGAATGAAGCAAGACGGAAGGAAGATCATTTATGAAGAGGGTGAACAGTAACGGACCAAGATGACTACCCTGGGACACCCCCGAAGTCACATTGATGCATCTGGAAAAGGAAGACTTAAATAAGACCTTTTGTATTCTGCTTGTCATATACCCACGAATCCAACAGAGTAGAATATTTGGGAAGCCAATTGCGTTTAAGTTTATAAGTAATAACTTATGGTTAACCGAGTCAAAAGCCTTACTGAAGTCTGTATATATGACATCAGTTTGCTTTGCACTTTCAAATCCTTTGATCGTCCTAGATGTAAATTCTAAAAGGATAGTGGTTGTAAATCTACGTTTCACGAAACCGTGTTGGACTGGTGAAATTATAGAACTACAAAAATGTTGCAATTGAAAAGTTACAATTTTTTCAAAACCTTTTGGAATAGCGGACAACTTGGAAATACCCCTTTAGTTGGAAACATCAGTCTTATTACCCTTTTTATGGAGAGGAATTATAAATGATTCCTTCCAAATCATCGGGTGAATGTGGTGGGGCGAAGAGTTCCAATGGGTAGAGCCCAATTCTATTGCCAGTATTTGTGTGGAGGATGAATTAAACGCGCGTTAACTCGTTTGGAAAGCACAGGCCAGATTTATTTACAATAAGTACCGGACCGGGTCACAATATTAAGATAAGGCGTTACGAGTAAAGAAAAACTTATTGAGAGTTATGAGGCCAAGAGAAATCTCGGATGCGATGGTGAAAAAACCAACTAACTCAAGATGGAGTTTTCCTTGGAACTTGCTGGTCATCGGAGTGTGACCGTTTTCGCTTACTGGATTTTTCCCCCCCGGATAACTCCTCCTGGTCACCCTTTCTGGCGTGAACAACGGGAAAGCGGAGGTTTCAACGGACAACGAGAATAATTTCAGGATAGGCTTACATAACGATTCAGCGCAAAATCTGAGTACACAACCAGGAACGACATAACCTTGCACTTAGTGGTATTTAAGTTTAAAAGATTGTGCTGACACCAACACTGAAAATTATTAAGATCAGCTTGCAATCTACTGGACGAAACCATATTGCTATAGCTAAGACAAAGGTCATCGTCTGTATACATGAGCACATGTGAATGAAGCAAGACGGAAGGAAGATCATTTATGAAGAGGGTGAACAGTAACGGACCAAGATGACTACCCTGGGACACCCCCGAAGTCACATTGATGCATCTGGAAAAGGAAGACTTAAATAAGACCTTTTGTATTCTGCTTGTCATATACCCACGAATCCAACAGAGTAGAATATTTGGGAAGCCAATTGCGTTTAAGTTTATAAGTAATAACTTATGGTTAACCGAGTCAAAAGCCTTACTGAAGTCTGTATATATGACATCAGTTTGCTTTGCTCTTTCAAATCCTTTGATCGTCCTAGATGTAAATTCTAAAAGGATAGTGGTTGTAAATCTACGTTTCACGAAACCGTGTTGGACTGGTGAAATTATAGAACTACAAAAATGTTGCAATTGAAAAGTTACAATTTTTTCAAAACCTTTTGGAATAGCGGACAACTTGGAAATACCCCTTTAGTTGGAAACATCAGTCTTATTACCCTTTTTATGGAGAGGAATTATAAATGATTCCTTCCAAATCATCGGGTGAATGTGGTGGGGCGAAGAGTTCCAATGGGTAGAGCCCAATTCTATTGCCAGTATTTGTGTGGAGGATGAATTAAACGCGCGTTAACTCGTTTGGAAAGCACAGGCCAGATTTATTTACAATAAGTACCGGACCGGGTCACAATATTAAGATAAGGCGTTACGAGTAAAGAAAAACTTATTGAGAGTTATGAGGCCAAGAGAAATCTCGGATGCGATGGTGAAAAAACCAACTAACTCAAGATGGAGTTTTCCTTGGAACTTGCTGGTCATCGGAGTGTGACCGTTTTCGCTTACTGGATTTTTCCCCCCCGGATAACTCCTCCTGGTCACCCTTTCTGGCGTGAACAACGGGAAAGCGGAGGTTTCAACGGACAACGAGAATAATTTCAGGATAGGCTTACATAACGATTCAGCGCAAAATCTGAGTACACAACCAGGAACGACATAACCTTGCACTTAGTGGTATTTAAGTTTAAAAGATTGTGCTGACACCAACACTGAAAATTATTAAGATCAGCTTGCAATCTACTGGACGAAACCATATTGCTATAGCTAAGACAAAGGTCATCGTCTGTATACATGAGCACATGTGAATGAAGCAAGACGGAAGGAAGATCATTTATGAAAAGGGTGAACAGCAACGGACCAAGATGACTACCCTGGGGCATCCCCGAAGTCACATTGATGCATCTGGAAAAGGAAGACTTAAATAAAACCTTTTGTATTCTGCTTGTCAGATACTCACGAATCCAACAGAGTAGAATATTTGGGAAGCCAATTGCGTTCAACTTTATAAGTAATAACTTATGGTTAACCGAGTCAAAAGCCTTACTGAAATCTGTATATATGACATCAGTTTCCTTTGCACTTTCAAATCCTTTGATCGTCCTAGATGTAAATTCTAAAAGGATAGTGGTTGTAGATCTACGTTTCACGAAACCGTGTTGGACTGGTGAAATTGTAGAACTACAAAAATGTTGCAATTGAAAAGTTACAATTTTTTCAAAAGCTTTTGAAATAGCGGACAACTTGGAAATACCCCTATAGTTGGAAACATACCACCCTTTTTATGGAGATTAATTATAAATGATTTCTTCCAAATCAACGGGAAAGCGGAGGTTTCAACGGACAACGAGAATAATTTCAGGATAGGCTTACATAACGATTCAGCGCAAAATCTGAGTACAGAACCAGGAATCCCATCAGGATCGGCGAGTACACAGGTTTGACTTACTTAAGCACGCTGAGAAGCGAACTTTCGTCAATCAAAGGATTGAATATGCAATTTGACTTTTTTAACTCATGAGGATACGGAGAGTTTGAGTGGTATTCTGTTAAGGAATAGGTTGTTTTGAAAAAATCAGCAAACATATCAACAATGGGCTGATCACTGTCCGCAGTCTTATTTCCAAAAGTTAAATATGATGGGCTTATGCCCGTTTTGCGTTTAGCGTTCACAAAGTTTGAAAACTGCTTAGGATGACTGTAAAACTGAAGTTTACATCGCCGAAGATAATCCTTGTAGCATTTTGTATTAAGCTTCATGAAATTTGAACGAGCAATAGCATATTTAGAAAAATCTATTGGACGACCTGCCTTTTTATAACTCTTTTAATATCTCGACTTGACATATCTTAAATTGGACAGCTCTCGAGGGAACCAGGGGGGTTTATTAGACTGAACCGATCTACCGAGAGGAACACAAACTTTAAAAACGGAATCAAGCATATTATAGAAATAATGAATAGAAGAGCCTATGGTTGTACAATTGTACAGATATGACCAATCAAGGTTCCAAATAATATTATTAAGTCTGACAAAGTCAGTCTTACGAAAGCAGCGGCTTCTTGTTACCGGATGAGTATTGTAAGTAGAAAGGTCAATAGTTACTTCCAAGGTTGGATGAAATTTGTCTTCAGGTAAAACGAGAGGTTCAATCCTGGAAACGACGCAGTTGGAGGAGTCCAACACAAACACAAGATCAAGTGATCTATCAATTGAATTGCGTACAGGATTAATTTGAGTAAGTGATAAATCAAACAGACCATCAATGAGGCAATGTGACGAGGAGGGCAACAACACTGAGGACTCATCAGAAAGGGACCAAGAAATATCTGGTAAATTAATGTCACCAAGAACGATGAGGGTATCTCTATCAGAAAAAAGTGAAGAAACTGCTTGAATTGCTTCCAAGTAATTATTATATGTAATTAAGTCGGAAAGAGGTGGAATGTAAGAGCAAGTAACATATGTGCAAAAAGATTTAAATGAAATTTTGACACTAATAAACTCAATTTCATGAGCGGAAGAGGACTGAATAATTTCAGAAGGAAAAACTGAATCGACAGCAATAACACATAACCACCACCATTGCGGATAATCCGATCTTTTCTATAAATTGAAAATTTAGTGGATAAAACCGAAGCGTCAGCAATATCTGGTTTAAGCCACGTCTCTGTAAAAACAAGAACATGGAAATCAAAGAATAGACTCTCTACAAAGAGTCTAGACAGTTTCGATTTAAGTCCTCTAACATTCTGGTAGGCCAGAATAAGGGACGATGTTAGTTTTTTGGTCCGTCAGTAGATGCTGACGTACCAAAAGAAGGCAGAAGTTTGTTATTAGAAGAGGAGGAGACAGTAGAGGGCAGTCGAATCGGAGGCCGATTTCTCCTTTTTGTCGTATACTCCTTTATAATAATATGTTCCGGCCAAAAATCTCTTCTACAAATTTGATGAAACAGATTAGGCGGAACACTTACTTTAAATGACGAGATGTCACGGGTATATGGAAACCTAAATTTTTCCACCGCTATGTTTGAGGCCTGAGTTTTAGCCCGAATATGTGCTAAGACATCGTCAGATGTAGTGTTAGGGTCAAGTCTCGAAACAAATATCTGTTTTTTGGGTGGTATACCGACAAGTGAACTCGACACACCAGCAGGCATATCAGCCACAGCACTGGGAGCTGAAGCTACCGCGGTTGACAATGCTTTACGAGCCCCTTTTGTCAGTATCTAATTGTTAATATCCTTGGGACAGGATATTCGCCCGGACAAATCAGAGACTACACCTGATATCGCGGTAACTTGTGTGGTTCCATTACCGGGGGAAACTCCAATGGAACCCACACAATTGGATGTTATCGGACTTTTAAACGATATCAAGTGCTGTGAATTCGGTGTGTTTGGGTCATTTAACGTGGTCGGAACAGCGAGAGTAAGAGATGCAGGCGGATTGGGGGATAAATTCCTGGGGATAATCTTTTTTCGCTTAGGGGATTCGTTTACTAGTTTACAACTATTAAACTGAGTTTCCAATAATGAAAACTCATCCCGAAGCTTGAATAGGCCAGCCGACAGATTTTTAAATCCCTCAAGTGTGCGCCTCATAAATACACGCATCTCCATCTCGGCATCCCGACACGCTTCACAACTCCATTTCAGGCCCCCACCATTTCCGAGGCTGTCCTTTACTTTTACTGTGTAACCAGCACATTTCAAATGCATCACACAGCCAACAAAGCAAAAAATCTTCCTGGGCTTTAAGAGGGTGAGGGCACTTCTTATTTGAGCAGACCGACATTGTTAAATTATTTTTTATTTTATTAATAGTAATAATTAATAACAGAAAAATAAACTAACAGAAGAAAAAAAGATTTATTTAGAAAAAAAAGGCGTATACGAACCAAAAGTCCCACACAAGGTTTAAGATGCCGCAGCTGCTTAACAGGCGAAAGAGAAAAAATTAAGAGCACAGTGAACGCACAACACAAAACAGATCACAAACGCGAGATTAACTAACACGAGAATAACGGGCGCTAACACAAGCAAATATAGAAAAGAGAGCAAGAACACACAAACAACACTGTGTACGAAAGAGATCGCGAGTGCATGCAGGTAAAGCACAAACGAAAAAATCAAAGTTTATGAGACACAACAACAAAGCAAAGAGTTTTGTTGTTGGTTTTATACAAAAAATTAACAATAGCTTTGATTTAATGTTTAGCAACAAATCGAAAAGCAAGAACAATTAATTGTGATAGATATTTTTTTGAGCAATTTTGACAAAATAAAAATTCACGATATAAGCAGAAAAGAATTAATAGTGAGAGCGCCCGGAAAAACACGACCGGCAAGGTTGAGAGTTCAAAGAACTTTGAACTTTTGTTAACATCAGTACTATATAAAATTGAAATAATGTACTTTCCTGATTTTGCCTTATTTTTTTTGTTAATATCAAATTTTAGTATTTAAGTCGCCTGTGTTAACTTTTTTACATAGATATGTGAGTACCGCGCCCTTTGCAATGAAATGTGCTGCATTATTTTTGGAAGAGGAAAAAAGCTTTATTTGCTTTATTGATGCTCTCTTATGATCGTACTTCAATACATAATTTGATTCACAGCATTTTTAAAAACAAAAAATCATCCGAATTGACAAATTGCTTCAGTTGGGAACCATTGAATGGCTTTTCACTGCCTGGAGGATATCTACGCATCTAAAAATATAAGATCAAAGAAATACTAGGTTGAAGTTAATTTTTTATTGATAGCTTACATCGAGGAATGAATTCAAATGGATATTTATACTAATTTTACTCTAATACAAATTTCTATGAAATTTTTACGGTACGATTGCAGATGATGATTAGCTTGTAGTTGGTAATCGTAACAATGCATTTGATGTAATTGTGTATACATAAATGTTGTTGATAGTCTAGTGTTGATTTAAAAACAAACCTTTACATATAAAAAATATTGTTTTTCTTATGTTTTTGGGTCGAGACTAACAGCCTTTATGCAACTCTAATCAACAGTTTTTTTTTTTGTCAATATAAACATTTTGTCATGAAAACAAAACTTTTGCTCTTAAGGGGGTATTCTAGTCTAAGATTTTGAAAAAATCGAAAAATTTTTTTTTGCTTATTTCGATAGTTTAGGTATTTAAGAATATCTCTCTAAAAGGATTTTTCTAAATTCGAATTATATCTGGAGTTATTGTCATTTCAGTGACGTAGCACCCATACTGGTTTCGGCTAACCGTAAAACTTTGAACGCGTTTATCTCGAAACAGTTTATTTCGATGCAACCGTCATAATATCTCAAGATCTAGTAAATCGATTTACTTGAAATTTGGCATGAATATTCTTTACACATTCCTTTATGGCATGAACCTATAAAAACAACAAATTTTTCATTTCCAATATTTTAAAAAAAATCGCAAATGTTAAAAAATTAGTGGAAAAATCGACCTCAGTGTTTGAGTAGTCACCATTTCGCGAAAAAATTGTTTTTCCTCATTTTTTTTTGTTTATACAATAATGACATTTATATAGACCAAAAATAACTCCAAACTGTACTCTACAAATATGAATAAATAAGTCATAAAAAATGGATGGTAAAAATATCAAGTGCTTCTTATTTATTTATTCCATAAAAACGCTCAAAATTTGGTATTCTAGACTAGAATACCCCCTTAATTGACTTTTGTGGAATGTTTCCGCGACACAAGCGTCGCTTGTTGAGCGAAAGGTGGTTGCATTCGAGTTATTCTGTAAAAGAGAATTTTCAGGGTCGAATTGATTTACGGAGGTTATCTTGAAAATGTGCAATCTTCGTAACGTTTAATGGTTTCTTTTACAAATCTAGGAGCACATTTTACAAATAGCATTTAAGTATAAACGACTGCTGTCCTTGCTTTTTGTGGTCAATTTTTAGTGGGCTTTGCGAATTTGTATTCTATATTTACTTAAAGTTTTATTTGTGTTGCCCTCGATACTCTCATGTAAGTGTTAATATTGTATTTGTCAAGAAGGCACACAAATTTCGCAAATACGACATTTATAATAAACAATAATCTGGTCAGTAAAAAAGGAGCCATGGTCACAAATGTGAAAACTCGTAGGCAAAATGACGCCCAAGGAAGTGTGAGAGGCAACAAATTCCAATTGCGGGCAAATCAGACCAAATGTCTAAAATCCAAACTAATATTACTTTACATCCCTACGACAAAAAGTACTTCAGGTCGGAAAGCCAAAGGTCTTCAAGCCGTAATTGAAGGTATTGAACGAATCTCTACATAGGAAATAGTAGAAGCATTCAATGAGAAGGGCTTTAATGTTAGCTCTCAAATAATCTGAAACCACACCGAATATATTTTTCTCAAGAGCTTTAAGGTCATCGAAAATTCCAACAAAAACTACCCCTGAAATAACATTTGCAACTTTTGCGGAATCAAAACTTGCTTATGGATAATAATAAATAATTTCAGCACTACATATAGGCCTCTGGAATGCAAACGGCATTTCCAATCACTAATAGCAACTGTCACTGTTTCTGGACTAAAATAAAACTGATATCATGCTGCTATGGGAAACACACTTATCAAAAAAAAACTACTTTTAAATACCCATATATGCTTTTTAGGTAAACAATCACTCAGACGGCAAGGCTCACGGAGGAACTTTTACTACTCAATGGATTTGCCAAAAAACAACAAAGCTTCTTCAATAAACTCGGAGTACTATTTATTGCTGCAGAAGACTACAACGACAAGCACCGACATTGGAGACCCCGCCTGGTAAACCATAGGCAAACAGCTGTAGAATACAATCATCAACCCAGCTTAAAAAAAATGGTCTAAACCTGACCGAACAAGCCCACGTACTGGCCAATAGATCCACGCAAGTTCCCAAATCTAATAGACTTCGCAGTCACCGGGGGAAACCTGTTAACGGCATAGTCACTAGCTGAATTGTCATCAAATCACTCTAACCCAAATTGTAAAACAAACTGTCTCAGATTTAAGAAATATATAAGCACCCATATTGAGTTTTTTTTTTTTTTTTTACGCGCGAGTCCCAACGGGAGCCCTAATTGCCCACACCTCCCGCCCAACCGACCGAGGGGCGCAAGCCGCAAAACGCACGGCTCGAGTCGCGGGGACAATCCACAAAATACAGACAAAAAGCGAAACTATAGCTAGTTACGTGCTAAATGGGAAAGGATAGAAGTTTTTAGTAAAGGAATAGAGAGCTCTGAACTGATATCATGATAAAGACGCTTATAATCCGAACAAAGAACTCGAAAAGGTTCATGCATTAGGTAGTTAGTCGTACATCGTGGAAGTGATAGAGGAATATAGTTTCTAGTAGGTCTACAAGGAACTGTTAAATTTACTTGATTCAATAGCTCAGGTGAGTCTATATCCCCATTAAGAAGCTTGTGCATGAATATGACGCCAAGCATTAATCTATGATCAGTAAGAGAAGGAAGGCCAAGTAAAAGGAGTCTACTAGAGTACGAAACCAAGTTGATATTACGATCCCAGTTCAGACCACGAAGAGCAAAGAGAAGGAACTGTTTTTGAACTGATTCTATTCTTGCTTTATGTGAATCGTATTGGGGTGACCATATGCAGGTTGCATATTCTAAAATTGGACGAACCTATGAGGTATAAAGAATCTTGGTTGTATATGGATCATCAAATTCCTTTGACCATTTTTTTACGAATCCAAGAACACCCACGGTTTTACCGACGGTAGTAGATATATGGGACTTAAAAGTCAATTTATGGTCCATAAGTACTCCGAAGTCGATCATCTCGTTTAGTCTAGTTAATGGAATGTTATTAAGAGAATAGATAATCAACTGAGGAGTATTTCTGAAAAAAGTAATGACCTTGCATTTAGATGTGTTTAGGTTTAATAAGTTGTGTTGACACCAAAACTGAATGTTTTGGAGGTCAGACTGTAACCGTGAAGGTGATATAATGTCTCTGTAGCTAAGACAAAGCTTTACATCATCTGCATACATGAGGACACGAGATTGTATTATAACGGATGACTACCCTGAGGCACCCCCGAAGTTACTTGGATGGTCCTTGAACTTGAAGACTTGAATAGAACTTTCTGTGTTCTGTCTGTCAGGTATTCACGAATCCAACAAATTAAAGGGCTTGGGAAGTCAATTTTGTTTAATTTTAAAAGAAGAAGTGTATGATTAACAGAATCAAAAGCCTTACTGAAATCAGTATAAATGACATCAGCTTGTCTTGCATTCCTAAATCCTTCGATCATTAAAGATGTAAATTCTAATAGGTTAGTGGTAGTAGATCGACGTTTCACAAACCCATGCTGAGATGGTGAAATAATAGATCTACAAAAATGTTGCAGTTGAGAAGTAATTAACTTTTCAAAAGCTTTAGGGATGGCGAACAATTTAGAAATACCCCTATAATTAGACGCGTCAGACTTTTTACCGTTCTTATGAAGAGGAATTATATAAGATTCCTTCCATATAGATGGGAAATGACATGACTTAACGGACAACAAAAAAAGTTTTTGAAGTGGCTTACATAGAGCCTCTGTACAAAATCTCAGTACACAACCAGGTATTCCATCAGGACCAGGTGTGTACACAGGTTTTACTAAATTAAGCACGCTAAGAAGCGAACTTTCATCGATCGAAGGACTACAAATACAATTAGACCTTTTTATCTGATAAGGATACGGAAGATTCGCTCGGTATTCCGTTGGGGAGAATGTTATTGTAAAGCAATCAGCGAACAAATCAGCAATCGCTTGATCAGAGTCCGCTATATTATTTTCAAACGATAACATTGATGGGTGGACATCCATCTTTCGTTTAGAATTCACAAAGCTATAAAACTGTTTAGGATCACGGGAAAACTCAAGCTTACAACGCTTGAGGTAATTATTATAGCAGTGCTTGTTAAGCAACATATATGTAATTGCAGCGAGCAACTGCGTAAAGAGCAAAGTCCGAAGAACGTCCCGATTTCTTGTATTTTTATAATATCTGGATTTGACATTTTTCAAGTTGTATAGCTCACGAGAAAACCAGGGAGGTCGAAGAGACGACACTGGAGTCCTCAGTGGGACACAAACCTTAAAAAGCGAATCAAGAGTATCATAAAACAACGAGATAGCAAGACCCATGTCTGAGCAACTGTATAAGGATGACCAATTAGTTCTCAAAATGAGCTCATTTAGTTTAATGAAGTTAGTTTTGCGAAAATTCCGAGATTTAATCATAGGACTGACACCAACAATCGGTGTACGAAACGACAGATCAACAGATAAATCCAAAGTAGGATGAAAATTATCTTCAGGCAAGACTAGATGGTCGGTTCTAGTAACTGCACAGTTGGTGGAATCCTACACAAATATCAGATCTAAGGATCTGCCTATGTTATTTCGCACAGGGTTTATTTGAGCTAATGATAACTCAAAAAGTTGAATCCCAAACTGGACTACGAAGAAGACATCAAGTTTTGCAGCTGTGCATTGGAGTCAAAGCTCATTGATGCAGCATATATATCCACCCCACTTAACGGGTAACCCAGGAAAAACACAAGTCAAACAACCGACTAATTGAATTTGTTGTAACAGTTCCCCCTCTGAGCACCCCATTGGAAAGTGAGCCATCTAAAACCAAGAGAGTCGCCTGGCTATGATAGAATCATTCCGAAAATAATCCGGGAACTCCAGATTTGTGCCATGCAACACATTTGAAAACTCTTCAACGCGATAGTTTAAAGTGGTCACTTTCTACTCAACTGGGTAACATTAATAATCATAATGATACCAAAACCAGGAAAGGATGAAATCCAGTCATCATCGTACAGAAACTTTAGTTTATTCCCAAGTCTCTAAAAATTATTTAAAAAGGTTCGTTAACTTCGCATCAACACAATCTTGATACACCAAAGCATAGTTTTACATCATTAATTTGGTTTTCGTGAAAAGCATGGCACAAGCAAGTCAACCGTATTACCTCAGAAATCGGCACTGCATTAGAGTAAAAAGAATATTGCACTTCGCCTAAGTGTTCGATCGAATCTGTCCAACAGAAAATTCGCCCTACGAAGTAATAACTATACCTCTGATGACTTCAAAACAAAATCAGGACCACCTCAAGGCAGCGTACTTGGCCCTTTGGCTTATCAACGCTCGATCTTCCTTATGTTTTGAATTCAAAGTTCTCCTCTACAACTCGGTGTTAAAACCCATTTGGACGTAGAACAGCTAAAGTACACCGCTAAACTGCAGACACATCCGAATTCCCTCGAAACGACCTTCCCACCCTCTAGTAAATAATCAGTTGTGAGGTTTCGTATTAGATTGAGATAAAACTAGAAAATTGTTGATAGTCTTAAATACTATTTAAAAGATCAAACAAATAAATAAACGTAAAAAAAAAAAATTAAGGCATATGTAGTAGGTCGCATTAATTCCAAAATCGGAATCTAGGAAGAACTCGTTGGCTGCGCTAATAAGCATGAAGATTTCAGATTTACATAGTTGATTGTTTTTTGACGAATTTAAAGGTTTTTTGAGAAAGCTTACACATTTTCTAATGAGTTTGGATCCAATTCTGATTCATTTTTTGCAAGCAACTTTGGACATATTTTTTCTATTACTAAAAAAAATTTTGTTTTAATTTGACGAATTGAGCAGAAAAAAACAAGTACTGGTACTCACCTAAGAGAGTGGAAGATGAAAGAATAGATTCATAATTTGAAATGTGTTTTTGAAAAGAGAAAAGAGAGCAAGAACACACAAACAACACTGTGTACGAAAGAGATCGCGAGTGCATGCAGGTAAAGCACAAACGAAAAAATCAAAGTTTATGAGACACAACAACAAAGCAAAGAGTTTTGTTGTTGGTTTTATACAAAAAATTAACAATAGCTTTGATTTAATGTTTAGCAACAAATCGAAAAGCAAGAACAATTAATTGTGATAGATATTTTTTTGAGCAATTTTGACAAAATAAAAATTCACGATATAAGCAGAAAAGAATTAATAGTGAGAGCGCCCGGAAAAACACGACCGGCAAGGTTGAGAGTTCAAAGAACTTTGAACTTTTGTTAACATCAGTACTATATAAAATTGAAATAATGTACTTTCCTGATTTTGCCTTATTTTTTTTGTTAATATCAAATTTTAGTATTTAAGTCGCCTGTGTTAACTTTTTTACATAGATATGTGAGTACCGCGCCCTTTGCAATGAAATGTGCTGCATTATTTTTGGAAGAGGAAAAAAGCTTTATTTGCTTTATTGATGCTCTCTTATGATCGTACTTCAATACATAATTTGATTCACAGCATTTTTAAAAACAAAAAATCATCCGAATTGACAAATTGCTTCAGTTGGGAACCATTGAATGGCTTTTCACTGCCTGGAGGATATCTACGCATCTAAAAATATAAGATCAAAGAAATACTAGGTTGAAGTTAATTTTTTATTGATAGCTTACATCGAGGAATGAATTCAAATGGATATTTATACTAATTTTACTCTAATACAAATTTCTATGAAATTTTTACGGTACGATTGCAGATGATGATTAGCTTGTAGTTGGTAATCGTAACAATGCATTTGATGTAATTGTGTATACATAAATGTTGTTGATAGTCTAGTGTTGATTTAAAAACAAACCTTTACATATAAAAAATATTGTTTTTCTTATGTTTTTGGGTCGAGACTAACAGCCTTTATGCAACTCTAATCAACAGTTTTTTTTTTGTCAATATAAACATTTTGTCATGAAAACAAAACTTTTGCTCTTAAGGGGGTATTCTAGTCTAAGATTTTGAAAAAATCGAAACATTTTTTTTTGCTTATTTCGATAGTTTAGGTATTTAAGAATATCTCTCTAAAAGGATTTTTCTAAATTCGAATTATATCTGGAGTTATTGTCATTTCAGTGACGTAGCACCCATACTGGTTTCGGCTAACCGTAAAACTTTGAACGCGTTTATCTCGAAACAGTTTATTTCGATGCAACCGTCATAATATCTCAAGATCTAGTAAATCGATTTACTTGAAATTTGGCATGAATATTCTTTACACATTCCTTTATGGCATGAACCTATAAAAACAACAAATTTTTCATTTCCAATATTTTAAAAAAAATCGCAAATGTTAAAAAATTAGTGTAAAAATCGACCTCAGTGTTTGAGTAGTCACCATTTCGCGAAAAAATTGTTTTTCCTCATTTTTTTTTGTTTATACAATAATGACATTTATATAGACCAAAAATAACTCCAAACTGTACTCTACAAATATGAATAAATAAGTCATAAAAAATGGATGGTAAAAATATCAAGTGCTTCTTATTTATTTATTCCATAAAAACGCTCAAAATTTGGTATTCTAGACTAGAATACCCCCTTAATTGACTTTTGTGGAATGTTTCCGCGACACAAGCGTCGCTTGTTGAGCGAAAGGTGGTTGCATTCGAGTTATTCTGTAAAAGAGAATTTTCAGGGTCGAATTGATTTACGGAGGTTATCTTGAAAATGTGCAATCTTCGTAACGTTTAATGGTTTCTTTTACAAATCTAGGAGCACATTTTACAAATAGCATTTAAGTATAAACGACTGCTGTCCTTGCTTTTTGTGGTCAATTTTTAGTGGGCTTTGCGAATTTGTATTCTATATTTACTTAAAGTTTTATTTGTGTTGCCCTCGATACTCTCATGTAAGTGTTAATATTGTATTTGTCAAGAAGGCACACAAATTTCGCAAATACGACATTTATAATAAACAATAATCTGGTCAGTAAAAAAGGAGCCATGGTCACAAATGTGAAAACTCGTAGGCAAAATGACGCCCAAGGAAGTGTGAGAGGCAACAAATTCCAATTGCGGGCAAATCAGACCAAATGTCTAAAATCCAAACTAATATTACTTTACATCCCTACGACAAAAAGTACTTCAGGTCGGAAAGCCAAAGGTCTTCAAGCCGTAATTGAAGGTATTGAACGAATCTCTACATAGGAAATAGTAGAAGCATTCAATGAGAAGGGCTTTAATGTTAGCTCTCAAATAATCTGAAACCACACCGAATATATTTTTCTCAAGAGCTTTAAGGTCATCGAAAATTCCAACAAAAACTACCCCTGAAATAACATTTGCAACTTTTGCGGAATCAAAACTTGCTTATGGATAATAATAAATAATTTCAGCACTACATATAGGCCTCTGGAATGCAAACGGCATTTCCAATCACTAATAGCAACTGTCACTGTTTCTGGACTAAAATAAAACTGATATCATGCTGCTATGGGAAACACACTTATCAAAAAAAAACTACTTTTAAATACCCATATATGCTTTTTAGGTAAACAATCACTCAGACGGCAAGGCTCACGGAGGAACTTTTACTACTCAATGGATTTGCCAAAAAACAACAAAGCTTCTTCAATAAACTCGGAGTACTATTTATTGCTGCAGAAGACTACAACGACAAGCACCGACATTGGAGACCCCGCCTGGTAAACCATAGGCAAACAGCTGTAGAATACAATCATCAACCCAGCTTAAAAAAAATGGTCTAAACCTGACCGAACAAGCCCACGTACTGGCCAATAGATCCACGCAAGTTCCCAAATCTAATAGACTTCGCAGTCACCGGGGGAAACCTGTTAACGGCATAGTCACTAGCTGAATTGTCATCAAATCACTCTAACCCAAATTGTAAAACAAACTGTCTCAGATTTAAGAAATATATAAGCACCCATATTGAGTTTTTTTTTTTTTTTTACGCGCGAGTCCCAACGGGAGCCCTAATTGCCCACACCTCCCGCCCAACCGACCGAGGGGCGCAAGCCGCAAAACGCACGGCTCGAGTCGCGGGGACAATCCACAAAATACAGACAAAAAGCGAAACTATAGCTAGTTACGTGCTAAATGGGAAAGGATAGAAGTTTTTAGTAAAGGAATAGAGAGCTCTGAACTGATATCATGATAAAGACGCTTATAATCCGAACAAAGAACTCGAAAAGGTTCATGCATTAGGTAGTTAGTCGTACATCGTGGAAGTGATAGAGGAATATAGTTTCTAGTAGGTCTACAAGGAACTGTTAAATTTACTTGATTCAATAGCTCAGGTGAGTCTATATCCCCATTAAGAAGCTTGTGCATGAATATGACGCCAAGCATTAATCTATGATCAGTAAGAGAAGGAAGGCCAAGTAAAAGGAGTCTACTAGAGTACGAAACCAAGTTGATATTACGATCCCAGTTCAGACCACGAAGAGCAAAGAGAAGGAACTGTTTTTGAACTGATTCTATTCTTGCTTTATGTGAATCGTATTGGGGTGACCATATGCAGGTTGCATATTCTAAAATTGGACGAACCTATGAGGTATAAAGAATCTTGGTTGTATATGGATCATCAAATTCCTTTGACCATTTTTTTACGAATCCAAGAACACCCACGGTTTTACCGACGGTAGTAGATATATGGGACTTAAAAGTCAATTTATGGTCCATAAGTACTCCGAAGTCGATCATCTCGTTTAGTCTAGTTAATGGAATGTTATTAAGAGAATAGATAACCAACTGAGGAGTATTTCTGAAAAAAGTAATGACCTTGCATTTAGATGTGTTTAGGTTTAATAAGTTGTGTTGACACCAAAACTGAATGTTTTGGAGGTCAGACTGTAACCGTGAAGGTGATATAATGTCTCTGTAGCTAAGACAAAGCTTTACATCATCTGCATACATGAGGACACGAGATTGTATTATAACGGATGACTACCCTGAGGCACCCCCGAAGTTACTTGGATGGTCCTTGAACTTGAAGACTTGAATAGAACTTTCTGTGTTCTGTCTGTCAGGTATTCACGAATCCAACAAATTAAAGGGCTTGGGAAGTCAATTTTGTTTAATTTTAAAAGAAGAAGTGTATGATTAACAGAATCAAAAGCCTTACTGAAATCAGTATAAATGACATCAGCTTGTCTTGCATTCCTAAATCCTTCGATCATTAAAGATGTAAATTCTAATAGGTTAGTGGTAGTAGATCGACGTTTCACAAACCCATGCTGAGATGGTGAAATAATAGATCTACAAAAATGTTGCAGTTGAGAAGTAATTAACTTTTCAAAAGCTTTAGGGATGGCGAACAATTTAGAAATACCCCTATAATTAGACGCGTCAGACTTTTTACCGTTCTTATGAAGAGGAATTATATAAGATTCCTTCCATATAGATGGGAAATGACATGACTTAACGGACAACAAAAAAAGTTTTTGAAGTGGCTTACATAGAGCCTCTGTACAAAATCTCAGTACACAACCAGGTATTCCATCAGGACCAGGTGTGTACACAGGTTTTACTAAATTAAGCACGCTAAGAAGCGAACTTTCATCGATCGAAGGACTACAAATACAATTAGACCTTTTTATCTGATAAGGATACGGAAGATTCGCTCGGTATTCCGTTGGGGAGAATGTTATTGTAAAGCAATCAGCGAACAAATCAGCAATCGCTTGATCAGAGTCCGCTATATTATTTTCAAACGATAACATTGATGGGTGGACATCCATCTTTCGTTTAGAATTCACAAAGCTATAAAACTGTTTAGGATCACGGGAAAACTCAAGCTTACAACGCTTGAGGTAATTATTATAGCAGTGCTTGTTAAGCAACATATATGTAATTGCAGCGAGCAACTGCGTAAAGAGCAAAGTCCGAAGAACGTCCCGATTTCTTGTATTTTTATAATATCTGGATTTGACATTTTTCAAGTTGTATAGCTCACGAGAAAACCAGGGAGGTCGAAGAGACGACACTGGAGTCCTCAGTGGGACACAAACCTTAAAAAGCGAATCAAGAGTATCATAAAACAACGAGATAGCAAGACCCATGTCTGAGCAACTGTATAAGGATGACCAATTAGTTCTCAAAATGAGCTCATTTAGTTTAATGAAGTTAGTTTTGCGAAAATTCCGAGATTTAATCATAGGACTGACACCAACAATCGGTGTACGAAACGACAGATCAACAGATAAATCCAAAGTAGGATGAAAATTATCTTCAGGCAAGACTAGATGGTCGGTTCTAGTAACTGCACAGTTGGTGGAATCCTACACAAATATCAGATCTAAGGATCTGCCTATGTTATTTCGCACAGGGTTTATTTGAGCTAATGATAACTCAAAAAGTTGAATCCCAAACTGGACTACGAAGAAGACATCAAGTTTTGCAGCTGTGCATTGGAGTCAAAGCTCATTGATGCAGCATATATATCCACCCCACTTAACGGGTAACCCAGGAAAAACACAAGTCAAACAACCGACTAATTGAATTTGTTGTAACAGTTCCCCCTCTGAGCACCCCATTGGAAAGTGAGCCATCTAAAACCAAGAGAGTCGCCTGGCTATGATAGAATCATTCCGAAAATAATCCGGGAACTCCAGATTTGTGCCATGCAACACATTTGAAAACTCTTCAACGCGATAGTTTAAAGTGGTCACTTTCTACTCAACTGGGTAACATTAATAATCATAATGATACCAAAACCAGGAAAGGATGAAATCCAGTCATCATCGTACAGAAACTTTAGTTTATTCCCAAGTCTCTAAAAATTATTTAAAAAGGTTCGTTAACTTCGCATCAACACAATCTTGATACACCAAAGCATAGTTTTACATCATTAATTTGGTTTTCGTGAAAAGCATGGCACAAGCAAGTCAACCGTATTACCTCAGAAATCGGCACTGCATTAGAGTAAAAAGAATATTGCACTTCGCCTAAGTGTTCGATCGAATCTGTCCAACAGAAAATTCGCCCTACGAAGTAATAACTATACCTCTGATGACTTCAAAACAAAATCAGGACCACCTCAAGGCAGCGTACTTGGCCCTTTGGCTTATCAACGCTCGATCTTCCTTATGTTTTGAATTCAAAGTTCTCCTCTACAACTCGGTGTTAAAACCCATTTGGACGTAGAACAGCTAAAGTACACCGCTAAACTGCAGACACATCCGAATTCCCTCGAAACGACCTTCCCACCCTCTAGTAAATAATCAGTTGTGAGGTTTCGTATTAGATTGAGATAAAACTAGAAAATTGTTGATAGTCTTAAATACTATTTAAAAGATCAAACAAATAAATAAACGTAAAAAAAAAAAATTAAGGCATATGTAGTAGGTCGCATTAATTCCAAAATCGGAATCTAGGAAGAACTCGTTGGCTGCGCTAATAAGCATGAAGATTTCAGATTTACATAGTTGATTGTTTTTTGACGAATTTAAAGGTTTTTTGAGAAAGCTTACACATTTTCTAATGAGTTTGGATCCAATTCTGATTCATTTTTTGCAAGCAACTTTGGACATATTTTTTCTATTACTAAAAAAAATTTTGTTTTAATTTGACGAATTGAGCAGAAAAAAACAAGTACTGGTACTCACCTAAGAGAGTGGAAGATGAAAGAATAGATTCATAATTTGAAATGTGTTTTTGGATTGTGGAAAAAAGTGAATTTTGCACGGTTCATTGCTTCGTCTTGTATATAGTCGCCTCAATATAATTCATACCAAATCAGAAGAGAATCTGCGAAATTGCAATATCTGCTTTTTCTCTCAGTGGCATTAAGTAAGATCGCAATGTCGATAATATATTGACTCGCCCGAGTTGTTAAATCAAGTAGATCTTATTGTACCGTTTAGGCTTACAAGAAATTATATTACCCTCTTAATTGCACACTGTACTCCTAACTAAGCTTTGCATGAACCTCTTTTAAATTCAACTGATTATTATCGACTTCATCATGTGATCAGCCCAGAGATCTCCTTACCATTTATAAAAACTACTATCATCTCCTATCTAGCTCGTAAATATCCATATTTTTGTCTGTGTGGTTGTCAATAGACTCGTGCTGTCATCATCCGGTTTGCGCCCCTCGCGGGCGGGAGTTTTTGGGCACTTAGTCCACCCATTGGGACCCGCGAGAGTGCGTAACAAAATTACACAAAAGTACACAAAATTCTATTATTCAAAATCTAAAAATAAAAAAAAATAAAAATATCAAAGGACGCAAAAGTTTTTCAAAATATTTCAGACTAGCAAACCCGACAGACTTCATTCTGTCAAGTAGACTTGGAATTTGGCAGTTTGTTTATGTATTGACCTTTATACGTTTTTACTCTGCTGAGTATCCCATACCGCCCAATCAATATGTTCATTAAAATTAAGGAAAAGGGTCAACTCGGGTGACTTAAGTATCTTCGCTTCCACGAACTTTGAGCACCCTTTTTGGACCCACTAAAAACCCCGTCTGGGATGTCTACGCTTTTTCCTCACTTCCTTCTGTATGTGTAAATATTTATATGTTTTTCAGTAGTAGTCAGTATGAGTGTCCTTTCAGGCAATGGCTTCCGGATGATACCCTATCCATTGTCTAGAATTAATTGTCTGTACATTTGTCGAAGTGTTGTTCTGAGGTCAGGGTCCGGGTGATACTCTTCCTGACTTGAGTCATCTCATAGAAGTTTTATTACCCCCTTTTCCTTCCCAAATCAAGTTCCGGGTAATACCCTTCTTGATTTGGATTACCTCTCCTGTGTATCGTTCCTCCCCTTTTCCCTTTCAAGTCAATGTCTGGGTAATACTCATCTTGATTTGGATTACCTCTCTTGTGTATCGTTCCTCCCCTTTTTCCTTTCAAGTCAATATCCGGGTAACACCCTCCTTGATTTAGATCACCTATCGCGTGTATACTCCCTTCCTTTTCCCCTCGAGACAAGATCCGGGTAATACCCTACTTGTCTGGAGTTGGTGTGTGTATGTCTCCTTCCTATCCTGATTCCTTTCCTTCCCTCTAGCGATTACAAAATTAACAGAATTAACTTTTTTTCCTGTTTCACATACTAAGCTCAGGTCTCAGCATTCCTTTATAAATTTTCTGTAAAATAAGACCCTGGGGAGATTAAGACATGTACCCCAACTGAGAAAAACTTCCTTACAGTAAATAAGTATCTTCAGTAATCGCTTTATTGTAAATCAAGTAAATCATAATTGCGAAAAAAAAACTTTTTTCTTGTTATTTATGAAATACAATGTTCTTTGTGTGGTTTTGATGGGTTTCCAAGACGGAAAAGCCAATATACAATTGACCATGTGAAAAAAAGGGGTTTCTTGATTAATACCACAAACATTTAATGATTTATGGTCATAGCAACAGCAAGCCGCACTGGAAACTACTGATCCAACCATTAATTTAACTTCAAATAGTAAAATAGTCAAAATCATTGGAATGCGTTTTATAAAAACGTCTACTTTCCTCTGAGTATAGTTGCTTCTATCACGTTATCCAATAACTTTTTTGTCGCTAACCTTATGCAACATTTTAACCACCTATCCAACCTTTAATTGCATCCAGCGATAAATTTTAAAATTTCGGCTGATAGTTACGACATCAATTAGTAGCCGAATCATCTGATTTATATATCCTCAAGTCGCCTGCCATTTGTTCTTCAATTTTGAATTTTAATTCACTTACGTCTATGTTTTTTACAACCAATATAGGCCGCTCGTTTAACCAATTATGGTTTCTGTAATTTTGAGCAACATCTGGGAACGCCTTTTGAATAAGTTCATCTTCTGTTTAAGTTAACTGACAAAACCTGAGGAAAGTTAATGCAATCAGTTAAGGTGTCTGTAGGAAATTTGCCATTATTAATGTTATTGAATTTTATAATTTTATTATTTATAAAAATGTTTGCCTCTAGAACATAAACTAGTGACATAGGGCTGTCGCAACCAACACTTGAAATTGGGTGGACTTCGGAGAGATCATGCAAATGGGGGCCAAAGACACAGCGATGCTCACCCGTTGATTGCAGAGTAGTGAATAGACAAGAGTTGCTTGAATACTGATTTTATTAAGAAAAAGGTCGAGTTTATATACACGATTCTAGGATCTAGGGGGTCACATGTATATACATTTGGGGGTCTTATTCATAGTGAAAATGTGATTGTGTGTGTGAACATAATGTGGGGGACAATTTTGTGTTGTATAAAAATATAGTGTGAGTACAGTGTATATGAAAATATGTAGGGGTTATTTCTATTCTAAGCAAAGCCTGCATTGGTCTTTACTGTGAGAAATTCATAGTTTGTATTTTAAGCATGCATTTACACCAACATACTCCCGGCCGTTGAACGACTGTTCAACATTACTTAAATGTTGATTTCGTAGTTTCCAACAGGTCGATGTGTAGATTGAGTCGGTTGACTACCAGTTGGCATCTGGGTACCAGTTGTGGGAGGGGTCATCTGTTGAAGGCCAATAGCAATCCTGGCTTCTTGTCTTCCGTTGATACACCGATTTTTGATAACATATAGCAGCACTAATGTTATGAATATTATTAGCGCTATGTATGAAGCAATGTTGTGATGTTGAATAGGCCCTTGACTAGATTTTAGGTCATATGGTAATTTTATTTTGAATCTGGGCCATAATTGACTACTGAGTTTGTCAAGTTCATTGTAGCTCAGCTGAACATTGGTAGAAGCCGTTTCATTAGTTGAGTTCATCATCATAGTGGAGAAATTCCCAAACCGGGCATATGACATATTCATTGTGCCGGTGATTGTAATACGATGTCCAGTTACACGTATTAATGGATTCCGCAAAGTGCAACTTGGATCAAGTGTTAATAATCCTCCTTGACTTATGGTGATGCTTGAACTGTTGTCATCGCAGACTGCAGATAACTCCATTGGCGACATTGTAGCAAAAATCCAATGGTTCTTGTAGTACATATTGAACCAGACGAACGTCATGTTTGTGTATTTAATTTGACACATATTTGAAGTTTTGTTGTTGAACAACTGGAATTCACAATTACTGTTGATTGAGAACACAGATTGTTTATTTTGACATATGAATTCTTCATTTGTGACTTGATGGCATTGTTTTAATTCAGTTGCTGTTAATCCAAGAAACTGATCTCTGTGCTTATTGACCACTATCATGGGAATTTGAATATCCATCGTCATAATTCCTTTATTGCTGATTGCTGGTATGGGAACTAGATTGTATAATTCAAATACTTGTGCTGAGAGCAATGGTAGCGTTACTTTGAATATTACGCGCTTTTTTACAATGCTCCCTTCTGCCTTCATCATTTTATATAATTGTAGAACATCATCGTCTGTGGCAGGAAGTATGTGTCCTGGTGGAAGATGATTTTTTAACTCTTTTAAGTGTTGTTCAAGTTGTTTGGGCGAGAGTAACAACGGGCTAATTTGGTCATGATGAACGTCAGTGAGTACATGGGCAATCTCTGATTGTACTCGTTGCAAATTTGAAGCAATCACCGAAAGTTGTGTTGTTATCGTGAGATACCATTGAAAAGTCTTGACAGAATCAGAATGTGCTTGAGATATATCGGGTAGTTGCTGCTCCATCAAATTCAATCGCTTCTCAATAATCGCCTCATCACGCTTGAAGATGTTGATTGTTGAATCAAGTATAGATGTTTGATTCTTTAAGAGTGTTACCAAGTATTCCTCATTTGTTTTCACCTTTTCAATAGTATTGGACATTTCTTTTGCATATTCCGAGTCCAGTACTCCATATAGACTCCTGGCAGTGTTGCCAATAAAATCAAATGGTGCTCTACGATTTCGTCCTATGTGCAAGAGATCGTTTTCCATTCTCAGTTCCTCTTCTACATGTTGGAAGTGTTTGTACAATGCAGAACAGGCTTGACTTGGTTTTAGTCGGGAACACATTTCCCCAATCTTTTTTATTCCGAAAGAAAATGTGTTCATATCGTCCCAATAAGGATCCAAATTATAATACGCAATGATTGTCCAGTCAGCTACAGCAAATCTGGACGTTCCAATTTTTTCATAGTAAATGCCAGGTTTGGCATCAAATTGGGTCACATTTACTGATTGGGCCAATGCCAATGGTAACAATAGCAACATCATTAATAACGTTAGAGGTAACGATGCTAAGATTCGTCTTTTTGGGCTTTGCCTTGTTGTAGCATCCTTAAGCCCGTCTTCTTGGGAATCATCGGCGTCGTCGTCATCAAGTTGATCATCAAGTTTTTCACCTGGTTCTGGATACAAGATATTCACAGATTTTCCTGACGAGGCATCCAATACCACTCTTAATTTGGTTGTGGTAATGTCAGGTTTGAGTACACAATGATGCCGCCTTGTTAATTTTTTGGGCAACACTTCCTTCATGTGTCTAAGCTGTTCTTGTCATCTTCTAACAGCCACATCACAAGACTCTCCCAGGGATGAAGAGTCTTCAGCAAATGGCAGTCCATCTGCGGTTTTTTGTAACTTGTCCAAGAAGTGCTTTTCGCAATACCCTTCCTCTGGACTTTTGTATGATCTTGCTGGTTTCAGGGTATCCAATTTCCAGAACCGCTTCAACAGTTCATCAGACTTGGAAAGCACCATACAAGTGGCAGGTGCACTTGTAACCATGTTTATTTTCCCAGCTATGATCCAACCAAATTCTGAATTTTGAAGAACTGGACAACTATTTTGTTTTATTTGCCCCGGTAATAATATTGAGAAATGGTGATCTGCACCTAGTAATAAATCGATTTTACTTGTTTTGTAAAAGTTGGGATCCGCTAGAGGTATGTTTTTCGGCAGGTCAAACATTTGCGTAATTGCTTCTGTGGGTTGATCTGCAACAATGGGCGGTAAAACAAAGGCCTCGGTTCTTGTACTGAAATCGGTGTATTTTGATTTCACAAGTACATTTACTCTTGATCTGCTGAGTTGTGGTTGTCCTCCTACTCCTTCAATTCTTAGCGATGCCTTTTCTATTTTTAAAGATAATTGTTTTACTAGTCTCTCTGAGATTAGATTGACTTGGGAGCCACTGTCTAAGAGCGCACGAAATTCTCCTTCTCGCTCATTGGTCCCTTTAACAATTACCCTAGCCGTCGCTAGTAGAGTATAATTTTTATTGCTTCCATATGTGGACGTAGCTGAGACCGTAGCTGTTACATTTGGTTTCAAATCGTTGTTTCCCAAATGTAACAATGTATTGTGTTTTCCATCGCATTTCAAACATCCCTTCCAGCTACAAGCCTTCGACATGTGGTCGGTTTTAAAACAATTGACACACATTCTCTGTCTCTGTACCCAGTTTAACCGTTCTGCTGCAGATTTAGTTTTGAATTTATCACACTGAAATAGTTTGTGATTTAACTTACTGCAGAACGGACATGAAGATGAGTTTGTGCCAGACGCTGATGCACATATTTTTTGCCTTTCCCTGGACTGCTTGGTACCAATCGCCTCGAGGGCAAGGAAGCGTTGTTCCAAAAATGCAAGGAATTCTTTGGTCTTCTGCAATTCCCTTGTATCGGAAAGGGATTGTTCATATAGAGTGTGGGTAAGTCTATCCAATTTTCTTGTCATATGGAAAATTATAATAGAATCCCAAGTTTCTGTGTCAATGCCTATATTCTTTAAGGCTTGCAATGATTCATGAATATTATCATGAAGATTCTTTATTGACAGGGCGTCGTTTCCAATGTTTGGATGATCAAATAATTTTTCGAACACTGCTGTAACCAAGACCCGTTTATTGTTAAATCGTTCTTGCAACATTTTCCATGCAGTGTCATAATTGACTTCTGTTAATTCAAGGTGCCTAATTAATCTTTCGGCATCCCCTGATAGATTTGCTTTTAAATACCACATCTTTTGTACAGCGGGTATGTTTGATTCATGAACCATTTTCTTAAAAATGTCATGAAATTGTTGCCATTTCAAATAATTTCCATCAAATTTTGGAATTGAAATTTTTGGCAATTGTAGTGACGACGTTGTCACATCATGTGCAGGTGGGACACAAAATTTCAGTATCGCCTTTTCTGCCATTATGAATGTTTCCAAATTGTATCCAGCTTCGACTGGATCTACTACAAGTTTATACATCTCATAGTGCAGTTGTTCTATCTGCTGCCATAAGTTTTCTACAGCTGTTTTGTAGTTCATTTTTTCTTCAGGAATTATTTGCTTTAATGTCCTGGAAAGTGTTGCTAGCATTGCGCCTTGCTTTCTGATCAATGCTTGAATGTTAATGCGATCTTCATCTTTTTGATGGGCCAATTTGCTTTCTTCAATTTTTGCCCTTTGTAGTTTCCAATCCTTTATTACTTCTTCTGTTAATTCTTTTAATTTTGAATAATATTCCCTTTTGAAGTAATCATGACCGGATGGCTCGTATCCCAACGATTCCATTAAATCAGTGTGGGCTTTATCAAATTCATCCCATAGATCCTCAATCGTCTCAATTTTATTATCATAATAGAGAACTTTTGACTTTCTTGAGGCAGAGACCTTTTTGACATTTCTGATGACATTTTGAATCTCTTCACCTCGCTCAAACTGTTGTTCGTATATTTTATCCATTTTACTTTATGTACTTTGATCCGTTGGAAGTATATTTTTTAGTCAATTGACAAGGTACGCTCCGACTCGCACCGATTAGTGATCAAAGTACTAGTAAATAAAGTTAAATTGAACAACAAGTATAAAGTTTTAAAAATTTTTTTTTTTTTATTTTATTTAATGTAAATGTATATATGTAAATATTGGATCATAGAAATCCTTCGCCTGCTTGGTCGCCGTGTTGACCAAATGGTTCAATTGATTGGGTACGCCTTGTCCTACGTTGCACAAATCCAAATTTGGAGTTTTCAGATTATACTCTGCTGTCGTTCTAATCCACAAATTGACTAGTCGACAAAGTGCTGATAATTTCAGTTGTCCGACAAACAGAAGATTTTATGGTCGCCAAGTTGACCTGTGGTACACTAATAGTCGCCAAGTTGACTCAAATGTACTTTTTTCCGCTGTGATTCTAGTCGCCAAATTGACTAGGTGACAAAGTGCTGACACAGTCAGTTGTCTCACAAGCAGATGTAGTTTTTAGTTATGGTGTGCAATACCGTCGCCAATTTGACATAAATGATATGCACAAATGCAATGATATCCAAGTTAATCAATTGCTTCGTAATTCGGATTGTTGCTAGCCTGCAAAACCGTGCCCTCGCTAAGGAATATCAATATTTTCCAAAGCGTTGTATTAAAAAAGGAAATGATCGACAAGTTGACCAAAATTCCTTATATGCGTGTTATTGAGAAAATTAGTCTGAGTTGACAAAAATTCTCACACTTTGACTGTTACACCAAAATGTTTTATTTTTTTAAATTAAGAACGCCAAAGTCGGGGGTCACCAAAATGTTATTGAATTTTATAATTTTATTATTTATAAAAATGTTTGCCTCTAGAACATAAACTAGTGACACAGGGCTGTCGCAACCAACACTTGAAATTTGGTGGACTTCGGAGAGATCATGCAAATGGGGGCCAAAGACACAGCGATGCTCACCCGTTGATTGCAGAGTAGTGAATAGACAAGAGTTGCTTGAATACTGATTTTATTAAGAAAAAGGTCGAGTTTATATACACGATTCTAGGATCTAGGGGGTCACATGTATATACATTTGGGGGTCTTATTCATAGTGTAAATGTGATTGTGTGTGTGAACATAATGTGGGGGACAATTTTGTGTTGTATAAAAATATAGTGTGAGTACAGTGTATATGAAAATATGTAGGGGTTATTTCTATTCTAAGCAAAGCCTGCATTGGTCTTTACTGTGAGAAATTCATAGTTTGCATTTTAAGCATGCATTTACACCAACAATTAATGTCAATGAGCTGTTGAGTGAATGTGTCCCCAGATTGGTCATTTGGCAACTCAACATGCTTCCACAAATTGGAGAAATTTACACTTGCATTGAGTTCATGAACTGGCATTGATCGTGAAATCACTGTTGTTTGACGAAATGTTTGACGAAAATCTCCTGGTAATAAAATCATTGCACTACCAAATGTGTTATAATTGCTCAGTAAGGTTCTATCTAAAGCTTCCAAAGATTTTTTATGTGACATCGTGCATTCATCCCAAACAATCAATTCATATTACTGCAAAACCTTTGCTATTGCAGAGTTTTTTGAAATGTTGCAGGTTGCATTTTCATTGGTTTGCTTGTTTAATGGCAATTTTAGTGCTAAACAAGCTTGAATGGACTTCAAGGAACATAAAAAAAAAGAATTGTTAAGATTGGTCCTTGCGTCGATGAGTTATGCGCTTCATTTATATATATATATATATATATATATATATATATATGTATATATAATGAGAAACACAATTGCATAAACGAATTTAACTATGCAGTGCATCAACATTCTGTAATATCGTATTTATTTTCTGAAATATATAATATTTAATATCGATGGCAACAGATTTATTTTTATAGTTGAGCAGCTCATGCGTCTGCCTTTGGGTAACGTTGCCGGAAGAAGAACGCATTCTCCAGTGTGGCCTTAGGCCGCATACCGATATTTTCTAGAATTAACTTAATACTAACAATCGAAACTTAAACTACTAGCAATCGATACTTAGAATACTAACTTCGATATATGTACACAATTTATAAGTAACTGACACTTTACAACTCGGCCGTCCTGACAAGGAATCGACCACGATTCTAGTTACTGTCAGAAGGGGAAAGTAATAACATTAAGTGGCTGGTGTCGCCTTTGTTTGGGTATCTGAAGTGCAATCTTGATCGGGGGCTGCCCATAACTTTAATTTGGAGGCTTCGAGTACCCCGTCATACGGCAGTTGGGTGATCTGGAAACCTTCCACATCTCGGATAATATATCGGTCATTCGGAAGTTTTTTATGAACAACGTATGGGCTGCGATACCGTCTGATAAGTTTTTTGTTTGTACCTGCCGAAGTATCTACATTCTTAATAACTACGAATAACTCGTCAAAACTAATAATTAACTAATTAATAACTCGTCAAAACTAACAGCAGGGGGGTGATGCTTCGCGTTATACTCAGCATTATATTCTTGAGACTTGACAATGTTACGAAAGGCTAATCTCCGGACGTCTACCTCTGAGGCATCTACCTCTGCCGTCCTCTCACCTAACCGTTCGGTTAGTTCATCTACTACGACACCTCGTTGTTCCACCCCGAATAGGAGTACGGAAGCGGCAAATTTTGTTGTGGAATGGACAGAGTTATTCAATGCAAACTCTATGGTCGGCAGTTGTTGGACCCAATCCGCGTGGTCCACTGGTTCCGTCAGTTTACCTAACATAGGGCCCAAGACACGGTTCACTCGCTCGACTTGGCCGTTGGCCCGGGGTGAGGCAGTGGCATTCAGCACGTGAAATATAATATTGGCACTTAGAAATTCTGCGAATTCGGAAGAAGTGAAGCAGGTACCGCGGTCACTGATAATTCGTCGGGGTCTACTGTAAATCGCGAAATACTGAGATTTTAACGTCTGACATACTTCACGCGAATTAGTAGTGGCGGCAGGGTACAGCTTCACAAATTTAGTGAAAGCGTCAATGACAACCAGGAGATATTTTTTCTTAGAACGTATGGACGGAAGGGGACCTAGATGATCAACATGAATGGTATCAAACGGCAGGGGCACTTTCGGAATACTGTGTAGCGTGACACGGTTATCTTGAGCGGAAGCGGAATAATAAATACACTTGAGGCAGTTTTTAACATAATTGTTGACGTAAGACTTCATACACAGAAACCAGTAGTGCTTCTTGATTTGTGCACGACACTTCTCAGTGGCCATATGGCCAAGCTTCTCATGCACTATTCGTATGACATGATTTATCATTTCGGAAGGGACAGCGGGCAATTTTCGCGGAATGCCCACCATTTCTCAGTGTCAGCGCCAGGGAATTACAATCCGTCACGATTTTGAACGGAATAAACTTAAGGTACGTCTCAAAATCAGAATCAGAATGTGCTTGAGATATATCGGGTAGTTGCTGCTCCATCAAATTCAATCGCTTCTCAATAATCGCCTCATCACGCTTGAAGATGTTGATTGTTGAATCAAGTATAGATGTTTGATTCTTTAAGAGTGTTACCAAGTATTCCTCATTTGTTTTCACCTTTTCAATAGTATTGGACATTTCTTTTGCATATTCCGAGTCCAGTACTCCATATAGACTCCTGGCAGTGTTGCCAATAAAATCAAATGGTGCTCTACGATTTCGTCCTATGTGCAAGAGATCGTTTTCCATTCTCAGTTCCTCTTCCACATGTTGGAAGTGTTTGTACAATGCAGAACAGGCTTGACTTGGTTTTAGTCGGGAACACATTTCCCCAATCTTTTTTATTCCGAAAGAAAATGTGTTCATATCGTCCCAATAAGGATCCAAATTATAATACGCAATGATTGTCCAGTCAGCTACAGCAAATCTGGACGTTCCAATTTTTTCATAGTAAATGCCAGGTTTGGCATCAAATTGGGTCACATTTACTGATTGGGCCAATGCCAATGGTAACAATAGCAACATCATTAATAACGTTAGAGGTAACGATGCTAAGATTCGTCTTTTTGGGCTTTGCCTTGTTGTAGCATCCTTAAGCCCGTCTTCTTGGGAATCATCGGCGTCGTCGTCATCAAGTTGATCATCAAGTTTTTCACCTGGTTCTGGATACAAGATATTCACAGATTTTCCTGACGAGGCATCCAATACCACTCTTAATTTGGTTGTGGTAATGTCAGGTTTGAGTACACAATGATGCCGCCTTGTTAATTTTTTGGGCAACACTTCCTTCATGTGTCTAAGCTGTTCTTGTCATCTTCTAACAGCCACATCACAAGACTCTCCCAGGGATGAAGAGTCTTCAGCAAATGGCAGTCCATCTGCGGTTTTTTGTAACTTGTCCAAGAAGTGCTTTTCGCAATACCCTTCCTCTGGACTTTTGTATGATCTTGCTGGTTTCAGGGTATCCAATTTCCAGAACCGCTCCAACAGTTCATCAGACTTGGAAAGCACCATACAAGTGGCAGGTGCACTTGTAACCATGTTTATTTTCCCAGCTATGATCCAACCAAATTCTGAATTTTGAAGAACTGGACAACTATTTTGTTTTATTTGTCCCGGTAATAATATTGAGAAATGGTGATCTGCACCTAGTAATAAATCGATTTTACTTGTTTTGTAAAAGTTGGGATCCGCTAGAGGTATGTTTTTCGGCAGGTCAAACATTTGCGTAATTGCTTCTGTGGGTTGATCTGCAACAATGGGCGGTAAAACAAAGGCCTCGGTTCTTGTACTGAAATCGGTGTATTTTGATTTCACAAGTACATTTACTCTTGATCTGCTGAGTTGTGGTTGTCCTCCTACTCCTTCAATTCTTAGCGATGCCTTTTCTATTTTTAAAGATAATTGTTTTACTAGTCTCTCTGAGATTAGATTGACTTGGGAGCCACTGTCTAAGAGCGCACGAAATTCTCCTTCTCGCTCATTGGTCCCTTTAACAATTACCCTAGCCGTCGCTAGTAGAGTATAATTTTTATTGCTTCCATATGTGGACGTAGCTGAGACCGTAGCTGTTACATTTGGTTTCAAATCGTTGTTTCCCAAATGTAACAATGTATTGTGTTTTCCATCGCATTTCAAACATCCCTTCCAGCTACAAGCCTTCGACATGTGGTCGGTTTTAAAACAATTGACACACATTCTCTGTCTCTGTACCCAGTTTAACCGTTCTGCTGCAGATTTAGTTTTGAATTTATCACACTGAAATAGTTTGTGATTTAACTTACTGCAGAACGGACATGAAGATGAGTTTGTGCCAGACGCTGATGCACATATTTTTTGCCTTTCCCTGGACTGCTTGGTACCAATCGCCTCGAGGGCAAGGAAGCGTTGTTCCAAAAATGCAAGGAATTTTTTGGTCTTCTGCAATTCCCTTGTATCGGAAAGGGATTGTTCATATAGAGTGTGGGTAAGTCTATCCAATTTTCTTGTCATATGGAAAATTATAATAGAATCCCAAGTTTCTGTGTCAATGCCTATATTCTTTAAGGCTTGCAATGATTCATGAATATTATCATGAAGATTCTTTATTGACAGGGCGTCGTTTCCAATGTTTGGATGATCATATAATTTTTCGAACACTGCTGTAACCAAGACCCGTTTATTGTTAAATCGTTCTTGCAACATTTTCCATGCAGTGTCATAATTGACTTCTGTTAATTCAAGGTGCCTAATTAATCTTTCGGCATCCCCTGATAGATTTGCTTTTAAATACCACATCTTTTGTACAGCGGGTATGTTTGATTCATGAACCATTTTCTTAAAAATGTCATGAAATTGTTGCCATTTCAAATAATTTCCATCAAATTTTGGAATTGAAATTTTTGGCAATTGTAGTGACGACGTTGTCACATCATGTGCAGGTGGGACACAAAATTTCAGTATCGCCTTTTCTGCCATTATGAATGTTTCCAAATTGTATCCAGCTTCGACTGGATCTACTACAAGTTTATACATCTCATAGTGCAGTTGTTCTATCTGCTGCCATAAGTTTTCTACAGCTGTTTTGTAGTTCATTTTTTCTTCAGGAATTATTTGCTTTAATGTCCTGGAAAGTGTTGCTAGCATTGCGCCTGCTTTCTGATCAATGCTTGAATGTTAATGCGATCTTCATCTTTTTGATGGGCCAATTTGCTTTCTTCAATTTTTGCCCTTTGTAGTTTCCAATCCTTTATTACTTCTTCTGTTAATTCTTTTAATTTTGAATAATATTCCCTTTTGAAGTAATCATGACCGGATGGCTCGTATCCCAACGATTCCATTAAATCAGTGTGGGCTTTATCAAATTCATCCCATAGATCCTCAATCGTCTCAATTTTATTATCATAATAGAGAACTTTTGACTTTCTTGAGGCAGAGACCTTTTTGACATTTCTGATGACATTTTGAATCTCTTCACCTCGCTCAAACTGTTGTTCGTATATTTTATCCATTTTACTTTATGTACTTTGATCCGTTGGAAGTATATTTTTTAGTCAATTGACAAGGTACGCTCCGACTCGCACCGATTAGTGATCAAAGTACTAGTAAATAAAGTTAAATTGAACAACAAGTATAAAGTTTTAAAAATTTTTTTTTTTTTATTTTATTTAATGTAAATGTATATATGTAAATATTGGATCATAGAAATCCTTCGCCTGCTTGGTCGCCTTGTTGACCAAATGGTTCAATTGATTGGGTACGCCTTGTCCTACGTTGCACAAATCCAAATTTGGAGTTTTCAGATTATACTCTGCTGTCGTTCTAATCCACAAATTGACTAGTCGACAAAGTGCTGATAATTTCAGTTGTCCGACAAACAGAAGATTTTATGGTCGCCAAGTTGACCTGTGGTACACTAATAGTCGCCAAGTTGACTCAAATGTACTTTTTTCCGCTGTGATTCTAGTCGCCAAATTGACTAGGTGACAAAGTGCTGACACAGTCAGTTGTCTCACAAGCAGATGTAGTTTTTAGTTATGGTGTGCAATACCGTCGCCAATTTGACATAAATGATATGCACAAATGCAATGATATCCAAGTTAATCAATTGCTTCGTAATTCGGATTGTTGCTAGCCTGCAAAACCGTGCCCTCGCTAAGGAATATCAATATTTTCCAAAGCGTTGTATTAAAAAAGGAAATGATCGACAAGTTGACCAAAATTCCTTATATGCGTGTTATTGAGAAAATTAGTCTGAGTTGACAAAAATTCTCACACTTTGACTGTTACACCAAAATGTTTTATTTTTTTAAATTAAGAACGCCAAAGTCGGGGGTCACCAAAATGTTATTGAATTTTATAATTTTATTATTTATAAAAATGTTTGCCTCTAGAACATAAACTAGTGACACAGGGCTGTCGCAACCAACACTTGAAATTTGGTGGACTTCGGAGAGATCATGCAAATGGGGGCCAAAGACACAGCGATGCTCACCCGTTGATTGCAGAGTAGTGAATAGACAAGAGTTGCTTGAATACTGATTTTATTAAGAAAAAGGTCGAGTTTATATACACGATTCTAGGATCTAGGGGGTCACATGTATATACATTTGGGGGTCTTATTCATAGTGTAAATGTGATTGTGTGTGTGAACATAATGTGGGGGACAATTTTGTGTTGTATAAAAATATAGTGTGAGTACAGTGTATATGAAAATATGTAGGGGTTATTTCTATTCTAAGCAAAGCCTGCATTGGTCTTTACTGTGAGAAATTCATAGTTTGCATTTTAAGCATGCATTTACACCAACAATTAATGTCAATGAGCTGTTGAGTGAATGTGTCCCCAGATTGGTCATTTGGCAACTCAACATGCTTCCACAAATTGGAGAAATTTACACTTGCATTGAGTTCATGAACTGGCATTGATCGTGAAATCACTGTTGTTTGACGAAATGTTTGACGAAAATCTCCTGGTAATAAAATCATTGCACTACCAAATGTGTTATAATTGCTCAGTAAGGTTCTATCTAAAGCTTCCAAAGATTTTTTATGTGACATCGTGCATTCATCCCAAACAATCAATTCATATTACTGCAAAACCTTTGCTATTGCAGAGTTTTTTGAAATGTTGCAGGTTGCATTTTCATTGGTTTGCTTGTTTAATGGCAATTTTAGTGCTAAACAAGCTTGAATGGACTTCAAGGAACATAAAAAAAAAGAATTGTTAAGATTGGTCCTTGCGTCGATGAGTTATGCGCTTCATTTATATATATATATATATATATATATATATGTATATATAATGAGAAACACAATTGCATAAACGAATTTAACTATGCAGTGCATCAACATTCTGTAATATCGTATTTATTTTCTGAAATATATAATATTTAATATCGATGGCAACAGATTTATTTTTATAGTTGAGCAGCTCATGCGTCTGCCTTTGGGTAACGTTGCCGGAAGAAGAACGCATTCTCCAGTGTGGCCTTAGGCCGCATACCGATATTTTCTAGAATTAACTTAATACTAACAATCGAAACTTAAACTACTAGCAATCGATACTTAGAATACTAACTTCGATATATGTACACAATTTATAAGTAACTGACACTTTACAACTCGGCCGTCCTGACAAGGAATCGACCACGATTCTAGTTACTGTCAGAAGGGGAAAGTAATAACATTAAGTGGCTGGTGTCGCCTTTGTTTGGGTATCTGAAGTGCAATCTTGATCGGGGGCTGCCCATAACTTTAATTTGGAGGCTTCGAGTACCCCGTCATACGGCAGTTGGGTGATCTGGAAACCTTCCACATCTCGGATAACATATCGGTCATTCGGAAGTTTTTTATGAACAACGTATGGGCTGCGATACCGTCTGATAAGTTTTTTGTTTGTACCTGCCGAAGTATCTACATTCTTAATAACTACGAATAACTCGTCAAAACTAATAATTAACTAATTAATAACTCGTCAAAACTAACAGCAGGGGGGTGATGCTTCGCGTTATACTCAGCATTATATTCTTGAGACTTGACAATGTTACGAAAGGCTAATCTCCGGACGTCTACCTCTGAGGCATCTACCTCTGCCGTCCTCTCACCTAACCGTTCGGTTAGTTCATCTACTACGACACCTCGTTGTTCCACCCCGAATAGGAGTACGGAAGCGGCAAATTTTGTTGTGGAATGGACAGAGTTATTCAATGCAAACTCTATGGTCGGCAGTTGTTGGACCCAATCCGCGTGGTCCACTGGTTCCGTCAGTTTACCTAACATAGGGCCCAAGACACGGTTCACTCGCTCGACTTGGCCGTTGGCCCGGGGTGAGGCAGTGGCATTCAGCACGTGAAATATAATATTGGCACTTAGAAATTCTGCGAATTCGGAAGAAGTGAAGCAGGTACCGCGGTCACTGATAATTCGTCGGGGTCTACTGTAAATCGCGAAATACTGAGATTTTAACGTCTGACATACTTCACGCGAATTAGTAGTGGCGGCAGGGTACAGCTTCACAAATTTAGTGAAAGCGTCAATGACAACCAGGAGATATTTTTTCTTAGAACGTATGGACGGAAGGGGACCTAGATGATCAACATGAATGGTATCAAACGGCAGGGGCACTTTCGGAATACTGTGTAGCGTGACACGGTTATCTTGAGCGGAAGCGGAATAATAAATACACTTGAGGCAGTTTTTAACATAATTGTTGACGTAAGACTTCATACACAGAAACCAGTAGTGCTTCTTGATTTGTGCACGACACTTCTCAGTGGCCATATGGCCAAGCTTCTCATGCACTATTCGTATGACATGATTTATCATTTCGGAAGGGACAGCGGGCAATTTTCGCGGAATGCCCACCATTTCTCAGTGTCAGCGCCAGGGAATTACAATCCGTCACGATTTTGAACGGAATAAACTTAAGGTACGTCTCAAAACGTTAGCTAACGTCTCCAGTTCATAACTGTGTAGTTTCGATTCGGCAGCGGAGGCTATCTTAGAGAAGTAGAACACTGGGTGCAATTTACCGTCGGTTTGTTTCTGGAGGAGCACTGCTCCGAAACCAGTTGAGCTAGCGTCACAGTGTAACTCTGTTTCAGACTTCGGGTTGTAGATCGATAACACGGGTGATTCCATCAGTTTCAACTTCAGGGTTCGGAAGGATTCGAGGCATTCCTCGGAGAAGACGTAAGGGGTATTCTTTCTTAACAATCGGGACATCGGATACGCAATCTTGGAGAAACCATGTACAAATCGGCGGAAGTATGAGAATAGACCTAAGCAGCGCTCTAATTCCTTGATATTCCTTGGAATGGGTAAGTCTCGTATCGCCTGAAGATGAGCTGGTTTAGGCGTGATACCGGCAGAATTGGCTAAGTAACCCAAGTATTCTAATTCCCTATACGCAAAACGGCATTTGGCCAGCTTGAGGCATAGCCCATTCACTCTTAACGTATACAGTATTTCCTTCAGTACCTCCAGATGGGTCTCGAAATCATGCGATGCAACCAGGATGTCATCCATGTATATCACAAGTTGACCATTGGTTTATAAATTTCTTAAGGACAAAATAGACAAATCTAGCAAACACGGAAGGGCCTTTACAGAGTCCGAAGGGCATGCGTACATATTCAAACTGGCCATCAGGGGTTACAAAGGCGGTATATCTGATTGAATCCGGATGCATTTTCACATGGTGGATTCCATTCTTCAAGTCCAAGACAGTGAAGAATGATTTACCACCCAGATGTTCGATGCAATCGTCTAACAGGGGAATCGGAAAATGATCCCGAACAGTAAGTTTGTTCAACGGTCGGTAATCTACACACATCCTCAGGGTGTTGTCCTTTTTACGTACTGGGACAATCGCGGCAGCGTAAGGGGAACTACTGTGGCGAATAATGCCAGCTTTCAAGAGATCATCACAGATCTCCCGCACCTCGATGCGTTCGTGGTGCGACAGACGGCGGGGACGGCAGAAAATGGGAGTTTGGCTTGTCAGTTCTATTTTCATCTCATAATTCACGGGCTTGACTAACTCAGGGGCAACCTGTACATATGCAGTGGAAATAATAGACCTTAAGTGTGCGGCTTGCTCTTCCCGTAAAGTGGGCTCTATATCAAACTCTAAATCATTAACAGCAGGGACCTCAATAGCATTTATAGCCATAAGTGCATCATCCAGTGTTTCCGGAGGTACAGCAGAAGTTTTCGGAAGGGGAGAATCGGACAACAATTCGGCAGATACAATCTCATTTCTATCATACGGCAGTATCACTCTCTCTTCTCTCAATATGTCAAAGGACTTCAGAACATCAGTGAGTTTCATATTTCTACATTCAGTAGGTTTATTCATAAGTAACATAGATTCTTTTTCATATTTGATTTCTTTTAGTTTACAAAGTCTAATATTAATTTTATACAAGAGATCTCTGCCTATAATCATCGGCAGTTCGGTTGCTTTGTTCGGCAAAACTTCAAAAATATGTATGGTCTCCGTACCGCGGAGGTGAACACTACACTGGACTTGGCCTAAAGACCAAAGCTGGCTATTCCTTAAACCACGGCAATTCAATTTACTGGGACTAAGACGGCAGTTGGGGGGGACTTCAGATTCACGGATGAAACTCTTCGGACTGCCCGAGTCGAAAGGGGAAAACATATTTATAAATTTCCTATCTTGCAGTTCGTCACAAACAAAAGCAACACTCACCAGTTGTAGATGGTTTAATCTATTTCCCACATCATCAGGAGCGGCAGCGGCAGTGGTGGCGGCAGCGGTGGCGGCAGTGGTGGCGGCAGTGGTGGCGGCGGCAGTGGTGGCGGCGGCAGTTCCCATCCGATGCGGGCAGTTTTTATAGATGTGGCCCACCACACCACACTAGAAGCAGGAGTTCGGCGGTCTGATCGGCTTCGGGCATTGGCTTTTATAATGCCCCCATCCAGAGCAGTTGAAACATCTGGTTTCACTTGAGGCAGTGCCTGAGAATTTGTTCCCAGACGACGAGGCAGTTGTTGTTGGCTGCACCTTCACATTGAGAGCTTGCCTGGAGGCAGCCGCCTGCATACGGAAGCGCTCGTAACGTTCCAGTAGGGGCTTCAGTTCGGCCACCGTGCGAGCTGAGTACAGCATGCCGACTCGAGTAGAGTTGTCCCGCAGTCCATCGATGATCATGTCGGCCAACTCGTTCTCCGGAATCGGAGCATTCATGGCATCTCGATTGCGAACCTCAAGCATCCTTCACCTGCCTTAATGCGCCGGCTACGCAGGGCGTGGTACACTTCTTCCACACTGCGCGAGCGTCCAAACTCACGGAGGTGGATTGCTTTGAGTTCTCCATAGCTGTGCACCGATACCGTGCGCAGCAACACCGCCGCCGTCCCTTCTAGCATGCGACGGCATGCAATCAACCGCATCAACTGCAGGATTTCAAACGCGTCCTCCAGATCGTCCAACCATTTTTTTACGTCGTATGCAGTATCCGCTGAGAATCGGGCCACCATGCTCTCGATCACACTCAAGTCACTGACCTGCTGCCTTGGTGCTCGGGCCTCATCCATTGAGGATCTGCTGTTGCAATTGTAGCAACTCATGCTGTTTTCGTAGCGTCGTCAGTTGCTCGTCCAGACTGGGGGTGGCGGAAGCAGCCGGTGTGATAGCGGCAGCGGCAGACGGCACGGAGGGCACTAGGGCGGGCATATCTTCCCATGGGTCCACGGCCCAGGGGACGTCAGGGTCAGTGACGGATGCGGCCCGCGGGACAGCAGCCCGCATAGCAGACATGTATGCGGCGGACACTCCATCAGCGGGTACAGCAGGGGCGGGCACAGCAGAGGCGAGCACAGCAGAGGCGAGCACAGCAGAGGCGGGCACAGCAGAGGCGAATGCGGCAGCGGCGGGCACAGCAGAGGCGAGCACAGCAGAGGCGGGCACAGCAGAGGCGGGCACAGCAGAGGCGGGCACAGCAGAGGCGAATGCGGCAGCGGCGGGCACGGCAGAGGTGGGTGCAGCAGCGGGCACCTCAGCCAGTATGGCGGCAGCACGTACAGTGGCGGCGGGCACACCAGTGGTTGCGGCGGGTACAGCAGAGGATGCGGCGGAGGGCACGGCAGAGGATGCGGCGGCGGCGGGTGCAGCGGCGGCGGGCAAAGCAGAGGATGCGGCGGAGGGCACAGCAGAGGATGCGGCGGCAGAGGGCACGGCAGAGGATGCGGCGGCGGCGGGTGCAGCAGTGGATGCGGCGGCGGGTACAGCAGTGGTTGGCACGGCGGCCACATGTACCGCAGCGGGCTCATGTACTGCAGCGGCAGGCACAGCGGTGGGTACGACATCGGCGGCGGGCACCATGGCAACCGGCACCGCAGCAGCAGGCACCGCAGTGGACATAGCAATGGCGTCAGTATCAGCGGCGGGCGTGGAGGCGGCCACCTTGGATGTGGAGCGGGTGGCCTGCCTTGTACCGAAATATGTGTCTTTTCGGGTAGTCATCCCACTTCTGAGTTGTAATATCGTATTTATTTTCTGAAATATAGAATATTTAATATCGATGGCAACAGATTTATTTTTATAGTTGAGCAGCTCATGCGTCTGCCTTTGGGTAACGTTGCCGGAAGAAGAAGAACGCATTCTCCAGTGTGGCCTTAGGCCGCATACCGATATTTTCTAGAATTAACTTAATACTAACAATCGAAACTTAAACTACTAGCAATCGATACTTAGAATACTAACTTCGATATATGTACACAATTTATAAGTAACTGACACTTTACAATTCAATCATTTTTAACATTGGATAAGATAAGCACCAAGTTATATGATTTTAAAGCTTCCGAATCCATACGAAATCAGGGTCAGGATTGGCTCAAGATAAATTTTCACGTGGATTAAGCCACGATTTATTTTACAGATTAGTTTTCGCAAAGCCGGTAGATCAGAAATGACATTGGCACAATTTTAGAAATTGTTTACTTACACAATTTTCAACAACTACAAAACGATAAATGCTATGACTCCCATAGGAATAATAAAAAAGTCTTGGCAGGAAGAATTTTTGGTTTATTTAACTATCTAAAGCATTAATGGTAAAAAGATTTATTTTCATCAACAGAATTAAATCAGATAATCAGTTAAAACTCCTGATATTAGCAATGTTGAGGAACCAAATGCCTCTCTCTCTAGAATACTCTAAAATGTACTCTCTTTCTTTATGAGCAAGTATTTGAAAGTTCCTTGACTATTGTGAAATTCGCCGGCGCCAGTCAGACGCCTATTTCATAATTTTGTTCTCTTTTGAGCCGTTGAAACGACAGTAATAAATATGCAAACGAACGATCAAGACGTGTTCCAGCAGTGGCTGAAGCAGTAAAATACTAAAAATGAAAAATAAAGTTTTGTTCTTATGATATATCAAACACAGTGGTTTGTTATTCAATATAAATTGGTCCTTCGAGCCGGATCGTTGTGCATTATAATTTGTTGCTCATTTGTTATAATAATTTGCAGAAATTATTATTTGTCAATCGTGGATTGACGTCGAACAATATCATCGATAACTTTCTGTGTCACCACTGGGGTGATATCGAATATCGTTAGTGAGTCGTGTATGTGCACATCTTTAGAAAAAAGCGCGTTTATTTTTGGCTGCCAAAAAGCACAATCTATTATTTTCGTTCATCATAGAACAATTAAAGGCTTTAACCAAGGCCAGAGGAAGATTAAAGACATCAATTACCAAAGCACATAGATTCGCTGAGAATGCGCCAAATGAAATCGACACTCGACATCGTCGAAACCAAGTTGGATATTTTGACCAATGCATGGAAGGAGTTCGTCAGTCTTGGTGACAAATTATGTACATAACTAAATACGAAGAAATACCGGGTTATGTGGACCCAATGGTTGACTACGAAGCATATGAAGACAAACACGAAGTTACAATATCTCGCCTCAAAGCTTTAAGGAGTAAATTAGCATCATCAAGTAAACTAAGTAATGAGGGATCGGTTGGCCAAGGAATTCTTCAACAAATGCAGTACCACCAACAACAAATGCAGATGCATATGGAACAACAGCTTGAATTGCAACGAGAGGAATCAAGAATTCAACGCGAGGCTCAGCAACGTCAATTAGAAGCTCAACGCGAGGTTCTACAACAACAGCTTGAATTGCAACGAGAGGAGTCAAGAACTCAACGCGAGGCTCTGCAACAACAACAGCAGTTTGTACAAAGTCTGTTGCCACAAGGTAGTCAAGCATCGTCATCAGGCTTACAGTCAGCCACAGTGCCACAAGCAAGAGATTGTGAACTACCTAAGATTCACATCAAGCCCTTTGGTGGAAATTATAAGGAATGGCATACGTTTAAGGATCTCTATGAAAGTGCCATTCACAGAAAGGAAACTTTAACGAACATACAGAAGTTTCATCATTTGAAGTCATGCCTTGTTGGAGAAGCTGCCTCACTTATTCAACATTTGCCTGTAGTCGAGGCTAACTACGAGATCGGTTGGAGATCATTATGTGAGCGCTATGAAAAGCCGCGTTATTTGGTGAATTTGCTACTGGATGAATTCACCAATTTGCCGAAAGTTGTTGGTCACAACTCGTCATCACTCCGCGCACTGACAAGTGGTGCCGGTGATGTTATTCGGGCCCTAGATGCATCCGGGCAAACTAGACGTGAATGGATTGACAATAGTCAAAATATGGAATCACCCACTATTAATGATTTGCTCAAGTTTTTGGATTCACGATGTGATAGACTTGAGCTCAGTCAAGCTGCTGACCAGGGAGTCAGCAAACAAAGAGAAGACAAAGTAAAACGGCAAGCACGCACGTTGCTTGCCAACTCAGGTAACTGTACCAAGTGTTTTAGTAATGAGCATATACTGTCGGCTTGTTCCCAATTCCAGAGCTTGTCTGTCAAGCAACGTTACACCTTCGTGAAAGAGAAACATATATGCTTCAACTGTTTGAAGCTTGGTCATGGAGTAAGCGCTTGTGAGTCTAAGTCTTCCTGCAAGCATTGCAAGCGCCGTCATCATTCACTGTTGCATTCCGAGGGACATGCAGCTCCAGCAATGCAATCACAGCAGCAAGTCAACTTAAGCCAAGCTCCTGAAGATCCGCAACCCGCTACATCTGCAAGTCAACTTAAGCCAAGCTCCTGAAGATCCGCAACCCGCTACATCTGTTGTAGCGGTTACAAACACCACTTGGCTGCAAGGTAGTACTGCCAAGCCACATGCGCCTACCAGAAGCACACTGCCAACAGCACTAGTGAACGTGAGAAACCATCAAGGAGGTTTTACTACATGTCGCATTTTATTGGATTGCGGCTCAGAACTTTCCTACATTTCGGAAAGATGCACCCAAACATTGGGTCTACGTCGTACACCGTCTCGGATTGCCTTTTCGGGTATATCAGCTATAAAGGCGGAAACAACCAGAGGTTTCTGCTCGCTTCTACTCAAATCTCGAGTATCAAATCACTACCTAGATATGAAGGCAGATATACTTGGAAAGATCACTTCATCACTGGCTCGTTAAAACATTAAGGCATCAGCACTTTCTGTATTCGCTGGCTACGAATCGGCAGATCCTGCATTTAACACTAATGCATCGATTGAAATTCTGATTGGAAATGACCATATCTGGTCGGTTCTCACTGGCGACAAGTTGTGTGATGACAAGGGACGTACAATCGCAGTAGCTACAATATTCGGATGGGTTATTACCTCTGTAGAATGCTCAAGTCCATCCACATCAACATTATTTTTGTTTACTGTCGACATTGATAGTCTGCTGCAAAGATTCTGGGAACTCGAAGAAGTAGCATCATTCACACCTATCAACGCTGAAGATAAAAGGGTCGAGAAACATTTCCTTGAAACGCACCCCTGACATGACAATGGCAGACACATCGTCGAATTGCCGTTTAAAGAAGACAACCCAAGATTCGCAGACACATTTAAAGGAGCAAGATCACGTTTTCTCGCAGTAGAACGTCCCTTACTAAATGCTGCTAAACTTAAGTCGGAGTATATCCAGTTTATGAGGGAATACATACACTTAGGCCATATGCAAGAATTGGATGAAAAGGAAATTGCAAATACCTCGGATATGACCTTTTACCTGCCTCATCATCCGGTAATAGGTGCTAAACTCCGAAAGGTATTCGACGGTTTATTCCAGGATCAGAACGGTCGATGCCTCAACGATGCACTACATATTGGTCCATGCATACAGCGCAGTCTGTTCGACGTCTGCTTACGATTTAGGATGCACAAGTTTGTATTTTCTGCAGATATTGTCAAAATGTTCAGACAAATTTCGGTGGCTCCTAATCATCAAAACTTCCAACGAATCCTCTGGAGAGAAGATCCTGCAGCACCATTAAAGCATTTTAAATTATGTACAGTCACGTATGGGACTGCTTGCGCACCGTTCCTGGCAGTCAGAGTACTGGAGCAGCTTTCTTTTGATCAGAAGCACAAGTTTCCAACAGCGGCTAGGATGCTCCTGGAAGATTTCTACGTGGATGATGTTTTAACAGGAGAAATGAATGAGCAAGATCTTATCAGAATAAAGGAGGGGTTAATTTTACTTATGGCGCGTGCATAGTGGGAACTAAGTAAATGGGTATCGAATAGCAATCAAATCGAGAACACACAAGGCAATGCACTTGATATCTCAAGGATTACTACAAAGGGCCTTCGGCTACGTTGGCACCCATGAGAAGATGTACTGACCTACAAGACTTCCTTAATGGAGAAAGCAAGCTGCAATATACGACAAGTTCTTTCAGACACGGCACGCATTTTTGATCCACTGGGCATTCTGGCTCCAGTGGTGGTTCATTTTAAAATTCTGTCCCAGGAACTATGGTTGCTAGGTCTGGATTGGGACTCTGAACTCCCCATGAAGCAGCTCTGTCTTAGCAAACATTTTCGCAAATATATGCTTGTATTGAATCAAGTGAAATAACCACGTTTTATTGATAACAACATCGCGGAAATTGAATTACACGTATTTTCAGACGCTTCGCTAAAGGCTTACTTTGCTGTCGTCTACAACCGAGTAACACATACGGATGGTAGCATAAGAGTGTTGCTACCATCGTACTTTTATGGCCTTCTTACCAACCGCATAAGCTAAAAACCTTTGTTGCCAACCGCACTGTGGAAATTCTGAAAACCTTGTAGTGCTTGGAGACTTTTGAGCACAAAGGAGAATCCAGCGGATTGAGCATCTCGAGGCATGCTCTCGAGTGAGCTGCTCAAATTTGATTTATGGTGGAATGGTCCATCTTGGCTGCTCGACGAGCATCAATATTCGGCCATACTACAAATATCACAATATTGCTGCTCAACCACGGATCCAGAAGCAGAACTGGAGTTTAGGATATTGGTTCTACTCCACTAGAGCTGTTGTTTCAACGGGCATCATCGTGCTATTACAGCACGAGCATCGCAACAACATACATCCTGGAGTTTCGGCAATGTTCGTAATCATCCGCCAAAAATACTGTATTTTTGGCGCACGAAATCTATTGCGACGAATCACTCATGACTGCCTGAATTGCATCTGGCAAAGACAGCATACTGCAAATCAGTTTATGGCTAACTTGCATGCTGTTCGTGTTCGACAAGCTTTTCCTTTTGAACACACTGAATGCGATTACGCGGGTTCTATTTTGCCTAAGGGCCAAAACCCACGCAAGCTAAAGGGTTAGATCTGTCTGTTTGTTTGTATGGTGACCTCTGCAATTCACTTGGAATTGGCAACTGATCTAAGCACAGACACATTTTTGGCGGCATTAAAACGATTTATGGCTCGACGCGGGAAATGCTCAGAAATGTTTAGCGATAATGGTCGCAACATTATTGGTGCCAAACGCACTTTGGAGGAAATGGCGCAACTTCACATATCTGACAAGCATAACAACATCGTTTCAAGGACCCTCGCAGAGCAGGGAATTAAATGATTATTTCATTTCTTTACATTCGCCACACTGGGATGGCAAATTGGAGTCAGCGGTACGCTCAGTCAAACTCCATTTACGACGAGTTATTGGCAGTACGATCATTACCTTTGAGCAGATTTAAACACTTCTGGCACAGATAGAAGCGGTAGTGAATTCTCGACCCCTATGTGCAACTTCAGATACTGAGATCGCACATCTGTCACCAGCACATTTCTTAATTGGCCAGAAGGAAGTTATGTCGAACATCCAACTAACTTCAAGGATTTTGGAAGCGTTGGCAACAGGAGTATTTGACCTCGTTCCAGCAACGCTCAAAGTGGTTTTCTAAAGTACCAAACGGTGTTCCCAGGAGATGATGGCCTTATACGAGCAATACAACTTCAAACAACCACAGTCGAGATCACTCGTCCGATCACGAAGATTGCACGTCTACCTTTCAGAAACAATGTTTCAGGGAAGGCCGGAATGTTAAGGAACCAAATGCCTCTCTCTTTATATATATATATATTTTTATATATATACTTTAACCAAGACAAGAGATTAGGAGAAAATCCTAGCAGATCATGTTTCTTTAACAGAAGTTTGTAATCGACACTATCAAAGGCTTTGCTAAAATCAGTATAGATGACATCCGTTTGTGATTTATTACGAAAGCAATGATGAACCAATGTTCTAATTTCGAGAAGATTTGTAAGTGATGAACGTCCCCTCATAAATCCATGCTGATGGGGAGAACTTATAGATTTGCATTGGTATCTAAGATTAATCGAAATTAGTTCCTCAAAATGTTTAGGAATAACCGAGAGTTTGGCTATACCTCTATAATTTGTTATGTCAGATTTGTTCCCTTTTTTAAATAGGGGGATTATAAACGAATTACTTCAAAAAGAGGGAAAGTGACCAGTTTCTATGGAGAGGGTAAAAAGCCTTAACAGAGGTTCACTTAACGAAAGAGAGCATGTCTTTAGAATACAACTGGGGACGTTGTCCGGACCAGGCAAAAATGACGACTTCAAATAGGCTAAACAAATTAAGAGTGATTCTTCAGAAATATTAGGCACATAAATAAGGTTAGGTTGGTGCATATAGTACGGGTAAGAGCCGGTGGAATGTAGCGAATTAGAGTAAGTCGTTTGAAAGAAGTTGGCAAAAAGGTCGGCTATACTAAAGTCAATATCCGCTGTTTCTGCATTAAAAAAGTATTACAAAGGAGTTGCACTTGAACAACGTTTAGAATTTACAAATTTATAAAATTGCTTCGGATTATGGAAAAAATCGGCTTTACAACGCGATAACTAAGCATTGTAACATTGCTTGTTCAATATGAGAAACTTAGATTTTGCTGAGTTGTATCTAATATAGTCGATATGTGATTGGGTTTTTTTGAAGCGCTTAAAGTACCTTGATTTAACATTTTTCAAATTTGAGAGGGAACGTGTGAAGCAAGGAGGCTTTGTTGAATTGTATTCACATACGGTGTTTGGCACACAAACATCAAAAGCAGTATAAAGAGTTGAATAAAAACGTTCAACGGCAGTATCCAACTCAACGCCGTTAAATAGATTATGCCAGTCAGTCTTACTCAGAATAGAGTCAAGGCGGGCAAAGTCAGTTTTGCGAAAACATTTCCGCCTACGAGGTTGAGAAGAGGGGATAATATTAGATGAAGAATTAAGGGCAAGATTAATTTCCAGTGTAGGGTGATATGCATCTTCGGGAAGCGATTAAGTATATTAATAGTTTAGTATATGTATATACGCTTACCATTATACGATATTTTTCGATACAGGCGTACACCGATTCATCAATATCCAAGTAACAATCTGATTTATGGTCCAGTGGTAATGAACTCCCCTCATATTCACACAATTTGTGAAGTGGTCGTGATCTAAAAATAGATTTTTAACATCAACACTTACATAGTTATATAATAACAACATAATTAATCTTACTTTACAATCAGCTTGTTTATCGACGAAGGCTTTTGTATTGGACAATAAAAAACATCAGGCCTTTTTTTGTCAAAAACAATCAATTTTCTCAAAATATCCTTCTCTTTTACATTTTTTTTGTCATCGAGCTTGCAATAAGTTTTCGAAAGCATTGCCAAAATCCAAGCAATCATTATTAAAAGTCGATAGTGTTTCATAATAAAATTCCAAGCTGCAAAAAAAATTATAAAAATGTTAGTATTATGTTTTTTACTCTTTTTAGTTCGAAAACATGTGTTTAACTCAACAAATCCAAAGGTTATTAGTTAACATTTGCTTAACACAGGCTCCGATGCCAAACGTTCTAAGAAGTATTTCTTGACCTAATTGGCAACTCTGAAAAAAAAAACATTTAAGAAGATCAAGACAAAAAAAGATTAGGTGATGTCGAAAGTACCTTCGCCAATCAAAACGAAGTCAAAAAACTACTGATATACAATCATCACTCCTCGGAGGAAATTGGTGTTCTTCTACTCTGTTTTATTCTTAATTTCTGGCTTATGCACTATCACTAGTAAGTGATTGACTTTACTATAACTATAAAAACGAAATTGATCAGAGTGATAACTGTTTATTTAAATAAAAAAGTTTATTAATTCTTAAAAATAGCAACACCACTGTCTTTAGTGCCGATTTTCCTTAATATTTGATTTTGTGTTTGTTGTTTTATTGATGTAACATTTTTCGCAACTTTGACCACACAGTGGGGTTGCATGAGTGCTGTTCTTCATACTGCATACTTACAAAAAGAGTACATTAATTTTGACTACTCTGCCTGTCTGTCCATCTATTTTCCTATCCATCCGTTCATCTATCTGGATCAACCCTATTCTTTACGTGACCTTTGAAGCTTGAAATTTTGCAAACGGTCTTATTTTTCTTAATATTCTTAATCTCGAAATTTTCCCGATCGGATGACTATATTATAGGGCTCCCATAAAAACAATATCCCAACAATATGATTAAGCGTCCACAACTTTAATGTTTTTTCCATTGAATTTCATAGGTATGGGTAAAAAACTCTCATGCGTATGAGATTTATATATATTTGCAAAACAATGGCTTGATTGAAGTCCAATCTAAAAACTGTTTTCTTCATATTTCGAATATACATATGCCGATAGGTGTCTCAGTTTAAATCCGCCGCTTCTAACGTCCGCCGATAACGAATCGACCATCACAGGATCGGTAACTCCACGTGAACAACACTTTAGAAGTTGGATGCGGCCAACTTCACTCTTTCTTTTTCTTCCGTTTCCGGTGCGACGACAACGTAAAGCTCTGGTAAAAAAAATTAAGGATTTTTTTTAGGTGCCATCCGTTGATAAGAAGTCGTTGTTTGTATTCCGCTGAAGTCTCCCACACCTAGATTCGCCTGTCCTGCAACGCTTGGCCACGATAGAATCGAAACAATAATAACAAAATAAAATTTCGTTACATTGGTGTCAGGTGTGGGGTTAGTTCAGTTTCTGAAAAGAGCCACACCACGAAAAAAATAAAACAAGGAATATGCCTAAAGGAAATTTACGCAACAACCGTACTGCAGACGACAGCAACGATTCCGTCCATGAATTGTCGCAGTCTGTAGCCGCTATCAACCACAAACTCGATGCGCTGCAAAGTTCGTTGGACAGGAGCTGCCCACAGCCACCCAAGAGCCGTCAGCGGAAGCCACTTGTCCGGAATGGAATGAATCGACCCCTACGAAGCCCCCGACATACTGTCCACTACCTACGGCATACTGTGAATTCGTGCATTTAACAGCCAGTTCAACCCAAGTGTGCTGCCACTGTTCGACGGAACCGGTTCGTGGAGTGAATTTGTGCGACTTTTGGACACTGTGGCGGCATATTACCACTGGTCTGATCAAGAAAAATGCTTCAATCTGCGCGGCCGCGCATCCTTGTATTATGGCCCATTGCCCTCGCGGCCCCCCCAACACTACGCGCGATGCCATGCGCCAAAGATTTACACTGGACTGTCGGGCTAGCTATCAACGGCTGCGCCATCAGGTACAGTGACCAAGGGAATCCCTGCCCGATTTTGCCTTGGGATTGGAGCGCATAGCCCAAAGAGCATTCACCGGCATGCCCGGTCATTTGTATGACCAAATACTGGTACAGCAATTTATTGACGGAATCCTCGACACCCCCTTACAAGGATTGGTGATCTCAAGCAAACCTAGTCATCTGCAGGAGGCGCTCGATGTGGCCATGCGGGTGCATTCGTAAGTGGGACGCACACCAGGCAGGCCTATCCTACAGATTTAGCTCGGAGACGACTACTGCGCTCTGCCAGTAAGTCGTCGACGGCGACGTTGTCGTAACCAGACGATGACCGATGATCCAGCCGCAGTTAGCCAGCCAGCGGAAAACCCCAGCTGGCTAATGACGCAGGGCAGACATTAGCAGTAAACAAAAGTGCCCCCATTAAACATTTCGAACACCACTACCACTACGATTTCCCTTATAATACCACCGTTGCCGTGGTTTAATCGCATGCCAACAGCGTGCATGCCACTCCCATCGCAACAGAGGCTCCCACCGATCGCTGTGAAGAGCGCCCATCGGCGTCGTCCAGTAGGTCTTGGTGTACCAAAATTACATTGCCTTGTTTCCTTTCGGCCAAAACCCGTTCCGATGATTGTGGATACGGAATTATCGGTTCGATTCGGAACAGTAGAAATACTCAGCGCACTATACCGACACTGCGTGAGACATGTAACCATTTCAAACCGCCAGACGACGAGGTTTTGAACTTCGATACAACATCGACAAAATCCGGCCATCTTGCGGCATGAATTCCGAAACTGAGCGTCCACCCGAAAGTCCTACCGTCTACCACCATCTCAGCTAATGCAGAAACTGTGAAGGCGTGGATGTCAAACCAATTCAGAGACGACAGCAAAATTACTGCAGAGTGGAATTGGCTCTGGGACCCCGGCTTGCCAACTACCTTTCCGATCCCCGTCAGGACCTAGTACTCGGTCAGGAGCCTCGAGTCTAAGGAAGGGGTAATGTAACGCCGATAGCTGTTCAGTTTGAATCCGCCGCTTCGGACGCCCGCCGTTAAAAATTCGGCCACCTCAAGATTGGCAACTCCGAGCGAACTATTGATGTACGGCAGCACTTAATCAGTTGGATGCGACCAACTTCAGTCTTTTCTGGAGTTTCCAGTGCGACGAGACGCAAAACTGCTGACGAAAAATATAGGAGAACTCTAATCTGATTTTTTTGGTGCCATGCGTTGATAAGAAGTCATTGTTTGTATTTCGCTGGAGTCCCCCCCACCTAGATTCGCCTGTCCTGCAACGCTCGGCCTCGACAGAAGCGAAACAAATAAAAATAAAATTTCCTTACATATATTTAAGAATTTTGTGTTTATTATTAGCTTATACATATGTAACGAGCTCTGTGTATTTTGACTTGGATTTTACGGTTTCCAAAACTTTAACTACGTTTTTCTCGAAAACGGCTTTACAGGTTTGATTGAAATTTTTATTTTTTTTTTTTTTAACTTATCCTTCGATCATTATTCTATCTATCTTGTTATCATCTGTTCTTCTGATAAATCTTCTGGATTTTTTCAAATCGGATAGTTTTGTTGAGAGCCAGAGGAATCTTTGTTAACAAAAAGGTAATAGAAGTAAAAATTCCACAATTTTTATAAAGTCGGCCAATAATAATATAGGTGAATAACAAATACTTAGCGTAATATAGAAAAAACTCTTCTAAAACTAGAGTCTAACGTTCAGGCTTGAATATATTTATTGTTAATTAAATAAAAAAGATAATTTTACCCCAAACCATTACTTTATGTATAATTCTAAAACTAAAATATTTGATTTAATAAAATCAGTTCACATACGTTATGATATGTATGTATGTATGAATCCATCATGATAGGTGTTACTGACCCTACGTTGGGGTGCCAAAATTTGATGTAAGGAATTTTGGGGTGAGTAAGTTAATGAGATGTACTGCCATTGGTGAACAATTAATTATATATGGTCATAGGCCTTTCTTAAGCATCAAAACACCGATATACAAGTATGTCACCAAGTGACGGGGAATGAAATCTCAAAAAAAACACTCGAAATGATTCGGGAAAGGTTTTATGGTGTTACGTAGTAAGAAAGCAGTACTAAACAGAAAGCTATATTACCGAAACCTTCCCAGGAGTCTGGATTGCATAGCGGAGCCTGACCCTCTGCAACCTTAGCTCATTCGGTGTGGGGTGGGTTTTTGCTAGTAACCTGTCTCTACATTCAAAAATTTAATATTAAGGATCCCTACAGAATCTAAATTATCACAAGACTTGTGAGTCAAACCATAAAAAAACTCGAAAACACACAAATTAGAAAAGTCAGTGATATAAAACAAAATCTAATAAACAGCAAAAAAAAGTTGTAGAGGCTTCAATATTTAAGCGAGGTGAATCAGGCGGAATCATGGATGGTGGCTGATCCGCGCGCTCTGTATTCTACCCTAGCTATAATTTTCATTGTGGATAATTTTAAATGAAAATCCGCTTAGATTTTTTCAGATCACTATCGTTTCATATTGCCACATCACTAAATTATTACCGTACCATATTCATTTTTAAAAAACAATTCATTTAATTTCAATTGACAATTGACTGTCACCGCGATCGGACGTACTTTTACTTTTACAAATAGCAATACTTAGTAAATAACTAAATTTACTAGTAATGCCAACGTGTAAAGAGATTAACTCAGGCCCTTCTTCACTAGACTGTCGCCAGCAGAAGCTAGAAGAACAAATTCCTCAACAACAAAACGAGCGTCGGCTCTCTGTGCAACGTAACAATGCGTATTTCTCAGTAGTATCTCCAACTACCACAACAACAACGAGCGCTGAATGCAAAAGTGCAAGTACGAGCAAATTGCTTACACCAACCAGCAACAACAATTTTTCTTGAAGCGCCCAATGCGCTTCACCCACAAATTCGCTGACACCTGAAGTGTTAATTGGGTCATTGGGTTCGCCAACCGCCGTCAGCGCGCTCACAACAACAACAATTGCTTCTACTGATCCAACAACAACTATAACAGCCGCAATATCTGCAAAAGCTGCGATCACTGCCCTGCAGACTACCTCAACAAAATCAGCTCAACCGGTAACGTTGAATCCAAACTCATCTGTTCAGACTGGAATGGACAGATATATTAACATCAACAAGCGAAAGCTTAGTCCACAAACCAAAAAAGACGGTAACACACTGAAAATGAAAAAGCTAATATTGTTCAACGAAAAGCATTGGAAAGCAATAGATTCCAAATACTGGCCAATCAGCCAGAATCTCAAGAAGCAGTACCCCAAAAGAAACCCACTGAAGTCAAACCGCCACCATTCTACATCCGTGGTGCAAACTGCACTTCACTAGTGCCAAAGTTGGTAGCTCTAGTTGGTCAGAATAACTTTTATGTGACTCCACTTAACAGGGGGAACATAAGAGAGACCAAAGTGCAAACTAAATACGAACAATTCTATCGTACTATCGAGAAGTACTTCCGGTCCGAAAATGTGAACTATTACACATTCCAACTTAAAAGCGCGAAAGGACTCCAAGCCGTGATCAAAGGCATTGAACCTACAGTCCCGACGCAGGAAATAGTTGAAGCATTGGAAGAGAAGGGCTTTGAGGTAAAGTCCGTCTCAAACACATTGAACAGAAGTAAAGTACCACAACCCCTGTTCAAAGTGGAGTTACAGCCCACGTGTGATAAAACATTAAAAACCAACGCAGTGCACCCGATATATAATCTACAACTCTTGCTACACCGCAGAATCACTGTCGAAGAGCCACACAAGAGGAATCACCCTCTACAATGCACCAATTGTCAGGAGTTTGGGCATACAAAATCATTCTGTAGCCTTCGCCCAGTTTGCGTTGGCTGCGGACAAATTCAACAACACTGTGTCTGCTCCGACAACAAATCAAACACCAATACTAGGAAGTGCAGCAACTGGGGAGGAAATCACACCGCAAATTACAGAGGATGTCCTGTCTATAAGAAACTGAAGGCCCGTCTTAACGCAAAGAAATCTACGGCTCGTATCCAGGGCTCGACACTTATTCCCTCGCAAACCACACCGGGAATAATCTTCTCAAGAGCTGTAAGGTCATCAGCAGCTCCAACAACAACTACTCCTGGAGTAACATTCGCAAGCGTGCTGCGCAACGGAAGTTCACAGCCCTCTACAACTGTAAATCCTGCTACAATCTCAAACAATGCGGCCCCAAGCCAACCCGTACTCGGCCAGCAACCCAACGGGATCGAAACGTTGTTGATCTCGCTTAATCAAAACATGACAAATTTCATGACGTTCATGCAAAATTGCATGCAGGAACTTATGCGGAACCAAAACCTGCTCATTCAAAAGCTTTTGGACAACAATAAATAATGTCAGCACTACATATAGGCCTCTGGAATGCAAACGGCATTTCCAAGCACAAACAAGAATTGTCACTGTTTCTGGACTCAAATGATATTGATATCATGCTGTTATCGGAAGCTCACCTTACCAACAAAAACAATTTTCAAATACCTAAATATGCATTCTACGCAACAAATCATCCTGACGGCAAGGCTCACGGAGGTACTAGTATCCTAATCAAAAACCGGACCAAACACTCACTCCAAAATGGATTTGCCAAACAGTACCTACAAGCAACCTCTTTAAGTGTCCAAGCCACTTTTGGTAGTACAACCGTCACTGCACTTTATTGCCCACCACGATTCTCGATCTCTAAAAAAGAATTTACTGACTTCTTTAACACACTTGGAGTACGATTTATTGCTGCAGGAGACTACAACGCCAAGCACCCTCATTGGGGATCCCGCCTGGTAAATCCAAAAGGCAAACAGCTGTATAATACAATCATCAACCTAACTCTAACAACCTATCAACTAACAACATGGGCTATGCGTCAGCGGACAAACCCACATACTGGCCATCAGATCCACGCAAGCTCCCAGATCTAATAGACTTTGCAATCACCAGGGGATTTGCGCACATTTTAATATCGGCAGAGTCACTAGCAGAATTGTCATCTGACCACTCGCCAGTAATTTTCATAGTTTTAACACATCCACAAGTCATAGACCACCCATCCGGCCAAACAAATTATAAAACAAACTGTCTCAGATTTACGAAATAATACTGGACGACGAAGATGACATCGAGTTTTGCACCTCGGCCCTAGAATCGCTGCTTATCGAAGCAGCAGAAATTTCCACCCCATGTATCGGAAACACCCGAGAAAAACACAGGTCATACAACCGGCTAATTGAACTACTTGTAACAAATAATAGACGGTTCAGACGAGAATGGCAAATGTCTCGATCCCCGGAAGCAAAAATTCGCCTAAGAACAGCTTCTCGAATTCTAGCAAAAGCGCTTAGGCAAGAAGAAGCAAGGGCACAGCGGCAATATATCGAGAAGCTTAGCCGTACCAGCACCAAATATCCGCGGTGGAAAGCTCACCCAACTATGACTGCTCCAACTGAGATTATTTCTCCTTTAAGATGTCCAACTGGTAAATGGGTCCGAACAGACGAAGAAAGAGCACTCACCTTTGCAGCTCACCTAAAAACGGTATTTCTGCCAAACCCGTCATTAAACTCATTTCAGCTCCCCCCTTTGAGCACTCCAGCGGAAAGTGAGCCACCGAAATTTCAAGCGGAGGAAATTTCCGCAATTATTAAAAACTGACTGAAACAAAGAAAGTAGCCCGGTCATGATAAAACAACCGCGAAAATGATCAGAGAACTCCCGATCTGCGCTGTGCAACACATCTGCAACACATCTGCAAACTTTTCAATGCGATATTAAAAACTGGTCACTTTCCCATTAGTTGGAAAAAATCAATAATCATATGATCCCAAAACCCGGAAAAGAAAAAACACAGCCATCATCTTACAGACCCATCAGTTTATTGCCAAGTCTCTCAAAACTATTTGAAAAGGTCCTACAGCTCCGTATAAAAACAATCCTGGAAAACCAAAATATAATCCCACATCATCAGTTTGGCTTCCGTGAAAAGCATGGCACAATTGAGCAAGTCAACCGTATCACCTCAGAGATCCGACCAGCATCCGAGCAAAAAGAATATTGTACAGCAATTTTTCTTGATGTCGCCCAAGCCTTCGACCGAGTCTGGCTGGATGGCCTAATATATAAAATAAAAGCGACGCTCCCACAATACACACACAGGCTAATGGAATCATATCTATCCGACAGAAAATTCGCCAAACACGTTACGTTTACCCTCAATAGGAGAAACTGCCCATCATTGACGCTTAACAATGTGCCAGTGCCTCAATCCGACGATGCTGTATATCTTGGAGTTCACCTCGACAGAAGATTAACTTGGCGTAAGCATATCGAAGCCAAGAAAAAGCAACTAAAGCTCAAAGCAATCGGTCTACATTGGCTTATCAACGCCCGATCTCCCCTTTGTCTGGAATTCAAAGTTCTCCTCTACAACTCTGTATTAAAACCCATCTGGACATATGGCTCTGCACTATGGGGAAACGCAAGCAAGAGCAACATCGAAACCATACAAAGGGCGCAATCTAAGGTTCTCAGAACTATCACGGGAGCACCTTGGTATATCCGAAATGAAATAAAGGTACAACAGCTAAAGTACACCGCTAAACTGCAGGCACATCCGAATACCCTCGCCCAATCATTAACCCGAGTATGTGACAGAACTCGTCTCCAAAAAAAGGACCTTCCAACCCTCTAACTAATAATCAGGGCCATAGATCAATGTAGCTTTCTTCAAATGCTAGATTACGTATTAGATAAGATAAAACTAGAAAATTGTTGTTAGTCTTATAAAGTTAAATAAGAGATCCAACAAAATAAATAAAACGTATAAAAAAAAAAAAAATTTAATTTCAATCATAAAGTTTCGACTTAAAGGTAGCATTATTAGTTATTTTCGAAAGAAGCATAATTTGGAAAAAAAATTTAGTTAAACACTATTAAGTGTGATTGTATATTAATGGTAGTAGCTAATATGATGGCAAATCTTCAATTTTCTTATTAATTTTATTGTTTAATTTCTTGTTTGTATTTAAGAAGATTTAAAAGCATTAGATATGCATTGTGCAACTCAAATATTTACGGGCTAAATGGCATAGTTAAAGAAATTCGAAAGTTTACAGTTACTTGACGTAGCCTACATTATATGCAAGCCGGCAGCTCACCTTGCCGTTTGCTTTTTTTAAAAACTTAGAAAAAAATGTATTTATTTTGATATTGAATTATAGAACTAGACATGAAGAAAAATTTTTGTAAAAAAAAAATGTTTTTCATTTAATTTTTTTTCTTATTGTGCAAATGTTGATTTATTTAACTCAATTTTCATACTTATATTCACTAATGTGCACTGAAACTAGAGAAGTTGACCTGTATTTACCCGAACAGCTGGTTAGATTTTATTAAAACACTTTAAATTTAAGAGCATAGTTGCGAATATGATGAAAAGAAATAGATCAAACACTAAGAAAATACAAATCACAAATATGTATTGAGAGAACCTTGTCGACGAGCCGAAGAACGGTTTACATACATATGTATGTATATAAAATATCACCGTCCATGCATATGGTTTGTTCAACAACATGTATAGAAGATAGTGGAACATTTTGACTCCAGCGGTGGAAGGACTTCCAACAATGTTGTGTTCTAGGTTTCATTAGTTAATATAAAGAAACTTTTTTTTTTGCTTTTACACACTCAAGCAATTGGCATTTTTTTTTTGTTTGATTTCTTCACTTTACATATATATTTTTTCAAAGTTTCCCGCCCAACCAACCGAGGGGCACATATTACTTTACATATATACTTTTTCAAAGTTTCTTTCTCTTTTTTCTTCGACCAAAATTTTTAATATCAGCGATAGGTAAATTTTTTTTTTTTTTTAGCGAGAATCCCAGCGGGTGCACTAAGTGCCCACAATCTCCCGCCCAACCAACCGAGGGGCGCAAACCGCATGACGTACGGCACGAGTAGCGGGGAACAGTTGACAAAAAACAGACAAATAACGAAAGCTACAGCTACGATAATACGAGATAAGTTGGAAATGATAGAAGATTTTAGTACTGATAAAGAGAGCTCTGGGCTGATCACACAATAAAGTCGATTATAATCAGCCGACAGGACTCGAAAGGGATTATGCAAGGCATAGTTAGTAGTACAGTGTGCAAGGGATAAGGGATTATAGTTTCTAGTAGGCCTAGATGGTACCGAAAGATCTACTTGGTGTAATAACTCAGGCGAGTCAATATCACCAATTAGGAGCTTGTGCATGAAGATAACACCAAGCATTATTCTACGGTTAGTAAGAGAAGGAAGATTAATTAAGAGAAGTCTACTAGAGTACGATGGCAGGTTGACATTGCGATCCCAGTTAAGACCACGAAGAACAAAAAGCAGAAATTGTTTTTGAATAGATTCAATTTTAATTTGGTGTGACTCATATTGAGGTGACCATATGCATGATCCATACTTCAAAATAGGACGGACCAAAGAGGTATAGAGAATTTTGGTAGTGTAAGGATCGTCGAATTCTTTCGACCATCTCTTGACAAAACAAAGAACGCCTGTGGCTTTAGTGATTATCGTAGAGATATGGGAGTTGAAGGTTAATTTACGATCCATGAGTACATCTAAATCATTCATTTCATCAAGGCGTTCTAATGGAGTGTTATTCAAGGAGTACTTCATCATCTGAAGAGAGATCCTATAGAACGACATAACCTTGCATTTAGTGGTATTTAAGCTTAAAAGGTTGCGCTTATTAAGATCAGCTTGCAATCTACTGGACGAAACCATATTGATATAGCTAAGGCAAAGGTTAACATCGTCTGCATACATGAGCACATGTGAATGAAGCAAGACGGAAGGAAGATCATTTATGAAAAGGGTGAACAGCAACGGACCAAGATGACTACCCTGGGGCATCCCCGAAGTCACATTGATGCATCTGGAAAAGGAAGACTTAAATAAGACCTTTTGTGTTCTGCTTGTCAGATACTCACGAATCCAACAGAGTAGAATATTTGGGAAGCCAATTGCGTTTAACTTTATAAGTAATAACTTATGGTTAACCGAGTCAAAAGTCTTACTGAAATCTGCATATATGACATCAGTTTCCTTTGCACTTTTAAATCCTTTGATCGTCCTAGATGTAAATTCTAAAAGGATAGTGGTTGTAGATCTACGTTTTACGAAACCGTGTTGGACTGGTGAAATTATAGAACTACAAAAATGTTGCAATTGAAAAGTTAAAATTTTTTCAAAAGGTTTTGAAATAGCGGACAACTTGGAAATACCCCTATAGTTGGAAACATACTACCCTTTTTATGGAGAGGAATTATAAATGATTTCTTCGAAATCAACGGGAAAGCGGAGGTTTCAACGGACAACGAGAATAATTTCTGAATAGGCTCACAAAACGATTCAGCGCAAAATCTGAGTACACAACCAGGAATCCCATCGGGACCTGGCGAGTACACAGGTTTGATTTGCTTAAGTACGCTGAGAAGCGAACTTTCGTCAATTAAAGGATTGAATATGCAATTTGACTTTTTTAACACATGAGGATACGGAGAGTTTGAGTGGTATTCCGTTAAGAAATAGGTTGTTTTGAAAATGAAGCAAGCAAGTCGTCCCTGCCGACATTGAGTATACCCTGTACCAACTAGTTATATTAAATAAAATAAAATATCCTCGAAATCGTCCTCAATTTCATGCAAAATTCTCTTTAACATGCAGCAACAGCGAACGCATGCTGTCTCGCTCACTCTTGCCAGCCAATGTCGCCTTGGCAATTCAGTGCAAAACTCATATAGGTATATCTCCGATATTTATTGTCCGATTTGGACAAAATTTGGTGAGCTGGTCCAGTTTGGGTATATAATTAGGTGTGCCAAGTAAGAATACGATATCTTTAATACAGCTCTAGTAATACGTTTTCGCGATTTGCGGGGGCGGAAGTGGGCGTGGCAAAAATTTGAAATAAACTTGATCTGTGTACACACTAGACGCATGTTCACACCAAATTTGGATGCTCTATCTTTTATAGTCTCTGAGATCTAGGTGTTCATACGGACGGACGGACGGACAGACGGACGGACGGACAGACGGACAGACGGACATGTCTCAATCGACTCGGCTGTTGATGCTGATCAAGAATATATATACTTTATAGGGTCGGAAATGCTTAATTCTGCCTGTTACATACATTTTGGCGACTTTAATATACCCTTTTACCCTATGGGTACAGGGTATAAAAATCAGCAAACATATCGGCAATGGCCTGATCACTGTCCGCAGTCTTATTTCTAAAAATTAAATATGATGGGCTTATGTTCGTCTTCATGTAATTTGAATGAGCAATAGCATATTAAGAAAAATCTGATGGACGACCTGCCAGGGGGGTTTATTAGTCCGAACTGATCTACCGAGAGGAATACAAACTTTAAAAGCATATTATAGAAATAATGAATAGCAGAGTCCATGGTTGTACAATTGTACAGATATGACCAATCAAGGTTCCAAATAATATTATTAAGTCTGACAAAGTCAGTCTTACGAAAGCAGCGGCTTCTTGTTACCGGATGAGTATTGTAAGTCGGCGTACAAATAAAAAGGTCAATAGTTACATCCAAGGTTGGATGAAATTTGACTTCAGGTAAAACGAGAGGTTCAATCCTGGAAACGACGCAGTTGGAGGAGTCCAACACAAATACAAGATCAAGTGATCTATTAATTGAATTGCGTATAGGATTAGTTTGAGTAAGGGATAAATCAAACAGACCATCAATGAGGCATTGTGACGAGGAGGACAACAACACTGAGGACTCATCAGAAAGGGACCAAGAAATATCTGGTAAATTAATGTCACCAAGAACGATGAGGGTATCTCTATCAGAAATAAGTGAAGAAACTGCTTGAATTGCTTCCAAGTGATTATTATATGTAATTAAGTCGGAAAGAGGTGGAATGTAAGTGCAAGTAACATAAGTGCAAAAAGATTTAAATGAAATTTTGACACTAATAAACTCAATTTCATGAGCGGAAGAGGACTGAATAATTTCAGATGGAAAAGCTGAATCGACTGTAATAAACACACCACCACCATTGCGGATAATCCAATCTTTTCTATAAATTGAAAATTTAGTGGATAAAACCGAAGCGTCAGCAATATCTGGTTTAAGCCACGTCTCTGTAAAAGCAAGAACATGAAAATCAAAGGATAGACTATCTACAAAGAGTCTAGACAGTTTGGATTTAAGTCCTCTAACATTCTGGCCAAAATAGGGGACGATATTAGTTTTTTGGTCCGTCAGTAGATGCTGAAGTACGAAAAGAAGGCAGAAGTTTGTTATTAGAAGAGGAGGAGATAGTAGAGGGCAGTCGAATCGGAGGCCGATTTCTCCTTTTTGTCGTATACTCCTTTATAATAATATGTTCCGGCCAAAAATCTAATCTACAAATTTGATGAAAAAGATTAGGCGGAACACTTACTTTAAATGACGATTTAAAGGCCGATTTCTCCTTTTTGTCGTATACTCCTTTATAATAATATGTTCCGGCCAAAAATCTAATCTACAAATTTGATGAAAAAGATTAGGCGGAACACTTACTTTAAATGACGAGATGTCACGGGTATATGGAAACCTAAATTTTTCCACCGCTATGTTTGAGGCCTGAGTTTTTGCCCGGATATGGGCTAAGACATCGTCAGATGTAGTGTTAGGGTCAAGCCTCGAAACAAATATCTGTTTTTTGGGTGGTATACTGACAAGTGAACTCGACACACCAGCAGGCATATCAGCCACAGCAGGAGGAGCTGAAGCTCCCAGTGCTGATATATGTATAGTAATATATCCGCCTCCCCATATAATACCACTCTTATTACTTTATTATAAACAATTCACCCCATCTTTAAAATGCTAACTCAGCAAATCTTGACCCTCTTTTATTTTGTTATAAACAGTTCACCCCATCCAATTCCCACGCGTAAAAATGCAAGCTAAGCAAATCTTGACCCCTTTTTATATTATAAACAAATGACCCCATCTAACTCATACGCGCAGCTGCAGCGTCCAAAACAAGAAGATCACTTTACACCCTTTTCGTGGGAAATCATTATCCAAAACAAATCTTCGAAGAGACCAATCAGAATCGATCAGGCCACTTTAGCCAACTCCCAAAAATCACGCCACCCCCGAAAAATCTCCTATAAATAATCTTAGAACTTTAAGACATTAGTTTTAGTTCTTCTTTGCACTCGATACGCGAACAGTTCAGTTCTTCCTTACGCGAACAGTTCAGTTCTTGATACGCGAACACTTCTGTTAGAGTTTAGTTCTCCTTTACATTTTTGATTCGCGATTGCTTTTTATATTTAACACACAAGCAGTTAGTTCAGCATTAAGTGCACGTTAATATAAGTATCCTTTGTAAAAGAACAACTCCGTTGAAATTAAATAAAGACATTTTTTTTAATCAACGTTAAACAAAAATATAAAATTGGCGCAGTCGGTAGGATAAAACAAAAAGTTAAAGTGCAGTGCAAAACTTGTGTTTCCAACCAAGACTTTTTGTGCTAAGGTTTCAAACCTGAGTTAAATACCAGGACCTTTGTACCGATAAAAACTGGAAATATACCAGAAGACACTAAACAACCTGTTTTATCCGCAGAAGAATCTTCGTGCCAGAAGACACGAGATATACATAAGTTAAAACCAAAAATTCAATAAAACAAATATAAAAAAAAAAAAACAACAAATCTAAAAATAAGAAATTCACAAGAAAAAAAATTATAAGAAACAAATACAAAACAAAAAATTCTATATAAAAAAAAAAATATTATATCAACGATCAAAGAATAAAACAAATCTTCAAAATAAATAAAATGGTTCATCCACCACTCACCGAATCTAGTATGGCGGAAGCTGTCCACCAACTTGGAAGTGTTGAAAAATTCAACGGCAATCCCGATGCACTATTCACCTTTATAAATCGTATTGACTACATACTCTCCATGTATTTTACTGATGATACCCGTCAACAACATGTGATGCTTGGGTACATTGATCGCAGTATCAGCGGCGAAGTTATGCGTACCCTGGGAACAACAACCTTAACTACCTGGACCGATCTACGAAACCAGCTGATATTGAATTTTAAACCGCGGACACCCAATGAGACGCTGTTGGAGAATTTCCGTAACACCCCCTTCAAAGGCAACATCCGAGAATTCCTGGACGAAGCAGAACGCAGAAAACAAAAGTTAACGAGTAAGCTAGAATTAGAAAACGATACATACGAAAAAACATATTTTAACAGACTCATAAAGTCAAGCACAGAGAAATTAATACAAAAATTACCAATGCAAATATATTTAAGAATCGTAAACACTAATATCCCAGATTTACTATCATTGAAAAGTTTCTTACAAGAAAAGGGCTTAGTTGAAGATATTATTGATATGCATAAATCAACCCACAAACAACCCACATTTGAGAAATCATTTAAAACCCCCTATCACACTACTAACAATACTCAAAGATTCCCTACACTCTTTCAACCACGTTATGATCAGTTCGTACCTCAACCCAATTATAAACCAATACCTTATCAACCAGTTAATCACAACCCAAGACCCAATCTAACACCCCCTAACAATCAATTTAGACCAAACTACCAACGACCAAACTACCAACGACCATACTACCAACGACCAAATTACCAACGGCATAACATTTTTGATGCTAACAGATTCCGACCTAACCAAAACATGACTACTAACCATGCATATTGAATGCACCTACAAAACGAATTAGGCCATCAGGTAGCGGACAGAGTAGAATGGACTGGTCCGAAAATTTTCATCAGACAGCCTCGGAACCAATTCATCAGATAGATCAAACGAAAGAAACCCCTATATCTTATTAACTATAAACAACACACCTCTTAAATGTATCATTGATACAGGTTCTTCAATAAACCTTATCAACGAAAACTTCTTTAATTTCCCCGAAACCGCAGAAAAATTGAATGTTCAGACGATAAAAGGCGTAATTGAGCTTAATAAAAGTATTTCCTTTGCACCCAGCAAACTATGTCAAACAACCCAAAAATTTTATTGTCATAATTTTTCAACTACGTATGACATTCTATTAGGCAGAAATTACCTCAAAGCAAGTCAAGCTCTTATTGATTATAATGATAACAGTGTAACATTATCAAATCATAAATTCTATTTTAAGTTCACCAACAATGAAGAAGAGACATCAGAATCAATTCCTTATCCCCCTGTAGATTTTGACTACGATGCATTTGCATACGAAATAAATAACAATATTGAAAAAAATAATGAATTCCGACTAGATCATTTAAATTCAGAAGAAAGAGAAAAGTTAAAAAAAAAATATTATACGACTTTAGCGATATTCAGTACAGGAAAGGTGAAAATTTGACTTTTACTAGTACTATTAAGCACACCATTCGTACTAAACACGAAGACCCTATATATACGCACCCCTATAAACATCCCAAAATTTTTGATGAAGAAATTAATAAGCAAATAAACGAAATGATACAACAGGGAATAATCCGAAAATCGGAATCGCCCTATCGTTCACCAATATGGATCGTACCCAAGAAAGAGGACGCATCCAAAGAAAAAAAGTTCCAGTTAGTCATAGACTATCGCAGTTTAAATGACATTACCGTTGATGATAAATACCCAACATACCCATAATGGATGAAATTCTTGACAAATTAGGAAAATGCCAGTATTTTACAACCATTGACCTTGCTAAGGGATTCCATCAAATTCAAATGGACCCTAAATCTATTGAAAAAACCGCTTTCTCAACAAAACATGGGCATTTCGAATTCACACGAATGCCATTCGGCTTAAAAAATGCACCAGCCACATTCCAAAGATGCATGAATAATTTGCTAGAAGATCTTATCTACAAAGATTGTTTGGTTTATTTGGATGTTATTATCATTTACTCCACTTCATTGGAGGAACATTTAGCATCAATCCAAAAAGTCTTTACTAAATTACGCAATGCAAATTTAAAATTACAATTAGATAAGTGCGAATTCTTGAAAAGGGAAACAGAATTCTTAGGTCACATTATAACCACAGACGGCATTAAACCAAATCCAGACAAAATCACAGCAATTTTAAAATCCCCGGTTCCTAAAACACCGAAAGAAATCAAATCATTTTTAGGCTTATGCGGATTCTACCGCAAGTTTATTCCTAACTTCGCAAAGATTGCAAAACCTTTAACCCTTGGATTAAAGAAAGGATCCAAAATTAACAAAGATAACCCAGATTATATTCCAGCCTTTGAGAAATTAAAACTTCTCATCACCAATGATCCCATACTCGCATACCCCGATTTCAAAAAACCTTTTTCCTTAACTACAGACGCCAGTAACGTCGCCTTAGGCGCTGTCCTTTCACAGGACCATAAACCTATCTGTTTTGCTAGCAGAACCCTTAATGAGCATGAACTCAATTATTCAGCTATAGAAAAAGAGCTATTAGCAATTGTATGGGCAACTAAATATTTCAGACCCTATCTCTTCGGAAGACATTTCGAGATCCTAAGTGATCACAAACCACTCATTTGGTTATCCAACATTAAAGAACCCAATATGAAATTACAGCGTTGGAAAATCAGATTAAATGAATACGATTACAAAATAAAATATTTACCCGGAAAAGAATTATGTGGCCGATGCCCTCTCTAGAGTTAAAATAGACGAAAACTTTTTAGGAGACGAAACAAGTAGTTCCCTGGCAACAATACATAGTGCTCAGGAAGATAATCAAAACTTAATAACTATTTCTGAAAAACCTCTGAATTTCTACAACCATCAAATCGAATTTCTTAAAAGCAACGAAGACAAAGTCGAAACTATTCGCTTCTTTCATAAAACAAAAATTAAAATATCTTATAAAGAAATGACTAATCATTCCGCGAAAGAACTAATCAAAGAATATTTATGCTCAAAAAATAACGCGATCTATTTCCATGACGATGCAGACTTTTTAGTATTCCAACAAGCTTATGTTGAAATTATAAGTTCCAATAGTCGAACCAAAACTTTAAGAACAACTTCCAAACTAAAAGACATACCCACTTATGCAGAATTCAAAGAAATTATTTTGAAAAACCATAAAACACTACTTCACCCAGGTATCACTAACACTATAAATTGGTTCAAAGAAAAATACTATTACCCAGATTACCAAAAACTAATTCAGAACTTTATTAATGAATGCGATATTTGCAATTTGTCCAAATCAGAAAATAGAAATACTAAACTAACTTTTGAAACCACTCCAGAAATATTTAATACCAGAGAAAAATATGTAATGGATTTTTATTTAGTAGACAATCAACAATTTTTATCATGCATAGAAGTATATTCCAAATTTGCCTCTCTAGTTGAAGTTCAAAGTCGTGATTGGCTAGAAGCAAAAAGAGCAATCACTAAAATCTTTAATAACATGGGAAAACCCTTAGAAATCAAAGCAGACAAAGATTCCGCATTTATATGCGTAGCACTCCAAAATTGGCTTAACTCCGAAAACGTTAAAATAAGTATAACAACAAGCAAAAATGGCATTTCTGATATAAAAAGATTTCATAGAACTGTGAATGAGAAACTAAGAGTTATTAATACAGAATCAAGCATAGAAGATAAACAAACTAAGTTCGAAACCATCCTTTATACTTATAACCACAAGACTAAACATTTGACAACAAATAGAACACCCGCAGATATATTCATTTATGCAGGCACGCCCCTTTATAACACTCAAGCTAATAAGATAAATCAAATTGACAAATTAAATAAAAATAGAAATGACTTTGATATAAATACAAAATACAAGCAAGCCCCGTTAGTTAGAAGTAAGACAACTACACCATTTAAGAAAACAGGAGAAATTACCCAAGTCGACGACAAACATTTCATTGAAACAAACAGAGGAAGACAGACTACACACTACAAATCAAAATTCAAGAAAAAAAAGAAAATTCACCAAAGCAAATATACTGACTTATTTCAGACATTCCAATATTACTGCTTCTACTCCTATCAATGGCATCCCTAACACATACACAAAGTATAGAAATTAATCCCATCAAAGCACCAAACGGCTATCTTATATTTAAAACAGGAATTATGGACCTACCTTCAGATTACGAATTTCATTATCTAACCGTAAATTTAACCAAAGTACAAATCACCTACAACAACTTGTTAGAGCAAACAGAACCATATAAAAATTTAATGCACATCCAATACCTAACTGAGAAATTAAACCGTGAAATGAATGGCATCAGAATAATAAGGAGAAACAAAAGAGGACTTATTAACTTTGTAGGTACAGTAAATAAATATCTATTTGGTACTTTAGACCAGAACGACAAAGAAGAACTAGAAGACAAAATTAACAGTTTAACAGCAAATAATGCCCAAAACGACGAACTTAACCACATTATATACGCAGTCAACAAAAACATTGAAATATTAAACAATCTCACCATTAGTCAAGATACAGACAAAAAACTAAATATCCTTGTATTTAAGAGCATTTCACAGAATACATAGAAGACATAGAATTAGGCATGCAGTTGACAAGACTCGGAATATTTAACCCAAAACTTTTGAATCATCAATACATAGTCGATATAAATACTGAAAAAATTCTAAACATAAAAACATCTACTTGGTTGAAATCATATACGAACGAAATACTAATAATCTCGCACATACCTAGACTAATATCCAAAACCCCACTTTTCAAAATTATCCCCTACCCAGACGATAACAATAATACTTTAACAGAAAATGTTCAAGAAACTTATTATTTACAAAACAATAAAACATACATAAAATCTACTAGAAAACAAGAAATAAATGAATGTATAAATGGAATTATAACACAAATACCAGCAGAATGCAAATATAGTAAAACTTTTAAAACAAATCAAATTAGTTATGTAGAGCCCAACATTGTTGTTACCTGGAATCTACCGAAAACAAATTTAAAACAAAATTGTAACCAAAATAAAATATTTGTAGAAGGAAATAATATAATTAAGATATACGATTGTAGCATTAAGTTAAACGAAGTATCAATAGTAAGCTCATTTTCAGATTACACACAAAATATCTATGTAACAAATAATGTAACAAAATTGGAACCTATTTCTGACTTACAAACGAAACAAATCATTTACGAAAAAACTAAGTATAACAAAATATTTAATATAATAACAACAACTACATTTATCATGACTTTAATAAGTCTTATTATATATCTTATCTATAAGTTTAAATCAATGACTAAAAAAATAATTATAAGACAAATTAAATCAGTTGAATCAGCACTAGATAATCCCGTTCCACAAGAAGAAATAATCTCGCAAGAAATCCCTATTGAAAATATGCAAACACCTCCTTCATTATATCCTCCATTTCCCGCCTGAGGACAATTACTCCGGTTGAGGTTGAATTATTATTGTCCATTTCTAGCGCAGCGAGTTCCGGACACCTTGGCTTTCTGTTGCAGACTGATTACGCAGTCTCAACTGCCTTAGCATTACACCGGACCACACTCGATGACAGTCGGACTGTCATCCCGCTGAAATACACAGTCAGATATTCACTAATACTACAACACCTGCATGACTAAGCAAACTTCTAGGACTCAACAGTCAACGTCAAATTAACATGTCAATACTCACTACAAGACTTACATGACCGAAGTCACTGTAACTGTACTTAATGTTACCAGCCTAATATTACAAGAATGACGTATGAGACTGAAGTAGAGAGGAACAACTGAGTACGGTACGAAAAGGTATGCCAGACAGTGCAATACCCTAATTTATCTCCGACATATATATATATATATATATATATATACTAGCTGGCCCGGCAAGCGTTGCTCTGCCCCCTTTTTTACTTGCTGGCGAATTAAATGTTCGACGTGGCAATTTTCAAATTTTTTTTTATAAGAATTACTATTCTGTTTGATACTGATCGTAATTTTTTATACCAGTTATTGCATTTATCATTGGTATATTGATATGATACCCGTCATCTCCTCTGCAGAACAAAATCGGGTATTGTAATGCGTCATAACAACGATGGAGTTCAGAAATACGATTTAGTTGCTCATTCCTACGATGCAAAACAATATCTCTTTGATGAAATTGTTCTCCAACTACTACGATTGCAACTTCATCGATTGTTGGTGCATTAAATCGCCTGGCATGTTGTCCGAGTGGTCTGATCCATCTGATCCAGTGCATTCTTGAATAATTTGACCAATTCATTGTGCTGATGGAAAAATCTTTGCAGCTCACTCAAGATTTCTCTTCTAACATTTGTACCGATTGCACAGCGATGGTTCAATTCTTTATCAACATCACCAATGAAATATATTTGTAAAAACTGATGGTCAGCATTGTTTTTTCTCATAAATCAAATTGCATAGTAAGTACTAAGAAGTAATTACCTTAAAAGTCGGCATAAATCCATCTCTTATAATATTTGTAGCCCCAAAAGATGTCATTTGAAAGCACGAATTGTACTTTTGAATCTTTTTCAAAAACTCCTTTGACGCTTGTGAATTGCCATAAATTAATGAGTGCAAAGGGTCTGGTGGAGGTTCTAATGCAGGCAATTTAACTTTTCCAGAAGCACAGCACATGGCAGGCGGTTCGTTCATAAATTTCAATGCTCTGCAATGCACACATTCTTTATTCATTTGTCCAATATTGGAATATATGCTATAATCAATTGTGCTATCATAATTATGAGCCGCCAATTCCATGTTGTTGTCAACCGTGTTCGCATTACGTCTACGAAATTCTCTAACAACTGTGGCGTTTCGTGTTCGTCTACCAGTATTTGAACGTCTTGGAAGTGGCATTTTGAATGTGGTTTTTAAATTCTTACCTCAAAAAATTGACATATAACACTATACGTTAGAGGTTTACATTGTATTGAAATGAATTCTTTTTATTCATTCGTTTAAAAACGCCTAAGTTAAACAATTTACTTAATCAAAGTCACTTTTAATTAAATTCAAAACCAAACAGCAATAGATTTTTATATATATAGATTTACGCAAATTAATGTCTAAAATAATTTTCGATTTTGACATATATATCAACGGTAATCTGATGAAAAAATCTGTTGAACTTTAAAGTCTGCATTAACCGTCATTTAGACAAAAATTAGCTTTCTTTTGGAAAAAAAACCTTCTTTGGGCCACAACGAACATTTACAAAAAAAAATGGGCAAAATTGGTTGATTCCTGAATGACTTATTGAATTACAAAAAAACGGCTTACAATTTTATATATATAGATATATTCGATATATACAATATGTTATGTTTCAATTATAGCATAGCAAAACAAAAAAAATAAAAAAACTGAAATCACGAACGATTATAAAATTTTAATATGTGCTGCTACTCTTGCTTCACTTTATACAGTTGCGTCTTATATAAGTTAAAAAACAAGATATTGGTTGTTTTTATTATGTCGCAGCGATGCGACTTTTTATACCCTGTACCCATAGGGTAAAAGGGTATATTAAAGTCGCTAAAATGTATGTAACAGGCAGAAGGAAGCATTTGCGACCCCATAAAGTATATATATTCTTGATCAGCATCAACAGCCGAGTCGATTGAGACATGTCCGTCTGTCCGTCCGTCTGTCCGTCTGCCCGTATGAGATACTCGATCTCAGAGACTATAAGAGCTAGAGCAACCAAATTTGGTGTGAACATGCGTCTAATGCATACACAGGTCAAGTTTGTTTCAAATTTTTGCCACGCCCACTTCCGCCCCCGCAAATCGCGAAAACGTATTACTAGAGCTGTATTAAAGATATCGTATTCTTACTTGGCACACCTAATTATATACCCAAACTGGACCAGCTCACCAAATTTTGTCCAAATCGGACAATAAAAACCGAAGATATAGCTATATGAGTTTTGCACTGCATTGCCAAGGCGACATCGGCTGGCAAGAGTGAGCGAGACAGCATGCGTTTGCTGTTGCTGCATGTTAAAGAGAATTTTGCATGAAATTGATGACGATTTCGAGGATATTTTATTTTATTTAATATAACTAGTTGGTACAGGGTATACTCAATGTCGGCAGGGACGACTTGCTTGCTTCATTTATTTAATTATTAAATTGAAACTGAATTATTGTTACATATTTTGGGTTTTTGCAATGCAGACCATAGCTCAGCAATTTTGGTGCGGCACGTTGCAGCGGGTCATTACATTGCATTAAGTTTAAGTTACGTTAACTCTTCCACCCTCAAATTGACGATTGTCCTCAATTGTTAGAAGAATGGGATATTGGTAAATTGCAGCTTTGGGAGGTGTTCAGAGGTGGTTTGAATTTTTGGGATATTTTCTCTGGTTGTCGGAATTTCGGGGATGACTTGTAGAATTACTTCTTTTTTTTGTTAGTAAACAAACTAACTTCCAGACAAACACAATTATTATTATGAAGCCAATAAACAGCCCCAATAAGCAAATGCTGTTGGTTGAGGAATGTGTTTGCAGCAAGTTCAGGTGTTTGGTATTGTTGATCTGCAGATTGTCTAGTGTCTTCAGGCTGAGGACACGCAAGCGTTTGGCCTCTGATGCTGATATCTGTATTATCGGGGTGCCGGGATTGATATCAGTCTCTTCTGTGTTGGAGAATACCCGGTCGTTAATTGTGACTGAGCAATTATGGTATTTTATTAGTAGGGTGCCGCATACGATTTCGTCAATGTTTCCCATTTTATTCTGCCTTGGAAATTGTTTAGCAATATGGTGTCCTCTTGTATTTCTTCGACGCTCTCGATGTGATCTACGTTGCTGTAATCACATACTGAATTTTTACCTAATGGAAGTCTGGGAATACAATCATTATAATATAATTTTTATGTTGTTATATTTCCTACATTCTGTTCTTAATTCTAACATGGTATTATTATGTCTAAAGATTTCTTTGAATTGTAGGTTGACAATTGTGTTTTCTTTGATTATGGGTCTGATAATGAGATTTTCGTATTTTTCTTTTTCGAGATTGGGTATTTTGATGATGAAAAGAATTATAGTATTGTTATGTAGAACTGATATGTCAGTTATTGATATTGACAAATTTATTTCTGCTTTATTTATTTGTTTTTGTATTACATCTAAATCGTTTTCATTCATAAAAATGCTATTTATAATATTGTTTTTTGCCCATTGTATGGCGTATTTTATATTTTTGAATGGCGTTGGTTAAAACGTTGTTAATTTGTGTTAGATTGTTTATGCGTTCTTGGAATTGAGTGTTGATAATGGTTTGTATATTTTTATTGGTTTTCGGGATTGGTTATGATATCTAAGGTCTTGCTTTGTTGTTTTGTTAATCTTGAGATATTGTTTTTGCGAGCTTGTTCGTATTGTGCGGGGTCTGTGGTAATCTTTCTGCCAAAAAATATTTCTAGTGGGCATTGCTTGGTAACTGAATGTATGGATCGTAAACAGCCCTGTACAAAAGATCTGCAAAGTTTCTGTGTGTGCCTTCCCTTTTAAGGCATCTCATTATTTCGGAAAGGGTGGAATGTAGTCGTTCCATTTGCCCGTTTACTGAACTTTTGTAAAGTGGTAATTTGAAAACTTCGATGTGGAGTTGATCTTTCATCATAAAGGAAATGGAAGCTTAATTAAGTGATTTTTCATTATCTGTTAGTACAAATTTTGGTACTCCATAGTAGAATAAAATGTCATGTAGAGGTTGTCTGATATCTTCTATTGCTTTGGATTTTATAATTCTGCCCTGTGCGAGTTTAGAGAATTTTTCTATTGCGGTAAGCACGAGATGTTTTTCGGTAGAGTAGATATCTATGTGAATGGTGTGCCCTGGATATTCGGGAATCGGTGTTTCTTTTAAATTCGGATTTGTTGGCCGCCTATTGTATTTTTCTTCTTTACAGATTCTACACTGTTTTAGGATTTTTGTTATTTTTTGTTTCATTTTGGGAAAGTAGTATTTCTCTGCAATCTGTTTTTGGTTTTCTATTGCGTTTCTATGTGCTCGATTGTGGGTTTTTAAAATTTCTTCCTCCTGATCTGATTCTTTTTCCAAGTCCGTTATTCTTTTTTGAGAGAATCTTATTTTGAAAGTATTGAGGTGAGAAGGGAAAATATTTTGTATTTTTCCCATTATATCTTCTGTTGTAAGAATTCCGTTTATAACGGATGGGTTTAAATATTAAATTTATATATCAGTTTCTGTGAATTGGTTTTTTGTAATGTGGTGTCTATGAAAGGTGGGGAAGGGTATGCTGAAGTCATATTGTTCTTTATCTTCTTTTGCTATTATGATTTGATTTTTAAAAACATTTATAGGGACTTCTATACTAGGGATAAGCAGATGACTTAAGCTATCTGCACTGTGGACTGTTGCTGTCATTGAATTGATTTGAGCTCTGGACAGTGCGTCCGCCACTATGTTTTCTTTACCTGGTTTTTAAACTAGCTGATAATCGTATTCCTCTAATAATGCCTTCCACCTTTTAATTTTGGCGTTCCCATGGCAACTACTAAGGGAGTGTGTGAGAGGTTGGTGGTCTGTGAATATTTTGACTTTTGAGTTACCGTAGAGGTGATTTCTGAGGGACTTGAGAGCCCAAATAATGGCTAGCATTTCTTTCTCGTTCGTTGCATAGTTTTCTTCTGCTTTTGATAACGTTCTAGATAAAAAGGAGATAGGATGTCCATCTTGGCATAGAACTGCACCGATTGCGTAATTTGAAGTGTCGGTAGTCAAATGGAATTCCTTTTTAAAGTCGGGATATCTAAGAATGATATCATCTGATATCAATGAGCTTTTTAATTTATTGAATGCTTCGAGTGCAACTGGATCTAATTTGATTAATTTTTTACTTGAAGCTTGTTTCGAAATTCTGCCGTTTTCACCGCGTAACAATGAAGTGAGAGGTTTGGCAAGTTTGGCATAGTCTTTGATAAAACGGCGATAATAGCCGGAAAGGCCAAGAAACGAGCGAAGTTCTTTAAGTGTGGTGAGTGATGGATAGTTGACTATGGCTTCTACTTTTTTCTTGTTAGTTTGTAGTCCTTTATCAGAAATAACAAAACCTAAGAATTCTACTTTTTTTTTAAAAAAATTCACACTTGTCTATTTGGCATTTTATATTTGCTTTGTGAAAATATAAATTAAATAAAATGTTCAGTTATTCTGACGTTACCTCCTAAGGAGATTGCTTCGAATGGTTCTATGTTCTTTTTTAGTTTTGATACTAGTTCTGGTTTAATGTAGTTATTGTTTGAACCTGTGTCGATTAAAATTTTTAGAGTCTTTCCTTCTCCAAGCTTACATTCAATGTATGGACGTGAGGAGGTCTTTATTCTAAAAAATGTATGTCAGAATGTTCGGTTTGTTCATCATTACCCCAATATTCGTATTCATTTGGTGAATTATCTGCTAAATTTTCTACTTCTGCATAATAATCAGTGTCATATTGTTGGTTATCAGTCGAGTTTGGTTCTTCCGGATACGATTGGTTTTTATTTTCCTCGGCTGTTTCAATGTTAAAGTTACTTGGTCTTTTTATTTCTTGTGTTAATTAGGGCGATTAGCGTAGTTAACCTGTCTTGATTGGATCGATTTGTCTACGTCCATAGGCTCAGGACGAGGGAGAGGCTTTGGTCCTAATGGACAAGGGGGTGCCTTGGGAAAATCATAATTTGTTTGCTGGAAAAATTGTTGTCCCTTATAGGTCATTCTATTTTGTGGGAAGCTAGGGTATTGGTTGTACCTTATGGGTGGTGCCGGCGGTGGCTGTGGTATTTGAGATTGTATTGCATGTCGTAAGCTATTGTTCTGAATTATCGGTGCGGATCTGAACATTTGTGGCTGACCTTTCAGGTTAGCTTGAGAAGCGACATATTTTTGGTTTTCTAATTTGAGGCATAAGTGGAGAGCCTGCGGGATTTCTTGGTCTTTTTAATTCTTGTGTTGAATTGAAAGGTGGACGTTTTCCGAAATCAAAATTAGGGCGATTAGCGTTGTTATCCTGTCTTGATTGGATCGATTTGTCTACGTCCATAGGCTCAGGACGAGGGAGAGGCTTTGGTCCTAATGGACGAGGGGGTGCCTTGGGAAAATTATAGTTTGGTTGCGGATCTGAACATTTGTGGCTGACCTTTCAGGTTAGCTTGAGAAGCGACATATTTTTGGTTTTTTAATTTGAGGCATAAGTGGAGAGCCTGCGGGAGTTCGGTGGGTTCTTTGATTCCTAGAAGTCTAGAAAAATCACCATTGAGTCCTCTAATAAAAGTATTGAGTGCCTTGTCACGATATACCTGGGTCAGTAGTCGCTCAGATTCTTTAGTTATATCCATACAGCCTACTTTATTGAGAATAAGTGACAAGTGTTTGTAAATTGCTGAATGGAATTCTTCGACTGATTGGTTACCTTGGGTCAATCCGTTCATCTGATATTCTAGGGTTGTTATATCCCTTTTATCAGCATAGTGTAAGGTCAAGCATTTAGAAATAGCATTCCATTCAAGTGGAACAATGTATGATTCTAATGCCGTGTCTGCTCATCCGACTATTTTATTTCTTATTGTGTGTAAGATGCAGAAATACCTAGGGCTGCCTTCTTGTCCTGCATAGGTTTTCATTACTCTGTCTACGCTTTTCTTCCATGAACTTAACTCAGCTGGATTTCCATTAAATTCTGTTAAACCCTTTACTATATCTAACTCAGAAATTCTATTCCTATACTCGGGGCTAATTGTTACATCGGGGACATCAAAAGGGCATGAAGTAGTTTTAGTTGTTTCGTTAGTGTTATTTTGTTCTATAGTTTCAACTACGATTCTTGAAATTAGTTGTGTTAGTTGGTCTAAGTTCATTTGTGTGTTAGTAGGAGGGGCTGGCCGTGAGGTCGACGCAGTATCGGACAATAATGATGGTCTCATTAAGTTATCTGGATTTGCCATGGTTAAAATTTGTATTTTGAAATTTTTGAATTTATTAAAAATATTGCCTTTTTTGTATTTGTAAATTATTAAAGTTTCTTTTTTTTTTTTCTTTGTAACTTTTTAAATTTAATTTTCTTTGTTGTTTACTTATTTACTAATTTGTTGTATTTTTTTTCTTAATTTTGTAATCTTATTTTAACTTACAATATAAAAACAGCAAGTGTCATCCTCTGCGGAAGTCCGAAATTTCTCCTTTTTGGGACGTCCTACTCGGGTTTCGAGGTCTTCACTTCTTCCAGTGGTTGGCTAGGAGCGGATCTTGTAGCCTTGACGGTAGCTGGGTGGGCAAGTAATAATTCGGTTATTGTTGTGCCTTACACTTTGTTTGTAGTGTGTTGATGTGTTTTTGTTTTTTTATTTTTCATTTAACAGTCACACAAAAAAATTGTTTTTGACGGAGTTTCACTGTTAAACGAATTAATTTAAACCAGCGATGGTGGTAACGTATAAACCTGTTACGGCTACATTGTTACACCTGTTTACGCACTTAGAACTTTTTACTTCTCTCGCGCGCGCTGGTCCCTGCTCGGGCGCCAGTTAAAAAACAAGATATTGGTTGTTTTTATTATGTCGCAGCGATGCGACTTATTTATTTAATTATTAAATTAAAACTGAATTATTGTTACATATTTTGGGTTCTTAAATATTCAGAGCAGCGGCGTCAGTGTCAGCAGAGTAGGCAGCGTCAGAAGAGTCGCCGGTTGCGCGTGTTGTTGAGCAATCATATTTTCTTTAGAATTGTTTTGCATATTTGGGAGCGGATGCAATGCAGACCATACCTCAGCAATTTTGGTAAAAATATACAGAATTGAATTAGATAAACATATGCACGAAATTGATGAAATTTTACTGTTTTAACTAAATAAAAAAAAAAAACTGTCTTCCTCAACACGTGGTGTGAGAGGTTAGAAAAACGTTTAACACTTTTCACCTTTTCTATCACTTATGCCAATTTTCTTTTAACTTTTAGGTTGCTGTTATTTTTTATTTTTTTTTTTTTGACACCGTTTTTAATAATATATTTTCCGTTGCTCCTGCAAAATTTTTCATCAAGTTGAGACCAAAGATAATATACGCCCGGCCATGCAGAGATTCCGTTTTCAACTGCTTTTGTATGGATCAGATGAGCCGTCGCTTGCCAAAAACCTTATCTTTTATCATGAAAGATGGGTTCCACAAAAAGAACTGAGCTTGGGAGCTTTAAGCGCTATATATTGCAATGATTTACTGTCGAAGAATAATATGACTTAATCATTGAGCACCAACATAAGCGAAAGAAAATGCACACATCCTTTTTTGCATATATGCTAATTTTTTTCGTGTCAAACGTGATAGGGTTATGAAGAAATACAGAATTAACCACCTTAATAAAAAGCACAGAGTTTTTTAACTGGATTGGATTAAATTTAACTAACCCAATTGCGGGTTAAATATTAATATTTTTAATATTTTTAATAATTAAATATTTTCTCTTTTCTTGTCTTGTGCTAAGGACATGGCACAATACTTTATTATATTAACGTCTTCTGATGTATAGAAAAAAGGAATGACTAAGGTTAGACACTGTCTTATATACTCAGCGGAGGACAAAAGCTCTCTTTTTTGGACATATGAAGTGCGCTACGATCAACGTCACCAAATCCGTTGTAGTCGATGTAACGCCATCGATGACCATAAACTATACCAACTAAAATTGCATGCGAGAAGTTTTTTTCTGCGCGCCCCTTTAGCGATTTAAATTTGTAAAATTTTCCAAAACAAAAAAATTTAAAAAAAATTATCTATCTATTATCGCGACCATTATATAATTATAATTCCATTCCCTCCGGAAGCCCATTTCATACTTCATTAGTAATTTTGGTGAGAATATAAGAATGTTTAAAGTAATGTAACGCATAACGTTTTGCTTCAATCATTTAGATAAATATTGCAACTGAAGTCCATAAATTGCAAAGAGATAATAAAATTTGTCGCTTCCACGATGCGCTGGAATAATATGGCTACTATTAACTTTTATATATATAGAATTTTTACTTTATTAAAATTTCTAAATTATTTCGCTTTTTAATATCAATCGCAATTAATATTATTTCCTTGCTTAATATTATATTACAGCTACTGATTCTTTTTGTTTTAAACTAACATTAAAACACTTTGCTTTGCTGTTGTGTCTTATAGATTTTTATTTTACTTTTAATCGCATCCACTCGCGCTGTTTTCGTACGCAGTATTGCTTAGATATTTTCTCTTTCTTCAAGAAAGCATTTGCATCACTTTAACCCTTGAGTAGAACTCTTGGTTCATATACGCCTTATTTTCTTTATTAAATCCTTTTTATTTTTGTCAGTTTATTTTCCCTTTTTTTTATTATTTATTATTAATGAAAGTTGATAATTGATCACGCCAGAAAGGGTGACCAGCAAGGGAAAGAAGAGGGCTTTTGCCACTATCCCCGAACGGGCGCACTGACTTAATTTCTAAGTTAAGTTCTATGAAAAACTCCATCTTGCTAAGTTGTTTTTCATCCCCGGCAATACAATCGTCACCCGAGATTTCTCTTGGCCTCTTAGTGTTACACAAAACCACTTATATCCGATAACGCCTTATATTAACATTGTGACCCGGTCCGTGTATTGTTTTACAATAAATCTGGCCTGTGTTCAATCGAGTTAACGCGCGTTTTAATTTCCTTCAACACTTGGGTAATAAGTCTGGGCTCTCAGATTAGAAGCTTCGCCCCGCTACAAACAATAATAATTTAACAATGTGCCCTAATTTAAAAAGTGCCCTCGTTCCAATTAAGCCCAGATAAAGATTTTAGCTTTGTTGGCTGTGTGACATCGTAATGCATTTAAATGTGCTGGTTATACTGTCGGCTGGTCTGATGAAGCTTAGGGATAAGTAAAAGATCTACGATCATCTATATTAGCTATATTAGCCAGTCGGGATCAGCGAAGCCAGTTGTTTTCCATCTCGGTTGTCAATTATCCTCTATTTTGGGTACCTTTAAACTATCGAAGTACCCTCTTGGCTGCAAACCAATGGTGTTTTCAGTAATTATTTATATATGGGCTAAATGATGTGAAATATCAGGACGTGTAGATACTACTAACAGCATCAAAGCACCAAACGTCATCCATTTCTAATTTCGTTTTCGGGCACATGTCGTTTGATATTTTCTCGCTCGTGTTAATCGGGGTGCCCGCTAGCCTGCATTCTTCCATGTTGAACTGCTTTAACAAAGTGTTTTTTTACTTTGGTTGTCTTGAAGAAATTCGATTTCCGAACAGTATGCAACTTTGCCTAAATTCTTTATTTCAAAATTGTGAGATAGTTAAGTTTTTAAGTCTACTAATAAAAGTTTACGTTTAGCATCTCGTTAAATTCTAGTCGGACACAAATGTACAGTTCTTCCTCCATTTCCCTGTTTAAATAGACACTGTTGAAGCCAAATTGATAGGTATCTAGGCCAAGTTCAACAGCTTCTGCTATTAGGGATTAAGCTTCGTTGAAGTCAATTCTCTTTCTTTAGGTAAATCCTTAAGCTACTAGTCGAGCTTTCCGACAATCTACCTCTCCGTTTGGTGTACACTTAGTGCGGAGTATCCACTTAGTTTAAATAAACCTTCTGATTTTTTTGACAGTGTACAATTTCCCAAGTTTTATATTTCTGTAATGCTTTGTGCTTACTTATAAGTGCTTCTTTGCAATATTTTTCATCTGGACCCTTGACTGAAGTTTCAATTCCAGTGCTGATTAAAAATTCTTATAGAAATTCTGTTGAGGAACCAAATGCCTCTCTTTGTAAAGTAGCCTAAAAATGTACTCTTTTTCCCTATAAGCATACATTTGTAATTTCCTAGAATATTGTGAAATTCGCCGGCGCCAATCAGACGCCTATTTCTTATTTTGTTCTTTTTGAGCCGTTGAAACGGCAGTAATAAATATGCAAACGAACGATCAAGACGTGTTCCAGCAGTGGCTGAAGCAGTAAAAATAGTAAAGTGAAAAATAAAGTTTATGTTCTTATGATATCTCAAACACGGTGGTTTGTTATTAATCATAATTTGGTCCTTCGAGCCGGATCGTTGGGCATTGTTATTTATTGCTCATTTGTTATTAATAATTTGTTAAAATTATTAATTGTCAATCGTGGATTGACGCCGAACATTCATCGATAACTTTCTGTGTCGCCACTGGGGTGATATCGAATATCGATAGTGGGATCGTGTGTGTGCACATCTCTAAGAAAAAGCGCGTGTAATTTTGGCTGGCAAAAGCACATTTATAATTTTCGTTCATCATGGAACAATTAAAGGCTTTAACTAAAGCAAGAGGAAGATTAAAGACAACAATTACCAGGGCACATGGATTCGCTGAGAATCCGCCAAGTGAAATTGACATCTACACTGTCGACACCAAGTTGGATATTTTGACCAATGCATGGAAGGAGTTCGTCAGTCTTGGTGACGAATTACCTAAATATGAGGACATACCGGGTTATGTGGACCCAATGGTTGACTACGAAGCATATGAGGACAAATACGAAGTTACAATATCTCGCCTCAAAGCTTTGAAGAGTAAATTTGCATCATCAAGTAAACTAGAAGAGTGTGGCGCCGCTAGTAATGAGGGATCGGTTGGCCAAGGAATTCTTCAACAAATGCAGTACCACCAACAACAAATGCAGATGCATATGGAACAACAGCTTGAATTGCAACGAGAGGAATCAAGAATTCAACGCGAGGCTCAGCAACGTCAATTAGAAGCTCAACGCGAGGTTCTACAACAACAGCTTGAATTGCAACGAGAGGAGTCAAGAACTCAACGCGAGGCTCTGCAACAACAACAGCAGTTTGTACAAAGTCTGTTGCCACAAGGTAGTCAAGCATCGTCATCAGGCTTACAGTCAGCCACAGTGCCACAAGCAAGAGATTGTGAACTACCTAAGATTCACATCAAGCCCTTTGGTGGAAATTATAAGGAATGGCATACGTTTAAGGATCTCTATGAAAGTGCCATTCACAGAAAGGAAACTTTAACGAACATACAGAAGTTTCATCATTTGAAGTCATGCCTTGTTGGAGAAGCTGCCTCACTTATTCAACATTTGCCTGTAGTCGAGGCTAACTACGAGATCGGTTGGAGATCATTATGTGAGCGCTATGAAAAGCCGCGTTATTTGGTGAATTTGCTACTGGATGAATTCACCAATTTGCCGAAAGTTGTTGGTCACAACTCGTCATCACTCCGCGTACTGACAAGTGGTGCCGGTGATGTTATTCGGGCCCTAGATGCATCCGGGCAAACTAGACGAGATTGTTGGCTGATATATTTGCTCGTCGCAAAGGTTGATGAGACCACCAGACGTGAATGGATTGACAATAGTCAAAATATGGAATCACCCACTATTAATGATTTGCTCAAGTTTTTGGATTCACGATGTGATAGACTTGAGCTCAGTCAAGCTGCTGACCAGGGAGTCAGCAAACAAAGAGAAGACAAAGTAAAACGGCAAGCACGCACGTTGCTTGCCAACTCAGGTAACTGTTTTAGTAATGAGCATATACTGTCGGCTTGTTCCCAATTCCAGAGCTTGTCTGTCAAGCAACGTTACACCTTCGTGAAAGAGAAACATATATGCTTCAACTGTTTGAAGCTTGGTCATGGAGTAAGCGCTTGTGAGTCTAAGTCTTCCTGCAAGCATTGCAAGCGCCGTCATCATTCACTGTTGCATTCCGAGGGACATGCAGCTCCAGCAAAGATGCAATCACAGCAGCAAGTCAACTTAAGCCAAGCTCCTGAAGATCCGCAACCCGCTACATCTGTTGTAGCGGTTACAAACACCACTTGGCTGCAAGGTAGTACTGCCAAGCCACATGCGCCTACCAGAAGCACACTGCCAACAGCACTAGTGAACGTGAGAAACCATCAAGGAGGTTTTACTACATGTCGCATTTTATTGGATTGCGGCTCAGAACTTTCCTACATTTCGGAAAGATGCACCCAAACATTGGGTCTACGTCGTACACCGTCTCGGATTGCCTTTTCGGGTATATCAGCTATAAAGGCGGAAACAACCAGAGGTTTCTGCTCGCTTCTACTCAAATCTCGAGTATCAAATCACTACCTAGATATGAAGGCAGATATACTTGGAAAGATCACTTCATCACTGGCTCGTTAAAACATTAAGGCATCAGCACTTTCTGTATTCGCTGGCTACGAATCGGCAGATCCTGCATTTAACACTAATGCATCGATTGATATTCTGATTGGAAATGACCACATTTGGTCGGTTCTCACTGGCGACAAGTTGTGTGATGACAAGGGACGTACAATTGCAGTAGCTACAATATTTGGATGGGTTATTACCTCTGTAGAATGCTCAAGTCCATCCACATCAACATCATTTTTGTCTACTGTCGACATTGATGGTCTGCTGCAAAGATTCTGGGAACTCGAAGAAGTATCATCATTCACACCTATCAACGCTGAAGATAAAAAAGTCGAAAAACATTTCCTTGAAACGCACACCCGACATGCTAATGGAAGATACATCGTCGAATTGCCGTTTAAAGAAGACAACCCAAGATTCGCAGACACGTTTCAAGGAGCAAGATCACGTTTTCTCGCAGTAGAACGTCGCTTACTAAAGGATGCTAACCTACAGTCGAAGTATATCCAGTTTATGAGGGAATACATACACTTAGGCCATATGGAAGAATTGGATGAAAGGGATATTGCAAATACCTCGGAGATGACCTTTTACTTGCCTCATCATCCGGTATTAGGTGCTAAACTCCGAGTGGTATTCGATGGCTCGTTCCAGGATCGAAACGGTCGATGTCTCAACGATGCACTACATATTGGTCCATGCATACAGCGCAGTCTGTTCGACGTCTGCTTACGATTTAGGATGCACAAATTTGTATTTTCTGCAGATATTGTCAAAATGTTCAGACAAATTTCGGTGGCTCCTAATCATCAAAACTTTCAACGAATCCTCTGGAGAGAAAATCCTGCAGCACCATTAAAGCATTTCAAATTATGTACAGTCACGTATGGGACTGCCTGCGCACCGTTCCTGGCAGTCAGAGTACTGGAGCAGCTTGCTATTGATCACAAGCACGAGTATCCAACAGCGGCTAGGATACTTCTGGAAGACTTCTACGTGGATGATGTTTTAACAGGAGCAATGAATGAGCAAGAACTTATCAGAATAAAGGAGGAATTAATTTTACTTATGGCGCGTGCACAGTTGAAACTAAGTAAATGGGTATCGAATAGCAATCAAATCGATAACACACAAGGCAAAGAAATTGATATCTCAAGGTATACTACAAAGGTTCTTGGGCTACATTGGCACCCAGGAGAAGATGTACTGACGTACAAGATTTCCTTAATGGAGAATGCAAGCTGCACCAAACGACAAGTACTTTCAGACACGGCACGCATTTTTGACCCACTGGGCATTCTGGCTCCAGTGGTGATTCAGTTTAAGATTCTGCTCCAAGAACTATGGTTGCTAGATCTAGATTGGGACTCTGAACTCCCCATGAAGCAAGCTCTGTCCTGGCAAACATTTCGCAAAGACATCCTTGCATTAAATCAACTGAAGTTACCACGTTTTATTGATAACAATGCCGAGGAAATTGAATTACACGCATTTTCAGACGCTTCGCTAAAGGCTTACTCTGCTGTCGTCTACAACCGAGTAACACATATGGATGGTAGCATAGGAGTGTCACTAATAGCTGCAAAAACGAGAGTCTGTCCTTTAAAGCAGAAATCTTTACCACGTCTCGAGCTATGTGGAGCTCTACTATTATCTCGGCTTGTTCAATCGATAAGGTCTGGCCTGCGCCAGAAAGAAGTTAAGATATACGCATGGTGCGACTCTACCATCGTACTTTCATGGCTTTCTAACCAACCGCATAAGCTAAAAACCTTTGTTGCCAACCGCACTGCGGAAATTCTGGAAACCATTCCTCGTAGTGCTTGGAGACATGTGAGCACAAAAGAGAATCCAGCGGATTGTGCATCTCGAGGCATGCTCGCGAGTGAGCTGCTCAAATTCGATTTATGGTGGAATGGTCCATCTTGGCTGCACGACGAGCGTGAATATTCGGCCATACTACAAAGATCACAACATTGCTGCTCAACCATGGATCCAGCAGCAGAACTGGAGTTTAGGACAAACACACTGATGACTGTCACCGAGGATATTGGTTCTACTCCATTTGAGCTGTTATTTCAATGAGTATCATCTTGGCCTAAATTAATTCGAATTGTCGCATACGTATGTCGTTTTGCCCATCGTCTTAAATCAACTAAACAGTGCCACTTGGGGCCTCTGACATATGATGAAATCGATAATGCAAGGAAACTCTGTCTGCGCCAGGCGCAGAACCAATTCAACGTTGATCGACAGTTGCTGCTGCAAAATCGACCAGTGGAACCCCGATCCAGGTTACGCAAGCTAGATCCTTTTGTCGACGACGATGGTCTTATTCGTGTGGGAGGACGTCTAAAGAGATCGGACCTGCCCGCCGATGCCAAACATCCAGTTGTTTTACCGAAGCATCATCGGCTCGTTGAGTTGCTATTACAGCACGAGCATCGCATCAACCTACACCCTGGAGTTTCGGCAATGTTTGTCATCATTCGCCAAAAATACTGGATTTTTGGTGCCCGAAATCTACTGCGACGAATCACTCATGAGTGCCTGAATTGCTTCAGGCAAAGACACCATACTGCAAATCAATTTATGGCCAACTTGCCTGCTGTTCGTGTTCGACAAGCCTTCCCATTTGAACACACTGGATGCGATTACGCGGGTCCTATTTGGCTTAAGATCCATAAGGGCCGAAACCCACGCAAAGAAAAGGGTTACATCTGTCTGTTTGTTTGTATGGTGACCTCCGCAATTCACTTGGAATTGGCAACTGATCTGAGCACAGAGACATTCTTGGCGGCATTAAAGCGATTTATGGCTCGACGCGGGAAATGCTCAGAAATGTTTAGCGATAATGGTCGCAACTTTGTTGGTGCAAAACGCACTTTGGATGAAATGGCACAACTTCACACATCTGACAAGCATAACAATATCGTTTCTAGGACCCTCGCTGAGCAGGGAATTAAATGGAATTTCATTCCCCCATATTCGCCACACTGGGGTGGCAAGTGGGAGTCAGCGGTACGATCCGTCAAACTCCATTTACGACGAGTTATCGGCAGTACGATCATTACCTTTGAGCAGATGCACACACTCCTGGCGCAGATAGAAGCGGTAGTCAATTCTCGACCCCTATGTGCAACTTCAGACACTGAAATCGCATATCTGTCACCAGCACATTTCTTGATTGGCCGAACTTATACAGCAATACCAGAAGGAAGTTATGTCGAACTACCAACTAATCGACTAAACTATTGGCAGCATATCCAGGCTATGCTTCAAGGATTTTGGAAGCGTTGGCAACAGGAGTATTTGACCTCGCTACAGCAACGCCCAAAATGGTTTTCTAAGGTACCAAACATATCACTTGGAGGCGAAATCACTCGTCCGATCACGAAGATTGCACCGCTACCATTTTCAGAAACAGTGTTTCAGGGGAGGCCGGGATGTTGAGGAACCAAATGCCTCTCTTTGTAAAGTAGCCTAAAAATGTACTCTTTTTCCCTATAAGCATACATTTGTAATTTCCTAGAATATTGTGAAATTCGCCGGCGCCAATCAGATATTTTGTTCTTTTTGAGCCGTTGAAACGGCAGTAATAAATATGCAAACGAACGATCAAGACGTGTTCCAGCAGTGGCTGAAGCAGTAAAAATAGTAAAGTGAAAAATAAAGGTTATGTTCTTATGATATCTCAAACACGGTGGTTTGTTATTAATCAAATTCATCTTTTTCAGACTCCAGATCTGGTATATTTTGGTTGGTTAATTCTGTGGTGATTTTATTTTAGATTAGTCTGAGTTTACCAGGATTACCTAAGGGGAACCTTTTTGACCTTTCTGGTCCACGCTTTTCCTGTGCCGGCTCCTCGTAATTAAGATCATTATTGTCAATTGGGTATCAAAAACTTTCTTCATGCTGTGACTCTCCTTGTTGATCTTGTGTTGAATATTCAGCTACAACTTCAGTCGACTATTTCGACTCTTTATATTTACAGTCTTTTCTAAAAAGATTTGTAAATACTACGTCGCGGATTATCGATATGGGTCTGGTCATTGGATCTCCACGAGGGTTCAAGTTTTGCGTTCAGTTATTCCATTATGTTGGGCTCATTATTGGAGTACTCAGTACCATAATCAGATCTAACTGCTTTGATTTTCATTTTGAGTTTTGCATTCGACGTAGCTTTTAAATTGTACTTCTGAACAACTTCTGATTTGGATTTTATGGTCTATGAAATTCACGAAATATCGACTGCCTCCATGACTATTTACACACATTGCTATGTATTAAAGCTAAATATTCCCTTGATTTTGACCCAGTTTGCCGGAAATGGTTTTCGTGATTGCTTCCCTTTAATGCATACTTCACATATTGGCAGATTTTCCTTTGTATTAATGCGTACTTCTTGTATTTTTCCTTTTTGTATGACATCTTTTAAATCCTCTTCGTTTAGGTGTCCGAAACATTTGTGCAATTCTTTTACGCTGCATTTGTAGCTTCTTCTACATTGTAGCATGTTCTATAATAACAAATGAACACTGTACTCAGTGTAGAATATTAATAATATTACAAACATATTGTAACACTTTGTTATAATATTTATATATACAATATTCAAGTGCTATGCCTCTCAAGAAACTTGACCACCCATGAGAGCATAAGAACTGGACATTGTTGAGTCGGCATATATTGCATGTGCGACCACTTTGTCACAATGTCACATGATACATCCTCACTCTTGCATATATCCATATATGCATATTTAGCTTACGTTAGCATTTATGACATAAGCAGACCGCTCCTCTGCCGGCGTCACTGGCAGCGCAGCTACGCGGTCTTAGCAGTAATGAACCATGGTTTAGATTTAAAGAATTATTATAAAAAGACAACTCAAAGCGAATGCATCGAGCATGCATTACTAAGATTTTTAAATAAAAGAATATAAATCAAAGATATACAAAAACTCTTATTATTGATGAACTGGACATTTCTCAACCATAAGACATGGCGACCGTGACAGTGTTCATGGGAACACAAGACGAAGGAAAACTGCAATAAAGGAAAACTGAAGCACATGGCATAATTCTGGAAGGCAGAAAACATACATACATAAAAGAAGGAAGACTAAAAAACCCAAATAATACATGGAAATGGAAATGCAAATGAAAAAAATTTTACTGAGTGAGTAGAGTTAAGTGGTAATGGCACGGAGAGGAGGATTGAAGAACAAAATAAATAAAAGGATAGCGCACATAAAGTGGCTGCTGTACACAAATCCTACACCTCCTCCATGGGCAACTGCCCAAAAATTACAAGCTGAACTTGACTTTTTAAAGTCAGAAATTGAGAACAGAAAGCCAAAGACCACTCTAACTCACTCAGTGAAAAACATACCTACAACATATAAAAATAAAATAAAAATAATTCCACCTTCCAAAGCAGAAGCCAGTAAAGAAGTGCCCAAGAGACTGCCCCGGGCCATTAGAGAGCCCCTTTTGCGAATACACCTGTTGGAGAAACAGTAAATCTGGTGCGATGACCGGCACCGGTACCGCCTGAGCCCATAGGCCCAGGACAACAGCAGCAGAGACAACAGCGTGAAAAGCAGGCCGCTTTTTACGCCATCGAGGGAGCATCAGCGAAGCCAACGGGCGACGACAAGCTGATGCAAAAAAAAAAAAAAAAAAGGGGATCTAAGAGAAAGCAGCAGCACGAAAGCATAAAAACACACACAACCAAATGAAAAATAAAAACACACACAAGCAAATAAAAAATAAAAACACACACAACCAAATGAAAAGTAAAAAAAACACACACACACACACACACAAATATCTTTTAAAGTTAATATAAATTTAAATGAAATGTTAAAGAAAAATCATAAATTGTAAAAAAAAAAAAAAAACATTGTTAAATTGAGCGGAACCATTTTCGATCAATAGAAGCATAGCCTGTAAAGCTATGCGCAAAATTAGGTAGGGTAATGTAAAAGAAAATTTTTCTATATAGATATACAAAAGTTTTCTTAAAAATTGTCTCGAATTTTTTTTATATGTTTGATAATAGTATAAATAAGTTTGATGATTTAACAACAAATTTGATAATTTATAAAAAATCCAAAATGGGATTAATAGACACGAAGACAGTGGACTCCACTGCTAACGTGATAAATAAAGTTGAATCATCAAATGTTGATTTAAGTATTACTAATGCACTTTTATTGACAATGGTCATAATTTTGATTGCATACATTTTGTTCAAGGCATATAGGCTACATAACAAATGTATAACAAAAAGAGCCCTAAGCCGAGCCAATGACTTGGACAAGATTTAAATAAAGTATGCAAACCTGAAATGAAGGTACATTTTTTTAAAAAAAAAAAAAAAAAAAAATTAATAAAAAAAAATTATATATATTATCAAACGAATCAATTTCTCTCGAATTTCTCGAATAAATAAAATTAAAATTTCAACTTTAAACAAATTTTTATTGAATGTTATGTATTAACTAAAATAGGAATATGAGTACGTTAGATACTTATTTTAGTAGGGTAGTAGAAAACCATCCTAGCATAGAGTCCGATATAATCGAGGTTTTTAAGAGTGAAAATATCAACTCACCTCAACGCGCTATCAGTTTAGCAAAAATAGAAATATATTACTTGGAAAAATTTGGTGAACAATTCCCAATCAAAGAGAATAGTAGGGTACGTGCCTGCTTCATTTTATCACTTCCATTTATTTGTTGTTTTTCAAACGCAACAGGAACATTTCAGTTCTATTTGATGGATGAAGAGCAGAGAAAAAAATATAAATAAAAATAATACTACGAAGAATTTCTCCTCAATGGAAATAATAGAGACTAAACGTCTAAGGAAGTACATACCGTTCCTTGATTACCTGATAGAATCAGGCGAAACAAATTACAAGTACAAGGAAATGCGGTATTGGATAGCTAATAATTACAAGTTTAAGAAAAACATAGTAGAGCTTATGGAAAAGTCCATAAAAGTAGTATATGGTAAGGTATTAATGAGAAATCCTAAGGGTAGAGGTGTACCAGAATGGGTACACAATATATTTAAGACAGACATAGAAACAATAGATATTGTTGAGTCGGATGAGGATATAGAGATAATAGAATAAAAAAAAAAAAAATTTTTTTTTTTAATTAAATAAATATATTAAACTAAAGCATGGAATGGAAAGAATAGAAACAATAGATATTGTTGAGTCGGATGAGGATATAGAGATAATAGAATAAAAAAAAAAAAAATTTTTTTTTTTAATTAAATAAATATATTAAACTAAAGCATGGAATGGAAAGAATTATTTCTCCATATCCAAAAAATTAAAGAAAATTTCAAAAAGTCATATAAGTGCATAACTCAAAATAGGAATATTCAGACAGAAACGCTGAATAAGCATGCAATAATTCTGGTTGACTCTTTTAATGAGACACGAAGATTAGTGCATGAGAACAGAATAAACATAGATAGCACGAACTGGTCAAAGATTTCAAAATTATTGATCAAGTTACGAGCAAATCTAATACACATAAAAGAAAAATATAATTTGGACATATTTGTACCAACAGTTCTGAATTCACCTTTAACTATAGAGGTTGAAGAACACAAAGAAAAATCTGAATTGGAAAGTGCAGAATCAGACGAAGGAGAAATTGAAGAAAAAGATAGTGTTATACCCAAACAGGACAAAATGACTGAGGCAAAATCTAAAAGAGCATATATGAAAGAAATTTCATCCTCTATTCCAGAGTTCGATGGACAAAAGAGAAATCTTGATCCATTCCTCACTGCCCTAGAGTTAATTGATTTAACCAAGGAAGAATTTGAAGACGTAGCTGTTGCCGTAATGAAATCAAAACTTACTTGCGGAACACTATGTAGATTCAAACAACTCAAAACAGTCAGGGAAATAATAAATAAATTGGAAACTACTATAGTTGGTGAACCATCAAGAGTAGTTAAAACGAGATTGTCCAAAATTGTCCAAAAAGGTAAAACTGCTGATAGGTTTACATCAGAAATTGAAAATATGAGAAAAACATTGGAATCAACATACATTGAAGAAGGTCTTTCATCAGAGCTCGCTGAGTCATTCAGTACTGAAGAAGCCATCTCTACAATGAAACGGAATTGCGAAAGTGGTAAACTCAGAGGCATACTAGAATCAGGAAACTTCAGAAATATGAATGAAGCCATCATGAAGTACTTGGAATGTAGTACTGACATGACTGGCGCTCCTAATTCAGTATTGTATGCACAGAGGGGCCGTGGTAGTTATAACAATTCATATAATTACCGCGGTAGTGGAAATGGTCGCGGTTATTATAATAACTATAATAATCGTAGTTACCAGAATTACCCGCAAAACCGAAACAACAACAATAACAACGGCAATAACAATAACAGTCGAAGAAACAACAGAGGAAACGGTAGAAATAATAATAATAATAGAGGAAATAGATCAAATAACCAACAAAATGGTTATAATAATGTCCGAGCAATACAGTCTAGCTCGGGAAACTCCCAAACACCTTTAGATACCCAGTAGAAATAAATAGCAAAATTCACAGAATCAGTCTTGACTTAAATACTTTCGTAAAATTCACTAATGAAGCAACCGGAAAACAGTTAGTATTTTTAATAGATACCGGTGCGCAAATATCCATTCTAAAAGAAAATTCCGATACATTTCAAAATATCCGGACAGATCATACTGTCAACATACAGGGAATAAGTCAAGAAGTAATCAAATCCAATGGAATTACTTCAGTTGACATACAAACGTCTAAATATATTATCTCACACGATTTTCATATCGTGAATTCCCTTTTCGCTATTCCATGTGATGGAATAATTGGAGTCGATTTTATGTTAAAATACAACTGTCAAATAGATTTCGATCACTCTGAACACTGGTTTGTAATGAGACCAGACAATTTAAAATATCCTATTTTCGTACCAATTACGTACAGTTCTGGCAATAATTCCTTAGTTCTGCCAGCAAGATCCCAAGTTGTCCGAGAAGTTGAGTTAAACTCACAAGATGACAGTGTATTGATTCCGAATCAAGAAATTCAGCATGGTATTTACATAGCAAATACCATCACAAAATCTCAAAATGCGGTCATAAGGCTGCTAAATACAACAGACAAACCTCAGATTATAAATATAAATAATCTAAAATATGAACCACTTTCGAACTACGAAGTAGTTAAATTAGATCCAAAACAAAGAGAGAAGTCAGTACTAACAACCTTATCAAAGAATTTTCCACCACAATTTCATGACAAATTGATGGTCTTATGTAAAAAATACAGTGATGTGTTCGGCCTTGAGACTGAACCAATTAGCACAAACAATTTCTATAAGCAGAAGTTAAGACTGATGGATGATGAGCCTATTTACATAAAGAACTATAGAAATCCTCATAGTCAAAAAGACGAAATTCAGAAACAAGTCCAAAAATTAATAAACGACGAAATAGTCGAGCCCTCCGTATCTGCATATAATAGCCCACTTCTATTGGTACCGAAAAAATCGCTACCAAACTCCGAAAATAAGAAATGGCGATTAGTAATTGACTATCGTCAGATTAACAAGAAATTATTGGCAGATAAATTTCCACTCCCTAGAATTGATGATATTTTAGATCAACTAGGTCGAGCAAAATACTTTTCATGCCTTGACTTAATGTCAGGTTTTCATCAAATTGAACTTGAAAAAGAGTCACGGGACATTACATCCTTTTCAACATGTAATTTGTTCCAAAGAATGATGACTATAGCATTTTCTGGACTTGAACCTTCTCAAGCTTTCCTTTATATGGATGACTTAATAGTCATAGGTTGCTTTGAACAACACATGCTCAATAATCTACATGATGTTTTTGAGAAGTGTCGACAGCACAACCTAAAGTTACATCCTGAAAAATGTTCATTTTTCATGCATGAAGTCACCTTTTTGGGACACAAGTGCACAGATAAAGGAATCTTACCTGATGACACAAAGTATGAAGTCATTCAAAATTATCCAGTCCCACATGATGCGGACAGCGCTAGAAGATTCGTTGCATTTTGCAATTATTACCGAAGATTTATAAAAGAATTTCGCTGATTATTCTCGTCACATAACAAGATTATGTAAGAAGATGTAAAATTCGAATGGACAGTTGAGTGCCAAAACGCATTCGATCATCTAAAATCAGCATTAATGAATCCCACTCTGTTGCAATACCCAGATTTTAGCAAAGAATTTTGCATAATCACGGATGCAAGTAAATTCGCATGTGGAGCAGTCCTAACACAAAACAAAAATGGACTACAACTCCCAGTTGCATACGCATCCAGATCTTTCACAAAGGGTGAAAGTAATAAAAGTACAACAGAACAAGAACTAGCGGCGATTCATTGGGCAATTACACATTTCAGACCATACATTTATGGTAGACATTTCACTGTCAAAACGGACCATAGGGCATTAACTTATTTGTTTTCAATGACAAATCCAAGTTCAAAATTGACTAGAATGAGACTTGAATTAGAGGAATATAATTTCACTGTGGAGTATCTAAAGGGTAAAGACAATTTCGTAGCTGACGCGCTATCAAGAATAACAATACAAGACTTACAAAACATACAAACGAATAATAAAATTCTGAAAGTCACTACCAGAAACCAAAGTAAACAGTTAAATACCTGCGCAGGTAAAGAAAAAGAAAATAAAGATTTGCAAAAGCAATTTCTTAATGCTTCTAAGCCCAACGTATATGAAGTCATTGTAAATGACGAAGTACGAAAAGTAGTGACCTTGCGTATAACAGATACTCTATGCACATTCAAACATGGCAAGAAGGTTATAGCAAGAATTGACATTTGCGATATATATACCAATGGAATTCTCGACTTAGGTCAATTCTTCCAAAGGCTAGAAAAAGAAGCCGGTATACTTAATATCAGCCAAGTCAAAGTGGCACCGAGCGAAAAAATCTTTGATACAATTTCAATAGATTCTTTTAAATTAATGGGCAATAAAAATTTAATATCTTTAAGAGTAGCGCTACTCAAGCCGGTGACCCTATTATCAAATAATGATAAAGAAAAAGAAGCAATACTGTTTACGTTCCACGATGATCCAATACAAGGAGGTCATACGGGAATTACTAGAACATTGGCCAAAATAAAAAGGCATTATTATTGGAAAAACATGACAAGAGATATATCTCAATATGTGAAAAAGTGTAATAAATGTCAAAAATCAAAAACAACAAAACACACTAAAACTCCATTGACAATAACTGAAACGCCAAAAATGGCTTTCGATCGGGTAATTGTGGATACGATCGGTCCACTTCCCAGATCAGAACAAGGAAATGAGTATGCAGTAACTTTAATCTGCGACCTAACAAAATACCTTGTAATCATACCAATAAAAGACAAAAGTGCAAAAACAGTAGCAAAAGCTATATTTGAAGATTTTATTCTGAAGTACGGTCCAATGAAGACGTTCATTACGGACATGGGTACAGAATATAAAAATTCTATAATTGAAGATTCGTGCAAAAATTTGCATATTAAAAATATAACTTCAACTGCACATCATCACCAGACTGTGGGAACTGTGGAGCGAAGCCACCGAACATTTAATGAGTTTATACGTTCATACATCTCGGTTGACAAAACTGACTGGGATGTATGGATAAGATACTTCGCATATTGTTTCAATACAACGCCCTCTATGGCACATGATTATTGTCCATATGAGTTAGTTTTTGGTAAAGCTTAAAACTTGCCAAAACATTTTAATACAATAGATAGAATTAATCCACTTTATAATATAGATGACTATGCTAAGGAATCAAAATTTAGATTAGAACAGGCATATAAAAGAGCCAGAATAATGTTAGAGCAGCATAAAGTTAAAAATAAGGAGTTATATGATAGGAAAATAAATAATATAGAACTAGCAATAGGAGATAAAGTTTTATTAAGAAATGATACGGGTCATAAGTTAGAGCCGAAGTATTTAGGTCCATATACAGTAGAAGAAATAGAAAATAAAGATAACATTAAAATAAAGGATAGTAAGAATAAAAAACAGGTAGTACATAAAGATAGGTTAAAAATTTTCAATTCCTAATTAGTTAATACATCAACAAAACAAAAAAAAAAAAAGAACTCGTACGAAAAAAAAAAAAAAATTTTTAATATAATATATATATATTTTTTTTTAATCAAACATTTTATGAAAATTTTTCTACTATATATTATTAAATAAAAAAAAAAAAACAAGAAATTTAAAAAAAAAAAATTTATAAATAATTAATAAGTTAAATATAATCAATTTTTAAAATAACTTCATAGAATTACGTTATTTTTCTAAAGGAGGGGGATGTAGCATGTTCTATAATAACAAATGAACACTGCACTCAGTGTAGAATATTAATAATATTACAAACATATTGTAACACTTTGTTATAATATTTATATATACAATATTCAAGTGCTATGCCTCTCAAGAAACTTGACCACCCATGAGAGCATAAGAACTGGACATTGTTGAGTCGGCATATATTGCATGTGCGACCACTTTGTCACAATGTCACATGATACATCCTCATTCTTGCATATATCCATATATGCATATTTAGCTTACGTTAGCATTTATGACATAAGCAGACCGCTCCTCTGCCGGCGTCACTGGCAGCGTAGCTACGCGGTCTTAGCAGTAATGAACCATGGTTTAGATTTAAAGAATTATTATAAAAAGACAACTCAAAGCGAATGCATCGAGCATGCATTACTAAGATTTTTAAATAAAAGAATATAAATCAAAGATATACAAAAACTCTTATTATTGATGAACTGGACATTTCTCAACTATAATACAACATGATACAGATCGTGTTTTCGCTTTTAATACAATTTTAACATAAGAGAATGAACAAATTATAAGCCTGAAGGCCTTTGTTACTCTGGTTTCACACTTATTGTGATTTCGAATTAATTTTTTTTTACGATTAACTAAATAAATAAAAAAAAATAAATAATTGGAAAACAAAACAAATGCGACTTGCTTCAGCTCACGTGAGTAAACATCAAGTGTTCTGTTGACAAAAGTGCGTTTTATTTATTTACTTAGATAATATCAACTAACAAATAGCAATTGGCTTAATATTACTTAACATAATATACATAGTATAAGAAAAAGGTTTAGCATAATTTTAAGCTAAAAAGTAAATTGGCAGAAGGCAAGAAAAAAAAGGAACAAAAAAAAAGAGTAAAAGTAAAACAAAAAAAAAAATTTTAGATAAAGAGAGTTAGGATTCAGGAATAGTTTCGAAGGAAGTCAAGGAGTAAAGTGCGTAAAGAAGAAAGCTATTTTTTGTCTAAATGACGGTAAATGCAGACTTTAAAGTTCAACAGATTTTTTCATCAGATTACCGTTGATATATATGTCAAAATCGAAAATTATTTTAGACATTAATTTACGTAAATCTATATATATAAAAATCTCGCAGTCCTCGGTAGATGAGTTGTCTAAGTGGCCCAGTCATTTAGTCAACTGAACAACGAGGATCCGGGTTCGAATCCCAGGCTAGTGCATGGATGTAGTTTTTCGTCTAAGCCGAAGGCCTTAGTTGCCAGTGCTTGTAAAATATAGTTAGGTTGATAGTTTATAACTATATCCTACACTTTAATAATAATAATAATAATAATAATAATTCTGATTGACGAGTTTGCGCTTATCTTTTCTTTATTACTTTTGGGAGTATTTTGATCCAGCATTCGCTCTAGGAAATAGGGAAACCCAGTAAAACCTATTTCGGATCAATTGAAAAAAATAATAATAATAATAATAATAATAATAATAATAATAATAATAATAATAATAATAATAATAATAATAATAATAATAATAATAATAATAATAATAATAATAATAATAATAATAATAATAATAATAATAATAATAATAATAATAATAATAATAATAATAATAATAATAATAATAATAATAATAATAATAATAATAATAATAATAATAATAATAATAATAATAATAATAATAATAATAATAATAATAATAATAATAATAATAATAATAATAATAATAATAATAATAATAATAATAATAATAATAATAATAATAATAATAATAATAATAATAATAATAATAATAATAATAATAATAATAATAATAATAATAATAATAATAATAATAATGAATTTGGCGATGGCGAAATTGAACGGGATTTAAATGGCTTTATCACGTTACCAAACAACATTTGCATAATGTTGCCATCAAAAGAAGAACTAATTGATCACGTGTTTCCAAACGTAGTTCAAAACTATACAAATCAGGATTGGCTGAGGGAATTTTACCACCAGCGAACTAAAATGTGAATGAAATAAATGATCAAATTCAACAGAAATTACCAGGTGACATAATATCATACAAGTCAATCGATACTGCTACAACAAAAGAAGACGCAGTAAATTATCCTGTGGAATTTCTAAATTCTTTGGAGCTACCCTGTATGCCACCACATATTTTAAAATTGACAGTGGGTTCCTCAATCATACTATTAAGAAATATCAATGCACCAAAACTTTGCAATGAAACAAGACTTTGTATAAAAAAATTAATGCCTAATTTAATCGAAGCAACAATTGTAACTGGCAAAGAAAGAGGAGAAGTTGTATTAATACCATTGATATCAACTGACAGCCATTCGAATTGAAACGTCTTCAATTACCAGTGCGTTTAGCAATTATTACAACGAAATTATCACGAAGATAAGACACAACAGTATTAGATTTCAAAAAGCGCTCTTTGTCACAATTAATCGTTTTTGTTTTTAACAGCTGCAGAAAGTGTATTTTAGCATCCAATATTGTAGGAGATGCTATTTTCTGCACTACTGCGAACCTGGATAACTTGTCTAAGCAAGTGAGAATGTACGTTGAGTTTGTAAAATAGATATCAACGTGCAAAAGTTATCCGAAATGAGTTGGAATAGGAGTCTCGCAGATTGGATGCTTTCCTCGATGTCTAGCGTGCTTGGCATGCAAAACTAAACAGTTAAAAGCAACTTACTTTGCTTTTTTTTCTATTTTGGTAAAAAAAAAAATTGGAAATAATTTGCTTTACATTTTCTTATTCAGCTTTATGAGCACTATTATGTTCTTGATTAATAATTTTGAGTTGCTCATTTGGGTTAAAAACGTCAGTAACTATGTATATGTTCTGTGTGTCGGAAACAAGTATTGGGAAAAAGTTTAAGTAGCGGAGTGTCAATTTTTTCAAGTATAGACAGTTCACACTTTGTGCAGTCATGCACAAAGTTAATAAAGCATTGGCGATCGTTTTAAACATAATAAAATGTCTTATTTTCTTCCCAAACAAAATTTTAGTTTTCTTAGAGGCGACTTTCCGAATTCTAGAATTATTTGGTTGGCGTTTGTGCAACTAGTCTAGTAACGGAATCTTTAGTATTTGAACACGATCCCTCGCTATGAGTTGTTGCTACGGGTGAACTGATATCTTTCTCAGTATTATTTAAATACTTTCGGGACAATGCTACTAGATTTTCTTTACCTAGCTTGAAGAAAATTCATTGCAGATTCTAAAACTGTCTTCCGATTTTCAATACGACCTTTTTATTGCCGAGATATCCTTGCTTAAAGATAAAAATTAACTTTTATATTAAATTCAGGATATCTCCATGACACATGGACGTCGCAAGAATTTTAAAGGACAAAAATGTAGCCAATTAATCAGGCTTTTTGGTCCATCTGATCAATTCACCGAAAAAAAATGTTCCAAGCCCGTGGAGCCCAAGAAAGTAGGAACTAAATCGGGAAAGTTGTTTTCCGTCATTCTTTTTAGGATGCGTTGAAACCGTGTCCTGGAAAATTGTTTGCTCCACAAATAATAAACGAAAAGATAATTTTTCACACATGTAGATACGGTCCGACTAAAAACCTGATAATATTTGGATTTTTTTCTTGCTATTATTTACTATTTTCGAGTATACTTAGAACTTCCAAGTATTAGCAAGTAAGTACATACATATGTATGAATTAGTGTATGCATTTTTATGATTTATGTGAATAAGATATTGTTTTTATTTTTTAAGTACTGTAAGTATTTTTCTGCTATCAAGGTATTTTAAGCTGTTGCGTAGTATACATTGAGTCTGAGTCTAACGAAATGTTTAAATGTTTTTCAGGTATTTGGTTCACTATTCGGTACACCAAGAACGAATAAAATAATTGAACGGTTCGAAATGCTCGGTTATGTTTTCGGTACTTGCTTTCATTATGCTCACATTTGCTTTACCGGATTTTTCGATATAAGCTATTCGTTTGCACTCATTCATTCGTAAGCGATGCTTGGTTTACTCGCTTACACTTAAGCTTTACACTAATAAGTGTGAGAGCGAGTTGCTAATGTGCTTAAGTGTTAATTTTTGCTTTTCGAATGTACTCCTTCCCCTATTATGTACATACATTCACACACATATACATATGTATAAATAAATAATATGATAAAAGATGGGATACATAAATTTTCTTATACATTATAAGTTACTTACCACTAATTTAAATTAAATAGATATTTGCCAATATGTAGTTTCAGAGGTGGACGAACCAAGTTCACTCTTAAACAATCCCGAACTAATTGGCAGAAGTAGTAAAAAATACAATTTTTTAAAAGCTACCGATTGTAAAACGCCAGAACTTATTGAAACAAGTTTTATTTAACTCTTATGTGTGCAACCAAATTTTGTTATATTGATGTGTGACTGGAGTTCATCGAATGTGAACAAAACCATTCAAAATGATTCGAATATTGAATAAGCTTGTTTAGAAAGTCCATATGCCATATTTAAATTATTCATTTTCTGTATCACTTATTTTAATATACATATGTACACCTATAATAATTTTAAAAAATATTTAAAAGGCAACTAAAAGTTGCAATAGTTACAGAAAGATAACTGAAATTACTAAATATGGGTCATAGTCATAAAATATTATTTTGTTTTTGTTTATTTATCAACAGTAATGAGCCTTAACTTTTTTATACATATGACGATGAATATGGGTCATAGTCATAAAATATTATTTTCTTTTTGTTTATTTATAAACAGTAATGAACCTTAACTTTTTTATACATATGACGATGAATTCATCCATTTTTTTCTCTAGTGGGATTCGGGAAGCATATAAAAGGGTTAATACCAAATAATGGGAAACCAAAGGCATAATAAAATAAGACAAATGTTTAAAGTGCTGTTCAGCAAACGACACATGGCGCAGTTCGTAAAGTTTATAATTAGCTGTTTACAAAATTTAAAAGAAGTTTACATACACATACGTACAAGTTAAGATTTTACTTTATTAGTTCGTTTTCGTTTCACTTTTCATAGTGGATTGACGTGTTTTTCTGTGCTCTTGCATACTTTCTTTTATTTTCGGTTTTAAACTCATCGCGCCTGCCTAAAAATTCAGCTAATTACTTAGCAATAATATTCTTAACATTTTGTTATTTGAATTGTTAACTTTGCGCTTTTTGTTTGTTTAAATAAACAAACGCAAAACCAAAGCATTGAACTTATTCTTTGTAATAACAACAAAACTTTTTACAGCAGTGTTGTTGTTTTTGTTGATCTTTGCGTTTGCACTTCGTACCGTTTTTAAAACCGCTCTTGCGCTCTCGCCAACTCATTGTTGTTGCATGTGCAGTGCTGTTGGCTCTCCCGCTCTCCTCTTTTCTAATTTTCTGACTTCTATTATTCGCGCTCGCATCTATTTCTGTCTCGCGTACAAGTGATTCGTGTATTTGTGTAGTGCTTAATTCTCTTAGATTCTGCACTAATTTTCTCTGCAAGTTTGACCCCAGTGTCGAATTTGCTTTATTAAGCAAATTCGACACTGAGTGAGTTTTTTCGTTGGCATTTGTTCTTTAAAGATTTATTTTCTCTTTTAAAGAAAAAAATTTAATTGATTTTGTCCGTCTGTTCTAGCAAGAAGTGTTTGAGCCCCCCTGCACCCCATAATGTGTTTCTCACTTGCTGGCTGTGTGACAATGTCTTGCACGTTAAATATGCTGGCTACACGGCCAAAGTAAGGGATAGTTTGGAGCAAAAAAGTGGCCTCAAATAGGGATGTGACGCATGCCGAGAAGTGGAAATAGAAATGAGGGTATTTATGAGGCAGACCAGGGACAAGTTTAAGAAACTGTCATCTGGTTTTCGTAAACTTTATGATGAGTTTAACGCTTTGGAGATGGAATTCAACAGCTACAAACTGCTAAATGAGTCCGCTAAGCGTAAGAAAACCAGTATGCGGATTCTCTCCTTCCATCTGCCGGTGCCTAATCCTGTCTCGGCCGCGATACCACAATCCCCGTCGCAGCTCATTTCGTTTAATACCCCCGTTCCCCAGGGTGGGCGTAAAGATGAGGCTATTTCCGTTTCTCCAGGAAATAGTCTCTCTTTGCAGACGAATCAAGCCGTAGTTTCCGATCAGTCCGGGCAAATACCAAATAATATTGATATTGCCAATAGTTGTCCAGTTAGAGGTACACAAGTACTTAGGCCTCTAACTGGCGTACCACCAAAGAAACACATTGAAACAAATATTCATTCTTCAAGTCTCCAAAATAGCGGTGGAGAAATTTAAATTTAATTATTCAAGGGAGATATCTTCCTTTAAAATCAGTGTTCCCGCTGAACTGTTTAACTGCATTTGTAGTAAGAGTTTTTGGCCGGATCACATTTTAGTAAACGAATATACGGCCAAAAAGAAATCTCGAGGTCCAGTTAGGCTTACTATCCTCCCTAATATTTCCTCCTCCGGAACGACAGCATCTGCTAGTGTTCCAAAAAACTAATCTCGTCCCTTCATCTGACCTATCAGAATGTGAGAGGACTTAAACCTAAGCTTCCTAGACTCTATCTAGATAGTCTAGAATTTGAATCCAAAATTTTAGTATTTACGGAGACATGGTTAAAACCAGATATTTACGATTCACCGGAAATTCTGGAGATTGAGTTTGTCAGTGTTAAGATAAGATTCAAGTCTTTCTCTGTCTACATTACTTGTTCTTACATCCCGCCACAATCCGACATGGCGGTGTATGCAAAACATTTAGATTCTATTCGACATATTTCTTCATTGCTTTCTGATAGTAGGATTTCTTAATCGTATTTGGTGACTTTAATTTACCAGAAATATCATGGTCTCAATCTGATAAATCTACTTTGTTTCTTCCTTCTACATCTCACTGCTTCGTTGAAGGCCTTTTTGAGTTATCATTAGCTCAAATAAACCCTGTGCCAAATAACATAGGCAGATCCTTAGATCTGATATTTGTGTTGGATTACACCAACTGTGCAGTTACTAGAAGCGACCCTCTTGTCTTGCCTGAAGATAATTTTCATCCTACTTTGGATTTATCTGTTGATCTGTCGTTTCGAGCACGGATTGTTGGTGTCAGTGCTGTGATTAAATCTCGTAATTTTCGCAAGACTAACTTAAACTTAAACTGAATGAGCTCATTCTGACTACTGATTGGTCATCCTTATACAGTTGCTTAGACATGGATCTTGCTATCTCGTTGTTTTATGATACTCTTGGTTCGCTTTTTAAGGTTTGTGTCCCACTGAGGACTCCAGTGTCGTCTCACCGACCTCCCTGGTTTTCTCGTGAGCTATCCAACTTGAAAAATGTCAAATCCAGATATTATAAAAAATACAAGAAATCGGGACGTTCTTCAGACTTTGCTCTTTACGCAGTTGCTCCCTCCAATTTTATGTTGCTTAAGAAGCACTGCTATAATAATTAATTTAATTATCAAGCGTTGTAAGCTTGAGTTTTCCCGTGATCTTAAACAGTTTTATAGCTTTGTTAATTCTAAACGTAAGATGGATGTCCACCCATCAATGTTATCGTTTGAAAATAATATAGCAGACTCTGATCAAGCGATTGATGATTTGTTCGCTGATTTCTTTACAACAACATACTCCTCAACGGAATACCGAGCGAATCTTCCGTATCCTTGTCAAATAAAAAGGTCTAATTGTATTTGTAGTCCTTCGATCGATGAAAGTACGCTTCTTAGCGTGCTTAATTTAGTAAAACCTGTGTACACACCTGGTCCTGATGGAATACCTGGTTGTGTACTCAGATTTTGTGCTGAGGCTCTATGTAAGCCACTTCAAAAACTTTTTTTGTTGTCCGTTAAATCATGTCATTTCCCATCTATATGGAAGGAATCTTATATAATTCCTCTTCATAAGAGCGGTCAAAAGACTGACGCGTCTAATTATAGGGGTATTTCTTAATTGTTCGCCATCCCTAAAGCTTTTGAAAAGTTAATTATTTCTTAACTTCAACATTTTTGTAGATCTATTATTTCACCATCTCAGCATGGGATCTACTACCACTAACCTATTAGAATTTACATCTTTAACGCTCGAAGGATTTAGGAATGCAAGACAAACTGATGTCATTTATACTGATTTCAGCAAGGCCTTTGATTCTGTTAATCATACACTTTTTCTTCTTCAAAATTGGCTTCCCAAGCCCTTTAATTTGTTGGATTCGTGAATACCTGACAGACAGAACACAGAAAGTTCTATTCAAGTCTTCAAGTTCAAGGACCATCCAAGTAACTTCGGGGGTGCCTCAGGGTAGTCATCTGGGACCACTGCTATTCACCCTTTTTATTAATGATCTTCCATCCGTTTTGATACATTCTCGTGTCCTCATGTACGCAGATGATGTTAAGCTTTGTCTCAGCTACAGAGACATTGTATCTCCTTCACGGTAGCAGTCTGACCTCCAAAACTTTCAATCTTGGTGTCGACACAACTTATTAAACCTAAACACATAGAAATACTCCTCAGTTGACTACCTATTCTCTTAATAACATTCCATTAACTAGACTTAACGAGATGATCGACTTGGGAGTACTTATGGACCATAAATTGACTTTTAAGTCCCATATATCTACTACCGTCGGTAAAGCCATGGGTGTTCTTGGATTCGTAAAAAGGTGGTCAAAGGAATTTGATGATCCATATACAACCAAGGTTCTTTACACCTCATTGGTTTGTCCAATTTTAGAATATGCCACCTGTATATGGTCACCCCAATACGATTCACATAAAGCAAGAATAGAATCAGTTCAAAAACAGTTCCTTCTCTTGGCTCTTCGTGGTCTGAACTGGGATCGTAATATCCCTATCGGCTGGCTTTCTGAAACTTCGTGATGAGTTTTCGTCTCTGGAAACTTTAGTTTAATAGTTATAAACTATTGAACGAATCACCGAAGCGGAAGAAGACTATCCCACGGGATTTCTCTCCCGATCCGCCGGCATCTCTGTTTTTGCCGGTTCCGGCATTGTCGAACGACCCCATAACTCCAAATGGTCAGCAACTGATATCGTTTAGGAGTCCTGCGGTGGCTGCAGTTGCGGGGGCGATTGATATTTCCCCTGGTAATAGTGCCCCGCAGGCTGATTCGATATCGGTTGTAGTTTCTGATGTGTCCGGGCGAATATATTCTCCCAGGGATATTCCCAAAAAAATTTTAACCAGAAGAGCTCTCAAAGCGTCGTCTGCTTCAGTAGTTCCAGCGCAAAATGTTGCTGCTGCAGTTGCGACTGGCGCATCGAGATCTCTTGTAGCCATTCCGCCAAAAAAGCAAATCTTTGTTTCGCGGTTCGACCCCAATACTGCATCAGATGATGTCATATCCGGGCAAAAGTCGTAGCGCCAAACATAGTGGTGGAAAAGTTTAGGTTTTCATATACCTGGCGGGTCCAAAAACTAATTTCGTCCCTTATTCTGGCCTATCAGAATGTTAGAGGACTAAAATTTAAACTTTCTACGCTTTTTGTAGATAGTCAATCTTTTGACTTTCATATTTTAGTCTTTACAGAAACGTGGTTAAAGCCAGACATTTCCGATGCTTCTGTTTTTCCCACAATATTTTCAACTTACAGATGCGATCGAATATCCAGAAATGGTGGTGGAGTTTCGATTGCCGTAAATTCATCTCTTCCTTCTGAAATAGTTCTCCCACCTAATGTTCTTGACATTGAATTTGTTAGTGTCAAAATTTGTTATAGTATTTATTTCTAACATGCTCGTATAATTCACTGAATTCAGACATGGCGGTATATGCTAGCCACTTAGAAACTATTCACTTTGTTTCTTAAACTTCCTTCGTCTGCACACATTTTCTTAGTTCTGAGAGATTATATTCTACCTGACGTTTCATGGCTTCCATCAGGTGAGTCTTCCATTGCTTTGTTGACGGACTCCTTGAGTTATCCTAGTTGTCTTCACAACAACATATTCCTCAACGGAATACCGAGCGAATCTTCCGTATCCTTATCAGATAAAAAGGTCTAATTGTATTTGTAGTCCTTCGATTGATGAGAGTTCGCTTCTTAGCGTTCTTAATTTAGTAAAACCTGTGTACACACCTGGTCCTGATGGAATACCTGGTTGTGTACTCAGATTTTGTGCAGAGGCTCTATGTAAGCCACTTCAAAAACTTTTTTTGTTGTCCGTTAAATCTTGTCATTTCCCATCTATATGGAAGGAATTTTATATAATTCCTCTTCATAAAAATGGTAAAAAGTCCGAAGCATTATAGGGGTATTTCTAAATTGTCCACTATTTCTAAAGCATTTGGAAAGTTAATCACTTGTCAATTGCAACACTTTTGTAGATCTATTATTTCACCATCTCAACATGGGTTTGTAAAACCTAGATCTACTACCACTTACCTATTAGAATTAACATCTTTAACGATTGAAGGATTTAGGAATGCAAGGCAAACTGATGTCGTTTATACTGATTTCAGTAAGGCTTTTGATTCTGTTAATCATAAACTTCTTCTTTTAAAATTAAACAAAATTGGTTTCCCATGCAGTTTAATAAGGTGGACCCGTGAATACCTGACAGACAGAACACAGAAAGTTCTATTCAAGTCTTCAAGTTCTAGGTCTATCCAAGTCACTTCGGGGGTTCCTCAGGGTAGTCATCTGGGACCTTTCCTATTTACCCTTTTTATTAACGATCTTCCATCCGTTATAATTCATTCTCGTGTCCTCATGTACGCAGATGATGTTAAGCTTTGTCTCATTCACAGAGACATTATATCTCCCTCACGGTTGCAGTCTGACGTCCAAAACTTTCAGCATTTCTAAATGCAAGGTCATGACTTTTTTCAGAAATACTCAGTTGATTACCTACTTTCTTAATAACGTTCCATTAACCAGACTTAATGAGATGATTGACTTGGGAGTATTTATGCACCATAAATTGACTTTTAAGTCCCATATAATCACTACTGTCGGAAAAGCCATGGGTGTTCTTGGGTTTGTTAAAAGATGGTCAAAGGAATTTGACGATCCATATACAACCAAAGTTCTTCACACCTCATTGGTTTGTCCAATTTTGGAATATGCATCCTGCATATGGTCATCCCAATACGATTCTTATAAAGCAAGAATAGAATCAGTTCAAAAACAGTTCCTTCACTTTGCTCTTCGTGGTCTGAACTAGGATCGTAATATCAACTTACCTTCGTACTCTAGTAGACTTCTTTTACTTAACCTTCCTTCTCTCACTAACCGTAGATTAATGACGCCAATCATATTTATGCACAAGCTCCTTAATGGGGATATAGACTCTACCGAGTTCCTTGTAGACCTACTAGAAACTATATTCCTCTAACTCGTCCATGATGTACTACTATCTACCTTATGTATGCACCTTTTCGAGTTCTTTGTTCTGATTATAATCGTCTTTATCATGTAATCAGTTCAGAGCTCTCTATTCCTTTACTAAAAACTTCTATCCTTTCCTAGTTTCGTTTTTTGTCTATGTTTTGTGGATTGTCCCCGAGACTCGAGCCGTGCGTTATGCGGCTTGCGACCCTCGGCCGGTTGGGCCGGAGGTGTGGGCAATTAGTGCTCCCATTGGGATTCGCGCGTAAAAAAAAAAAAACAAAAAAAAAAAATGGCTGTCTCAATTGGGTCAGACTGACATTACCTGGCCCGAGATCCGAGAATTGGTTATACCGCGCTTTAACACTACAAAAACACCAGCCGCAATGTTTCTTAATATACTGTCAATGGCGTCGCATGGAAATGGAGGAATTAGCTGTGTCTATGACTCTCGCGATGCTACCGAATTTCTATAGCTGATTGCAGCGTTTGAGTTTCAGGTCAAATGTTCGGACAAGAAGTGATTTGCAGTCGGAAAGCGTTACAGTAACGAAGACATATAAGCAGAACGATGCAGTACCCAAAGGAAACATAAACCATAGAGGCAAAAAGGTTGAGTACACAGCGTTTGTGACACCAGATGGGCAATATGAATTTTTATCTATGTCGTTCGGGCTTAAAAACGCACCTTCTGTTTTTCAACGGTTAGTAATGCAGGGGTTGGGTGACTTAGCAAATTCGTATGCTATTGTCTATATGGACGACATCATGATAGCTGCCTCAACAGAATGTTAAGCGTTGGAAACATTAGAGATTGTTCTTGTTGTTGTGTATGAATGTTTACCTCAGTCATACCCTAAAATTAGACAGTGACAGTTGCATAAAAGCTGTTCAATCTGGTGTTTCCTTGTTTGGAGTAGCAAACCGAATAATATCTGACCAGGGAAGGTGTTTTACGTGTGCAAAGTTTATCCAGTTCTGTTCAGATAAAAGAATAAAGTTGCTTTTGTTTGCCACCGTCACTAGTCGAGCTTATGTACAAGTGGAACGTTTTTTTGCGTTTATTTATTTGTATGATCTCTTATTAGTATATAAGACTAACAACAATTTCCTAGTTTTATCTTAATCTAATACGTAGCCTAGCATCAGAAGGATGATTCATTAATCTATAGCCCTGATTATTTGCTAGAGGGTTGGAAGGCCGTTTCCTTGGAGAAGAGTACTTTCACATACTTGGGTTAATGGCTTGGCGAGGGTATTCGGATGTGCCTGGAGTTTAGCGATGTACTTTATCTGTTGTACCTTTATTTCGATTAGTACACTAGGAATATGTATGTCTTTCTGTACGTTTTCCTTCCTGATATACCAAGGTGCTCCCGTGATAGTTCTCAGAACCCTAGATTGAGCCCTTTGTATGGTTTCGATGTTTCTCTTGCTTGCGTTTCCCCACAGTGCAGAGCCGTACGTCCAGATGGGTTTTAATACCGAGTTATAGAGAAGAACTTTGAATTCCAAGCATAGGGGAGGTCGTGCGTTGATAAGCCAATGTAGTCCGATTGCTTTAAGCTTTAGTTGCTTTTTCTTGGCTTCGATATGCTTACGCCAAGTTAATCTTCTGTCGAGGTGAACTCCAAGAAATACGGCATCATCAGATTGAGGCACTGGCACGTTGTTGAGCGTCAATGATGGGCAGTTTCTTCTATTGAGGGCAAATGTAACATGCTTGCATTTCTGTTCATTTACACGGATTCGCCAATCTAGTCACTTTTCAATTTCCTTTAAGTGGGTTGCCAGTTGCTCAGCAGCTTTGATCGAACATTTTGAGCGGCTGAGGATAGCCGTGTTATCGGCTAGAGTAGCTGTGGTGAGTGTAGGGCTACTGATATGTCCGCTGTGTACAAAGTATAAAGTGTTGGACCCAACAAGCTGCCTTGAGGTACACCTGCTTTTCATTCGAAGTCATCAGAGGTGAAGCTATTGCATCGTACAGAGAATTTTCTGTTGGATAGATAAGATTCCATTAGTCTGTGTGTATATTGTGTGGAATAATAACGGGATCTACCGTTGGAGTGGGATGTGAAGTTCCATTGCGCAGCACACTTGCAAATGTTACTCCAGGGGTAGTTGTTGTTGGAGTTGCTGATGACCTTACAGCTCTTGAGAAGAATATACCTGGTATGGTTTGCGAGGGAATAAGTGTTGGGCCCTGGATTCGAGCCGTAGATTTCTTCGCATTGAGGCGTGCCCTCAATTCCTTATAGACAGGACATCCTCTGTGATTCGTGGTGTGATTTCCACCACAGTTGCTGCACTTCCTTGTATTGGCGTTTGTTTTATTGTCGAAACAGACACAGTCGTGTTGAATTTGTCCACAGCCAACGCAAACTGGGCGAAGACTGCAAAACGACTTTGTGTGGCCAAACTCCTGGCACTTAGTACATTGTAGAGGATGATTCCTCTTGTGAGGCTCCTCGACAGTGATTCTACGATGTAGCAGTAGTTGCAGGTTGTAGATAGGATGCACTGCATTGGATTTTAATGTTTGTGCATCGGGCTGTAGCTCCACTTTAAACAGAGGTTGTGGGACTTTGTTTCTGTTTAATATATTTGAGAAGGACTTCACCTCAAAGCCCTTCTCTTCCAATGGCTCTACAATGTCCTGAGGCGGAACCGAGGGTTCAATGCCTTTAATCACGGCTTGAAGACCTTTGGCGCTCTTTAATTGGAATGTGTAGATGTTCACATTCTCAGTTCTAAAGTACTTTTCTATAGTACGATAGAACTGTTCGTTATTTGTTTGGACTTTGGTCTCTCTTATGTTCTTCCTGTTAAGTGGGGTCACATAAAAGTTGTCCTTACCTACTAGGGCCACCAACTTAGGCACCAATGAAGTGCAGTTTGCACCACGGATGTAAAATGGTAGTGGCTTGGCTACTCAGGGTTTTGTTTGGGAAACTCCTTCTTGAGATTCCGGCTGATTTACCAGAATTTGGAATCTGTTGCCCTCCAGAGCTTTACGTTCAGCAATGTTGCTTTTGGACATTTTAGGAGTGTTGCCTCTTTTAGTATGAGGGCTAAGCTTTCGCTTGTTTATATTAATATATCTGTCCATACCAGTCTGAACAGGTGACTTTGGATTCACCGTCACTGGATGGGCAGATTTTGTTGAGGTAGTCTGCTGGACGGTGATCGAAGGTATTGCAGACGTTGCTGCTGTTACAGTTGTTGTTGGAGCAGAAGCTGCAATTGTTGTTGTTGTGAGCGCGCTGACGGCGGTCGGCGAACCCAATGACCCAATTAACACTTGAGGTGTAAGCGAATTTGAAGGTGAAGCGCATTGGGCGCTCCAAGACAAGTTGTTGCTGGTTGGTGTAAGCAATTTGCTCGTACTTGCACTTTTGGATTCAGCGCTTACTGTCGTTGTGGTAGTTGGTGACACTCTTGAGAAGAATGCATTGTTGCATTGAATAGTTAGCCGACGCTCGTTTTGTTGCTGGAGAAGTTGTTCTTGTAGCTGTTGCTATCGAGATTCTAGTGAAGATGGGCGCAAGTTGGTCTTTTTACACGTTTTCATTGCTAGTAAATTTAGTTATTTACTAAGTGTTGCTATTTGTGGTTACAAATAACAATATAAATTGTGATTGGGCGTCTCTGTGGCGACCGAAAGCCCTGTCACTTTAGTTTAACGCTGATTAAATGCTGACACTGAAGAACTTGCGGAACGCGATAAAAAATACGTCCGAACGCGGTGACGGCCAATTGCCCAAAGGGAGGACTTGAGTGCAAAAGAATTACAAGATTGCAAGTTAATGCGTTATACCCTGCTTCATCAAACATTTGAAGCCATCAAAAAAAGGCCGACGAGGATGTGAAGTAGAAGCAGTTTGTTCATTTCATGGTATCGAAATTAATAAATCGTTATTTCGTTTTAATAATATGGAAAAAACGGACTGCCCGGATTTTTTTTTCTGAAGTGGACTGGCGATAGATATAGTTATGAGTACCACAACGTAAAGGCATCGTAGATGAATCAATGATGATGCACTTCTTTGGGATTCTTTGGGAGTACCTGCTTCAGCAATGCCATTTCAGTCAGAGGATGATGACGAAAAGACGCTGGCAAACAGGCTTGTTATGGAGGTTCGACCACATGAAGTTGCCTGACTCATACCCCATGGCGATAAGGCACCATGCGAACCTATGAAAAAAAGGGTTATATTCGGAAAAAAAAACCGAGTTGGAAAGCTGTAAAAACTCATGGTTCCTTCCTATATTTACAGCTACGAATCCAAACAAGAACAAAACGAGGTTAGTTTGGCTAAAGTTTATCGACCACGAGAATGAGATGATTCAGTTGACAAAGGCAGCATAAAAGATTCACCTAGATGAAGTATTTAACATGAGATGATGGACCTAAAATCCCCAAAAAATCCAATATGCCTATCTTTTATGCTGGCTTTGTGATAACATTATGAATGTCAAATGCGCTGGTTATACAGCCAGAGTATAACGAAAACGGTGGGGGCCTAAATTGGAGTTGTGAAGTGCGCCGGGACGTGGAAATGGGTATGCGTCTAATTATGCGGCGGACGCGGGAGGGATTTAAATCCTTGTAGGCTGTTTTCTAAAACTTCGCGTTGAGTTTTCATCTCTGGAAACTAAGTTTAATAGTTATAAACTATTAAATGCATCACCGAAGCGGAAGAAAACCATTCCTCGGAATATCTCTCCCGATCCGCCGGCATCTCTGCTTCTACCGGTGCCGGATCGTTGAATGACCCCTTAACTCCAAATGCTCAGCAACTGATATCGTTTAGGAGTCCAGCAGTAGCTGCAGTTGCGGGGTCGGTTGTAGTTTTTGATGTGTCCGGGCGAATATCCTCTCCCAGGAATATTCCCAATAAAGTTTTATCTAGAAGAGCTTTCAAAGCATCATCTGCCTCAGCAGTTCCAGTGCAAAATACTGTTCCTGCAGTTGCGGCTGGCGCAGCGAGATCTCTTGTAGCCATTCCACCAAAACAGCAAATCTTTGTTTCGTGGCTCGATCCCATACTTTATAATATGATGTTATAGCCCATATCCGGGCAAAAGCCATGGCGCCAAATATAGGGGTGGAAAAGTTTGGTTTTCTTATAAAATCAGTGTACTTCCAAAATGTCTTTGACCAAATTTGTCACAAAGATAAGGCTAAGAAAAAGACTAATCGGCCTCCGATTCGCCTGCCCAACACAACTGACTCTCTGGCTCGTCAGTAGCTGGCGGCTAAAAAAACTAATTTCGTTCCTTATTCTGGCCTATCAGAATGTTAGAGGACTAAAATTTAAACTTTCTAAGCTTTCTGTAGATAGTCAATCTTTTGACTTTTATATCTTAGTCTTTACAGATACATGGTTCAAGCCAGACATTTCCGATGCTTCTGTTTTTCCCACAATATTTTAAACCTATAGATGCGATCGAATCTCCAAAAATGGTGGTGGAGTTTTGATTGCCGTAAATTCATCTCTTCCTTCAGAAATAGTTCTGCCACCTGCTGTTCTTGACATTGAATTTGTTAGTGTCAAAATTTGTTTAAAATCATATTCTGTCTTTCTAACTTCTTCGTATATTCCACCGAGTTTAGACATGACGGTATATGCTATCCACTTAGAAGCAATTCGATTTGTTTTTTCACTTCTCTCGGATGCAGACATATTTATTGTTCTGGGAGATTTTAATCTACCTAATGTTTCTTGGCTTCCATCAGGTGAGACTTCCTTGTTGATGCCCTCCTCATCACATTGCTTTGTTGACGGTCTCCTTGAGTTATCCTTAACCCAATTTAATCCAGTGCTCAATAAAAATGAGAGATCACTAGATCTTATGTTTATGTTAGATTCCTCTAACTATACTGTTTCGAGGATTGATCCTTTAGTCGTCCCTGTAGACAGTTTCCATCCAAAGTAACCATTGATCTACCTTTTCGGTTACCAACTGCTGGTACCAGTTCGACGTCTCGTACCCGTTGCTTTCGTAAAACTAACTTTTTCATGCTCAATGAGCTAATTCTTGCTGCAGACTGGTCCTATCTGTACTCCTGTAATGATATGAATGCTGCCATTTGTTTTTTCTATGATACTATGTTTTCGCTTTTTGCTTCTTGTGTTCCACGTGTGACCCATGTATTGTCTAACAAGTCGCCATGGTTTACACGTGAGTTAACTAATTTGAAAAATGTGAAGTCTAGATATTATAGAAAGTTCAAAAAATCGGGTCGACCGTCTGATTTCTCTCTTTATGCTGTTGCTCGATCGAATTTTTCAGTGCTTAATACACTATGCTATAAGGATTACATTAGGCGTTGTAAACTTCAGTTTTCCCGTGATCCTAAGCAATTTTATAACTTCGTTAAGGCCAAACGTCAGGTAGCAGTGCACCCGTCCCATTTATGTTTTGAAAATAATAAAGCTAACGATGATCAGGCCATTGCCGATATATTTGCTGATTTTTTCAAAACAACCTAGTCCTCCAAAGAGCATCGAGCTTACTTTTCATATCCCTATGAAAAGGTCTAATTTCGTCTTTAATCCTGTGATCGATGAAAGTTCGCTTCTCAGGGTGCTTACTTTAGTGAAGCCCGTTTACTCACCAGAACCTGATGGGATACCTGGTTGTGTACTCAGGTTTTGCGCTGAGACTTTGATTTCCCCAATTCTTAAGTTATTTACTTTGTCCGTTGAAACTTCCTCTTTTCCAACCATTTGGAAAGAATCTTTTATTATTCCTTTGCATAAAAAAGGTAATAAATCCGTAGCTTCAAACTATAGGGGTATTTCCAGATTGTCTGCTATTCCGAAGGCATTTGTGAAAATTATAACTTCTCAACTGCAACATTTCTGTAGTTCTATTCTTTCATCCTCTCAACATGGCTTCATGAAATGTAGATCTACTACCACTAACCTTTTCGAGTTTACTTTTTTAGCGATCGAAGGATTCAGAAATGCATTGCAAACTAATGTCATTTATACCGACTTCAGTAAGGCTTTTGATTCTGTCAATCATACACTGCTTTTATTCAAGCTGAACGAACTTGGGATTTCAAGCCTTTTGCTTAATTGGATTTCTCAATATCTTAATAACCGTACATAAAAAGTTTTCTTTAAAACTTATCTTTCGAAGACCATCAATGTGACCTCGGGGGTGCCACAAGGTAGCCATCTAGGACCACTGCTTTTTACGCTTTTCATTAATTACCTTTTGTCAGTTGTAACTCACTCTCGTGCGCTTCTGTACGATGACGATGTTAAACTTTATATTAGTTTTAAAGTTTTAGTGTCAAATTAACTCATTAAACCTCAATGTTTTAAAATGTAACGTCGTGTCATTTTATAGATCCTCTTTTCAATTAGTGATGTATTATCTTAATAATACCCCACAAATTAAATTTCACTTGTCATATTAATATCACTGTCAGTTTCGTTAAGCGATGGTCGAAAGAATTTGACGATCCTTACACAACCAAAACTCTTTTTATATCACTGGTCCGCCCCATTTTGGAGTATGGATCATGTGTTGGGTCTCCACAATATGGATCACACCAAGTAAAAATTGAATCTGTTCAAAAACAGTTTCTAATTTTTGCTCTTCGTGGTTTAAACTGGGATCGAAATGTTAATTTGCCTTCCTATTCTAAAAGACTTCTTTTAATTAACCATCCCTCCTTACTTAATCGAAGAGTAATGCTTGGTACTTTGTTTATCCACAAGCTTTTGAATGGACAAATAGACTGTCCTAATTTACTCAATCAGGTCAGTCTATCTGTTCCTTGTAGACTAACCCGAAATTTTGTCCCTTTATCTTTAACACGCTGTACTTCCAACTATTCTTTGCAAGAGCCTTTTCGAGTTCTCTGTTCCGACTACAACCGCCTTTATTCTCTAATCGGATCAGAGTTCTCGATATCTATTCTAAAAACTTGTATTTTAAGTAATCCATCTAGTAGTTAGTCTTAATTATTGTTGTCCACGCGACTTCATTTTGCATGCTGTCTGCTAGGGTTCGCGCGTAACAGGCATTGTCCTGGTGTCGCTTGGACCACTTGAACGTACTGCGCATTGTACGCGTCAACGTCCAGAAGATTAAGAGTACGAAGGTAAGTTGATATTACGATACCAGTTCAGACCACGAAGAGCAAAGAGAACGAACTGTACACTGCCATGTCGGATTGCGGCGGGATGTAAGAACAAGTAATGTAGACACAGAGAGACTTGAATCTGACCTTAACACTAACAAACTCAATCTCCAGAATGTCCGGTGAATGAATTTGATCTGAAGTTAAGGCTGAGTCAACTGCAATCAGAACTCCACCGACTACACGAGAAGTCCGATCACATCTAAAAATTGAAAATTTTGCGGAAAGAACAGGTGCGTCGTTAATATCGGGTTTTAACCATGTCTCTGTAAACACTAAAATTTTAAATTCAAATGCAAGACTATCTAGATAGAGTCTAGGAAGCTTAGATTTAAGTCCTCTCACGTTCTGATAGGCCAGATGAAGGGACGAGATTAGTTTTTTGGAACACCAGCCCAAGCTGATATTCCGGAAGATGAGGAATTAGATGGAATAGAAAGCCTAACCGGATCTCTAGTTTTTTTTTTGGCCGTGAATTCTTTTACTAAAATGTGATCCGGCCAAAAACTGCTATGACATATACTGTCAAACAGTTCAACTGGGACACTTATTTTAAATGAGGATATCTCCCTCGAATATTTAATTTTAAATTTTTCCACCGCTATTTTAGCGTTATAGTGATGAGCTTGAATTTTTGTCTTAATAAAAGCTAAGACATCATCCGTCGAATGTTCGGGATCAAGCCTTGAAACAAATATTATATATGTATCTTAGGTGGAACTCCAGTTAAAGGCTTATAGGAACCAGGCCGCAAATCAACAGCAGCGTCAGCGACCACGATTGAATCCGCCTGCGTGTCCGGTATTGCACCTCCAACTGGACTACTATCGGCAATATCAACAGTTATTGATAATTGCCCGGACTTTTCGGAAACTACAGCTTTATTCGTCTGCAAAGAGAGACCATATCCTGGAGAGACGGAGATAGCCTCGTCATTGCGACCGCCTTGAGAGATGGGCGTGGTAAACGAAAAAAGCTGCGGAGGATTTGTCACAGTGAGCAGTGAAGGAACCACGGCCGAGACGGGATTGAGTACAGGCAAATGCAAAGACAGATTGCGCATACTGGTTTTCTTACGCTTTGGAGACTCATTTAACAGCTTATAGATGTTAAATTCACTCTCCAATTTTATAAGAAAAAAGAAATTTCAAAAAGGACAAAGAAAAAACTCACTCAGATTTTTTAAGCAAATTCAACACCGGGGTCAAACTTGCAGAGAAAATTAATTTGAAAACTAAGAGAACCAAGCACTACACAAATACAGGTATCACTTGTACGCGAGACAGAGATAGATGCGAGCGCGAATAATAGAAGTCAGAAAATTAGAAAAGAGGAGAGCGGGAGAGCCAACAGCACTTCACAAGCAACAACAATGCGTTGGCGAGAGCGGTTTAAAAGCGGTAAAAAGTACAAACGCAAGAGCAAATAATAACAAAAACAACAACACTGCTGTAAAAAATTTTGTTGTTTTTTCAAATATTAAGTTCGATGCTTTGATTTTGCTTTTGTATAGTTAATTAACAAAAAAGCGCAATGTCTAAAATTTCACCAGCCCAACATGGTTTCGTGAAACGTAGATCTACAACCACTAACCTTTAAGAATTTACATCTAGGACGATCAAAGGATTTGAAAGTGCAAAGCAAATTGACGTCATATATACAGATTTCAATAAGGCTTTTGACTATGAGTGTCAAAATTGAGTTTATTAGTGTCAAAATTTCACTTACATCTTTTTGCACTTATGTTACTTGCTCGTACATTACAACTCTTTCCGACTTAATCACGTATAATAATCACTTGCAAGCAATTCAATCAGTTTCTTCACTTCTTTCTGATATAGATACCCTCATCGTTCTTGGTGACTTTAATTTATCAGATATTTCCTGGTCCCTTTCTGATGAGTCCTTAGTGTTGTTGCCCTCCTCGTCTTATTGCTTCATTGAAGGTCTGTTTGATTTATCCCTTACTCAAACTAATCCTATACGCAATTCAATTAATAGATCACTTGATCTTGTATTTGTGTTGGACTCAGGAACAGGATTGAACCTCTCGTTTTACCTGAAGACAAATTTCATCCAACCTTGGATGTAACTATTGACCTTTTTATTTGTACGCCGACTTACAATACTCATCCGGTAACAAGAAGCCACTGCTTTTGTAAGACTGACTTTGTTAGACTTAATAATATTATTTGGAACCTTGATTGGTCATATCTGTACAATTGTACAACCATGGACTCTGCTATTCATTATTTCTATAATATGCTTGATTCCGTTTTTAAAGTTGTATTCCTCTCGGTAGATCAGTTCAGTCTAATAAACCCCCCTGGTTCACTCGGGAGCTGTCCAATTTAAGAAATGTGAAGTCGAGATATTATAAGATATTTTTCTAAATATGCTATTGCTCGTTCAAATTTCATGAAGCTTAATACAAAATGCTACAAGGATTATCATCGGCGATGTAAACTTCAGTTTTACAGTGATCCGAAGCAGTTTTACAACTTTGTGAACGCTAAACGCAAAACGAGCATAAGCTCATCATTTTTAACTTTTGGAAATAAGACTGCGGACAGTGCGGACTTCAATAAGGCTTTTGACTCTGTTAACCATAAGTTATTACTTATAAAGTTAAACTCAATTGGCTTCCCAAATATTCTACTCTGTTGGATTCGTAAGTATTTGACAAGCAGAATACAAAAGGTCTTATTTAAGTCTTCCTTTTCCAGATGCATCAATGTGACTTCGGGGATGCCCCAGGGTAGTCATCTTGGTCCGTTGCTGTTCACCCTTTTCATAAATGATCTTCCTTCCGTCTTGCTTCATTCACATGCGCTCATGTATGCAGACGACGTGTAGCTTTGCCTTAGCTATAGCAATATGGTTTCGTCCAGTAGATTGCAAGCTGATCTTACTAATTTTCAGTGTTGGTGTCAGCACAATCTTTTAAACTTAAATACCACTGAGTGCAAGTTTATGTCGTTCTATAGGATCTCTCTTCAGAAGTACTCCTTGAATAACACTCCATTAGAACGCCTTGATGAAATGAATGATTTAGGTGTACTCATGGATCGTAAATTAACCTTCAACTCCCATATCTCTACGATAATCGCTAAAGCCACAGGCGTTCTTTGTTTTGTCAAGAGATGGTCGAAAGAATTCGACGATCCTTACACTACCAAAATTCTCTATACCTCTTTGGTCCGTCCTATTTTGGAGTATGGATCATGCATATGGTCACCTCAATATGAGTCACACCAAATTAAAATTGAATCTATTCAAAAACAATTTCTGCTTTTCGCTCTTCGTGGTCTTAACTGGGATCGCAATGTCAACCTGCCATCGTACTCTAGTAGACTTCTCTTAATTAATCTTCCTTCTCTTACTAACCGTAGAATAATGCTTGGTGTTATCTTCATGCACAAGCTCCTAATTGGTGATATTGACTCGCCTGAGTTATTACACCAAGTAGATCTTTCGGTACCATCTAGGCCTACTAGAAACTATATTCCCTTATCCCTTGCACACTGTACTACTAACTATGCCTTGCATAATCCCTTTCGAGTCCTGTCGGCTGATTATAATCGACTTTATTGTGTGATCAGCCCAGAGCTCTCTTTATCAGTACTAAAATCTTCTATCATTTCCTACTTAGCTCGTAAATAGCTGTAGCTTTCGTTATTTGTCTGTTTTTGTCAACGGTTCCCCGCGACTCGTGACGAAAGTTGTGCCTTGTTTTCTGTTAAGCCACGATGAGCTCTGTTGGGTTCTTTTAATATTTCTTCTTCTTGTTCCGTGTCTGTTAAAATGTCTTTTACATGTATTGACGTGAATCTGATTTTATAATTTTTAAGGTGCGACGGGTAGAGTTTTTGTATTGTTCCTATTGTATTTTCTGACGTTATGATTCCGTTTACAACTGATGGGTTTAAATGCTTTTTTAAGATGTCCAGTAAATCATTTTCGTTATATTTTGGTTGTTGAATCGTGTGCCTATGTATTGTTGGGAATGGGATATCAAAATTGTAGCTGGTTGAGTCGTCTCTCTTGATGAAGAGTTGATTTTTGAATGCATTGATAGGGACTTCTATGCTGAAAATTAGATTATCTGATGAACTTTCTAAACTATGCAACTGAATTGATCTGGCTAGGTCTTGATAACGCGCCTGCGACTACGTTACTTTAAAAATGCTCTTAAATCTTTTAAAGTTCTGGGCTGTGGGTAATTGACAGTATTTAAGTTTTTTATTTGGGTTCATTTCGATGCCTTTGTCCGAAATAACGAACCCATAAAGGTCGCATTTGTCCAATTGGCATTTCATATTGCAGAGTTTGGAAAGTTGTTTGAAAGTTTTTTTTATGTTATTCCCTGTCTTTACTGATGTGAATATCTTGGAGAATATCATCGAGCGCACGTTGTAAAAAGGATGGTGCGTTTTTTTAATCCAAATGGGAGTCGTGTAAACTCGTATTTTCCGTTATTGACGAAGAAGGCTGTTTTCGGAATATCTGACGTTTTTAGCGGGATATGATGAAATCCACTCTCAAGGTCGAGTACAGAAAATAGTTTATTGTTGCCGAGTTTGGCTAATACCTTTACATAATACATTAATACATTAATCTCGGGAATGGGGTATCTATCTGCTATGGTAGCTTTATTGAGTTTTCTATAATCTATGACCATTCGAAATCTATTACCTTTTTTTTTGGAACTATCAACACTGGTGATTTGTAAGGTGACCGTGAAGGTTAATTAATGCCATTAACTAGCTGATATTGGCTTTGTCTATTCACTTCATCCTTTAAGGACAGTGAGTATTGATAGAATCTTGAATATATTGGGGAATCAGTAGACGTTCTGATTTCTGCTTCAACATTCGTAGCGTAGGTTAGTTTCTCGTCTGGGCATGATTGTGCTAACTGCTTCGTATTTTTGGACAACTTCGATTACCATTGTACCTGACACTCTGCTCCCTCTTTGTCGTTTCCCGACATGATTTGCAGGGAATGGTAGCCTTTTACCGGCATCAGGTCTGTTCATATAGTTGACTATCTTTGTTTGCATACTACGGTCAGCGTCCATTGGTTCTGCTGGCTTGACAAGGTGGGGCTATTGGTTAGGTCGGTCGACATTGATTAGGTTGGTTTGGTTGTGGCCAATATTGTGGTTGGTAGCCAAATTGATTTGGGGCTCTTTGGAATAGACCGGGATGAACCTGGTTATAACTGTAGAATGGGTTGTGTTACTGGTCTCCGTGGAGGAATTGAAGGATGAAGCTGAAGTGGTAAATATGTCGGAAGTCTAAAATTTGGGTTGTTCGGTGGATTCGGCGTGAACCTACGAGGTACCGGAATTGGGTTCTGGTCAATGTTCAAGTTTTGCTGTTTGTTGGTGTAAATGCATGCTTAAAATACAAACTATGAATTTCTCACAGTTAAGACCAATGCAGGCTTTGCTTAGAATAGAATTAATCCCTACATATTTTCAAATACACTGTACTCACACTATATTTTCATACAACACAAAATTATGCCCCACATTATGTTCACACACACAATCACATTTACACTATGAATAAGACCCCCAAATGTATATACATGTGACCCCCTAGATCCTAGAATCGTGTATATAAACTCGACCTTTTTCTTAATAAAATCAGTATTCAAGCAACTCTTCTCTATTCACTACTCTGCAACCAACGGGTGAGCATCGCTGTGTCTTTGGCCCCCATTTGCATAATCTCTCCGAAGTCCCTATGTCACAAGTTTATGCTCTAGAGGCAAACATTTAATAAATAATAAAATTATAAAATTCAATAACATTTTGGTGACCCCCGACTTTGGCGTTCCCAATTTAAACAAATAAAACATTTTGGTGTAACAGTCAAAGTATGAGAATTTTGGTCAACTCAAGAGACTAATTTTCTCAATAACACGCACATAAGGAATTTTGGTCAACTTGTCGATCATTTCCTTTTTTAATACAACGCTTTGGAAAATATTGATATTCCTTAGCGAGGGCACGGTTTTGCAGGCTAGCAACAATCCGGTCCCGACATCTACGAAGCAATTGATTAACTTGGATATCATTGTATTTTTCCATATCATTTATGTCAACTTGGCGGCGGTATTGCACACCATAACCAAAAACTACATCTGCTTGTGACACAATTGACTGTGTCAGCACTTTGTCACCTAGTCAACTTGGCGTCTAGAATCACAGCGGAAAAAAGTACATTCGAGTCAACTTGGCGACTATTTTTGTACAGCAGGTCAACTTGGCAACCATAAACTCTTCTGTTTGTCGGACAACTGAAATTATCAGCACTTTGTCACCTAGTCAATTTGTGGATTAGAACGACAGCAGAGTATATTCGGAAAACTCTAAATTTGGATTTCTGCAACGTGGGGCAAGGCGTACCCAATCGATTGACTAAAAAATATACTTCAAAAATATACTCCAACGGATCAAAGTACATAAAGTAAAATGGAGAAAATATACGAGCGACAGTTTGAGAGAGGTGAAGAGATTCAAAATGTCATCAGAAATGTCAGAAAGGACTCTGCCTCAAGGAAGACAAAAGTTCTCTATTATGATATTAAAATTGAGACGATTGAGGATTTTTGGGATGAATTTGACAAAGCCCACACCGATTTAATGGAGTCATTGGGATACAAGCCATCCGATCACGATTACTTCAAAAAAGAATATTATTCAAAATTAAAAGAAATAACAGAAGAAGTAATAAAGGATTGGAAACTAAAAAGGACAAAAATTGAAGAAAGCGAATCGGCCCATCAAAAAGATGAAGATCGCGTTCACACTCAACCATTGATACGGAAGCAAGGCGCGATGCTAGCAACACTTTCCAGGACATTAAAACAAATAGTTCCTGAAGAAAAAATGAACTACAAAACAGTTGTAGAAAACTATGGCAGCAGATAGAACAACTGCATTATTAGATGTACAAACTTGTAGTAAATCCAGTCGAAGCTGGATACAATTATACGTTTATAATGGCAGAAAAGGCGATACTGAAATTTTGTATCCCCCCTGGACATGATGTGACAACGTCGTCATTACAATTGCCAAAAATTTCAATTCCAAAATTTTATGGAAATTATTTATAATGGCAACAATTTCATGACATTTTTAAGAAAATGGTTCATGAATCAAACATACCCGCTGTACAAAAGATGTGGTATTTAAAAGCAAATCTATCAGGGGATGCCGAAAGATTAATTAGGCACCTTGAATTAACAGAAGTCAATTATGACACTGCATGGAAATGTTGCAAGAACGATTTAATAATAAACGGGTCGTGGTTACAGCAGTTTTTGAGAAACTTTTGATCATCCTAACATTGGAAACGACGCCCTGTCAATAAAAAATCTTCATGATAATATTCATGAATTATTGCAAGCCCTAAAGAATATAGGCATTGACACAGAAACTCGGGATTCTATTATAATCTTCCATATGACAAGGAAATTGGACAGACTTAACCACACTTTGTATGAACAATACCTTTCCGATACAAGGTAATTGCAGAAGACCAAAAAATTCCTTGCATTTTTGGAACAACGTTTCCTTGCCCAAGAGGCGATTGGTACCAAGCAGACCAGAGAGAGGCAAAAAATATGTGCATCAGCTTCTGGCACAAACTCATCTTCATGTCCGTTCTGTAGTATATTGAATCACAAACTGTTTCGGTGTGATAAATTCAAAACTAAATCTGCAGCAGAACGTTTAAACTGGGTATAGCGCCAGAGGATGTGTGTCAATTGTTTTAAAACCGACCACATGTCAAAGGCTTGTTCCTGGAAGGGATGCTTGAAATGCGATAAAAAACACAATACATTGTTACATTTGGGAAACAACAACTTGAAATTAAATGTAACAACAACGGCTTCAGCCGCGTCCACATATGGAAGTAATAAAAATTATACCCTACTAGCGACAGCCAGGGTAATTGTTAAAGGGACCAATGAGCGAAAAGGAGAATTTCGTGCGCTCTTAGACAGCGGCTCCCAAGTCAATCTAATCTCAGAAAGACTAGTAAAGCAACTATCTTTAAAAATAGAAAAGGCATCGCTAAGAATTGAAGGAGTAGGGGGACAACCCCAAATCAGCAGATCCAGAGTAAATGTACTTGTGAAATCAAAATACACTGATTTCTGTTCAAGAGTGGAAGCCTTTGTATCACCGCACATTGTCGCAGTTGAACCCACAGCTCTAGCGGATCCCAATTTCAACAAAACTAGTAAACTTGATCTAGTACTAGGAGCAGATCACTATCACTTCTCAACATTACTGCCTGGGCAAGTAAAGCAAAATAAGTGTCCCAGTCTTCAAAATTCAGAATTTGGTTAGATCATTGCCGGGAAAATAAATATGGCTGCATACTTGTATGTAGCTACTAAGCCCGATGAACTGTTGGAGCGATTCTGGAAACTGGATACCTTGGAACCAGCAAAAATATACTAAAGTCCAGAGGAAGAATATTTAGATAAAGCTGCAGGTGGAAGATTGGTTGTAAAACTGCCATTTGCTGAAGACTCTTCATCCCTGGGGGAGTCTCGTGATGTGGCTGTTAGGAGATTTACCACTGGAAACCAGGATGAGCCCAGAAATAAAGGCAGAATATGTAAAGTTAATGAAAGAATATGAACAGCTTGAACACATGAAGGAAGTGTAGCCAGAAAGGTTACCAAGGCAGCATTATTTCATACCTCATCATTGTGTTCTTAAACCTGATAGTACCACAACCAAATTCAGGGTGGTATTTGGTGCTTCATGTAAGACATTATCAGGAAAATCTTTAAATGATATCTTGTACCCAGGACCAGTGGTACGAAGTCAACTGTTTTCAATCCTACTGAGGTTTAGGACACATAAGTATGTTTTCACTGCGGAAATAGAAAAAATGTACCGACAGGTATGGGTAAATCCAGCTGATCAATTCAATCAAATGATTGTTTGGAGTGACAGCCCAAATAAGAAATTTAAATATTATCGCTTGCAGACGAAACAACTTCGGCAACATATCTCGCAACAAAAAATTTGGAGTATTTGGCAATCAAAAACAAGGAAAAATTGGCCACTGGAGCAACGACTCTAAAGGATGACTTCTATGTGCTCCTTACAGGAGCAGACAGCTTGGCAGAAGCACTGCAAATCAGGCAAGAGCTGGTTAAAATTCTTAAACCAGCTGGATTCAATTTATAAAATAATGCTCAAACAATGCACAGCTATTGGAGGAAATCCCGAAGGACGACATATGTAGCAGCATTAATTTGGGTGATGCATTGGAACAATTAAGTGTGAAAACTTTAGGCATAATTTGGATGGCTAAAGAAGACACGCTCTGCGGAAAGGCCCAGCTACATACTCGAGGGATAACAAGACGCGTTCTATTATCTGAAATAGGACAAATATTTGACCCGTTGGGACTATTTGCACCTGTTGTAGTACGTGCTAAAATATTACTGCAACATATTGCATCCGAAAAATTTGAGATGGATGCCAATCTACCTGCTAACTTGGAGAAACAGTGGGAAATGTATCGTGCGGATCTGCAAGACCTGAATAAAATGCAATACGATGTCAGATCCACACCTTGGTAGGTCTTCAGATCTTCGTGCGCTTACTATGCGCAAAGTCACGAGTAGCTCCACTAGACAAGCAGTCATTGCCCCGTCTTGAGTTAGGTGCATCACTGCTTGGAGCAGAACTCACGGACAGAGTTCGACACGATCTCCGAATGGAAGCAGAAAATGTTGAAGCCTTCTTGTGGTCAGATTCAACAATTGCACTGTCATGGATTAATTCTCGGGCATCTTAGTTCCATACATTTGTGGCCAACAGGCTTACAAAAGTACATGCTGTTTCCCAACCGACACAATGGCGGCATGTTTCATCCGCTTTAAATGCTGCAGATGTCCTATCAAGAGGGATATCAGCATCTCAGCTAACATCAAACAATTTATGGTTATATGGACCATTATACCTACATGGGCCACATTCTCGCTGGCCAGCACCATTCAAGGCATCAGAACATGTGACTGATACTTCAGAGCGGAAAAACAAAGTATTCAGTATGCCAATGACGAGTACCATTCCTGCTTCTGGGAGGGATGATGGATGGATTTATAATGTAGTGAATTCACATGTCGTTATTAAAATTAATCAGCACAGCTCGTAACACTCTGCTGCAAGCAATAAATTATTATAAGTTTATATATAAGAACAATTGTATGTACATATGTACGTAAACTTGCATGCATACATTTCGTTCTGTATATAAGCTTACGCAAACGAATTGTGCTGACAAGCAAGCCCAATTATGCTGAGCTTGCATTTTGGTCCCACCAAGAATGAGTGACCAAACATGTGAGTTCACTCTTGCTCCTCAGCCCTCTTATTTTTGTAGCTGCCAATAAGCAGCATAAGCTTTTATATGTAGCTTAAGTTATTCTAATTAAACCTTACGAAGAGCACAGACGTGCCTATAAACAAGAATTATTATTGGAATCAATGAAATCATTTTATATGTACGATTGTACATATTTCATGGCGACCGTGGCAGGACCCGTCACAGCCAAAATATTGTAACTTGGAAATAATTAAAAAAAAATACAACAACCAACAAAAACAAAACAACAAAAAAAAAAACAAAAGATGTTTCCTTTTTCACTATGCAAATATTATTCAGTAATACAAGAAAACGACAAAAAACATCTATATATATAAAAGAAAGTCGTGTTAGTTACACCACTTATAACTCAAGAACGGCAGAACAGATTTGGCTGAAAATTGGTAGGGAGGTAGCTTAGAGCCAGGAGATGGACATTGGATACTTTTTATCCCGTTCGACAGCGTTCCCATGTGACTTGACATTAAGAAATAAATAAAATATTTTGGAACAAAGTTTGCCGGATTAGTTATGTCATCGATGAACTCAATTTGATATTTGTAAGAAATCAATATTAAAACTATTTCTATTAAATTAATAATTATACTTGGAATGCTTCATCCAAGAATTTTCAAAGACGGAAGCAAGGTGAAGCGGTTCCTGGGTATCCAGATGTGCGTTCTACTGATGCTCTTGGTCGTATGTATACAGTTCATCCAAAGAATGATGAATGTTTCTATTTGCGGTTGTTGCTGGTAAATGTGCGTGGGCCAACTTCATTTGAGACACTACGAACTGTTAATGGTGTAATATTCCCAACATATCGTGCTGCATGTGAAGAATTGATCTTATTAAAAAACGATACTAATTGGGATACGACAATCGCTGAAGCCATTATCTCTGCATCTCCAAGTCAGATACGCACATTATTCGCTATAATAATTTCGACATGTTTTCCATCAAACCCATGTAACCTGTGGCACAAATACAAGGATAGTATGTCAGAAGATATTTTACGTCAAAGTGGTGTCAGTTCCAGAAATCACAATATTGAGATGAATGAGGAGATACATAATCGTGCTTTACTCTTGATCGAAGATATGTGTTACCTCATGTGCGGTAATTTATTAATCAGGTTAGGAATGCCAGCGCCAAATCGTAAAATGAATGACGCATTTAATCGAGAATTGGAACGGGAACGTGAATATGATCACCAGGAATTAGATTTAGTAGTTCAAAGGAATGTACCCCTGTTGAATTACCAACAAAAGGAAGTTTATGATACTTTAATGAAGGCAATCGCTGATGAAAATGGTGGTTTATATTTCCTAGATGCCCCTGGTGGAACTGGCAAGACATTCCTTATGTCATTAGTTTTAGCAACTGTTCGGGCGAGATCCAACATAGCGGTTGCAGTTGCTTCTTCTGGAATAGCAGCCACATTGTTAGAAGGATGCCGTACGGCTCATTCAGCATTCAAATTGCCGTTAAATCTTCAAACTATTGAAGAACCAACGTGTAATATTGCAAAACACTCAGCAATGGCCAAAGTTTTAGCGGCATCGAAAATCATCATCTGGGACGAATGCACAATGGCGCATAAACGTGCATTAGAAGCGTCGATCATATGACGCATTGCAATACCCACTGATGTTTTGGCAAGGAGAAGATGGATATTATTTTAATATTAAAATGATAAATCCATTGAATGGTAAAGTATCAGTATCTTAATAATGGTTAATGTCTGCATAACAACGTTTGCCGGGTTTTCTAGTTTATGATATAAACAAATAAAAAAAAAGACAGTTAACCAAAGAAAGTGCAACAACAACAACAACACCAGGAGGAATCAACTAATGAAAGTGCTGCTCCTGTCGAGCAATAAGGCTCTAGTATCGGGCTCGACAACACAAAAATACGACTCAAAGAAGGAAGAAACGGGGCGGAAAAATAACCGCCCTCCTGTGCCAGAGACGATTGGTGCAGGATATGTTAAAAACAACCACAATCTCTGAGGAAGACCGACAACTCTACACTGAGAGTCTACAGGAGCTAAACCGAAAACTTCGCACTGGTGCGAAGTAACGCAAATCGGATTTCCGATATTGCCTTTAATCTTAAAATTTAATTAAAATTCACCCATTTAAAAAAAATTATGTTTATATACATAACTACCCATTAAATACATTTACTTTTAACTATGACTCTCAAGCGATGCGTGCAAACGCAGCTTGAAAAACACTAACAAATTGATAGGCTATTACTAACACATGTGGTTGGAGTATCTATTGTAAAATTTAATGAAATGAAAACCTGAATTGTGTGCCAACCACATGCACTATCCCTTCTACTTTCCACGTCTCTGTCACTGCTAATAGCAGTTGAAAATATGATTTATACATGTGCATAAAATGTGAAAAAAAATTCTTTTCACCTACTTTTAATTCCGAATTTTTACTATTCTATTAAAATCTCTCAACTAAAATCTCATACTCTCTTAAAATGATAATATGCGTATGTCAAAAAACAACTACCTAGTATGGTAGTTTTCACTTTAAATTAAAAAAAAAAAGGTTTTCAAATATATACGTTTTAATAATAGAAAGAATCTCAAAACTCAAGTTAACAAAATGAAAAACGTAGGAAAAAAATTCAAAAAAAAAAAAAAAGAACCGATAATTAACCAGAAATGAAAAAAAATGTGAAAGGAAAGGAGGAGGAGAGGGAGAAGAGTTGATAAACGCGAAAATCTTCTCCCTCTTGAAGTTATAGACATGAAAGATAAGATCTCCATCTCAATCTCTCGTTCACTCTCAATAGTTAAGTCCTATCGCAGCCACTAACAGAAAATAACATTAACAATGGCAGAACAAATAGCCGCGGATAGGGAATACGTAAGACAAGTTTCGTCTTCAGTCCCCCGAATTTGATGGTCAAAAGACCTCACTCAATCGTTTCGTTACGGCATTAAAAATTGTCGAACGAATCAAGGAAGACCAGGAGGATATGGCCGTTGAGGTCATTAAATCGAAAATTACAGGCCTAATTCTCTATAAAGTCCAAAATGAGACTACACACAAAAAAACATAAGAAAAAAAAAAAACATTCAGTAGCAACACCATGCTACAAACACTCCCTGACAATGACACTAAAAATCAACAAATTATAAATACTTGAACGGAAGATGCAGAAAAGGCAACCAACCAATACATACACTTGCGTTAACGCAATAGTACTTCCAATGTATTATAATGTCGTCCGATTTTATTCCAGATCAAGAAATTGATAAGGCAATTTCCGTGAGAAGTACAAACTCCAATTATGATTTTTTTTTTTTTATTAAAAGTAATAAATAATAAATTGTCTGAATATGTACTAAGACAACGTCCAAATAAACACGCGTGTGAAGCTGTACTAACATTAAGATATGGAGATAAAACAACTCCCAGTTGCATATGCTTCACGCTCATTCACTAAAGGTGAAAGCAACAAATCAACAATAGTTAGCAGCAATTGAATAGGCTATAAAACATTTTCGACCACACATATATGGTCAACATTTCACTATTTAACAATTTCAATTGGAAAAGATAATTTCGGATAACAAAAAAAATATTCAAACTCAAAATAAGAGAAAAACGTCCAGATAAGGCATACATTGCTGTGTTTGTATGTTTTGCAACAAAAGCAGTACACTTGGAATTGGTTGGAGACTTATCAACATCCTCATTTATTGGAGCATTACAACGCTTCATTGGACGAAGAGGAAGATGCCAAACGTTGTACTGTGACAACGCGACAAACTTCGTTGGAGCTAACAACCAATTGAAGGAATTGAGTGAAACGATTTACTCTGACATGGCAACTGGTACAATTTTGGAATTCTGTAACCAGAAAGGAGTTCAATTTAAATTTATTCCCCCGCGGTCACCTCATTTTGGAGGTTTATGGGAGGCAGCTGTAAAATCAGCAAAACATTTATTGCTAAAAAATGTTTCCACAGCCAATTTCACGTTTGAACAATTGTCAACAATTATTGTGAACATTGAAGCAATATTAGATTTACGGCCACTAACTCCCAAGTCAAGTGATCCTAATGATCTTACTGCGCTCACACCAGGACATTTACTCATTGGAGAACCATTGGTGGCTCAACCCGATCCAGAGCCAATCAGACAGAAATCGTTGCCAGAACAATGGGAGCTGGTGCAACGATTAAAACATACCTTTTGGACACAATGGTCACAGGAGTATCTGCAAGGATTACAAAACTCCGCGAAGTGGAAGAAGCCTTTTAACAATGTGAAAAAAGGCATGATGGTGATCCTCAAATAAGATAACGTACCCATTTTTCAATGGCCATTGGGGAGGATTATAAAATTATATCCTGGTCCTGATGGCTATATTCGTGTGGGTGACATAAAATCGGCATCTGGAACTTACAAACGAGCTATTCATAAATTATCTCCCCTACTAAGATCACCAGAACCAGGAGAAAAGCATCAACTGGATGACGACGACGCCAATGATTCCCAAGAAGACGGGCTTAAGGATGCTACAACAAGGCAAAGCCCAAAAAGACGAATCTTAGCATCGTTACCTCTAACGTTATTAATGATGTTGCTATTGCTACCATTGGCATTGGCCCAGTAAATGTGACCCAATTTGATGCCAAACCTGGCATTTACTACGAGAAAATTGGAACGTCTAGATTTGCTGTAGCTGACTGGACAATCATTGCTTACTATAATTTGGAACCTTATTGGGACGATATGAACACATTTTCTTTCGGAGTAAAAAAGATTGGGGAAATGTGTTCCCGTTTAAAACCAAGTCAAGCCTGTTCTGCATTGTACAAACATTTCCAACATGTGGAAGAGGAACTGAGAATGGAAAACGATCTCTTGCACATATGACGAAATCGTAGAGCACGATTTGATTTTATTGGCAACATCGCCAGGAGCCTATATGGAGTACTGGACTCGGAATATGCAAAAGAAATGTCAAATACTAGGTGAAAGCAAATGAGGAATACTTGATAACACTATAAAAGAATCAAACATCTATACTTGATTCAACAATCAATATCTTCAAACGTGATGAGGCGATTATTGAGAAGCGATTGAATTTGATGAAGCAGCAACTACTCGATATGTCTCAAGCACACTCTGAATCTGTCAAGACATTTCAATGGTATCTCACGATAACAACACAACTTTCGGTGATTCAAATTGGCAACGAGTACAATCAGAGATTGCCCATGTACTCACTGACATTCATCATGGCCAAATTAGCCCGTTGTTACTTTCGCCTAAACAACTTGAACAACACTTAACAACTTATAAAATGGCGAAGACAGAAGGGAGTATTGTGAAGAAGCACGTAATATTCTACTACCGTTGCTTTCAAAACAAGTTTTTGAATTATATAATCTAGTTCGTATACCAGCAATCAGCAATAAAGGAATTATGACGATGGATATTCAAATTCCCATGATAGCGGTCAATAAGCGCAGAGATCAGTTTCTTGGATTAACAGCAGCTGAATTAAAACAATGCCATCAAGTCACAAATGAAGAATTCATATGACAAAATAGACAATCTGTTTTCTCACTCAACAGTAATTGTGAATTTCAGTTGTTCAACAACAAAACTTCAAATATGTGTCAAATTAAATACACAAATATTTCGTTCGTCTGGTTCAATATGTATTACAAGAACCATTGGATATTTGCTACAATGTCACCAAAGGAGTTATCTGCAGTCTGCGATGACAACAGTTCAAGCATCACCATAAGTCAAGGAGGATTAGTAACACTTGATCCAAGTTGCACTTTGCGGAATCTATTAATACGTGTAACTGGACATCGTATTACAACCACCGGCACAATGAATATGTCATACGCCCGTTTTGGAAATTTCTCCACCATGATGATGAACTCAACTAATGAAACGGCTTCAGCCAATGTTCAGCTAAGCTACAATGAACTTGACAAACTCAGTAGTCAATTATGGCCCAGATTTAAAATAAAGTTACCATATGACCTCAAGTCTAGTCAAGTGCCTATTCAACATCACAACATTGTTTCATACAGAGCTCAATCTACACATCGACCTGCTGGAAACTACGAAATCAACATTTAAGTAATGTTGAACAGTCGTTCAACGGCCGGGAGTATGTTGGTGTAAATGCATGCTTAAAATACAAACTATGAATTTCTCACAGTTAAGACCAATGCAGGCTTTGCTTAGAATAGAATTAACCCCTACATATTTTCAAATACACTGTACTCACACTATATTTTCATACAACACAAAATTGTCCCCCACATTATGTTTACACACACAATCACATTTACACTATGAATAAGACCCCAAATGTATATACGTGTGAACCCCTAGATCCTAGAATCGTGTATATAAACTCGACCTTTTTCTTAATAAAATCAGTATTCAAGCAACTCTTCTCTATTCACTACTCTACAATCAACGGGTGAGCATCACTGTGTCTTTGGCCCCCATTTGCATGATTTCTCCAAAGTCCACCCAATTTCAAGTGTTGGTTGCGACAGCCCTATGTCACTAGTTTATGTTCTAGGGGCAAACATTTTATAAATAATAAAATTATAAAATTCAATAACACTGTCTATTGTTTGTTTTGGGTTGTCCTATAAGTTTTGTTTTCTAATTTAAGGCACAAGTCAGTTGGTTCCTTGATTCCGAGAAGGCCAGGTAAATCGCCATGTGGGCCTCTTACAAATGTATTTAACGCCCTATCTCTATAGGATTTTGTCATAACTAACTCAGTTTGCCTGTCTAAATTCATATAGCTAAACTTATTGAGGATCAATGATAGGTATTGGTAGATATACTAATAAAGTTCGTTAACTATCTGCTGTCCATTTTGTGTCATGGTGGTTAGTCGGTGTGTGTTCAAATCACGTTTGTCCGCGAAGTGTGGAGTGAGGCATAGAGCCTCCCCGTTTACGGGCATGTTATACAAATCTAGTACCGGATCTGCATGATGAGTTATTTCACTACTGATTGTTTGTAGAATACCATAGTTTTTAGTATTACTTCAATATATTTTTTTTTATTCATTTTCTTAACTTCTTATATTTATAATAGATTTTGATTTAATTCGTTGTTTTGTTATTTCTTTGGTTTCCTATTAATTATTCAACTTATCTTTTCCTTTTTTTTCAGATTTTATTTCTTCACTTAGTCACTAGTTTTCTTTATCTTACATAACTATTGTTGTTGTGTACTCCATCTCCGATGATGCCGAATTTATCCCTTTTGGTATTTCCTACTCGTGGTTCGGCGGTTCACACGTTAATTTAAGATGTGCTCTGCGAACGGATCGTACATGGTTTTTTTTGACCCTTTAATAATAGAGTATGCCTCTAGGATCCTATCTACGCCCTTTTTCCATGAGCTCAACTCAATTGGATCTCCTGAAAATTCTCTTATTGCTTTTAGGTCAGTAATGTTGCCTCTATGGGCGGCTGCATCACCAAAATCGCTAGTATTAGCGTTAGCACTCATGTTGTTTATTATTTCTGCCAATCTGTCATTAATTATTCGGTCTATATAATTTTCGATAGAATGTGCTTCAACTGCTCTTTGCTGCTGTTTCTGGGTTTTTATTTATTTATTTATTTATTTAAAGTCAACTTAACTGATGCAAATGACTTTAATTAATTAAAATATAATAATTACAATCTAAGTAGTAAATTAAAAGTAAGGTGGCCGAAGGCGAGAACAAAAAGAAGAAGAAAAAAGATGAAGATAAGACAATTAGGAGTGAAGAACAGTTCGAAGGAAGTCAAAGAGTACAATATGTAAAGAAGAAGGAGAAAAATGAGGAGAAATAATATGGGCAAACGCATTATAGTCACTACACAAAATTCGAAGAGGTTCATGACGACTAAAGTTTGAGGCGTATGTACTTAAATGAAGAGGAACAAAATTACATGTAGAACGACATGAAACTGCAAAATTTATTTTCCCTAACAAAAAGGGAGAGTCTATTTCCCCTAATAACAGTTTTTGGAGAAATATAATACCACTGACGCGTCTACGTTTAACTAAAGAAGGAAGATTAAGAAGAAGAAGTCTACTTGAGTAATGTGGGAGGGGCCTAATTAGCTCCCAATTTAGGCCACGTAGGGCAAACAAAAGAAATTGTTTTTGGACCGACTCAATATGTTGTTGGTGAACGGCATACTGAAGACTCCAAACTGGTGAGCAATATTTCAGTACTGGGCGTACCAAGGATGTAAATAAGACCTTGGTGATATAGGGATCATTAAACTCCTTAGACCAACGCTTTATGAAGCCTAGCAAAGATGTTGCTTTAGTAGTCACAGATGAAATGTGAAACAGGAAGTTTAGCTTGGGATCAAAAATTATGCCTAAATCTTCAACAGAAAAAACTCTATTTAGGATAGCGCCATTCATGCAGTAAGTGGCAAGAAACGGCGAACGACGACAAAATGTCATAGATAAGCATTTCAGTGTGTTGAGATGGAGGTGATTAATCATGCACCACTCACTAAGCTTATTAATATCCGCTTGCAAAATAGAATGAAGAGCTGGATCTTTAAATTATACGCAAAGTTTAGCCAAGATAGAAGATTATGAGAAAAACCTAGCAGATCATGTTTCTTTAACGGAAGATTGTGATCGACACTCTCAAAGCCTTTGCTAAAATCAGTATAGATGACATCCGTTTGTAAAGCGACCAGATTCAATGGAGAGAGTAAAAAGCCTTAACAGAGGTTCACTTAACGAAAGAGAGCATGTCTTCAGAATACAACTGGGGACGTTGTCCGGACCAGGCAAAAATGAAGACTTCAAGGAGGCTAAGCCGATTATGAGTGATTCTTCAGAAATCCTAGACATATAAATAAGGTTGGATTAGTGAATATAGTACGGGTAAGAGCCGGTGGAAGGTAGCGAATTAGAGTAAGTCGTTTGAAAGAAGTTGGCAAAAAGGTCGGCTATACTAGAGTCAATATCCGCTGTTTCCGCATTAAAAAAGTATGACGAAACAGATGCACTTGAACACCGTTTAGGATTTACAAATTTATAAAATTGCTTCGGATAATGGAAAAAATCGGCTTTACAACGCGATAAGTAAACATTGTAACATTGCTTGTTCAATATGAGAAATTTAAATATTGCTGGATTGTATCTGATGTAATCAAAATGTGATTTAGTTTTTTTGAAGCGCTTTAAGTACCTTGGTTTTACGTTTTTCAAATTCGAGAGGTTACGCGTGAACCAGGGAGGCTTAGATGAGGTGTTTTCACATAAGGTGTTAGGCACACAAACATCAAAAGCCGCATAAAGAGTTGAGTAAAAACGCTCAACGGCAGTATCCAAATCGACGCCATTAAAAAGATTATACCAGTCGGTCAACATCAGAATAGAATCAAGGCGGGCAAAGTCAGTTTTACGAAAACTTTTTCGCCGATGAGGTTGAGAAGAGGGGATAATATAAGATGAAGAATTAAGGGCAAGATTGATTTCGAGTGTAGGGTGATACGAATCTTCAGGAAGCGATAAAGAATGGCAACGTTCAATATTTATTCATGAAGAATCACTGACGAATACCAAGTCAATAAGTATGTTGGATGAGTTGATGAGTTGAGTTCAATTGAAACATGGGCAAATCAAACAGCTCACCTTTGAAGACAACTGCGTGGTAATTATAAACAGAAGTGTCAGACGCTGGAGGAATATAGCAGCAAATTATAAAGACATTAGTGTCTTGGCAAGTAATTTTAACACAAATTGTTTCGATATTATGTGGGTCGTCAATGCTCACCATCTCACTGGAAAAGTCAGATTTGATGGCAACCAGTACGCCTCCACCTCGACGCGCAGTTCTATCATTTCTGTAAACCACATATTGACTTGAAAAACAATCAGAGCTTAAGACGTTTGGTTTAAGCCAAGTCTCAGAAAACGCAATGACATGGGAGGTAAAAGAGATACTATTTAGATAAGAGATGTTAGTTTGCTAAGCAGACCCCTTACATTTTGATAAGTAATATTTATTTCAGGAGTTAGTAAATTTAGTCTCTTTGAACTCTCAACCTTGCCGGTCGTGTTTTTCTGGGCGCTCTCACTATTAATTTTTTTCCTGCTTATATCGTGAATTTTTATTTTGTTAAAATTGCTTAAAAGCTTTACTAATTAAATATCTATCACAATTAATTGTTCTTGGTTTTCGATTTGTTGCTAAACATTAAATCAGAGCTCTTGTTACTTTTTGTTTTAAACCAACAACAAAACTCTTTGCTTTGTTGTTGTGTCTCATAAACTTTGATTTTTTCGTTTGTGCTTTACCTGCATGTACTCGCGATCTCTTTCGTACACAGTGTTGTTTGTGTGTTCTTGCTCCCTTTTTTTATATTTGCTTGTGTTAGCGCCCGTTATTCTCGCGTTAGTTAATCTCGCGTTTGTTATCTGTTTTGTGTTGTGCGTTCACTGTGCTCTTAATTTTTTCTCTTTCGTCTTGTAAGCAGCTGCGGCATCTTAAGCCTTGGGTGGGACTTTTGGTTCGTATACGCCCCATTTTTTTTACATAAATCTATTTTACTTCTGTTAGTTTATTTTTCTGTTATTAATATTTACTATTAATAAAATAAAAAATAATTTAACAATGTCGGTCTGCTCAAATAAGAAGTGCCCTCACCCTCTTAAAGCCCAGGAAGATTTTTTGCTTTGTTGGCTGTGTGATGCATTTGAAATGTGCTGGTTACACAGTAAAAGTAAAGGACAGCCTCGGAAATGGTGGGGGCCTGAAATGGAGTTGTGAAGCGTGTCGGGATGCCGAGATGGAGATGCGTGTATTTATGAGGCGCACACGTGAGGGATTTAAAAATCTGTCGGCTGGCCTATTCAAGCTTCGGGATGAGTTTTCATTATTGGAAACTCAGTTTAATAGTTGTAAACTAGTAAACGAATCCCCTAAGCGAAAAAAGATTATCCCCAGGAATTTATCCCCCAATCCGCCTGCATCTCTTACTCTCGCTGTTCCGACCACGTTAAATGACCCAAACACACCGAATTCACAGCACTTGATATCGTTTAAAAGTCCGATAACATCCAATTGTGTGGGTTCCAATGGAGTTTCCCCCGGTAATGGAACCACACAAGTTACCGCGATATCAGGTGTAGTCTCTGATTTGTCCGGGCGAATATCCTGTCCCAAGGATATTCACAATTAGATACTGACAAAAGGGGCTCGTAAAGCATTGTCAACCGCGGTAGCTTAAGCTCCCAGTGCTGTGGCTGCTGTGCCTACTGGTGTGTCGAGTTCACTTGTCGGTATACCACCCAAAAAACAGATATTTGTTTCGAGGCTTGACCCTAACACTACATCTGACGATGTCTTAGCACATATTCGGGCTAAAACTCAGGCCTCAAACATAGCGGTGGAAAAATTTAGGTTTCCATATACCCGTGACATCTCGTCATTTAAAGTAAGTGTTCCGCCTAATCTTTTTCATCAAATTTGTAGATTAGATTTTTGGCCGGAACATATTATTATAAAGGAGTATACGACAAAAAGGAGAAATCGGCCTCCGATTCGACTGCCCTCTACTATCTCCTCCTCTTCTAATAACAAACTTCTGCCTTCTTTTCGTACTTCAGCATCTACTGACGGACCAAAAAACTAATATCGTCCCCTATTCTGGCCTACCAGAATGTTAGAGGACTTAAATCCAAACTATCTAGACTCTTTGTAGATAGTCTATCCTTTGATTTTCATGTTCTTGCTTTTACAGAGACGTGGCTTAAACCAGATATTGCTGACGCTTCGGTTTTATCCACTAAATTTTCAATTTATAGAAAAGATTGGATTATCCGCAATGGTGGTGGTGTGTTTATTACAGTCGATTCAGCTTTTCCATCTGAAATTATTCAGTCCTCTTCCGCTCATGAAATTGAGTTTATTAGTGTCAAATTTTATTTAAATCTTTTTGCACTTATGTTACTTGCACTTACATTCCACCTCTTTCCGACTTAATTACATATAATAATCACTTGGAAGCAATTCAAGCAGTTTCTTCACTTATTTCTGATAGAGATACCCTCATCGTTCTTGGTGACATTAATTTACCAGATATTTCTTGGTCCCTTTCTGATGAGTCCTCAGTGTTGTTGTCCTCCTCGTCACAATGCCTCATTGATGGTCTGTTTGATTTATCACTTACTCAAATTAATCCTATACGCAATTCAATTGATAGATCACTTGATCTTGTATTTGTGTTGGACTCCTCCAACTGCGTCGTTTCCAGGATTGAACCTCTCGTTTTACCAGAAGACAAATTTCATCCAACCTTGGATGTAACAATTGACCTTTTTATTTGTACGCCGACTTACAATACTCATCCGGTAACAAGAAGCCGCTGCTTTCGTAAGACTGACTTTGTCAGACTTAATAATATTATTTGGAACCTTGATTGGTCATATCTGTACAATTGTACAACCATGGACTCTGCTATTTATTATTTCTATAATATGCTTGATTTCGTTTTTAAAGTTTGTATTCCTCTCGGTAGATCAGTTCGGTCTAATGTGAACGCTAAACGCAAAACGAGCATAAGCCCATCATATTTAACTTTTGGAAATAAGACTGCGGACAGTGATCAGACCATTGCCGATATGTTTGCTGATTTTTTCAAAACAACCTATTCCTTAACGGAATACCACTCAAACTCTCCGTATCCCTATGAATTAAAAAAGTCAACTTGCATATTCAATCCTTCAATTGACGAAAGTTCGCTTCTCAGCGTGCTTTAGCAAGTCAAAACAACTTCTTTCTTCATCGTGGATAGACGTGTTTTTCTGTGCTCCTGCATAATTTCTTTTATTTCGGTTTTAAACTCACCGCGCCTGCCTAAAATTCAGCTAATAATTTAGCAATAAATATTGACATTATTCTGTCATTTAAATTTTTGTCATTGCGCTTTTTGTTTACATTAACTATACAAAAGCAAAATCAAAGCATTGAACTTAATATTTGAAAAAACAACAAAACTTTTTACAGCAGTGTTGTTGTTTTTGTTATTCTTTGCTCTTGCGTTTGTACCTTTTACCGCTTTAATACCGCTCTCGCGCTATCGCCAACGCATTGTTGTTGCATGTGCAGTGCTGTTGGCTCTCCCGCTCTCTTGTTTCTAATTTCTTTTATTCGCGGTCGCATCTATCTGTCTCGCGTACAAGTGATACGTGTATTTGTGTAGTGCTTAGTTCTCTTAGTTCTTGCACTAATTTTCTCTGCAAGTTTGACCCCAGTGTCGAATTTGCTTAATAAATCTGAGTGAGTTTTTTCTTTGGCCTTTTCGATATTTAATTTTTTTATAAATTTTTGAGTTGTAATTAAATTTAAAAAATGTCTGTCTGCTCAAGCAAAACGTGTTTGAACCCTCCTTCACCCCATAACGCGTTTCTTTCCTGTTGGCTGTGTGACAATGTCATGCACGTTAAATGTGCTGGCTACACGGCCAGAGTAAGGGATTGTTTGGAGCAAAAAGGGGGGCTCAAATGGGGTTGTGACTCATGCCGAGAGGTTGAGATCGAAATGAGGGTGTTTATGAGGCAAACCAGGGATAGATTGAAGAAATTGTCATCTGGTTTTCGTAAACTCTGCGATGAGTTCAATGCTGTGGAGAGCGAATTTAGCAGCTATAAGCTGTTAAATGAGTCTCCAAAGCGTAAGAAAACTAGTATGCGCAATCTGTCCTTGCATTTGCCTATGCCCAATCCCGTTTCGGCCGTAGTTCCACAATCTCCTTCACTGCTCACTGTGACAAATCCTCCGCAGCTTATTTCGTTGACCACCCCCATTTCTCAAGGTGGTCGCAAGGACGAGGCTATCTCCGTTTCTCCAGGAAATGGTCTCTCTTTGAAGACGAATAAATCTGTAGTTTCCGAAAAGTCCGGGCAATTATCAATAACTGTTGATATTGCCGATAGTAGTCCAGTTGGAGGTGCAATACCGGACACGCAGGCGGATTCAATCGTGGTCGCTGACGCTGCTGTTGATTTGCGGCCTGGTTCCTATAAGCCTTTAACTGGAGTTCCACCTAAGATACATATATAATATTTGTTTCAAGGCTTGATTCCGAACATTCGACGGATGATGTCTTAGCTTTTATTAAGACAAAAATTCAAGCTCATCACTATAACGCTAAAATAGCGGTGGAAAAATTTAAATTTAAATATTCGAGTTAAAATAATAAAATAAGTGTCCCAGTTGAACTGTTTGACAGTATATGTCATAGCAGTTTTTGGCCGGATCACATTTTAGTAAAAGAATACACGGCCAAAAAGGTTAGGCTTTCTATCCCATCTAACTCCTCATCTTCCGGAATATCAGCATCGGCTGGTGTTCAAAAAACTAATCTCGTCCCTTCATCTGGCCTATCAGAACGTGAGAGGACTTAAATCTAAGCTTCCTAGACTCTATTTAGATAGTCTAGCATTTGAATTTAAAATTTTAGTGTTTACTGAGACATGGTTAAAGCCCGATATTAACGATGCATCTGTTCTTTCCGCAAAATTTTCAATTTTTAGATGTGATCGGACTTCACGTGTAGGCGGAGGAGTTTTGATTGCAGTTGACTTGGCCTTAACTTCTGACCAAATTCATTCACCGGACATTCTGGAGATTGAGTTTGTTAGTGTTAAGGTCAGATTCAAGTCTTTCTCTGTCTACATTACTTGTTCTTACATCCCGCCACAATCCGACATGGCGGTGTACGTATAACATTTAGATTCTATTCGATATATTTCTTCATTGCTTTCTGATAGAGATATCTTAATCGTCTTTGGTGACTTTAATTTACCAGAAATAGCATGGTCTCAATCTGATGAATCTACTTTGTTGCTTCCTTCTAAATCTCACTGCTTCGTTGATGGCCTTTTTGAGCTATCATTAGCTCAAATAAACCCTGTGCGAAATAACATAGGCAGATCCTTAGATCTGATATTTGTGTTGGATTCCACCAACTGTGCAGTTACTAGAACCGACCCTCTAGTCTTGCCTGAAGAAAATTTTCATCCTACTTTGCATTTATCTGTAGATCTGTCGTTTCGTGCACCGATTGTTGGTGTCAGTCCTGTGATTAAATCTCGTAATTTTCGCAAGACTAACTTTGTTAAACTGAATGAGCTCATTCTGAGAACTGACTGGTCATCCTTATACAGTTGCTCAGACATGGATCTTGCTATCTCGTTGTTTTATGATACTCTTGGTTCGCTTTTTAAGGTTTGTGTCCCACTGAGGACTCCAGTGTCGTCTCACCGACCTCCCTGGTTTTCTCGTGAGTTATCCAACTTAATAAATGTCAAATCCAGATATTATAAAAAATACAAGAAATCGGGACGTTCTTCGGACTTTGCTCTTTACGCAGTTGCTCGCTCCAATTTTATGTTGCTTAAGAAGCACTGCTATAATAATTACCTCAAGCGTTGTAAGCTTGAGTTTTCCCGTGATCTTAAACAGTTTTATAGCTTTGTTAATTCTAAACGTAAGATGGATGTCCACCCATCAATGTTATCGTTTGAAAATAATATAGCAGACTCTGATCAAGCGATTGCTGATTTGTTCGCTGATTTCTTTACAACAACATACTCCTCAACGGAATACCGAGCGAATCTTCCGTATCCTTGTCAGATAAAAAGGTCTAATTGTATTTGTAGTCCTTCGATCGATGAAAGTACGCTTCTTAGCGTGCTTAATTTAGTAAAACCTGTGTACACACCTGGTCCTGATGGAATACCTGGTTGTGTACTCAGATTTTGTGCCGAGGCTCTATGTAAGCCACTTCAAAAACTTTTTTTGTTGTCCGTTAAATCTTGTCATTTCCCGTCTATATGGAAGGAATCTTATATAATTCCTCTTCATAAAAATGGTAAGAAGTCCGAAGCATCCAATTATAGGGGTATTTCTAAATTGTCCGCTATTCCTAAAGCATTTGAAAAGTTAATCACTTCTAAATTGCAACATTTTTGTAGATCTATTATTTCACCATCTCAACATGGGTTTGTGAAACGTAGATCTACTACCACTAACCTATTAGAATTTACATCTTTAATGATCGAAGGATTTAGGAATGCAAGACAAACTAATGTCATTTATACTGATTTCAGCAAGGCTTTTGATTCTGTTAATCATAAACTTCTTCTTTTAAAATTAAACAAAATCGGCTTCCCAAGCCCTTTAATTTGTTGGATTCGTGAATACCTGACAGACAGAACACAGAAAGTTCTATTCAAGTCTTCAAGTTCAAGGACCATCCAAGTAACTTCGGGGGTGCATCAGGGTAGTCATTTGGGACCACTGCTATTCACACTTTTTATTAACGATCTTCCATCCGTTATAATACATTCTCATGTCCTCATGTATGCAGATGATGTAAAGCTTTGTCTCAGCTACAGAGACATTATATCACCTTCACGGTTGCAGTCTGACCTCCAAAACTTTCAATCTTGGTGTCAACACAACTTATTAAACCTAAACACATCTAAATGCAAGGTCATGACTTTTTTCAGAAATACTCCTCAGTTGATTACCTACTTTCTTAATAACGTTCCATTAACCAGACTTAATGAGATGATTGACTTGGGAGTACTTATGGACCATAAGTTGACTTTTAAGTCCCATATAAGCACTACTGTCGGAAAAGCCATGGGTGTTCTTGGGTTTGTAAAAAGATGGTCAAAGGAATTTGACGATCCATATACTACCAAAGTTCTTTCACCTCATTGGTTCGTCCAATTTTGGAATATGCATCATGCATATGGTCACCCCAATACGATTCACATAAAGCAAGGATAGAATCAGTTCAAAAACAGTTTCTTCTCTTTGCTCTTCGTGGTCTGAACTGGGATCGTAATATCAACTTACCTTCGTACTCTAGTAGACTTCTTTTACTTGACCTTCCTTCTCTTACTAATCGTAGATTAATGCTTGGCGTCATATTTATTGCATAAGCTTCTTAATGGGGATATAGACTCTCCCGAGCTATTGAACCGAGTAAAACTAACAGTTCCTTGTAGACCTACTAGAAACTATACTCCTCTAACACTTCCACGATGTACTACTAACTACCTAATGTATGAACCTTTTCGAGTTCTTTGTTCTGATTATAATCGTCTTTATCATGTAATCAGGTCAGAGCTCTCTATTCCGTCACTAAAAACTTCTATCCTTTCCTATCTAGCACGTAATTAGCTATAGTTTCGCTTTTTGTCTGTGTTTTGTGAATTGTCCCCGCGACTCGAGCCGTGCGTTATGCGGCTTGCGCCCCTCGGTCGGTTGGGCGGGAGGTGTGGGCAATTAGTGCTCCCGTTGGGATTCGCGCGTAAAAAAAAAAAAAAAACCTGTGTACTCGCCAGGTCCCGATGGGATTCCTGGTTGTGTATTGCCTATCCTGAAATTATTCTCGTTGTCCGTTGAAACCTCCGCTTTCCCGTTGATTTAGAAGGAATCATTTATAATTCCTCTCCATAAAAAGGGTAGTAAGTCTGATGTTTTCAACTATAGGGGTATTTCCAAGTTGTCCGCTATTCCAAAAGCTTTTGAAAAAATTATAACTTTTCAATTGCAACATTTTTGTAGTTCTATAATTTCACCAGTCCAACACGGTTTCGTGAAACGTAGATCTACAACCACTAACCTTTCAGAATTTACATCTAGGACGATCAAAGGATTTGAAAGTGCACAGCAAACTGATGTCATATGCAGATTTCAGTAAGGCTTTTGACTCGGTTAACCATAAGTTATTACTTATAAAGTTAAACGCAATTGGCTTCCCAAATATTCTACTCTGTTGGATTCGTGAGTATCTGACAAGCAGAACACAAAAGGTCTTATTTAAGTCTTCCTTTTCCAGATGCATCAATGTGACTTCGGGGATGCCCCAGGGTAGTCATCTTGGTCCGTTGCTGTTCACCCTCTTCATAAATGATCTTCCTTCCGTCTTGCTTCATTCACATGTGCTCATGTATGCAGACGATGTTAACCTTTGCCTTAGCTATAGCAATATGGTTTCGTCCAGTAGATTGCAAGCTGATCTTAATAATTTTCAGTGTTGGTGTCAGCACAATCTTTTAAACTTAAATACCACTAAGTGCAAGGTTATGTCGTTCTATAGGACCTCAGATGATGACGTACTCCTTGAATAACACTCCATTAGAACGCCTTGATGAAATGAATGATTTAGGTGTACTCATGGATCGTAAATTAACCTTCAACTCCCATATCTCTACGATAATCACTAAAGCCACAGGCGTTCTTGGTTTTGTTAAGAGATGGTCGAAAGAATTCGACGATCCTTACACTACCAAAATTCTCTATACCTCTTTGGTCCGTCCTATTTTGGAGTATGGATCATGCATATGGTCACCTCAATATGAGTCACACCAAATTAAAATTGAATCTATTCAAAAACAATTTCTGCTTTTCGCTCTTCGTGTTCTTAACTGGGATCGCAATGTCAACCTGCCATCGTACTCTAGTAGACTTCTCTTAATTAATCTTCCTTCTCTTACTAACCGTAGAAAAATGCTTGGTGTTATCTTCATACACAAGCTCCTAATTGGTGATATTGACTCGCCTGAGTTATTACACCAAGTAGATCTTTCGGTAACATCTAGGCCTACTAGAAACTATATTCCCTTATCCCTTGCACACTGTACTACTAACTATGCCTTGCATAATCCCTTTCGAGTCCTGTCGGCTGATTATAATCGACTTTATCGTGAGATCAGCCCAGAGCTCTCTTTATCAGTACTAAAATCTTCTATCATTTCCTACTTAGCTCGTAAATAGCTATAGCTTTCGTTATTTGGCTGTTTTTGTCAACGGTTCCCCGCGACTCGTGCCGTACGTCATGCGGTTTGCACCCCTCGGTCGGTTGGGCGGGAGGTTGTGGGCACTTAGTGCACCCGATGGGATAGTTTTTTGATATCGTTGAAGTAGGTAGAGAGACAACAGATCTAGCAGAACGGTTGTTAGATACTGTGAACTCATGAACAACAGTATGCTCCGGCCAAGAAGATGATGACACAATATAATTAAATAGTGAGTTCGGGACAGAAATCTTAAATGAAGAAATATCTCTAGCCTTACTAAACTTAAATTTTCTAATTCAGATATCCGAGGCAGGAAATGTTTTATGGATGAAAGCAATGAGATCATCTTCAGCAGTGTTTACATGCAGGCGGGACACAAAAATATGCTTCTTTGGCGTAATTGCTCTAAGAGTGCAAGAACGACTCACATCGGTAGAAGCAACGACGTCTGTAGTAAAAGTAGCAGTACAACACCATTAGTGCTCAAGTTAATTATTGGGGTGACAACTTCAGCTGTAGACATTGGAGCAGTAGTAGCAGCAGAACTAGTGCTGGGAACAGATAGATGTTTACCAACATCGATGTTTCGATATTTTGCATGGGTCCCACATCGATGTATCGATTTTTTTATCAAAATATTTTGAGTCCCAAAAATTTTAAAAACAAAGTTCGTATCAAAAACAAAACATGAATTTCTTTTTTAAATCATAGTTAACACAAGTTTCATAACCTTAAACTACTTAAAAACGATGACTTTATTTCATGAGATTATTCCTTTCGAATCTTTTTTATCCAATCATTTTTATTAATGAAAAGCAGCATGTCAAATTTGTGGTATTTCCGCTTGTTTGGTATATTTGGCCACATTTTAAGCATTACGTAGACTTGCCATCCGCAGACTTCTTAAAAAATTCCCACACCCCAGACTTACCATATTTTGTCCTCTTGCGTGATATATTATCCTCTCCATTACTATTTACATTTACTATGTCGCAATCTACAAACAAAAACATATTTGTTACATTAGATTAAAGCTCAAAAGCTGCAGCCTACCGTGGCCATTGTCCTTTCCCTTAAAAAACTTCTCCATTTCCACAGCACTGCCAACACCAAAATCCTAAATGAAAAAGTGAATTACGTTAGCATTTTAATTATATTGTTAAAATGAATTTGCAACTTACCTTACAGCTTTATCCCGCGTTTTTGTTTCAAGTAATGGGAAAATAATGGTCTAGTGATGGCGATATATCGAGAATCGAAGTTAGCAACATCGATATTTTCGATGTCTGTGAAAAAATCGATGTATCGTTGATAAATCGATGTTTTTCCCAGCACTAAGCAGAACCATTATCGATGGCATCAGTTACATCATTTGGAGCAGTAACTACAATTTTATTCCCAGCTAATGCCGCGGCACCAATACTCTCATCTCCGTCAACAAACATTATGTTCGTAATTATGGGCGTAATTACGTTAAGTAGTTAGGGTCGTAATAGATTGTTTGGGTTGACCATGGTCAGTTAGTATTTTGTTAGTAAAAGCGAATGCGTTTTCGGACGAGAGGCAATATTGACGAAAGGCATGATAAACAAAAATATGTAAAACATATTTGTAGTGTGAAAATTGTAAAGGGAAATTGAATTTTATATTTTATATAATTTGTAAAAATATTAATTTATTAAGTAATTTTAGTTTTAAAATGATAAGATTTATTTTTAGTTTGCTTTGCTTGAATATAAGATTTTTACAAACGGAATATTTGAATTAGGAGTAAAAACTAGTCGCCGAGGCCAGTTTTGAATTCTTGCATCGCGTTTGTGTTCTGCTGTTTGTTATTTTTTATTTATCTTTCGCTTCAGGGTATACTGCGCGGCTGCGAGTTCGGTATACTAAGCTTATACTTGTTTTTGTTTCTTTTCTTGTTATTTTTTTTTTTTTTTGTACTTCTAGAATTTAAATTTTTAGTGTTACTTCAATATATTTTTTTTTATTCATTTTCTTAACTTCTTATATTTGTACTTGATTTGATTTCATTCGTTGTTGTTTTATTATTCCTTTGGTTTCCTGTTAATTATTCAACTTATCTTTTCTCATTTTTTGCAGATTTTTTTTCTTCACTTAGTCACTAGTTTTCTTTATCTTACATAACTATTGTTGTTGTGTACTCCATCTCCGATGATGCCGAATTTATCCCTTTTGGTATTTCCTACTCGTGGTTCGGCGGTTCACACGTTAATTTAAGCATAAGCCCACGTTGCGCAAACTGTGGTTGCGATTTAGTTTTGAACTTGAGTGCCGGTTTACGGGAGTCTAATTTACAACATGTTCGAATTTGAATTGATCACTTAAGGTTCGTTTTGCCTTAGCGCGTCAATTACGGCCGATTCGTAATTAGATAACTTTTTGCAATATTGTATTCGTGATCGGGTGCCAGTTAAGTTTTTACTTTATTACTTTAAATCTAACTTGAGACTAATTTTACAAATTTGTTGCGCGGTGGAAGCAACGTCAGCATAAAGGTGACAAAGAACTCCCTAATGGAAACATTGCAGACGCTGAGCGAGTAGACATTGGATTAGCCACATTATTTTGTTGATGTTACAATATTATTTTGTATATGTTAACTTACATACGTAATAATGTAAAATATGTTATTGGGGATCTGTAAATAAATGCTATAGCTATTTTTTTATTTAAAACTAGGCGACCCCACAGACTTCGTCATGTCGAAAACATTTGTTAATCATGTGAATTATAATTATTAAAAAAAATATCAGTTTTCTTTTTATTGTAGTCCTTTTGTGGTATACGATATTTTTTGTTTGATTATTTGGCGCATAGATTTTTTTCTAGATTAATACCACAAACACCTAATGATTGCCCCTGGTACTTATTTAATTGCATGTGGCCATCCTCGTTTCTGCCACTCCACAGAATAGATCCAGCAGCGTGTCTCTCCAAAGACATAATGTTTGAGAACGAAATTCATTAAAGATTTCAACATTTGTCTAAAGACACTGGCTGTAATATCAAGACGATCAATGGATGATTGCCCAGGAAATAACCCCTATCCAGTGTGGATAGCATGTAAATTGCAAATCCTCTGAAAGAGTAGTAATCCGACCAACATTTGTGTTTTTCTATCAGTATTAATCGCATCTTGAAGGTGAATATACTCTTCATTCTGATTTAACCTGATGAATGTTAATCTCTCCGTTTTAATTTTAACATACATGTTTACATGACACTTGTATTATAATCGCCGACATTTGAGTATGTCATTGTCTTAATTTTCCCTAATCATTAGGCGGTATGAATAATAGTTTATTGAACTGATTTTTTGTTGGTTTCAGAGCCTGAAAATAAATTTTTGTTTTTATAACATCTATCTTCTTCTATATATATAAAAACGAATCGTAAAATGTTCTGATAAGCCGCATAACTTTAGAGTGACTGATAATAAATCTTCATAGATAAACTAATATTTTAATTACCTGTAATAGGATTTAACATCTTGTTTGAGAATGATGGCAACTATGGCAACGATAGCAACGATGGCAACTTCATCCATCAATATTTTTTTTTGTTTTTTATGCGCGAATCCCAGCGGGTACACTAAGTGGCCATAACCTCCCGCCCAACCGCAAATCGCATGCCGTGCGAGAGCTCTGATTTGATCACACGATAAAGTCGATTATAATCAGCCGACAGTACTCGAAAGGGATTATGCAATGCATAGTTAGTAGTACAGTGTGGAAGAAAAAGGAAATATAGATTAATTAAAAAAAGTCTACTAGAGTACGATGGCACGTTGACATTACAAGCAAAAAGCAGAAATTGTTTTTAAATAGATTCATTTCTTATTTGGTGTGACTCATATTGAGGTGACCATATGCAAGATCAGGGGCGGATCCAGAGGCAAATTTTGGGGGGGGAACTCAATATTAAAAAAATAAAAAAAAAAATGTCAAAATTTTTATTCAATTCAATTTATTTAATCAATTTTATACTATGTTTGTCCATTTTAGAAAATCTTTCTAAAACTTCTTTCGATGTCACCTCAATGTCGTAGTTTACATGGAGAAGAGCCAGCCCATTAAGTCTCTCCTGCAGCATCGTAGTCCTCAACCAAGTTTTGATGCGGCGCAAAGAGGAAAAGACCTCTCAGCACTTGCGATGGTTGCTGGCAATGTAAACAAAATATGAACCAGTCTGTGGTAATCGGAAATATGTCCTTGTCACACTTTTGTAGTATTTCGAATGTAGGTGCCAACTCAATTCACCAATAAGCTAGTTGTCAAAATGGCATTTTGGAAAATCAAAAATGTTGAATCATTTCATAAATTTTAAACTTTAATTACTCAAATACTTTAATAAACTTTTCAGAATGATATATGTATGATGTAGAACGAAGGGAATTCGAAAAAATGTGTATAAAGTGGAATAGTATTGTTACCGCCAATGTTTGAATTTAATAGAAACTGCAATTAACTGCCTTGCCTAACACCTGGAGACGCGTTGAAAAGGAGGAAGCGGAAATACAAAGTTTATTTAAGATTGCGCATTTCAGAAATAATAAAAAACCAACCATTTGTTAAAATGGTTAAAATAAATAAAATAAAGTGACTTGCTATAGAAAATTGTCGAACCTGGAACTCTATTTCAACAAGTATTGTGCAATATCATTGCTATTAATGCAGTGAATATGATTGAAATTTCTTAAAAAAATTAAGATATGTATTTTGGGAATAAATTAAATGTCATAAAACTTTAAACTTTACACCGAGTTCGAGAGTATCATCAATTCTCACAACTTTCTGTGTGATTTAAATAAATTTTGTAATATGAATTCGAAGAAGATAATGTTGTTTTATAGAATATAATCAAATTTTAAAGGTGAAGTGGATTTTATTCTAATTCAGTTATGATAAACTTAAAAAAATTTTTTTATTTTTAACAAGGGTATATGACATTACAAAATTGCACAACCTGAATGAATCGAAATTTTTTTTTACATAGAATTTCATAATGTCGGTGAAACTTGCGAACGTTCCATAGAGTTTCAAACAATTCAAGTTAAATTATAACATTATTATTATTATTATTAAAGTGTAGGATATAGTTATAAACTATCAACCTAACTATATTTTACAAGCACCGGCAACTAAGGCCTTCGGCTTAGACGAAAAACTACATCCATGCACTAGCCTGGGATTCGAACCCGGATCCTCGTTGTTCAGTTGACTAAATGACTGGGCCACTTAGACAACTCATCTACCGAGGACTGCGAGATTTTTATATATATAGATTTACGTAAATTAATGTCTAAAATAATTTTCGATTTTGACATATATATCAACGGTAATCTGATGAAAAAATCTGTTGAACTTTAAAGTCTGCATTTACCGTCATTTAGACAAAAAATAGCTTTCTTCTTTACGCACTTTACTCCTTGACTTCCTTCGAAACTATTCCTGAATCCTAACTCTCTTTATCTAAAATTTTTTTTTTTGTTTTACTTTTACTCTTTTTTTTTGTTCCTTTTTTTTCTTGCCTTCTGCCAATTTACTTTTTAGCTTAAAATTATGCTAAACCTTTTTCTTATACTATGTATATTATGTTAAGTAATATTAAGCCAATTGCTATTTGTTAGTTGATATTATCTAAGTAAATAAATAAAACGCACTTTTGTCAACAGAACACTTGATGTTTACTCACGTGAGCTGAAGCAAGTCGCATTTGTTTTGTTTTCCAATTATTTATTTTTTTTTATTTATTTAGTTAATCGTAAAAAAAAATTAATTCGAAATCACAATAAGTGTGAAACCAGAGTAACAAAGGCCTTCAGGCTTATAATTTGTTCATTCTCTTATGTTAAAATTGTATTAAAAGCGAAAACACGATCTGTATCATGTTGTATTATAGTTGAGAAATGTCCAGTTCATCAATAATAAGAGTTTTTGTATATCTTTGATTTATATTCTTTTATTTAAAAATCTTAGTAATGCATGCTCGATGCATTCGCTTTGAGTTGTCTTTTTATAATAATTCTTTAAATCTAAACCATGGTTCATTACTGCTAAGACCGCGTAGCTACGCTGCCAGTGACGCCGGCAGAGGAGCGGTCTGCTTATGTCATAAATGCTAACGTAAGCTAAATATGCATATATGGATATATGCAAGAGTGAGGATGTATCATGTGACATTGTAACAAAGTGGTCGCACATGCAATATATGCCGACTCAACAATGTCCAGTTCTTATGCTCTCATGGGTGGTCAAGTTTCTTGAGAGGCATAGCACTTGAATATTGTATATATAAATATTATAACAAAGTGTTACAATATGTTTGTAATATTATTAATATTCTACACTGAGTGCAGTGTTCATTTGTTATTATAGAACATGCTACATCCCCCTCCTTTAGAAAAATAACGTAATTCTATGAAGTTATTTTAAAAATTGATTATATTTAACTTATTAATTATTTATAAATTTTTTTTTTTTAAATTTCTTGTTTTTTTTTTTTTTATTTAATAATATATAGTAGAAAAATTTTCATAAAATGTTTGATTAAAAAAAAATATATATATATTATATTAAAAATTTTTTTTTTTTTCGTACGAGTTCTTTTTTTTTTTTGTTTTGTTGATGTATTAACTAATTAGGAATTGAAAATTTTTAACCTATCTTTATGTACTACCTGTTTTTTATTCTTACTATCCGTTATTTTAATGTTATCTTTATTTTCTATTTCTTCTACTGTATATGGACCTAAATACTTCGGCTCTAACTTATGACCCGTATCATTTCTTAATAAAACTTTATCTCCTATTGCTAGTTCTATATTATTTATTTTCCTATCATATAACTCCTTATTTTTAACTTTATGCTGCTCTAACATTATTCTGGCTCTTTTATATGCCTGTTCTAATCTAAATTTTGATTCCTTAGCATAGTCATCTATATTATAAAGTGGATTAATTCTATCTATTGTATTAAAATGTTTTGGCAAGTTTTAAGCTTTACCAAAAACTAACTCATATGGACAATAATCATGTTCCATAGAAGGCGTTGTATTGAAACAATATGCGAAGTATCTTATCCATACATCCCAGTCAGTTTTGTCAACCGAGATGTATGAACGTATAAACTCATTAAATGTTCGGTGGCTTCGCTCCACAGTTCCCACAGTCTGGTGATGATGTGCAGTTGAAGTTATATTTTTAATATGCAAATTTTTGCACAAATCTTCAATTATAGAATTTTTATATTCTGTACCCATGTCCGTAATGAACGTCTTCATTGGACCGTACTTCAGAATAAAATCTTCAAATATAGCTTTTGCTACTGTTTTTGCACTTTTGTCTTTTATTGGTATGATTACAAGGTATTTTGTTAGGTCGCAGATTAAAGTTACTGCATACTCATTTCCTTGTTCTGATCTGGGAAGTGGACCGATCGTATCCACAATTACCCGATCGAAAGCCATTTGTGGCGTTTCAGTTATTGTCAATGGAGTTTTAGTGTGTTTTGTTGTTTTTGATTTTTGACATTTATTACACTTTTTCACATATTGAGATATATCTCTTGCCATGTTTCTCCAATAATAATGCCTTTTTATTTTGGCCAATGTTCTAGTAATTCCCGTATGACCTCCTTGTATTGGATCATCGTGGAACGTAAACAGTATTGCTTCTTTTTCTTTATCATTATTTGATAATAGGGTCACCGGCTTGAGTAGCGCTACTCCTAAAGATATTAAATTTTTATTGCCCATTAATTTAAAAGAATCTATTGAAATTGTATCAAAGATTTTTTCGCTCGGTGCCACTTTGACTTGGCTGATATTAAGTATACCGGCTTCTTTTTCTAGCCTTTGGAAGAATTGACCTAAGTCGAGAATTCCATTGGTATACATATCGCAAATGTCAATTCTTGCTATAACCTTCTTGCCATGTTTGAATGTGCATAGAGTATCTGTTATACGCAAGGTCACTACTTTTCGTACTTCGTCATTTACAATGACTTCATATACGTTGGGCTTAGAAGCATTAAGAAATTGCTTTTGCAAATCTTTATTTTCTTTTTCTTTACCTGCGCAGGTATTTAACTGTTTACTTTGGTTTCTGGTAGTGACTTTCAGAATTTTATTATTCGTTTGTATGTTTTGTAAGTCTTGTATTGTAATTCTTGATAGCGCGTCAGCTACGAAATTGTCATTACCCTTTAGATACTCCACAGTGAAATTATATTCCTCTAATTCAAGTCTCATTCTAGTCAATTTTGAACTTGGATTTGTCATTGAAAACAAATAAGTTAATGCCCTATGGTCCGTTTTGACAGTGAAATGTCTACCATAAATGTATGGTCTGAAATGTGTAATTGCCCAATGAATCGCCGCTAGTTCTTGTTCTGTTGTACTTTTATTACTTTCACCCTTTGTGAAAGATCTAGATGCGTATGCAACTGGGAGTTGTAGTCCATTTTTGTTTTGTGTTAGGACTGCTCCACATGCGAATTTACTTGCATCCGTGATTATGCAAAATTCTTTGCTAAAATCTGGGTATTGCAACAGAGTGGGATTCATTAATGCTGATTTTAGATGATCGAATGCGTTTTGGCACTCAACTGTCCATTCGAATTTTACATCTTTCTTACATAATCTTGTTATGTGACGAGAATAATCAGCGAAATTTTTTTATAAATCTTCGGTAATAATTGCAAAATGCAACGAATCTTCTAGCGCTGTCCCCATCATGTGGGACTGGATAATTTTGAATGACTTCATACTTTGTGTCATCAGGTAAGATTCCTTTATCTGTGCACTTGTGTCCCAAAAAGGTGACTTCATGCATGAAAAATGAACATTTTTCAGGATGTAACTTTAGGTTGTGCTGTCGACACTTCTCAAAAACATCATGTAGATTATTGAGCATGTGTTGTTCAAAGCAACCTATGACTATTAAGTCATCCATATAAAGGAAAGCTTGAGAAGGTTCAAGTCCAGAAAATGCTATAGTCATCATTCTTTGGAACGAATTTGGCGCTATTTTTAAACCGAATGGTAATCGCGTGAAACGATATGAGCCATTACATGTTGAAAAGGATGTAATGTCCCGTGACTCTTTTTCAAGTTCAATTTGATGAAAACCTGACATTAAGTCAAGGCATGAAAAGTATTTTGCTCGACCTAGTTGATCTAAAATATCATCAATTCTAGGGAGTGGAAATTTATCTGCCAATAATTTCTTGTTAATCTGACGATAGTCAATTACTAATCTCCATTTCTTATTTTCGGAGTTTGGTAGCGATTTTTTCGGTACCAATAGAAGTGGGCTATTATATGCAGATACGGAGGGCTCGACTATTTCGTCGTTTATTAATTTTTGGACTTGTTTCTGAATTTCGTCTTTTTGACTATGAGGATTTCTATAGTTCTTTATGTAAATAGGCTCATCATCCATCAGTCTTAACTTCTGCTTATAGAAATTGTTTGTGCTAATTGGTTCAGTCTCAAGGCCGAACACATCACTGTATTTTTTACATAAGACCATCAATTTGTCATGAAATTGTGGTGGAAAATTCTTTGATAAGGTTGTTAGTACTGACTTCTCTCTTTGTTTTGGATCTAATTTAACTACTTCGTAGTTCGAAAGTGGTTCATATTTTAGATTATTTATATTTATAATCTGAGGTTTGTCTGTTGTATTTAGCAGCCTTATGACCGCATTTTGAGATTTTGTGATGGTATTTGCTATGTAAATACCATGCTGAATTTCTTGATTCGGAATCAATACACTGTCATCTTGTGAGTTTAACTCAACTTCTCGGACAACTTGGGATCTTGCTGGCAGAACTAAGGAATTATTGCCAGAACTGTACGTAATTGGTACGAAAATAGGATATTTTAAATTGTCTGGTCTCATTACAAACCAGTGTTCAGAGTGATCGAAATCTATTTGACAGTTGTATTTTAACATAAAATCGACTCCAATTAGTCCATCACATGGAATAGCGAAAAGGGAATTCACGATATGAAAATCGTGTGGGATAATATATTTAGACGTTTGTATGTCAACTGAAGTAATTCCATTGGATTTGATTACTTCTTGACTTATTACCTGTATGTTGACAGTATGATCTGTCCGGATATTTTGAAATGTATCGGAATTTTCTTTTAGAATGGATATTTGCGCACCGGTATCTATTAAAAATACTAACTGTTTTCCGGTTGCTTCATTAGTGAATTTTACGAAAGTATTTAAGTCAAGACTGATTCTGTGAATTTTGCTATTTATTTCTACTGGGTATCTAAAGGTGTTTGGGAGTTTCCCGAGCTAGACTGTATTGCTCGGACATTATTATAACCATTTTGTTGGTTATTTGATCTATTTCCTCTATTATTATTATTATTTCTACCGTTTCCTCTGTTGTTTCTTCGACTGTTATTGTTATTGCCGTTGTTATTGTTGTTGTTTCGGTTTTGCGGGTAATTCTGGTAACTATTATTATTATCTACCGCGGTAATTATATGAATTGTTATAACTACCACGGCCCCTCTGTGCATACAATACTGAATTAGGAGCGCCAGTCATGTCAGTACTACATTCCAAGTACTTCATGATGGCTTCATTCATATTTCTGAAGTTTCCTGATTCTAGTATGCCTCTGAGTTTACCACTTTCGCAATTCCGTTTCATTGTAGAGATGGCTTCTTCAGTACTGAATGACTCAGCGAGCTCTGATGAAAGACCTTCTTCAATGTATGTTGATTCCAATGTTTTTCTCATATTTTCAATTTCTGATGTAAACCTATCAGCAGTTTTACCTTTTTGGACAATTTTGGACAATCTCGTTTTAACTACTCTTGATGGTTCACCAACTATAGTAGTTTCCAATTTATTTATTATTTCCCTGACTGTTTTGAGTTGTTTGAATCTACATAGTGTTCCGCAAGTAAGTTTTGATTTTATTACGGCAACAGCTACGTCTTCAAATTCTTCCTTGGTTAAATCAATTAACTCTAGGGCAGTGAGGAATGGATCAAGATTTCTCTTTTGTCCATCGAACTCTGGAATAGAGGATGAAGTTTCTTTCATATATGCTCTTTTAGATTTTGCCTCAGTCATTTTGTCCTGTTTGGGTATAACACTAGTATCTAGTTCAAAGTCAGAATCGTTGTCTTGTTCAGACAATGTATTTAATTCGGATTCGTTATGTGGTAAAGTGAGTGACGCGGGAATTGTTAGATCGTGTAGATCTTTTTCTTCAATTTCTCCTTCGTCTGATTCTGCACTTTCCAATTCAGATTTTTCTTTGTGTTCTTCAACCTCTATAGTTAAAGGTGAATTCAGAACTGTTGGTACAAATATGTCCAAATTATATTTTTCTTTTATGTGTATTAGATTTGCTCGTAACTTGATCAATAATTTTGAAATCTTTGACCAGTTCGTGCTATCTATGTTTATTCTGTTCTCATGCACTAATCTTCGTGTCTCATTAAAAGAGTCAACCAGAATTATTGCATGCTTATTCAGCGTTTCTGTCTGAATATTCCTATTTTGAGTTATGCACTTATATGACTTTTTGAAATTTTCTTTAATTTTTTGGATATGGAGAAATAATTCTTTCCATTCCATGCTTTAGTTTAATATATTTATTTAATTAAAAAAAAAAATTTATTTTTTTTATTCTATTATCTCTATATCCTCATCCGACTCAACAATATCTATTGTTTCTATGTCTGTCTTAAATATATTGTGTACCCATTCTGGTACACCTCTACCCTTAGGATTTCTCATTAATACCTTACCATATACTACTTTTATGGACTTTTCCATAAGCTCTACTATGTTTTTCTTAAACTTGTAATTATTAGCTATCCAATACCGCATTTCCTTGTACTTGTAATTTGTTTCGCCTGATTCTATCAGGTAATCAAGGAACGGTATGTACTTCCTTAGACGTTTAGTCTCTATTATTTCCATTGAGGAGAAATTCTTCGTAGTATTATTTTTATTTATATTTTTTTTCTCTGCTCTTCATCCTTCAAATAGAACTGAAATGTTCCTGTTGCGTTTGAAAAACAACAAATAAATGGAAGTGATAAAATGAAGCAGGCACGTACCCTACTATTCTCTTTGATTGGGAATTGTTCACCAAATTTTTCCAAGTAATATATTTCTATTTTTGCTAAACTGATAGCGCGTTGAGGTGAGTTGATATTTTCACTCTTAAAAACCTCGATTATATCGGACTCTATGCTAGGATGGTTTTCTACTACCCTACTAAAATAAGTATCTAACGTACTCATATTCCTATTTTAGTTAATACATAACATTCAATAAAAATTTGTTTAAAGTTGAAATTTTAATTTTATTTATTCGAGAAATTCGAGAGAAATTGATTCGTTTGATAATATATATAATTTTTTTTTATTAATTTTTCTTTCTTTTTTTTTAAAAAAAAAATGTACCTTCATTTCAGGTTTGCATACTTTATTTAAATCTTGTCCAAGTCAAGAGCCCTAAGCCGAGCCAATGACTTGGACAAGATTTAAATAAAGTATGCATATATGCCTTGAACAAAATGTATGCAATCAAAATTATGACCATTGTCAATAAAAGTGCATTAGTAATACTTAAATTAACATTTGATGATTCAACTTTATTTATCACGTTAGCAGTGGAGTCCACTGTCTTCGTGTCTATTAATCCCATTTTGGATTTTTTATAAATTATCAAATTTGTTGTTAAATCATCAAACTTATTTATACTATTATCAAACATATAAAAAAAATTCGAGACAATTTTTAAGAAAACTTTTGTATATCTATATAGAAAAATTTTCTTTTACATTACCCTACCTAATTTTGCGCATAGCTTTTCAGGCTATGCTTCTATTGATCGGAAATGGTTCCGCTCAATTTAACAATGTTTTTTTTTTTTTTTTACAATTTATGATTTTTCTTTAACATTTCATTTAAATTTATATTAACTTTAAAAGATATTTGTGTGTGTGTGTGTGTGTTTTTTTTTTACTTTTCATTTGGTTGTGTTTGTTTTTATTTTTTATTTGCTTGTGTGTGTTTTTATTTTTCATTTGGTTGTGTGTGTTTTTATGCTTTCGTGCTGCTGCTTTCTCTTAGATCCCCTTTTTTTTTTTTTTTTGCATCAGCTTGTCGTCGCCCGTTGGCTTCGCTGATGCTCCCTCGATGGCGTAAAAAGCGGCCTGCTTTTCACGCTGTTGTCTCTGCTGCTGTTGTCCTGGGCCTATGGGCTCAGGCGGTACCGGTGCCGGTCATCGCACCAGATTTTCTGTTTCTCCAACAGGTGTATTCGCAAAAGGGGCTCTCCAATGGCCCGGGGCAGTCTCTTGGGCACTTCTTTACTGGCTTCTACTGCTTTGGAAGGTGGAATTATTTTTATTTTATTTTTATATGTTGTAGGTATGTTTTTCACTGAGTGAGTTAGAGTGGTCTTTGGCTTTCTGTTCTCAATTTCTGACTTTAAAAAGTCAAGTTCAGCTTGTAATTTTTGGGCAGTTGCCCATGGAGGAGGTGTAGGATTTGTGTACAGCAGCCACTTTATGTGCGCTATCCTTTTATTTATTTTGTTCTTCAATCCTCCTCTCCGTGCCATTACCACTTAACTCTACTCACTCAGTAAAATTTTTTTCATTTGCATTTCCATTTCCATGTATTATTTGGGTTTTTTAGTCTTCCTTCTTTTATGTATGTATGTTTTCTGCCTTCCAGAATTATGCCATGTGCTTCAGTTTTCCTTTATTGCAGTTTTCCTTCGTCTTGTGTTCCCATGAACACTGTCACGGTCGCCATGTATTATGGTTGAGAAATGTCCAGTTCATCAATAATAAGAGTTTTTGTATATCTTTGATTTATATTCTTTTATTTAAAAATCTTAGTAATGCATGCTCGATGCATTCGCTTTGAGTTGTCTTTTTATAATAATTCTTTAAATCTAAACCATGGTTCATTACTGCTAAGACCGCGTAGCTGCGCTGCCAGTGACGCCGGCAGAGGAGCGGTCTGCTTATGTCATAAATGCTAACGTAAGCTAAATATGCATATATGGATATATGCAAGAGTGAGGATGTATCATGTGACATTGTGACAAAGTGGTCGCACATGCAATATATGCCGACTCAAAAATGTCCAGTTCTTATGCTCTCATGGGTGGTCAAGTTTCTTGAGAGGCATAGCACTTGAATATTGTATATATAAATATTATAACAAAGTGTTGCAATATGTTTGTAATATTATTAATATTCTACACTGAGTACAGTGTTCATTTGTTATTATAGAACATGCTACAATGTAGAAGAAGCTACAAATGCAGCGTAAAAGAATTGCACAAATGTTTCGGACACCTAAACGAAGAGGATTTAAAAGATGTCATACAAAAAGGAAAAATACAAGAAGTACGCATTAATACAAAGGAAAATCTGCCAATATGTGAAGTATGCATTAAAGGGAAGCAATCACGAAAACCATTTCCGGCAAACTGGGTCAAAATCAAGGGAATATTTAGCTTTAATACATAGCAATGTGTGTAAATAGTCATGGAGGCAGTCGATATTTCGTGAATTTCATAGACGATTATTTAAAATGGTGCAAGCTGCGCACCATAAAATCCAAATCAGAAGTTGTTCAGAAGTACAATTTAAAAGCTACGTCGAATGCAAAACTCAAAATGAAAATCAAAGCAGTTAGATCTGATTATGGTACTGAGTACTCCAATAATGAGCCCAACATAATGGAATAACTGAACGCAAAACTTGAACCCTCGTGGAGATCCAATGACCAGACCCATATCGATAAGCCGCGACGTAGTATTTACAAATCTTTTTAGAAAAGACTGTAAATATAAAGAGTCGAAATAGTCGACTGAAGTTGTAGCTGAATATTCAACACAAGATCAACAAGGAGAGTCACAGCATGAAGAAAGTTTTTGATACCCAATTGACAATAATGATCTTAATTACGAGGAGCCGGCACAGGAAAAGCGTGGACCAGAAAGGTCAAAAAGGTTCCCCTTAGGTAATCCTGGTAAACTCAGACTAATCTAAAATAAAATCACCACAGAATTAACCAACCAAAATATACCAGATCTGGAGTCTGAAAAAGATGAATTTCTATAAGAATTTTTAATCAGCACTGGAATTGAAACTTCAGTCAAGGGTCCAGATGAAAAATATTGCAAAGAAGCACTTATAAGTAAGCACAAAGCATTACAGAAATATAAAACTTGGGAAATTGTACACTGTCAAAAAAATCAGAAGGTTTATTTAAACTAAGTGGATACTCCGCACTAAGTGTACACCAAACGGAGAGGTAGATTGTCGGAAAGCTCGACTAGTAGCTTAAGGATTTACCTAAAGAAAGAGAATTGACTTCAACGAAGCTTAATCCCTAATAGCAGAAGCTGTTGAACTTGGCCTAGATACCTATCAATTTGGCTTCAACAGTGCCTATTTAAACAGGGAAATGGAGGAAGAACTGTACATTTGTGTCCGACTAGAATTTAACGAGATGCTAAACGTAAACTTTTATTAGTAGACTTAAAAACTTAACTATCTCACAATTTTGAAATAAAGAATTTAGGCAAAGTTGCATACTGTTCGGAAATCGAATTTCTTCAAGACAACCAAAGTAAAAAAACACTTTGTTAAAGCAGTTCAACATGGAAGAATGCAGGCTAGCGGGCACCCCGATTAACACGAGCGAGAAAATATCAAACGACATGTGCCCGAAAAAGAAATTAGAAATGGATGACGTTTGGTGCTTTGATGCTGTTAGTAGTATCTACACATCCTGATATTTCACATCATTTAGCCCATATATAAATAATTACTGAAAACACCATTGGTTTGCAGCCAAGAGGGTACTTCGATAGTTTAAAGGTACCCAAAATAGAGGATAATTGACAACCGAGATGGAAAACAACTGGCTTCGCTGATCCCGACTGGCTAATATAGCTAATATAGATGATCGTAGATCTTTTACTTATCCCTAAGCTTTATCAGACCAGCCGACAGTATAACCAGCACATTTAAATGCATTACGAGGTCACACAGCCAACAAAGCTAAAATCTTTATCTGGGCTTAATTGGAATGAGGGCACTTTTTAAATTAGGGCACATTGTTAAATTATTATTGTTTGTAGCGGGGCGAAGCTTCTAATCTGAGAGCCCAGACTTATTACCCAAGTGTTGAAGGAAATTAAAACGCGCGTTAACTCGATTGAACACAGGCCAGATTTATTGTAAAACAATACACGGACCGGGTCACAATGTTAATATAAGGCGTTATCGGATATAAGTGGTTTTGTGTAACACTAAGAGGCCAAGAGAAATCTCGGGTGACGATTGTATTGCCGGGGATGAAAAACAACTTAGCAAGATGGAGTTTTTCATAGAACTTAACTTAGAAATTAAGTCAGTGCGCCCGTTCGGGGATAGTGGCAAAAGCCCTCTTCTTTCCCTTGCTGGTCACCCTTTCTGGCGTGAACAATTATCAACTTTCATTAATAATAAATAATAAAAAAAAAGGGAAAATAAACTGACAAAAATAAAAAGGATTTAATAAAGAAAATAAGGCGTATATGAACCAAGAGTTCTACTCAAGGGTTAAAGTGATGCAAATGCTTTCTTGAAGAAAGAGAAAATATCTAAGCAATACTGCGTACGAAAACAGCGCGAGTGGATGCGATTAAAAGTAAAATAAAAATCTATAAGACACAACAGCAAAGCAAAGTGTTTTAATGTTAGTTTAAAACAAAAAGAATCAGTAGCTGTAATATAATATTAAGCAAGGAAATAATATTAATTGCGATTGATATTAAAAAGCGAAATAATTTAGAAATTTTAATAAAGTAAAAATTCTATATATATAAAAGTTAATAGTAGCCATATTATTCCAGCGCATCGTGGAAGCGACAAATTTTATTATCTCTTTGCAATTTATGGACTTCAGTTGCAATATTTATCTAAATGATTGAAGCAAAACGTTATGCGTTACATTACTTTAAACATTCTTATATTCTCACCAAAATTACTAATGAAGTATGAAATGGGCTTCCGGAGGGAATGGAATTATAATTATATAATGGTCGCGATAATAGATAGATAATTTTTTTAAATTTTTTTTTGTTTTGGAAAATTTTACAAATTTAAATCGCTAAAGGGGCGCGCAGAAAAAAACTTCTCGCATGCAATTTTAGTTGGTATAGTTTATGGTCATCGATGGCGTTACATCGACTACAACGGATTTGGTGACGTTGATCGTAGCGCACTTCATATGTCCAAAAAAGAGAGCTTTTGTCCTCCGCTGAGTATATAAGACAGTGTCTAACCTTAGTCATTCCTTTTTTCTATACATCAGAAGACGTTAATATAATAAAGTATTGTGCCATGTCCTTAGCACAAGACAAGAAAAGAGAAAATATTTAATTATTAAAAATATTAAAAATATTAATATTTAACCCGCAATTGGGTTAGTTAAATTTAATCCAATCCAGTTAAAAAACTCTGTGCTTTTTATTAAGGTGGTTAATTCTGTATTTCTTCATAACCCTATCACGTTTGACACGAAAAAAATTAGCATATATGCAAAAAAGGATGTGTGCATTTTCTTTCGCTTATGTTGGGGCTCAATGATTAAGTCATATTATTCTTCGACAGTAAATCATTGCAATATATAGCGCTTAAAGCTCCCAAGCTCAGTTCTTTTTGTGGAACCCATCTTTCATGATAAAAGATAAGGTTTTTGGCAAGCGACGGCTCATCTGATCCATACAAAAGCAGTTGAAAACGGAATCTCTGCATGGCCGGGCGTATATTATCTTTGGTCTCCACTTGATGAAAAATTTTGCAGGAGCAACGGAAAATATATTATTAAAAACGGTGTCAAAAAAAGAAAAGGTGAAAAGTGTTAAACGTTTTTCTAACCTCTCACACCACGTGTTGAGGAAGACAGTTTTTTTTTTTTATTTAGTTAAAACAGTAAAATTTCATCAATTTCGTGCATATGTTTATCTAATTCAATTCTGTATATTTTTACCAAAATTGCTGAGGTATGGTCTGCATTGCATCCGCTCCCAAATATGCAAAACAATTCTAAAGAAAATATGATTGCTCAACAACACGCGCAACCGGCGACTCTTCTGACGCTGCCTACTCTGCTGACACTGACGCCGCTGCTCTGAATATTTAAGAACCCAAAATATGTAACAATAATTCAGTTTTAATTTAATAATTAAATAAATAAGTCGCATCGCTGCGACATAATAAAAACAACCAATATCTTGTTTTTTAACTGGCGCCCGAGCAGGGACCAGCGCGCGCGAGAGAAGTAAAAAGTTCTAAGTGCGTAAACAGGTGTAACAATGTAGCCGTAACAGGTTTATACGTTACCACCATCGCTGGTTTAAATTAATTCGTTTAACAGTGAAACTCCGTCAAAAACAATTTTTTTTGTGTGACTGTTAAATGAAAAATAAAAAAACAAAAACACATCAACACTCTACAAACAAAGTGTAAGGCACAACAATAACCGAATTATTACTTGCCCACCCAGCTACCGTCAAGGCTACAAGATCCGCTCCTAGCCAACCACTGGAAGAAGTGAAGACCTCGAAACCCGAGTAGGACGTCCCAAAAAGGAGAAATTTCGGACTTCCGCAGAGGATGACACTTGCTGTTTTTATATTGTAAGTTAAAATAAGATTACAAAATTAAGAAAAAAAAATACAACAAATTAGTAAATAAGTAAACAACAAAGAAAATTAAATTTAAAAAGTTACAAAGAAAAAAAAAAAAGAAACTTTAATAATTTACAAATACAAAAAAGGCAATATTTTTAATAAATTCAAAAATTTCAAAATACAAATTTTAACCATGGCAAATCCAGATAACTTAATGAGACCATCATTATTGTCCGATACTGCGTCGACCTCACGGCCAGCCCCTCCTACTAACACACAAATGAACTTAGACCAACTAACACAACTAATTTCAAGAATCGTAGTTGAAACTATAGAACAAAATAACACTAACGAAACAACTAAAACTACTTCATGCCCTTTTGATGTCCCCGATGTAACAATTAGCCCCGAGTATAGGAATAGAATTTCTGAGTTAGATATAGTAAAGGGTTTAACAGAATTTAATGGAAATCCAGCTGAGTTAAGTTCATGGAAGAAAAGCGTAGACAGAGTAATGAAAACCTATGCAGGACAAGAAGGCAGCCCTAGGTATTTCTGCATCTTACACACAATAAGAAATAAAATAGTCGGATGAGCAGACACGGCATTAGAATCATACATTGTTCCACTTGAATGGAATGCTATTTCTAAATGCTTGACCTTACACTATGCTGATAAAAGGGATATAGCAACCCTAGAATATCAGATGAACGGATTGACCCAAGGTAACCAATCAGTCGAAGAATTCCATTCAGCAATTTACAAACACTTGTCACTTATTCTCAATAAAGTAGGCTGTATGGATATAACTAAAGAATCTGAGCGACTACTGACCCAGGTATATCGTGACAAGGCACTCAATACTTTTATTAGAGGACTCAATGGTGATTTTTCTAGACTTCTAGGAATCAAAGAACCCACCGAACTCCCGCAGGCTCTCCACTTATGCCTCAAATTAAAAAACCAAAAATATGTCGCTTCTCAAGCTAACCTGAAAGGTCAGCCACAAATGTTCAGATCCGCAACCAAACTATAATTTTTCCAAGGCACCCCCTCGTCCATTAGGACCAAAGCCTCTCCCTCGTCCTGAGCCTATGGACGTAGACAAATCGATCCAATCAAGACAGGATAACAACGCTAATCGCCCTAATTTTGATTTCGGAAAACGTCCACCTTTCAATTCAACACAAGAATTAAAAAGACCAAGAAATCCCGCAGGCTCTCCACTTATGCCTCAAATTAGAAAACCAAAAATATGTCGCTTCTCAAGCTAACCTGAAAGGTCAGCCACAAATGTTCAGATCCGCACCGATAATTCAGAACAATAGCTTACGACATGCAATACAATCTCAAATACCACAGCCACCGCCGGCACCACCCATAAGGTACAACCAATACCCTAGCTTCCTACAAAATAGAATGACCTATAAGGGACAACAATTTTTCCAGCAAACAAATTATGATTTTCCCAAGGCACCCCCTTGTCCATTAGGACCAAAGCCTCTCCCTCGTCCTGAGCCTATGGACGTAGACAAATCGATCCAATCAAGACAGGATAACAACGCTAATCGCCCTAATTTTGATTTCGGAAAACGTCCACCTTTCAATTCAACACAAGAATTAAAAAGACCAAGAAATCCCGCAGGCTCTCCACTTATGCCTCAAATTAGAAAACCAAAAATATGTCGCTTCTCAAGCTAACCTGAAAGGTCAGCCACAAATGTTCAGATCCGCACCGATAATTCAGAACAATAGCTTACGACATGCAATACAATCTCAAATACCACAGCCACCGCCGGCACCACCCATAAGGTACAACCAATACCCTAGCTTCCCACAAAATAGAATGACCTATAAGGGACAACAATTTTTCCAGCAAACAAATTATGATTTTCCCAAGGCACCCCCTTGTCCATTAGGACCAAAGCCTCTCCCTCGTCCTGAGCCTATGGACGTAGACAAATCGATCCAATCAAGACAGGTTAACTACGCTAATCGCCCTAATTAACACAAGAAATAAAAAGACCAAGTAACTTTAACATTGAAACAGCCGAGGAAAATAAAAACCAATCATATCCGGAAGAACCAAACTCGACTGATAACCAACAATATGACACTGATTATTATGCAGAAGTAGAAAATTTAGCAGACAATTCACCAAATGAATACGAATATTGGGGTAATGATGAACAAACCGAACATTCTGACATACATTTTTTAGAATAAAGACCTCCTCACGTCCATACATTGAATGTAAGCTTGGAGAAGGAAAGACTCTAAAAATTTTAATCGACACGGGTTCAAACAATAACTAAATTAAACCAGAACTAGTATCAAAACTTAAAAAGAACATAGAACCATTCGAAGCAATCTCCTTAGGAGGTAACGTCAGAATACCTGAACATTTTATTTAATTTATATTTTCACAAAGCAAATATAAAATGCCAAATAGACAAGTGTGAATTTTTAAAAAAAAAAAGTAGAATTCTTAGGTTTTGTTATTTCTGATAAAGGACTACTTCGCTCGTTTCTTGGCCTTTCCGGCTATTATCGCCGTTTTATCAAAGACTATGCCAAACTTGCCAAACCTCTCACTTCATTGTTACGCGGTGAAAACGGCAGAATTTCGAAACAAGCTTCAAGTAAAAAATTAATCAAATTAGATCCAGTTGCACTCGAAGCATTCAGTAAATTAAAAAGCTCATTGATATCACATGATATCATTCTTAGATATCCCGACTTTAAAAAAGAATTCCATTTGACTACCGACGCTTCAAATTACGCAATCGGTGCAGTTCTATGCCAAGATGGACATCCTATCTCCTTTTTATCTAGAACGTTATCAAAAAAGGTTATGTCGTTCTATAGGACCTCTCCTCAGATGATGACATATTCCTTGAACAACACTCCATTAGAACGCCTTGATGAAATGAATGATTTAGGTGTACTCATGGATCGTAAATTAACCTTCAACTCCCATATCTCTACGACAATCGCTAAAGCCACAGACGTTCTTGGTTTTGTTAAGAGATGGTCGAAAGAATTCGACGATCCTTACACTACCAAAATTCCCTATACCTCTTTGGTCCGTCCTATTTTGGAGTATGGATCATGCATATGGTCACCTCAATATGAGTCACACCAAATTAAAATTGAATCTATTCAAAAACAATTTCTGCTTTTCGCTCTTCCTGGTCTTAACTGGGATCGCAATGTCAACCTGCCATCGTACTCTAGTAGACTTCTCTTAATTAATCTTCCTTCTCTTACTAACCGTAGAAAAATGCTTGGTGTTATCTTCATACACAAGCTCCTAATTGGTGATATTGACTCGCCTGAGTTATTACTCCAAGTAGATCTTTCGGTACCATCTAGGCCTACTAGAAACTATATTCCCTTATCCCTTGCACACTGTACTACTAACTATGCATTGCAAAATCCCTTTCGAGTACTGTCGGCTGATTATAATCGACTTTATCGTGTGATCAAATCAGAGCTCTCGCACGGCATGCGATTTGCGGTTGGGCGGGAGGTTATGGCCACTTAGTGTACCCGCTGGGATTCGCGCATAAAAAACAAAAAAAAATATTGATGGATGAAGTTGCCATCGTTGCTGTCGTTGCCATACTTGCCATCATTCTCAAACAAGATGTTAAATCCTATTACAGGTAATTAAAATATTAGTTTATCTATGAAGATTTATTATCAGTCACTCTAAAGTTATGCGGCTTATCAGAACATTTTACGATTCGTTTTTATATATATAGAAGAAGATAGATGTTATAAAAACAAAAATTTATTTTCAGGCTCTGAAACCAACAAAAAATCAGTTCAATAAACTATTATTCATACCGCCTAATGATTAGGGAAAATTAAGACAATGACATACTCAAATGTCGGCGATTATAATACAAGTGTCATGTAAACATGTATGTTAAAATTAAAACGGAGAGATTAACATTCATCAGGTTAAATCAGAATGAAGAGTATATTCACCTTCAAGATGCGATTAATACTGATAGAAAAACACAAATGTTGGTCGGATTACTACTCTTCCAGAGGATTTGCAATTTACATGCTATCCACACTGGATAGGGGTTATTTCCTGGGCAATCATCCATTGATCGTCTTGATATTACAGCCAGTGTCTTTAGACAAATGTTGAAATCTTTAATGAATTTCGTTCTCAAACATTATGTCTTTGGAGAGACACGCTGCTGGATCTATTCTGTGGAGTGGCAGAAACGAGGATGGCCACATGCAATTAAATAAGTACCAGGGGCAATCATTAGGTGTTTGTGGTATTAATCTAGAAAAAAATCTATGCGCCAAATAATCAAACAAAAAATATCGTATACCACAAAAGGACTACAATAAAAAGAAAACTGATATTTTTTTTAATAATTATAATTCACATGATTAACAAATGTTTTCGACATGACGAAGTCTGTGGGGTCCCCTCGTTTTAAATAAAAAAATAGCTATAGCATTTATTTACAGATCCCCAATAACATATTTTACATTCTTACGTATGTAAGTTAACATATACAAAATAATATTGTAACATCAACAAAATAATGTGGCTAATCCAATGTCTACTCGCTCAGCGTCTGCAATGTTTCCATTAGGGAGTTCTTTGTCACCTTTATGCTGACGTTGCTTCCACCGCGCAACAAATTTGTAAAATTAGTCTCAAGTTAGATTTAAAGTAATAAAGTAAAAACTTAACTGGCACCCGATCACGAATACAATATTGCAAAAAGTTATCTAATTACGAATCGGCCGTAATTGACGCGCTAAGGCAAAACGAACCTTAAGTGATCAATTCAAATTCGAACATGTTGTAAATTAGACTCCCGTAAACCGGCACTCAAGTTCAAAACTAAATCGCAACCACAGTTTGCGCAACGTGGGCTTATGCTTAAATTAACGTGTGAACCGCCGAACCACGAGTAGGAAATACCAAAAGGGATAAATTCGGCATCATCGGAGATGGAGTACACAACAACAATAGTTATGTAAGATAAAGAAAACTAGTGGCTAAGTGAAGAAAAAAAATCTGCAAAAAATGAGAAAAGATAAGTTGAATAATTAACAGGAAACCAAAGGAATAATAAAACAACAACGAATGAAATCAAATCAAGTACAAATATAAGAAGTTAAGAAAATGAATAAAAAAAAATATATTGAAGTAACACTAAAAATTTAAATTCTAGAAGTACAAAAAAAAAAAAAATAACAAGAAAAGAAACGAAAACAAGTATAAGCTTAGTATACCGAACTCGCAGCCGCGCAGTATACCCTGAAGCGAAAGATAAATAAAAAATAACAAACAGCAGAACACAAACGCGATGCAAGAATTCAAAACTGGCCTCGGCGACTAGTTTTTACTCCTAATTCAAATATTCCGTTTGTAAAAATCTTATATTCAAGCAAAGCAAACTAAAAATAAATCTTATCATTTTAAAACTAAAATTACTTAATAAATTAATATTTTTACAAATTATATAAAATATAAAATTCAATTTCCCTTTACAATTTTCACACTACAAATATGTTTTACATATTTTTGTTTATCATGCCTTTCGTCAATATTGCCTCTCGTCCGAAAACGCATTCGCTTTTACTAACAAAATACTAACTGACCATGGTCAACCCAAACAATCTATTACGACCCTAACTACTTAACGTAATTACGCCCATAATTACGAACATAATGTTTGTTGACGGAGATGAGAGTATTGGTGCCGCGGCATTAGCTGGGAATAAAATTGTAGTTACTGCTCCAAATGATGTAACTGATGCCATCGATAATGGTTCTGCTTAGTGCTGGGAAAAACATCGATTTATCAACGATACATCGATTTTTTCACAGACATCGAAAATATCGATGTTGCTAACTTCGATTCTCGATATATCGCCATCACTAGACCATTATTTTCCCATTACTTGAAACAAAAACGCGGGATAAAGCTGTAAGGTAAGTTGCAAATTCATTTTAACAATATAATTAAAATGCTAACGTAATTCACTTTTTCATTTAGGATTTTGGTGTTGGCAGTGCTGTGGAAATGGAGAAGTTTTTTAAGGGAAAGGACAATGGCCACGGTAGGCTGCAGCTTTTGAGCTTTAATCTAATGTAACAAATATGTTTTTGTTTGTAGATTGCGACATAGTAAATGTAAATAGTAATGGAGAGGATAATATATCACGCAAGAGGACAAAATATGGTAAGTCTGGGGTGTGGGAATTTTTTAAGAAGTCTGCGGATGGCAAGTCTACGTAATGCTTAAAATGTGGCCAAATATACCAAACAAGCGGAAATACCACAAATTTGACATGCTGCTTTTCATTAATAAAAATGATTGGATAAAAAAGATTCGAAAGGAATAATCTCATGAAATAAAGTCATCGTTTTTAAGTAGTTTAAGGTTATGAAACTTGTGTTAACTATGATTTAAAAAAGAAATTCATGTTTTGTTTTTGATACGAACTTTGTTTTTAAAATTTTTGGGACTCAAAATATTTTGATAAAAAAATCGATACATCGATGTGGGACTCATGCAAAATATCGAAACATCGATGTTGGTAAACATCTATCTGTTCCCAGCACTAGTTCTGCTGCTACTACTGCTCCAATGTCTACAGCTGAAGTTGTCACCCCAATAATTAACTTGAGCACTAATGGTGTTGTACTGCTACTTTTACTACAGACGTCGTTGCTTCTACCGATGTGAGTCGTTCTTGCACTCTTAGAGCAATTACGCCAAAGAAGCATATTTTTGTGTCCCGCCTGCATGTAAACACTGCTGAAGATGATCTCATTGCTTTCATCCATAAAACATTTCCTGCCTCGGATATCTGAATTAGAAAATTTAAGTTTAGTAAGGCTAGAGATATTTCTTCATTTAAGATTTCTGTCCCGAACTCACTATTTAATTATATTGTGTCATCATCTTCTTGGCCGGAGCATACTGTTGTTCATGAGTTCACATCTATTAACCGTTCTGCTAGATCTGTTGTCTCTCTACCTACTTCAACGATATCAAAAAACTATCCCATCGGGTGCACTAAGTGCCCACAACCTCCCGCCCAACCGACCGAGGGGTGCAAACCGCATGACGTACGGCACGAGTCGCGGGGAACCGTTGACAAAAACAGCCAAATAACGAAAGCTACAGCTATTTACGAGCTAAGTAGGAAATGATAGAAGATTTTAGTACTGATAAAGAGAGCTCTGGGCTGATCACACAATAAAGTCGATTATAATCAGCCGACAGGACTCGAAAGGGATTATGCAAGGCATAGTTAGTAGTACAGTGTGCAAGGGATAAGGGAATATAGTTTCTAGTAGGCCTAGATGGTACCGAAAGATCTACTTGGTGTAATAACTCAGGCGAGTCAATATCACCAATTAGGAGCTTGTGTATGAAGATAACACCAAGCATTTTTCTACGGTTAGTAAGAGAAGGAAGATTAATTAAGAGAAGTCTACTAGAGTACGATGGCAGGTTGACATTGCGATCCCAGTTAAGACCAGGAAGAGCGAAAAGCAGAAATTGTTTTTGAATAGATTCAATTTTAATTTGGTGTGACTCATATTGAGGTGACCATATGCATGATCCATACTCCAAAATAGGACGGACCAAAGAGGTATAGAGAATTTTGGTAGTGTAAGGATCGTCGAATTCTTTCGACCATCTCTTAACAAAACCAAGAACGCCTGTGGCTTTAGTGATTATCGTAGAGATATGGGAGTTGAAGGTTAATTTACGATCCATGAGTACACCTAAATCATTCATTTCATCAAGGCGTTCTAATGGAGTGTTATTCAAGGAGTACGTCATCATCTGAGGTCCTATAGAACGACATAACCTTGCACTTAGTGGTATTTAAGTTTAAAAGATTGTGCTGACACCAACACTGAAAATTATTAAGATCAGCTTGCAATCTACTGGACGAAACCATATTGCTATAGCTAAGGCAAAGGTTAACATCGTCTGCATACATGAGCCCATGTGAATGAAGCAAGACGGAAGGAAGATCATTTATGAAGAGGGTGAACAGCAACGGACCAAGATGACTACCCTGGGGCATCCCCGAAGTCACATTGATGCATCTGGAAAAGGAAGACTTAAATAAGACCTTTTGTGTTCTGCTTGTCAGATACTCACGAATCCAACAGAGTAGAATATTTGGGAAGCCAATTGCGTTTAACTTTATAAGTAATAACTTATGGTTAACCGAGTCAAAAGCCTTACTGAAATCTGTATATATGACATCAGTTTGCTGTGCACTTTCAAATCCTTTGATCGTCCTAGATGTAAATTCTAAAAGGTTAGTGGTTGTAGATCTACGTTTCACGAAACCGTGTTGGACTGGTGAAATTATAGAACTACAAAAATGTTGCAATTGAAAAGTTATAATTTTTTCAAAAGCTTTTGGAATAGCGGACAACTTGGAAATACCCCTATAGTTGAAAACATCAGACTTACTACCCTTTTTATGGAGAGGAATTATAAATGATTCCTTCTAAATCAACGGGAAAGCGGAGGTTTCAACGGACAACGAGAATAATTTCAGGATAGGCAATACACAACCAGGAATCCCATCGGGACCTGGCGAGTACACAGGTTTTTTTTTTTTTTTACGCGCGAATCCCAACGGGAGCACTAATTGCCCACACCTCCCGCCCAACCGACCGAGGGGCGCAAGCCGCATAACGCACGGCTCGAGTCGCGGGGACAATTCACAAAACACAGACAAAAAGCGAAACTATAGCTAATTACGTGCTAGATAGGAAAGGATAGAAGTTTTTAGTGACGGAATAGAGAGCTCTGACCTGATTACATGATAAAGACGATTATAATCAGAACAAAGAACTCGAAAAGGTTCATACATTAGGTAGTTAGTAGTACATCGTGGAAGTGTTAGAGGAGTATAGTTTCTAGTAGGTCTACAAGGAACTGTTAGTTTTACTCGGTTCAATAGCTCGGGAGAGTCTATATCCCCATTAAGAAGCTTATGCAATAAATATGACGCCAAGCATTAATCTACGATTAGTAAGAGAAGGAAGGTCAAGTAAAAGAAGTCTACTAGAGTACGAAGGTAAGTTGATATTACGATCCCAGTTCAGACCACGAAGAGCAAAGAGAAGAAACTGTTTTTGAACTGATTCTATCCTTGCTTTATGTGAATCGTATTGGGGTGACCATATGCATGATGCATATTCCAAAATTGGACGAACCAATGAGGTGAAAGAACTTTGGTAGTATATGGATCATCAAATTCCTTTGACCATCTTTTTACAAACCCAAGAACACCCATGGCTTTTCCGACAGTAGGCTTATATGGGACTTAAAAGTCAATTTATGGTCCATAAGTACTCCCAAGTCAATCATCTCATTAAGTCTGGTTAATGGAACGTTATTAAGAAAGTAGGTAATCAACTGAGGAGTATTTCTGAAAAAAGTCATGACCTTGCATTTAGATGTGTTTAGGTTTAATAAGTTGTGTCGACACCAAGATTGAAAGTTTTGGAGGTCAGACTGCAACCGTGAAGGTGATATAATGTCTCTGTAGCTGAGACAAAGCTTTACATCATCTGCATACATGAGGACATGAGAATGTATTATAACGGATGGAAGATCGTTAATAAAAAGTGTGAATAGCAGTGGTCCCAGATGACTACCCTGAGGCACCCCCGAAGTTACTTGGATGGTCCTTGAACTTGAAGACTTAAATAGAACTTTCTGTGTTCTGTCTGTCAGGTATTCACGAATCCAACAAATTAAAGGGCTTGGGAAGCCGATTTTGTTTAATTTTAAAAGAAGAAGTGTATGATTAACAGAATCAAAAGCCTTGCTGAAATCAGTATAAATGACATCAGCTTGTCTTGCATTCCTAAATCCTTCGATCATTAAAGATGTAAATTCTAATAGGTTAGTGGTAGTAGATCGACGTTTCACAAACCCATGCTGAGATGGTGAAATAATAGATCTACAAAAATGTTGCAGTTGAGAAGTAATTAACTTTTCAAAAGCTTTAGGGATGGCGAACAATTTAGAAATACCCCTATAATTAGACGCGTCAGACTTTTTACCATTTTTATGAAGAGGAATTATATAAGATTCCTTCCATATAGACGGGAAATGACAAGATTTAACGGACAACAAAAAAAGTTTTTGAAGTGGCTTACATAGAGCCTCGGCACAAAATCTGAGTACACAACCAGGTATTCCATCAGGACCAGGTGTGTACACAGGTTTTACTAAATTAAGCACGCTAAGAAGCGTACTTTCATCGATCGAAGAACTACAAATACAATTAGACCTTTTTATCTGACAAGGATACGGAAGATTCGCTCGGTATTCCGTTGAGGAGTATGTTGTTGTAAAGAAATCAGCGAACAAATCAGCAATCGCTTGATCAGAGTCTGCTATATTATTTTCAAACGATAACATTGATGGGTGGACATCCATCTTACGTTTAGAATTAACAAAGCTATAAAACTGTTTAAGATCACGGGAAAACTCAAGCTTACAACGCTTGATAATTAAATTAATTATTATAGCAGTGCTTCTTAAGCAACATAAAATTGGAGGGAGCAACTGCGTAAAGAGCAAAGTCTGAAGAACGTCCCGATTTCTTGTATTTTTTATAATATCTGGATTTGACATTTTTCAAGTTGGATAGCTCACGAGAAAACCAGGGAGGTCGGTGAGACGACACTGGAGTCCTCAGTGGGACACAAACCTTAAAAAGCGAACCAAGAGTATCATAAAACAACGAGATAGCAAGATCCATGTCTGAGCAACTGTATAAGGATGACCAGTCAGTTCTCAGAATGAGCTCATTCAGTTTAACAAAGTTAGTCTTGCGAAAATTACGAGATTTAATCACAGGACTGACACCAACAATCGGTGCACGAAACGACAGATCTACAGATAAATGCAAAGTAGGATGAAAATTGTCTTCAGGCAAGACTAGAGGGTCGGTTCTAGTAACTGCACAGTTGGTGGAATCCAACACAAATATCAGATCTAAGGATCTGCCTATGTTATTTCGCACAGGGTTTATTTGAGCTAATGATAGCTCAAAAAGGCCATCAACGAAGCAGTGAGATTTAGAAGGAAGCAACAAAGTAGATTCATCAGATTGAGACCATGCTATTTCTGGTAAATTAAAGTCACCAAAGACGATTAAGATATCTCTATCAGAAAGCAATGAAGAAATATATCGAATAGAATCTAAATGTTATACGTACACCGCCATGTCGGATTGTGGCGGGATGTAAGAACAAGTAATGTAGACAGAGAAAGACTTGAATCTGACCTTAACACTAACAAACTCAATCTCCAGAATGTCCGGTGAATGAATTTGGTCAGAAGTTAAGGCCAAGTCAACTGCAATCAAAACTCCTCCGCCTACACGTGAAGTCCGATCACATCTAAAAATTGAAAATTTTGCGGAAAGAACAGATGCATCGTTAATATCGGGCTTTAACCATGTCTCAGTAAACACTAAAATTTTAAATTCAAATGCTAGACTATCTAAATAGAGTCTAGGAAGCTTAGATTTAAGTCCTCTCACGTTCTGATAGGCCAGATGAAGGGACGAGATTAGTTTTTTGGAACATCAGCCGATGCTGATATTCCGGAAGATGAGGAGTTAGATGGGATAGAAAGCCTAACCTTTTTGGCCGTGTATTCTTTTACTAAAATGTGATCCGGCCAAAAACTGCTATGACATATACTGTCAAACAGTTCAACTGGGACACTTATTTTATTATTTTAACTCGAATATTTAAATTTAAATTTTTCCACCGCTATTTTAGCGTTATAGTGATGAGCTTGAATTTTTGTCTTAATAAAAGCTAAGACATCATCCGTCGAATGTTCGGAATCAAGCCTTGAAACAAATATTATATATGTATCTTAGGTGGAACTCCAGTTAAAGGCTTATAGGAACCAGGCCGCAAATCAACAGCAGCGTCAGCGACCACGATTGAATCCGCCTGCGTGTCCGGTATTGCACCTCCAACTGGACTACTATCGGCAATATCAACAGTTATTGATAATTGCCCGGACTTTTCGGAAACTACAGATTTATTCGTCTTCAAAGAGAGACCATTTCCTGGAGAAACGGAGATAGCCTCGTCCTTGCGACCACCTTGAGAAATGGGGGTGGTCAACGAAATAAGCTGCGGAGGATTTGTCACAGTGAGCAGTGAAGGAGATTGTGGAACTACGGCCGAAACGGGATTGGGCATAGGCAAATGCAAGGACAGATTGCGCATACTAGTTTTCTTACGCTTTGGAGACTCATTTAACAGCTTATAGCTGCTAAATTCGCTCTCCACAGCATTGAACTCATCGCAGAGTTTACGAAAACCAGATGACAATTTCTTCAATCTATCCCTGGTTTGCCTCATAAACACCCTCATTTCGATCTCAACCTCTCGGCATGAGTCACAACCCCATTTGAGCCCCCCTTTTTGCTCCAAACAATCCCTTACTCTGGCCGTGTAGCCAGCACATTTAACGTGCATGACATTGTCACACAGCCAACAGGAAAGAAACGCGTTATGGGGTGAAGGAGGGTTCAAACACGTTTTGCTTGAGCAGACAGACATTTTTTAAATTTAATTACAACTCAAAAATTTATAAAAAAATTAAATATCGAAAAGGCCAAAGAAAAAACTCACTCAGATTTATTAAGCAAATTCGACACTGGGGTCAAACTTGCAGAGAAAATTAGTGCAAGAACTAAGAGAACTAAGCACTACACAAATACACGTATCACTTGTACGCGAGACAGATAGATGCGACCGCGAATAAAAGAAATTAGAAACAAGAGAGCGGGAGAGCCAACAGCACTGCACATGCAACAACAATGCGTTGGCGATAGCGCGAGAGCGGTATTAAGCGGTAAAAGGTACAAACGCAAGAGCAAAGAATAACAAAAACAACAACACTGCTGTAAAAAGTTTTGTTGTTTTTTCAAATATTAAGTTCAATGCTTTGATTTTGCTTTTGTATAGTTAATGTAAACAAAAAGCGCAATGACAAAAATTTAAATGACAGAATAATGTCAATATTTATTGCTAAATTATTAGCTGAATTTTAGGCAGGCGCGGTGAGTTTAAAACCGAAATAAAAGAAATTATGCAGGAGCACAGAAAAACACGTCTATCCACGATGAAGAAAGAAGTTGTTTTGACTTGCTAAAGCACGCTGAGAAGCGAACTTTCGTCAATTGAAGGATTGAATATGCAAGTTGACTTTTTTAATTCATAGGGATACGGAGAGTTTGAGTGGTATTCCGTTAAGGAATAGGTTGTTTTGAAAAAATCAGCAAACATATCGGCAATGGTCTGATCACTGTCCGCAGTCTTATTTCCAAAAGTTAAATATGATGGGCTTATGCTCGTTTTGCGTTTAGCGTTCACATTAGATCGAACTGATCTACCGAGAGGAATACAAACTTTAAAAACGAAATCAAGCATATTATAGAAATAATAAATAGCAGAGTCCATGGTTGTACAATTGTACAGATATGACCAATCAAGGTTCCAAATAATATTATTAAGTCTGACAAAGTCAGTCTTACGAAAGCAGCGGCTTCTTGTTACCGGATGAGTATTGTAAGTCGGCGTACAAATAAAAAGGTCAATTGTTACATCCAAGGTTGGATGAAATTTGTCTTCTGGTAAAACGAGAGGTTCAATCCTGGAAACGACGCAGTTGGAGGAGTCCAACACAAATACAAGATCAAGTGATCTATCAATTGAATTGCGTATAGGATTAATTTGAGTAAGTGATAAATCAAACAGACCATCAATGAGGCATTGTGACGAGGAGGACAACAACACTGAGGACTCATCAGAAAGGGACCAAGAAATATCTGGTAAATTAATGTCACCAAGAACGATGAGGGTATCTCTATCAGAAATAAGTGAAGAAACTGCTTGAATTGCTTCCAAGTGATTATTATATGTAATTAAGTCGGAAAGAGGTGGAATGTAAGTGCAAGTAACATAAGTGCAAAAAGATTTAAATAAAATTTGACACTAATAAACTCAATTTCATGAGCGGAAGAGGACTGAATAATTTCAGATGGAAAAGCTGAATCGACTGTAATAAACACACCACCACCATTGCTGATAATCCAATCTTTTCTATAAATTGAAAATTTAGTGGATAAAACCGAAGCGTCAGCAATATCTGGTTTAAGCCACGTCTCTGTAAAAGCAAGAACATGAAAATCAAAGGATAGACTATCTACAAAGAGTCTAGATAGTTTGGATTTAAGTACTCTAACATTCTGGTAGGCCAGAATAAGGGACAAAGTTAGTTTTTTGGTCCATCACTAGATGCTGGCGTACCAGAAGAAGGCAATAGTTTGCTATTGGTTAGTATTGATGTAGTGTTAGGTTCAAGCCTCAAAACAAATATCTGTTTTTCCAGTGGTATACCGACAACTGGACACACCAGCTGGAAGCTACCGTGGTTGCCAATGCTTTACGAACCCTTCTTGTCACTATTTGATTAGGAATATCCTTTGGACAGGATATTCGCCCGGACAAATCAGAGACTACACCTGATATAGCGGTTAACTGTTTAGTTCCATTACCGGAAATTCCAATGGAATTCACACAATTGGATGCTATCGTAATTTTAAACAATATCAGCTGCCGTGAATTCGGTGTGTTTGGGACCAGGAGACAAATTCCTAGGAATGGTCTTCTTTCGCATTGGGGATTCGTTTAATAGTTTAAAACTATTAAACTGAGTTTCTGAGCTTCGTCCCGAAGCTTCATAAGACCAGCCAACAGGTTTTAAATTCCTCACGAGTGCGCCTCATAAATACAAGCATCTCTCTCTGGGCATAACTGGCGCCAACACAAGCAATAGAATAAAAAAAAAAGAGAGCAAGAACACAAACAAGTTACTCTGTACAACAAATCTAAGAGTTTTGTTATTGGTTTAAAACACAAAGTAACAATAGCTTTGATTTTAAGTTTAGCAGCAAATGGAAAAGAAAGAACAATTAATTGTAAGTGATATTTAAGTCGCAATGCTGTTTCCAATATTAATAGAACAAAACATCGCAATATAAACAGAAAAAAAGTTAATAGTGAGAGTGCCAAGAAAAACACGACCGATAAGAGTGGGAGTTCAAAGTGAAAGTCCAAAGTGACTTACTTGTCTGGACTTCGTGTGTGTATGTCTCTTTCCCATACCGCTTTTTTTCCTCCCCTCTAGCGACTACGAACATAACACAATTAACTTTTATTCCTGTTTCTCATAGCAATCTCAGTTCTCAGCATTCATTTATAAATTTTCTGTAAAAAAAGACCCTGGGGAGATTGAGATCTGTACTCCAACTGAGAAAAACTTCCTTACAGTGCTTATTTTTTTCTTATCATAATGAATTCAATGCCTGTGACTTATTTTTTTTTTTTTTTTTTGCGTTTATTTATTTGTTGGATCTCTTATATAGTGTATAAGACTAACAACAATTTCCTAGTTTTATCTTAATCTAATACGTAACTTAGCATCAGAAGGATGCTTCATTAATCTATGGCCCTGATTATTTGCTAGAGGGTTGGAAGGTCGTTTCGTTGGAGACGAGTTCTATCGCATGCTCGGGTTAATGATTTGGCGAGGGTATTCGGATGGGCCTGCAGCTTAGTGGTGAACTTTAGCTGTTGTACCTTTATTTCGGTTAGTACACTAGGAATATGTAGATCTTTCTGTAAGTTTTCATTTCTGATATACCAAGGCGCTCCCGTGATGGTTCTGAGAACCTTGGATTGAGCCCTTTGTATGGTTTCGATGTTGCTCTTGCTTGCGTTTCCCCACAGTGCAGAGCCGTACGTCCAGATGGGTTTTAACACAGAGTTGTAGAGGAGAACTTTGAATTCCAAGCATAGGGGAGATCGAGCGTTGATAAGCCAATGTAGTCCGATTGCTTTAAGCTTTAGTTGCTTTTTCTTGGCTTCGATATGCTTACGCCAAGTTAATCTTCTGTCGAGGTGAACTCCAAGATATACAACATCGTCGGATTGAGGCACTGGCACGTTGTTGAGAGTCAATGATGGGCAGTTTCTTCTATAGAGCGTAAACGTAACGTGCTTGCATTTCTGTTCATTTACACGGATGCGCCAATCTGCTAGCCAATTTTCAATTTCCTTTAAGTGGGTTGCCAGTTGCTCAGCAGCTTTGATCGGACATTTGGAGCGGCTAAGGATAGCCGTGTCATCGGCGAAAGTAGATGTGGTAAGTGTAGGGCTTGTTGGTATGTCCGCTGCATACAGAAGATACAGAGTTGGACCCAACACGCTGCCTTGAGGTACACCTGCTTTTGATTCGAAGTCATCAGAGGTGAAGCTATTACATCGTACAGCGAATTTTCTGTTGGATAGATAAGATTCCATTAGCCTGTGTGTATATTGTGGAAGCGACGCTTTTATTTTGTATATTAGGCCGTCAAGCCAAACTCGGTCAAAGGCTTGGGCGACGTCGAGAAAAATTGCTGTACAGTATTCTTTTTGCTCGAATGCTGTACGGATCTCTGAGGTGATACGGTTGACTTGTTCAATTGTGCCATGCTTTTCACGGAAGCCAAACTGATGATGTGGGATTATATTTTGGTTTACCAGGATTGTTTTTATACGGAGCTGTAGGACCTTTTCAAATAGTTTTGAGAGACTTGGCAATAAACTGATGGGTCTGTACGATGATGGCTGTGTTTTGTCTTTTCCGGGTTTTGGGATCATTATGACTACTGATTTTTTCCAACTTATTGGAAAATGACCAGTTTTTACTATCGCGTTGAAAAGTTTTCAGATGTATCACACGGCACAGATCGGGAGTTCTCGGATCATTTTCGGGGTTATTTTGTCATGGCCGGGCGACGTTCTTGGGTTAAGATAGTTTTTTATAATTGCAGAAATTTCCTCTGCTTGGAATTTCGGTGGCTCGGTTTCCACTGGGGTGCTTAGAGGGGGAAGCTGGAATGAGTTTGTTGACGGGTTTGGCAGAAAAACCGTTTTTAGATGAGCTGCAAAGGTGAGTGCTCTTTCTTCGTCTGAACGGGCCCACTTGCCAGTTGGGTATCGTATAGGTGAAATTATCTCGGTTGGGGCAGTTATGGTTGGGTGAGCTTTCCATAGCGGATATTTGGTGCTGGTGATGGAAAGCTTCTCGATGTATTGCCGCTGTGCTATTGATTCTTCTTGTCTAAGCGCTTTTGCTAAGGTTCGGGAAGCCTTTAGGCGATATTTTGCTGCCGGTGATCGAGACATTTGCCATTCTCGCCTGAGTCGTCTTTTCTCTGTTACAAGAAGTTCAATTAGTCGGTTGTTAGACTTGTGTTTTTCCTGGGTGTGGCCAATGTTTGGGGTGGAGATATCAGCTGCTTTAATGAGCATCGACTCTAATGCAGAGGTGCAAAACTCGATGTCTTCTTCGTCGTCCAGTTTTTGATTTAGCTCGATATGGGTGCTTATATATTTCTTAAATCTGAGCCAGTTTGTTTTATAATTTGTTAGTCCGAGTGGGTGCTCTGTTACTTGAGGATATGTTATTACAGTGAAAATTACTGGCGAGTGGTCTGATGACAATTCTGCTATTGGCTCTGCCCTTATTAAGTTGTGCGTAATTCCCCTGGTGACTGCTAAGTCTATTAGATGTGGGAGCTTACGTGGATCTGTTGGCTAGTACGTGGGCTTTTTCGGTTAGGCGTAGCCCAATTTGTTTACTGGGTTGATGATTGTGTTATATAGCTGTTTGCCTTTTGGATTTACCAGGCGGTATCCCCAATGAGGGTGCTTGGCGTTGTAGTCTCCTGCAGCAATAAATCGTACTCCTAGTGTATTGAAGAAATCAGTAAACTCTATTTCAGAGATTGAGAATCGTGGTGGGCAGTAAAGTGCAGCCACGGTTGTACTGCCGAAAGTGGTTTGGACACTTATTGAAGTTGCTTGTAGGTGTTGTTTGGCAAATCCATTGTGCAGACAGTGTTTAATCCGGTTTTTGATTAGGATACCAGTTCCTCCGTGAGCCTTGCCGTCTGGGTGATTTGTTGCGTAGAATGCATATTCAGGTATTTTGAAGTTGTTTTTGTTGGTAAGGTGAGTTTCCGATAACAGCATGATATCAATATTATTTGAGTCCAGAAACAGTGACAATTCTTGTTTGTGCTTGGAAATGCCGTTTGCATTCCATAGTCCTATATGTAGTGCTGACATTATTTATTGTTGTCCAAAAGCATTTGAATGAGCAAGTTTTGGTTCCGCATCAGTTCCTGCATGCAATTTTGCATGAACGTCATGAAATTTGTCATGTTTTGATTTAGCGAGATTAACAACGTTTCGATCCCGTTTGGTTGCTGGCCGAGTACAGGTGGCCGCATTGTTTGAGATTGTAGAAGGACTTACAGTTGTAGAGGGCTGTGAACTTCCGTTGCGCAGCACGCTTGCAAATGTTACTCCAGGAGTAGTTGTCGTTGGAGCAGCTGATGACCTTACAGCCCTTGAGAAGAATATTCCCGGTGTGGTTTGCGAGGGAATAAGTGTCGAGCCCTGGATACGAGCCGTAGATTTCTTTGCGTTAAGACGGGCCTTCAGTTCCTTATAGACAGGACATCCTCTGTAATTTGCGGTGTGATTTCCACCGCAGTTGCTGCACTTCCTTGTATTGTCGTTTGTTTTATTGTCGGAACAGATACACTCTTGTTGAATTTGTCCACAGCCAACGCAAACTGGGCGAAGACTGCAGAACGACTTTGTGTGGCCAAACTCCTGGCACTTAGTACATTGTAGAGGATGATTCCTCTTGTGAGGCTCCTCGACAGTGATTCTGCGATGTAGCAGTAGTTGCAGGTTGTAGATAGGGTGCACTGCATTGGATTTTAATGCTCGTTCATCAGGCTGTAGCTCCACTTTAAACAGAGGTTGTGGGATTTTGTTTCTGTTTAATATATTTGAGACGGACTTCACCTCAAAGCCCTTCTCTTCCAATGCCTCTACAATTTCCTGAGGCGGAACCGAGGGTTCAATGCCTTTAATCACGGCTTGGAGACCTTTGGCGCTCTTTAATTGGAATGTGTAGAAGTTTACATTCTCCGTTCTAAAGTACTTTTCTATAGTACGATAGAACTGTTCGTTATGTGTTTGAACTTTAGTTTCTCTTATGTTCCCCCTGTTAAGTGGGGTCACATAAAAGTTGTCCTTACCTACTAGGGCCACCAACTTAGGCACCAATGAAGTGCAGTTTGCACCACGGATGTAAAATGGTGGTGGCTTGGCTACTGAGGGTTTCGTTTGGGAAACTCCTTCTTGAGATTCCAGCTGATTTGCCAGAATTTGGAATCTGTTGCCCTCCAGAGCTTTACGTTCAGCAATGTTGCTTTAGGACATTTTAGGAGTGTTGCCTCTTTTAGTACGAGGGCTAAGCTTTCGCTTGTTTATATTAATATATCTGTCCATACCAGTCTGAACAGGTGACTTTGGATTCTCCGTCACTGGATGGGCAGATTTTGTTGAGGTAGTCAGCTGGACGGTGATCGAAGGTATTGCAGACGTTGCTGCTGTTACAGTTGTTGTTGGAGCAGTAGCTGCAATTGTTGTTGTTGTACTTGCACTGTTGGATTCAGCGCTTATTGTTATTGTGGTTAATGGAGACACTACTGAGAAGTATGCATTGTTGCGTTGAATAGATAGGCGACGCTCGTTTTGTTGCTGGAGAAGTTGTTCTTGTAGCTGTTGCTGGCGAGATTCTAGTGAAGATGGGCTCAAGTTGGTCTCTTAAGACGTTGGCATTGCTGGTAAATTTAGATATTTACTAAGTATTATTATTTGTAGTTACAAATAACAATATAAATTGTGATTGGGCGTCTCTGTGGCGACTGATTTAAATGCTGACACCGATGAACTTGCGGAGCGCAATAAAAAATACGTCCGAACGCGGTGACGGCCAATTGCGAATTGTTGACTTATTTTAAAAATCAATTATTAGTAAATTATTTTAACCTTTAATTAATTTCATAAATATAAACACCCAGTCTAATTTTTTCAGCAAGAAAGGGCTAGCACTATTTGTCAGCGTTAGCGCTCGGGATCAGAACTCTGAGTTGGAAGAGCCTTGTTGTGGAGGCAGAGATTGAGCACATCTTCTGGGTAGATGCGTCTGTGACAGCAGGCAAGCTTATGGTATAGAACCCATAAGATGGTGTTCCTCACTACACAGGTGTCAACCCTGTGCTTCGTCATAACATTGTGGAGTACACGTGGCCCAAGCAGCAATGACAATATTTATGCCGTTACACTGCCGAAAGTCACTGTTCCGGGTAGAGCTTTAAACACCGCAGACATTGACGGAGCTTATACATATTTTCATAGACGTTGCACTGGTAGGAGTTCTTCCCGCGAAATCCAACGCTTCCTTTGAGGCTAGAACTTGGATGAGTGATTCTTGGAGATGCGAAGATTTAAGCAGCAAAAACAGACGTGCAGAACGCCACCAAAAAGACATCCCAATTTTCAAGCACATTTTGATGGTGGTATTTAACTCTTTCAGGGCCACACACTTCTCATAGACAACCGTAGGAATGTTGCTGAGAAGAATGATGACCTTACAGCCCTTGAGAAGAATATTCCCGGTGTGGTTTCCGAGGGAATAAGTGTCGAGCCCTGGATACGAGCCGTAGATTTCTTTGCGTTAAGACGGGCCTTCAGTTCCTTATAGACAGGACATCCTCTGTAATTTGCGGTGTGATTTCCACCGCAGTTGCTGCACTTCCTTGTATTGTCGTTTGTTTTATTGTCGGAACAGATACACTCTTGTTGAATTTGTCCACAGCCAACGCAAACTGGGCGAAGACTGCAGAACGAATTTGTGTGGCCAAACTCCTGGCACTTAGTACATTGTAGAGGATGATTCCTCTTGTGAGGCTCCTCGACAGTGATTCTGCGATGTAGCAGTAGTTGCAGGTTGTAGATAGGATGCACTGCATTGGATTTTAATGCTCGTCCATCAGGCTGTAGCTCCACTTTAAACAGAGGTTGTGGGATTTTGTTTCTGTTTAATATATTTGAGACGGACTTCACCTCAAAGCCCTTCTCTTCCAATGCCTCTACAATTTCCTGAGGCGGAACCGAGGGTTCAATGCCTTTAATCACTGCTTGGAGACCTTTGGCGCTCTTTAATTGGAATGTGTAGAAGTTTACATTCTCCGTTCTAAAGTACTTTTCTATAGTACGATAGAACTGTTCGTTGTTTGTTTGAACTTTAGTTTCTCTTATGTTCCCCCTGTTAAGTGGTGTCACATAAAAGTTGTCCTTACCTACTAGGGCCACCAACTTAGGCACCAATGAAATGCAGTTTGCACCACGGATGTAAAATGGTGGTGGCTTGGCTACTGAGGGTTTCGTTTGGGAAACTCCTTCTTGAGATTCCAGCTGATTTGCCAGAATTTGGAATCTGTTGCCCTCCAGAGCTTTACGTTCAGCAATGTTGCTTTAGGACATTTTAGGAGTGTTGCCTCTTTTAGTACGAGGGCTAAGCTTTCGCTTGTTTATATTAATATATCTGTCCACACCAATCTGAACAGGTGACTTTGGATTCACCGTCACTGGATGGGCAGATATTCATCGAATGCATGCCATCTCGCTCACACCTGGCACAGCTAATCTCGTAATTGTTTGTTCAGTACAAAACTCATATTCGTATATCTCCTATATTTGTTGTCCGATTTCGACTAAATTTGGTCACATGTTGCATTTTGGCCACATTATTACATTTGGTCAGTTAGTACAGATTGACTATATAATTATGTCCACCAAATAAGAATTCGATATCTTTAATACAGCTCTAGTCAATTCATTTAAAAAATTTTTTTTTTGATTTGCGGGGACGGAAGTGGGCGTGGCTAAAATTTAAAACAAACTTGAACTGCCTAGGCATAAGACGGATGTTCACACCAAATTTGGTAGTTCTAGCTCTTATAGTCTCCGAGATTTAGGTGTGCATACGGACAGACGCACATGTCTCAATCGACTCGGCTGTTGATGCTGATCAAGAATATATATACAACGCGTCCTTCTGCCTGTTACACACATTTTAGCGACTTTAATATACCCTTTTACCCTATGGGTACAGGGTGTAATAAAATAAGGCTCGAAAGTAAATTATCTTGTCAATGTGCTGTAACAAGTATGCTTATAACAAGGTTGACCAAAGTTGACAAGATTGAATCTTTGTGTATCCATTAGTTGGCTTATGGTAAAATATACAGATTTTAAATATATACTCTTTGACTTAGTATGCCCCATAGATTTCTCATTAAGTTCAGATCCGAGGATTAGCAACTCTAAAAACAACCCTTAGTTTCACGGCTTATGTAAACTATTGTGTTATCCTGCTTTGTTTATCCAAAAATGTTATCAGACTGCTTTCCAGAGTACGAATATACTAAACGCATCTTATTCAACATGCTCCCAATTGCATTGATAGTTATCCCTTATCAAAAATGCTTCAGCGCCATAGTACTCCTATTACCAAAATTTATCTTGGCAAACGAAAATGGCTTCGAAAAACATCTGATACATCCTAATATTTCCGAACGTTTAAATGACCGGGAAGTGGTAAAATACCAAACATTCAGTCCAATTACCGAAAACAAAAGTGACAATTTGCCTTTAATCTCATTTCGTTAGGCGCCTTTTCCATCTTGTTCACTATATAGAGCCATAATTGATTGACTAGGTCCAATTTTATTTAATACAATTCCCCTTTTATTCATTCAACAGCCCTGTCCTTCAGCACTATATTATTACACTTTCACGTGTCTCTAAGTGGTTTAAAATGAGGCATTTTCATAAATTTGTTGTTTTTTACTCAATCCAAACTGCATTACAAAGGTCAATTTTTATTAATGATTTCATAAATTTGCAATATCTAAGGTTGAATAAAATGTAATTTTTAATGTTCCGTAAGTTTCTTGGTAAGCCAAATGCAGTTCCTTTTATTTGGCTCTCCTTTCTCTTCATAATCGTAATATATTTTATTGCGCAGCAATCAGTAATTTTGGAAATATTGCATTTTTTAAGGTGACTTTATAAATATGCAAAATGTTTATAAATACAAATACTTTAGTGGTATTAAAACTTTTATGAATATGTTGAGAGCTGTAACTTAATAAACACATTATAATGATCTTGTTTAGTATCAACGATTAAGCGCAACACGGAACTGTGCCGCATTGTAACTTTCAATTCTATCAATTTTAATGTAGACCTAGTGTACATAAAAAACAATAGACTTTTATTTTTGTAAATTGTCATAAATTTCTTCTATTCCTGGTAAATGCCGTAGTTTTTGTAGAAAAATGTTGTAGTCATTTTGATCCTCTAGGCATAAGTCTATTTGATTCTGAAAGGTTTAAGAAATATAGGCTTTTAAGTTCAAAATTAGGTGTTAAAAAGTACACTTACAAGTGGGGTAAATACATGTACAATATTTTCAAAACTGTATCCTTTCATTTGTTATTTTTTTTTTAATGGTACTAAAAGATGTTGGGTCACAAATAAACTAAAAAATATAATTTTTCTCTTCATTAAATGAATGTACACAAACAAAGGTATAATATTTGATATTTAAAAAGTCAAACAAGGTACTCTAGAATACAAAACTTTTACATATTTTCAGAGAAAAAGGCCGGCCTAATGTATTGACAATTTAGGGCGACTTTTTGAAGCCATAAAAAAGTGAAAATATAAGCTCATTTAAATCGTCTTTACTCAAAACACGATTTTTTACTAAAAATAAAAACGAGGAGGGTTCGCCGATTTACCAAAGTCGTTAGAGGTTGTAACAAATGAAAAAAACTGTTTCTGAACAGACTTAATTCATTCTTGATACTTAAGATATTGCGGGTTTTGAATTACAACAATAATATTTCAGAATAAGGCGGCCTTGGGAGTTAAAAATAAGTAAAGTGGTACAGGGATACACACTACGCACTATTTACAATAGTTCATTTCATTAAAGTAAATTAAACTATGCAGAGGCATGTACATAATGGAAGGTCATTGATAACTTCCCTTCTTAAGTATGAAATTCAATTCAATATTAAGTGACTCCACCCAACCGGTTGAACATAAAAGAGACCAAAGTACAAACCAAAAGTGAAGCCTTCTATCGTACTATTTTAAAACACTTTAAAAGAAGAAGGAGAATGTAAACTTCAACACATTTAAATTAAAGAGCGCCAAAGGTCTTCATGCCGTGATTAAAACCATTGAACCAACGGTACCGACTCAGGAAATTGTAGAAGCTTTAATTGAGAAGTGCTTTGGGGTTTGGTTTGTCTCAAATATTCTGAACAGAAACAAAGTGCCATAACATCTGCTTGAAGTGAAACTACAGCCCGATGCACGAATATTAAAAACCAACGCAGTGCATCCTATCTACAACCCGCAGAATCACTGACGAGGAGCCTCACAGAAGAACACACCCTCTACAATGTAGTAAGTGCCAGGAGTTTGGCCACACAAAGTCGTTCTGCTGTCTTCGCCCAGTTTCCATTGTCTGTGGATAAGTTCAACACGACTGTATCTGTTCCGACAATAAAACAAATGCGAATACAAGGAAGTGCAGCAACTGTGGTGCAAATTACACCGCGAGTTACAAAGCGCGTCCTGTCTATAAGGAACAGGGCCCGACACTTATTCCCTCGCAAACCACACCAGGTATATTCTTCTCAAGAGCTTAGGGGGTTATATCTACTTGTAAGGCTGTTTATTGGATGAAAACTTAAGGATTATATAGAAAATTCAATGAAATTTCGGAATATGTTATGTTTTTAAAAAAATATTGCAACGCGTAGCTCCTGCAGGACATCTCCTGCAGGTCCTCCGAAAGAAGGTGTCTCTGGTCCTGATTATCCGAATTGCAAAAATCCAAAAGATTTATAAAGAGAATAGATAAATACAGGTAATGATCGAAGGACTAGAAGGACTATTTTGATTTTTAACAAAATGGCGGCTTCTAAAAAAAAAATTGTTTTTTTTTTATATTTTAGTATATTTTTTGATTTTGAGGTGGCTTAAAAAATCAAAATAATTTTCAGAATCCTTTTTCCTTTGATAATTACCTGGCAAAAATATCTAAGAATATCGTGTGAAAATTTTAATCCAATCGGTTAAGCCGACTTTGAAAACATAGTTTCGAGAAAAACGCAGTTAAAGTTTTGGGAACCGTTAAATCTAAGGTAAAACGCGAGAAGAGGTCTTTACATATTAGCTTATTTTTTTTGAAACTGATTACCGGATCGGTGATGAAATTTTCGCAAGGCAAAAAAAGTTTTTTAATTTTTTTGAAAATACAAGTAGATATAACCTATTAAAGGTCATCAGCAACTCCCACAACAACTACCCCTGGAGTAACATTTGACAGCCCACTCCAAAGGTCTTTCCTGTTATTATTCCATCTAAAGCGGCTCTAAGTCCATCCATCCATCGGCCAGCAACCCAACGGGATCGAAACGTTATTGCTCTCGCTCAACCAAAATATGACAAGCTCCATGACATTCATGCAAAATTGAATGCAGGAATACTGGCAGCACTACATATAGGGCTCTAGAATGTAAAAGGCGTTTCCAAGCACAAACAGGAACTGTCACTGTTTCTGGAGTCAAATAATGTTGATATCATGCTGCTATCGGAAGCACAACTTACACCAAGCACCCTCATTGGGGATCCCGACTGGTAAAGGCAAACAGCTGTACAATACTATTACCACCGAATAAGCCCACGTTCTGGCCAACAGGCTCACGAAAACTCCCAGATCTAATAGACTTCGCAGACAGTAGGGGAATTATGCACAACTTGATATCAACAGAGTCACTAGCAGAATTGTCATCAGACACTGTCCAGTAAATTTCACTGTATTAACACATCCACAGTCGATGCTCATTGAAACAACAGATACCTCAAGTCAAAAAACCGACTAATTAAACTACTTGTAACAGATAAAAGACGACTCGGGTGAGAATGGCAAATGTCTCTATCACCAGCAAGAAAATATCGCCTAAAGACGGCTTCACGAACTCTAGCAAAAGCGCTTAGGCAAGAAAAAGAAAGGCACAGGGGCTATACATTGAGAAGCTCACCCCTACCAGTTCCAAATCTCCGCTGTGGAAATCTTATCCAATCATAACTGCTCCAACCGAGATAATTTCACCTATAGGATGTCCAACTGGCAAATGGACTCGTGCAGACGAAGAAAGATCACTCACCTTTGCAGTTCATCTAAAAACGGTCTTTCTGCCAAATCCGTCATTAAACTCACTTCAACTCTTAGCAACCCAGTTAAAAGTAGGCCACCGAAATTCCAAGCTGAGCAAACTTTTGTAATTATTAAATTCTGTCATAATCCAAGAAAGTCGCCCGGTCATGACAAAACAACAATGGAAAATGATCCGAGAACTCCTGATCTGTGCCTTTCTGCACTTTTCCACAAGTTCGAAGAAATCCCAAAACCCGGAAATTACAAAACATAGCCATCATCGCACAGACCCATCAGTTTATTAGCAAGTCTTTTAAAACTATTTGAAAAGGTCCCACAACTCCGTATAAAAACAATCCTGGCACACCAAAGCTTTATCCCACATCATCAGTTTGGTTTTCATGAAAAGCATGTCACTTTTGAGCAAGTCGACCGTAGCACTTCAGAGATCCGCACAGTAATTTTTCCTGACTTCGCCCAAGCCTTTAATATATAAAATAAAAGCAACACTCCCACAATACACACACAGACTAATGGAATCTATCCAACAGAAAAATCGCCGTACGATGTAATAGCTACATCTCTGATGCCTTCGAATTAAAAGCAGGAGTACCTTGTAATGTTAAACGATAGTTGTAATGGTTCTTAGAGACGCGGCTGAGACGCGGCGCCGATTATAAGGCGACTTTAAGAATGAGGAGACAAGCCGATTGGTTTTGATACTCGCAGTTGGATGCGATTAGCCTGACTGACCTCGTAGGGTCGAGGCCGCTTTATTTATACTGTTTCTTATGGTCTAGTTTACATAGATTGCTTATTCTACGAAATAGTTTACTAAAGCAAGTATGCTTGCAGTGCATATGTGAAATAGTGTAATATGGTGACAACGCATATGCACTTGCATTGCGTGCCTTCTTATGTGGTTAATAAGTGGTTTAAGATGTAGTGACCTTTGTATACACTATACGATCATTACACCTCCCTTTTCATTAGAATGAATTTACATTTGCATTTAAATTTATTCTCTAATAGTGTATAAAAAGTGTAAAGTGTAATTTTTATTTCACTTTTTCTAACAATTTATATTGAGTGTAATTTTTTTTTTTTTTTTTATTTTTATTTATTTACACATAACGTATGTAGTTGAGTACTTTTAGTTATAATATTTTATGATTCTATCCAAAGAAGTTTTAAATTTTTTCTTGTCGATTTTTAGTGTGCAGTTGTTATTATTATCTATTTTTATTACTTGAAGCGGACCTTTAAACCTATTTTCTAACTTATGGCCGGCGCTATTAGCTAATAAAACTAAATCTCCTACTGCTATTCTTATTTTGTTTACTGTTTTGTCATAATGAATTTTATTTCTTTCCTTATGTTTTTCTACCATAATCTTAGCTCTATTTTGTGAAACTTGTAGTCTATATTTAATTTCCTTATCGTAAGCTTCTATATTATATAATAGATCCATTATTCGTTATTTAATAAAAATTTATAAGGAGTCGGTATTTTACCGAACACTAGTTCAAATGGACAATAGTCATGAACTGTGGATGGGGTCGTATTGTAACTATACGCGTACTATGTTAACCATTGATCCCAATCATTCCTCCCTGTTGAAATATAGGTTCTGAGGTATTCATTAAATGTTCTGTGGTTCCTCTCTATAGATCCTAATGTCTGGTGATGGTATGCTGTTGATGTTATGTGTTCAATTTGTAGTAGTTTGTAGAGTTCGTCAGATACCTGATTCTTATATTCTGTTCCCATGTCAGTAATATATTTCTTCATGGGTCCATAGATAAGTATGATGTTTTCGAAGATAGCTCTGACAATATCCTTAGCGCTTTTAGATAATACTGGTGCTACTATCAAGTATTTAGTTAAATCGCAGACTGCGGTTACTGCGTATTCGAACCCATTGTATGTCCTAGGTAATGGACCTATTGTATCTATCAATACTACATCGAACGCGTTTTGTGGCGTTGGAGTTATGATCATAGGCTGTTTTGTCTTGGTCCGAGATTTATTCAATTGGCATTTTTCGCATTTCTTTATATATTTTGTAATAGCTTGTCGTATATTTTTCCAATTGTAGTACCTTTTGATTTTTCCGATTAATCTTGTTATTCCTGGCCACCAAAAATTGGATCATCGTGGTACTTTTTAATTATTTCCATTTCTTCTTCGTCATTTTTAATTATTTGTAACCTAGGTGTGAGTGCTATTCTTACTATTTTTATATTGGATCCTTTGTTCTTGAAGTCTAATATACTGCAGTTATTAAATATTCTGTCATTTAATGACAGTTGATACCTTTTGATGCCTGTATCGTCAGCTAATTTTTCAAGCTGCGAAAAGAATAGTCCTAAGTTAATTTTTCTTTACCGATCTGACATACTGTGCCTATATATTGTTCTCCTAGGTTTATTATGATTTCGTCATTTACTGTACGAATTCTGGCACGTTTCTTGACTTCTTTTGACTGAGACGTCTCAGTGATAGCTCTTTTGGAATGTCTTGTGATTTTTTCTTTGCTTGTTGGCGTGTTGTAACCTTGTAAATTGCATTAGTATGTTGAATTATGTTTTTAATGTCTTTAAAGTCAATTCTTGATAAAACGTCTGCTGTGTAATTTTCTTTTCCCCTTAGATACTCTACTGTGAAGTCATATTCTTCAAGATCTAATCTCATTCGTGTTAATTTTGAGGATGGGTTTTTCATTGAGAATAAATATGATAGTGGTCTATGGTCACTTTTTACTAAAAATTTTCTACCGTGTATGTAAGGTCTGAAATATGTTATTGCCTAGTGGATCACCGCTAATTTCTGTTCTATTGTTGATTTATTTCTTTCTCCCTTTGTAAATGATCGTGATGCATAAGCTATAGGCAATTGTATGCCATTGTATTCCTGGCTTAAAACCGCACCACATGCTAATTTTGCTTGCATCAGTGGTGATGCAGAATTCTTTTTCAAAATCGGGATATTGTAAGATTGATGGGCTTAGTAAAGATTTCTTTAAGTACTGAAATGATTTTTCACAATCCTCGTTCCATTGGAAAGTGACTCCCTTTTTGCATAGCTGTGTTAACTTTCTTGAATATTCAGCAAAATTTGGAACGAACCTTCTGTAATAATTACAGAATGCAACAAATCTTTTCACCTCTTCTGCGTTTTTTGGTTGTGGGTAATCTATTATGATTTGAAATTTACTGTCATCTGGCAATATGCCAGAGTCGGTGCATTTGTGTCCAAGATATGTCACTTCATGATGAAAAAATGAACACTTGTCTGGATGCAATTTTAGATTGTATTTTCGGCAGGTCTGAAAAACATCTTTAAGATTTTTCAACATGTATTTTTCTGAACAACCCAGTACAACTAAATCATCCATATATAAAAATGGTTGGGACGGTTCAAGTCCCGAAAAAGCTATTGTCATCATTCTTTGGAATGAGTCGGGGGCTATTTGTAGACCAAATGGTAATCTTTTGAATCTGTATGATCCCTTTTCAGTAAAGAAAGAAGTTAAATCTCTTGATTCTTCTTCTAACTCTATTTGGTGAAATCCTGATGTAAGATCTAAACATGAAAAATATTTTGCTCTACCTAACTGATCTAAAATATCGTCTATTCTTGGCAAAGGGAATTTATCTGCGACCAATTTTTTATTTAGATTTCTGTAATCTACCAATAATCTCCATCTTTTATTCTCATTGCCTGGTATTGATTTTTTGGGTACTAACAGTATTGGACTGTTGTACTCCGAAGCTGAGGGTTCAATTATATCATCGTTCAATAGTTTGCCAACTTGTTTCTTTACTTCTATTTTATGTGTCTCTGGGATTCTATAGTTCTTGATGTAGGTTGGCTCGTCTGTTTTAAGTCTTAATTTTTGTCTGTAGAAATTATTTGTTGTTATTTTTTCCTTTTCTAGTGCAAAGATATCTATATATTCTGAACATAATTTAGTCATTGTTGTTTTTACTCTGTCTGGGAAATTTCTTTGCAATCTTTCTAGTTTTTCTTTGTTATTTATTTCTTTTTGACTTTGTTCCATATCATGGATTATTTCGTAATCATCTAAATTTTCTGTTTTGATCGTATCTGGTCGTATTATGATGTCATTATTGGAAGTGTTTATGAATCGGACAAATGCCTGTTTGGTAGTTGTTATTGTATTTGCTATGAATACTCCTTCATGAATTTCTTGATTTGGAATGAGTATATCGGACGATTTACTATTTATATTTATTTGTCTGATTGATTCAGCTCGTGCTGGTATAACTATTGCATTTAATGTCGATGCATTATTCATTGGAATGGCTAGATTTTCATGGTACTCGTTAGGTCTTAGTACTAACCAACCCTTGTCTTTAGTATAGTCAAGGATACAGTTATATTTTTTAAAAAAATCTAAACCAAATATTCCATCCGTTGGTATTGGAAATGAATTGTCGACTATGTAAAAATGATGTTTTCCTAATATGTTGTCTAATTTCAATTCTAGTTGATGATGTCCTATTGTCCGTATTGAGCCTGTTCCTATTCCCTTGAGACTGATATTATTTTGTGTTTTGAACTGTATTGATCCTATTTTCCTGATTTTAATTATGGAGACGTCTGCTCCAGTATCTATTAAAAATGACGCTACCTTGGAATTATGGTTTAAATAGCTCGAAATGAAGCATCCCATGATAAGGTTAATATTAGCTGTTTTGACTTCACCTTGTTTTTGTTTTAGATATCTAGGGGAATCTCCGAGTTTTCCGGTGCCGTTATGGTTCGTATATTTCTATCTCTGGTATAGCTGCGGTTGTATCTGTTTTGATTATCATAGGAGTTTCTGTTATTGATATAATGGCCTCTATTTGAGTTTCCTCTCCTGTTATTGCCTTGGTTGTTTCTATTCTGGTTATCATTGTAGTTTCTTTGATAATCGCTTCTATAATTATTGTAATCGTTTCTACCTCTATCGTTGTATCTTGCTTGTCCACGTCCACGAGACATTCCGCGATTATTGTATCCACCGTATCGGTAGATCGCGCCTCGCTCAGGTACAACCCCTTCGTCTGTTGCCTGAACGCGGTCATTGTTTCTTCTAGAGTCTTGTGAGGTATCGATCGGAATACTGTCCGGGTTTCCTTATCTAGAGTATTGTCCATCATACTTTTTACAGTCCAACAGACTGTGTATTTTTCTGCCTTGTCTGAAGGGATACCATCGGTGATGTATGCCCTTTTTAAAGCTTTTGCCAGCTTCATTACTTCTGTCGTGTAGTCTAATGCCGATTTATTAGTTTTCTTCACTCTCTGTATCTTTGCATTAAGACTTTCTATTGAGTCTTCCTTTACCTTCCTTTTGAGCGTTTCGATTATTTCACTTATTGTGTTTATTTCTGATACTGTGTAGGCTATTTCTCCGGTAAGCCGAGTTTTAATAAATCTAACAGCTGTCGTCTCATTGTCTCCTTTTATTTCATCAATGGCCTCTAGTGCTATTAGTATGCATACTCTGCTACCATAAGCTTGGCAGCTGTATTTATTGTTGTCTCTTTGGACATTGTGGGATTTGTGTATGGGTTTGCAATGTATGAATTTTCTAATTCAGTGTCCGTATTGTCACTGTCTTTGTCTGTTTAGCCTAGATCAAGTTCTATTCTGTGCTTTGCTAGTGCTTTATTTGCTCTGTCACTGCAATCTTCATAGAATACTATTGCTGCTACTTGATGTGCCTGAGGTAGGTCTTTTCTAAAGATTTTCCTTATTTGCCTTAGTTGTTGTTTTATTAATTTGGAATGTTTTATAAACGTTTCTCTTTTTATCTTCCTATCTTGTGTTATACATTTGATGGATTTATCTATATTATCTTTGTAATGCCGTGCCTCTTTTAAAATTTCTTGCCATTCGCACATTTTTTATTGAAATTAATAAATTTGTTTTTTTTTTTTTTTTTTTTTTTTTTGTTAAATTTTTTCTACTGTTGTGTTTTGGTTGATATACCGTTTTTTAATTGCGCGTCTATGCATGTTATATACCGTAAATATAAACTGTATTATTATTATTGCCGTAAGTATCAACAACACAGAACGAATTTGACCTAAAGCATTTTCTGGGTCCCATGGTGCTACATGAACTTCATTTACTACGTTCGCGTTTGGTCTTTCTACTTTTGATGATTCACCGCCCATATTGAAACCTTATGTTTTGACACAATTGCACAATAAAATTCGATTGCTGCTCGGTAATATTTTGACTCAGCATGAAATTTCAAGTGTTTTATGTATATATTGGGCATGGTATTTATTTTAATAATAAGTGTTTGTATAAATATATTTGTTTGTGTATATAATATTTTTGTTTTGTATATAGTATAGTGTGGGTAGTCTTTTTTTTTTGTTGTTTGTAAGTTTTAATTTTACTTTGTATTTTTAAAAATTTGTTAAATTTGTTGAATTTAAATTTTAACAGTGTTTTTTTTTTAATTTTAATGAGGATAATTTTTTTTTTTTTTTTTGAATTGCAAAAATGTATTTATTTTTCTTTTGATGAATGGACGTTTGTGTGTTTATGTATCTTACATTTGTGTTTTTATATTTGTTATAGTGGCGGCGAACTTCGCTTTTTACCACAAAGGTACTGTGTTAGCACTCTTTTTATTATTCAACATTTTTTTTTTTTTTTTGCTTACTTCGGTTTTATGTTTTTATTGCTGATGCTGTCGCTGCTGCTGCTGTTGCTTCCGTTTTTGTTGTTCTCTCTGGTGCTCGTCTTCTAGAGCATGAATCTTCGTCCAAACGACTTGTGCGTCGTTCCACGGTAGGGGTGGGTTCCGCTGGACCAGTTCCAGTAATGATGCCCTCTTTCGCCGGTATCTGGCGAGATATCCGCCTCGTCTTTTGGGCGTTTGGACTTTTGGAATTTTAGTTAGTTGGTACTCTTCTTTTTGTTTCCGTAATACCTGAGATTTGGTACTTTTCTGGCGAGCGAGATATTCCTCCACGGTCAATGGTCGAGGACCGTCAAGGGGGCACTCCTTTAGTACCTTCTTTACTGCCTCCAGATGCGTTACGCTCATCTGGGCAGTTCCACTTCTGGATAGGATTTGGTCTTCTCTCGTCTTTTTGCGTCTTCGCTTCCTGAAGCGGTGCCTTATTCCTTATTAGGAATCTGGCAGGATCGCCATGTAATGTTAAACAATAATTGTAATGGTTCTTAGAGACGCGATTGAGACGCGGGGCCGATTAAAAGGCGACTTTAAGAATGAGGAGACAAGCCGATTGGTTTTGATACTCGCAGTTGGATGCGATTAGCCTGACTGACCTCGTAGGGTCGAGGCCGCTTTATTTATACTGTTTCTTATGGTCTAGTTTACATAGATTGCTTATTCCACGAAATAGTTTACTAAAGCAAGTATGCTTGCAGTGCATATGTGAAATAGTGTAATATGGTGACAACGCATATGCACTTGCATTTTAAGATGTAGTGACCTTGGTATTACAACCTCAAGCCAGCGTGCTGGGTCCACCACTATATATTTAGTATACAGCGGACATACCAACAAGCCCTACACTTACCACATATACTTTCGCCGATGACACGGCTATCAAAGCTTCTGAGCAATAGGCAACCCACTTAAAAGAAGTTGAAAAGTGACTGGCAGATTGGCGCATCCGTGTAAATGAGGAAACAAAACTGCGCATCATTGACACTTAAAAACGTGCCAGTGCCTCATTCCGACGATGTTGTATATCTTTGAGATCACCTCGACAGAAGATTAGCTTGGCGTAATCAACTAAAGCTTAAAGCATCCGGAATAGATTGGCTTATCAACGCACGATCTCATTTATATTTGGAATTCAAAGTTCTCCTCTACAACTCGGTGTTAGGGGTTAGGGGAAACGGAAGCAAGAGCAATATCGAAACTATACAAACGGTGCAATCTAAGGTTTTTAGAACAATCACGGGAGCGCCTTGGTATATCCGACACGAAAACGTACACATTTCTAGTGTAATAACCGAAATAAAGGAACAACAGCTAAAGTACACCGCACAGGCACATTTGAACACGCTTGCCGAATCAATAACCTGAGTATACGATAGAACTCGTCTCCAACGAAACGACGTTTCCACCCTCTAGAAAATAATCAGTGCCATAGATTAATGTAGCTTTCTGCAGTTTTTAAGTCACGTATTAGATTAAGATAAAACTAGAAAATTGTTGTTAGTTTTATACACTATATAAGAGTTCCAAAAAGTAAATAAACGAAAAAAAAAAAATAAATTTGGATGTTCCAAAATGAGCCAAATTAAAAAACCATGTTTTCAAGATGTCGCAAAACAAACGTAAAAGTGTTTTGATCTTCAGGAGAAATTTTTTATAATCAATAAAGCCATTGTCATTTAAAAATTTTTGTTTTGAAATTTCTGAAATATAAATGCAGCCGCCATCATAATTGCATTGCCCAAAAGAAAATGTTGGAATCTTATGTTTATTTACAGAGTAAAACCGTTTTTGATGCTAATTTACCGTTTCCGGTAAATTAGACGAAAGCAAATATTAGTCAGTAAGAACGTCGACCTCTAGCTCTAGCCGAGCAAACAAAGGGTTCTAATACGTTTAAAAAAAAGTCAAGATTGACTATGGTTGTAAGCTTTACTAAAAAGGCTAGCAGTGTTTTAATTCAATTCGCTTTAGTACTGCCATTCTGCCGGGAATATCAAACTTTATTTCCTAAATGGAATATCGACCGAATCTTCCGTATCCTTATTAGGTAAAAAGGTATTGTATTTGTAATCCCTCGATCCATGAAAGTTCACTTCCCATTGTGTTTATCTGAGTACTCGTAAATCCTTTGGACTCACCTGGCCCTTATCGATTATTTCACCATCTTAACATACGTTCGCTTGTGAAACATACATAAGAATTTACATCTTTAACGATTTTCTTCTGAAGTTAAATAATGTTGGCTTCCCAAACACAGAAAGTTCTCTTCATATTCGAGGTCCATCCAAATGACTTCGGGGGTGCTTCAGGATAGTTATCTTCCCCCTATTAGAATTCACTCGCGTGTACATGTAAGCATATGTCTAAGTTACAGAGCTATTGTTTCTTCTAGTCGGTTGCAGTCTGACCTCCAAAAGTTTTGGTATCAATACAACTTGTTAGTCATTTCCAAATGCAGGGTCATGACTTTTTTCAAAAAAAAACTCCTCAGTTAAACACCTTTTTCTTATTATGAAATCCATCGCTTCCTTTGAGGCTAGAACTTGGATGAGTGATTCTTGGAGATGCAAAGATTTAAGCAGCACAAACAGAGGTACAGAACGCCACCAAAAAGACATCCCAATTTTCAAGCACATTTTGATGGTGGTATTTAACTCTTTCATTGCCACACACTTCTCATAGACAACCGTAGGAATGTTGCTGAGAATCTTCGTTTGGCTGACAACAAGCTGCCTCTTGTTATCAAAACGAACCTGAAGATTCTCACAAGATTCATGTTCTGGGTCCATCTAAGTGACTTCGGGGGTGTCTCAGGGTGTCATCTGGGACCATTGTTATTTACCCTCGCAATACAATATATTACGAATCTTAAAAGAAAGAAGAGCAAAAAAAAAAAATGAAGCAAGAAAGTCGTCCCTGCCGACATTGAGTATACCCTGTACCAACTAGTTATATTAAATAAAATAGAATATCCTCGAAATCCCCATCAATTTCATGCAAAGTTCTCTTAAACATGCCACAACGGCAAACGCATGCTATCTCGCTCACTCTTGCCAGCCAATGTCGCCCTAAGCGATTTCGACTAAATTTAGTCAGATGATGCATTTCGGCCACATTATTAGGTGGACCAAATAAGAATGTGATTCCTTAAAAACTGCTCTAGTAATTAGTTTTTTCTAAATTGCGGGGGCGGAAGTGGGAGTGCCAAAAATTTTAAACTCTCCTGATCTGCGTAGCCACTAGACAAATGATCGAACAACCTCAAAATCGCAATCAATTCAAAACAATTTTATGTGCAGCAGCAGCGAACGCATGCTATCTCGCTCTTTCTTATCTGCCAATGCCGCCTTGGCATTTCAGTACAAAACGGATATAGGCATATCTTCGATGTTTATTGTCCGATTTCGACAAAATTTGGTCAGTATATAATTAGGTGTGCTAAGTAAAAATACGATATCTTTAATACAGCTCTAGTTATCCTTTTTTTTGATTTGCGGGGACGGAAGTGGGCGTGGCTAAAATTTAAAACAAACTTGAACTGCCTAGGCATAAGACGGATGTTCACACCAAATTTGGTAGCTCTAGCTCTTATAGTCTCCGAGATCTAGGTGTTCATACGGACAGACGGACGGACAGACGGACGTATCTCAATCGACTCAAATCAAGAATATATATACTTTATGGGATCGGAAACGCTTCCTTTTGCCTGTTACACACATTTTAGCGACTTTAATATACCCTTTTACCCTATGGGTACAGGGTATAATAAAATAAGGCTCGAAAGTAAATTATCTTGCCAATGTATGCTTATAACAAGGTTGACCAAAGTTGACAAGATTGAATCTTTGTGTATCCATTAGTTGGCTTATGGTAAAATATACAGATTTTAAATATATACTCTTTGACTTAGTATGCCCCATAGATTTCTCATTAAGTTCAGATCCGAGGATTAGCAACTCTAAAAACAACCCTTAGTTTCACGGCTTATGTAAACTATTGTGTTATCCTGCTATGTTTATCCAAAAATGTTATCAGACTGCTTTCCAGAGTACGAATATACTAAACGCATCTTATTCAACATGCTCCCAATTGCATTGATAGTTATCCCTTATCAAAAATGCTTCAGCGCCATAGTACTCCTATTACCAAAATTTATCTTGGCAAACGAAAATGGCTTCGAAAAACATCTGATACATCCTAATATTTCCGAACGTTTAAATGACCGGGAAGTGGTAAAATACCAAACATTCAGTCCAATTACCGAAAACAAAAGTGGCTAGGACATTGAAGAATTGACAATTTGCCTTTAATCTCATTTCGTTAGGCGCCTTTTCCATCTTGTTCACTTTATAGAGCCATAATTGATTGACTAGGTCCAATTTAATTTAATACAATTCCCATTTTATTCATTCAACAGCCCTGTCCTTCAGCACTATATTATTACACTTTCACGTATCTCTAAGTGGTTGAAAATGAGGCATTTTCATAAATTTGTTGTTTTTTACTCAATCCAAACTGCATTACAAAGGTCAATTTTTATTAATGATTTCATAAATTTGCAATATCTAAGGTTGAATAAAATGTAATTTTTAATGTTCCGTAAGTTTCTTGGTAAGCCAAATGCAGTTCCTTTTATTTGGCTCTCCTTTCTCTTCATAATCGTAATATATTTTATTGCGCAGCAATCAGTAATTTTGGAAATATTGCATTTTTTAAGGTGACTTTATAAATATGCAAAATGTTTATAAATACAAATACTTTAGTGGTATTAAAACTTTTATGAATATGTTGAGAGCTGTAACTTAATAAACACATTATAATGATCTTGTTTGGTATCAACGATTAAGCGCAACACGGAACTGTGCCGCATTGTAACTTTCAATTCTATCAATTTTAATGTAGACCTAGTGTACATAAAAAACAATAGACTTTTATTTTTGTAAATTGTCATAAATTTCTTCTATTCCTGGTAAATGCCGTAGTTTTTGTAGAAAAATGTTGTAGTCATTTTGATCCTCTAGGCATAAGTCTATTTGATTCTGAAAGGTTTAAGAAATATAAGCTTTTAAGTTTAAAATTAGATGTTAAAAAGTACACTTACAAGTGGGGTAAATACATGTACAATATTTTCAATCCTGTATCCTTTCATTTGTAATTTTTTTTTAATGGTACTAAAAGATGTTGGGTCACAAATAAACTGAAAAATATAATTTTTCTCTTCATTAAATGAATGTACACAAACAAAGGTATAATATTTGATATTTACAAAGTCAAACAAGGTACTCTAGAATACAAAAGTTTTACATATTTTCAGAGAAAAAGGCCGGCCTAATGTATTGACAATTTAAGGCGTTTTTTTGAAGCCATAAAAAAGTGAAAATATAAGCTCATTTAAATCGTCCTTACTCAAAACACGATTTTTTACTAAAAATAAAAACGAGGAGGGTTCGCCGATTTACCAAAGTCGGTAGAGGTTGTAACAAATGAAAAAAACTGTTTCTGAACAGACTTAATTCATTCTTGATACTTAAGATATTGCGGGTTTTGAATTACAACAATAATATTTCAGAATAAGGCGGCCTTGGGAGTTAAAAATAAGTAAAGTGGTACAGGGATTGTCAAACTCCTTTGACCACTGTTTTATACACACTACGCACTATTTACAATAGTTCACTTCATTAAAGTAAATTAAACTATGCAGAGGCATGTACATAATGGAAGGTCATTGATAACTTCCCTTCTTAAGTATGAAATTCAATTCAATGTTAAGTGACTCCACCCAACCGGTTGAACATAAAAGAGACCAAAGTACAAACCAAAAGTGAAGCCTTCTATCGTACTATTTTAAAACACTTTAAAAGAAGAAGGAGAATGTAAACTTCAACACATTTAAATTAAAGAGCGCCAAAGGTCTTCATGCCGTGATTAAAACCATTGAACCAACGGTACCGACTCAGGAAATTGTAGAAGCTTTAATTGAGAAGTGCTTTGGGGTTTGGTTTGTCTCAAATATTCTGAACAGAAACAAAGTGCCATAACATCTGCTTGAAGTGAAACTACAGCCCGATGCACGAATATTAAAAACCAACGCAGTGCATCCTATCTACAACCCGCAGAATCACTGACGAGGAGCCTCACAGAAGAACACACCCTCTACAATGTAGTAAGTGCCAGGAGTTTGGCCACACAAAGTCGTTCTGCTGTCTTCGCCCAGTTTCCATTGTCTGTGGATAAGTTCAACACGACTGTATCTGTTCCGACAATAAAACAAATGCGAATACAAGGAAGTGCAGCAACTGTGGTGCAAATTACACCGCGAGTTACAAAGCGCGTCCTGTCTATAAGGAACAGGGCCCGACACTTATTCCCTCGCAAACCACACCAGGTATATTCTTCTCAAGAGCTTAGGGGGTTATATCTACTTGTAAGAATATCGTGTGAAAATTTCAATCCAATCGGTTAAGCCGACTTTGAAAACATAGTTTCGAGAAAAACGCAGTTAAAGTTTTGGGAACCGTTAAATCTAAGGTAGAACGCGAATTATGGAATTGGAGAATGCGTTTTTAAAAAAAATAAATATTTATTTTGGCGATGTATAAAGAACACGACGTTTATATTTCAGTGGTCAGAATTAACTAAAAACTCTTTATTCAAAATGTATAAATGAAAGCTTTTACATAAAAATGCTGATTAACTTATGCTACGTACATGTGTCTCCATATCTATTTGTGTTGGTATAATTATTTGGAATTTAATGCATATTCCATGATTATGCTGATTAGACTTATTTGACATACATGTGTTTTAGTATATATTTGTGTTGGTACAATTAATTGGAATTAGGTGTATTGCATTTGTGTTTCGGTTGCTAAACCGGATGTTTTCGTATTTAAAAGAGTTTATTAAACTCGTGTTGCGAAATCACTTATTAAGCATTTAACGAGTTCAATAGCTCTTGTACTTTCTGGCTAATTGGGGTTTGTAGACGGTCTGGTTTTATATTATATTCTGGGAATGGCGTGGACTTATACATAACTTCTCCCCCCTTTAGAAAAGAATTCTCCTGAATTCTATTATTATTAAGCTGGACTTTAATTTTGTTGTGTTTTAACATAATGACAGTTATTAATATAATTATTATTAAAATTACTGCGATATTAAATGAATAGGTTATGTTTTTATGTGTCTTCAAGTTTTTTATGTTTATCCAGTTCATTTTGTAATTTTCTAGTATGTTTTCAAATGTTATTTGTTTAGTAAAATTTTAAAGTGTTTTTTCGTTTCCTATTTCGAAAGTGTTTGTAAAATAATTGTTGTCTGTACCTATTGTACAATTTGCAAAATGTATTAATGTATTATTTGTAATTTGTATTTTTTACAATTTTGATGTAATGTTTTGTTATTGGCATTTTTGATTACTATGGTTTCTTCGTCTAATTCTAGTATTTCCATTTCTTTTTGTTGTATCAATTTACAATTTTTCTTAAATATACAATGTTTGCTTATTTTCACTTCTTTTAATTTTTTGTTTACTTCATATGTGTAGGTTACATTTTTATAATTAAATACTAATTCTGATTTATAATCTATTTCTAATTTTTGCTCATTAGGTATTGGTACAATTTGTTGCACTTTAATTGTTGTAAAATTTTTGGGAATTTCTATTGCGAATATTAATAGATTATTAGTTAACAATGCTGTAGTTAACTTAATATGATTTAGTTTGTTGAAGTTAATGTTGTATTTCTTTATCTCACTATCCGTTAATATGCTAGGGTGTAATATATTGTACCTAGCCGATGCTACGTTATCTTGTAGATGTTCTATCTTATTTCTTATTAACTGAATTTTTATTTGCTGATCGTAGTACAAGTTCTCCTGATATCTATTATTTTCGTATTTTCCAATTGCGTTTAATTGATTTTCAATTGCTTTTCTGTCTGCCTTTATTATTTGCTTAATATACTGAATTGTATCATTAAAGTATGTATTAATATAAATTTGCTTATTCAATAATTCGTTAGTTTATTGTATATTTTCTTTGAATTTTGATAAATGATTTTCTATTACTTTTCTGTCCTCTTCGTCCATGGTACCGAACATCCATTTTGCTCCACTACCAATTGCATTAACTAGTCCTCGTCTTTTACGTGTGTAGTTTCCGTATAATGTGTAAAGTTTATGTTTTGTTTCTGTTAATTGTGTTTGTAATATATGTTTGTTGTCGTTGTTTATCATTAATATGTTGTTTTCTATGTCACTTAGAATGTTATCGATGTCTTTTAAATTTATTATGTGTATTATTATGTCCGTTGCTGTAACTATGTCTTGATATTTCATCTCTATTTGTGCATACCCGTCTTGATCAAGTATTTGCTGGGTTGTCAACGTTCCTGATATCGTTCTCATTGTCGTCAGTATTAATATTATCATCATTAACATCTTCTGAAAATTTGTGAGTTCGTTTTATATTTTCAGGGTCAATATTCTTTAATTTAGCTTTTTTATATTTCGGGGCTTCCTTATGTCTAACTGCCTTATAATTTTTTATAAACCCTTCTTCTCGTTTTTCCTCATAATTTTCTCTGTTATTGTTGTTTTTCTAACATTTTTTGTTTAGCATTTTCTATATTTTCCTTAATTTTTGTGAAGTCTACCTTATTGTTCTGGGCTTCGTTAGGAGTACATTTAATTGTAGAGTGATATCTGTTATTATAGTTTCTCACGGCTTTTTGCATTATCTGTTTTACTGTCATGTTTGATGCTTCTGTTTTATATATTACTCTAAATTTTTCTGCTATTGAGTTATGTAACCTTTCTATGTCCGAGTTTCCTGTGTGACTATTTGGTTTAGTGAGATGTAATTCTATTCCTTCTTGCGATAGTAATTCTGATAGAGTTAAACTCATTGTCAGCTATACTTTTATCTGGTCTTCCTATCTTTGTGAAATGTTCTTCTAGTTGCTCTACTATGGTAATGTGGTTTCTATCGTTTAATATATATGCTGCTGCAAACTTGGAAAATTTGTCTATAACCGTTAGAAAGTGCGTATTTCTCACTACGCATGTATCTATATGAACAATTTGGTTCTTATCTGATGGGGTTTCTGTTTTCTTGAACTTGTTTTTAATAGGATTCCTATCATATTGAATTTCTTTGCACCGGTCACATTGGTTAATAACCACTTGCACTAATTCTAGCAATTTTGGCTAATATATTCTGTTTTTAATTTGATTGTATGTTTCTTGAATACCTGAATGCATACTTTCTCTCACGTGGTAAAATGATATCTGTTTCACTGCTTCCGTTTCGGATTCGATGTCTTGTGCTCTGAGTGTGCATTTTATGAATTCTATCTGCTTGTCGTTGGAAAACATTTCTATTAATTTTTCTTGAACTATATTGTATTCATGATCTGGTAATTCCGAGTATATTCCTATTTTTCCTTTGTTTATATATCTCCTAAAAATTTCCCCCATTGTTGAAAAATCGTGTTTTGCTATGAATATTATTCTTTTATTATTTACTGTTTTATATTCGTCTGTCTTGCAATTTGTAATAATTATCTGCGTTTTATATTTATTAACTAATTCCTCTTTTATAAAAAAATGATCGTGTAGGTTTTCTTCTGCTGAGTGTATTGTCGCTATTGATGTATTATCTTCTTCGTCTTCCATGTTTGCTATCGTATTTATACTTGATTCTTTGTCGTTATTTCCGTTATGAGTGTAGTCGTTGTCTTCAAGTCTACTTAGAAAGTCAGCTACTCTATTTTCCTTTCCTTTTAAATAATCAATGTCGAATTGGTATTCTCATAGCTTCAATAACCATCTTTGATGTCTAGGTGATATATCTTTCCCTTTATGTTTCGAATGTAAGAATTTTATAGGTTGGTGATCTGTTAGTATTTTAAACTTTCTTCCATACAAATATGGTCTAAAGTAATTTACACTCCAAAGAATTGCCAAAAATTCTTTATCGGTTGCCGAATAATTTTTTTCGTGATTATTTAATGTTCTCGATGCATAACAAATTGGGTGCCCTTCTTAAGATAAAACTGCCCCTAATGCATAGTTCGACGCGTCTGTCGTTAGAGTAAATAATTTTTCGAAATTTGGATATCTAAGAATTGGGTGTGAGCTGATCATATGTTTTAATTTTTCGAATGCCTCAATGTAAGTCGGATCTTTTGAATTAATTTTTACATTTTTCTTTAAATATTTTGTTATTGGTTGTGCTACTTTAGCGTAGTCTTTAATAAATTTCCTATAGTAACCCGTTATTCCTAAAAAACTTTTTATCTGTTTTTCCGTCCGGGGTAGTATCAATTTTTTTATAATCGCGATTTTATTGGGATTTGGCTTAATGCCTTCTTTTGTCAAGATATGTCCTAAAAATTCTGTCTCTCTTTTCATAAAATTGCATTTATCTATTTGAATTTTTAAATTTTTTTCTTCCAGAATTTGGAAGATTTCTTTGATTGCCTGAATATGTTCTTTTAATGAAGTGCTAAAAATTAGTATATCGTCTAGATATACGACACATTTTTTATTTATGTGGTCCCTCAAAATTTCATTCATCAGCCTTTGAAAAGTGGCTGGGGCATTTTTTAACCCGAATGGCATTCTTATAAACTCATATAAGCCGTGTGGCTTTACGAATGCTGTCTTCTTCCTATCTTCTTCCTTAACCAAAATCTGATGATATCCCTTTGCTAAGTCTAACGTCGTGAAGTATTGTGCTCCTCCGAGTTTGTCTAAAATTGAGTCAATATTTCATTCAACTTTCTATAATCAATTACAATTCAATATTTCTTTTTGCCTGAGTTGCCTATTTTTTTCGGTATTACTATCAAAGGACTTGAATATCTTGAATTACTTTTTCTTATTATACCTTGTTCGGTCATTTCTTTTATTTGTCTCCGTACTTCTTCCTCATGTTGTGGTGGATACCTGTAAAGTTTTGAATTTAGTTGTTCGTCTGTGGTTGTCCGTATTTCGTGTTCGATTTCTGTCGTACTCGTCAATATGTCTCCTTCTTTAAAAAATAGTTCACTATACCGTTGTAAAATAAGTTCAATTTCTTTCCGTTCTTCTTTATTTAAATGTTCTAAGTTTAGGTTATCAAGGTTTCCTTCCTTACTTTCTAATGTACATACTTCCTTGTACTGATATGGGTTATTGATGATTGAATTTTTTTTATGATTTAATGTTAAGATTTTTTTTTCGATGTCGATAAAAGTTTAGAAAATTGAGGAGGTCTATTCCTATGATGAAACTATATTTTCTTCCTGTTAGTGGGGCTACTTTCCATCGTACCCTTGCGTTATTTGGTAAATTAAATTCTCTGGGTGCTGTTGTGTGTATTTCGTACTGTATTACGTCTCTGCTATTTATCGTGCTGTATGGTATTGGTTTGTTCAATTTAATTTGTCTGTAACTGTTTATTTGATCGTTCACCAAGCTTAAAGTGGCTCCCGTATCTATTAACGCTACGTATTTTTCCTTATTTATGTTAAGTTCTATTAATGGTAGGCTTTCCGAGGCTGCTTTGTAAAAAAAACCGGTATTATTAACCTCTGTCTGTTGTTCGCAATAGTGGTTTGAATCGTTGTTTCGGTCGTTGATGTATTTGTTGCAATCGTCATTTTGATACTGTTCATCCCTACTCCTGTTCTGGTCAGTTTCTAAATTATCTATTTCCATGGGTACTGCATTACCTGGTTTATACTACCTAGTTTGCTGCGAGCCTGTCTGTTGATAATTTTGTCTACTTTGTCCTGAGTTGTTGCTTCGTACGTTTTGTTGTACATTATTTTGTCTAAATTGCCCTGAATTATTACTTCGGTAATTATGTTGCTGGTTCTTATTAGTTTGGTTCCAATCTTGCATTTCTGGAACTTGCTGATTATTCTGATAAGTGTTCCTATAGTTTTGCTGTTGGTTATTATTCTGATTAACATTCCTATAGTTTTGTTGTTGTTGCATATTTTGATTATTATTTCCCTGATTTCTGTTGTTCGGCCCTGCCTCCGAATTATTTCTGTTGGGTCTGGTTTTTCTATATTGATATCTAATACAACTGTTCTCATATCTGCGTAACATCATTGTTTTCAATATTGCGCCTAATTCTCTCTCTTCATAAATTTTGTCTAGTAGTGTGCCTTGTGTCATTTCTTTTACAGTATTGACTAATAAGCTTTCGATATTACTTAGATCTATAAAGTTGTCGTTCTTATGATAAACTATTAGCTCATCTGTTTTATATTTTATATTTTGTATTTCCACAGCTAATTCGCTCACCGTATTCACTTTTAAATCGCAGATTCTTCGGTAGAGTTGATGTGGTTCCGTGTCTGGTCTGTACCTCAGTTTTTTTTTTTTTTTTTTTTTTTTTTTTTTTTTACGCGCGAATCCCATCGGGTGCACTAAGTGCCCACAACCTCCCGCCAAACCGCATGACGTACGGCACGAGTCGCGGGGAACAGTTGACAAAAAACAGACAAATAACGAAAGCTACAGCTATTTACGAGCTAAGTAGGAAATGATAGAAGATTTTAGTACTGATAAAGAGAGCTCTGGGCTGATCACACGATAAAGTCGATTATAATCAGCCGATAGGACTCGAAATGGATTATGCAATGCATAGTTAGTAGTACAGTGTGCAAGGGATAAGGGAATATAGTTTCTAGTAGGTCTAGATGGTACAAAAAGATCTACTTGGTGTAATAACTCAGGCGAGTCAATATCACCAATTAGGAGCTTGTGCATAAAGATAACACCAAGCATTATTCTACGGTTAGTAAGAGAAGGAAGGTTAATTAAAAGAAGTCTACTAGAATACGATGGCAGATTGACATTGCGATCCCAGTTAAGACCACGAAGAGCAAAAAGCAGAAATTGTTTTTGAATAGATTCAATTCTAATTTGGTGTGACTCATATTGAGGTGACCATATGCATGATCCGTACTCCAAAATAGGGCGGACCAAAGAGGTATAGAGAATTTTGGTAGTGTAAGGATCGTCGAATTCTTTCGACCATCTTTTAACAAAACCAAGAACGCCTGTGGCTTTAGCGATTATCGTAGAGATATGGGAGTTGAAGGTTAATTTACGATCCATGAGTACACCTAAATCATTCATTTCATCAAGGCGTTCTAATGGAGTGTTGTTCAAGGAATATGTCATCATCTGAGAAGAGGTCCTATAGAACGACATTACCTTGCACTTAGTGGTGTTTAAGTTTAAAAGATTGTGCTGACACCAACACTGAAAATTATTAAGATCAGCTTGCAATCTACTGGACGAAACCATATTGCTATAGCTAAGGCAAAGCTTAACATCGTCAGCATACATGAGCACATGTGAATGATGCAAGACGGAAGGAAGATCATTTATGAAAAGGGTGAACAGCAACGGACCAAGATGACTACCCTGGGGCACCCCCGAAGTCACATTGATGCATCTGGAAAAGGAAGACTTAAATAAGACCTTTTGTGTTCTACTTGTCAGATACTCACGAATCCAACGGAGTAGAATATTTGGGAAGCCAATTGCATTTAACTTTATAAGCAATAACTTATGGTTAACAGAGTCAAAAGCCTTACTGAAATCTGTATATATGACATCAGTTTGCTTTGCACTTTCAAATCCTTTGATCGTCCTAGATGTAAATTCTAAAAGGTTAGTGGTTGTGGATCTACGTTTCACGAAACCGTGTTGGGCTGGTGAAATTATAGAACTACAAAAATGCTGCAATTGAAAAGTTACAATTTTTTCAAAAGCTTTTGGAATAGCGGACAACTTGGAAATACCCCTATAGTTAAAAACATCAGACTTACTACCCTTTTTATGGAGAGGAATTATAAATGATTCCTTCCAAATCAACGGGAAAGCGGAGGTTTCAACGGACAACGAGAATAATTTCAGAATAGGCTTACATAACGATTCAGCGCAAAATCTGAGTACACAACCAGGAATCCCATCGGGATCGGCGAGTACACAGGTTTGACTTGCTTAAGCACGCTGAGAAGCGAACTTTCGTCAATCAAAGGATTGAATATGCAATTTGACTTTTTTAACTCATGAGGATACGGAGAGTTTGAGTGGTATTCTGTTAAGGAATAGGTTGTTTTGAAAAAATCAGCAAACATATCAACAATGGACTGATCACTGTCCGCAGTCTTATTTCCAAAAGTTAAATATGATGGGCTTATGCTCGTCTTGCGTTTAGCGTTCACAAAGTTGTAAAACTGCTTAGGATCACTGTAAAACTGAAGTTTACATCGCCGAAGATAATCCTTGTAGCATTTTGTATTTAGCTTCATGAAATTTGAACGAGCAATAGCATATTTAGAAAAATCTGATGGACGACCTGCCTTTTTATAACTCTTATAATATCTCGACTTAACATTTCTTAAATTGGACAGCTCCCGAGTGAACCAGGGGGGTTTATTAGACCGAACTGATCTGCCGAGAGGAACACAAATTTTAAAAACGGAATCAAGCATATTATAGAAATAATGAATAGCAGAGTCCAAGGTTGTACAATTGTACAGATATGACCAATCAAGGTTCCAAATAATATTATTAAGTCTGACAAAGTCAGTCTTACGAAAGCAGCGGCTTCTTGTTACCGGATGAGTATTGTAAGTCGGCGCACAAATAGAAAGGTCAATAGTTACATCCAAGGTTGGATGAAATTTGTCTTCTGGTAAAACGAGAGGTTCAATCCTGGAAACGACGCAGTTGGAGGAGTCCAACACAAATACAAGATCCAGTGATCTATCAATTGAATTGCGTACAGGATTAATTTGAGTAAGGGATAAATCAAACAGACCATCAATGAAGCAATGTGACGAGGAGGGCAACAACACTGAGGACTCATCAGAAAGCGACCAGGAAATATCTGGTAAATTAAAGTCACCGAGAACAATGAGAGTATCTCTATCAGAAAGAAGTGAAGAAACTGATTGAATTGCTTCCAAGTGATTATTATATGTAATTAAGTCGGAAAGAGGTGGAATGTAAGAGCAAGTAACATAAGTGCAAAAAGATTTAAGTGAAATTTTGACACTAATAAACTCAATTTCATGAGCGGAAGTTAACTGAATATTTTCAGATGGAAAAGCTGAATCGACAGCAATAAGCACACCACCACCATTGCGGATAATCCGATCTTTTCTATAAATTGAAAATTTATTGGATAAAACCGAAGCGTCAGCAATATCTGGTTTGAGCCACGTCTCTGTAAAAGCAAGAACATGAAAATCAAAGGATAGACTATCTACAAAGAGTCTAGACAGTTTAGATTTAAGTCCTCTAACATTCTGATAGGCCAGAATAAGGGACAAAGTTAGTTTTTTGGCCCGTCAGTAGATGATGACGTACCAGAAGAAGGTAGAAGTTTATTATTAGAAGACGGGGTGATAGCAGAGGGCAGTCGAATCGGAGGCCGATTTCTCTTTTTCGTCGTATACTCCTTTACAATAAGGTGTTCCGGCCAAAAATCTTTTCTACAAATTTGGTCAAAAAGATTAGGCGGAACACTTACTTTAAATGACGAGATGTCACGGGTAAATGAAAACCTAAATTTTTCCACCGCTATGTTTGAGGCCTGAGTTTTTGCCCGGATATGGGCTAAGACATCGTCAGATGTAGTGTTAGGGTCAAGCCTCGAAATAAATATCTGTTTTTTGGGTGGTATACCGACAAGTGAACTCGACACACCAGTAGGCACAGCAGCCACAGCACTGGGCGCTGAAGCTACCGCGGCTGACAATGCTTTACGAGCCCCTCTTGTCAATATCTGATTGGGAATATCCTTGGGGCAGGATATTCGCCCGGACAAATCAGAGACTACACCTAAAATCTCGGTAACTTGCGTGATTCCATTACCGGGGGAAATTCCAATGGAATCCACACAATTGGATGAAATCGGACTTTTAAACGATATCAAGTGCCGTGAATTCGGTGTGTTTGAGTCATTAGTCGCGTTCGGAACAGCGAGAGTAAGAGACACTGGCGGACCGGGGGACAAATTCCTAGGGATGGTCTTCTTTCGTTTCGGGGATTCGTTTAATAGTTCAAAACTATTAAACTGAGTTTCCAGTGATGAAAACTCATCCCGAAGCTTCATAAGACCAGCCGACAGGTTCTTAAATCCCTCACGAGTGCGCCTCATGAATACACGCATCTCCCTCTCGGCATCCCGACACGCTTCACAACTCCATTTGAGGCCCCCACCATTTCCGAGGCTGTCTTTTACCTTGACTGTGTAACCAGCACATTTAAAATGCATAACGTTGTCACACAGCCAACAAAGCAAAAAATCTTCCTGGGCTTTGAGAGGGTGAGGGCACTTCTTATTTGAGCAGACCGACATTGTTAGATTATACTCAATTTTATTAATAGTAAATATTAATAACAGAAAAATAAACTAACAGAAGTAAAAAAGATTTATGTAAAAAAATAGGGCGTATACGAACCAAAAGTCCCACACAAGGGTTAAGGTGCAGCAGCTGCTTTCAAGACGAAAGAGAAAAAAAATTAAGAGCAGTGAACGCACAACACAAAACAGATCACAAACGCGAGATTAACTAACGCGAGAATAACGGGCGCTAACACAAGCAAATATAGAAAAGAGAGCAAGAACACACAAACAACACTGTGTACGAAAGAGATCGCGAGTGCATGCAGGTAAAGCATAAACGAAAAAATCAAAGTTTATGAGACACAACAACAAAGCAAAGAGTTTTGTTGTTGGTTTAATGCAAAAAGTAACAATAGCTTTGATTTAATGTTTAGCAACAAATCGAAACGAAAGAACAATTAATTGTGATAGATATTTAATTAAAAAAGCTTTTAAGCAATTTTGACAAAATAAAAATTCGCGATATAAGCAGGAAAGAATTAATAGTGAGAGCGCCCAGAAAAACACGACCGGCAAGGTTGCTTTTATCAGCTCCCAGTTGTCGGGTTCCGGTACGTTGATCACTACATCCTTTGCTTGTCCTTGAATCGTCTTATAGAAAATGGTCCGTATGGCTTCTCGCTTCAATTCCGGGTCTTGTATTGACAAGAGTAGATATTCCACGCTGCTGAAGAATGAATTTATCGAGATGTCCCCTGTTCCAGTGAACGTGGCTAGGTGATTAATTGTTTTGAACAATCGTCCTTGCTGCGCTGTACTAGTGCTGTTGGTCTGAAGTTGTATATAAGCTTGCCGTAACTGTTCCAGCTGCTGTTCTCTAATAGCCAGTTGTTCCAACAGGTCTGCCTGTGGCATTTGTGGGTTCTCTTGAGTCATTCTTGTTTTCTCGAAATTCTCTTGTCTTTGATGCTTTCTTGACGCCAGAATTTTAAGTTTTATTTGTTATTGCACTATACTGATTTTTAGTAAAAACTGATTTTTAGTTTTTTGTGCAAGAGTTGATTCCGTTTGTACACGTCGGCCAATAAATGTTAATTATTTTTATTTTCTTTCGCACTCAGTTTTCCTTAATTTATTTATTTGGTTCGAATGTTATCACTGGATCCTCTTTAATAAAAAGGATCCTACCGACTGCGTCAATTATGGAATTGGAGAATGCGTTTTTAAAAAAAATAAATATTTATTTTGGCGAAGTATAAAGAACACGACGTTTATATTTCAGTGGTCAGAATTAACTAAAAACTCTTTATTCAAAATGTATAAATGAAAGCTTTTACATAAAAATGCTGATTAACTTATGCTACGTACATGTGTCTCCATATCTATTTGTGTTGGTATAATTATTTGGAATTCAATGCATATTCCATGATTATGCTGATTAGACTTATTTGACATACATGTGTTTTAGTATATATTTGTGTTGGTACAATTAATTAGAATTAGGTGTATTGCATTTGTGTTTCGGTTGCAAAACCGGATGTTTTCGTATTTAAAAGAGTTTATTAAACTCGTGTTGCGAAATCACTTATTAAGCATTTAACGAGTTCAATAGCTCTTGTACTTTCTGGCTGATTGGGGTTTGTAGACGGTCTGGTTTTATATTATGTTCTGGGAATGGCGTGGACTTATACATAACTCGCGAGAAGAGGTCTTTACATATAAGCTTATTTTTTTTTTTGAAACTGATTACCGGATCGGTGATGAAATTTTCGCAAGGCAAAAAAAGTTTTTTAATTTTTTTGAAAATACAAGTAGATATAACCTATTAAAGGTCATCAGCAACTCCCACAACAACTACCCCTGGAGTAACATTTGACAGCCCACTCCAAAGGTCTTTCCTGTTATTATTCCATCTAAAGCGGCTCTAAGTCCATCCATCCATCGGCCAGCAACCCAACGGGATTGAAACGTTATTGCTCTCGCTCAACCAAATTATGACAAGCTCCATGACATTCATGCTAAATTGAATGCAGGAATACTGTCAGCACTACATATAGGGCTCTAGAATGTAAAAGGCGTTTCCAAGCACAAACAGGAACTGTCACTGTTTCTGGAGTCAAATAATGTTGATATCATGCTGCTATCGGAAGCACAACTTACACCAAGCACCCTCATTGGGGATCCCGACTGGTAAACCCCAAAGGCAAACAGCTGTACAATACTATTACCACCGAATAAGCCCACGTTCTGGCCAACAGGCTCACGAAAACTCCCAGATCTAATAGACTTCGCAGACAGCAGGGGAATTATGCACAACTTGATATCAACAGAGTCACTAGCAGAATTGTCATCAGACACTGTCCAGTAAATTTCACTGTATTAACACATCCACAGTCGATGCTCATTGAAACAACAGATACCTCAAGTCAAAAAACCGACTAATTGAACTACTTGTAACAGATAAAAGACGACTCGGGTGAGAATGGCAAATGTCTCTATCACCAGCAAGAAAATATCGCCTAAAGACGGCTTCACGAACTCTAGCAAAAGCGCTTAGGCAAGAAAAAGAAAGGCACAGGGGCTATACATTGAGAAGCTCACCCCTACCAGTTCCAAATCTCCGCTGTGGAAATCTTATCTTATCTTCTTATCTTATCTTATCTTATCTATCTTATCCAATCATAACTGCTCCAACCGAGATAATTTCACCTATAGGATGTCCAACTGGCAAATGGACTCGTGCAGACGAAGAAAGATCACTCACCTTTGCAGTTCATCTAAAAACGGTCTTTCTGCCAAATCCGTCATTAAACTCACTTCAACTCTTAGCAACCCAGTTAAAAGTAGGCCACCGAAATTCCAAGCTGAGCAAACTTTTGTAATTATTAAATTCTGTCATAATCCAAGAAAGTCGCCCGGTCATGACAAAACAACAATGGAAAATGATCCGAGAACTCCTGATCTGTGCCTTTCTGCACTTTTCCACAAGTTCGAAGAAATCCCAGAACCCGGAAATTACAAAACATAGCCATCATCGCACAGACCCATCAGTTTATTAGCAAGTCTTTTAAAACTATTTGAAAAGGTCCCACAACTCCGTATAAAAACAATCCTGGCACACCAAAGCTGTATCCCACATCATCAGTTTGGTTTTCGTGAAAAGCATGTCACTTTTGAGATTTTGATGATTAGCCTGACTGACCTCGTAGGGTCGAGGCCGCTTTATTTATACTGTTTCTTATGGTCTAGTTTACATAGATTGCTTATTCTACGAAATAGTTTACTAAAGCAAGTATGCTTGCAGTGCATATGTGAAATAGTGTAATATGGTGACAACGCATATGCACTTGCATTGCGTGCCTTCTTAAGTGGTTTAATAAGTGGTTTAAGATGTAGTGACCTTTGTATACACTATACGATCATTACACCTCCCTTTTCATTAGAATGAATTTACATTTGCATTTAAATTTATTCTCTAATAGTGTATAAAAAGTGTAATTTTTATTTCACTTTTTCTAACAATTTATATTGAGTGTAATTTTTTTATTTTTTTTTATTTTTATTTATTTACACATAACGTATGTAGTTGAGTACTTTTAGTTATAATATTTTATGATTCTATCCAAAGAAGTTTTAAATTTTTTCTTGTCGATTTTTAGTGTGCAGTTGTTATTATTATCTATTTTTATTACTTGAAGCGGACCTTTAAACCTATTTTCTAACTTATGGCCGGCGCTATTAGCTAATAAAACTAAATCTCCTACTGCTATTCTTATTTTGTTTACTGTTTTGTCATAATGAATTTTATTTCTTTCCTTATGTTTTTCTACCATAATCTTAGCTCTATTTTGTGAAACTTGTAGTCTATATTTAATTTCCTTATCGTAAGCTTCTATATTTTTTACCGAACACTAGTTCAAATGGACAATAGTCATGAACTGTGGATGGGGTCGTATTGTAACTATACGCGTACTATGTTAACCATTGATCCCAATCATTCCTCCCTGTTGAAATATAGGTTCTGAGGTATTCATTAAATGTTCTGTGGTTCCTCTCTATAGATCCTAATGTCTGGTGATGGTATGCTGTTGATGTTATGTGTTCAATTTGTAGTAGTTTGTAGAGTTCGTCAGATACCTGATTCTTATATTCTGTTCCCATGTCAGTAATATATTTCTTCATGGGTCCATAGATAAGTATGATGTTTTCGAAGATAGCTCTGACAATATCCTTAGCGCTTTTAGATAATACTGGTGCTACTATCAAGTATTTAGTTAAATCGCAGACTGCGGTTACTGCGTATTCGAACCCATTGTATGTCCTAGGTAATGGACCTATTGTATCTATCAATACTACATCGAACGCGTTTTGTGGCGTTGGAGTTATGATCATAGGCTGTTTTGTCTTGGTCCGAGATTTATTCAATTGGCATTTTTCGCATTTCTTTATATATTTTGTAATAGCTTGTCGTATATTTTTCCAATTGTAGTACCTTTTGATTTTTCCGATTAATCTTGTTATTCCTGGGTGGCCACCAAAAATTGGATCATCGTGGTACTTTTTAATTATTTCCATTTCTTCTTCGTCATTTTTAATTATTTGTAACCTAGGTGTGAGTGCTATTCTTACTATTTTTATATTGGATCCTTTGTTCTTGAAGTCTAATATACTGCAGTTATTAAATATTCTGTCATTTAATGACAGTTGATACCTTTTGATGCCTGTATCGTCAGCTAATTTTTCAAGCTGCGAAAAGAATAGTCCTAAGTTAATTTTTCTTTACCGATCTGACATACTGTGCCTATATATTGTTCTCCTAGGTTTATTATGATTTCGTCATTTACTGTACGAATTCTGGCACGTTTCTTGACTTCTTTTGACTGAGACGTCTCAGTGATAGCTCTTTTGGAATGTCTTGTGATTTTTTCTTTGCTTGTTGGCGTGTTGTATCCTTGTAAATTGCATTAGTATGTTGAATTATGTTTTTAATGTCTTTAAAGTCAATTCTTGATAAAACGTCTGCTGTGTAATTTTCTTTTCCCCTTAGATACTCTACTGTGAAGTCATATTCTTCTAGATCTAATCTCATTCGTGTTAATTTTGAGGATGGGTTTTTCATTGAGAATAAATATGATAGTGGTCTATGGTCACTTTTTACTAAAAATTTTCTACCGTGTATGTAAGGTCTGAAATATGTTATTGCCTAGTGGATCACCGCTAATTTCTGTTCTATTGTTGATTTATTTCTTTCTCCCTTTGTAAATGATCGTGATGCATAAGCTATAGGCAATTGTATGCCATTGTATTCCTGGCTTAAAACCGCACCACATGATAATTTTGCTTGCATCAGTGGTGATGCAGAATTCTTTTTCAAAATCGGGATATTGTAAGATTGATGGGCTTAGTAAAGATTTCTTTAAGTACTGAAATGATTTTTCACAATCCTCGTTCCATTGGAAAGTGACTCCCTTTTTGCATAGCTGTGTTAACTTTCTTGAATATTCAGCAAAATTTGGAACGAACCTTCTGTAATAATTACAGAATGCAACAAATCTTTTCACCTCTTCTGCGTTTTTTGGTTGTGGGTAATCTATTATGATTTGAAATTTACTGTCATCTGGCAATATGCCAGAGTCGGTGCATTTGTGTCCAAGATATGTCACTTCATGATGAAAAAATGAACACTTGTCTGGATGCAATTTTAGATTGTATTTTCGGCAGGTCTGAAAAACATCTTTAAGATTTTTCAACATGTATTTTTCTGAACAACCCAGTACAACTAAATCATCCATATATAAAAATGGTTGGGACGGTTCAAGTCCCGAAAAAGCTATTGTCATCATTCTTTGGAATGAGTCGGGGGCTATTTGTAGACCAAATGGTAATCTTTTGAATCTGTATGATCCCTTTTCAGTAAAGAAAGAAGTTAAATCTCTTGATTCTTCTTCTAACTCTATTTGGTGAAATCCTGATGTAAGATCTAAACATGAAAAATATTTTGCTCTACCTAACTGATCTAAAATATCGTCTATTCTTGGCAAAGGGAATTTATCTGCGACCAATTTTTTATTTAGATTTCTGTAATCTACCAATAATCTCCATCTTTTATTCTCATTGCCTGGTATTGATTTTTTGGGTACTAACAGTATTGGACTGTTGTACTCCGAAGCTGAGGGTTCAATTATATCATCGTTCAATAGTTTGCCAACTTGTTTCTTTACTTCTATTTTATGTGTCTCTGGGATTCTATAGTTCTTGATGTAGGTTGGCTCGTCTGTTTTAAGTCTTAATTTTTGTCTGTAGAAATTATTTGTTGTTATTTTTTCCTTTTCTAGTGCAAAGATATCTATATATTCTGAACATAATTTAGTCATTGTTGTTTTTACTCTGTCTGGGAAATTTCTTTGCAATCTTTCTAGTTTTTCTTTGTTATTTATTTCTTTTTGACTTTGTTCCATATCATGGATTATTTCGTAATCATCTAAATTTTCTGTTTTGATCGTATCTGGTCGTATTATGATGTCATTATTGGAAGTGTTTATGAATCGGACAAATGCCTTTTTGGTAGTTGTTATTGTATTTGCTATGAATACTCCTTCATGAATTTCTTGATTTGGAATGAGTATATCGGACGATTTACTATTTATATTTATTTGTCTGATTGATTCAGCTCGTGCTGGTATAACTATTGCATTTAATGTCGATGCATTATTCATTGGAATGGCTAGATTTTCATGGTACTCGTTAGGTCTTAGTACTAACCAACCCTTGTCTTTAGTATAGTCAAGGATACAGTTATATTTTTTAAAAAAATCTAAACCAAATATTCCATCCGTTGGTATTGGAAATGAATTGTCGACTATGTAAAAATGATGTTTTCCTAATATGTTGTCTAATTTCAATTCTAGTTGATGATGTCCTATTGTCCGTATTGAGCCTGTTCCTATTCCCTTGAGACTGATATTATTTTGTGTTTTGAACTGTATTGATCCTATTTTCCTGATTTTAATTATGGAGACGTCTGCTCCAGTATCTATTAAAAATGACGCTACCTTGGAATTATGGTTTAAATAGCTCGAAATGAAGCATCCCATGATAAGGTTAATATTAGCTGTTTTGACTTCACCTTGTTTTTGTTTTAGATATCTAGGGGAATCTCCGAGTTTTCCGGTGCCGTTATGGTTCGTATATTTCTATCTCTGGTATAGCTGCGGTTGAATCTGTTTTGATTATCATAGGAGTTTCTGTTATTGATATAATGGCCTCTATTTGAGTTTCCTCTCCTGTTATTGCCTTGGTTGTTTCTATTCTGGTTATCATTGTAGTTTCTTTGATAATCGCTTCTATAATTATTGTAATCGTTTCTACCTCTATCGTTGTATCTTGCTTGTCCACGTCCACGAGACATTCCGCGATTATTGTATCCACCGTATCGGTAGATCGCGCCTCGCTCAGGTACAACGCCTTCGACTGTTGCCTGAACGCGGTCATTGTTTCTTCTAGAGTCTTGTGAGGTATCGACCGGAATACTGTCCGGGTTTCCTTATCTAGAGTATTGTCCATCATACTTTTTACAGTCCAACAGACTGTGTATTTTTCTGCCTTGTCTGAAGGGATACCATCGGTGATGTATGCCCTTTTTAAAGCTTTTGCCAGCTTCATTACTTCTGTCGTGTAGTCTAATGCCGATTTATTAGTTTTCTTCACTCTCTGTATCTTTGCATTAAGACTTTCTATTGAGTCTTCCTTTACCTTCCTTTTGAGCGTTTCGATTATTTCACTTATTGTGTTTATTTCTGATACTGCGTAGGATATTTCTCCGGTAAGCCGAGTTTTAATGAATCTAACAGCTGTCGTCTCATTGTCTCCTTTTATTTCATCAATGGCCTCTAGTGCTATTAGTATGCTGGATAGCTTGGCCGGGTTCCCGTCATACTCTGCTACCATAAGCTTGGCAGCTGTATTTATTGTTGTCTCTTTGGACATTGTGGGATTTGTGTATGGGTTTGCAATGTATGAATTTTCTAATTCAGTGTCCGTATTGTCACTGTCTTTGTCTGTTTCGCCTAGATCAAGTTCTATTCTGTGCTTTGCTAGTGCTTTATTTGCTCTGTCACTGCAATCTTCATAGAATACTATTGCTGCTACTTGATGTGCCTGAGGTAGGTCTTTTCTAAAGATTTTCCTTATTTGCCTTAGTTGTTGTTTTATAAATTTGGAATGTTTTATAAACGTTTCTCTTTTTATCTTCCTATCTTGTGTTATACATTTGATGGATTTATCTATATTATCTTTGTAATGCCGTGCCTCTTTTAAAATTTCTTGCCATTCGCACATTTTTTATTGAAATTAATAAATTTGTTTTTTTTTTTTTTTTTTTTTTTTGTTAAATTTTTTCTACTGTTGTGTTTTGGTTGATATACCGTTTTTTAATTGCGCGTCTATGCATGTTATATACCGTAAATATAAACTGTATTATTATTATTGCCGTAAGTATCAACAACACAGAACGAATTTGACCTAAAGCATTTTCTGGGTCCCATGGTGCTACATGAACTTCATTTACTACGTTCGCGTTTGGTCTTTCTACTTTTGATGATTCACCGCCCATATTGAAACCTTATGTTTTGACACAATTGCACAATAAAATTCGATTGCTGCTCGGTAATATTTTGACTCAGCATGAAATTTCAAGTGTTTTATGTATATATTGGGCATGGTATTTATTTTAATAATAAGTGTTTGTATATATATATTTGTTTGTGTATATAATATTTTTGTTTTGTATATAGTATAGTGTGGGTAGTCTTTTTTTTTTGTTGTTTGTAAGTTTTAATTTTACTTTGTATTTTTAAAAATTTGTTGAATTTAAATTTTAACAGAGTGTTTTTTTTTTAATTTTAATGAGGATAATTTTTTTTTTTTTTTTGAATTGCAAAAATGTATTTATTTTTCTTTTGATGAATGGACGTTTGTGTGTTTATGTATCTTACATTTGTGTTTTTATATTTGTTATAGTGGCGGCGAACTTCGCTTTTTACCACAAAGGTACTGTGTTAGCACTCTTTTTATTATTCAACATTTTTTTTTTTTTTTTGCTTACTTCGGTTTTATGTTTTTATTGCTGATGCTGTCGCTGCTGCTGCTGTTGCTTTCGTTTTTGTTGTTCTCTCTGGTGCTCGTCTTCTAGAGCATGAATCTTCGTCCAAACGACTTGCGTCGTTCCACGGTAGGGGTGGGTTCCGCTGGACCAGTTCCAGTAATGATGCCCTCTTTCGCCGGTATCTGGCGAGATATCCGCCTCGTCTTTTGGGCGTTTGGACTTTTGGAATTTTAGTTAGTTGGTACTCTTCTTTTTGTTTCCGTAATACCTGAGATTTGGTACTTTTCTGGCGAGCGAGATATTCCTCCACGGTCAATGGTCGGGGACCGTCAAGGGGGCACTCCTTTAGTGCCTTCTTTACTGCCTCCAGATGCGTTACGCTCATCTGGGCAGTTCCACTTCTGGATAGGATTTGGTCTTCTCTCGTCTTTTTGCGTCTTCGTTTCCTGAAGCGGTGCCTTATTCCTTATTAGGAATCTGGCAGGATCGCCATGTAATGTTAAACGATAATTGTAATGGTTCTTAGAGACGCGATTGAGACGCGGCGCCGATTATAAGGCGACTTTAAGAATGAGGAGACAAGCCGATTGGTTTTGATACTCGCAGTTGGATGCGATTAGCCTGACTGACCTCGTAGGGTCGAGGCCGCTTTATTTATACTGTTTCTTATGGTCTAGTTTACATAGATTGCTTATTCCACGAAATAGTTTACTAAAGCAAGTATGCTTGCAGTGCATATGTGAAATAGTGTAATATGGTGACAACGCATATGCACTTGCATTTTAAGATGTAGTGACCTTTGTATTACAACCTCAAGCCAGCGTGCTGGGTCCACCACTATATATTTAGTATACAGCGGACATACCAACAAGCCCTACACTTACCACATATACTTTCGCCGATGACACGGCTATCAAAGCTTCTGAGCAATAGGCAACCCACTTAAAAGAAGTTGAAAAGTGACTGGCAGATTGGCGCATCCGTGTAAATGAGGAAACAAAACTGCGCATCATTGACACTTAAAAACGTGCCAGTGCCTCATTCCGACGATGTTGTATATCTTTGAGATCACCTCGACAGAAGATTAGCTTGGCGTAATCAACTAAAGCTTAAAGCATCCGGAATAGATTGGCTTATCAACGCACGATCTCATTTATATTTGGAATTCAAAGTTCTCCTCTACAACTCGGTGTTAGGGGTTAGGGGAAACGGAAGCAAGAGCAATATCGAAACTATACAAACGGTGCAATCTAAGGTTTTTAGAACAATCACGGGAGCGCCTTGGTATATCCGACACGAAAACGTACACATTTCTAGTGTAATAACCGAAATAAAGGAACAACAGCTAAAGTACACCGCACAGGCACATTTGAACACGCTTGCCGAATCAATAACCTGAGTATACGATAGAACTCGTCTCCAACGAAACGACGTTTCCACCCTCTAGAAAATAATCAGTGCCATAGATTAATGTAGCTTTCTGCAGTTTTTAAGTCACGTATTAGATTAAGATAAAACTAGAAAATTGTTGTTAGTTTTATACACTATATAAGAGTTCCAAAAAATAAATAAACGAAAAAGAAAAAATAAATTTGGATGTTCCAAAATGAGCCAAATTGAAAAACCATGTTTTCAAGATGTCGCAAAACAAATGTAAAAGTGTTTTGATCTTCAGGAGAAATTTTTTATAATCAATAAAGCCAGTGCAGTGCAGTGCAGTGCAGTGCAGTGCAGGCTAGCAGTGTTTTAATTCAATTCGCTTTAGTACTGTCATTCTGCCAGGAATATCAAACTTTATTTCCTAAACGGAATATCGACCGAATCTTCCGTATCCTTATTAGGTAAAAAGGTATTGTATTTGTAATCCCTCGATCCATGAAAGTTCACTTCCCATTGTGTTTATCTGAGTACTCGTAAATCCTTTGGACTCACCTGGCCCTTATCGATTATTTCACCATCTTAACATACGTTCGCTTGTGAAACATACATAAGAATTTACATCTTTAACGATTTTCTTCTGAAGTTAAATAATGTTGGCTTCCCAAACACAGAAAGTTCTCTTCATATTCGAGGTCCATCCAAATGACTTCGGGGGTGCTTCAGGATAGTTATCTTCCCCCTATTAGAATTCACTCGCGTGTACATGTAAGCATATGTCTAAGTTACAGAGCTATTGTTTCTTCTAGTCGGTTGCAGTCTGACCTCCAAAAGTTTTGGTATCAATACAACTTGTTAGTCATTTCCAAATGCAGGGTCATGACTTTTTTCAAAAAAAAACTCCTCAGTTAAACACCTTTTTCTTATTATGAAATCCATCGCTTCCTTTGAGGCTAGAACTTGGATGAGTGATTCTTGGAGATGCAAAGATTTAAGCAGCACAAACAGAGGTACAGAACGCCACCAAAAAGACATCCCAATTTTCAAGCACATTTTGATGGTGGTATTTAACTCTTTCAGGGCCACACACTTCTCATAGACAACCGTAGGAATGTTGCTGAGAATCTTCGTTTAGCTGACAACAAGCTGCCTCTTGTTATCAAAACGAACCTGAAGATTCTCACAAGATTCATGTTCTGGGTCCATCTAAGTGACTTCGGGGGTGTCTCAGGGTGTCATCTGGGACCATTGTTATTTACCCTCGCAATACAATATATTACGAATCTTAAAAGAAAGAAGAGCAAAAAAAAAAAATGAAGCAAGAAAGTCGTCCCTGCCGACATTGAGTATACCCTGTACCAACTAGTTATATTAAATAAAATAGAATATCCTCGAAATCCCCATCAATTTCATGCAAAGTTCTCTTAAACATGCCACAACGGCAAACGCATGCTATCTCGCTCACTCTTGCCAGCCAATGTCGCCCTAAGCGATTTCGACTAAATTTAGTCAGATGATGCATTTCGGCCACATTATTAGGTGGGCCAAATAAGAATGTGATTCCTTAAAAACTGCTCTAGTAATTAGTTTTTTCTAAATTGCGGGGGCGGAAGTGGGAGTGCCAAAAATTTTAAACTCTCCTGATCTGCGTAGCCACTAGACAAATGATCGAACAACCTCAAAATCGCAATCAATTCAAAACAATTTTATGTGCAGCAGCAGCGAACGCATGCTATCTCGCTCTTTCTTATCTGCCAATGCCGCCTTGGCATTTCAGTACAAAACGGATATAGGCATATCTTCGATGTTTATTGTCCGATTTCGACAAAATTTGGTCAGATAGTCCAGTATATAATTAGGTGTGCTAAGTAAAAATACGATATCTTTAATACAGCTCTAGTTATCCTTTTTTTTGATTTGCGGGGACGGAAGTGGGCGTGGCTAAAATTTAAAACAAACTTGAACTGCCTAGGCATAAGACGGATGTTCACACCAAATTTGGTAGCTCTAGCTCTTATAGTCTCCGAGATCTAGGTGTTCATACGGACAGACGGACGGACAGACGGACGTATCTCAATCGACTCAAATCAAGAATATATATACTTTATGGGATCGGAAACGCTTCCTTTTGCCTGTTACACACATTTTAGCGACTTTAATATACCCTTTTACCCTATGGGTACAGGGTATAATAAAATAAGGCTCGAAAGTAAATTATCTTGCCAATGTATGCTTATAACAAGGTTGACCAAAGTTGACAAGATTGAATCTTTGTGTATCCATTAGTTGGCTTATGGTAAAATATACAGATTTTAAATATATACTCTTTGACTTAGTATGCCCCATTAAGTTCAGATCCGAGGATTAGCAACTCTAAAAACAACCCTTAGTTTCACGGCTTATGTAAACTATTGTGTTATCCTGCTATGTTTATCCAAAAATGTTATCAGACTGCTTTCCAGAGTACGAATATACTAAACGCATCTTATTCAACATGCTCCCAATTGCATTGATAGTTATCCCTTATCAAAAATGCTTCAGCGCCATAGTACTCCTATTACCAAAATTTATCTTGGCAAACGAAAATGGCTTCGAAAAACATCTGATACATCCTAATATTTCCGAACGTTTAAATGACCGGGAAGTGGTAAAATACCAAACATTCAGTCCAATTACCGAAAACAAAAGTGGCTAGGACATTGAAGAATTGACAATTTGCCTTTAATCTCATTTCGTTAGGCGCCTTTTCCATCTTGTTCACTTTATAGAGCCATAATTGATTGACTAGGTCCAATTTAATTTAATACAATTCCCCTTTTATTCATTCAACAGCCCTTCAGCACTATATTATTACACTTTCACGTGTCTCTAAATGGTTGAAAATGAGGCATTTTCATAAATTTGTTGTTTTTTACTCAATCCAAACTGCATTACAAAGGTCAATTTTTATTAATGATTTCATAAATTTGCAATATCTAAGGTTGAATAAAATGTAATTTTTAATGTTCCGTAAGTTTCATGGTAAGCCAAATGCAGTTCCTTTTATTTGGCTCTCCTTTCTCTTCATAATCGTAATATATTTTATTGCGCAGCAATCAGTAATTTTGGAAATATTGCATTTTTTAAGGTGACTTTATAAATATGCAAAATGTTTATAAATACAAATACTTTAGTGGTATTAAAACTTTTATGAATATGTTGAGAGCTGTAACTTAATAAACACATTATAATGATCTTGTTTGGTATCAACGATTAAGCGCAACACCGTACTGTGCCGCATTGTAACTTTCAATTCTATCAATTTTAATGTAGACCTAGTGTACATAAAAAACAATAGACTTTTATTTTTGTAAATTATCATAAATTTCTTCTATTCCTGGTAAATGCCGTAGTTTTTGTAGAAAAATGTTGTAGTCATTTTGATCCTCTAGGCATAAGTCTATTTGATTCTGAAAGGTTTAAGAAATATAAGCTTTTAAGTTTAAAATTAGGTGTTAAAAAGTACACTTACAAGTGGGGTAAATACATGTACAATATTTTCAATACTGTATCCTTTCATTTGTAATTTTTTTTTAATGGTACTAAAAGATGTTGGGTCACAAATAAACTGAAAAATATAATTTTTCTCTTCATTAAATGAATGTACGCAAACAAAGGTATAATATTTGATATTTAAAAAGTCAAACAAGGTACTCTAGAATACAAAACTTTTACATATTTTCAGAGAAAAAGGCCGGCCTAATGTATTGACAATTTAAGGCGATTTTTTGAAGCCATAAAAAAGTGAAAATATAAGCTCATTTAAATCGTCCTTACTCAAAACACGATTTTTTACTAAAAATAAAAACGAGGAGGGTTCGCCGATTTACCAAAGTCGGTAGAGGTTGTAACAAATGAAAAAAACTGTTTCTGAACAGACTTAATTCATTCTTGATACTTAAGATATTGCGGGTTTTGAATTACAACAATAATATTTCAGAATAAGGCGGCCTTGGGAGTTAAAAATAAGTAAAATGGTACAGGGATACACACTACGCACTATTTACAATAGTTCATTTCATTAAAGTAAATTAAACTATGCAGAGGCATGTACATAATGGAAGGTCATTGATAACTTCCCTTCTTAAGTATGAAATTCAATTCAATATTAAGTGACTCCACCCAACCGGTTGAACATAAAAGAGACCAAAGTACAAACCAAAAGTGAAGCCTTCTATCGTACTATTTTAAAACACTTTAAAAGAAGAAGGAGAATGTAAACTTCAACACATTTAAATTAAAGAGCGCCAAAGGTCTTCAGGCCGTGATTAAAACCATTGAACCAACGGTACCGACTCAGGAAATTGTAGAAGCTTTAATTGAGAAGTGCTTTGGGGTTTGGTTTGTCTCAAATATTCTGAACAGAAACAAAGTGCCATAACATCTGCTTGAAGTGAAACTACAGCCCGATGCACGAATATTAAAAACCAACGCAGTGCATCCTATCTACAACCCGCAGAATCACTGACGAGGAGCCTCACAGAAGAACACACCCTCTACAATGTAGTAAGTGCCAGGAGCTTGGCCACACAAAGTCGTTCTGCTGTCTTCGCCCAGTTTCCATTGTCTGTGGATAAGTTCAACACGACTGTATCTGTTCCGACAATAAAACAAATGCGAATACAAGGAAGTGCAGCAACTGTGGTGCAAATTACACCGCGAGTTACAAAGCGCGTCCTGTCTATAAGGAACAGGGCCCGACACTTATTCCCTCGCAAACCACACCAGGTATATTCTTCTCAAGAGCTTAGGGGGTTATATCTACTTGTAAGGCTGTTTATTGGATGAAAACTTAAGGATTATATAGAAAATTCAATGAAATTTCAGAATATATTATGTTTTTAAAAAAATATTGCAACGCGTAGCTCCTGCAAGATATCTCCTGCAGGTCCTACGAAAGAAGGTGTCTCTGGTCCTGATTATCCGAATTGCAAAAATCCAAAAGATTTATAAAGAGAATAGATAAATACAGGTAATGATCGAAGGACTAGAAGGACTATTTTGATTTTTAACAAAATGGCGGCTTCTAAAAAAAAATTGTTTTTTTTTTCTATTTTAGTAAATTTTTTGATTTTGAGGTGGCTTAAAAAATCAAAATAATTTTCAGAATCCTTTTTCCTTTGATAATTACCTGGCAAAAATATCTAAGAATATCGTGTGAAAATTTTAATCCAATCGGTTAAGCCGACTTTGAAAACATAGTTTCGAGAAAAACGCAGTTAAAGTTTTGGGAACCGTTAAATCTAAGGTAAAACGCGAGAAGAGGTCTTTACATATAAGCTTATTTTTTTTGAAACTGATTACCGGATCGGTGATGAAATTTTCGCAAGGCAAAAAAAGTTTTTTAATTTTTTTGAAAATACAAGTAGATATAACCTATTAAAGGTCATCAGCAACTCCCACAACAACTACCCCTGGAGTAACATTTGACAGCCCACTCCAAAGGTCTTTCCTGTTATTATTCCATCTAAAGCGGCTCTAAGTCCATCCATCCATCGGCCAGCAACCCAACGGGATCGAAACGTTATTGCTCTCGCTCAACCAAAATATGACAAGCTCCATGACATTCATGCAAAATTGAATGCAGGAATACTGGCAGCACTACATATAGGGCTCTAGAATGTAAAAGGCGTTTCCAAGCACAAACAGGAACTGTCACTGTTTCTGGAGTCAAATAATGTTGATATCATGCTGCTATCGGAAGCACAACTTACACCAAGCACCCTCATTGGGGATCCCGACTGGTAAAGGCAAACAGCTGTACAATACTATTACCACCGAATAAGCCCACGTTCTGGCCAACAGACTCACGAAAACTCTCAGATCTAATAGACTTCGCAGACAGCAGGGAAATTATGCACAACTTGATATCAACAGAGTCACTAGCAGAATTGTCATCAGACACTGTCCAGTAAATTTCACTGTATTAACACATCCGCAGTCGATGCTCTAGCAAAAGCGCTTAGGCAAGAAAAAGAAAGGCACAGCGGCTATACATTGAGAAGCTCACCCCTACCAGTTCCAAATCTCCGCTGTGGAAATCTTATCCAATCATAACTGCTCCAACCGAGATAATTTCGCCTATAGGATGTCCAACTGGCAAATGGACTCGTGCAGACGAAGAAAGATCACTCACCTTTGCAGTTCATCTAAAAACGGTCTTTCTGCCAAATCCGTCATTAAACTCACTTCAACTGTTAGCAACCCAGTTAAAAGTAGGCCACCGAAATTCCAAGCTGAGCAAACTTTTGTAATTATTAAATTCTGTCATAATCCAGTTGTTGACAATTGACTGTCACCGCGATCGGACGTACTTTTTATTGCATTCCGCGAGTTCTTCGGTGTCAGCGCAATAAAACAACGCTAAAACAACAAAGTGACAGGGCTCTCAGTCGCCACAGAGACGCCCAACTATAATTATATTGTTATGTGTATCTACAAATAGCAATACTTAGTAAATAACTAAATTTACTAGTAATGCCAACGCGTCAAGAGATTAACTCGGGCCCTTCTTCACTAGACTCTCGCCAGCAGAAACTACAGGAACAAATTCTTCACCAACAAAACGAGCGTCGGCTCTCTGTGCAACGCAACAATGCGTATTTCTCAGTAGTATCTCCAACTACCACAACTACAACGAGCGCTGAATCCAAAAGTGCAAGTACGAGCAAACTGCTTACACCAACCAGCAACAACAATTTGTCTTGGAGCGCCCAATGCGCTTCACCGTCAAATTCGCTGACACCTGAAGTGTTAATTGGGTCATCGGGTTCGCCGACCGCCGTTAGCGCGCTCACAACAACAACAATTGCAGCTACTGCTCCAACAACAACTCTAACAGCAGCAACGTCTGCAATACCTTCGATCACCGTCCAGCAGACTACCTCAACAAAATCTGCCCATCCAGTGACGACGAATCCAAAGTCACCTGTTCAGACTGGTATGGACAGATACATTAATATAAACAAGCGAAAGCTTAGCCCCCAGACAAAAAGGGGCAACACTCCCAAGATGTCGAAAAACAACATTGTTGAACAAAAAGCATTGGAAAGCAATAGATTCCAAATATTGGCAAATCAGCCGGAATCTCAAGAAGGAGATTCCCAAATTAAACCCTCAGTAGCCAAGCCACCACCATTCTATATCCGTGGTGCCAACTGCACTTCTTTGGTGCCGAAATTGGTAGCGCTAGTTGGTCAAAACAACTTTTATGTGACACCACTCAATAGGGGTAACATAAAAGAGACCAAAGTTCAAGCCAAAAGTGAAGAATTCTATCGTACTATTGAAAAGTACTTTAGAAAGGACAGTGTGAATTTCTACACATTCCAACTAAAGAGTGCCAAAGGCCTTCAAGCGGTGATCAAAGGCATTGAACCAACGGTTCCGACTCAGGAAATAGTTGAAGCATTGGAAGAGAAGGGCTTTGAGGTAAAGTCCGTCTCAAACATACTGAACAGAAATAAAGTGCCGCAACCTCTATTCAAAGTGGAGTTACAGCCCACATGTGATAAAAAACTTAAACCCAGCACAGTGCACCCTATTTACAATCTTCAACTTCTGCTACATCGCAGAATTACTGTCGAAGAGCCACATAAGAGGACACACCCGGTACAATGCACCAATTGCCAGGAGTTTGGGCACACAAAGTCCTTCTGCAGCCTTCGCCCAGTTTGCGTTGTCTGTGGACAAACTCAAAAAGATTGTGTCTGCACCGATGACAAATCAAATACAAATACAAGGAAGTGCGGCAATTGTGGTGGTAATCAAACAGCAAACTACAGAGGATGCCCCGTTTATAAGGAACTCAAGGCCCGCCTCAACGCAAAGAAATCAACGGCTCGTATCCAGGGCTCGACACTAATTCCCTCTCAAACAACACCGGGAATATTCTTCTCAAGAGCTGTAAGGTCATCAGCGACCCCAATATCAACTACTCCTGGAGTAACTTTTGCAAGCGTGCTGCGCAACGGAAATGCACAGCCCACTCAAACAATAGATCCCGCCATTCAATCTAACGCGGCCCCAAGTCCATCCGTACTTGGCCAGAACCCCAACGGGATCGAAATGTTGTTAATCTCGCTCAACCAAAACATGACAAATTTCATGACGTTCATGCAAAATTGCATGCAGGAACTGATGCGGAATCAGAAGTTGCTTATTTAAAAGCTTATGGACAATAACAAATAATGTCAGCACTACATATAGGCCTCTGGAATGCAAACGGCATTTCCAAGCACAAACAAGAATTGTCACTGTTTCTGGACTCAAATGATATTGATATTATGCTGCTATCAGAAACACACCTCACAAACAAAAATAACTTTCAAATACCCAAATATGTATTCTACGCAACAAATCACCCAGACGGCAAGGCTCACGGAGGAACTGGTATCCTAATTAAAAACCGGATTAAACACTGTCTGCACAATGGATTTGCCAAACAACACCTACAAGCAACTTCAATAAGTGTGCAAACCACTTTCGGCAGTACAACCGTGGCTGCACTTTACTGCCCACCACGATTCTCAATCTCTGAAATAGAGTTTACTGATTTCTTCAATACACTCGGAGTACGATTTATTGCTGCAGGAGACTACAACGCCAAGCACCCTCATTGGGGATCCCGCCTGGTAAATCCAAAAGGCAAACAGCTGTATAACACAATCATCAACCCAGCAAACAAAATGGGCTATGCCTCACCGAATAAGCCCACGTACTGGCCAGCAGATCCACGCAAGCTCCCAGATCTAATGGACTTAGCAGTCACCAGGGGAATTACGCACAACTTAATAAGGGCAGAGCCAATAGCAGAATTGTCATCAGACCACTCGCCAGTAATTTTCACTGTAATAACATATCCTCAAGTAACAGAGCACCCACTCGGACTAACAAATTATAAAACAAACTGGCTCAGATTTAAGAAATATATAAGCACCCATATCGAGCTAAATCAAAAACTGGACGACGAAGAAGACATCGAGTTTTGCACCTCTGCATTAGAGTCGATGCTCAGTAAGGCAGCTGATATCTCCACCCCAAACATTGGCCACACCCAGGAAAAACACAAGTCTAACAACCGACTAATTGAACTTCTTGTAACAGAGAAAAGACGACTCAGGCGAGAATGGCAAATGTCTCGATCACCGGCAGCAAAATATCGCCTAAAGGCTTCCCGAACCTTAGCAAAGCGCTTAGACAAGAAGAAGCAATAGCACAGCGGCAATACATCGAGAAGCTTTCCATCACCAGCACCAAATATCCGCTATGGAAAGCTCACCCAACCATAACTGCCCCAACCGAGATAATTTCACCTATACGATACCCAACTGGCAAGTGGGCCCGTTCAGACGAAGAAAGAGCACTCACCTTTGCAGCTCATCTAAAAACGGTTTTTCTGCCAAACCCGTCAACAAACTCATTCCAGCTTCCCCCTCTAAGCACCCCAGTGGAAACCGAGCCACCGAAATTCCAAGCAGAGGAAATTTCTGCAATTATTAAAAACTATCTTAACCCAAGAAAGTCGCCCGGCCATGACAAAATAACCCCGAAAATGATCCGAGAACTCCCGATCTGTGCCGTGTGATACATCTGAAAACTTTTCAACGCGATAGTAAAAACTGGTCACTTTCCAATAAGTTGGAAAAAATCAGTAGTCATAATGATCCCAATACCCGGAAAAGACAAAACACAGCCATCATCGTACAGACCCATCAGTTTATTGCCAAGTCTTTCAAAACTATTTGAAAAAGTCTTACAACTCCGTATAAATACAATCTTGGTTAACCAAAATATAATCCCTCATCATCAGTTTGGCTTCCGTGAAAAGCATGGCACAATTGAACAAGTCAACCGTATCACCTCAGAGATCCGCACAGCATTCGAACAAAAAGAATATTGCACAGCAATTTTTCTCGATGTCGCCCAAGCCTTTGACCGAGTCTGGATTGACGGCCTAATATATAAAATAAAAGCGACGCTCCCACAATATACACACAGGCTAATGGAATCTTATCTGTCCAACAGAAAATTCGCCGTACGATGTAATAGCTTCACCTCTGATGACTTCGAATCAAAAGCAGGTGTACCTCAAGGCAGCGTGTTGGGTCCAACACTTTATATTTTGTACACAGCGGACATACCAACAAGCCCTACACTCATCACATCTACTTTCGCCGATGATACGGCTATCCTCAGCCGCTCCAAATGTCCGATCAAAGCTACTGAGCAACTGGCAACCCACCTAAAGGAGGTAGAAAAGTGGCTAGCAGATTGGCACATCCGTGTAAATGAACAGAAATGCAAACACGTTACGTTTACCCTCAATAGGAGAAACTGCCCATCATTGACGCTTAACAATGTGCCAGTGCCTCAATCCGACGATGCTGTATATCTTGGAGTTCACCTCGACAGAAGATTAACTTGGCGTAAGCATATCGAAGCCAAGAAAAAGCAACTAAAGCTCAAAGCAATCGGTCTACATTGGCTTATCAACGCCCGATCTCCCCTTTGTCTGGAATTCAAAGTTCTCCTCTACAACTCTGTAATAAAACCCATCTGGACATATGGCTCTGCACTATGGGGAAACGCAAGCAAGAGCAACATCGAAACCATACAAAGGGCTCAATCCAAGGTTCTCAGAACCATCACGGGAGCGCCTTGGTATATCCGAAATGAAAATGTACAGAAAGACCTACACATTCCTAGCGTAATAACCGAAATAAAGGTACAACAGCTTAAGTACACCGCTAAACTGCAGGCACACCCGAATACCCTGGCCAAATCATTAACCCGAGTACGTGAAAGTACTCGTCTTCAACGAAACGACCTCCCAACCCTCTAGTAATTAATCAGGGCCATAGATCAATGTAGCATCTTTCAGATGTTAGATTAAGATAAACCTAGAAAATTGTTGTTAGTCTTATAAGCCTCTATAAGAGATCCAACAAACAAATAAAACGTTAAAAAAAAAAAAAAAAAAAAAAAAAAAAAAAAAATAATCCAAGAAAGTCGCCCGGTCATGACAAAATAACAATGGAAAATGATCCGAGAACTCCTGATCTGTGCCTTTCTGCACTTTTCCACAAGTTCGAAGAAATCCCAAAACCCGGAAATTACAAAACATAGCCATCATTGTACAGACCCATCAGTTTATTAGCAAGTCTTTTAAAACTATTTGAAAAGGTCCCACAACTCCGTATAAAAACAATCCTGGCACACCAAAGCTTTATCCCACATCATCAGTTTGGTTTTCGTGAAAAGCATGGCACTTATGAGCAAGTCGACCGTAACACTTCAGAGATCCGCACAGCATTCGAGCAAAAAAATTATTGCACAGTAATTTTTCTTGACTTCGCCCAAGCCTTTAATATATAAAATAAAAGCAACGCTCCCACAATACACACACAGACTAATGGAATCTATCTATCCAACAGAAAAATTGCCGTACGATGTAATAGCTACATCCCTGATGACTTCGAATTAAAAGCAGGAGTACCTCAAGCCAGCGTGCTGGGTCCACCACTATATATTTAGTATACAGCGGACATACCAACAAGCCCTACACTTACCACATCTATTTTCGCCAATGACACGGCTATCAAAGCTTCTGAGCAACAGACAATCCACTTAAAAGAAGCTAAAAAGTGACTGTCAGATTGGCGCATCCGTGTGAATGAGGAAACAAAACTGCGCATCATTGACACTTAAAAACGTGCCAGTGCCTCATTCCGACGATGTTGTATATCTTTGAGACCACCTCGACAGAAGATTAACTTGGCGTAATCAACTAAAGCTTAAAGCATCCGGAATAGATTGGCTTATCAACGCACGATCTCATTTATATTTGGAATTCAAAGTTCTCCTCTACAACTCGGTGTTAGGGGTTAGGGGAAACGGAAGCAAGAGCAATATCGAAACCATACAAAGGGTGCAATCTAAGGTTTTTAGAACAATCACGGGAGCGCCTTGGTATATCCGACACGAAAACGTACAGAAAGACCTACACATTCCTAGTGTAATAACCGAAATAAAGGAACAACAGCTAAAGTACACCGCTAAACTGCAGGCACATTTGAACACGCTTGCCGAATCAATAACCTGAGTATACGATAAAACTCGTCTCCAACGAAACGACGTTTCCACCCTCTAGAAAATAATCAGGGCCATAGATTAATGTAGCGTTCTGCAGTTTTTAAGTCACGTATTAGATTAAGATAAAACTAGAAAATTGTTGTTAGTTTTATACACTATATAAGAGTTCCAAAAAATAAATAAACGAAAAAGAAAAAATAAATTTGGATGTTCCAAAATGAGCCAAATTGAAAAACCATGTTTTCAAGATGTCGCAAAACAAATGTAAAAGTGTTTTGATCTTCAGGAGAAATTTTTTATAATCAATAAAGCCAGTGCAGTGCAGTGCAGTGCAGTGCAGTGCAGGCTAGCAGTGTTTTAATTCAATTCGCTTTAGTACTGTCATTCTGCCAGGAATATCAAACTTTATTTCCTAAACGGAATATCGACCGAATCTTCCGTATCCTTATTAGGTAAAAAGGTATTGTATTTGTAATCCCTCGATCCATGAAAGTTCACTTCCCATTGTGTTTATCTGAGTACTCGTAAATCCTTTGGACTCACCTGGCCCTTATCGATTATTTCACCATCTTAACATACGTTCGCTTGTGAAACATACATAAGAATTTACATCTTTAACGATTTTCTTCTGAAGTTAAATAATGTTGGCTTCCCAAACACAGAAAGTTCTTTTCATATTCGAGGTCCATCCAGATGTCTAAGTTACAGAGCTATTGTTTCTTCTAGTCGGTTGCAGTCTGACCTCCAAAAGTTTTGGTATCAATACAACTTGTTAGTCATTTCCAAATGCAGGGTCATGACTTTTTTCAAAAAAACCTCCTCAGTTGAACGCCAACATTACACGTCTTAATAAGATGATTGACTTTGTTAAAAGTTCGACGATCCACATACAACCAAAATTCTCTACACTCCATTGATCCGTCCAATTTTAGAATATACATCTCGCATATGGTGACTTTAAAACGATTTAATCGTTTATTGAACTGTAATCGCCTTTTACTTAAATTACCATCAAATACAACTACTTACTACTCATTGCGTGAGCCCCGAACCGTAGGGTATGCGGCTTGCGACCCTCGGTCGGTTGGGCGGGAAGTATGGACAACTAGTGCGCCCGTTGGGACTCGCACGTAAAAAAAAAAAAAAGAAATAACTAGTTAGTTTTAATTATTATTCTGTTTTAGTTGTTTTCGTTTTTGCATGCTGTCTGCTAGGCTTCGCCCTTAACAGGCATTGTGCTGGAGTCTCTTGGGCCACTTCAACGTACTGCGCATTGCACGCGTTTTTTCCTATATTTTTTTCTTTTCGTGGAGGAAGTGGAAAAAAGCTAAACCAATGCAATGTGTTTTTTGTTTATTTAAAAAGGTTATTTTATTTTAAAACCATTGATAGAACTATGATTTTCTACAAGTTTTTTTTGATGTATTTTATTTAAGTTTTCTAAGTTATTTTAGCGTATGAAATCGTTCTTTTCGAAACAGCGCTGTATCTTAGGCTACTTTTTTGTGCAACAGCAGCAAGCCAAATCGTTAAATTATTTGTTTTAGGGACAAATCCCATTCGCTCCTTATTTTTTGATACTTTATCGTCTTTTACTAGTGTGGATTTTGATGAACGTCCAACAAAAAAAAGTACTTATAAAAAATGCATAATATCATTGCAGTTATTTATGACAGTGGTGGGCACGTAGTGGCTCCCGGAGCTCACCGAGCTCTTTCCGTTATTTTTGTGGCAGAGGTCATAAATGTGCGAGTTCGTAGGCAGAGGGACGCACAAGCAGTTGCGGGAGGGGGAAAAAGGAAAAAAAGGTCGCGATCGCGAGCTCGAGTTTGTAGGCAGAGGGACGCACAAGCAACTGAGGGACGCACAAAAAAATTCGGGACGCACAAGAAGAAATTTCGAGCTCGAGAAAGGGTCATAAATGTGCGAGTTTGTGGGCAGAGGGACGCACAAGCAAGTGCGGGAGGGGAAAATGTCTCGATCGCGAGCTCGAGGATAGGTCATAAATGTGCGTCCCGTATTTACTTGTGCGTCGCTCAGTTGCTTGTGCGTCCCTCTGCCTACAAACTCGAGCACGCGATCGCGACCTTTTTTCCTTTTTCCCCCTCCCGCAACTGCTTGTGCGTCCCTCTGCCTACAAACTCGAGCTCGCGATCTCGACCTTTTTTCATTTTTCCCCTCCCGCATTTACTTGTGCGTCCCTCTGCCCACAAACTCGAGCTCGCGATCGTTGCTTGTGCGTCCCTCAGTTGAGTGTGCGTCCCGCAGTTGCTTAAGCGTCCCTCTGCCCTCAAACTCGCACATTTATGACCTCTGCTCGGACTCAACGTCGAGGCCTTTTTCTCTGCCCGGATTGATGTTTGTTGTAAATGTTGTTGTCGGGCTCACTTGTGAAATTTGGCTGCCCACCACTGATTTATGACATCCCTTTCATTAAATAAAAAATGTTTCGAGCTGTTTTAAAATGGGGGAAAAAATTGGGCTGCATTATAATTTTTAATCAATCAATTTTATTGATTTAATAATATTTATGTAGGAACCGGTGATGAGGGACCAAACTTGTCCGGAAATAGTATTAGAGTCTAAGAATAAAAAGCACTAGGTGGCAAAGTCACAGAATCGCAAGGAGCTAAGATTATCTCGTGTTAGAATTTCTGGAAGACTCTACACAAACAAACGATCCTCAGTGGAAAAATAAACAATAAAATTAAAAGAACCCGAAATCGTCATACTTCTACATTTATTTCGGTGTTCTGAAACTAAAAGGTATCTTTAATTTGTTCATGATTTTGAACTTTTGAACGAATTTTGAACGAACGAATAACGTAAGCTTAAAAAATAAGATTGCAGCATTATATTTTCAGTGTTTAATTTCTGTCTTGCAGTACGGTTGTCATATTATTGTTTTTTAGCAAATAAATCAGTGTGTTTCAGCTTCTTAAAAAAAAAACAAATTTAGACTTTCTTAAATATTTCACATACTTACTTATAACTAAGGAACAGCATCAAATACCAGCAAAAAAAAGGCTCGCTTCAATTGGAGAAAGAAAATATTTAATAAATCGACCAAGGTGCTTCAAAAGACATTTATAAAGTCGTGAGAGGTGGTAAGTCATGAATTTATGCGAGCAATTAATAAATTCAAAAACTATGCTTTCTAGAGGAATAGAAGAACTACTGTGACAAATAGTTCAACAGAAAGAAAAAATGTATTTATCATCAGAACAAATATTTTAAAAACAACAAAGCCATTTTCGTTAAAAATTTTATGTTCTTATTTTTTGTTATCTCAATGAATTCAATGCCTGTGACTTATTTTAGAAATCAATTATTAGTAAATTACTTTAACCTTTAATTAATTTCATAAATATATACACCCAGTCTAATTTTTTCAGCTAGAAAAGGCTAGCACTATTTGTCAGCGTTAGCGCTCGGGACCAGATCTCTGAGTTGGAAGAGCCTTGTTGTGGAGGCAGAGATTGAGCACATCTTCTGGGTAGATGCGTCTGTGACAGCAGGCAAGCTTATGGTATAGAACCCATAGGATGGAGGGTACGGTGTTCCTCACTACACAGGTGTCAACCCTATGTGCTTCGTCATAACATTGTGGAGTACACGTGGGCCAAGCATCAATGACAATATTTATGCCGTTACACTGCCGAAAATCACTGTTCCGGGTAGAGTTTTAAACACCGCAGACATTGCCGGAGCGTATACATTTTTTCATAGACGTTGCACTTGTAGGAGTTCTTCCCGCGAAACCCATCGCTTGCTTTGAGGCTAGAACTTGGATGAGTGATTCTTGGAGATGCAAAGATTTAAGCAGCACAAACAGAGGTACAGAACGCCACCAAAAAGACATCCCAATTTTCAAGAACATTTTGATGGTGGTATTTAACTCTTTCAGGGCCACACACTTCTCATAGACAACCGTAGGAATGTTGCTGAGAATCTTCGTTTAGCTGACAACAAGCTGCCTCTTGTTATCAAAACGAACCTGAAGATTCTCACAAGATTCATGTTCTGGGTCCATCTAAGTGCCTCAGGGTAGTCATCTGGGACCATTGTTTTTTAACCTTGCAATACAATATATAACGAATCTTAAAAGAAAGAAGAGCAAAAAAAAAAACCGGCTTTTGCAAAATTACGGTACTTTTAAAAGGAAATTTTACTCAAGTCCTTATGTTGCATATTTATAAAGTCAATATAAATTTTTAAATGTTATTTTAACAGTAGCATAAATTTAATGAATAAAATAATTTTAACTAAAAAGTGAAGCAAGCAAGTCGTCCCTGCCGACATTGAGTATACCCTGTACCAACTAATTATATTAAATAAAATAGAATATCCTCGAAATCGCCATCAATTTCATGCAAAGTTCTCTTAAACATGACACAATGGCAAACGCATGCTATCTCGCTCACTCTTGCCGGCCAATGTCGCCCTAAGCGCTTCAAACGCATTGACGTATATCTTCGATATTTATTGTCCGATTTCGACTAAATTTAGTCAGATAATGCATTTTGGCCACATTATTAGGTGGGCCAAATAAGAATGTGATTCCTTAAAAACTGCTCTAGTAATTAGTTTTTTCTAAATTGCGGGGGCGGAAGTGGGAGTGCCAAAAATTTTAAACTCTCCTGATCTGCGTAGCCACTAGACAAATGATCGAACAACCTCAAAATCGCAATCAATTCAAAACAATTTTATGTGCAGCAGCAGCGAACGCATGCTATCTCGCTCTTTCTTATCTGCCAATGCCGCCTTGGCATTTCAGTACAAAACGGATATAGGCATATCTTCGATGTTTATTGTCCGATTTCGACAAAATTTGGTCAGATAGTCCAGTATATAATTAGGTGTGCTAAGTAAAAATACGATATCTTTAATACAGCTCTAGTTATCCTTTTTTTTGATTTGCGGGGACGGAAGTGGGCGTGGCTAAAATTTAAAACAAACTTGAACTGCCTAGGCATAAGACGGATGTTCACACCAAATTTGGTAGCTCTAGCTCTTCTAGTCTCCGAGATCTAGGTGTTCATACGGACAGACGGACGGACAGACGGACGTATCTCAATCGACTCAAATCAAGAATATATATACTTTATGGGATCGGAAACGCTTCCTTTTGCCTGTTACATAATAAAATAAGGCTCGAAAGTAAATTATCTTGCCAATGTATGCTTATAACAAGGTTGACCAAAGTTGACAAGATTGAATCTTTGTGTATCCATTAGTTGGCTTATGGTAAAATATACAGATTTTAAATATATACTCTTTGACTTAGTATGCCCCATAGATTTCTCATTAAGTTCAGATCCGAGGATTAGCAACTCTAAAAACAACCCTTAGTTTCACGGCTTATGTAAACTATTGTGTTATCCTGCTATGTTTATCCAAAAATGTTATCAGACTGCTTTCCAGAGTACGAATATACTAAACGCATCTTATTCAACATGCTCCCAATTGCATTGATAGTTATCCCTTATCAAAAATGCTTCAGCGCCATAGTACTCCTATTACCAAAATTTATCTTGGCAAACGAAAATGGCTTCGAAAAACATCTGATACATCCTAATATTTCCGAACGTTTAAATGACCGGGAAGTGGTAAAATACCAAACATTCAGTCCAATTACCGAAAACAAAAGTGGCTAGGACATTGAAGAATTGACAATTTGCCTTTAATCTCATTTCGTTAGGCGCCTTTTCCATCTTGTTCACTTTATAGAGCCATAATTGATTGACTAGGTCCAATTTAATTTAATACAATTCCCCTTTTATTCATTCAACAGCCCTTCAGCACTATATTATTACACTTTCACGTGTCTCTAAATGGTTGAAAATGAGGCATTTTCATAAATTTGTTGTTTTTTACTCAATCCAAACTGCATTACAAAGGTCAATTTTTATTAATGATTTCATAAATTTGCAATATCTAAGGTTGAATAAAATGTAATTTTTAATGTTCCGTAAGTTTCATGGTAAGCCAAATGCAGTTCCTTTTATTTGGCTCTCCTTTCTCTTCATAATCGTAATATATTTTATTGCGCAGCAATCAGTAATTTTGGAAATATTGCATTTTTTAAGGTGACTTTATAAATATGCAAAATGTTTATAAATACAAATACTTTAGTGGTATTAAAACTTTTATGAATATGTTGAGAGCTGTAACTTAATAAACACATTATAATGATCTTGTTTGGTATCAACGATTAAGCGCAACACCGTACTGTGCCGCATTGTAACTTTCAATTCTATCAATTTTAATGTAGACCTAGTGTACATAAAAAACAATAGACTTTTATTTTTGTAAATTATCATAAATTTCTTCTATTCCTGGTAAATGCCGTAGTTTTTGTAGAAAAATGTTGTAGTCATTTTGATCCTCTAGGCATAAGTCTATTTGATTCTGAAAGGTTTAAGAAATATAAGCTTTTAAGTTTAAAATTAGGTGTTAAAAAGTACACTTACAAGTGGGGTAAATACATGTACAATATTTTCAATACTGTATCCTTTCATTTGTAATTTTTTTTTAATGGTACTAAACGATGTTGGGTCACAAATAAACTGAAAAATATAATTTTTCTCTTCATTAAATGAATGTACACAAACAAAGGTATAATATTTGATATTTACAAAGTCAAACAAGGTACTCTAGAATACAAAACTTTTACATATTTTCAGAGAAAAAGGCCGGCCTAATGTATTGACAATTTAAGGCGATTTTTTGAAGCCATAAAAAAGTGAAAATATAAGCTCATTTAAATCGTCCTTACTCAAAACACGATTTTTTACTAAAAATAAAAACGAGGAGGGTTCGCCGATTTACCAAAGTCGGTAGAGGTTGTAACAAATGAAAAAAACTGTTTCTGAACAGACTTAATTCATTCTTGATACTTAAGATATTGCGGGTTTTGAATTACAACAATAATATTTCAGAATAAGGCGGCCTTGGGAGTTAAAAATAAGTAAAGTGGTACAGGGATACACACTACGCACTATTTACAATAGTTCATTTCATTAAAGTAAATTAAACTATGCAGAGGCATGTACATAATGGAAGGTCATTGATAACTTCCCTTCTTAAGTATGAAATTCAATTCAATATTAAGTGACTCCACCCAACCGGTTGAACATAAAAGAGACCAAAGTACAAACCAAAAGTGAAGCCTTCTATCGTACTATTTTAAAACACTTTAAAAGAAGAAGGAGAATGTAAACTTCAACACATTTAAATTAAAGAGCGCCAAAGGTCTTCATGCCGTGATTAAAACCATTGAACCAACGGTACCGACTCAGGAAATTGTAGAAGCTTTAATTGAGAAGTGCTTTGGGGTTTGGTTTGTCTCAAATATTCTGAACAGAAACAAAGTGCCATAACATCTGCTTGAAGTGAAACTACAGCCCGATGCACGAATATTAAAAACCAACGCAGTGCATCCTATCTACAACCCGCAGAATCACTGACGAGGAGCCTCACAGAAGAACACACCCTCTACAATGTAGTAATTGCCAGGAGCTTGGCCACACAAAGTCGTTCTGCTGTCTTCGCCCAGTTTCCATTGTCTGTGGATAAGTTCAACACGACTGTATCTGTTCCGACAATAAAACAAATGCGAATACAAGGAAGTGCAGCAACTGTGGTGCAAATTACACCGCGAGTTACAAAGCGCGTCCTGTCTATAAGGAACAGGGCCCGACACTTATTCCCTCGCAAACCACACCAGGTATATTCTTCTCAAGAGCTTAGGGGGTTATATCTACTTGTAAGGCTGTTTATTGGATGAAAACTTAAGGATTATATAGAAAATTCAATGAAATTTCAGAATATGTTATGTTTTTAAAAAAATATTGCAACGCGTAGCTCCTGCAGGACATCTCCTGCAGGTCCTCCGAAAGAAGGTGTCTCTGGTCCTGATTATCCGAATTGCAAAAATCCAAAAGATTTATAAAGAGAATAGATAAATACAGGTAATGATCGAAGGACTAGAAGGACTATTTTGATTTTTAACAAAATGGCGGCTTCTAAAAAAAAAATTGTTTTTTTTTTTATATTTTAGTAAATTTTTTGATTTTGAGGTGGCTTAAAAAATCAAAATAATTTTCAGAATCCTTTTTCCTTTGATAATTACCTGGCAAAAATATCTAAGAATATCGTGTGAAAATTTTAATCCAATCGGTAAAGCCGACTTTGAAAACATAGTTTCGAGAAAAACGCAGTTAAAGTTTTGGGAACCGTTAAATCTAAGGAAAAACGCGAGAAGAGGTCTTTACATATAAGCTTATTTTTTTTGAAACTGATTACCGGATCGGTGATGAAATTTTCGCAAGGCAAAAAAAGTTTTTTAATTTTTTTGAAAATACAAGTAGATATAACCTATTAAAGGTCATCAGCAACTCCCACAACAACTACCCCTGGAGTAACATTTGACAGCCCACTCCAAAGGTCTTTCCTGTTATTATTCCATCTAAAGCGGCTCTAAGTCCATCCATCCATCGGCCAGCAACCCAACGGGATCGAAACGTTATTGCTCTCGCTCAACCAAAATATGACAAGCTCCATGACATTCATGCAAAATTGAATGCAGGAATACTGGCAGCACTACATATAGGGCTCTAGAATGTAAAAGGCGTTTCCAAGCACAAACAGGAACTGTCACTGTTTCTGGAGTCAAATAATGTTGATATCATGCTGCTATCGGAAGCACAACTTACACCAAGCACCCTCATTGGGGATCCCGACTGGTAAAGGCAAACAGCTGTACAATACTATTACCACCGAATAAGCCCACGTTCTGGCCAACAGACTCACGAAAACTCCCAGATCTAATAGACTTCGCAGACAGCAGGGAAATTATGCACAACTTGATATCAACAGAGTCACTAGCAGAATTGTCATCAGACACTGTCCAGTAAATTTCACTGTATTAACACATCCACAGTCGATGCTCATTGAAACAACAGATACCTCAAGTCAAAAAACCAACTAATTGAACTACTTGTAACAGATAAAAGACGACTCGGGTGAGAATGGCAAATGTCTCTATCACCAGCAAGAAAATATCGCCTAAAGACGGCTTCACGAACTCTAGCAAAAGCGCTTAGGCAAAAAAAAGAAAGGCACAGCGGCTATACATTGAGAAGTTTATTAGCAAGTCTTTTAAAACTATTTGAAAAGGTCCCACAACTCCGTATAAAAACAATCCGGGCACACCAAAGCTTTATCCCACATCATCAGTTTGGTTTTCGTGAAAAGCATGGCACTTATGAGCAAGTCGACCGTAACACTTCAGAGATCCACACAGCATTCGAGCAAAAACAATATTGCACAGTAATTTTTCTTGACTTCGCCCAAGCCTTTAATATATAAAATAAAAGCAACGCTCCCACAATACACACACAGACTAATGGAATCTATCTATCCAACAGAAAAATCGCCGTACGATGTAATAGCTACATCCCTGATGACTTCGAATTAAAAGCAGGAGTACCTCAAGCCAGCGTGCTGGGTCCAACACTATATCTTTAGTATACAGCGGACATACCAACAAGCCCTACACTTACCACATCTATTTTCGCCAATGACACTTAAAAGAAGTTAAAAAGTGACTGTCAGATTGGCGCATCCGTGTAAATGAGGAAACAAAACTGCGCATCATTGACACTTAAAAACGTGCCAGTGCCTCATTCCGACGATGTTGTATATCTTTGAGATCACCTCGACAGAAGATTAACTTGGCGTAATCAACTAAAGCTTAAAGCATCCGGAATAGATTGGCTTATCAACGCACGATTTCATTTATATTTGGAATTCAAAGTTCTCCTCTACAACTCGGTGTTAGGGGTTAGGGGAAACGGAAGCAAGAGCAATATCGAAACCATACAAAAGGTGCAATCTAAGGTTTTTAGAACAATCACGGGAGCGCCTTGGTATATCCGACACGAAAACTCCGTATAAAAACAATCCTGGCACACCAAAGCTTTATCCCACATCACCAGTTTGGTTTTCGTGAAAAGCATGGCACTTATGAGCAAGTCGACCGTAACACTTCAGAGATCCACACAGCATTCGAGCAAAAACAATATTGCACAGTAATTTTTCTTGACTTCGCCCAAGCCTTTAATATATAAAATAAAGGCAACGCTCCCACAATACACACACAGACTAATGGAATCTATCTATCCAACAGAAATATCGCCGTACGATGTAATAGCTACATCCCTGATGACTTCGAATTAAAAGCAGGAGTACCTCAAGCCAGCGTGCTGGGTCCACCACTATATATTTAGTATACAGCGGACATACCAACAAGCCCTACACTTACCACATCTATTTTCGCCAATGACACTTAAAAGAAGTTAAAAAGTGACTGTCAGATTGGCGCATCCGTGTAAATGAGGAAACAAAACTGCGCATCATTGACACTTAAAAACGTGCCAGTGCCTCATTCCGACGATGTTGTATATCTTTGAGATCACCTCGACAGAAGATTAACTTGGCGTAATCAACTAAAGCTTAAAGCATCCGGAATAGATTGGCTTATCAACGCACGATTTCATTTATATTTGGAATTCAAAGTTCTCCTCTACAACTCGGTGTTAGGGGAAACGGAAGCAAGAGCAATATCGAAACCATACAAAAGGTGCAATCTAAGGTTTTCAGAACAATCACGGGAGCGCCTTGGTATATCCGACACGAAAACGTACAGAAAGACCTACACATTCCTAGTGTAATAACCGAAATAAAGGAACAACCGCTAAAGTACACCGCTAAACTGCAGGCACATTTGAACACGCTTGCCGAATCAATAACCTGAGTATACGATAGAACTCGTCTCCAACGAAACGACGTTTCCACCCTCTAGAAAATAATCAGGGTCATAGATTAATGTAGCGTTCTGCAGTTTTTAAGTCACGTATTAGATTAAGATAAAACTAGAAAATTATTGTTAGTTTTATACACATATAGTGTATAGTGTAAGAGTTCCAAAAAATAAATAAACGAAAAAAAATAAATTTGGATGTTCCAAAATGACCCAAATTCAATAAAAGTTGTTCAAGTACGAGAATGGGTCTTGTGGTGACTGTTGCGTTATGGCAACGTAGGACTGTCAATTCTGAGTGCCGTAGGTCTTCGGAGATATACGCAAAATCAACTGCCGAAAATGAATCATTCTTCATCATATCAATGCGGCAAACAAGCGAATTTTTAAGCAGTCAAAATATAGCACCCAATGATTTCTTTTTATTTACCGTTTCCGGTAAATTAGACGAAAGTAAATATTAGTCAGTAAGAACGTCGACCTCTAGCTCTAGCCGAGCAAACAAAGGGTTCTAATATGTTTAAAAAAAAGTCAAGATTGACTATGGTTGTAAGCCTTACTAAAAAGGCTAGCAGTGTTTTAATTCAATTCGCTTTAGTACTGCCATTCTGCCAGGAATATCAAACTTTATTTCCTAAACGGAATATCGACCGAATCTTCCGTGTCCTTATTAGATAAAAAGGTATTGTATTTGTAATCCCTCGATCCATGAAAGTTCACTTCCCATTGTGTTTATCTGAGTACTCGTAAATCCTTTGGACTCACCAGGCTTTGTGTATGCCAAATGAAAAAATTTCTTTATTGTCCGTTTAATTTTTCACTTTGCAAACTATTTTTAAGGACTCCTATCTTAAAATGAAGCATTTAACTAAAGGAATATTTCTAAATTGTTCGCTATTCCTAAAGCTGTTGAAAAGTTATTTACTTTTCAACTGCAACATTTTCTTATTCATCTACATCTTTATTTTTAGCCGCCGAAATTGCTCGCTCACTGAACCATTTAGTATTTTTGTGGTTAGCAATGATATCCGGAAATAATTAATTTTAAAAAAAAAATATTTTTAAAAAAAAAAATTTAAAAAAAAATTTTTTTAAAAAAAATTTTAAAAATCTTCAAAATTTTGTAAAAAATTTTCTTTTTGAACTTATGCAATAACTGATACAGAATTGAGAAAAAAAGTGAGAGAAAAAGTGCTTTTTTCATATCAAGAAAATTACACAATTTGTATGTGTAAAAACTGCTCCTTTAATTATTTTTAAACTTTGATTGATCGGGACGGAATAACGGTTCGGTGGATCAATCTGAAAATTTGCAGGGCTATTAAGGGTACATTAAGGTCAAAAAAAGCTGATGACCGTTGCTCCCTGCCCAATATTTTCAGAGATATAGCCGATTTACCAAATCAAGTGAAAAATGCGATTTTTTAAACTTTTTTTCAGGGGGGTACTGGAGGGGGAAAAAGGACTTCGTCCTAGAATGTCTATACGGAATTTTAAAGCAAATTCACTGCAGATTCCAAAGCTTTCTTCCGATTTCCAATACGGCCATTCGTTGCCGAGATATCCTTGATTAAAGATAAAAAGGACCTTTATGTTCAATTCAGGATATCTCCATGACACATGCACGAAGAAAAAATTTAAAAAGCCAAAAGTGTCGGCAATTAATAAGACTTTTTGGTCCATGTGATTGATTCAAAAAAAAAATTTTTCCAAGCCCGTGGAGCACAAGAAAGGAAAAAAATCGGGAAATTTTTTTTCCGTCATACTTTTCCAGGATGCGTCGAAACCGTATCCGGTAAATTTTTTTGCTCCACGGATTCGAAAAGTGGAGTAATAGACCTTCAAAATGTATCAAAATGTAAATCTTCGCTACGATGATTTTTCACAAAGATACATTCCGTCAAAAAAAGTGAAAATTTTTCGGATTTTTATCTTGCTCCCTTAATTCTTTTGAGGAATGTATATAGATAGCAAACATAAAGTAAATGCCAGCAACATATAAGTGCTAGCAACAAGTAAATGTCAGCAACATATAGCGCCAGCAACATATAGCGCCAGCAACATATGAACGCCATACAGAAAACAAGACGCACACGAACAAACCATATAAAACAAGCATGCACACAAACGAAACGTATAAAACACGCATCCATATAAGCATAACACATGATCAACATACATATATTAAGAAATGCAAAACGTCACAGAGATTTAAAGATTAAAAACAAACATATGTGCACAAGCAAAACATAGAACATATGATCGTGAACAAATTATGCAACGGCAAAGGCGGTACAAAAAGGAGTCATCGAACTTTGGCACCACGGCTTGGAATATAAATTGCATGCAGTTGAGTTCGGGGAACGGCGCGGGCGGGCGGCAATGCGTAAGCATAGCCGAAATAATGTAGAACAAAAGCAAAAGAATTCTCACGCATACATACGCATGATAATTCGGGTGAGATTGTAGGTTGGCGCGGTCGAGCGGCAATGCATAGCCAAAACCATTCTCTCACACACACATCGCGAGCGAGATGGAGAGCGAACACTCGGCTCGCGTCGCTGGGCCCAAGTGTGAACCCGAAAAAGAGGGAAGGCGACGCGACTGCAAAATCAGCATGTAACGAGAAAGTAAAAAGCCGAGAGAGCATCAGAAGGCATGTTTGGGTGGTTTGAGCTGAGCGTGTGAACGCCCGCTATACGTGTAGGCGTGTAGCGACGGCGAATCAAAGGCAAGTTTGGCAGCCACTGGAAAATGGCTGCAGTAAATGTATCAAAAGGAAAGTTTTAGAGGCGTCAATGTTTGAGTGCAAAATATATTTAAACATCATTGGCAGTCATTATTTGCAGTATACTAGTTTATATTTAAGAGATAGTTATTATTTGTTGCTGCATCAATAAACTTCACTTCACTGAAGCAAGACGTGTTTTTTGCCGCTCCGCTTAAATTTGATAATTATTGTGCTCTAAGACCGCTTAGAATTTAATTTTTGAGTTCAAACAATATTATTAAACTTTTTAGTGAAGTTATAATATAAAGTTGCCATCATAAAGTTTAAATTGTTCAATTATTTTTTTTTGACTTTTCCTGTGTGTCTACAGCTGCTCGCTTTTTGTGCTTCTCTCTTAAGTAAGAGTGTTAATTGTTGCACTCTTCGCCCTGTAACAAGTTGAGCATCTCACTACCCAAATTAACAAGTGCAGTTATATACGGTGGCTCTCCCGCTTGATTACTGCTGAAGCTAAAACATTTTTATCATCTGTGATAAAAACTATGCTGGCTTGCTGCATCTCAACGTGTGAAAGGAGACAACTCATAGCCGACGATCTCTATGTCTCATGCTGGCTCTGTGATAACTATGCACATATTAAATGTGCCGGTCTCACTGGGCGTGTCCGAAATACAATTAGGATCGGACTTAACTGGACATGTGACAGTTGTCGCACTGTGGAGCTTGAGATGAGAACATTTATGCGACAAACGCGTGATGGTTTTAAGAGTCTTCATGCTGACTTAAGCTCTTTCGTGAAGAAGTTCAATGATCTTGAGTCAAATTTCATCTCATTGAAAGTCTTGAGCGAGTCCCCTAAGAGAAAAAAATCCATCAACCTCTCTGTGGATATTTCTGCAACGCCTCTTACTCCTAATATGGAAACCACTACTCCAATTTTTGCGACGCCTCTTATTGTCGATATGCCTTCGGATGTAATTCGTCACACCAACTTTACGGAGAGCGATGCTGCCGAAATAATTGCTGACGGGAATGATGCTCTAACTTCTGTGGCATCAGCTGATAATATGATTGTTGTAACTGCTCCAAATGGTGCCGCTGAGGCCATCGAAATTGCTAGCACATCTGCTCCTTCTAATTCTATAGTTCCAGCCGTTACCCCAATCAATACCTTGGGCACTAGCACTGCGGCAACGTCTACGGCTTCTGTTGCTACTTATTCAACTACCGTCGCTGCTTCTACTTGCTCTATTACAGCAATTGCGCCGAAGAAGCATATTTTTGTGTCCCGCCTGCATGCCAACACTGCTGAAGATGATCTTATTGCCTTTATCCATAAAGCTTTTCCTGCCTCGGATATTTTAGTTAGAAAATTTAAGTTTAGTAAAGCTAGAGATATTTCTTCTTTTAAGATTTCCGTACCTAACTCTCTATTCAATTCTATTGTAGCCTCATCGTTTTGGCCTGAGCATACTGTTGTTCATGAGTTCACAGTATCTAACAATCGGCCTACTAGATCTGTTGCCTCTCTACCTACTTCAAACCCATCAAAAAACTAAATTTCCTAACTCCTGAAATCAATATATCTTATCAAAATGTGAGAGGACTGCTTAGCAAATTAACATCTCTTTATCTAAACAGTATCTCTTTTACCTCCCATGTCATTGCGTTTTCTGAGACTTGGCTCAAACCAAATATCTTAAGCTCTGAGTCTTTTTCAAGTGAATATGTGGTTTATAAAAATGATAGACCTGCGCGTCGAGGTGGAGGCGTTCTGGTTGCCATCAAATCTAACCTTTCCAGTGAGATGGTGAGCATTGACGTCCCATACAATATCGAAACAATTTGTATTAAAATTACTTGCCCAAACACTAATATCTTTATCATTTGCTGCTATATTCCTCCAACGTCTGACATTTCTATTTACAATCACCATGCAGTTATCTTCAAAAATATTTTCTCTTCTCTCCGTGATCGTGATCATTTAATCATCTTAGGTGACTTTAATTTACCTCATGTGATGTGGCAAAACCAATTGGAGGTTCCATATCTTATCGCTTCAGCACATAACGATTTTTTAGGTGAGCTGTTTGACCTTCCCTTGTTTCAAATGAACTCGATAACCAACTCATCTAGCAGACTTCTTGACTTGGTATTCGTCAGTGACTCTTCATCAATTAATATTGAACGATGTCCTTCTTTATCGCTTCCCAAAGATGCATATCACCCTACACTGGAAATTAATCTTGCTCTTAATTCTTCATCTAATATTATCCCCTCTTCTCAACCTCGTTGGCGGAAATGTTTTCGCAAAACTGACTTTGCCCGCCTTGACTCTATTCTGAGTAGGACAGACTGGTATAATATATTTAATGGTGTCGATTTGGATACTGCTGTTGAACGTTTTTATTCAACTCTTTATGCAGCTTTTGATGTTTGTGTGACAAACACTGTATGTGAATACAATTCAACAAAGCCTCCTTGGTTCACACGTATCCTCTCAAATTTAAAAAATGTTAAATCAAGGTACTTTAAGCGCTTCAAAAAAACCCAATCACATATCGATTATATTAGATACAACTCAGCAAAATCTAAGTTTCTTTTATTGAACAAACAATGTTACAATGTTTACTTATCGCGTTGTAAAGCCGATTTTTTCCATAATCCGAAGCAATTTTATAAATTTGTAAATTCTAAACGGCGTTCAAATGCAACTACTTCGTCATACTTTTTCAATGCAGAAACAGCTGATATTGACTCTAGTATAGCCGATCTTTTTGCCAACTTCTTTCAAACGACTTACTCTAATTCGCTACCTTCCACCGGATCTTACCCGTACTATATGCACCAACCCAACCTTATTTATATGCCTAATATTTCTGAAGAATCTCTCGTAATTTGTTTAGCCTCTTTGAAGTCGTCATTTTTGCCTGGTCCAGACAACGTCCCCAGTTGTATTCTAAAGACATGCTCCCTTTCGTTAAGTGAACCTCTGTTAAGGCTTTTTACCCTCTCCATAGAAACTGGACACTTTCCCTCTTTTTGGAGTAATTCATTTATAATCCCCCTATTTAAAAAGGGGAACAAATCTGACGTAACAAACTATAGAGGTATAGCCAAACTCTCGGTTATTCCTAAACTTTTTGAAGAGTTGATTTCGATTAATCTTAAACACCAATGCAAATCTACAATTTCTCCCCATCAGCATGGATTTATGAAGGGACGTTCATCACTTACAAATCTTCTCGAATTCAGTTCATTGGTTCATGATGGCTTTCGTAATAAATCACAAACGGATGTCATCTATACTGATTTTAGCAAAGCCTTTGATAGTGTCGATCACAAACTTCTGTTAAAGAAACTTGATTTGCTAGGATTTTCTCCTAATCTTTTATTATGGTTAAAGTCTTACCTCTCTAATAGAACTCAAAGAGTTTTGTTTAGATCTGCGCTTTCCAAAAATGTTAATGTCATATCTGGTGTTCCCCAAGGAAGTCATCTGGGCCCACTACTATTTACTCTGTTTATTAATGATTTACCTAACGTTTTAAATAACTCCCATGTATTTATGTTTGCAGATGATGTTAAGCTTTGCGTATCATTTAAAGATCCAGCTCTTCATTCCATTTTACAAGCTGAAATTAATAAGCTTAGTGAGTGGTGCATGATTAATCACCTCCATCTCAACACACTGAAATGCTCATCTATGACATTTTGTCGTCGTTCGCCGTTTCTAGCCAATTACTCCATGAATGGCGCTACCCTAAATAGAGTTTCTTCTGTTGAAGATTTGGGTATTATTTTTGATCCCAAACTAAACTTCCTGCTTCACATTTCATCTGTGGCTAACAAAGCAACATCTTTGCTAGGCTTTATAAAGCGTTGGTCCAAGGAGTTCAGTGATCCTTATATTACTAAGATCTTATATACATCCCTGGTACGTCCAGTGCTTGAATATTGCTCACCAGTTTGGAGTCCTCAATATTCTATTCACCAACAACGAATTGAATCAGTCCAAAAACAATTTTTATTGATCGCCCTACGGGGTCTAAACTGGGAGCCAACTAGGCCCCTCCCTCGTTACCAGAGTAGGCTTCTTCTCCTGAATCTGCCCTCTTTATCAAATCGAAGACTCGTCAGCGGAATTGTATTTCTTCATAAATTGCTAACTGGGGAAATAGACTCTCCCTTTTTATTGGGGAAATTAGATTTTGCCGTTCCGTGTCGTCCAACACGCAATTTTGTTCCTTTAAATTTAAGAACATGCGTCTCTAATTATAGCCTACATGACCCTCTTCGAGTGGTGTGTAGTGACTACAATGAGTTTTCCCTTTTTATTTCTCCTCACATATCTCCTTCTTCTTTACGTTTATTAATCCTTGCCTTCCTTCGAACTGTTCCTGCCTCCTAACTTTCCTTATTTCTACCTTTTTTTTTGGCCTTCTGCTTCTTTATGTTTTAGTTTATCCCTTTCTTTTTAATTATATTAGTTTAATTAGTTTAAGTCAATTGCACTTTGTTTAGTTGACGTTAAATAAATAAATAAATAAATAAAAGCTTCCTAGACTCTATTTAGATAGTCTAGCATTTGAATTTAAAATTTTAGTGTTTACTAAAAAAGGTTAAAACCCGATATTAACGATGCATCTGTTCTTTCCGCAAAATTTTCAATTTTTAGATGTGATCGGACTTCTCGTGTAGGCGGAGGAGTTCTGATTGCAGTTGACTCGGCCTTAACTTCTGACCAAATTCATTCACCGGACATTCTGGAGATTGAGTTTGTTAGTGTTAAGAAGGTCAGATTCAAGTCTTTCTCTGTCTACTTTACTTGTTCTTACATCCCGCCACAATCCGACATGGCGGTGTACGCAAAACATTTAGATTCTATTCGATATATTTCTTCATTGCTTTCTGATAGAGATATCTTAATCGTCTTTGGTGACTTTAATTTACCAGAAATAGCATGGTCTCAATCTGATGAATCTATGGCTTTTTTGAGTTATCATTAGCTCAAATAAACCCTGTGCGAAATAACATAGGCAGATCCTTAGATCTGATATTTGTGTTGGATTCCACCAACTGTGCAGTTACTAGAACCGACCCTCTAGTCTTGCCTGAAGACAATTTTCATCCTACTTTGGATTTATCTGTAGATCTGTCGTTTCGTGCACCGATTGTTGGTGTCAGTCCTGTGATTAAATCTCGTAATTTTCGCAAGACTAACTTAAACTTAAACTGAATGTGCTCATTCTGACTACTGACTGGTCATCCCTATACAGTTGCTTAGACATGGATCTTGCTATCTCGTTGTTAAATGATACTCTTGGTTCGCTTTTTAAGGTTTGTGTCCCACTGAGGACTCCAGTGTCGTCTCACCGACCTCCCTGGTTTTCTCGTGAGCTATCCAACTTGAAAAATGTCAAATCCAGATATTATAAAAAATACAAGAAATCGGGACGTTCTTCAGACTTTGCTCTTTACGCAGTTGCTCGCTCCGATTTTATGTTGCTAAACAAGCACTGCTATAATAATTACCTCAAGCGTTGTAAGCTTGAGTTTTCCCGTGATCCCAAACAGTTTTATAGCTTTATGAATTCTAAACGTAAGATGGATGTCCACCCATCAATGTTATCGTTTGAAAATAATATAGCGGACTCTGATCAAGCGATTGCTGATTTGTTCGCTGATTTCTTCACAACAACATATTCCTCAACGGAATACCGAGCAAATCTGTCGTATCCTTATCAGATAGAAAGGTCTAATTGTATTTGTAGTCCTTCGATCGATGAAAGTTCGCTTCTTAGCGTGCTTAATTTAGTAAAACCTTTAATTTTCGGTACGATTATTTCTTACATAGATAAGGTCCGTCAAAAAAACCTGAAAATTTGAGGAGTGTATGTTTAAATCAAATAAAATATGCTGAAAAAGCCAAATGAATGTATTTTAGTCTTATATGTAGACTTCTATAATGGTGTTTCAATTATTGATAAGCAAGGACGAATCCAGAGGAAAATTACGCCAAGAACATTGAAACAGTATACTTACGAAAATGTGGAGTAACGATTAAAGAATGTCAATATAGTCTGTTTTACAACTAAAACACTATAGTCTGTGAAATTCTCATGCTGAAATGATCTTACGCTATGATATACAGAATCACTCTCCTTATGTTATTTTTTTCGTCGTTCAAGCACCAATCGCACCAGTAATAGGGCCAAGAAGAGAAAGCAATTTTGGGGCTCATAAATAAAATTGACGTTTGAAAAATTGATTCTAAAAAGAGATACAGTAGATCGATGTCCTTGTGAGATCTTATGTGGTACCATTATTTTTTTGGTCTAATCTATTTCTATTTCAGGCAATTGGTAATATTTTTAAAACTTAAAAGAAATGAATTAAATAACTATGCACATGCTATTCTACAACTGCACTTTTTATCCTTTCAAAAAAAAAATGCTAGTGATGTGTTTATTTCACAGATGTATGTCTTTCCCCTAAATTGATTCCTTATAAAATTTTTACAAAACAAATACCTTACTAAAGAAAAAATACTCGCCCTATACACAAACAAATTATAATATTATAAACCGGGCTAAGAAGGAAGGTCATTAGACGCGATTAAGAAGTCGCTAATAATCCTTAAACCAGCCTAAGACAGTTGGCGACAGAGCTGAAAAATAATTGCCAGGAGTCGGAAATCCATGAGACTATAAAAAGTCTTAAGAATGCGTAAGTATTTTTCGAATGTAGCTCGATAAAAACCATTACTGTCTTGACATTGCGAGACGGCTAAACTATGCTGTTGCCAATGGTCACAGTGTCGTTGAGTACAGTACCCCGCCAAAAAATTAGAAACACTCTAAACATAAGGGAGATCGTGCATTGATAAGCCAATGTAGTCCGGTTGCTTTAAGCTTTAGCTGCTTTTTCTTGGCTTCGATGTGCCTACGCCAAGTTAATCTTCTGTCCAGGTGAACTCCAAGATACACAACATCGTCGGATTGAGGCACTGGCACGTTGTTGAGAGTCAATGATGGGCAGTTTCTTCTATAGAGCGTAAACGTAACGTGCTTGCATTTCTGTTCATTTACACGGATGCGCCAATCTGCTAGCCAATTTTCAATTTCCTTTAAGTGGGTTGCCAGTTGCTCAGCAGCTTTGATCGGACATTTGGAGCGGCTAAGGATAGCCGTGTCATCGGCGAAAGTAGATGTGGTAAGTGTAGGGCTTGTTGGTATGTCCGCTGCATACAGAAGATACAGAGTTGGACCCAACACGCTGCCTTGAGGTACACCTGCTTTTGATTCGAAGTCATCAGAGGTGAAGCTATTACATCGTACAGCGAATTTTCTGTTGAATAGATAAGATTCCATTAGCTTGTGTATATTGTGGAAGCGTCGCTTTTATTTTATATATTAGGCCATCAAGCCAGACTCGGCCAAAGGCTTGGGCGACGTCGAGAAAAACTGCTGTGCAATATTCTTTTTGCTCGAATGCTGTGCGGATCTCTGAGGTGATACGGTTGACTTGCTCAATTGTGCCATGCTTTTCACGAAAGCCAAACTGATGATGTGGGATTATATTTTGGTTTACCAGGCTTGTATTTATACGGAGTTGTAGGACCTTTTCAAATAGTTTTGAAAGACTTGGCAATAAACTGATTGGTCTGTACGATGATGGCTGTGTTTTGTCCTTTCCGGGTTTTGGGATCATTATGATTACTGATTTTTTCCAGCTTATGGGAAAGTGACCAGTTTTTACTATCGCGTTGAAGAGTTTGCAGATGTGTCTCACAGCACAGATCGGGAGTTCTCGGATCATTTTTGGGGTTATTTTGTCATGGCCGGGCGACTTTCTTGGGTTAAGGTAGTTTTTAATAATTGCAGAAATTTCCTCCGTTTGGAATTTGGGGTGCGCAAGGAGGGGAGCTGAAAAGAGTTTGTTGACGGATTTGGAAGAAAGACCGTTTTTAGATGAGCTGCAAAGATGAGTGCTCTTTCTTCGTCTGAGCGGGCCCATTTGCCAGTTGGGCATCGTAAAGGTGAAATTGTCTCGGCTGGAGCAGTTATGGTTGGATGTGCTTTCCACAGCGGATATTTGGTGCTGGTAGGGCTAAGCTTCTCGATATATTGCCGCTGTGTCCTTGCTTCTTCTTGCCTAAGCGCTATTGCTAGAGTTCGCGAAGCTGCCTTTAGGCGATGTTTTGCTGCCGGTGATCGAGACATTTGCCATTCTCGCCTGAGCCGACTTTTGTCTGCTAGAAGTGGTTCAATTAGTCGGTTGTTAGACTTGTGTTTTTTCTGGGTGTGACAGATAATTGGGGTAGAGATATCTGCGGCTTCAATAAGCGTAGACTCTAGTGCAGAGGTGCAAAGCTCGATGTCTTCTTCGTCGTCCAGTTTGGGATTTAGCTCGATATGGGTGCTTATGTATTTTTTAAATCTGAGCCAGTTTGTTTTGCAATTTGTTAGCCCGAGTGGTTGCTTTATTATTTGTGGTTCTGTTAATATAGTGAAAACTACTGGTGAGTGGTCCGATGACAATTCTGCTAGTGCCTCTGCCGTTATGCAATTGTGCGCGATTCCCCTGGTGATTGCAAAGTCCATTAGAACTGGGAGCTTGCGTGGATCTGCTGGCCAGTACGTGGGCTTATTCGGTGAGGCATAGCCCATTTTGTTTGCTGGGTTGATGATTGTGTTATACAGCTGTTTGCCTTTAGGATTTACCAGGCGGGATCCCCAATGAGGGTGCTTGGCGTTGTAGTCTCCTGCAGCAATAAATCGTACTCCGAGTGTATTGAAGAAATCAGTAAACTCTTTTTACGAGATTGAGAATCGTGGTGGGCAGTAAAGTGCAGCCACGGTTGTACTGCCGAAAGTGGTTTGCACACTTATTGAAGTTGCTTGTAGGTATTGTTTGGCAAATCCATTGTGTAGACAGTGGTTAATCCGGTTTTTGATTAGGATACCAGTTCCTCCGTGAGCCTTGCCGTCTGGGTGATTTGTTGCGTAGAATACATATTTGGGTATTTGAAAGTTATTTTTGTTTGTGAGGTGTGTTTCTGATAGCAGCATAATATCAATATCATTCGAGTCCAGAAACAGTGACAATTCTTGTTTGTGTTTGGAAATGCCGTTTGCATTCCAGAGGCCTATATGTAGTGCTGACATTATTTGTTGTTGTCCATAAGCTTTTGAATAAGCAGGTTCTGATTCCGCATCAGTTCCTGCATGCAATTTTGCATGAACGTCATGAAATTTGTCATGTTTTGATTTACGGATGGACTTGGGGCTGCGTTAGATTGTATGGTGGCGGGATCTACTATTTGAGTGGGCTGTGCATTTCCATTGCGTAGCACGCTTGCAAAAGTTACTCCAGGAGTAGTTGTTATGATGACCTTACGGCTCTTGAGAAAAATATTCCCGGTGTTGTTTGAGAGGGAATTAGAGCCGAGCCCTGGATGCGAGCCGTTGATTTCTTCGCGTTGAGTCGGGCTTTGAGTTCTTTATAAACAGGGCATCCTCTGTAGTTCGATGTGTGATTACCACCACAATTGCCGCACTTCCTTGTATTTGTATTTGATTTGTCATCGGTGCAGACACAATCTTTTTGAGTTTGTCCACAGACAACGCAAACTGGGCGAAGGCTGCAGAAGGACTTTGTGTGCCCAAACGCCTGGCAATTAGTGCATTGTACCGGGTGTGTCCTCTTATGCGGCTCTTCGACAGTAATTCTGCGATGTAGCAGAAGTTGAAGATTGTAAATAGGGTGCACTGTGTTAGGTTTAAGTTTTTTTATCACATGTGGGCTGTAACTCCACTTTGAATAGAGGTTGCGGCACTTTATTTCTGTTCAGTATGTTTGAGACGGACTTTACCTCAAAGCCCTTCTCTTCCAATGCTTCAACTATTTCCTGAGTCGGAACCGTTGGTTCAATGCCTTTGATCACCGCTTGAAGGCCTTTGGCACTCTTTAGTTGGAATGTGTAGAAATTCACACTTTCCTTTCTAAAGTACTTTTCAATAGTACGATAGAATTCTTCACTTTTGGCTTGAACTTTGGTCTCTTTTATGTTACCCCTATTGAGTGGTGTCACATAAAAGTTGTTTTGACCAACTAGCGCTACCAGTGTTGGCACCAGTGAAGTGCAGTTTGCACCACGAATATAGAATGGTGGTGGCTTGGCTACAGCAAAAAAAAAATTAACATAGCACAACCAGTCCAACTTCGTCATTCCAAATAAAAGATAAAACTGTGGGCGAAAATCGAAAATAACGGAGCGTACGGAAATAAAAGTACTGAATATTGGGATAAAGAATCGAAGAATGCCTACCAGAGAAATCGCTAAAGAGCTGAACGATGGTAAAGTCTGTAATTCTCAAAGAAGCGTAGAGAGAATTTTTGCAAAAAACAACATAAAATGTCGACGTCCTGCTAAAAAGCCGAGATTAACTGAGAGAATGAAAAAGCAAAGGGTTATATGGGCTAAGCTGCATCGGGATTTTCCAAGCCTATTTCACTTCCAAGCCGTTACTGGAACAGGGTGAGCTCCTTAAAAAATTCATTTTGTTTTGCATTTTGACACCTTTATATAATAAGATGACTAAAAAAAGACGGTTTTAAATAATCATTTTAGGTGATTTTCAGCGACGAATGTCGCCATGAAGCAGTTTCAGAGGCTATTAAGCTTGTTCGTCGTAGACCTGGCGAGCGATATAATTCTGATTGCATTGAAAAAAAGAGTGGTAATTCTCCTGATAATTCTCCTGACCTAAACCCCATTGAAAATTGTTGGTCTTATCTCAAATCTAAAGTTTATGTTCGGCAAAATTCTAAAATCGATACACTAAAGGAAAACATTCTAGATGTATGGCATAACGACCAACAATTGCGAAAAATGATAAAATGTTGCATTGAGAGTGTGCCCAAAAGAATAAAGGCCGTTATAAGGTAAATGGAAATACGACCAAATATTAATTTTTTTATTTTTTATGAAGCGAAATCATAAAAATAATACGTTGAGAAAACAAGTTTTGTATGAAAGAAATTTCTGAAATAAAAATTTTTTGTGGTATGGACATTTGAAGTCTGACTTTTTGAAATAATTTAAGTGTTTCTAATTTTTTGGCGGGGTACTGTACAAGAATGACGAATTTTTATGACGTTTGAGACAAAAATATTAATGTACTATTATGACGGACCCAGCAAAGTATGGAAAAAACTTAAAACAGAACAACATATTTTTCCCACTGTCAAGTTTAGTGTAATGGATTTATTTAACTCCAAAAATCTTCGTTAACTTAAATATAAGCTGTACCAAGATAATGACCCCAGGCACAAAAAGCACTTATGCAGTTCTTGGTTGTTGTCAATTTTACCAAAGTGATTGAAATGCCTGTCTAGAGTTCTGATCTAAGCCCCATAACAAAACGGCTCTTATATGAGCAATTCAAAAAGAGGGACAACGAATTTCTGTGCTTTGTAACCCCAAACACCTGATAAACTAATGCCACGGCGCTTTTAGGACGTTATGGAACCTGAAGGCGGGCATACCAAAAATTAGTTTTATAAAAGGTACATATTCTCAGTTATAGTTAAACTACAAATAATTGACTATTGTGGATGAAAGTTTTAATTTTTTTGTCTTATATGGGTAAAGTGTACTTAAATCTATAAGTTGTCAAAAAAAATCTTTTAAAAAGCTGATGTAAGTAAATAAAGTATAAGTTGAAAAATGTACTTCCACTTTTTTGTTTTGCAAACAATTACTTGACATACTGTATGAATGCAATTCTGAAAATTTTTATAGTATTGCCTTCAAACTGGATATACAACCTAACAAGACATTACTTACATATGTATGTAAGTATGTAGTTACATATATAAGATGAATTTTTACGCTTTGAAAATTTTTTGTCGACGCAGTACAACAATCCAGCGTTAAATTATCACAGCTTTTTTGATACAGGAACTTTTTTTATTTCTTGTCAATTTTATGTAGAAAGTATTAGGTTTATTAATAATAAAGTACTAGTTTTAAGTTAGGGGATCCCCAGTAAGTTAGGTTTTTGGTATAATTGCAAATATTACGGGTAGATGATGGAACTATGGAACATCGTAAACTGATCATCCAAAATTTGAAAAAGAAACCGTTGAAAAAAAGAACTAGACAGCATGGCGATAGCTTGGGCTGTCCGCAACCGGAGTAGGAAATTTAGTTTTGGTTGAGGGAATAATGGACAAGATGCACTACCTTGATACTTTGAAAGCTTACTTGGTCCAAATGTTGTCATGGTGAACCGTGGGCATTTTTAGAAAATGGATTTAGGAAACACAAAATTTCCAACAAAGATGACCTGAAGGAATAGTCAAAAATAAGTCCTAGCTAGACAAAAAATAAGCAGAGTCCATACCAAACAAGCTGCAGGCAGTTGTTTAACCTGGGGAAAGGCACACTAAATACTAAAATTTGCATAAGGCTTTAATTTAACATGGACTGTACCAAGTAAGCTATGAAAATCGTTATTGATATGTTTTTGCTTTTGTTATTTTGTCGATGATATAGTCCGGAGATTCCAAAATGAAGATAGGATTGCTCCAATCATGGAAAAAGGACAACCGAAAAAATTGACTAGCGAAGTATCCGAAATAGTGACTTAGTGCACCAAAATTGACTGCCAAACTCTTAGCCGAACTCGGAAAGACCGTATTAGCCAAAACCATTAGGCGTACCATAAAAAAGAATGGTACCACGGAACTAAGGAAATTAAATTAAGGAAAACCATTCCCCAGTAGTACTTTAAAAAGTCCCAAAGTTGGTGGGACGTCGTCATTTTAAATAAGGCTTTTCCGAAACGTCTTAGCTATACCGAATCAACAACCCAAAGCATAAGGCTTGTAAAGTCAAGTCTTCATTGTTGTACAACTGCCTAAAAGTTTTGGAAACTCCGCCCCAATCGCCTGACAATTACACCAATGGGGGCACCTAGTGGCTCACTTGGCTCACCGAGCTCTTTCCGTTATTTTTGTGGCAGAGATCATAAATGTGCGAGTTTGTAGACAGAGCGACGCACAAGCAGAGAAAACGGTCTCGATCGCGAGCTGGAGGAAGTGTCATAAATGTGCGAGTATGTGGACAAAGGGAAGCACAAGGGTAAGCAGAGAGAAGCACGAGTGAATGCGGGACGCACAAGCAGAAACTTCGAGCTCGAGGATGAGTCATAAATGTGCGTGTTTGTTGGCAGAAGGGCACACAAGCAAGGAGGGAAAAAACAAAAAAAAAAATTGGCAAAGAATACTGCAAAAAATATGCGAAAACGCCCAAATAATATCATTTAAAACAATGCACTATGGTCCATATTTCGTTTTTTTTTTGGCATTAAGTCTATCTTTATATATCGTTGCTTTTTTTTGTTTTTATCCTAAAATAAAATCATTATACAATATAAAAATTATAACAAAAAGCTTTAAAAGCGCCAGCAAACATTTTTGAGAGCTTTTAAAAATGAGCTAGCGATTACCTGTTTTCCGAATGTATTTTTTTTTTTTAGAAAATTAACATACGTTCCCCATGTTTTGTGGAATATAACAAATAAGCTGTTCCATGCTGAAACCAACTACAGTGAAAGCTCTACTCGCGGACAGCTCCCTTAGCCGAACGAATTTTATATTCCCAAGTTTTTTAGCATGATTTTCATACAAAATCCGTTCCCTTGGGCAGGATGCGGAGACTCTTTTTTGGACATTTTTATACAAAACATTTCTCTCAGGCGGGCAACAATTTGTCGCGATGCTGCAAACTGAACAACAATTCGATGCGGTTGGCGCCGTTGGTCCTTTTGCAGCGTTTTTGAACAAAACTTTTATTTCAAATTTTGGGAAAAACAATCCTTGACCACAGAAGACGACAATATTAAAATAAATATAACTGATCAAAGTAAAGTTGATATAAGCGATTCATATGATGAGATTATTGTGCAGCCATAACTTAGCGACCCTTGATTTTATATCTTATCAATCCTTCAACATTTTTCAAAGTCGCATCTTACATCTTAAGCATAAGCAAGAAAACTCTAAGCAGTCTACAATTGACCAATTTTCTAAAACACAAAATTGTTAAAAACAACGTTAAAAAAATATAAATATGTATGTATGTGTGTTAAATGTAAAGGAGAACTAAACTCTAACAGAAGTGTTCGCGTATCAAGAACTGAACTGTTCGCGTAAGGAAGAACTGAACTGTTCGCGTATCGAGTGCAAAGAAGAACTAAAACTAATGTCTTAAAGTTCTAAGATTATTTATAGGAGATTTTTCGGGGGTGGCGTGATTTTTGGGAGTTGGCTAAAGTGGCCTGATCGATTCTGATTGGTCTCTTCGAAGATTTGTTTTGGATAATGATTTCCCACGAAAAGGGTGTAAAGTGATCTTCTTGTTTTGGACGCTGCAGCTGCGCGTATGAGTTAGATGGGGTCATTTGTTTATAATATAAAAAGGGGTCAAGATTTGCTTAGCTTGCATTTTTACGCTTGGGAATTGGATGGGGTGAACTGTTTATAACAAAATAAAAGAGGGTCAAGATTTGCTGAGTTAGCATTTTAAAGATGGGGTGAATTGTTTATAATAAAGTAATAAGAGTGGTATTATATGGGGAGGCGGATATATTACTCCCCCAACCTTTAAAAAAGTAGCCTGTCCTCAGGCGGGAAATGGAGGATATAATGAAGGAGGTGTTTGCATATTTTCAATAGGAATTTCTTGCGAGATTATTTCTTCTTGTCCCGTTCCACAAGAAGAAATAATCTCGCAAGAAATTATCTAGTGCTGATTCAACTGATTTAATTTGTCTTATAATTATTTTTTTAGTCATTGATTTAAACTTATAGATAAGATATATAATAAGACTTATTAAAGTCATGATAAATGTAGTTGTTGTTATTATATTAAATATTTTGTTATACTTAGTTTTTTCGTAAATGATTTGTTTCGTTTGTAAGTCAGAAATAGGTTCCAATTTTGTTACATTATTTGTTACATAGATATTTTGTGTGTAATCTGAAAATGAGTTTACTATTGATATTTCGTTTAACTTAATGCTACAATCGTATATCTTAATTATATTATTTCCTTCTATGAATATTTTATTTTGATTACAATTTTGTTTTAAATTTGTTTTCGGTAGATTCCAGGTAACAACAATGTTGAGCTCTACATAACTAATTTAATTTGTTTTAAAAGTTTTACTATATTTGCATTCTGCTGGTATTTGTGTTATAATTCCATTTATACATTCATTTATTTCTTGTTTTCTAGTAGATTTTATGTATGTTTTATTGTTTTGTATATAATAAGTTTCTCGAACATTTTCTGTTAAAGTATTATTGTTATCGTCTGGGTAGGGGATAATTTTGAAAAGTGGGGTTTTGGATATTAGTCTAGGTATGTGCGAGATTATTAGTATTTCGTTCGTATCTGATTTCAACCAAGTAGATGTTTTTATGTTTAGAATTTTTTCAGTATTTATATCGACTATGTATTGATGATTCAAAAGTTTTGGGTTAAATATTCCGAGTCTTGTCAACTGCATGCCTAATTCTATGTCTTCTATGTATTCTGTGAAATGCTCTAAGTTAAATACAAGGATATTTAGTTTTTTGTCTGTATCTTGACTAATGGTGAGATTGTTTAATATTTCAATGTTTTTGTTGACTGCGTATATAATGTGGTTAAGTTCGTCGTTTTGGGCATTATTTGCTGTTAAACTGTTAATTTTGTCTTCTAGTTCTTCTTTGTCGTTCTGGTCTAAAGTACCAAATAGATATTTATTTACTGTACCTACAAAGTAATAAGTCCTCTTTTGTTTCTCCTTATTATTCTGATGCCATTCATTTCACGGTTTAATTTCTCAGTTAGGTATTGGATGTGCATTAAATTTTTATATGGTTCTGTTTGCTCTAACAAGTTGTTGTAGGTGATTTGTACTTTGGTTAAATTTACGGTTAGATAATGAAATTCGTAATCTGAAGGTAGGTCCATAATTCCTGTTTTAAATATAAGATAGCCGTTTGGTGCTTTGATGGGATTAATTTCTATACTTTGTGTATGTGTTAGGGATGCCATTGATAGGAGTAGAAGCAGTAATATTGGATTGGAATGTCTGAAATTAGTCAGTATATTTGCTTTGGTGAATTTTCTTTTTTTCTTGAATTTTGCATAAGTGGGTATGTCTTTTAGTTTGGAAGTTGTTCTTAAAGTTTTGGTTCGACTATTGGATTAGTTGATGATTAGTCATTTCTTTATAAGATATTTTTATTTTTGTTTTATGAAAAAAGCGAATAGTTTCGACTTTGTCTTCGTTGCTTTTAAGAAATTCGATTTGATGGTTGTAGAAATTCAGAGGTTTTTCAGAAATAGTTATTAAGTTTTGATTATCTTCCTGAGCACTGTGTATTGTTGCCAGGGAATTACTTGTTTCGTCTCCTAAAAAGTTTTCGTCTATTTTAACTCTAGAGAGGGCATCGGCCACATAATTTTCTTTTCCGGGTAAATATTTTATTTTGTAATCGTATTCATTTAATCTGATTTTCCAACGCTGTAATTTCATATTGGGTTCTTTAATGTTGGATAACCAAATGAGTGGTTTGTGATCACTTAGGATCTCGAAATGTCTTCCGAAGAGATAGGGTCTGAAATATTTAGTTGCCCATACAATTGCTAATAGCTCTTTTTCTATAGCTGAATAATTGAGTTCATGCTCATTAAGGGTTCTGCTAGCAAAACAGATAGGTTTATGGTCCTGTGAAAGGACAGCGCCTAAGGCGACGTTACTGGCGTCTGTAGTTAAGGAAAAAGGTTTTTTGAAATCGGGGTATGCGAGTATGGGATCATTGGTGATGAGAAGTTTTAATTTCTCAAAGGCTGAAATATAATCTGGGTTATCTTTGTTAATTTTGGATCCTTTCTTTAATCCAAGGGTTAAAGGTTTTGCAATCTTTGCGAAGTTAGGAATAAACTTGCGGTAGAATCCGCATAAGCCTAAAAATGATTTGATTTCTTTCGGTGTTTTAGGAACCGGGGATTTTAAAATTGCTGTGATTTTGTCTGGATTTGGTTTAATGCCGTCTGTGGTTATAATGTGACCTAAGAATTCTGTTTCCCTTTTCAAGAATTCGCACTTATCTAATTGTAATTTTAAATTTGCATTGCGTAATTTAGTAAAGACTTTTTGGATTGATGCTAAATGTTCCTCCAATGAAGTGGAGTAAATGATAATAACATCCAAATAAACCAAACAATCTTTGTAGATAAGATCTTCTAGCAAATTATTCATGCATCTTTGGAATGTGGCTGGTGCATTTTTTAAGCCGAATGGCATTCGTGTGAATTCGAAATGCCCATGTTTTGTTTAGAAAGCGGTTTTTTCAATAGATTTAGGGTCCATTTGAATTTGATGGAATCCCATGGCAAGGTCAATGGTTGTGAAATACTGGCATTTTCCTAATTTGTCAAAAATTTCATCCATTATGGGTATTGGGTATTTATCATCAACGGTAATGTCATGTAAACTGTGATAGTCTATGACTAACCGGAACTTTTTTTCTTTGGATGCGTCTTCTTTCTTGGGTACGATCCATATTGGTGAACGATAGGGCGATTCCGATTTTCGGATTATTCCCTGTTGTATCATTTCGTTTATTTGCTTATTAATTTCTTCATCAAAAATTTTGGGATGTTTATAGCGGTGCGTATATATAGGGTCTTCGTGTTTAGTACGAATGGTATGCTTAATAGTACTAGTAAAAGTCAAATTTTCACCTTTCCTGTACTGAATATCGCTAAAGTCGTATAATATTTTTTTTTAACTTTTCTCTTTCTTCTGAATTTAAATGATCTAGTCGGAATTCATTATTTTCTTCAATGTTGTTATTTATTTCGTATGCAAATGCATCGTAGTCAAAATCTACAGGGGGATAAGCAATTGATTCTGATGTCTCTTCTTCATTGTTGGTGAACTTAAAATAGAATTTATGATTTGATAATGTTACACTGTTATCATTATAATCAATAAGAGCTTGACTTGCTTTGAGGTAATTTCTACCTAAGAGTATATCATACGTAATTGAAAAATTATGACAATAAAATTTTTGGGTTGTTTGACATAGTTTGCTGGGTGCAAAGGGAATACTTTTATTAAGCTCAATTACGCCTTTTATCGTCTGAACATTCAATTTTTCTGCGGTTTCGGGGAAATTAAAGAAGTTTTCGTTGATAAGTTTTATTGAAGAACCTGTATAAATGATACATTTAAGAGTTGTGTTGTTTATTGGTAATAAGATATAGGGGTTTCTTCCGTTTGATCTATCTGATGAATTGGTTCCGAGGCTGTCTGATGAAAATTTTCGGACCAGTCCATTCTACTCTGTCCGCTACCTGATGGTCTAATTCGTTTTGTAGGTGCGTTCAATATGCCCGAGTTTGTTTGTTGTGCATGGTTAGTAGTCATGTTTTGGTTAGGTCGGAATCAGTTAGCGTCAAAAATGTTATGCCGTTGGTAATTTGGTCGTTGGTATTATGGTCGTTGGTATTATGGTCGATGGTATTATGGTCGTTGGTAGTTTGGTCTAAATTGATTGTTAGGGGGTGTTAGATTGGGTCTTGGGTTGTGATTAACTGGTTGATAAGGTATTGGTTTATAATTGGGTTGAGGTACGAACTGATCATAACGTGGTTGAAAGAGTGTAGGGAATCTTTGAGTATTGTTAGTAGTGTGATAGGGGGTTTTAAATGATTTCTCAAATGTGGGTTGTTTGTGGGTTGATTTATGCATATCAATAATATCTTCAACTAAGCCCTTTTCTTGTAAGAAACTTTTCAATGATAGTAAATCTGGGATATTAGTGTTTACGATTCTTAAATATATTTGCATTGGTAATTTTTGTATTAATTTCTCTGTGCTTGACTTTATGAGTCTGTGAAAATATGTTTTTTCGTATGTATCGTTTTCTAATTCTAGCTTACTCGTTAACTTTTGTTTTCTGCGTTCTGCTTCGTCCAGGAATTCTCGGATGTTGCCTTTGTAGGGGGTGTTACGGAAGTTCTCCAACAGCGTCTCATTGGGTGTCCGCGGTTTAAAATTCAATATCAGCTGGTTTCGTAGATCGGTCCAGGTAGTTAAGGTTGTTGTTCCCAGGGTACGCATAACTTCGCCGCTGATACTGCGATCAATGTACCCAAGCATCACATGTTGTTGACGGGTATCATCAGTAAAATACATGGAGAGTATGTAGTCAATACGATTTATAAAGGTGAATAGTGCATCGGGATTGCCGTTGAATTTTTCAACACTTCCAAGTTGGTGGACAGCTTCCGCCATACTAGATTCGGTGAGTGGTGGTTGAACCATTTTATTTATTTTGAAGATTTGTTTTATTATTTGTTCGTTGATTTTTTTTTTTTTTTTTTATATAGAATTTTTCTTTTGTATTTGTTTTTTATTATTTTTTTTCTTGTGAATTTCTTATTTTTAGATTTGTTTTTTTTTTTTTTTTTTTTTTGTTTTATTGAATTTTTAGTTTTAACTTATGTATATCTCGTGTCTTCTGGCACGAAGATTCTTTTGCGGATAAAACAGTTTGTTTAGTGTCTTCTGGTATATTTCCAGTTTTTATCGGTACAAAGGTCCTGGTATTAACTCAGGTTTGAAACCTTAGCACAAAAAGTCTTGGTTGGAAACACAAGTTTTGCACTGCACTTTAACTTTTTGTTTTATCCTACCGACTGCGCCAATTTTATATTTTTGTTTAACGTTGATTAAAAAAAATGTCTTTATTTAATTTCAACGGAGTTGTTCTTTTACAAAGGATACTTATATTAACGTGCACTTAATGCTGAATTAACTGCTTGTGTGTAAAATATAAAAAGGAATCGCGAATCAAAAATGTAAAGGAGAACTAAACTTTAACAGAAGTGTTCGCGTATCAAGAACTGAACTGTTCGCTTAAGGAAGAACTGAACTGTTCGCGTATCGAGTGTAAAGAAGAACTAAAACTGATGTCTTAAAGTTCTAAGATTATTTATAGGAGATTTTTCGGGGGTGGCGTGATTTTTGGGAGTTGGCTAAAATGGCCTGATCGATTCTGATTGGTCACTTCGAAGATTTGTTTTGGATAATGATTTCCCACGAAAAGGGTGTAAAGTGATCTTCTTGTTTTGGACGCTGCAGCTGCGCGTATGAGTTAGATGGGGTCATTTGTTTATAATATAAAAAGGGGTCAAGATTTGCTTAGCTTGCATTTTTACGCGTGGGAATTGGATGGGGTGAATTGTTTATAACAAAATAAAAGAGGGTCAAGATTTGCTGAATTAGCAATTTAAAGATGGGGTGAATTGTTTATAATAAAGTAATAAGAGTGGTATTATATGGGGAGGCGGATATATTACTATATATATAAATTTTGTTAGAAGACATCATAGCCCAAAAAATGCTTAATTTCTTTCACATCTTCCTTTGGCGGACATCTTCCTTGGGCGGACAAAAATACTGATCCCATCGCTCTCCGGCCAAGGGAGCTTTCACTGTAATTGGTCCAGTTTGTACTTGTGAGTGTTGTCTTAAGTCACAAACCAAAAACACATCCCCGTTTGTCCCCATTTTCGCACATTATCCTAATATATAGGAACGTTCGAGTTTAGTCACAGCGAACTTCTAGATGTATGGCGCAGCAACAATAGAAAAATTATTATTATTAATTATTATTAAATATCTGTATCGGATTGGATATACACCAAGTTTAAGAAAAACTCTGTGGAATCCAAGATAAAAAAGAAAATAGACAAAAATCAGTAAATTTAATAGTTACATTTGTAGATATCTACCCAAATGTAACTATATGCTTGAACGGTTCGTGTCTAAGCACAAGAAATCCAGTATTCTGGCGTCTAAAATGTCAATTACTATCGACGAAACCTGCAAGACACCACAGAAAATGGAACGTCCAACTTTATCTTACACGAATGCAGGTACAAGATTGAAAAGGAATTTGGCGTTTGAGCTTGAATGAATATAATTGTGACACAAATCTTCTTACACATGCTGCAGTAGTCTCTGCAAAAAGAGAATGCAGGAAGGACGCGGCTTTTGTTCTTAAAAAAACAATAACAGCACCCAAATTCGCAACTAAATCGAGAAAGCTGTTTGATATACAAAAACCATTCCACTAATACCCAATGAAGCTTTGGCTTACCTTCTGGAAAATTCACTTACAAAACAGCAATACGTGAACAATAGACTTATGAATAAAATTCGCTACAGTAACATTTATCCAACCTATTTTGCGAAACGTTTTCAAAAACAACAGTTGGACATGGACGCGGCAAAATTATAGTATGGAGATGTTTTTCCTAACTCAGGATACCGTGGACCGATTTAAACACAATACTTTTGTCTAAGTTTTCTGAGGAAAATATCCTGTTTGGGACGGTTTTTTACCAAGATAATTGACCCGAAGCCTACACCCTAGCTAGTAAACGAATGGTTTATCAAAAAAAACATTGCACTTTTAGAATGCCCAAGTAAGTCTCCGGGCTCGAATCTTGTAGAAAATGTTTTAATAAGTTAAAGCGCAGAATTGAAAACCACCTCTTTGAAAATAATGACGAGATATGGCATTTTTTCAGAAAGCACTTGGTCCGAAGTAACCGTTAAGACATGTAGGAACCCTACAACTAGAAAAATTGAAAAAAAAAATAATTCAAAGAAAAAAAAGAATCCTTATAGTTTAGAATAAAAAAAGATTTGCATAAAAATTTTGCTTCTACTTTCAAATATTTCACTCTAAATGGAAGATTTGCTTATGCACTTATTATTTTGGCCTTAAGTGTACGTATAAGCATGCCAAAGCAGAATAGAAGCGGCAATAGCAATGATGGTAATACTGCAAAACAATAATACTAAACTACTAGCATCTATTACCAACTTCAGCGAAGATCTTTTAAATAAATTTCATGTCATTTTAATCGCCATTTCTTGCAACTATTACATAAATTCGGAAAAATTTCGCTAATTTTGTGAAACAACTTTTTCTTTATATTTGAGTACATATCCATGGTATCCGATGTCACCAACAATTTATAAAATATTGGTTCACGGTTACCAGAAAAATAATTCGAGCTTGGTTCCACTAGGATGCTTAGATGAAAACGGTTCAGAAGCACGCAATAAAGTGTACAAGAATGACAGGTTGTCGCTTTCAAGGAAAAGTAGTTGGATAAATACTATGACTGACATATTTTACAGAGCTATGGGTTCCACGGATCCATTATTATCGAGTGTTTGCTTAAAGGAAAGGGAAAGAAAAAATAAAAAAAAAAAAACCTTTTCAAAAGAGGTATTAAGTCTTTTGGACATTTCCTTCACAGCTGCAAATGAGAAAGAATTGCAGGGCGATTCTGATGACGATGAGAATTTAAATAATATAGAATAGAATGAAGAAGATAATAGCATTTAAAAAGCAAGTAAGTAATTAAATAGAAATAACATATGTTTTTTCTAATTCTACTATCCATCAGTTTGCAGGGGCGGCAAAAGTGGGCGTGGTCGCACTGGCCCAATATTCTTAATACCATAACAATAATATGAGAGACGTTTAAACCATGTAACACAAATTTTACACTTTATCCCAAAAAAAAAAACGAAATCTGGACCATAGAGCAATGTTATAATTAATTTTATGTTTGCATAATATATTCAATAAGAAAAAACCAAATATTAATGTGGCACGAATTTGCAGCTTTTTTTGTTTTTGTTAATTTTGTTTGTTTGGATTAAAATAATAAATGTATTGTTACACTTCTATGAATTTCATTTAAAATTCTTTGATTTACTTAGTTTTGGAGGTGTTATTTACGTTTGAAGCTAAAAAAAATAAAAAACCGAATATAAATATGATCCACTGTACATGTGTACAGACATACAAGTTAACACATTCGACTTGACTCAAATTATCGCCTTAAATTCTGTAACTATATCTCCGCTTGCCATGTAGAATCTTCACTGTACCATCTTCAGGAACCATGCGAGTTGATACGCAGCCAACTTGCATAAGTCTAGCTTATTCATCTTTGTCACTTAGTTTCTAACTAGTCTTCAGTCTTTCGTGAACAATAAACGGATGCAGTTCAACATTAGCACTCCTTCCTACTTAGTGACATCGCACAAGAGGAAAGAACATAAATAACTTACATATGTACATACATACATGTGATGACATGAGAATGTTGGGCTTACATTTACGGCGCCGATTCTGGAATCAACTACTTCAACTTCTTCAGCTCCAAGTTCTATGGCATCTTCAGTAGCTTTTTCTTCAAAGCTTTGCTCCTGTCGAAGTTTCAATACAGCATCATAACAAGCTTCAATCCTTCCAAAATCTTTAAACATGTGTCCAACATTAACAAAAACACCTCTAAGAAAATTGTGTGAAATATCCCATTAACGATAAAACGTGTACAATTAAATTGTGATTTTTAAGTTTTTACCGACCCAGATTTTTTAACCATCGCTGTTGCATTCATTTTTAACCCGGCGAAGTTGTCTGAATATATAATACAAATAACGTATACATTTTTTTTATATCGGATATCCAGGCGATGCTTCGTGAGATGCAATTTATTATAATGAAATTTTTTCAATGCCTTTTGTATTGTTTCCAAAGGCATATTTTGTTTTATGGCTTTATCAATTTCTGATCGCAACATAGAATTTACCGCCGGGTCATTGGATTTGCCTTCCTGAATTGCTAACCGAATTTGTCTAGTGATCTTTGTAAATAGAACAGCTTTAATTTCATCCTTTTGAGCCTTAATATGCTTGATATTTGCCCATTTCGAATGACCTGCCATAGAACGACTCAAAGCTACGGAAGTGTAGCCGTATTTAAAAGAATATCTGTACACCAGGAAAAACATATTCTTTTTTTTTATTTTTTAATAATGGCACAAATGTATGTATGTATTTGTATCTAAAAGGTGCTCTTAAAGACTTCGATGGTTTTCGAAGTCCGTCGAAAACACAACTTTATCAAGAAAAGAAACGGCGGTATTCTGGAACATAAAACAAAATTGCCGTATTCACACATAATCAAGCATGCAACGTTTTTTTTTTTTTGTTATTTGGATTCAAAAACCATTTAAAAATATTTTTCTTGTTATGTTGAAGTTCCTGACATCAAAGTCTTATTTACCGTACACCTCCGAAACGGCTTTACCAGTTTTTAGCAAATTCTACATGGATACTCACTAAAGGAGTATTTGGATTCATAAACCATTATAAATATTTTTCTTGTTATGTTGAAGTTCCTGACATAAAAGTCTTATTTACCGTACACCTCCGAAACGGCTTTACCAGTTTTTAGCAAATTCTACATGCATACTCACTAAAGGAGTAGGAGTGGGCTACTATCTATTTTCAAACCCATAAGTGATGACGGTTGTCCACACTGAACAACATTAACTCAAAAGAACTCAAAAGGTGGCAGAAGATCCCACCAACAACAGCTTTTATATTGTATATATACTTTTTCTTACATATACGGAAAATGTTGTTGGAAATGCTCATAAAATATACCGGGATATTTAATTTTTCTTAGAATTTCCAACATTTTTTTTTATCACACATTTGTTTTTTTTATCATTCTAAACAACATATATATTTCGATATAATATATGTATTGGAACGCCGATAGGCGTTTCAGTTTGAATCCGCCGCTTCGGGCGCCTTCCGATAACAAGTCGGCCACCTTAGAATTGGCAACTCCAAGCGAACTCCTTTTCTGGTTTCTGGAAAGGGACATACCACGAAATAAATAAAACAACCACAAACTCGATGCGCTGCAAAGTTCGCTGAACAGGACGCTGCCCACAGCCACCCAAGAGCCGTCATCGGAAGCCACTTGTCCGGAATGGAATGAATCGCCCCCTGCGGAGCCCCTCCACAAACCGCATCTACTACCTACGGCATACTGTGAATTCGTGCATCTAACAGCCAGTTCAACCCCAGTGTGCTGCCACTGTTTGACGAAACTGGTTCGTGAAGTGAATTTAAGCGACTTTTGGACACTTTGGCGGCATATTACCACTGGTCTGATCAAGAAAAATGCTTCAATCTGCGTGGCCGCGCATCCATGTATTATGGCACATTGCCATTTGTATGAGCGTATCTACGGGTAGCGTCCAGCGTGGGACCCCCGACGATCCCTAAGCTACGGATTCCAATATAGGTACTGGTGTACCAAAGTTACATTGCATTTTTTCCTTTCAGCCAAAACCCGATCCGATGCTTATGGATATGGAATTGTCGGTTCGATTCGGAACAGTAGAAATACTCAGCGCACTATACCGATACTGCGTGAGACATGTAACCATTCCAAATTGCCAGACAACGACGTGTTAAACTTCGATGTCGTCGAAATGAAATCTGGCCATCGTGCGGCTCGAATCCCTAAACTAACCAGAAAGTCCTACCGTCTACCACCATCTCGGGTAATGTAGAAATTGCAAACAACAGCAGAATTACTGCAGAGTGGAATCGGCCCTGGGACCCCGGCTTGCCAACTACCTTCCCGTTCCCCGCCAGGACCTAGTAGTTGGTCAGGAGCCTCGAGTCTAAGGAAGGGGTAATGTAACGCCGATAGGTGTTTCAGTTTGAATCCGCCGCTTCGGACGCCCACCGATAAAAAATCGGCCACCTTAATATTGGCAACTCCAAGCGAACTCCTTGATATACGGCAGCGCTTTAATAGTTGACTGCAACCAACTCCACTGCCTCTTCTGTTTCCGGTGCGGTTAGAAAAAGGTTGTTGGTCAAGAATTGTGGAGTTTTAGAGTCGGCCGCGGCAGACGCGAATAAAGTTTAATTTCGTTACAAAAAAAAAAAATGTTCGCTTTAGTGAACCAATTATTAGTGTGTTTTTGTATGGAGAACAATGCCAATAAAACGCGAAGGGACTGGTTTGAGCAGTAATACAGAATATCTAGAGTCAAGCGAATTACAAGGTCCCAAAGATCCGAAGAACGAATCCAGCAATAAAATACTGATACACGTGTGAGCATAAATGAGCAACTACACCAACAGGTACGTCGACCATTTACATCTAATTCATTCCTGCGTCAAGCATTTTAGTATGAGCCCGATATTGAATGTTATACTCATTCAAAAGTGGTAGTTGGTGCTATGGACAAGGAATGCCCGCATGGCAATGATCTCAAATTCAAAAATGAGGCAGCTGGGATGTGCTGAGTGTCAGGAAAGGTGCAACTACCTGAAATTCAAACCTTTGAATGGTTTAATTATACAGATTGTAACGGGTTTCTGAAATCAATTCGAACATAAAATTCATGCTTTTAAAATGACATCGTTTGGAACAACAGAAATAGTTGAAAATACTAGAAATTAAAAAACATAATTCTACATTCAAAATCCGAGGCCAATTTTTTCATGAAATGGGCCCATTGCAGCAATGCGAAAAGAACCACATACATTTTTACAAATTTACTACTTCAAATGTGAATATACATATTGATACATTTTGCGATGTCAGCGAAGCTGTACATTTTTCAACAGAGTTTTTGAACTGTCACATGCAGCAGCAAAGGTTAGAACGAGACAACGACAATGTCAAACAGTTGAACACATTAAAAAAACGCGTGAAGAAAACGCGAAGAAAGGAAAAAGCGCAAATGGTGACGTCATTGAAAACGTAGATACATAGAAGTTAGTGGTTTTGAGGCTGACATTTGGCTGCCTACTGAACGATTTGCTACATATGTATTTTGAAGCCATTTTTAGGCTTTCACAAGGCATCAACATGGAGCAGGAAGAGCTAGGGTATAATAATATAACAGTGTATAATAATAACAGAGTACCTTATAGACTCCGGCAGCCCTATCTCATTTACTTAAATATCAAATGTTCATAATGAAGTCAATTAGAAATATTTGGAAAAGTATCATGTTTTGAAAGATTCATTAAAAGTTTGGTTTAATTTTATGATAGTGGATAACGAATCTCTGAGTTACGATGGAGTATTGGCCAAAGATTTTATGAAAGTATGTAATCTTAATGATGGCATTTGAAAAACAATACCTTTTAGTTAATTAAAGAGGCAAAGTGAAGCGATTGCAACTGAAATCCAAAGCGATAGAAACAATATGTGCAGGGAAATAGTTTGAAGAAAGTCACAAAGTCAGAAAATGAAGAGTAAGTTAAAAATTTAGGTGAAATTGTGGTGATAAATATTGTTAGAAAAGTGTTCAAAGAAAATTAGTATGTCAGACAATGAAAAGGAGGAAAAGAGTTTGACCATTGTTGTAGATTTTGATTTTGAATGATGCACTATGTAAATGTAATAAGACCGGATAAGCCTGAGGTCAAGTGTGAAATGATAATTTTTTTTTTTTTACGTTTTATTTGTTTATTGGATCTCTTATATAGGCTTATAAGACTAACAACAATTTTCTAGGTTTATCTTAATCTAACACATAACCTAACATCTGAAAGATTCTACATTGATCTATGGCCCTGATTAATTGCTAGAGGGTTGGGAGGTCGTTTCGTTGAAGATGAGTTCTTTCACGTACTCGTGTTAATGATTTGGCCAGGGGATTCAGGTGAGCCTGCAGTTTAGAGGTGTACTTAAGCTGTTGTACCTTTGTTTCGGTTATTACGCTAGGAATGTGTCTTTCTGTCTTTCTGTACATTTTCATTTTGGATATACCAAGGTGCTCCCGTGATGGTTCTAAGAACCTTGGATTGAGCCCTTTGTATGGTTTCAATGTTGCTCTTGCTTGCGTTTCCCCATAGCGCAGAGCCATATGTCCAGATGGGTTTTAATACCGAGTTGTAGAGAAGAACTTTGAATTCCTGACATAGGGGAGATCGTGCATTGATAAGCCAATGTAGTCCGGTTGCTTTAAGCTTTAGCTGCTTTTTCTTGGCTTCGATGTGCCTACGCCAAGTTAATCTTCTGTCCAGGTGAACTCCAAGATACACAACATCGTCGGATTGAGGCACTGGCACGTTGTTGAGCGTCAATGATGGGCAGTTTCTTCTATTGAGGGTAAACGTAACGTGTTTGCATTTCTGTTCATTTAGCCAATTTTCAATTTCCTTTAAGTGGGTTGCCCAGCAGCTTTGATCGGACATTTGGAGCGACTAAGGATAGCCGTGTCATCGGCGAAAGTAGATGTGATGAGTGCAGGGCTTGTTGGTATGTCCGCTGTGTACAAAATATAAAGTGTTGGACCCAACACGCTGCCTTGAGGTACAGCTGCTTTTGAGTCGAAGTCATCAGAGGTGAAGCTATTACATCGTACAGCGAATTTTCTGTTGAATCGATAAGATTCCATTAGCTTGTGTGTATATTGTGGAAGCTTCGCTTTTATTTTATATATCAGGCCATCAAGCCAAACTCGGTCAAAGGCTTGGGCGACATCGAGAGAAATTGCTGTGCAATATTCTTTTTGCTCGGATGCTCTGCGGATCTCTAAGGTGATACGGTTGACTTGCTCAATTGTGCCATGCTTTTCACGGAAGCCAAACTGATGATGTGGGATTATATTTTGGTTTACCAGGATTGTATTTATACGGAGTTGTAGGACCTTTTTAAATAGTTTTGAAAGACTTGGCAATAAACTGATTGGTCTGTACGATGATGGCTGTGTTTTGTCCTTTCCGGGTTTTGGGATCATTATGATTACTGATTTTTTCCAGCTTATGGGAAAGTGACCAGTTTTTACTATCGCATTGAAGAGTTTGCAGATGTGTTGCACGGCACAGATCGGGAGTTCTCGGATCATTTTTGGGGTTATTTTGTCATGGCCGGGCGACTTTCTTGGGTTAAGATAGTTTTTAATAATTGCAGAAATTTCCTCCGTTAGGAATTTCGCTTGCTCACTTTCCATTGTGGTGCGCAAGGAGGGGAGCTGAAAAGAGTTTGTTGACGGATATGGAAGAAAGACCGTTTTTAGATGAGCTGCAAAGATGAGTGCTCTTTCTTCGTCTGAACGGGCCCATTTGCCAGTTGGGCATCGTAAAGGTGAAATTATCTCGGCTGGAGCAGTTATGGTTGGATGTGCTTTCCACAGCGCATATTTTGTGCTGGTAAGGGTGAGCTTCTCAATGTATAGCCGCTGTGTCCTTGCTTCTTCTTGCCTAAGCGCTTTTGCTAGAGTTCGCGAAGCTGCCTTTAGGCGATGTTTTGCTGCCGGTGATCGAGACATTTGCCATTCTCGCCTGAGCCGTCTTTCGTCTGCTAGAAGTAGTTCAATTAGTCGGTTGTTAGACTTGTGTTTTTTCTGGGTGTGACAGATAATTGGGGTAGAGATATCTGCGGCTTCAATAAGCGTAGACTCTAGTGCAGAGGTGCAAAGCTCGATGTCTTCTTCGTCGTCCAGTTTGGGATTTAGCTCGATATGGGTGCTTATGTATTTTTTAAATCTGAGCCAGTTTGTTTTGCAATTTGTTAGCCCGAGTGGTTGCTTTATTATTTTTGGTTCTGTTAATATATTGAAAACTACTGGTGAGTGGTCCGATGACAATTCTGCTAGTGTCTCTGCCGTTATGCAATTGTGCGCAATTCCCCTGGTGATTGCAAAGTCTATTAGATTTGGGAGCTTGCGTGGATCTGCTGGCCAGTACGTGGGCTTATTCGGCGAGGCATAGCCCATTTTGTTTGCTGGGTTGATGATTGTGTCATACAGCTGTTTGCCTTTAGGATTTACCAGGCGGGATCCCCAATGAGGGTGCTTGGCGTTGTAGTCTCCTGCAGCAATAAATCGTACTCCGAGTGTATTGAAGAAATCAGTAAACTCTTTTTCCGAGACTGAGAATCGTGGTGGACAGTAAAGTGCAGCCACGGTTGTACTGCCAAAAGAGGTTTGGACACTTATTGAAGTTGCTTGTAGGTGTTGTTTGGCAAATCCATTGTGCAGACAGTGTTTAATCCGGTTTTTGATTAGGATACCAGTTCCTCCGTGAGCCTTGCCGTCTGGTTGATTTGTTGCGTAGAATACATATTTGGGTATTTGAAAGTTATTTTTGTTTGTGAGGTGTGTTTCTGATAGCAGCATAATATCAATATCATTCGAGTCCAGAAACAGTGACAATTCTTGTTTGTGTTTGGAAATGCCGTTTGCATTCCAGAGGCCTATATGTAGTGCTGACATTATTTGTTGTTGTCCATAAGCTTTTGAATAAGCAGGTTCTGATTCCGCATCAGTTCCTGCATGCAATTTTGCATGAACGTCATGAAATTTGTCATGTTTTGATTTACGGATGGACTTGGGGCTGCGTTAGATTGTATGGTGGCGGGATCTACTATTTGAGTGGGCTGTGCATTTCCATTGCGTAGCACGCTTGCAAAAGTTACTCCAGGAGTAGTTGTTATGATGACCTTACGGCTCATGAGAAAAATATTCCCGGTGTTGTTTGAGAGAGAATTAGTGCCGAGCCCTGGATGCGAGTCGTTTATTTCTTCGCGTTGAGGCGGGCTTTGAGTTCTTTATAAACAGAGCATCCTCTGTAGTTCGCTGTGTGATTACCACCACAATTGCCGCACTTCCTTGTATTTGTATTTGATTTGTCATCGGTGCAGACACAATCTTTTTGAGTTTGTCCACAGCCAACACAAACTGGGCGAAGGCTGCAGAAGGACTTTGTGTGCCCAAACTCCTGGCAATTAGTGCATTGTACCGGGTGTGTCCCCTTATGCGGCTCTTCGACAGTAATTCTGCGATGTAGCAGAAGTTGAAGATTGTATATAGGGTGCACTGTGTTAGGTTTACGTTTTTTATCACATGTGGGCTGTAACTCCACTTTGAATAGAGGTTGCGGCATTTTATTTCTGTTCAATGTGTTTGAGACGGACTTCACCTCAAAGCCCTTCTCTTCCAATGCTTCAACTATTTCCTGAGTCGGAACCGTTGGTTCAATGCCTTTGATCACAGCTTGAAGGCCTTTGGCACTCTTTAGCTGGAATGTGTAGAAATTCACATTCCTTTCTAAAGTACTTTTCAATAGTACGGTAGAATTCTTTACTTTTGGCTTGCACTTTGGTCTCTTTTATGTTACCCTTATTGAGTGGTGTCACATAAAAGTTGTTTTGACCAACTAGCGCTACCAGTGTTGGCACCAGTAGAGGCAGTTTGCACAACGGATATAGAATGGTGGTGGCTTGGCTACAGAGGGTTTAATTTGGGAATCTCCTTCTTGGGATTCCGGCTGATTCGCCAATATTTGGAATATAGTGTTTTCCAAAGCTTTTCGTTCAACAATGTTAGTTTTCGACATTTTGGGAGTGTTTCCTCTTTTTGTCTGAGGGTTAAGCTTTCGCTTGTTTATATTAATGTTTCTGTTTATACCAGCTTGAACAGGTGACTTTGGATTCACCGTCACTGATTGGGCAGTTTTTGTTGAGGTAGTCTGCTGGACGGTGATTGAAGCTATTGCAGACTTTTCGGCTGTTGAAGTTGTCGTTGAAGCAGTAGATGCAATTATTCTTGTTGTGAGCGCGCTGACGGCGGTCGGCGAACCCAATGACCCAATTAACACTTCAGGTGTCAGCGAATTTGAGGGTGAAGCGCATTGGGCGCTCCAAGACAAATTGTTGTTGCTGGTTGGCGTGAGCAATTTGCTCGTACTTGCACTTTTGGATTCAGAGCTTGTTGTTGTTGTGGTGGTCGGAGACACTACTGAGAAATACGCATTGTTGCGTTGTATAGAGAGCCGACGCTCGTTTTGTTGCTGAAGAATTTGTTCTTCTAGCTTCTGCTGGCGAGAGTCTAGTGACGAAGGGCCTGAGTTAATCTCTTTACACGTTGGCACTACAAGTAAATTTAGTTATTTACTAAGTATTGCTATTTGTACTTACAAATAACAATATAATTGTGATTGGGCGTCTCTGTGGCGATTGAGAGCCCTCTCACTTGCTTTATTTTAATTGTTTGGAGGTTGACACCGAAGAACTCGCGGAGCGCGACAAAAAATACGTCCGAACGCGTAGACGTTCGACGGTCGAATTGAAATGATAATTGAAATTGAAAAACAAAAACCGCTTAGTTGTTCACCTAGAGAAAAACCTGAACAAAATATACGTTTAGCATAAATTGAAAATGAAAAATACTATAATAAGTGAAAGAAACCAACACCGTACCGAGAAATTGAAAACCGAAAAATAAAGGTCCATATATGATACCTAAAGTTCTTAAACATGACAAGCTTTTGTAAAAATATATTGGGGGGTTTCAGTTTACGCGTAAACTTTATCAGGGTGTCTGGAGTACCCAACATGTAAAAGACTGGATGAGAAAAGAAAAATGTAAAGTAATTCTAGTCATAGCAAGAATTTTACAAATACCTGTTAAAATACAGAGCAATCTAAGTTAATAGGCAGGGAAAAGATTGAGGATAATCTCATAGTCAGCACGGCCAAGACCTTTTTGGGCCCAGAATTGATGGTGACACTAATGGAGTATGATATCCAACTACTGTGATGGTAAAATACCCAAAGCCCTTACCCTTTTGATCTTATGTATCCTTATCTCGCTCTACCTCTCAGGCTGAATAGCTGCAGAGTTATTGATAAGAGAGTAGTTCTTGCCTTCGAGCGGCAGAGTTAGTCTTTATAAGATGTTCGAATGGACAACATGGAACAAGTATATTAAATGAAGTAAGTGAACTAAAGTCTATTTCTATAATAGGACATCAAGTAAAAAAAGCGAAGTTCAGCAGCGAATGTACACAGCGACCAAAAAGAAAGGCGGCGAACACATGACTTGATCATAGTTAGTCAGTGAAAGCATTTAGCAGAAAAAGAAAAATGAAGCAAGGAAGTCGTCCCTGCCGACTTTGAGTATACCCTGTACCAACTAGTTATATTAAATAAAGTCGAACACCCTCAAGATCTCCTTTGATTTAATTCAAAATTTTCATCGAATGCATGCTATCTCGCTCACACCTGGCACAGCTAATCTCGTAATTGTGGGTTCAGTACAAAACGCACATTCGTATATCTGCTATATTTATTGTCCGATTTCGAATAAATTTGGTCAGATGATGCATTTTGGCCATATTGTTGGGTGTGTCAAATAAGAATATGATTTCTTTAAAACTTCTCTGGTAAATCGTTTTTTCAAATTTTTATCTATCTTATATTCGCGTAGGCACTAGACAAATGTTTGAACACTCTCGAAATCGCAATCAATTTAAAACGAAATTCCCTTTAACAAGCTGCAGAAGCGAACGCATGCTATCTCCCTCATTCTTATCTGCCAATGTCGCCTTGGCAATTCAGTACAAATTGCAAATGGCTATATCTCCGATGTTTATTGTCCGATTTGGTCAGTTAGTGCAGTTTGACTATATAATAAGAATACAATATCTTCAATACAGCTCGAGTAAATTCATTTTAAAATTTTTTTTTCTCATTTGCGGGGGCGAAAGTGGGCGTGGCTAAAATTTGAAACAAACTTGATCTGCTTGCGCTTAAGACGAATGTCCACACCAAATTTGGTAGCTCTAGCTCTTATAGTCTCCGAGATCAAGGTGTTCATACGGACGGACGGACACACGGACATGTCTCAATCGACTCGGCTGTTGATGCTGATCAAGAATATATATACTTTATGGGGTCGGAAACGCTTCCTTCTGCCTATTACATACATTTTAGCGACTTTAGTATACCCTTTTACCCTACGGTTACAGGGTATAAAAAGACAAAGGATCAATTCCAATAAAGTACATACAGATTAAAAGACTAGAATTTTTTTTAGCAACGAGTTAAAACAAAGCCGTTTTTGTTACATACCTTTCTCCTCTGGCCACCGGTCATTTCTCAAATCTGGCGGCAGGCTGTCAGAAGTTACATGGTTGCATTTGATACATGATCCATGATCCACAATTGATCCTTGGCTCACTGGGGCACGGCTCGTTATGCAGCTAGTTGTGCAGAAATACTCAATTTTTTCCCCTTTTTGTATTTTCTCTGCCAGGCGAAGCAAATAATGTCATCACAGACAGTTGTGAAAGGTCATCATGTTGGCAACACATCCTGGTTCAGCAAAGCGGTAACTTCCTCAGACCAGTTTTAGATAGCCCTCTTAATTTCCCTTGCACACTTGAGTAAAACTGCACCCCCGTTGCCGAACTGGCTATGGGACCATGCTTAGTGAATCCGATGCCAAAATTAGCCATCGGATTCGGCAACGGGGGTGCAGTTTTACTCAAGTGTGCAAGGGAAATTAAGAGGGCTATCTAAAACTGGTATTCGATCCCTGATGGTTGGTGTAGCAACGCAGGCTTAGCCCATGCTGAAGGATGGGGCACCGTTTTAGGGTCTTTTATACGAGTAGCAAACGTTTCGTCAAGAATCACATTATGCGAAAACGAGAACAAAGCGCGCTGCCTTTGGAATGCGTTGATTAGCACCCAACTCCCGGTTGTTGGGCATCCTTTCAGCTTGCGATGCTATAAAGCTCCCCAAATATTCTTGGCTCATAGCATCGGTCTCCGCCGCTAGCTAATCGTGGTCTTTCAAGTTGCTGTTCGCCTGTGTTAACCGCAAACTGATTTTCTGCCTCTATCTCGCATCCTGTCTTAGCAGGTTGGTTGGTAGTTTACGTCTGCCGCAGTTGCTTTCTGGGAGAAACTTTAGAAAGAATCCGCTGGTGGTGATTTAATTCTTGACACCTGGCAGGTTCTTCAATGCGACGATTCTTATACGTGGGATATATTTGGCTGTGTGCAGCGTGTTTGATCGCTGGCAGGACGTAAGCACCTCAAAATACAATTTATTATATTTTAATTGCTTTGTTGGCGCATTGTATTGTGTTGTATGGTATTACTGATCTCTTTAATTAAGAGTAGTTAAATTTTAATTTTTTCTTCAAGCTCAATTCGATTGGTATGTTTTTACATCTTTTGCACTTACTTCCACTCTCTCCGCTTAATAAAATTATTCTAGTCGCAGCGGCTACTTCTAAGCAAAAGGAGTAAAACTTTGCCACACCTTGTAATACAGTGTAAGACAATAATAAACATGCATAGCGAGGAAAACAAAAACTACCATTGAGGAGACAATCAAAAATGAAGAATTGATAAAAAGGACCAAAAAAATTTGTGGAAAATACACCAGTGTATTTCCCATTTCTTTATGTTCGAAGTACATAACTATAGCTGCACTTGGTTTATTAATATAACAGGAATATAATAACAACAATATTAAACTTATACTAATAATGAGCATAGTCGAAAGCACTTTATCGTGTTAATTAAATTATCTAAATCTAATTAAGAAAAATTGTACCACGTCTTAATATGACTGTTAATATTATCAAATCTGGTATTATAAAAGTAAAATTTTACGAACTTTAAAGCTGTGATGTTGTTATCGTCAAGCCACGATTTGGTCTCCCGACAGTCATGCATTGATATGTTATTTTGTTGAAAAGAACGTCGTGCGCAAACAAAAGTTCTTTTGTAGTAAGTCTTTATACTCTGTAGAGTGCTTAAAAGTGCCAACTCCAGGCATCCTGACTTAAAGAAAGCATCCAAACAATGAGGGAAGCTACACCGAACTTTCCCTTATAGAAATCCTTAAAATCTTTATTTTGAGACTTTTTCAATGCTCGTGCAACCGTCCAGCGGGCCACATTCAGCCCCTAACTCATTAACAGTTGACAAAGAATTACTTGCAGCAAGCTCCAAATGACGCACGCTCCAGTTTTGCATTTCGATACTAAGGAAATGTGAAAAAACTGTACATTTTCCACAAAATTTATTGTTTCTTTCTTTTTATACCCTTGCCAAGGGTATTATAAAATAGAAGTATACGTTTCCGCTTATAAAGTATATATATTCTTGATCAACATCAATAGTCGATCTGGTCATGTCCGTCTGTCTGTTTGTTCGCAGTTTTCCGAACTTAAATGTTAAGCTACATGAAATTTGAAGTTCCTTAATGGATGTGCCAGATCCAGTTTGAAAATTAGTCAGATCGTATTGTTTTCGTCAAAATTATTCAATAAAACGTGGAGGTACGTTTTGTAAAATAATTTATTTTCTTTGGCAGCAAAGAAACAAAAACAAATTCAAAGAAGTCAGCCGTACAAACACGAAGACCTAGGTGCGATTCCCATCGCCGCATGAAAAATTTTTTGGTAAATATTGGTTTTTCTGTTTTTTTTTGTTACGTTTTAATTTAAATTGTACCGTACACTAAGTTTGAAGATCGGATAATTATTCAGGTGACAAATCAATAATAAAATTGTTTAAAATTTTATTTTTTTGTAATGCTCACACACACACACATGCAAAAATTCTCTAACACGCGGTGTGTGAGAGAGACAGAAATATTTTCGTTGTTATCTTGTACAGTCTACAGTCGGGTCAATGGCGTGACGGTAAGAGATTAGCCGCAGAGTCGTCGTCACTGTTGGTTCGACTCCCAGTGAAGGCGAATTTTAACGTTGATTTACGTTTAACGAGATTTACAGCGTTTCAAGGGCTATCGTTGCGATCATTATCACTCCCACCAACCAACCAAAAAAAAATCTAAAAAACCAAAGAATATTTTCTGCAATTAAAGCCAAGCTGTGTTCTGATATTACCAGCGCAACAAATATTTTTTTTTTTGAGTCAAACTCCATCGCCTTAAGTCCGCCAAGTTGGGACCAAAATACAATACAAAGTAAAATTGAAACAATATAGTTTATTGTTAATGGGATTACTTAACAAAACAATTTTTATTTTATATCTCTGATATCTGATAATTCTATTTATGAATCACAGCGTTTTAGTATTTGCTAGCGATTCTTCATTCATTAATATTGACCGGTGTGCTCATTTATAACTTTAAAAAGATTTGGATCACCATATTTTTAAAAAAAATTCGGTTTAGCAAAACTAACTTTGCTCTCCCAGCACATACATACACACACTCACTTGCAAGACCAACGGGACTTGCACGAAATTGTCGAAGTTGCTTTTGCGCAGTTTCGCTTTACTACGCTTCGTCCAGACAAAGGTACGTCGTAGCATCGTTAATTGGTGCATCGCAGCGACCATCGAAAAATCTGGAAAAGTGTGAGCGGCGACTGCGCAGAAAAAAGACAAGCCATCATTCGTGAAATAATTCTGGAAGTAATCGGCAGCAATTAAGCGAGTGAACCAAGTGTAGGAAAATTACATAGAAAAATATATTTAATGATAAGTCACAGAAGTCCCTATGCCAATAAAATGACAGGATGCCTAAGAAAGCTATTGGATATCTACGTGTCTATTACAAGGATTACCGGATGAGTCGGCCATGAGGCCCCAAGTGTTCCCCTCCTCCCTTTCTAGGAATTTCTCGTTAGATAAAGTGTGCTTAGGGACCTACAAAGAGTAACTAATCAGGCTAACTCCTTGATCCTACTCCTAGTTCCCTATCCTCCGTGCGTGTCCTAGTAGTTAGTACATGTTTCTCTCTCGGCATCGGCATTCGGATTGTAGCCTACCCGATGCCAAGGAGATTCAGATTCAGCATTTGATATGTAATGTGCCAGGTTACAGGATAGCTGTCCCAGTCAACTTTCGGGTTATACCCTTGTTGTCTGGTGAATGTCCTGTATCCATTGTAATTGTAGTGTCATCATAAGTCAGTGTCCAAGTAATTTCCTAACTGACTTAGCTGGCTGTTCTCTCTTTGCTATCGTTCCTCTTCGTTCAGTGTATATGAATGTTTCTTTCTTCTTTCCCTCCTCCTCTTTTTTCCTTCAGTCAATTGTTCACGACAATTAATACTAGCTAAACTAACAAACGGATTGCTAATCGTACAAATCCGAGGGTCTCGGCATTCCTTTACAAATGTTCTGTAAAGGGAGATGCTGCGGAGACTGAGACCCCAGCTGAGAAAAACTTCCTTACAGATGGCGCCCGAGCAGGGACCCGAGATTTAGAGAAGATTTATATATATATATATATTTTGGGATTTTTCGCATAATATTGAGATATTACAACAAAAAAAAAGTAAATAATATATCTTTCGAGTTTCACATATTTTTGGTGATATGCATTACAAAAATGAAAACTTTTCTTCATACATATATACATATATTTAGAGTTTCAAATATTTTTTTGTGATATTACAAAGCAAAAATCATTTTTTTTATATATATATGTCGGAGATAGAATAGGGTATTGCGTCTCATAGACCCATTGATAGCCTATGTTCTTGTGTCTCTGTCTAGTTGAGGGCTCTGGTGTCCCTTTCTATTTCGCAATCATACGTCACAATTGTAATGCCATGTAATGTTTGGCATTCAGTACTGTAATGTTAGTTTGGCATTGACTGCTGAGTCATGTAAGTTTGGCACTGGATGCTTAGTCATTCAGGTGACAATTAGAGATGAGCGACATATGATGCTGTAATTAAGAGAGATGATAGCAGAGGCTGTTATCGAGTGTGGTCCAGTGGCTGGCTGGTGGATTTTGCGACTGCGTGGCGTCAGTCAAAGACTAACCAGCATAGAAGAAACACAGGAACTCGCTACTCTAACTACAACATGTCGCGTGAACAAGAAGTAATACTCGAAGACTATTCGACATCAGAAGTGGGATCTGCCTTGCCTACCAAAACGGACACCAATACTTATTTGTCCGCCCTAGAAGAGCAGAACCGAAAACTTTTGGAAATTATCAAAAACATGCAGACACCAAGGCCACTGCCAGCCCTTGGGAATACAGCGCAAGTAAGCTTGCCAAAATTTAACCCGGACGGCGCTGGCGCGGACGCTTCAGCCTGGTGTGCAACCGTGGAGCTAATTTTTGCGGAGAACGTGCTCGAAGGTAGCAGCTTGATGATAGCCTTAAGCAAGGCGCTAGAAGGCAGCGCATCTCAGTGGCTGTCACAAATATGCTTTGCCAGCATCACATGGGCGCAGTTTAAGGAGCTCTTCACACAAAGATTTATTGGAGTTGAGACTTCTGCTGCCACTCTGTTAAATATTTTGAACGGTCGCCCCAAACCAGGAGAAGGCTTTGCGGAATATGGCAGCCGCATCGTCATCGGAAGGCCAAAGAGTTGGAGGAAATCGCTGTGTCAATGACGTTGGCTCACATGGCGCAGATAGACAGTAAATTGTCACATTGGGTTTTTACAAATAATGTAAAAACTCGTAATGAGTTGCAGCAACAATTGCAAGCACACTCTTTCAAGAAGCGCAATTTTAATGGAAGCAATGGAAGTAGCTTGACTGGATTGAAAGAGCGGCCAATCATCAAATGTTTTAAGTGTGGAGAAGTGGGACACGTTGCGTCTACTTGTTCCAAAGGACGAGCAAATGGGAACGGAAGAATCTACGAGAAGCGTGTAGACGTTTGCACGGTAGCTCCACCGTCTGGAAAAATTAGTTTGTCCGGTGAGTCCATTCCATTTTGCTTCGATTCTGGTGCTGAATGTTCTCTGGTCAAGGAAAGTGCTGCTGCTAATTTTAAGGGAAAAAGAATTAATAATATTGTAAAGTTAAATGGCATAAGCAATGATTCTATAGTTAGCACACAGCAAATTTTATCTAATATAAATGTTGAACAGTATTGTTTTGAGATTTTGCTACATGTAATTATGGATAAGTTTCTAAAATATGATGTGCTGATTGGCCGTGAAATTCTTAGCCAGGGTTTCGGCGTAGTAATAGACGCTGATCAATTCCAAATTTATAAAACAAAAAGAGTGGAATTTTTAAGTTTATCAAATTATGAAGATATCATAGAATCTGATAGTAACTTGAATGAATCTGATAAAAAGGCCTTAACAAATATTCTGAAACGATACTCTGATTGGTTTATTAACGGAATTCCAAAGACTCGAGTTTCTACAGGGCAGCTAAAAATTAGGCTTATAGATCCTCAAAAGACAGTACAACGGCATCCATATAGGCTTAGCGAGGAAGAGAAAGTTCATGTACGATGTAAAATTGACGAATTATTAAAGTCGAACATTATTCGTCCAAGTTGCTCACCTTTCGCTAGCCCTATGATGTTAGTTAAAAAAAAAATGGTACGGATCGGCTTTGTGTAGATTATAGAGTATTAAATGACAATACAGTAGCCGACAGGTACCCGCTGCCTCTTATCTCAGACCAGATTGCAAGGCTTCGCGGTGCTAGATATTTCTCGTGCGTGGATATGGCCAGTGGCTTTTACCAATTCCCTGTACACGAGGATCTATTGAGCGAACTGCGTTTGTAACTCCTGAAGGGCAATATGAGTTTTTGACCATGCCTTTTGGTCTAAAAAACGCACCATCCGTGTTTCAACGTGCCATAATTAAGGCTTTGGGACCTTTAGCAAACACCTATGCTGTTGTTTACATCGATGATGTTTTAATTGTAGCCGAAACCAAAGAAGAAGCGTTGGATCGATTGCAGATAGTGCTGGAGACATTGGGTGCAGCTGGATTTTCATTCAATGTAACCAAATGTTCTTTTCTTAAAACCAGGATAGAATATCTTGGTTTTGAGATAAGCAACGGGGAAATCAGACCAAATCCACGCAAAATTCAAGCTTTGGTAGGATTACCACCTCCACAAACTGTGTCACAATTGCGAAAATTTATAGGTTTGGCCTCTTATTTCCGACAGTTTGTTCTAAATTTTTCAAAGATACTAAAACCATTATACATTCTTACCTCTAAGGAAAATTCGGAATTTGTTTGGCGCCCGGAGCATGAGCAAATACGATTAAAAATAATAGACGTTTTGACTCAGGCGTCGGTGTTAATCATATTTGATCCAGAGTACTTAATTGAATTACACACTGATGCAAGTTCGATTGGCTATGGGGCGATATTGATGCATAAAATCAATAACAAGCCGCATGTTGTAGAGTATTATAGCAGGTGCACGTCTCCTGCCGAATCAAAGTACCATTCGTATGAACTAGAGACGTTGGCAGTTGTTAATGCTGTTAAGCATTTCCGTCATTATTTGCAGGGCCGTAAATTCGTTGTATATACAGACTGTAATTCTTTAAAGGCTAGTCGTACTAAATTGGATTTGACTCCGAGAGTCCAGAGGTGGTGGTCGTTTTTACAGTCATTCAATTTTGATTTGGAGTACAGAAAAGGTATCCTGAGATAGTTAATATATCAAGGAAATTAAGAAATAATGAATTGCCAGAAGATTTAGACAAAACTTATGAATTACGGAAAGGGATATTGCATAGAAAAATACAAAGAAACGGTAAAACCAAATGTTTGCCGGTAATTCCAAAAGCTTTTAGATGGGCAGTTATAAATCATGTCCACGAATCTATTATGCATCTGGGGTGGGAAAAGACGCTGGATAAGGTTTACGGTTATTATTGGTTCGAAAACATGTCTAAGTATGTGCGAAGGTTTGTAGAGAATTGTATTACATGTAAACTTTCAAAGAAACCGGTTGGAAAAATACAGGCAGAATTGCATCCTATCTCTAAAATAGACATTCGGTGGCACACGGTTCATATTGATATAACCGGTAAAATGAGTTTCAAAAATGATTTAAAAGAATACGTTATCGTCTTAATAGATGAATTCTCGAAGTTTGTTTATTTTCATCACACTTTGAATATAGACACTGAAAATTGTATTAAGGCTCTGAAATCGGTTGTGTCTTTATTTGGTGTACCCACTCGAATAATAGCTGATCAAGGGCGTTGTTTTGCAAGTGCTAATTTTCGTGAATACTGTTCTTCCCAAAGATTAAATTTGCATTTGATTGCTACTGGGACAAGTAGGGCTAATGGCCAGGTTGAACGAGTCATGAGTACCCTTAAGAATATGTTGACTGCTGTTGAAACCAGTCAGAGATCGTGGCAAGATGCGTTGGCTGATGTTCAATTGGCAATGAATTGCACGGCAAATCGAGTTACCAAGTTTATCACATTAGAACTGTTAATTGGTAGAGAAGCTAGACCATTTGGCTTATTACCGATTAACGATGAAGGTGAAGATGTGATAGACAGAGAGGAAATAAGAGAAAAAGCTAAACATAATATGGAAATCAATGCACTGTACGATAAACATAGATACGATAGAAACAAAGCAAAAATTGTAAAACATAACGTGGGTGATCACGTATTGTTAAAAAATGAAGAACGACACCAAACTAAGCTCGATCCAAAGTTTAAAGGACCGTTCGAGGTAGTTGAAGTTTTAGATGGAGATAGATATCTTTTAAAATCATTGACAACTAAGCGTACTTACAAATATTCGCATGAATCTTTAAGAGCGTTGCCGAATAATGAGTTATGTGAAGATACAGATAGCACCTTGGAAGATGCTTCTGATGCCCAAGTGGGAAAATAAAGACCGCACTATAATACATAGAAGAGAAAGGTTATGGCGGGGGTCAGAGGACCGCACCATAATGGAAGAGAAAGGTTATGGCGGGTGTCAGAGGACCGCACCATAATGGAACAGAAAGGTTATGGCGGGGGTCAGAGGACCGCACCATAATGGAACAGAAAGGTTATGGCAGGGGTCATAGGACCGCACCATAACGGAAAAGAAATGTTATAGCGGGGGTCAAGAAGACCGCACTATAACAAAAGAGATGTATTATGGCGGGGGTCGAGGTGATTTGTGTTAAAGAGTTGCACCAATGAGAGGTGTTAAATGAAATTCAAAAATGTAAAGTTAATATTGATATAACACAAAGAACAATGTAAATGATAATATTGAGATAGATGTATAACAGAGAGAAATGTGAAAGATACTAATAAGAGAAATGTAATAAACTAAGAAATGTTAATGAAATGTGGAAAAATTTGGAAATTGGTAAATGGAGCTTTAAGCTGAACAATAGTAATCAATAAATACTGACAGAAATTTCAAATTTGAATCAAAAAGGGAGAACCAACCAGAGCGTAAAGATTTACCTTCTTTATTTACACGAGGACGTGTCGGAGATAGAATAGGGCATTGCGTCTCATAGACCCATTGATACCCTATGTTCTTGTTTCTCTGTCTAGTTGAGGGCTCTGGTGTCCCTTTCTATTTCGCAATCATACGTCACAATTGTAATGCCATGTAATGTTTGGCATTCAGTACTGTAATGTTAGTTTGGCATTGACTGCTGAGTCATGTAAGTTTGGCACTGGATGCTTAGTCATTCAGGTGACAATTAGAGATGAGCGACATATGATGCTGTAATTAAGAGAGATGATAGCAGAGGCTGTTATCGAGTGTGGTCTAGTGGCTGGCTGGTGGATTTTGCGACTGCGTGGCGTCAGTCAAAGACTAACCAGCATAGAAGAAACACAGGAACTCGCTACTCTAACTACAACATGTCGCGTGAACAAGAAGTAATACTCGAAGACTATTCGACATATATATTGTAACAAAATTTTTTTTATTTATTGGTTTCGCTTCCGTCGTGGCCAAGCGTTGCAGGACAGGCGAATCTAGATGTTGGGACTCCAGCGTAATACAAACAATGACTTCTTATCGACGGATTGCGCCAACACAGTCCGATCAGAATTTTCTTTAATTTTTCGTCAGTAGCTTTGCGTTTCGTCGCGCCGGAACCCAGAAGAAAGAGTGAAGTTAGCCGCACCCAACTTCTAAAGTGCTGCCATACATCCAGTATTCGCTTGGAGTTGCTAGTCCTGCGGTGGCCGATTTGTTATCGGCGGGCGCCCGAAGCGCCAGACTTGAACTTAGGTTTTTATTGGCGTTACATTACCCCCTCCTTAGACTCGAGGCTCCTGACAGAGTACTAGGTCTTGACGAGGACCGGGAAGATAGGTGGCCAGACGGTTGACGTGAACGGTTTTTATAGCTCGTTTTCCGGGTGGTCAAACTTCGTAGACCAGGTGAAATAGTCGGCGGACTATTGTAATGGGTCCGATCCAGTCCGATTGTAACTTGGGGCAACGTCCAATGCGGCGGCTAGGTGCTTACAGCCATACGTTGTCGCCCGGTCTGAATTCTTTTGGGTTCGATCGCAGGTCTTTGAGTTTCTTGTTGGCCTGGGCCGCGGCTGTTAGCTGACGGCGAGCCTTCAGGTTGACGGTTCGCAGTTGATGTTGCAGGCGCTCCACAAGTTCATGATAGTTCATGATAGAAAATCAACTCGCAGGGTAACCGAATCTCGCGTCCAAATGTAAGCATGGCAGGCGAATATCCAGAACTGTCGTGCGATGCTGGGCGGTAGACCCATAACGGTAGGGGAAGCAGCTCGTCCCAATCTTGCTGGTTGATTGACACAAATTTGGCCAAATAGTCCAGAAGGGTCCGCCTAAATCGTTCGACCATTCCGTCAGACTGGGGGTGCAGTGGCGTAGTGCGAGTTTTCTCCACGTCTCGCAATTGCATGCAGGCCTAGATTACGCTCGATTCCAAATTCCGCCCTTGGTCAGAATGTAGGATAAAGGGGGTACCTAATCTACAGAACACTTCCTGAACCAGCACTCGGGCTACAGTCTCCGCCGTCTGATTCGGAATGGTTGCACATTCGGGCAATTTGGTAGAATAATCCATTACTACGGCGACGTATCGATTACCACGAGGCGTGGTGGGCAAAGGGCCTAGTATGTCGATGGCGAGGCGTTCGAACGGTGCGCCCATGCTGCTCGTCTGTAGACGTCTTACAGTCCTCCGGTGCGGCCCTTTTCGAGCATTGCAAATGGTGCAGCGGGCACACCGAATAGCTATGTCGGCACTTTGCCCGATCCCGTAATATCGCTTCTTTGCCTTAGCTAATGTTTTCTTTAGGCCGAAATGGCCACCAGTCGACGCGTCATGAACTCCTCGAATGGCGCTGTCCACTAGGGCACGGGGAACGAGAGCCACGGGGTTCATGTTCTCAACGATTTTGATGGTTATAATTCCCCGGTCATCTAGTGCTAGGCGATCGAAGAGGTGCCACAATGCTCGGACTTCGGGACTCTCATCCCAAAGAGCTGGCTTGGATGGTCGTTGAGCATTAGTCAGGCATTCTCGTACCTTTGCTAGGGTCTCGTCTGACTCCTGTGCTTTACAATTCTCCGGTAGAAGAACTTGGGTGAGCAGCACATTAATGCCTTTTGTTCCGCTAGTTGACAAACGCTGCAATCATTGCAGGGTCGTCTTGAGAGGCTATCAGCATTTCCATGTTGTGGCCCACTGTGATGTTGTATCTGCATGTCATACTGTTGCAGTCGTTCAATCCAACGGGCTACCTGTCCTTCTGTCCTTCCCGAAAGTTGTAGAGCCACCGCAAGAATGCGTGATCGGTTCGTAGCAGGAAACGACGACCAAACAGGTAATGGTGAAAATGCTTGGTAGCTCGGACGACTGCCAACAGTTCTCGCCGAGTGACGCAATAATTGCGTTCCGCTGCTTGGAAGCTTTTGCTGTAGTACTTGATCACTCGTTCTTCGCTGTCCTGTATCTGGCTCAGAACTGCGCCGGCCCCAAAGTTAGAAGCATCCGTATCTAATACAAACTGGCCCACGTTATTCGGAAAGGCCAGGATCGGTGCAGTCGTGAGGCTGCGTTTTAACGTGTTGAAGGACTGGTTACTCAGGTCGTTCCATTCCGTCAGTTGATGCAGCGGGCGTGCGATGGTTGCGAAGTCAGAAATGAATTTTCGGTAGTACGAGCAAAGGCCCAAGAATGATCGTAATTCCTTCTTGTCACATGGCGTGGGCCAGCCAAGTACTTTGTCGACCTTAGTTGGACACGCCTGCAGACCATTTCGTCTTACTATTTGCCCCAGGTAGTGCACTTGCGTCTGGAAGAAGCTGCATTTCTTTAGACTGAGTTTGAGGCCCGCCTGTGACAGTCTTTCGAACACTTCTCTTAGATGCGTCCATCTGCACTTGCCAATATCTACTTTATAGGTCCATCGTCGAAAACCATTTCGAACCATAGAACATCGACAGAATGTCGTCCATCTTGCGCAACGGGTACGAGTCTTTCATGGTGACTTCGTTAAGGCGCCGGTAATCAACGTAGAATCTTGTCGACCCGTCCTTTTTTTTACGAGCACGACGGGTGACCATGGGCTCGCAGATTGGCGGATTACTCCTCGCTGTTGCATGTCCCTGACTAGTCGCTGTACTTCTGCCTTCCAAGAAATTGGTATTCGGCGAGCCATCTGTTTTATGGGACGCGCCGGCCCCGTTTCGATGTGGTGTGTAGCTAGGTCAGCACAGCCAGTCTCGTCGTCTTTCCAGGCGAAGATTTCTCAATAGTTGTCCAAAAGCTCTTTCAACGATTTTTGTTGTGGAGGTGGCAGTTCGGAATCACAGGGCAGATTCCACTCCACCGTAATTGGGCATTCATCCCTTGGCGGTTCCACCGGAATCACTCTCACGGGCTCTTCTTCACCCAGGATGGTGGCAGGGTGTAGAACTTTTCCATGTACGCTCAAGTTTAAATTACGCGTGGTAAGGTGGCCGGATTTCACATCGACAACGCCGGATGGCATAACAATGTCATCTGGAAGTGCGGAACGGTCTCCCTTTTTGATCACCATCGCCTCTAGGGATTCTGTGAATGCACATTCCAGTTGTACTCGCGTCCCGGAGCGTGGAGGCAGAAAGGCGGGGGCCAGCAAATACACCGAATGTCTGGTCGGCTCGTGGGCACCAAAAAACGGCAGAGCGCCCCAAGGAAACTTAAGTTTTAGCTGCTCAAGGTCAACCACTGCTTTGTGCTTTAGCAGGAAATCTATCCCAAACAGGGTTGGCGTCGCCCCACCGACCATGTTAAAGGTGTGGCTCACGGATTTTCGCCTCATGTGCATCTCGACATCCGCTTTTTGTGTCGACGTGAAGGTTGCCGATGACGGTCCATGTAGAACCACGTAACATGGAGTGGTCACTATCGGGCGTTTTGCGTCCTTCCAGTTCAGGATTGAGACTGCTGTGCCTGTGTCCACAATAATGGGGACTGGTTGCTTTTGAAAGAAAACCAAACAATGCAAACTTGGTTTACTAGTACATCCATACGAATACGTAGCTTGGGTCTCAGTAGGAGTCCCACGCTGGCCGCTTCGTCTGCCAGTGGTACAGACTGCTTCAGGTACACGCTTCGCACTGGGTCGGTCTCGAGCTCACGAAACAAAAGCTCCAGTACTGATTCCTTCTCGTAGCAAGCCTCCGGAGTCCCCGTCGCGGACTCTACCAGCCACGACTCGCTGGATGGCGCCTGTGGGCGCTAAGTGCAGCGGTCGGTCGAAGCTTCAGTAAGAATTGCAGGCGCAGAGCGGGCTGGCGAATCAACCAAGGCAACAGAAGAAAGATTATTGTGGCAGCTGTTTGGAATGATCCGTGCATCTTGCTGCAGTGCAGCTCTTCGCCCGGAAGGTTGAATGGGGGCCTTGGTGTTTATTGCCAATGTCGGCCCCGCGACATTGCCATGCTGGTGTTTTCCGCTGACTGGGCAGCGGTGGCATGCTCCTGACTTAACTCAGGTTTACGACCACGTCGTCGTCTACGACGTGCTGGTGGCTCACGGAACTCGTCTCCGACCTGGGTGTGCAGAATCGGCCGGCCTGTGTGGTGTCCCACTAAACGCTCAGACAGGCATTCCCTTGGTCCCTGCACCCGATGGCGCAGCCGTTGGTAGCTTGCCCGACTGTCCAGTGTGAATCTTTGGCGCATGGCATCGCGCAATAACGGGAGCGGGGTCTGCGGTGTCCAAGAGCCGCTCAAATTCACTCCACGATCCGGTGCCATCGAACAGTGGCAGCACACTTGGGTTGAACTGGCTTTTAGGTTGTGGCTGACTCCAGGGTAGGCCATTTTTTTTTTATTGCCCATTTCTTTAAAAGTATCTATTGAAATAAATTCAAAGATCTTTTCACACGGTGCCGTTTTGATATGGCTTATTTTCAGTACACCGGCTTGCATTTCAAGCTTTTGAAAGAACTGACCTAAGTCAAGTTTTTCATTAGTATATAGGTCGCCAATATCAATTCTAGCATTAACTTTATTTCCGTGTTTCAAGTAACACAATTTATTTGTTATATGCAAGGCCACTACATTTCGTACCTTGTCATTATTTATAACTTGGTAAACTTTGGGCATGGAAGCTTTTGATGTACTTTGCCTTGGCAAAGACTCTTTTTCTTTTCCTGCGCAGAATTTATTTTGTCTATATTGTTGCCTGGTAGTAACTTTCATGACTTTGTTTTGAATATTTTTTAACACGGTTATTGTTATCCGAGATAAGGCATCTGTCACGAAATTGTCTTTTCCCTTTAGATACTCGACTGTGAAGTCGTATTCTTCCAGTTCCTGCCGCATGCGTGTCAGTTTGGAGCTAGGATTTGTCATGAAAAATAAGTATGTTAATGGTCTGTGGTCTGTTTTATTGTGAAATGTTTACCATAAATATATGGTCGAAAATGTGTAATGGCCCGGTAAATGGCTGCTAGCTCTTGTTCCATTGTGCTTTTCCTACTTTCACCATTGGTGAATGAACGTGATGCATAAGCGATTGGAAGTTGAAGTCCATCTCGGTTTTGAGTCAATACTGCTCCACATGCTTGCTTGCTTGCATCTGTGATTAAGCAACATTCTTTGCTAAAATCAGGATTTTGTAATATAGTAGCCAGCAATTAGTTTTCTTTGAAGTATTGGAATGCGTTTTGGCATTCAAGTGTCCACTCAAATGGAGCATTATTTTTACATTATCGAGTTATGTGCCGGGAATAGTCGGCGAAATGTTTAATGAAACGTTGCAAAATGCAACGAATCATCTAGCGCTGTCCGCATCATGCGGGGCTGGATAATTCTTGTTGACATTATATTTTGTGTCATCAGGTAAAATTCCTTTATCTGTGCACTTATGACCTAGAAAAGTCACATAAAAAATGAAAATTTTTCTGGATGTAATTTAAGGTTGTGTTTCCGACATGTATTAAAGACATCGTTAAGATTTCTTAGCTTGTGTTTTTCGGAACAACCAATAACTATTAAATCATCCATATAAAGGAATGCTTGGGACGGATCAAGGCCTGAGAATGCAATAGTCATTATTCTCTGAAATGAATTAGGCGCAATTTTTAAACCGAATGGTAATTGCGTGAAGCGTTGCACGTTGAAAATTACGTTATATTTCTTAAACTTTCTTCATGTTCGATTTGGTGGAAGCCTGACATTAAGTCAAGACATGAAAAGTATTTAGCTCGATCTCGTTGGTCCAGTCTGTCCTCAATTCGAGGAAGAGGAAATTTGCCGGCCAATCATTTTTTATTGATTTGACGATAGTCAATAACTAATCGCCATTTCTTAGCTTCTGAGCCTGGTAATGTTTTCTTTGGAACAAGTAGCAGAGGGCTATTATACTCAGACACAGGTGGTTCAACTAACTCTTTAAATATTAGATTTCCAACCTGCTTTTGTATTTCTTCATTTTGACTATGCGAGCTTCGGCCATCAATTGATATTGAAAAATCAGACTGTACAATATGAACATGGTGTGGAATTATGTATTTTTGAGTCTGAAGCTCTAAAGATGCTAGGCCTTTGGACTTTATTGCTCCTTTACCAATGCCTTGAATGCTAATTTTTTCGTGTCGATGTCATTTAGAACATCTGATTGAGAATTGAAATGTTTGCACCAGTGTCGATTAGAAATGTTAACTTTTTATTTGTTTCGACATGAAAAAATGAAACAAATGTATTGAGATTAAAATTTATTGTATGCACATGTTTTGTGCTTACTCTTCTGTATCTAAAGGGTTCTGCGTGTTTCCCGAACTGTTGTGGAATACGCGAATATTCCTATTAGGTATGTTTTGCCCAGTATTATTATTGTTTCTGTTGTTGTTTCTGTATTGGGACTGTCACCTGTTGTTTACTCGGTAATCATTATTTTGATAATTACCAGTGCCGTGGTTATAGTTCGCATTGTAATTACCCCGGCTATTGCCTCTACCACGTTGATGGTTAGGATAAGCCTCTATTATTTCTACCACGCTGGTATGGTAATGTAGCGGATATATTTACCCATAGCATCATTAAAATGACTAAAATGTCCAGCTTCCTATATGGTACCAATTCGGTCGTGCTGGCATTGGTTGATCATTGCCTGCCGAGCTTCTTTTGAAGCGAATTCCTCAGTATTTTCGGGGTCTAGCCCACGGTCAATATAGGCGGCTTCAAGTTGCTTATGCAAACTGTCAAGCTCCATTGCATACTCTGATGCTGTTTTACCCTTTTGTTGGGCGTTCATAAGCTTTGCTTTTCAAACGTCAGTCGATTCGCCTCTAACGTTATGATTTAACTTATTTATTATTCCTGTAATCGTAGTCTCATTTTGGACCTTATGCAGGATAGAGACAGTAATTTTAGACTTAATGACCTCAACGACCAAATCTTCCTGGTCTCCTTTAGTTCGCTCGACAATTTTTAATGCCGAAGCGATTGAGTGCGGTCTTTTGAACGTCAAACTCTGGGACCGAAGACAAAACTTGTCTTACGTATTCAATATCTGCGGGTATTTTTTCTGCCATTGTAAAATTAAAATTCTCTTGACTAAGCAAGGTGTCTTCGTTTAGAACTATCGTTGTATCTAGGTCTCAGCGAACTTAACGCTGAGACTGGTTTGTCCCTACACTCTATATAAAATGCTTTGGCGACACTCTTATGACCTTCTGTAAGGGAATCCAAATGTTTTTTAATAGCAAACGAATTTGCTGATTTGAACCAATTGCCCTATCTTGACTGACATATTTTATCGATTTTAAATGTTCCTCTTTCAGAATTCTGGCTTGAGCAAGAATTTCTTGCCAGTCGGTCATTCTTTAAATATATAAAAAAAAATTAATCTTCCACTTCTATTATTTCCTCATCTGAATCTTCTATATCAACTGATTCGATAGTGTCTTTGAAAATATTATGTACCCATTGTGGTACATCCCTACTTCTTGGTATACTACTCAATAACCTAATGTATGTTGCTCTTATGGACTTTTCCATAAGCTCTACTATGTTTTCTTTAAATTTCTGATTATTGGCTATCCAATACCGTATTCAAGGTAGTCAAGGAACGGTATGTATATGCCTAGACGTTTAGTCTCTACTGTTTCCATTTAGGAAAAATTTTTCTTTGTTTTCTTTCTTTTTTTTTTATTTCTCCTCTTCATCCATTAAATAAAAACACAAAGTACCTATTGCATTCGTATAACAACAAATATATGGTACTGTTACGTACGGTTACTATATTAGGGTGCCTATCCCTTACCTTCTGAAAATAATTATCACGTGTAGCCATTTTTAAACGATTGTTTTTATTAAAAAAAATTTTGAATTTGCTAACTTTGAATTTATAAAAAGATTCTTTTCATTTATTATGAAAATATGAAAAATACATTGAGAAAATTAGAGTTTTTTTCGATAAAAGAAATTTTGTAATGCATTGTTACAATGATTGGTGGATTAGATCTTGTCGTGATCATTTGCGCGGCTTAAGGCCCTCTTTGCAATACATATATTGTGAAACAAATAAGATTTATAAATTATACATGCACACATAATTATTTTCTTTTGCACTACAGATCGATTTGCCATGCTCACACTTTACTCACTCAGATTTTCCATTGGTTTCTTTATTTTTGTTTTGTTGCCGTTGTTTTTTAGCCATTTATGTTATTCGAAATTGTGGTTTTGGGTTTTTTTTTCTCTTCTTCTCCCCAGGTGTCCCCCTGCAGCTCCGTTTTTCACTCTTCAGATCTTTCCTTGACCTGCGTCACGGTCGCCATGTAATATTTTATACGTTGCTCTATGGTCCCAAAGCCCTTTTTTTTAAATAAAGTCAAAAAATTTGATTGAAATTAAAAAAAAATATAATTATTTTTATTTTTTTAATAGAGTACACTCTATTGATCTTAAAAAGTTAAGTTTTTAATGAAAAGAAAGCCCAGAAAGTTTTTAACGACCCTAAAAATTGGCCTTTGATTTTCTACGCACGTGGCTTTGACAAACGCAATATTTTGCGAGTTTTTATTGAGTTAAAAATATTAAAAGAAAAAGGATTAATAATAAAAAAATATTGGAGAAAATAGATCCAGGTTTGATTTTCAAGTTTGCTTATGTATTTTTTTTGTAAAAGTGTTTTGTCATTTGTTTAATGTATTTTTGTGTGTGCTGTTTTAGTAGACCATAACCTTACAACATTATTTTTCTGTGAAGTAAAAGTTTAGTGGATTGTCGTAACTATTAATTGGATCGTTTTTGCCAAAGTCTCTTCTTTCTAAGGCTCTAATTACCTTTTACCCTTAATAAAACGATTCCCCAGAATCACTTTTTTTCCCAGGCAACTTTGAGTTCTCGCTTGCAAAACTGCTTGAAAACTACTTCAATTTTGGACTTCATTTTGGAAAAAATGCAGGGAAGGTTGTCGGAAGATAAGCAGATATGTTCGATGTTTTTCATAGAGCTATGAACACTAGCGATCCAATAATCTCAAGTTTATGTCTAAGCGAAAGAAAAAAATAAATAAAAAAGACTTCTTTCGGTAGATCTCTTGGCTCTTTTGAAAGTGCCATCATCTACAACGAGTTCGCAAGAAATTGAGTATAACTATTATGTTAACTCTAAAGATGATGACTCTGATTCTGATGGATCTAACTCGGATGAATTTAATACAAAAAACGAATACTCAGTCGAGATAGATTCTAAAGTTTATGATTAAAAATATTTTTAAAAAATTGAAAAAATACGCTTTTTAATTACCATTAAACAAAAATAAGATTGAAGCTGCATGATTCATGTACCAGATATAAGTGGGTTAAAGACACAAACTTTTTATAAGAAAATGGGCTGTGCCACACCCATTTTTTCTAGTCAAAGATTCTATTGTCATTGTTTAGTCGGCTGCAAACAGGACACAAATATCTTGTCTAATTCTTGAGTTATTAATTTACATACGTTAAAAAAACGGACCAGTGCACTATGGGAAAAAATCCCATTTTTTTGGCATTAATTCCAAATAATGAGCTAGAAAAATTAAATTTTTTTTGGGATGTTCGTCAGACTTTAATTTAATTTCGGATTTTTTTGGTTTTATTTGACCCCTATAATTTTTTTTCCTTTACCAAGTGTGTAAGCAAAATCTAATCAATAAACAAATCTAAATATGAAAAGTTGCATTTAATATTTTTTGCCGTTACTAAGAATTTGACAGTTCTTTTAATTTTTTGTTATTTTCATATTATGTTTCTTATATTGATATTACAACAAAAATATTTTAGTAACATGTTTTTATTTATAACTAAAATTAGTCACATTCTTCTACTAATTCAATATCTAATGTAATATCCTCGTCTTCTGGCCATTCGTCACTTGAATCACCTTCATGATTTTTCAAAATGTGATCGGGAGATTCAAATAGCGCAACGACTTCATTCGGAATATTCATTTTTTTATTTAATTTTTGGCGTTCATTTAGGCAGAGGCTTGATAATAGAGGATCCGACGAGTCTAATGCTCTATTAAAAACATCTGTTCTGTTATCCAATCTACTGCATTTTCTTGCATGAGATCTTCTGTCATTCTTGTATATTTTATTTCTGGCCTCAGATGCGTTCTCTCCAAGCACTCCGACAGGAACTATGTATTTATTCATTATTTGGTAACCGTGTACCAATACTTTGTGTACTGTCGGTGACATTGGGTACCAATCATACAATTTCATGTAAAGCTCGAAAGTGTGGGCACAGAAGTCTTTGAATTTCTCGACATTAATTTTAAATTCGGAAGATATTGCAATTAATATTATATAAAAATTCTTTATAATTTCATAATTAATTTTTAAAATATCTGAAAACAGTTTGGTATTAGAAAAAGCTCTCCTAGCAGTATTGCCATCATTGCTACTACCACTGCCGTTCTGTTTTGACTTACTTACATTAAGACCTAATTCCGACCACAAGTTTTCTTGAATGTGCTGCTTGCGTAACTGTACAAGCTCTTTGTCCATACCTTTGGCGTGCCACTTTTTTATATGAATTCTATAAGATACATTTAAAACAAATTCAAAAAATCTAATCCATGCATGAAGTGGGCTAATTCCATATTGTAAATTCTCGCTTTTAACATTAAAGATTGACGAATTAATATTTTTTGTATGCAATACTTGAGTCGGCTTAGCTCCACACAAAGAACAGGACTGGCTTGAGTTGGTGCCAGTCAAAATGTTTAAGACTTTCCCATCAATAAGCGTGCAATGCATATCGTATTTGGTCTGAACTTTTTTGTTTTTGTAAATATACAAATGATTTTCAAGATTTGCAATCTGATTGACCAAATTGGATTTTTCATTAAGACTAAGGTCCGAGCTTTCCTTGGCAAATTCCAGTTTTAACGGCCGACAGAATCTAACAGACTGGGGTATCCTATTAATCCATATTACTCGTTCCAATTCATCAATAAGTTTCAACGGAATGATTGTTGTTACAAACAAGGAATGGTCCAGAGAAGTAGGTTCATCAAATTGAAATTTTTGTTTGTAGCAGCTTTGGCCTGTTGAACCATCAAATCCATGGCTAACTATTAATTTACAATACGATATGTCCGATAAAGTCCCGAGAACCTCCTCTTGCATAGTAAAAATACGGTCCATAGTATGATCCAGTAAGTGTTGTAAAGAAACTTCCGCTTTTGTTTCGCAAATACGGATTCCGGATGGTCTGCATTTTAGCTTGGCTTTCGCAACTTCTACATATGGAGGATAAATATCACATCCATGCTGTTTATTCAACGATTTGATGTTGATGTATCGCTGTTTCGTCAACCCATTTTCTATGAGGAACGCCAACGCTCTTTCTGGGCTTATTGGGTTCAGCGGATTTGCTTCAAGTTTTTTTCTAACATCGCTAATGTTAAGTCCCTTATCACCCGTAGTTTTGTTTAATAAGAAAGCAACATCTTTTTCATTCGAATTCCTTGCCGAAATGGAAGCAGCGTGTATTAAGAGTGGAGTTTCGTAATTTTCCTTTGACGCAAGCTCTGATGCTAACTTTCTTTTTAAACGACATCCTGCATTTTCATAGTTTAAATATTTACTTCCAGCTTTATTTGGAGACGTCTCGTGCTCACCAAACGCAATTACAACATTGCCATCAAGCCAACTTTTTTGTTTTTGTAAATATACAAATGATTTTCAAGATTTGCAATCTGATTGACCAAATTGGATTTTTCATTAAGACTAAGGTCCGAGCTTTCCTTGGCAAATTCCAGTTTTAACGGCCGACAGAATCTAACAGACTGGGGTATCCTATTAATCCATATTACTCGTTCCAATTCATCAATAAGTTTCAACGGAATGATTGTTGTTACAAACAAGGAATGGTCCAGAGAAGTAGGTTCATCAAATTGAAATTTTTGTTTGTAGCAGCTTTGGCCTGTTGAACCATCAAATCCATGGCTAACTATTAATTTACAATACGATATGTCCGATAAAGTCCCGAGAACCTCCTCTTGCATAGTAAAAATACGGTCCATAGTATGATCCAGTAAGTGTTGTAAAGAAACTTCCGCTTTTGTTTCGCAAATACGGATTCCGGATGGTCTGCATTTTAGCTTGGCTTTCGCAACTTCTACATATGGAGGATAAATATCACATCCATGCTGTTTATTCAACGATTTGATGTTGATGTATCGCTGTTTCGTCAACCCATTTTCTATGAGGAACGCCAACGCTCTTTCTGGGCTTATTGGGTTCAGCGGATTTGCTTCAAGTTTTTTTCTAACATCGCTAATGTTAAGTCCCTTATCACCCGTAGTTTTGTTTAATAAGAAAGCAACATCTTTTTCATTCGAATTCCTTGCCGAAATGGAAGCAGCGTGTATTAAGAGTGGAGTTTCGTAATTTTCCTTTGACGCAAGCTCTGATGCTAACTTTCTTTTTAAACGACATCCTGCATTTTCATAGTTTAAATATTTACTTCCAGCTTTATTTGGAGACGTCTCGTGCTCACCAAACGCAATTACAACATTGCCATCAAGCCAAGTAGAATGTTTAACTTTAAATCGATCTAACATTCGATTGCATTTCAACAAACATTTTTTTATATAGTGAATAAATTCCTCGACTTCTTTTTTGATAATTTTTTCAAGATCTTCGTTCACATTGATGTCAAAAGATTCGGCAATAAACGATATTACAGCGTCTTCTTGGCGGTTGTTGCGGGTCCAAATTTCCAGCAGCACTGAGCGTCTAAACTTAAGCGCAACTACAACATGTCAATTTTCGGGAAAAAGGGCAAAAACGGGCAAAAGTTATTAATTGGACCTTATAGTATAAGGTTTAGTTAATTACCCTTAAGTAAAACTGCCGAGGCCTAGCGAGGACTGTTAAAGTAATACTCCACAGAACACAAACATGTTTGTTTGGGTTAAGCTAAAAATACACATGAACAACACATTGCACAATTACACAAAAACACAGAACTATACAAAATCACTACGGACACTTATTATACATACTTTTATTAACTTTTTCCATATTAACTTTTAATTTATGCGATTAACAAACAAATTTAATACAGCTGAAAAGTTGCGATCTATTTGGCGCGCTTTTTCACGTTGCAATGCAACTCTGAATCAGCTGACTTTGTAAAATTATCAAATAATAGGGGTAGTCCGCAAAAATTAAAAAAAAATATTTTGATTCTATCTAATGAGTTTAGAATTGGAAAAAAATATTTGTTTGGTGATTTAAGACAACAAAAAAATTTGATTAATGCCAAAATATCGTACTTTTTTCCCATAGTGCAGTGTACGTTGCACTATGGGTAAAAAGACCGATATTTTGGCATTAACTGTAAATTTAAAAATAGAGACTTGAAATTTGGCACACACGTTAGCAATATTAATACAAAATTTTGGATTTTTTTTTTTTAATTTGGGCCACGCCATCACTTTCGCCCCCATACATGTGATTTATTGTAAAGTAAGTATAGCGATACGATTGATTATATTACATTACATTACATTACATTATATTATATTATATTATATTATATTATATTATATTATATTATATTATATTATATTATATTATATTATATTATATTATATTATATTATATTATATTATATTATATTATATTATATTATATTATATTATATTATATTATATTATATTATATTATATTATATTATATTATATTATATTATATTATATTATATTATATTATATTATATTATATTATATTATAATTATATTATATTATATTATATTATATTATATTATATTATATTATATTATATTATATTATATTATATTATATTATATTATATTATATTATATTATATTATATTATATTATATTATATTATATTATATTATATTATATTATATTATATTATATTATATTATATTATATTATATTATATTATATTATATTATATTATATTATATTATATTATATTATATTATATTATATTATATTATATTATATTATATTATATTATATTATATTATATTATATTATATTATATTATATTATATTATATTATATTATATTATATTATATTATATTATATTATATTATATTATATTATATTATATTATATTATATTATATTATATTATATTATATTATATTATATTATATTATATTATATTATATTATATTATATTATATTTATATTATATTATATTATATTATATTATATTATATTATATTATATTATATTATATTATATTATATTATATTATATTATATTATATTATATTATATTATATTATATTATATTATATTATATTATATTATATTATATTATATTATATTATATTATATTATATTATATTATATTATATTATATTATATTATATTATATTATATTATATTATATTATATTATATTATATTATATTATATTATATTATATTATATTATATTATATTATATTATATTATATTATATTATATTATATTATATTATATTATATTATATTATATTATATTATATTATATTATATTATATTATATTATATTATATTATATTATATTATATTATATTATATTATATTATATTATATTATATTATATTATATTATATTATATTATATTATATTATATTATATTATATTATATTATATTATATTATATTATATTATATTATATTATATTATATTATATTATATTATATTATATTATATTATATTATATTATATTATATTATATTATATTATATTATATTATATTATATTATATTATATTATATTATATTATATTATATTATATTATATTATATTATATTATATTATATTATATTATATTATATTATATTATATTATATTATATTATATTATATTATATTATATTATATTATATTATATTATATTATATTATATTATATTATATTATATTATATTATATTATATTATATTATATTATATTATATTATATTATATTATATTATATTATATTATATTATATTATATTATATTATATTATATTATATTATATTATATTATATTATATTATATTATATTATATTATATTAACAGAAAGTTTTTAACGATGATTTTCTACGCACGTGGCTTTGACAAACGCAATATTTTGCGAGTTTTTATTGAGTTAAAAATATTAAAAGAAAAAGGATTAATAATAAAAAAATATTGGAGAAAATAGATCCAGGTTTGATTTTCAAGTTTGCTTATGTATTTTTTTTGTAAAAGTGTTTTGTCATTTGTTTAATGTATTTTTGTGTGTGCTGTTTTAGTAGACCATAACCTTACAACATTATTTTTCTGTGAAGTAAAAGTTTAGTGGATTGTCGTAACTATTAATTGGATCGTTTTTGCCAAAGTCTCTTCTTTCTAAGGCTCTAATTACCTTTTACCCTTAATAAAACGATTCCCCAGAATCACTTTTTTTCCCAGGCAACTTTGAGTTCTCGCTTGCAAAACTGCTTGAAAACTACTTCAATTTTGGACTTCATTTTGGAAAAAATGCAGGGAAGGTTGTCGGAAGATAAGCAGATATGTTCGATGTTTTTCATAGAGCTATGAACACTAGCGATCCAATAATCTCAAGTTTATGTCTAAGCGAAAGAAAAAAATAAATAAAAAAGACTTCTTTCGGTAGATCTCTTGGCTCTTTTGAAAGTGCCATCATCTACAACGAGTTCGCAAGAAATTGAGTATAACTATTATGTTAACTCTAAAGATGATGACTCTGATTCTGATGGATCTAACTCGGATGAATTTAATACAAAAAACGAATACTCAGTCGAGATAGATTCTAAAGTTTATGATTAAAAATATTTTTAAAAAATTGAAAAAATACGCTTTTTAATTACCATTAAACAAAAATAAGATTGAAGCTGCATGATTCATGTACCAGATATAAGTGGGTTAAAGACACAAACTTTTTATAAGAAAATGGGCTGTGCCACACCCATTTTTTCTAGTCAAAGATTCTATTGTCATTGTTTAGTCGGCTGCAAACAGGACACAAATATCTTGTCTAATTCTTGAGTTATTAATTTACATACGTTAAAAAAACGGACCAGTGCACTATGGGAAAAAATCCCATTTTTTTGGCATTAATTCCAAATAATGAGCTAGAAAAATTAAATTTTTTTTGGGATGTTCGTCAGACTTTAATTTAATTTCGGATTTTTTTGGTTTTATTTGACCCCTATAATTTTTTTTCCTTTACCAAGTGTGTAAGCAAAATCTAATCAATAAACAAATCTAAATATGAAAAGTTGCATTTAATATTTTTTGCCGTTACTAAGAATTTGACAGTTCTTTTAATTTTTTGTTATTTTCATATTATGTTTCTTATATTGATATTACAACAAAAATATTTTAGTAACATGTTTTTATTTATAACTAAAATTAGTCACATTCTTCTACTAATTCAATATCTAATGTAATATCCTCGTCTTCTGGCCATTCGTCACTTGAATCACCTTCATGATTTTTCAAAATGTGATCGGGAGATTCAAATAGCGCAACGACTTCATTCGGAATATTCATTTTTTTATTTAATTTTTGGCGTTCATTTAGGCAGAGGCTTGATAATAGAGGATCCGACGAGTCTAATGCTCTATTAAAAACATCTGTTCTGTTATCCAATCTACTGCATTTTCTTGCATGAGATCTTCTGTCATTCTTGTATATTTTATTTCTGGCCTCAGATGCGTTCTCTCCAAGCACTCCGACAGGAACTATGTATTTATTCATTATTTGGTAACCGTGTACCAATACTTTGTGTACTGTCGGTGACATTGGGTACCAATCATACAATTTCATGTAAAGCTCGAAAGTGTGGGCACAGAAGTCTTTGAATTTCTCGACATTAATTTTAAATTCGGAAGATATTGCAATTAATATTATATAAAAATTCTTTATAATTTCATAATTAATTTTTAAAATATCTGAAAACAGTTTGGTATTAGAAAAAGCTCTCCTAGCAGTATTGCCATCATTGCTACTACCACTGCCGTTCTGTTTTGACTTACTTACATTAAGACCTAATTCCGACCACAAGTTTTCTTGAATGTGCTGCTTGCGTAACTGTACAAGCTCTTTGTCCATACCTTTGGCGTGCCACTTTTTTATATGAATTTTATAAGATACATTTAAAACAAATTCAAAAAATCTAATCCATGCATGAAGTGGGCTAATTCCATATTGTAAATTCTCGCTTTTAACATTAAAGATTGACGAATTAATATTTTTTGTATGCAATACTTGAGTCGGCTTAGCTCCACACAAAGAACAGGACTGGCTTGAGTTGGTGCCAGTCAAAATGTTTAAGACTTTCCCATCAATAAGCGTGCAATGCATATCGTATTTGGTCTGAACTTTTTTGTTTTTGTAAATATACAAATGATTTTCAAGATTTGCAATCTGATTGACCAAATTGGATTTTTCATTAAGACTAAGGTCCGAGCTTTCCTTGGCAAATTCCAGTTTTAACGGCCGACAGAATCTAACAGACTGGGGTATCCTATTAATCCATATTACTCGTTCCAATTCATCAATAAGTTTCAACGGAATGATTGTTGTTACAAACAAGGAATGGTCCAGAGAAGTAGGTTCATCAAATTGAAATTTTTGTTTGTAGCAGCTTTGGCCTGTTGAACCATCAAATCCATGGCTAACTATTAATTTACAATACGATATGTCCGATAAAGTCCCGAGAACCTCCTCTTGCATAGTAAAAATACGGTCCATAGTATGATCCAGTAAGTGTTGTAAAGAAACTTCCGCTTTTGTTTCGCAAATACGGATTCCGGATGGTCTGCATTTTAGCTTGGCTTTCGCAACTTCTACATATGGAGGATAAATATCACATCCATGCTGTTTATTCAACGATTTGATGTTGATGTATCGCTGTTTCGTCAACCCATTTTCTATGAGGAACGCCAACGCTCTTTCTGGGCTTATTGGGTTCAGCGGATTTGCTTCAAGTTTTTTTTCTAACATCGCTAATGTTAAGTCCCTTATCACCCGTAGTTTTGTTTAATAAGAAAGCAACATCTTTTTCATTCGAATTCCTTGCCGAAATGGAAGCAGCGTGTATTAAGAGTGGAGTTTCGTAATTTTCCTTTGACGCAAGCTCTGATGCTAACTTTCTTTTTAAACGACATCCTGCATTTTCATAGTTTAAATATTTACTTCCAGCTTTATTTGGAGACGTCTCGTGCTCACCAAACGCAATTACAACATTGCCATCAAGCCAACTTTTTTGTTTTTGTAAATATACAAATGATTTTCAAGATTTGCAATCTGATTGACCAAATTAGATTTTTCATTAAGACTAAGGTCCGAGCTTTCCTTGGCAAATTCCAGTTTTAACGGCCGACAGAATCTAACAGACTGGGGTATCCTATTAATCCATATTACTCGTTCCAATTCATCAATAAGTTTCAACGGAATGATTGTTGTTACAAACAAGGAATGGTCCAGAGAAGTAGGTTCATCAAATTGAAATTTTTGTTTGTAGCAGCTTTGGCCTGTTGAACCATCAAATCCATGGCTAACTATTAATTTACAATACGATATGTCCGATAAAGTCCCGAGAACCTCCTCTTGCATAGTAAAAATACGGTCCATAGTATGATCCAGTAAGTGTTGTAAAGAAACTTCCGCTTTTGTTTCGCAAATACGGATTCCGGATGGTCTGCATTTTAGCTTGGCTTTCGCAACTTCTACATATGGAGGATAAATATCACATCCATGCTGTTTATTCAACGATTTGATGTTGATGTATCGCTGTTTCGTCAACCCATTTTCTATGAGGAACGCCAACGCTCTTTCTGGGCTTATTGGGTTCAGCGGATTTGCTTCAAGTTTTTTTTCTAACATCGCTAATGTTAAGTCCCTTATCACCCGTAGTTTTGTTTAATAAGAAAGCAACATCTTTTTCATTCGAATTCCTTGCCGAAATGGAAGCAGCGTGTATTAAGAGTGGAGTTTCGTAATTTTCCTTTGACGCAAGCTCTGATGCTAACTTTCTTTTTA